>JALAZF010000042.1:2908750-5817500 GCA_022829125.1 Lathyrus tuberosus | reverse complement strand
ATCGAATTGAATTCTTGAAATATTCTTATTTCCTTCATGAATTATATTATTAGAAACCAATTCATCCTATTCACCACTTCATTGATCCTCCATTTATAGTCTGAAGCTAAGAATCAATGTAAAGCACCCTGGTCTTATATTCTAGTCTTAAACTTTGAGGAATTTTCGATTCAGTACATCGAAACAAACAACCAGAAAAAAAAGAAATTTTATTTGGTAGTACTTGATCTCGTCACTGATTGTGAAATTTCGTTGCTGTGTTAGAAGAAGGATAGCTATACTGATTGCGTCGATTCGAAAGAGACCCTTGGTACTCCATTGCCGATCGTAACAAAAAATAAAATTTCAGTCAATTTCTACTTACTGATCTGATCTTTTATGGAATCGATCCCCCTTTGACTGTATAAGAATATGTGGAGCTCGGCATGTCTGGAAGCACAGGAGAACGTTCTTTTGCTGATATTATTACCAGTATTCGATACTGGATTATTCATAGCATTACTATACCCTCCCTATTCACTGCGGGTTGGTTATTTGTCAGCACGGGTTTAGCTTACGATGTATTTGGAAGCCCCCGTCCAAACGAGTATTTTACAGAAACCCGACAAGGAATTCCTTTAATAACTGGCCGTTTTGATTCTTTGGAACAACTCGATGAATTTAGTAGATCTTTTTAGGAGGCTCCAATGACCATAGATAGGACCTATCCCATTTTTACAGTACGATGGTTGGCTGTTCACGGACTAGCGGTACCTACCGTTTCTTTTTTGGGATCAATATCAGCAATGCAGTTCATCCAACGATAAACCGAATCCGAATTATAGAGCTATGACACAATCAAACCCAAATGAACAAAATGTTGAATTGAATCGTACCAGTCTCTACTGGGGTTTATTACTCATTTTTGTACTTGCTGTTTTATTTTCAAATGATTTCTTCAATTAACTCAATTATCAATTAATAAAAGAGAATAGTATATATATATTAGGAATTCTCTTATCCTATTCGGAAGGATCTCATTTCAGAATTATCTATGACTGTTTAGGTCTCTAGTATGACTTACTACTTGATCAAATGTGGAGGAAAGTGGGATAAATGGCCAATACTACTGGAAGAATTCCTCTTTGGATAATAGGTACTGTAGCTGGTATTGTTGTGATCGGTTTAATTGATATTTTCTTTTATGGTTCATATTCCGGATTGGGATCATCCCTGTAATAATCGGATGAATTTCGTTTTCGAAATGAAAGCATAAGAACTCAACAGGGATCCACTCTTTCTTTGATGAATTCGAGGGGGTCCCGTTGAGTTCTTCATAATCAGAATATTTTGGTAAGTGAGTCAATAGATAACTTTATTCTATGTTTCCAAAAATTCTATTTCCTTTTTTTATTTTAGGATCTTAATGAAAAAGGAACTTCATTAATTGGTTCAAACCATTTTTTCTGGATAATATCTGTCGAGACTTTTTCTTTCAACTTGAAAGAAAAATAAAAGAAAGAAGCAATTAGTTGATTTACTTCTTCTGGGTGGCCCAATAATAACTAATAATTATAGTGTGTAAGAATTGGGAATTATAGAATCTATTTTCTAGCGATCAAATATTCTGTAGAACCAAACCTTTTTGATACTAACGGAATCTTAGTAGAATTCTTTTTTTTTTTTTTAAGATTAAATGAAAATGAAATTCATAGTAAAAAAAAATATGAATATCAAATTAGAACTATTCAAAAAAAAAAAAAGAAATCGAAATATTCAATTTCATTAAGCTAACAAATATGGAAAAAATGCAGAAGCGTTCATATATTGGACATAAGTTTGTATAGAAGGTTTTTTTTCTTCCATCGCTTCGCCAACTAAAAATGGAATTCTATTCCCCGTCCTACTCCTACCTATCCAATCTAATTCAAGACTCAATCAGTATATGGACACTACAGCAGTAGTAGAGTGAAAAGACTTGCATTTCAAGATTGATCCATTCCTTTTCATTTCACTACTCGAATTTATTTTTCATGGAATCCGAGACGCAAAGATTGAAAGCATTTTAGATAACAAATCTAACGATGCGTAGAATTTTGAATCAAACAAGTCTCAAGAACTCTTTCCCTACACTTGCTTCCAAATGGAAAAAAGACAAAGTTTCTGTATGAACAAAACGGAATACACTTTTTTGATGATCTTATCGATCAGGCAGGCGACACCCGGATTTGAACTGGGGAAAAAGGATTTGCAGTCCCCCGCCTTACCACTCGGCCATGCCGCCCAAAAACAAGATACAAAAAAATGGATCAGAATATCCCTTCTCTCAAAAAAACCAACGTATACCTTTTCAGTCACAAAAGAAAAGTAAAAATTTCGAGCAACCATTAACTACAAATTCCAGAAGAATTCAGGAATCTTGATTTTTTAGAATCCTTCTCTATTTCCATTATAAGAGGAACTGTTAATATATGTCAACTCCAGAATATCCATTTTCATTGTTACACGTTATCTAATCGGGTATCTTCTATGTAATTCTAGATTACAGGGAATTTTCCATAAATTCTCGTACTTTCATTATTTGGGCAATTTTTCATTAAATAGATTGATGAATGAATAGAAAAATGAACACAAGATATGCTGTCTCGAACAAATAGGACTGCAATAACGTAAGAGACATATATAATATAGATAGCTATAGTTGAAGTTAGATCTATGAATGTTTCGTAAATCCAAGTCTTTTTATGGACTGAAATCCTCCAATTCTAAATATATATATATATATATATATATTATATATATATATATATATATATATATATATATATATATATATATATATATATATATATATATATATATATATATATATATATATATATATATATATATATATATATATATATATATATATATATATATGACAAATACTTTCTATTTAACTTGTAGCAATATATAGACAAATAGAAATGAAGACATAGTTAATTTGATGCAAACAAATAGAAATGAAGACAAAGTTTCTTATGCGGTCTTAAATCTTAATTGGTTTAGTTATAGTATTACTGATTGAGCCTGTCTTATCAAATATCATAGGTAACAATAACAATCCTGTAAATATACAGTCACCAGCACCAACTACTGATTGTGGCTCAATCCTACATGAAATGCTAAATTGTTTACCATTTTTTATTAATCAACAATCAAAACCAGATACCATGTGTTGTTTAGGATATGAATACATCTTCAAAAATAGTCCTCAGTGCTTTTGTGAAGCTGACGACATTTTAGGGTTTTCTTGGAGTTCTTCAAATATTGTTAGTTTATCAACTTCTTGTGGGGTGACAACTTCGCCTCTCACAAAATGTCATTGTAAGTGATTCATCAAACTATTATTCATGTATCGAGTATTTACGTTGCGTCACACTCCGTTAGCAACAGAGAAACCTTAGAATATTTAACTTAATAAATATTTGATTTTTTACGTGTGCAAGCATGCAGATCATGATATGGAACGTATAACACTAATTCCAAATGCTGTGATAGTTGATGAAGGTTCTGGTCACAATGATAATACAATGTGTTCAGGAAATCAAGAATCTTTTACTAAGAGAACCGACATTGTTTTTATTATGTGTCCTTTTGCTCTTTTTACATCTTTGATGTCGTTGCAGATGATTTTTATTGGAGTGATGTTTTTACGTATAGGTAGATCATGAGCAAGAATTACAAACCTTGCATATCTTTTTTTATCAATATAATTTAGTTTAATAGTTAATGTTACTATACTCTTGCATTTTGAAGATACCGCCGTGAAATTTAGATTCATGTGTCCAAATGTATTTAATTTTAATTGATACAATTCATTGATTAGAACACAAATTCAGGATTGTTATCGGGTTCCTTAAGCCACTTCCTTATGGAATTTGGCTGCCTTGCCTTTTCTTGGAGGAGTTGTTGAGCCTTTTGTGTAGATTTGTCCCCTCTGAGGTTGATTTGGTGGTTGCTAGTTTAGACAGGAGCAAAAGCCTGAGTCCAGATGGTTTTAATTTCTCTCTTTTTTTAATTTTGGGATCCTGTTAAGGAGAAGTTTTACGGGTTATTTGACCAGTTCTTTGAGAGCTTGACATGCTACTTTTGTTTCACTCATTCTGAAGGTGGACTCTCCTTTGGAGCTTGGTGATTTCAAGTCCATTGCTCTTTTGGGTTCCCTGTATAAGTTATTTGCTAAGGTGTTGGCAGCTAAATTGGCTAAGGTCATGGATTCTCTCATTTCTCTAGAGCAATCTGCCTTTATCAAAGGCAGGCTGTTGTTCGATGGAGTGGTGACTCTTAATGAAGTGGTTGATCTTGCGAAAACGTCTAAGAGGGAGTGCTTATTGTTTAAGGTGGATTTTTATAAGGCATTTGACTCTGTTAGTTGGTCTTTTCTGGATTATATGATGAGGAGATTTGGGTTTGATGAGAGATGGTAAGCTTGGGTTAGAGATTCCGTTTTTCGGGCACCCTATTACTGCTGGTTAATGGTAGTCCAACGGAGGAGGTAAGAGGGCTCAAGTAATGGGACCTTTTGGCCCCCTTTCTCTACCTTTTGGTGGTGGAGGGTATAGGATCCTCTTTTAAAAAATCTAGCGCAAAAGGAGTGTTTGTAGGGTTTAAGGTTGTTTAAGATGGCTTAGAGGTGTCTCATCTCTATTATGTGGATGATAATCTAATTGTTAGTCTCCCTTCGGTGGATAGCTTGTTGACTGTTAAGGAAATTCAGAGGAGTCTCGAGCTTGCTTTTGGGCTCAATGTTAATGTGGGGAGGGACTTCTTAGAGCTAGCAGAAAACTATCTGCATTATAGATCTAGGGTGCTTCCTTCTAAGTATTTAGGGTTTCCGGTAGGGGAAATTCTAGAAAGGCGGGGACCTAGGACCCACTGTTTAAAGTGGTTTTTGCTAGGTTTGCCTCTTAGAGGAACATGTTTGTGAGTCTATGTGGGAGGGTGGTGCTGTTGAATTTGGTTCTCAATTCGATCCCGATATTTTTTTTCTCTTTTCTAAAGATGCCTCTGAAAGCATGGAAGAAATTAGTGGAGCTTTAGAGGTTGTTCCTATGGGGTGTGTCGAAAGGGGGGGTCAAAAGTTGCTTAGATAAAGTTGAAAGATGTTTGTAAGCCTAAAAAGGTTGGAGCATTAGGGGTTAAGGATTTGAGGCTGGTTAATTTGGAGCTTATAAGTAAGTGGAGGTAATGAGTTTTAGATGAGAGGCCGACTTTGTGGAAAGATGTCATTTTTATCAGGTATGGTGCTCAAGTGAGGAGGTCATCGTTAGGTGCTAGGGAGATTAGGAGTAGGAAGGTCTCCCAATGGTGGAAAGGGGTGACTAACATCGGGTTGCTGCAAGGTCATGAGTTGGATTGGTTTGCTACATCTTGTAAGAAGGTGGTGAGAGGTGGTATGAAAACTAGGTTCTTGCAAGACATTTGGGTCGGGTCATCTCTGCTTTAATTTGTGTGTCTTTTGAGAGACTTTTTCTTATCCATGAGCATAAGTCTTTAGAAGTGGGTTTGATGGGGAGTTGGGTTGGAGGTAGTTGGGTTTGGAATTTTGTTTAGAGACATCCATTTCTAGTTTGGGAGGCTGAGCTGTTAGAGGAGTTCCTTAGTTTAATCGCATAGGTGGTTCAACAGGGTGTGAGGATGCCTGGGAGTGGGCCTTGGATCCTTTGAGGGGGTTCTCTGTGAGGTCATCCTATGTTAGGCAGTCTGGTTTAGTAGCTAGTGAGGATCTTAGGTCTCCCAGGGATGATCCAAGGATTAACTAAGGTTTGGAAGTCCTGTTGACCTTTGAAAGTGGTGACCTTTTCTTGGCAGTTGTTGCAGAATAGATTATCGTCCAAGAAAAACTTGTATAGGTTCTACATTATGTCAGCTATTTCTAAGGTGTGTTCAAGTCATGGGGAGTCAGTGAATCATTTGTTTGACCAATGTGAGGTGGCCACCTCCCTTTGGCATTTTGTGTTTAAGTGGGTGGTATATCCTTCTTCCATTTTTGATCTTGGAGGTTTTTGAGGTCATTTAGGGTTTTAGGTGGGTGTCGCAGTGAGAATCGGAGACCATAGCTATTAAGTTAAATAGGCTCGCAAATCTTAATTCACCACCGATCTTTAATTTATCTAAGGGAAGGGAAAAAAACGAATAAACCCATAAATATGCAATGCAAAAAACAAAGCAAAAGAGAATCTAAGGTTTGGTGGTTGGTTATACTAAGGGAAGGTACTAGCATCCTAAGTATCTATAGTACTCTATAGGAACTTCTTGTCTTAATGTGTTATTTGTTATTTGTTTGCCAAAGGTGAAAATATGGGTAAAGTAAAAGAAAAGGTGGAAAAAGAAAAAGGTAGCTCGCTAGGATCATCGCAATCATATGCCTATATATCATGTATAGGAAGTCAGAGCAATCGTAGTTTGGCTCACTACGGGTAAAGCAATGTTTGTTGGTTGGTTTTTATGAGAAGAGACAAGTTGTCATCTTAAGGAGAATACTTAACTTAAACCACCACAAACATGTGGAAGATGGAACTTTGCTTCACATTGAAAGAAGGGCTCTAACTCAGATATAGAATCAACGAGTATGCCACATACCTCCCTCAAGTGGAAAAGAAATCAACATCTTTCTCAACTATGTCATGGGGTAGAAGAATTACATCTCAAATAGGGATGACTCATGTCTGATTCTCATCATGAGAAAGGGAACCTAATTGTAGGTTATCTAAAGTTAACATCCAAAGGGAACTAATCTAAGGGAAACTATCCTAGAGATATCAAATCTAAGGTGAACAAAATTGAGGTGATACAACCTAAAGGTAACAAAGATCAAACAAAGAGGTAAATGATGCAAATGAACAAAATGCAATGCATGTGACTATAAAGTCAATCGCAAGCCCTTCCCTTGGACTCAAAACATAGGTAACCACAATATCAGTGAAATATAGATGAAAGGCGTCAAATGTCAAAGCTAAAGATCATGATTGAATATAAACATGTGAAGCAAGTAAAATAGTAACCAATCAACTCATGAAGCATAACAACATATCATGGATCAAGTATGTATCATGTCAAGTACAAATGAAAACTAATAATACACAAGCACATAAGGATTTGAAACCCCAATCAAACAAAAATACTCAAGGTATAAAAAAAAATGGACCAAATACTAGTACATCATCATACATTCAACATTATTCAAATATATGGAAAGGAGCACAAGAACATCACACAAGCATCAAAACATTAGACACTCTTGTCCACAAACACCACACAAAGTTCAAATGATCTAAACATTGAAGTTAAAGTATACAACCTGTCATACCCCAAATTTTGACCACTAAGATCTCCCATTATTGTGCAAATTATCATCACAATATGGATGTACCTTTATGCCTCATCAATCTCCTCAAGGAATTATTGAACATTCACTACAATCAGAATTAGGGTTTCAAGCCTTCTCAGAGCTCTTAGACAAAGAATCAATCAAGGAATGACATGATCTTCAACTTGTCTAACCTCTCAAACATCCATAAAGGATCAATAGGACTCCCACATCAAGAATCAAGCACAATGTTACAGCATTCCAGGTGGGTCAAGCCTCAAGATCGCTAGTGTCACCAAATTAGGGTTTTGGTCGACCAGGGCCTCCAGATGGAAATTTTCCTCTGGGCATGAGCCAATGCTTCAAAGTATATCCTAAGATACTCTAAGGGACCTCATGAACCCAATCATCAAGTCAATTTAGCCTCAGGGGATGCATTCACTAAAAATCAGGAATTAGGGTTTCTTGACCTAATTCACCCCTAAGTTGACTTTTGGGACAAATCATGAGCCAAGACCTCAAGAGAGGATTTGAGGGTCTCCAACACACCACATTGATACATTTTCAACAATGTATTGATCCAAGAAGCTTGATTCCCAAGTTTCAAGTTCATCAGAACCACAGTTAGGGTTTCGCGGGAAAAAGTCAACTGTGCCTTTGACTTTTGACCAGGACATGCTCCCAAACCCTAGGACATGATTCAATACACCCTATTACACCTATGAAATCACTCCATCAAGTTTGATTTAGGTCAAGGACTTGATTTCATAGAGGATCACACAGTTTGGAGTTCATATGATAAAAAGTCAACTGTGCCCAAAAGTCAAAGTTTGACTTTTTGATTTTTTGATCGATTATGGTTCCTTAACCCTAAAATGATGTTAATGTGAGATTTGAATCAACATTCATAAAAAAAACCAAATAAAGTGGGATAACTTGTAAAAGGGGTAACCATAAAAAACTTAGAAATTTTCTAAGTTATGGGACAAAGTGGCTAGGGTGCCAACTTCCAAGGATCATAACTTGAGATCCAAACAACCATTTGGGCTGATCCAAAGATGGATTTGTAGCTCTCATGGAATACTTTAAAAGTGTCAACTACACCTCATTCCAATTCAGCATGGATTTTGAGTTATGGTTGGACCAAAATGGCTGAAAACATGAAATGTCACTTTTTCCAACACTTAGTGAAATTTTCACTAAGTCTGAATCTGTTTCACTTTTTCCAAAATGTGTGGTCATTTTTCACTTGGATCCAAAAAGTGTCAAGACAAACTATGATCACACATATGTTGTATCATATGAGAGCTTTCCAAAATGGCCAAGAACCCCATGAAATTCCACTTAAGCCATGAGATATGACAATGGCAATGTGCCTTGCTGCAAACTGTTATGGCAAGGCAGATTTGTGCATTTTGCTTGATTTGAGCAATTTGTGCAAATGAAAAGCATGTTTATCCATATGAACACCTCAGGGAGGGACCAAGGAGGGACAAACACTGATCCATCAGCCTCCCAAGTCCAATATTCCCAAAGTAGCATGTCAACCCTAAAAAACCCTAAAGAGGGGACAAGACTCCAATTTTGTTTTGGAGCCTTCAATGGATGCACCAAGGTGGAATGAACTAAGCCATTTCTAACTGAATGAGTCAAGGATAAGATCTGAACCAAAGAACCATAGGCATGTGCTCTAACCTCTAGTCAATGGCTAGAGGAGACTTGGATTCCTATTGATCAACATTGGCCAAACCTCTGCTGCAGTTGCCATTCCCTATTCCTTGCAAAACAAACTTGCTCTACTATAAATAGAGCTCATTTTTGCTCAGTTTAAGTACACCAAAGCCATCAAACAGATGCTTTCCTCAAAATCTCCTTCTCACTTCCAAATTTGCCTTCCAAAGCAAGTCACTATCGGGTTTTGAGTTTGAGAGCTATTCCAACCAAACCAATCGCACACACACCTCATAAACATCATATAGAAGTGATCCAAACACTTAAACAACAACTATAACACTGATTTCTCAGAATCACCAGCCAGTTGCTCAAGGTTTTAACCAAGTTACAGCTGAGATGCCATGAAGTGATCCAGCCATTTCCAATCAAGTCCAAGCATTCAAACACACTCCATATGGTGTAGGGAAGTTGTTCAGATCATCACAACTTATCTGTAACACCTCCAACTCAAAAATCACATTGCTCTTGCTGTCACGACCTTCAAGTAAGCCTAAACTTGGTCATCTCTTAATCTATGCATATTTCCTCGCACAATACTTTTTCCAAATGTTCATAATCATGCATAGAATGTTTCCCCTAAATTAATTACTTTGTTTGAATCGTGTATCAAAATTGTCAACCTTCCTGCAAATTTTTGGGTTCTTGAGGTTTTGTCTTGATTTCTTATTCCATGCTTAAAATAAATGAAATTAAAGACCATAGACATAATCGTGAGGTGAAAACGAGTAGATTGATATGTGGATTGTGTGATTTCATCAAGTATTCAGTGAGATTGGATAGAAAATGCAAATCAGGCCAAACTCAGAACACGCGCGTGTTCTTGCCATGTTCTTGGCGCCTTTTTCACAAATTCAAATATTTGAATTTTGTGATTTTATTTAATTGATTCAAAAATTAATTTCTCTCTGAGTTTTAATGATTTTGAGTTGATTCTTTTTTTAATAATTCACAAAAATGTTAAAATATTTTATTTTACCAAAAAATCCCAAAAATATTATTTATTTCATATATTTGATATTTTTGCAAGGAATTAATGTTTTATTTGTTTTTAACATTTGAAATATTTTTTTCCCTTGATTTTCCAAATTTAATTGTGAAATTCTGGTATCAGATGTTTGATGTTAAGTGTGATGTCACAACAACACAATATGCTATGAACAAGGCAATAAATAACAGTAAATGAACACAATGAATTGTTCACCCAGTTCGGTCTAACTACCTACGTCTGGGGGCTACCAAGCCAGGGAGGAAATTCACTATAAGTAGTATTAAATTACAGACTCAACAATCCCAGTTGACATCTACCTAACTTAATCACTACCCAATGACACTTCTACCTAAGAAACCACTTAGGTATGAGAAACCACTCACTCCCTAAATCACCTCAGTGATACAATTCAAAGATTACACTTTAAAACCCACCTTGATCCTGCTTAACAGCTTTGATCAAGAACACAACACTCTTGCTTAAAAGCTCTAGAGTGAATACACTTACAACTCAAAATAGTAACACCAATTCAAACATGAATTGTTTACAAAACACACACGAAGACACAAATGACACTCAGTCTTTAGCTCTCTTTCTTCGTCCTTTCCAACAAGGGTTGAGGCTGCTTTTTATAGAATTCTGACTTGGGCTTAGACCTCTTCCAAAATAATCTGATTTGATTTATTATTAATCATAATTTAAAACAGATTTGATCTTCTAATCTTTTTAAATCTTTTCAAATCAGCCCTAATGTTAGTTACATGATCTGCTCCAAATCTGATTGAAAATATAAATATCTTCTCCAAGAAATTCGCATCCAATCTCTCTAACAGATCTCCTCAAAATAAACTAACACGCGCAGCCTTAAAACATCACAACCTGATGTTCTGATGTTCTGATAACTGATGTCAAGACATCAAGTTTAACATCAGCATATAAAACTTCAAACCTGCAACAACTAATGATAGGAACCAATGTTATGACATCAGGCATATGACATCAACATTGTCCAACTTTGTTTTACCAAAATTCCAGCCAATACAAGAACTAACAATCTCCCCCTTTGGCTGATGTTGGCTGCACCTACAGCGGAAAAACTTCATACTCCTAATATTCCAAAACAATCTGCAGCCATCACATTTTATCACATCCAAAATCTGCACAAAGTTAAACTCCCCCTCAAAACAAGAACCAGTTGTTCAAACATGTACACTCCCCCTCAAGCCTAGAACCACATCAGACACCTAGGCAACACATAGGCACATAGGCTGGGCTAACTCTCCCCCTTTTTAGCCACAATTGGACAACTACCAACATCAAACACAAAGATCTGACAGCCATTAAGACATGGTCAAATAAACAAGCTTCCCAAGGAACACACATTCCAAAAACTTTGACTGGTCAGGCGATACAAATAATGGATTCTTATAGAACTATAAATCCAAGCCTTCTTCCTTCTAACAGCACCAGACAACAAACAAGTATGAGTCAGTCCAACAAAGATGCAGGAAAGTAACACATGCAAGAGGAAAACAAACCAGATCCACTTAAGAACAAGAACACAACAAGGACAACCATTGGGACTTCTTCAGGAGCAACAAGAATAAGAAAACCATCAGAGATAAAAAACATCAAAAAACCTCCAGTGCAACTCCATGCTTGTGATGATGAATGGGATGAAGATTGGAAAACTTTTCTTGATGCAGGGGGTTGGGATAATCTATAGACCCTTTATATGTTGCTTTTGATGTACTAAAAACCAATCTTGTATGCTTTCATCATTTGAATAAAAAGTTGTTTACTTTAAACATATGCAAAATCACAACTGCACAACACTCCTTCCAGCACACCTAATCCTCATAAATGCAAATTCCCAGTTTGCTTCTTAAACTTTCAAATTGATTTGCATCTAAGGCTTTAGTAAAAATGTCAGCTAATTGTTTATCTGTTGCAACATGTTCCAAAGCAACAACTTTGTCTTCAACCAAATCTCTTATAAAATGATGCCTTATATCAATATCTTAGTTCTTCTATGTTGAATAGGATTCTTAGAGATATTTATAGCACTCAGATTATCACAGTACAATGTCATGACATCTTGCTTGACATTGTATTCTGTTAACATCTGCTTCATCCAAACAAGTTGAGAACAACTACTCCCTGCTGCTATGTACTCAGCTTCAGCAGTAGAAAAAGACACACAGTTCTAATTTTTACTAAACCATGATATCAAAGTATTCCCTAAGAAGAAGCAACCTCCTGAAGTACTTTTTCTATCATCAACACTCCCTGCCCAATCAGCATCACAAAAACCACATAACTCAGTACCTGATCCATGACTATAAAGCATTCCATAGTCACTAGTCCCATTCACATATTTCAAAATCCTCTTCACTTGATTCAAGTGACTAACTTTAGGCTCAGATTGATATCTGGCACAAACTCCAACAGCAAAAGAAATATCAGGTCTGCTAGCTGTGAGATACAATAGACTACCAATCATGCTTCTGTATAAACTTTGATCCACACTAACACCATGTTCATCCTTGGACAACTTTAAATGAGTAGGAGCAGGTGTCCTCTTGTGATTAGCATTCTCTAGACCAAACTTCTTCACTATGTTCTTTGCATACTTGCTCTGAGAAATGAATATGGAGTCCTCCATTTGTCTAACTTGTAGACCAAGAAAATAGCTGAGCTCTCCAACAAGACTCATTTCAAACTCAGACTGCATCTGTTTCACAAAATGTTTCACCATTGCATCTGACATCCCACCAAATACTATGTCATCAACATATATTTGAGATATCATTAGTTTTCCTCCTTCCTCTTTAACAAACAAAGTCTTGTCAATCCCTCCTTTTCTATAGTCATTCACAGCCAGGAATTCAGCAAGCCTTTCATACCAAGCTCTTGGTGCTTGCTTCAAACCATAGAGAGCTTTCCTTAGTTTGTAAACATGGTCAAGAAATGTTGGATCAATAAATCCTTTTGGTTGATCAACATACACCTCTTCATTTAAGTAACCATTCAAGAAGGCACTCTTAACATCCATCTGAAAGAGCTTGAATTTGAAATTACAAGCCACCCCTAAGAGTAATCTGATAGATTCCAGTCTTGCCACAGGAGCAAAGGTTTCATCATAATCAATTCCTTCAACCTGAGTGTATCCCTGAGTAACTAATCTTGCCTTATTTCTGGTGACCACTCCTCCATCAGGCCTTGGTACAAGATCCCACACTTCATTCCTTTTGAATTGTTCTAGCTCTTCATGCATGGCATTAATCCAAAACTCATCAGTCAAAGCTTCTTTGACATTCTTGGGCTCAATTTTTGAAACAAAACAAGAATTTGACACAACCTCTCTTGATCTAGTGCTAACCCCTGATTTAGGATCACCTATGATAAGCTCCCTTGGATGGTCCTTTAGCACTCTAATAGATGGTTCTTTATTAGATTATTCAGGTTCAGGCTCAGCATCAACAGGACTGGGAGACCCACTTCTGTCTTCAGTTTCTGCTGTGACTTCTTCAACTGATGTTTCAACATCATCCAAGACATCAACATCTTCCTGCTTATCAATGTCATCAGTTACCACATTTATAGACTCCATCATAACCTTCGTTCTGGAGTTGAAAACCCTGTAAGCTCTGCTATTTGTAGAGTAGCCTAGAAAGATTCCCTCATCACTTTTAGGATCCAATTTTCTCCTCTGTTCACGATCTGACAAAATGTAACATTTACTTCCAAAAACATGAAAGTACTTCACAATTGGCTTTCTCCCTTTTCACAGTTCATACAGAGTAGCTGAAGTGCCCCTTCTCAAGGTAACTCTGTTGTGAATATAACAAGCAGTGTTCATGGCTTCAGCCCAGAAATGGTAAGGAAGCTTTTTGGCAAGAATCATTGCCCTAGCAGACTCTTGAATAGTTCTATTCTTTCTTTCAACAACTCCATTTTGCTGAGGAGTAATTGGAGAAGAAAACTCATGACTTATGCCTTCAGCAGAACAATATTCAGCAAACTTGCTATTTTCAAACTCTCTTCCATGATCACTCCTTATTCTAATAACATTACTCTCCTTTTCCCTTTGGAGTCTTTGACAAAGATCTTTAAAAACATCAAACACCTCTTATTTGTCTTTAATGAAGCTCACACAGGTGTACCTAGAATAGTCATCTACAACAACATAAACATACTTCTTCCCACCTAGACTTTCTACCTGCATAGATCCCATCAAGTCCATATGAAGAAGTTCCAAAACTTTGGAGGTGGTGTTATGTTGAAGCTTCTGATGTGACATCTTGGTCTGCTTCCTTATTTGACAATCTCCACAAACTCTTCCTTCTTCAATATTGAGTTTAGGAATTCCTCTGACAGCTTCTGAAGATATTATTCTCTTCATTCCCTTCAGATGAAGATGTCCCAACTTTTGATGCCAAATTTTAACTTCATCATCTCTAGCCAACACACATATTGAGGTACTTGAGTCTTGTTGCACCCATAGATAACAGTTGTCCTTAGACCTAACACCCTTCACGATGACTTCTCCTTTCTCATTTGTGACATTGCACTCAGATTTTGTAAAGTCTACTTTGAATCCTTGATCACAAAGTTGACTAATACTGATCAAATTTGCTGTCAACCCTTTGACAAGTAAAACATCATCCAGTCTAGGAGCACCAGCACAATTCAGCTTTCCCATCCCCTTGATTTCTCCTTTGACACCATCACCAAATGTTACATGATCTGAAGACTGAAGCTTAACATCTACCAACAAATTCTTAACTCCTGTCATGTGTCTTGAACACCCACTATCAAAGTACCAGTCTTCTTTGGTAGAAACCCTAAGAGAAGTGTGGGTTATTAAGCTGGTAATTTTACCTTTTGGAACCCATTGCTTCTTAGACTTGGTGACCTGACTACCTCTGTGAAAGTTCTGTCTGGGAACAAATTGATGTGCCTTCTAAGGATACCCATGTAGCTTATAACAGTAGGCCTTTATATGTCAAAAACGCCCACAGTGATGACATCTCCAGCGCCTGAATTTCTTCCTAGAAGGAATCCTGTCAGGATGTTTAAACATCTGTTTTAACATCACTGGTTTGGAACTGGTAATAACATCATTAGAAGCTGCAACATTGTTGAATCCCAAACCACTTTTGTCCCCAGCAATTTTCCCAATACTAAGAATGTTGTCTAGAGCATCAGTACCATTGTTCAACATTCTGACAGTTTTGGTCATAGAATCCAGTTTAGAGTTAAGCATACTGACTTCATTTTCAAGTTCAGTCTTTTCAGCTTCTATCTGCACTATGGTTTTCTTCAGCTTCTCTCCTTCAAGACACACTTGTTCACTTCTCATGCACAGTTCTTTATAAGAGGCAGCAAGCTCTACATAGGTAATCTCATCATCACAAGAATCATCATCTGACTCACAAACCCCAATCATAGCTCTAACAAGCTTAGCTGATTCTTCTTCAGATTCACTCTCACTATCAGACCAGGAAGCAGATAACCCCTTTTTCTGCTTTTTGAGATAAGTAGGACATTCCTTCTTGACATGACCATACCCTTCACACTCATAGCATTGGACTCTTTTGTCATTATTGGACTTTTCTTCATCTCTAGTTTTCTTCCCCTGATCTCCTGATCTGTTGGTGTCAGATGTGATGTTCTTGACATTAGGATTATAACTCCTATTTATCCTCTTCATAACCTTATTAAACTATTTTCCCAGCAAAACAATGGCATGGGACAACTCGTCCTGAGACTCAGCACCATTCTCTTTCTTAGAATATTCAGAACTAGATACCAAAGCTATACTTTTGGTTTTCTTTTCAGGTTCCTCTTCCATTCCTAATTCAAAGGTTTGAAGAGAACCTATCAGCTCATCAACCCTCATCTTGCTGATGTCTTGGGCTTCTTCTATAGCTGTCACCTTCATTTTATATTTCTTGGGAAGAAATCTAAGAATTTTCCTCACCAGCTTCTCTTCAGTCATCCTCTCTCCTAGGGCACTAGAAGCGTTTGACAGCTCAAGGATGTTCATGTGGAAATCATGGATAGTCTCATCATCCTTCATCTTCAGATTTTCAAACTTTGTTGTCAAAAGTTGAAGTCTTGACATCTTGACTTTGGAGGTTCCTTCATGAGTAGTCTTCAAGATATCTCATGCTTCCTTAGCTACTTCACAAGTGTTGACCAACCTGAAGATGTTCTTATCAACACCATTGAATATGGCATTCAAGGTTTAGAATTCCCAAGGGCAAGCTCATCTTCTTCCTTGGTCTATTCTTCTTCAGGTTTCAGTTTTGAGCTACCCTCTACTTCCTTTCCATTCTCATCCTTTTCCACAATAACAAGATGTTTCCATTCTTTCAAAATAGCCTTCCAGGCTCTGCTATCTAATGACTTCAGGAATGTAACCATACGAGGTTTCCAGTAGTCATAATTTGAGCCATCTAGAATAGGGAGTCTATTCACAAATCCACCACACTCCTTGTCCATTGCACCAGAAAGTATCATCCCTAGATCTCACCCAGATGCAGAGCAGGATGCCTGCTCTGATACCAATTGAAATTCTGGTATCAGATGTGTGATGTTAAGTGTGATGTCATAATAACACAATCTTCTATGAACAAGGAAATAAACAACAGTAAATGAACACAATGAATTGTTCACCTAGTTCGGTTTAACTACCTACGTCTGGGGGCTACCAAGCCAGGGAGGAAATTCACTATAAGTAGTATTAAACTACAGACTCAACAATCCCAGTTGACATCTACCTAACTTAATCACTACCCAATGACACTTCTACCTAAGAAACCACTTAGGTATGAGAAACCACTCACTCCCTAAATCACCTCAGTGATACAATTCAAAGATTACACTTTAAAACCCACCTTGATCCTGCTTAACAGCTTTGATCAAGAACACAACACTCTTGCTTAAAAGCTCTAGAGTGAATACACTTACAACTCAAAATAGTAACACCAATTCAAACATGAATTGTTTACAAAACACACACGAAGACACAAATGACACTCAGTCTTTAGCTCTCTTTCTTCGTCCTTTCCAACAAGGGTTGAGGCTGCTTTTTATAGAATTCTGACTTGGGCTTAGACCTCTTCCAAAATAATCTAATTTGATTTATTATTAATCATAATTTAAAATAGATTTGATCTTCTAATCTTTTTAAATCTTTTCAAATCAGCCCTAATGTTAGTTACATGATCTGCTCCAAATCTGATTGAAAATATAAATATCTTCTCCAAGAAATTCGCATCCAATCTCTCTAACAGATCTCCTCAAAACAAACTAACACGCGCAACCCTAAAACATCACAACCTGATGTTCTGATGTTCTGATAACTGATGTCAAGACATCAAGTTTAACATCAGCATATAAAACTTCAAACCTGCAACAACTAATGATAGGAACCAATGTTATGACATCAGACATATGACATCAACATTGTTCAACTTTGTTTTACCAAAATTCCAGCCAATACAAGAACTAACAAATTGGTTTCCAATCATTTTGTGGATATAAACATGATTTTTGAAACATTGATCTAAGATCACCACTCATTTTTCACATGTTTTCATCACTTTTTAACAAAATTAATTCCTTTTTAAACAAAATTAGGGTTTTGATTAATTCAACCCTCATCAATCATTTTAAAACACTTTTGGGCCTCTTGGTAGAGTGTAAGACCCAATCCTTTTGTAAATAAACCTTTTAGGGCCTCACACATTGTATAAGTCCCTCTGTATATTTTCAAAAGTACGGCGCGGTCGTCGCCTTTGTAACAAAACCAACTGGGCTTCTCCTTGAGCTATAAGATCCATCTCTATTCATTTTCAAACTCTTTGGGCCTCTAATAGAGTGTAAGACCCAATCCCCTTTTAACCAAAATAATTTTGGGCCTCATATATTGTATAAGTCCCTCTGCGTTAAAAGAAAAATCTCGGCGCAATCGCCAGTTCAAAAATCAAATCATCTGGGCCTACCCTCGTGTTATAAGCCCCATTTCTTTTCTTTAAATTTCTTTGGGCCTCTTGATAGAGTGTAAGTCCCATCCTTTTGTAAATAAAACCTTTTTGGGCCTCAGATATTGTATAAGTCCCGACACAATAAAAAATCTCGGCGCGATCGCCAGTTTAAAATCACTTGGGCCTCTCCTTGAGCTGTAAGCCCCAACAATCTTTTCAAAGCACTTTCTCCTTTGATTTTGAATTCAAATATCTGTTGTTATTAAAACTTTCTTTGTTGAGCAACTAACAAAACAGCATGGAAGCTCTACAACGGGTAAGTGTTTATCCGCTTTCATTTATCGCTTTCATATGTATATAACTGTATTGTGGGGTTGTTTCACTGTAAGTCTCCTTTCACATCCGTTTATATACTTGCCAAATATTAACTGTGTAATACTAGTATAGTTATTTAGAGTTTCCCCGGCAACTACGTCTAGAACTAGGTAAAGCCCTGTTGATCACTCTTAAATACAGTCAAAACTAGATCCCCCATAGGATTCCAGATACAATCTTCCCTTCTCTTGGGGTTAAACAATATGGAACAAAGAGAAAGGCAGTATTCTCGGTGAACCTTTTCTCAGACTGTCACCTTTAGAAATTGTAAAAGAAACTCTACTCCCCAGAGTTGATCTATTCTCCGTGAATAGCATCTCTTGAGTTTTTTCCAAATTCTCGAACTTTCTTGGAATGATTTATTCTCTGTGAATTGCATTTCTTGAACTTCTCTTGGTTTGGGGACCCACAGGCTTCCTAAAAGCATCCCCGCCTCCTCTTGGGCATTGTACAAGGACCCTTCGGCTTCTTAGAAGTTCTCATGCCTTCTCTTGGGCTTAATACTGTAGCACCCCAAAATTTGCCCTCCTTACTTCAGCACTAACTGGCTTATGTTTCACTTCATTTTTGCATTATCATGTGTGCATATCATTCGTTCTTAGCATGGGGTCAAGATGCCTGAGGCAGTTCAAGATGAGAAGATGTTCTTCAAAGGGTCAGGCAAGAGTCTTGGTTTTGTCCAAGAGATCTCAAGTGGATTACTCTCTCCTAACCAGTGCAGAAACTAGGGTTTTGAGATTCTTGGGTTTATTCCTCCAATGGGCAAGCTTCTTGAGTTTTTATCATCACCAAATGGCATATCTTATCTTTGTTGGAGAGGATACACATCATATTCAGAGGAATTTGGATTTGGAAACTATGTTATTTCCTCCTAGACTGAGGGTACCAAAATTAGGGTTTGTTATAAAGTCAATTTATTTCTGATTTTTTGGGCAAGACTTAATTCCATGGTATTCCTTGGGTCCCTAAGTATCTAGGGATGGAAGATTGTCCATCAGTTTGGTTCATGAAAAGTTCAATTGGCCAATGGATTGGGAATCAGGAGAATTGGGGAAAAGTCAACAGTGAAAGGGGAAGTCAACTGTGAAATTTTGAGGTTCTCTTCAAGGTTTTCAAGGCCTCACATCCTCATATGGTCTTCAAGAGTCAAGTTTCATACCATTTATCAAGAATCAAGGGTTGGTACAAAAGTTACTAAATATGGAAATGACCTATAATTTGAAAGTTTCTATTTTGGGCAAATTCTTACACCACATTCAACTTGACTTTTCATCATCAAATAAGCTTCAAATGAATTTTCCTCAAACATGAAAGTTGAAGGTCTTTTTCTACCCTTTCCAACAAGTACTAGATGGTCTCCATATCATTTGTGGAACTGAAGTTATGATCAAAAGAAGGCAAGGTGGTTTTTAGGGTTTCCTTATGGTTCCATTTTCACAACTTTTGCATTTTGGGACATAGTGACCTATAATTGATTCCTTTGTTTCAAGTCACATTCTAACATCAAAGGAAAATCCATAAGAATCATTTTTGGCCTTTGAATCAAGTGGATCCATGGTTTATTCTTCACTTATTTTCCATTATGCAAAATTGCAAGATCATTGAAAACTCATGAACCAAGACATCTCAAGGCCCAAATCCAATTCAGGTGTGATTAGCAATTGTTAAATAAGTGATCCATCATCAAGGGTTTGGATATACATGCATGGAGGAGGGTGTATTTCACATTATTCAAATTTCCAAAATCACCCAAAAATCATTAAGTGAGGAATTAACAAGGCCCAAGTGATTATCAGTGGATTAACCCTAAGTATTTAAGATTACTCATGCACTGGTTAGAGAAGAACACACGTGATTTTGAGGAGAACAAAAGTTTCAACCCTAATCCTTCTCTCATTCGAATCTCACAATCTACAAAGGCTTTGGGTGAAATTTTTTCACAGTCTTCATCCTTGGAATCCACAGAGCACAAACCACCCCTCATTTGAAGCTAACAGCAAGGATGCGTGTTGCTTGATCTCAGGTTAGTGGCACTTTGCATGCTCTTAAAACTCCCTTTTTTGATGTGCATAATGATGTGTGATATTCACTGATGATTCTGATGTGTTTGGTTTGGAGTTTGGACGCATGGTTTGGTTGTTTCGTGAGTTTCAAGTTTTGAGTCCAAACTTTCTCTCATTCGATGCTTATTATGTGTTGATTATTTGCGATTTTTAATGTGATATTATTGATCCTGGTGAAATTCTGGTCAGAATAGTGTATTCGTTTACGTGTTCTAGGAAATTTTTTGTTACAGGTGGTCGGAAGTGGTGACCGGAGCCCTAGCTCCGGCGACTGGTAAGGGTTCCGGCGAGGTTAGAGTTTGAATGAGGGAGATGATCTTCCAACCGTTGATTGCCTTGATCGTGTGGTCCATAGCGCGCCACCTCATCTAAATTTTGTTTTATTTTATTGGTTTGTATGTGTGCCCTCCCACGATTATTATCATGCATCTCTAATCTAAGCCTTTCATTTATTTTAACTTTGATTTGATAATGCAATCTGAGGCGTAGGATGAATCCATTGGCCATTAGATGGACAACGCATTAATGATACCATGTGCCTTACCACGTGCCTCTTTTTATTTTATTTATTTTCTGAGTACTTGTGTGTGTGAATGTGCATCGTTATTATGATGGGCGTGTGGATCTATACCATTCATCATGGTTACCTTTTATTTGGTTGACTTATTGTGTGACGTTAGATTGATCCAAGGGCCCATATGGAACCTGAATGTTGACTGGGTTCACGTGTTCTTTTTTTTGTTTTTTTGATGGATCCTTGGTTTGGGCTTTCTATTTACGCCCCCCACCTAAGCCCGTTATCATTTCCCAACGTGTTTGGCTTGCTGCATACACCCCCATGCTTATTTCTTTATTTTTATTTTTATTTAATTATTGCATTTCATTTTTATTTTTTAAAAATAGATAGGTGCATTAAAAAATTACCAAAAAAATTCATGTATCATATTTTTAGTTTTATAAAAATTTTCCAAATTTTATTTTATTATTTTATTTTATTTTTGGCGTTTGAATTAATTATTTTAATAATTTCTTTTTGAATTTGTTTCATTTTGCACACATTGCATTGTAGAATTTATTTCTCATCATCCATAAAACATTTTGAACTCATTCCTTTTGTATTGTTTCATAAACACATTTAATTACATTAAAATATTTTTCTCTCATTTTTAAAACTATTTCATATTGCATTTTAGTCCTTTTCTTTTGCATATTGAACCATATTTCTCATTTGAATTTGCATAATTGTTTGAGTGACCTATCTGGGGAATTTTGGCATGATCTTTTGACATGATGTTTGTATCTAGTTGGGGTGTGTTGAGTATTAATTTAGTAATTTTAGAAGATGTTTTACTAATTATGTGGTTGCTCTTTGTTTGAGGTCTTCTTGTATGCATATCTTTGACCATGTCTGATTACTTGTTTGAAAAGGCACTTGTGCCATCATTTGGGATTGCTTCTTTGACTTCATAAACCATGTTTGAATTGTTATAGGTTATTTGATTGCAATTATATGTCATTGGTGTGAGGTTATTGCATTTGTGTGCACATGTTCAATGTTTGGTTCCCATGTCTTTGTTTGACTTATCTTCTCACCTCCTTCTCATCTGTGTCTCCTCATGACTTATGTTTGGTTTGTGTATGCCATGCCATATCATTCATTTGAATTTTATTTGATGTATGTTTCTGACTTTGGAACTTTGCATTCATGTCATATGTTATTCATGCTTCATCTTACATACTTGAACATGTTTCACTTATATGCTTCCTTCTCTTTCTTCTGATGATTCTTGATTCTTGGATATCTGTTTGCATGTCTCATGTGACACTTGTATAGCATATTTAGGCACATATTTAGGTCATCCACATTCTGACTTGGATATTATTTGAAGCATTCTTGCATAATCACCTTGCATGTTCACTCCTTCTTCTTTTGTTTCTTCTCTGATGACTTTCTTGTGTGTTTTGCCACTTGTCTGCATTTCATTTGTTTGATCTTGTTTGGTCACCTCTAAGGTGTATATTCTGATTTGGTTGAGTTTCATTTAGCTTCTACTCTTTTATCTTTGGTGTGATTTTTTTGGGTTTCCTTTGTCTTGTAGTAGCTTATGTCTGTTTTGTACTAACCTTTTATGCAGGGGCTGAGGTAAGTTATTTGAGGGTGTGGATAATTATCCATGTCCACCCTCACTTTTTTTTCTCTCATCTTTTCCTTTCTTTAGGTTTAGGTTGTTGTCAAACCTCCCTTAGGGTCACCTTTGCATGTTAACATTATGACTAAATTCCATAGGATAGTCTCCCTCCAAACCTCCCCTTAGGGTCGTCTTTGCATGATAACATTAGGATAGATTTTCCCCTTAGTGTTTTTATTTTCTTTTGAGTCCTTCTTCTCATCTCATAACAATTTATAAGATACTTAATAAGGTCAACTTGCCTTGCACACGAGCCTTAAACATAGGAAATGAAGATTGAGGGGTCCCCCTTCTCTCTTCTAGAGTGTTGAGAATACGTCCCATTGGGGGCGACCATGCGACGCATTCGTTCCCGTGTCATAGAATTTGGTTCAAGTTGAGTTATGAACTAACTCAAGTCACTTCTGTCCTAAAAAATACAAACAAACTTCAAACCTTTTGTCCTTCCGAATCGTCAAACTAAAGGCTATTTTCAAAAAGGGCACGTTACTTTCCGTCTGAGAAGCAAACAGGCATCGACCCTAACTGCCGGACGCGAGCTTAACGTCGCTCATAAAAAACACAAAAAGAACTTGGTCCAAACTATGTTGACTCTGAATTCCCCATTGCACAAAGGGGGTACGTAGGCCTAGGACGTCGACGTCCTACCGAGTCTGTCTTAGTTTTCCCCTTCCCCCTTTTAGTGCAGCCATAGATTTTAGGATAACTCACCCTTAGAATAGACAACAAGCGTGGATCCCATCGAGTACGATGGACGGGTGGGGTGCTAACACCTTCCCCTCGCGTAACCGACTCCCGAACCCAGGTTATGGTTGCGATGCCCATTCCTTTCCCTCTTCCTCAGGTTTATGCGGTGTTCCCTTTCCCTCTCTTGGGATAAATTTACACGGCTGGCGACTCTGTTTTCCGCGCCACTTTCGCGTTTGTACCTGGATGAAAATCCTGGGAGCGACAGCTGGCGACTCTGCTGGGGAGCCGGGTTGACCTATGCTGGTCCATCCCTAAGCGAGTCTCTCCTAGCGCTTGCTTGTCTTTGTTCTCTTTGGGTGTTTTTGTTTTTGTTTTGCTTTATTTGTTGTATTTTATTTTTACCTCATTTTCTGCATTGCATATTATTATCGTCTGCTGCACTGTTCTTCTGTTTGGCGGGTTGGGGTTTCCGAGAGATAAGCCCAATACCCAAGCTTGAGCGTACACGTAGGATTAGCGTGGCAAGTAGTGTGACTTGTGTGGCATTTGGCCAAACGTAGTATACATGAAAACTCCACATCCAGACGAGGTTTTCTTGGGTAATGTTCTATCCTGCGCATTGGTGCAGATGATTGAATGTAACTTGGAAAACTGTCGACTCTGGCGGCTATTCCCGAGGACTCAGTAATGGCACTCCTCCCGATACGTGATAATGGCATACCAGAAATGGCAAACCCATTACACATGTCGATCCGAGGACCCAATGCTGGGAAATTGCTATAGGGTTTCCTTTTGGTAAAGAATCGGTGGAAGCACTCCTCGATTGGCGATAGTACTGTACCCCGAGGGATGAATGTACTATTGCTTCTCGACCTCAGTGCCGAAACTGAGGACTTGCCATGGGATGTTTTCTTTTGAGGGGAATCAGTTGACGCCTCCTCGATTGGTGATGATGCCAAACCAGAAATGGTGAACGTATCATCATTTCTCGACCTGAGAGCCCATGATATTGAGGATCCTCAGCTTTCTAGTACCCACATGTGAGAGGGCAGGGTGTTTACAGGTTTGCAGGTAACCTTGACCTTCAACATACCCAGTTTTCTGATCAACGGATTTATCAGTGTGGTACTATGGTTATATTGGTATTCTGGATATTTGGACAGACCTTTGAGATTATACAGTTGTTCAGTGCAGTAGTTGTCCAGTCTGTGTGGCATCCTTGATCCCATGTGTGCATTTGCATCATCATTTTGCATCCTAACATGTTTATTCATTTGCAGGGCTGCATCCTAACTTTGATTCTGGTTTTTGAAGGCTATTAAGGATGAGTACTGAGAAAAGAAAGAACATCATAGCGTACAAGTTCCCAACACTTATTCTAGATCCTGTTCACAAGATTGTGTCTATGGCAGAACCTGGGGTATTGACAGACTTTGGAGGAGAGTATGGAAGAATTCTGAATGTTGCCATTAAAGAAGAAGCTCTTTTCTATCCTTCTGAAGAACTTCCTGATTTGGAAAAGGTTTCCGAGGCTTTGCATTTGGATCCATCTTTGTTGAAAAATAACGTTGCCAGTAAAGGAGGGTGTAAAGGCTTTCATGTGAAAATTTTGGTAGAACAGGCTGCTGTGTATGCTAAGGCAAGATGTTGGTCAGTTTTCAACGCCATCTTGGCTATGTGTGTCTATGGAACGGTGTTGTTTCCAAATATGAAGGATTTTGTGGACATGCACGCTGTCCGGATATTTACCATGAAGAATTTGGTACCTACTTTGCTTGGAGATCTGTATTATTCAGTGCATTATAAGAACAAGAAGAGGAGGGGAGGACCCCTTTATTTGTGTGTGCCAGTCTTCTACAAATGGTTTGCTAATTGTCTTCCCACATCTGGGGCATTTATAGATCCTCAAGGAACTTTGGAGTGGTCCAAAAGATTGATGGGCTTGAGGGCAGATAATCTAATTTGGGTTAACCGTGACTTGTTGGGCCAAGATATCTAATTATTTGTGGAGGTCTCCCAAATGTGCCTCTAATAGGAAGGAAAGGGGGAATTAACTACAACCTTATTCTTGCTATTAAGCAATTCGAGTATGCCTTGAAAGAGCCACCAAAAGACGAGGAGGTCCAAGAATCTCTATATCTGAGTGGGGAAATCAATTCGAAACTGTTAAAAGAAGCTGCAAATACTTGGGAAGATCGTCGTAAGAAGGGGAAGATTTCTTTTGGGAAGAGCAACAACATAACCTTTCCTGCGTACGAAGATTGGATTCAGAAGAGGGTAGAGATAGAGCTTTTGCCATTCTCTAAAGAACCACCATCTTACCCCTTGCTGATTGAGGCTCCTACCACAGTTGAAATAGAGAAGTTTACCAGGTTGTGGGCTGAAAAGGAAAAACTGCGAGAAGAAAACAGTGAGCTACAAAGAGAGATTTATCAGTTGAAACATGAGCGGGGTGAAGCTGTTCATATCGCCAAGTTGAAGACAGAGCTTCTCGCTAAGGCGGAGAGGGAGATAGCTGACAAGGTCACGTCCAGACAAAGGATGAAGCAAGCTCTAGAGGGTATCACTAAGGTTCTCAAGTCTAAGAAGGAGGAATTGGCCAAGGATTTGTTGAAAATTCACAGGTTCAATGCTCACCGAGACACTGCAATGGCTGAGAATAAGCGAAAGAAAGACGATTATCTAGCTCAGATTGATCAATTGAGGTTGAAGCTCAAGAAAAAAGACACTGAGATCCTATCAGGGGTATTCCAGAGACAAGCAGTCGAGGGTCGACTCAATGAAGCCATAGCCTCCATAGAGGAACTGAAGATCCAAGCTGAAGTGAAAAGACCTAGAAATGAGGGTCCTAGCATGGATGGTGTTTCTGGAGAAGACGTTTGGGAGTTGCATTGCCGATACTTGGAAGGGATCGTGCATAGGAGAGACATTCTCATTCAAGAGATAATTCAGAGACTGAAGCATCCCGACACCAAAAAGTTGTTTAAGGAAATTCAAGACTGGAGCAAAAAGCATAATGGATGGGGGGATTGATAGTTATGGACTTTGATGAGCAGAAGTCTCGTTCTATCTTGTTGTTAAACTGGAATCAAGGGGTGGATCGCCCTACGAATTTTTAAACATGTTTATTTGCATTTGCATATTCATAATCATTTTGCATAATCATTTTGCATAATCATTTTGCATAACAGGTGTTTATCTCTGGTGTTCTTACTTTGTTCTCCTCTGCAGTACAGGATTGCAGATCAACACATTCACCAGTATTCTACCAGACAAAATCAGAAGAGACTCATGGATCAGCTACAGAATGAGATGACTGAGATGTGGACTCGCATGAACCAATTCATGGATTTAATGCAAGGGGTTGCTCAAGGTCAAGAGCAGTTAAGGACTCTTGTTCAGCCACTGATTGTGAGAATTGATGAAGAGGGTGTCCTTCATGGGGGAATTCATACTGGTGTCAATGGTAATAATGGTCAGAATGGTCCTTCGGGCGGAGGTATTCCTGCTTCTAGTGTTGTGATCCCTCCGGGCGGGGCTGAAAATGTTGGGGGAGGAGGTATTGGTGTCTGTGCTATTCAGGGCCTTCAGTATGATGATGTTCAAGATGATGCATTTTTTGTGCCAGGTGGGGATGCTGGTCCCCAGATTGACATTAATCAGAGATTTAGGTTGATTGAGGAACAACTAAGAGGTGTTATGAATCAGGATTCTGTGGGTATGAATCTAGAGGGTTTGGGGCTGGTTTCAGGCGTTGTTATCCCGCACAAGTTTCAGACTCCCACTTTCGAGAAGTATAATGGTATGTCTTGCCCAAGGACTCACGTTAGGGCATACGCGAGTAAAATGGCCGCGCATGCGAAGAATGAGAAGCTGATGATGCATTGCTTTCAGGATAGCCTATCTGGGGCATCCCTGGAGTGGTATATGCAACTAGAAAGGAAAGATGTGCGTAGTTGGAGAGATCTGGCAGGTGCATTTATTAGGCACTACCAATATAACACTGACATGGCTCCTAACAGAACACAGCTGCAGAACTTATCACAGAAGAACAATGAGAGTTTCAAGGAATACACTTAGAGGTGGCGAGAACTGGCAGGGAGGGTTCAACCTCCCATGTTGGAGCAAGAAATGATAACTATGTTTATGGCCACCTTGCAGGGTCATTACTATGAAAAGCTGGTACCGTGTATGACTGGAAAGTTTGCTGATCTCATCTTAGTAGGAGAAATGGTGGAGAGCGGAATTAAGGCGGGAAAAATATCAAGCGGTGATGGATCCTCATCTGGAGGAAGTAAGAAGCCTTATGCCAGTGGTTACAAGAAGAGGGAGGGAGATACAAACTCAGTGTCATCATATCGTGGTAGAGAAGGACCTCGTCAGAACTTCAATCAGCAGGTGGCTTCTGTAACCATCCCAGGAGCACCTCAGCAGCCAACAATGTCTCAACAACAAAATCAGGTTCCTCGCCGATCGCAGCCTCTGACTAGGCGGGATAGGCATTTTGACACTCCACCTATGCCCTACTCTCAATTATTTCAGCACTTGTTAAAGCTACAGTTAATTCAGAAGAGAACATTGGCCCCACCTACTGGTAATCCACCTCCCGGCTATGACGCCAACGCCCACTGTGAGTTTCATTCCGGGGCACCCGGACATTATATTGAGAACTGTAAAGCTTTTAAGCATCAGGTTCAAGATTTGGTGGATTCCAAAGCCATCAATTTCTCCAATGATGTTCCAAATGTGAATCAGAACCCGATGCCGGATCACGGTGGGCCGAGGGTCAATGCTATTATTAAAGACTGTGAAGACTTGAGTTTGATTTCAGGTGTGAACGAAGTCCAAACTCCCTTGTGTGTGATGAAGGAAAGATTGTTGAAGGGAGGGGTATTTCCCGGCTGTGATGAAGGGTGTGTAGGATGTGTGTCGCAGCCAGGAGGTTGTGATTTATTGAAAGTAGGTATTCAGAGAATGATCAGTGAAGGGATATTACAGTTTGACAGGGGTTGTAAGCAGAGTAAGGTTACTGACAGAGAGATTGATGTTGCCACAATAACGATTCCATTCAAGACAATAACTATATCAGCGCCGGTGAGACCAGCGCCGGTCACTATCACTGTTCCTGGACCAGTCCCGTATGAGAGTACCAAGGCCATTCCATGGAACTATGGGGCCGAGGTGTTTGTTAATGGTAAGAAGCAGGAATTGGTAGAGACATCAGCTGTGAATACAGGGGTTGAAAATCTTGTTGAAGCAGGGGCTATCACTAGGAGTGGTAGAGTTTTTATTCCGTCTGAGGATCAAGCTGGCAGTTCAAGACGAGACAAAGGTAAACAGATGATGGACGAGTCTATACAAAGGCAGGAAGTGAATAATCATGTGACCAAGCCAGTTGGGGATACTTTCTCAGAAGATGTAGAGGAGTTTATGAGGCTGGTCAGAAAAAGTGATTACAAAATTATTGATCAACTTCACCAAACTCCATCCAAGATTTCCATTCTATCTTTACTGTTGTGCTCTGAGGCACACCGAAATGCACTGCTGAAGGTTTTGAATATGGCTTATGTACCACAGGAAATATCTGTCAATCAGTTAGAAGGGGTTGTGGCTCATGTGAATGCTGGTAATGGCTTGGGTTTCACCGATTTAGATCTGACTCCAGCTGGGAGGAATCACAACAATGCTCTACATATTTCAGTAGAATGTCATGGTTCCTTAATGTCGCATGTGTTAGTTGATACTGGTTCATCTTTAAATGTGCTGCCGAAGAAGGCTTTGATGAAGTTAGACACTCGCGGGTTGATTTGTACACCAAGTGACTTGGTGGTACGTGCTTTTGATGGTTCCAAGAGGTCAGTTTTTTTAGAGTTAGTTCTGCCAATCAAGGTGGGTCCTGAGATTTTTAACACCACCTTCTACATAATGGATATTCAGCCTGCTTATAGTTGTTTGTTGGGTCGCCCTTAGATCCATAACGTTGGGACCGTAATGTCTACGCTGCACCAGAAGTTGAAGTATATGGTCGACGTCCACGTTGTGACTGTTTGTGGTGAGGAAGAGATCATGGTGAGTCACCTATCGACCTTCAAGTATGTAGACGTAGATGGTGAAGTACAGGAAACTTTGTGCCAAGCCTTTGAAGCTGTGAAAATTCCCGGAGAACTCCCAAAGGTAGCCAGTCAGCCTGAGGTGGTTGCCCAACCTGAAGTTGTCAGACAACCAGAGATTCCAATGTCCTCTTTCAAAGAGACGCGCACTATAGTTGAAGCTGGTGGTTCTCAGAAGTGGGGCAGTGTCATTGATGTTCAAAGAAAGCAGGATACCCATGGACTAGGATACAAGCCACCCCGATGAGCTCAAGAGCCTCCCAAGTATGCTGGTCCGATTCGATTCACAAGTTCTGGGGTTTTCTTTAATCAGGTTAATGCTATTGAGGATGAAGGAGATAGTGACTGTGACATGGATGAATGGATCCGTCCCTGCACCCCTGGTCAGAGTTTAGGCAACTGGTCTTCCGAGAAAGTCATCCAAGTGACTCGCCCGGAGTAATTTACTTTTGTTTTCTGTTATGTTAAATCCTACGTTCTGCCCAAGACGTAGTGATATTTATTTGTAGGGCTTGTATGTTTTATTTGCTACTTTTATCATCAATAAAGGACGTTTTTCATTCAAATATTTTGATCCCTATTTTTCTGTTTTTACCTTTTTGCATTTACTCACATCAAAATGGCAATGTGTTTTCTTGTTTGTTGCACTCATAATAAACATAAAACATCCATCATGCAGGTTTCCTTGTTCAGATTCCACCCATCATGACTTAGCTATGGCTCGATATGACTTCGACAATCCTATCTATCAAGCCGAAGAAGAGATTGATGAAGACTATGACTTGCCAGAAGAATTAGCCAGGCTGCTGAAACAAGAGGAAAGGGTTATTCTACCTTATCAGGAGGAAGTTGACACTGTTAATTTGGGAACTGAGGATGTTAAACGAGAAGTAAGGGTTGGGACTGCCTTGGAAGACACTGTTAAAGGAAGATTGATTGAGTTACTTCGAGAGTATGTGGATATCTTCGCCTGGTCTTACCAAGACATGCCCGGGCTTGACACTGACATTGTTGCACACCGGTTGCAGCTTACAGAGGGTTGTATTCCAGTCAAGCAAAAATTGGGAAGGAAGAAACCAGATATGGCTGTCAAGGTCAAGGAAGAGGTTCAGAAACAGTTGGACGCCAGATTTCTTGCTGTGACAAATTATCCTCCGTGGGTTGCTAATATTGTACCGGTACCTAAGAAGGATAGGAAGGTCAGGATGTGTGTTGATTACCGAGATCTGAATAGGGCGAGCCCGAAGAATGATTTCCCGCTCCCCCACATTGACGTGTTAGTAGACAATACTGCTCAATATTCTGTGTTTTCCTTCATGGATGGCTTCTCTGGGTATAACCAAATCAAAATGGTGTAACACCCCAAAATTTGCCCTACCTTTTTTCTGGCTTATGTTTCATTGCATCGCATTTAGATCTTGAGTGCATCTCATAGCATACCTATTGCATAAGGGCATGTGATCAGTGGCTCGCAAGGTGTTGGCCATTCAAAGTAAGGGTCTTCAAATAAGTTTCAAGGGCCCCTTAAGCCATATATTATCACACTTTGATCCACAAGGCAGGGGAAGAGAAGAATCCATCAAGAAGATTAGGCAGTGTATCATTTCCTACACAAGGCAGTCAAAATTTGGGATTTGACCCCTAAATGGGCCAGCTCCCAATGGCATATCTCATCTTTGTTAGACGGGTTGTACATCATATTCAGAGGAATTTGAATTTGGTGGATGTGTTATTTCCTCCTAACCAGAAGGTACAAGATTAGGGTTTTGACATAAAGTCAGTGTATTTCTGATTTCTTGGGCAAGACTTAATCTCATGGTATTCCTCTTGTCCTTAAGCATATATGGATGGAAAATTGCTCATTAATTGGTTTCAGAAGGGTCTCAACTGATCAGTTGCTTGATAATCGAGAAATTGGGGAAAAAGTCAACTGTGTAGTGAAAAAGTCAACTCCTGACTTTTTGGGGTCAAATTCATGAAATTCATGTCATATATGTTCAATGGACAAAATTTGATCAAGAAATGATGGAGGAATAATGAAGAATCAAGAAATTACAAAACTGCCAAAAATAGAAACTCTGAGGTTTCCAAAAATAGTAAGTTTTGGCCATTTTAGCACCTCTCTTTGAGTCATGCTTTCTCAATTTTAAAGCATCAAAGCAAAAATCCACCAGGCCACAACAAAAGATCTTGTTTTAAGCTTCAAATCCATATAAAGAACTCTTCCATTGGATCAAAATTGAGGGAGTTATGATCAATCAAAGTTTGGTGAAATCAAGGCAAATCTCAAGTCATGGCAAGGCAAGTGCAGGCCTCCAGGCCATAATTTCATCGAACAGTTGGCGTGCCAAATGTCAAGCCAATTTTCTCCATCAATAAGGCTTCAAATGAAAAATTGTTGAACATCAAAGTTGTTCATCTCCATGTCCTCTTCAACTTTGATGTTGGACATTTTTTCATTTGAACAAGTTATGAAGGTCATATGAGGGCTCGAACATGGGGATTTCATGCTGAAAGTTCACAAGTCACAAGGCCTTGCTTGCAGCCCAAGTCATACACCCATGCACTAGTTGAGGTTCCTTATTTTCTAAGCAACCGAGTTGATCCTAACTAACCGAGTTAACTAACTTGACTCGGTGAGTTGAGTCTAACTAGCTCCAAACCCAAACCTCATTCCAAACCTCATTCCAAGCCACTTATACTCCAAACCTAAAATCTATTTAAGAGATGCTTCACTCATTTTCAAAGGACCTTCCAACCATTTTCCCAAATTTCTCACATTTCACTCTCAATTTTCTCTCTTCACTTTGCTACAACTTCTACTCCTCTCTTCCAAAACCACACACAAAAACTCTTATTTCTTGAAGAATAATCACTTTTTACATTGAAAAGTGATTAATTCTTGAGCTAAACTTCATCTCTTGGTTTGCATTGGTTGGATTTTCTGGAATTTCAGTTTGTTCTTCTTCAATCCAGAGGTTTCTCACCATCTATTTTGGTGCAAGTTGGAGTTTGGTGGATTTTTGCGATTTCGTTCGGTTTTGACGCGTTTTGGCAATCGATTGAGGAATCTCTGGTTTTCTTTCATTTTCTGCACCAAGATTACTTTGCAACAATTACCAAAGCAAGTCTCCGCTTTGTAGATTGGTTTTCCCTAAATCTACATTGTTTTTAGCTTATTCGTAACTTATTCGATGTAGATCTTTGTGGATTTACGATTTGGATCCATGTGCTTGATTTTGATTCTCAACGTGGATGATTATTGGATCTAAATGATGTTTGAATACTATGTTTGAATGTTATTTTCGTGCATAAGTGATTACGTGATCATTGGAGTGGTTTGAATAAGTCGTTTACTGCTGAAAAGTGCTTTTGGAACTGTTTTTTTGAACTCTGTTGCTGTGTAACCGGTTAGCAGTTATGCTATAACCGGTTAACATGTTGTTTTTTGCGTAGTTTCTGGCTGTTTTGAACTGTGTAACCGGTTACAGCATAACTGCTAACCGGTTACCACTGAAGCAGAATGTTATTTTCTTGCATTTTCTTGCTTATTTGACATCCATAACATGTTTAAACTTCATGGATCAATGCATTGATGATTGGTGGATTATTTTTGAGCTATTTTAACTCACACCACAGTATGAACTTGATTTTACGACACGCGTGCCTTTGTTTTTCATCGTTGAATGTAATGTTTGCATTATTGATTAATTGATGTGACGAACACATGATGCACACTTTGAGCTTATTAATTGCTAATTGATGTTATGTTGCTGGAATTACTATGTGCATGTTCATTTGCTTTCCGTTTCGAGAGATGTATACTTGTTTTTTACTTGCTCATATTCTTGACAATGTGAATTCTTTTGTAATGTGTATCATACCATGTTTGATTTCAAGGCTTGGCCACCATAATTTATAATGAGTTTGTGATCATGTTGTGTTAATAGAATAATGTACAAGGCTTGAAGCATGTTTGTTCTTTTATGAATGAATCATTTGTGAATGCATGCTGCCTCTGATCTTCCACTGCTGCCTATACACATATGTGTTGTAGTATGTGCTGCCAAATGCTTGTTACACCCATTTTGTATGCTGAACATGAGCTGTTGTTTGCTGTTTGGTATATGAAGCCGAATTTACTGCTATTCTGTTGCAGGTGGGCTGTAATAGCTGCTGTTTTCATTATTTCCTTCTATTGGCTTGTTTGACCAAGTTTTTTTACTTAGGATTTTTTGTGAATAGTTTTGAACTAACCTTTTCATGTAGGTGCCAATGGTAAGTAAGTGTGTGGATATGCTTCCACATGCACTTCTTTCTTTCATTCTCTCTTATTTCTTTTAATAATTCAAATTGTGATTTTAATAAGCATGGACATGCTTTCCTTGCATAACTTCTTCTTCATCCCTCTTTAAGATCAACTTAACTTCCATTTTGGAAGTAAGTTATTTCTTTTGCTCTTCTTCTTCTTTCTTTTAGGAGTAGGTTTCTTAAACCTCATTAACCATAGGATCCCCAAGCATGCTAACACTAGGGTGTGTCTTAGTCTCCCCTTAGTTTTCACCTTTACCCCTCTTTTGATTCTCTCTTTCTCATCTTATAATAAAAGTAAAAAACACTTAATAAAGGCATAACAAATATTGTATTTAGGCCTTTCATGTGGGAACAAGGAGGTGAGGGGTCTTCTCTCATTTCTTTGGGAATGTTTAGTGTACGTCCCGTCTTGGGTCGATATACTAGGCATTCGATCTTACATGAGGGACTTAAATACAATATGCGTTACAAAACACACATAATCCAAAACACTTCTTTCTTAAAAGACAAAAACAAACAAATAAATTCTTTCCTCATCTCCTTCATTCTATTCCTTAAGGATGCGTCATGTCCGTTCTACCGCAAACAGGTAACGCCTAAGTCTCCCTACAGCGAGCTGGAACACCTAACTGCTGGAACGCGAGCGTTGATGTATTCCACGAAAAAACACAAACAATCCATCCCTAGTGAGGGGAACTACGTCGCTCTGATTCTCATGCTCCCGATGAGATACGTAGGCAATGGGGTAGGGCCCATTCGAGCACTTCTTTTATTTTCCCTACATTTGTTTCTCTTTCTCTCTCCTTTCCTTTTCCAGTTCTTCAGCTAGCAGTTCCTTTTCCAACATCCTTTCCTTACACCCTTTGATCGAGACATGCAAGCGTGGATCCCATCGGGTACGATGGACGCGAGGGAGTGTTAATACCTTCCTCTCGCGTAACCGACTCCTGAGCCCAGTTCTCTTGGTCGTGAGACCGTGTTCTTTCCTTCCTTCAGGTTTATGCAGTGTTTCCTTTCCCTCTCTTGGGATAAGTACACATTGCTGGTGACTTTGTTTCGGTGCCACTTTCACATTTGTACTTGGATGAAAATCTCGGGAGAAACAAATGGCCCCAGAGGACATGGAGAAAACAACGTTCATAACACCGTGGGGAACATTTTGCTACTAGGTAATGCCCTTTGGACTGAAGAATGCTGGGGCAACCTATCAGCAGGAAATGGTGACTCTCTTTCATGATATGATTCACAAGGAGATTGAAGTCTATATTGATGACATGATTGCGAAGTCACAGACAGAGGAAGAACACCTGGTGAACCTCCAGAAGCTGTTTGAAAGGTTGAGGAAGTTCAGACTGAGATTGAATCCAAACAAGTGCACTTTCGGCGTGAGATCTGGTAAATTGTTGGGATTTATTGTTAGTGAAAGAGGTATCGAGGTTGATCCTGCAAAAATAAGAGCCATATAGGAGATGCCTGAGCCAAGAACAGAGAAAGAGGTTTGTGGTTTCTTGGGGAGGTTAAATTACATTGCTAGGTTCATCTCTCATCTGATCGCCACATGTGAGCCAATTTTCAAGTTGTTAAGAAAGGATCAAGAGGTCAGGTGGAATGAAAATTGTTGAGAAGCATTTGAAAGGATAAAGAAGTATTTGCAGGAACCTCCAGTCCTTATGCCTCCGGTGTCCGGGAAACCGTTAATTATGTACCTTACGGTTCTTGAGAATTCAATGGGTTGTGTGCTCGGTCAACACGACGAGACAGGTAGGAAAGAGCACGCCATTTACTACCTGAGTAAGAAGTTCAATGATTGTGAATCAAGATACTCTATGTTGGAGAAGAGATGTTGTGCACTCGCTTGGGCAGCCAAGCGCCTAAGGCAGTATATGTTAAACCACACAACCTTGCTGATTTCGAAGATGGATCCGATTAAGTACGTGTTTGAGAAGCAAGCACTTTCTGGAAGGATAGCCCGTTGGCAGATGGTTTTGATAGAATACAATATTCAGTATGTTTCCCAGAAGGGCATTAAGGGAAGTGTTATGTCAGAATATCTTGCTGAACAGCCGGTCGAGGATTATCAGCCAATGAAGTTTGAGTTTCCGGACGAGCATGTTATGTTTCTGAAAATGAAAGATTGTGAAGAGCCTCTGCCTGACGAAGGACCTAAGATTGGGTCACAGTGGAAGATGATTTTTGATGGGGCTGTCAACTCATATGGTAATGGAATTGGGGCAATCATTACGACCCTGAAGGGTTCTCATATACCTTTCACTGCCCGGTTGGCGTTCGTGTGTACCCACAACGAGGCGGAGTAAGAAGCATGCATCATGGGGTTAGAGGAAGCGATTGATTTGAGAATCAAGAACCTCGATGTCTATGGTGATTCCACATTGGTAGTTAATCAGATTACAGGAGAATGGGAGACTCGTCAGGCAAATTTGGTACCTTATAACAACTATGCCAGAAGGTTGTTACCTTTCTTTGATAGGGTGGATTTTCATCATGTGCCCCGAGCTGAGAATCAGATGGCTGATGCATTGGCAACATTGGCATCCATGTATAAGGTGAACCGTTGGAATGAAACGCCTTTAATTAGAATCATGCATTTGGATAGACCAGCTTTTGTGTTTGCAATTGAGGATGTGTCAGATGGAAGACCTTGGTATCATGATATTAAGGTCTTTCTGAAGAGATAGGAGTATCCAGAGGGTGCCTCTGCCAAGGATAAGAAGACTCTGAGAAGGTTGGCAGGAAACTTCTTTTTGAACAAGGATGATGTGTTATATAAGAGGAACTTCGATATGGTCTTGCTACGTTGTGTTGATGAACACGAGGCAGGTTTGTTGATGGAGGAAGTTCACGAGGGTTCATTCGATAGTCATTCCAGTGGACACACCATGGCTAGAAACTTTTTGAGGGCAGGATATTATTGGATGACTATGGAGTCTGATTGTTTCAAATATGCTCGAAAGTGCCATAAATGCCAGATTTATGCAGATAAGATGCATGTACCGCCTACGCCTCTAAATGTGTTATCGTCTCCTTGGCCTTTTGCAATGTGGGGCATAGATATGATTGGAAAGATTGAGCCCACTACTTCCAATGGACATCGTTTCATTTTGGTTGCCATTGACTATTTCACAAAGTGGGTGGAGGCAGCCTCGTACGCCAACGTCACCAAGCAAGTGGTAGCCTGGTTTATAAAGAAGGACATCATATGTCGTTATGGGGTCTCGGAGAGAATCATTACCGATAACGGCTCAAATTTGAACAATAAGTTGATGAAGGAATTATGTCAGAGTTTCAAGATCGAGCATCACAATTCTTCTCCATATCGTCCGAAGATAAATGGTGTTGTTGAGGCGGCAAATAAGAACATCAAGAAGATTGTGCAGAAGATGGTGGTAACGTATAAAGACTGGCATGAGATGCTACCTTACGCCCTACATGGTTACCGTACTTCAGTGCGTACGTCAACTGGGGCAACCCCTTTCTCATTGGTATATGGCATGGAAGCAGTTTTACCCTTAGAGGTCGAGATTCCGTCTTTGAGAATTCTGGCAGATGTGAAGCTTGATGAAGCTGAGTGGGTGTGTTCCAGGTTGGATCAGTTGAACCTTATTGAAGAAAAGAGATTGGCAGCCATCGCACATGGTCGGTTGTATCAGAGCAGGATAAAGTACGCCTTTGACCAGAAAGTGCGTCCTCGGAGTTTTCAGACAGGTGAATTGGTGTTGAAAAGGATCCTTCCTCCTCAAATAGATCACAAGGGCAAATGGACTCCAAATTACGAAGGGCCATATGTAGTAAGAAAGGTTTTCTCTGGTGGAGCCTTACTACTTTCAACTATGGATGGCGAAGATTTTACGTCCCCTGTGAACGCAGACGTAGTCAAAAAATACTCCGCATAAAAGAGACTCGCTGGACATAAAAAGAGTCCAGGCAAAAAAGGGGCATCCCGGCGAACCATAAAAAGGAAAAGGTTCGGGCAAAAATTAGGGATAAAATGTAAAAAGAAACGTGTAAACCCGCGAAGTTGAAAACTCGAAAGGGTAACTTTGGCAAAAATGGGTATCCCGATGGATTGAAAACCCGAAAAGGGCGATCCAGGCAAAAGTTAGGGATTTGTAAGCAAAAGGCTATGGTCTGCGTTCGATCTGTGAACACTTTCAATACCTGGAAATTCTGAAAGAAAGGAATCAGTATAGTTAGCCTCTTCAAAGGTCAATATATTTGTGGATAAGCAAGACATATGGGTCAAAGCTGAGTCGAATCATGGTGGATATCTGTTCCTGCATTGCCGACATTTGTATTTTCCTTTTGCTTTTGCGCAATTACCTCTTTTAGGAATTGCTTCCAATTGTAAATGCCTATTTACCAGCCACTTTTCTCAATAAAATTTTCATTTCACTCAGAGAGCTTTCCGTTGTTTGTTTTACTTTTACTGTTTTGTTTGCAAAAACGTCCGATATTTTTTATAAACATTGCATATAAAACTTCGAGCTTTGTGGAGCATAACGAAAAGCGGTAGAAATTACTGAGGCGTTAATGGTGATAGTCGTGTTGTGGCATATTCTATTTGTTGTTATTTGACTTGCAGGGCAACAACATTGTACTCCCCCATTAGGGTTGCTCTCCCCAGCATTGAGATTGCATCTTTCCTCAGCAGAGCAGACCTTCCCCAGCAGGAGACTTGGGAAGTATTTTCTCCGGATCAAGACGTTATTTCCCCACAGAATCAGGGTGCTTACCTTCCCCATCCAGTCAGGAAGCATGCTTTCACCGACGATGTCATATTCTAGTCCCCAGCAAGAAGGGAGTAAAGTCATTCAACCCATCAGCAGGCTAAGTTCAATAGTATCCCCAAGCATGATGGTATTATGGGCTGGCATCTCTCAGCAGGTCCTAAGCCCATCTGTTATTGGCAGTCTTCAGTAACAGGCTTTCGGTTCCGTTATTGGCATTCATTCTCAACTCCCCCAGCAGAGGAGGAATCTCAGGTTTTGGATGTGACCTTCAGTAAAGGACAGGTGTAATCCCCGGTAGTGTGGATGTTCTGTTGGGATTTCACCCCCAGTAGAAGTTGTTGGTTCAAAGGGTTGGTCAGTGTGATCCTTCTCTGCAGAGTGCTTGGGTTCAGAGGACAATTTATTTTTGTCATCCCCAACTGAATTGGTCTTTTCTCTCCAGCATTTATTTTGCTGGAAAGACCCCTTTTGCATATCATAAGCATTTGCATTGCATCCTCAAACGCGTAGCATTACCACTTCGTGTGGAGTATTACGGAAAAATTCAAACATTCACATTCGAAGCATAAGCCAGGTTTGACACTTTCCTTGCCAAGAGATGGCATAACTCAGGAGATTTTGGAGGGATGCGTTCCTCATACTTGTGCTCCCCAGCGGAGTCTTTTATTTAGACTTCTCCTTTCCCCAGCGGAGTCATCTTATCTGTGGGTCGTGAGTCCGTTAGAAGTTTGCTTTTGTTTGGCCTTTCTCTTTTGTGAAATCCAGTTCTCGCCTGGTAGTCAGTTCTCGCTTGACATATTTTGTTTGCCAGTTTCCCTTTCTCAATAGGGGTGGTATAAACCAGAAGTTTTGTTTCACGTTATCCCCAGCGAAGTCCACTTTCTGTTAGTCTTCCATTGCGGGTACAATTGAGGTTGTATTCGTTTTGTGGGTGCGATTGAGGTCGTATTCATTTTTTCTTGGTGGGTAGAGTGATTGAGGCCAGTCTTCCTTTGAGGGTACAATTGAGGTTGTATTCGTTTTGCGGGTGCGATTGAGGTCGTATTCGTGTTTTCTTGGTGGGTAGAGTGATTGAGGTCAGTCTTCCTTTGAGGGTACAATTGAGGTTGTATTCGTTTTATGGGTGCGATTGAGGTCGTATTCGTATTTTCTTTGTGGGTAGAGTGATTGAGGTCAGTCTTCCTTTGAGGGTACAATTGAGGTTGTATTCGTTTTGCGGGTGCGATTGAGGTCGTATTCGTGTTTTCTTGGTGGGTAGAGTGATTGAGGTCAGTCTTCCTTTGAGGGTACAATTGAGGTTGTATTCGTTTTGTGGGTGCGATTGAGGTCGTATTCGTATTTTCTTTATGGGTAGAGTGATTGAGGTCAGTCTTCCTTTGAGGGTACAATTGAGGTTGTATTCGTTTTGCGGGTGCGATTGAGGTCGTATTCGTGTTTTCTTGGTGGGTAGAGTGATTGAGGTCAGTCTTCCTTTGCGGGTACAATTGAGGTTGTATTCGTTTTGCGGGTGTGATTGAGGTCGTATTCGTATTTTCTTTGCGGGTAGAGTGATTGAGGTCAGTCTTCCTTTGCGGGTACAATTGAGGTTGTATTTGTTTTGCGGGTGCGATTGAGATTGTATTCGTATTTTCTTTGCGGGTAGAGTGATTGAGGTCAGTCTTCCTTTGAGGGTACAATTGAGGTTGTATTCATTTTGTGGGTGCGATTGAGGTCGTATTCGTATTTTCCTTGTGGGTAGAGTGATTGAGGTCAGTCTTCCTTTGAGGGTACAATTGAGGTTGTATTCGTTTTGTGGGTGCGATTGAGGTCGTGTTTATGTTTTCTTTGTGGGCAGAGTGATTGAGGTCAGTCTTCCAGTGTGTGTGCGAATGAGGTCGTATTCGTCCTTTTTTTTGTGGGTAGGGTGATTGAGGTCAGTCTTCCTTTGTGGGTACGATTGAGGTCGTATTCGTCTTATTTTTGTGGGTATGGTTGAGGTCGTACTCCTTATTTTTCAGCACGCTCCAGTTCGTTATTCTCACCGTTAGAAAATTTCAGGTTTCTTTTGGTATTCAATCCCCGTGAATCCTTTGAACGCGTGACAGCCGTTGCTATCATACCTTCAGGACCAAGTTGATTGAATAGGGGCAGCTGTAGCACCCCAAAATTTGCCCTCCTTACTTCAGCACTAACTGGCTTATGTTTCACTTCATTTTTGCATTATCATGTGTGCATATAATTGGTTCTTAGCACGGGGTCAAGATGCCTGAGGCAGTTAAAGATGAGAAGATGTTCTTCAAAGGGTCAGGCAAGAGTCTTGGTTTTGTCCAAGAGATCTCAAGTGGATTACTCTCTCCTAACCAGTGCAGAAACTAGGGTTTTGAGATTCTTGGGTTTATTCCTCCAATGGGCAAGCTTCTTGAGTTTTTATCAACACCAAATGGCATATCTTATCCTTGTTGGAGAGGATACACATCATATTCAGAGGAATTTAGATTTGGAAACTGTGTTATTTCCTCCTAGACTGAGGGTACCAAAATTAGGGTTTCCTATAAAGTCAGTTTATTTCTGATTTTTTTGGCAAGACTTGATTCCATGGTATTCCTTGGGTCCCTAAGTATCTAGGGATGGAAGATTGTCCATCAGTTTGGTTCATGAAAAGTTCAATTGGCCAATGGATTGGGAATCAGGAGAATTGGGGGAAAGTCAACAATGAGAGGGGAAGTCAACTGTGAAATTTTGAGGTTCTCTTCAAGGTTTTCAAGGTCTCACATCCTCATATGGTCTTCAAGAGTCAATTTTCATACCATTTATCAAGAATCAAGGGTTGGTACAAAAGTTACTAAATATGGAAATGACCTATAATTTGAAAGTTTCTATTTTGGGCAAATTCTTACACCACATTCAACTTGACTTTTCATCATCAAAGAAGCTTTAAATGAATTTTCCTCAAACATGAAAGTTGGAGGTATTTTTCTCCCCTTTCCAACAAATACTAGATGGTCTCCATATCATTTGTGGAACTCAAGTTATGATCAAAAGAAGGCAAGGTGGTTTTTATGGTTTCCTTATGGTTCCATTTTCACAACTTTTGCATTTTGGGACATAGTGACCTATAATTGATTCCTTTGTTTCAAGCCACATTCTAAAATTAAAGAACAATCCATAAGAATCATTTTTGGCCTTTGAATCAAGTGGATCCATGGTTTATTCTTCACTTATTTTCCATTATGCAAAATTGCAAGATCATTGAAAACTCATGAACCAAGACATCTCAAGGCCCAAATCCAATTCAGGTGTGATTAGCAATTGTTAAATAAGTGATCCATCATCAAGGGTTTAGATATACATGCATGGAGGAGGGTGTATTTCACATTATTCAAATTTCCAAAATCACCCAAAACTCATTAAGTGAGGAATTAACAAGGCCCAAGTGATTATCAGTGGATTAACCCTAAGTATTTAAGATTACTCATGCACTGGTTAGAGAAGAACACACGTGATTTTGAGGAGAACAAAAGTTTCAACCCTAATCCTTCTCTCATTCGAATCTCACAATCCACAAAGGCTTTGGGAGAAATTCTTTCACAGTCTTCATCCTTGGAATCCACAGAGCACAAACCACCCCTCATTTGAAGCTAACAACAAGGATACGTGTTGCTTGATCTCAGGTTAGTGGCACTTTGCATGCTCTTAAAACTCCCTTTTTTGATGTGCATAATGATGTGTGACATTCACTAATGATTCTGATGTGTTTGGTTTGGATTTTGGACGCATGGTTTGGTTGTTTCGTGAGTTTCAAGTTTTGAGTCCAAACTTTCTCTCATTCGATGCTTCTTATGTGTTGATTATTTGCGATTTTTAATGTGATATTATTGATCCTGGTGAAATTCTGGTCAGAATAGTGTATTCGTTTGCGTGTTCTGGGAAATTTTTTGTTGCAGGTGGCCGGAAGTGGTGACCGAAGCCCTAGCTCCGGCGACTGGTAAGGGTTCCGGCGAGGTTAGGGTTTGAATGAGAAAGATGATCTTCCAGCCGTTTATTGCCTTGATCGTGTGGTCCATAGCGCGCCACCTCATCTAAATTTTGTTTTATTTTATTGGTTTGTATGTGTGCCCTCCCACGATTATTATCATGCATCTCTAATCTAAGCCTTTCATTTATTTTAACTTGATAATGCAATCTTAGGCGTAGGATGAATCCATTGGCCATTAGATGGACAACGCATTAATGATACCATGTGCCTTACCACGTGCCTCTTTTTATTTTATTTATTTTCTGAGTACTTGCGTGTGTGAATGTGCATCGTTATTATGATGGGCGTGTGGATCTATACCATTCATCATGGTTACCTTTTATTTGGTTGACTTATTGTGTGACGTTAGATTGATCCAAGGGCCCATATGGAACCTGAATGTTGACTGGGTTCACGTGTTCTTTTTTTTTTTTGATGGATCCTTGGTTTGGGCTTTCTATTTACGCCCCCCACCTAAGCCCATTATCATTTCCCAACGTGTTTGGCTTGCTGCATACACCCCGATGCTTATTTCTTTATTTTTATTTTTATTTAATTATTGCATTTCATTTTTATTTTTTAAAAATAGATAGGTGCATTAAAAAATTACCAAAAAATTCATGTATCATATTTTTAGTTTTATAAAATTTTTATAAATTTTATTTTATTATTTTATTTTATTTTTGGACTCTGAATTAATTATTTTAATAATTTCTTTTTGAATTTGTTTCATTTTGCACACATTGCATTGTAGAATTTATTTCTCATCATCCATAAAACATTTTGAACTCATTCCTTTTTCATTGTTTCATAAACACATTGAATTGCATTAAAATATTTTTCTATCATTTTTAAAACTATTTCATATTGCATTTTAGTCCTTGTCTTTTGCATATTGAACCATATTTCTCATTTGAATTTGTATAATTGTTTGAGTGACCTATCTGGGGAATTTTGGTATGATCTTTTGACATGATGTTTGTATCTGGTTGGAGTATGTTGAGTATTAATTTGGTAATTTTAGAAGATGTTTTACTAATTATGTGGTTGCTCTTTGTTTGAGGTCTTCTTGTATGCATATCTTTGACCATGTTTGATTACTTGTTTGAGAAGGCACTTGTGCCATCATTTGGGATTGCTTCTTTGACTTCATAAACCATGTTTGAATTGTTATAGGTCATTTGATTGCAATTATATGTCATTGGTGTGAGGTTATTGCATTTGTGTGCACATGTTCAATGTTTGATTCCCATGTCTTTGTTTGACTTATCTTCTCACCTCCTTCTCATCTGTGTCTCCTCATGACTTATGTTTGGTTTGTGTATGCCATGCCATATCATTCATTTGCATTTCATTTGATGTATGTTTCTTACTTTGGAACTTTGCATTCATGTCATATGCTATTCATGCTTCATCTTACATACTTGAACATGTTTCACTTATATGCTTCCTTCTCTTTCTTCTGATGATTCTTGATGCTTGGATATCTGTTTGCATGTCTCATGTGACACTTGTATAGCATGTTTAGGCACATATTTAGGTCATCCACATTCTGACTTGGATATTATTTGAAGCATTCTTGCATAATCACCTTGCATGTTCACTCTTTCTTCTTTTGTTTCTTCTCTGATGACTTTCTTGTGTGTTTTGCCACTTGTCTGCATTCATTTGTTTGATCTTGTTTAGTCACCTCTAAGGTGTATATTCTGATTTTGTTGAGTTTCATTTAGCTTCTACTCTTTTATCTTTGGTGTGATTTTTTTGGGTTTCCTTTATCTTATAGTAGCTTATGTCTGTTTTGTATTAACCTTTTATGCAGGGGCTGAGGTAAGTTATTTGAGGGTGTGGATAATTATCCATGTCCACCCTCACTTTTTTTCTCTCATCTTTTCCTTTCTTTAGGTTTAGGTTGTTGTCAAACCTCCCCTTAGGGCCACCTTTGCATGTTAACATTAGGACTAAATTCCATAGGATAGTCTCCCTCCAAACCTCCCCTTAGGGCCGTCTTTGCATGATAACATTAGGATAGATTTTCCCCTTAGTGTTTTTCTTTTCTTTTGAGTCCTTCTTCTTATCTCATAACAATTTCTAAGATACTTAATAAGGTCAACTTGCCTTGCACACGAGCCTTAAACATAGGAAATGAAGATTGAGGGGTCCCCCTTCTCTCTTCTAGAGTGTTGAGCATACGTCCCATTGGGGGCGACCATGCGACGCATTCGTTCCCGTGTCATAGACTTTGGTTCAAGTTGAGTTATGAACTAACTCAAGTCACTTATGTCCTAAAAAATACAAACAAACTTCAAACCTTTTGTCCTTCGGGATCGTCAAACTAAAGGCTATTTTCAAAAAGGGCACGTTACTTTCCGTCTGAGAAGCAAACAGGCATCGACCCTAACTGTCGGACGCGAGCTTAACGTTGCTCATAAAAAACACAAAAAGAACTTGGTCTGAACTACGTTGACTCTAAATTCCCCATTGCACAAAGGGGGTACGTAGGCCTAGGACGTCGAAGTCCTACCGAGTCTGTCTTAGTTTTCCCCTTCCCCGTTTTAGTGCAGCCATAGATTTTAGGATAACTCACTCTTAGAATAGACAACAAGTGTGGATCCCATCGAGTATGATGGACGCGTGGGGTGCTAACACCTTCCCTTCGCGTAACCGACTCCCGAACCCAGGTTATGGTTGCGATGACCATTCCTTTCCCTCTTCCTCAGGTTTATGCGGTGTTCCCTTTCCCTCTTTTGTGATGAATTTACACGGCTGGCGACTCTATTTTCCGCGCCACTTTTGCGTTTGTACCTGGATGAAAATCCTGGGAGCGACAAATACAAGGACCCTAACGACCTCTTAAAGGTATAAGACAGAACTTAGTCATCCTTTGCTAGAGCAGTCTTTCCAGTGTCAAACCGCTAGCCACTTTAGGGTTGATACTCATCCCTTAATACCCGTGCCTCATCTTGGGTATTGCACAATAGATAAAACTCTAGACTTGGGCAGTCTAAACCCTCTTGAGTCTCAAATACATTCTCAAGTTCCTTTCAAACATAGAAAAAAATACGGATCACTCTGAAACCCGGTCTCTCTCATGAGAGTTCCCCACCCTTGGGCCTGCCTATGGATCTAATCCTCAGCAGTAACATAGCCTCCTCTTGGGCTTGGTACAATGACTCTCCCCAGCGGAGCTAACCTTTTTAGACTCTCTTGTTGAGTCAGTCTCCCATTTAGCCTCCGTCTTGGGCTTGGTACAAGACATATAAAACCCACTCTCTTGTTGAGTATAAAAGATTCTCTTGTTGAGTCAACCTTTAGCCTCCGTCTTGGGCATACAAGACACATATAAAACACTCTCTTGTTGAGTATAAAAGACTCTCTTGTTGAGTCGATCTTCTTTTTATCCTCTATCTCGGGCTTTGTACGAGACAGCAAAACACTCTCTTGTTGAGTATAAAAGACTCTCTTGTTGAGTCATACAGACTCTCTTGTTAAGTCAATCACCTATTCCAGACTCTCTTGTTGAGTCAACCTTTTTAACCTCCGTCTTGGGCTTTATACAGGACAGATAAAAGTACTCTCTTGTTGAGTCAAACCCTTTTAGCCTCCATCTTGGGCTTTATACAAGATACATTCTCCCCAACGGAGTCAAAATCCCTTCTAGCCTCAATCTTGGGCTTTGTACAAGACAGAAAGAACATTTTCCCCAGAAAAGTCAAACTTCCCGCCTCCTCTTAGGCTTGGTATAAGGAAACCCGGTTGAGTCAATCAACCTTTTAGCATCAAATTTGTGCCTTGCTCACAACGTACAAACATCAACAACTCCTCTTTAGAGATGACAAATTCTCTCTCATCCAAAACCCTTTAGCTTCACATCTTGGGCTTCGAACAAGATATAAACCACCTTTAGCTTCATGTTTTGGGCTTTGAACAAGACACCAAAACAACCTTTTTCCTCCCATAGAATAGGAGGAACTACGATCTCTCTGATTTCTCTGTTTCGAGAATACTAGGCATAAGATTGTAAAATATTAGCGAGCATACTAATCAAAAACTCAAAATCCAGTACCTTCATATATCCATCAAAAGCATCAGACCTAACACCTTACCAAAAACCTAGCCCATAGTCCAGACCTTGTTTTTAAGCAAATAACCCTAAAAGACGAACCCCCCTATAGCATCTATAAACCAACAATTTTGTCTGTTTAACCTCAGTTTGTGAGAAGGGTTAATTGGAGACATCTATTTCCCTTCCTTGATCGGCTCAACAGGATAAAAAATGAATCAAATTATAGTACCAAAGCGATAGTGATTTGAAACCACAAAACGCTACAGAAAAATGGCGACCACAGTGGGAGGCATTCTTTCTAGCCTCTTTTAAGGTGAAGGCCTTAAATTCACAAAGTATCACAGAAATGGCGACTCTGCTGGGGGAGTCATTGTCTGTATAGGATCATAGGACTAGAGGTCTAGGATATTAGGATAAATATATATACTGTTTTTCCTAATTGATATCTGTGTTTATTTTTCTGCTAATGGGAATGCGTGTGATGCCGCGTGTGGAAAGATTGAGTATACACCTAAGATAGGGGATGGCATTATATGGGTAATCTTATGGGGAGTGAATCCCAGTTAAGAGTCCCCGGTCGACCATCAAAATCAGTGGAGACTCCCTTTGCAGATACATTACCTATACGACTTCGATTGTTGAAAGTAGTGTGGTCAACTGGGTTATCTGAGAAGTTGAGGTTTTTAGTAGACTGAAACCATTTTGTGGTGCGGAAGCTATTGGGAATAGTTGTCACGCGATGCTACCCTCATTTGAGATCACTCTAAGATACATCAGCTCGCTGGCGATCCGCTTGTTGTTGTTATCCCAAGAGGGGTCAATGATTTTACGGACAGGTACAAAAAATACCAGTATAAACCTTTGGGGATGGGTAGAGCCTTGACTTCATGACACCGACCCTTTGACCCCATGTTTTTTCTATGTTTTTGTGTGCTGCATTCATGCCTTCATTTCATTAAAAAACATTAAAACAAAGAAAAATTTTCTCTTCTAGTCTCTCTTTTTCAAATTAAACTAAGACAATGTTTGCAAATATCAGAGAGAAAGATTGCGCTATGGATTTCGATAGAAGGAAAACTCACAAGTACACCTTTAAGGTTCCGAAGTTAGAGGATTTAAGAGGGTTGGTGAGGATGATAACCAACCCTGAGGCTTTCAAAGCCAAGTATGGAGGACTGTGTCCCTATTAAGGGTTCATGTAATTGAAGGAATCCTGTCTACACTCATTCAGTTCTACGATCTGGTCTATCACTGCTTCACATTCCCGAATTATCAGCTAGCACCAACATTGGAGGAGTATTCTCGCCTGACTGATTTACATATCACTGATCAAGTTCCCTTTTCTAGACTGAAAGAAATTCCAAAAGATCAAACCATTGCAAGAGCAATCTATTTGGACGAGTCAGAGGTCAGGACTCATATGACCACTAAGGGTGGAATCCAGGGTTTGCCAGCCCAGTTCTTGATAAAGAAAGCTCTATACTTTGCTAGTATAGGGAATGTGGCCGCTTTCGAGAGCATCTTTGTTTTGCTCACCTACAGGTTATTTTTGTTTCCCAACATCGATAACTTTGTAGATATCAATGCCATTAAGATATGTCTGATTGGAAATCCCGTACCAACCTTACTCGCGGATGTGTATCATTCTGTACACTTAAGGAATTTGTACAGCGGAGGAATGATCACATGTTGTGTACCCCTGCTATACAAATGGTTTATTTCCCACTTGTCCAAGTCAGTCGCATTTTGGGATCAAAAGAATACTTTACGTTGGTCGCAGAGAATCATGTCTCTTACTAACTTGGAGATTAATTGGTACAATGGAATCTATGACGGGATCAGGATCATCGATCGTTGTGGAAATTTCCCGAATTTACCCCTTATAGGAACTAAGGGGGGAATCAATTATCATCCGGTGTTAGTTCGTCGTCAATTTGGATACCCGGTGAGGCATGTCCCGCGTAATGCTCATCTGGAAGGTCTTTTCTTCAAGAAAGGAGAAAATGACAGGGCACTAAAGATAGAAATAGTGCATTCTTGGAAACACGTTCATATGAAAGGAAGAAAGTCTCTAGGAAAACCAGATTGTGTCTCGGTGGAGCCTTATCTCCACTGGGTACAAACTAGAGCTCTCAAACTGAGGATGCCTTACCCTTGTCAGGAAGTTCTTCCGTTAAGGGACCCCGCCCTTTAATTTATGTCTGATACAGAAAAACTTCAAGTTACTCTCAACAAAGTTTAGCAGGAGAGGAGGTCTTGGAGGAATAACTACCGCATTCTCAATATGAAGTGTAAGAAAATACAGTAGCTATTAAAAGATAAAGATGCTCTGATTGAGATTTTAGAGCAACATGTTGTAGAGAATCAATAAGACCAAAGAAATTTGCTCGCTCCTTTCACTTGGCAAAGGAGCGAAAACCCGACAACGGCTCAAGAGCCCAGGTTAAAGAAAAGGAAAGCACCAGAACTAACACTTGAGCTCTCTTCAGAGAGGACTCAGGATCCATTAGCTTAGACATTTCCTTTTTAGCACTTTGTAATCTACTGTATTTCCATTTTCTCAATCCTTGAATTCAATAAAATGGGGTCTTCCCCACTATTTGATATTTGCAAACCTATTGTCAAAGTTTATTTTGATTAAATAACAAAAAATAATAATATAATCATTGCATATCATTCATCATTTTCGCATAAACACATTCTTCTTCCCTGTGAATCTCACGTTTGTGTCTCGATTCAAAGTCAAAGTGCCTCATTCGTACAATACTCGGGCCAATCGATAGAAAAAGATGGATGATCTCGAGGAAGAGAATAGAGAGTTGAGGGAAGAGATCAACACTCTGAAAGAAGATCTGAGAAAGCTTCATAACAACATGCAAGCTCTAGCAGAAACTCAGATGCAACAATAAAGGACTGTGATCTTAGAGATCACATCAACGCCCATAGTGGAGAAGTATGATCCTAGGTACAAAATGCTGAAAGATCGTCCCTGGGGCATGCCACTCAACTATATCCCGGAAGGATATATTCTGCCGATCATGGAAGATCCGGAAACTGTAGCAGGAGCCGCTGGGCCTGAAGGTTACAAACTTCGGGAAAGCTAAGATGCCAGGGGCATGACAATAACTCCTGAAGGTTACAAACTTCGGGAGGCACCTAGAGTCACTGCCATGATGACTATACCACCACCCGTGGTACACACTGTCCCGGAAGGACAGATTCCACAGATGCCTTCTGGTGGAAACGAAAGTATGTTTGACAGAATGAATGAGTTCCAGGAACAGTTCCTGGAGATGCAGAAAGAACTGCTGGCCATTCACGATCATGATCTATTTGGAAAAGACGCCGCAGACCTTTATTTGGTCCCCATTGTGCAAGTTCTGCACAAGTTCAAAGTGCCCAAATTTGAAAAATACCAGGGTAACTCTTGCCCTCAAAGCCATTTGGTTATATACGCTCGGCGAATGTCAACTCAGACAAAGAACCATGAGCTACTGATTCACTACTTTCAGGATAGTTTAACCGGTGCCGCACTTAAATGGTACATGGGTTTAAACCACACTAAGATCGGCACTTTCAGAGATCTTGGCGCTGCTTTTGTTCAGCAGTATAAGTATAACCTGGACATGGCACCGGACAGAGATCAACTCAGATCGATGTCACAAAAGGACAAGGAAACCTTTAAGGAGTACGCTCAGAGATGGCGTGAAATTGCCGCCCAAATTTGTCCACCTCTCGAGGAAAAAGAGATGACAAAGATCTTCTTGAAAACCTTAAGCTCATTTTACTACGACAGAATGGTTGCCAGTGCGCCCAGTGACTTCACCGAGATGGTGGGCATGGGAGTTCGTCTTGAGGAAGTCGTCCGAGAAGGACGTTTAGTTAAACACACTGGATCATCAAGTAGTACAAAAAGATACGGTAGTGCTCTCCCTAAGAAAAAAGAGCAGGATATTGGGAATATCTCTCTCGAAATGCAAAGGCGATGTTACCAACCAGTAGCAGCTGTAACTCCTACTATCAACCCTGCGCCTGTTCCTACGTATCAACCTCAGGTAGCTCAAAGCCAACCGAATCAACAACAATATCAGCAAAGGACACAACATCCTCTTCAGCAGGCTCGTCCTTAGTACAACAATAACCGTACAACACGGCCACCAGGGTTTGACCCTATACCGGTGTTATACGCAGAACTATTTCCACTATTACTGGTCAAGGGGCATGTCCAAACCAGGGCTCCTCTTACAGTACTGGAAAATCTGCCTTTTTGGTTCAAGGCGGATCAGACTTGTCCTTACCATCAAGGAGGACCAGGGCATAACATAGAAAACTGTCTCAGTTTTAAAAACGACGTACAAAAGCTTGTTAGGAGCGGGGTCTTATCTTTCAAATATACGAATCCGAATGTTCTCACGAACCCGTTACCTCAACACGAGAAAGCTGCAGTCAATTTGATAGAGGGAGAGCCTAATAACAGCTATCAAATTCATGATGTACTCTTATTATGGACCAATCAGGATGCATCGCAGACATAGCGGGTATGGCCATATACCACCTCACAATTATCACCAGTGTGATATCTGCTCTAAAGACAATCAAGGATGTTCTGTGGTGTAATCAGCTCTACAGGAACAATTAGATCTCGGGTGAATCCAAGAGCATCGAGTTTGTGGGGTCAACATGACTTGTACGAATTCCAACATCATTCAGAGCCACGACATCCGTGCGATGAATGCCAACCTGGTGGCTATGCACTCAAGGCAAAGCCAGTATCATAATCTGCCACAGCACGATTACAGTTCTTATCTGACTTGCTCGGTAAACAAACAGGGATGCTCTTTTGTACAAGAGGCCCTCCAGCGTTAGATGGATCTAGGATGGATCCAGGACTACCATGATAGAAATCAGTATCAAGTGAATATGATTCAAATCTTCGATATTCGCTTGATGAAAACTAGCTTGGTGGAGTTACACGCTACACAAGTCCAGTTCGGTTTTCTGACTTCGCATAATTATCAGAACTGTAAAGGATGTTGTGAGAGTGACCAGGGATGTGCTCTTGTTCAAAGGACTTTGCAACACTTGTTGAACCACTGGTGGCTTCCGATCTATATGGACGAAGACACGCAATAAATCAGTGTGGTTAATGGGAACCCTACTAGGCATCAAAGTCAGGATGTTCGATCAATGGAAACAGATCTAGTGAGGTTACACTACATTCAAAGCAGACGTGGCCAGGTGCCACCACATAACTACGAGCGCTGTAGAGTTTGCTCAGAAAATAATCAAGGATGTTACCACGTGCGAGCAGCCCTTCAGAGTTAGTTGGACCGCAAAGAGATTCAACAACATTCAGTTTTGGGGTCTATTAACTAGACGCCAGACTATTTTGCTGATTAGATCAAAGATGTTGTTGTAATCTCTGATCGCGAGAGGACCAAAGATGTTTGCGCCATCATCCCTCTACTGGACGAATCAAAGGTTCTTAACCAGGAACTGATTGAAGTTACTTACGACAGTCAGATAAATCAGAAGGGTCCTGTAGTTATCTATCTACCGAGACCAGTGCCATACAAATCTGATAAGGCGATCCCTTACAAATATGGTGCAACAATAATTGAGAATGGAAAGGAAATTCCATTACCCTCCATCGTGAATATTGCAGACATCAGTCGAGTAACAAGGAGTGGTCGAATCTTCAACCGAGGAGTTAGAGAACCTAACAGAGAAAAGGAACCTCCAACAGAAGTTCCCGATCAACCGGTCGGTCAGTCCAGTGATCTCGACTTTTCAAAGAATGACGATGAGATGCTGAAGCTCATCCAAAGGAGTGAATACAACATTGTTGATCAGCTGTTACAAACTCCTTCAAAAATCTATGTGTTATCTCTTTTACTCAGTTATGAGGCACACAGAGAAGCTCTACAGAAAGTCTTAGAGCAGGCCTTTGTGGAACAGGATGTGTCAATACGACAGTTCGATAGCATTGTCTCTAACATCACTTCCTGCAACAACTTAGGGTTCAGTGATGAGGAATTGCCACAAGAAGGTAAAAGTCACAACATGGCGCTCAATATCACAGTTAACTGCCAGGAGGATGCCTTAGTCAGCGTACTGGTAGATACCGGATCGGCCATCAACATTATGCCGAAGTCTACATTGATGCAGCTATCATTTAAAGGATCCCCGATGAGGGGCAGTGAGGTCATCGTCAAAGCATTTGACGGATCTCGGAAAGAAGTTATCGGCGAAGTCAACCTTCTCATAACTATTGGTCCTCACACTTTCGTAATCACTTTCCAGGTCATGGACGTCCGGGCAGCGTACAGCTATTTATTAGGAAGACCTTGGATACACCAGGCTGGGGCAGTCACTTCGACATTGCACCAGAAACTGAAGTTCGTCAGGAACGATCAACTCGTCATGGTATGCGGAGAACAAGCCTTAATCGTGAGTAACCTTTCATTATCCACTTGTGTAGAACCCGAGGAGGTTGTTGGAGCGCAGTTCCAGGCATTTTCGGTGAGTAATGAAAATCAGTCAGAGAAAGGAACCTCGATTTCCTCATACAAAGATGCTCTCGAGGTGATCAAAAATAATAATGCAAAAGGATGGGGACAGCTTGTCATTCCTACTGATAACAAAACAAAGAAGGGTCTTGGTTTTTCCTCAACCTATACCTGTAATTCCCCAAATTTTGACCACTTAGATTTCCCATCATTGTGAAAATCATCATCACAATATGGATGAACCATCATGCTTCATCAGTCTCCCCAAAGATGGGTGAGCATCAAATACAATCAGAATTAGGGTTTCAAGCCCTCTCTGAGTGCTTAGACAAACGATCAATCAAGAAATGACATGATCTTCAACTTGTCTAATCTCTTAAATATCCACAATGGATCAAAAAGGACTCCCACTTCAAGGATTAAGCACAAGGCTGCTCCCTTCTAGGTGGATCAAGTCTCAAGATCGACAGTGTCACCAAATTAGGGTTTTGGTCGACCAGGGTCTCCAGATGGAAATTTTCATCTGGGCACAAGGCAATGATCCAAAACATGACCTAATATACTTCATGGAACCTCATGAACCCATGCATCAAGTCAATTTTGCCTCAGGGGATGCATTCATCAAAAATTAGGAATTAGAGTTTCTTGACCTAATTCACCCCTAAGTTGACTTTTGGGACAAACCATGAGCCAAGACCTCAAGACATGATTTGAGGGTCTCTAATATACCATATTGATCCATTTGGAACAATGGATTGATCCAAGAAGCTTGAGCAACAAGTCTCAATTTCATCTGCACCACAATTAGGGTTTTAAGAGAAAAGTCAACTGTAACTTTGACTTTTGACCAGGACATGCTCCCAAACCCTAATACATGATTGAATATACCCTATGACACCCATGGAACATGTCCATCAAGTTTGATTTAGGTCAAGGACATGATTTCCTGAAGAATTGCACAGTTTGAAATTCATCTGATAAAAAGTCAACTGTGCACAAAAGTCAACTTTGACTTTTTGAGATTTTTCACCAAAATGGATTTTTAACCCTAAAATGATGTTAATGTATGATTTGAATCATCATTCATCAAGAAAAATCAAGAAAAGTGAGATAACTTGTAAAAGGGGTAACCATAAAACTTAGAAATTTTTCTAAGTTAAAAATAAAGTGGCAAAGGTACCAACTTTGGAGGACCATAACTCCTAAACCACAAGGCCATTTTTTCTCATCCAAAGATGGATTTGTAGCCCTCATTATCACCTACAAAAACTTCAACTACAAGTCATTCCAATTCATTAAGGATTTTGAGTTATGGAGTGATCAAAGTGGCTGAAAAGTGAAAATGTCACTTTTTCCAACACTTAGTGAAATTTTCACTAAGTCAGATTCTGCTTCACTTTTTGCCAAATGTAGGGGGATTTTTCACTTGGAATCAAAAGAGATCAAAACCAAACTTGTTCAAACAGTTGTTGTATCATGTAAGAGCTTTCCAAAATGGCCAAGAACATTGCCAAATTCAACCTACACCATGAGATACAACATTGCCAAGTTGCCTTGCTGAAATCTGTCAAGGCAAGGCAGAATTTGCAACTTTGGTCGATTTGCCAAAATCAGCCAAATTCAATTGCTCCTATCCACTTAGACACCTCAGAGGATTGAATCTAAAAGGGACAATCACTGAGCCAAGCCTCCAAAGTCCATGGAACAAGAAATAGCATGTTGGACCTAGAACGGCCAAAATAGGGACAAGACTTCAAATTTGGAATGAGGCATTCAATGGAACCATCAAGGTGGCATGGACTGAGCCATTCTCATCTGAAATCAGTCAAGACTTATCCAAGACCAAGGGGACCAAAGCTCTGTGCCCTAACCTCTAGTCAATGGCTAGAGGAGACTTGGATTTTCATTTGCCAACATTGGCCAAACCTACTTACCAGCTGCCATGCACTATTCCTTGCAAAACAAACTTGCTCTACTATAAATAGAGCTCAATTGTGGTCAGTTTGAGTACACCAAAGCCATCTAACAGATGCTTTCCTCAAAATCTCTTCTTTCACTCCAATTTTGCCTTCTAAGGCAAGTCACTATCGGGTTTTGAGTTTGAGAGCAATTCCAATCAAACCAATCACTCACACACCTCACATACATCACATATGAGCTGATCAAACACTTAGATTACTTATGAAACATCAATTTCACAAAATCACCAGCTGGTTGCTCAAGGTTTTAACCAAAGTGCAGCTGAGGTACCACAAAATGATCCAGCCAATTTCAATCAAGTCCAACCATCCAAACACAATCCATAGGGTGTAGGGAAGCTGTTCAGATCATCACCACTCATCTGTAACACCTCCAAATCAAAAATCACTTTGAACTTGCTGTCACGACTTGGAGGTAAGCACATACTTGGTCATCTCTCAATCTATGCATATTTCCTCGCACAATAATTTGGCCATATGTTCATAATCATGCATGGAATGTTTTCCCTCAATTAATTGCATTGTTTGAATCGTGTATCAAAAATCCTAGCCTTCATGCAGAAATTAGGGTTCTTGAGGTCTCTTCGTGATTTCTTGTTGTATGTTTAATTTAAATGAAATTAAAGTACATAGACATGATCGTGAGGTTGAGGCGAGCATAATGATATGTGGATTGCATGATATGATTACGTATTCATGGAGATTGGATAGAAAATGCAAATCTGAGAAACCAAGAACACGCGCGTGTTCTTCAGCTTGTTCTTGGCGCCATTTTTAGAAATTCAAATATTTGAATTTTGTGATTTTGTTTAATTGATTCAAAAATTAATTTCTCTCTGAGTTTTAATGATTTTGAGTTGATTCTTTTTTTAATAATTCACAAAAATGTTAAAATATTTTATTTTCACAAAAAATCCCAAAAATATTATTTATTTCATATAATTGATATTTTTGCAAAGAATTAATATTTTAATTGTTTTTGACATTTTAAATATTTTTTCTACATTGATTTTGCAACTTTTAATGCTTTCTAATTATTTTGTAGGTCAATACTTAATTTTTGAAGCATTAATCCAAGATCACAATTTGTTTTCCATGTGTTAAACAATTTTTGATCATTTTAATTGAATTTTTATTCAATTAAATACATTTTGAAAACAAATTAGGGCTTTGGATTAATTCAACCCTCATAAATCATTTTCAAAACACTTTGGGCCTCTAATAGAGTGTAAGACCCAACCCTTTGTAAATACAACCTATTTTGGGCCTCACTTACGGTATAAGTCCCGTTGTATTTCAAAAAGTTCGACGCGATCATCATCCGTTGAAAAACAAATTTTGGGCCTACCCTCGAGTAGTAAGACCCATTTCTTTTCTTTAAAACTCTTTGGGCCTCTTGAGAGAGTGTAAGACCCATCCCCCCTTGTACAAAAACCTTTTGGGCCTCACTCATTGTATAAGTCCCTCTGTACAAGTAAACGGCGCGATCGTCGCCCGTTTAAAAATAAAAAAATCATCTGGGCCTCTCCTTGAGCTATAAGACCCATTCAAAACACTTTGGGCCTCTATTAGAGTGTATGACCCAATCCCCCTTTTAACCAAAACATTTTGGGCCTCACTTATTGTATAAGTCCCTCTGCGTTAAAAAAAAACCTCGGTGCGATCGCCATTTTTAAACGAAAAATCATTTGGGTCTACCCTCGTGTTATTAGCCCCTCTCTTTTCTTTAAACCTTTTTTAGGCCTCTTGAGAGAGTGTAAGACCCATCCCTTTGTACAGAAAACCTTTTTGGGCCCCAGTCACTTGTATAAGTCCCGCTGTACAAAGTCAAACAGTGTGCTCACTGATAAAACCCTGGGCCTCTCCTTGAGCTGTAAGCCCCAAATCTTTCTTTTTCAAAGCACTTTCTCCTTTGATTTTGAATATACTGTTGTTTTCAATATTTCTTTGTTGAACAACTAACCAAACAACATGGAAGCACTACAACCGAGTAAGTGGTTATCGCTTTCATTTACTGCTTTCATATTATAAACTGTATTGTGGGGCTGCTCACTGTAAGTCTCCTTTCATAAACTCATATCTACTGTGTAATAATAGTATAGATATTTCAAGTTTCCCCGGCAACTACGTCTAGAACTAGGTGACGTCGTTTCATTTATTCGTAGAAATAGACGCCTAGATCCCCAATAGGAGCACCAGATACAGTCTTCTCTTCGGCTGTCCTCCTTAGGAATCGTCAAGAAGCTCTACTCCCCAAGATGAATGTATTCTCTGTGAATGGCATCTTTGAGTTTCTTCCAAATTCTCGAACTTTCCTGACTTGATCTATTCCTTGTGGATAGCTTGCCTTGAATGTCTCGGGGTTTGGGTACCCACTACGGTCATAATCTTGGACCTTAACTAAGGAACCCTCTTTAAAAGTTAAAAGTCGCTGGATAGTAAACCTCGCACGTTTACCAGTGGTTTTTATCTTTAAAAGAGTTATCTCTCCTAATGGAAAGGAGATGATAGACCCACGGGCTTCTTAAAAGCATCGGCCTCCTCTTGGGCATTATTCAAGGACACTATGGCTTCTTAGAAGTATTCACAGCCTCCTCTTAGGCTTTGTATAATGATCTCTTCCTCCGGGAATGATAGCCTCCTCTTGGGCTTCGTACAAGGACCCGTAGGCTTCTTAAAAGTTTCCAGCCTCCTCTTGGGCTTCGTACAAATTATCCCGACGACCTCCTAGAGGTATAGGAACAGAACCTAGTCATCCTCATAGAACAGTCCTTTCATAGAGTCTACTACTGTTTCTCAAAGCATGGTACAAATGAAAAAAACTCTAGACTTGGACAGTCTAACTTCCTTGAGTCTCAAAGACATTCTCAAGTGACCCCTTCGTTAAATAGGAAGGAAACCCGCAGACTCGGACAGTCTCAATACCCTTTGGATTTCCCGTTTCCTCAAAGAGAAGGAAATATCCCTGATCCTCAAATCAAATCCCTGAGTACAATGTTGCTCATATAAGAACTGATTTTCTCTTTTAAAATCAGTATATTGGATCTGTCACTCAACTGAAACAAACCTTTAGCCTCCATCTCGGGCTTCGTACGAGATACAAAAACACTCTTTTGTTGAGTATCAAAGACTCTCTTGTTGAGTCAAACTTTTAGCCTCTATCTCGGGCTTCGTACGAGACACAAAGACTCCCTCGTAGAGTCAAACAAACAATAGCCTCTATCTCGGGCTTCGTACGAGACACAAAGACTCTATCGTCGGGTAAAAAACTTTTAGCCTCTCTCTCGGGCTTTGTACGAGACACATATTAGCCTCCTCTTAGGCTTTGTATAATGATTTTCCTAGCGGAAATTAGCCTCCTCTTAGGCTTTTGTATAAGAAAACCACTGGTTGATCCAATCAACCTTTTAGCATCAAAGCTGTGCCTCGTTCACAGTACACAAACATCAACAACTCCTTTCCCTTCATCTAATCGTTGTAAGCGGCAAGCCTCTGGATCATCTATATCCATGCCACTGTCCCTCTTTTAGCATGAGAAATTCCTAAGGAAAGATGGCATTGCTCTACACTGAGTTAAAGTCTTCTCCTTCAGGCTAAAACCCTTTCTTCGGAAATTATGGCATTGCTCGGATCCGCGTATCCCAGTTAAAGTAATTCTCCTTCCCCCTCTTTAGAGATGACAAATTCTCTCTAAAGTCGAGGTCTTTCAGCTTCACGTCTTGGGCTTTGAACAAGACACAAATAGACCTTTCAACTTCACATCTTGGGCTTTGAACAAGATACAAACCACCTTTCGCTTCATGTCTTGGGCTTTAAACAAGACACCAAAAACCAATTTCCTCCCATAGAATAGGAGGAACTACGAACGCTCTGATTTCCCTGTTTCGGTAAACGGGAATACGTAGGCATAAGATCGAAAGAAAAGATCTTAGCGAGCGCAATCAACAAAAAACCCAAATCCCATATCTCCATCAATCAAAAGCAGTAATTCAAAAGCATCAGTCCTAACATCCTAATCCTTGTTCCCCGCCAGAAACCTTCTGCCCAGGTAAAAAAGAAAGAAAACAGTATTCGCGAAAATACAAATAACCAGTACAAAGGCCCCCCCACATTGATAGCATTCGTAACCTAACAGACCGCTGTTTAAACTCAGTATGCAAAGCAGGGTTAATTGGAGACATTTATTTCCCTTCCTTATTCAGCTCACAATAGGATAAAAAATGAATCGACCTGTAGTTTAAGCTCAAACCGCAGAGAGCGACCAGCGCTTAAGAACCGCGTCCAAAATCGCTCGCTACAGAAAAATGGCGCCCACCGTGGGGCCAAATTCTGATTTCCTTTTTCTTCACTTATGTTAAAACCACAGATTGGGGCTTCCGCCGGGGAACCCATTTTCTGTCAGGAACTTAGGATTCTTAGCTTTAAAGGTCTAGGATGTTTAGGACAAATATATATATACTGCTTTTCCTAATTGCTATACATGTTTATTTTTTTGCTAATGGGAATGCGGGTGATGCCGTATGTGGAAAGATTGAGTATACACCTAGAAAAGCCAACCCTTTCGTAGTGCGGAAGCTATCGGAAATAGCTGTTACGTGATACTACCCTCATTTGAGGCTGGTGATCTATTCTCGGTGAATAGCACTTACTCTAAGATTGCACACAACTCGCTGGCGATCCGCTTGTTGTCTTGCTTTCCTGGGAGGAGCTGATGATAATGAGTACAGGTACAAAAATCACCCTAGTATAAACCTTTGGGGATGGGTAGAGCCTTAACTTCATGACAACGACCCTCTGACCCCATGTTTTTTCTATGTTTTTGTGTGCTGCATTCATGCATTCATTTAATAAAACATTAAAACATTCAAAAAACTTTCTCTTCTAGTCTCTCTGTTTTTCAAATTAAACTAAGACTGTGATTGCAAATATCAGAGAAAAAGATTACGCTAATGGATTTTGGTAGAAGGAGAACTCGTCAGTATACCTTCAAGGTTCCAAAACTAGGGGATTTGAGAAGGTTAGCAAGGATGATCGTTAACCCAGAGGCTTTTAGAGCCAAGCACGGTGGTTTGCTACCACTGTTAAGAGTCCATGTGATTGAGGGGATCATGGACGCGCTCATTCAGTTCTACGATCCAGTTTATCACTGTCTCACATTCCCGGATTACCAGCTATCACCAACGCTGAAGGAGTATTCTCATCTGGCTGATTTACATATCACTGATCGAGCTCCATTTTCTGGACTGGAAGAAATTCCAAAGAATCAGACTATTGCAAAAGCAATTCATTTGGACGAGTCTGAGGTCAAGACTCACATGATTACTAAGGGTGGCATCCAAGGTTTGCCAGCCCAGGTCTTGACAAAGAAAGCTCTGTACTTTGCTAGTATAGGGAACGGGACTGCTTTTGAAAGCATCTTTGTCTTGCTCACCTACGGGTTATTTTTGTTTCCCAACATCAATAACTTTGTCGATATCAACGCTATTAAGGTTTTTCTCATTGGAAACCCTGTACCGACTTTGCTCCCGGATGCGTATCATTCTGTACACTTGGGAAATTTGTACAGCGGAGATGAGATCACATGTTGTGTACCTTTGCTCTACAAATGGTTTATCTCTCACTTGCCCAAGTCTGCTGCTTTTTGGGATTGCAAGAGTGTCTTACGTTGGTCGCAGAAGATCATGTCTCTCACTAATTCCGATATAGATTAGTGTAATAGGATCTATGATGGAATCAGAATCATTGACCGTTGTGGAAACTTCCCCGATGTACCCCTCATAGGAACTAAAGGAGGAATCAACTATCATCCGATATTGGTTCTTCGTCAATTTGGATACCCGATGAGACATATCCCACTGGGTGTTCATCTGGAAGGTCTTTTCTTCAAGGAAGGAGAAAATGACAGAGCACTAAAGATGGAAATAGTGCAAGCTTGGAAACAGGTTCATAAGAAAGGACGGGAGTCTCTGGGAAAACCGGACTGTGTCTCGGTGGAGCCTTATCTCCATTGGCTACAAACCAGAGCTCTCAAGCTAAAAATGCCTTATCCTCGTTACGGAATTCTTCCACCGAGGGAAACTGTCATGTACTTCATGACGGAAACTGAAAAGCTTCAGGTTACTCTCAACAAAATTCAAAAGGAAAGAAGATCTTGGAAGAACAAGTACCGCACCCTCGACGTAGAGTGTATCCAAATACAGCAACTACTAAAAGAGAAAGATGCTCTGATTGAAATTTTGGAGCAGCATGCTGTAGAGAATCAAGATGACCAAAGGAATTTGCTCACTCCTTTCACTTGGCAAAGGAATGACAACCCGACAACGGCCCAAGCGCCCCGGTCAAAGAAAAGGAAGATACCAGAATCAACACCCGGTTTCTCCTCAGAGAGGACTCGGGACCCATTAGTTTAGGTTTCTGTTTCTGCACTTTGTAATCTACTGTATTTCCATTTCTGTAATCCTTTGGAGTTCAATAAAAAGGGGTTTCCCCACTGTTTGATATTTGCAATCTAATTGTCGAAGTTTATTTTGATTAAACCAAAAAACAACAATTAATATAATCATTGCATTCATCATTCTCACACCGCGTATTCTTCTTCCCTACGAATCTCACGTTTGTGTCTCGATTCTAGAGTCAAACTGTCTCATTCGTATAATACTCGGGCCAATCGTCAGAAAAAGATGGATGATCTTGAGGAAGAAAACAGAGAGTTGAAAGAAGAGATCGACGCTCTGAGAGAGGATATGAGAAAGCTTCGTAACGACATGCAAGCCATGGCAGAAGCTCAGCTACAAAGAACTGTGATCTCAGAGATCACCTCAACGCCCATCATAGAAAAGTATGATCCTAGGTATCAGATGCCGAAAGATCGTCCTTGGGGCATGCCTGTTAACTATATCCCGGAAGGATATGTTCCGCCGATCACTGAAGATCAGGGAATCGCAACAGAAGCCGTTGGGCCTGAAGGTTACAAACTTCGAGAAAGCGAAGATGCTAGGGGCATACTGAAGACTCCTGAAGGTTACAAACTTCGGGAGGCGCCAAGACTTACTGCCGTAGTCACAGTACCACCCCCTGTGGTGCACACTGTCCTGGAAGGACAGATTCCACAGACACCTTCTGGTAAGAAGGAAACTATGTTTGACAGAATGGATGAATTCCAGGAGCAGTTCTTGGAAATGCAGAAAGAGCTGCAAGCCATTCGCGGTCAGGATCTATTTGGAAAGGACGCCGCAGACCTCTGCTTGGTCCCAAATGTGAAAGTCCCGCACAAGTTCCAAGTGCCCGACTTTGAAAAATACAAGGGTAACTCTTGCCCTCAAAGCCATCTGGTGATGTACGCTCGGCGGATGTCAGCTCAGACGGAGAATCAGGACCTGCTGATTCACTACTTCCAGGATAGTTTAACCGGTGTCGCACTCAAATGGTACATGGGTTTAAACCGTACTACGATCAGTACATTCAGAGATCTTGGTGCTGCCTTCGTCCAACAATACAAGTACAATTTGGACATGGCACCCGACAGAGATCAACTCAGATCAATGTCGCAGAAGGAAAAGGAAACCTTTAAGGAGTATGCTCAAAGGTGGCGTGAAATTGCCGCTCAAATTTGTCCACCTCTTGAGGAAAAAGAGATGACAAAAATCTTCTTAAAGACCTTAAGCTCATTTTACTATGACCGAATGATTGCCAGTGCACCCAGTGATTTCACTGAAATGGTCGGCATGGGTGTACGTCTTGAGGAAGCCGTCCGAGAAGGACGTTTGGTAAAAGACACTGGATCAACAAGCGGTACTAAAAAATACGGTAGTGCTCTCCCTAAGAAAAAAGAGCAAGATATTGGGAATATCTCTCTCGGAAAGCAAAGGCGACGTTATCAGCCAGTAGCAGCTGTTACTCCTGCTATCAGCCCTGCGCCTATTCCTACGTATCAACCTCAGGTTGCGCAGAGCCAACCTGACCAACAAAGGACACAACAGCCTCTTCAGCAGGCTCGTCCTCCATATAACAATAACCGTACAATACGGCCACCAGGATTTGATCCTATACCCGTAACGTACGCAGAGCTGTTTCCGTTACTGCTGGCTAAGAGGCACATTCAGACTAAGTCTCCCCTTTCAGTTCTGGAAAATCCGCCTTTTTGGTTTAAAGCGGATCAAACATGCCCTTATCATCAAGGAGGTTCAGGGCATAACATTGAGACTTGTCTCAATTTCAAATCCGACGTGCAAAAGGTTGTTAGGAGCGGGCTCTTATCTTTCAAAGATACGAATCCTAATGTTCTCACGAACCCGCTGCCTCAACACGAGAAAGCTGCAGTCATTCTGATTGAGAAAGAGACTAACAATGTCTATCAAATTCACGATGTACTCTTGTTAAAGACCAATCTGGTCAAGATGCATTGTAGACAGAGTGGATATGGCCATGTGCCACCTCATAATTATCACCAGTGTGATATCTGCTCTAAAGATAACCAAGGATGTTTGGTAGTGCAATCAGCTCTACAGGAACAGATGGATCTCGGATGGATCCAAGAGCACCGAGTTCGTGGAGTTAACATGGTTTACACGAATTCCAACGTCATTCAAAACCACGACATCCGTGCGATGAATGTCAACTTGGTGGCGATGCACTCAAGGCAAAGCCAGTATCATAATCTGCCGCGGCATGATTAAAGTTCCTGTCTGATTTGCTCGGTAAACAAACAGGGATGCTCTTTCATACAAGAGGCCCTCCAGCGTCAGATGGATCTTGGATGGATCCAAGACTACCATGATAGGAACTCCTATCAAATCAACATGGTTCAGATCTTCGACATCCGCGTAATGGATACCAACCTGGTAGAGTTACATGCTGAGCAGGTCCGACTTGGATTCTTAATATCACATGACTATCAAAATTGTAAAGCGGGTTGCGAAACGATCGAGGTTGTACCCTTGTCCAGGAGGCACTTCAGCACTTGTTAAATCACTGGTGGATGTCAATCTATATGGACGAAGATACTCAGCAGATTAGTATCAATAACAGGAATCCTACTCGTCGTCAAAGTCAGGATGTCCGATCAATGGAAGGTAACCTAGTGAGGTTACATTGTATTCAAAGTGGGCGTGGCCAGGTGCCACCACACAACTATGACAGTTGTAGCGTCTGTTCGGAAAGTAACCAAGGGTGTTACCTTGTGAGAGCGGCTCTTCAGGGTCAGGTCGATCATGGAGAAATTCGTCCATATCCAGGTTCAGGACCCATCATTTGGTCGCCGAACTACCTTGCCGAGCAAGTTGAGGATGTTGTCACGATCTTTGGTCATCACAGGACCAGGGATGTTTTTGCCATCATCCCTCTACTTGACGAATCTAGAGTTCCTAACCGGGAACGGATCAAGGTTACTTATGATGGTCAGAAAAATCAGAAGGTTCCCATAGTCATCTATCTACCGGGGCCACTACCGTATGAATCAGCTAAGGCAATCCCTTACAAATACGGTGCAACAATAATCGAGAATGGAAAGGAAATTCCATTACCCTCCTTCGTGAATATTGCAGACATCAGTCATGTAACACGGAGCGGTCGAATCTTCAACCGAGGGGTTGGAGAATCCAACAAAGAAAAGGAACTTCAGGCAGAAATTCCTGATCCACCAGTCGGTCAATCTAGTAATCCCGACTTTTCAAAAGACAAAGATGATATGCTAAAGCTCATCCAAAGGAGTGAATATAACATTGTTGATCAACTGTTACAGACTCCTTCAAAGATCTCAGTATTATCACTGTTACTCAGTTCAGAAGCACACAGAGAGGCTCTACAGAAAGTCTTGGAGCAAGCCTTTGTGGAACAGGATGTAACAATCAGACAATTCGATAGCATTGTCTCTAACATCACTTCCTACAATAATTTGGGATTTAGTGATGAGGAATTACCTGAAGAGGGTCGTCGTCATAACATGGCGCTCAACATTACAGTTAACTGCCAGGGCGATGCTTTAGCCAATGTACTGGTAGACACAGGGTCAGCCCTGAATGTTATGCCGAAGTCTACTTTGACGCAATTATCATTTAAGGGCCCTCCGATGAGAGTCAGCAAGGTCGTCGTCAAAGCATTCAACGGATCCAGAAAAATAGTTATCGGCGAAGTTGATCTTCCCATAACTATTGGTCCTCACACTTTCCAAATCACTTTCCAGGTCATGGACATCCAGGAAACATACAGTTGTTTATTAGGAAGACCTTGGATACATCAGGCTGGAGCGGTTACTTCAACCCTCCACCAAAAGCTAAAGTTCGTCAAGAACGATCAACTTGTCACGGTTTGTGGGGAACAAGCCTTGCTTGTGAGTAACCTATCATCATCTTCTTGTGTAGAACCCGAGGAGGTTATTGGAACTCAGTTCCAAGCACTATCGGTGAGCAAGAATTATCAATCCAAAGAAGGAACTTCAATTTCTTCATACAAAGATGCTATCAAAGCGGTCGAGAGTACCGATACAAAAGGATGGGGACAGCTTGTCATTCCCACTGACAATAAAATAAAGAAGGGTCTTGGTTTTTCTGCGACCTGTACTCAGACAGCCGCCAACGATGAAAGTCTTCATCCCCTTCAAAACTTCTTCCACAGTGGAGGTTTTCTTCACCCAGTGTCTCAGACAGTTCACGCTATCAATGAGGAAGATCCCTCTGACACAGATGAAGAATGGAAGTCCTACCTTAACAAGGACGGCTATATGTCTCAGGAAGAGGTGCCTATGCCTTTTTGCTTTCCTACAGAAAGTCCGAGATTTATACCAAGATCAGATGTCGAAATGATCTACGGAGATTGTGATCCGGAAGGATGCCGTGCTCCGCCAAATTCATTAGAGGAAGACACTCTGATGAAAGAAAACTTTGATCACAATTACTATGGCCCGATGGATGGTCTGCCAATGTGGCAGCCTTACCCAGGAAACTTGGGGAAAGAAAGTCAGCCGAGTAATGAAACTCAGCTGAGCGTCATTGAACAGAATACCTGTGTCCCCGCCATGTCATGGGATCAACACTCAGGTCATTCGGAAACTACTCAACATGAAGATGAATTCGCAACGTTTGCAGGACTAGAATTCATCAACTATGCTTTTCCTGAGGTCAACGTCATCGAGAGGGATGACTCCTCCAGTTCCAAAGAAGTTTGGGACACCTTGGGACAACCGAGTGGAAAATTTGACTTTATGGTCAAGTACGCCGCTCCCGAAAGCTCTCGTATCAGGCTCGAAGATATCCAGCCAACTGGATGGGGAGATACAGCTGAGAGCACCAATGCTATGCAAAATGCAACAGAGGAATCCTCCTACGACAATTCTGCTTGGGAGACAGATTCCAATGATCCTACTCCACCAGAAATCAGCGTCATTTCTGAAGACAAATCAAGGAAGGTGCCAGACTTTGTGATTCACCGAGGATTTCGCCGCCAATGGGTTGCTGTCGAGGTTCCGAAAGTCGTTCGTCGGTCAAAGTAATTGCCATCTTTAACCTTTCACCCTACCCAGGTGAAACAGATGTTTTGATAGGGCTCGCTTTTTGTAAATTTCCCTCTTCGCTTTGCCCAGAGCGAGTGAGTTTTGTTTTATAGGGCTGTAGTTTCAAGATTCGACTTGTTCATTAATAAAATAACGTCGTTCTGTAATTTCTGCATCATTGTTGTTTTCTCTTTTTGCTTTTTCAGAAAATGGTAATCCTAAAAAAAAACAATTCAAAAATAAAAACAAGCAGTAAAATAAATACACTGCACACACTTACATTTTCTCTATCTCTTCTAAACACGAATCATCACGTCATGCATATTGCTTGTTTTATACCCCGTTGAAACATACGATCCGATGCCTTCTCCCAACTTTGAGTTCCCGGTATTCGAGGCTGAAGAAGAAAATGACGACGAAATTCCAGAAGAGATCTCCCGACTACTCAGACAAGAGGAAAGGTCCATTGAACCTCACAAAGAGCCGTTGGAAACGGTAAACTTGGGTTCAGAAAAAGAGAGAAAAGAAATCAGGATCGGAGCACTGCTCAGTCCAACTGTCAAAGAAAGTTTGATAAAGCTTCTCAAAGAATTCCCCGATGTATTCGCTTGGTCCTATCAGGATATGCCAGGGTTGGATACCAGCATCGTGGAACATCACTTACCGCTAAGATCGGAATGTCCGCCAGTAAAGCAAAGGTTGAGACGGACTCACCCGGACATGGCCATCAAAATCAAAGAGGAGGTACAGAAACAGATCGACGCAGGTTTCCTCGCTACATCTGAATATCCTCAATGGTTAGCCAACATCGTACCCGTTCCTAAAAAGGATGGAAAGGTCAAAATGTGTGTTGATTACAGAGATCTAAACAAGGCAAGTCCAAAGGACGACTTTCCTTTACCACACATTGACATGCCGGTTGACAGCACAGCAAAGTTCAAAGTATTCTCCTTCATGGATGGATTCTCGGGCTATAATCAGATCAAAATGGCGCCGAAAGACATGGAGAAAACTTCGTTCATTACCCCATGGGGTACCTTTTGTTACAAGGTAATGCCGTTCGGTTTGAAGAATGCCGGGGCAACCTATCAAAGGGCCATGACTACTCTGTTTCATGACATGATACAAAAAGAAATCGAGGTATATGTCGATGATTTGATTGCAAAATCAAGAACAGAGGATGAGCACGTTGAACATCTGTCAAAATTGTTCGAACGTCTAAGAAAATTCAAGCTCCGCTTGAATCCCAACAAGTGCACCTTCGGTGTCCGTTCAGGGAAACTATTAGGGTTCATCGTCAGCTAGAAAGGGATTGAGTTCGATCCTGACAAGGTCAAGGCCATTTAAGAAATGCCTTCTCCGAAAACTGAAAAACAAGTCAGAGGATTCCTGGGACATTTGAACTACATCTCCAGATTCATATTCCTTATGACCGCGACATGTGCGCCGATTTTCAAATTACTCAAAAAGATCCAGGATTGCGTTTGGTCAGAAGATTGCCAAACCGCCTTCGACGGTATCAAGGAATATCTATTGAGTTCTCCGATCCTATCACCTCCAGTGGAAGGAAGACCACTGATCATTTACCTTACAGTCCTAAAGGACTCAATGGGATGTGTACTTGGCCAACAAGACGAAACTAAAAGGAAAGAGTCTGCCATTTACTATCTAAGCAAGAAATTCACCGACTGCGAGACTCGGTACACAATGCTTGAGAAAACTTGTTGCGTTTTGGCTTGGGCAGCCAAACGTCTTCGCCAGTACATGATTCGTTATACTACTTGGTTGGTCTCCAAAATGGATCCAATCAAGTACGTTTTCGAAAAACCTGCTCTCACGGGAAGGATTGCCCGTTGGCAGATGTTACTATCAGAATATGACATAGAGTACCATGCTCAGAAAGCCGTTAAAGGAAGTATTTTAGCCAATCATTTGGCTCATCAACCGATTGACGATCAAGAATCAATCGAGTTTGACTTCCCAGACGAAGATGTCATGTATCTAAAGATGAAAGATTGCGATGAACCGCTACCCAGTGAAGGGCCAGAACCAGGTTCCCAGTGGGGACTTATCTTTGACGGAGCAGTCAATCATTATGGAAATGGAATTGGGGCAATCATTGTTACCCCTCAGGGTTCCCATATTCCTTTCACTGCTAGACTTACGTTCAAATGTACGAACAACGAGGCCGAATACGAAGCATGTATCATGGGTCTCGAAAAAGCGATTGATTTAAGGATCAAAAACTTGGACGTATACGGCGATTCAGCCCTGGTTATTAACCAGATAAAAGGAGATTGGAACACATACCAATCAGGATTGATTCCTTACAAAGACTATGCAAGAAGGTTGTTACCCTTCTTCAACAGAGTCGACTTTCATCACATCCCTCGTGATGAGAATCACATGGCTGATGCATTAGCCACTCTCTCTTCCATGATTAGTGTAGGTCGATGGAATGACATACCTAAGATCGACATCATGCGCCTTGAACGGCCCACTTACATCTTCGCGATTGAAGCAGTCATAGACGACAGACCTTGGTATCACGATATCAAATGCTTCCTTCAGAAACAAGAGTACCCATCTGGGGCACTCAGAAAAGACAGGAAAACCCTCAGAAGATTGGCTGGAAACTTCTTCCTGAGCGGTGACACTCTTTATAAGAGAAATTTTGACATGGTCTTGCTCCGATGTGTCGACAGACCAGAAGCAGACATGCTCATGAAAGAAATTCATGAAGGATCCTTTGGCACTCATGCCAACGGACACACAATGGCGAGAAAAATTCTCAGGGCCGGGTATTATTGGTTGACCATGGAATTCGACTGCTACAAGTACATGAGGAGGTGTCACAAGTGTCAGATATACTCCGACAAAATTCATGTACCGCCATCACATCTCAAAGTTCTTTCTTCCCCGTGGCCTTTTTCCATATGGGGAATCAACATGATTGGTATGATTGAGCCCAAGGCTTCAAACGAACATCGGTTCATCCTGGTAGCCATTGATTATTTCACCAAGTGGGTCGAAGCAGCGTCATTCGCCAATGTAACCCGACAAGTGGTGGTCTGATTTATCAAAAACAATATCATCTGCCGTTATGGTGTTCCAAGTGAGATCATTACTGATAATGGATCTAACTTGAACAATAAGATGATGAAAGAGTTGTGTGCAGAGTTCAAGATCGAACACCATAACTCATCTCCCTACCGACCCAAGATGAACGGAGCGGTAGAGGCGGTTAACAAGAACATCAAGAAGATCGTTCAAAAGATGGTTGTAACCTATAAAGATTGGCACGAAATGCTACCCTTTGCTCTTCACGGTTATCGAACATATATCCGCACTTCAACAGGGGCAACCCCTTTCTCTCTAGTATATGGCATGGAGGCAGTTCTCCCCATAGAAGTAGAGATCCCATCAATCTGGGTATTGATGGAAGCTCAGCTCACCGAAGCTGAATGGTGTCAAAGTCGACATGACAAACTGAACCTGATCGAAGAAAAGAGAATCACGACACTATGCCACGGTCAGTTATATCAACAGAGAATGAAAAGGGCGTTCGACAAAAAGGTCCGACCTCGTATTTTCAGAAAAGGAGACCTCGTGCTCAAGAAGATACAATCATTTCTCACTGACTCTCGGGGCAAATGGACCCCAAATTATGATGGCCCCTATGTGGTCACGAAAGCTTTCTCAGGCGGCGCCTTAAGACTTACAACCATGGACGGAGAGGAATTTTCCTACCCCACGAATGTTGATGTAGTCAAGAAATACTTAGCCTAAAAAAAACGTCTTGGTGGATTGAAAACCCGAAAGGGCGGTCCAGGCAAAAGTTAGAGACATGAAAAAAAATCATCCCGATGGATTGGAAATCTCATAGTACAATCCAGGCAAAAATTAGGGATAATGGCAAGTAACTATGTTCAACAGAGGCAAGTCCCTCAACAGCAGTTACAGCATCATCTATCGGAGGAAATCTCCAGTCAAAGGTCATCTTCGACGGAAGCTCAGGATGTCCCGAACTCAAAGTTGGTAGAAGGATAGTGGTCGTTATGTTTCAACGTAGCCCTTTTCCCTGTAAATTACCATTTTCTAACTTTGTAAATACTCTTTGGAATCACGCGTTTGGCTGATCTCCATCTTATCAATAAAATTTGAGCCCTTGTGCTTTTGTTTGTAATTCTTTACTTGTTTTAGCTTTACAGAACGACGTTGTTTAAACTTAATCAGCGATTCTTGAAATAAAACAAAAATAAATTTACTTGTTAAACTTTTTCTGCTTTTAAATTAAAGATGGCATTTCTTTTGACTGTTGAACATCAGAAGAACATCGATCGCTTCTCCCGAAGTAAGCGAACTTCAAAGTGCAGAATCAAAGTACTCCTTCTAAACCAGTTCGTCTGAATGAAGGGATCAACTGTGTCAGAGACCTTGTTTCGTCTGACATCCTCGGCCGAGTTCTCATCTCCTAAGCCCGATCAACATAGCTCCCAACGGGACTATCTCTCCTAAGCAAGGTGGAATTGCTATTTTGAATCAACGGTACTTCTTCGCCCCGCGATGGCCGAGTATCCAATTGTGTTCATCTCTTAGTCTGTATGTTGCGTCTGTTTTGTCAGCACATACATACATACATCATGCATTTTTTTATTTGCATTCACATTTCATATTGCATCACTATCACTCTAGTCGGTCCTGTCCCCTAGTGGTAGAAGTCCTCTCAATCGAGTTGTCAGTTCTTGCCTCGTCAGGAAATACTGTGTCTGAACAACCTCGCTTCCAGTTTAATTCTGGAAAGAAGTTGGTCCTTGACCACTTTGATAACTTGAACCTCTGAAAAGCCAGAGAAAACTTTCAATAAGCATCACTCTTCGCCATTGAAGATGAAATCCTTGCTTTCCCGGATTAAGGAAAATCCACAGAGAAAGCCTCGTGATCAGAGATTCGGCAGCACGCCAGTTTTGCTCCAAAAAACCACTGATGAGAAGGTCATTGGCAGCTCAAAATTGGATCCCATCATATGGCATTTCTCCGGGAAGATCCCGAGAAAAGTATGATGTAACCCCAAACGAAAATAGTCTCTCAAGAGACTCGCTTTCCCCAGTAGAATCGACAAATGGCGTCTCCAAAACAGAGAAGTTTGTGTACCTCTACAACTCAGACGAATGGGTTCCCCAGCAATTCTGACATCAAAACTTTTTCCACTCAAATGGCATCTCCCCAGGAAAATTCGGCGAGAAGTTTGAAGGAAAGCCGCTACGAATAGCGTCCCTTGTCAGTAAAGTTTATTGACAAAAGAAACTAAGACTAGTTCCTTGGTAGGAAACCAGGATCGAGGGGAAGTTTAAATCAGAAACTAAGACCAGTTCCTTGGTAGGAAACCAGGATCGAGGGGAAGTTTGTTTCCACAACTGAGACCAGTTCCTTGGTAGGAAACCAGGATCGAGGGGAAGTTTATTTCAAAAGAGACTGAGACCAGTTCTTGGTAGGAGACCAGGATCGAGGGGAAGTTTACCTTTTCTAAGCATCATTGCTTAGCTAAAGAAGATGAATGCGTAAGCTACCATTCATAACCACCATCAAAATTTCGGGTATTCCGATATTTAATCCTCTTGCACCCCGAATGCCCGAATGCCTTCGTCATTCAAACCTTCGGGTCCAAGAAGATTAAATAGGGGGATCTGTAATACCCCAAATTTTGACCACTTAGATTTCCCATCATTGTGAAAATCATCATCACAATATGGATGAACCATCATGCTTCATCAGTCTCCCCAAAGATGGGTGAGCATCCAATACAATCAGAATTAGGGTTTCAAGCCCTCTCTGAGTGCTTAGACAAAGGATCAATCAAGAAATGACATGATCTTCAACTTGTCTAATCTCTTAAATATCCACAATGGATCAAAAAGGACTCCCACTTCAAGGATTAAGCACAAGGCTGCTCCCTTCTAGGTGGATCAAGTCTCAAGATCGACAGTGTCACCAAATTAGGGTTTTGGTCGACCAGGGCCTCCAGATGGAAATTTTCATCTGGGCACAAGGCAATGATCCAAAACATGACCTAATATACTTCATGGAACCTCATGAACCCATGCATCAAGTCAATTTTGCCTCAGGGGATGCATTCATCAAAAATCAGGAATTAGGGTTTCTTGACCTAATTCACCCCTAAGTTGACTTTTGGGACAAACCATGAGCCAAGACCTCAAGACATGATTTGAGGGTCTCTAATATACCATATTGATCCATTTGGAACAATGGATTGATCCAAGAAGCTTGAGCAACAAGTCTCAATTTCATCTGCACCACAATTAGGGTTTTAAGAGAAAAGTCAACTGTAACTTTGACTTTTGACCAGGACATGCTCCCAAACCCTAATACATGATTGAATATACCCTATGACACCCATGGAACATGTCCATCAAGTTTGATTTAGGTCAAGGACATGATTTCCTGAAGAATTGCACAGTTTGGAATTCATCTGATAAAAAGTTAACTGTGCACAAAAGTCAACTTTGACTTTTTGAGATTTTTCACCAAAATGGATTTTTAACCCTAAAATGATGTTAATGTATGATTTGAATCATAATTCATCAAGAAAAATCAAGAAAAGTGAGATAACTTGTAAAAGGGGTAACCATAAAACTTAGAAATTTTTCTAAGTTAAAAATAAAGTGGCAAAGGTACCAACTTTGGAGGACCATAACTCCTAAACCACAAGGCCATTTTTTCTCATCCAAAGATGGATTTGTAGCCCTCATTATCACCTACAAAAACTTCAACTACAAGTCATTCTAATTCATTAAGGATTTTGAGTTATGGAGTGATCAAAGTGGCTGAAAAGTGAAAATATCACTTTTTCCAACACTTAGTGAAATTTTCACTAAGTCAGATTCTGCTTCACTTTTTGCCAAATGTAGGGGGATTTTTCACTTGGAATCAAAAAAGATCAAAACCAAACTTGTTCAAACAGTTGTTGTATCATGTAAGAGCTTTCCAAAATGGCCAAGAACATTGCCAAATTCAACCTACACCATGAGATACAACATTGCCAAGTTGCCTTGCTGAAATCTGTCAAGGCAAGGCAGAATTTGCAACTTTGGCCGATTTGCCAAAATCAGCCAAATTCAATTGCTCCTATCCACTTGGACACCTCAGAGGATTAAATCTAAAGGGGACAATCACTGAGCCAAGTCTCCAAAGTCCATGGAACAAGAAATAGCATGTTGGACCTAGAATGGCCAAAATAGGGACAAGACTTCAAATTTGGAATGAGGCATTCAATGGAACCATCAAGGTGGCATGGACTGAGCCATTCTCATCTGAAATCAGTCAAGACTTATCCAAGACCAAGGGGACCAAAGCTCTGTGCCCTAACCTCTAGTCAATGGCTAGAGGAGACTTGGATTTTCATTTGCCAACATTGGCCAAACCTACTTACCAGCTGCCATGCACTATTCCTTGTAAAACAAACTTGCTCTACTATAAATAGAGCTCAATTATGGTCAGTTTGAGTACACCAAAGCCATCTAACAGATGCTCTCCTCAAAATCTCTTCTTTCACTCCAATTTTGCCTTCTAAGGCAAGTCACTATCGGGTTTTGAGTTTGAGAGCAATTCCAATTAAACCAATCACTCACACACCTCACATACATGACATATGAGTTGATCAAACACTTAGATTACTTCTGAAACATCAATTTCACAAAATCACCAGCTGGTTGCTCAAGGTTTTAACTAAAGTGCAGCTGAGGTACCACAAAATGATCCAGCCAATTTCAATCAAGTCCAACCATCCAAACACAATCCATAGGGTGTAGGGAAGCTGTTCAGATCATCACCACTCATCTGTAACACCTCCAAATCAAAAATCACTTTGAACTTGCTGTCACGACTTGGAGGTAAGCACATACTTGGTCATCTCTCAATCTATGCATATTTCCTCGCACAATAATTTGGCCATATGTTCATAATCATGCATGGAATGTTTTCCCTCAATTAATTGCATTGTTTGAATCGTGTATCAAAAATCCTAGCCTTCATGCAGAAATTAGGGTTCTTGAGGTCTCTTCGTGATTTCTTGTTGTATGTTTAATTTAAATGAAATTAAAGTACATAGACATGATCGTGAGGTTGAGGCGAGCATAATGATATGTGGATTGCATGATATGATTACGTATTCATGGAGATTGGATAGAAAATGCAAATCTGAGAAACCAAGAACACGCGCGTGTTCTTCAGCTTGTTCTTGGCGCCATTTTTAGAAATTCAAATATTTGAATTTTGTGATTTTGTTTAATTGATTCAAAAATTAATTTCTCTCTGAGTTTTAATGATTTTGAGTTGATTCTTTTTTTAATAATTCACAAAAATGTTAAAATATTTTATTTTCACAAAAAATCCCAAAAATATTATTTATTTCATATAATTGATATTTTTGCAAAGAATTAATATTTTAATTGTTTTTGACATTTTAAATATTTTTTCTACATTGATTTTGCAACTTTTAATGCTTTCTAATTATTTTGTAGGTTAATACTTAATTTTTGAAGCATTAATCCAAGATCACAATTTGTTTTCCATGTGTTAAACAATTTTTGATCATTTTAATTGAATTTTTATTCAATTAAATACATTTTGAAAACAAATTAGGGCTTTGGATTAATTCAACCCTCATAAATCATTTTCAAAACACTTTGGGCCTCTAATAGAGTGTAAGACCCAACCCTTTGTAAATACAACCTATTTTGGGCCTCACTTATGGTATAAGTCCCGTTGTATTTCAAAAAGTTCGACCGATCATCATCCGTTGAAAAACAAATTTTGGGCCTACCCTCGAGTAGTAAGACCCATTTCTTTTCTTTAAAACTCTTTGGGCCTCTTGAGAGAGTGTAAGACCCATTCCCCCTTGTACAAAAACTTTTTGGGCCTCACTCATTGTATAAGTCCCTCTGTACAAGTAAACGGCGTGATCGTCGCCCGTTTAAAAATAAAAAAATCATCTGGGCCTCTCCTTGAGCTATAAGACCCATTCAAAACACTTTGGGTCTCTATTAGAGTGTAAGACCCAATCCCCCTTTTAACCAAAACATTTTGGGCTTCACTTATTGTATAAGTTCCTCTGCGTTAAAAGAAAACCTCGGCGCGATCGCCATTTTTAAACGAAAAATCATTTGGGCCTACCCTCGTGTTATAAGCCCCTCTCTTTTCTTTAAACCTTTTTTGGGCCTCTTGAGAGAGTGTAAGACCCATCCCTTTGTACAGAAAACCTTTTTGGGCCCCAGTCACTTGTATAAGTCCCGCTGTACAAAGTCAAACAGTGTGCTCACTGATAAAACCCTGGGCCTCTCCTTGAGCTGTAAGCCCCAAATCTTTCTTTTTCAAAGCACTTTCTCCTTTGATTTTGAATATACTGTTGTTTTCAATCTTTCTTTGTTGAACAACTAACCAAACAACATGGAAGCACTACAACCGAGTAAGTGGTTATCGCTTTCATTTACTGCTTTCATATTATAAACTGTATTGTGGGGCTGCTCACTGTAAGTCTCCTTTCATAAACTCATATCTACTGTGTAATAATAGTATAGATATTTCGAGTTTCCCCGGCAACTACGTCTAGAACTAGGTGACGCCGTTTCATTTATTCGTAGAAATAGACGCCTAGATCCCCAATAGGAGCACCAGATACAGTCTTCTCTTCGGCTGTCCTCCTTAGGAATCGTCAAGAAGCTCTACTCCCAAAGATGAATGTATTCTCCGTGAATGGCATCTTTGAGTTTCTTCCAAATTCTCGAACTTTCCTGACTTGATCTATTCCTTGTGGATAGCTTGCCTTGAATGTCTCGGGGTTTGGGTATCCACTACGGTCATAATCTTGGACCTTAACTAAGGAACCCTCTTTAAAAGCTAAAAGTTGCTGGATAGTAAACCTCGCACGTTTACCAGTGGTTTTTATCTTTAAAAGAGTTATCTCTCCTAATGGAAAGGAGATGATAGACCCACGGGCTTCTTAAAAGCATTGGCCTCCTCTTGGGCATTATTCAAGGACACTACGGCTTCTTAGAAGTATTCACAACCTCCTCTTAGGCTTCGTATAATGATCTCTTCCTCTGGGAATGATAGCCTCCTCTTGGGCTTCGTACAAGGACCCGTAGGCTTCTTAAAAGTTTCCAGCCTCCTCTTGGGCTTCGTACAAATTGTCCCGACGACCTCCTAGAGGTATAGGAACAGAACCTAGTCATCCTCATAGAACAGTCCTTTCATAGAGTCTACTACTGTTTCTCAAAGCATAGTACAAAAGAAAAAAACTCTAGACTTGGACAGTCTAACTTCCTTGAGTCTCAAAGACATTCTCAAGTGACCCCTTCGTTAAATAGGAAGGAAACCCGCAGACTCGGACAGTCTCAATACCCTTTGGATTTCCCGTTTCCTCAAAGAGAAGGAAATATCCCTGATCCTCAAATCAAATCCCTGAGTACAGTGTTGCTCATATAAGAACTGATTTTCTCTTTTAAAATCAGTATATTGGATATGTCACTCAACTGAAACAAACCTTTAGCCTCCATCTCGGGCTTCGTACGAGATACAAAAACACTCTCTTGTTGAGTATCAAAGACTCTCTTGTTGAGTCAAACTTTTAGCCTCTATCTCGGGCTTCGTACGAGACACAAAGACTCCCTCGTAGAGTCAAACAAACAATAGCCTCTATCTCGGGCTTCGTACGAGACACAAAGACTCTATCGTCGGGTCAAAAACTTTTAGCCTCTCTCTCGGGCTTTGTACGAGACACATATTAGCCTCCTCTTAGGCTTTGTATAATGATTTTCCTAGCGGAAATTAGCCTCCTCTTAGGCTTTTGTATAAGAAAACCACTGGTTGATCCAATCAACCTTTTAGCATCAAAGCTGTGCCTCGTTCACAGTACACAAACATCAACAACTCCTTTCCCTTCATCTAATCGCTGTAAGCGGCAAGCCTCTGGATCATCTATATCCATGCCACTGTCCCTCATTTAGCATGAGAAATTCCTAAGGAAAGATGGCATTGCTCTACACTGAGTTAAAGTCTTCTCCTTCAGGTTAAAACCTTTTCTTCGGAAATTATGGCATTGCTCGGATCCGCGTATCCCAGTTAAAGTAATTCTCCTTCCCCCTCTTTAGAGATGACAAATTCTCTCTAAAGTCGAGGTCTTTCAGCTTCACGTCTTGGGCTTTGAACAAGACACAAATAGACCTTTCAGCTTCACATCTTGGGCTTTGAACAAGATACAAACCACCTTTCGCTTCATGTCTTGGGCTTTGAACAAGACACCAAAAACCAATTTCCTCCCATAGAATAGGAGGAACTACGAACGCTCTGATTTCCCTGTTTTGGTAAACGGGAATACGTAGGTATAAGATCGAAAGAAAAGATCTTAGCGAGCGCAATCAACAAAAAACCCAAATCCCATATCTCCATCAATCAAAAGCAGTAATTCAAAAGCATCAGTCCTAACATCCTAATCCTTGTTCCCCGCCAGAAACCTTCTGCCCAGGTAAAAAAGAAAGAAAATAGTATTGGCGAAAATACAAATAACCAGTACAAAGGCCCCCCCACATTGATAGCATTCGTAACCTAACAGACCGCTGTTTAAACTCAGTATGCAAAGCAGGGTTAATTGGAGACATCTATTTCCCTTCCTTATTCAGCTCACAATAGGATAAAAAATGAATCGACCTGTAGTTTAAGCTCAAACCGCAGAGAGCGACCAGCGCTTAAGAACCGCGTCCAAAATCGCTCGCTACAATACCCAGACAGCTGCTAATAATGAAAGTCTTCATCCCATTCAGGACTTCTTCCATAGTGGAGGTTTCCTTCACCCAATATCTCAAGAAGTTCATACCATCAACGAGGGAGATTCCTCCGATACAGATGAGGAGTGAAAGTCATATATCAACGAGGACGGTTATATGTCTCAGGAAGGATGTCGTGCTCCACCAAACTCATTAAAGGAAGACACTCTAATGAAGGACAACTTTGACCACGACTATTATGGCCCGATGGATGACCTGCCTATCTGCAGTCGTACCCAGGAGACTTGGGGCAAGAAAATCAGTCGAACAATGAAAATCAGTTGAGTATCATTGAACAGAATACCTGCGTCCCCACTATGTCATGGGATCAACACTCAGGGTATTCAAAACCTATCCAGCACGACGATGAATTTTCAAAGCTTGCAGGACTAGAATTCATTAACTATGCTTTTCCTGAGGTCAACGTCATCGAAAGGGATGACTCCTCCAGTTCCAAAGAAGTGTGGGACACCTTAGGACAGCCGAGTGGCAAGTTCGACTACTTCGTTAAATACACTGCTCCTGAAAGCTCTCGTATCAGGCTCGAGGACATCCAGCCAACTGGATGAGGAGATTTACCTGAGAGCACAAATACTATGCAAAATACAACAGAGGAATCCTCCTACGACTACTCTACCTGGGTGACAGATTCCCATGATATAGCTCCACCATAAATCAGCATTATATCTGAAGGCAAATCTAGGAAGGTACCAGACTTTGTGATTCACCGAGGAGTTCGCCGCCAATGGGTTGCAGTCGATGTTCCAAAGATTGTTCATAAGTCAAAGTAATTGTCGTCTTTAACCTTTCACCCTGCCCAGGTGAAATGGATGTTTTGATAAGGGCTCACTTTCTGTAAATATCCATCTTCGCTTCGCCCAAAGTGACAGAGTTTTGTTTTATAGGGTTGTAGTTTCAAGAATCGACCAGTTCATAAATAAAATAACGTCGTTCTGTAATTTCCGCATTTATTGTTGTTTTCTCTTTTTGCTTTTTCAGAAAATGGTAATCCTAAAAAACAATTCAAATAATAAAAACAAGCAGTTTTCCAAAGAAAATACACTGCACACACTCTTGCATTCTCTCTATCTCTTCTAAAAATAAATCATCACGTCATGCAGATTGCTTTTTTTAAACCCCATTGAAACATACGATCCGATGCCTTCTCCCAACTCTGAATTCCTGGTATTTGGGGCTGAAGAAGGAGTTGACGACGAAATTCCAGAAGAGATCTCCTGATTACTCAGACAGGAGGAAAGGTCCATCGAACCTCACAAAGAGTCGTTGAAAACGGTCAACTTGGGCTCAGAGGAGGAGAGAAAAGAAGTCAAGATTGGGGCACTGCTCAGTTCAACTATCAAAGAAAGTTTGATAAGGCTTCTCAAATAATTCTCCAATGTGTTTGCTTGGTCCTATCAGGACATGCCAGGGTTGGATACCAGCATCGTGGAACATCGTCTACTGTTAAGATCAGAACGTCCGCGAGTAAAACAAAGATTGAGAAGGACTCACCCGGACATGGCTAAAAAAATCAAAGAGGAAGTACAGAAACAGATAAATGCGAGTTTCCTCGCCACATCAGAATATCCTTAATGGTTAGCCAACATCGTACCCGTTCCATAAAAGGACGGAAATGTCAGAATGTGTGTGGATTACAGAGATCTCAACAAGGCTAGTCCAAAGGATGAATTGACATGCTGGTAGACAGTACTGCAAAGTTCAAAGTCTTCTCTTTCATGGATGGATTCTCGGGCTATAATCAGATAAAAATGGCACCGAAAGACATGGAGAAAACTTCATTCATCACCCCATGGGGCACTTTTTGCTACAAGGTAATGTTGTTCGGTTTAAAGAATGTCGGGGCAACCTATCAAAGGGTCATGACTACTCTATTTCATGACATGATACACAAGGAAATTGAGGTATATGTCGATGACATGATTGCCAAATATAAGACAGAAGAGGAGCATGTGACCCACCTGTCAAAGCTATTCGAGCCGCTGAGAAAATACAAACTCTGCTTGAATCCCAATAAGTGCATATTCGGTGTCCGTTCAAGGAAACTTTTGGGGTTCATCGTTAGCCAGAAGGGAATTGAGGTTGATCCTGACAAGGTCAAGGCCATTCAAGAAATGCCTTCTCCAAAAACTTAAAAGCAAGTCAGGGGATTCCTGGGACGTTTGAACTACATCTCCAGATTCATATTCCTCATGATCGCGACATACGCGCCGATTTTTAAATTACTTAAAAAGAACCAGGAATGCGTTTGGACAGAAGATTGCCAAACCACCTTCGACAGTATTAAGGAATACTTGTCGAACCCACCGATTCTATCACCTCCAGTGGAAGGAAGACCACTAATTATCTACCTCACAGTCTTGGAGGACTCAATGGGTTGTGTACTTGGCCAACAAGATGAAACGAAAAGGAAAGAGTTTGCCATCTACTATCTGAGCAAGAAGTTCACTGAGTGTGAAACTCGGTACACTAGGCTTGAGAAAACTTGTTGTGTTTTGGCTTGGGCAGCCAAACGTCTTCGCCAGTATATGATTCGTCACGCTACTTGGTTAATCTCATAAAATGGATCCAATCAAGTATGTCTTTGAAAAACCTGCTCTCATGGGAAGGATTGCCCGTTGGCAGATGTTGTTATCAGAGTATGACATAGAGTACCATGCTCAGAAAGCCGTCAAGGGAGGTATTTTAGCCGATCATTTGGCTCATTAACCTATTGACAATTAGGAATCAGTCGGGTTTGATTTCCCATAGGAAGATGTCATGTATTTGAAAATGAAAGATTGCGATGAACCGCTATCCAGTGAAGGGCCAAAACCAGGTTTCCAATAGGGACTTATCTTTGACGGAGCTGTCAATAATTATGGAAATAGAATTGGGGCAATCATCATAACCCCACAGGGTACCCATAATCCTTTCACCGCCTGACTGACATTCAAGTGCACAAACAACGAGGCTAAATACGAAGCTTGTATCATGGGTCTCGAAGAAGCGATCAACTTAAGGATCAAAAACTTGGATGTTTATGGCGACTCAGCCCTAGTTATCAATCAGATCAAAGGAGATTGGAACACGTATTAATCAGGACTAATTCCTTACAAAGATTATGCAAGAAGGTTGCTACCCTTCTCCAACAGACTCGAGTTTCATCATATCCCGCGTGCCGAGAATCACATGGCTGATGCCTTAGCCACTCTCTCTTCCATGATTAGTGTAGGTCAATGGAACGACATACCTAAGATCAACATAATGCGCCTCGAGAGGCCCGCTTACATCTTCGCGATTGAAGCAGTCATAGGCGACAAACCTTGGTATCACGACATCATATGCTTCCTTCAGAAACAAGAGTACCCACCTGGGGCACTAAGGAAAGACAGAAAGACCCTCAAAAGGCTAACAGGTAGTTTCTTCCTGAGCGGTGATACACTCTATAAGAGAAACTTTGACATGGTTTTGCTTCGATGCGTAGACAGACCAGAAGCAAACATGCTGATGAAAGAAATTCACGAAGGATCCTTTGGCACTCATGCCAACGGACACACAATGGCAAGAAAAAATTTAAGAGCAGGGTACTATTGGTTGACAATGGAATCTGACTGCTACAAGTACATGAGGAGGTATCACAAGTGTCAGATATACTCAGACAAAATCCATGTACCTCCAACACCTCTCAAAGTTCTCTCTTCCCCATGGCCTTTTTTCCATATGGGGAATCGACATGATTGGCATGATTGAACCCAAGGCTTCAAACGGACATCCTAGTATCCATTGATTACTTCACCAAGTGGGTCGAAGCAGCGTCATATGCCAATGTAACCCGACAAGTGGTGGTCTGATTTATCAAAAACCATCTCATCTGCCGTTATGGTGTTCCGAGCCAGATCATTACTGATAATGGATCTAACTTGAACAATAAGATGATAAAGGAGTTGTGTGTTGAGCTCAAGATCTAACAACATAACTCATCTCCCTACCGGCCTAAGATGAACGGAGCGGTAGAAGCGGCTAACAAGAACATCAAGAAGATTGTTCAAAAGATGGTTGTAACCTATAAAGACTAGCACGAGATGCTACCCTTTGCTCTTCACGGTTATCGAACATCTGTCCGCACTTCAACAGGGGCAACCCCTTTCTCTCTAGTATATGGCATGGAAGTAGTGCTCCCATAGAGGTAGAGATCCCATCAATCTGGGTATTGATGGAAGCTAAGCTAACAGAGGCTGAATGGTGTCAAAGTTGACACGACGAACTGAATCTGATCGAAGAAAAGATAATAACGGCACTATGCCACAGTCAGTTGTATCAGCAAAGAATGAAGAAGGCGTTTGACAAAAAGGTCCGGCCTCGCGTCTTCAGGAAAGGAGACCTTGTGCTAAAAAAGATACAATCTTTTCTCACTGACTCTCGAGGCAAGTGGACTCCGAATTATGACGGCCCATATGTGGTCAAGAAAGCTTTCTCAGGCGGCGCCCTGAGACTTGTAACCATGGATGGAGAGGAATTTGCCTACCACACGAATGTTGATGTAGTCAAGAAATACTTCACCTAAATTAAAAAATAATAATAATAATAATAATAATAATAATAATAAAATAAAATAAAAATGTCTCGGTGGATTGAAAACCCGAAAGGCCGGTCCAGGCAAAAATTAGAGACATGATCAAAAATCATCCCGATGGATTGGAAATCTCAAAGTACAATCCAGGCGAAAGTTAGGGATAATGGCAAGTAACTACGTTCAACGAAAGGGCAAATCCCCCAGTAGCAGTCATGCCATCCATCAGGAAAACTCCAGTTAAGGTCATCTTCGACGGAAGCTCAGGATGCCCAGAATTCAAATTTAGTAGAAGGATAACGGTCGTTATGTTTCAATGTAACCCTTTTCCCTTAAATTACCATTTTCTAACTTTGTAAATACTCCATGGAATCACGCGTTTGGCTAATTTCCATCCTATCAATAAAATTTAAGCCCTAGTGCTTTTGTTTGCAATTCTCATTTGTTTTAGCTTTACAGAATGACGTTTTAACATGATTAACGATTCTTGAAATAAAACAAAAATGAATTTACTTGTTAAAATTTTTTCTGCTTTAAAATAAAGATGGCAAGTTCTTTTGACTGTTGAACATCGAAAGAACATCGATCGCTTCTCCTGAAGTAATTGAGCTTCAAAGTGCAGAATCAAAGTACTCCTTCTAAACCAGTGTGCCTGAATGAAGGATCAGTTATGTCAGATGGGAATACTCCATCTGACATCCCCGACAGAGTTCTTACCTCCTAAGCCTGACCAACGGCTGTTCCCCACAGGGACTATCTCTCCTAAGCAAGGCAGAATTGCTATCGTGAACCAGTGATACTTTTCATCTCCCACTGTGGTCGAGTATCCAGTCGTGTTCATCTACTAGTCTGTATGTCGCGTCAGTTTTGTCAGCATAAATATACATACATCATGCATTATTGATTTACATGCACATTCATATTGCATCACTATCACTCTGGTCAGTCTTATCCCCAAGTGATAAAAGTCCTCTCAATCGAGTTGTCAGTTCTTTCCTCGTCAGGAAGTGAACCATCTAAACGATCTCTCTTCCGGTTTATTTCTGGATTGAAGTTGGTCCCTTGACCATTTTGATAACTTGAACCTCTGAAAGACAAGAAAACCGTTTGACAAATGTCACTCTTCACCATTGAAGATGATATCCTCGCTTTCCCAGATTAAGGAAAAATCCCCAGAGGAAGCCTCCCAACTAAAGACTCCTAGCAACACATTGATTTTTCTCTCCAAGAGAGTCAATGTTATTGAAGTCATCAGCACCTCAAAATTGGGGTACACTGTATTGCATTTCTCCGAGAAGATCTCGAAGGAAAGTATGATGTAATATCCCCAAGCTGAAAGTAGTCTCTCAAGAGACTCGTTTTCCCCAGTAAAATCAACAAATGGCGTCTCCAACAGAGAAGTTTAAACACCTCTACAACTCAGACGAGTGGGTTCCCCATCAACTCTGACATCAAAATTTTTTCTATCAAATGGCATCTCCCCAGGAAAATTCGGTGAGAAGTTTAAGGAAAACCGCTACACATAGCGTCCCTTGTCAAGAAAGTTTATTGACAAAAGAAACTTAGAACCGTTCCTTGGTAGGAAACCAGGATCGAGGGGAAGTTTATTTCAGAAACTTAGACCAGTTCCTTGGTAGGAAACCAGGATCGAGGGGAAGTTTACATCAGAAACTTAGACCAGTTCCTTGGTAGGAAACCAGGATCGAGGGAAAGTTCATTTCAGAAACTGAAACCAGTTCCCTGGTAGGAAACCAGGATCGAGGGGAAGTTTTTACCTTTTCTAAGCATCATCGCTTAGCAAAAGAAGAAGGATACGTGAACTACCATTCCTAACCATCATCTAAATTTCGGGTATTCCGATATTTAATCCTCTTACACCACGAATGCCCGAATACCTTCGCCATTCACACCTTCGGGTCCAAGAAGATTAAATAGGGGCATCTTTCATACCCAAAATTTTGACCACTAAGATCTCCCATCATTGTACAAATTATCATCACAATATGGATGTACCTTTATGCCTCATCAATCTCCTCAAGGAATTGTTGAACATTCACTACAATCAGAATTAGGGTTTCAAGCCCTCTCAGAGCTCTTAGACAAAGGATCAATCAAGGAATGACATGATCTTCAACTTGTCTAACCTCTCAAACATCCATAAAGGATCTAGAGGACTCCCACATTAATAATCAAGAACAATGTTGCAGCATTCCAGGTGGGTCAAGCCTCAATATCGCCAGTGTCACCAAATTAGGGTTTTGGTCGACCAGGGCCTCCAGATGGAAATTTTCCTTTGGGCATGAGCCAATGCTTCAAATAATATCCTAAGATACTCCAAGGGACCTCATGAACCCAATCATCAAGTCAATTTAGCCTCAGGGGATGCATTCACTAAAAATCAGGAATTAGGGTTTCTTGACCTAATTCACCCCTAAGTTGACTTTTGGGACAAATCATGAGCCAAGACCTCAAGAGAGGATTTAAGGGTCTCCAACACACCACATTGATCCATTTGCAACAATGTGTTGATCCAAGAAGCTTGATTCCCAAGTTTCAAGTTCATCAGAACCACAGTTAGGGTTTCGCGGGAAAAAGTTAACTGTGCCTTTAACTTTTGACCAGGACATGCTCCCAAACCCTAGGACATGATTCAATACACCCTATAACACCTATGAAATCACTCCATCAAGTTTGGTTTAGGTTAAGGACTTGATTTCATAGAGGATCACACAGTTTGTAGTTCATCTGATAAAAAGTCAACTGTGCCCAAAAGTCAAAGTTTGACTTTTTGATTTTTTGATCAATTATGGTTCCCTAACCCTAAAGTGATGTTAATGTGAGATTTGAATCAACATTCATAAAAAAAACCAAATAAAGTGGGATAACTTGTAAAAGGGGTAACCATAAAAAACTTAGAAATTTTTTAAGTTATGGGACAAAGTGGCTAGGGTGCCAACTTCCAAGGATCATAACTTGATATCCAAGCAACCATTTAGGCTGATCCAAAGATGGATTTGTAGCTCTCATGGTATACTTTAAAAGTGTCAACTATACCTCATTCCAATTCATCATGGATTTTGAGTTATGGTTGGACCAAAATGGCTGAATACATGAAATGTCACTTTTTCCAACACTTAGTGAAATTTTCACTAAGTCAGAATCTGTTTCACTTTTTCCAAAATGTGTGGGCATTTTTTACTTGGATCCAAAAAATGTCAAGACAAACTATGATCACACATATGTTGTATCATATGAGAGCTTTCCAAAATGGCCACGAACCCCATGAAATTCCACTTAAGCCATGAGATATGACAATGGCAATGTGTCTTGCTGCAAATTGTCATGGCAAGGCAGATTTGTGCATTTTGCTCGATTTGAGCAATTTGTGCAAATGACAAGCATGATTATCCAGCCGAACACCTCAGGGAGGGACCAAGGAGGGACAAACACTGATCCATCAGCCTCCCAAGTCCAAGATTCCCAAAGTAGCATGTCAACCCTAAAAAACCCTAAAGAGGGGACAAGACTCTAATTTTGTTTTGGAGCCTTCAATGGATGCACCAAGGTGGCATAAACTGAGCCATTTCTAACTGAATGAGTCAAGGATAAGATCTGAACCAAAGAACCATAGGCTTGTGCTCTAACCTCTAGTCAATGGCTAGAGGAGACTTGGATTCCTATTGATCAACATTGGCCAAACCTCTGCTGCAGTTGTCATTCCCTATTCCTTGCAAAACAAACTTGCTCTACTATAAATAGAGCTCATTTGTGCTCAGTTTAAGTACACCAAAGCCATCAAACAGATGCTTTCCTCAAAATCTCCTTCTCACTTCCAAATTTGCCTTCCAAAGCAAGTCACTATCGGGTTTTGAGTTTGAGAGATATTCCAACCAAACCAATCACACACACACCTCATAAACATCATATAGAAGTGATCCAAACACTTAAACAACAACTGTAACACTGATTTATCAGAATCACCAGTCAGTTGCTCAAGGTTTTAACCAAGTTGCAACTGAGATGCCATGAAGTTATCCAGCCATTTCCAATCAAGTCCAAGCATTCAAACACACTTCATATGGTGTAGGGAAGCTGTTCAGATCATCACAACTCATCTGTAACACCTCCAACTCAAAAATCACATTGCTCTTGCTGTCACGACCTTCAAGTAAGCCTAAACTTGGTCATCTCTTAATCTATGCATATTTCCTCGCACAATACTTTTGTCAAATGTTCATAATCATGCATATAATGTTTCCCCTCAATTAATTGCTTTGTTTGAATCGTGTATCAAAATTCTCAGCCTTCATATAAATTTTAGGGTTCTTAAGGTTTTTTCTTGATTTCTTATTCCATGCTTAAAATAAATGAAATTAAAGACCATAGACATGATCGTGAGGTGAAAACGAGTAGATTGATATATGGATTGTGTGATTTCATCAAGTATTCAGTGAGATTAGATAGAAAATACAAATCAGGCCAAACTCAGAACACGCACGTGTTCTTGCCATGTTCTTGGCGCCTTTTTCACAAATTCAAATATTTGAATTTTGTGATTTTATTTAATTGATTCAAAAATTGATTTCTCTCTGAGTTTTAATGATTTTGAGTTGATTCTTTTTTAATAATTCACAAAAATGTTAAAATATTTTATTTTACCAAAAAATCCCAAAAATATTATTTATTTCATATATTTGTTATTTTTGCAAGGAATTAATGTTTTATTTGTTTTTAACATTTGAAATATTGTTCCCCTTGATTTTCCAAATTTAATTGGTTTCTAATCATTTTGTGGATATAAACATGATTTTTGAAACATTGATCCGAGATCACCACTCATTTTTCACATGTTTTCATCACTTTTTAACAAAATTAATTCCTTTTTAAACAAAATTAGGGTTTTAATTAATTCAACCCTCATCAATCATTTTAAAACACTTTTGGGCCTCTTGGTAGAGTGTAAGACCCAATCCTTTTGTAAATAAACCTTTTAGGGCCTCACACATTGTATAAGTTCCTCTGTATATTTTCAAAAGTACGGCGCGGTCGTCGCCTTTGTAACGAAACCAACTGGGCTTCTCCTTGAGCTATAAGACCCATCTCTATTCATTTTCAAACTCTTTGGGACTCTAATAGAGTGTAAGACCCAATCCCCTTTTAACCAAAACAATTTTGGGCCTCAGATATTGTATAAGTCCCTCTGTGTTAAAAGAAAAATCTCGGCGCAACTGCCAGTTCAAAAATCAAATCATCTGGGCCTACCCTCGTGTTATAAGCCCTATTTCTTTTCTTTAAATTTCTTTGGGCCTCTTGATAGAGTGTAAGTCCCATCCTTTTGTAAATAAAACCTTTTTGGGCCTCGGATATTGTATAAGTCCCGACACAATAAAAAATCTCGGCGTGATCGCCAGTTTAAAATCACTTGGGCCTCTTCTTGAGCTGTAAGCCCCAACAATCTTTTCAAAGCACTTTCTCCTTTGATTTTGAATTCAAATATCTGTTGTTATCAAAACTTTCTTTGTTGAATAACTAACAAAACAACATGGAAGCTCTACAACAGGTAAGTGTTTATCCGCTTTCATATGTATATAGTTGTATTGTGGGGTTGTTTCACTGTAAGTCTCCTTTCACATCCTTTTATATACTTGTCAAATATCAACTGTGTAATACTAGTATAGTTATTTAGAGTTTCCCCGACAACTACGTCTAGAACTAGGTAAAGCCCTGTTGATCACTCTTAAATACAGTCAAAACTAGATCCCTCATAGGATTCCAGATACAGTCTTCCCTTCTCTTGGGGTTAAACAATATGGAACAAAGAGAAAGGCAGTATTCTCGGTGAACCTTTTCACAGACTGTCACCCTTAGAAATTGTCAAAGAAACTCTACTCCCCAGAGTTGATCTATTCTCTGTGAATTGCATCTCTTGAGTTTCTTCCAAATTCTTGAACTTTTCTGGAATAATCTCTTCTCTATGAATTGCATTTCTTGAACTTCTCTTGGTTTGGGGACCCACAGGCTTCCTAATAGCATCCCTGCCTCCTCTTGGGTGTTGTACAAGGACCCTTCGACTTCTTAGAAGTTCTCATGTCTTCTCTTGGGCTTAATACAAGGACCCTGACGACTTCTTAAAGGTATAAGCCAGAACTTAGTCATCCTTTGCTAGAGCAGTCTTTCCAGTGTCAAACCGCTGGCCACTTTAGGGTTGATACTCATCCATTAATACCCGTGTCTCCTCGTGGGCATTGTGCAATAGATAAAACTCTAGACTTGGAAAGTCTAAACCCTCTTGAGTCTCAAAGACATTCTCAAGTTCCTTTCAAACATAGAAAAAAATACGGATCACTCTGAAACCCGGTCTCTCTCATGAGAGTTCCCCACCCTTGGGCCTGCCTATGGATCTAATCCTCAGCAGTAACATAGCCTATTCTTGGGCTTTGTACAATGACTCTCCCCAATAGAGCTAACCTTTTCAGACTCTCTTGTTGAGTCAGTCTCCCTTTTAGCCTCCGTCTTGGGCTTGGTACAAGACATATAAAGCCCACTCTCTTGTTGAGTATAAAAGATTCTCTTGTTGAGTCAACCTTTAGCCTCCGTCTTGGGCTTCATACAAGAAACATATAAAACACTCTCTTGTTGAGTATAAAAGACTCTCTTATTGAGTCGATCTTCTTTTTAGCCTCTATCCCAGGCTTCGTACGAGACAGCAAAACACTCTCTTGTTAAGTATAAAAGACTCTCTTGTCGAGTCAAACAGACTCTCTTGTTGAGTCAATCACCTATTCCAGACTCTTTTGTTGATTCAACCTTTTTAGCCTCCGTCTTGGGCTTTATACAGTGTAACGAGTGATTTTTGGATGTGGTTGCGAAGCACGATCGCTCTGGTACTACAGCTCGATTCATTTTTTATCCTATTAAAGCTGATGAAGGAAGGGAAATAGATGTCTCCAATTAACCCTGCTTGCATACTGAGGTTAAACAGTCAAAATTGTTGGTTTATAGATGCTACAAAGATTCGGGGTCTCTCCTAGGTTATTTTGTTGAAAAGGGTTTTTTTAGGCTATCGGTTAGGATGTTAGGACAGATATATGAAAGTATGGGATTTTGGGTTTTTGTTTAGTGTGCTCACTAAGATCTTTTCTTTCAATCTTATGCCTATGTATTCCAGTTTACCGAAACAGGGAAATCAGAGTGTTCGTAGTTCCTCCTATTCTATGGGAGGAAATGGTGTTTTGGTGTCTTGTTCAAAGCCCAATACGTGAAGCGAAAGGTGTTTGTATCTTGTTCGAAGCCCAAGATATGAAGCTAAAAGGTATATTTATATCTTGTTCAAAGCCCAAGATGTGAAGCTAGAAGGGTGTTAACTTTAGAGAGAATTTGTCATCTCTAACGAGGGGGTTGTATGTCACAACCGTTTATAAAGGAGAATTACTTTAACCGGGATTTGTGAATCCGGCAAAACCATAATTTCCTTTATAGGAGATTTTTAACCTGAAGGAGAAGACTTTAACTCAGTGTAGAGCAATGCTATCTTTCCTTAGGAATTTCTCATGCTAAAAGAGGGACAGTGGCATGGATGTAGATGATCCAGAGGCTTGCCGCTTACAGTAATTAGATGAAGGGAAAGGAGTTATTGATGTTTGTGTACTGTGAACGAGGCACAGCTTTGATGCTAAAAGGTTGATTGGATCAACCAGTGGTTTTCTTATACAAAGCCTAAGAGGAGGCTATGTGCCAAACAAGAGGGTGTTTTTGTGTCTCGTACAAAGCCCGAGAGAGAGGCTAAAAGGGGTTGATCCTACAAGAGGATCTTTTATACTCAACAAGAGAGTGTTTTTGTATCTCGTACAAAGCCTGAGATGGAGGCTAAAATTTGTTTGGCTCAATAAGAACCTTTTTGTATCTCGTATAAAGCCCGAGATGGAGGCGAAAGGGGTGATTGACTCAACGAGGGAGTCTCTTATGTGTCTCGTACAAAGCCCGAGAGAGAGGCTAAACGTTGTTTGACTCAACGAGGGAGTCTTTTGTATCTCATACGAAGCCCGAGAGAGAGGATAAACGTTTGCTTCGCTGGGAAGAATCAGTGTACAAAGCCCAAGAGGAGGCTATTGTAACTGTTTCAGTTGAGTGACAGATCCAGTATACTGATTTTAAAAGAGAAAATCAGTTCTTATATGAGTAACACTGTACTCAAGGATTCGATTCAAGGACTAGGGATATTTCCTTTTCTTTGAGGAAACGGGAAATCCAAAGGGTATTGAGACTGTCTGGGTCTACGGGTTTTCTTCCTATTTAACGAAGGGGTCACTTGAGAATGTCTTTGAGACTCAAGGATATTAGACTGTCCGTGTCTAGAGTTTCATCTTTTGTACTATGCTTTGAGAAACAGTAGTAGACTCTTTGAAAGGATTATTCTATGAAGATGACTAAGTTCTGTTCCTATACCTCTAGGAAGTCGTCGGGACAATTTGTACGAAGCTCAAGAGGAGGCTAGAGACTTTTAAGAAGCCGAGGGGTCCTTGTACGAAGCCCAAGAGGACGCTATCATTCCCGAAGGAAGAGATCATTATACGAAGCCTAAGAGGAGGCTGTGAATACTTCTAAAAAGCCGACGGGTCCTTGTACTAAGCCCAAGAGGAGGCGGGGTTGCTTTTAGGAAGCCTGTGGGTCCTTGTACGATGCCCAAGAGGAGGCTGATACTTTTAAGAAGCCCGTGGGTCCCCAAACCCCGAGAAATTCAAGACAGGCTATACACAAGGAATAGATCAAGCCAGGAAAGTTCGAGAATTTAGAAGAAACTCAAAGATGCCATTCACGGAGAATACATTCATCTCTGGGAGTAGAGTTTCTTGACAATTCCTAATGAGGACAGCCGAAGAGAAGACTGTATCTGGTGATCCTATTGGGGATCTAGCTGTCTATTTCTACGAATAAACGAAACGGCTTTACCTAGTTCTAGACGTAGTTGCTGGGGAAACTCTAAATATCTATACTATTATTACACCGTTGATATGAGTTTATGAAAGAAGACTTACAGCGAAACAGCCCCACAATACAGTTATATGTATATAAAAGCGGTAAATGAAAGCGTGTAAACACTTACTCGGTTGTAGAGCTTCCATGTTGTTTGGTTAGTTGTTCAATAAAGAAAGATTGAAAACAACAGTATATTTCAAAATCAAAGGAGAAAGTGCTTTGAAAAAGAAAGTTTTGGGGCTTACAACTCAAGGAGAGGCCCAGGGTTTTACTAGTGATTGCACTGTTGAATTTGTACAGAGGGACTTATACAAGTGACTGAGGCCCAAAAAGGTTTTTTGTACAAAGGGATGGGTCTTACACTCTCTCAAGAGGCCCAAAAAGTTTTTTAAAGAAAAAGAGTAGGGCTTATAACACGAAGGTAGGCCCAGATGATTTTTCGTTAAAAATGGCGATCGCGCCGAGGTTTTCTTTTAACTCAGAGGGACTTATACAATAAGTGAGGCCCAAAAAGGTTTTGGTTAAAAGGGGGTTGGGTCTTACACTCTATTAGAGGCCCAAAAGTTTTGAATGAGTCTTATAGCTCGAGGAGAGGCCCATGAGTTATTTTTCAAAAGGCGACGATCGCGCCGTTTGTTTTTTACGGTATCGGGACTTATACAATACACTGAGGCCCAAAAATGATTTGGTCAAAAAAGGATTGGGTCTTACACTCTATTAGAGGCCCAAGTGAGTTTTAAGAAAAGAAATGGGTCTTACTACTCGAGGGTAGGCCCAATGGTTAATTTTGAAAAGGGCGACGATCGCGCCGAGTTTTTGGAAACACCGTGGGACTTATACAAGTGACTGAGGCCCAAAATTTTGGTATTTACAAAGGGATTGGGTCTTACACTCTATTAGAGGCCCATGAGTGTTTGAAAATGATTTGTTTGAGTGAAAATCAAAGAAACCCTAATTTTATTCTTTAAGAGTAAATATTTAAAGAAAATCAATGAAAAATACCAAATAGGTTTGAATAAACCACTTGTGATTTTTTTTTAAGTTTGAAAAATGAGGTATAAATCACAAGAGATATTAAAACTCATTTGGTCTTGATTTTTCAAGATGAATATTCATTTTAAAATGTTAAAAAACAATTAAAAATGAATTTATTCACAAAAATACTAATTATATTAAATAAATAAAATAAACTTAATTTTTTTATGGAATAAAATATTTCAACATTTTTGTGACTTTTTGCAAAAAGAACCAATCAAAAATAATTAAAATTGAAAGAGTTATTAATTTTCCAATTAATTATTAAAACATGAAAATATTGGAAAAAAATGACAAAATGTGAAGAAAACACAAAATGGCATGGGTGGGGTTTGAACCCAAGACCTCAAGGTTACAAGGCGTGCGCCTTACCACTGGGGTGGTGATACATCCATTGTTTAAAACAAAACAATAAATATACAAGGCATGACTTGGTTTTAGGTCTGGCCCAAGGCAAGTTTTGGCAAGTTTTGGCTCAGAAACGTGAAGGTCATAACTTTCTCAATTCTTAATGGTTTGAGACAAAATTTATATGCATCTGGACCAAAATTTCATAAGGAATCCAATGGTGGTGGTAGTTTTTTCAGATCACACTCCCTCCTCAAAACCCGATAGTGGTTTTGAAAATGACTTATAATTGCATTTTCTATGCTACAACTTGGTACAGGCGTGGATTACATGGTGAATTAGCTCAAACGCAACATATACAACATGTATGAGATGTTTATGATCAGTGGACTTCAAAGCATTGCATGATTCAAAGATTCCAAGTTGTGAGGCTTACCTCTTTTTTGAGATTTTGGAGCTTTTGTGCAATCTGTCAAGCCTCTTGTTCCAGAAATGATTTGATGCTTTAGACACACTCAAATGATCCCTTAAAAGCTTTTAGGATGATTGGAATTGGCTGGTACCTGCAAAAACATAAACAGTCCCTTTCTTGCAAAAGGGGTTAAAAGTGACCAAAATAGCAACTCCCTCAAATGGTGTTCCAAATGGTGGGAACCATTTGGGACAGTTCAAGGATGATATTTGGAGTGTGTTTGAGGTTTTGTCTGGTTTGGAAAGTGACTGAATCAAGACATGGCTTGAAAAATGCAAAAAAGTGCCATTTTTAGGTTTTGAGAAGTGACTTTGTGATTTTGTGATTACAGGTCACTTGTGATAGTTTGCACAGCTTACATATGATATATATGAGGTGTGTGTGTGATTGATTGTGATGGAAAATCTCTCAAGCTCAAAAACTCAGAATTACTTGCTTTGGAAGGAAAATTTGAGGTGAAAGAAGAGATTTTGAGGAAAGCATCTATTTGATGGCTTTGGTGTACTCAAACTGAGCACAAATGAGCTCTATTTATAGTGGAGCAAGTTTTTTTTCGCAGCAATAGTGAATGGTGGATGCAGCAGAGGTTTGGCCAATGTTGTCCAATGAGAATCCAAGTCTCCTCTAGCCATTGACTAGAGGTTAGGGCACAGGGATGTGGTTCCCTTGGTCTTGGATAAGTCTTGATTGAATTCAGTTGAGAATGGCTCAGTCCATGCCACCTTGATGCTTCCATTGAATGCTCCAATCCAAAATTGGAGTCTTGTCCCTATTTTGGTAATTCTAGGTTCAACATGCTATTTCTTGTTCCAAAGACTTTGGAGGCTTGGCTCAGTGATTGTCCCCTTTAGATTCAATCCTCAGAGGTGTCCAAGTGGATAGGAGTATTTGGATTTTCACAATTTTGGCAAATCGAGCAAAAATGCAAAATCTGTCTTACCTTGACAGATTTCAACAAGGCAACTTGCCATTGTTGTATCTCATGGCTCAAATTGAATTTGGTAATGTTCTTGGTCATTTTGGAAAGCCCTTACATGATACAACAACTGTTTGAACATGTTTGGTTTTGATCCCTTTTGAATCCAAGTGAAAAATCCCCCTACATTTGGAAAAAAGTAAAGGCAGATTCTGACTTAGTGAAATTTTCACTAAGTGTTGGAACAAAGTGACTATTCTTGATTTTGATCACTCCATAACTCAAAATCCATGAGGAATTTGGACATAGGTCAGTATGAAGCTTTTGTAGAGGGCAATATGATCTACAAATCAAGCTTTGAATGGGGAACAATGGCCTTGTGGTTTAGGAGTTACCCCTTTTACAAGTTATCCCACTTTCTTTTATTTGTCTTGATGAATGATGATTCAAATCATACATTAACATCATTTTAGGGTTAAAAATCTATTTTGGTGAAAAATCTCAAAAAGTCAAAGTTGACTTTTGTGCACAGTTGACTTTTTATCAGATGAATTCCAAACTGTGCAATTCTTCAGGAAATTATGTCCTTGACCTAAATCAAACTTGATGGACATGTTCCATGGGTGTCATAGGGTATATTGAATCATGTATTAGGGTTTGGGAGCATGTCCTGGTCAAAAGTCAAAGTTACAGTTGACTTTCCTCGCGAAACCCTAATTGTGGTGCAGATGAAATTGAGACTTGTTGCTCAAGCTTCTTGGATTAATCCATTGTTGCAAATGGATAAATATAGTATATTAAAGCCCCCCAAATCATGTCTTTGGGTCTTGGTTCATGATTTGTCCCAAAAGTCAACTTAGGGGTGAATTAGGTCAAGAAACCCTAATTCCTGATTTTTTAGGTATGCATCCCCTGAGGTCAAATTGACTTGATTATTGGGTCCATGAGGTTCCATGGAGTATATTAGGTTATGTTTTGGATCATTGGCTTGTGCCCAGATGAAAATTTTCCATCTGGAGGCCCTGCTCGACCAAAACCCTAATTTGGTGACATTGTCGATCTTGAGACTTGATCCACCTAGAAGGGAGCAGCCTTGTGCTTAATCCTTGAAGTGGGAGTCCTTTTGATCCATTGTGGATATTTTAGAGGCTAGACAAGTTGAAGATCAAGTCATTCCTTGATTGATCCTTTGTCTAAGGCTCTGAGAGGGCTTAAAATCCTAATTTTGATTGTAGTGAATGCTCAACAACCCTTGAGGCATTTGATGAGGCATGATGGTTCATCCATATTGTGATGATGATTTGCACAATGATGGGAAATATTAGTGGTCAAAATTTGGGGTATGACATACAGGACAGATAAAAGTACTCTCTTGTTGATTCAAACCCTTTCATCCTCCTTCTTGGGCTTTATACAAGATACATTCTCCCCAACGGAGTCAAAATCCCTTCTAGCCTCAATCTTGGGCTTTGTACAAGACAGAAAGAACATTTTCCCCAGAAAAGTCAAACTTCCTGCCTCCTCTTAGGCTTGGTATAAGGAAACCCCGGTTGAGTCAATCAACCTTTTAGCATCAAATTTGTGCCTTGCTCACAACGTACAAACATCAATAACTCCTCTTTAGAGATGACAAATTCTCTCTCATCCAAAACTCTTTAGCTTCACATCTTGGGCTTCGAACAAGATACAAACCACCTTTAGCTTCATGTCTTGGGCTTTGAACTAGACACCAAAACAACCTTTTTCCTCCCATAGAATAGGAGGAACTACGATCGCTCTGATTTCCCCGTTTCGGGAATACGTAGGCATAAGATTACAAAAATCTTAGCGAGTATACTAATAAAAAAAACTCAAAACCAGTACCTTCATATATCCATCAAAAGCATCAGACCTAACACCTTACCAAAAACCTAGCCCATAGTCCAGACCTTATTTTTAAGCAAATAACCCTAAAAGACGAACCCCCTATAGCATCTGTAAACCAACAGTTTTGACTATTTAACCTCAGTTTGCGAGCAGGGTTAATTGGAGACATCTATTTCTCTTCCTTAATCAGCTCAACAGGATAAAAAATGAATCGAACTGTAGTACCAAAGCGATAGTGATTCAAAACCTTAAAAATCGCGCTGCATAACCAAGAAGGGACAATAGCAAAAACAAGCATTCTAACACATTAAGAACACCATGATGTACAAGAAAACTCAATCAAGAATCAAATTTAAGACATGAGCAAAGAGTTAAGCATGTGTCATTAAAGTTATGCATGGAAATAAACAAAATATCTAATGCAAATGGATGAGACAAATGAGAAAGCAACTAATATTGACACAATGGGAATCATATGCTCAAACATATCTTTTCAAGTTAATCAAGATCAACAATGATCAAAGGAATCCATACAAGAAACAAAGTTAAAAAAACTAGGTCAAAACAAAGCATGATCATGTTCAAAACTAGTCCTTAACTTGTGGGATCAATGAAGAATAAGAAAATAGCCAAATGTAATCAAACCAAAGGATCTATCTCATGACCATAGACTCTAATATATATGTGTGAAAATTCTCTAAAATAAAGGCACAAGAACATCATACAAAATCAACCAACAAGCTTAGGGTATCCTACTAGTCGAACATGAATCGAGGGTCATAAAAGTCAAGTGAAAAGCAAACCAAATAACATCATCAAAGGTCAGCAAGCACATACAAACATCATCACATCAAGTGTCAAAACATTGCAAAAAATTGTCTCAAATAAAAATGTTTAAGGCATCAAAACACAAAACCCTAATCTAGGGGCAAATATGGAAACATCTATTAAAAACAAATACAAATAAAATAGAAAAATAATTTTTAAAATAAAATAAAAAACATGATAAAATATTAGAGACGTTAAAATGTCTAAAAATATTTTTTTGGGATTTTCATCAAGGTTGGAATACATAAAAAATAATCAAAATGAAATAGGAAAAAAGAGAAAATAAAATGAAACTTAAATAAACAAGGGGTGTACAAGAAATCCTGGAAATAACTAGAAACAAGTTGAAGCGCTGATGGGCCAAGAATAAAGGGGTGTCAAGAGTAAAATTGTAAAGCCCAAATCATTTCAGCAAACAAAATAAATTGAAACGCACTGTTTCATTAAACATCATCAGCAACCACACAACTGCCACGCGAGCGCCAGATAAGCCAATCAAGGGAGTCAGCGTACCAACTCAACCTTGTCATGACCAAACGCCGGAACTAGGGCTCCGGACGTCTTCTCCGGAGGCCTTCGTCGGAGTTGGTCCAGAAAACCACCAATCCTCAAGACAACTCAGACCATCCCACTTGGATTTTCATGCAGATCACAAATAAGTTATTATTTTCTTCATTTGAAACCTAACATATCTAAAAATGCACATGGAAGTTTTACATACATGCTGAAAGTTCCACAAACTGAAACAACAATGTCACCAATATGTTTCTTATGTTTCCAAACCACCAAAGACAAACATCACAGGTTAAAATACAAGAGAGAAGAAAAAGTTACCCATGGTGAGAACTTGGAAGCTTCTGTTTTGTGTGCAAATGAACCTCCAAGCTTCTCCTTTAGCTTCTAAGGACCTTTAGAGGAATGATGGAAGCAAGGAAATAGAAGGAAAGGCTCAGAAAAATGAAATTCGAAGAGAGAGAAAGTTTGAGAGAAAGAGAGAATTCTGGTTGCAGATGCTAAGAATGGATTTTCTAGGGTTTGTTTTCAGCTTATATATGAGGTCTTGGCATGGTTAAAATGAGTATTTACTGTGGTTAAGTGTGTTTAATGGTTTTGGTGAAGTTTTGAAAATGGGGGAGTGATGATGACTAAGGTACGATTGCACATGGTTTGGGTGGCTGGGATTGTCCTTTTTCATAACATAAGGGCCAGAATGGTGTAGTAGTGGAGCATTATTCTTGTTGAGCAAGTTTTGCAGCTTGCTTCTTTTTGGTAAAACATGAAGAAATGTCATTCATGGTACATTACATGTTGGTACATATTAGGCAAAGTTCATTGTGGAAATTATGCCAAGTCATGCGCATGAAATAACTTAGGGGTATGCATGGAAATATCACAACATGGTGTGCATGAATAATAATCCATGAAGCTCACTTTGGATGGACATAACTTGGTGGATCTTGATCCAAATTGTGAGGTATTGATCTCAATGGAAAGTAGGAAGATTAAGGGATAAATTTCATGTTAGAAAGCAAAATGAAATGAAGCTTAGAAAGTTGACAAAACAAGCCTTGAAGTTATGTCCACAAACTAGCTCAATGTGACATAGAAAAAATTCTTGGAACCTCATCTTTGAAAAGCCATAACTTGATATTTATTGATCCAATGATGGAGATCTTGCTATGGATGGAAAGATAGAAATACAAGGAACAACTTTCATGTTTTAAGTTTCTCCAAAATCAAAGAGGATCATGATGAAATAGAGCTCACAAGTTAGTCATTTTCTAAACTAAAATTATCAAAATCTTCACTAAGTGTTGGAATCACTTTTGGAAAGATCACCAACTTCATGACCTTATAACTTGAAATACATGCACTTTTTGCAAATACATCCTTAATGACAAAGTTGTAGTATGGAAAGAGCTCTTCAAATTTATCTTTGGATCAAAGAAAATGGATGTCTAGATTGGAAGTTATGACCTTGGCAAGTTGGCATGAAATCACTAATCATCCATAACTTTAAAAAATTCAACTTTCTTCCTTGTTGCCCTTTTTGCAAGTAACCTCAAATTTCTTAATTTTTCATTGATTAATCTTGATCTAAATCACATGTTATCATCATCCATGACTTGAGGAAGCCATGGTTGACCAAAATTCCCGAAAGTCAAACCTTGATTTGGAGGAACAAATGACTTTTTATCAGATGAATCTTCACTTTTTTATCTTTAATGAAATCAATCTCTTAGGCTATTTGACACCATAGATGGACTCCAAGGGTGTGTTTGAATGTCTTGAATCATGTCCCAAGTCTTGAGATCATGTCTTGATCAAAAGTCAAAGATGAAGTTGACTTTGATGGAGAAAACCCTAATTCTTGGTCAAATGAAATTGAATCTTGAAGAACTTGTAATGAAACCATGTTGCACTTGATTATTGATGAGAAAAGGTCTCTCAGGAGTGTGAGAACTTGCTTCCTTTATGATCCATCCAAAATTTGGCTGATCAATCCCTTAACCTTCTTAGAATAAACCTTAATTCACAAGTGAACAAAAGCAAACAAAACAAAACTGATAACCTGGTTAGCTATGCATGAATGATTGACCTAAAGTGTTATGCAAAAATGATGCAAAATGAGGTAGAATCTTAGGGTTAAAAATTAGGGTGTGTCAGATGCCCCTATTTAAGTTTCTTCTATCCGGAGATATGGAGATTGAAATCTTCATCTCGACGAGATAGGAGAGACTTAAATACAAACATGCAAAATTTTTGGCCCTAAGGTGCCACAAAATGCATATGATAATGACATTAAATGATATGAATGCAAGACGAGAAATCTGTGGGGAAGATGCCACAGGAGAAAAGTGTATACTGGGAAAAGATTACAAGTCCACTGGGAAAGATTGACAACCAATTATCACTGGGGCACAAAAAGATGATCAAGGATAATATGTTGAAAGATGATGAACCTCCCCACGCCTCGGGGCGTAATCCACAGACGAGTCTCAGTTTCTTCTTTAATCAAGTATTTCCACTGGAAAGTTTAACAATAAACCTACCCACGCCTTGGGTCGAAAGCCACGAATGGGTCTCAATTTCTTCTTTAATCAAGTATTCCACTTGAAAAGGGTAACAATAAACCTCCCCACGCCTCGGGTCAAAAGCCACAAACGGGTCTCAGTTTCTTCTTTAATCAAGTATTCCACTTGAAAATGGTAACAATAAACCTCCCCACGCCTCGGGTCGTAAGCCACGAACGGGTCTCACTTTCTTCTTTAATCAAGTATTCCATTTGAAAAGGGTAACAATAAACCTCCCCACCCCTTGGGTCGAAAGCCACGAACGAGTCTCAGTTTCTTCCTGGAAAGGTGAATACTTATGGGAGAGTATCTTCACAGGGGATTAGAACTTCACTAGAGATTTATGGTTTCAACGAGGATCCATAACTTTGGAGATTAGGAAACTTCACCAGAAATCCTCAAAAGAGATGCAGGCCGATTGATTTGTGAAACATATCTTCTCAAATAAAGAGAAAGATCATTTGAATCTTCACCAAACTTCTCGAAGAGATGCCATTTGATGGAAACAAATTGGATAGTGGACTCATTGGGGAGAACATCACTGAGGAGCAATATTGCTGTAATTTGAAATTTCATTGAAGCAAATAAAAACCTTGTATCAAGATATCTCAAATAAAGAGAAACACTTGTAAAGTCTTCAACAAGCTTCTCTGATGGATTTCTGAAGAGATGTCATTTGATGGAAGAATAACTTGATAACTTGTCGGGGATAAATAAACTGTCTTAAAGAGGGATCACAATTTGTCATCCCTATAGAAAAACTGATAACAAAACAAGCTGCTCAAATAAAAAGGCTGCCACTTGTTGTCTGGATATAAGTTCTGAGAAAATGTTGTAACAACACTGCTGGGAATAAAGGTGGCCTTCAAATATACTCTTCCTGGGGAGACAGAGTGTGAAATAAATGCACGCTCGATCTAGGTTCAAAAGCCTAGAGAGATTCAAAAAACGTAATTGTCAGGGACCAAAGTTCAATCCAGGAAATAAATGAAGAGAAATGGTCAAGCAAGACTCTATCCATTGAGGAACGAACTCAATTGGGGGTTTATCTTTATCCAAAAATGGAAAAGAAAACTAAAGCAACCATCTTCCATAAGGATCAAACTCAGTGGGGAATTAGAAAAGATGTACACTTTTTGCTTAAGGTAGACGACTCTACTAGGGAGAGAAGACAAACCCAGTCACTTAGGGATAAACGCGGCCAAAGTGAATGAACAAAAAACAAAATATCACGGAGTTGTAAAATGCACAATGCGATGTATATCTGCATGAATGAATGTATGTCATGTTATGCTTATGCTAACAAAACAAATTAGGAGAAGTAAACTGGAGATGAAATGAACATCTCGACACGGATACTCGGTCAATCTTCACAAGACAGAAACATCACTAGGGATGAATAGGGAGCCACATGTGGACTCACAGTTCTGCTTCAAGACTTCAAGCTTATCTGGGGAAAAGAGATTACTCCACTTAGGGATAAACATCATGACTTCACTTAGGGGAATGTCAAGATGAATCTCACGACTCCGATGGGGATGAGAAAGATCCACTGGGGAAGATCAAACTCATGATTAGAGAGACTTCATATGGGATAAAATAAATATCCACTGCGAACTAAGGTAGTTTGGATGAGAGTTGTAATTGGAGATGCCAGAGCTAAGGCCTCACAGGGTATAAAATAAATATCCACTTCAATGGGGGAAGCTTGGATCAACATCATAGTTGTAGATGTCAGAGCTGAGAACTCCATGGGGATGAAATAAACATCCACTTCGTTGGGGAAGCTTGAAGTTATAAGAAATTCACTGAGGAGTGAAATAACATTTACTTCACTGGGGAAGGTTGGAGCTAAGGAAATTCATTGGGGAATTCTTAGGTCACCAACTGTGGAATTCTTGCATCAACCTTGCCATGAGTGCTTGGAACAGACTCACCGGGGAATCGTCATACTACCTGGAGTAGGAACTCTCTAGGAACATGGGTGAAGAAAGTTATGAAGATAATGTGGTACTGCATTTTAAATTCTACCCTTCTTGGAGAAACTATTAATGTCCTTTTTGTGTTCATAAACCAAAGTAAAACACACACGCATTTTAGAAAACAATTTAAATTTGTTTCAAAAAACTGCTATAAAAAATAAAGGACGTTTTGCAAGATAGAGATAAACATAAGGATTGCCAACAAATGGAAAAGGCTCAAATTTTATTAATTGAATGGTAGTCAGCAAATGGCATAACTCCATGTATCATTACAAAGTTGGAAAATGGTAATAATGTGAAAGGTTACATAAAAGAACAATGAGCACTATCCTCCTAAACAAACTTTGAATTTCCTATGCTCTGGGCTCCTGACGATCTGACTGATGAGTCTCTGGTGACAGAAAGTGGCTTTTGACAATCCAATCTGATTTGATGCAGTTGACTAGCCTTATCCCTAACTTTTGCCAAGATTTCCTTTTCAGGTTTTCAATCTACCAGGATTATTTTTCTGTTTTATGTCTCTAATTTTTGCCTGAACCGCCCTTTCGAGTTTTCAGTCCACCGAGACGCTCATTTTTACCTAAGCGTCTCTTTCGGGTTTTCAACTTAGCGAGTTGTTCTTTTCATTTTTTAGGCGTAGTACTTTTTAACTGCATCAACATTCACAGAACGAGTGATCTCTTCCCCATCCATAGTTGTTAGAATTAAAGCACCTCCTGAGAAGACTTTCTTGACAACGTATGGTCCATCATAGTTAGGAGTCCACTTGCCCCTAGAATCAGTGAGGAAAGATTGGATTTTCTTAAGCACGAGGTCGCTTTCTTTGAATTCACGAGGTCGAACCTTCTTGTCAAAGACTTTCTTCATCCTTTGCTGGTATAGTTGACCATGACATAAAGTCGTCATCCTCTTTTCTTCGATTAAGTTCAGTTGGTCATATCTGATTTGACACCATTCAGCCTCTAAGAGCTTAGCCTCCATCAGAACTCACGTGGAAGGAATTTCAACTTCTACTGGGAGTACAACCTCCATACCATAAACAAGTGAAAAAGGAGTTGCCCCTGTTGATGTGCGTACTGAAGTACAGTACCCATGTAAAGCAAATAGAAGCATCATATGCCAGTCCTTGTAAGTGATAACCATTTTTTGAATGATCTTCTTTATGTTCTTGTTTGCTGCCTCGACAACTTCATTCATCTTCGGTCGGTAAGGAGAAGAGTTATGATGTTCAATCTTAAACTCCTCACACAGCTCCTTCATCATTCTGTTATTCAAATTTGAACCATTATCAGTGATAATTTTACTTGGCACACCATAACAGCAAATGAGTTGGTTCTTGATAAATTTGACAACCGCTTGTCTCGTGACGCTCGCATATGAAGCAGCTTCGACCCATTTGGTGAAGTAATCAATTGCCACCAAGATAAAATGATGTTCATTAGAAGCTTTTGGCTCTATCATGCCAATCATGTTAATGCCCCGCATGGAGAACGACCATGGAGACGAGATACCATTAAGAAGAGTTGGCGGTACATGAATTTTGTCAGCGTAGATTTGGCACGTGTAACGATCAGATTCCATCATTATCCAATAGTAGCCTGCTCTTAAGAGTTTCTTCGCCATAGCATTTCCATTGGCATGAGTGCCAAAGGAACCCTCATTAATTTCAGTCATTAACATGTTTGTTTCTCTCTTGTCAGCATATCTTAGCAGAACCATGTCAAAATTTCTTTTGTAGAGCACATCATTATTCAGGAAGAAATTACCATCCAATCTCCTCAACGTCTTCTTATCCTTGTTGGATGCCCCATCTGGGTATTCTTTGTTTTCGGAGAAAAAATTCAATATCATGATACCAAGGCTTACCATCACTGACTTCTTCTATCGAAACACATGGTCGGGTCTGTCGAGATGCGTAACATCAATTTTAGGACAGTCATTCCAATGGTTCACCACTATCATGGAAGCTATAGTTGCAAAAGCATCCGCCATTATATTCTCATCATGAGGAATGTGATGGAATTCAACTTTGTTGAAGAAGGTGAGCAGTCTTCTTGCATAATCTCTGTATGGGAACAGGTTATCTTGGCGAGTTTCCCATATTCTTTTAATTTAATTGATCACTAAAGCGGAATCACCATACACATCCAAGTTCTTAATCCTCAGATCAATTGCCTTTTTAAGGCCCATGATGTATGCTTCGTACTAGGCTTCATTGTTTGTACAAGTGAAGGTTAATCTAGCAGTAAATGGAATGTGAGACCCATGAAGAGATACAATGATTGCCCCAATTCCTTTCCCATAGATGTTGACAGTACCATCAAAGATTAAACCCCATTGAGAATTTGGCTCCGGTCCTTCGTCTGTCAAAGGCTCTTCACAATCTTTCATCTTTAAATACATAACATCTTCGTCAGGAAAATCATCTTGGACAGGCTGGTGGTCTTCAATAGGTTGATGAGCTAGGTGCTCAACCAAGACACTACCTTTGATTGCCTTTTGAGTGTGGTATTCAATGTCATACTCCGACAATAGCATATGTCATCTGGAAATTCTTCCTGTCAGAGCAGGCTTCTCAAAAATGTATTTGATTAGGTCTATTTTAGAAATTAGCCAAGTGGTATGGTTTAGCATGTATTGACACAAACGTCGTGCAGACCAAGATAAAGTACAACAGGTTTTCTCCAACATTGTGTATCGAGACTCATAATCAGTGAATTTCTTACTCAAATTGTAGATAACATGCTCCTTCTTTCTTGTCTCGTCTTGTTGACCGAGTACACACCCCATGGAATCTTCCAAAATGGTCAAATATATGATCAAGGGTCTTCCTTCAACCAGAAGGATCAGAATGGGAGGCTCGAGAAGATATTCTTTGATTCTGTCGAATGCTTTCTGGCAATCATCAGTCCAAACACAACCTTGGTCTTTTCTGAGAAGCTTGAAAATGGGTCCACAAGTGGCAGTCATGTTCAAGATAAACCGAGAGATATAATTCAGACGCCCTAAGAAACCTTTGACCTGCTTTTTTGTAGTGGGGACTAGCATCTCTCGTATGGCCTTAACTTTATCAGTATCCACTTAGATTCCTCTTTGGCTAACAATAAAACCTAAGAGCTTTCCTGAGCGAACACCAAATGTACACTTGTTAGGGTTCAAACGGAGTTGGTATTTTCTCAACCGCTGAAACAACTTCAAGAAATATTCAACATGGTCCTCTTCAGTCATGGACTTAGCTATCATGTCGTCCACTTAAACTTTGATCTTTTTATGCATCATATCATGGAAAATGGTAGTCATGGCCCTTTGATACGTTGTGCCAGCATTTTTCAGACCGAACGACATAACTCTGTAACAAAAGGTGCCCCAAGGTGTAATAAATGGTGTTTTCTCCATATCCTTGGGAGCCATCCTGATTTGATTATAACCTGAAAAACCATCCATAAAGGAGAATACCTTATATTTAGTAGTGCTATCTACCAACATGTCAATGTGTGGTAGAGAAAAACCATCCTTCGGACTAGCCTTGTTCAAGTCTTGGTAATCGACGCACATGTGGACCTTACATCCTTCTTTGGAACATGCACGATATTGGCTAACCACTGTGGATACTCAAATGTGACGAGGAAAGCTACATCAATTTGTTTCTGCACTTCTTCTTTTATCTTCAAGGCCATGTCAGGGCGAGTTCTCCTGAGTTTCTACTTGACTGGCGGACATTCCGACTTCAAAGGCAAACGATGCTCCACTATAGCAGTGTCAAGACTGGGCATATCTTGGTACGACCAAGCAAACACATCAACATACTCCTGGAGTAATTCAATCAATCTTCTGTTCACATCAGGCACAAGTAAAGCTCAAATCTTCACTTCTTTACGGTCTTCTTCTGTACCCAAATTAATGACCCCTACAGGTTCCTTGTGAGGCTGAATGGCTTTATCTTTATTCTCAAGTAATTGGGAGATCTCCTCAGGAATCTCTTCTTCTTCTTATTCTTCCTCAACTTCGAACACAGGAAACTCAAAGTTTGGAGAAGGCATTGGGTCATTATTTTTTATTGTTTGTTCGTGCAATATTCTGCAAATGTGATTTGGCTTTATTTTAGAATTTTGTGAAAGTGAAAGTGTGTGCACAAATATGCAAAGTGATTAGATTTTTTTGGGTTTTTTTAATTACCATTTCCATAAAAGCAGAAAAGTAAAAACAAATAAGATGGAATCACAAAATGATTATTTTATTAATGATAGTAGTTTTTTCAAACAAAATTCCTAGCACAAGATCACCTTTGCCTTGGGCAGAGCAAAGGGAATTATGAAAGATAAGCCCACACAACAACTCTTTTGCCTTAGGAAGAGCGAAGAGCTTAAAACACCACAAAAGAAAATTACTTTGATAAATGAACAATAACAGGAACATTGACAGCACTCCAATTTTGGGCTACCGCTCCATGCGTCACAAAGTCAGGTTGATCTTCATCAGACTCGTCTTCAAGTATAACGTTGACTTTAGGTGGATGAATTATCCCTCCGCTATGGAAAACCTCTTCAATAGGTGGAATAACCATGATTTTTGTAGCGGGCTTGTTGGAGTTGAAAAATGAGAAACCAAGACCCTCTCTATTTCTGTTTTCGGGCAAAGACAGAACTTGCCCCCATCCTTCTTGAGAACCACTCACCACAATATGTTGCACGTCCTTGAAAGATGAAATAGATACCACATTCTTCTTGGCACTACTACCAGCAATTGAAATAGTCTGGAATTGGGTTCCTACTTCTTTGTCTACATCAATGTATGAGAAAGAAGAGAGATGGCTCACCACCAAAGCTCTCTCCCCACAAACTGTAACTAGTTTCCCTTCACAAACAAACTTTAGTTTCTGGTGCAATATAGACGTGATCACTCAAGCCTCATGTATCCATGGCCTACCTAACAAATAGTTATATGTGGCACGAATGTCCATGACCTAAAAAGTGATTTAGAAAATATGGGGCCTGATGGTTATAGGTAGATCAACCTCCCCAATCACAATCTTTCTTGACCCATCGAAAGCCTTGACAATAATACCACTTGGTCTGATAGGCGCCCTTTGATAAGACAATCTCGTAAGAGTTATTTTGGCATCATATTTAATAATGATACAGTGTTAACCAGCACACTAGATAATGCATCATACATGCAATTCATAGAAATGTGTAGTGCCATGTTGTGTTTTCTCCCCTCCTCTCGGAGTTCTTCTTCACAAAATCTGAGATTGTTGCACGAGGTAATGTTGCCTATAATTACATCAAATTGATCGACGGTCACGTCATGGTCGATGTAAGCTTGTTTAAGGACCTTCTGCAGCCCCTCTTTGTGGGCTATAGAGCTCATCAATAATTGTAACACAGATATTTTGGACGGTGTTTGCAGAAGTTGGTCCACATCTTATATTCACTTCTTTTGATCATCTTTAGAAACTCATTAGATTTAGAAGAGGTATTAATCCCACTGGTCTACCCCGTGGTTGAATCCTTCTCAGTCGACTGCTCAAAAGAAATCTCCTTGTCCTTTAGAGGTATTGAAGAGAAAACACGGCCACTCCTGGTAACCCTGTTGATGTCAGTAATATTAACAACGGATGGCAAAAACAGGCAGAGGCACCTCCCTTTCATTCTCTAGCCTAGTGGCATTATATTTGTAAGGAACCGCCCTATCAGAGACATTGGGGGTTAGGTCGGGAACATTGATGACCAAAGGAGTTGTAGAAGACTTTTTGCTATCATAGGTGAACTCAATACGCTCCAATTCTTTAAAAGGAGGCATAATTACAAACACCTCTTCGTCTTTATCCATATCAACTGGATTTATATCGTAGGTGATTGTGATAGACCTTCAATCCAGTAAGCTCTATATATCATTTCTTACAAGTTGGCACCCTCGCGGGTTGACGAAACAAACACGACAGACAATGTAATTATGATTTTCATGATAAAAAAAAGTCATTCTGGTTAATCCTTCATGCATTCTCACCAAAGGTTCTTGGATGAACCTAATATAAAAAACAACATACTTTCCGGGGCACCCTTGCACCATATTGACATGAGGTTGATATTCAGAAGCATTCCTGTCCCTATAGCATTTCATAATTCCTCGATCTAGCAAACGTTGAAGACTCCTCCTCACAAACTGAGAACCCCATCTAGGTGTCATGGTACAGACAACACAAGCTGCATAGTCATGTGGTTGTAAACGGCCACGGCTAACCTAACCTTCATCACTCCAACCAAATCTTCATTTAAATCCAAAATATTGAAAATCTTGAATTCACCAGGGCAACCATGCACCATGTTCACACTGACTGATCCATGCGGTGGAAGGGGATTGACTTGCACATTTGGATTTGAGTCCTTGAAGAACAAAATCCCACATTTAATCAACCTTTGCACATATGCTTTCAACCAAATACAATTTTCAATATTATGACCTGGTGCACCCTGATGATACAGACATCATTGATCTGCCTTGTACCAATAGGGGAGGTCCTTGGGAACTTCTGGAGGAGACTTAGTCTGAATGTGTCCCTTTTGCAACAAAGCTGGAAACAGCTCTACGTAAAACATAAGGATATGATCAAAATTTGACTTTCTCTATCCACGATTCTAATTATTGAATGGTTGACGAGCCTGTTGGGAAGGTTATTGACTATGACAACGGTTATGTTGTTGTTGTGGAGTCTGTGGTGGTGTTTGATATTGTTTCACAAACTGTGGTTGATATGCGGGAGTATTGATGACTGGTGAGACAGCTGCAATGTGTTAATGTTGCTAGTACCTTCTTCTGGATCTAACATGGTGTACAACACTCACTTCTAGTTCTTTCTTCTTTGCAAAGTTATTTCCATTTTTCTTTGCATTGCTAGAAACACCTGCTTCTTTGGTCAGCCTACCCTCACTAACCCCTTCTTCCAAACGCATTCCCATGTTTACCATCTCAGTAAAATCACCGGGTACGCTAGCTACCATCCTTTCATAGAAAAAGGGACTTAAAGTCTTCAAGAAAATCTTGGTCATTTCTTTTTCCTCTAGAGGTGGGGTAATCTGAGCAGCCACTTCGCGCCAGCGTTGTGCATACTCTTTGAAATTCTCTTTATCTTTCTTAGTCATGGCTCTCAACTGATCTCTGTCGGGTGCTATATCAACATTATACTTGTATTGTTTGATAAAAGTGTCACAGAGATCATTGAAGGTCTAGATTCTTATACTATCTAGCCCTATGTACCATTTGAGGGATGCCTCTATCAGACTATCTTGGAAATAATGAATAAGTAATTGATCATTGTCGGTCTATATAGACATCTTGCGGGCATACATAACAAGATGACTTTGAGGGCAGGAGTTGCCTTTGTACTTCTCAAAGTCTGGAACGTTACACTTGTGAGGAATCTTGACGTTTGGGACCAAAAAAAGATCGGAGGCACTCTTCCCAAATAGCTCTTTCCCACAGAGGGCCTTAATCTCTTTCTGCATCTCCAAGAACCTATCTTGGAACTCAACCATCCTTTCATCAATTCCAACACTTTCGCTAGGTTCCATGTGGAACACTGGCTCTTCAAGATTATAGGGAACAGAATTCACCAAGGGCGGAGGCATAGTCATTACAACAGTCACAGTTGGGGCTTTGAAAATTAGTGGACGGTATCTTACTAGAACAAAGTGAGGAGGCATTCCCCACGGAAAACCAAGAGGCATAGTATATTGTGGTTCACTTGTTGGCGCCACTAGGATCGGCGTGGATACAACCTCTGAGATTATAGTCCTCTAGATATGCTTTTGTGAGTTGTGTGACGACTGATTCTGGGCAGTCGCCAATGCTTCCATCATACCATTGATTCTCTCCAAGCTTTCCATTAGTGTTGTGACTTCTTCATGGAGTACCCTGTTTTCTTGTTCTAACTGGTCCATTCTTCACTGATGGCCTGCTCGGGTAATGTACCGGTGATTCGACTTGTCTATTGGAAAGAAGAAGAAAGGGTGAGAACCTGGAATGCAAAGGATTCAATGCTAATGATGCATGCAAATGAAATTCGAGGAACTCAAAAGTTATACTTGCAAATATCCAAAAGAAAATAACACATGTTGGAATGAAAACTTCATTCATTAATAATAGGAAGAGTTACAATTTTGAAGTACAAAACAAGAAACTTAAAATACAAAGAGGAGAAAGTAAAGCCTAATGGGTCTTAAGGAATCCCATCTAAGAAGACCATATTCCATGCATCTTCTTCTGTCTCTTCAACTTGTTATTTTTTAACACCAGTTTGTCCATGATCCCTTTCCAAGCACCTGATGTAAGAGGAATGTTGGAATATTCATGAGTACTAGGAACTGGCTGCACGCTAGAGAAAAATAAATTCTCTTGTGCCACATGTCTTTCCACAACACGCCTTTCAAGTAACTCAAATAGATCATCTTTCTTTTTTAGCTTCTTCTTCATCTCCATTTGCTTGGCATAGATGGTATGGTATTTCCTTTCCCAAGTGTCTCGCTCTAACTTCATCCTCACCAACACTTCTTGATATTCTTCCATACGCTCGATGGGGATTTTAGATGACGATACAACAACTGGTTGTGAAGGCTTTTCAAGGAGATATGGCATTTTGAGGTCACAAACTCTAGATTGGACCCATTTGACAAAAGGCTCAAAAGCTACGCAGTTTCTCTTTCCCAAATCATTCCTAGCCTTCCTGTGAATTGTCCCCCAATCATGCACAATTCTGCCCCTAGATTCTGCACTAGCTTCCTCATTAAGGTAGAAGAAATTGGTCAATAGAATGTAGTTAGGCTTCTCCTTCATAGGGAACCCGAATTGACACCTCGCAAGAATTGGGTTGTAACTAATTCCACCTCGGATACCAAGAAGAGGTACATTAGGGAATTGCCCATAACTATCAATATATAGTGACTCTCTTGTCATAGGCTGGGTCATACCAATGCACATCAGTGTGAGTAAGAGATATGAGCCTTTGAAACCATCTGAGCTTGTTTGGATTTTCCTTGAAGAGTTCAGTTCGAGGCAAGTGTGAAATAAACCACTTGTAGAGTAGAGGAGCGCAACACATGATAGTCCTACCTCCTTTGAGAGTCCTATGATGGATGGAATGGTAGGCGCCACCAAGCAACGTAGGCACAGGATTCCCATTCATAAAGATTTGGATAACATTAACTTCCACAAACTCTTCAATATTCGATAACAAGACCAACCCATAGATGAGTAGTGCGAGGATAGCTTGGAAGGCATCCATACTATTCTCCTTAGCTAAGAAAAAGGATTTCTCCATCAAGAATCTGGAGGGCAAACCCTTGATCCCTCCTTTAGTATTAAAATTACCTTTGACCTCAGATGCTTCTAAGTGAATGGCATCTACAATGTCCTTAGGTGATGGAATCTTCTCCAAACCACTGGAAGGCTCCTTATCCAAAACAGGCAGACCGACCCAATACGAATACTCTTCCAAAGTAGGGACAAATTGATAATCAGGGAACATGAAACAATGATAGAGTGGGTCATAGAACTGCACAAGTGTGTCGAGAACTCCCTCCTCCATCTTAGTCTTTATAATACCCAACAGTCTTCCATGACGCTTTCTGAAATCCTCAAGACAAGAAACCAAGGCTCCTAACTTTCTCAAATCTACTAAATCAAGTTTCTTTAAGTTGTATTTCTTGGTGTTTCTCTTCCTAAAATCCATGATACCTATTGATTTTTGCAAGGAAAAGACAATTGAGTTCCTTGAGACCAAAAGTTTCCATGAATTCATGAATGTATGGATGGATGTAATGCACAAACACATGTATACACATATTCACATATATACAAATATGGGCATATACAAACATATGAGGTTTAGGGTTTGACGTCACGATCATGGAGAAATGGGTCTAACCATCCCAAAAAGGTGTGTACTATAGGTTCATTTGTACCTGTACAACGGGTTCTACAAAGTTCCCAGAGTTATCAATAAATCTTTCAGATATTATCGGCTTACACGACTACTCATGCGAGCTGATAATATTCTCAAAATAAACTCATCTGAGTGTTGTATTGCATGACAACCATCACAGGTCTACACCTGGATATTCGCTGCACTACGCCCTAAAAGGCTAAGAGGAGTGAAGGGATACTAAGGTCCTCAGCTTCACGGACTCCCAGGTCAGAAAAAGTAATGCTAATACGACTACTTATACGACATCAGTAATCCCAAAGGGGCCTCCACTGAGTGTGGTTACATCATATGTTAAACATGTTAGGACTACCCCCAACAGTTAACTATTGATCCTACCATAATCCTATCATATGTGCACTCAAGTCTGGGCTAGGACTTATCTCACAACATTATGTAAAAACCCTGCCGAACAGAAAAACCCAAGCAGGCATATATATACAAATATACAAGTATACAAATATACAACAAATAATACATATAAAACAAGTTAGGTGTAACCCTCTTAGGGAAGACATGTCCCCAGTGAAGTCGCTATTTCTGTCGCGGTGATAATTGGAGATTGTAACTATTAAGTTAACTGGGCTCGCGAATCTTAATTCACCACTGATCTTTAATTTATCCAATGGAAGGGAAAAAGAACAAATAAACCCAATAATATGCAATGCAAAAAACAAAGCAAAAGAGAATCTAAGGTTCGGGGGTTGGTTATACTAAGGGAAGGTACTAGCACCCTAAGTATCTATAGTACTCTATAGGAACCTCTTGTCTTAATGTGTTATTTGTCATTTGCTTGCTAAAGGTGAAAATATAGGTAAAGTAAAAGAAAAGGTGGAAAAATAAAAAGGTAGCTCGATAGGATCATCACAATCCTATGCCTACGTATCCTGTATAGGAAGTCAGAGCAATCGTAGTTCGGCTCACTACGGGTAAAGCAATGTTTGTTGGTTGGCTTTTAGGAGAAGAGATGAGTTTTCATCTTAAGGAGAATACTCAACTTAAACCACCACAAACATATAGAAGATGGATATTTGCTTCACATTAAAATAAGGGCTCCAACTCTGATATAGAATCAATGAGTATGCCACATACCTCCCTCAAGTGGAAAAGAAATCGACATCTTTCTCAACTATGTCATGGGGTAGGAGAATTACATCTCAACTAGGGATGACTTATGTCTAATTCTCATCATGAGAAAGGGGACCTAATTGTAGGTTATCTAAAGTTAACATCCTAAGGGAACTAACCTAAGGGAAACTATCCTCGAGATATCAAATATAAGGTGAACAAAATTGAGGTGATACAACCTAAGGGTAACAAAGATCAAGCAAAGAGGTAAATGATGCAAATGAACAAAATGCAATGCATATGACTATAAATTCAACCACAAGCCCTTCCCTTGGACTCAAAACATAGGCAACCACAATATCAGTGGAATATAGATGAAAGGCATCAAATGTCAAAGCTAAAGATCATGATTAAATATCAACATGTGAAGCAAGTAAAATAGCAACCAATCAACTCATGAAGCAGAACAGCATATCATGGATCAAATATGCATCAAGTCAAGTACAAATGAAAACTAATAATGCACAAGCACATAAGGATTTGAACCCCAATCAAACATCAATAGTCAAAGTATCAAAACAAAATGGACCAAATGAGATCAGAAACAAATAAAGTCAGTAGCTATATCATCATACATTCAACATTATTCAAAGATATGGAAAGGAGCACAAGAACATCATACAAGCATTAAAACATTAGACACTTTTGTCCACAACCTGTTAACACCACACAAAGTTCAAATGATCTAAACATTAAAGTTAAAGCATACAACCAAGACGGGATAGTAGCACAAAAAATCATTCCAACACATAAACAACACCATGATATACAAGAAAACTTAATCAAAAATCAAACTCAAGACATGAGCAAGCAACTAATATTGAAACAATGGGGATCAGAAGCTCAAACATATATTTTCAAGTTAATCAAGATCAATAATGATCAAAGGAATCCATACAAGAAACAAAGTTCAAAAACTAGGTCAAAACAAAGCATGATCATGTTCAAAACTAGTCCTTAACTTGTGGGATCAATGAAGAATAAGAAAATAGCCAAATATTATCAAACCAAAGGCTCTACCTCATGACCATAGACTCAAATATATGTGTGTAAAAGTTCTCTAAAATAAAGGCACAAGAACATCATACAAAATCAACCAATAAGCTTAGGGTATCCTACTAGTCAAGCATGAATCGAGGGTCACAAAAGTCAAGTGAAAAGGAAACCAAATAACATCATCAAAGGTCAACAAGCACATACAAACATCATCACATCAAGTTTCAAAACATTGCAAAAAATTGGCTCAAGCAAAAATGTTTAGGGCATCAAAACACAAAACCCTAATCTAGGGGCAAATATGGTAACATCTATTAAAAACAAATACAAATAAAATAGAAAAATAATTTTTAAAATAAAATAAAAAATTTGATAAAATATTAGAGACATTAAAATTTCTAAAAATATTTTTTAGGGATTTTCATCAAGCTTGGAATACATAAAAATAAATCAAAATGAAATAGGAAAAAAGATAAAATAAAATAAAACTTAAATAAACAGGGGGTGTACAAGAAATCATGGAAATAACTATAAACAAGTTGAAGCACTGATGGACCAAGAATAAAGGGGTGTCAAGAGTAAAATTGCAAATCCCAAATCATTTCAGCAAACAAAATAAAATGAAACGCTCTATTTCATTAAACATCATCAGCAGCCACACAACTGTCACGCGAGCGCCACATAAGCCAACCAAGGGAGTCAGTGTGCTAACTCAACCTTGTCATGACCAGACGTCGGAGCTAGGGCTCCGGTCTTCTTCTTCGGCAGCCTTCGCCGGAGCTGCTCCAGAAAATCGCCAAACCTCAAAACAACTCAGACCATCCCACTTGGATTTTCATGCAGATCACGAATATGCTATTATTTTCTTCATTTGAAACCTCTAACATAGCTAAAAATGCACATGAAAGTTTGTCATACCATAATTTTTTACCATAATATTTCACCTATTTTTGCATTATCTCGCATATTTGCATGCTTTATTACCAACAGATTTGTGTAGGAATATTGGTGTGCATTCTCTCAGTCAAGTGCCTTAAGATGTGATCAACGGGTTCTGATTAAAGGGGTCCTAAGTTTTTCTACTTGTTTGAATCTTAGCTAGTTCTTTCATCAATTTCGGAATTATGGTTTTAAGTTATCATCATCATGAGTATCTTCTCATCAAAAGCTTCAAGGTCATCATCTTCAGTACTTCTCAAAAGCCTCAAGGTGTAAAAGATTAGGGTTTTCTCTCTCTGTGGTGTTTAAACATGTTCTGAAGGAGTTTTAAGATTGTATCCAAGGTTTCATCAAGGCATGAATCTGGTGTTAAGATCATCATCTTCTAAAGGGTGTTTTAGAGTTTCATTAAGTCATAATGTGTCTATTTGACTTGACTATGATTTGAGATCTTCTTAGAAGGAATGTGACTGACTTGTGATCGAATTGAAGATTAAGAATAAGGAATTAATCGATTCAAGAATATGCAAGTGGCAAGTTCTTGGGCATTTACTTTGTGCTAGAGTTTGATTCATTAGGAGGGTGACTTACAGGGTTTTTCAGTGAGATCTAAGCAATGAAGGTTTATTCAGGAACGTTGTTGTCTTAGAGTTCTCCTTTATGGTGTGAACTTGTATGCATCAATGGAAGATTATGGTGGAGCAATTTCAAATCTCAAATTTATACCATCCATGTCCATTTCTAGATCAATTCTGTATTTCCCATGTTCATTCAAGAAACCAAGCCTAGTTCAAAAAGGTTTTGCGCACTATTGTGATCAAAGAAGAATAAGCTTTATCAAGTTTAACTCCAAGATTTAAGGATGCAAGGTGCAAGATTAAATTTAATTCCAAGAAGTTCAAGATGGATAAAGTAACTTCAAGATTTAACTTTTACAAAGTTCTTCACAAAGTTCAAATTTAGAATTCAAATTCTTAAAATATGTCCTAAAGCTAAATTTGTCATGAAGATTTAAACACAAGTTACAACATCCATGGGCACCAAACAAGTTTATAAAGCTTCAAAGCTTAAGAGATTCAAGATTCAAGACTCAATGTTCAAGGTACAAAGAGTTCAAAGCAAAGAAAAGTGACATTCTAAATAAACCATCTTCATCCATCCAAGTCCATTGAAGTGTTTGTGTTGAACTTCATGCAAAACTTCAAATCCATGGTCTAGGTGTTGTAGCGTGATTTTTGTGGTCCTGAGTCACGATCGCTTGGGTACTACAGTTCGATTCATTTTTTATCCTATTGAGCTGATTAAGGAAGGGAAATAGATGTCTCCAATTAACCCTGCTTGCATACTAAGTTTGAACAGCGGTCTGTTAGGTTACAGATGCGATTACGATGTGGGTCCTTCTTCGGTTATATTTTTTTAAAATCAAAATGTCTGGATCATTTGCGAGGTTTTTTTTTGTAGGATGTTAGGACTTGGTGCTTTTGGGTTGATATATGGGGGTACTGGATTTAGATTTTTGATTAGTATGCTCGCTAAGACTTTTGTAATCTTATGCCTACGTATTCCCGTTTAGCGAAACAGGGAAATCAGAGCGATCGTAGTTCCTCCTATTATATGGGAGGAAAAGGGTTGTTTTGGTGTCTTGTTCAAAGCCCAAGACGTGAAGCTAAAGGTGGTTTGTATCTTGTTCAAAGCCCAAGATGTGAAGCTAAAAGGTTTAGGATTAGAGAGAATTTGTCATCTCTAAAGGGGGATATTTGGTCTGTTTATCACAGTTGTTGGGTGACTGATTATAAAGGGGAATTACTTTAACTAGGATATGTGAATCCAGCAATACCATAATTTCCTTTATAGGGGATTTTTAACCTGAAGGAGAAGACTTTAACTCAGTGTAGAGCAATGCCATCTTTCCTTAGGAATTTCTCATGCTAAAAAAGGGACAGTGGCGTGGATGTAAATAATCCAGAGGCTTGCCGCTTACAGCAATTAGATGAAGGAAAAGGAGTATGATGTTTATATGTTGTGAGCAAGGCACAGATTTGATGCCAAAAGGTAAATTGACTCAACCGAGGTTTCCTTATACAAAGCCTAAGCGGAGGCTAGAAGTTTGACTTTTCTGGGGAAAATGTTATTTTTGTACAAAGCCCAAGATTGAGGCTAAAAGGAAGTTGACTCAATAAGAGAGTCTTTTATACTCAACAAGAGAGTGTTTTTATATGTCTTGTACAAAGCCCAAGACGGAGGCTAAAAGGTGATTGACTTAACAAGAGAGTCTTTATACTCAACAAGAGAGTGTTTTGTTGTCTCGTACAAAGCCCGAGATTGAGGCTAAAAGGGGATTGACTCAATAAGAGAGTCTTTTATACTCAACAAGAGAGTGTTTTAGTATCTCGTACGAAGCCCGAGATAGAGGCTAAAGGGGGATTGACTCAACAAGAGAGTCTTTTATACTCAACAAGAGAGTGTTTGTGTATATCATGTACAAAGCCCAAGACAGAGGCTAAAAGGAGATTGACTCAACAAGAGAGTCTTTTACATTCAACAAGAGAGTGATTTTGGTATCTCGTACAAAGTCTGAGATAGAGGCTAAAAGAAGACTGACTCAACAAGAGAGTCTTTCATACTCAACAAGAGAATTATTTTAGTATCTCGTACAAAGCCCGAGATGGAGGCTGAAGAGAGACTGACTCAATAAGAGAGTCTGAAAAGGTTAGCTCCGCTAGGGAGAATCATTTGTACAAAAGCCCAAGAGGAGGTTGTTTTATCGCTATGGATTCTGGAGATCTGGAAGCGAGTCCAAGTGTGGGGAACTCTCATGAGAGAGACCGGGTTTCTGCCTAGGTTTGAAGGGAACTTGAGTCTTTGAGACTCAAGGGTCTTAGACTGTCTAAGTCTAGAGTTTTATCTTTTGTACAATGCCCTAGAGGAGGCACGATACTAAGGGATGAGTATCAACCCTAAAGTGGCCAGAGGTTTGACACTGGAAAGACTGCTCAAGCAAAGGATGACTAAGTTATATCTTATACCTTTAAGAGGTTGTCAGGGTCCTTGTATTAAGCCCAAGAGAAGGCATGAGAACTTCTAAGAAGCCGAAGGGTCCTTGTACAATGCCCAAGAGGAGGCGGGGATGGTTTTAGGAAGCCTGTGGGTCCCCAAACCCCGAGAAGTTCAAGACATGCTATTCACCGAGAATAGATCAAGCCAGGAAAGTCTGAGAATTTGGAAGAAACTCAAGAGATGCTATTCACGGAGAATAGATTAACTCTGGGGAGTAGAGTTTCTTTGACAATTTCTTAGAGTGACGGTCTGAGAAAGGGTTCACCGAGAATGCTGCCTTTCACGTCTCCATATTGTTTAACCTTAAGAGGAGGGAAGACTGTATCTGGAAATCCTATGGGGATATAGTTTTGTTTGTATTTAAGAGTGACCAACAGGGCTTTACCTAGTGCTAGACGTAGTTGCCGGGGAAAACTCTAAATAACTATACTAGTATTACACAGTGGATATTGGACAAGTATATAAAAGTTTGTGAAAGAAGACTTACAGTGAAACAGCCCCCACAATACAGTTATATATATATATATATATATATATATATATATATATATATATATATATATATATATATATATATATGAAAGTGGTAAATGCAAACGGATAAACACTTACTCGGTTGTAGAGCTTCCATGTTGTTTGGTTAGTTGTTCAACAAAACTTTGATAACAATATTATATTCAAAATCAAAGGAGAAAACGCTTTGAAAAGTTGTTAGAGCTTACAGCTCACGGAGAGGCCCAAGGTTTAACGATGATTGCACCGTGGTTTTGTAAACTGTACAGAGGGACTTATACAATAAGGGAGGCCCACAAAGTTTTTATGTACAAGGGGGTTTTGGGTCTTACACTCTATTAGAGGCCCAAAGGGTTTGAAATGAAATGGGGCTTATAACACAAGGGTAGGCCCAAGTTTAAACTGGCGATCGCGCCGAGATTCTTCTTTTAACGCGGAGGGGCTTATACAATATCTGAGGCCCAAAAAGGTTTTGGTCAAAAGTGGATTGGGTCTTACACTCTATTAGAGGCCCAAAGGTTTATTTTAAGGAATGGGTGTTATAGCTCAAGGAGAGGCCCAGGGTTTTGTTTTAAAAGACGACGATCGCGCCAAAATTTTGAAAATACAACGGGACTTATACAACGTCTGAGGCCCAAAAAGGTTTGTATTTACAAACGGTTGGGTATTACACTCTACTAAGAGGCCCAAAGATTATTTTTGTACAAGTGATGGGGCTTACAGCTCGAGGAGAGGCCCAGATGATTTGTTTGAAAACGGCGATCGTGCCGAGGTTTTTGAAAGCACAGTGAGTCTTATACGATGACCGAGGCCCAAATTATTTTGGTTTTCAAAAAGGGTTGGGTCTTACACTCTATTTGAGGCCCAAAGTATTTTGAAAATGATTTGTGAGGGTGAAAATCAAAGAAACCCTAATTTTGTTTTTCTTTAAAAGTAAATATTTAAAGAAAATCAATAAAAATGATAAAAATACCAAATGAGTTTGAATAAACCACTTGTGATTTTTGTTTAAGGTTTGAAAAATGAGGTTTTAATCACAAGATGAATTAAAACTCATTTGGTTTTGATTTTCAAGGTAAATATTCACATTTAAAATGTTTAAAAACAATTAAAAATGAATTTATTCACAAAAATACTAATTATATTAAATAAATAATATAAATTTAATTTTTTTGTGGAATAAAATATTTCAACATTTTTGTGATTTTTTGCAAAAAGAACCAATAAAAAATAATTAAAATTGAGGAAGTTATTAATTTTTCAAATCATTAAAAATAATAATTAAAAGTGGAAAAAATAGCAAAAAGAGGATCTGGGGCGAGGGGGATTCGAACCCCAGACCTCTTGTGTACATGGCGCGTGCCTTACCACTAAGGTGGTGATACATCCGTTGATTGAAACAAAACCACAAATATACAAGGTTTGCCTTGTTTTCTAGGCCTGACCAAGGCAAGACAAGATTTTGGTCAGAAACGTGAAGGCCATAACTTTCTCATTTCTCCATGGATGGAGACAAAATTTATATGTATCTGGCCTAGAATTTCACAAGGAATCCAATGGTGGTGGTGGCTTTTCCAGAAAATAAATCCTCCTCAAAACCCGATAGTGGTTTTGAAATAGGCCATGCTTTGCATTTTCTGTGTTACCTCTTGGTACAGGTAGGAATTACATGATAAATTGGTGCAAACACAATACATATAACATGTATGAGGGATGCATGATCAGTGGACCTCAAAGCAAGGCATATTTCAGAGAGTTCAAGTTGTGATGCTTACCTCTTTTTGGAGCTTTTGGGCTATCTGCCAAGTGCTTTATTCCAGAAATGTTTTGATGCTTTGGACAATCTTAAATGATCCCTTAGAATCTTTTAGAGTGGTTGGAACCAGCTGGAAACCTCAGGAATGGAAACTGACCCTTTCTTGCAAAAGGGGCAAAAGTGGCCAAAATAACAACTCTCTCAAATGGTGTTCCAGATGTGTGAAACCATTTGGGACAGTTCAAGGATGATATTTGGAGTATGTTTGAGGTTTTATCTGGTTTGGAAAGTGACTAAATCAGGACATGGCTTGAAAAATGCAAAAAGGCCCTATTTTGAGGTTTTGGGAGGGGACTTTGTGATTTTGGTGTTACAGATCACTTGTGAGAGTTTGGACAGCTTAGATATGACATATTGGATGTGTTTGGATCATGAGCTGTGATGGAATTGCTCTCTAACTCAAAAACTCAGAGTTACCTTGCTAAAGAATGCATTTTTGCCTAGAGAAAGAGATTTTGAGGAAAGCAAGTGTTGTAGTGCTTTGGTGTACTTAAACTGAGCACAAATGAGCTCTATTTATAGTAGAGCAAGTTTGTTTTGGCTACAATAGTGAATGGCAACTGCAGCAGAGGTTTGGCCAATGTTGAGCAATAGGAATCCAAGTCTCCTCTACCATTGACTAGAGGTTAGGGCACAGGCTGCTGGTTCCCTTGGTCTTGGATAAGTCTTGACTGAATTCAGTTGGGAATGGCTCAGTCTATGCCACCTTGGTGCATCCACTAAATGCTCCAAACCAAAATTGGAGTCTTGTCCCTCTTTTAGGCATTTCTAGGTTTGGCATGGTACTTTTGGTTCCAAAGACTTGGGAGGCTGATGGATCAGTGTTTGTCCCTCCTTGTCCCCCCCCCCTGAGGTGTTCAGATGGATAGATTTGCTTTCCCTTTGCAAAATTTGAGTAAATCAAGAAAAATCCCCAAATCTGCCTTGCCATGACAGTTTGCAGCAAGGCATATTGGCATGGTCATATCTCATGGTGTAAATGGAGTTTCATGGAGTTCTTGGCCATTTTGGAAAGCCCTCATATTATACAACATGTGTGTGATCATAGTTGGTCTTGATAATTTTTGGATCCAATTGAAAAATGCCCTTACATTTGGAAAAAAGACAAGGCAGATTCTGACTTAGTGAAAATTTCACCAAGTGTTGGAAAAAATGACATTTCATGTTTTCAGCCATTTTGATCATTGCATAACTCAAAATCCATGATGAATTGAAATGAGGCTGTAGTTGGAGCTTTTGTAGAGGGTCATGAGAGCTACAAATCCAGCTTTGAATGGGGGAAAATGGCCTTGTGGTTTAGGAGTTATGATCCTCCAAAGTTGGTACCCTAGCCACTTTGTTCCATAACTTAGAAAATTTTCTAAGTTTTTATGGTTACCCCTTTTACAAGTTATCCCACTTTTCTTTATTTTTCTTGATGAATGATGATCCAAATCACACATTAACATCATTTTAGGGTTAAAGAACCATAATTGTGAAAAATCTCAAAAAGTCAAAGTTGACTTTTGTGCACAATTGACTTTTTGTCAGATGAATTCCAAACTGTGCGATCCTCTATGAAATCAAGTCCTTGACCTAAATCAAACTTGATGGATTGATTTCATAGGTGTTATAGGGTGTATTGAATCATGTCCCAAGGTTTGGGATCATGTCTTGGTCAAAAGTCAAAGGCACAGTTGACTTTTTCTGCGAAACCCTAACTGTGGTTCTGATGAAATTGAAACTTGTTGATCAAGCTTCTTGGATCAATCCATTATTGCAAATGTATCAATGTGGTTTATTAGAGACCCTCCAATCATGTCTTGAGGTTTTGGCTCATGATTTGTCCCAAAAGTCAACTTAGGGGTGAATTAGGTCAAGAAACCCTAATTCCTGATTTTTTATGAATGCATCCCCTGAGGCTAAATTGACTTGATGATTGGGTCCATAAGGTTCCATGGAGTATCTTAGGTTATGCTTTGAAGCATTGGCTCATGCCCAGAGGAAAATTTCCATCTGGAGGCCCTGGTCGACCAAAACCTTAATTTGGTGACACTTTCGATCTTAAGGCTTAATCCACCTGGAATGCTGCAACATTGTGCTTGATTCTTGCTGTGGGAGTCCTCTTGATCCATTGTGGATGTTTGAGAGGTTTAGACAAGTTTAAGATCATGTCATTCCTTGATTGATCCCTTGTCTAAGACTCTGAGAGGGCTTGAAACCCTAATTTTGATAGTAGTGAATGCTCACCCATCTTTGGGGAGACTGATGAGGCATGATGGTTCATCCATATTGTGATAATGATTTGCACAATGATGGGAAATCTTAGTGGTCAAAATTTGGGGTATGACAGATGCCCCTATTTAATCTTCTTGGACCCGAAGGTGTGAATGGTGAAGGTATTTGGGCATTCGGGGTGCAAGAGGATTAAATATCGAAATAACCTAAATTTTGATGGTGTTTAGGAATGGTAGTTCACGCATCCTTCTTCTTTTGCTAAGTAATGATGCTTAGAAAAGGTAAAAACTTCCCCTCGATCCTGGACTTCAGCCAAGGAACTGGTCTCAGTTTCTGATGTAAACTTCCCCTCGATCCTGGTTTCCTACCAAGGAACTGGTCTCAGTTTCTGAAATAAACTTCCCCTCGATCCTGGTTTCCAACCAAGGAACTGGTCTCAGTTTTTGAAATAAACTTCCCCTCGATCCTGGTTTCCTACCAAGGAACTGGTCTAAGTTTCTGATGTAAACTTCCCCTCGATCCTGATTTCCTACCAAGGAACTGGTCTAAGTTTCTTTTGTCAATAAACTTTATTGACATGGGACGCTATGTGTAGCGGTTTTCCTCAAACTTCTCGCCAAATTTTCTTGGGGAGATGCCATTTGATAGAATAGATTTTGATGTCAAACTTGCTGGGGAACCCAGTCGTCTGAGTTGTAGAGGTGTACAAACTTCTCTGTTAGGAGACGTCATTTGTCGAATCTACTGGGGAAAACGAGTCTCTTGAGAGACTGTTTTCGCTTGGGGTGTTACATCATACTTTTCTCGGGATCTTCTCGGAGAAATGCCATATGATGTGATCCAATTTTGAGGTACTGATGACCTTTTCGTCAGTGGTTTTTTCGGATAAAAACTGCTGTATTACCGAATCTCTGATTAAGAGGCTTTCTCTGGGGATTTTCCTTAATCCGGGAAAGCGAAGACATCATCTTCAATGGCGAAGAGTGACGTTTGTCGAGGGTTCTCTGGTTTTTCAGAGGTTTAAGTTATCAAAGTGGCCGAGGACCAACTCTAATCCAGAAATAAACTGGAGGAGAGAGATAGTTCAGACGCAACATTTCCTGACGAGGAAAGAACTGACAACTCGATTGAGAGAACGGTTATCACTAGGGGATCAGACCAACTAGAGTGATAGTGATGCAACATAAATATGAACGTAAATCAATAATGCATGATATATGTATGTATATGCTGACAAAACTGACGCGACATACAAACTGACGGATGAACACGACTGGATACTCGGCCACTGTGGGGGACGAAGAGGTATCATTGGTCCAAAAGTAGCAATTCTGCCTTGCTTAGGAGAGATAATCCCTATGGGGAGCTATGTTGGTCGGGCTTAAGAGATGAGAACTCTGTCGGGGATGTCAGATGGAGTATTCGCATCTGACATAGCTGATCCTTCATTCAGGCGCACTGGTTTTAGAAGGAGTACTTTGATTCTGCACTTTGAAGCCCGATTACTTCTAGAGAAGTGATCGATATTCTTTCGATGTTCAACAGTCAAAAGAAATTGCCATCTTTGTTTTAAAAGCAGAAAAAGTTTTACAAGTAAATTCATTTTTGTTTCATTTCAAGAATCGTTAATCCTGTTAAAATGTCATTCTATAAAGCTAAAACAAATAAGAATTGCAAACAAAAGCACAAGGGCTCAAATTTTATTGATAGGATGGAAATCAGCCAAACGCGTGATTCCATGGAGTATTTACAAAGTTAGAAAATGGTAATTTAAGGGAAAAGGGCTACATTGAAACATAACGACCACTATCCTTCTACCAACTTTAAATTCTGGGCATCCTGAGCTTCTGTCGAAGATGACCCTGACCGAAGTTTTCTGATGGATGGCATGACTGCTACTGGGGGATTTGCCCCTGTTGGACATAGTTACTTGCCATTAATCCATAACTTTTACTTGGATTGTACTTTGATGTTTCCAATCCACCGGGATGATTTTTGATCATGTCTCTAATTTTTGCCTGGACCTCCCTTTCGGGTTTTCAATCCACCGAGACTTTTTTTTAGTTTAGGCGAAGTATTTCTTGACTACATCAACATTTATGGGGTAGGCAAACTCCTCTCTGTCCATGGTTGCAAGTCTCAAGGTACCACCTGAGAAAGCTTTCTTGACCACATAGGGGCCGTCATAATTCAGGATCCATTTGCCCCGGGAATCAGTGAGAAATGATTGTATCTTCTTGAGCACAAGGTCTCATTTCCTGAAGACGCGAGGTCGGACCTTTTTGTCAAATGCCTTCTTCATCCTCTGTTGATATAACTAACCGTGGCATAGTGCCGTTATTCTCTTTTCTTCAATCAAATTTAGTTCGTCATGCTGACTTTGACACCATTCAGCTTCTGTAAGCTTAGCTTCCATCAATACCCAGATTGATGGGATCTCTACTTCTATGGGGAGCACTGCTTCCATGCCATATACTAGAGAGAAAGGGGTTTCCCCTATTGAAGTGCAGACAGGTGTGCGATAACCGTGAAGGGTAAAGGGTAGCATCTCGTGCCAGTCTTTGTAGGTTACAACCATCTTTTGAACAATCTTCTTGATGTTCTTGTTAGCCGCTTCTACCGCTCCGTTCATCTTGGGTTGGTAGGGAGATGAGTTATGGTGTTCGATCTTGAATTCAGTGCACAACTCTTTCATCATCTTATTATTCAAGTTAGATCCATTATCCGTAATGATCTGGCTCGGAACACCATAACGACAAATGATATTGTTTTTAATAAAGCGGACCACAACTTGTCGGGTTACATTGGCGTATGACGTTGCTTCGACCCACTTGGTGAAGTAGTCAATGGCTACCAAGATGAACCGATGTCCGTTTGAAGCCTTTGGTTCAATCATGCCAATCATGTTGATTCCCCATATGGAAAAAGGCCACAGGGAAGAAAGAACTTTGAGATGCGTTGGCGGTACATGGATTTTGTCAGAGTATATCTGACACTTCCTCGTGTACTTGTAGCAGTCGGATTCCATGGTCAACCAGTAGTACCCTGCTCTCAGAATTTTTCTCGCCATTGTGTGTCCGTTGGCATGAGTGCCAAAGGATCCTTCGTGAATTTCTTTCGTCAGCATGTCTGCTTCTGGTCTGTCTATTCATCGGAGCAAGACCATGTCAAAATTTCTCTTATAGAGTGTATCATCGCTCAGGAAGAAACTGCCAGCCAGCCTCCTGAGGGTTTTTCTGTCCTTCCTTAGTGCCCCAGGTGGGTACTCTTGTTTCTGAAGGAAGCATTTGATATCATGATACCAAGGTTTATCGTCTATGACTGCTTCAATTGCGAAGATGTAAGTGGGCCTTTCAAGGTGCATTATGTCGATCTTAGGTAGGTCATTCCATTGACCCACACTAATCATGGAAGAGAGAGTGGCTAACGCATCAGCCATGTGATTCTCTTCACGAGGGATATGATGAAACTCGATTCTATCGAAGAAAGGTAACAACCTTCTTGCATAATCTTTGTAAGGAATCAGTCCTGATTGGTATGTGTTCCAATCTCCTTTGATCTGATTGATAACCAGGGCTGAGTCGCCATATACATCCAAGTTTTTGATTCTCAAATCGATCGCTTCTTCGAGACCCATGATACAAGTTTCGTATTCGGCCTCGTTGTTCGTGCACTTGAATGTAAGTCTGGCAGTGAAAGGAATGTGGGTGCCCTGAGGTATTATGATGATTGCCCCAATTCCATTTCCATAATGATTAATGGCTCCGTCAAAGATAAGTCCCCATTGGGAACCTGGTTCTGGCCCTTCACTGGGTAGCGGTTCATCGCAATCTTTCATCTTTAAATACATGACATCTTCGTCTGGGAAGTCAAACCCTATTAATTCCTGATCATCAATCAGTTGATGAGCCAAATGATCGGCTAAAATACTTCCTTTGATGGCTTTCTGAGCGTGGGATTCGATGTCGTATTCTGATAACAACATCTGCCAACGGGCGATTCTTCCCGTGAGAGCAGGTTTTTCAAATACATACTTGATTGGATCCATTTCGGAGACCAACCAAGTAGTGTGACGAATCATGTACTGGAGAAGACGTTTGGCTGCCCAAGCCAGAGCACAACAAGTTTTCTCAAGCATAGTGTACTGAGTCTCACAGTCGGTGAATTTCTTGCTCAGATAGTAGATGGCAAACTCTTTCCTTTTGGTTTCGTCTTGTTGGCCAAGCACATAACCCATCGAGCCCTCTAGGACTGTGAGGTAGATGATCAGCGGTCTTCCTTCCACTGGAGGTGATAAAATCGGTGGGTTCAATAGGTATTTCTTAATACTGTTGAAGGCAGTTTGGCAATCTTCTGTCTAAACTTAGTCCTGGTTCTTTTTGAGTAACTTGAAAATCGGCTCGCATGTCACGGTCATGAGGAATATGAATCGGGAAATATAGTTCAACCGTCCCAGGAATCCTCTGACTTGTTTTTCACTCTTTGGAGAAGGCATTTCTTGAATGGCCTTGACCTTGTCAGGATCAACCTCAATTCCTTTCTGGCTGAGGATGAACCCTAAGAGTTTCCCTGAGCGGACACCGAATGTTCACTTATTGGGATTCAAGCGGAGTTTGTATTTTCTCAACCGCTCAAATAGTTTTGACAGGTGGGTCACATGCTCCTCCTCTGTTCTAGATTTGGAAATCATGCCATCGACATATACCTCGATTTCCTTGTGTATCATGTCATGAAAGAGAGTAGTCATGGCCCTTTGATAGGTTGCCCCGACATTCTTCAAACTGAACGGCATTACCTTGTAACAAAAGGTACCCCATGGGGTAATAAATGAAGTTTTCTCCATGTCTTTTGGCGCCATTTTAATCTGATTGTAGCCCGAAAATCCATCCATGAAGGAAAAAACTTTGAACTTTGTTGTACTTTCTACCAGCATGTCAATGTGTGGTAAAGGAAAGTCATCCTTTGGACTAGCCTTATTTAGATCTCTGTAATCCACACAAATTTTGACTTTTTCGTCCTTTTTCGGAACGGGTACGATGTTGGCTAACCATTGAGGATATTCTGACGTGGCGAGGGAACCCGTGTCAATCTGTTTTTGTACCTCCTCCTTGATTTTTATGGCCATGTCCGGGTGAGTTCTTCTCAACCTTTGTTTTACCGGCGAATATTCTGACCTTAATGGTAGATGATGTTCCACGATGTTGGTATCCAACTCGAGCATGTCCTGATAGGACCAAGCGAAAACATCGGGAAACTCTTTGAGAAGCTTCGTCAAATCCTCTTTGGCAGTTGGACTGAGCAATGCCCCAATCCTGATCTCTTTTCTCTCTTTTTCCGAACCCAAGTTTACCATTTCTAGCGGCTCTTTGTGAGGTTCGATAGACCTTTCCTCCTGTTTGAGTAGTCGGGAGATCTCTTCTGGAATTTCGTTGTCAACTTCTTCTTCTGTCTCGAATACCGGGACTTTAAAGTTGGGAGAAGGCATTGGATCGTATGTTTCAATGGGGTTTAAAACAAGCAATCTGCATGACGTGATGATTTATATTTAGAAGAGATAGAGAGAACGCAAGAGTGTGTGCAGTGTATTATTTTTTTTTTACTGCTTGTTTTTATTATTGAATTGTTTTTTAGGATTACCATTTTCTGAAAAACGAAAAGAGAAAACAGCAATTAATGCGGAAATTACAGAACGACGTTTATTTTATTTATGAACAAGTCGATTCTTGAAACTACAGCCCTATAAAACAAAACTCAGTCGCTTTGGGCGAAGCGAAAAGGGATATTTACAGAAAGTGAGCCCTATCAAAACATCTATTTCACCTGGGCAGGGTGAAAGGTTAAAGACGACAACTACTTTGACTTATGAACGACTCTCGGAACATCGACAGCAACCCATTGGCGGTGAACTCCTTGGTGAATCATAAAGTCGGGTACCTTCCTTGATTTGTCTTCAGAAATAACATTGATTTCTGGTGGAGCAGGATCATTGGAATCTGTCTCCCAGGAAGAGTTGTCTTAGGAGGATTCCTCAGTTGTATTTTGCAGAGTAGTTGTGCTCTCAGGTGGATCTCCCCACCCAGTTGGCTGAATGTCTTCGAGCCTGATGCGAGAGCTTTCAGGAGCGGTGTATTTGACCATGAAGTCGAATTTACCACTCGGTTGTCCCAAGGTGTCTCATACTTCTTTGGGACTGGAGGAGTCATCTCTCTCGATGACGTTGACCTCGGGAAAGGCATAGTTGATGAATTTTAGTCCGGCAAGCTTTGCCAATTCATCGTCGTAAGGGATATTTTCTTAATGACCTGAGTGTTGATCCCATGACATAGTGGCGACGTAGGTATTTTGTTCAATGATTCTCAGCTAATTTTCATTGTTCGGCTGATTTTCTTGCCCTGAGTTTCTTGGGTACGGCTTCCAGATAGGCAGGCCATCCATTGGGCCATAGTAGTCATGGTCTAAGTTGTCTTTCATCAGAGTATCCTCCTCTAATGAGTTTGGTGGAGCACGACATCCTTCCGGATCACAATCTCCATATATCATTTCGACGTCTAACCTCGATATAAATCTCAGACTCTGTGCGGGATAACAAAATGGCGTAGGCACCTCTTCTTGAGACATATAGTTATCCTCGTTAAGATAGGACTTCCATTCCTCATCTGTGTTAGAGGAATCTCCCTCATTGATGGTATGAACTTCTTGAGATATTGGGTGGAGGAAACCTCCACTATGGAAGAAGTTATGAACGGGACGAAGACTTTCATCGTTAACAGCTGTCTGGGTACAGGTTGTGGGAAAACCAAGACCCTTTTTCGTTTTGTTATCAGTAGGAATGACAAGCTGTCCCCATCCTTTCGTGTTGTTACTTTTGATCACTTTGAGAGCATCTTTGTACGAGGAAATCGGTGTTCCTTTTTCTGAATGATTGTCGTTGCTCACCGAAAGTGCTTAGAACTGAGTTCCAACAACCTTCTCCGGCTCTACACAAGTAGATAATGAAAGGTTACTCACGATCAAGGTTTGTTCTCCACAGACCGTGATGAGTTGATCGTTCTTGACGAATTTCAGTTTCTTGTGCAGTGTCGAAGTGATTGCCCCAGCCTGGTGTATCCAAGGTCTTCCTAATAAGCAACTGTATGTTGCGCGGCTGTCAATGACCTGGAAAGTGACTTGGAAAGTATGAGGACCAATAGTTATGGGAAGGTCGACTTCGCCAATAACTGTTTTCCGAGATCCGTCAAACGCTTTGACGACTGTAATACCCTAACTTTTACCCCTAAGATCCCACATGTCATTTGCATCTCATATCACAAACAAGATCACAATCTTTGTTTCACCTGAGTATCTGTATATTATTCTTACTTGTTTCTGTTTACTAACCTCTAACCAAAATACCAAAAATTTACTGCAATTTCTCTCTCTGTGTGTTGTGCAGGTTTGTCAAAGCAAAGGCCTATTTTCGAGTCGATTGTGGCTATTTAGTTGTGGTCAAGTTCAGATGGATGTTTGACCTAATCTTGGTCAAACTATCAAGCAATTGCTTCAAGTGCAAGATATCTGTTTCAGTGGACTATTTCTCAAGCACTGACTGTCAAGTTGTTGTGTGGTGATGATTCATTTTGATCAGAGATTTAGAGGATAACAAATTCAAATGGTTGTTGTTCAGTTGTGGCTTGTTCAGTGGTAGTTGTGTTGCATCAGAGGCTTGTGAAAAGTCGAGATTGGTTTTTGGGCTAAAAAAAAATAAAGATTCCATTATCCATTTTCCATATCCAATTATCCATTTTGCCTCATCTACACCAATTTTTATCCACTCTTTTCATAAACCCAATCCACTTGTAATCCATTTCAAATCCATTATCCACTTTCTAATACCCATTTCAATTTTCAAATAGCCAAATATCCATTTTTTATCCAATTATCCACTTTCAAAATTCATTTCATATTCAATATCCATAAACCAATTATCCACATTTTTATCCATAGTTATCCAATTTTTTTAATCCATTTTCATAAATCTAATTCCAATTATCCATTTTAGAAACCATTTCCATATTCAATCCAAATATCCAACTTCTAAACCATGTTTTTTACTTTTTTATCCATACTTCATTTTTACTTTCCAAAAATTATTTCCAATTATCCAAATTATATTCAATAACCATTTCTAATCCATAACCAATAATCACTCATAAATCCATTTTTTAAAATCCATCTTTCAAATACCCCATTTTAATTTTTTTTTAATCCATTTCATTAATCATCCTTTAATATCCATTTCTTTCCAATTTTAATTTTATCATCCATATCCATTTTCTAGATTCCTTGTCATTAACCTTTATCCAAGTTAAAAAAAAAAAAACAATTCAATTGGTATTCACTAAGGCCTATGTCAATACAAAATTCAGAATTTACAAAAAAAATGGCAAAGCCCAAGTGCATAATCCAAGGCCAATTAACATGATCAAATAAACAAAAAAAAGGAAGTAGATTACAAGAGCCAAGTTATCACGGCCCACTACCATTCGAGCCACCCCAGCCATATGTTTTTCTCACCAAAAATAAAAAGCCACTTCTTGAAGCCAACAAAGCCGTGCCACACACCAAATTACACCAAGTCGTGACATTAACAAAGCCACTTCATGAAGCCAACAAAGCCGTACCACACACCAAATTACACCAAGCCGTGACATTAACAAAACAAGCTGCCAAAGTTCAAACTGTTACTTCATGAAGCTTCCACATGAGCCACTTATACAAGCCGCATGAAACCAAGCTTTTCCAAATTCTAGTCTGCAAGCCGTCACGCTACTTTGAACAAAACCAAAATGCAGAAAAATAATAAAAAACGTAGCAAGAAATACACGAGCCATCTGCAAAACGCGTTTACAATATCAAAACGACACCAGAAAATCAAACACCACACAATACAAAACACGATTCCAAAACGACATCACGCAACACACAAGGGATCGAAACGCAGAAAAAAGATTGAAAACGGAAATTTGAAATTCACTCTCCAATTCTATAAATTGAGCACCACCCTCCACATTTCATTCAAGCTTTCACAGCCTTCAAATCCCTGCCGAAATTCCAACTCAATTCTCTCTTCAAGCTTCAATCATCTTCTTTTTCTTCAATATCAACCGTCTTTATTACCTGCCAAAAAAAACTCATAAAAATTCAATCCAAATTCATCTCCTAAACTCATTGTTCACAACAACACTCGCAACATTCCACCAACATCAATTCGCGACCAGAAGTAGAAGAGGAAGAATCAAAGAGCTTCTGACCTGAATCGAAGGTAAAGTGGAGTCGATTATCGAAACTTTGTGGTCTCGATTCGTTTGATTCGATCACCATTGCACAAAATTGATAGTATCTTTTGAATCTACTCTGAATTTCGATTACAATCGCGCAAAAATCGCTTCTCGTCGCTCTGCCGTGATGAACTTTGAAGTCGTCCCTCTCCGCCATAAATAGTGCCACGTGATGGAGAAGAAGAAGATAGCATATCCTTTCTGATTTCTTTTTTTTACTCTCATTTAGTTTGTTTTTTTCTTTTTTCTTATTTTTTGGAAAACATCTATTAACACTTGGGCTTGGCCCGTAGTTTTTTTTATTCATCATCACCTTTTTTTTCGAACCTCCCTCTCCTTTTTTCTTTTAATTTTTCTTTTACTTTTTATTTTCACTTTTTTCTTCCTTATTTTTCTTAGTGATTTCTAAAAAAATAGATCTGAATTTTTAATTCTGGTGTTATCATTTGTATTTTTAAATGTCACTTTAAAGAAAAAATACTTGAAAATGATTTGAATACCTTTGTTCTTGATCTTATTTTTCTTTTTGATTTTGGTTTTGGATTACAGTTTTAAAGGTCTTATTCCTCTTTAAATTTATTGGACTTAGGGTGTAGATGAAGTTGGATAAATGTTCACTAATTCAAATCTATCTTTAAAGTGAATTGTTCAATTCACTTTAGGTGCTTTGAGTTAATGATATGTTTAGCTCTTTAATCCACCAAAATGAGTGGATGAACTTAAAGATGGAGTTATCTTGAATTTGCAGGATTCATTCTCGCTCCTTTGTTCCTATGAATGTGATTAGTTGTTGACAAGATGATGGGTTTGTTATGATGTGTTGAATTTATAAGGTCCAGTGCTGTTTGGTTTCTCCCCAGCTAGGTCTTGATCTGAATCCTCTCCAGCTGATTATGTTATGGTCAGGCAGTTGAGTAGTTTTGAGGTCTATTTCTCCTTAATGGTGGTCCCCACACAGAGATTCATTTTTGCTGTCCCCAGCCAAAATAATATGAGGAATCTTCACTCGGAGTTTTACCCTCTAGACGTGATGTTGTACCTTTAGATGTCCCCAAACAGAGAGTAATGTTTTTCCTATAAGAAGCATGGACTCGGTGGTGGTTTGTTGGATTCTTATTTGTGGCTGTATTTCTCGCCAGGATGATTTATCCTTAATGATTCCCCAGCGGATACAGAGCATTATTGTTTCGTTTGTTCTTCAATCATAAAGCAGTGAGGTTAATTTCTCATTTCCCTCGGTAAGTCCAAAATGTATTTCTCTCCAGATTTTTTTCCATAGATTTATCCTCCTAGTGAAGATTGTGCATCACTAATTTGGCTTTTCCACAGTGAAGTCACTGATGAGATCTCTTTTAGTCACCTGTTGGGTTTTCTCTCACTCATGATGAGTATTGATCTAAAATTCCCCACAGTTTGACCTTTTGCTGTTTTCCCAGCAAATCCAGGATGCTTTGCTCAGAATTGGTTAATCCTCTGAGAGTGTTCTCGTATCTCCAGCAGATCTGCCTTGTATTCCCAGTGGATTTTGCGTAGATGTTTATATGACTACGATCCCCAGCGGATTCATTCTTTATTTCTCCGCAGCAGATCTCTTTACCCTTTTGAAATGGAAGTTCCTATGAATTTTTATGATCCCCAGGAAGATTCAGAAAGATTTGGGTTTGTATGATACCCCAACAACTTTCCTGCCATCCTCAAAGCAGAGTTTATGTTGTTATCCTCTTTGTGGATCATCGATGTTAGAAGATGGATATTTAAGTTTCTCCCCAAGGAGCATCTTCCTCTCCAGCAAGATTTGAGCCTTGTAGTAGGATTTATTTTCCTTGGATGGCTTTTGTTTATCTCTTGCAGGATTTCTTCAGCTAAATGCCTAGCAGAGTTGCTAATAATATCTCCATCTTGTTGAGATTAACCGAGTATTCAGTGGTGTTGTGTTGTTTATTCCACCCTCTGCTTATCCTTTATGTCTGTTTTGTCAGCATATTCATACTCATAAGCATTGCATGAACATTCATTTGTTGTGCATAGCATATTGTTGTTGCATTTTACATTTTGCATTTTGTGTTGGTGCTTCTTTGCTCTCTGGTACTGTTATCCCCGCAGAGCATATGTGTCCTCTCTCCATTTAGAGTGTCGACCCGTAAGCAGAAAAATGCCTATCCTTGCTGATTCCCCGCTGATTTATTTCTGGTGGAAGATTTTGATTCAGTTTCCTCTCCAGTTCATTATCTGGATGGAATTAGTCCCCAATTGAGATATATCCTCTTCGGGATGATTCTTATTTGACCGTTTCTCTCCAGCTTGTTCCTGGATTGAACTTTGGTCCCCTGCAATTTTTGTTTGGATCTCTAGGCTGTGAAACCTAGATTGAGAGTGCATTTATTTTGCACCTTTGAGGATTCTGCGCCCTTCAACTGAAATCTGCATATGATTCCCCTTTTGGAAGGTTCAATACTGTTTCGTGGCATTCCTTTATTTGAGAAGCCTGAGGCGATGCAGTTAATACCTTTTGTGACTCTGATGAATGGTAAGTCTCTTCTGTTTGACGGGACAATTCATTGTTGAGATTTTGTTACTCCGATGAATGGTAAGTCTCTTTGATTAGACGGGACAGTTCGTTATGGAGATTTTGTGTCTCCAATGAATGGTAAGTCTCTTCGGTTTGACGAGACAGTTCCTTGTTGAGATTTTGTTACTCCGATGAATGGTAAGTCTCTTCGGTTAGACGGGGCAGTTCGTTGTTAAGATTTTGTGACTCCAATGAATGGTAAGTCTCTTCGGTTAGACGGGACAGTTCGTTGTGGAGATTTTGTGACTCCAATGAAAAGTAAGTCTCTTCGGTTTGACGGGACAGTTCGTTGTTGAGATTTTGTTACTTCTACGAATGGTAAGTCTCTTCGGTTTGACGGGACAGTTTGTTGTTGAGATTTTGTTACTCCGATGAATGGTAAGTCTCTTCGGTTTGACGGGACAGTTTGTTGATGAGATTCTTCTACTCCAATGAATGGTAAGTCTCTTCGGTTAGACGAGACAGTTCGTTGTTGAGATTCTTCTACTCTAATGAATGGTAAGTCTCTTCGGTTACACGGGATAGTTCGTTGTTGAGATTTTATTACTCCGATGAATGGTAAGTCTCTTCGGTTAGACGGGACAGTTCGTTGTTGAGGTTTTCTACTCCGATGGATGATTAGTCTCTTCAGTATGCTAGAGATAGTTCATTGTTGAGGTATTGATTTTCCCAGTGGAGCCTTGTTGTGCTAAGTCTTCCCTATTGAGTTATATCCTTATTGTGTTGTGTTTTATTTCCATATACAGTTATCCCCAGTTTGAATCTTTTCCTCAGCTGAGTCCCAGTAGTTGTGCGGTGTGTTCCCTGGCTAGTTGGTGGTCTCCTATGATGTGTTTCTCCGGTGGAGTTTCATCCTTCCGTTCTTCATTTTGTTCATATCCTGTGGCATATTCTCCCCACAGTGGTCTTGTGTCTGCATACCATTTCCATAATCATATCATTTTGTGGTCTCTTAGGGCCAAAAATGGGGTTTATTGTTATATTTAAGTCTCTTCTATCTCGTTGAGACAAAGATGTCAATCTTTTTATCTCCTGATAGAAGAAACTTAAATAGGGGCAGCTGTAATACCCTAATTTTTACCCCTAAGATTCCACATGTCATTTGCATCTCATATCACAAACAAGATCACAATCTTTGTTTCACCTGAGTATCTATATATTATTCTTACTTGTTTCTGTTTACTAACCTCTAACCAAAATACCAAAAATTTGCTGCAATTTCTCTCTCTGTGTGTTGTGCAGGTTTGTCAAAGCAAATGCCTAATTTCGAGTCGATTGTGGCTATTCAGTTGTGGTCAAGTTCAGATGGATGTTTGACCTAATCTTGGTCAAACTATCAAGCAATTACTTCAAGTGCAAGATATCTGTTTCAGTGGACTATTTCTCAAGCACTGACTGTCAAGTTATTGTGTGGTGATGATTCATTTTGATCAGAGATTTAGAGGATAACAAATTCAAATGGTTGTTGTTCAGTTGTGGGTTGTTCAGTGGTAGTTGTGTTGCATCAGAGGCTTGTGAAAAGTCGAGATTAGTTTTTGGGCTAAAAAAAAGTAAAGATTCCATTATCTATTTTCCATATCCAATTATCCATTTTGCCTCATCTACACCAATTTTTATCCACTCTTTTCATAAACCCAATCCACTTGTAATCCATTTCAAATCCATTATCCACTTTCTAATACCCATTTCAATTTTCAAATAGCCAAATATCCATTTTTTATCCAATTATCCACTTTCAAAATTCATTTCATATTCAATATCCATAAACCAATTATCCACATTTTTATCCATAGTTATCCATTTTTTTTTAATCCATTTTCATAAATCTAATTCCAATTATCCATTTTAGAAACCATTTCCATATTCAATCCAAATATCCAACTTCTAAACCATGTTTTTTGCTTTTTTATCCATCCAAAAATCATTTTCAATTATCCAAATTATATTCAATAACCATTTCTAATCCATAACCAATACTCATTCATAAATCCATTTTTTAAAATCCATCTTTCAAATACCCCATTTTAATTTTTTTTAATCCATTTTATTAATCATCCTTTAATATCCATTTCTTTCCAATTTTAATTTTATCATCCATATCCATTTTCTAGATTCCTTGTCATTAACCTTTATCCAAGTTAAAAAAAACAATTCAATTGGTATTCACTAAGGCCTATGTCAATACAAAATTCAGAATTTACAAAAAAAATGGCAAAGCCTAAGTGCATAATTCAAGGCCCATTAACATGATCAAATAAACAAAAAAAAAAGGAAGTAGATTACAAGAGCCAAGTTATCACGGCCCACTACCATTCGAGCCACCCCAGCCATATGTTTTTCTCACCAAAAATAAAAAGGCACTTCATGAAGCTAACAAATCCGTACCACACACCAAATTACACCAAGCCGTGACATTAACAACGCTACTTCATGAAGCCAATAAAGCCGTACCACACACCAAATTACACCAAGTCGTTACATTAACAAAACTAGCTGCCAAAGTTCAAACCGTTACTTCATGAAGCTTCCACATGAGCCACTTATACAAGCCGCATGAAACCAAGCTTTTCTAAATTCCAGTCTGCAAGTCGTCACGCTACTGTGAACAAAACCAAAATGCAGAAAAATAATAAAAAAACGCAGCAAGAAATACACGAGCCATCTGCAAAACGTGTTTACAACATCAAAACGACACCAGAAAATCAAACACCACACAATACAAAACGCGATTCCAAAACGACATCACGCAACACACAAGGGATCGAAACGCAGAAAAAAGATTGAAAACGGCAATTTGAAAATCACTCTCCAATTCTATAAATTGAGCACCACCCTCCACATTTCATTCAAGCTTTCACAGCCTTCAAATCCCTGCCGAAATTCCAACTCAATTCTCTTTTCAAGCTTCAATCATCTTCATTTTTCTTCAATATCAACCGTCTTCATTACCTGCAAAAAAAAACTCATAAAAATTCAATCCAAATTCATCTCCTAAACTCATTGTTCACAACAACACTCGCAACATTCCACCAACATCAATTCGCGTCCAGAAGTAGAAGAGGAAGAATCAAAGAGCTTCTGACCTGAATCGAAGGTAAAGTGGAGTCGATTGTCAAAAATTTGTGGTCTCGATTCATTTAATTCGATCACCATTGCAGGAAATTGATAGTATCTTTTGAATCTACTCTGAATTTCAATTACAATCGCGCAAAAATCGCTTCCCGTCGCTCCGTCGTGATGAACTTTGAAGTCGTCCCTCTCCGTCATAAATAGTGCCACGTGATGGAGAAGAAGAAGATACCATATCGTTTCTAATTTCTTTTTTTTACTCTCATTTAGTTTGTTTTTTTCTTTTTTCTTATTTTTTGGAAAACATCTATTAACACTTGGGCTTGGCCCGTAGTTTTTTTTATTCATCATCACCTTTTTTTTCGAACCTCCCTCTCCTTTTTTCTTTTAATTTTTCTTTAACTTTTTATTTTCACTTTTTTCTTCCTTATTTTTCTTAGTGATTTCTAAAAAAATAGATCTGAATTTTTAATTCTGGTGTTATCATTTGTATTTTTGAATGTCACTTTAAAGAAAAAATTCTTGAAAATGATTTGAATACCTTTGTTCTTGATCTTATTTTTCTTTTTGATTTTGGTTTTGGATTACACTTTTAAAGGTCTTATTCCTCTTTAAATTCATTGGACTTAGGGTGTAGATGAAGTTGGATAAATGTTCACTAATTCAAATCTATCTTTAAAGTGAATTGTTCAATTCACTTTAGGTGCTTTGAGTTAATGATATGTTTAGCGCTTTAATCCACCAAAATGAGTGGATGAACTTAAAGATGGAGTTATCTTGAATTTGCAATTCAATTTGGTTTCCTCTTTTCTTCATATCTTTTCTTTTTTATCAATGAAAGCCAAAGATATTGGAATTCTTTTGTTGAATTTAGATCGAGACGAAATCGCTACCGTTTTTTCTTTTCGTGCGGTATCGCTTTCGGATGACGATCTATATATCGTCATCTAGCGTACATTAGCACAAAGAGCTATTGACCGGCCTCAATGTAGGGTAATTACTCTGTAAATTACTCGGCGATTGCTTAACATAGCGCAATATTTGTCCCGTATCAGAAACTATCAAGAATAGTTGATTATTTGTCTTATGGTTCACGGCTCATGAAACTTGTTGTTAGGAGGCTTTGGTCTTATCAATCCTCTAATAAGTTTCATCAACCTTGACCTAAGTGCAATTATTCAATTGTTATTGATCACTAACACTAACAACTAATCACTAACTTACTAACAATATTATTATATTAATTTTGTTTATGTTTCCTTCTCGCTCCCTATCTCTTTTATTTTTTATGCTTCATTATTATCATTTCATATCATGTTTATGTTTCTGCAATTTTTCCTTTGTCTGTTGGACATATGTTTATGCTTCCTCAATTTTTCCTTTGTCCGTTGGACATTTGTTTATGCTTATGCCATTTTTCTTTTGTCCATTTGGAACCAAAATATTAATAAAGGCCAAAACCATAAAAAACTTAATTCTCCTCATCTTGGACTATTGGTTACTATCCTATGCTTTGGAGTGATCTCTTTATGGACCTCTTTTGAAGTAATATTGGAATTATGGACCTAGAATTAGGACTTCTTATCCCTTTGCTTGGAGTATTGATTGAAGACTTGCCTTTATTGTGGCCAATTTGCTTAAGGATGGAATTCTTTTAATATTGCTTTGAAGTGGCTCCATTTTGGTTAGATCCTTCTTTTCCCTAGCTTTTTCTTTATGCACTAGGATAGTCACTTCTTCTCCTCCCCATTCTTAAATTTTCAAAATCCTCTCCCTTTTTCAAAAACCTTCTTGTTTTCAAACTTAAAACCGCTTTCATAATAAAACCTTGACTTTTGTCAAGTGACTTTTTAAACTTTGTTTTCTTTAATAAAAGTCAATCCATCTTAAATCATACTTTGACCATTTCATAAAAACATAAAAAATACAAAACTCTTCCAAATTTTTTGTGCTTTTATGCACCTTTTTTTTCTTTTAAACTTTTCAAAAGGAATTAGACATGAGTCATTTTTTAGATGAGATGTAAAACTCCTAACCAGGGTATTTTGTTGAAAGTATGGTCATTTTACACTTAGATGTTGAAGTGATTAGTCTTGTTGATGTTAATCCAAGCAAATCCTCCATCTTAATGTGATGCAAATGCCTCTTTCCCATACCTTTGGGTAATTAGTTGAGTATTCTCTCTTGAGAATGACGGGTTGTCTTTTTCAAGATAAAATAAACCATAACCAATAATTTTCATTATTTGTACCACGAACTACGAGGTTTTGATCCTACATTGCACATTTTGGGTACATAGGCATGAGGCGATAAGTCTCTCCAAACACAAAAATGTTAAAAAAATAGTTCTCCTCAATCTCTTTACAAGCAAACCATTTTCAGACCAAAAGCATGAATACATCAAAGGGCTCATATAGAGTACTATAGATGTATTGGGTGCTTAAAACCTTCCCTTTACATAACCAAACCCCCTTACCCATTATCTCTTTGTTCTTTTAGAACTCTTTAGGTTTTGTTCGCTCTTTTTTTTCCTTTCCTTTTGGGATAAAAATAAGAGTGCGGTGGCGACTCTTGTTTATTTTTGAGTTAAGCTAATCAATAGCTTACACTCACAAATTTCCCCGCTACAACGACGACCTCACTGCCTCTCATCAGAGGTCTTTTGAATGATAGTCGCAGTAGAGTAGACTTCGGCATGACGTTGAGAGCCAATCTGGTGTCTACTAGTACACTGGCTAAAGCATCATCCTGGCAGTTAACTGTGATATTGAGCGTCATGTTGTGACTTTTGCCCTCTTCTGGAAAATCCTCATCACTGAATCCTAAGTTGTTGGAGGAAGTGATGTTAGAGACGATGCTATCGAACTGTCGTATTGACACATCCTGTTCCACAAAGGTCTGCTCTAAGACTTTCTGTAGAGCCTCTCTGTGGGCTTCAGAACTGAGTAAAAGAGATAACACAGAGATTTTTGAAGGAGTTTGTAATAGCTGATCAACAATGTTGTAATCACTACTTTGGATGAGCTTCAGCATCTCATTGTTGTTTTTTGAAAGGTCGGAATCACTAGATTGACCGACTGGTGGATTGGGAGCTTCTGTCTGAAGTTCCTTTCCTTTGTTAGGTTCTCCAACTCCTCGGTTGAAGATTCGACCACTCCGTGTTACTCGATTGATGTCTGCAATATTCACGACGGAGGGTAATGGAATTTATTTTCCATTCTCGACTGTTGTTGGACCGTATTTGTAAGGGATCGCCTTAGCAGATTTATACGACACTGGTCCCAGTAGATAAATAACTACAGGAGCCTTCTGATTTCTTTGACTGTCGTAGGTAACTTCAATCAATTCTTGGTTAAGAACTCTTGATTCTTCAAGTTGAGGGATGATGGTACAAACATCTTTGGCCTTTTCATGATCAAAGATTACAACAACATCTTTAATTTGATCAGCGAAGTAGTCGGGCGTCCAGTTAATAGACCCCGAGACTGAATATTATTTAATCTCTTTGCGGTCCAACTGACTCTGAAGGGCTGCCCGCACGAGGTAACATCCTTGGTTATTTTCCTAGCAGACTCTACAGCGTTCGTAGTTATGTGGTGGCACCCGGCCACGTCCGCTTTGAATGCAATACAACCTTACTAGGTTCGTTTCCGTTGATCGAACATCCTGACTTTGATGCCGAGTAGGGTTCCCATCGATCATATTAACTTGTTGCGTGTCTTCATCTAGATAGATCAGAAGTCACCAATGATTTAACAAGTGTTGCAAAGTTCTTTGAATGAGAGCGCACCCTTGGTTACTCTCACAGCATACTGTACAGCTCAGATAATCATGGGAAGTGAGAAAACCGAGTTGAACTTGCTTGGCGTGTAACTCCACCAAGCTGGTATTCATCAAATGAATATCAAAGATTTGAACCATGTTAATCTGATAAGGATTTTTATCATGGTAGTCCTGGATCCATCCAAGATCCATCTGACGTTGGAAGGCCTCTTGTACAAAAGAGCATCCATATTTGTTTACCGAGCAAGTCAGACAGGAATTGTAATCATGCCGCGGCAGATTATGATACTGGCTTTGCCTTGAGTGCATTGCCACTAAGTTGACATTCATCACACAGATGTCATGGCTCTGAATGATGTTGGAATTCATATAAGTCATGTTGACCCCACGAATTCGATGCTCTTAGATCCACCCAAGATCCAATTGTTCCTGTAGAGCTGATTGCACCACAAAACATCCATGATTGTTCTTAGAGCAGATATCGCACTGGTGATAGTTATGAGGTGGCACATGGCCATATCCACTCTGTCTGCGATGCATCTTGACCAGATTGGTCCTCAATAAGAGTACATTGTGAATTTGATAGCTGTCGTTAGACTCTCCCTCTATCAAATTGACTGCAGCTTTCTCGTGTTGAGGCAACGGGTTTGGGATAACATTCGGATTCGTATCCTTGAAAGATAAGACCCCGCTCCTAAAAAGCTTTTGTACATCGGATTTGAAACTAAGACAGTTTTCTATGTTATGCCCTGCTCCTCCTTGATGGTAAGGACAAGTCTGATCCGCTTTGAACCAAAAAGGCGGATTTTCCGGTACTATAAAAGGAGACTTGGTTTGGACATGCCCCTTGACCAGTAGTAACGGAAGCAGTTCTGCATACAACATTCGGTCATAGTAAAATGAGCTCAAGGTTCTTCAGAAGATCTTTGTCATTTTTTTTCTTCAAGAGGTGGACAAATTTGAGCGGCAATTTCATGCCATCTCTGAGTGTACTCCTTAAAGGTTTCCTTGTCCTTTTGTGACATTGATCTGAGCTGATCTATGTCTGGTGCCATGTCCAGGTTATACTTATACTGCTGAATGAAGGCAGCGCCAAGATCTCTGAAAGTAGCGATCTTAGTGGGTTTAAATTAGGGGTGGCAAAATGGATGGATTGGATGGATATGGATTGGATGGTTAATGGATGGATCAAAACAATCCATTAGTCCATTAACAATCCACTAAAATTTTCTTAAAATTATCCAATCCGATCCATCCGTTAAGAATTGTGAGGGATATCCTTCTAGCTATCTTGTTTTAATGATGTCAACAAACGCATTAGATTGTAATTTGAGCGGTATCACTTCACGTGTCGAGCATATAGCGTCTTATCGTTATTGGTCATGTGTCTAGATGCATAGGATCTTGTTCTCTCCAAAAATAAAGGTCCACAAGTGATTTAGTAGTGTCTAGAATGTATGTTTGACTTTGGTCTGGTGAAAACAATTCAAAAAAATGAAATTTCTTGAAAAATTTGCCTTCATGCGCTAACCTCAGAAATTATGCCCTGACCTCAGAAATCATGTGCTGACCCCCAGAAGTCACGGGTAAGCGCATAAATCTGAGAACTCAAAATTGCCATTCTATGCGTTGACGCATAGACTCCAGAGGTCGACGCATGACTTTGTTTTTTGCACTTTTTCACTTAATTTCGTTTCTGTTATTTCCTGTTATTTCTTTTGGTCATATTTTTTTGGTATAAATAGTTTTGGGTCTTCATTTTTCAAATATAACAAGAAACGTGAAAAATATATGTCAGTTCTCTCTTCATTTTCATCTTCTTCATTGTGTAAACAAACAATCACACATAATCATTTTTGTTTGTGTCGCCCATTGATCGAAGTGATAACGTTCAGAATTTAGGAAGTGTGATCTTCATCTTCTGGGTTGAGAGTTTGGCAGGTGTTTCTTGAATCAAACCAGTTGCGTTTGTCCTCCAAGAATCGAGGAGATTTTGGGGGTTTTTGTACAAACTGTTCTTTCTACAGGGATTCAACTGGGCAAAGGTAACCGGAAATTGGCGCAACTGTTTCGATTTAGTAGCTGTAATCAGAGGATCGTAGAAGAAGGTTTGGGTTCGAATTCTTGGAAGATTTCAATTGATCGAGTGAAGGTAACTGAAGAACGGAGTTTTCTTTCGGTTTAGTAGCGTGGAACGGTAATTGAATCATCCATATTCGGAGCACTTGATTCATCTTGAATCAAGGGAAGAGAAAATTCTGCATCAAAGATCGAAGACGTTCGGGGTTTGAATGTTCATAGTTTTCTCTTGTAATAAACAATTGCAATAACTACATATATATATATATATATCTTAATTCCTTTTGCGGAATTGGGGGCAGACGTACCCAAAGCGAGGACGATTGGGGAACTGCCTAATCAAATCTCGGGTGTTCTCTCTCTTTCCCTTAACTCTTTTACATTTCAGTATTGTTTGATTTTGTGATGTAGCAAACTATCGTAATTTCTGTCGTAGAATAATTGTTCGCTGATAAACTGTTTTGTCAAATCGATACAATTCATTGAATTGTGTTTTGGAGCAGCTACACATTATTCTCCATAAAAATTCTGCACATAGTGTGTTTACACACACTACGTGTTTGATAATTTGTTTCCAAGCAAAATTCGAACACATTGCTTTAAATTGCTTATCAATTAACCTCATTGGATCGGTATAAACATTAAGCAAGTGATAATTTATTGTCTGCGTTTATAAGTGTAATATTCAGAACTGAATTTTTCTCTTTCGTACTCATGCATAATATATTCGCGCATATCCGATCCTTTCGGTAGAAGGTTCGTTGTAGATGTTCTATCCAGTGGTAGCTTCCGTTAAACAATTTTTTTAAAACAGAATTTTGTAGTCCATTTGCGTGTAAAACTCAAGGGATCTATTCAACCCCCCCTTCTAGATCCATAGCCATCATCTAACAAGTGGTATCACGAGCTCCGGTTTATTCTGGTGCTTCGGTAAAACTTCTTGGATCATGGCGAACGAACCTAAGGGGGCTTATAATAGAGCTCCAGTTTTTACAGGTGAAAACTACAGCTACTGGAAGGATTGTATGCGCGTTCATATTAACTCCTTAGATCGGAAGGTTTGGAACATTATTTTAAACGGTCCCATGGCAATCACTATGACTAACGCAGAAGGCTTTGTCGTTCCTAAACCCGAAGACCAATGGACTGAGGAGGACGAGAAAAAGTACAGTTATGATTGGAAGGCTCGTAATATGATCATTTCCTCTTTGGGAGTTGATGAGTATTATCGAGTCTCCCATTGTGAAACAGCCAAAGCTATGTGGGATGCCTTACAAGTAGCCCACGAAGGCACTAATGATGTTAAATTGGCTCGTATCAATACACTAACGCAAGAGTTTGATTTGTTTTACATGAAGCAAGGGGAAACCATTGCGGATATGCAAAAATGATTCACTCACATTATCAACAAATTACATGTTCTTGGTAAACCAATTCCAAATGAGGTTTCTACTAATAAAATTCTGAGGTGTCTTAGCAGGGAATGGCAACTGAAGGTTACCGCTATCAAGGAGGCCAATGATCTTGCTACTCTAGACCTCACAACACTCTTTGGTAAACTCGATGAGCATGAGCAAGTGCTCATTAGCCTGGATAAACATGAGAAGAATATAAAGAAAGAGAAGGCAAAAGATACGGAGAAGAAGTCGATAGCTTTTAAGGCTTCTTGCTCAAAGTCCACACATCAAGAGCTAAGTGATGATGAAGCCAAAAATGACAAAGATGAAGAATCCGGTGATGATATGAGCTTATTTGTGAAAAGGTACAATAGATATATTCGTAAGAATGATATTCAGCACTCGGACAGAAATCTTGTCAAGTTCCGGAAGCAATCTAGAAGTGAAGGAAATAAAAATGGCAAGGTAAAAGGGACGTGCTACAACTGTGGAAAATCCGGGCACTACAAGCCGGATTGTCCATCCCTAAAGAAAGACAAAGATAAGAATAATGACAAGAGTCGCTCAAATAAAAAGTCCAACAAGTCTCGACGAGCATACATCGCTTGGGAAAGCGATAGCGAGTCAGAGAAAGATGACTCCTCAAGTGACGAAAGTGAATTCGTCAACCTTTGTCTCATGGCACGTCACAACAAAGGAAATGAGGTAAAACACTCTAAATATGAAAACTGTCAAAATATGTCTCATGCTGAATTAAAAAGAGCTTTTGATACATTACACCACAAAGCTAAGGAAGCATTTCAACGCTTAGCTTCGAATAAAAAGATTTTTTCCTATTTGGAGAAAAAGGTTTCCGATTCCCAAAAGGAATTGGAAGATCTTAAAAACTCCATGGTGAATGTATCAAAAACTAAGATCGATGAGAATAAATATACATGGTTTGACCTTGGGGGCTGTGGTACTTGTCACATTTGGCAAAGAGAGGTGAGAACCCTCAAAGCCAAGTTAGACAAGGCTCTCAAGCCTAAGATTACGTTTGCTATTGATCGATCACATTATCGTGAAACAATGAATAATCCTTATCAACAATACACGTATGTGATTCGAGATAGTGATAGCAAAGGTAAACTCCAAAATAATCGTGATTGCTTATATTGTTGTAAGCCTGGTCATACTATTGCTAAGTGCCGCTTTCGGAGATTTCTTGTTCCAAAGGGCATTTATCAATGGTTGCCCAAAGGCAATTTTGGTTTCACTCACCATAAAGGACCCAATGAGAATTGGGTACCTACTCTCCCTTGATTATTTTTGTAGGTACAAAGTCTTGAGACCACCGAAGGAAGATGGGTTCTAGATAGTGGCTGCTCAAGACATATGACCGGAGACATATCTCTTTTCATCGACTTTGTGGCGAAGAAAAAGGGGTTTGTCACCTACAGAGATAACAACAAGGGACAGATTCTCGGCAAAGGTAGTATAGGTAACCCCTCATCTACTACTATCTCTGATGTACTTCTTGTGGAGGGCCTTAGACACAACCTTTTAAGCATTAGTCAACTATGTGACAAAAATTATAAAGTCTCTTTTTCAAAGGATTGTTGCGTAGTTGAAGATTGCGACAAAAAGAATGTGTTTAAGGGCTTGAGGGTGAATAACGTCTATATGCTAGACTTAAACGAGGTATCATTGGATGGTGACAAGTGTTTAGTCACTATGAATGAAGATTCATGGTTGTGGCATAGACGCTTGGCTCATATCAACTTTGATTTGCTTAACAAAATTGTCTCTAAAGACCTAGTCATCGGTTTGCCCAAAATTAAATTTACAAAGGATCATCTTTGCGATGCGTGCCAAATGGGGAAGCAAACAAGGATCTCTTTTAAATCCAAAAACATTGTTTCAACTATGAGACCCCTTGAGCTCCTCCATATGGATATTTTTGGACCATCTAGGGTTAAAAGCCTAGGTGGTAACTATAATGGATTTGTTATAGTCGATGATTTTTCTAGGTTTTGCTGGACAATTTTCTTAGCAAATAAGAGTGATACCTTTTCAGCCTTTGAACGATTTGCTAAGTTATCTCAAAATAAGTTAAACACAAACATTGGGTCAATCAGAAGTGACCATGGGGGTGAGTTTGAAAATCATTTATTTGAAGCATTTTGTGATTCTAACGGAATTGATCATAATTTTTCCGCACCACGTACCCCTCAACAAAATGGGGTAGTGGCACGTAAAAACAGAGTTTTGGAAGAACTTGGAAGGACTATGATCAATGATAATGGATTACCAAAATACTTTTGGGCCGACGCCATAAGTACGGCTTGTTATGTCTTGAATAGGGTGCTCATCCGACCTATTCTAAACAAGACACCGTATGAGCTTTTAAAAGGGCGTAAGCCAAACATCTCTCACCTTCATGTATTTGGTTGCAAATGCTTTGTGTTAAATAATGGAAAAGAGACTATCGGCAAATTTGATGCCAAGGCTGACGAGGGTATTTTTCTTGGATACTCTCAGTCAAGTAAAGCTTATAGAATCTATAATAAAAGGTTACGTGTAGTTGAAGAGTCAGTTCATGTTTCTTTTGACGAGTCTTATCCGAGAAATGTCGGAGAAGGTAGTTATTTTCATGGTGCAGGTGTACCTACTGAAGACATACTCAAGGACACTGATAAGGGAATTGATCAGCCTGAAGCAGTGCGTATTAAGGAGGAAAAGGATCACTAACCAGTGAAAAGTGAGGATGATCATCATGCTAAGGAAGATGAACTTCCTCCAGCTTGGAAGTCTTCAAAAGACCATCCAATTGACAACATTCTCGGTGATATCTATAAGGGAGTAACTACTCGCTCTAAACTTAGTAACTTTTGTTATTACACTGCTTTTGTTTCCCAAGTTGAACCTAAAAACTCTAAGGAAGCGTTACTCGATGAGCATTGGTATCTATCAATGCAAGATGAACTAAATCAATTCTGGAGAAATGAGGTTTGGGACCTTGTTCCCCCTCCGCGAGATCATCGAGTAATAGGCACCCGATGGGTGTTTAGGAATAAACTTGATGAAAATGGAGTAATAACTCGTAACAAAGCTAGGCTTGTAGCGCAAGGCTATAACCAAGAGGAAGGAATCGACTATGAGGAAACTTATGCGCCAGTTGCCCGACTCGAGGCCATACGTCTTCTACTTGCCTACGCTTGCATAAAGAACTTTAAGCTATTCCAAATGGATGTCAAAAGTGGATTCCTTAACGAATATATAAATGAAGAGGTTTATGTAGCCCAACCTCTAGGTTTTGAATCACACGAATATCCTGATCATGTCTATAAACTTAAGTGAGCTTTGTACGGACTTAAACAGGCCCCTGGGGCTTGGTATGAACGTCTAAGCAAATTTCTACTTGATCAAGGGTATTCAAGAGGAAAGGTTGACACTACCCTCTTTATTAAATGTCAAGGAAAACACTTAATTTTGGTACAAATTTATGTTGACGATATTGTATTTGGGTCTACTAACATGACCTTGGTCAAGGAGTTTTCTAGTTTGATGCAAGGGGAGTTTGAAATGAGCATGATGGGGGAGCTCAACTATTTCCTCGGATTGCAAATTAAACAACTTGAAGAGGGCACATTCGTGAGTCAAACGAAATATTGTCTCGAGTTACTAAAACGTTTTGATATGCTGAACTGCAAAGCAATAGATACTCTTATGCCTACAAATGCTAATCTCGATCGTGACGAAAAGGGTAAGGATGTTGAGGTAAAGAAGCACCGAGGTATGATAGGGTCTCTCCTTTATCTTACCGCATCACGTCCCGATATAATGTTTAGTGTATGCATGTGTGCGAGGTATCAGGCACATCCCAAGGAATCCCACCTGAAGGCAGTTCAGCGCATACTTCAATACCTCTCTGGTACTCCAAAGTATGGGCTGTGGTATTCCAAAGGAAGTGTTTGTTCCTTAGTTGGTTACTCTGACTCCGACTTTGTCGGGTGCAAGTTGGATAGAAAAAGTACTAGTGGCACGTGTCACTTTTTCGCAAATTCCTTGGTGAGTTGGCACAGCAAGAAACAAGTTTTCGTTGCTCTGTCAACAGCCGAGGCGGAATACGTTGCCGCCGGTAGTTGTTGTGCTCAAGTCCTATGGCTTAAACAACAATTACTTGATTTCAACTTAAAACTTAAACGTATTCCAATTTTGTGCGATAACACTAGTGCGATTAATCTAACTAAGAACCCTGTACTACATTCACGCACCAAGCATATCGAAATACGCCATCATTTTCTTAGGGATCATGTAGAGAAAGGTGATGTTATTTTTGAGCATGTTGACACTAAGAATCAACTTGCTGACATTTTCACAAAACCATTAGCTACAGAGCCTTTCTTTCACATCCGTAGGGAACTTGGCATTCTCAATATCTCAGATCGTGCATAACATCCTTTAGAATTATGATCTTCACATATATATATATATATATATATATATATATATATATATATATATATATATATATATATATATATATATATATATATATATATATGCTTGTTCATATCTTTAACTAACAATGCAAAGAGAAATTCATCCATATGTGAGGGATCTCACCGTCATGATGTTCAAGGTAATAACGTTCCAACTTATAGAGGTTTATCAACATTTTGTGCCTTGTTACTTACTCTAGTCTTGATGTTTATTTCATTTTGAGCACTTATCATACATGTGAATGTTTGGTTCTGTGTGTATATGTGTATTTATCTGCTTGGAACAAGAATTTTGCAAAAAATTTCATTTTTACAGGTCCATGCGTCGACGCAGAGATTCATGCACTGACCTATTAAACTTTCGGGTTAGCGCATAGCCACATGTTCAAGTTATTTTCAAAATTTCCATGAATCATGCGCCGACGCACAGATTCACAGGTCGACGCATGAAGGAATCGTTCAGATTTTTTTCTCCACTGTGTCGCGTGCGCCGACCTATAATGTTTACTTTCCCTATATATTTTTTTTCATTGCACATTAATCTATGATTATTGCATGTCATCTAATTAGTTTATGTGGTCAATCTCTCCCTATTCTACTCCTTTAAACCTCATTAATCTCAATTAATTCCCACTAAACCCTCATCAAAACCCTAATAAATTAGAAAAAAAGGGGAAGGGAACACCAAGAGAAAATTCTCTATATATCTACTGCAAGGTATTCAAAGGATTTCACACATCTTCTCTACTATCTCTGCAACAATCAAGTGTGATAATCTTCCTTCAACATCTTCTTCAACAATGGCGTCCAGAAGAAATGCTGGTACAAGAGGAGGGAGAGGATCCACTTCACAACAAGCACAAACAAGAGGATCATCCTCACACCGGGTAACTTTTGAATCTTTAATTTCTGAGAGGCTAGCCACTCCTTTTGCAGAATTATTCTCTGACCGGGCTGTTATAAGACAACATGGATTTTATCCTTTGATGGGTCAAGATTTTCACATTCCTGAAATTTTTGAACTCATAAACTTTCAAAATCTGAATGAATTTGTTGAGTGTGATGACAAGTACAGTGAAGACTTGACTAGATTGTTCTACTGTGGGATAAAGGGAAAATTTCGTGGGGCTGAATTTAAGTTCTCTATAAATAATGCAGAATATCAGGTGACAAACGATGTATGGTCTACATTGTTTGTTTTGAATACTGATGACAGTCTCCCAAAGGTTACTGATAAAACCTTTGTTAAAGACTATGCATTCAAAACTGCTTTGAATTCTATGTTGAGGGAACCATATCCAGCTGAGTTTGTGGCAAGTGAAGCATTTCCTAAGAGTGTCACCACCGGTCATTTGAAATTTAAAGAATGTATTCTTCAGTGGATTGTTTCTCGCATCTTGAGGCCTAAGAAAGGAGGCTACTCAAGAGTTGAACAAGCGGAGGTGCATCTTATCTATATCCTGAGGGAAAAGATCAAAATTAACTGGCCTTACTACTTTGCTTCTAGGATGTTCATAACTCGCAGCTCCAACAAGTTTCTAGCACTTGGCTATGCATCTGTTGTGGCGAATGTTTTGAATCATTTTGACATTCCTATTCCACAGATTTGTCATATTCACATTACTGCTGAACAACAGTTTCTAGCCAGAACCTTGTCCATGATGGGTTACCATTGGTAGTCACGTGAGCGAAGGTTCATTCATCGACAAAGAGCTACTCATCCTGAACCTGTTCATCTTGAAGCAAATAAGGATGAAGGCAGTCAAGATAATGCAGCTCAAGGTGGTAATGATGAAAATGTGGTAATGCAGGAAGATGTTGTCATGCAAGACAATCAACTGGAAGAAGAAGACAATCAAGAAGACAATGAGGCATGGATGGGATATCAACCGAAAGAAACCTATGACAATCAAGGCTGGGGTCAGTGGCAACAAAACTGCTGGACCAACCTTGGTGCTGCATATGTTCCCCCATCCTATGATGCTGACTCTGAATGGCAGCTTCCAAAAAATTTTGCTCCTCCAACTCCACCGTCTCAGCATGATCAACAATCCAATGATGAAATTTTGGCAAGGCTGACTGAGTTGTCTCTGCAACATCAAGAATTTCAAGCGCAGCAGGAAACTCGATACCTGACTCAGCAGGAACAGCTCACAAACCTGTCTAACCAAATATCGTCTCATGCCACCAACTTCAACAATTTCGCAAATGCAGCTATGACTAGGTTCAATCAAATGGATGCCAATCTGACTCAGCAAACTCAAAATTTGGCCAACAGCCTTGGTAACCTCAATAGCACCTTGATTGACCTCAACCTTCAACTCGAGGAATTTCCACCACTAAGTCAATACCATAGGGGACGAGGTTATTCATTTAGGGGGAGGAGACCATAAACCTTAGGGCATCATGTTTAGTTGTGCATGAATTTGTGTTTTGTTGTTTGCTTTCTGTTATTTTGACATGTGCTAAATTTTTCTGTTATGTTTCAAAATTTATGAAGTGAATGTTTTGTTTTAATGCCATTGTTCCGTATTTAATCATTACTTGTTTACATTAACGGTATCATATGTGGATGCTGGTAACTGTTTTGTTGTTGCAAATATTTGATGATCCACTACATATTTTCATATGCTATTTTGACCACTGTCTTCTCGTCTTTTTGATGTTGTCAAAGGGGAGAAGAATACAAGCTACCTACAGAAACGTTTAACCGGATGTTAAAGACAGGGGGAGCATTGATCATCTCAAATTACATCTCTCGTGACAATCAAGGAAGTGTTGCCATCATCAAAAAGGGGGAGTATGTGAGGGATATCCTTCTAGCTATCTTGTTTTAATGATGTCAACAAACGCATTAGATTGTAATTTGAGCGGTATCACTTCACGTGTCGGGCATATAGCGTCTTATCGTTATTGGTCATGTGTCTAGATACATAGGATCTTGTTCTCTCCAAAAATAAAGGTCCACAAGTGATTTAGTAGTGTCTAGAATGTATGTTTGACTTTGGTCTGGTGAAAACAATTCAAAAAAATGAAATTTCTTGAAAAATTTGCCTTCATGCGCTAACCTCAGAAATTATGCGCTGACCTCAGAAATCATGCGCTGACCCCCAGAAGTCACGGGTAAACGCATAAATCTGAGAACTCAAAATTGCCATTCTATGCGTCGACGCATAGACTCCAGAGGTCGACGCATGACTTTGTTTTTTGCACTTTTTCACTTAATTTCGTTTCTGTTATTTCCTGTTATTTCTTTTGGTCATATTTTTTTGGTATAAATAGTTTTGGGTCTTCATTTTTCAAATATAACAAGAAACGTGAAAAATATATGTCAATTTTCTCTTCATCTTCATCTTCTTCATTGTGTAAACAAACAATCACACATAATCATTTTTGTTTGTGTCGCCCATTGATCAAAGTGATAACGTTCAGAATTTAGGAAGTGTGATCTTCATCTTTTGGGTTGAGAGTTTGGCAGGTGTTTCTTGAATCAAACCAGTTGGGTTTGTCCTCCAAGAATCGAGGAGATTTTGGGGGTTTTTGTACAAACTGTTCTTTCTAAGGGATTCAGCTGGGCGAAGGTAACCGGAAATTGGCGCAACTATTTCGGTTTAGTAGCTGTAATCAGAGGATCGTAGAAGGAAGTTTGGGTTCGAATTCTTGGAAGATTTCAATTGACCGAGTGAAGGTAACTGAAGAACGGAGTTTTCTTTCGGTTTAGTAGCGTGGGACGGTAATTGAATCATCCATATTCGGAGCACTTGATTCATCTTGAATCAAGGGAAGAGAAAATTTTGCATCAAAGATCGAAGACGTTTGGGGTTTGAATGTTCATAGTTTTTTCTTGTAATAAACAAATTGCAATAACTACATATATATATATATCTCAATTCCTTTTGCGGAATTGGGGGCAGACGTACCCAAAGCGAGGACGATTGGGGAACTGCCTAATCAAATCTCGGGTGTTCTCTCTCTTTCCCTTAACTCTTTTACATTTCAGTATTGTTCGATTTTGTGGCGTAGCAAACTATCGTAATTTCTGTCATAGAATAATTGTACGCTGATAAACTGTTTTGTCAAATTGATACAATTCCTTGAATTGTGTTTTGGAGCAGCTGCACATTATTCTCCATAGAAATTCTGCACATAGTGTGTTTACGCACACTACGTGTTTGATAATTTGTTTCCAAGCAAAATTCGAACACATTACTTTAAATTGCTTATCAATTAACCTCATTGGATCGGTATAAACATTAAGCAAGTGATAATTTGTTGTCTGCGTTTATAAGTGTAATATTCAGAACTGAATTTTTCTCTTTCGTACTCATCCATAATATATTCGCGTATATCCGATCCTTTCGGTAGAAGGTTCGTTGTAGACGTTCTATCCAGTGGTAGCTTCCGTTAAACAATTTTTTTAAAACAGAATTTTGTAGTCCATTTGCGTGTAAAACTCAAGGGATCTATTCAACCCCCCTTCTAGATCCATAGCCATCGTCTAACAAGAATAAAATTCATCCAATCCATCCATTAACATATTTTTAATGGATGGATATCCATCCATCCAATTTTTTTTTATTTAAAAAAAAAATCAGTTTTTTTATTCGAAAAAAAAGTCAGTTTTTTTTTTCGAAAAAAAAAATCGGTTTTTTCCAGAAAAAAAAAGTCGGTTTTTTTTTTCAGAAAAAAAGACGTTTTTTTTCGGAAAAAAACATCGGTTTTTCTTTTGAAAAAAAAGGTCGATTTTTTTTTTTGAAAAAAAAGTCAGTTTTTTTGGGAAAAAAAGTCGGGTTTTATTTTCGGAAAAAAAGTCGTTTTTTTTCCAAAAATAACGTCGGTTTTTCTTTCGAAAAAAAAGTCGGTTTTTTTTCGAAAAAAAAATTCTTTTATTTTTTGAAAAAAAAGTCGGTTTTTTTTCGAAAAAAGTCGGTTTTTTTTTCGAAAAAAAATTGATTTTTTTCCAAAAAAAAGTCGGTTTTTTTTTCGGGAAAAAAAGTCGGGTTTTTTTTCGAAAAAAAAGTCGGTTTTTTGTTTAGAAAAAAAATCAGTTTTTTTTCAGAAAAAAAGTCGGTTTTTTTTTTTTTTAAATTTGTTTTTTATTTTTAAATTAATTCTTTTGAAAAAAAAATCTATGTTTAATTATTTTTAAAAAATAAATCTAACGGAGATAAAAATAATCCGTTGGATCTTTAAAATATGTTGGATGGATTGAACCAATCCATGCATATAAATGGATAGATTTAATCCAATCCATTAACTTACTTTTTATGTGGTGGATGGATTTGATGGATTTTTTGGTGGATGGATTGGTTGGATTTTGCCTTAATGGATCTAATTGCCACCTCTAGTTTAAATCCATGTACCATTTGAGTGCGACACCGGTTAAACTATCCTGAAAGTAGTGAATTAGTAGCTCCTGGTTCTTTGTCTGAGCTGACATTCGCCGAGTGTACATCACTAAGTGACTTTGAGGGCAAGAGTTATCCTTGTACTTTTCAAAATCAGGCACTTGGAACTTGTGCGGAACTTTTACATTGGGGACCAAACAAAGGTCTGTGGCGTCCTTTCCAAATAAATCCTGATCGTGAATGGCTTGCAGTTCCTTCTGCATTTCCAGGAATTGTTCCTGAAACTCATTCATTATGTCGAACATACTTTCGTTCCCACCAAAGGGTATCTGTGGAATCTGTCCTTCCGGGACAGTGTGTACCACGGGCGGTGGTATAGTCATTATGGCCGAGACTCTTGGTGTCTCCCGAAGTTTGTAACCTTCAGGAGTTGCTGCTATGCCCCTGGCATCTTCGTTTTCCCGAAGTTTGTAACCTTCAGTCCCAGCGGTTCCTGCTACAGTTTCTGGATCTTCCATGATCGGTGGAATATATCTTTCTGGGATATAGTTAATAAGCATGTCCCAGGGACGATATTTCGGCATCTTATACCTAGATCAGACTTTTCCACTATGGGCGTCGATGTGATCTCTGAGATCACAGTCCTTTGTTGTTGCATCTGAGCTTCTGCTAGAGCTTGCATGCTATCATGAAGCTTTCTCAGATCTTCTTTCAGAGTGTCGATCTCTTCTCTCAACTCTATATTATCTTCCTCGAGATCATCCATCTTTTTCTGACGATTGGCCCGAGTATTGTACGAATGAGATAGTTTGACTCTAGAATCGAGACGTAAACGTGAGATTCGTAGGTAAGAAGAATGCGTTATGCGAGAATGATGAATGATATGCAATGATTATATTAATTATATGTTTTTGTTTATTCAAAGTAAACTTCGACAATTAGATTGCAAATATCAAACAATGGCGAAACCCCGTTTTATTGAATTCAAAGATTGCGGAAGTGGAAATACAGTAGATTACAAAGTGCTGAAAAAGGAAATCTAAGCTAATGGATCCTGAGTTCTCTCTAAGGAGAGCTCAGGTGCTGGTTCTGGTACTTTCCTTTTCTTTGACCAGGGCTCTTCGGCCGTTGTCGGGTTGTCATTCCTTTGCCAAGCGAAAGGAGCAACCAAATTCCTTTGGTCATCCTGATTCTCTACAGCATGCTGCTCTAAAATCTTAATCAGAGCATTCTTTTCTTTTAACAATTGATGTATTTTCCTGCACTCCACATTGAGAATATGATACTTGTTCCTCCAAAACCTCTTCTCCTTCTGAACTTTGCTGAGAGTAACCTGAAGCTTTTCCGTCTCAGACATAAAATAAAGGGCAGAGTCCCTTAATGGAAGAACTTCCTGATGAGGGTAAGGCATCCTCAGATTGAGAGCTCTAGTTTGTGCCCAGTGGAGATAAGGCTCCACAGAGACACAGTCTGGTTTTCCTAGAGACTCTCTTCCTTTCCTATGAACGTGTTTCCAAGCATGCACTATTTCAGTCTTTAGTGCCATGTCGTTTTCTCCTTCCTTAAAGAAAAGACCTTCTAGATGAGCATTACGCGGGACATGCCTCATTGGGTATCCAAATTAACAACGAACTAACACCGGATGATAATTGATTCCCCCTTAGTTCCTATAAGGGGTACATTTGGGAAGTTTCCATAACGGTCAATGATTTTGATCCCGTCATAGATTCGATTGTACCAATCGGTGTCGGAGTTGGTAAGAGATATGATTCTCTGCGACCAACGTAAAGTATTATTTTGATCCCAAAATGTAGCAGACTTTGGCAAATGGGAAGTGAACCATTTGTAAAGTAGGGGTACACATTATGTGATCATTCCTCCGCTGTACAAATTCCTTAAGTGTACAGAATGATACGCATCTGCGAGCAAAGTCGGTAAAGGGTTGCCAATCAGAAAAATCTTAATGGCGTTGATATCTACAAAGTTATCGATGTTGGGAAACAAAAATAACCCGTAGGTGAGCAAAACAAATATGCTCTCAAAAGCGGCCACATTCCCTATACTATCAAAGTATAGAGCTTTCTTTGTTAAGAACTGGGTTGGTAAACCCTGAATTCCACCCTTAGTGGTTATGTGAGTCCTGACCTCTGATTCATCCAAATAAATTGCTCTTGCAATGGTCTGATCCTTTGGAATTTCTTCCAGTCCAGAAAAGGGAGCGTGATCAATGATATGTAAATCAGTCAGGTGAGAGTATTCCTCAAGCGTTGGTGCAAGCTGATAATCTGGGAATGTGAAATAGTGATAGACCGGATCATAGAACTGTTTGGATAGGATTCCTTCTATTACATGGACCCTTAACAGAGATAGTAGTCCTCCATACTTGGCTCTGAAAGCCTCAGGGTTGGTGATCATCCTCGCCAAACCTCTCAAATCCTCTAGTTTTGGAACCTTGAAGGTGTACTTATGAGTTCTCCTTCTACCGAAATTCATTAGCGTAATCTCCTTTCTATGACATTTGCAATCATTGTCTTAGTTTAATTTGAAAAAGAGATACTAGAAGAGAAGATTTTTTTTGTTTTAATGTTTTTTAAATGAATGTATGAATGCAGCACACAAAAACATAGAAAAAACATGGGGTCAAAGGGTCGGTGTCATGAAGTCAAGGCTCTACCCCCCCCCCCCCCCAAAGGTTTATACTGGTGATTTTTTGTACTTGTCCGCAAAATCATTGACTCCTCTTGGGATGATAACAGCAAGCGGATCGCCAGCGAGCTGCTGTATCCTAGAGTGACCTCAAATGAGGGTAGTATCGTGTGACAACTATTTCCAATAGCTTCCGCACTACAAAATGGTTTCAGCCTACTAAAAACCTCAACTTCTCAGATAACTCAGTCGACCACACTACTTTCAACAACCAAAGTCGTATAGGCAATGTATCTGTAAAGGGAGTCTCCACTGAGTTTGATGGTCGACCAAGGACTCTTAGCTAGAATTCACTCCAAGTAAGATTACCCGTATTTCCATCACCTATCTTAGGTGTATACTCAATCTTTCCACATGCGGCATCACACGCATTCCCATTAGCAGAAAAATAAACACAAATATCAATTAGGAAAAGCAGTATATATATTTGTCTTAATCATCCTAGACCTCTAGTCTTATGATCCTATACAAATAATGGCTCCCCAGCAGAGTCACTATTTCTGTGACACCTGTTGAACTTAAAGTTTCCCACCGAAGAGTGTAAGAAAGTGAAGAAGGCCCCACGGTGGGCGCCATTTTTTCTGTAGCGTGATTTTTGTGGTCCTGAGTCACGATCGCTTGGGTACTATAGTTCGATTCATTTTTTATCCTATTGAGCTGATTAAGGAAGGGAAATAGATGTCTCCAATTAACCCTGCTTGCATACTGAGTTTGAACAGCGGTCTGTTAGGTTACAGATGCGATTAAGATGTAGGTCCTTCTTTGGTTATATTTTTTTAAAATCAAAATTTCTGGATCATTTGCGAGGTTTTTTTTGTAGGATGTTACGACTTAGTGCTTTTGGGTTGATATATAAGGGTACTGGATTTGGGTTTTTGATTAGTATGCTCGCTAAGACTTTTGTAATCTTATGCCTACGTATTCCCGTTTAGCGAAACAGGGAAATTAGAGCGGCCGTACTTCCTCCTATTCTATGGGAGGAAAAAGGTTGTTTTGGTGTCTTGTTCAAAGCCCAAGAAGTGAAGCTAAAGGTGGTTTGTATCTTGTTCATAGCCCAAGATGTGAAGCTAAAAGGTTTAGGATTAGAGAGAATTTGTCATCTCTAAAGGGGGATATTTGGTATGTTTATCACAGTTGTTCGGTGACTGATTATAAAGGAGAATTACTTTAACTGGGATATGTGAATCCAGCAATGCCATAATTTCCTTTATAAGAGATTTTTAACCTGAAGGAGAAGACTTTAACTCAGTGTAGAGCAATGCCATCTTTCCTTAGGAATTTCTCATGCTAAAAGAGGGACAGTGGCGTGGATGTAAATAATCCAGAGGCTTGCCGCTTACAGCAGTTAGATGAAGGAAAAGGAGTATGATGTTTGTATGCTGTGAGCAAGGCACAGATTTGATGCCAAAAGGTTAATTGACTTAACTGGGGTTTCCTTATACAAAGCCTAAGCGAAGGCTAGAAGTTTGACTTTTCCGGGGAAAATGTTCTTTTTGTACAAAGCCCAAGATTGAGGCTAAAAGGAAGTTGACTTAACAAGAGAGTCTTTTATACTCAACAAGAGAGTGTTTTTATATGTCTTGATAAAGCCCAAGACGGAGGCTAAAAGGTGATTGACTCAACAAGAGAGTCTTTTATACTCAACAATAGAGTGTTTTGTTGTCTCGTACGAAGCCCGAGATTGAGGCTAAAAGGGGATTGACTCAACAAGAGAATCTTTTATACTCAACAAGAGAGTGTTTTAGTATCTCGTACGAAGCCCGAGATAGAGGCTAATGGGGGATTGACTCAACAAGAGAGTCTTTATACTCAACAAGAGAGTGTTTGTGTATGTCATGTACAAAGCCCAAAACGGAGGCTAAAAGGAGATTGACTCAACAAGAGAGTCTTTTACACTCAACAAGAGAGTGATTTTGGTATCTCGTACAAAGCCCGAGATGGAGGCTAAAAGGAGACTGACTCAACAAGAGAGTCTTTTATACTCAACAAGAGAGGGATTTTGGTATCTCGTACAAAGCCCGAGATGGAGGCTGAAGGGAGACTGACTCAACAAGAGAGTCTGAAAAGGTTAGCTCCTCTAGGGAGAATCATTTGTACAAAAGCCCATGAGGAGGCTGACTTATCGCTGTGGATTCTGGAGATCCAGAAGCGAGTCTAAGTGTAGGGACTCTCATGAGAGAGACCGGGTTTCTACCTAGGTTTGAAGGGAACTTGAGAATGTCTTTGAGACTTAAGGGTCTTAGACTGTCCAAGTCTAGAGTTTTATCTTTTGTACAATGCCCAAGAGGAGGCACGACATTAAGGGATGAGTATCAACCCTAAAGTGGCCAGAGGTTTGACACTGGAAAAACTGCTCTAGCAAAGGATGACTAAGTTCTGTCTTATACCTTTAAGAGGTTGTCAGGGTCCTTGTATTAAGCCCAAGAGAAGGCATGAGAACTTCTAAGAAGTCGAAGGGTCCTTGTACAACGCCCAAGAGGAGACGGGGATGTTTTTAGGAAGAATGTGGGTCCCTAAACCCCGAGAAGTTCAAGACATGCTATTCACCGAGAATAGAACAAGCCAGGAAAGTCCGAGAATTTGGAAGAAACTCAAGAGATGCTATTCACGGAGAATAGAACAACTCTGGGAAATAGAGTTTCTTTGACAATTTCTAAGAGTGACAGTCTAAGAAAGGGTTCACCGAGAATGGTGCCTTTCACGTCTCCATATTGTTTAACCCCAAGAGGAGGGAAGAATGTATCTGGAAATCCTATGGGGATCTAGTTTTGTTTGTATTTAAGAGTGACCAATAATGCTTTACTTAGTGCTAGACGTAGTTGCCGGGGAAAACTCTAAATAACTATACTAGTATTACACAGTGGATATTGGACAAGTATATAAAAGTTTGGGAAAGAAGACTTACAGTGAAACAGCCCCACAATACAGTTATATATATATATATATATATATATATATATGAAAGCGGTAAATGAAAGCGGATAAACACTTACTCAGTTGTAGAGCTTCCATGCTGTTTGGTTAGTTGTTAAACAAAGAAAACTTTGACAACAATATTATATTCAAAATCAAAGGAGAAAGCGCTTTGAAAAGTTGTTGGGGCTTACAGCTCACGGAGAGGCCCAAGGTTTAACGATGATTACACCGTGGTTTTGTAAACTGTACAGAGGTACTTATACAATAAGGGAGACCCACAAAGTTTTTATGTACAAGGGGGTTTTGGGTCTTACACTCTATTAGAGGCCCAAAGGGTTTGAAAAGAAATGGGGCTTATAACTCGAGGGTAGCCCCAAGTTTTAAACTAGCGATCGCGCCGAGATTCTTCTTTTAACGCAGAGGGGCTTATACAATATCTGAGGCCCAAAAAGGTTTTGGTCAAAAGGGGATTGGGTCTTACACTCTATTAGAGGCCCAAAGGTTTATTTTAAGGAATGGGTCTTATAGCTCAAGGAGAGGCCCAGGGTTTTGTTTTAAAAGGCGACGATCGCGCCGAAATTTTGAAAATACAACGGGACTTATACAATGTCTGAGGCCCAAAAAGGTTTGTATTTACAAAGGGTTGGGTCTTACACTCTACTAAGAGGCCCAAAGATTATTTTTGTACAAGTGATGGGGCTTACAGCTCGAGGAGATGCCCAGATGATTTGTTTGAAAACGGCGATCGTGCTGAGGTTTTTGAAAGTACAATGGGTCTTATACGATGACCGAGACCCAAATTATTTTGGTTTCAAAAAGGGTTGGGTCTTACACTCTATTAGAGGCCCAAAGTGTTTTGAAAATGATTTGTGAGGGTGAAAATCAAAGAAACCCTAATTTTGTTTTTCTTTAAAAGTAAATATTTAAAAAAAAAATCAATAAAAATGATAAAAATACCAAATGAGTTTGAATAAACCACTTGTGATTTTTGTTTAAGGTTTGAATAATGAGGTTTTAATCACAAGATGAATTAAAACTCGTTTCGTTTTGATTTTCAAGGTAAATATTCACTTTTAAAATGTTTAAAAACAATTAAAAATGAATTTATACACAAAAATACTAATTATATTAAATAAATAATATAAATCTAATTTTTTTGTGGAATAAAATATTTCATCATTTTTGTGATTTTTTGCAAAAAGAACCAATACAAAATAATTAAAATTGAGAAAGTTATTAATTTTTCAAATCATTAAAAATAATAATAAAAAGTGGAAAAAAATAGCAAAAAGAGGATCTGGGGCGAGGGCGATTCGAACCCCAGACCTCTTGTGTACAGGGCGCGCGCCTTACCACTGGGGTGGTGATACATCTGTTGATTGAAACAAAACCACAAATATACAAGGCTTGCCTTGTTTTCTAGGCCTGGCCAAGGCAAGGCAAGACAAGATTTTGGGCAGAAACGTGAAGGCCATAACTTTCTCATTTCTCCATGGATGGAGACAAAATTTATATGTAGCTGGCCTAGAATTTCACAAGGAATCCAATGGTGGTGGTGGTTTTTCCAGAAAACAAATCCTCCTCAAAACCCAATAGTGGTTTTGAAATAGGCCATGCTTTGCATTTTCTGTGCTACCTCTTGGTACAGGTATGAATTACATGATAAATTGGTCCAAACACAACACATATAACATGTATAAGGGATGCATGATCAGTGGACCTCAAAGCAAGGCATATTTCAGAGAGTTCAAGTTGTGATGCTTACCTCTTTTTGGAGCTTTTGGGTTATCTACCAAGTGCTTTGTTCCATAAATGTTTTGATGATTTGGACAATCTCAAATGATCCCTTAGAAGCTTTTAGAGTGGTTGGAACCAGCTGGAAACCTCAGGAATGGAAACTGGCCCTTTCTTGCAAAAGGGGCAAAAGTGGCCAAAATAGCAACTCTCTCAAATGGTGTTTCAGATGTGTGAAACCATTTGGGACAGTTCAAGGATGATATTTGGAGTGTGTTTAAGGTTTTATCTGGTTTGGAAAGTCACTTAATCAAGACATGGCTTGAAAAATGCAAAAGGCCCTATTTTGAGGTTTTGGGAGGGGACTTTGTGATTTTGGTGTTACAGGACACTTGTGAGAGTTTGGACAACTTAGATATGACATATTGGATGTGTTTGGATCATGAGCTGTGATGGAATTGCTCTCTAACTCAAAAACTCAGAGTTACCTTGCTAAAGAAGGCATTTTTGCTTAGAGAAAGAGATTTTGAGGAAAGCAAGTGTTGTAGTGCTTTGGTGTACTTAAATTTAGCACAAATGAGCTCTATTTATAGTAGAGCAAGTTTGTCTTGGCTACAATAGTGAATGGCAACTGCAGCAGAGGTTTGGCCAATGTTGAGCAATAGGAATCCAAGTCTCCTCTAGCCATTGACTAGAGGTTAGGGCACAGGCTGCTGGTTCCCTTGGTCTTGGATAAGTCTTGACTGAATTTAGTTGGGAATGGCTCAGTCCATGCCACCTTGGTGCATCCATTAAATGCTCCAAACCAAAATTGGAGTCTTGTCCCTCTTTTAGGCATTTCTAGGTTTGGCATGCTACTTTTGGTTCCAAAGACTTAGGAGGCTAATGGATCAGTGTTTTTCCCTCCTTGATCCCCCCTTGAGGTGTTCAGATGGATAGATTTGCTTGCCCTTTGCAAAATTTGAGCAAATCGAGCAAAATCCCCAAATCTGCCTTGCCATGACAGTTTGCAGCAAGGCATATTGGCATGGTCATATCTTATGGTGTAAGTGGAGTTTCATGGAGTTCTTGGCCATTTTGGAAAGCCCTCATATGATACAACATGTGTGTGATCATAGTTGGTCTTGATACTTTTTGTATCCAAGTGAAAAATGCCCTTACATTTGGAAAAAAGACAAGGCAGATTCTGACTTAGTGAAAATTTCACTAAGTGTTGGAAAAATGACATTTCATGTTTCCAGCCATTTTGATCATTCCATAACTCAAACTTCATGATGAATTGGAATGAGGTGTAGTTGAAGCTTTTGTAGAGGGCCATGAGAGCTACAAATCCAGCTTTGAATGGGAAAAAATGGCCTTGTGGTTTATGAGTTATGATCCTCCAAAGTTAGTACCCTAGCCACTTAGTTCCATAACTTAGAAAATTTTCTAAGTTTTTATGGTTACCCCTTTTACAAGCTATCCCACTTTTCTTGATTTTTCTTGATGAATGATGATCCAAATCACACATTAACATCACTTTAGGGTTAAAGAACCATAATTGTGAAAAATCTCAAAAAGTCAAAGTTGACTTTTGTGCACAGTTGACTTTTTGTCAGATGAATTCCAAGTTGTGCGATGCTCTATGAAATCAAGTCCTTGACCTAAATCAAACTTGATGGATTGATTTCATAGGTGTTATGAGGTGTATTGAATCATGTCCCAAGGTTTGGGAGCATGTCTTGGTCAAAAGTCAAAGGCACAGTTGACTTTTTTCGCGAAACCCTAACTGTGGTTTTGATGAAATTGAAAATTATTGATCAAGCTTCTTGGATCAATCCATTGTTGCAAATGGATCAATGTGGTTTATTAGAGACCCTCCAATCATGTCTTGAGGTCTTGGCTCATGATTTGTCCAAAAAGTCAACTTAGGGGTGAATTAGGTCAAGAAACCCTAATTCCTAATTTTTTTATGAATGCATCCCCTGAGGCTAAATTGACTTGATGATTGAGTCCATGAGGTTCCATGGAGTATATTAAGTTATGCTTTGAAGCATTGGCTCATGCCCAGAGGAAAATTTACATCTGGAGGCCCTGGTCGACCAAAACCCTAATTTGGTGACACTGTCGATCTTAAGGCTTAATCCACCTGGAATGCTGCAACATTGTGCTTGATTCTTGTTGTGGGAGTCCTCTTGATCCATTGTGGATGTTTGATATGTTTAGACAAGTTGAAGATCATGTCATTCCTTGATTGATCCCTTGTCTAAGACTCTGAGAGGGCTTGAAACCCTAATTTTGATAGTAGTGAATGCTCACCCATCTTTGGGGAGACTGATGAGGCATGATGGTTCATCCATATTGTGATGATGATTTGCACAATGATGGGAAATCTTAGTGGTTAAATTTTGGGGTATGACAGGTGTCAGAGCTTATGATCAACCGTGGATATTCTTTCCAAAACTGAGATAACTCGGTCTATTCATACTATTTTGTTGCTCCTTGATGGTGGCTGTTTAGAACCAAGTGTAATCTTCCATGATTTGAATTAGCACTTGCCATATTGACATCACGGCTACAACAGAGAATCGACAGTATCACATGAATTAAATTTGGCATTAAATTAAATCATCATCATTAGTTTTAAATCACAAAGAATCAGGAGCATTCGTGGAAATATTCACAACACAATCTCACATAATCAAACATGTTTGAGACAGCCTTTAACCCTTTCCAAAATAATACGAATCCTCACAATTCAAGTTGCAGACAAATTCTGGAATCATTCCAAAACAGTTCGCAGGCATGTCGGCAAGAAAACAGAAAGGAATCGACAACAATTGTTTTGCATTCATTTTCAAATTCATTGCACAAGGATTATAAGAGGACAACAGAGATTCACAGATAGAAGGGGAGAGACAGACCAGAAAATTCATCAATCCACATCAGTATTCATACATACCAAAAACACACTCGCAGAGAAATTCACACCGGTATTCAAAGAAAACACAGCGTCGTATACACACAGTTTCTCCATAGCAATAACAGGGATGCAGAAACACATTCACTAAAAACCCATTGCATAATTTGTTTAGCAGAAAATCACAGTGAGAAAATAATCATCACACACCTTCACAAACAAAGCACCATAGCAGAGTTTCTCAGGGCAGAAAGCACACGAGCATAGAGATTACAAACGCACCCGACTAAAATCACACAGAGGGAGCAATCAAACACGCGCACCACGAGAAGATCGAAGACAAGCGAATTGTTCAAACATTCACGCCAGCAAAGGAAAGGAGGCAGTTTTTCAAAAAAACTTATAACAACACACACACACACACGTAGTGAAGAAGATCACATTCTCATAGCAGGGGACGGTTTTTCACAGCAGCAAAGAATCACATATCCACACGCAGCAGTTAAAGAAAGAACAAGAGGAATAAGCAAAACCTCACACCACAACTGGAATTGCGCCACTAGTTTAGAGCCATAGCCAGTGACTTATGCAGTGACCCCGCCGTTGTTCTTCGCTTCTCCGATTGCGCTTCTAATTCGATGCTCCCTACCCACGCGCCGCAACCTCTATCGCCATCAGCTGCAAGTTCAAGGTTCGATTTTCATGTTTGAGTTCTCTAAATGTTTTGCTCATGTTTTTGCAATAAGAAAGAATGAAAGGATGCGACTTTACTCATGTTGTTCTATTTGTTTACGTTTTCCTATCCATACCTGAGTTGATTGAAACAAGAAGGCCTCTAGGTTAACACTTGTTGGGGTAGGATAGCTGGATCGGATCCGACCCAATCTGTTTTGGGCGCCCCAACTTAATTGGGCTTCTTTTCTTTCTTTAACACACCCCTGGCCCATGTTGTTCTTTTATTCAATTTTATTTATTTATTTATTTTAGAAATAGGTTTTTTGATGGAAAAAACTTATGCATTTATTTCCTATAAAAATAAAAAAACAACAATTTCTTTGTTTATTTTTAGAATTTAATTTCGAAGAAATAACTTAGGACTTAATTGTTAAAAAATAATTTTAATTTTTTAATTTTGATTGGTTAGGTTTTTTAAAATTAATTAGTTACAACTCTGAAGATCCTAATCGATTAATTAAATTTCTGATTAACCTTAATTAAAAATTTAATTAATTCTGAAGCCAACTTTGATTACTTACCTGTCAATGTTGTTATGCTAAGTGTTCGTTGTGATTCACATGATCCCATAGGATTCTCAATTTAATTTTAACCTCTGTTCAATTCGAATTAAGTGTAGACCTCATGATAAAACTTCATACCCTGCTTCTTGTTGTTGCTTATCCCCTAATTCCAAAGGAAAGGATCTCATTCTGTTGACTACCAGGTCATACTTAACTTTAGGACCTTCCCCTTTATCCTAACCTTAGGATCGGAGTCGCCGTACTCCATGTAAGTTCCTACCATGGACACTTACAACACTTACTTCCCTTTCAACTTTAACCTTAACTTTGGAGTCGTCGTACTCCATGTAAGTGTCTTTCCATGGATACTTACCTTCCCCCTAGAACCTTGACCACAGTCAAGAATTCCTCACCCTCATTGAGGGGAACTACAAATGTTATGATTTCATTCCCTTCAGGATACGTAGGCACGAGATGTGATGTCTTGACGAGCATACTTAGATACTAACCCCTAGGTCATTCCCTTAGCAGATTACCCTTAGCAATAACAACAGAATAACACAGATACTAACAAGAGGTTCCTGTAGAGTACTACAGATATTTATGATGCTAACACCTTTCCTAGGTATAACCAACCCCCGAACCTTAGATCTCTAGCTTTGTTCTTACATAACGCAATTAGGGTTTTCGACCTTTACCCTTTCCTTTGGATAAATCAAAGTTCAGTGGTGAACTTCATGATTTGTGATTCGAGTTAATATAATAGCTTGATATCTGATTCTCACCGCGACAGGAATGGCGACTTCACTGGGGACTATTTCTCTTAAGATGGTTAAGCGTACCTTGTTTATATTGGTGTTGTTTTACATGATTGCTTGCTTGTATATCTGTACATATTCATATTTGTATATATACCTGTTGTGCTTGGGTTTTTCTGTGTGCAGGGTTGTTACCTTGAGTGGTGAGATAAGTCCTAATCTGGACTTGAGCGTACACATATGATAGGATTGTGGTGTAATCAATAATCGGCTGTTGGGAGTAGTCCTAACATGTTTGGCATATGATGACCACGCTCAGTGGAGGCCCCTTTGGGATTATTGATGTCTGGTGCGAGTAGTCGTATTGATGTCACTTTTTCCGACCTGGGAGTCCGTGATACTGAGGACCTTTAGTTACCCTTTACCTCACTTAGTCTTTTTAGGACGTAATGCAGTGATTATCCAGGTGTAGACATGTGATGGTTGTCATGCGATACTACACTCAGACAAGTTTATCTTTAGAATATTATTAACCCTCACGAGTAGTCATGTAAGCTGATAATATCCGAAATATTTATCGATGACTCTGGGAACTTCTAGAACCTTGTTCTGCAGATACAAGAACCTACAGTACATACCTTTTAGGACGAGTAGGCCATGGCTCCATGCTCATGATCTTAAAACCTAGGCCTTTGTTTGTTTGCCTGTATATGTGTATCTGTGATTATCTGTGTTTATGCATCCATTCATCCATACATTCATGCATTCATGAATAACCCTTTGGTTTCTAGGAACTCAATTGTTCTTTCCTTTGCAAAATCAATAAAGATCATGGATTATAAAATGAAACTTTTTCAGTCTTTCCGAAATGTTTGTAACCTACTTTTGAGTTCCTTGAAACCATAGTATTCCATTGCATATCATTTGTATCTTTGTATGATTCATTGCATGCATCTGTTTGTCCAGTGACTCATTTCTAGCTGTCTCTATCTTCCAGCGCCATCTGTCAGTCGTCAAGCTGATTCCTCGACACAGATATAGGACTAGAGCTAACTATAAACGCAAGATGTCAGAGCAAGAAGTGCACAACGCAGAGATCCGAATGGAGATCGATGATCTTAAGTCAAGCATGACAAAACTCACTGAAATGCTCCTGGTCTTGATTGCTAGAGGAGAGCAACCCCAAAGGATTGTATTCCAGGAGGTTTCAAATGATGATCCTCAGCCTGTTCAGGTGCCACCTTCCACTTGGCCAGAGTTTGGTTTGCCCCATGACTACTCTCCACCTCTTGCATCTATTGCTATGATTTGTTAGACTGCCAGACCAGTGTTTCAAGCTCCAGTTTTCGCCTAGCCTATACCTGTGGTTCATGTTGTTGCCCAGACTACTTAAGCTCCTTTTGAGAACCCTCTCTATGAGCACAATGCTGCCAGAGCATGCCAAGTGAAGCTTCAGTCAACTTCAGCAGACTATCTTCCTAAAAGCCAGTGTTTCAGACAAGACAGCTCATCTTTGTTTCTGATTAGTCACTAGGCCATGTTTCTTATTGTTTGCATTTTCCTTATTTGTATTAGCTATTTGTATTCAAATTATGTTTGTACTTTCGTAATTAATAAAATGAGCATTGCGACTTTTAATTCAATTCATTTTGTCCATTATTTACATCTTTATGCTTTCCTTCTAAAAAAATAATATAAATAAATAAATAATATCTCTTGTCCACTTTCTTTTGATTATGCAAAGATTGAAGGGAGGATGACAAAAACGTTATACTCATAATTATTGTTGGTATGCTTTCAAATCAAAATTTTGCTGACGATGTAAGGCATTCTTTCAATTCCCAAACACTGGAGACATAAGGAAGATAATCCCTTGTTAAACCCTTCGAGCCATGAAGTAGGAGTTTCTTTCTTTACAAAAAACCCACAATCTTAACCTGGGGCAGGGTAGTTCTCAGTTAACCTGATTGTGCATTCAAATACAAAAGTTTCGTGCAATACACCTTTCACATAAAGGTTGCATCCACAAATTTTCCTTCGTACACAGCAAGCAAGTGTCGAATATGTCTTTCAAATCGGAAGCCAGTGATGGTTCACTGTAATCATTAAGCCAGACATTCACAACCTTTCAACTCTTCCAAATTAAATGAATAAATGATGTACAAGTTGTTCCCAAAGTGATAAATAAAGAAGGATCGTCAAGAAATCCTTACTCAAAGATTGAGCCGAGTCCCTTTCTAAGCAAAAGTAAGAAAGATGGGATGCTCATACAAAGAGAAATAAGAACAAGCTTGTATGACAACCAAAAGTTGTAAGGAAGCAGTGACTGTCATCTCAATGGTCCCTTGACTTCTGAACCATCATTATCATCAGTATAATTCCCGGCCTCTTGGGAACCTGAGTGCGTAGTTTGAGTTAACTGAGTGTAGGACTAGAGATCGTCACGAAGATTGGGTGGGTACAAATAAACTTTGAACTTTTATCCTTTGTTTCTTAAACTGGGAACCAGGCCACATTACAACCCTCAAAAGACCTAACTAAAGCAAGGTTATTTTGAAAGCATATTATAGCAAGATTGCGTAAACTAACTCCAAAAGACCTTTGCAGATCATTTGTTTTGGCATTACACCTTTGCTTAAACTTTTCACTTTGATGTTTTGAACCGCCGTGTTCTGACCAATGACTCATATACTTTTCATCTTTCAAAAAAATGATTTTGATTTCAAAAGTTACGTGAACTTTGCATTTACTGTGTTTGTATGAACACTTTTGTTTGCAAACTGGCTTCCTCTTAAGGAATTTTCAAACAGTTGAGAAACTTGGTCGATGGTCCAATTAGGGGCAAGTTCCTTCCATATCCTATTGAGAATCAGTTCAAGATTTGTGGTTCAGTGAAAGTCCTTATCATAATTGGTTTATACAGAAGATTTTTCAAGACTCATGTTGGGGCAAGGTTTCCAAGCTCATAGTAATACAGTCATTTCCAGCATCAATCCAGCTGAGGCAATGATCAACTCATCTACAACAGTTAGCTAATATGGGGCAGCTTACTTGAAGAATCCCCAAGCAACTCTTCATCTTTCCTACAGGGATCATTAATTTGATACAGTTTACTAGTGTGGCAGAATTGTGTTCAGTAGCATCTTTAGTCCCCAAGCAGAATGGCAGTGATCTCTGTGTTGAGGAATCTGTCTTCCAGTCCTGTCTTCTCTCTAAGAGTCAAGTTATGTCGTCGACGTCTACATTACATCTGCATTTACATTTGATCATACATCATCTGCATAATTCATATACATATGCATAGCAAGAGTGGCATCCGCATTTGCACTTATTTGCATTTTCCATAGGTCATGTTGTTATCCATGTCTTACCTTGTCATCTAAGTCCAACTTACTTGGCACCTACCAAACAAACATTGTCGCGTCTATCCAATGCTTTCTTGGGTATATCACTTTGTTCACATTCATCCAATACTTTCTTGGACGTTATGATTTCTTTGTATCCAATGCCTTCTTGGGTATCACCTTGTTCACATTCATCCAATGCTTTCTTGGATACTGTGATTCCTTTTGTCCAATGCTTTCTTGGATCACTACTTTGTTCACGTTCATCTAAAGCCATTATTAGATATTGTGATTATACCTTTCATTCAAATCTATTATTGGATGACTGGTTTCTTTGCATCCAATGCTTTCTTAGATACTGTGATTCCTTTTATCCAATGCTTTCTTGGATCTCTACTTTGTTTATATTCATCTAAAGCCATTATTAGATATTGGGATTATACCTTTCATTCAAAGCCATTATTGGATGACTGGCTTCTTTGCATCCAATGCTTTCTTGGATCCCTACCTTGTTCACAATCATCTAAAGCCATTATTAAATATTGTGATTATACCTTTCATTCAAAGCCATTATTGGATGTCTGGTGTCTTTCTATCCAATGCCTTCTTGGATTACACTATTTATCTCATTCTCATCTGATGCCTTCTAAGATATTATGAGTTTTCCTTGAAGGTACGAGAAAGACACAAGAAAGGGGGGGTTTGAATTGTGTTTTCACTCTTAAAAACTTTTCACCTCTTATCGTTAAAGCGCTAAGAGAATATCAGAATTCGTTGAGAGACTCTGACTCGAGATGCATCCTTTAGATCTTGCAATGCATAAAGCATAAGGAACAACAAGAGTCTGAATAAGATATGCATGATTCAGAACTTGCAGTGCAGAAGCTTATCTGAGTCAAGTTGCAAGGTTCTGATTTGTTTATGTAAGGTTATGATAATTAATAGAAAGACATAAACAATAAATCAAAGCATAAGCAAGAGTAAAGAACACACGATATATTCTGGTTCACCTGAGCCATTCTCAAGCTAATCCAGTCCACCCTTCCAAGGTGATTTTGCCTTGAGCACAAGGACTTAATCCACTATAATCCAATCTGATTACAGATGCACGGGCAACAGCCGGTGACTAACAACCTGCACAACCGCAGTTGTGACTAACCCACAATGAACCGTTCAGGGATTCAACTTAATGAATATAACGAACATTGACCTAATAGGTTCCAATCTCGCAAGATCTACTATCAGGATTTTACAGCTAAAAGTTCAAGGATTCGTCTCAACGAATATAACGTTTACTGACCTTTTTCAGGATTTCCCACAATGACACCAAGTCATTGTCTTCTCAAGTCTCCAGTCACACTGACCACTCGAGAAATCCTAATTCACATAGAATTAGTTAAACTGGAGATTACAATGATGCTTCTTAACAAGCAGATAACTCCTAAGATTAAGTACAAAAGTACACACAAGTGTTTAAGCAAGACGTGAGCAACAACTCCTTTCTATCTTAAGATTCTACAAAGATGTATGTTGATTTGACAATTGATGACATCTTATAGATCTTCTTCTTCTTCGTCTTCTTGGTTAAGCAAGCTTCAAGCAACAACTCCTTGCTTCGAATCTTCAATGTAGCTCAGACGAGAAGGTGGTTGATGACTTGACTGATTTGCAATATTGTCTTCTTCATCAACAACTTCTGTTTCAATTGTTGTTGTTTTGTTGATTTATGATCTTGAGCTTCAACAACAATGGTCATATATTAATGGTGATAGCATTGGATATTAAGTGTTACAACGAGAACTCATCGTTGTGGCTATCGTCACATAGACTTGATCGATTATGTAATTGATACAACAAAAATCGACATCTTCAGAAGCGTTTTGTCTTTTCTTTTATAGCCATGTAAAATAGAGTCGTTAAAGAGCCATTGGATGTTTGAAAAGATTCGTTATGCAATGATGAAAGTTGTACTGCCATATCTTCTTTTTATTGTAGAATAAGTGATGGGATAGTCATTTAGAACGGTGTACGGTCATTGCTAACGATAACATTTGTCTTCAAATCTTCAGAGACTTCTAATGGTAATTAATTGAAGCATGAGTAGAGACTTTGTAACTGGGTCTTTAGATCTTTCAAGTCTTCCGTCTTCAAAACTTGTCCATTAGGAATCTGCCTTCAGCACTTGAGCACTTATCTTGAAACCCGTTATCTTCACTGCTTCAAGTCTTCAGAATCTTCAGAACCTTTTTCACTCAGAACCCTGTCTTCAGAGTCTTCAGCACTTGAACTTTTGAACCTTGATCTTCAGAGCACTTCAGTCTTCAGAATCTTACTGCACTTGGTCTTTAGAGCCTTCAGCTTTCAGAACTTCAAGTCATGAGAATCTTCAGCACTTTGGTTTTCCACAAGATTATCTTTTTTAGAAGCTTCGCTATCTTCAGAATCACAACCACTTTCAGAGAGCATCCACAAGAGCATTGTAACAGCAATATCGGCATCCTTGGATCTGACTGATTATGATTAGATACAGAAGCATACTTGCTTCTTGCGACTTGTGTCACACATAGTAACTTTGCATATAATCAATTATGCACATCTGGATGGTGCTTGTTGGATTTGATATCTTCTATGATTATGATCTGCACACACCACACATTAGAACATAAAATAATTCTTTCATAAATACCCATTGTTATCATCAAAACATAGAGATGACTTGCAGAGACAACTCTTGCTCTAACATGTCTTTCATTCAAAGCCATTATTGGATGTCTGGTGTCTTTCTGTCCAATGCCTTCTTGGATTACACTATTTATCTCATTTCATCTAATGCCTTCTCAGATATTATGAGTTTGCCTTTCATTCAAAGCCGTTATTGGATGTTTGGTGTCTTTTTCATCCAATGCCATTCTTGGATGATGCTTTTCCAGATATTTCGCTTTGTTTATTCTAATGCTTTTCCGGAATGACATTGATTTTACCATCTGATGTTTTCCCAAATGTGTCTGCTCTTGATGCTTTTCCAGAGCTCCCTTTGTGTCTATCTGATGCTCTTCTGGATGTGACCTTGTTTATCTGATGTTCTTTCGGATATGTGACTTTATTCTGATGCTTTTCCAGAACCCCGTTTGTGTTTATCTAACGTTCTTCCAAATATGACCTTGTTGCTTATCTGATGTTCTTCCTGATATGTCTTCAAAATCTTTTCCCGTACATTTAATGCTTTTCTAAATGTTTCAGATGAATCTTCAGAATCATTGTTTTCATCTAATGCTCTTCTAGATGTCTTTAATTTGTTTCTGACTTTGGTTAACAGATGATGACTGTAACATTTTTCCCCTATGACATCATTCCTCACAGGATCTTTGTCTTTGCATTCATTTCATATCATATCATTTCATGTCATATCATATGCATTTGTGGCATCTTAGGGCAAAAAATTGTGCATGTTTATTTTTAAATCTCTCCTATCACGTCAAGACGAAGATTTCAATCTCCATATCTCCGGATAAAAGAAACTTGAATAGGGGCATCTGTCATACCTTAATTTTTTACCATAAGATTTCACCTCTTTTTGCATTATATCGGATATCTGCATGCTTTATTACTAACAGATTTGTGTAGGAATATTGGTGTTCATTCTCTCAGAGTTTATGATCACTAATGATATATTTACAACTCTCTAATGATGGTGACATACTTGAATATTCAAGCCTCATCCACAAGAAGATTCAAGTGAAGTGCTTATATGATTATTATATCCAGCAAAATGACTTAAAGCTTTAGAGTTTGAAAGAGAGAAAGTATGAAAGCCCACCTTATAACGTCTGTCTAAGCGATAAGTGTATTGTAAAGACACAATGGATGTCGATGCAAAATTCAACCCAAGGACCAAAAAGTCCAAAAATCCTGAAAATGTATTAAATAATAGATTAGGCTCATGACCTAATAGATTAGATGAGCTCAAAATTAAAATATTGGTGCACCAAATAATCAATTAGGAACATGAGTTAATCGATTAGAGCCTTAAAAATCAATGCAATGGCTTGTTCCAATATCCACCTGTATGCCTTGAATGACCTAATCGATTAGAACCCCTTCTAATCGATTAGGAAGTGACTATAAAAAGGTATGTTCCTTCTTCATCTTTTATCTCATTCCATCGTCTATTGTGTGCACTGTCTTAGTTTTTTGAGCATTTTTCTCTTCATTTCTTCATCATCATCACAATTACACCCAAAAGAGCTTATACAACCCAATCCCCGTCCTCCTACCAATCTAAAATCTTCCCAACCAAAGAAGAAGAAACCAACTACAATTAATATTATGGTGATAGAGAGATATTTGAATCTCGCTACTTGAATGAGCAATTCTTTAGTAGTGCAACTTTGTTGAAGCCTTCATTGTAGCCGGTTTGAGGAACTTTGTCTTAGAAGTACCTCAAGAAATATTCCCTCACTTGGAAAGATTATTTTACACCAACCCTAAGTACTCAAATGGTTTTCTCAACTCCGAAGTTAAGAAACATCCCATCCAACTAAGTCTTGAAGACTTCACGCAAGTTTGCAGCCTTCCTTGCAACAAATATGACTATGATGAAACACAAGAAGGTAATGAGTTTAATTTTGATATAGCTACTAATTCCTTTTTGATTGATCAAACCTCCATCATTCCAATTTTGTGCATCATTGGCTTAATACGCCCGAATATTCAAGGAATTCACTATATGATGAATCATGTTCTCTTCCCAAAAAATAGTAACTCCAACCATATAAGCATATCAGATATACCTCCGGTTTAGTTTTTGGTAAAAAGAGTTGAGAAAAATTAGCTGATGTAGTGATCCATCATATGATAGATAGCAAAAGAAGAGTGTTAGCTATAATTTAGAGGAAGAGGAATCAAGGATTAAATTATCAAAAATAGGAAAAGACACCTTAATTTAGATGAGGTTCAAAATTGCATCACTATCTCCTAAAGCACCTCCAAGACCATGAGGAGAAAAAACTAACCTTCATCCTTCTTCCCAAAATAACCTGAACAACCTCCTTCAGAATCAAAAGATGATGACAAGGACGCACATTAGTAAAAAATCAAGGATTCACTGCCTCATTGAAAAACTCAAAAATCCCATCTCATATATCCAATTGTGTCAAATGAGGATGATGAAGAGGTGACCTAGTTATTTGCTTAAATATTTTTGCTAGGTTTGTCTTTAATGTCTTTCCTTTCTTTTTTCCATTCATGTTTTCTCTTTGTTGTCAATTTCATGGTTTATTGTACTTTGAATTCAGTACCTTTGAATTAATAAAATGTTTTCCTTCTTAGCAATATGTTTGACTATGTGAACAACGTGCTTACATATTTATTTTTTTGTCTTGCATATTTAACCGTCTTTTTTATTATGACAGGGGGAATATACTCTCACTGCTACAAAAAGCACGTTTTACCATGGTTGGAAAAAGGATATTACCACAGTTTGAGGTCAGTGTAACGAAGAGTGTGGTAGTATGTAACCTCTTTACAACCACGAGCTAATAGTCGTGGTAAAAACATAATAGTGTGTAACATATCACCACAGTTGTAGAAACTGAAATTCTGGCACGCAGATACTAGATGTCGAGACAGATGCTACCACATTAGGATCAAAACAATTTGATCACTCACAAATATACATAACAGAAATAAATGACAAAAAAATTAAAATAACACCAGTAGTTGTTAACCCAGTTCGGCGCAACTCACCTACATCTTGGGGCTACCAAGCAAGGAAGGAAATTCACTATGACAGTATTAGTTCAAAGCTAAACTCCCCTGTTTACAACTTCTCGACTAATCACTACCTTGTGCAACTTCTACCTAGACACCCTCTAGATATGAGATCCCCCTCTCACTTCCTACCAATCACAAACCCATGACAATTCAACAACAACCCAAAAAGAAGTACCAACCCTTCCAAGTACAATACTTAGTTTTACTTAAAAGCTTCAACTAAGAACAATACACTCTTGCTTAAAAGCTTTGAGTGAACAATTAACAATGAACAATTAGTCAACACAATGCATCAAACTTGATACAAAAGTGACATACAAACAAAAACACACTAAACCCTAAAGTGAATCTAATGCACGACTAATCCTTATTCTTCAAATTCCATGTAATGTCCACCTTGTAATAGGGTTAGGTATTCTCTTTAAATAGCCTTCTGTCCACTTGGGCTTGGGCTCTTGATGCGTAAAACCACCAGGAATCAACTTTAAATCATAAGCATAATCTCTTGCACAATAATAGAAACAAAAGTACAAAGTTCCCTAAAAAGGTTCAAAGATCCTTTTTATGAAAAACAACACAATATGTCAAAACAGAAGTTCCCACAATATCCCTCATTGGATAACGCAAACGTGTGAATTAAAACATACTAAAAATACCAAAACAAGTATGCCCTAACTTTCTGGTATAACATGTCATGGCACATGTCCCAATATCATGCTGAACATGATGTTTGTCTGTCATAGCAGAACATCTGGCATAACATCTTGCTGACAGCATGTTGTTTTACCAAAATGTTGTCGATCCAAAAACCACAGAACTTACAATCTCCTCTTTTGGAAAATTTTGGCTAAAACAACCTTAGCACACATCAGAGGCATACACAGCAGAATCAAAACAGAAACACCAGATAGTAAGAACCACAAACCCAAAAATGTCAAGGCAATAGAGCACACCAGATATCACAATGTCAAGACATCTAGTCTGACATCGCAAATCAATGAAAACAACACAAGCTACATGAGAACATGTAAGCTTTGTACAAACTGCAACTTTGCAGCTACATAACAGAAAGGTACAACGCTCCCCCTATCATACATAACCAATACTCCCCCTCAAGGAGAAAACCGAAATCACAAGAAAAACACACATGAACTCTTGCAAGTTCATACAATAAAACCACATTTCAAAAGCACCAAACACAAGCTTACTCCCCTGAACATCACAACCTACTGCAGAGAAAATTCATTTTCCCAGACACAGCAAATGAAATGATGTCTAAACAGCAACATAAAAGAAACCATAAGACTAGAATGAACAGGTCTATGATTCACACTCTGAGACTTTCTCCCTTTCACAGTATCGACGTTATCATCACCATACTACTCCCCATTTTTAGCCATAAATTTGACACTAGTTTCCTTCTTTTCTTTGTATCCTGCATGATCAAGGTTGATTGTTATATTTCTTCAATAATGCAAATTCCGAGTTCACCTCTTAGTTTCTCAAACTGGTTTGCATCCAAAGCTTTAGTGAAAATATCATCCAATTGCTTCTCAGTGGCTACATGCTCAAGACTGACCAATTTGTATTCAACAAGATCTCTGATAAAGTGATGATGGATGTCAATATGTTTTGTCCTACTATGTTAAACAAGATTCTTGGATATGTTGATAGCACTCAAGTTGTCACAGTACAATGTCATGCCATCTTGCTTGATATTGTACTCCTTCAAGATCTGCTTCATCCAAAGTAGCTGAGAGAAGTTGCTTCTTGCTACAATATACTCAGCCTCAGCAGTGGATAGAGACACACAATTCTGCTTCTTACTGAACCAAGAGTTAATATTGTTTCCCAAGAAGAAACATCCACCAGAGGTGTTTTTCCAATCATCAGCACTACCGGCCCAATCAACATCACAATATCTAACCAACATGGCATCAGAACCATGCGAGTACATCATTCCATAGTCACAAGTACTGTTCACATACTTTAGAATCCTCTTTACTTGATTGATGTGACTAACTTTGGGCTTAGCTTAATACCTAGCACAAATCCCAACAACAAATGTGATATCAGGTCTACTAGTAGTCAGATACAGTAGACTTCCTATCATGCTCTTATAAAGACTTTGATCCACACTAATCCCATTTTCATCTTTAGAAAGCTTCAAATGAGTAGGTGCAAGAGTCTTTTTATGAATGGCCTTTTCCATGCCAAACTTCTTTACTATGTTCTTGGTATACTTGCTTTGGGATATGAAAATAGAATCCTCCATCTGTATAACTTGAAGTTCAAGAAAATAAGTCAATTCCCCTACTAGACTCATCTCAAATTCAAATTGCATTTGTTTGACAAAATGTTGGACCATCTGGTTTGACATTCCACCAAAGACAATGTCATTAACATATATTTGAGCAATCATGAGCTTGCCATCGATTTTGTTAACAAACAAAGTCTTGTCTGTTCCTCCTTTTCTGTACCCATTTCTGACCAAGAATTTTATCAGTCTTTCATACCAAGACCTAGGGGCTTGCTATAGACCATAAAAGCCTTCTTTAGTTTGCACACATGATTTCAAAAAATGGAATCCACAAATCCTTTTGGTTTCTCAACATAAACTTCCTCTTGTAAGAGCCCATTCAAGAAGGCACGTTTTACATCCATCGGTTTGAAGGATAGCCAACTTAAAATTCCAACTTGGTTTGTGATCAACCTGTGTAAAATTTCAGATTGGCTTAGAGACTAACCGCTAAAAGCTTTGCTAGTTCTATAAAGTAAAAACCAACTGCTTCATTTATTAGTTCGTGATGACAGCGACTTAGTTGATCCCAGACCCCGCCCCTAGGGAAGGCAGGCAATTCACTGAATGTGGCATACAAATCAGTACAGTACTACTACAAGCACTAAATACAACAAACAAGTTTAGTAACCAAAAATGGTAGTTAAAATTATTCAATGTACCAAGTTGTAAAAAGTAGGAAAATTCTATAGGCACATTTTCCATTTCATTACAATCAAATACATTATTTCCTTTGTAAAGCAGGAAATTGAGGCTCTTACGCACAAAATATACATTCCGCCATAGATGATGAACGTCGATGGTCTGGCCTAAACTCTAAAGTGAATAAATACTTCACAGGGTAAAAGAGAAAGCCCCATAGTTACAACAATTCATAAATAATAATAATAATAATAATAATAATAATAATAATAATAATAATAATAATAATAATAATAATAATAATAATAATAATAATGCAAATATATGAGCAGTGCTCTAAAGTAGATAATATTTTAGGCACTAAGGTAAAATATTCCATTAAAATAAAAAATCATTAGACCTAAGGCACAAAAGCTTGGGAAGTATTGCCAGAACTAAAAAGCAGTACAAGAAGAGAAAAATAAAGTCTGGGTACTGGGACAACCTCCCTAAGTCACCCATGAAGCGAAATTGAATGGATCCAGAGTCTCAGAAGAAATTACAGCATTGGGGAATAACTTCCTTGCCTGTTCCACATAGTCTTCTCCTCTTCAGAACATCCCGCATAATCCTCTCAAAGAAAGTCACAAAGATCTTGCTACAGATTAGCAACCTCATTTTGGAGGGGTTTCAAAGCCTCTGCATGGTCACTAGTCTCTTGGAGGAAGATTATTTGGCGTTCCTCCACCTAACGAGTCTTATCTTTAATAGAGTCGGAAGCACGAAGACTAAACCCTAAAAAAAATCTCCCCTCTCCTCTTGGCTAAATGCACTCAAGATAGTGTGAGTATCAATTTTCCTTTTTCTCATATCGGTAGAAGGCATCTCACTAGGGTAGAACCCGTACTCATAGTCAATCCTTTGAAACCAGGATTGCAGTTCCTTTTTCATAGTCACCTACTCACCTCGTACAAAGAAAGAGAATTTGATTTAGTATAATAGGACTAAATAGTCTGGTTTAAATGGAACTTGGACCTGTTAGATGACAGGCTTCGATCCAGAGGGAGGTGAATAGATCACAAGTTAAAAATCTGAACTTTTGACAAAAATGGTTTTCAAAAGTTTTATGGCACAGCGAAAATAACCAGAATTGAATCGTCTAACCGAACCTACTATCGAAAAGCTCAAATATGCGTAAAGTTACACAATTGAATTATAATGAACACAAATTATTCAACAACGATTAATCACAAACCAATCAAATGTTAAGTTACACGTGGAGCTTATTTCCAATGATAAAAAATCAATCAAAAGCAAAAGAGACAATTTATCGAACACCTTGTGTGCAATCGATAATGTTTGGAAATTTAATTTGTTTTGTTGATGTTAAAACCAATCACAATCAAAGTGATTATGATTATATCAACAAACTACAATTTAAAACGTAATAAAAAAGTTTATCTCCAAACGAATTTATCAAAACCACAAAAGATTCGATAATTTGCAAACACAAAAATTAAAGAGAGAGAGAGAGAGAGAAAGAGAGAGAGACGCACACACACACACATAAGGATTTGTTTAGGCAATTCCCCAATCGGCCTCACTATGGGTACGTCTGCCCTCAATTCGAATTCAAATTGAGATAGTTGCAAATAACCTTACTTTGCAAACAATATATATACAGGGGATGAAGAAATCTAACCCTACAAACCATGTGGTTTGTTGTTGATTCTACCACCTTCTAACCCTTGATCAAAGTTTGATCAAGTCACCAACAATGTTGCTTCAATCCACCAGTTCTTGTTACTACCTTGCAATACCTCCTGTCTCAAGGTTTTCGCTCGGTTGGATTAATCCCAATCACACACTTGTTGAACCCATGTTTCACAAATAGGATACACTGTCTCACGCTACTCCCTTACAAGGTACCACCTACCTTGTCCCAAGGCCTTTACTCGATCGAATCTGTATTTGCGTGATCTTGTCCAAAACCTTTAAATCCTCAATGATCTTGAAGGAAAACCCCAACTTGGTTTTCTTATTTGAAACACACAAAGAACTCAACCAAATATTCTCGGTTACACCAACCTAATTAGACGTTATCAACCCTAATCTAGATGGTCACCCAATAAAAAAAATGATTATGTGTAATTTGATTGTGTGTATGCATAGAAGAGAGGCTGAAGATGATAAATTTACTTTGTAATCCTGGTTTTGTTTAGGTTTTACACTAGTAACTTGCTAGAAAATGATGCATGTATGTGTGAGTATGTGTGTGTGTGTGTGTGTGTGTGTATATATATATATATATATATATATATATATGTATATATAAGAAATATAAAGCAAAAGGAATGCAAATGGATGGAGGAAAAATAATTTTTTTGGCAAAGGGCATCGTATGTGTTGGCCTATTAAAGCAATAGGTTGGCCTATCAAGGTACTCAGGTCGGCCTATGAAGGTCTCAGGTCGACCTATGAAGGTCTTGTGTCACCCTAAGTGAGGCGACCTAAGGGCAGTTGTTACAGACTTTATTATTGATGCATGGGTGTCAGCCTAAGATGGTTATGTGTCGACCTATACTGAAGTTAAAACTTTTATTGGTCGACCTAAACACGTTTGTGTTGACCTAAGATGTATTATTTTCACAAAAACTTGTTTTTCAATGCAATTTTTACAAAAACCTTGTTTTTCCAACGCATGTATGATGTAAACTCCTTTTCTAAACCATTTTAATGCTTCCTAATACTAAGATGCTCATCTAGAATAGGAGGATACCGTCCAATATACATTAACGCTACACTATCCTAGTTTTGACATCATTCAAAATACACCTAACAGAAAGTAGACTCACAGGGCCAATATTTTGAATACCAAATCTGACAAAAGCAGATAGAATCGCTAGAGAGGTAGCAAAAAAACATAATGAGTTGTGAGGGTGAAAAGCTTCACTAATAAAATACGCCCTAGGAAGTTCCCTAGTCAAAAGTAAAGGGGTTGAATCAATTATTTACTGAATGAAAGTAAATAACCCCCTGATTATGAAAGTTGTATAAGGAAGTATGCCTCATATGGAAAAGATTAAAAACTAATCTATGAGAGGGCTTCTAGGATTTGTGCTCGATGCATAGTTGAAAGACCCTTATGTATGCCCATGACCCTTAATGAAGCTGGGAAGGAGCAAATTTTAAATGTTTTAGGACAACTACCTTAAATTCATAAAAGACGGCCGAAGTTTTATTCTTGTAAATAGGCATTCATGGTACATGACCCCGCGATCATCAAAATAAATGCATATCCTCTTCTCCTCTGATACTGGAATGACCGACCACTCTAAACGATTGCTGACCATAATGTCAGCATCGCTTAGGGCGGCCTCAATTCTTAGATCCGAAGAAATGCCCGCTACCTTTACATCTACCCGGTCATACTTCGGCGTAATTAGCCGATTTTGAAGATTTAAATAAGCCAACACATCAGCGTCGCTAGGCTCACAACCACCAGTTTGCAATTGAAGTCAAATGAAATCTCTAACATGTTTCCTCCTTTGCAAATTGGCTTGTATTTCCTCTTCGAACAAGACAGCAGGGGGCATTGGGACTTCAGCTCAACTTATTCCCCCGCCAACATTTGATATATGGGCTCCTAATGACCCAAAAGAAGTTTCTTCCTATATGGAATTCCCATATACCCTTTCTGACCCAAAATCCTAAGATATGGGTATAATTTATGGTCCTATGCGATCAATACTAAGAGAAGGAAAATAAAGATCAAGATAAGTCCCCATAGCAGAAGCATATAAAGTTTCAACTTCTGAATTGCTCACTAAATCAATCATATTATCGCTTATCCTAACTAGAAAACAAGAAATGCCAAATATAAAGCTTGAGTTAAGAAAGTACCTGATTATATGGTATTGATGAAGCAAAAGAAATGGAAAAAAGACAAAAACTTTGAGTGAAATGCTGAATTGCTTTTAGTGATACTCTTAGAGAATAAGAAACAAAGACGTGTTTCTGGAAAGTAATTATAAGCTTGAAAGCTAAAGGTGTGAAAAAATCCAAATACTCAACTAAATCTATTTAGAAGCAACGACGACTGAAAGATCAAGATTAATTATGGAAATAAATCACAAGATCAATCACTAGATTTCCACTCATGGATACACGCCAACTCAAGTGCACTCAAGTACTATGTAAAAACCATCATACCCTAGCTGATTACATCACTACACGTGTTAGAAAATGGTGACGAAGCATTTCAATAATGGAACCCCATTAAATGTGGTTGTTCCTCATTAATTTTTTCAAAATGGATCCCAAGCGTTTCAGTTCCATTCCACATCATACCACAACACGTAGGATGGTCAATGATACTTAAGGCTTCCCCGACTCCTTCAGCGTCCGACAAAGCCTCGAGGGCAACTATTTTGAACCGGCCAAAGGCCCAATTGACCAAGGCGCAATCCATCTAAAATCCACTATATTCAACCTAAAGTATAAAAATAGTTCATATGCTAAAAGCAAGTTACAATCTCCGATCTCCATTTTCATTATACTCATATTAAATTTTGAATCGACTTGGATATTGGAGTGCTAACCATGCAGGTCCACACGCACCGCCATAAAGGATAACAAAACCATTGTTCAAAATCACCAGTTATCCAACTATCTCCATTTTTGGTTCCTAAGTGGAGATAAAGCATCCATTTCTGGTTCCCGGACAAAACAATACTCTAAGACAACTTTTAGGCCTTATTTGAGAACATTAATTTGAGATATAAGTGTAGAAACTCAAACTCCATCAATTTTTTAGAATCTTTCCTTAAAATCTTCCCATACATTGAATTTTCATGAAAGATAATGGTTTGAACTATTGAATCATAAACAAAATTTATGAGCAAAAAATGTACTAGATGCTCTCGTATTTCTCATGCTGCTCAATTAAGATCTTCAAAATTTGATATTGATAGAGAACCATTAATGATTGCAAGCTCGTTCTATCACATAGAGCTCAACGCATAAACCTACTCCAAATTAAATAGTTTGAGCCATTGAGCTTTTGTGTCACAATTACAGAAATGGGGCCATCACTAGCATGCACATAAATATTGAGTTGAGTTGTGGCTGGATAGTTTGAATTAGTGCTTCTTTTGGTGCCATGGATAAAAAACAAAGTTGGTGAAGAAGAACCATGTTGAAAAAGTAATGGAGAGTGCAAATTGATCAAGATTTTTTAGAATCAATTGCTTTATAAAGTAATGTTGTGAAAACGATGACTTTAATCAAAATATAAAACTAGTTTCTTGAATTATCAAGAACCAAAACAAGGGTTTAACGAAAAAGAAAACAAGAAGAAGAGGAAGAAGAGAACAGCAAGGATTGGGCAAATATAATTTTGTTTACTATTCACTTTCTCATTAAAGTTTACAAATGATTACAAGTGAATATCACAATTTGCCACACTCAACAAACTGAGTGTACTAGCCTATTTATAAACTAACTAGGTAACTTGCAGCCCAAGAAACCTAAACAATTGGATCCTTAACACAAGGCCCAATTCGACAGAATATAAACATTTTGACAGAATACATATAAGAACAGACTTCGACTACTATATGTAACTAACAGGCATCAGCATGTGAACAAGCTTCGACTGCATGCTTGCCTCCTGTCGAAATACATGAAAGCTCTCCTTCGACATAGATGAGTTCGACCCAAATCTCACAAATCTCCACCTTGGATCTAACTCGGGAACAAAGGGAAACAACTAGCTTTCGTCATGCAGCTTTATCAACTGCATACAGTGGAAGAACTTGCAACTTGGCAACGTTTTGGTGATCATATCAGCAGCATTGTCTTCAGTCGAAACCTTCAGCACCTGGACTTCCCCATGCTCGATTATCTCTCTGACGAAATGCAGCCTTACATCAATGTGCTTAGTTCGCTCATGATAGGCTGAATTATTCGACAGGTGTATAGCACGTTGACTATCACATTTAACAGTGATACTTCGACCTTGAAGTTTCAGCTCCTTTGCAAAACCTTCAAGCCACAATGCTTCCTTCACAGCTTCAGTGAGGGCAATATATTCAGCTTCAGTGGTTGATAAGGCAACAACCTTCTGAAGCGTCGTTTTCCAACTGATTGTTGTGCCAAACATTGTGAAAACATATCCAGAAATAGACTTTCTGGAATCCATACAACCTGCATAATCAGAGTAAACAAATCCTTCGATTTCGACTATGCTATCACCACCACAGGCTCCACCATAAATCAAGACTCTTTTCAGAGACCCATTTATGTACCTAAGAATCCACTTTACAGCTTGCCAGTGCGCCTTTCCAGGATTGGCCATATACCTGCTCACAAGGCTCACTCCATATGCTAAGTCTGGCCTCGTACAGACCATAACATACATCAAAGAACCCACTACACTAGCATATGGAATGCTATTCAGATAGATTCTTTCAGCTTCAGTACTCGGACTTTGAGTAGTACTAAGCTTAAACTGAGGATTTATAGGTGTCACGACAGGCTTCGAATTCGACATACCAAACTTGTGACGCCCCCAATCTACACCCCCAATTAACATGCATTTAAAGCAGTAAAAGAAAATTCAAAATTTGGTCAGAGTATAATTGAATCACGGCATAGACGGGGAAATCACATCACAGTAACATATACAGAACATACAACACCTGCCCATAAAGATATGCAACAGTGGGGTAGCAATCATACAGAGGAAACTCAGTTCCTTACACCCACTCCTCAGAAATTAGAATTAAAGCGGAAAATCTAAAATCTGAATAGCATATATACATATATACATATAAACATGTCTGTCATACATTAAGTTATACATGTACAACCAAAATATATCATCAGATATACAAAATAATCACAACGGCCACCCTAGCTACCCGTGTCACATATCAGAGCCGACCGACAAAAAAATGAAGACGCAAAGCTTCACAAAAAGAATACCTCCAGCAACTCTAATCTGCAACGCCTCATAGAGCGTTATAAAAGAGCAGAAGGGTGAGAAAAACAACCATAATATAATTGCATAAAATTATATAGTAACACAAACATACGCAAGTAAACACATTTCTCACCACAGTTGTACCACAATTTCTCATAGATCAAACATAACATAATACAGCACGATTCTCACGCATTAACACCAATACACATCAAACATACGACATACACGTAATCACCAACCCAATCACACATATTCCATCCCATCAATCACATTCACAATTACATGCACAATTAATTCATGCTTTATGCAAATGCACAGAGACCGACACAACGACTCTATGCACATGTCATACGGTACCGACTTCCAATGTCACATGTCTCATCAGTTCACTCAGGAACTATTGGAACCATCGCTCGTTACTGAGAATCTCAAGTAACTTCCCGTCGGGCCTACAATGTTCACCCGTCGCTTTAGGTCCTCAGGCATCGCCTCATATTTTCGAGGCACACGACGTTATGGATTGCTTTAAGTCCTATCCAAGGCACACAATCGTCTATAACCATCGCTTTAAGTCCTCAGGCATTGCCTCATATTTTCGAGGCACACGATGTTATAGCAGATTCCCTCTGGAACCAAACCGTCACTCAGGACATTTCCACAATGCATATCATGATGCTTGGCATACAATGACTCATGACATTCACATTGCATACATATATACATCCACAATCATGCATATATCATCAAATACCACACTTAGCATTTTCTTGCCTTTCGGCCACAATTCATCACAACATCATCTAAACACATACGTTTACATCATACAACAGCACCTTGCACAATACACATCGATTACGTACAAGTATAACGACAAAAGTCGACAACCGACACTATTCCCGAATTTTCGACATAATTAAATCGGTTAACAATTTCAAAATCATCATCACAAGAAAGTACGGCTCAATAGCTACGCAACGATACCAAAAATGCAAAAATCGGATAAACGGATCAAAAGTTACGAACGAAAACGTAAAACGATATTTTGAAAAGTCACATTTTGCAAAAGTCCTGCCCATACGCGTACCACCATGAGCCATACGCGTATGAGCAGAGATCTCATTTTCCCAAAGTTCACGTTGAAATGACCGTACGCGTAATGCCCAAGCCCGTACGCGTATTGACCTAAAAAGCTACGCGTATCGTACGCAAATGGACAGATGGCCGAGAAAACAAGCAGCCCATACACGTATTGCCATCATGGCTCGCCCACCATACGCGTAATGCCAAGGTTCATACGCGTATGAACATGCCCCATACGCGTATGACCTGGAAATCTCAGAAAAATTCTGCAGAACAATGTTCTGCGTTTTCCACCCAATTCCAACCAATTTTTCACCTAAAACTCAGAAAATCACCAAATAGAAGTGTAATAATACCTCACAAACATGTATAGACAATCAATAACATAGTCCACAAGAATTTAGACACATTTATTTCCATTTCTAATCAATTTTTACCAAATAGGGTTTACACTAAATTTTCTCCAATTCAATCCAAAACAACAACAAACACACATACATAATCGAATACAATCATACAATAATCGAGTTTCGCACCCTTACCCGATTTAATCGACTCTAGAACTTGATCTTGATGATTTTTCCACACTGCTCCAATTTTTTCTCTCTTCTCCTCTTCTCTTCTCTTTTTCCTTCTTTCTCCTTTCTTTCTCTCTATTTTTCTTTCTTTCCCTTTTCTATTTTCTATTTTCTTTTCTTACTAACTTAACAAAATATCTATGAAATGCCCAAAATACCCCCACACTCAAATATCTCGCAAATGTTCCCAAAACGCGATAAAATATATTCATGACGAAAAATAACATATTTTCACACAAAAGTCGAAAATAAAATAAAATAATAATAAAATAATCAAAAAGACTCAATAAAAATAAAACTGGCAAAACTGGGGCGTTACAAAACTTGTCGAGAAGCTTCTGTAGGTATGTCTCTTGAGATAAGCACAACTTCGACTGCTTTCTATCTCTCCGGATGTCAATCCCGAGAATCCTGGCTGCAGCTCCCAGATCCTTCATTTTGAACTCCTTACTGAGTTCAGCCTTCACCTTCGTTACATCCTCAACACTGTTGCTAGCTATGAGGATATCATCCACATACAACAACAACATAACAAGTGAGTTTCCAGGTCGAAATCTAAAGTAAACACAGTGATCGAACTGACTTCTAGTGAAATCAATGTGTGCCATGAACTTGTCGAATCTCCTATTCCACTGTCGAGGAGATTGTTTCAGTCCATACAAAGACCTATTCAGCTTGCACACATAATTTTCTTTACCCTTTTCTGCATACCCTTCAGGTTGACGCATCAGGATCGTTTCATTTAGATCACCATACAGAAATGTTGTCTTCACATCCACTTGCTCAAGTTCCAAATCGAACTTTGCCACCATGGCCAACAGCATTCAAATGGATCTATGCTTTACAACAGGTGAGAACACATCTTTGAAGTCGACTCCTTCTTTCTGAGTGAACCCCCTAGCAACCAGCCTCGCCTTAAAGCGCTTCGACATCACTCATTCAATTCATTCCTTGACCTTGAAAATCCACTTACAACTGACTAACCTTACTCCTGCAGGTTTCTCAATCAGCTCCCATGTGTTATTATCATGAAGAGATTTCATCTCGTCATCCATGGCTTTTCGCCATTCAGTCTTGTCTCGACTCCTTATAGCTTCCTTGTAATCTCTAGGTTCTTTGTCAAGTACCTCACTTGCAGAGATTAAGGAAAAAGCTATAAGATCTGCATAACCAAGTCTCTGAGGTGGCTTGATGACTCTTCTCGACCTATCTCTTGCCAGTAGGTAGTCATCGACAGTTTCTTCAACCTCATCAACATCTTGCTCTTCGACTTCATCAGGGCTATGCACTTCAGCATCACTATGCTCCACCTCAACATGCATCTCTACCTATTCCAGCTCCTCTTCAGAGATTTCTGCACTTCGACTAACATCACCAGTTTTCTTGAAAGCCATTTCGACCTCATTGAAAACTACATCACGACTTGTGATACATCTTCTGTGACCTGGTTATAGGCACCACAGTCTATAACACTTGACTCCCTCAGGATATCCAAGGAACATGCATCTCAGAGCACTAGGTTCAATCTTGTCTTGCCTAATGTGAGCATAGGCTAAACAGCCAAATACTCTCAGTTTGTCGAGATCTGGTGGATGATTCGACCAAACTTCTTCAAGTGTCTTTATTCCCAGCGCAGTCGAGGGACATCTATTTATCAGATAAGCTGTTGTCGAAACAGCCTCTGCCCAAAACACCTTCTTCAATCTAGCACTAACCAACATGCATCTAACCCTTTCAAGGATTGTTCGATTGAATCTCTCAGCTAAGCCATTTTGTTGAGGAGTACATGCTACAGTCTTATGCCTTACAATCCCAGACTCAACATAGTAACTGTCAAACGCTTCGTTGCAGAATTCAAGGTCATTGTCGGTTCTCAACCTCTTAACCTTTCTGTCAGTTTGAGTTTCGACCAGAACCTTCCAACTTTTGAAATTCTCAAAAGTTTCATCCTTCGTCTTCTGAATGAATACCCATAGCTTTCTGGAATAGTCATCAACGATGGATAGAATATACCTTGCACCTGAGTGTGAAGGATTCCTTGTAGGCCCCTAAAGATCAGCATGAATGTAATCAAGGGATCCATGTGTTCTTTGCTTGCCTTTGTTAAACTTCGCCCTACAGGATTTACCAAATACATAAGATTCACAAAACAACTTTTCGACTTTGTCACCTCCTAGCAGGTTCTGCTTCCCCAATTCGACCAGGCCTCTTTCGCTGACATGGCCCAATCTCATGTGCCATAGTTTTGGCTTCGACATAGGTTTCGTGGATACAACATTTGTCGAACCACTTACAACCTCAGCCTCAAGGGTATACAAGCCTTGGTTTTTCATGCCTCTCAAGACTTCCTTCGACCCTTTCATGACTTTTAGGATACCTTGCTCTCCTTTGAAAATATATCCCTTTCTGTCGAATTCACCAAGAGAAATTAAATTCCTCTTAAGATCAGGTACATACCTAACCCCAGTCAATAGCTTTATTGACTCATCATGGAGCTTGAATCTAACAGATCCAATACCTGCAATCTTGCAAGCTTTATTGTTCCCCAGCAGCACTGATCCACCATCTTGATCACACAATTCTTTAAACACATTCTTGTTTGGAGTCATATGCCAAGTACATCCAGAATCCATAATCCATTATTCGCAAGAGTTGCTGCTCGACACCACAAGGACATCAGATGATTCATAACCATCTTGCACAATAGCTACATTCCCATTGTTCTTACCTCCATGATTATTCAGGCGCTCAAGGCACACCTTTCTTGTATGACCCTCCTTCTTACAGTGATAACATTTGATACCAGACATATCACCACCATAAGACTTCTGTTGAACCTTTCCTTTCTTCTTGTCAAACCTGCCATCTTTCTTCGACGATCTTCCTTTTACGGACAACCCTTCACCAATTGATGAAGGTTTCTGCTCCTTTCTTTCGTTCAAGTCCTTTGAATACAAGGCTGCTTGAACTTCTTCAAAGGTCAGGGACTCTCTTCCATACAAGAGAGTTTCTTTGAAGTGAGCATGCGATCTGGGAAAAGCACACAACAACAACAATGCTTGATCTTCATCATCAATCTTCACATTAATGTTTTCAAGATCAAGAATCAGCTTGTTGAAAGAATCCAACTGCTTAGCCAAAGCTTTGTCTTCATTCATCTTGAACGAATACAAGGTTTGCTTCAGGTAAAGGCGATTCACCAACGACTTAGTCATGTACAAGCTTTCAAGCTTCACCCATAATCCTGACGCCGTCGTCTCCTTTGACACCTGCCGTAGAACCTTATCACCAAGGCTCAATAATATTGCGCTGCGTGCTTTCTCGATCATTGTCGTCTTTTCTTTTTCCGTCAACGCAGCATCCATGGCTGCCATTCCCTTCAACGCTTCCAAACATCCCTGCTGAACCAGTATGGCTTTCATCTTCAAGTGCCACAGACCGAAATCATTCACTCCGGTGAACTTTTCAATCTCATACTTTGTTGAAGCCATCTTCTCCACGCTCACCGCACCAATTTGTTGAGAAAACAATGACTTTAATCAAAATATAAAACTGGTTTCTTGAATGATCAAGAACCAAAACAAGGGTTTAACGGAAAAGAAAACAAGAAGAAGAAGAAGAAGAGAACAACAAGGATTGGGCAAATATAATTTTATTTACTATTCACTTGTAATCATTTGTAAACTTTAATGAGAAAGTGAATAGTAAACAGAATTATATTTGCCCAATCCTTGTTGTTCACTTTTTCTTCTTTTTGTTTTCTTTTCCGTTAAACCCTTGTTTTGGTTCTTGATCATTCAAGAAACCAATTTTATATTTTGATTAAAGTCATCGTTTTCTCAACAAGTAAAAATTAAAACAGAAAAAAAAATGCAGAAGAACAATTTGGTGTAGCGAAAGGTTAAAGATTGATTGATAATGAAAACAAAATTAAGTTGCATATGAATTTGTAAAAGAATGAAAAAGGATCGAAAATACCTTCAAAAAAGAACTCTTGATACCATACAATGAATTAAGGATAAAATCTTTATTGAATGTAAATGATGTGTACAAACTACATTTATAGGTGATGTAGAATACATATTACTTAATTCATTGTGTACATGTAGCTTATAATGTACACCTATCTAACTCTAACCTCTTGAGACACATTATTTATAGGAATAACAAACTTAAGTAACTTGTAAAGACATACATTAATTCAAGTTAGGGACTGGACAGAAAAAAGTTAAACCGACCCAAACCACCCAATCCATTACACCCGCATGACTTCGGTTCGGATGGGCCGGTTTATCGGGTCACCGAGTCAATGAACTTTGGTTTTCTATGGGTTTAGGTGGGTCGGTTCGGATGGTTGGTTTGGACCCTAAGGAAACCGGATCCGACCGGCCCAATAGGATCAGAATACTGTAAGTGATATTTTCTTTAACTCTTCAGATACATTCTCACGTTGCAATATTGAAATTTTCACTCTAGGGTTTCCTTTTCACTCTTTAGCGATAAGGCTCCTCAATCGAACAGAACAACGTCGTTCATCTTTCTGTCATCGTACCACCACCATGCCGCCACCGTTTCAAATCAAGTAAGTTTCAAGCTCTGATCGTTGTTTTGCTTCTTCTTCTTCTTCCGTCTTCTCTCTCTAAAACAACTGTAATAACTAAAGCTTCCATTTTTAAAGACCACCGTTGTTTTTGTTATCCAAATAAACTAGTTCTAAAGCTTCCATTTTTAAAGACCACCGTTGTTTTTGTTATCCAAATAAACTAGTTCTGATTGAAGATGTGCCAGGGTAAAATATCTGTTTTTGTTTGTGTTTTGTATTTGTTATAATCTCAGAACCATTCACTATGTTTCTGTGACTCAGAAGCCTCTATGGCTGAATCTGATGTAATGTTCACCCTTCTTTTAAATTCTTAGATGTTTCAGTTAATGATGAATTTGTTTTCACTTGATTTTAGGGTTTTGAATGGTTCAATTTGGGGTTTTTTAAATAGTAACATGTATAGGAATATCGTTGCTAGCTAGAGATTTGGGTGTTTTTTTAATGAATTTGTTTTTAGTAATTTGTTATAATTCAATATTATGTTAACTTAACAGCTTGTATTTTTTATAATTCAAATCATCTAATTCAATATTTCTCTCAAGAAAATGGTGGTTGATTGTTGCTAACTCTATTGTCTTTTTATATTTGAAGATGCAGGATGGAGAGGGTAGCTTGGAGGGAGATGGTATGTTGCACGGAGTTGAAGATGCTAGCTTACATGGAGTTAGCATTGGAGATGTAGTGACTCAAGGTATTCAAGTGTGTATGTTTAACTTAGTGTATTCGTAGATGTGTATATGTTTACATAGTTGTGTAGTATGTGTATGATACTGATAGTGCAAGCTTACTGTCTGTTGTGTAGTTACTTAGTATGCTAGCCAAGTGTATGACAATGCAGCAAGTAATGATATATGTATCTGTGTAGTACACATCATGCTTCTATAGGTTAGTGCATGAAGTATACAGAAGTAACAGAAAGTCAGAGGATAGTGAATTCCAATGAGAAAAGAAAGTTCCTACTTTCCAAATTAATGATTTTATGTTTTGTATCGAATCACTTCTAACATAATTTACTTTAACAATGTTATGTCTTTTGTTCAATTATATTTTTAGTATATAATTGTACATTCTTTAAATTTATTTCACTGAATACAGGTCAGATTTGTTTCAATTTTTATGTACAAGTAGTTAGAAGTTGCTGTCATATAAAAATGAAGACCTTATTAATTTTCTCTCGTGCAACAAATATTGGGTAGTTGAAATGCATGTTGATGGTTTTAGCTTTGATCTTACATCCATCATGACCAGGGGTAGCAGGTTATATATACTATATAATGCATTTGAAGTCAAATTATTTTACTGTATATGTGTGCTAGATATCAATTATTGAAGCTGTAAAGAGTATTAGTGTTGTTTTTGTATGCAACCAAGGATGTAAAATACATGAAGCTTAAAATCTTAAAATCTGTAATATATTAATGGGCTGTGTTGAATGACTTTTAGTTTGGATTACTGTAATATATTAATAGCAAATATTGTTAGAAAACTTAACTTATGCTTGAACTATTTTAAAATTTGGTTTGAAATTTGAATGATTTGTTAGGTTGGATGTAGAAAAGTGTTAAATTGGATCATTTGTTATATTTAAAGGACGATAGTTTTTATTTAATATTGTTTTTTTTTAATATAATGTAGGTTAATCTTTTGCGACAAAATTAAATATTAATTAACCGAACAAACCGATCCGATTAAACCGATAACCCGATTAAACCGAATCTGATCAAACCGATTGAAAATACGGTCGGAATTGGACCTAAAAAATGAATCCATGGTTTCGATCGGTTTGTTATATTGGGCCCGAATCCAACCCAACCCGACCGATGTCCAGCCCTAATTCAAGTTATTCTAATTTCATTGCTTTTAATATTGTGTAATCGAATGAGTGTTAGGGTAATACAAATAATAAAAAAGAATATGGAAAATAAACTTAAGGTAGTTTGAACATGTATAAGAAAGATGTAATAAAAAGAATAAATCATATGAAGAATAATTCAATAATTAAAGATAAAGGAAGACATGAAAAAACTATACAATAAAATTTATTAAGACCATAAGAGTAGAAAAGTTGATAAAAACATAGTTTTTAATAAAGTATTAATGTTTAATTTGATTAAACTTAATAAACTTTACTTAGAATAACAACAACAATTATATGATCAAATTTTACAATAATATTTTTATCCAATATTATGTTTTAATCTATTTCTAGATGACATGGACCAATATTATGTCATACAAGTTAAAATTTATAAATATTAAGTTTAGATATAATTTTTACAAATTAATTTTGCATAAAATTATTTAAATTTAAATACTTTTTTTAAATAGCCTAACAGAATTGAATCTGCGCCCTTTGATATGATGTTATTACACAACTAGCAAATGAGATATACAAATCATTTTACATTTAACTCATGAGAATCAATTTTATATAATGAATTTAGGCTTAAATATTGTTTTGGTCCATGTAAGTTAGCGAGTTTTTGCGTTTAGTCTCTAAATCTTTTTTTTCAAGGTCTGAGTCCTTATATCTCATGTTTGTGTTGATTTTCATCTCTGGCGGTAGTAACCTGTTAAAAAAACGCTAAGTTGGCTAACGGGGCTGACGTGGAATGACATTTTATTTTTCTTTTCTTTAATATTTTGCAGATGTGGCTAATGACTTATGTTAACACCAAAATCAACAAAATGTTCAGAACACACTTTTTGGCATCAATCCCTGTAAATTTGGGGTTTCCATATTTGGGAGGAGAAGTGTGGTGATAATTGGAAAACTACGGAGGCGAATGTGAAACGACAACCACGATACGACGATGACATCGTTCTGGTTGACAATCTCATATGTGGTATTTTGTATTTATCTTTCATTCTTGTTTTGTTCTTACTCTGCATTTATCTCTATTCTGTTCGTTGAAAGTGATGAGTTTGAATTTGATATTCCATTACGAGGGTGATTTTTTAAGGGACTATGTAGTATACTACACAAGGGGTTATGAGCATTTAGTAGAGATTGATCTAATAGATGGAGCTTATTTGAGGCTACTGGTATATTGAAAGACATTACTCAGCTTGAGCATTCACAATATATGCTATGGTGGTATAACAATGAGAGAGACAGGTATAGTACAATGGTTACTGATGTTGATGCTGATAAGGTATATCAATATGCCACGAGAATGAAAACTGCAGTGCACCTATATGTTGATCCTAAAGGTAACGCATGTGTTCAAGTTAATGATGTTGGTGGTGTTCAAGTTAATGATGTTGCTGATGTTCAAGTTAATGACGCTGATGGTGTTCAAGTTAATGAAGCTAATGATGTTCAAGGTAATGAAGCTAGTGATGTTGGTAATGTTCAAGTTAATGAAGCTAATGACGTTTAAGGTAATGAAGCTAGTGATGTTGGTGATGTTCAAGTTAATGAAGCAAACGAAGTTGATGATGTTCAAAGTAATGATGTTGATGGTGTTGGTGGTGTTCAAGCCAATGAAGCAAATGAAGTGGATGATGTTCATACACATGAAAATGAGGATAGTGATGATAGTGAAGATAGTGACTTTGAATTTGATGGTTTATCATTTGATGATAGTGAAAATGAGAGGGCACTTGGGTTGGATGATTGCTTTGATCTTAATGAAAAACAAGATACTCCAAAGAAAATGGTCAAAGTTGCAACAAGGAAGCACATATATAGTCCAAAAAAAAATTCCAATTGGTGTTGAAAATATGGCTTCATTTATGTTAGTGATGAGTTTGGTAGCAGTGACCTTGATGTTTTTGGTGATGAGAAGGAGCCAAAGTATCCAAGGTTTAAGATGGAGGATTTGAGCAAGCGTTACAGGTTCAAGGTGGAATTGGAGTTTGGATCACTTGATGAATTCAAAGAGGCAATTACAAAATGGTCAGTGTTAAATGGGAGAGAGATAAAGTATGTGAAAAATGACAAAGTGATGCTAAGGGTAATTTGTAAGGGCATATGTGGTTTTTTGGCCCTTGTAAGTAAAGTAGGGAATAAACACACATATAGAATGAAGAGGTGGGTTGGAACTCACACATGTGGTAGGGTTTTGAACAACACTTCAGCCACTTCCAAGTGGGTTGCTAAAATTGTGGCAGCTAGGATGTCATCTTCGGATGGTGTTAAGATTCGTGATATTGTGTCTGAGATTAGGAGTAACTTTTCTATAGGGATAACTATTAACAGGGCATGGAAGGCCAAACAAATAAAAAAAGGCTCTAATTAAGGGTGATGTAGTGAAGCAATGCAATCTTTTATGGAGATATTCTGCAGAGCTAAGGAGAGTCAGTTCAGGGAACACTTGTAAAATTAATTTGACAAGGATTGCACCAACAATTCAACCAAGGTCTACATCTTTCTACTATTGCTTTGATGGGCTTAAGACGGGCTTCACAACATCTTACAGGCCTTTCATTGGGGTTAATGGATGTCATCTCAAGACTAAGTATGGAGGGACTCTTCTAATTGCAGTTGGTAGAGATCCAAATGATCAATATTATCCCCTAGTTTGGTGTATGCGAAACTGAAACAAAAGGAGTCATGGAGGTGGTTTCTTACCTTGCGTTTAGAGGACATAGAATGGTATACAAGTGTTCTTGTTGAAAGGAATGAAACTAGAATGATTTTTATGAAGGCTTAATGCACAAGTTTCACTCTTGAATAATCTGGTTTGAACACTTATGAAAAATTTGAAAGTTTAAAGAGATTAAAGAATGTTTGAAATTTTTTACAAGGTGAGAGTAAAATTCTGATGCAATGGTGTTTATATAGCTCTAATGCACCTCTACAAATGTGTATAATTCATGAGGGGATGCCATGGTTTAATACAAGAAATTTCAAACCAAACAGATGAAAAAATGTCATATTTTCTGGTACTGCTTTAGTGTTAATCGATTAACCATGTGTCCTCCAAATGATCAATACTATCCCCTAGTTTGGTGTATGCGAAACTGAAACAAAAGGAGTCATGGAGGTGGTTTCTTACCTTGCGTTTAGAGGACATAGGTAAAAAAAGATGATGAGTTTTTATTTTTGACCAACAAAATGTATTTTGCATCCCTAATTCTTTTCTGTTTTTTTATTTCATCCTTGTTTATTTTATGGTTATTTGGATTTTATACCTATTTATTTTCTGATTTTTGGATTTCATCCTTAATTTCTAGTTATTTGTTTAAAACTGGTATGCAAGGTTTGATACATGTGTTTGAAGAAATGTTTAAGAGGCTAAACATAGACTTTGTTTTAGGCACTTGTATGCCAATTTCAAAAAGAAGTTTGGTGGAGGGACATAAATTAGAGTTTTAATGATGGCAGCTGCAAAGGCCACATATATTCAAGCTTGGGATGCTAAAATGAAAGAATTGAAGGTAATTAATGTGAAAGCTTGGGAGTGGCTGTCAAAAATACCTACAAAGACATGGTGTAAGCATGCCTTTTCTTTTTATCCCAAATGTGATTACTTATGAATAATGTTTCTGGGGCATTTAATAGCATTATATTAGTTGCCAGAGATAAACATATCCTTACTATGTGTGAATGAATAAGAACTTACCTCATGAATAAAAATTCTAATTTAAGAGAACAGGTTGATAAATTGCAACAGAAGATAATGCCTAGACCTAAACTTAAGTTAGATAAGGAAGTGGAACATGCCGGTAATTGGATTCCAAATTGGTCTGGTGAAACAATATGGCAAGTTGAACATATCTATACCAGGAATAGTTTTATTGTGGATACATAAAAAAACATGCACTTGTAACTTTTAGGAGTTAGTAGGCATCCCGTGTAGACATGCAATAACTGTATTAGGTTTAAGAACTAATGCCCTAAAGATTTTATGGATGATTATTATTCTAAAGAGACTTATGTGAAATGCTATGGTTATGGTGTAAGTCCTATTAATAGACAAGGCATGTGGCCAAAGGTTGACATAGAGGAAATGTTACCTCCAACATATAAAAGAGGACTTGGAAGGCCTAAAAAATTAAGGAGAATGGAACTAGATGAAGACCTCAATAAGGGGAGGACACAAACAAGTTATTATTGCACAACATGTGGTGTACATGGCAATAATGCAAGAAGTTGCAAGAGTCAAGTGGTTGACCCTTAAGCTTAAAAAAGAAAGGTATGTAACATGTCCATGATTTGATAAGTATATGTAACAAGTAATCCTTTTAATGTTTTGATTTCCAAAAATTTGCAGAGAAAGCCAAAGAAAGTTGTAACAGGACAACCATCTACAAATACAAGTCAAGCAACTCAAGATCAAACTCAAGCAACTCAAGAACAAACCCAAGCTAGTCAATAACAAACCTAAGAAACTCAAGAACAAACCCAAACAAGTCATCCAACTGAAGCTGCTACAAATGAACACCCTGAAGCAAATGCATCTCAAACAGATGTTGACATTGAGTTTGAAATGCTAGCTGCAAATCTTGCAGCAACATTTGAGGCTACTCAAACTCAACCAAATCTTGTTGCATCATCTTAGAGTGTCATGCTACATTATCTCAAAGTGTCTCTGTTACATCACTTCATAGTGTTCCCACTACATCAACTATGAGTGCTCCTATTCTATCTGGTATAATACTTTCTGCACCTGTTCCAACAACAGATAAAGTACTTGCTGCACCTAGTTTATCTACTTTTAAATGTCTTAACCCAGTTGAGTACCAAACCTAAAATTTCAAGGAAATTATTTTAATGATTTGTGTTATATGAGCACCTCTAATTATTCTATTTATTGCAGAAGAAAAAGAGTACCAAACCTAAGTTTCAAGGAAATTGGAATTGAGGAAAAGTTCTAGGATAAGGAAGTCATGAAGAAGGTTCTGTTGTCATGAAGAAGACATTATGGTTCTGGCATTTGTGCATTTTGGCCTCTATGTTATTATGTTATGTTATGTTTATGTAATGTTAAGACAAATTATGCTTTTGAGACAAGTTATGTTCTGTTTATGTAATTCTTAGACAAGTTATACTTTTGAGACAAGTTATGTTATCTTTATGTAATTCTAAGACAAACTATGCTTTTGAGACAATTTATTGTGTATTTTGCAACCTTATGCCTTTTGACTTTATGAAATTATGACACAACTAGGTATGCCTTTTAGCATTATATTCTGTTTTTACAACCTACTAACATAATTAAGAAACAAGAATTAAATAGAAACATTTCATTAAAATTAAGAGATGTCATACAAACAACACAATATGAAACAAGGACGAAATGCAAAATGCCAAAACATTTCAGGGACGAAATTCTTAACTTATTAACCAATACAGGGATAAAATTCAACAAATATCCATCTTATATGGACTAAACCATAAAAAAATTACAAACGCCATGAACATCCTAAACAAATTTACCTTCTTCCTTTCGTTTTCCAACTTCAATTTCATCTTCTCTTTTTTCCTAGCTTTAACGTCTTTTGTAACACCCCAAAATGAGTAGAATATTTATTTAATTGAGCTATTTCAAATATTCCTATTTTTGGTGAATTATTTTGATATCTGATGAATTATGTTGTGGGGTATTATGATGATAAGGGGGTGCTGAGAGTATTTAGAAGTATGTGATTTATTAATATTATTTTGATAATAATAATATGGATTATGTGAAATATATTACTATTATTATTATTATAAATAATTAAGAGGAACATTAAGGGAAAGATGGTAAAATTGGATGAGATAAGTGAGGAAAAGGTTAGAAAAGCCTATTAGGGGTCCAAGGGGTAAGAATGACTTAAAGGAATTGGAGAGAGGTAAGAAGTCATTTGGTACGATTAATTTTGGAGAAAAAGCTCTGAGGAAAAGGAGAAGAAAGCTAGGGCTCAGAGAGGCTTTAAAAGAACTCGAAGAGAAAGAATCAGAATCAATTTTCTAAGGTATGGGAAGAAATATTTTATCATTATAATTGATATAGGTGTAGAAGCATGTAGGTAGTGGGTTTCCGGGTAAATTAGACGAGTTCTTGACGGGATTGGGGTTTTGGAAGGTATTAGATGTTAGGGATGAAACCCTTTATGATGTATTGTTGTTGTTGTGTTGTTTATATGGTGAATTATGAATAATTTGGACTGTTTGGTACTGAAATCGTAAGCTTTTGAGGGTCTGAACTAGTGCAGAACCGCAACTGAGAAGTTGCAGGTTCGCGCATTTTCGCCAGGCAAAATTCTCGTCTCGCCGGGCGAAGCGAAATCGCCCTAACCTCGTCAGGCGAAAATGGAAGCGAAGGAAGGGTGAATTATGGGTGCTCTTGGAATTTGTATGGAAGAAGGGGATTCACCCCTACTTCGCCGGGCGAAGCCCAGGCGAGCGAGCTGCTTCGTCGGGCGAGCTCCAGGCGAGCAGGAGCAGTAACTTTGTTTTTAATTCTTTTTTTTTCTGTTGTTATGCTGCCTTGTGCCTTGTTGTTAGTAGGCCTCGGGTAATTGATGTGTTGTGTTTTGATGAGTAATACGTGATGATTTGTGATGTATTTTGAAGATTTTTGGATGCATGATAATGATGTAATACTGATCGTACCTGGATCAGACAGTTCTGGTGGCCAACGACGTCTGTTGAACTTTGGCTCCGGTGAGGTTGAAAGACGGCCAGGGGGGTGTACCTGCAAGGCACTCCGACGCTCAAGTAAGGTGGTTGTCAGAGAAGAGCAAGTACTGAAGTGAGAGTAAGAAAGTGAAGTTAACCTGACCCTCTCAAGTGAGAGAGTATTTATATAGAGAGCCCCTAGTGCGGGGCCAACGGTTACTTGTATTGGGCCGGATTGCCAGGCCCAATTCAAGTAACTGCCAGGGCTTATGTGGCGTAGTGAAGACCAGCACGTGGTCTTCGCCCTGGGGTAACCGTTCCTAGATCTCCGAAATTAGGGCAGACTGATTCCATAGGGAGTGGGGCGGTTACATGAGAACGTGTCCTCGTGGGGAGGATTCTTGGGCGTCGAGGAGAGACGTGTCCTCGCGGGGAGGACTAACCGCGTGGATGGAGATGACTCCTTACGGGGGGCAAAGTCCTCGTGTCGAGGAGGGGGAGAACTCTGGGGAAAGCTCCATGCTTCTGCCCGAAGCTCTACGCCATTTGTGCCCGATGCTGTGGTTTGGTACTTTCCCGACATAGGCTTGACCAAGTCCTTCATGGGCCACCCCAGAGCGTGTGAGCTGGGGCTGTTCGGATGTGGAGCAGGTCCTCGACCCAGTCCGGAACAGGAGCCCCCTAAGTCGTTGCTCTGAGACGTCAGAGTGATGACTTAAGGGTCCAGGTTATGTCGAGGGCGTGCCCGTTCAGGGAAAGGCTTTGATAGGGGAACAGTTGGTGAACCGGGCAGAAGCAAGTCGTATGCTCGTGCGAGACTGGCCGCAGGGGTCAAGTCGCGGGGACACGAGGAGTCAAAGCCGAGGTGAACGAAAATACGTGCGTTGGGGAATGAAAAAACGTGCCTAGGGAAGCGTGTGCCACACGTCACGCCTCATCATTGCATAGGGCGGCTACCCTAGGGTAGCGTAATCGATTGCCTAGCGACTCCTCGAATCTCGTGAGGGACTTATAAACGGGGCGAGTTCGTTCCATTTGCACGTTCCCACGTTTTTCGCTCTGCATCTCATCTAGTCACCGTAGCTGCTCCACCGTCGTACGCCGTCGTGCACTGCCATCTTTGCCGTTCTAGTTCGCTCTCCACTGTTCAAGTAAGTTCTTCATCCTTTGCGTTTCATCTTGTCTTATCTTTTAGTAGTTTTTCGGCGAGTATAGGGTATTCCCAGCGCTCCGTTAGGGTTCCGCCGGGAACGGCAGGAAATTCCTAGGGTTCCGGTGGGTTTTGACGGTGGTTTGGGATGAACCGACCGAGGGCAAGATGAATGTCCCGGGGACCCTTATAAATGCCCCGAGGACGCGCGATGAATGTCACGGGGAAGTGAGACGGGGAGATCAGGGAGCGAAGAGAGAAAGGTCGGGGTGATGGCCTCGGGCAGTTCGCCGTGTCCCCGAATGTTTCTTGCTCGCTGCCCTTTCACTTGATCTGCGGTGGAAGGGTGGACTTGGTCGCGATCGATGAATTCACCTGTTTCCTCTGCTTTTCAGGTAAAAATGGTCGGGAGGATTCCGAGGATTCTCTACGTAGACACTGAGCCCGACGTGGATGGACCCGTTCAGACCCCCGGGGAGGCGCCCGTGCGTCTGGCAGCCGAATGGGCCGGGGAAGAACCTCTGCGTCTCGGGTCGTGTTTTTCGGTCGACGACACAGACGCGTTCGCCTTTTTCGAGAACGTCCCCGATGGAGAGGAGGCTACATGGACGGTTTTCTAGCCCCGGGTGCACCATCGCATCTGCTTGACCTATCGCAGGCTGCGGTTTCCCATGTACGAGTTCGCCTTTAAAGAGGCTGGTATCCGCCTCCCCTCCAATAGCTTCCAACTAGGAGTTTTCAATCGTCTGCACTTGGCGCCGTCGCAGCTCTACCCCAACGCGCTTGCTTTTATGCGGGCGTTTGAAATCGTCTGTGACTATCTTCAGATCGGGCTCACCCTCGAGCTCTTCTTCCGCGTCTTCCATTTGCAACGCTCGACGGACAATGGGCGACATAGCTGGGTTTCTCTCAAACAACCCAGGAAGTTGTTCAAGGTGTACGCAGATTCAATAAGGGGTTTCAAGAGAAGGTTCTACTATGTCATGCCCGCGACACACTCGGCCATGGGTACCCTTTATGACATAGCGCCCGACGGATCCGGGGGGGAGAGGTTCGTGTCCAAGTGTCCCCTGGAGTGGGAGGACGCCCACTTCACGCTCGGCACCGAGGACTACGTCTTGAAACATAGTGCGCTATCGGAGGATGACAGGGTGGCGTATGCCACGTTGGTCGGCTTCGTCAATGGTTTCAATCGGGCAGAATGTGTCGGGAGGGACGGAAACCTCCTCCGCGACTCCCAAGGGAGGGTTTTGCGAAAGGCTCGCTATATAAATACCCGGGGGCTCCTCGAATGCAAGTCTCCCGACGAAGCCAAGAGGCTCTTAGGTGGGATTTCCTCGCCATGTTCGGGCCTTTATTTTACTTTGTCTATGTGCTAACTTTTTCTGTGTTTTCTCTTGCAGCTCAAATGTCTAACGCCACCGAGCGCATCATGAAGTTGGCCGCCGAGCGGGGACCCAAGCGCCCCAAGAGCCATGTTCGAGATATTATCGAGACTGCAACACCGGTTGGAATGACGAGTGGCTCCTCCTCGCCACAATATAGTCAGTCTCCTCCCCCAGAGAGCACCCCTGCCAAGAAAGCAAGGATCGAGGGGCCTGTCCTCGTGGATCTCGTGGACCCTGTCTCGCCGGAGAATTTTCAGATGCCCATTTTCCATCTCCAGCAGAATTTCTTCGGGAGAAGTCCCCCTGTCATCGCTGATGCCGAGGTGAAGGCGGTTCTTGGTATGGACGGGACGACCAGGAGAGAGACGTTTGTCGAGGACCTTGCGGCCATGATGCGGTCTTTGAAACTGCCTTGATATTGAATGATGGGGCCCCCTCTTCATCCGAGCTGCAGAAGCTGAAAGACGACTACACAATCCTCGAGAAGGAGAAGAATAAGGTTGCGGCTGATCTGCTGAAGGCCCAGGTTGAGTGTGAGGGTCACGCCGATGGCCTCCGCGAGCTGAACGAAGTCAAAACTGCCCTGAAGGCGGCCCAAGAGGAGCTTGATCGCTCTCAGGAAAAGGTCAAGGAGTTGGAGGCTGTTGTCCATCTAGCGGAAGATGAGTCCCCCGTGGAGAAAAACCTTGCTGACCGCGCCGCTCTGATTGGCAAAATTTGGGAGCTTCAGGCGAATAGTCTGGAAGCTCTGGAGATAGGCTTCAAGAATGTCGTGGAACAGATCGGCGCTGAGAATCCAGGGGTTCCGCTGGTGCTCGACAGGATCGACCTGTTCCTTCGTGTGGTCGACGAAAAACTTAATCTTCCAGAGGAGGGGCAGGAGGAAGATGGAAGGCGGGTCGAAGATGAGATCGTTGTGTAGTTTTTTTGGTTGTTTGGCCTGCGCGCCATTTTGTTTGTAATGATTTGTGCCCGACGTATGTGCCAGGGGCTTTTTGACGTTTTTATAGTAATATTTGTACACTGGGCTTCTGCCCGTTTTAATGTACTCTTGTTTACTTGCCAGTATTGTTTGCATGTTTTGAATTGTGTGTGATGTGTTATTTATTATACTTTAATTTTGCCTAAGTAATAAGGCTTTGGGATTTGCTCGACCTTGATAGTCCCTGACCGCGTGGAGAGCTGGTCGGGCGGTCGGAGGTGTATTCCGACCTTCAACGAGGCTAAGAGTTCGATTGAGGTCTTAGCTTCGTGGCATGAACTTCCCATCGCGAGCTGGGTGTTATGCCCGGTTGGTACGACGACGGTGGGCCTCGATCGAGGTATCCCCATCGGATCAAAGGTCTTCGGGCACACACAACGCGGTCTCTGATCGTCGTGTTCTGTATAGGGGTGTCGCGCTTGTACCCTAGCGCGTCCCCGTAATCGCGGTGCTAGTGAGCCGCGGGCAGTGCTTAACTGTAGTACTGCTTGAGCTTCTCAGCATTCCATGGTCGAGCAAGTTCTTCCCCGTGCAGGTTTTCGAGGAAGTAGGCTCCCGTCCCCGTTTTCCCGCGGACGCGGTACGGGCCCTCCCAGTTCGCGGCGAGTTTTCCTTCTCGCGAGTCCTTCTGGTTCCTGCGTAGGACGAGGGTGCCTACCTGAAAATCATGTTTAATAACTTTGTTGTTATAACGTAGTGTTATTTTTTGTTTAAGTGACGCTTCTCGGAGAGAAGTGCCCGAGCGTGTTTCCTTGACGAAGTCGAGTTCTTCCCTCAAGGCTTCATCGTTCGCGTCCCCATCGAGGGGGGCTTCTGTCCTCCTCGAGGGTTCCCTGATCTCCACGGGGATCACTGCTTCCGTTCCGTAGGTCAGCCGAAAAGGGGTTTCCCCGGTCGTGGAGTGTGGGGTCGTTCGGTAGGCCCAGAGGACACTGTGTAGCTCCTCGACCCACCTTTGTTTGGCGTCGCCTAATCAGCGTCTCAATCCTTGGAGGATTACCCTGTTCGTCGCCTCAGCCTGCCCGTTTGTTTGGGGGTGCTCGACCGACGTGAAGTGCTGTTTCGTGCCCAGTTTGGTGACGAAGTCTTGGAAGTTCTTGTCGGTGAACTGTGTCCCGTTGTCGGTGACAATGGCTTGAGGTACGCCGAATCGGGCAAGGATGTTTCTTTTGTAAAAACGCAGTATGTTAAAGGGCGTGATTTTGGCCAATGCTTCCGCCTCGATCCACTTCGTGAAGTAATCCACCCCGACGATGAGGTATTTGTTTTTATATGATCCCACGACGAAGGGGCCAAGGATGTCCATTCCCCACCAAGCGAACGGCCACGGGGATGATAGCGTTTTGAGCTCGCTGGGAAGAGCGAAGTGCATGTCTTCGTGACACTGGCACCTCTCGCACTTCTTGACGTGTTCCTTGGCGTCTTGTTGCATGGTGGGCTAGTAGTACCCTGCGTGAAGCGCCTTCCGGGCTAACGAACGGCTGCCGAGGTACTGGGCATTGATTCCCTCGTGTATTTCCTGGAGTATGCCAGGGACCTTGGTCTCCTCGACACACCTGGGGAGGGGGATAGAGAACCCTCGCCGGTATAGCTTATCCTCGACTACCGTGTAAGAGCACACCCGCCTTTTGACTATTCCCGCTTCTTTGGGATCTTCAGGTAGTTTGCCTGTCATGAGGTATTCGTATACTGGGGTCATCCAGTAGTTGCTATCCCCTATGGCGTTGACGTCCGAAACCATGGCCAGTTTGTCGATGCTTGGGCGGGAAAACACTTCTTGTATGACAGACTTGTTCCCGCCTTTCTTCTTTATGCTCGCCAATTTCGACAGGACATCTGCTCGGGCATTGTGCTCGCGGGGGATGTGAGTTACTTCCGCGGAGGTGAACTTTTTCATTTTTTCTTTTACTAAGGCCAAGTATTCTATGAGGCTGTCGTTCTTGGCTTGGTACTCTCCTCGGACTTGCGAGGCTACGAGCTGAGAATCGGTGAAAAGTTTGACCTCCTTGGCGCCAAGGTCCTCGGCCAGCCGGAGTCCTGCGAGAAAGGCCTCGTATTCGGCTTGGTTGTTCGATGTCAGGAAGGATAGTTCGAGGGATACCTCAATCAGGATACCTTCCTCGTTTTTGAGAATGATGCCCCCCCCCCGCTTCCCTTCGGGCCGGATGCTCCGTCGACATAGATTGTCCATTTCTGTGACCCGTCGGCCGAGGGTTCTGGGACGGTCATCTCTGCTACAAAGTCGGTCAGTACCTGTGCCTTCAGGGCTTTCTTCCCTTCATATCGGATGTCAAACTCGGCGAGCTCGAGCGACCACCTGAGCATCCTCCCCGCCATGTCCAGCCGTCCGAGGAGCTGCCTAATAGGCTGTTCGGTCCTTAAGACGATGGTGTGGGCGAGGAAGTAGTGGCGTAGCCTCCTGGCAGCAGTGACGAGGCCCAGTGAGACTTTCTCGATCTGCTGATATCTGAGCTCAGGGCCTTGGAGGGTTTTGCTCGTGAAGTAGACTGGCTTCTGCCCGTCCAAAGTTTTCTGAATGAGGACGGCGCTGACTGCTTCACTCGTGATCGCAAGATACAAGAAGAGTGTTTCCCTGTTCTCAGGCCGTGAGAGGACCGGGGGTTGCGACATGACTTGTTATAAGTGTGCGAGTGCTTATTCGCATTCCTCACTCCAATCAAACTCCGCTTTTTGTCGAAGAAGTTTAAAAAATAGGAGCGCGTACTGCTCGGATTTGGCGACGAAACGGGAAAGGGCGGTGAGCATCCCGTTCAATGATTGAATCGACTTCTTTGAGTCCGGGGTTGGAAGCTCGGAGAAATCCCTACACTTGTCGGGGTTGGCCTCGATTCCTCGTTCCGTGAGGTAGAATCCGAGGAACTTTCCTGCCCGGACGCCGAAGGTGCACTTGTCTGGGTTGAACCTCATGCGGCACCTCCTCGCCGTGTCGAACACCTTCTTGAGATGCGCGGCGTGGTCGACTTCTTCTGCAGATTTGACGATCATGTCGTCCATGTAGACTTCGAGCATGTCGCCGATTTCAACCCGGAAAACCTTATTCATCATCCGTTGGTAGGTCGCATCGGCATTCTTCAGACCGAAGGGAATTACGTTGTAATAGTAGTTGCCCGACGCGGTCATGAAGGACGTGTGTTGTTTGTCGACCTTGTCCATGGGAATTTGGTTGTATCCCGAGTAAGCGTCCATGAAGGATAGTAGTTTGTAACCTGCAGAGTTGTCGACCAGTTGATCGATGTTAGGCAAGGGGTAACAATCTTTCGGGCAACCCCGGTTAAGATCAGTGTAATCAACTCACATCCTCCATTTTCCATTATTCTTTTTAATAAGTACAACATTGGACAACCATGTCGTGTATTTGGCTTCCGAAATAAATTTTGCCTCTAGGAGGTCTTTTACAGCCTTTTCAGCAGCCTCCGCTTTCTCGGGGGACTGCTTACGCCTACGTTGTGCTATGGCCCTAGCGGCCGGATTTACTGCGAGTTGATGGCAAGCCACCTCGGGGTCGAGGCCAGGCATCTCGGATGCGCTCCACGCGAAGAGGTCAGCATTCTCCCTCAGACATGCTTTCAGCTGCTCCTTTGCCAGGTCGGGGATCCCAGCGTCAATCTTCACGTTGCGGTCTGGATCGTCCCCGAGGGCCATGAGCTCAAAGTCTCCATCTGGGATGGGGCGCGCTGGGTGGAGAGGCTAGCCGTTGTTCTCCGCCTGGTGGTTGAGGTCTTCGACCCTGTCTTCGTCGGGCTCGCCGAAAAACCTGGTGTCGAGGTCGACCGCGTTGACGCGCGGGAGAGGTACCTGTTCGACATCCTGGGGTGGCTTGGCCACGGACTTGGGTTTGGGGCCGATGGAACTTAGGCCTTTTATAGCGGCGTCGAAGCATCTTCTGGCTGCGTCGATGTCCCCGTGCATCGTCACTACTCGCCCCCTGGTTGTGTAGTACTTCATTTTGAGGTGGACCGTCGATGGCACCGCCGTAAGTTCAACAAGGGTGGTCCTGCCGAGGATGCAGTTGTAAAGTGATGGGCATTCGACCACCAGAAAACGGATCTTCACCTGTCGGGCCGTGTCTTCGACCCCGAACGTAACCATTAGCTCCACGTAACCCTATGGTATGGTGGTGGTCCCATTGAACCCCTGTAGATCTGAACCGACGTACGGGGTCAGATGCCTCTCGTCGAGCTGGAGGGTCCCGAACAAATGAGAGTACATGATGTCGACCGAGCTCCCCTGGTCGACTAGGATCCTTCGGACGTCAAAGTTCGCCATCTGCGCCCTGATCAGGAGGGGAATAGTGGCGTTCGGTGCTCCCCCAGGGAGTTCCTCGAGGTAGAAGGTGATGGGATTGGAGTTTCCCCGCATTTTCTCGAGGGTGGTCGCCTTCGCAGATGTCGTGGATTCCAGTTCGTCAAAATTTCGCTTGATTGATCCGACCGACAATTTCTCGGGACCGTCTCCGGAGATGACCATTGCTTTGGGGAAGCCTTCCTAGGTACTGCGGGCAGTGACAGGGTCCTCGTTGGGGAAGGTCGCCCACATGTTGCGGATGACTTCTTCGCCCTCAATGATCGGGGAGACGAAGAAGTCCTCGGGCCGAGTGACGCTGAGGGCGACCTGAAGCTGGTTGTCGGCAGAAGGAGGTGTCGTCTCCTCGACGTTCTACACTTCCCGTGAACTCGGACGAGGAGGGTCGTTCTTTTGGGCATATTTCTTCAAGTGCCCTTCTTTGATGAGAATCTCAATTGCATCCTTGAGATGGATGCAGACTTCGGTCACATGCCCGTGGCTCCGGTGGAACCTGCAGTACTTTGATTTGTCAACGTTTGATTTGGGAGCAACGGGTTTCGGGAAGCGAACCCCTCCTTTTACAAACTCGGAATTCTGGCATTCGGAGAGAATTCGAGACCGAGGAGTGTTAAGCGGGGTGTACTCCGTGAATCGGTCGATCGGTCCGCGCGGTTCCCGAGGATCACGGTTGCGGTTCTCTTTCTTATTTTCTTCTCCTCGTCGGGGAGAAGAGTCTTCATCTTTGTGGCCGCGGGGGCCTTCTCTATGTCTCGTCTCAAGAGCGATCTGAGCTGCTTCAGTCTCCTCGAGTTCGATGTACTTCTGGGCTCGAGCGAGAAGATCCTCAAGTCGTCGGGGTCTTCGGAGGCCTATAGACTTGGCAAAGTCAGACCCGACACGCAGTCCATGGATAATTAAGTATTTCTTCATGTCGTCGGCCGTGTGGACCTCAACGACTTCTTTGTTGAACCTCTCGATGTAGTTTCGGAGAGATTCGTTCCTTCCTTGGAAGATGCTTTCCAGGGCAGCCTCCGTCTTTGGATGTCGACGAGACGCGGTGAAGTGTTTAGTGAAGCGTTGCTTTAGTTGCTTCCATGACGTGATGGACCCATGTTCCAGACCCTTATACCAAGTCATAGATCCCTTCCGTAAGGTGGTGGGGAACAGCCTGCACCTGATGGCTCCCCTGACATTTCGGAAGTCGAGCATTGCTTTGAAACTCTCCACATGATCGTCAGGGTCGGTCAGCCCGTCATAGGTCCCTAATGGTGGGGGTTTCTCCATACCCGCAGGGATTGGGGCGTTCATGATTTCCCACGACAAAGGGGTCCTCTGGTCCTCGTCGTCGCTACCAGCTGGGGATCTCAAAGGTGATCGATGGTGCCGTGGAGGGGAGTTTCTCGAACGGTTCTTTGGTCTTTCTTCGGTCTGCTTGGACTTCTTGGAGGTGGTGGAGGCCCTGGGTTCCTTCCGAGGCAGGGAACGGGGGGCGTTTCTGGGAGATCGTCTGCTGGGGGCGCTCGAGACGCCGTCGGCGACCCTGGCGTACCGGCGAAGGGGTCCGAGAATCTTCGGAAGGGGTCCTTCGCGGGGAAGTAGAATGACGAGGTGACGGGGGACGACGATGTCTTCGCGGGGAAGATCGATGTGCCCGTCCTTGCTCCAAGGCTTCAATTCTGGTGTTCTGCTGCGCGATCAATTGATTGATCTGGTTGATCAATGCGAATAGGGCCACGGTGCTCGGGTCCGCATTGGGTGGCGGAGCAACTGGTTGGAGGATGGCTTGCTGGTCGTTCTGGCGGGGGCCGTCGTAGGCCACATCCTGGGAGTCCGGGGAGGCGGTCTGCCCGTCTCTTATGTCGTCTTCGCCGCTGTTGAGGATGACGGCATCCTCACGGTGGTTCCTGTTCTCAAGTTGTGCGAGCACGGTGTCCAGAGCCTGGTTAACTGTCGGATTGGCCATGTTGATGACGAATGGAGAAAGCTTTGGTTTATCGAGCAGAAAAACGGGGAAGCTTATATGTTCCCACAGACGGTGCCACTGATCATACCTGGATCAGACAGTTCTGGTGGCCAACGACGTCTGTTGAACTTTGGCTCTGGTGAGGTTGAAAGACGACGGGGGGGTGTACCTGCAAGGCACTCCGACGCTCAAGTAAGGTGGTTATCAGAGAATAACAAGTACAGAAGTGAGAGTAAGAAAGTGAAGTTAACCTGACCCTCTCAAGTGAGAGGGTATTTATATAGAGAGCCCCCAGCGCGGGGCCAACGGTTACTTGCATTGGGCCGGATTGCCAGGCCCAATTCAAGTAACTGCCAGGGCTTACGTGGCATAGTGAAGACCAGCACGTGGTCTTCGCCCTGGGGTAACCGTTCCTAGATCTCTGAAATTAGGGCAGACCGATTCCATAGGGAGTGGGGCGGTTACATGAGAATGTGTCCTCGCGGGGAGGACTCTTGGGCGTCGAGGAGAGACGTGTCGTCGCGGGGAGGACTAACTGCGTGGATGGAGATGACTCCTTACGGGGGGCAAAGTCCTCGTGTCGAGGAGGGGGAGATTTCCGGGGAAGGCTCCATGCTTTTGCCCGAAGTTCTACGCCATTTGTGCCCGACGCTGTGGTGTGGTACTTGCCCGACATGGGCTTGACCAAGTCCTTCATGGGCCGCCCCAGAGCGTGTGGGCTGGGCCTGTTCGGATGTGGAGCAGGCCCTCGGCCCAGTCCGGAACAAATACCATGATGTTTTGATGATATTTTTATGAATGACGATGCAATTTGATGATTCTGTGACGATGATGATTATGACGTTTTGCATCATACATTCATAGCATTTTAGGACTTCGGTCCAGTGGCGGCTTCAATCCCATTGTGTGGATTGGGGTGTATAACGTTGCTCCGGTTCTTGTGTAGAATTGATCCTATTGATGGGGATCCTTGGAGGATGATAACCCAGTGCCCATCAAACATGACGAATTGGTACCACATGCATGAGTCTAAGTCGTGCATTTCATATTATGTGACATTGCATGATTGTAAATGAAAAATGTTGATGACGTGGTTTTCATGATGTATGATGAAGATGATGTATTAATGACAGTGTTGTTTTATTATGATGCATGCTGCCTTATTATTTGTTATCATATATCTTGTATAATGGTTTATGATTACTCACCATGCCTTTTTGAATGTTGCCTCCACGTGGGTAACACGCAGGTGATCAGGATTAACTTTTGGTGCGTGAAGATCTGACTTGAAGTATTTTGAATTATTTTGGTCGAGTAGAGGGTCTTGCTCTGATATGTAACATCGGGACGGGACGTTTGAGTCGAACCATAGTGTTCTTCTATCGATGATATTATGATGTTTTGAAGTTGTTTTAAACCTTTTTATGTTATAGCGTTATGATGTTTATGAAATTTTCCGCTGCGTAGTAAATGAATTAATCTTGATGTTATAACACGTGTTACGAAGCAGGATGTTATTATTTGATGTTTTATGACGAAATGTGACGCCTTTGTGGGATTTTACTCTGATATATTTGTTTATATGCGTCTTGATTGCTTGTTGGGTAGAAGGGTGTTACATTAGTGGTATCAGAGCAGTCGGTCCGTCCGACCAGGTTTTTGTATGATGTCAGTCCCCTGTTAGTCGATGAGTGTGTGTACATTATCAATGGTTTTTTCTTCTAACCTTGTTGACAATGTGCAGAATGGCTGGGACAAACAATCGTGCTATTGCTGATGCGTAGGAATTGCTTGCCCAGGCGATGGCTCAAAACAATCAGAATGGTGAAGCTCCTGATGAGTTCCGTGCTTTAGGGATGTTTCAGAGGAACAATCCGCCAAATTTCGTGGGTACTTATGATCCAAAGGGTGCACAGAAGTGGCTCAAGGTGAATTAGAAGATTTTTTGTGTGATGGCGTGTTCTGATGCTCAACAGGTACAGTTTGGTACTTATATTCTGTTTGAAGAGGCTGAAGATTTGTGGGATAACACCCATCAGAGGCTGGAAGATGTTGGTACGGAGATAACCTAGGTTGTATTCAAGAGAGAGTTTTTGGGAAAGTATTTTCTGGAAGATGTCCGTGGCAAGAAGGAGATATAATTTCTTGAATTGAAACAAGGGAACATGATTGTGGCAGAATATACGATAAAGTTTGAGGCGCTGGTGAAGTTTTGTCCGCATTATAATCGTGTTGATGCTGAGATGTCCAAGTGCCTTAAGTTTGAGAATGGGCTGAGACCAGAGATCAAACAGGGTATTGGATACCAACAGATTCAAAGGTATGTTGAGCTGGTGGATAAGAGTAGAATCTATGATGAGGACAGTCGCGCTCGATCTGCTCACTACAAGCATATTAGTGAAAAGAAAGAGAAGGGACAGTTCAGAGGAAAACCTTATGTGACTCCAGCTGATAAAGGGAAACAAAAGGCTTCAGATGAGAAAAAGATAAGTGGGGGAGCAGCTCCCGCTTCTGTGAAGTGTTACAGGTGTGGCGAGCTAGGCCACCGTGCTGATGTTTACAACAATAGTGTGTTGAGGTGCTACAGATGTGGTAAGAGAGACCATTGAGCTACTGATTGCAAGGATGAATGTCCGACTTGTTTCAACTGTGGTGAATATGGTCACATCAGTACCCAGTGTTAGAAGCCGAAGAAAACTGCTACTGCTGCCCAGACTAATGGCAGAGTGTTTGCTTTTAGTGGTTCAGAAGTTCCTAAGAAGGATAACTTGATTCGAGGTACTTGTTTTATTAACAATGTTGAGTTGGTCGCTATTATTGATATTGATGCAACTCATTTGTTTATTTCGCTTGAATGTGCTAATAGATTGGGTTTGAAATTGTCTGATATGAATGATAGTATGTTGATAGAGACTCCTGCTAATGGTTCTGTTACTACTACTTTCGTGTGTTCTAGATGTCCTTTGACGATTTTTGGGAAGAGTTTTGTGATGCATTTGGTGTGTTTGCCCTCACACCAAATCGATGTAACTCTGGGAATGAACTGGTTGGAGTTCAACTACGTTCACATCAACTGTTATAATAAGACCGTGGAGTTTCCTGACTTTGGTGATAATGGAGAGTTGATGTTCTTGTCTGCTAAGTAAGTAGGCGAACTCTTAGAAGATGAAGCCTTGATGTTTGCGTTGTTTGCATCGTTTCAAGTCGATCGTGAGACTGCGAGTGTCAAATTACCTGTTGTCCGTGCATTTTCAGATGTGTTTCTGGATGACATAAGTGATTTGCCTCCAGAACGTGAAGTAGAGTTTGCGGTGGATTTGATACCAGGTACGAGTCTGGTGTCAATAGCTCCTTATCAGATGTCAGATTCTGAGCTAAGTGAATTAAAGAAACAATTGGAAGAATTGCTTGAGAAGAAGTTTGTTCGACCGAGTGTTTCTCCGTGGGGTGCTCCTGTGTTGCTAGTAAAGAAGAAATATGGTAACATGAGGTTGTGTGTTGATTATCGGCAATTGAATAAAGTGGCGATCAATAACAAGTATCCACTTTCGAGAATCGACGATTTGATGGATCAGCTAGTATGCGCTTATGTGTTTAGTAAGATTGATTTGAAATCTGGTCATCATCAGATTCGTGTTAAGCCTGATGATACTCCGAAGACAGCTTTCAGGACGAGGTATGGTCACCATGAATACACTGTGATACCGTTTGGTGTATCCAATGCACCTGGTGTGTTCATGGAATATATGAATCGGATTTTCCATGAGTATTTGGATAAGTTTTGTGGTTTTCATTGATGATATTCTTATATATTCTAAATCGGAAGAAGAGCATACTGAACATTTGAGGACTGTGTTGCAAGTATTGAGAGAGAAGAAGTTGTATGCAAAACTGTCGAAGTGTGAGTTTTGGTTGAAAGAGGTGAGTTTTCTTGGTCATGTGATTTCAAGTGGTGGGATTGCTGTTGATCCTTCTAAGATTGATGTTGTGTTACAATGGGAGACTCCAAATTCTGCTACGGAGATACAGAGTTTTCTTGGATTGGCAGGTTATTATCGCAAGTTCATAGAAGGTTTTTCTAGATTGGCGTTACCGTTGATTCAGTTGACTCGTAAGGGTCAAGCTTATGTGTGGAATGTAGCATTTGAAGAGAGTTTTGTGGAATTGAAGAAGAGATTAACGGCCATTCCGGTTTTGATTTTGCCTAATCCGAATAAATCTTTTGTGGTGTATTGTGATGCATCGAAGATGGGTCTTGGTGGAGTGTTGATGCAAAATGGACAAGTTGTTGCTTATGCTTTGAGACAATTGAGAGTGCGTGAGAGGAATTATCCTACACATGACTTAGAATTGGCAGCTGTGGTGTTTGTGTTGAAAATTTGAGACATTACCTTTTTGGCTCTAAATTTGAAGTGTTTAGTGATCATAAGAGTTTGAAATACTTATTCGATTAGAAAGAGTTGAATATGAGGCAGAGAAGGTGGCAGAAGCTATTGAAGGATTATGATTTCTATTTGAGTTACCATCCTGGTAAAGAAAATGTAGTGGCTGATGCACTGAGCAGGAAATTATTGCATATGTCTATGCTTATGGTGAGAGAGTTGGAATTAATTGAGCAATTCTGAGATTTGAGTTTGGTATGTGAAGAGACTCCTGACAGTGTGAAGTTGGGTATGTTGAAGTTGACTAGCGGTATTCTGGAAGAAATCAGGGTGGGTCAGCAATCTGACTTGAAGCTGGTTGATCAGTCAATTTTAATTAACCAGGGTAACAGAGGTGAATTCCGAATTGATGAGAATGGTATGATGAGGTTCAGAGATAGGGTGTGTGTTCCCGATGTTTCCGAAATTAAGAAGGGTATTCTTGAAGAAGGACATCAAAGTAGATTGAATATTCATCCCGGTGCTACGAAGATGTACAGGACTCGCATAAATTGTTTTGGTGGCCAGGTATGAAGAAGGATATTGCGGAGTTTGTTTATGTCTGTTTGACTTATCAGAAGTCGAAGATTGAGCATCAAAAGCCTTTGGGTATAATGCAACCGTTAAATATTCTATAATGGAAATGGGATAGTATTTCCATGGATTTTGTGTCGGGATTGTCGAAGATTGCGAAGGGAAATGATTATATTTGGGTGATTGTAGACAGGTTGACTAAATCAACTCATTTCTTACCAACGAAGATTAACCATTCTACGCAGAAGCTAGCCGAGATGTACATCGAGAAAATTGCGAGGTTACATGGGATACCTTTAAGTATTGTGTCGGACATAGACCCGAGATTTACGTCGAGATTCTGGAAAAGTTTACAAGATGCTTTGGGTACTAAGTTGAGGATGAGTTCTGCATATCATCTGCGGACAGATGGCCAGACAGAGAGGACTATCCAGTCTTTGGAGGATTTACTGAGGGCTTGTGTGTTGGATCAAGAGGGATCTTGGGATAGCCATTTGCCGTTGATTGAGTTCACATACAATAACAACTTTCATGCTAGTATTGGGATGACACCGTATGAAGCGTTGTAATGGAGGAAGTGTAGAACTCCTTTGTGTTGGTATGAGTCAGGCGAGAGTGTTGTACTCGGACCTAAGATTGTGCAGGAGACGACTGAGAAGATTAAGATGATCCAAGAAAGGATGAGAACTTCACAGAGTCGCCAGAAGAGTTATCATGACAAGAGAAGAAAAACACTTGAATTCTAAGAGGGGGATCATGTGGTTTTGAGAGTTATGCCGGTAATTGGTGTGGGACGAGCCTTGAAGTCTAGGAAGCTCACTTCACGTTTTGTTGGTCCGTATCAGATTTTGCAGAGGATGTGATAAGTAGCCTATTGGATTGCTTTACCACCGTCGCTTGCGAATTTAAATGATGTGTTTCATGTGTCTTAGTTGAGGAAGTACATGCCAGATTCATCGCATGTGATTCAGATGGATGACGTACAAGTGAGAGATAATTTGACTGTTGAAGCATTACCTGTGCGAATCGACGGACGAGAAATAAAGCAACTGCGGGGTAAAGACATAGCTTTGGTGAAAGTGTTATGGGGTGGACCAGCTGGTGAAAGTTGGACTTGGGAACGTGAAGATCATATGAAGGAGTCGTATCCAACTCTGTTTCCTTTAGGTAATTTTCGAGGACGAAAATTCTTTAAGTGTGGGAGAGTTGTAACACCCCAAAATGAGTATAATATTTATTTAATTGAGATATTTTAAATATTCGTATTTTTGGTGAATTATTTTGATGTCTGATGAATTATGCTGTGGGGTATTATAATGATAAGGGGGTGTTGAGAGTATTTAGAAATATGTGATTTATTAATATTATTTTGATAATAATAATATGGATTATGTGAAATATATTACTATTATTATTATTATAAATAATTAAGAGGAACATTAAGGGCAAGATGGTAAAATTGAATGGACAAGGTTGGAAAAGCCTATTAGGGGTCCAAGGGGTAAGTGTGACTTAAAGAAATTGGAGAGAGGTAAGAAGTCATTTGGTACGATCAATTTTGAAGAAAAAGCTTTGAGGAAAAGGAGAAGAAAGTTAGAGCTCAGAGAAAAATGCTTTGAGGAAAATGCAGAAAAATACAAATTTAAACCAAAAATGAAATTATAAATTATAAATTATAAATTATGAAAAAAATACATGTATAATGTTGTAAATTATGGTTTAAACAAAAAAATTTATATTTTTATGCATAAAAATGCAGGTTTAAACCAAAAAAATTATAAATTATGCAAAAAAATTATATTTTTATGCAATTACGTATACATTACATCAATTTTTATTGATATTATAATATTTAGATTCAACTACATTACAAAAAGTGCAAGAATTGAAATAAAGATTAAAGTTGCAATTTATGACTAAATTAACCAAAAATTAAATATGAATACTTAGACGAAATAAAAATTAACATAAATATAGCAATTATTAAAATAAAAATAAAAATATGTACAATGTTGTAAAAAAGAAGTAGAAAAGAATAAATTTTATCCTCAAATATATAAAAAATATATTAGGACTCTATACAATTCTATAGATCAATTTCTACAATTATAAAAGAAAATATTCGATTTAAAAAAAAATAAAAATAAAATTCACTGTAAAGGAACTGACATGTCAAAATAAAGGCGGTCAAAACTGTCATTTTTCTATTAACACTACGTCAGTTTATAAAACTGTCATATTTTAATGTAAATAGTGGCGGTTTTATTAAACGCAATTTTAAAACCGTCATATTTCATACAAATTTTTGCAGTCTTTAAATTTTTGCCCAGGCTTCAAATTTTTTTTTTTTTGGCTCCGCCACTGTCAGAGTGGTTTCGGAAGAACTCGAAGAGGAATAATCAAAATCGATTTTCTAAGGTATGGGGAGAAATCTTTTATCATTATAATTGATACAGGTGTAGAAGCATGTAGGTAGTGAGTTTCCGGGTAAATTAGATGAGTTCATGACGAAATTGGGGTTTTGGAAGGTATTAGATGTTAGGGATAAAACCCTTTATGATGTATTGTTGTTGTTGTTGTGTTGTTTCTATGGTGAATTATGAATAATTTGGACTGTTTGGTACTGAAATCGTAAGTTTTTGAGGGTCTGAACTGGTGCAGAACCGTAACTGAGAAGTTGCAGGTTCGCGCATTTTCGCCAGGCGAAATTTACGTCTCGTCGGGCGAAGCGAATTCGCCCCAACCTCGCCAGGCGAAAATGGCAGCGAAAGAATGGTGAATTATGAGTGCTTCTGAATTTTGTATGGAAGAAGGGGATTTGCCCCTGCTTCGTCGGACGAAGCCCAGGCGAGCGAGCTGCTTCGCCGGGCGAGCAGGAGCAGTAACTTAGTTTTTAATTCTTTTTTTGTTGTTGTTGTGCTGCCTTGTGCCTTGTTGTTCGTAGGCTTCAGGTAATTGATGTGTTGTGTTTTGATGAGTAATATGTGATAATTTGTGATGTATTTTGAAGATTTTTGGATGCATAATAATGACGTAATACCATGATGTTTTGATGATATTTTTATGAATGACGATGCAATTTGATGATTCTGTGACGATGATGATTATGACGTTTTGCATCATACATTCATAGCATTTTAGGACTTCGGTCCAGTGGCGGCTTCAATCCCATTGTGTGGATTGGGGTGTATAACGTTGCTCCGGTTCTTGTGTAGAATTGATCCTATTGATGGGGATCCTTGGAGGATGATAACCCAGTGCCCATCAAACATGACGAATTGGTACCACATGCATGAGTCTAAGTCGTGCATTTCATATTATGTGACATTGCATGATTGTAAATGAAAAATGTTGATGACGTGGTTTTCATGATGTATGATGAAGATGATGTATTAATGACAGTGTTGTTTTATTATGATGCATGCTGCCTTATTATTTGTTATCATATATCTTGTATAATGGTTTATGATTACTCACCATGCCTTTTTGAATGTTGCCTCCACGTGGGTAACGCGCAGGTGATCAGGATTAACTTTTGGTGCGTGAAGATCTGACTTGAAGTATTTTGAATTATTTTGGTCGAGTAGATGGTCTTGCTCTGATATGTAACATCGGGACGGGACGTTTGAGTCGAACCATAGTGTTCTTCTATCGATGATATTATGATGTTTTGAAGTTGTTTTAAACCTTTTTATGTTATAGCGTTATGATGTTTATGAAATTTTCCGCTGCGTAGTAAATGAATTAATCTTGATGTTATAACACGTGTTACGGAGCAGGATGTTATTATTTGATGTTTTATGACGAAATGTGACGCCTTTGTGGGATTTTACTCTGATATATTTGTTTATATGCGTCTTGATTGCTTGTTGGGTAGAAGGGTGTTACATATTTGATGATGCAACCTAATTCCGGCACAACTTCTGAGCAATTGCAACCAATTGAAATTTTCGGTTCAGTTGATATGTTGTGCTTAAGTTCATCATCCCACAAAAATAGCTCGCAACTTGACATTACACCCGAATTTGCTCATTTCCAGAATCTTCGTTTAGGATTTTCACTTGAATTTGAGATGAACATCCACATTGCTCTATTGCAACCACATACTAGGATTTGAGACTAAGAGTTATTACCTACAGATGGCGTTGCCATGTTACAGAGAAGAAAAACGCAACACCTGTTACAGAGAAGAGAAGAAAAAGTGTAGAAAAATATTTGAAGAGGAAAAGGATGATGCAAATGGTAAATTTGTTTGGATTTTAGTCTTCCTTTAATTGAACCTTCAAAGCATTGATTTCACGTCTGCAAAATATTAAAGAAAAGAAAAATAAAATGTCATTTAACGTCAACGTCGTTAGCCAATTTAGCGTTTTTTTAAGACTATTAACAACAAAGACGAAAATCAACACAAACATGAATATAAAGACTCAAACCTAAAAAAAAAATTCAAAAGAAAAGAACCTACATTTAGAATCATATTTTTAAACTAAACCAAAGGCCTATGTTAGACAAATACAAGTCACCCCTTATTCTCACGGTTTTTGAAGAGACCGAAAGTCCAATAGTTGAAAATTTCTATCACCACCGCAAAAGAAAGAAATAGAAGATAGGTTAGCCTTAATGGAAGCCTAAATGGAACTTTCCCCATTCCCCAACTTCAATCTTATTTCTAATTCTTCCCTATGCCATTTCACCTCCAATCAATTTCGCTCCCGATTCTCGCTTTCTCTTCGTCACTACCATTATGGCTTTCGGCGTCGCAATTCACAACCGGTACCGCAGATCAGGATGTGCTCGGAGAAGCTTCAGTCGTCGAACGGTTGCGGCGGAGTTGATATCCGAGAAAACAAATCCGATTTCGTCGAAGTGATTGCCATTGGCGGTAGGAAGGACGCGGTTCTTGATTTCTGCTTGAATTCGCCTTTTCAGTTGTCTTCTCTGCGCTTTTGGTAATTGTTTAGCTTCCTGTAACTGTAATCGTTTTTATGCGGTATTGTCGTTGTTAAGTTTGGTGAATTGAAAACTTTAAACTGTTGCGTTTGATTTTGGAGTGTGTCAGGCTATTCAGTGGATGTAATGTAATGGATTCTTGTTTTGTAACTAGGAATCTGAATGTCGATCACTATTATATTTGCTAATTCAGGATTTTCTATTAGGTTTGGCGCGAAAATTGATTTTATACCTTTCAGATTTGATGATTATTTTAGTGTATATAGAAGAGAGATTGGTGATTCAAATAGAGAGAAACTTACCAAAGGTAGAGAATTCCTACATATGTAGCATGGTAGAGGGTTGAACTAACGACAAACCTTATCTGCGACGGATTTGTTTGGCTAAGTGCCAAATTGTGGAGAATAATTATGCTTAGTTCAAATTATTTGTAGATGATTAGGTTTCTTTTAAACGATTTTCTAGCTGGCTCTGTGTAATGAAAAGTTGAACAAAAGTTTGTAGTTACTTTTGCTAGTTTTGGGAATTTAAATTTCCCTTCTAGCATTGTTATTTATCACAGCGGAAATTGATCACAAATAATAGTGGTCCGGTTTTAAGAAAAAATGGGAAATGGCTATGTTGATTATTCCATAAATGATGGGTATTCGGGGAATGATATAGGGTCGTGAGTCGTGACTGTCAAGAGTCCCACATCGAACAATCTATGGCCTAAACATATGTTTATAAGTGGAGACAATCCTCTTCCTATAAGTCGGTTTTGTAGGGTTGAGTTAGTTCCAATCACACATTCTTAAGATGATATCAGAGTCTTGTTTAAGATCCATTGGACCACCCACCATTTAGTTCCACGCCCCAGACACAAATCCTGGGCGTGAGAGGGGGTGTTAAAAGTCCCACATCGGACAATCTATGGCCTGAACATGTGTTTATAAGTGGGGGCAATCCTCATCCTATAAACCGGTTTTGTAGGGTTGAGTTAGGCCCAACCACACATTCTTAAGAGTGACTATTTTGTGAGAGAGCCGTTTGTCACATAAAGCTTTTCCTTACTCTTCACTTGGATTGAACAAGGGAGTTGAATCAAAGATTTAGTTCTCCTGATCTTGAAAGTAATTTACAAAATAATTAGTAAGATTGAATTAGCATTGTTGATGGTCTTTGTGCCTGATACTAAATAGTACATCATTTAGAGTGCACAATATGTAGCTTCTGGCTGTAGTTTGATAAATTATTCTTGCAGAAAAAGATCTAATTTATTCTGGAATTGCTTTTCGTTTCCCTCATTTTGAATTTGTCACGATTTATCAATATCCTGCAGGAATGTCATTGTAAAAGATTCACAAGAGGTGCAGTTACAACAAAGACCTACTAAAGAAGGTTTTCCTCTCATTTCTGATTTTTCTTCACTTGTTCTTCATTATGCTTTGCATTGCACTACCAAAAGTGAAACTTTAACCTCAAATCAGAATACAGACTCATTATGTAAGTCCCAACTTTTTAATAAAATAGAAAATAAGTAAAGAAAAATAGGGTAAATGGCTTGTTTCAAAAATGAAATTCAGTTCAAATATCCATACATATCTCACACTCTGGTTAAAAGGTACTGAATACTGATAGTTGATGTTATTTCTGCAGAACCTTGCTCGGGAATTCTCAAAGCTCCAGTATTTATGAAGTCATGCTCAAAGACCATTGTCCTTGTTTGTACATTCCTTTCCTTAATACTCATAGTAAAATCTTTGTTTCAATATTGGTGATCTTCATACATTAAGTCACCTCAAGCGTAGTTTGCTTTATCCTTTTAAACTGATGTTGTAAAGTTCACAAGTCAACTGAACTACTTATATTTGTTATTCATCACCATAGAAAATATATTTTATAACTGAAATTCTAAGGCGTGACTTTTTGCATTATTAGATATGGTAAAGCTGGCTGACATGAATTAGGATGTTTGGTTGCCTTAAGATGTATTTTTCCAGCCATGATTAGTGAAAATAGTCTAAATAGACCTTTGGTTATCCCCCATTTTTTTTCTTTAGGTGGCTAGTGCAGGATATGGATCAGACCACACCGTTGCTGTTGATATTTTTGAAACTATAAGGTCCATAAATGGACTCACAGTTGCTGTAGTTTTGAAGCCATTTAGCTTTGAAGGGTTGAGACGAAAAGATGAGGTATTAACGTCGCTTTGTATAATATACTTCACTACTATAATGGTTTTTCAAACAAAGCTGCATGCAATATGATGAATAATTCAGTGAGCTCAGCATATCAATTATGATTTCTCGCAAAAATGGCACTGGAAGTTATTAAACATCTTAATATTTTTCACTTAATGATTGTCTTAGTTTCCTCGTTTAATCAGTTATGTTTTGTAGTGCAAGCATTTTTGTCCACGTGATATAATTATTTGTTTATGAATTCTCAGGTAAAAGCTTTGATGGGGAAACTTAAGGAGAATACTAATTTACTTATTGGTGAGCTATGTGATATATTTTTACAACTTTTTCCTGGTTCATTGGTTTTTTCCAAAGCCATGAACTTATATATGTAAGCCACTCCATAGTCCAAGACCCATGTCCATGAGACTAACAAACCCAACTTACACTTACCATATATCAGATTGGCTAATATTGATTCTATAACTGATTTGCTTACACATATCATGTACCAAACAAACAAAGGCATTGGGCCAACTTGTGACATATGCTCAATAATGGGCAAATCAGCAATCATTAACACAACTAAATCTTCTTTTCAGAAATATATACTTTTGCAAAATTTTCTTTGCAAATCACCTTAAACTCATAAGAAGTATAAGAATTATTTGAAGACCAATTATCGGATAGAACTCAACTTTTTGTACATATTCTACTAATGCTTTTTGAATTTTATTTCCAACATGCCACACATTCAAAAAAACTTCGTTCAATAATTCCTAAACATACTCAAAGTTGACACAATTATCAAAACATTTATTCAAACCATCCAAACTGCCTGCAATACAAAAAAAAAGGCATTCTTCAGAGTTTCTCAAGTGTTAAGACGCATAGGGTGACAATAATTGGAAAGGTATGGTAACTGAATGGATTTATACCATTGGGATTAAGAGTGGATGCTGGAAGTTGTTTAAAGTTCATGTGAATGAAACTAATTAAAGTTGAATATGAGAAGCAAGAGAGTATACTTTATTTGTAATAGGATCACCAAAGCGCCCACAAAAAGTCTGAAATTTTGCTCACTTTTGTTGTTTATGAGACAGAAATTGACATTGATGCACTTCTCAAAAAAGACTTGTTGACTCTAGATGAGGCTATGAAGACTGCAAATGATGCTGTTTTGCTAGCTATTAAGGCCATATCAGTTATAAAATCAGTTAAGTTTCATTTTCAAGTATTTCTCTTGCTATTTGTTTGTGTAAAAGTATCATATGGTTAAAGACTTATAGATGGAATGTTTTACAGGAAATGCACAGAAAATTTATAGATAGATTGCACAATAGCATGAAAGAAGCCTGCAATTCAGAAATTATTAAAGTAAGTTTCTAAGATTTTCATCAACAGTTTAGACATTTTCCCCAAAAATGTTGCTTTATAGCCTTGTTTATATCTTTCTTGAAACGGGATCAATCTTGATTATCAAGGCACTCTATTTTTCTAAAACCTGTCTTACTGTGTACAGTTATTGGAATGCTATAAAGAAGCCAGAATTGGATTTGGGGCTGCTTATAATATAAAAACTTCAATTTTGCAGTCTATATTTGATAGCCCTTTCCTGGGTGCTTCTTTGAAGGTATCACCTGCCTTAAATATTCAAGCATATTAGTTATTTTTTCTTTGTTTGCGGATCATCCAAATGCATTTTTTTTGTCGCACAAAATGACCACATTGCTGGTAGATCCTTTTTAAGTCTGGTTTCCTCTGCCTGTTTTATATTCATTTTCTAAAAATATTTGATCGAAAGTGTTGAGTTTTTTATTTTTTTATTCTTCTTCCTTCTCTTCCAGTGTATAAAATTATAATTACCATTTTTTTCAGGATCCAAATAGTGCAGTTATATGCATTATTGCGTGTTCTGAACCCATCAATGATAGTGATATAGCAATCTTTCTGCGTACTTTCCGTCAAACAACAGAATACACGAGGGATATTATAATATCAACAGTACTTGAGCCTGATGTCGAGCCCAACCTACTAATCACAACTGTCCTTACACTTGGGTAAGTATTCTTGTTTTTTTTGCAGAGAGAAGGAGACCTGTGTAATCAACTATCTCACTTGAAGTTGTGAATGCTTGTTAGGAAACGTATTTTCTGTTGCTGAATTTGATGTCAATAACTCCCTTACTCTTGATGTTGTATTGGGATTGACACTTAGCATGATTTATCTACATGTGACCATTGATGCACAGATGAGATATGAGTATCAGATACAATGTTACATTGATCCTTAAAAAACATAGATACAATGCGCTTATTATTTAGATTTAGGTTATTATACTATTATTTAAAATAGATTATTATTATACCATATGCTATGTTTTAAATGAAAAGCAACAAAAAGACAAATACTCAAATTGATTGAGTCATTAAATACTCAAATTGAGTCCCAATAAGCATTAAAGAAAAGCCTCAAAAATCAAGTTTGAATAACATGCCCCAATTTCTAAAACCCTAGTATTAACCCCTCAGCAGCTAACAATTGCTGCCACCACTATTTAAGAAAATAAAATTCAGTCACACAAGTGAGAGAAAACAGCCTCACGTGTTCTTAGTGTGAGAAAACAGATGCATATGGTTTAAGCAAGAGATGCAAGATGGGAGACGCAAGTACGACACGTCTACGACGGGTCAAATGGCGTGTAGATGTATCACTGTTTTTAAATTAAAAAAGTAACAGATTTCCGATACTCCACCGGCACGTGTCGACTGCTTATCACGCCATATCAGCGTATTGATACGTATCGGCAATATCCTCAAGGTGTAATGTATAGGCGCATGGGAGCATGTGAATCAAAGATTAAATGGGTGGATTTTGTCTTCTTTTCTGTTGTCTCTCTCTCTCTCCATCTATATTCAAGTTTAGAAATCTTTTTGCTGGTTAAATGCTAGCTTTGACATATTATGCATGCCTTATTATCAAACATGCTTCAAGTGTTATCCCCGTGTTGTACATGGGCCTTGATGGAGATTCGTTTTTCTTTTTGATTTCATGTGTCGTATTTGCATCAATGGGAAAGGAGGTATTGTCTGTTTTTTTATTATTTCTTTGCTATATCTTGATAGAACTTCATACACAGACAAGAGAAGAAAATAATGGGGTTCAAATTGAAGATTGATGTATAATTTGAATCGATAACACTGGCTCTCAATAACACGGGAGATACTAGATTTTGTAAAACCATTATCTGAAAGCCCAGCAGAACTAAAGGTAGTGAAATTGCTAGGAATAATAAGTGATCGACAATATACTAGGATCTCCTCATTGGTTTAACATAAGATTGTTTTATGGTCTAGACGGTATGCACAAAAGAAATTCAAGTGTCTGTTAAGTGCCTGTGAACAGGTCTTGTAAAGAATGAAATTATTTGAGGATTAAGAGGAAAATTACATGCTCTTAGAATATTTTGTTGGTGGCTATCCTTTGAAAATAAAATTACGGCTTTATTTGGAGAATAATCAAGAGTTGGAACCATTAGGTTGATAACTCAATTTACAAATTAACTAATTTGTTGACCCCCACCCCTCAAAAAAAAAAAAAAAACTCAATTTTCAGTATAGTAAATTGGATAATTATTAGACATTGTCTATCAAACTATAATGTGCATACTTTCTTAAACCGCAGTCGTCCATTGACATAAAAGACTTATTGGTTGATAAGCTGACTCAATTTCTAAGTGCACCTGTTTGTAGAATCTGAACTACTAATCATTTTCAACCTTAATACTTTTTGGCATTCATTAAACCATTGCTTTTCTATGCATAGCCGGTCCCAAGCCCGGATAAAAGGAGAGGGTTGTGTTAGATAGACGACATCCAATGTAAAACTTTGTCGAATCTCTATGACATGGATCAAATACGTAATTCATTAGATCATTGCTACTTGTTTGTTGATTACCGTGGCCTGTGTAATTTTGATGGTGTGAATCAGATCAGATGTAACCAATGGAACTGGGTTTTTCTTTATTTGTCAAGTATTTGAGGTCCATACTTCCATTCCAAGAATTTCTGACCTGTTTCCTTCTTCATATGATTATATAGCAGCTTAAACGTGCAACAACCTTCCCAGAATGGTGGTCTACTATCCAAACTTGCCCTGCATTTTCCTCTTGTTTTTAGCTTTTGGGGAAGACATAGTACGCAACAAATTGTCTCTGGGAAAGAGGATGCGGTATCTTCTCATGAAATGATGAGTTCTTATAACATTGATGAGGGGGAAAATATGGTTATTCCCAGTACTGTTGATGACAGATTTGACAAGCAGTATGCAGAGTTGGAGGCAGATGTGAGCAGCAGCTCAAAATTGTCTGTTTCAAGGTTTCCTCTCTATCTTACTTACATTATCTTACATGCAGATTCTCTCTTTTTCTTTTCCTCTTTGCAAACAAATTTATCCTACCTTACATTACATGACAGGGATTCTGAAAAAAATGAGGATTCATTTGACACCATAGCCAATTCTCCTATCCCTTATGATTCCATTAACGAAGAAGGTAATCTTGAAAGATATATAACTATTTTCCGTGTTGATGCACTTTACAATTGTTGAATAATTTCTATTTTTGGTGTTTTATTGTTCAAATTCTAATCAACTTGCAATAGGCGAATCTGCTTTTCAGAGGGAACAGCTTGGAAACTGGAATCTGGGCCCTGGATTTGAAGTGGCAAAAGAGTGGGCCCAAGAACGGGAAGCGGATGTTACACCAGTGGTTGATAGCCTAAGCATATTCCACCTTCCTGTTGGTGTTAGGCCTTCAGAAGAGTTGAAAGACGGTTTAGAAATCTCATTTATGTCAAAAAAACATGAGCCAGATGCAGGTGTGGAAGCAGTGAAGGAATTTACATCTTCACTTTTGAAGGCAAAACGTGCTAATAGTAATAAGCCAAAGAAGCATGGTGTTCTGTCTGTTCGTGCTGCATCTATGCTGGTAAAAGTTACTGGAAGTTTTTATGATTGCTCAAGCATATGTTTCTGAAAGAGAGAACATTATCAATGTTCTATCGGTACTATTAATGATATTTGTGAGAGAAATTGTTGTGAGATTCTACAGCTGACAATGTTAAGGACATAGTTCTTTAAAATTGGATGTGCATCTAGTGTGTTCCCACTTTCCACCCCTTAATTGCTCTTTTTTGCACCTAAGTGGAGAAATATGTTATATTAGTCTTTGTTCAGATTTTATCATAATTTGTTGCCTCATTCGAGGAGCGTGTCTTGTCCTTTACTGGAGTTTTTCTGTCCTTCAGTTCTTTTTTCTATTGAGAGATAATTGAAAAGAAATAGAACCAAAAAGGCTGTCAGGCCAGTATTTCCAACTTGTTCCACCCTCAATGTTTGAAATCAATACTCAAGTTTGAGCTCTGCTTACTATTTGCAGACGTTTGGAAGTGCTTCGTTTGGAAGTATTTCCTGTTGAATCATGGATGATTCTCCGGCTCAATCTCCTACTGATTGCGAACTGCAGAAGATAATTTTCTAATGTGCAACAGTTAAGCTTTCCATAGAAATAACCCCCAAAGATTCTACTTCCTAATAACCCCCCAAGACTGTACTACCTCTGGTGCTTATGCAGTGCAAAACAGATTCAAACTCTGGTATACTTTGAGGATTAAAGGAAGTGTGTACTTTGTTCCATTAAGATTGTTAGTTTAATTATAAAGTAGTAGATTGAACTTTGTAACTATCATTAATTTGTTTGTTTTAAACTTTCATTCGTGTTGTAAATTTGAAAATATATTTCAATCCGAAGTGGTAATCATTTTTTAGGATTGACTTCGTATCAACAGGAGGCAGAACGCGATTTGTCAACAAAGTGGAGTCCTGTTGTGGAAATACAATATAGGGGAGGAAGATACAAGGGGCGATGCCAAGGTGGTCTGCCTGAAGGGAAGGTAAATCCTTGCAAATATGTAATAGCAAGCAGAGCTTGTTCCAGCTAGACTCAGGAACTTCTTTTTTTCCTTTTTTTTTTGGCCAACAAGCTGAAGAGAATATATATGTTAAATAAAAATCTACAACCAGGGGCGTCTTGTTCTTCGAGATGGAAATATCTATGACGGTTTATGGCACAGTGGCAAGAGATCAGGTCCAGGAACATTCTATTTCAAGAACGGAGATATGTTTCAAGGATCGTGGAGAGATGATGCCATGCACGGCAAGGTTTGTAGTTGTACCCTTTTAAAATTAACTCTTGTGATACATTCAAAGCTCAACATGAACATTAAGTAAATTTTAAAATCATTTTTACTGTTGATATGTTGTATGATTCTATCTATACTTAAACTACCGTGGTATGTAAGTCTTCTATCAGCTGTTATTGTATGGGGGTTTGCTCTGCCAAAATTTATAATTTATGTGCGGATGAGAGCGAATGTCTGTATATGCACCAGTGAAAATTTTAGTAATAATAAGTATGCCATCATACAACTTCAAGAAAAAAAATTTGGTTAACACAAATATCCAATTATTGGCAATTGCTATGTTGATCTTGTACACTAATTTTAGCAATTTTAGAGAACCGTAACAAAGTGATTGCCTTTTATATAAGTTTTGAAGTGTGTCATGCATCATAATGCTGGCTATTACTTTGGTAAAACCCTAGAATAAGGTAACTGATGCTTATTAATTATGTAGGGTTGGTTTTATTTTCACACTGGTGATCGGTGGTTTGCAAACTTCTGGAAGGGAAAGGCAAATGGAGAGGGGCGGTTTTACACAAAGTCTGGTGATGCCTTCTTTGGCAATTTCAAAGATGGATGGCGGCATGGCCAGTTTCTCTGTGTGAATGCAAATGGAACGAGGTATAAACACAATTAGTTTAATTAATTGAGTTATTTGCATGAGTTTTATTTTTCAGTATGCTGATTATATTTCTTCACCAAACAACTTATATTTGTCATGAAAATTGGCTTCTTGCCTTTCTCATTGCTATTTCTTGTATATATAGAAGTTACAGGGTTATACAGGTACATTTAATGATAACAAATCAATTTCTGATTTGTTTCCCTTATTCTAGGAACAAACCCTTATTCTAGGAACAAACTTATTCTTATTCACATCCCCCTCAAATTGATGCTGCTGGTCAATAAGCATCAATTTGCTAACAAGAAACTGATGACGCGGACGCGAAACAGCCTTGGTAAGAATATCTGCAACCTGCAACTGAGTACTGACATGAGGAAGTGATATTAGTCAGTCATCGTACGCGTCACGGATTGAGTGACAATCAACTTTGATATGTTTGGTGCGTTCATGAAAAACAGGATTCGCAACGATTTGGATAGTACTTGTATTGTCAGCATAAAGTGAAGTTGGCTCTATTTGAGGAAATCCAAGTTCAGCCAGTAGACCACGAAGCCAAATTATTTCAGAACAAGCAGCAGACATGGCACGATACTCAGATTCAGTAGAAGATTTAGAGAGTTTATTACCATCAGCAATTTGAATTTGCTGATTACCATTATAGGAATGTAAATTTTGCAAGTATTCAGAGGAACCCGTCATGTGATTGGATGCACCAGAATCAAGAAACCATGGTTGAGAAACCATAGAAGACTTACCCTGAATTCCCAAGGCTGAAAGTGCAGAAAGTACCATTTGTTGGAATCATTTCAGATTGTAGAACACCACTAGTAGATGAACTAGTACTGAGAGGACCAACTGCAGAGTTGGTAGTGGCATGGAAGGCTTGAGCTGGACGTTGTGGTGGTCGGGGAGGACGTGTGGGACAGTCAGATATGATATGACCCTGTTGTTTGCAATAATTACAAAACTTCTTACTGCAGCTACGAGCAACATGTCCAAATTGTTTGCAAGAAAAACATTGGACATGTCGCATATCACGACCTTTACCTCTACTCTAAGCAACATATGCAATTGCCACAGGTTCGGAACTGACAGCATCATGAGACATGGTTCCTTGAGTAAACAGATGTTGTTCCTCCCTGAGAAGTTCACCAACACATGTATCCAAAGAAGGAACAGGATTCCTATTTAGCAAAGCACCTCTGGCAACCTCAAATTCTGGACGTAGCTTCATGAGAAATAAATCTCGCCCACTTGTGTGGTAGACCTCTTGAACAGCCGCAAGAGAGGTCTTGGGAACATTAGCATGTATAATAGCAGAGTGTTTTGTCCAGAGATTCAAAAAACCTGAATAGTATTCTTGAATAGACAAATCACCTTGTTTGTAGTTGGCTATGTCGAACTTCAACTGAAAACGTTTTGCCGAATTATCTTGGTTGTAAATGCGCTTCAGATAATTCCACATTTGAGCAGTTGAAAAAGAGCGCAAATTATTTATCATTTGAGGATCAATACTGTTGAGAATCCAAGTGATGATTTGAGCATCTTTAGTTTCCCACGCATCTAAAGCAGATTTCTCCGTCGGTGCCTTAGAAACATCATCTAAGTGACTCCATAATCCCTTTCCTTTAACATACATCTTGAACTGAAATTCCCATGCAGAATAATTCTTGCCGGTAAAACGAACACAAAAATTATCTCTTTCTTTTTCGGAGGCCATCTAAATGATGATGCCACAAGATAAAATCACACTAATAATTTTATTATAATAATAATAATAATAATAATAATAATAATAATAATAAGGGTTAATAGCCATTTTGCCCCCTGTCATATAGGCGATTTTTGAAAAAACCCCCCTGTAAAAAAAACTTGCAAAAAAAATCCTAACTGATAGATAAAGGTAAAGAGAGAGAATGAAAAGAAATTCTCATTGTATTATATGATGAACAGTAATACAAGAGGCTACTATATATAGCCATGTGATACAAAGCAGAAAAGGTGTGAGGCGCATAACAAGCTAACAGCACACCACTAACAAACCTGACAGCTCAGCAAAACAGAAAAGAAAGATAAAATGAAGGGCATATTAGTAAACTACTCTATTAGTCCCCCTTAGAAGCTGATGGCAGACTTGTCAAAGCAGCCTTATCATACACACGCAACTTGGAACGAAGAGGAACAAACTTGGCAGCAGAGAGGGGCTTAGTGAGAATGTCAGCCCATTGATCTTGAGCTGGTACATGAACAACAGTCAGACTTTTGCTGAGTACTTTCTCTCGCAGAAAGAAAATATCAAGCTCCATATGCTTAGTCCTGTTGTGAAGAATAGGATTGTGAGCCAAAGTAACAGTGCTCAAGTTATCACACAAGATCTTAGGAACTTGAGAGGAATAATGGAGTTCCTTGAGCAAGGACTGAATCCAAATGAGTTCAGCAGCTAGCTGAGCCATACTGCGATATTCCGCTTCAGCACTGGACCTTGCAACAAGCTGTTGCTTCTTGGACCACCAGGAAACAACATTAGGCCCAAGATATATGCAGGCCCCTGAAGTAGATCTCCGGTCATCAGGGTCTGATGCCCAGTCTGCATCACAAAACCCTAGCAACTGCATTGGTTGCTGAATAGGAGCAGGCTGAAGGAGAAGACCATGGTGCAGAGTACCACTTAGGTACCTTAAGATTCTTTTAACAGCCTTCCAATGATCCTCTAAAGGATTGGACAAAAACTGACAGACTTTGTTGACTGAAAAAGAGATCTCTGGCCTAGTTAAGGTAGCATATTGAAGGGCACCAACCACAGACCGAAACTGAGTAGGGTCATCAACCGCAGCAGACCCAACCTTGGACAATTTGCTGCTAGAGACCATGGGAGTAGGCATGCCATTGGCATTCAACATATTAAGCCTTGAAAGCAAATCTGTGATGTACTTAGTCTGAGATAAGAGAAGAGAACCATTAGGGAGATGAGTCACTTGAATCCCTAGGAAATAATCAAGTTGTCCCAGCTGTTTGAGAGAGAAAGAATTATTGAGATGCTTGATCAAGGAAGCTATAAAAGGAGCAGAACTACCCGTGATGATTATATCATCAACATAGACCAGAATTAGAATCTGAAGTTTACCTTGATGCAACAAAAACAAGCTAGGATCACATCTACTAGCCTTAAACCCGAGTTGAACCAAGGCACACTTTAGCTTATCAAACCAGGCCCTAGGAGCCTGTTTTAAACCATAAATAGCCTTATTTAACTTGCAAACAAGAGTTCTGTCAGCAACTTCAAAGCCAGGGGGCTGTTGCATAAGGACTTCTTCTTCAAGAGTGCCATTGAGGAAGGCATTGTTAACATCAATCTGCTGCAATGGCCACCTGTTTGTAACAGCAATAGAAAGAACAATTCTCACAGTAACAGGTTTAATGACAGGAGAAAAAGTCTCTTGAAAATCATCACCAGCCTTTTGATGGAACCCTTTAGCCACTAATCTGGCTTTATACCTGTTTATGGAACCATCAGGATTCTCCTTAGTCCTGAACACCCACTTACATCCAATAGGCTTCCTTCCAGCAGGAGCTTTCACCAAAGTCCAGGTCTGATTTCGCAGCAGTGCCTGATGTTCTTCCTTCATGGCCTGAAACCAGTTAGGAGCAGCCAAGGCTTGCTCAACAGATGTAGGTTCAAGGTGGGCTATTAATAGAGTAGGGTGAAGTCTAGGAAGGGTGATTCCTCTTTTGGCTCTAGTTTGCATAGGGTGGATGTTTTGAGGGTGAATGGAAGGTAAAGCTGTGGCAGCAGGGTGGGAAATAGGACTAGGGCCAGGGGAGGGACCAACTGAAGGAGAGGAATATGAAGAGGAGGGAGAAAGAGTGCTAGCTTCAGCTGGATCAGAGAGAATGAGGGCAGGAGAGGAAGAAGGAGAAGAGGTAATGGGAATGGCAGTGAGAGGTTGAGGGATAGGTTGCTGACCAGAAGAATAAGAGTTGTTAGAGGGAGCAGCAGAGGAAGAGGAAGAAGAGATTGGAGAAAAATTAGAAATAGTGGGACTGCTAAGTTGAGGAAAAACAGAATTTGAGGAAGAAGAAGGCATAGAAGACAGATTAGAAGTAGAGGGAGCAGAGGGAACAGGAGGAAAACTGAGAGAGGGAGAGGAAGAGGATGGAGTGTTAGGAAGAGAGACAGATTTTGAAGAAGAAACCAAGGTGGAATAAGGAAAATTTGCTTCATTAAAAACAACATCCTTGGAAATAAAAATGCGACCATCTGAAGCAAGGCATTTATAGCCTTTGTGAGAGGTAGAGTATCCAAGGAAAATACACAGTTGAGATCTAAAATCAAGTTTATGAGAATTATAGGGACGAAGAAAAGGATAACATGCACAGCCAAAGACTTTAAGGATAGTATAGTCAGGGTTTTTGTGAAGTAATTTAAAATAAGGTGAGACATTGTCAAGTATAGGTGTAGGAAGTCTGTTAATGAGATATGCAGCTGTGACAAAAGCATGATCCCAGAATTTTAAGGGAAGGGTGGACTGAGCAAGGAGTGTGAGACCAGTCTCAACAATGTGCCTGTGCTTACGTTCAACAAGGCCATTTTGGTGATGTGTATGGGGACAAGTGAATCTGTGAACAATCCCTAAATCTGTGAGATATTTGGTAAGAGGCCTAAACTCACCTCCCCCATCAGTTTGGACACATTTAATGGGACAATTGAACTGAAGTTCAACCATTTTCTTAAACTGAAGAAACTGAACCATGGTGTCAGACTTAAGTTTGAGAGGAAAAACCCAAACAAACCTAGAGAAGGCATCAATACAGGTTAGGAAATAGGTATAACCACTGGAAGATTGCATAGGGGCAGGACCCCAAAGGTCACATACAACCAGCTCAAAAGGATGAGAGTAAACTGTGGTAGATAAAGAAGAAGGAAGTCTATGAGACTTGCCAATGCAGCAAGCATGACATAACTCAGCAGGGGGTTTAGATGGAAAGGACTGATTACACAGTTTGAAGATTTCAGTGAGGGCATGATGATTGGGGTGTCCCAGCCTAGTATGCCAAAGCACATATTTATTGGATGCAATAGAATTTGCAGCATTAAAGTGTGAGGAAGGTAAAACAGTACTGACAGAGTTTAGAGAAGGATTGAAAAAGGTACTTGTAACATTATAATTGCAAGATTCATTACAAGAAGACAAAGGATTTATAGTATGATTTGCAACAGATTCAGTACACTGAGATATAGAATCTATAACATCTGTCCTATAGGAAGTATTACAATTGTATGCTGCAGGATAACTATGACTAGAACTATAAGAGGAAGAAGACTTGGACAACGGAGGAGCAGCTGGATTGGAGAATTTATAGAGGCCATCAGCACCAACAAGACCACTGAGTAAGACTTCAGAAGTAGCCTGAGATTTGACAACACAAAACTTAGGATGAAATTCAAAAAATACAGAATTATCTTGAGCAAATTTGCTCACACTCATAAGGTTTTTGGTGATGTGAGGGACATGTAAGAGATTGTTAAGAGTGAGAGATAGATGAGGTTTGTGAGGTAAGGGAAAAGACATAGAACCTACAGAGTTGATGGACAAACCTTGGCCGTTACCTATGAAAACTTGTTCAGTTCCAGGCACGGAGGCAGAGTCAGACACATTAGAGGCATCAGGAGTAACATGATGAGAAGCTCCTGAGTCAGGATACCACCACTGGTTTGCACTGCTAGCTTCAGTACCTGCATAAAAGGCTTGTGGTGCAGAAGATCTGGGAGGTGCAGCTCTGGGAGAAGCATAAGCAAGCTGCACAGGATAAACAGCACGAGGAGCCACGTGAAAAGGATTGAAGGGAGCTCGATGATGTGAATAACTAGCACCACTGGAATTGGCATAACGATAGTAGCATACTGAAGCATCATGACCAGGTTTGTGACAAATCTGACACGGTGATTTCCCAAAACGACCTCCTCCACGACCAAAACGACCACCACCGCGACCAGAACGACCACCACGTGCACCATAGGAATGATTTTCAGCATTAGCGGTGACGTGACTCGTTCCTTGAGGAAACGCCTCGGAGATGACTTGATCAGAAGCAACTGGAGTGGGAGAAGGTGTTGCTTGAGTGAGATTGACCGTCGCCGTCGCCGGTTCTGTAATCGCAGCTTTGCGATGCTTCTCCAATCGCGACTCATGAGCAAGCAAGGAAGACTCCAACTCTTCCAAGGAGCTAACGTCATCTTTGCTGTTAACGGCGGCGACAATGGAATCATAATCCTCAGGTAACGAATCAAGAACAATCTCAATTAGGTTACGAAGAGGAACGGGATCACCGATGGAGGTTAGCGACTCACTGATGTCACGTGAACGCGTCATAAGCTCAGTAATTGTTAGTGAACCCTTCGTAAGACGCCGGAGTTCTGAACGAAGTTGACGAGCCTTGGTGGAGAGAAGAACATCAAAGTAGCGATGAACTTCTGTCCACACCTGCCACGCATGCTTGCAGTCAACGAGCTTAGGAAGGAGAGCATCGGAGATGGTAGAGAGAAGCCAGGTGCAAATGAGAGCATCCTGCTGTTCCCACTCAAGAAACGCACTGTGAGATGCAGGATCTGAGGGAGACGGTGGCGGAATCACCGGAACAGTGACAAAGCGTTGAAGACGATGACCACGGACGACGCCATCAATCTGCTGCTTCCACTGTTTGAAATTCTTGTCGTCAAGCTTAACAGAAATTAGGTGAGAAAGTTTCACCTGAGAGGAAGGGAATAAAGGTTCCATGGATCGGAAAAAAAAATTTATGCTCTGTATACCATGATAGATAAAGGTAAAGAGAGAGAATGAAAAGAAATTCTCATTGTATTATATGATGAACAGTAATACAAGAGGCTACTATATATAGCCATGTGATACAAAGCAGAAAAGGTGTGAGGCGCATAACAAGCTAACAGCACACCACTAACAAACCTGACAGCTCAGCAAAACAGAAAAGAAAGATAAAATGAAGGGCATATTAGTAAACTACTCTATTACTAACATTTGAAGATTCTCTCAATTTTGACCTTCATCACATCCAGTCACCAAAAACCTGTCATTTTGACCCCTGCCATTTTGGCAGCGTTTTTATTTTGACCCCTGTCATTTTAGCAGCGTTTTTATTTTGACCCCTGTCATTTTGGCAGTGTTTATATTTTGACCCCTGTCACATCAGCTTTTTTGGTGACTTGATGTGATGAAGGTCAAAATTGAGAGAATCTTCAACTGTTAGGGTTTTTTTTGCAAGTTTTTTTTTACAGGGGGGTTTTTCGAAAATCGCCTATATGGCAGGGGGCAAAATGACTATTAACCCTAATAATAATAATAATAATAATAATAATTATTATTATTATTATTATTATAATATAATAATAACAATAAGTGGTTAGCAACCACAAATAATTAGAAACGTAGCCCACAAACAGCTACAAAACGTAGCTTCAGTGCCACCCACGAACAGCAACAAGACCACAATCCTATATCACTATATGGAAGGAGCAGCAAAAGCAGAAGATAGCCAAAAACAGCCAAGAACCAAAAACAAAATTGCAACAGCAAACCGAAGCCCTAAACCCAATAGATAATCACGATGGTAATTGATTTGATCAACGAGGCTAATCACAAACAATGAACAAGAACAAAAATCGATTGCGATAACAGTGCAACAACGAGAATCTCCAAGACGGAATCACGAAACGGCAATCAAAGATTTAGAATCTCAAGCAACTACAAGGTTTCAATTTCGAAAGAAAGGATTTCGAAACGAACACGAACACAATTACGAGAGCAAAGCCAGTGGGATATCGCTTTTCAGCCAAGATAACAAAATTTTCCAGATTTGATCGAACGCTCTGATACCATGTCATGAAAATTGGCTTATTGCCTTTCTCATTGCTATTTCTTGTATATATAGAAGTTAGAGGGCTATACAGGTAATTACACTAAATAATTACATTTAATGATAACAAATCAATTTCTGATTTGTTTCCCTTATTCTAGGAACAAACTTATTCTTATTCACAATGTTAACCACCCTTTAAGTCTTCGTTCTGTTAGATATGACATTGACATTTTGTTCATCAAACTTCACCCTCGAAGTGTTGTTGAAGGACCTCAACTTTAATTGGATCACCAATCAAAGATATTAACTTTGGTGTGATAATCATTATGGTGTCATTTATTCATATAAATAATTTTATTTTGTAGGAAAAAAAACTTTAGATGTAATATTTATCAGTTAAAAAATATGTCTGAGTATACTGTGTTGTGTTAATGCTATGAATTATTTTCATATATTGAGTTTGATAATTTCATCATTTCAATATTTAATGTAGTTAATTTAATACAGTTATAATGCATGTAATGCTATACAACATTAACTGTTGGTTGATAAAAAAATTAACAAAAAGGTAAACTTATGTAACTGATAATTACGCAGGAATAATGGTTATACAAGACAATATATGATTAGAAATGCAATTATTAGAGTAAAAATTGTGGTAATCTTATTGTAGAAATAAGGTTAGAATCTTATCTTAGTTAGTCTAAGCATATGTGTGAAGAAGACTTGTAAAAGCATCAGCAGTAAAGATTGATGACATGGAGGATAGTCCAAAAACTAGATATAGAACAAGACTAAAAGAAAAAATGTCGGGCCAAATCAGTTTGAGAGATCTGGAGATAAATTGCTAGACTTTATAGAATCAATTGATCCTCATGGCTGACCTTATCTAGTGGAAGAAGTCTTAGTTATAGTTGTTTGTAATTGAGGTAGTTTTATTTTTTTGGTCCAAGCAGCATCTGCCATCAGAGAAAAAAAACTATGCACGGAATCCAAAACCATACCTTCCTACTACAAGAGTCTAAGCTTAAACCAAACTTTTCAAAACCATCTGGTACTTCAATAGATTTACAGAGAATATGAACAAAGTAACAGATATCAATTCTGGACGAGAGACTCTGAATCTTCTCTGCTAAGTTAAAACTTGGATAAAGAAACGAGCATCCTTTGTTGATGAGATTAATTGCTGTTTGGGAGTTAGATTCAACTATGACTCTCCTCATACCCCTTTCTCCTACCATCTTCAAACCATGATAGAAGTTCAATTCCATAATTAATTATGCCCGACTTACTTTTTTAAGAGGCAAAACCCTTGTCATGCATCACCTTGTTTACATACTTGTGTTTTTTTGGTCAAATATTTACAAACTTGTGTTCAGCCTCTATGATGACCAATTTGAAATGTCAAAGTGGTAGTCTTGCAACTTTTGAAAACATTGCAATAGGAGTATAGGCTACACATCATGTGAATGAAAATGAGAACTTGGGTCCATTGACTGTTAACCATTATTTTTTGGCAAAATGTCGAACATCTGTAGTAAAATAGCTGAAAAATATTGTACTTACCATTTCAGTATGATTATATGTCATCAAATTGACTTCTCTCTGTAACTGCCATGTGCACAGGCACACTGAAATTTGGGAGCATGGTGTTCTTGTAGACAGCAAGCCTTTAGACAGATGACTGAGTGAGCTGGAGAAATGCGGTACCAAAAATTTTGTGATTATTACTGTTAATCTTACAGTCTTGTTGCAATTTTTATTTGTTTTTCCATATTCCTCTTTTAATGATGTATAATAGCTGTTTTTGTATAATGCAATGATGTTTGAAGCTAGAACTTCATGCATACTACCTAAATCTCTCCCTCTAGACCAATCCTAATGTCTTTGTATTATATAGCTGGCACTTTGCTGTGTCATAACTCACTCAAAGGTGAATTACTGAATTAGTATATCATGACAAGCCATCCAAGGTTTTTTTAAAGTCCTCATCATTCTCATCATAAATTTTATGATTTGGAGCTGATATTGCTACTCAACTTTGAACCGGTTAAATTAAAATTAAAGGAGTTTCTCAATACATTTTTCTATATGTAAAATACGCTACTGGTATAATCTTTTCGATAGTGTATTTTGACTACTATGGGATTTTTTTTTTTTTTTTTTGATAAACTTCCATATTTTAATGGGAGGATAGAAATAATTTCCTAAAATTAATTCAAAGACCGTATCTATGTCTTGAAATCTTTATAAGAGGGGAAAACATTACCGCTAGGCTATCATCATTGATTAATTGATGTGGTTCAAGCAATGATTCCTTCGTTCATAGAAGCAGAGAATTGACCGTCTAACTTTATTGCGGCAAATTTAGAGTAATTTTCTCTGTTTCTGATCTGTGGGATCTATCATAATGGTTCAAAATATCTCATGTGGAATTGATTATTCTTTTTAGTCTTGTATGTTCATTTTGATCCATTAATTAAAAAAAAAGGAATTGTTCTTTTTAAGGGTGCTTTCCACCATAGTAAAAAGTTGTAACTGCCCTTAACATTTGAAAATATATCTCCGATCGCATCTAAAATGATACCAACAAAGATGTTGTAAATGAGATATCTCTATTTTGCCAAAATAAATCAGAGATTTACATAAAATGAGTGTTTTTGTATTGATTTTTGAAGGAATTTTTTAAAGAATTTCCAAGTTTTACCAATGCTGACAAATATTTTCTTCATTGCCTATTTCTTAGGTATCATCTCTAGATATCTATGCTTTTGGATTAGAAATATATTTTCTGTATTGATGGGGTGACAATATTTTACGAAAGTGTATCTTCAGGATTCGAAGGTGCATTTTTGAATTTTTATTAGCCAAATAGAGGTCATATGCAACGTTTGTGTTTCTGTGGTTTTAAGTGCATCCTTAAGAATGGAAAGAACATTTTTCAAAAAATATTATATTGATATTTTAACTTTTCAAAATTATTATGTTAGTATTTTTCATCTAATGAGCAACTAATTTAATGACTGTTTTTTGTCGCTAATTAAATAAAAAGCGTTAATATAATACGTTTTGAATAATTAAAAATCAATATAATACTTTCTAAATTAAGGAACAAAAATAAATCATGAAATTAACATACAGGTATGTGTGTGATTAAGAAAATGTTTCCGTTTAGTTTTGATTTCTTATACTTTATACCTTTATAAAATCAGATAATTGACTTTGAGAGAAATTGAAGTAAGAATAATTGGTTAAGATTTGGAACATGAATGAGATGACGTGGTAAGGAGGCTATGGCAAGAAAAGAAAGTAGACGGGTTTTAAGGTTTACTTTTCACTAGTAAGAAACCCGTGCTACGGGTTCCGTCTGAATTCATATTACATGTCTATTAAATCATCATTTGTAAAATTTGAAATCATTCTTCAATTGGCTCGTACTTACAATAATATGCTAATAATATGCACAAATTTTTAAGTATTGAATCGTACTTACAATAAATTGTACAACTGATTCTCTAACTTCAATTATATAAAATAGCAGCAAGAGAAATATTTAAAAGATTGACATTAAAATGAACAGTCTACAGCTGGTATCTCATAGATACATTTATATTTACCTGTGAATCCAGATGAGTTAACAAAACTTAGTTGAATCGAGATGAGTTAATTTTAAAACTACATATTTGAATAAAATCATTTTTCCAATTCAAATAACATTAGCTTTTAGATATTAGTCCATTTTTCAAAACCTAAAATTTATAACAGCTTCCTGTCAAATATCAGTTTTAAATCCTTCTTATTATATAATATTTACGATTTTTACAAACCTACGATATATGACAGCTCTCCGTCAAATTTCAGTTCTAAATGAATATCTACACTCCATGATATTTTGAAATTTCAATTCTAAATGAATATTTTATCTATCTTTTTGTCTAGGAGAATTTCATAATAGAAGTTTAACTCTACAAAATTTTAAACTTTTGTAAATTTTAAAAAATATATTTAGTATATATGTGAATTTAAAATGAGTTTCTTAATTGTAAAATGAACCATGTGTGAGAGTAATCCGTGAGTTAAAAATAAATTAGATATTGTGTTGATTTTAATTGATTATATGATTTTAATTGATTAAAATAAATTAGATATTGTGTTGATAGTAATTCGTGAGTTAAAAAATTTGATTATTCAAAAATTTGATATCAATATATATTCTACAATTTAGTCAAAAATGAATTTTATAGTGAATTAATATAAAACAACAGCAAAACAAAAATTAAAAGATGGACATTAAAATAAACACTTTACATCTGATATATCACAGATACATTCACAACTACAAATGAACCATCTACAGTTGATATCTCATAGATACATTCACATCTACCCATGAAATATTTATAACTTATAAAAATATTTATAATTTATTACCGTTTATAAAAATATTTATAATTTATTTTCTGTCTGTACGTGTAAATTTAATTGAGATTGTATAAATTTTATATAGATACGCATATAAATTTAAAATGAGTTAGTTATATGCAAAATAGACAGTGATCATCTAAATTTAACTATATTAAATAAGTATATAAAAAGAAAACAAAATTGTAAAATAGAGATAAAAAAAATAAAATTTTGATATCTGAAAATAAGAATTTTGTTTCACAAATAAAGGTAAATATTGATTAAATATTAAAATAAAAACTATTATGGTGATAATGATCCGTAAGATAGAAAATGAATTGTATATAATATTATTTAATTTGATATAATAAATTATTAATTTCATGGAAATAAGAAAATAAATAAATTTATATTTTTAGTGATAATAAATAAATAGAATTGATTAAATATGTTTTAAAAATAAAACATTTCAAATTTATATAATATAAGTGTAAACTTAGTCATATATAATTAAAAGTAGTCTATAATAAAATTTTATTAAATGTTTAAAGGATAATTTTATTTTTGTTGAGTTTCTTTACTCTTTATAATTAAATTTAAAAATAAGTTTTCCATTTCTCACAATTATAATTATACATTAATTAGTATCATTTTCATTTATTTTTTCACCAATATGGATTTAAACTTATTTAAATTCTTTATTTTATTTTAATGAAAAGTATAGTATACAACATTTAAAATGCAGGTATTTTTTTGGTTTGTATTTATGAATATTTAAAAAATTTATGATACTTAAAAACCCATTTATTATTATTTAATAAGTTTTTATTTGCTACATATAAATAGTAATTATAAATATGTAGTAAAAAATGTTTTTTTTTTAATTTTGTATATTGAAATAAAAATAACCTTTAAAATTATTAAAAATTAAATTTAATGCATAATTCATGGTTATTTTCTTGTAAAAATAAAATATATTTAGTACTAATAATTAAACCATAATAAATACTTACTAATATCGTAATTGAATAATAATAGTAGTGGTTTATGACACATTGAATTTAAAGTTTTGTCATCAATTCATTCTTCAATTATAGTTTTTATATTTATTAAAATTAATCTTATTAATTATTAATTATTTCTTATTTATTAAAGTAAAAAATAAGATTTGATGATTGATAAAATCGAGTAATATGAAGAATAACATTAATACATAGAGATGTATTGGAAAAAAATGAAAGATAAAAAAATATTTGTAAGAATAAATTAAAAACCAAGTCAAAGATTTGAAGAATTATTTAGAATTAAAATGTGAAATTATTTGACTTAATGAGGAATTATAAGATTTAAAATAAAAATGAATTACCTTATATTTTTGGGTTAATAGTCATTTTACCCACTGTCATATAGGCGCTTTTCGAAAAACACCCTGTAAAAAAAAACTTGCAAAAAAAAAACCCTAACATTTGAAGATTCTCTCAATTTTGACATTCATCACATTCAGTCACCAAAACCCTGTCATTTTGACCCCTGCCATTTTGGCAGCGTTTTTATTTTGACCCCTGCCATTTTGGCAGCGTTTTCATTTTGACCCCTGCCATTTTGGCAGCGTTTTTATTTTGACCTCTGCCATTTTGGCATTTTTGGTGACTGGATGTGATGAAGGTCAAAACTGAGAGAATTTTGAAATGTTAGGGTTTTTTTTGCAAGTTTTTTTTACAGGGGGTTTTTCGAAAAACGCCTATATGGCAGGAGGCAAAATAGCTATTAACCCTATATTTTTATTTTAGGTCAATTTCTTTTTATCATATCATAATATCCTATATAGTTTTCGATCAAGTATATTATTTTACTTTCTTATTTTATTCTCTCAAACAAACTCACCTATATTAATTATCATATCAATTTCTTATTTTATTATCATATCAATTTCTTATTATTTCATATCATAATATCAAATATTGAAATATTTTAATTCCTTATTTTATTCTCTCAAACAAATACACCTATTTAATTATATAACCCATCTAATAGCACAATCTAAACCGATCAAAACAGTTCTAATTTATAAATATATCACATTTATATATAGATATATCACGTAAAAAGCCCAATACAATTTATATATTGATAAATATCAACTACATTACAAATTTTATAGGATGTATAAATTAAAATTCAAAACACACAAAAATATTATACTTGTCTTGTTCAAGTATCTCATAAAACTTATACATATGATGATACTTGGTACCCTTTGCATGTTATTTTAGCCTTGACATTTTGGAAAAGATGTATTATTCACTTGTTTTGCAACCTTCTTCTGAAATCAAAATCGCTATAAAAAAAATTAGAAATAAAGCAAATGAGATGAAACAAACAAAATCAATGTACCTTATGAAAGGAAAGGTAGAAAAAAGATAAACTTTGCACTCATTTTCGAAACTGCAACTTCATCTATGTAATGTATGAAAGCCAACAAAAGCTAAACAAAAACCAAAAGTAAGCATGAAAGCCAACTTTTTTTCATTTAAAACTTCAACATGGAAAAATTATGATAAAAAAGCATATATGCATTAACACGTGAAACGAAAGACATAAAAGAGATGAACTTTTCACTCATTTTTGAAATTGTAACTTCCTCCATGTAATGTATGAAAGCCAACAAAAGTTAAACAAAATCCAAAATTAAGCATGAAAGACAACTGTTTTTTCATTTCAGTTTAAGAAAAAGTTGAACAAAATCCAACTATAGTAAACATAGAATACTAAAAGGCAGATCAAATACGGACTTTTCACTGATATACTAAAAACAACTGATAGAAAAACGTTGTGATCCACTAATTTAAGAAAGCCAATATTAAGTAATGAAAAACAACAGCTATAAAAACAATGAAGTAATGAAAGGTTCGTTATCAATTGAAACCCTAAAAAAAGATTAGGACCGAAACCACAACTAATCGTCCAAAAACGACATAAAAGCATTCAGAAATTTGTAGAATAAGAAAGTCGTGAGAGAAATAATCTTTGTGAAAAAATTTGCGAGAGAGAAAGAAATTTCGGATTCATACCTTTTGACGGTTGAAGCAAGAGGCGTTTGGAAGAGTCGCTAAGCAATAGGCATTTGAAAAGTTTCAATTTTCTCAAATACAACAACAAAACCGTGTTGTCATGAGGTAATACTCTGAAATCAAAATTCATAAGGAAAAAAACACCCAAATGAGAAGAAACAAACAAAAATGAAATAATAACACCACAACAATTTAAACGATTACCATTTTTAACCATTCATAACAAAAATAGATCCAAATAGCTCTCACCATCTTACAAACACTATATACCTGCAAAAATGGAGGAAACTGTTAAGTGTAATTTTTCGATATCAACTCTTATTATCTCCAAAAAGAAAAAAAGAAAAACATTATAAACAACATCAAAACCGATTACAACATTTTTTATTTTCGTTGATATGAAAACATGAAAAAATGTGAATCAAACATGAAAAATAAAAAGCATTAAATCAATAGAAAGTCATTAAGCAATATAAAATCAGTAAATCAAAGAAGATACTTTCATATTTGAATGGCCGGAGATGGAGACCACAAAGGATTTTCCGATAACGTTTCACCGATCTAAATGATGTTTAGTTCTCTAAATAGAGCATGAGGAGATGGGCAAGAAAATGGCTTTGATTTCTCCATTGGAGGTGGTGATGGTTGTAGAAAGGGTGGAGAAAAGGGGCGGCAACGGTCTAGGATTTTGGGGAAATAGAGAACACGGGAGAGAAAGACCAGAGAGAGAAAGGTGAGTAGAAGAGAAATAAAAATTAACGTGTGAGTTTGAATTGGAATAGAAATCGATTGCAATTACTGAGTTATATGGGAAGTTGTGACATGTTGTGAGAGTTATATGGGCTTTTCAATGTGAGATTTTATGGTTCAGTTAGCCGTGTAGAATAACTTAAGGTTCCAATATCAAAATTATTACAGTTAACTTTTCATGTCTCTTATTCAATTCAATTGTTAAATAAATAATAGATTAATTAAAAAATAATAAAATGCAACAAAAATTATGGACATGCCACATCAACCGTATTTATTGGCAAATCAATATAAAGCAAGCAAGTTGGTAATAAGTCAATTTTAACCTTGTAATTTGATTAATTTTAACTTTTAATCAAAGGGTTTATAATGTAATCTCCAGGTACTTTAGATTTTATATATTTATAATAGATTTTACTTTTAAATAAGAATTGCTATGTGGCATCATATTAATGATTTGATTCATCTATCGGGCTAAATAAATTAAAGGTAAGTGTATTTTGCAGGTTAAAATTATATAATCAACAATACGAATTGACTTAGAGGATTTCTTAATGCACCATAAATATTACTTAAACACCATACAAAATTATTTAAATGACTTTAGTTTTCAAAGATGCATCTTCGGACGCACCTATTTCTGAATAAACGTTGAAATATTTCAGAAATATATCTCTGAAACAATTTAAAATATTAAATACATGCCACTCAGAAGCCATTTACATTTAAATTGTACCAGAGATACATCTCCGTGAATATTTCGGAGATACATCTCAGAAATCGGAGATACATTTCCGAAATGTATCAGAACAAATATTTCATGTTATTAGTTGTTTATCTGTGTTCAGATGACGTTTACAACACACTCGAAAATAAATAAATAAAATAGACGTACATAATTCCAGAAGGACAAAAAATGTCATACAAAAAATGAAATAGCAATATAAGTCAAAAATGTCGTACAATCGAGATCAAGTAGTAAGACCGTCAATATAGAGTATAGACCATAATACTACAACTATATAGGAAAAAATTACTAATGTGTGTGTCTGAAAACCTCTCCTGGACCTCCTCTGCCCCGTCTACCTCCTCTGCCATCAGGGAAGATACCCTCGTCAATGTCTGCCCGCGCAATCTCCACTTTGCGACGACACCTAGGTAAGACAACATCAGTATGATCTAGCTGTGGCTGCTCCTCCTCTAGTATCTCTTGATGAGCTGACCTCGCCGGATCTCCTGGAGCAGCATGCACCATGTACGGATGTGACATCTTGAAGAACCATCTTATGTACTTTTCGACGTAGCTCCAGTCGCTCTTAGCTATGGTAGCTCGTGCCTCCTCCTGTACCAAATGACTCTCATAGTCATCAAACATGTCATCTATCAGTCTACGTGTCAAAGCAGGATGAGCAGAGACAATAGGGTGTCTGGGAATGGTCTGAGTGTAGCCGAACTACCACCTGACGCGCTCGGGCAGATGAGGTGCATTGAGACGCAATCTGTTGTACCCCAAATTTTACCTCTTAGATGTCATAACATCTTGCATAGACATTCAGGATCAATCATATGTGCATTATTTAACTAACCCATATCTTGTAGTTTGTTTCTCTTATGTTTGAAATTAGAGTTTACACAGAGAGATTCAAGGCCTCCTAAGGCATCCTATGGTTCCATACAATCATCAGGAAGATTCACCAGTTGTTTAAAACCAAGATCTCAAGACTTCGAATCAAGTCAAGTCAACAAAAGATCACCAGACTAAAGTGTGGGATTAGGGCTTTAACCTGAGGAATCATTGAAGAATTTTGTCATGTTAGGTCAAGTTTTGCTTGGTTCATCAACCATTTGAGTTATCTACATCCAAGAGGTCTCACTCAACAAGAATTCAAGGTCATCTGGCTCTCATCATGAGAAGTTTTGAGCCCCAATCTCACCCTGCCTCCAAATTAGGGTTTCTGTAGGACATAGGATCATTGGTCTTGATTTTCATCGGGAGGTGCCCTCAAACCCTAAGAAATGACTCCATGAGTTAGTAAACATCCCTAAAGGTTTTCTATGAGCTTTATATGTGAAGAAAGAAGCAAGATCACCAAGGTTTGTCCCAATGCATTCACAGTCAAAATTAGGGTTTTAATTGAAACCCTAATCTTTGGTATTTTGATCCAAATGGAAATCTCCTTTGCCTCAACTCATCATAACATGTCTTATTGATGATTTAAAGTGTTAAGATCAAGTTTCAAGAAGTTTCTTGCAAAGGAAGTAAGTTTATGATCATAAAACTTTTCATAGGTGGAAATTCTCTCTCTTGTGATAACTTGAAATGATCATAATTTCCAAACCACACATCCAAATGGAGTGACTCAAAGCCCAAATGGAAGCTCTTTCCATGATCTTCAAAGTGTTAAATATGACTTTTCTCCAAAAAATGCATGGTTTGTGAGTTATGAGACTTAGAAGCTAAACTGCTCCAAGACTTAGTGAAATTTCAGCTTGTTTTCCTTTAATTTGTACACGACTTTAACCCAATTTTTCACATAGTTCCAAGCTTCAAATAAAAAATCTTTGGACATGGAAGTTGTTCCTTATTCTTCAAGCTTTCCAAGCATGTGTAGAACTCCTCATTTGGCTAAGCCAATCTCAAGTTATGATGTGTTAAAGTTAGGTGTTTCAAGTTGTAAAATTTCCATAACTTAGAAATTTTTTCTAAGTCTTTTTGGCAGCTATGTGCACATGACTTCATGGACGATTTTCACTCTGTTCCAGGCCTCAAACCAAAATTCTTTGAACATGAAAGTTGTAGAGGACATTGAGGGCTTTCCAAAAAGTACAAGAATTCCTCAATCCATGGAGTGAGCTGAGAGACTCGATTACATGAAGTTTGGGGTTCATTTCTTGATTTTCAAGTAACCAACTTTTGTGTAATGACTCAAACCCTTCTCCTATCCACCAAAGCTTCACATGTCTGAGTTTTAAAAGTGGATTTAGTGATAGTAAGACCTATGCCACGAATTTGCAAGTGGTTGTATTAAAATAATGAGGTTTATGTCATCTTGGTGCAACTTGTAGAATGAAAGAGAAACTTTCTAAAACAAAGGATTGTTTATTCTTTTTCTCTCCTTGAGCCTTGGTCCAATCACTTCACACCTGCATCAGACTTTACCATATTAGTCATCAAATATATTGAAAATCTTCTTGGCTCAGCAAAACAAATCCAGCTCACACGAGCATTTCTCAAAAGGGCATGGATGGAAAATGCTTCAAAGCCTCAACCTTTTCCTATAAATAGCAGCCTGATTCTCATTTGTTTCACACCAACATTTTTCACTAAAAAAACTCAGAAAAAACTTCTAAGTGTTAACTTATCAAGTGAAGAGGATTTTAAGAAGTTAAAGCAAGGCTACTACAAGGAGAAGTAACTTGGTCCTGTTGGAACTTTGGGAGGGCAGTGCTTCATCAGGTTTTCCTTTTCCTTGTGGCTCACTCCATTTTCAAATATCATGCTCATATTAATTTCCATCATGTTGTTGTGAATATTGTGTGACATACCATTATTTGTCAGTGATTTAAACCATTTTATGTTTATAACTGAATGTATTGAAAACCACCTTTGAACCAACTATGCCATATGGATCTGAGCCAATCACTTGAAGTTTTGTGAGCAGTTCGCTAGCATGATAAATATCTGTTACTGCCATGCATTTGGTTCACTTGACATTAATTCAGAACTAGTGATTCTTTCTTCTGCATTATTTGTGTTGGAATTCTTTACTATCGTACCTTAGGATAACATTGAAGTTGTCTTTGTCATGTGGTTGTTGTACATTTTTAGTATCATAAAGGTTGCATGAAAGGCCTGTTCTAATTTGTCTTGTCTAGGGTGCACATTCTTTATCTTCATGTCATGGAGTAAGCTGCGTAGAATGTGTAACTCATAAATCTTATGCTTATACGGCTATGCCTTTGGTTTGTTGGCATTTGAGTCCAGTGACTATATGATTAATACTGACAGTTGTGGCCCTACCAAGTATCTTAAGGTCATGTGTGTTTTGTATCTTAATGTCATATAACTTTAAGCATGGTGAAAAGTTCTTTTGGAACTTATGATCACTTGGCAAATGCATGCACACGTGATACCTCATGTACCATCAGCTTTTGATGGCATAATGTCCATATCCTTATACTGTCAAGAACTCATTTGTATGTGTTTAGCATGCTTGAACATTTAAAAATGTTCATTTTGAAAACAACATGAAAATCTTTAGTTGAGTTCCCACTAGCGTGACAAAGCTTGTTCTTTTCACTAACTTGTGAATCCCTGCCTCTAAAAAGACATGAATCTGTCAGCATGCCTATGTATGAAGACTGCCTGTTAATTATCTGTCCATGGCTTGTTGAAGCAATGCATCAGGTATTCTCTTTCATAATCCCATGCTCTGAGATAACAGGGACTTGTTGTTACCATGTTTGTGTCATATGTACACCGGATATATTTCTTTCTGTACGTTGAAACTGCATTATTATGATTTAGAAGGTTCATGCTGAATTGTTTCATCATATATACTTCATCTTAGAATGAGATAACAATGTGCCCATACTATGTGGTAATCTAATAAGTTTACATGTACATTTGTTTTAAAGACATCAATGTTGTGTTAGTTTGAAAAGCATGTAATTTAAGATTGGTACCATGTTGGCCTGCATGTTAAAATTACACACTCGAAGCTACCCGTGTGTTGCCATGAAGTTCTATGATTGTTATCATTGGTTAATGGTTATGATTTCACACGTGTGTAAATGTTTCTCGTAGGTTTTGTTTGCCTTAAATAGATGTAAAATGAATCATGTTGATGACACTGTTTTGTTCTCGAGACTGTATTATTTTATACTTTGAATGCCATAATCACATGAAAGGATGTATGTTGATATGATGCTCTCTTCCATGTTCAGTTATTCGTTTTTCTTGTTTGCTGAAAAACAATTTGGTTGTGATTGATATGTTCATAAGACTTTGGATTGAGGCTTTGAATTTTCAACATAGGTTTGTTTTAGCACCAAGGCATGTATTGAATCCTGATGAAATGATTATAGGGTTACATTCTTTTTATAGTTGATGTTTTGCGTTGCTATCATTATGCTATCCTTCTGAATATTGTGTAATATATCACTATCTAAGATTCATTATATTCATGTTTGTATGTATTTGGAACTACTCTTAAGCTACTTTTTTTGTCCATTTCATGTTGGACTAGGATAATAGCATGAAGAGGGTTGGAATCATGTCTGACATAACAAAATATTTGTTCACACTCTCTTAACTCATGTGTCTATGTTATGTTAAGTTTTAATGACATAAAGAAGATATGGTTTGGAGTTATGATAGGTATGTTGCTGCCTTAGCTTGTGTGTTTAAATTGGTTTCCTTCATACTGATACTAGTTATCTACACTTGGTTCTGGTTGAAGTTATGTTAGTAGGATACTGGTTTTGGCCTTCGCATGAGTTGTGTGTGTAATCTTAGGGCAAACAAATGTCATATTTGAGCTCCTTGATCTTTTCTGGTCAGTTTGGGCATTTGGTTTGTGAAAACTGATAGAGAAACAAGGTTGAATGGGGCTGGGAAAGAGAGAGTTGTGCCATGGTTTTTTTTCTGATTTTTTCACGATGGTGGTGAGGTTTTGTTTCACGTTTGCATGGGGGAGGAGGATGCGTGGCTGTACGTGGTTGGCTGGGGCGCGTTTTGTCGCGTAGTGACTTAATTTTCTCGACCGACTGATGATGTTATTAAGTGTTACGTTTCCATGTGTCTCGCCTGGCCATCATTTAGTTTTCGTTCACAAAATATATATTTGAAGGGGTGGCTTATACACCGGATGTATAGCTACCCCAGTGGTAAAGACCATGCGCGTTAACCAAAGGGACTGGGGTTCGAATCCCCCTCGCTCCAGTTCCTTTTTGGTTTGTTTCATTTTATTTTCTCCTCATTTCTAAACGTGGGCCTGTTATCCACACCCCCTTCAATCAGGCCCATGCGCCTCACAACATAATCAGTTCATTTTCTTTTACTAATACACCCCCTTTTATTTTCTTTTCAAATGTTTTAATTTTATTTTCATTTTCAAATTTGTTTTATTAAAAATAGTTGTTGTTAATTAAAAATTTCAAAAATATTCATGCTAACACTTCAATGTTTAATTTAATTTTCTAATATTTTTATTTTCATTTTTATTTAATTCTAATAATTATTTCTTTTTTTTTTAATTAAGAGTAATTTGGACCTAGCTTTTGAAAGTCTTTTGAAAAATCCCTTTGCTATTTACTTTCTTGAGCTAAAATTTCAAAGTGTCTTAGAACACATCAGAGGGATATTTGAGAACCAACTGGTGACCTTGAATGAGTTCTTTTACCTAGGTTTATGGTTCATTATTCAACCCTTAATTCTTAAATCTAAAACCTTTGTTACTCACCTTAAAATCCCAATTTTTTAGAAGACTATCTTTGCCACACTCATATGACACTTCGCACATTCTTAAATGATATAACTTGAAGTAGGCCTTGCTTTTGATCTTGTTTTACCTTGATTTCTTTTGATGTTATTCATGCTTAATTGTTGCACATCCCCTGGAGTTCTTACACTCATTTTATTTGTGTAAATATCCATGCACCTGCTTGTTTTCTAAAACTGTTATTCTCCGAATTCCAAAGGAAAGTTCTCCTCAACTGACTCATAAGTCAATAAACAAATCACCTCTACCTTGGCCTCATAAGAGTCTTCCTCCTTTCTTGGCCTCATAAGAGCCATTGAGTCATAACTTAGCCATAGGATAGAGTTTATAAACTCTATGTGGTGTTTGCCTTGTTAAGTATCCACTTTTCCCCACATAACTTAGAACTTAGAGAGTTTCTTCAAACTCTAAAATGAGCTCACACTCATTTCCCTTGGAACTTTGGCCATAGTCAATGGTTCCTCAAAGCCACCCTTAGTTAGGTGAACTACGGTTGCTCTGATTCTTTAGTCAGATACGTAGGCACAAGATGCGACGTCTTGGCGAGCAAATTCAATGTATATACCATTAACAGATTTAGCTTAACAAGCAAACACAACATAACACAAACATAAACAAGAGGTTCCTGTAGAGTACTACAGATATTAAGGGTGTTAATACCCTCCCTTAGTATAACCAACCCCCGAACCTTAGATCTCCCCCCTTAGGTTTTCTCGATCTTGAACCTTTCCTTTGGATAAATCAAAGTCGGTGGTGAATTCAAAGAATTGTGATGCAAGTTAATTAATAGCTTGTTATCCGATTCTCACCGCAACACAATCCACATGTCAACCGTCTAGAGTGTGACATTATCTCGTCAAATGGCCCCGTTTGACGGTGATCAACATAGATGTTGAAGTGCATGTCTTCAACAACCAAACGGTCAAGATAGACTCTGTAAGGCTCGATCGTCTGGTTCCTTCTGAGCGGGATAAAAACAGTAGCACGCGACATATCATCAGTGTACTCAAGCACACTTGCCTAGCCAGAGATGTGTGGGAAGTGCTGGAGAATCCAAGCTTGAAATGAACATTTTATAGCACACGAATCATCAATAATGGCTTTGCAAATAAGAAATGAAAAAAAAATATTCAAAGACCAATAATTATTACCATCAGTAGTGTCACGCTGCATGTGACCTGCTTCGTCTTTCACATACAACCCTCTCTCAACTTTGAATACAAGTAGACCAGGAGAGTCACCCCCAATTGTACTCATGGATCCGCTCGGAATCCAAGAAGTACCGCAGATAGACGACGTCAATATAAGTGGCACTCTTGTCCACAAAAATTGCATTGCCAACAAAAAAAAAGCAGGTATGCTCTTAAAGCATGTGATTTGTGGACCGCTACTTGCTCATCATCACCATGAGCCTGCTATGCTCTCTAGATCTCAGCCATATATATCTTCCTCAAGAACTCAAATCTAGCATGAGCACCCCTGGTTTTATCCACCTCCTTCATCTCCTCCCCTAGATCAGCCCCAGATGCTCAACCATCATCTCGACTGCCTCGTCTTTGGTAATCCTCCCATGATCAAAGAATCTCCCATAATTAGAAGATGTAACAAACATGAGACATCGTCGAGTGTGATAGACATCTCACCATGCGGGAGATGAAACAACGAGGTCTCAGAGTGCCATCTCTCCACGAATGCATTAAGCATCATGTGGTTGACCAGAGTGTAACCGGTCATGCAAAAGTCTCTCAGACCGGTCATGCAAAAGTCTCTCAGGCCAAATAAGGACAAAACCGACTAAAACTAATATGCCTCCTACTGAGGCAATGCAACAATCTTTCTCCCGTGGTTAAGAAACTTCTGGGGATCATGCTCCTGAAATTTGTCAGAAATAATCAATGTCAGGAATAATCAGTGTTACAAATTATCAATGTTCGCAATTAAAATTTACATAAAAAAAGTAAAGAATCCAACTAATGTTACCTCTCCGTCCAGATATGTCTGGCAGTATGGTCAGGATACAGAGGTAGTAAGGACAAATCAACTGGACCTCCTCCAAAAGCCTTTGGCTCGACATCCGCAGCAACCTCACCCTATGGAGGTGGCACTGGATCAACACCATCATTAGTAGGAGGTGGGATTGGATTAGTAACATCATATGCAGGAGGTGATACTGGTGAATCCTGGCGTCTGCGGGAGGATGGGGAAGTGATGTGTCAGATGATGAATTTCATCTCATACAGGAAGAAGAAGGTGAAGCTAACTGAGGAGAAGCACGAGGCCCAGAAGTAGACGGCTCTTTCTGACTAGAGGTACCTGGAGCCTCTAGAACCTGCTGGCTCGGCTCTTGCCGAACAGATGCGTGTTGAGCAACCATGTCATGCCTCAGTTTGTCATGTCTGCCATCCATTATGCATGTAAGTTAAAGTATGGCATACCATTAGTGCACACAAACAACACACACATGCAAGAAAATAAAAATAAAAAATATACTGCAGGAAATTTCGGAGATGCATCTCCGGAATCACCAAGAAACTAAAACGTTTAAAATCTCCGGAGATGCAACTCAGAATAGCGTCAATGGTGTAATGTACCTCACGCAAGGTCAAAAAAATTTGTTCTGCTCACCATTTTCAGTCAACAAATAACTAGTACATTATGTCTTAACTATGTTAGATGTGACTTCTACTCATTTCTAAACCTAAGCATTGATTTCTACTCATTTACACCAAAACTCAAACATTTATCGAAAACTCGAAAAACTTACTTGAAATTGATGTTTTTGATGAAGTTGAATGATGTTACAGATGAAGATTGATGTTTCCTTGAGTTTCCTTGAGCCTTATTTGATGAAATTTAACTTGGTGTAGAGTAGTGTATTGAGAGAGATTGAAGTTGTGGTTGAAGAAATGTGAAATAAGGAAGGAGAAGAGTCTGGTGTGACTTATGCTTCAAAATTTTTAAAAAATGCATCTCCGGAATATTTTAACATTAACTTACACTTGGATGCGTCTGGAGATACATCTCCGAAAATAAGAGACATTGGTAAAAATTTATATGATACGATAGAAACACATAGGGGACCATAAGAAATTCTCTTGACTTATTACATTGAAGTTGACTCAATTGTTGGAGTTCATAATACAAATGTTATAGGGGTGAAGGTAACATCTTTAAGCTTCAAACATAAGAAAGGAAAATCTTGAACTAAAAACTATAAAATACTTGGCGTAATATGGTTATTATTAGTTGTCAGTCATAAAAAAAAAAGTTCGTTCAATCGTCATGTTATTGCTAAAGTTTCTCACCCGTTAAAGGGATTGCGCTAGAGTCACGTTGAGTCAAGTAAACATTAGAGGTTAGTGTGTGTATATTATTGCAGTTATGGTTAGACTTAACATCATAATTATTAGCTTAATAAAGTCTTAACTTTTAATAATTTTCTAATATAGTTAGTTATAATTCAGTTATGGTTAGTTGGTTATTGATTATTTTCCTCTTTAATTCATAAAGGTGAATGTGTATATAACTATTTCTAGCTCATTATGAATAATAAAACATTTTAGGGTTAATTATATGAAACCCCCCTGCCATTAGGGCGAGATTTGGTATCGCCCCTCTGAAGTTTTTTTTTTTTAAAGTCCCCCTTATAAAACCAAAAACCGTTTTTTACCACACCCTTTTACCTTCATTGCTGACTGGACTTAAGGGTAGTGGTGAGATGGCATTGACCATTGACCATTGAGAAGGATTAACTGAATCCCTTTCTCAACGTTGTCTTCTTCTATCTCCATGATTCCTCTCTCGTTACAAACCTCCATCACACAAGCCACATTCGTTGACCTCCAGGCACACTTACTGTGAAAACTCTCCTCCATCTAGTTTTTCCAGCCACAACAATACAACTCTTTTTTTCTCTTTTCCTTACATCTCTAAACCACCCACCATTTCAACCTCACCTTCAATACTAACATGAACATCAAATAATTAAAAAAAAACTGCACGCACCACCACCCTTCATACGCAGCCGACCGCCACCCCATCGGACCACCATCCGCAACCAAAATCATCACTCATCCACCTTTCACCGTCGACCACCCCTCAACAACTCAAACAACAAGTCTAAACCCACCACAGTCGCGGAACACAAACCTCAGACGAGATAGGGATCGAGCGAGATCGAAATAGAGGCTCGCGAAGAAGAAGAAAGACAACGTTCCTTCACCGAAAGAAACAAGTTCCGCCGTTAACATCAACTAGTCCGCCGCCATGATTCCTCCGTTTCTGTTTCGATCTCACTCTCACTCTTCGATTTGGTTCGTCTCAGTTCTCACTTTTCCTCGTCTCAGTGTATCGTTTTGGGTTGTTGTTTTAAAGTTGAGCGATGGAGGGAGTGGTGGTTGAGTTGAAGAATGTCTGTTTGGATTGAAAGGACAAGTGGAATAGGGAAGAAATTTATGAATGTTCAGGTTTGGATTTGTACAATGTTATGTTTCTGCAGAATTCATGATTAGGTGAAGAAGATGGTGAAGAAGAAGGATGATGTGTTGGTCAACATTGCACAGTCAGCAAGTCAATTAATGTCCAGTCAGCATAGATGGTAAAAGGGTGTAGTAAAAGACGGTTTTTGGTTTTATAAGGGGGACTTTAAAAAAAAAAAACTTCAGAGGGGCGATACCAAATCTCGCCCTAATGGCAGGGGGGTTTCATATAATTAACCCAACATTTTATTATTAATTTCTCTATTAAAATGTGTTCTCCTTGTACAATTTTTTTTTAAGTTAACATGGTGTTAGAGCTTAATTGAGTTCTAATCACCATTATTTTTCTTGCTTGTGGTTGTAAGAGTTAAACATAGAATGCCTTTTATTTTTTTCTTTCTTCTCTTAGACATTTAACATCTTTGTTTTAGTTTTCTAGACTTAGTTATATTCCGTTACAAATGGTGTATGTTAGTTATTGGTGAGTGTAGGTTAAAAACTCTATATAACTGATTGTATCTTATTTTATTATAATCAATCAAAAGAGAATTTCAAAAAATTATTCTATAATGCATTTTGGTATCCCATTCACCATTTCTAAGATGGTATCATAGAGTTTGGTTCTGGTCCCCGATTACGACAAAAGCACCATCTACCCCATCACAGTCGTCTTCCAATCAAGAACTCTTTATGTTTCAGTAGATTACGACAAAAGCACCATCTACTCCATCACATTCGTCTTCCAATCAAAAACTCTTTATGTTTCAGTAGAAGAACTCAGGAAAAGCTCGATGAGAAGAATTTTTTTGCTTGGTGCCAACAAATTGAAATGATTTTAAATGCTCCCAACCATTGAGGGTTCTTAATCTTTTGCACAATTCCAAATTGTTACATTATTGATGCAATTACGGGTTATGTGATTGAGAACCCACACTTTTGCTCCTAGATTCAGTGAGATCAATGGTTTTTTTCTTGACATCATCTAGCTGTCTTGAGCTCCGTTATGACTCAAATTATAGGCTGCATTTATCCTTCACATCTATGGACACGTATTCACGAACACTTCTAAAAATTGTCTCGTGCTCGTACATTCCAATTACGTGTAGAAATATGTGCTGCTTCGTTTGTCGATTGTAGCTTTGGTGTTTATCTTTCTCTTATCAAAATGCTTGTTAACTCCCTAGCTTCTATTGGCGATCTCATTCCACTTAAACAACACATTGATGTAATCCTTTAAGGCCTTCCACATGATTATGGATTGGTTATATGGATTGGCTATCTCTGTTATTGAAAGAAAATTTGTGTTGGTAGAAGTTGAAACATTGTTGATTGCTCATGAGATACATCTTTCTAAGTTTAACAAAAAGATCCAATTGGACGTAGACTCTACTAACCTCACAATCCAAACCAGAGGTCAACGCTCCTTCATTAGCTAAGGATCCCTCTCATTCTCATTTTGCTACTAGAAATTCTAATGGATTTAGTCCTTTCTTTCGGTCCTCCTTTGATGGAGACTTCTCTCGTGGAAGAGTTTGCAGAGAAGGAAGAAGATGTGGTAGAGACATATTTATCAATGTTCAATGACAGATTTCCTTTAAATTTGGCCACGTTGTGCCTCTATTTGTTATCATCACTTATATCCGTTGAATATCAAGGATATCATCAAGGTTCCTCACAGGGTTATCAAAGTTATTTTTCTCAAATAGGTTATCCATTCCATGGATTTCCAAAACCTTGGAATTTTCCCCAAACCTTGCCTACTTATAGATCTCACATCCTTGTCCAACCTAATGATATGTTAACCAAAATCTCTAATGCCTTCCCTTAGTGGTGGCAATACAGCTCTGGCATGTCGGACATTTCCGTTTTACTTGCACATTTTTGCGGGATGGGTCAAGATTTTAGGCATACACCATTTAATATGTCTGCTCCGCCCCCACCACGTTTTTTTACGCACTTTTGCAGACATGAGCCTTTACATACAATTTTGTAATTTTTAGGCCTAAAAAGTTCAATGCTCGTGGGTCCGTCTTATGACAAAATTTTAGGCTCACACCTTCAAATATGTCTACCCCGCCCCGACCTATTTTTTTTCAAGCTTTTACGAGACATACCTAAACGGGGCGGACATGCCCGTTTGTCACCCCTACCTTCGCCAATACCAATTCACCTTGGTCCCTAACTCTAGAGCTAGCTACCATATAACAAACAACTCACAAAACATTCGGCAGTGTGTTTCATATGAATGTCTTGATCAAGTCATTATAGGGAATGACCAAGGTTTGCCAATTTGCTTCTCTTGTTCATTTTATTTTATTTTATCTCCTTTAGAACTAAATAAATATCTTGTATTCCATAATTTGATTCATGTTCCATGTTCCATTTATGACGAAGAGTCTAGTTAGTGTCAATCGTTTTGTTAGAGATAACTTTGTTCTTTGAATTTTACTAAGATTATTGTATTGTCAAATCTCATATTGCTAACGAAGTTCTTCTACAAGGAAGTTGTAGAAATATGTTGTATATTTCATTGTATTTGGAACTCTTACATGTGAGGTATAAATAGAATACAATAAGCTGAAAGTTGTACCCTAATTTGTTAATAAACAGAGAAAATAATTTCCTATAATTGCTGCTACCTAAATAAGGAAATAGTAATAATAGATAATAATTCTATTTACACCACTGTTTTGTAACAGCTTGACAAATCAGAATTAAATGATTATGATTTGATGTGTGATAATCTTCAACACTCCCCCTCAATTTGGGTGGTAGATGTCTATCATACCCAGATTGGATTTGATATTTTCATAAGTATTTCTTGGAAGAGCCTTGGTTAAGATATCTGCAGTTTGCTTGCATGATGGGACATGATCAATACTAATAATTTTATGATCAATTTTTTCTTTAATGAAGTGTCGGTCAATTTCCACATGTTTTGTTCTATCATGTTGGACTGGGTTCTTTGCAATACTTATAGCAGCTTTGTTATCACATAGTAACTTCACAGTAGGATTCACATGAATTTTGATTTCATCTAGCATGCTCTTAAGCCATATTCCTTCACAAATACCTAGGGCCATAACTCTAAATTATGCTTCTGCACTACTCCTCGTCACTACAGATTGTTTCTTGCTTCTCCAAGTTACTAAGTTCCCCCACACAAATGAACAATAGCCTGTAGTCGATTTTCTGTCTGAGGAGCACCCTGCCCAATCTGAATCTGTATAAACTTCAATGCCCCTGCTTGAATTCTTCTTGAAGTAGAGACCTCGGCCTGGTGTGCCTTTGAGGTATTGGAGGATTCTATTCGCCATTTTCATGTTAGACTCGGTTGGAGTTGACATGTAGCGACTAGCCATGCTTACCGCGAACCCAATGTCGGGCCTAGTGTGAGATAGGTAGATTAGTTTCCCAACTAGACTTTGATATCTATCTTTGTCGGCTGGTGGACTTTCATCTTCTCTTCCTTTTATTTGTTCTATTGGTGTATTAGCTGCCTTGCACCCAAGCATTCTGGTTTCTTGAAGTAAGTCAAGGGTGTATCTCATTTGTGATACATAGATGCCATTCTTTGTTCGAGCAACTTCCATTCCTAAAAAATACTTAAGTTGTCCCAAGTCCTTAACTTCAAATTCCTTTGCCAAGAGTCCTTTTAAATGATCAATTTGATCATAATCATTTCCGGTAATGACGATGTCATCAACATAAACAATGAACAAAGCTACCTTTCCTTCCGTGTAGTGTTTAACAAACATAGTGTGATCTGATTGGCATTGGTTGAACCCGTATTTCTTGACAACTCGAGTCAATCTATCAAACCACGCCCTTGGAGACTGCTTGAGGCCATAAAGAGATTTTCGGAGCCTGCACACCATATTTGCAGTGCTGGATGACTCAAGTCCAGGAGGAATCTGCGTATAAACTTCCTCTTCTAGGTCACCATTTAAGAAGGCATTCTTGATGTCTAGTTGATGGAGTGGCCAATCTAAATTTGCAGCCAAAGAGAGAATAACTCTAACTGAGTTTAGTTTGGCCACCGGTGCAAAATTTTCTTCATAGTCTACTCCATATGATTGAGTAAATCCCTTTCCTACAAGTCAAGCTTTATACCGATTTATACTCCCATCTGCATTATACTTCATGGAGAATATCCATTTGCATCCTACCGGCTTCTTCCCTGCAGGTAGGTTTGTGATCTCCCATGTGCCATTCTTTATTAGGGCTTGAACCTCTTCAGTTACGGCTGCTGCCCATTCAGAATTTTGGAGTGCCTCATGGATGTTGCTTGGAATGTGTGTATTGTCAAGAGCTGTTACAAAAGTCTTGTAACTCTGGGACAATTTTCCATATGATACAAATCTTTCAATGGGATGTTTAGTACACGATCTTACATTTTTTCTCAAGGCAATAGGAATATCAATATCATCAACATTCACAGAGTTAGAGTTAGGAGCAGTATTACCTGAGAGAACACCATTTTCTAGAGTCTTGGAGGTTTCTTGGTTCTGCCTTGGAATTGTGCAGGACTCTATTCCTTTCTTGCTCTTCCTGGAGTACACTTTCATGTTGTTTCTTGGTGCAGTTTCTGTTGTAGGGGCTGCAGTTTCTATTGCAATATCCTCTGCATTTTCTACTGCAATATCTTCTGCATTTTCTAAAATAATCTCTTCTGGTCCATGAGTAGGTTCTGCATTTTCTGTTGCATTTTCATTTGGTTTAGGTGTAGGTTCTGATGCCTCTACAATGAGTTTGGGTTTAGTTAGCTCAAGTTCCAAAAGTTGGGATTCTATTACTTCAATTGGATATGTGTTCTCCCCCTGAATGCCAACTTTGGGGTAATATGGTTGATTCTCAAAAAAGGTTACATCCATGGTGTGGTAGAATTTTTTGTTTTGAGGTGAATAACATTTGTATCCCTTTTGGTGAGGAGAGTAGCCGAGGAATATGCATTTAATGGATTTCGGGTCTAGTTTACTGCGTTGGGGATCAAGATTATGGACAAAGGCTGTACATCCAAAAAATTTCAAAGGAATAGATGTAAGGATACAATTGGTTGGGTATAAGGTTTGGAGAGTGGAGTAGGGCGTATGAAAGTTAAGGATCCGGGAAGGCATTCTGTTTATAAGGTAGGTTGCAGAGAGGACAGCTTCTCCCCAAAACTGATTAGGTACATTTGTAGCTAGCATGAGAGACCGGGTTACTTCTAGGAGGTGTTTATTCTTTCTCTCGGCAACCCCGTTTTGCTGAGGTGTATCCACACATGAGGTTTGATGTATTATTCCATGTTGCTGAAAGTATGAGCTTAGTGCAGAATTATAGTACTCACGGCCATTATCACTCCTAAGCACTCGAATTTTGCTTTGAAATTGTGTTTGCACCATGGTATGGAAACATTCAAATATCCTACCAACTTCCGATTTGTCTTTCATAAGGTATACCCAAGTGATCCGTGTGTGGTCATCAATAAAGGTGACAAACCATCTTGATCCAGTTACATTTCTGACCTGCGATGGTCCCCATACATCACTATGAATAACACAAAAAGGTTGGGAAGGTTTATAGGGTTGAGGTGGGTGGGGGTTGCGTGTATGTTTGGACAATTGACAAATTTCACATTGAAACAACTTCTGATTTTTATTGAATAATTTAGGAAGCATTTCTTTCAAGTACATAAAATTTGGGTGGCCTAATCTATAGTGCCACAACATTGCAGAATTTTCACTATATTCAGAAACTACAGCGCAAGAGGTTGCCTCGGATTCTGGTTTAGATGTTTCAGCCTGAAGGATATAGAGTCCATCACATTCTTTAGCATTGCCAATCGTCCTCCCCGACTCCAAAATCTGAAATTCACACAGGTTAGGGAAGAATTTAGTAATGCACTTCAAATCCTTTGTAAGTTTACTGATGGACAATAGGTTGCAATCAAGTTTAGGCACATAGAGTACTGAACTAAGAGTAATATTTTGTGAAATAATGACAGAACCTTTACGCATGACCTTAGACAGGGTACCATCAGCAATTCGAACAGTCAAATTATTTTGGCATGGAGAATAGCTATCAAAGACAGCCAAGTCTCGAGTCATGTGATCAGACGCTCCTGAGTCAATAATCCATGAATTTTGTTTTCCCTTGCTAGTGTTTAGAGCATACAAAAAATTACTTTTATGTGCCACAGTAGCTGTACCAATTGTTTGTTGAAGCATTTTTTGTAAGGCTTCCATTTGCTCCTTGCTGAATGGTGATGAGTGGGAATTTACCTCAGCTGTGTTCCCTCTGCTATCCCAGTTTTTGGTCCATTTTAGCTCTGACTGCTTTCCATGAATGATCCAGCATGTGTCCTTGGTATGACCCGGTTTCTTGCAGTGGTCACACCAAGGTCGGGTTTTCTTTTGGAAAGAACGCAGATCTCCCCTTACTGCCATTGCAGATCTGTTTATAGATGGGGCTGCATTGGATTTTCCAAGCATCATTTTTCTCCTGCTCTCCTCTCTTCTTATTTCCGAGAAAGCTTCTCGAATTTTTGGAAGAGGTTTGGTTCCGAGGATTCTCCCACGAACTTCATCAAGTTCTGTGTTCAAACCTAATAGAAATTTGTAGACTCTATCTTTCTCCACCAATTCTTTGTACTTCTTTTTATCCTCTGTGCAGCTCCATTCATTTTCATCATATACATCTAGTTGTTGCCAGTGACGATTGAGAGTATTAAAATACTCTGTGACTGAGCGGTCATCTTGACGTAAATCATGGAGTATGCTCTTGATTTCAAAAATTGTAGATGTATTGTCGACATTAGAGTAGGTTTCCTTTACGGCATCCCACATCTCTTTGGCAGTGTCATAGTACATGAAATTTTCTCCAATTTCATTTGTCATGGTGTTTAGCAGCCATGACATTACTAGACTGTTTTCTAGTTGCCATTTTTCGAGGTTTGAATCCTTCTTTTCTGGACACTTGGAGTCTCCTGTGATATAACCTTCCTTCCCTTTTCCTTGAAGGTAGATTTTGACTGAGCGTACCTATTGATTGTAATTCTGGCCATTCAATTTGTGACCAGTAATAGGAAGAGCATGTCCTTCAGCCAAACTGTTGGCTGAATTTTCTGCTTTAGTATCTGCCATGGGTGGTGCTCAAGGTTTAGGAATGGTTCAGATCTTGTGCTCTGATACCATGTAGAAATATGTTGTATATTTCATTGTATTTGGAACTCTTACATGTGAGGTATAAATAGAATACAATAAGCTGAAAGTTGTACCCTAATTTGTTAATAAACAGAGAAAATAATTTCCTATAATTGCTGCTACCTAAATAAGGAAATAGTAATAATAGATAATAATTCTAGTTACACCACTGTTTTGTAACAACTTGAAAAATCAGAATTAAATGATTATGATTTGATGTGTGATAATCTTCAACATAAGTATTGGTAATGATGGTCTCTATGAAATCCATAGTCTCAAATTCCAATCATAAGCTTCTAGTTCCAAGCATATGTCTCATGCATCATGCCTTGTTAGTCAATATGCAGTTCTCGACCCTTAGTTTTAGTTCTCATAATTCTAGTGATCCCAATGTAATAAGTCTTTTATTCTAATAATGTTCAGTTTTCTAGCATCTTAGGATAGGGCATCCTAAATTCCACACTATGCAAATTCAGTCCCAACAATGTAATATCCTCTTTCATATAAATATAATTCTACCTTTTGTATTGCTTGTTGCATGGACATATCTTACATAATACATTTCCCATCCTCACGCACCTCATATAACACTCATGAAATAATTTTTAGTGATAATTGGAGTCCTTCTCCCAATACATCTACAAATCAATTCAAGCACTATATTTTCTTTGTTGAGTATGCCTTACCTATTTTCAAAAAATTAAAAAGAACTATTGAACTTCAATTAAGTCAAATCTACTCAAACTGACGGGAAAAGTTAAAGTTTTTCGCTTCCGTTCTCAATGAAAGATGCATTGTTCAAGGGTCCTTTGTCATCATACTCATCTCTAAAATGGTGTGGTTGAACGCAAACATACACATATTAGATCTTGGTTTGACACTTCTTAGCCATGCCAACCTCTATCTCAAATACTAGAATTATGCATTTCTCACTGTCGTGTGTCTCATGAATAGATTTTTTATGAGAGTTTCTTAATACACCACCCAAGTTTCTTAGGCACCACGTGAAATTTCTTTTTTGCCCCCAGTTTCCGGATGTGCACACCAATTTTTTAAAAAACGTTGATGTGTTTCAGATATGCATATCCGAAAACATTTCTGATGTGCACTTCCGGAAGGATTTCTTATTAATTTGCGCCAGACCTTCTTTCTCCCCCTCATTCTTCACTTTTTCATTTTCCAAACTCTCTCAAACTCTCTCCAACTCTCAAATTTTCAATCCCACAAATCTCGATTTTTTCCACTCGAGTTCAGCGCAGAACAACTTCTACAACGATCAAGACACTCCAAATCCTCTGTATCTCATTTTAATCGGTAAGTTTTCAAATTTTAGAGTTTCGGAGTTATTTTCGAGTAATCGATTTAGAGTGGACATTTAAGTGTAGAAATTATTAGGTTGTATGAATAACATAGGTTAGAGATAATGTAGGTCTTGTTTTCTGCTTCAAACGGACGATCAGGGCATTAAAATGCCCTTTTGCATGGTACAGTAGCCATGGTTGCCATTTTGAACTTCAAAATACGTACCGGATGTGCAAATCCGGAAAGATTGTAACATTAAATATTCTGAGTGCTTCCGGATGTGCACATCCGAAAATACCCAACGTTAAAAAATTTGTGTCCTTCCGGATGTGCACATCCGGAAGACACCCAACATTAAATATTTTGCATATTTCCGGATGTGCACATCCGGAAGACACTTGGTTTTTTTTAGTTTGTTTGTTTGTTTTTGTTTAATTATTTTTAAAAAATTCTAATTTATTTATTATGCTTTGCAGATTAGATGGCTGGCAAAGACGGTCGTATCATACATGGACGGACAGCTCAACACGCATCTGTCCGACGTGAGCGGATGCAGTCTACAGCCGAGGCTTCCGGCGCAGAGGGAGTTGGGTAGCCCCTACAGCTAAGGGACATCCTACACCATATCCTACACCACAGCCATCCACATCACAAGTTCAGACCACTTCCACAGCACAAGTAGATGCCACTCCCCCTTCAACCGTCGATTCTACATCTCGGAAGCGTCGCGTTTCTACTGGTAGTTCATCAGGGTCACAGCCCGCACGCAGGCGTCGTCGGGAGACTCCAGCTCCATCAGCTGCTCCTACTCGTTCCCCTGTTCCTGTTCCTGTTCCAGAGGGGGATCACCCAGCACATGAGAGTGTTGACGCCGATGACGATTTCGATGAGCTGGGCGGTTACCCCGGGGGACCGTCTGATATGTCCCTACTCGTGGGGTACTCTGAGCATACTGTCAGATATGTCTGGCTAGCAGAGGTAACCTTTCTCGGTTTATTTATAGAATTGTTTACGTTGAAAATATTTTCATTTGTAACATTGTTTTATTTGGAAATTTTCAGGAGAAGGATCCCCAGAAGTTCTATAATCATGGGGGCAAGGTTATAGATATGCTTGAGATGCTGCCAGGGGATCAGTGGTTCACGTCTGCACTTGCTACCTCTGGTCTTGGAGGCCTGTCTAGGATTGGGTATTCCCAGATCTTGTACGGTATACTGATGGCCTTTGTTGAGAGATGGCACCCTGAGACATCCTCATTCCATTTACCGTACGACGAGATCACGGTCACACTCGACGACATCTCGTGCCTTTTACATCTACCGATCACGGGTACCCTTCTCCGCCACCCAGACATGTTCATCAGGAGATATTAGAGGAGCGGTAGTCTCAGCTGGACCATACTCAGGATGTCCTACCTCGCTGTCGTCAGATAGAGCAGATAGCGCGGCAGGCCATTGTGGACAGTCACCTCCCTGAGGGCTCTGGTGCCACTTGCCGTTGATAGAATTATTGAGATTGTTCGGGGGGCACTTCAGTACCGCAGACATCGAGCCAGGATTGCGGGTAGGGGCAGAGGAGCAGGGGAGCCAGGAGAGATCATTCGCCATACACAATAGTTTTTTGTTTGATGTATTCTATTTATATTACATGTATGTACTGTATTTTGTCAGAGATTTATTATGTATATATGTCATTTTATTTTATATATGGATGTTGTCGAATGTATATTAATTTGCGACGATATATTAACATATGCGACCAACCAACAAAACCGATTTTTTTAAAAAAAACAAAGTTCTGATGTTTTTCGGATCTGCAGATCAAGAATGTTTCCAGATGTGCACTTCCGGAACACATCAGCATTTTTTAAAAAATTAATGCGTCCGGATGTACACATCCGGAATCAGAAGGCAAAACCAGAAACTCAGGTGGTGTCTAAAAAACATGAGTGGTGTGATAAAAAATTCTCTTTCCTATCTATTTATCAATAATTAGAATCCTTACAATAAGCTATTTGTTTCTATTTTTGCTTCATCCTCGCGTTCTCCAAAATTCATCACTATTGGTTTTATATATTTGATTAATGTTTTACTTTCCAATCCCTTTACCACTATTAGTCATATTAACTCCTCATCTATACCATTAGCCTCACCTCAATCAGTTTACTTTAATACTTCCCTCGATAACACCACCCTCCAACACACCTACTCCCAGTCCTATTTGCTTCTTACCCATACCAATACCTCACCTCAATCCATTAATTCCAATAATTCCCCCAATAGCATACACTTCTATACTCTTGCGCCAACAAACATTGTTCCTGTCCCTATTGCCCCTTTACAAACAACAAATCAAACGTGGCATTCCCCTTCCCAAAACTTACACTGCCCTTTTTCTTGCACATTCTGAACCTTAAACTGTTAAACACGCCATGAAAGATCCCATGTTGGGTTGGGCGCAATGAAGGAAGAGTATCGTTCCCTTGATAAAAATAAAACTTGGTCCTTTGTGCCATTTCCTTCTGAAGGAAAAGCTATTGGTTGCAAGTGGGTACTTTGTGTTAAAGAAAAAATATTGATGGCGCTGTGAATAAATATAAAGCTAGATTGCCAAAGGTTATCATCAACTCCTACGATTTGATTTCCACAAACTTTATCTCTAGTTATTAAACCAGTGACTATTAGGCTCACTGTCACCATTGCAATTACTGACAAATTGTCAATTCAACAACATGACATCAATAATGTGTTTCTCAATAGTTTGCTAGATGAAGAGGTCATCATGAAACAACCTCCTGGCTTTTCAAATGGTAATGACAAAACCAAATACATTAGTAATTTAATCCACAAAACCAATATGGATGAGGCTAGTCCTGTTTTAACACCTATGGTTTCTATTTCAAAACTAACTAAAAATGGATCCTCAAGCTTTCAAGACCCTATTGTCTATAGATCAATAGTGGGAGCTCTTCAGTATGCAACTATTACAAGACTTGACTTGAGTTTCTCAGTCGATAAAGTCTACCGGTTCATGGCTCATCTATTAGAAACTCACTGGCAATCAATAAAGCATATCCTTAGATACTTGGTTGGAACTATACTCCTAGGTTTGTATCTTTATCCTACTCTTGGCATCATACCACTCCCCTTACATGGCTTTTGTGATGCTAATTGAGGAACAAACATTGATGATTGTCGCTCCACCTCATATGAAACTGTATTTTTTTGTCCTAACTTACTTTCATGGTGGTATAAAAAGAAAATAGAAGTTGCTCGCTCCAATGCTGAGGCTGAGTATCACAACCTTGACCAGATCACTGCAAAACTCATATGGCTCCAAACCTTGTTAGACTGAGCTAAGAGTCTCATTTCAATCCATAGGTTATCTACTGTGATAACCAAACCACACAATTGTCATGGATCACAACCCTTTTCTTCATGCTTACACAAAGCACATGGAGATTGATCTCTTATTTATTAGGGAGAAGGTTATGAACAAACAAGTTACAGTCGTTCATGTGCCTGGTGATTTGCATAAAGTTAATATCTTTACAAAGCCCCTACCTTCTTCTGCTAAGTTTCTTGAGTTTAGAGACAAGATCAATGTAGGCTCAACCCACCTTGATCTTGTTGAGGGTGTAAGAGTTAAATGTATAATGCCTCATTTTTTATTCATGTTTTCTTTCAGTTACTCAGGGTTATGCCACCTGGGACATCTATTTCAACTTTCTAGGGTTAATTATATTCAACTACAAAGATGTATGTTATCCCTTGGTAACTGTACATTAAGATCTCTATATAAATAATTGTATCTCATTCTATTACAATCAATTAAATAAAATTTCAGAAATTATTCTAGAATGCATTTCTGCATCTCATTCACCATTTCTAAAATTGGCCTTCACAATCTTTGTGAATCTCTACTTTCTTATTCACTAGATTCTCTTACAATCTGTTTCTCTTTTCTCTCATAAAGGAAGATCGGAACTACATTGATTTTTCTACAAGCTCCACAAATTTTTATTATTTACGTTCAAACGAGAGTCCAACTTTGATTCTAGTTACTTTGTTAGATAAGAACTATCATACCTAGTTTACATCAATGTGCATTGCATTGATTTTTAAGAATAAAGAAAACTTTATTGATGGATTACTTTCCAAACCTTCAGTTTCTAGTCCATTGGAGAAGCCTTGGATCCGTTGCAACACAATAGTTCTTGTTTGGATTCATCATTAAATTTATGCATCAATTGGATCTTGAGAGTGTGCTCCTCTCAAAGTCTCAGGTTCAAATCCTACTAGGTGCAATCAACTCTTGTGTGGGCCAGTCCATACGGAGCTTTGTTCTGGCTTGAAACGGGATCCCCGCTAGTGGACGGTGGGTATTGGTCTCTCTTGGATTAGTCGGTTGCAAGGCCGGATACCAAGATTTCCAAAAAAAAAAAAAATTGCAAAATTTGTTCTCTAGATCAATATTGCAGATGTACAAGTTTCGTCAAGACACAATGTTTCTAATTACTTACAGGGTTGAAAGTGTTTTGGGATTAACTAGATGATTATAGACCAATTCCTCTTTGTAAATGTTCTTTCCAATGTTCATGTGGAGTTATTGATTCAATTAAGATCTAAAAGGTTTGAATGAACATTTTTCTCATTACAAATCACAAATCATGATGATAAATCCATTACGTGATATTGATAATAATAAAAATTTATCGTACAATAAGAATATGAATTAACTGGATCAATTATTGCATCTTCCAATACTGAGCAATTTAAATCTAATACTACTTTAAAAGTTATTTCGTTTTAGCAAGGAAAGAATAACTCACAAGGCAATTTTTCAAAAAGTACTAAAGATGTGTGTGCACACATTGCGGAAGAACCAATCATTTAGTTTATACATGTTTTCTCAAGCATGATTTCCTGCAGATTACAAACCTAAAGGGAAAAATCAACAAAAATCTCAGGCCAACGTTGTTTCTAATGAGAATTCAACACATATGGATTCTTCTTCACATCAATCTACTTCCATTCAATTTGGTTTTACTATAGAGCAGTATAATACCGTCATTGAACTATTGCAACAGTCAAAGTCAACCACAAGTTATTATGTGGTGTTTGGTTCTTCTCTCATTTTAAAAATTTAACAAAACAAAACGCGGAATCTAGATCTTCTACAATGGTTGAGTATCGAACCTTGTCATCGCCATCTTTGACATGTGAAATTCAATGGTTAGATTACTTGTTCTGAGAATTTCATGTTCTAAGATTTTCAAGTGCAATTTTCTAAACCTGTTTCCATTTACTGTAATAACAGGTCAGATATATAATTGGCACATAATCCAACCTTTCATAAGAGAAGTAAGTACATAAAATTGGTTTGTCATGTCATTAGGAAGAAGCTTAAATCAACACACATTCATCCTTTCCCTTCCCCCTATTTCTAGCACATCATAACTAGATGATGTTTTTCCTAAATTTTTACATAGTGCCTCTTTCTTCCATTTTGTTAAGTTAGAAATATTTTATATACATACTTAGAGAGATATTAGTCTTACAAACTATTAACTTTAACTGTTTTCTGTTACAATTAGTCATCATTTAGTGTTAGATTGTTCCTGATTATTTCTCTCTTTAGTTCCTAGTGGTGAATGTACATATAGGTATTTCTAGTTTATTGTGAATAAAAAATCAGTAATATGGTTCATTTCTCTACCTAAATGGGTTCTTCTCCTTATACAATTAGTCAAGTTAACAATAATTGGACCATATTAACATTAGGGAGCATATCATCACAAGTAAAACTCAAGCCAAATACAACTTGAAAAATAAGCTTAAAAAGTATCATCTCACTACACCCCAAATCCATCTTACACAACCCCTCTCTGTTTTTCTATATATTGGAAAGTCCGTTTACGCTATCAAAACTCTTATACTGATCTTTCACTCTTCCTTAAGAAGACATTTAGTTTCCCTTTGATATTCTGACTTAAGTTACGTCTTGCTATCAAATGGATCACTGTCAAGTGAATAGTATGCTAGATCATCAAGTTAGAAGCAAATCACCAATTTAATCCCTAAGTGTATAGTTAAATAAATATACAACAAAATGCTGCACAGAATTGTGCAAAGCACAGACGAATTAATTTAGGAAACGCTTAAAATCAATTAATTGAACAGCATGCTACAACTTTCACATTGCCAAAGTGTACTTTAGTGTGTGAAATATTCTTCCTAGAGACTCTGGTTTATAAAAATCAATTTCCTAATTCAATGTTATATTGAACCTTATCATCCCAGAGTGCCGCTGAACTTCCACATTTAAATGTGACACATGCAACAAAACATTAATATTGATCATTAACTTTATATAGAACCTTTTCATCCTAGAGTACTGTTGAACTTCTACATTTAATCATTTTCCTCTGGTGAATCATGGTTCCTGAGAGCATCAAGGCTGAGGAGAAATTATACCCCAGAAAGAAAACATTAAAGCAATGAATAATAATAAAGAGTATTTTCAGAATGGTAAATAAAAAACAAGGTAAGATTATGAATAAAAAGGATCAAGTATATGCCCAACCTGCATTTTTGAGGAACCCTCCAGGAAACAACTGACAGTTTCTTCAAACTTGGAGGCAATGATAAATAATGTTTCCAATCCTGAAGCATAATTCGAAGGTCGTGAAGCTTGCTATCCATACCAAAGCAACAATTTGCATGCATCGTACAAACCTGGTTTAGATCCTTACTGGGTTCACAAAGCCCACCAAAATTAGTTGTATCCAAAAATCTCATCTTCAGTCCAATATCAGCAATGAAAGGGTGAACCTTGATGAAGTTAAGGACATCTTGGTCATGGTATCCGGGATAAGTTTCTCGAGAAGAGTACCAGAATTTGTAAAACTCTATTGATCTATTATTGGACTTTACAAAGTTGAATCCTCCATTGGGTCTGTTCTGTACATCATCAGAGCTACCTGTGAAATGATCACACGCTATCTGGAAATCTGCATCAAGGTAAAACTGCGGAAATGGGTCCCTAAACCACATAATATCAGCATCCTGGAAGAGGAACACCGCAGTAAGCTTCTAAACAAGAGAACTTAGAAATGTACACAGCTTCTTATATAACTTCTAATAACATCAATTGTAGGAAGATATAATAATAACAGCAACAATAAAATGCATAGCCATAAATATGCAGCAATATTAACTTGCTATTATTGGTAAATTTAATGACAAATGCAAAAGTTAGTTATTATTGCTACAACAGTTCAACAGCAACTCGCAAGTCAAAGTTTATGAAAAATCTTTGAGTTCATCGTACATTCAATTTTTACTGTGTCTACACTGTAACGGCTGGAAATGAGAAAGGAAAAAAAAGTAGAAGGTGGAGGGGAAAGAATGGTTTGTTCAATTATCAAAGATAACTAAGGAAAGATAATTCCCAAGATAGGGAAAAAGGAGCTTCCACTTTATTCGCAGCCTCCACTATCAAATTTTACATTTCTTTTTCAAATTTCTAAAAAAATGTATCATGCTCCATTGCTTGGCTAAAAAAAGTGAACAAAATGGACTTATATTGCTATAATCAGTATATTCTTTACATGTAAAATGCTGAAATAGTATATCATATAGGATACAAAATTGACTCAACATACGTAACTCATTCACATATTCACTCATTCATTTAACAGACAAATATCCCTTCATTAACCACAATTATCTACAAAAATCCATCCCAATACCAATAACATTGAACTTAAGAGAATTTTGCTCGTGGCAGATGAAACAAAAAACAAACTTCTGGCTTACATAACTATGTTCTAGTGAGCTTGAAGAGACTAGTGATGAAAAAAATACCGTGAACACAAAATTGTATCCCATCTCAAGAACAGAACGCAAGAAATCAATCCTTCTCCACATCATCATCAAGTAGCTAGGAGTCATAAAGTATGCTTCTTCATGAAAATCAGCTTCTTTACTAGCAAGAGAAAAGCAATGGGTATGTATAACCTGACAGCGTGCAAATGCCTTTTGATCTAATGCAACGATTACCAAATGGTTTAAAAGCCTACGAGTACGATCTCCTATTCTGAAGCTCTGAAGGAAAAGATCAATGACAGAATTTGGAGCTGCCCATGCTTCATTTAACGTGGTCAAGATAACAGTTTTGTCTTCCATGGCAGCGTCATTCAAGATTTTTTCAAGCGAAGATTCGTTGCTAGTCTGCAGAAGAGTCGATTAAATTTACCTTTTTCATGGACAAATGCACAGATTAACCACGACAGTAAAATAAGTAATCCCTCCATCGGGGCAGCAGATCAGCATCAAGATACTCTCCTGGTAAAATGATAATAAAACTTTCATGCAGGTTATGGTCATGCTGATGCTTATTATGAAACTAAATAAAATAATGAATTATAACTATGAAACAACCATCACTTCTAGCAGAGAACACAGTCTATTCATATTTTGTAATACTGACCCACAATTCATATCAACAATGAAGAAATCACAGATGTTTAGTGTAAATGTTTATCCCTGTCCATTGTGTAGGCTAACAATTGTCATAAATAGCTCATCATCACATCGTCAATCTTTTTTGGTTAATGCTTGGGAAAGATCTAACTGAAATTTCAATTTTATTAAATCTTACTACCTCAGGTCCTCACAATCCCATGGAATTTAAGGAGATATCAACTGCAGAAGGCTAGTGCATGTTTAGTATCAAGGAGAGTTGAACAAAATCTACAAATCAATGTGAATTTTACAAACCCCCCTCGATTACCAAACAACCACTAAATAACCAAATTTTGGTCCAAAATTAGTACTATAATACTAAAGATTTTACAAATCTCTGCCATCTCTAGAATTTAAGCATAAAACCTATGTATTGCACACAAGGACATCATGCACACTGACATGCCGACACCGGTACTAATTTAAAGACGAAAAAAAATCAATAATGAACTTAATCACTTGTGTTAGTCTCGTGTTGAAGTCTGACACGCCAACACCATCGACACCAGTGATAATTTGAAGAGAAAAAATGAATAAATTAAACTTAATCACTTGTGTCAAAGTCTCGTGTTGAACTCGGACACACCTACGCCTTTGTTCATAGATGTCGATGAGCATAAAGCACACTTTTCAAAAGACAATGTCTAACAGAATTTTCAAGTTCTCATAAGAAATTAGAGCTTAAATTGCACTTCACAGTCAATAAAATAACACAGTGAGATTACCAAAACTTGAAACGCGCGTTTGAGGTAACACAACAACTGCATTATAATCAAATGCATACACTAGAGAAAATTAAGCTTCAAATTGCTCTTCGATCGATAACACAATGCAGCAAGCACACGAAAACAACACGATGCACAAAACGCTATAACTCGATTTAGAAAGAAAAAAAAGATGCGATACACAAGTAGAGAGAAGACGGAACTTACCACGGCGAGATCATTCGACACCAACGGAAAAAAGCTAGAAAAACTAGCCAGATGATAAGAGGAAGAGAATCCAGAGAAGAATCTGTAGGAATCAGCGTCTCTGAGAAGAATTAAGCAAGAAAGAGAAACGGTGGCGAAGAAGAGCGCCGTAACGAGGGCGCGGCGGAGATGGGAGACTTTGGAGTCCTGAAACATGTCGTCGGCGGAGTCACCGGCGGTGAAGCTGTTCGTTGTTGTGAAAATTATGTGGCGGCGCGTGAGAGAGTGTCGGTGCGGTCATGGTATTAGTGATGCATGAATAGAATGTGAATGAAAATGGAAATGGGAGTGAAGAAGAGTGTGAATTAGAAGAATCGAGATTCGTGGTAAATCAGTTACGAGCGCGGAACTAATTCTCGTGTTATTATGAACTGGTACGGCTTTTTGACTTTAACCCTTCAACCACGACATTTTATTTCTATATTTTTAAAAGATGAATTCCGATCATCGCATTATATGACTTAATATACGTTTGGATCTGCGTCTAACTATTTTTTTCCGTGTCCCAAAGCACTGTCACGGTGAAAATCCAGAAGCGACAAATACTAGCTTCTACATAGCATTAGAAGTGGCTAATCGAGCCGGGGTCCGCCGAATCGTTCAGCGAATCCATCAAGAAATGGCGAGTTGGATTAGAATTTTATGTCCGTCTACCCGCCTAACTCGTCTCGTCTTAAATCTGCTCCATCTAAAGCCGGCAAAAAAAATAGGCGGATTGGATTGGAATACTGGTTGATGATTCTATTTTATATATTTACTTGTGAATATATGCAATATTTTTTTTAAGTAAAATTTGTTAAAAAAATACTTTATAAAAAATTGTTCTAAAAAATAAGTGAAAAATGTAATTGAAATGTAAAAATGAGCATATTAATCTTTTTAAAAAATAATAATTAAATAATTAAAAAAAAAAATAGGCGGGCAAGTCTGCCGCCCGCCAACCCCTCACCTTGGTGGGATGGGCTAGATTTTAAAGCTCATTTTTACTTGGCAGGCTTGTCCGTCCCGCCCCTTTTTTGGCGGGGCGGGTGGCCCGTTTTGCCACCCCTAATGTGACCCCAAAAAAATTATCTCTTTTTTCATATTTTTGTTGCATATTTAATAATTGGTTGTTTGTTTGAGTTAGAGTTGATTAAGAAAGTTGGAGCAAGTCTTTCGACTTATTTTTAGAGAGACTTTTAGTTTGGTACTGTTCCGTTCGAGATTAGGTTTCAGAGACTTTTATATATTTTTTAAGTTTCTAAAAGTATTATATGTGAGGTTGGAAGTTGTGATCAGGGGGTGAGTTGGATTCTTTGTTGGGGTAGAGCATTCTTCGTGTATGAAGAATCTCTAGTTGCAGAGTTCTTCTCTACTCTCCAAGAGATCCAGCTTAATGTGAAGATGGACGGGTGGGTTTGGAGACATGTTAGAAATGATTTTTTTTTATGGTGTAGGCCTATCAACTTCAAGTAGGTCTTCACCCCACTTCTGAGGGGCATGTGGGAAATTTCTTCTCAACTCTTCCATTAATTTGGAAGAGTTTGACTCCTACTATTATGGTGGTTTTTTCTTTTTAGTTTTTGCGTGATAAGTTTCTATAAAAGGAAAATTTATTCAAGTTATAAGTTATTATTGTTCCAGAAGGGACCATGTGCGCTCTTTGTGGAGATAGGTTCGAGATGTCTTCTCATTTGTTTGTCTTGTGCAGTTTAGTTTTTAGTCTATAGTATAGGGTTTTTAGGTGGTTAGGGGTCCAATTGCATCCTTCTGAGGATATTAGATCAATTTTTGATTTATTCCTCTCTTTAGGGTCTATACTTAAGTTTAGATTTAGGTTTATTATGATTTGACATGCGGTAGTGTGGATTATCTAGTTTGTTCATAATGATATGTTTTTTAGTAGTTTGTCAACAAATGTGAATGAGTTAGAAGACAAAAGTGTTTTTTTGGCGTGGAGTTAGTTTAGTAGCAGATCTCCGTTGAACTCACTCTCTATCCTCATTGATTGGCTTCATAACCCTATCTTGTATTCGAACATATCATGTTGTGTTTACAGCTTCACCCCACAAGTACTTAGGTAAGTTATTTTCATGGATCATAGTTTTGACCATGTCTTGTAATGATCTATTTGTTCTCCCTATAACTCCATTTTGATGTGGAGTTCTATGAGAAGATAACTCGTGGAGAATTCCATGTTTTTCACAAAAAGTTTCAAATGGCTCATTTTCAAATTCTCCTCCATGATCACTTCTTACTTTTAAAATTTTTTGCTCATTTTCCGTTTCTACTTGTATGCAGAAGATGTTGAACACATCATATGATTCATCTTTAGTTCTAAAGAATTTAACCCAAGTATATATGTTATAGTCATCAACAATGATTGATCCATATTTCTTCCCATTCATTGATGTAGTACTAATAGGAACAAACAAATCAATGTGAAATAATTCTAAGGGTCTGGAGGTAGAGATAATGTTCTTATTTTTAAAAGAAGTTTTATTAATTTTCCCTACGTGGCATGCTCCACAAAGAGCATCTGAGTGATAATTAAGTTATGGCAGTCCTTTAACAAGTTTCAACTTGCTAAGTTTTGAGATTAATCTCCAGTTAGCATGACCTAAGCTTTTGTGCCAAAGCCATTTCTCATCACTCATTTGTAGAAGGCAAAGTACCTTCAGATCAACCAATTCAAAAAAAAAATTATAAACATTGTCTTTCCTCCTACCTTTGAACATTATGGACTTGTCAGGCTCATTCATGACTATACAGTTGTTCTTATTAAACATGACTTCATCACCACTGTCACAAAATCGACTAATGCTCTGAAGGTTATGCTTTAATCCATATAATAACCAAACATTATTATATGAGACAGGGGAATTACTAATAGTATCCTTACCAATGATCTTTCCTTTTTAGTTTCCTCCAATCCCACAGTTCCTCCCTTTTTCAGAGTTAGGGTTTAGACCGTATGTTTTTCTCTTGTCATATATCGTGAGCAGCCATTATTCAGGTACCATGGTTGTTGCATTACTTCTCCCTCGAAGCATATATGTAGCTAAAATCAATTTTAGATTTAAGTGCCCATAGTCTTATATTCTGACCGGTTTCTTCTTGCTTCATACCTTTGCTCTCATATGATAAGGCTTAGGATCATTCAAGACTTTTGATTTTAAAGTTTGTTGTCTTGAATAGATCTTAGCCTTGGGTTATGAACCTTGCATCCAGATGTCTTGGGATCTAGTTTCTTCGTAACCTTTGACTTTGTCTTAGGTTTTGATTTCTTTAGAACCCTTGCCTTTAGAGTCTCAGATTTTGGTTTCTTTAGAACCCTTGAGTCAACAATTTTAGGTTTTGAATGATTTAGAACCATTTCATTTTTAAAGGCATGTACAAAATAAGAATTAAGCACTTTCTGAGCAAAACTTGAAGAAGAAGGATTTATTGGTTTACTCAGGGTTTCAAACCTTGGATTAAAATATTTTTTAGAGTGACCAAGACCTTCCCCATTGCTTCAGAACGTGGAAGGAACTCATTAGCAAGGTCCTTCCATGTTCAGATGTGGGCTCACTCCAGTTGCATATACCAATCCAAATATGCCTCACTTAAGCTATCTTGGAACTAATGAATCATTGGTTTCTCGTTGCATGCATAAGCTGCCATCTTCCTGCAGAACATTCACAAGTGGTTCCTATGGTAGTTGAGACCCTTATATCTCTCGAAGTTATGTACCTTGAACTTAGGGGGAATAACCACGTCTGGAACCAAACACGTGTCCAGAACTTCAACACCAAATGTGTTAAATCCTTCCACAACCTTCAATCGTTCCTCCAAAGGAAGGATATTTCTCTACAGACTCAGCATTTTCCACAAGATGTGTACCTTGAGGACTCGTCTTTTAGTATTGATCATCCTTCACAGCATGATGAGGTGAGACCTGTCTGGCTTGGCCAACAGGTTATCATTGTGTGGATGAGTCTCTGTTCATATTAGGTATTAGGATACATACCAATTGAGGTGGATCCAGACCTTTATCTTGTGGTGGAGTGTACCTAAGAGGAAGACAGAATTCTGAGAACTGAATGGTCACCCCGTGTTGCAAGTTTGAATTATAGCCAAACGGCGGAACGACCTTCTCAGTGTTCACAACGGGCTGAGGGTTGTCCTCCTTTTTCTTTGCCATAATTAACATGGATTCTAAAAGTTGGTCTAGCTCGCCTCTAATTTCATCAACGTTTTCTCTTAATGCATCTTTATTTTGTTCCAAATGGTCCATGATCCTTCGACAGTTGCCTCATATTTTGTAAGAATGTCGGGGAATCAACTTGAAGGTTTAGTGTTTCACGTTTTTGGGGAAGAAGACAAGGAGGTGAAATGAGCTTTTTTAACATGGGATGTATGTTAAATGTTAATGAATGTTGATGCATGTATATGTATGTTTATGCTAAAAAGTTTGTTTTATTTCGGGGGAATTTTAATTTTTTTGTGTTTATTGTGAACTTTTATAAGTATGAGAACAAAAATACAAATCCATAATTGGTGCAAAAGCCAAATTATCCATTTATTCATGTAATGTTTGAATAAGTACAAATTCAATCAGCCACATTGTTTTCGTTTAGCCTTTTAAATACTTCTAAGTTAACCCTAAACTTTTTCATCATATCTTTACAAGATAAAACAAGATAAAACAAAATAAAAGACTGCTCGATGAGTGTTGTCGAGGGCCATCCCGTCAAAGGCATCCCTTACATTTCTGGGCATGTCTTGGACCAAGCTATTTGCAAATTCTACCAAGCTAAAGAACTTATCGTACCACTCTGTAACTTTTCGTTTGAGAACTTCAATTCTTGCTCGATCAGTGATTAAGAAATCATTCAAGTGCAGGATTTCACTCTCCCACCATAGGCTTTCACTCTTCAAGGATTTATACTCCTCCCTCTGGCAGTGCTCATGGGTTTTGAGGATTTGTAGCTCTTTGTACATTATCCTACAGCCAACGGGAATGTTTTTGAGTGACTTTCGGCTTCCACTCTGAGATGATACTTGTTTAATTCAGAGGCTTGAGAGTCTTTGATCATTCTGGTGAGATCTTAAATTCAAGCTTCAAACCCATTTCTCATTTCTTTTTTGCTCCTTTAAAGTTTGTTCCAAAATACCTTTTTCAATCATAACTTTACCTCTAGGCTGCATCCAATAGCTGATTGTATGCCTTGAACCTCTCATTAACTCCGACTAAACATTCATCTACTTGCTTCCTCTATGCAATTTCAATCGTAGCCATCTATTTGTTTTCTTCAAGTTGTTTTTCTTTCTAGTCAAGGTTGAATATTAGTTCATTCCTTTTGTGAGAAAATCGACCGAGATTAGCTTTCAACTCCTCTTTTTCTTTCTCAAGATGAATGATGGTTGTCTTAAACTTATCGACTTCTTCAATAGAAACAAGAACTGGTTCAGGTGATCAGTGCTGAGATAGAGAGTCAATGGTGAAATGAAGTTTGATTTGTTTGACCATTTATTTGACCCATTGATTATAAGAATCCTTAGCTACATAATTCTTCTTGCCTAGCTCACTTCCCTTATCGTGTACCTACTCCCAAGATCGGATAGTTCTTCTAAGTATGTTCGGGTCACCAACACTCAAATCATGTAATACAAACCCCTTTAGAAACACATCATCTGGTTTCTCTGACTCCAACATTGGATGACCTAATTGCCTCAAAGCTAGTGTTAGGTCGTAATTGATGCACCCTTTGGAGCCAATGCGGGGTACATTAGGAAAATTCCCACAGCTGGAAGTTATTTCCTTTATATTGAGTTTTCGGGAATACCACAAGCTAGACTTTTTAGCGAGAGATGTTATCTTTTGGGACCAAGCATAAATATTCATCCTCTTAATCATGAAGACATTTTTGAACACATGAAAGGTGAACCATATGTATAGCAAATGGATACAACAAAGCATTAATCCTCTATTTTTTTCATGATGCACATGAAGAGTATAATATACATCGATGAGGAGCGCGGGCACCTGGTCTTTTTTTTAACCTTAAAAACCCATAAAACATTAATGGCAGTAATGTCAATGAAATTATCCAAGTTAGGGCAGATAACCAAACCAAAAATGAGTAAAGCCGTCACATCTCAAAATGATTCCCATTTTGGGGCATCTGTGAGTTTATGCACTTTCTTTTATAAGTACCCTCTTTGTAATCCATGAGTGTCCCTACTTGTCTTATAATGGAAAACTAGATTGGACACTAGGATAATTAAAGCTTCGGCCAAGTCCTTATGATTCATAGTTTGTCTGATTCCTATGCAAGGGCCTTTCTTTTTTTTTGGGAGAGTTTAGAATTCGCCCGAACTCCTCTAGAGTCGAGGCTAGATAAAAATATTGAAAAATGAAGCACCTCAAAGGAGGGTCATAAAATTGAGTGGGAGCGATGATGGCGTCTATCTGCACCAAAACGTCTAAGAGATCCAAAATCTTCCCATATTTGAGGACAACGTTCCTTTGGATGATACTTGTCAACTTGCCACTGAGGAATTTCAGACTTGTCGTATTAGGTAGATGTGCCCTTATCTGGTGTGTCTTCCTTTTTTCATAACTCATTTTTCAAATGCTCAACAACAAACTTTTAACCTTTTTAAATTCCCTGAGAGTAGAGTTCATATGCTAAATAACAAATTTTCATGCAAATGTATACAATGATATGCATGATTCAATTAAGAGAATATGTAAAAGATATATTTACCAGTGTTTTTGGTAAACAATCACGACTTTGAAAGTCTATGAGATTAACTCAAAAAATCTCAAAAGCAATTTATGCAACTACTTTATGTCAACACACGTGCGTGTGAATTAAATGTAGCGTAACAAAAGACTTTAAATGAAGACAAATTTTGATCAATAATATGGTAAAAATGCAGTAAATGACATTAAACAAAGTAAAAGGAAAAGTACAATGTTCCGTCAAAGGAAGCAAAAAAACTAAAAAAGGATGGACGTACACACATACATGTTTCTTGCTCAATTGTTTCGCTTTTTTACTCGGGTACTCCATCTGTATAGAGAGTAAAGTATGAAATTTTGCGACCCCGATCCTCATGTATGAGTCTGCTATTTATTCCATTTACAATATAACTATTAACAGTGGTTATGGCCCCTAGGGGATCTTTGCATTTGCTACACGTTGATCCTTCAAGTTTTCACTAATGCGCTTACTTATTTTTCCTTTAATGGTATCTGCTTGTAACCCACGTTAAGTGGTAACCATTTTTCCACTTTTTTCGTTTATTCACGATGTCTCGACGATAACTACTTTAAAGTGTCGTCAACAATCACTAAAAAATCCAAGATTCGTAATAATCACTAAGTATTTATACCAAGTTGTGTCGTCGACGGATCCTTTTAAATGAAATGAAGGTTTTCATCGACTACCCTTCTCGATATTTTAGACATGTATCTGTCGACTGTCCTTTTTGAGATTTTAGACATATTTCCCTACAATATAGGTCTTAGGTATTTCTCCCTGAGAGTCCTCCAAACCATGTATAACTATATCAACGACTTGGTTGACCCTTCATAGTTGGTCTCTCGACCATCTGCCATTTATGTTTCTTTAAATATGATTCATGAATATTCTTGTATCTTTATGAAGATACAATGTCTTTTCATTGACATTCTTTATTGACTTTCTAGTAGCTGAAAGTCCAAGTGTAACAAGATCGTAACAAAACAACCTACATAGGAATGCCCCATATGAAGGGCAGTTTTAAGTCTCTTTACCTAACCCCCTCACAAAGGTTATTTCTAAGTTTTTTTGTTTGTTTACGAATAAGACCCATGGTCACAAACCTCATTTGGAACTTCACCATGAGTATGAGCTAGCCAAATCATGATGAAATCTCAAAGAAACTTTCTTAGGTGGAACCTTCGTATTGACCTAGCGAGATGTGCATCTCGTGGGGCATACTTCAAGGTCTCCAGGTACAACACTTGGTATGAATCCCTAACAAAGTCCTTAGAGTCACAGATCATGTTCGAAATCTCGTCACGAGGGTGGGTTATACTACACAACATTCTTTCTAACTTATTGGGACGTGCATCCAATTGCCCCATACTACACAATGTTAGAAGAGTATCAGTGTGGGTTTTTGTTATCGTATCCACAGGGATTGTCGGATATTTGATGCTTGCCGTTCAATAGTTGTGATATTCTAAGTTAAGGTTTTCAAAAGTTTCACTTGTTGTTATCATTCACTTGTAGCAAAGATTAATTAGGTCACAAAGATTTTTGTAAAAGATTTTATAAAAACATGTTAAGGTTAGGTTTCATCAATCCTATTCATGTATAAACAATTAATCAAGCATATGAACTCGGTTTCCGACCAATATAACCGCGTATCCTCCCGACTACGTTTATGTCTAAAGCGGAATCGTGAGTACCGTTGTTTAGACCGTTAGATGATGTCTCACGCTAACAATCTAAGCAACGATCATTAAGATCAATACAATGCGAATAACAAATCCCAAATCTATGTCTAGAGTTTGGTTTTTAAGAGATGAAATTGTTAGGTCAAGAGTTGTAAAGTCTATGTCTAGAGCAAAATAATTCACAAATGGATCATTAAGAGAAAACAACATCATCTATATTGATCAAAGACTTTGTTCATATACAAGAGATCAATATCAATACATAAAAACAGAATCAACTACCTCTAACCTCAACATTGAGTGATTAGCTACCACTTCTCATGGTAGCTTGGATGACAAGTAAAGAGAGGAGATGAATGAGCATCCACGCCGAATAATCGAGAATGGATGCAAAATCAGCTTCTCCAATGAAAATACAAGCTTTTCTGAACAAAATACTGTAAACCCTTAATTCTAATGTAAAATGAGCAAGATCCCCCATTCCAAAAAGTAACAATTCTATTTATACACTTTTCCAAACAGCACCATTCGCCCAACGAAGGCATTCATTCGCCTAGCGAATGACAAAAAATATGGCACATTTAAGTGCCTCAGACTTAAACCGTCCCTCAGAATTATCGCGGGTTCGCTAGGCGAACCAAAACATTCGCTTCGCGAGCATTCGCTGCAACCTTCGCCCCAGCGAAGCTTGGGTGATTTCAAAATGGAAAGATTCTGCCACCCTTCGCTGGCATATTCGCCCCGCGAGCACATCAGCGAGCATTCGCTGGCCTACTCGCCCAGCGAATTTACCCAGTTTTCCTACTGTAAGTTTTGCACACTTTCTGCCACCATCTCGCTGGCATCCTCGCTGACGTTCGCTAGGTGAACCTTCGCTGGCACCTTCGCCAACACTCGCCTAGCGAATACTGTTGTTGATTTCAATTCTTTGGCAGCTTGCACTATTTCTTTGGGTCTTCAAACTTTGATCTTTTCACACTATTTCTGCACATTTAGCACACAAATTACAAGCACCACAAGTATATTTCAAATAATGCACAACAACATCAATTCACACTAAAATCAACCTATTCCACATGAAAAGTCATGAAAAATGCCAAATAACTCATACTCAAATATATCATGATTGACATCTAACAAACTCTCCCCAACTAACTCATTGCTTGTCCTCAAGCAAAGTATGCCTCTCACGAGGATTTGCTCGAGGATTAAATTCAACCAAGACACAAAAATGGCTCAGCTAAACAGTGATCACAACAATGCATCTATTACACAATTCAAGAACCAATCATGTAAAGAACTTGACTCCTAAACAATTTCAATAATGCTTCAAGAGATAACTAACTTATCATACACATGTCATTCTACACTCCTCTTCGAAATAGGATTGAAGGCAAACGTGCATACAAGCACGGGACAATTAAACTCACTTGACAAATGATGCAATACTAAGCAATTCATATCATATCTCAATGATCATAACAGAAATTATGGAAGTAAAAGATCACTAAGGGCTTAAAGGGTTGTAGCTTGGTCGGGTGAACAAAAAAGGGACATTTCTAAAGGTCTTTGAAACGAAATTGCCGACGCAAAAGAACATTCACTATGTACATTTTTACACAACACACTTCATTTCACCAAATTGTCATTCCACCTTCACAAACTACCGTGCACACTTATTGATTCTATTATTTTTTTCATTCAAGCAAGCATTTTCTCTTTTGTACAATATATTCACACTCTTCTTTTGACATGCTTGCTTGAAAAATTTTTCTTTTCAAAATTAGGAGTAATGCACCTATCTTCCTTTTTATTCTCTCCCCAACTCATTTTCAACTCCACCTAAAGTGAATGTTCCTTGCTTTTTAGGGCAAGGAAGTCAAAATAAACAATTTACAAAGGTTCAAGAAGAAAATGTTAGAAACTCACTAAATTCAATGATGAACCAAACTAGCAAATTATGTACATAAAACCAGTTCATCATTCAATTGAGTTCTAAACTGTTTAGGCTCAAAGGGGCTACCGAATGCTCACTACTCACAGGTAAATTAATATTTGGGCATAGTTGTGCTCACTAACAAAAATTGCCTTGATCACTTCTCCTACTTCCACAAAATCACACGGTCACAAGATAAGGCATGAATTAAAAATAAAGACAACATTCATTAACACTCCTTGACATATAATACAATTTTGAGGCTTCTCACTTTACTAGTTTCAGATCCTAAAATGACATATGTATTCAAAAGAAGTTGTAACATGAAACACATTTACACTTGCCCACGACACAAAATTCTAAAACATAAAAAATTCTTGAATCAAGGTACCGAAATACCTTGTCGCAACACAATGCTTATGGTACTATCATAGCCCTCACATCTTGGAGGAATTTCTCTTTAATCACAATAGTCTAACCTACTTCCCAAAGTTCCACCATTAAAGAAGAAAAATCAAAATAACACATACAAAAACACACTTACTACTATAATTAAAAATCAACAATTATTAGTAAAGCGAAACAAATTTTTTTTACTACAAACCATAATTATTACTAATAATATCATAAAGTGCCTGGTGTATAAAACACCTACATAATTCAAAAAGTACCACACGGGTACGAGTACATTAATACTTGACTAGTAAAAGCTGAAAAAAAACAAAATACCAAAAACTTCACTTTGATGCTCAAAGGAAGTATACAAGTCAAAGATCACAAAAAAATCAATCCTCCTCATCATCATCGTCCATGTCTTCCTCCTCACCTCCAGCAGAAGTAGCCTCATCATCATCAGCATCGTCCTCACCCCCTCCAAATATTGGCCTGGCCTCAGGCCAACCAGCATGCACTAGGAACTGCTCCCTAGTCATCATAAGATGCTCAGAAGAATGGTCACAGATCTGCAACTGAAGAGCCTGCAAGGAATCATGAATATCCGTCATAGCACGCTGTTGGGCAGCCATCCAATCCCAGTTATAATTGCAGATCTCCTGCTGATATGGATAATAGGCCGGCGTTGCCGGCTCAGAACCCTCCTCAGCTTCAGCAGCATCATCAGCACCAGCACCAGAAGAGCTTCCAACCATCCCTCTAGCCTTACAGAACTTATCCACATACCGATCATCAATAGCAGATAGAATAGTGACCTGCCTGCGGGCTGGCATATCAACACCAGCGTGAGCACACAAGGACATGATCAGACATGGAAAAATAAGCGGGGCATTCTTGCGCGCCGCCATACCTCCCGGACCACTTAACACAACTGCCCTTATTTCATCCGCAATGATGCGGGCCACGTCAATCTGAACATTCTGCTGAATGCTGTGGATAAGATGAGCCAGAGCAATAGGAACTGTACTATGATGCGACCTGGGACAAATGTTAGTGAGCACAAACAACAAAATAACCTGAACCAAGGGCAGCATGTCCACCCTTCTGAACCTAATCGGCACCCCGGAGGGATTCCGCTCAACTTCCTTACCTTCAAGAAGTAAATCCCGAGTCATCTTCTCAATCTCACGATGAAGATGCAAGTCTCGATGATAGGCATCCAACTCAGTCCCAACCAACGGTAAAGGATCTCCCAAAACAGTGTTGATCGTCCTACGATCAAACCTCACAACAGTACCTCTAACCCAAGAGGCCCAACTGAATCTTTCACCATCATCCGGTAATGCATTCGCAAAAAATTCCCGAACAATTTCAATGTTGTACCCATCCAGCGGCATCATTAGACGATCCCACTTCTTTGCCACAAAAAGTGCATCAATTGTTCGGTAACTTCCTCGATCACTAAGAAGGAATCTTTTCTCCGGCAGGATGTGCTTTCTTTCAAGGGTCTCGTACCTGGCAGCCTGCTTAGCTCCCCTGAATCGTTCTTCGTCAAATCGCACGGGCACTTGTCTAGAGGTTTGAGCCTTTCGCTTCTTAGCCGCGTGAATCGCCATTTTTGGTGCCATCTGCACATAATAAACAATGAAACCAAACAAGGGCAACAAACGCATTAGCAACTAAAAACAACCAGCCAGAGCTCTGCATTGACAAGTAAAAAAAATTAAAAATCTGCCTCTGTTCGCGCCAGACTCGCTAGGCGAAGTCTGGCGAATTCTCGCGCAGACTCGCGAGGCGAACGAACCAGCGAAGGCGCGATTTTTCAGAAAAACACAGTTACAAACAGTCCCTCTCTCATCTCCTAATTTCAAATACTACTCTAGTCATATTGCTTATGTAGTTTCTAACATGCAAGACAAAAGTAACATGACAGGGTATACCAATTTTTCACAAAACCCATATTGATCAATTAAGAACATAAACAATGCCTACAGAAATAAACTGTAAAGAGTAAACAAACCTGAATTTCGCACTGTTAATGGTGGATTAGGGCAATTGGAAAGTAGAAGGAGATGAGTGTTGAAGTGTACAAGAGGAAATGAAAGGAAAAGAATGACACGGAGGGAAATGATGAAGAGGTCAAGAGGCTAGGGTTTTTCCCCCCTCTATTCTGATTTCAAAGTGGGTCTTGGGCCCAATTTGGTGGCCCACCCACAATCCATTTTTTTCTGATGTGGCAGAAACTTGGGTTGGTCTGCCTCGCTGGGTTCGCGGTGCGAAGGCCAGCGAATGCTCGCCCCAGCTCGCTAGGCGAACACCAGCGAACAAGACCAGAATTTTCAAAATTTTTCCAAACTGTGCCACAATTTTTAAGCATCAAAGTGATATCTAAACATTCTCAAAACAGAAATAACAGTAATACTTACAATGTTGGGGTGCCTCCCAACCAGCGCTTGTTTAACGTCGGCTAAGCTCGACGGACCACCGCAATCTCACGGATCGCGGAAGGGAACAATGGCGGGATTCCGCTCGAAATCTCCTCCAAGATAAACTTCCAGCCTCTGTCCATTGACAGTCCAACTTTCCTTTGACTTTGTGTCCTCAATTACTATTGCTCCATAGGGCTTGATTTCCACAATCCGAAACGGTCCGGACCATTTAGATCTTAATTTTCCGGGAAACAATTTTAATCGAGAATTGAACAATAAGACCAGTTGTCCGACCTCAAAATGTTTGATGACAATTCTTTTGTCATGGTAAGACTTGACACGATCCTTATACAATTTATTGGAATCGTACGCCTGAAGGCGCAATTCATCCAACTCGTGCAATTGCACTTTTCTATTTTCCCCGCTTAGAGTTGGATCAAAATTCAAAAGTTTTAAGGCCCAAAATGCCTTGTGCTCCAACTCTACCGGCAAGTGACAATTCTTACCATAGACCATTTTAAACGGTGTGAGACCGATCGGAGCTTTGAAAGCGGTCCGATACGCCCACAAAGCATCATCTAATCTGTTGGCCCAATCTTTTCTCGAGGCCGAGACCGTTTTCTCTAAAATCCGTTTAATTTCACGATTAGATACCTCTGCTTGACCGTTAGCTTGTGGATGATATGGTGTAGCAACCTTGTGCTTCACACCATACTGCTCCAAAGCTTTGTCAAGCTGAGTGTTACAAAAGTGAGATCCTCCATCACTTATTAACACTCGAGGAGTACCAAAACAAGCAAAAATATTTTTCTTCAAAAATTTTACCACTGTTTTTCCATCGGCTTTAGCGCAAGCTATCGCCTCTACCCACTTGGAAACGTAATCCACAGCGACCAAAATATATTCATTAGAAAATGAAGATGGGAATGAACCGACAAAGTCGATCCCCCAACAGTCAAAAACTTCGATTTCTAACATATTTTGTAATGGCATTTCTTGCCGCTGTGAAATACCTCCGCTTCTCTGGCACTTGTCACAACTAAGGGCATGCGCATGCGCATCTTTGAATAAGGACGGCCAATAAAAGCCCGATTGTAGGACTTTAGTGGCCGTTCTCAACCCATTAAAGTGTCCTCCGTAAGGAGAGTTATGACAGTGCCACAGAATACTCGTGGCTTCCTCCACTGACACACACCTTCTGAGGAGGTTGTCGACACCAAGTTTAAATAAATGGGGTTCATCCCATACAAATGACTTGGCATCAGACAAAAATTTCCGTTTTTGGTGGTGCGTTAGACCGTCAGGTATCAATCTGGTGGCTTTGTAGTTAGCCATGTCGGCGAACCACGGTCTAACTTGCACTCTAAAAAGTTTTTCATCAGGGAACTCCTCTTTTACCTCAAATTCATTCTTGGTCACCTCAACGTTTACCAAACGAGATAAGTGATCTGCTACCAAATTTTCGGATCCCTTTTTGTCACGAATTTCAAGATCAAATTCCTGTAACAAAAGGATCCACCTAATAAGCCTCTGCTTAGAATCAGGTTTGGTAAGCAGATACCTTATAGTGGTATGGTCAGTGTAAACGATGACTTTCGCACCAATCAAATAAGAACGAAACTTCTCCAACGCATACACTATGGCGAGCAACTCTTTTTCAGTTGTCGCATAGTTAATTTGAGCCTCATTTAGCACCTTGCTCGCATAATGTATAGCGTGGAAAACCTTCGTTTTTCTTTGTCCCAAAACAGCCCCCACCGTATAATCGCTAGCATCGCACATTAATTCAAAATCCATTTTCCAGTTTGGTGCAACGATTATCGGTGAAGTTGTTAAACTGTTTTTCAAAAAATTAAAAGCAAAAAGACATGACTCGTCAAAGTCAAAAACCTTACCTTGGACAAGCAAGTTGCTCAACGGCTTCGCGACCTTTGCGAAGTCCTTGATGAATCTCCGGTAGAACCCGACATGTCCAAGAAAGCTCCGTATTCCTTTGACATTCATCGGCGGTGGTAATTTCTCGATTAAGTCCACTTTAGCTTTATCAACTTCTAGGCCTTTTGAAGACACTTTGTGCCCGAGCACAATTCCCTCTTTAACCATGAAGTTGCATTTTTCCCAGTTAAGGACCAGATTAGTTTCCACGCACCGCTCCAACACCGTATCCAGATTTTTCAAGCACAAATCAAACGATTGCCCAAAAACTGAGAAATCATCCATAAAGACCTCGATTGTCTTTTCGATCAAGTCTGCGAAGATAGCTTGCATACATCGCTGAAAAGTAGTCGGTGCATTACATAATCCAAACGGCATCCTCCTATAAGCAAAGATTCCGAACGGACATGTAAAAGCAGTTTTTTCGTGATCATCCGGGTTAACAATGATTTGGTTATAACCCGAATAACCATCCAAAAAACAATAAAATTCTTGACCGGAGAGACGTTCGAGCATTTGATCCATAAAAGGTAAAGGAAAATGATCTTTTCTCGTAGCTTTGTTCAACCTACGGTAGTCGATACACATCCTCCACCCGGTAACAGTCTTTGTTGGAATAAGCTCATTTTTGTCATTTCGGACCACCGTCATTCCACTTATTTTTGGCACCACATGCACCGGACTAACCCACGGGCTGTCGGAAATAGGGTAAATCATTTCGGCGTCCAACATTTTCACCACTTCTTTTCTTACCACTTCTTTCATGATTGGATTAAGGCGGCGTTGAGGTTGAGCAACCGGTTTAAAATCCTCCTCCATAAAAATACGGTGCATGCAATATGACAGACTAATGCCTTTGAGATCGGACAATGTCCATCCCATTGCATCTTGATTCTTTTTCAGCACTTGAATTAATCGGTCTTCCTCATTTTCAGACAAAATATTACTTATGATCACCGGTTTATTCCCTCCGTCATCAAGGAAATCATACTTCAAGTTGGAAGGTAACATTTTCAATTCAATTTTGGGTGGTTCATCATCATTAACTAATTTTTTTAGAATCTCCTCTTCATATTCCCATGGTTGCATTTCATCCAAAGCTTCAAGTTCTAATAAACACTCTTCTAAAGCTTGTTCTTCTTCAACCGAGAATATTTCCAAGGACTCATCTAAAGCTCTTTGTAACGGTTCAATGACATGAATTTGATTTGTCACCCCCGAACTTGCCTCTTCCGTTATATCAATTCGAAAACAATCACCCTTATCCTTCTTGTGCTTCATGGCATCATAAAGATTGAAACAAACCTCTTCATCTTGGACTCTCACTTTCATGAGACCATCGTCCATGTCAATTGCCATACGGGCAGTTTTCATGAAAGGCCTTCCAAGAATCAAAGGTGCATCCTCATCCTCATCCATTTCAATGACAACAAAATCAATTGGAAACAAAAATTTGTCCACTTTGACCAACACATCTTCCGCTACACCGTGAGGACGGGTAGTGGATTTATCTGCGAGTTGCAAAGTCATTTGAGTGGACCTTAATTCCATATGGCCTAAGCGTCTCACAATCGATAATGGTATCAAGTTGATGCTAGAACCCAAATCAATCAACCCATTGCCCACATACATGTTTCCTATCGTAACCGGCAATGTAACTTTTCCCGGATTACATTCTTTCCGAGGGAGAGTCCGTTGAATGATTGCGCTACAACTTGCATCCACCATAATAGTTTCTTGATCTGTGTATCTTTTCTTCTTCGTAAGGATGTCCTTCATGAATTTAGCGTATTTGGGCATTTGTTCCAAGGCCTCGGAAAATGGGATATTTGTTTGTAACTGTTTAAAAATATCCATAAACCGAGTATAATGTCTTGCACTATCTTTCCTTGTAGGAGCATGCGGATAAGGTAAGTGTTGTATCAGAATATTACTCACCGGCTCTTTTCCTTTTTTCGTTCTTTTCACTCTTTCCTCATTATCAATTTTTCTCTCATTCTCTTTTTTTTCTCTCTCATTTTTTTCTATCTCTTTTTCAACTACAACACCCTCAACATTCTTTTCTACTTCTAATTCCTCACTCACATGTTCTTTTTCAACCACAACCTCCTCCTCCATTACTCTTTTACCCACATTCATGTCAATCTCACGTCCACTTCTTGTAATAATCGCTTTACAATCTTTCGGATTTGGAAGAGTAGTTGCCGTAAAGGGACCTTTTTGTTGATCGGCCAATTGTTTAGATAATTGCCCGACTTGTGTTTCGAGGTTCCTTATCGCAGCATCTGTATTCTTTTGATTAGACATGGATATTTGCATAAATTGTGTTAGAGTATCTTCCATCTTTGTATTTCCAACGGGAGCTTGCGAAGGTTGGGTGTAATTTTGGTAAGGTTGACGGTTTGATGGCCCGACTTCTTGCGGTCTCCATGGTTGTTGATAACCTTGGTTACCACGTTGTTGGTAACCTTGGTTGCCTTGTTGATACGGAGGACGGGGTTGGTAACCTTGATTTCCCGCATAGTTTGCTTCCTCCACAACCGAAGGACAATAACCGGTCAAATGGTCACCTCTGCATAACTCACACACTAACACTTGCACCTTTTTACTTGAAGATTCATGCATCTCCTTGAATTGTTGCGGCAGCTTAGACATTTGCTTTGTTAACAGCTCAACCTGTTGTGATAACAATTTGTTTTGTGCAAGGATAGCGTCACTTGTTCCTAATTCCAACACACCCCGCGTTCGTTGAGCAGGTCCACGATTGTGACTACCTTGATGATCATTCAAGGCCATTTTATCAATGATAGCAGTGGCTTCCGCAGCAGTTTTGCTTAACAAAGAACCACCCGCGGTGGCATCCAACAAGGTTTTGTGTACTAGCTGCAGCCCATTTCTGAATATATGAATTTGTGACAATTCATCAAAACCATGGCCTTTGCACTTTCGTAACATTGATTTGAACCTCTCCCAAGCTTTGTTGAAAGATTCGTTAGCTCCTTGTGTGAATACCGCTATAGCGGTCTTCGCTTCCATGAACCGAGTGTGCGGAAAGAATCTTTCCAAAAAAATTTCTTCCAAAGCATTCCAATCAGTCAAGGTACCATTCCTTGGCCTTCCCAATGAGGGAATGCGGGAATAGTCTCTTGAACAGAGACTCCTCTTCTGCTTCCGGTGCACCCGTCGCTCCAGCGATTTCATAAAATTTTGTCAAATGGGTGAAAGGATCTTCATGATCCATACCCGTAAACGGACTTTGGTATAACAGTTGGAGGATTCCGGTCTTCATCTCAGCATGACGACCATTGTTTGCATGACGGGCGAACAGAGCATTATGCCTTGGACTGTTTGTACATGGCCTAGAAGCAGGTGGTGGTGGTGGTGGGGGATCTCCCTCCATAACTGGAAGTATTTGTGGAAATGGTGGTGGTGTAGATGTACTTTCCTCTTGTTCTCGCCTCTGTTTCGCTAGCTGCCTCCTAGCTGCCTCCTTCTTCTAGTTCGGCTATTGATTCTACGAGCGGTTCTTTCAATCTCATGATCGAAAAGAAGTTGGTCCGCCGGTAGTTTCCCTCGCATAAACTAAGTCTGCACACTAACAAACAGATTAACAAGTTCAAGATAAAGCGGTAACAGCTTACAATAACTCAACTATCGCAATGCTTGCAATATCAACTAACAATCCCCGGCAACGGCGCCAATTTGTTAGAAGAGTATCAGTGTGGGTTTTTGTTATCATATCCACAGGGATTGTCGGATATTTGATGCTTACCGTTCAATAGTTGTGATATTCTAAGTTAAAGTTTTCAAAAGTTTCACTTGTTGTTATCATTCACTTGTAGCAAAGATTAATTAGGTCACAAAGATTTTTGTAAAAGATTTTATAAAAGCATGTTAAGGTTATGTTTCATCAATCATATTCATGTATAAACAATTAATCAAGCATATGAACTCGGTTTCCGACCAATATAACCGCGTATCCTCCCGACTACGTTTATGTCTAAAGCGGAATCGTGAGTACCATTGTTTAGACCGTTAGATGATGTCTCACGCTAACAATCTAAGCAACGATCATTAAGATCAATACAATGCGAATAGCAAATCCCAAATCTATGTCTAGAGTTTGGTTTTTAAGAGATGAAATTGTTAGGTCAAGAGTTGTAAAGTCTATGTCTAGAGCAAAACAATTCACAAATGGATCATTAAGAGAAAACAACATCATCTATATTGATCAAAGACTTTGTTCATATACAAGAGATCAATATCAATACATAAAAACAGAATCAACTACCTCTAACCTCAACATTGAGTGATTAGCTACCACTTCTCATGGTAGCTTGGATGACAAGTAAAGAGAGGAGATGAATGAGCATCCACGCCGAATAATCGAGAATGGATGCAAAATCAGCTTCTCCAATGAAAATTCAAGCTTTTCTGAACAAAATACTGTAAACCCTTAATTCTAATGTAAAATGAGCAAGATCCCCCATTCCAAAAAGTAACAATTCTATTTATACACTTTTCCAAACAGCACCATTCGCCCAGCGAAGGCATTCATTCGCCTAGCGAATGACAAAAAATATGGCACATTTAAGTGCCTCAGACTTAAACTGCCCCTCAGAATTATCGCGGGTTCGCTAGGCGAACCAAAACATTCGCTTCGCGAGCATTCGCTGCAACCTTCGCCCCAGCGAAGCTTGGGTGATTTCAAAATGGAAAGATTCTGCCACCCTTCGCTGGCACATTCGCCCCGCGAGCACATCAGCGAGCATTCGCTGGCCTACTCGCCCAGCAAATTTACCCAGTTTTCCTACTGTAAGTTTTGCACACTTTCTGCCACCATCTCGCTGGCATCCTCGCTGACGTTCGCTAGGCGAACCTTCGCTGGCACCTTCGCCAACACTCGCCTAGCGAATATTGTTGTTGATTTCAATTCTTTGGCAGCTTGCACTATTTCTTTGGGTCCTCAAACTTTGATCTTTTCACACTATTTCTGCACATTTAGCACACAAATTACAAGCACCACAAGTATATTTCAAATAATGCACAACAACATCAATTCACACTAAAATCAACCTATTCCACATGAAAAGTCATGAAAAATGCCAAATAACTCATACTCAAATATATCATGATTGACATCTAACACACAACATCCTTTATAAGTTATTTTTTATCTTGAGCTCGGGTGCAAAGCTTTCTCCATACATCAATCCCAAACCAATGAATGATGTATAAATATATATAAAGCATTAATATAAAAACATAAGGAAAAAAAGCGAGAGATATAAGAAAATAGAATAAGCATGCCAACAAAGAAATAAACACTCAATCTAAAACTAAAAATAATAGGTTTGAATCGCTATATCTAAACCAAGTCCCCAACATAGTCGCCAACTGTCGCAACGCGGAAAATACCTGAGAGTATTAATGCTCGAAATAACTACAGAGTCGCCACCAAAGTTTTTATTTTTAAAGGGAAACATCAACAAAACCCTTGAAGAATGGAAACATGGTCCTCACAACCAGTTTCAGATTCAGGAGTCGGTTATACGAGGAGAAGGTATTAGCACCCCTCACATCCGTTGTACTCAACGAGAACCTTCTAATTATTTTTGTGAGTGTTTAGTTTAAAAAGTGTTAGATTTTCTTCTGCTTATTAAAAGATAATTACAAAAAGGGGACATTTTTATTTTTATTAATGTGTCTAACGAGATGTTGACTCTCGCTCACTCAAGGCTATGTAGTTCTTTGGTATAAAATATTTGTGTGTTGGTTGTTTTTAGAAAATGGCATGTATGTCGCATTCGAACGATTTAAACACTTGCTTGTATGCTCGCACTATGGAGGTTTGAGCATTTATTTGTATTTCAATTCGGAATAAACAAAACACTATTCTTTTGTGAAGAAGTTAGTTTTGACTGCACAAGGGCAAACAAGTTACTTTGATGAGTTTAGGTTATTTTTATATGGAGATGATGAATAATCAATTCGTACAAAGCGTGCATTAAGCCTTCGATCATTCAAAAAAAAGGTGAGTGTGCATTCATCCATTCCTCCTAAGTTTATTGTAAAAATTGTTTGTTGAAGGCAAATAATTGTTTAGACAAAGCGTGTGCTAAGCCATCGATTATTTTAGAAAAAAACGAATATGCATTCACCCATTCCTCCTTATTTAATTAGAAGTATGTTAAGGGAATTTAAAGAAATAAAACTATTTTTTTAAAAATTATTTTTGATAAACTTTATTTTTAATCTTTTGGTATTTTAATAATTAATGTTTAGGATAAAATAAAGTAAATTAATTAAATAAACTAAATAAAATAAATTAGGTAAATTAAATAAATGAAACAAAAGGGGGTCCAAATTGAAATTGGGGAAGTGTGAACAGGGCCCAACCCAAAGGAAAGGCCCAAAAGTTAAAAAAAAACTAGGGCTCAAACGTGGCCATTTGATTGATCAAATGACCCTGATTCAATTTAAGATAACATGCGCTGGGCCATTTGATCAAAGATCAAATGCTCAGGATAGTGTTTTAGTGTAGGGTGCACGCATGTGATTAGATTGAAGGTTCAATCTTAGCGCTCAGATGAGACCACGTGGCCTCATCTGATGAGCCATGGAGGTGGCAGTTTAAGGGCTCTCTCACGTTGAGATAGTTCATTTTTGAATTCTCTTTCTCTCTTCTCATTTTCACCTATCTTTCTACTTTGATCTCTCTCCCTTCTCTCTAACCTTCAACCACCACCAAATACTCTGACCACCACCAGAGCCTACAACACCACCGTAATATCGCCCAATGACCACCATCCCAACCACCACCTTCGAACCTTTTTATCATGAACATGAAGAAAACGAACCCAGAAAGAACAACCTTCCCTGTAACATTCATCTAACCTTTCTAAACACATATAAAACCCCAAAAACAACAATTCCCAAATAAAAAAAAAAAACCTAAACCGCCTGTGAATGACCCCAAACGAACCCTATCACACCTCAAAACACCCTAAATCAAACCATAGGCATGAATTAAACCAACCTAACACCTAATCAACTTCAAAAACCATACATACACACATGTTCGGGTGTGCAACAAGAAAGAGCAAAAGGAAAAGTACCAACCTGGTGTGTCGTGTACTCCCTTAAGGTAAATGTGATCATCTCCTTGATTTATTCTTATTATTCTTCTTTCTTTATTATCATTTCTTTCTGTTTCTTTATGCTCTGCTTCTCTAACTCCTTCCTTTTATCCTTTGTTGTAAGGTGTTGCTCTGTTGGATGATGGAGGCTAGGGTTAGGCATAATTTGTCTTTAATGTGAAGGAAAATTGTTAGGGTTCTTGTTGTGCGACTCTATATATTTTTTTTGTCCTTTTTTTGTAAATTTCTTAAGTTTATATAGGGTTAGATTTAGGTTAAGCATTCAATTGGATTGATTCGTTTACGAAATTTTTGATCTGATTGTATTAGGTTTTTATTCAGATTGTAACTTAGGATTTAAATTTGTATGAAACAGGAAAGATTCATGGGCTTTCCGATGTAAACCAATTCTCTTTATGATAAAAATATTTTATTTCCTTTTTGTGTGATTGATCCTATTTTGGCAAGTTTGGACATGTTTTTAGTATTTGTGTTTTTACAAACTCAAAACAAAAATAGTAATTGTCGTACCTCAAAAATACGATCCTTCGCGATGGATGCGGAAAAATTAGTCCGAACACAGTCGCCACCGAACTTTATTTATTTCAATGAAGGAATAGAAAAATATCTATAAAACCTTTAAAAACAAAATAATGGTCGTCGCAACTATATTTGGGTTCAGGATTCGATTAGGCAAGGGGAATGTATTAACATCCCTCATGTCCGTTGTACTCAATGGGAACCTCTTAGTTAGATTTGCGATTTAATGTTAGCTCATGTTTATTTACTTTCTTCAAGTGGTAAAATATTAAAATAAGAGAATAAAAAAGGAAACTGCCAAAGGGGAAAAAAGGGAGATTTTTTATTAATGTGTTCGCCAAGGATTGGGGCCCTTGTGCCTATGTATTTTTATTAAGTGATGAGAAATCAGAGCATCCGCAGTTCGTATGACTACGGCGGTGGGGGGGTGTAGCGAACGATTTTGGACGCGGTTCTTAAGCGCTGTCGCTCTTTGGGGTTTACTACAGGTCGATTCATTTTTTATCCTATTGTGAGCTGACTAAGGAAGGGAAATAGATGTCTCCAATTAACCCTGCTTGCATACTAAGTTTAAACAGCGGTCTGTTAGGTTACGGATGTTATATGGTAATGGGGTCTTTCTTTCTTCTTATTTTTTAAGGTGGAAAACTGGGACTATTCATGGGAAATTTGTCAGATTGGGTGGAGATAGGGGACTTTAGGTTTTTTTATTAGTGTGCTCGCTAAGATTTTTCTTTCAATCTTATGCCTACGTATTCCCGTTTACCGAAACAGGGAAATCAGAGCGTTCGTAGTTCCTCCTATTCTATGGGAGGAAATGGGTGTTTTGGTGTCTTGTTCAAAGCCCAAGACGTGAAGCGAAAGGTGATCTATATCTTGTTCAAAGCCCAAGATGTGAAGCTGAAGGTGGTTTGTATCTTGTTCAAAGCCCAAGATGTGAAGCTGAAGGGTCTATTTGTATCTTGTTCGAAGCCCAAGATGTGAAGCTAAAAGGTGTTGTCTTTAGAGAGAATTTTTCATCTCTAAAGAGGGTCTGTTTGTCACAACTGTTTATAAAGGAGAATTACTTTAACCGGGATATGTGAATCCGGCAATGCCATAATTTCCTTTATTGGGGGGTTCCAACCTGAAGAAGAAGACTTTAACTCAGTGTAGAGCAATGTTATCTTTCCTTAGGAATTTTTCATGCTAAAAGAGGGACAGTGGCATGGATGTAAATAATCCAGAGGCTTGCCGCTTACAGCGATTAGATGAAGGAAAAAGAGTTGTTGATGTTTGTGTACTGTGAACGAGGAACAACTTTGATGCTAAAAGGTTGATTGGCTCAACCTGGGTTTTCTTATACAAAGCCTAAGAGGAGGCTATTGGCCCAACAAGAGGGAGTTTTTGTGTGTCTCGTACGAAGCCCGAGAGAGAGGCTAAAAGGGTTGACTCAACAGGAGAATCTTTTATACTCAACAAGAGAGTGTTTTTGTATCTCGTACGAAGCCCGAGATGGAGGCTAAAGATGGTGACTCACCAAGAGAATCTTTTATACTCAACAAGAGAGTGATTTTGTATCTCGTACGAAGCCCGAGATGGAGGCTAAAAGGGGTTCGACTCAACAAGAGAGTCTTTTATACTCAACAAGAAAGTGTTTTTGTATCTCGTACGAAGCCCAAGATGGAGGCTAAAGATGTTTGACTCAACAAGAGAGTCTTTTATATCTCGTACGAAGCTCGAGATGGAGGCTAAAAGGTTTGACTCAACAAGAGAGTCTTTGTATCTCGTACGAAGCCCGAGATGGAGGCTAAAAGGTTACTGTTTCAGTTGAGTGACAGGTCCAGTATGTTGGTTCAACGAGAAAATAAGTTCTTATATGAGTAACACTGTACTCATGGATTTGATCTAAGAATCAGGATTGTTTCCTGTTCTCTAAGGAAACGGGGAATCAAAAGGGTATTTGAGACTGTCCAAGTCTGCGGGCGTTTCCTTACTTGAGAATGTCTCTGAGACTCAAGGAAATTAGACTGTCTAAGTCTAGAGTTTTATCTTTTGTACTATTCTTAAAGAAACAGTAGTAGTACGTTCACGGTAGAAAGATCTAGACTCTTTGAAAGACTGTTTTATTAAGATGATTAATTTCTTTTCCTATACCTCTAGGAGGTCGTCGGGACAATTTGTACGAAGCCCAAGAGGAGGCTGGAAACTTTTAAGAAGCCGAGGGACAATTTGTACGAAGCCCAAGAGGAGGCTATCATTCCCGGAGGAAGAAATCATTTATACGAAGCCTAAGAGGAGGTTGTGAATACTTCTAAGAAGCCGACGGGTCCTTGTACAACGCCCAAGAGGAGGCGAGGATGCTTTTAAGAAGCCTGTGGGTCCCCAAACCCCGAGAAGTTCAAGACAGGCTATTCCCAAAGAATAGATCAAGCCAGGAAAGTTCGAGAATTTGGAAGAAACTCAAGGGATGCAATTCACAGAGAAGATATTATCTCTGGGGCGTAGAGTTTCTTGACAATTCCTAAGGAGGACAACCGAAGAGAAGACTGTGTCTGGTGCTCCTATGGGGGATCTAGTATTGTCTATTTCTAAGAATGATCAAAACGGCTTTACCTAGTGCTAGACGTAGTTGCCGGGGAAACTCTAAATATCTATACTATTATTACACAGTCGATATGAGTTTATGAAAGAAGACTTACATTGAAATAGCCCCACAATACAGTTATATGTATATGAAAGCGGTAAATGAAAGCATATAAACACTTACTCGGTTGTAGAGCTTCCATGCTGTTTGGTTAGTTGTTCAACAAAGAAAGATTGAAAACAACAGTATATTTAAAATCAAAGGAGAAAGTGCTTTGAAAAGAAAGATTGGGGCTTACAGCTCAAGGAGAGGCCCAGGGTTTTACCAGTGATCGCACTGTTGAATGAGTTTGTACAATGGGACTTATACAAATGACTGAGGCCCAAAAAGTTTTCTGTACCAGGGTAATGGGTCTTACACTCTCTCAAGAGGCCCAAAAAAATGATTTAGAGAAAAGAAGCGGGTCTTACTACGCGAGGGTAGGTCCAGATGATTTTGAAAAGGGCGACGATCGCGTCGAGGTTTTGGAAACACCGTGGGACTTATACAAGTGATTGAGGCCCAAAATTTTGGTATTTACAAAGGAACTGGGTCTTACACTCTATTAGAGACCCAAAGGTTTTAAAATGAAAATAAATGGGACTTATAGCTCAAGGAGAAGCCCAATGGTCTTTTTTGTTAAAAGGCGACGATCGCGCCGAACTTTGTAAATGTACCGAGGGACTTATACAATATCTGAGGCCCAAAATATTTATTTACAAAAGGGATGGGACTTACACTCTATTAGAGGCCCAAAATATTTTAGGAAAAGAAATGGGGCTTAGAACACGAGGGGAGACCCAGATGATTTTCAGTTTGAAAATGGCGATCGCGCCGATATTTTTAACGTATCGGGACTTATACAATAACTGAGGCCCAAAATATTTTTGTACAAAAAGGATTGGGTCTTACACTCTATTAGAGGCCCAAGTGTTTTTGAAAAATGAGTTGTTAGGGTGAAAATCAAAGAAACCCCAATTTCATTTTTTAAAGGCATTTTTCAAAGAAAACTCAAGTAAAAAAAATGATAAAAATATCAAATAAAATCATTAATCATGTTATAAACAATGATTAAGGTTTATGAAAAAGTATTTTATCCACATGAATATTTAAAATCATTTTGGTTTTAAAAATCAAGAAAAATAAATCATTTTAAAAGCATTTAAAACAATATTTTTAAATATATTAAAAATATATCAAATAATAATATTTTTTGTGATTTTTTGGTGGATTAAAATATTATGGAGTATGAATAAGAAGTGTGTAAAACAGAATTGGAAAATGATGATTTTTGCTATGTAAAATAATTGGTTAAGTTTTGAAGATAAACTAAGAAAAAGAGGAAAGATATCACATTCGACATCTTTCATGAGTTTTGAAGATAAGAGAAAAAGGGAAGATGTCACAACATCACATTCGACATCTTAAAAAACCAGAACTGCACCTTGGTTTTCAACATCTTTGCTATCAAACTTCAAACATTCATAACTCTCTCAATTTTTAATGAAATTGAAATCCGTAAGAATCTATCTTGACCGATTTTTCGCAAGGAATCCAATGGTATTACTCATGCACACTTAAAATTAATGTACAGAACACACAAAACAAAAAACCAGAACTGCATGTTGATTTTAAACATCTTTGCTTATCAAACTTTCAACACTCATAACTCTCTCAATTTTTAACGAAATTAAAATCCGTAAGAATCTATCTTGACCAAATTTTTGCAAGGAATCCAATGGTATCACTCATACATACTGAAACTTAATGTACAACACACACAAGGCAAAAAACCAGATCTGCACCTTAAGTTTAAAACAACATAAACTCCACATATAAACATGTTAAAGTGCAAACAGTAGGAGAATCATATCATACACATTAAGGACTATATTTTTGCTTCAAGAATTGTTCAATATGATGCATGTATGTGGACAACAAAGGAAAGCATGATTCAAAGAATTCAAGTTGTGAATTTTACCTCTATTTTGGAGATTTTGTGCAACCTACCAAGTGCTTTGTTCCAGAAATAATTTAATGCTTTGAACACCCTCAAATGACCTCTTAGAAGCTTTTAGGATGGTTGGAATTATCTGGAAACTTCTGGAGCAAGTTTGAGCACTTTCTTGCAAAATGGGCAAAAGTGGCCAAAATGTCAACTCTCTCAAATGGTGTTCCAGATGTGTGGCACCATTTGGGACAGTTCAAGGATGATACTTGGAGTGTGTTTGAGGTTTTATCTGGTTTGGAAAGTGACTGAATAAAGACATGACTTGAAAAATGCAAAAAAGTCCAATTTTGAGGTTTTAAGAGGTGACTTTGTGATTTTGGTGTTACAGGTCACTTGTGATAGTTTAGATCACCTACATATGATGTTTATGAGGTGTTAGGATCATGAGATGTGATGGAAATGCTCTCAAACTCAAAAACTCAGAATTACCTTACTAAAGAAGGCATTTTGGAGTGAAAGAAGTGATTTTGAGGAAAACATCTGTTTGATGGCTTTGGTGTACTCAAACTGAGCACAAATGAGCTCTATTTATAGTAGAGCAAGTTTGTTTTGGCAGCAATAGTGAATGGTGGCTGCAGCAGAGGTTTGTTCAATGTTGGCCAATGAAAATCCAAGTCTCCTCTAGCCATTGACTAGAGTTTAGAGCACAGGCCTTTGGTTCCCTACTTGTTGGAGGAATCTTGACTGAATTCAGTTGCAAATGTGTCAGTCCATGCCACCTCTAAGCATCTATTGAATGCTCCAATCCAAAATTGGAGTCTTGTCCCTCTTTTAGGGATTTCTAGGTTTGACATGCTACTTCTTGTTCCAAGGACTTTGGAGGCTTGACTCAGTAATTGTCCCCTTTAGATTTGATCCTCAGATGTGTCCAAAATAATGACAAGGCTTGAAAATTCGTGTGGCACAAGAAATGTGCAAATCTGCCCTGAAAAATCCAGCTGCAGCAAGCCTTTTTGTAAAATCCATAACTCCCTGCTCGAGTATGCTACATGGACATTCTAGGACTTTCTGGAAAGCCTAGATGACGTAATTCAACTTTGATGTTTGGCCCTAGACCTGGTTCAACTTGGATCATGGAGAAAAACATCCTTGAAGTTGGGACATTCTTGCTGGAAAAATATTAATGATGTCCTATGAAATGTTGGAACATCTGAATTAAGAACATTAATAATTCCAAACTTTAATCACTTGTATCTTTTAATCCACTGTGATATTTTGAGTTGAAGTGAATTGCATCTTTGATGCTTGTCCTGCATGGTGACAAAGCTTGAAAATTGTGTGGCACAAGAAAAAAGTGCACAAAATCTGTCCTAAAAAACAGCTGCAGCAAGCCTTCTTGTAAAGTCCATAATTTCCTGCTCGAGTGTGATAAATGGACGTTCTACAACTTTCTGGAAAGCTGAGATAACATACTTCAAATTTGATGTTCAAGGTTTGTGAAGATAAGACTTGTAAAGTTGTCAAAAATGACCTTGAACTTGTGTGATCAAATTTGTCCTAAAAGCTGTCATGAAAATTCTGTTTTATCAATGCCTTTTGCAGAGACCATAAATTTCTGCTCGAGAATGATAAATGGGCTTTCTAGGACTTTCTGGAAAGGTGAGATGACGTACTTCAACTTTGATGTTTGTCCCTAGACCTGGTTCAACTTGGATCATGGAGAAAAACATCCTTGAAGTTGGGATATTCTTGCTGGAAAAATATTAATGATGTCCTATGAAATGTTGGAACATCTGACATTAAGAATTCCCGACTTTGATCACCTATATCTTTCAATCCTTATGATATTTTGAGTTGATTCCTTCTACAATGTTGAAGTATCAAATACCCTCTTTAAAAGTAGCCCTTACGCAAAACCAATGGATGCTTGGGTCAATAGTTACAACCTTGAAAAGTTGTGCACTTGAACATGATTTTAACTTAGAAAAAATTTCTAAGTTTCTTTCAATTTGATCAATTTTGCAATTTTGCATGATTTCTTGATTTAAATTTGATCAAATTAAATCATCCATCATATTTTCTTGAGTAATGGCTTGTGAAGCTCAAAGTTGACCAAAAGTCAAACTTTGACCTTCTGCGTCAGTTGACTTTGTATTAGATGAACTTGAGGCTTGATCCACTTGAAATGTTGCACTCTTGTGCTTAATTCTTGATGTGGGAGTCCTCTTGATCCTTTGTGGGTGTTTAAGAGGTTAGACAAGTTGAAGATCATGTAATTTCTTGATTGATCATTTGTCTAAAGGCTCTGAGAGGGCTTGAAACCCTAAGCTTGATTGTAGTGAATGCTCAACAATTCCTTAAGGAGATTGATGAGGCACAAAGGTACATCCATATTGTGATGATGATTTACACAATGATGGGAAATCTTAGTGGTCAAAATTTGGGGTATGACAGGGGGGTGTTGAAAAGAAAAAAGGTAGAAAGGTAGCTCGCCGGGATCTCGCAATTCTATGCCTACGTACCCTCATGGTGCAATGAGGAAATCAGACCTCCGTAGTTCGGGAGACTACGATTGATTGGTTTGTGTTTTTAATGAATGAGTGTTTAGATCGCGTTCAAAGGGATAAACATTGGTTTGTATGCTCGTAGGGGAAGGCTGAAGCACTAGTTTATATGTGCATTAGAAGGAACTAAACAATGTTCTTTTTCAAAAAGTGTTTGGCCGCACGGGGGCGAGTAATTAAGTATTTAGAGGTTTCAATCACACGGGGGTGAGAATAGACAAGTTTGATGTGTTGATGTTGTTTTTAGGGTTTTGAAAAGAGGTGTTTTTTATTTGAATTGCGCTAAAGACTATGGGCAGAGGTGAATATTTCAGATTACCAAGTCAATCGTCTCGTGTCCAAAATACTCAAAGTGAGTGTATAAAAGCTTCATTCTCACTCTTTCTCCACCACTCAAGGCTCGTGGCACACAATCCTAATCGTATTTTATTGTGTTTTTTAGTTTATTCGAGAAAATGTCACTTGATGTTGGATCAAGGGTTTTATCGTCGTCGGATGATTATGAAAATGGTTTGAGATTGAAATGGGATAGGTTGATGACAATGCATGAAGCGATCGACTTATAAGTGTTAGAAGATGATACCATTTGACGTTGGATCAAGGGTTTGGGAAAAAGGTGAGGTCGGTCCTAGTTCCTATGGAGTAACTAGCAAGCAAAAATCACAACCAAAGAAAAGCGAGAAAGTACACCAAAATGGTGAGAGGGATACATGAAAAATACAAGGGAAGTATGTAAGAAATAAAGAATATCATTGGCAGGTAGTCCAAGAGAAAGTCGTGTGTGTGCAAAGTGTCGTAAGTTAAGATAATGAAATAAAAAATTTAAGTCCAAATTTCCTTTGCTATAGTTATGCACAAGGTCCAAAACTTCATGTTAAGCCCGGGTCAAACATCAAGTCCAATTGTCCAGTTATATCTCACAAGTCTTTTTTAAGTCTTTTCCATTTTATCATGTTTTTTGTGTTTTTTTATAAGATGAAGAATAAAAGAAGAAGAGAATGACATAAAGTAAAGACTTTAATGATAAATGAACAATGAAATAAATTGCTGAAAGTAAATGACGAAAAGTAAATTGCGAGAAAATAAAGAGTGAGAAAGTAAAGTTAGATGTTAGAAGTTATTTGTTAGTGGTTAATGATCAAATGGTCGATTTATCGAATCGGGACAAATTTAGAGATATGTTAAGCAATTGTAAGTGAACTTATGTAGAAGTCACAGCTATATGAGGCCAGTCAATAACAATTTATGTGCTAATAACATGTTAGAGAAACGACACAGATTCATTCTCCTAAAACATATCACACAATGAAAAAAAGATTAATCAAAAGAATCAAGCTCAAATCCTCATAATGGTCTTACCTATCACCAAGAGATTCAAAATATGATCAACCTAAGGTAACCTATCAACACCTCAAAGTGTCAAAAATTATCCAATGATCATTCATCAACATGTTTGAAATGTTGAAGTTTCAATCAACCTAGGGATAATTTCTCCATGATATCGAAGAATTCATCAACCAACATAATCACAAAAGGATGAAAATCAAAAGGTCAATAATAAAAATAATCATAATAAAAATGAAATTAAAGTAAATAAAAAAGAAACAAAATAACTAAAAGTTTTTTTGAAAGAAAAAAAATAAAGACAACGAAAATTTAAAACAATTGATAAAAAAGTAAAAGAAACAAATAGAAAAAAAGGAGGTGCACGCCCGTGGAGAAGCGTGTAAGCAGCAAGATGGGCCATCAAAGGGCCCAAAGCTCATGGCAAGAATAACTTAAAATAAACAAACTCAGCTTACACGGAGACTAAGTGAAACACGCGTTATCCCTTTCCTTGTTCTTCAAAATCATCACGCCGACAAACCGCATCAGTCCTTCCGTCGCTCTTCCTTCCATTCTCAATCTTGTTCTCGCTGATCGCACGTCTTTCTCGACTTCGTCCTCTCTGCTCGCACCTCTCTCTCATTTTCGTCCTTTCTGCTCGCAGCGGTGGGTTGAAAGGGTGGTTGGAGGCGATTTGTTCGGTTGAGGGTGGAGTGGTGTAGAGAAATTAAAAGGAGTTTGGTTGTTTTTCATTTGTTGTGACTGGATGTGTTTATGATTTGCACATTTTGTTGTTTGGGTTATTGATTCATGTTGTTGAAGTTTGATGCTTGAAGAAGGTTATAAGTAGCAAGTATAAGGAATGAAGATTGGAATCGCCGAGGAATCCTTTCCTGGAGGGTAAGGCGTGAGCTTTGTTTGCGTTGTTGTTGAGTTGGTGAGCTTTTGTTGTGAATCATTGAGTGTTCTTGAGAGATGAGTTAGAATGGTTATGAGTGTTGTTATTTGTTGTGATGAATTGTGGCTGTATTTGTATTTAGATTTGTGAAGGTTGAGTTTGTTTTGTGAATTTTCCAGGTTTGGATTTTGAAGATGTATGAAAATGGAATGTTGTGTATGAGGATTGAAGGTCGAGGAATCAATTTGGCAGGTTTTAATTAGCTGGTTCAAGCTTGAATTCAAGTGAGGACGGTCTCTTCATTTTATATAAAAAATGAAGGATAATTTTGGCAATTGGATTTGAAATTTTGTTTGTGAATGTGGAATTGGAATGCTGAAGCTTCTTGGTGCGTTTTGTGTTTGTGTGCCTTGCGTTTTGCTTTATGCTAGCCTCTTGCGTTTCATGCTTCCTTATACATGTTGTAGCCTTATTTTCTCTGTAATATTGCTGACTTTTTTACTTGAAATGGGCCTTGTAAATGTAATTGGAATTGTATTAGATTTTTAATGGACTTGGGCTGAAATTTGTATCTTGGCTCAAAATGCACTATTGACACCCTCTATATATTTGGACTATGTAACTTGATTTTTCTTGAATGCAACTTATATGTAGTATTTGGAATTTGAAATTGGTTTTGGGCCTTGAATATATGCACCCTCACTTGCTTGAACAACACTTGAATTGGCCAATTGATAATTCTTTTGAATCCAAACGTAAGAGTAAAAAATGAAAGGAATATATCATGACAAGAATAACTCTTAAGCTTGAATTTCCTCTAAGAACAAAGTAGAACCACTTGAAACCAATTTTGCACAAGCTTGACTTTTCATTGAATATCAAGTAATAATGGACAACACAAGACTTTGAAGAATGAATGACTTGAAATATGAGGCCAAATGCACCAACTTGGAATACTTTGCAACTTGACTTCTTGAACTTGCACAAAACCTAAAATTGGAAGCGATTTTGATCCTTTGATGATCTTCAAACATGGAGCACTTGAACTTAGCACATCCGTACCCTCAAAGCAATCCATGACAAAGATAACTTGAGAATGAAACAATCCCTTTTTTCTTGACCAAGATTAAGTCAAATTTTTAATTGAATCTCAACCACCAATGAATGGTCACACACACTTAACTTGATAACCTTGAATGAGCCTTGATTCATCCTTGCAAAAAACCTGAGCTTAGACCACAAGAAAATGAAAGCGAAAGACACATATTTTTGGATTTTGAATGCACAATAGTTATATGACATGTTAGTAAATATGATGCAACAAGAATAATGCAAAACCTAATTTACAAAGGCAACAAGCAAGAACAAGATAGCAAACAAAAGTGATCTTGGTGAGAACTTGAAAAGCAACTAAATGAAATAGTCGTATGCACAGAAATGAGTGTAATACTGTACAGGTGGGACAAAATTGGGGTATGACAGTAATAAAAATCTATAAATTAAAGATTGAATAATAATAATAATAATAATAATAATAATAATAATAATAATAATAATTATTATTATTATTATTATTATAATAAAATGAAAATTGATTGGTAAAATAATAGTAAAAATGAAATAAAGAAAGGGATAAAAGTCGAAATGGTCCCTTTGACTTTTAGTCAACTAGGTTGACCTTTTACTCAAACAAAAATGCAAAAACACTAAAACAAAGACACATGTCTCTGATGAATTGACTATGATTCACACAATGACCTATAAAAACAATTGACTTAGACAAAACCAAAAATGACTCAGATGAATCAAAATGACTCAGATGAATCAAAATGACTCAATACCACAACTGACTTTGATAAACTCTAACGACACAACAGATGACCCAAAATAGAAAGAACAAATAAATGGTGGGCAAAATATAGGGTGTGACAGGAAGACCCATTTTGAATTAGCCATAAATTTTCAGATAATGCTTATAAAGTTAAAGAGGTAGGTCGTGAAAGTCGAGTCCTAAGGATAAATGACAACTACTTAAAGCAGTACTAGCCTATGATGCAAGAGGTTCGAATAACAAAAGAATAATTCATAAAAAATATATTGCTAAAATGACATACATTAAAATTTAGAGATGCCAAAATGACAAAAAGTCATTAACATAGCGAAAGGAAAAAAAAGAAAGTTGAAAATTCAAAATGGGAAGTCAATTTTAATTTTCTCGAATCATATCTTGGCAAGTCGAAGCTTTTTGTCATTCATGGAATCCTCAGTCTTCAGTCTATCGACTTATTTTCTTAAGGCACGAGCGATTTTAGCATGTTGGATACGATTCTTGGTTTCCTCAATTGAAGTTAATTGTGAAACTTTAATCTCAACTTTCTCTTTCTCTGATTACTCAATTTTTTACCGCAACTTATCCATTTGTTGCATCCACTTCAGAATATTTTCATCATAAGTGGCCAGTCAATTCCTATCTTCTTTAACTTTTTTCCCACTCATTGATTCAACTTTGAGATTTAGTGACTAAGTCCCACTGATGAGACACAACATTAGTCCGTCGGTCGAGTCTATTAGCATATTATTTTTTTAAATCTGGCATTTTGAATGGTTTGCTCAAGAAATGGCTCAAAATCAAGGATAAAGGTGATACTAAAGTTAGGGGCCTCTGGCTTGTTCAGTTGTGTCAACAATCCCTTAATCTCATATGGAGCAACATTATTGTCAACAAAGAAATCACCAGAAGGTACATTACATGTAGCAGATGAAGAGTTGTGAGATTTTTCAACCGGAGTCTCTTGACTACCCATGAATATCTTGAAAGCTTCTACAAGGTTCTTCTTCCTAATATCCTCCAGTCCTTATTGATTAAGAGTGATGTTGAAAGTGTTAAATGAAGTAGTCAAATATGGGCTTTCGTTGTCTGTTGATGAAGGCGTTGAAGCAGGATATGCTTAATGTGTTCTTTTCCAACTGAGATCCATTTTGGGATTTGAGTTTCTTCAGGTCGACCAACATTTAGATTCTCTTGGGTATGAATAACATTTTGATCCCCTTGTGGTTGGTTGACACGATTTAGGGTCCCTAGTGTCAGAGCACTCATTTCTTGACCAGTTGATTGGTGACCAGGGTGATGATCCTCAGATTGAGATAATTGGTGTTTAGGGATTTTGTTGTCTGGCCCATCAGATGATGGTACAAGTTATTGGTATTCATCCATTTTGTCGGATAGATCAACAATATTTTCCTTGGCTATTTTCTCTAGTTGATCAATAACTATCCCTCAGACTGGACAATCAGTTGTTGTTGGTTGGACTGATGGAGAGCTTGATGTTATAGGAATTGACAAATCAATGCTCGAATTGACGTTTGGTGATGGAAGATTATCAGGTCTTGGTTGTGATAATGAAAATTCAACAAAGATAGGTCACACGTGTGAAGAAAAGTCGAATCAGAATATAGAATGTAATATGGAGATCAAATGGGAGATGAAAAGAAATATAAAGATACCTCAGCAACCTTGAAATTAGGACTTGAATTGGCACCCTCTGGGCTTTTCTCGAATAGGTTTTGATTTGTTCTTTATGTTTTTTTTCTGGTTAGCTGAGTGTGTTCTTCTTCTCCATTCCCTTCGTTATCAATAATGATAATGTTCTCTTTTCTGAGTTTCTTGGGGCTGACCTTAGAAGCTTGTTTTTTTTGTTTTCTTTTTCTGCTTATCCCATTGATGTTCAAAAGTCTCAGCATGAGCCTTGTCCTTCTCCGCATCCTTGAAATTTGAGGTTGCAACTCTATTACTTGTGGTGGTTTGATGTTTAAGTCGAAATCAAAATTTTGTCACTCTCATCGGTGGATTCCATCTCTTTATTTTCTTCTTGAATCTTTTGTGCAGACTAAGATATCCGTAAATATTAGTATGATAAAGGATAAATGTGAAGAAATGAAAGGAAGTAAGTTAAGCATGTATTTATTTGTCATATGGAACTCTAATTTCTTGGTTCTTCTTGGCTTTCTTTTTAGTTGGTGCAGTAGTTGTGGAACTACTTTCTCTTTTTTTGAAAATTGGGCCAATTATGGATAAAGAAATGTACACTTATACAAACTTTATGAATGTAAAAGAAGATAAAAATTTAGAGAATATACTTGTTTCTTTCATTTGGTATGCTCTGATGGCTCACCACTTTCAACTGCGTCAAACTTCTGCTTTATTTATGCTACAAATGGTAAGTCTTTCCTTTAGTCGTTATTCACCTCAGTAGAGGAAAGTTGGTGCACGTCTTTAGCGTCACTAGGAACCATCATTGGCCAAATGAGGGGTTTCTCTCCCTGCCCCCAGGTTTTGTCATGGTTCGGGGTGGACGTCTCCAGGGATCTACTGCCTACGTTTTTAGAGTGGCTAGTTCTTAAGAAGGGGCACGCCAACTGCGCTTCAAGCGTGTTCCGCCTAGTGGGATCCAGTTTCAAAAACATAGTTTATGCCATATTGTTGAGGATTATAACAATATTCATATATACAACGTTCCTCATAGGCAAAGGATTTTATTATTTAACTTTAAAAAAAGTTGAAAAATACTTATCTTATATTCCAGGGGCATTGGCACGTTTCATTGGACAATAGACCTTAGAAAGTCTGTGTACGACCGCCTAACAATCAATTTTATCTTTGAAATGATACGAGTTATGCCTTACCCTTATCGTTTTACTTATCTCTTATCTACATATCTTATCCACCATCCTTTGGCATGGTTCATATGCTTTCTCCAATCAAAAGGTCATCCCATTGTATTGTAGATGGATCGTTTGATCCTGAATGTCGTTTCCCTCCTACAAGGTCTTAACCTGAGTATCAGGTTGAGCCCATGGTAAACGCACATGAATAGTAATAACCCGTGCTCGACCGAGGTGGTTACCCATTTGTTCATGTTAGGTCGGGCATCCTCAATCGAGGTTAGTATAATTGACACACATATAACTTCATTTCCAAAAGCTTCTTAACTAGTATGACACTAGAAAGCTATTTCGTGTATCTTACTCTGGATATGGAATTTGGTCAATAGTTTTTTGATGGTCCTAACAATATCTTTGGCTTTCTCTAGGGAATGCCTTATTCCTTGTTGCGTGCATCAATTCATCTGGCAAGATGGTAGGAGCCGATTCGATCGACCTACCTATTTGATAGCTGGTTGATGAATCCACTTGACATATTTTCTCTGTCTATTCCGGCTAGTGCGCAAGAGATATACTTGCGTGTTCGCCTCGATTTACATTAAAATCTTATCAATCTGTAGCGTAAATTGAACTTCTTAGACTAATATGGTTATCGATATGATAGATCAGGATATTGAATTCACATTAAACACTTATTTTTCAAAGGATTTTAAATTCGCGGTGGATTCTCACCTTTTCGAACACGATGGTGCTAATCTGCGAATTCTTTCAGCTTCTTTTTCAGATAAAGTGAGATATGGCCATAATGAAGGAACATCTTTGTCTTAGGGCTTCCCTCTGGATCTTCTCAATTATAGTCAGTAGAATCGATATTCATATCAGGAAAGACAAAGAAGATTTACTCTACCGTAAGGTTGGAAATGAAATGAGTTTCAGATGCGATTTCTTTGGGGTTCGACTTTGGATCAAACAAAATTTGATCGTGGAAGTTTGTGGGAACTCAACGTCAATTCTCACATTATGATTATACAGGACTCTAAAATCAGTGACGCTGACTTCCGGTATGGTGACGCAGGTGAACTTAAAAGGTTAACACTCCAACCCAAGTCAGTTACAGAGTCCAAGGCGAGTGTAATGGAAAGTGATGATCAGAAAAATATACTTTAAATTAATCTCACATGTGCTGACTATATACATCGAGTCATCTAAATTGTGTTATGTATGTATAAGTCTAGGGATGTCAACGGGGCAGGGCGGGGCGGGGGCGGGGCAGGGGCTGGGGCGGGGCGGGGGAAAGGGGACACTTCCCCATCTTTGTCCCCGCCACAAAATTCATTCCCCGTCCCCGATCCCCGTCACGACGGAGTTTGTATCCCCATCTTCGTTCCCCGCGAACCCCCTCTCCCTGCGGGGATCACCGCTAACAGAATGAGCGTGATAAAAGAAAATGAACACTTTGACCTTTTTTTAGGATTTTAATATTTACATTTCTCTCTCTTAATAAATACATTAATATATATTTATTTTTAAAAATAAGCATAAAGGAAATGACAAAAAAACTTAATGTAAAATATAAATTATATATCAAGTTAACTATATTAAATTAAATAGGCGGAGTGGGGGTCCCGCAGGGCGGAGGATGTATTCACCATCCCCGTCCCCGAAGTGCTATCGGGAAAAAATTTCTCCCCATCCCCGCCCCCGCGGGGAAAATTCCTCATTTTTGGGGCCCCGAATGGGGCAATCCTCACGAAAATCCCTGCTAACAGATGCAAACTGACATTTCTATATAGGTTTTTGCATTAGGCCTTTAGCTGGCTTAGAATAGTTAACATGGTAAGTGTTTTCATTAAATTAAGGCTTATAACAGTTAACATGATAAGTGTTTTGACATTGATTAGTATAAAAAATCAATTGATAAATATTTGTCATTAATAATTATAAAAAGTAGTCGGTGGGATTGATCCATTTGGATTAGTCGGTCGCAAGACTAAGACCAAATGCCAAGATTTAAAAAAAATTTATAAAAAGTGTTATATACATAATTGTTAGTATAAATATATAAAAGAAAATATCTGACATAATTTCTTATTAATAAGTATAAAAAAATACAAAATATTATACATAAAAAACACATAACACATTTTTAATAATATTTTAAAAAATTCTAAAATTGACGCAAAATAAAAATAAGTTAAATTTTTCTTTGATAAATATATAGTAAAACACAAAATAGATATTCAAACCAAAATATCATATCTAAAAGTTAATATTGACAATTTGATTCATGTATTTAAAAGTATTTAAAAGTAAAATTTGATGTCTATATTCATTTCATCCAATTACTATGAAAATACTTAAATATTTTATAAAATGGTATTTTTTATTTCAATTATTTAGTTTCAACTATATCAATTAAATTAAATTTTATATTATATTTTTATAATTAATTATAGAGAAAATATGATATGTATAATCTTTAAAAAATAATTGGCTAAAATACAGTTTTGGTCTCCTGTTTGTCAAAATTCACGGTTTTGGTCCCCCTATTTTATTTTTTAACAGTTTTGGTCTCCCACCCCAATTTTGGCCCAAAAAATGATGAACAGTAACTGGTCCGTACATGAACAGTACACGTCCGTACATGAACAGTACACGTCCGTACATGAACAGTGAGGGGTGGAGGACCAAAATTGTTAAAAAATAAAATGGGGGGACCAAAACCGTAAATTTTGACAAATATAAGACAAAAACTGTATTTTAGCCAAAATAATTTTATACTAAAAATCAATCACTGTTGGACGTGCATTCTGTCAAATCATATATTTTAAAATTACTTTGATAATATGATAGACCGATGATTTTTTTATTAGACATCCATTTAAAACTATCACAAGTTCATTAAACTTTTATTTACATTATTTATTATATATTTTATTGATATTTAATACTATAACTTAATTGATATAAATTAATAATGTAAATATAAATAACTAAGTGTTTCACCTTTATTTTAATAATATTCAATATATTATAATATCAAGTAATATTTGAGATTAAAGGTAGTGCACTGTCAGTGTAAATTAGTTTTACACTATCATCCAATATAATTATAACATTCTGCCATGTCATATCAGTATTTTTAAAATTAAACGTGTGACTTGGCGAAATACACGTCCGTGATTAGTTAATAATGTAAAAATATTATATACTGTCAGTGCATATTTTTTTTTCTCTTAATCTTTTAACGATAAATTCGTACAAAAATGAAAATAAAATGTACACTGATATTATAACATAATTTTATACAATTAATCAATGAAAGATATTTATTCTTCAACATCACATCTATATTTTTAAAATATTTAGATGATAAAATAATAGTTTTTTTAGTTTAGAATAAATAAAAGATATACCAAAGCTACAATATAGCCCAATTGAAACAGGAGGAGTAGATATCTCCGTTTAAATTTGGATTCCGAGATTGAGCGATAAAAAATTGAGTGTAATAAAAGGAAAAAAGAACCCGAAGCAAACGGCGTTACTGAAGAGCGAAACAGGAAAATTGGGCGCTGATATAATAAACAACCAATTACCACTACTCTCTAAAACCCCTCAATCTCACATTCCCGATCTAACATTTTCCCCTCTCAATTTCGCAGATTCTCCAACGATCTCGTTTCAGGTTTTCTCTATTTCCCCTTTTTCTTCTTCGCAATTCGCTTCGATCGTGTTTTTCATTCACTGCATGCAATTCTGTTGTTTTCATCGATCTTATTCAGTTTTCGAGAATTGTTTCGTTGATCTTTCAATTCGTGTTTTTTGTAGATTTGGATCGTGTTTTTTGTTAAGCATTAGTTTGATAATCTGTTGAAGAGGAACGAGGTTAATCAGAGGTCAGGGGAGTTTGGATTTGATTTGATTGAGTAATTATGGCTGCTCCTGTGCCTCCAGGGGCACCTAGACCCGGAAGCAACACACCTCCGCCTAATTATGTCCCTAATTTTAGAGGTTCTTCTGATGGATTAGCTGATAACATGCAGAATTTGAATCTTAATCGGCCTCCTATGACGTCGAATCCTGTTTCTAGACCTCCACCATTTGGCCAGCAACCGCCTTTTCCTTTGTCCGGGCCTTCGCCGCAGGGGTTTCCGGGTTCGTCGCCTCCATTTTCGCGACCTGGTCCACCTCCTGGAACTATGGTGAGGCCTGGAGGGCCTCCTTCTGGACCTCCGGTTGGTTCCCTTGGAAGGCCTACTGGACCACCTCCTGGTCAACCTTCGCCGTTTGGGTCAAGACCGCCTCCTGGTTCTTTTTCGTCTCCAATAGGTAGTGTTGCAGCACCGGTTTCTGGCGTTCCTCCACCTGGCAGTTCTCCACCTGTTCGTCCACCTGGGCCTCCTCCGCAAATTTTTGGGGCTCGTCCTAGTCCAAGTCCTTTTAACTCACCACCAATGAGTGCTCCTCCCAGCATGCCTCCTACTAGTGCACCCATTAACTTAATGAGTAACGGGCCACCGGTGTTTTCTGGTGGGGCTATGCCAGGTCCTCAACAGTTTCCAGGAGGCAATGTTCAACAGCCACCGGTTGGACCTCCAACAATGAGAATTCCTCCAGGTCCGCCTGGCCATCCTCAGTCTCCTTATCCCATGGCACCTCAGGGAATAATGCAGCCTCCAAGTTCACCTTTCGCTGCACCATCTTGGCAGACACAAGCCCAACAGGTACCTATTTATTTGAATTTATTGCATTTGAATGTCTTTTTATCTATATTTTCGTAACGACATTTTGTTGAATGAGTTGAAAAAAGTAATACAGCTTACACTTTTACCATTATGTATGAGGATTAGACTTTTTTCACTATGTTTAAAAGGAAAAAATGGCTGATGCTTTATCTTAGCTCAACTAGAGTCTAGAGGTATGTTTGGTTACATGAATGAAAGGTTCAGCTGTATTTTTGACTCTACACAAAAATAAGATTATTTTATGCATTTATGAACAACTTTGCCATGTGCATGCATCCTCATTTCTCAGCAAGGTTGTAGCTTTGTAGGTACTAAAGCAATGCTGGTGTCTGTTTAATTGATTGGACGAGGCTACCGACATAATATGGTATATTGCCCTTGTTGGTGTGGGATTTGTAACTTTTCAATTTATGCTTCAGGCTGGTGTCTGGATGTAAACCTTAACCTGGAAAAATTAGAAGATATGGTTAAGTTGATATATAAATTATGAAAACTCCTATGTTCTCCGTGGGCAAGGCACTAAGCATATCTTTATGTAATTAACTAAATATCACATAGTGCTTGAGAATTAGTGTGCTGTTATCATGTGTATATTTAGACAAATGAATGAGCATTTAGCAATGGTAAAAATCTCATATGCATAGCTGTGGGCGTGTGATGTTTGGTTGTTATCTAATATTTATCATATCTAGCACTTAAATTGTGCTGTCGCCATATGCATCTATTCATCTTTTGGAAGTCAGTCAATAAACTTTTGGAATTCTGTAGGTAGTTCCACCTCCTCCAGTTCCTGGTACTTTGCAGCCTCCCAGGATGTTTGGCATGCCACCACCACTGCCAAATCAGTCTATGACTACAACTATATCACCCGCTGTTGGTCAAACTGGAGCCCCCATGGCAGGGCCTTCAAAAATCGATCCCAATCAAATTCCAAGGCCCACGCCAGGGTCCGCAGTGATCATGCACGACACTCGTCAAGGCAACCAGGCAACCATCCCTCCGGTATTCATCTGAAAAAAGTCTATGTTGTTAAGTCATATGTATATACCACTACTGCTGTTTGTTCTTATGATTTTTTTGTTCAGCCTGCTACAAGTGATTTTATTGTAAGAGATACGGGCAACTGCAGTCCACGTTACATGAAGTGCACAATCAATCAGGTCATGTTTAATATCTGTGATATATTTTTATCCACGAATAAGTTAATGAAAAATGCTAAGATTTCTTTCTTGCCTGTATAATGTAGCACTTGTTTGTTTGTATAAAGTTCTATTTGTGGCTTTTAATGTATTTTTTATGCTTTGGCTTTTGAAGAGGTTTTTTATTTTTATTATTTTTGTCTTAGAAGAGCCTCATTTTCTTGCCCTGTTATATTTTTCTTTCTATAAAGATTAAATTCTTCTGTTCAAAGTGAATTTTGGTGTTACAGTAATTTTCTGAGATTGGTTATTTCAATTTTGAAAATGTTTAGATATCTGTTATTTCATATTGATTTTCTTTCATTTGCTTTGTTCTTTTTGTTGAATGAAACAGATTCCTTTCACTGCTGATCTTTTGACAACATCAGGAATGCAGTTGGCTATGTTAGTCCAACCTTTGGCGCTTCCACACCCATCCGAGGATCCCATTCAAGTACCAATGATTATTCCTTTGAAGTTTATGCGTCTGTCTTTTTCCTTTTAATAATTTAATAGAAGTGTTAGTTGTAGAAGTTTCTATAGCCGTGGGTATTATTTTTTGAAGTTCCAATGATTATTCCTTTGAAGTTTATGCGTCTGTCTTTTTCCTTTTAATAATTTAATAGAAGTGTTAGTTGTAGAAGTTTCTATAGCCGTGGGTATTATTTTTTGAAGTTCTACAGTTCTCTATTATTATTATTATTTTAATTATGGAGCATTTGTTTAGTAGGGTGACTTGCATACATTTCACATGTTATTAGTCTTATCTATGTAAATGAAAAATTGGAATTTTTCTTTATCTTTGGCAATTGTTTGATGATGTTTTAAGGATTCATGAAATAACAGCCTTTGGAATTCTTTGTTCATATGGTAACTTGCCGTGTCTTTCTTATATTTGCTTGTATTTCCTTAGAGAATGTTAAAAGTATTTTTCTTCTTTCAAGTATTTTCAACTGTTTATGCTTGAACTAAGAAGATTGGTGGACAATGTTGAGCTGATAATTACTGTATTCAAATCATAGTTTGTATATCCGTAGTGGAAGATATACATTATAGGATAAAGTTTGTGAACTTCGTGCTCTGATATTTTTAAAATGTTTCCTTTTAATAAAATTTTGGTGTAATAACTTTAAATACTCTAATGCTGATATAGGTTGTTGATTTTGGAGAGAGTGGTCCGGTCCGTTGCTCACGTTGCAAGGCTTATGTAAATCCCTTTATGAAATTTATTGATCAGGGAAGACGCTTTATCTGCAATTTATGCGGTTAGTATTATAACAATTGCTCATCCTAATACTATGGTATTCTGTTTGGAGATAACTTTTTACATTACATTTCCCTAGAATAAAGAGAAGAAATATAAAATTTTATCGTCACTTACTGGCAAAGCCAGCCAGTGGTTGGTTGAGCTTCATCAATCACATTACAAGTTTATGCATATATTGTACACCTTATTGATTGCTCACTTTTTAAGTGCGATTATTGCTGCTTATGCACCTTTTTCTTCTTTCTGTTTTGATAGAAGAAATTCATCAAGACAGAGGGAAGTACAAGAAATTGGAGGACAACATGTCCTCTTTAGGTTGAAAAAAGGAAAATAAAGCGTGAAAAAAAATAGAAAACATCATTAGTTAGATAGGTCTGACAGGACGGACATTCAGACTTCAATACAGAGATAGCCCTAATCAGTTTTAGCTTGACAATCAAAGAGCAAGAAAAGTACCATAGAATCCCCCAGTCCGCTCTCTGAGGCTATGTTGGGCTCTGCGAAAAAATTAAGTGAGAAAGAGTGTGAGAAAAGGTAAAGAGATGAGAATTAGTGGGTGAGATGTATTATCGGGTATATGAAAAAGGAGAGAAATAGAAAATGATGGGATTTTAAAAAAAAACTTTTTGTGACACAGCCGATCATTTAGCTTTGAATGTACATCTGTTTTGCAGGATTTAGTGATGAAACTCCAAGGGACTACCACTGCAATTTAGGTCCAGATGGTCGACGTAGAGATGCCGATGAAAAGCCTGAGCTATGTAAAGGAACGGTTGAGTTTGTTGCTACTAAAGAATTCATGGTTAGTTTATTTGTTAACTATTCAGGGCTACATGAAGATGGATTTGTTGTATATTTCTGTTATTTTGTTCATCATCAGGTGCATACAAATTTGAATAATTTGAATGTGCCAAATTTGCTTAATATGGGATGATATCTAGCCCACAAAGATTCAAACCATGATCTCTTGACCTTATGAACCAGTGATCTTCATGACTGGCTGTTGAATGTCAATCCTTTTGTGAAAAATCTAAGTTGAAGAAAAAGAAACTGAACTTCATTTAAATTGAATGCCTAAGTGTAAATAAGTGAAATTTAAATGTTTGTTGCGTTAAACTAAGTATAGCAATTATGAATGTTGATATTTTGATTTAGGACCTTTGGCTGATCTTGTTGCATGAAAAAGGATTAGTGTGATACTGCACTGTAGGAAAAAAAATTAATAGGTGTTAATGGAGAATGGTCCTTCATGGATAGGATATAATCCACTGGTCTTTACTCTTCACCAATAGTATTTTAGTTCTTTAATCTTTAATGTATTTTTCCATTGCTTGAGAACAGTTCGGTATTCTCCTAGAATTTATACAATAAGCGTGAACTAAATACGAAAATTAGGCACAATATCATTTAAGTTTATAAAGCCCAACTCTGTATTTCAATTCATGAAAGATGCTTCTAGACTAAAATTATGAATTTAATAAGTAGCAGCTTACCAAACCTAATAATTCTTAAGCAAATTTGTTTTCCTAATATAGTTTGTAGAAAATTTATCTGTCTCAATGTCAACACCAAATCAAATGTTGAGGCAATTTGTCTATAAGCTTATTGATTTTGATGCTATTGCTGGCCGTTATACATGGCTGTTTGCTCATATTGAGTCAATTTTATTTGGTCCGTTTGTATGCTGGGTTAATAAAGTATAGTTAATTATATGATGGCCTAAATTTATGTTATGACTCTAAGATGATATACAAGGTAAGTAGTTTATGCTGTGTTTGGAGTACGTTGTTTCTTCTCTGTCACCCTTAACCGTCCTGTGATGAGTGGTGTCCAATTTACTATTTTGTGTAGGTCCGTGAGCCAATGTCCGCTGTGTACTTCTTTCTTGTTGATGTATCAATGAATGCTGTTCAAACTGGTGCAACAGCTGCAGCTTGCAGTGCCATAAATCAAGTTATTATGGACCTTCCTGTGAGTTCTAACTGTAAACAACTTATCAACTATTTATACATAATAAAATACGTGAAGCATAACATTTTCATTTGTTTGATTGATTTGACCATATTCTTTTGTTATAATCCATTTAGATTGATGCTTTAATACTCTCCTCTTGCTTCCAAAACAAAAATTAAATAAACTTAATGAATTGTTTAAATTGAATGCGGTGATATGAAAAATCAGTTTCCCACCAAGTTGGTTACACTTTATTATAGTAGCATAACTATTATTTCTGCAGTTTATTGATGTGTATTGTCTTAGGTAAGCTATTTGATCTTTTGGTCTAAATATCATGTTGATTTTATAAGCACATCTTTGATGAAGATCTCACAACACACTATCAATGCTATGCTTGTATGACCATTTACAAGTCTGTTTATAATTCTAGTTGGATAAACTCCAAAGAGCACATTTGACGCACATTAATTACAAATACCTGCTTGCCTCCATTCCACGGGATGATGATTCCTGTGTTTGGTATGACATGAGAATGATGCGAGTCTTTGACAATCAGGAATGAGTGAACTAATTTTATTTTATCCGTTTTATCTTCATTATATAGTTATGATGCCTTCATCTTCATTATATAGTTATGATCCCATTCATCTTGTGCTTAACATTCTCCATAACCGTATAGACTATAGATGTTAACATTAAATTCTTTTAAGGGCCAAACTGAATGAGATAGTGGCGTGACTAAAAAAGGGAGAAACATGTGTGCATACATGCCTGTGTAACAATTTTTTGTTTAACTGTTTATCAGTTAATGAGTGAGACCATATTAGGGATTTTGAGATGTAGCATATTGTATCTTTTTATGCAATTATTCAATGTATAAAAACAGATACCACTTAGAGCAGCCAAAATCCCCAAAAGAAAACCATGTTACCAACTATGGGAGACTTTGGAGGTCCAGAATATTGAAACGTTAATAATTTTTTTTATTTTACAGAATATTTTTAGCTTGTTTTTGGGTTTATTGTTGTTGCTTTTTCACTCCTTTTGACAAATCTCTTTTTTTTTATTTTTTTATTTTTTTTGACATATCTGACTCAATTTCTAGGACTCTTTTTATATTTATTTTAAATTTAGGTGGTGCGACCAGAGGTGCTGGCAACTATCTTATTTTGTTTGACATTCACCTCATAACTAGAATTTCTGTCTTGTTGCTACAGGAAGGTCCTCGTACACTGGTGGGAATTGCGACGTTTGACTCAACAATTCATTTTTACAACTTGAAACGTGCGTTGCAGCAGGTAGCAGCACATAAGTGCCCAACTAAACATACTGAATTTACTGCTTTTAGTTTTGAAAGATTTACTTTCAAACTCATGTTTTCATTTGTTACAAGGGCCGAATATTGCTTTAGGCATTAATTTGATGCTGGGAAGCTATTAGTTACAAGCATGGTTGTCGGGATCTCGCTTTAACTCCTAAGAGCGTACGATCTTACGAGCTGGTAACCATCCACCGCTTTAAGTTCCACAAAGATCGTGGATTTGGCTGGAGCTTTGAGAGCGTAGAGAAAGGTCGTTAAATCGTGGGATCGTGAGATCCCAACGATCCGTTTTTTATTTTCAATCCATTTGACCCGGTCATTAATAATTGGATTTAGCCCAAAAACTGACCCAGTAATTAAACCCTGACGGCTGCTCTTACCTATTTTAGGGTTTTGGGACTTGGAATGTTTTAAATGAGCTTTTGAGAAGTGCAAAAATACTGATCGTGAAAGCTGCGCAGCCACAAAAGTCATTGGAATCTTGAGAATGAATTCTGTATCGATAAATTATACCATGAAAGAACCTTCATCTATCTTTTCTATAATTCAAATTCGTTCCTTCTATTCTCAACTTTTCCATCCCTCCACTCCAAAACCTCTTCCTTCCTTACAAATTAGAGTTCTTCAAATTTTTTTACTGTGTCTTCATCAATTCCCATTGTCAGAATGCCTTGAAGGACTTGCTGAATGATATATTTTAGATAATGTTTGAATTAAGATGATGTCTTTTAGAATGTGTTTGAGACAATTATTTTTTTAGTTTCTGTTGAGAATATTATGTTTGAGGAAATTATGTTTTTTGGATTGAATATTTGCTATTGATGATTAAGTTAATGAGAATTTTATAATATGGTTATTTTTCATAGTTATTTCTATACATTTTTGTATTTGTTGGGATCTTACGATCCGAGTTACGATCCTACGATTTACGCTCTTTCCATACCCCAACGATCTTTATTGAGATCCCGATCTTGACAACCATGGTTACAAGGGCCGAATGTTGCTTTAGGCATTAATTTCAATGCTTCTGCTTTGTGTCTAGGAAACTGAGCGGTTATATTGCAGTTGTTTGATTATGTTTTTTTGTGTGTTTCCGATTAGTGGTGGAAACGGTGGTTTTCTATCATTATTATTATTATTATTATTATTATTATTATTATTATTATTATTATTATTATTATTAATAATAATAATAATATTATTAGTATTATCTAGGTTGTCAACAGGGTGCTATAGCGGCATAGCGTGGCGGCACGACTCCTCACTGCTACCCTATTGACGATAGCGGTCATAGCGGCTTCGTAGCGGCGCTATAGCGGTGCCATCGCGGTTTGATGGCATCTATGCTCAATTTGGGGCAAATTTGTAAACCTTAATATTATTTTTTAGGGTATATTTATCTTTCCCATCCTTTTATTGACCTAATATTTAACCCCATGTGTAATGCTTCTTCAGTCCCACTGTTTTTTGTCTTCATTTTCTTCATCGCTCTTCCATGCCTTTGCCGTTTTTAACTGTGCTTCGCTGTTCGCCTCCGCTTTCATATGTTTCTTAATCGTTCGCCTTCGCCTCCGCCTCCGCCTCCGTTCTCCTCTGCTTCTTCACCATTCGCTTCTGTTCTGTTTCTCCTTGCTCTGTTTCTCTTCAAAGTTTTGTAACTTAATATTGAACTCTCTTGCCCTGTTTCTCCTCTTTTCTTTCTCTTATAGATCGCTTTAGTAGCAATGATTTAACTGATCATATTCTCCTCATCAATATTGATGAATGTTATGAATGGTTGCAATAAAATGAGAGTGAAAATGGAATATTGAAAGATGATTTGGTTTTGGGAAGTTGTTGGTTATGCAATTGGGGCTAATGAATCAACAAGAGTTGCTAGACATCAATCTAGACTTGCTACAACAGTGTCTGATGGAGATGAGGAGTTGGAGGTGCAAAAACAAGAGTTTGAATCAAGTGATGAACAAGATAATATTAATGTGGTGGAACTTAGAAGCCAAGATGACGAAAATGCGGATGTGATTTAGAAATTTCATTTTGTTTACGTTTAGAACTTGGTTTAGTCATTTTGAATACTTCTATAATTTGATTTCTATGAGAACTTATTTTGATGGGATATGCGCCACGATCCTAGATTAACAACCTAGATTATTATTATTATTATTATTATTATTATTATTATTATTATTATTTGCTTGCATTGATTTTTTTTTAACTTGGGACTGAATTGTGAAATTTAGAACATAGTAAGTATTCCTTTGCAACTTGTTAGATACAGTGCCAATTTCCTAAGTAACTTAGTTTAGATATCTAGTTCTTTGGAATTATGGTTTTACGGAAATGAGAGTTAAGCTAACTTTGCAATTTAAATTTTGTAGCCGCTGATGCTCATTGTTCCTGATGTCCAAGATGTTTATACTCCTTTGCAAACTGATGTAATTGTTCCACTATCTGAGGTCAGTTTCCAAATATTTTCCAAGATGTTTTATTTTCTTATGTTTGGTTTAACCATATGGTTAATTGGTTTTCTTCTTTTCTGGTTAGTGCCGTCAACATTTAGAATTACTTCTCGAAAGCATTCCTACTATGTTCCAAAGTAATAGAACTTCTGAATCGGCCTTTGGTGCAGCAATCAAGGTATAGCATTTTGCTTTAATGTTAAAATAATTGTCTTACTTTGTATTTTTTTTTTAATGTTGTTTACTGAGATGGTTATAGAGATGAAATAAACCTATTTTCTTCAATGTTCATGTAACTTTTTGCTATAACTCCACTCTGTAAATTCTTCATCTTTTTAGTTGCTTTTCTGCTTTTCCGAGGTTTATTTACACTCCTCACCAAACTTTTCTTTTTTGCATGTAGAGTGCCTTTATGATGTATAACACTTAATTATTTGAAAATAAATGATTCTATTTTGGAAAATGAATACAAAATGGAGAGACATTTCCAAGGTCTCCACTCTCCCTTTCATGAAAGGATTTCACAATTGAACACTTGCTTAGTCCCCTTTCATGGACTGGCCGACTTGATTTCTTGGTCCTGTCCTTATTTCTCCTGTTTAGATCCTCCTTATTGGGAGCCAAGTGCTGAAAGGTTACGGGCCAATCCCTCATCTGGCCCTTACTCACACAGCACTCATTGCTTTGGTTCTGTATTCCCCTAATAGCATTTGTAATTCTCTCAACCTATCCCATTGTAACGGAGGGATTCCTATTAGGTTATTGCTGGCATTTGTTATTATTTACTGTCTTCTCACTGAGGTTGACAACTTGACATGCATTCCTCTATCCAAACCAATATCTGCATACGAAAAATATTAATGCTTATACCTTTGATTTCTTATTTTAGGCAGCTTTCCTTGCAATGAAAGATACTGGAGGAAAGCTTATGGTTTTCCAGTCAGGTGTGGTTCTCAACTACTATACTTCTTAACTTAATTGGTATTTATATCATATAATTGTATCTACTAGCATCATGAATGGAGGGAACATAAAAAATCATGTTATGAACATGCATACTCATGCGCATTTGTTACTTGTCCAATTCTTTTCTGGATTTATCTAACTTGAGTAAAAGTGAGTATCCAAATATAATGGAAGTTACTAGCATATTCAGGAAGTCACAATTTTCTACTATAGTGCAATACCACAATTTAAAATGAAATAAAGAAAAAAAATCTTAAAGGATAAAAAATGAGTAATATGCGCTGTTGATACAACACAAAAGAAGTGATATGCATTGGCTTTATCCAAAAGCTTTTGTTGTCTTAAAAGCCCATTCACATCTTTCAAAAGTAATATGTCCTGCCCAGAATTGTTCATTTCATTACTCTTTGAACGAACATTATTATTATACAGTTCTGTTGCCATTATTTTTGTTTGGACTTGGTGGTTGCGTAATTTTTTTAAATGTTTGATTTGGTCATATCTTTAATACATGTTCAGTTTCTTGTCATCATTTTGCTTTTGTCTATGCTGATTTCTTTCTCTCATCTTTTTTCTACAATTTTATCTGTGTTTTATTTTTTGGCTCATGGATGAGTTTCTTTCGTGTTCCTCTTTTTATTTTTTGTCAGTCTTGCCATCTATTGGCATTGGTGCCCTTTCTGCGCGCGAAGCCGAAGGGAGAACCAACATTTCTGCAGGGGAAAAGGTATTCATCACAAGTTGGTTGTTTGCATTGTTGGATTCTTATCTTTTTTCTTGTTGAAAATATTTCAATTTGTTTTTTTTTTTATATTTAAAAATTCTATTATGGCATTTTCTTGTTATTATAAAACTTGAGCTTGTAAGATGGTGACATGGGATTAGTTCCATATATTTGAAAATTCCATTGTTTATTAGCTGTAAAATTGTAACAGAGATCAAATTTAATATTAGACATTTGATTTACATCCGTGAGAATTTAAAGTATTCATTGGCATATTACACTAAATATATTACATTAAATTATACATGATTCAACTGATACTTTGCATTGTTTATCTGTTCTACCTCCTAAATATTCAAGTGCAGATGCTGATCTGTTTTTGTACATATTTAATTTCAGGAAGCACATAAGTTACTTCAACCATCAGATAAAACATTGAAGGAATTAGCCGTTGAACTTGCTGAGTATCAGGTCTATCTCGATTTCTTTTGGTTTGATTTAGTTGAGGCATTACTTTTCTATCCAATTGAAGTATTTAGTTGATTTATCTTGTGAGCTTGATGAGCAGCCTGTTGTGGATGGCTAAAGTACAATAATTTTGCAATGTTGTAGGTTTGTGTTGATATATTTGTGACTACTCAGACTTATGTTGATATTGCTTCCATATCGGCCATCCCACGAACTACTGGTGGACAGGTATACATTAATGCTTAATGTATCTGTTGTTTAAGTGAATATCCGATCACTGTTTTATTTTTGCTTCCATATGGCTTTCATTGTATTTTATGTTAAAAGGGTGAATATTTTATTTTTAGTGTACTATTTTTCTTGTGTAAAGCATTTTACATAAAAAAAGACTAGGTATATGCCTTGCAAATAAATGTATGTGATGCATACATCAGAATTTTAAATGTTAAACTTCTCATGTTTTTCAGGTTTATTATTATTACCCATTCTCAGCTCTTTCTGATCCTGCAAAGCTTTACAACGATCTTAGATGGAATGTCACTAGGCCACAAGGTTTTGAGGCTGTAATGCGTGTGAGATGCAGTCAGGTAGTCTGCATGATTCACTTTCTTTCGTACCTTATCATGCAACATACCGTCTCTACAATTTTCATTTTATTTTTTGTCAGGGCATCCAAGTACAAGAATATTATGGCAACTTTTGCAAACGTATCCCAACAGATGTTGACTTACCTGGGGTAAGTATTATTTTCTAGATGCTGGATATAGTTATATTCGTGTGTATATATGAGACCTTAAACATATGTTTATCTGGGTGAAGAAATACTAACTATTTCTTATTTCATTCCACTTATTTCTCCATCTGCAATAATAATTAATGTTGCATTGATCTTTAAAACGGACAACTAAATAAAAACAGTTTTTTCTACCAAAGTGATGGTTAAAAAGAAACAAGGACGGTACTTATTAGCAGTACCATGCCATTATTATGTTGACCAAAACTACTCGACTTTCTTAAAACATACTCATGTTTTCAACTTGTGTGTGTATGTGTGTTTTTTTTTTTTGCAGATTGACTGTGACAAAACTTTCATGGTGACTTTGAAACATGATGATAAGTTGCAGGATGGCTCAGAATGTGCTTTTCAGGTATTAGGAAAGTTGGCTATCTACTTTATCCCGAGTAGTTTATGATCTTCGCATTACCTGATGTTAGTCTTGGAAAAACTTTAGTCACTTGAAGTATCATTTTATTAATTGTATGTTCTTTTTCATTATTTAGTGTGCTCTTCTATACACAACTGTGTATGGCCAAAGAAGAATACGTGTCATAACCTTATCTCTGCCTGTCACAAGTATGCTCAGTAATCTATTCCGTGCAGCTGACTTGGATACTCAATTTTGCTGTTTCTTAAAGCAAGGTATCTCATTTATCAGCAACATGCATTGTCGTTGTGATTATTCTGTTTTTGACTATTGTTGCATTTGACTATATGTTGACTATTAGCAACTCTATTAAATTTCGTTCTCATTATATATCATACCTGTTGTTTCTGTGGTGTTGTCATCCTGTTCATATTTTAGAGCATATGTTTGTAGGTATAATTTTGGATAAAAGAATTTTTACACCTTTTTTTTTGTGTGTAGCTGCTAGTGAGATCCCTTCAAAGCCACTTCCTCTTGTTCGGGAACAAGTGACAAACCTTTGCACCAATGCGCTATATTCATATCGCAAATTTTGCGCTACGGTGTCCTCATCTGGACAACTAATTCTTCCGGAGGCCCTAAAGCTTTTGCCCCTTTACACACTTGGTATGTGGTGATTTATAAGCATATTTGGCAGAAATTTTATGATGAACAATGCTGTGAAAGTTAAGGTTTTATTTCTTATAGATTATTTGTTTGTTAGGCATAAAATGTCCAAGTTACATTTCTACCTTGCATTCAAACAGTTTGCCTTTAATCAATTTATTTGTTTATTTTTGCTTCTTCACTTCTGCATTTATATGCTAGTTCCTTATTCCAGTCCCTTTGTTTTGACGCAATGTCCTGTTTTTTGCTGGGATTTGAAGATGACTGTGAAAGCTTATATACATTTGCTTATTTTGTTAATGGTCAATCCATTTTTTTGAAATCCAGAATGTTTGATGTTTGAGGCTATGTGTTTCAGAAGGGCCAGTTAGAATTGGGTGCTAATTTTACTTTTCATTTCTTTTTCAGCGTTAACTAAGAGTACAGGGTTGAGAACAGATGGAAAGATAGATGAACGGTCATTTTGGATAAATTATGTGTCTTCTCTATCTGCTCCATTGGCGATACCGCTTGTGTATCCTAGGATGGTGGCTATCCATGACCTTGACTCAAAGGTGTATATTAATTAAACAATGTTTCACACACACACACACACACACACACACACACACTTTTGATGTTCCCATATGATACAATATTTATTTTAATTGTGTTTTATCATGTGCTTATTCAGATACCAAAATTTGATGAATATATCATACTTTGAAGATGATGAGTTTAATTTTATAAATGTGTCTTGTACATGTAACTATTTGATTTGGAAAACATGTCAGCATAGTAAGCCATGTAATGAAAAGGTTAAATGGTGGTTGTTTTTTTGTGACAAGATCACATGTTTAACACTATTATTGTTCATTAAGCATGATCTCATATTTATAATACTTTTGAGACACTAATATCATTTTTCAAATTGCAGGAAGAGGAAGAATCTGTTATTCCTTCCTTCCTACCTCTTTCTAGTGAACACATTAGTGATGATGGAATCTATCTTCTTGAGAATGGTCATGATTGTTTAATATATGCCGGAGAGTCTGTGAATCCAGACATTGTGCGGAAACTGTTTGGTGTTTCTACAGTTGATGAAATTCCTACTCATGTAATTTCCATAATCCTTAAATCACGAGCCTGGTGTTTTTTTAGATTACTTAATTGATTTTTTCTAGTACTATGTTGTTCAAAACTGGCAATGCAAAGTTGACAACCGTGGTTTGGTTTTGATTAAATTTTAATTTATCGGAACTTTCAATTTTTATCAAGTCACGTTTTTCTACTTACGAAAAAATGTTTATAACTTATAGGGGTTTATTGTTAAATAAATGAGAATTTGAAAAGAACTTATGCGAGATGCTTTGTTTTAATAAACCATAGTTATTGCAAGATTCTTTTAATATTATTTTTCACGTGTTTTTATGAAATGTTTATCTAAAGCGACTCTTGTTTTCTCAGTTTGTATTGCAACAATTTGACAATCCACTGTCAAAGAAGTTAAATGAAGTGGTGAATGAGATTCGGCGGCAAAGATTTTGCTACCTCCGGTAGGCTAATTGTTTTGACAATATCATATCTTGAACCCTGTTGAGTAATCTTCCATGTCATTTACTGACTAAACAATGTGTAATTTTTTTTTGTTTATTAAATCTGGCAGGCTTAAGCTCTGCAGGAAAGGTGATCCATCAGGTACGTGCATTAGAATGATTGCTTAAACTACATTGCTTAATACATGATAGATTTTTAATTATTGGAACAAACATATTAAAATTAATTATTGATGAAAGAAAACTCTGGATAATTGTTATGGTAAACCTTGTTCTGTTCTTTTCAACTTAACTTATCTTACTCTCCATCCATCAGGAATGTTATTTTTCTCGTATATGATCGAAGACAAGAGCGCAGGTGGCTTCTCGTATGTAGAGTTTCTTATCCATGTTCATAGGCAAATCCAGAATAAAATGGCATCGTAATGAGTAAATATGCCATCTTCATTTTTGCAAGCTTTTGGACCTAAATGGTAGAGCAAACCCCAAGTCCCCAATGATGGGTGAGAGATACTGCATATTTATGCGCATTCTTAGTTTACTTGCGTTTGTCAGGAAAATCAGACAACACAAGATTTTGTTATTTATGTTAATTAATGTACATGTACTATAAGTTAATTGTTGTGATAGTTGGATCTCTTTTCTTCTTTGGGGTTGACACATCAAATTTTATGAGCAATTGTGTTTTTATGTGGAACATTATATGATAATGGCTTTTTCATTTTAATAAATTTAAACTTTTAGATCAATATGAACCATATAAAAGTAATCGTGTCTCAGGGACATTCTGAAAATTGAAATTTGGATTCAATCAAATACAAACAAGGGGGTTGTACGGATATTGAAATCTAGATTGACCTTTTTTTACGTATGAAATAACACAAAATAGGATTCGTTCCTATATTAAAATTTGGATTCACCCCTTACAAAAGTTGTTTTTGCATAAAGACAAACGAAATTTGTTTTTTAATAGAGGAGATTTTAAGTTCGATTTTTGTACAAATAATGATAGATTTACAATAAAATACATCAAAAAATGAAGCTGAATTACATCGTAGAAAACGACAATCCAATATTACATATAAAAAAATGTGTCACCAATTAAATGCATTTTAAGATAAAACTAAATGCATAAAAAAATGTGTTACCACCTAAATGTGTATATATGGGTGGTTCTGCTTTTAACTTTTTTCGATTTGTTTCTCTTTCAATTTCGTTCAACTTTGTAAATTCTTCCATTTGATTAAAAAATTATTCGATCAAATTTCAGTTCTTTTGTAGAATGCAATGTCCAGTCAGGAAATGTTCGCGGTATAAGACACTTCAATTTCAAATAGGCTTGAACAAAATGTTGGTGATTTTGAAAGTTACCTAATTAATACGCATAATGCGTAAGATTGAATTTTAAGGTGGGTCACTTCGAAGTGAAAAAAATGTTTTCGAAAAATCATACATCTTTATATTGATAGACACTTAGTTATATGCACTTGATCATTTTTTAGAAACACATCTATTTTATCTCCGTTGCTAGACTGCTAACACAAGGAATAAAAGATGCATGGATTTCATTGAATTGTTCTTTTTTTTCCGTATAACATTGTGTATGATTTCTAGCGTGCCTTCAACTCTTTGATAAGTTGTTGCCATACAATTGTATGATTCTCATCTCCATTATCCAACAAAGTTGAAACATTGCGATAACCACAATTACCTTCACCCTTAACATTTACAATCCGATCAATACATTTCTGCATAAAAACCAACATCTCTTCAATGTATTATTTTTGGTAAAAGTGGTGAAGGTGGTAAATGTGAAGAAGGAAATGATTTACCAATGCGAACACCTTTGATATAACTTTATTTGAATAATGATATTAGAGAGTGAAAAATGTGTGTCAACATGTTCAAAATAGAATGAAGACAATTTGGTTGAATTGTCACTCAGTGTTAGTTAGACCTTTTTAAGAGCACCCTTTGTTTTTATCTGTTCTGCGAGTGGTTTCAAATATGTTGTTTCTAGATATAGAATCTTCCTCGGATGCTATTTGATGTGAAATTTCATGTTATCATCAGCTTTCAAATACCTCTCTTGAATCACCTCCCATTTTGTCATAATAGATACATTCAATTTACTCTTCTTCACCAACCAAATCCTATTCTACTGCGAGGAAACCGCATCCATACATATGGACCTTTCAAGTTTCATCTTTTTGAAAATTAAATAAGCAGACAAAAGACCTTACGTCCTCCTAAGTGTACAATCATACTTTGAGCTATCTGAACATATTTTCTCTGCTTGTTTAAATTCATGATAAATAAAATTAAATTCCGCTCGAGATATATTGTCAATCAATTGCGAATAAATATTTTTGTCTTTGAATTATGTTGTTTGGGTCTTGTTATGTTGTTTTTTAATCATTTTATTCACTGAATTCCAACCTGTACACAATCCTATGTACTATTTTTCAGCCGGTTACTCAATGTGGCATGAGTAGATTTAACTCTATTAGTTGTAGCATTTCCAAAGTGTCTAACCTGATCGGTTCAAACACAAATAATTTTATCCTTCATCTGATCTGGAGTTGTGCTTTCAACATATTTCAAGAAATAATGACAGTTTTGCCATATACTTTTTATGTAGAAGACTTTATTATAGCATTTCAGACATACATTATGCTTTTCAATATCACCCTAGGTTTGGACATTTTCCCGTCTTCGCTCTTGATTTGTTTGGTATCTAATGCAGGCTTAAGTCCACCTCTCACATTTTTTTTGTTATATGATACTTACACAATAAATCACGTGATGTAGAAAACACCTTTGCAATCAAGTTCATTAGTGCGGTATTGCAACCAGTGGCAGTCACATGTGACATGTTTTCTTTGTCTTTCAACATAGTCTGACACACTTCCGAAACCCATGTAACATTGTCTTGTTATTTACATTTCAAAAATGCAAAGCCAACTGAATAAGTCATATATGTCGAAGTAACACCAACAATTTCCATAAGTTGTAGCCTATAATTGTTCTTATATGTTTAATCAGTTATGAGCACAATGAAAAATGTGTTGAACAACTTGATGGAATCAAAATAAGTCCAAAATAGAATCTCGAACAATTTTTCATCCTCAAACACTCTGTACCAAGATACGTAATGATTATCATCCAAAAACTTCAATAATTCTTACATTTCAAATCTTAGACCTCTTATCACCTTATTGTTCCGGGTGCGAACATTGTACATTTGCCTAACATTTGCGATACTTTCAGATTTTTTTTCCTTTTCAAAGTGGATAGTATATTTTTGGGCTGAACCATCTTCAATGTCATGTTAGAGATAAATTTCCTCTCTTCAGAATTCAGACGACATACAATTCATTGATCAGCTAACTTGTGACACAACCATGCTTATGTATTCCACAAATTACATTAAATATTCATGTATTATTCGCGTTGAGGTACCTGCACAAATTAAAAGGAAACTCACATTTCCTTGATACGATGTCATTATGTTTCAACTTTCGAATATGTTTTATATATTTGCCACTTCTTTCAGATCTCAGCATCACAAATGTCTTTCTTCTATCAGAACTAAAATTCAACCTCTCGTTGAAGTATATGTTCACGTATAACAAACTCCTATTTAATTGTAAATTATTTCTAATATATACATAAACATCATTTGATTTAACATCCATAGATTAGCCTCGAAGACAGCATCAGGGTGCACCATAACTACTACCAATCATAACAGAAGACATTTCAAATTCAATATCAAAACAGTCCAAACTTTAATTTTTGACATAGTGCAACAAAATATGGATTTTAAAATCTGGATGCAACGTACATATTTCAGTAAAATAACAAAATATGGATTTTAAAATGATGAATGTAATACATATACAATACTAGAAATTTTAACTTCTTTTACTCCTTTTAATGTTAAAATACAGAAAAATATTATTTTGATGTAAAAAATCTTAAATGAGAATGGAAGGAGAATTTTGTAGGATTTTTCAAAAAAATGATGTTATGATCATGAAGAATATGAAGATTGTGTAATGCAAGGTTACAGTCAAATTTGTTTTTCTACTTAAAATTCTAAATATTGTAATCTGAAATGTTTCCAGAAAATAAATTTCAAACATATATTTGATAGAAATGAATATAATATGCCTCGTTGATAAAATGATTTTGTTATAAAATGAAAGCATCCGAATAATAAAATCCGAACAATACCAAAGAATATTTTAAAACTTTTAGAGTATATGATCACTGCATAATGTATTGAACAACACCCATTTCTCAATTTTCTCAACATAGTCCAATGAGCTTTAACAAACATAACTCTGTTAGATTTGAACACAACAAAAGTAGTATACAAATGCAATAGTTTTAGCAACTACCCAAAACAATATGAAGGTTCAAATGATTAACCTTTTTTTCACATAAATTTGTTTAGGAAATCTTTAACTTATATTTTCAAACAATTTCCTTTTATTAATTTCCTAACTAAAACCCTTATATCACTTAGCATGACCTTTTTTTTTTTTAGCAATTTCTTATCACACCACCCTTGTTTCTTAGATACCATCTGAATTTCCGGTTTTGCCCCCTGATTCCGGATGTGCACATCCGGACGCACCAATTTTTTTAAAAACGCTGATTCTTTCCGGAAGTGCACATCCGGAAACATTCCTGATCTGCAGATCCGGAAAAAGGCAGAACATTTTTTTTTTAAAATCAGTTTTTTTTGCTTGGCCGCATATGTTAATAAATCGTCGCAATTTAATATACATTTGACAATATCCATATATAAAATAAAATGATATATATATATATATATATATATATATATATATATATATATATATATATATAATAAATCTCTGTCAAAATACAGTGCATACATCTAATATAAATATAATACATCAAACAAAAAACTACTGCGTATGGCGGAGGATCTCTCCTGGCTCCCCTGCTCCTCTGCCCCTACCCACCATCCTGGATCGATGTCTGCGGTACTGAAGTGCCCCCTGAGCAATCGTAATAATCCTGTCCACGGCAAGTCTGGCACCAGAGCCCTCAGGGAGGTGACCGTCCGCAATGGCCTGCTGCGCTATCTGCTCTATCTGACGACAGCGTGGTAGGACATCCTGAGTGTGGTCCAGCTGAGACTGCCGCTCCTCTAATATCTCCTGATGAGCAGGTCTGGGTGGCGATCCCTCAGCAGTGGGCACCATGCATGGGTGTGAGACGGTGTAGAACCACACGATGTACCCGGCAGCAACACTCCAGTCTGTCTCCGCTCTGGTCGCCCGAGCCTCCTCCGGTACCAAGTGGGACTGGTAGTCAGCATATAGCTCATCTATCTGCCTGCGGGTCAAGCCTAGAGGAGCAGACTCATGAGGCATCCTGGGGATCGTCTGCGTGTAACCGAACTGACGCAAGACGCGCTCTGGTAGGTATCGGGCAGTAACGGTCGAACTGCATGCCAACCATCCTGAGAACAAACAAACCTCATCGAACGGGCGCGTCACACGGTGAGCGACATAGGGGCAATACAAAACGTCCTCAGCAGCCATCCGATCTAGATACACGCTGAAGGGGTCTGACGCCTGGTTCCCTCTGAGCAGGACAAATGCAGCAGCACGTGGCATATCCTCAGTGTACCCCTGGGCACTCCCCCAACCTATAATATAGGGAAAGTGCTGTAAAATCCACGCCTGAAATGGAAAACATAACATGGGTGTCAAACATTATAATGAATACAGAAAGAAAAGAAATGAAAAAATCACTTAGAATATTAGATTGTTACCACGTATAGCGTACAACTGCCTGCCACAGTCTTGGCTGCCCAGCGGCAACCATCAGAGAGCCTGAAATAGGTGAATGCCAGCGCAGCAGCCCCCCAGTTGTACCTATGGATCTCTGTCTGATCCAAAAGGTACCTGAGGTAGACGATATCAACATAATAGGCGCTGGTGTCCACAAACACCTGCGTGCCTAGCAAAAACAAGTAGTAGCACCTTAGGGCACGCGTCCTGTGGATCGCCACCTCAACTGGATCACCATCTGCCCGTCTTGCCTCTGCAAGCGCCTCAGTAAATCTATCCATAAAAAATGAGAACCGGACGTGTGCGCCCCTCAACTGGTGCACCTCCGCATGTGCCTTCTCTGGGCTAGCCCCAAGCTCTGTAACCAACAACTCTATGCCGTCCGCCTTCGTCATCCTACCGTGACTTATAAGGGTACCCGTGATCGGTAGATGTAAGAGGCACGAGATGTCGTCTAGCGTGATCGTGATCTCGTCGTACGGTAGATGGAATGAGGATGTCTCAGGGTGCCATCTCTCAACAAATGCCATCAGGATACCGTACTGGATCTGGGAATACCCAATCCTAGACAGGCCTCCAAGACCAGACTCCGCAAGTGTAGATGTGAACCACTCAGCCTCTGGCAGCATCTCAATCGTGTCCATAACCTTGCCCCCATGGTTATAGAACTTCTGTGAATCCTTATCCTGAAAATTTCCAAATAAAACAATGTTACAAATGAACATATTTTCAACGAATACAATTCTATAAATAAACCGAGAAAGGTTACCTGTCCTAGCCAGACAAATCTGGCAGTATGCTCAGAGTACCCCGCGAGTAGGGACATATTAGACGGTCCCCCGGGGTAACCGCCCAGCTCATCGAAATCGTCATCATCGTCAACACCCTCATGTGTTGGGTGATCACCCTCTGGAACAGGAACAACAACAGGGGAACGAGGAGGAGTAGCTGATGGAGCTGTAGTCTCCCGACGACGCCTGTGTGCGGGCTGGGACCCTGATGAACTAGCAGTAGAATCCCGACGCCTCCGAGATGTAGAATCGGCGGCTGACGAGGGAGTGGCCTGAACCTGTGATGTGGATGGCTGTGGTGTAGGAAGTCCCTCAGCTGTAGGGGCTACCCCAACTCCCTCTGCGTCGGAAGCCTCGGCTGTAGACTGCATCCGCTCACGTCGGACAGATGCGTGCTGAGCTGTCCGTCTATGTATGGTACGATCGTCTCTGTCAGCCATCTAATATGCAAAGCATAATAAATAAATTAAATTTTGTTTAAAAATAATCAAACAAAAACAAACAAACAAGCAAAATTAAAAAAGGAAAAAAAAATAGTCTTCCGGATGTGCACATCCGGAAGGACTCAAAATTTTAAACGTTAGGTATTCTCGGATGTGCACATCCGGAAGGACGCAAAATTTTAAACGTTGGGTATTTCCGGATGTGCACATCCGGAAACACTAAACGTTTCAATATTTCCGGATCTGTACATCCGGTACGTATTTTGAAGTTTAAAAACGACAGCCATGGCCACTGTAACAACCAAAAGGGCATTTTTATGCCCTGATCGTCCGTTTGAAGCAGTAAAAATGACCTACATTGTCTCTAACCTATGTTATTCATACAACCTAACAATTTCTACACCTAAATGTCTACTCTAAATCGATCACTCGAAAATTACTCCGAAACTCTAAAATTTGAAAACTTACCGATTAAAATGTGATACGGAGGATTTGGAGTGTGTTGATCGTTGCAACAGTTGCTCTGCGCCGAACTCGAGTGGAAAAAATCGAGATTTGTGGTGATTGAAAATTTGAGAGTTTGAGAGAGTTTGAGAGATTTTGGAAATGAAAAGGTGAATAATGAGGGGGAAGAACATCTGGCGCGAACTAATAAGAAATACTTCCGGATGTGCACATCAGAATTCTTTCCGGATATGTATATCCGAAAAATCTCTACGATTTTTAAAAATTTGGTGCGTCTGGATGTGCACATCCGGAATAGAGGGGCAAAAAAATAATTTTACGTGGTGCCTAAGAAACTTGGGTGGTGCATTAAGAAATGGAGTTTTTTTTTTAAGGTCTTGTTTTTGTTAGAGCTGTCAAGGTCTTGTTTTTGTTAGAGCTGTCAATCAAATTTAACCTGTTAGGGGGTATTAACCTAATACAAATATTTATAGAGCACATAACCATAAATTTAATGAACAATCTTAACAAAAATTCAAAACCACCCACTATTTAAATTATCAAGAATAATATTGTTGGAATTTGTTTAGGAGATTAATAACTAATTAAATGCCTAGTAAATCACATTCATGCACTTAGGAACTAGAAACTACATTAATGTCCTTGTAACTCTCACATTGTATTTAATTTCTAGTGTGTATATAAGCAAATCAGCTGAGTGGAATTTCACTCAAGCATTCCATCATAATTCAGTATTTTAACATGGTATCTAGAGCCTCTTAAGGGTCACTACTGTCTCTGGTCCAGCAGTACTTAAAAAAAAATTCTCTCTGTTTTAGTCATTTAAAAGGTTGGTCTTTCACACTTAGTCTTTTCTATTTGCTGTCCTGTTTCTGGTTCCAGGATCTACTTTTCTGGTTATTTGGTCCTCTGTTTTTAGTTATTTCTCACAACTCTAACAGTCCCAAGTATTTAGATGGCCCCAAACTCTTCAAAAAATGATGGACCTACTTTCTCTTTTTCTGGAACACCAACAATCACTTCAGAAAAATTGAATGGAAAAAATTATTTAGCTTGGTCTGCTTCAGTAGAACTTTGGTTTCTTGGTCAAGGATATGAGGAACATCTGAAACAATCATCGGAACAGATTTCAGCGGAAAAACGTGACCAATGGAAAAAACTTGATTATCAACTTTGTTCTCTTCTATGGCAATCTGTGGAGCCAGCCATCTTGACAAACTTTAGAGCCTTTAAAACTTGTCACTCTTTTTGGAAAAAGGCTCAAAGTGTCTTTGCTAATGACATTCAACAATTGTATGATGCTGCACAAAAATTGGCCACTCTAAGACAAACTGATCATGACATGGTTTCTTATGTTTCAAAAGCTCAATCTGCAGTCGAGGGGTTAAAATTATCGTTGGAAGCTGACACAATTGAAGATATGAAGAAAAAACTTGATAACTTGTATATGGTGCTGGTTCTACGAGGAATGCATCCAGATTTTGATCATGTTCGTGATCAAGTCTTAACTTGTCAAGAAGTTCCTTCATTAGAAAGTTTAATAACTCGACTCCTTCGAGTCCCCTCGTCAAAAACAGAAGTGAATTCGGTTGATATCATGGAAACTTTTGCCTTGGTTTCCAATCGAGGGGGACGAGGAGGTCGTGGAAGCCGAGGAGGACGAGGCGGAAGAGGAGGCCGACCTCAATGCTCTTATTGCAAAAGAATGGGCCACACTCAAGACACTTGCAACTCTATATACGGATTTCCTAGAAAGTCTGTAAATGTTTCTAAGGCTGAAACATCAGAGATGAAGTTTTCAGAAGCTGACTATCAAGAATACCTTCAACTAAAAGCTGCCATGGAATCTGCAAGTTCATCTGCCATAGTTGCTCATAACTCTACTGCTTGTATTTCTCAATCTGGAAATGATCCAAGTTCATGGCTAATTGATTCAGGTGCCTCCGAACACATTGCCGGTAATGTCTCTTTATTTTCTACTATCTCTCCTCCCAAGATTCCTCATTTTATTACTCTAGCTGATGGCTCCAAAGTTGCAGCAAAGGGTATCGGTCATGTGTCACCCACTACTTCCCTATCCTTAAACTCTGTCTTATTCATACCTGACAGTCCTTTCAATTTGATTTCTCTCAGCCAACTTACTCGTTCTCACAACTGTTCAGTAACCTTTGATGTTGACTCATTTGTTATAAAGGAACGTGGTACGGGTCGGACGATTGGAGTAGGACATGAATCTCATGGTCTTTACTATCTCAAGTCTGATTCTTCTTGGATTTGCAGTGTCGCTGCCTCACCAAATCTTATTCATGAACGATTAGGACATCCTCACCTGGCCAAACTAAAAATAATGGTTCCAAGTCTTGAAAAAATAAAAACTTTGTCATGTGAGTCATGTCAATTAGGAAAACATGTTCGATCATCTTTTGTTAGACATGTTGAAAGTCATGTTGATTCACCGTTTTCAGTTATTCATTCAGATATATGGGGCCCTAGTCGTGTGCCTTCTATGGGTTATAGATATTTTGCTACTTTTATTGATGAATTTTCTCGATGTACTTGGGTTTTCTTAATGAAAGAACGATCTGAAATTTTGTCCATATTCACTTCTTTTGTTAATGAAATTAAGACTCAATTCAGTAAGACAATTTGTATTCTTAGAAGTGATAATGCAAAAGAATATTTCTCTTCTGCCATTACTTCTTTTTTGGCATCACAGGGCATTCTCCATCAATCTTCCTGTCCACATACCCCTCAACAGAATGGCATAGCTGAAAGGAAAAATAGACACCTCGTTGAGACTGCTCGAACATTGTTACTTCATGGAAACGTACCAGTCCGTCATTGGGGTGAGGCAATTTTGACTGCTTGTTTTTTAATTAATCGGATGCCTTCTTCCTCTCTTAATAACAAAGTACCTCACTCCATCTTATTTCCTAAAGAACCTTTGTTTCATGTCGCTCCACGTGTTTTTGGAAGTACTTGCTTTGTTTATGATCTTTCTCCAGGTTTAGACAAGTTGTCTCCCCGAGCCATCAAATGTGTTTTTCTTGGATACTCTAGATTGCAGAAAGGCTATCGTTGTTACTCTCCAGTTCACAACCGTTATTATGTTTCTGCAGATGTAACTTTCTTCGAAGAAAAACTATATTTTCTACCTTCCTCAGTTGAATCCAAAACCATTCAAGAAGTTTTTTCCATTCCCTACTTTAGTTCACCTTTTTCTCCCTTGCAGCAATCAGCTTCAACTATAGATTTTACTCCAAATAATCCTTCACCCACGCCATCTCAAAGACCAATCATTACATACCAGCGACACCCACGTGTTCCTAATGGTGAATTGGAGGGCACTGAGAGACCAAGTGAATCATGTCCTACTCCAGCAGCTTACCCTACTACAGACCTGCCTGACGAAAATCTTGATTTGCCCATTGCTCATAGGAAAGGTACTCGATCAACTCGAAACCCTCATCCTATTTATAACTTCTTAAGTTATCATCGTCTCTCTCCTTCTTATTGTTCTTTTATAGCATCCTTATCTTCTATATCCATTCCTAAAAATGTTTGTGAGGCACTTGATCATCCAGGATGGCGGCAGGCCATGATTGATGAAATGCAAGCTTTGGAGCATAATAATACTTGGGATCTAGTCCCTCTTCCTCCGGGCAAGAAACCTGTTGGATGTCGATGGGTCTATGCCGTTAAATTTGGGCCGAATGGAGAGATTGATCGTCTCAAAGCTCGTTTAGTGGCCAAGGGTTATACCCAGATTTATGGCCTTGATTATGGTGATACTTTCTCCCCTGTGGCAAAAATCACCTCTGTTCGTTTATTTTTAGCCATAGCTGCCATAAGTCATTGGCCGTTGCATCAGTTGGATATTAAAAATGCATTTCTACATGGAGATTTAGAAGAGGAGATTTATATGGAGCAACCACCTGGATTTGTTGCTCAGGGGGAGTCTAGCTTGGTTTGCAAACTACGACGCTCTCTCTATGGACTTAAACAGTCCCCGCGAGCTTGGTTTGGGAAATTCAGCTCAGTTGTTCAGGCTTTTGGAATGAAACGTAGTGAAGCAGATCATTCAGTCTTCTATTGCCATACCTCTCCAAGTAAATGTGTTTATTTGGTGGTTTATGTAGATGATATAGTCATCACTGGAAATGATCAAGAAAAAATTTCTCAACTGAAGGAACATTTATTCCGACATTTTCAGACTAAGGATCTAGGAAGGTTGAAATATTTTCTTGGAATTGAAGTTGCTCAGTCAAAGAATGGGATTATCATTTCACAAAGGAGTTATGCATTAGATATACTCAAAGAAACTAGTATGTTGGATTGTAGACCAGTTGATAGTCCTATGGATCCAAATCAGAAATTGTTGCCCAACCAGGGGGAGCCTTATTCTGATCCTGAAAGATACCGAAGATTGGTTGGAAAACTCATCTACCTTACTATTACAAGGCCGAATATTTCTTTTGCGGTTGGAGTGGTAAGTCAATTCATGCAATCTCCTCATAAGGATCACTGGGATGCAGTAATTCGAATCCTAAGGTACATTAAAAGAAACCCGGGACAAGGATTGCTTTATGAAGACAACGGAAGTACTCAAATAGTCGGATTTTGCGATGCAGATTGGGCAGGTTCACCAATTGATAGGCGTTCTACTTCAGGGTATTGTGTGTCTATTGGAGGAAATCTTATATCATGGAAGAGCAAGAAGCAAAATGTGGTTGCAAGGTCAAGTGCAGAGGCAGAATATAGAGCTATGGCTGTAGCCACGTGTGAGCTCATTTGGATTAAACAACTTCTTCATGAATTAAAATTTGGAGATACTCAACAAATGAAACTTTGTTGTGATAACCAGGCAGCGCTACATATAGCTTCTAATCCAGTGTTTCATGAGAGAACTAAACACATTGAGATTGATTGTCATTTCGTCCGGGAGAAAGTCCTTTCTAAAGAAGTTGTCACCAAATCTGTTAGTTCCAATGATCAACTAGCAGACATCTTCACTAAATCTTTAAGAGGGCCGCGGATTCAAAATATTTGTTCCAAGCTTGGAGCATTTGATTTATATGCTCCATCTTGAGGGGGAGTGTTGGAATTTGTTTAGGAGATTAATAACTAATTAAATGCCTAGTAAATCACATTCATGCACTTAGGAACTAGAAACTACATTAATGTCCTTGTAACTCTCACATTGTATTTAATTTCTAGTGTGTATATAAGCAAATCAGCTGAGTGGAATTTCACTCAAGCATTCCATCATAATTCAGTATTTTAACAAATATATTTCAATATCATGTATCACACCAAAACAATGTATGATTAAGAATGTTCATTAGCAATATTCTTTGAAAGACTACGAAGGAATCGAGTGAGGGCTTTCTTAGCCTTAATCTCTAATATCTCAATTTTTTTCTCCTCTTCTTCATCAGTAGCCTTCATTTCTTGAGCAGAGTGCACTTTCCGAACGAGCTTTCTCAACTCCTGCAAAAGATAGGAACATTGTGTATGAAAAACAAAAGATAAGCGTATTTTATGCCAATAAACATAAACAACATAAGCGATACACATTTTTTCGCACAATTTGAAAAACAATTTTTATTCATAGAAAGAATTTTATGTGAATCTTGCTAAAAAAACCTTGGTCGGAAATATTAGATGAATGTTTCATCGGTAACTGATGTTGTGAAAGCGTTAGAAGTTGCATGTCTGCAACAACATGATCATGCCTATTGCAAAAAATTACCTGACGGTCAAACTCAACACCTTGAATAGAATAAACTTCATTGGTGATTTGAATGTCCTTGTTGATCAAACCATCAAACCACCTTGTTACTTGACTCTCATCATATAATTTATATTCCTGATAAATTGCTCAAAATATAAGAATACAATGTTAAGACCCACTACATTGTAACAAAGCTATCAATTCCGGTTCATTAATTGGTCCATTAGGCGTAACTAAGCTATCAATTCCTTAGTAATCTCATGTCTAGATGATAAGAATTTTAGACGTGAACTCATACCTCATCCTCCTCCTCTTCTTCTTCAGTTTCTATCAAGTTCTCATCATCATCTCCAAGATCATTGGAACCCAAGCCTGTTAAAGCTTGCAGCTCTTTGTGATCAGAATCCTTTGTTGCTTTTATTAATCGATCCATTAATTCTGGTTCCACGTCCCGTAGCAATTTTCCTGAGATAACAGTTTATGTATGAAGAACATGAATCTGCTGACTGAACTGCAGAATGGACATAATAATACCATAGTAATTCTTATCAACTCACAAAGACTATTGACAGAAAATTGCGGTTTGTTCAAATTTCACCATGTTCCAGGGCTAAGGGTCCCTATAGATGATATTTTTGACAACATTCTATACCAAATTGCATCTCGTGGAACAATAACAATTTGACAACATTGATTGAAAGTGGACCATGAACATGAACTAATCCTCCTATGTGCATGTTGTGTACTCAACTTGAAAAGCCCTAATAGAACAAGACATAACATAGTTTCCAAAGTAATTGGTGATTTAGTTACCTATATAATTGAACTGGCGCCTCCTTCCTTCGCGGACATCTGGTCCCATTCTCTGCGGTAAAACAACAAACACCTTCTCTTCAATAAACTTGAACCAGTAAAAAAAAACATTATCTATAGAAGCACAAACAGAACTATTATAATTTATTATAACAACACTAATGATAAAGACGGAGAAGAAAAGAAAAGAACCTTAACCAACGCAATAGCTTCGAAAACAATTTGGTCCAACGAAACCACCCTGCAACAACCCAGAAACAAAATTCATCAAAGATTGAAACTTTTAGAAGCAGATATTGAGAAATGAAGAAAAAGGAAGGAACCTGAGGATTCGTTTGATTTGGGGAGAAGAGAAGGAAGCCAAATCCATTCCCCATTTGACAGCCCGTTTAGCTTCACGCTTCAATTGGTTGCGGCTCTTAAGGGAAGAATCTTCTTGTTGTTGTTCTTCAGGGACTCTATCTTTGAGTTGGGTTACAGTGGGTGTGGGTGGTGGAACATGGCCTCTTCGGAGGCTTCCGCGGGATGCAGTGATTGTGAAACGACGAGATTTTGTGGGTTGTGGTGATGAAGATGGTGGTGTTTGAAGAAGAAGAAGATGGGTTTGGTGGTGTAATGGTGGAAGTTTAGAAGAAGTAAGATTGTGAAAGAGGAAGAAACATGGCGAATGTCTCAGAGAGCGTAATACTAGTTGTTGGCTCATATGTGACAGAATGAAGGAAACTCAAAACTCAAATGTGTTTTCTTTTAGGTGTTTGTTTGATGATGATGCATTTTATCTCACTATCTATGGCTCTACACTCTAGATACAACATTTTACTCCCTCTACTTTTTTTTAGTGAAACCAAAACTAAGTTTGTCCCAAGAGCTAGGGATAAGATACTATGGTATTTGTTTTTACACAAATTTAAATATAAATATGTTTTTCTTATAATTCAATATCCGATTCTAGGATCCACTAATCCGTTTATCAATTTTAAGACTGATTAATCTGATTATCAATTACATCACTTATTTGTGGGAGTCCCAGTTAAAGCAAATGCATTGTTGTGTATGAACTCACACAACACATAAATTGTTAATGATCTCTAAAAGTATTTTAAACTTTGTTTTAAAAAATTTCAACAAGTTTTAATCTTTAATATAGTTTCCATCACCCTTTTAAATACTCGACGCGAGCAGATCTGCCGCGAGGCTCTTCACCTGTATAACATCCTTATATCGTCTGCTCCTAAAACGGAGGTGATGGGTTATGAGTCGGGAAGATGGTGCATGTTCCATAGAATCAAGGGGCACCACACCGAAAATGACTACCAACTCATAAAGGAATTTGAGAGACTAATACAAGAGAGACACCTCAAGAAATATGTGAAAGGCGATTCCTCCCAATCGAAGGACAAGTCTAACTCACGAGAGCGAGATGACGCCGGAAGCCATAGGTCAAATAAAGCTAAAGAAGTGCCTCAGGGCGAGGGTAGTAAAGTAGTGCGCCACACTCTAAACACCATAACATGAGGATTCGTCAAGGGAGGAGAAACCAGCTCCGCCCGAAGAAGGTACACTCGCCAAGTCCTGAGTGTAGAAAACCTCCCCGAAGTCAAGACCAAAGGCAAGTGTCAAACGACAAAAACCATGATCACCTTCTCGGAGGAAGATACGACTGACATCTACCCCTATAATGACAACCCCATGATCATTACCGTCAATTCCAAAGATTGAGAAATTAAGATAGTTCTCATTGACTAAGGGAGCTCCACGTACATACTATACTAGGAGGCGTTTTAAAGACTTCACCTCGACCTAGAAGATCTGAAGCCTTTACGAAGTCTCGTCTGAGGGACTCAACCATCTAAATCTCGCCTGAGGGACTTGATTATCTAAGTCTCGCCTGAGGGACTCAACTATTTATGTCTCATCCGAAATAAATTACCTTATGTCTGGTTGAAATTACTTTGCCCTTTCTAAGGCCTTATGCTTGAGAGATTGTGTATTAGAATAAGTTTATTGTACACAACCATTAGAAAAAACGAACTGAGTGCATCAATGTTGGGTGAGTGTGCCTAAAGCTGGGCCTAGACGCCCGATCTAGAATCCATGATTCATTTTGTTTGTCAAATGTGGCCCATGAGGCATTAAAGAAAGAAAGGTCCAAAAATATTAAGATTAAGGGAGAGCATTGTTACTCATATAATGGAGGAAGAATTAGCCTTCTACTATGTAACACCCCATTTCTACCCAGTAAATTATATTAAAATCAGAGTTACAAAATTTTTCAACTTTAAAACGGGATATCACATTTTCAACTTTAAAATCAACCACATAGTAGTTAATCATGAAAGATACATAACGATTCAGGGAAACATAAAACAACAAATGGTCTTCAACTTTATTCAACTTAAGCAAACACAACACAGCGGATTCATTAACAACTTAGTAGCATCTTTATTCGACATAAAACAACTTCAAATTAAACAACAAAGTATTTTTCAACAATTTCATTAAAAATTCAGCATGTAGACAAATAATGAAAAGATACGCGTCATCCCCCCGAGTGCTACTTATCAGAGCGACAACCACCGACTCGAACTAAGGTAACCGGCTACTCCTCTTGATTACCTGCACGTTGCCAACATAGGGACAACATTCAAACAGAATGGGTGAGTTACCGAATATTATAAACGGAGTATGATAAATAATACATAGGCAAGAATCATACAAATAATCACCACTTCACATCAACAACCAACAAACAAAAATCAACAACAACTTAAGAAATGCGACTTTAATGCGACTCGACAATGTTATGCATGTGGTACCATCGGAGTAAAACTCCCAAATTAATATATGCCAGTTTATCGAGGCATCAAGGCATAAGCCTTCAACTTTCAACTTTCAACTTGTGCCAATCCAGGCCAACGTGGTGTGAGCAACGCTCCGACATAAAATGCAATGTATGCCTTATGACATGCACAACTCATCAACATAAACAACTCAACAACTTCCACAACACAATCAACTTAAACAACATAGCAACTTTTACGACATAAATAACTTATATCAACGTTGGCTTATCAAGCCTACAACTTACAATCCGTCCGTAAACCGGAACAATGTTACAACTCAGCTGTACCTGCAATTCGACTTTCTCGACATAATTTCCACAAAACAATTCAACAAAAGTCACCTACTAAATTACCCGATTTACCCAGACAAGTTTCGTTAAATTCCGGACAACTAAATTTTCCGCCTAAACCGACTAAAACTGCACTGTTTTCACTTCGGCGATTAATACGACTTATTATAAAATTCTGTGTTCTATTACTGCTACCAATTAAGCTTTTGTCACGGATTCTAATCAGTTCAGTTCCTGTCAAAATTCTCTCTGTTATAACAGAACCTGCCATACATACTTAGTTTCATTTTCTGTTAAAGCTATTACTGCTACTTATTTGATTTCTGTCAAAACCTGTTCAATAATTTATGAAACTAGCATCTTGTCTTCATACTATATATACTACTAAAACCAAAACAAATTATTTCTATGAAAACCCAACACTGTAATTCATACTAATCAGGATTTTTCTGTTAACCTTCAATTAAGAACCTGACATTAATTTATCTAAATGAATATTCATATTAACCAGAATTCATTGATTTCTTTTCTTATGACTAATATTATATAAAACAAATGTTGATTTCCTTTAACTATGGGTGGCCCGCGCCACCCTTACTCTAAGATTAAGTGGTTTGCGCCACATATTAAACAACTCGTAAAGAAGGCATGATAATAATAATAGTATAAAATTAAAGTGGATATTCCTTTCCCATGGGTGGCTTGCGCCACCCTTTATGAAAAGCACCCTGGCTTGCGCCAGGTCCCTTGTGGCTCTCGCCACTTATTATCTTCTTTTGTTCTGGGTGGCCTGCGCCACCCCTTTGTGAGGGATGGGTGGCCTGCGCCACCCGTGCATTGCACTGTGTTATCTAATCCCAGCCAAGATTTCCAGAAAATCAAATATGCACTACAACATTCATAGAAAATTACCAGCAACAAATTTCACAAAACTCAATCAATCAACATTTTTACATGGCCAAATCAGTTTCACGAGAATGCTTACAGAAATCCATCCAACTATAAATTTCAACCACTTCAACACAGAAACAACAACATCATAGCAGTAGCATCACAATTCAACAACATCATAATTAATTTCCACACCGACGACAACACCTATCGAAAATCAATGGAAGAAAATTCATATAATCCCCAACCCTTATACCATTCATCATAACACGGTTATAATAGTCGAACCCACCCTTACCTTGGATTGAAGGCAGCTCGACAATCGATCGGGTTCCGGAAATTCGACACCGGTAGCGGTTTCTCTGTCGCAACTTCCTCTTCTCTCACGTTCTCAACTTTTCTCCTCTACTGATTCAACCTACTGTTTCCTTTCTATTTCCTATTATTTGTTTTATTTTATTAAAATAATAATATTCTAATATAATATCCAATGGGCCTAAACATACACCCCCTTAATTTACTAATTCCGACACGAATCCAAGCCCACTTAATCGAACACACTCCAACCACGATAATATTACTACTAATATTATTCCGCGACTATAATATTATTTCTAATATTATTTCTACGACTGACCAACTTAATATACCGACTTAACGACTTAATTCACCGCAACACTAAACTCAACCGGATAATTCACAACAATTAAATAAATATCCAATTAAATAAATAATTAAATATTTTGGGCGTTACAACTCTCCCCCACTTAGAATATTTTTGTCCTCGAAAATTTACCTGATTCAAACAGCTCGGGATAGGAGTCTCGCATCTTGCTCTCCAATTCCCACGTCATGCTTTCTCCAGTAGCTCCCAACCAGACAACTTTCACCAACGTGATCTCTTTCCCTCGCAGTCTTCATTTCACGATCCGCGATTCGCACAGGCTTCGTCTCCACCGTGAGATTATCCCGTACTTGCACATCATCCATATTAACCACATGAGACGAATCCGAAATGTACTTCCGAAGTTGCGACACATGAAACACATCATGCAGATTCGAAAGATTCGGCGGTAACGCCATTCGGTAAGCAACTTTCCCAACTTTGTCCAAAATCTGATACGGACCAATAAAACGAGGAGTGAGCTTCTTAGACTTCAAAGCTCTCCCAACACCAGTCACAGGCGTGACTCTCAAAAACACATGATCACCCGCTTGGAATTCCAAATCCTTCTTCCGCTTGTCATGGTAACTTTTCTGTCTACTTTGAGAAGCTTTCATCTTTTCTCGAATCAACTTCACCTTCTCGGTAGTTTCTCGAACTAATTCCGGTCCAAGTACTACACTTTCACCAGATTCATGCCAACACAACAGAGTTCTACACCTCCGACCATACAATGCTTCAAAAGGTGTCATTCTGATACTAGAATGGTGACTATTATTATAAGTGAACTCGATCAATGGAAGATAAGTATCCCACGAACCTCCCTGCTCAAGAACACAAGCTCTCAACAGATCCTCCAACGACTGAATAGTCCTCTCAGTTTGACCATCTGTTTGAGGATGATACGCAGAACTCAACCTCAGTTTAGAACCCAACGCCTCTTGTAGACTTTTCCAAAACTCCGACGTAAACCTCATATCTCTATCCGACACAATACACAAAGGAACACCATGCAACTTCATAATCACTCGGATATAAATCTCTGCCAACTTTGCAATTGGATATGTGATGTTAATAGGTATAAAATGAGCCGACTTCGTAAGCCTATCAACAATCACCCAAATTGAATCATGTCCTCTTGAAGTCATAGGCAGCCCTGTCACAAAGTCCATAGAAATGCTATCCCATTTCCATTCTGGAATCTCTAACGGTTGCATCAACCCAGCAGGCTTCTGATGCTCAACTTTCGACTTCTGACAAGTCAAACATGCATACACAAATCGTGCCACATCTTCTTTCATTCCGGACCACCAAAATATCTTCTTCAAGTCTTGATACATTTTAGTAGCTCCCGGATGAATACTCAGATTACTTCTATGACCCTCTTCAAGAATCTTCTTTTTCATATCTGCATCATCTGGTATACAAATTCGATCATGCAGTCTCAACACACCTCGTGCATCAATCTTAAAGTCATTCTTATCCGATTGACCACAATCATTCATGATGTCCACTAGTTTCACATCCAGCTTCTGAGCCTCTCGAATACTGTCCAGAAAATCATTGTTAATTTTCAACATACCCAGCATAACACTCTGCGGTGTCACTTCGCAAACCAAACTCATATCTCGAAATTGCTCAATTAATTCCAATTCCTTAATCATCATTGCTGACATATGCAAGGTCTTTCGGCTTAAAGCATCAGCCACAACATTAGCTTTGCCCGGATGATAATTCAAACCGAAATCATAATCTTTCAACAATTCTAACCATCTTCACGGTCTCATATTCAACTCCTTCTGATCAAACAAATACTTTAAGCTTTTATGATCACTATAAACTTCAAATCTAGAACCATAGAGATAATGCCTCCAAATCTTCAGCACAAAAACCACTCCAGCAAGTTCCAAATCATGCGTAGGATAATTCCTTTCATGAGTTCTCAACTATCGAGACGCATAAGGAATTACTTTATTATTCTGCATCAGCACACCTTCTAAACCCATCAACTAAGCATCACAATAAACCACAAACGGTTCTCCTGGATTCGGTAATGTCAAAAACGGAGCCGACGTCAACCTCTTCTTCAATTCTGTAAAACTTTCTTCGCACTGAACATCCCACACAAAAGCTTTACTTTTACAAGTCAATCTAGTTAACGGAAGTGCCAACTTAGAAAACCCTTCAATAAACCTTCTATAATAACCAGCTAGTCCCAGAAAACTTCTAATCTCAGTAGCCGACCTCGGAGTTTCCCATTGCAACACAGCATCTACCTTAGAAGGATCCACGGCAATACCACTACCTGAAATCACATGACCAAGGAAACTAACTTCTTTCAACCAGAACTCGCACTTGGACAGCTTCGCATACAACTGCTTGTCTTTCAAAACTTCCAACACTGTTCTCAAATGTTCCTTATGCTCTTCTTCTGACTTAGAATAAATCAGAATATCATCAATGAATACAACCACAAAACGATCCAGATAAGTATGAAAAATGCGGTTCATGTATTCCATGAATACTCCCGTCGCATTAGTAACACCGAAAGGCATCACTGAATACTCATAATGTCCATACCGTGTTCTGAACGCTGTCTTCTGAATATCCTCATCTTTCACTTTAATCTGATGATAACCCGATCTCAAATCAATCTTGCTAAACACACGAGCACCCACCAACTGATCCATCAAATCATCTATTCTCGGAAGTGGATACTTGTTCTTGATTGTTACTTTATTCAGCTGTCTATAATCAACACAATGTCTCATACTTCCATCTTTCTTCTTTACTAACAACACTGGAGCTCCCCACGGCGATACACTTGGTCTTATAAACTTCTTTTCAAGTAACTCTTCCAACTGCTTCTTCAGTTCAGACAACTCGGATGCCGACATTCTGTACGGTGCCATCGAAACAGGTCTAATACCAGGTACAAGATCAATTACAAATTCAACCTCTCTCTCTGGCGGCACATCAGGAATTTCATCAGGGAAAACTTCAGGAAATTCATTCACCACTTGCAATTCTTCAATCTTAGCTTTGCTCTCAATAGACAACGTTGCCATCAACGAAAACATCTGAGCTTCTTCTTTCATCAATTGTTGTAACTCACTGAAAGATAACAACCCAACTCCTTCCTCTTCAGGAGTAGAAAACCTCACTGACTTACGATAATAATTTATATGAACATAGTTATACTCTAACCAGTTCATACCTATGATTACATCCATTCCGATCAGCGGCAAACAAACCAAATCAACATAAAAGTCTTTATCGAAGATCGATAAAGGACACCTTAAATACACAAGAGAAGTAGTCACCGATCCCTTAGCCGGAGTCTCGACGACCATTTCTCCATTCATAGCAGATAACTTAAGACCCAATCTTTGAACACAATCCGCAGAAACAAAACAATGTGTAGCACCAGTATCAATAATAGTAATTAAAGGAGTACTATTAATGAAACATGTACCTCTGATAAGTCTGTCCTCATTAGCTGTCTGAGTTCCTACTATCGCGAACACTTTTCCGGTCTGAGCTTTCTTTGGCTTCTGACACTGATTACCAATATGCCCCTCTTCACCACAATTAAAACATATAATCTCCTTGTGCTTGCAATCAGATATTGCATGCCCAATCTTACCACATCGGAAACACCTCTTCGCCTCAGCAGTACACACAGTACTCTTATGTCCAGACTTTCCACACTTGAAACAAGTTATGCCAGCAGGAGCATCTCCCCTACTAGTCTTCTTGCCCTCAGTCGCTCTCTGTTTACCTTTTCCAGCTGGAGCATCATAAGGCTTACCACGGTTCTGTTGTTGCTTGCCTCTTCTATCACTAACAATCTTGTAGTGAGCATTATTGTCCTCTTCATAAATTCTGCAACTATCGACCAAATCAGAAAAGACACGAATCTTCGGATACCCAATAGCTTTCTTGATCTCAGAGCGCAACCCGCTCTCAAATTTGATGCATTTAGAAAACTCAGCATCATCACCGGTATAGTACGGATAAAACTTAGCAAGCTCAACAAACTTCGCAGCATAATCAGTAACCGACATAGTTCCTTGCTTCAGCTCAAGAAACTCAATCTGCTTCTTACCACGGACATCCTCTGGATAATACTTCCTCAGAAATTCTCTTCGGAACACATCCCAAGTGATAACTTCACCTGTAGTCTCTAGCCTCTGACGAGTCTCTAGCCACCAGTCATCAGCTTCGACTGCTAACATATGAGTCCCATAACGAACCTTCTGCGCTGAAGTGCAGTCCATCACACGGAAGATCTTCTCAATCTCTTTCAACCAATCCAACGCTCCATCAGGATCATACTTGCCCTTGAAGGTAGGCGGATTTTCCCTCTGAAAAGTCGCCAGACTACGAGATCCATCATTCTCGCCAGCGTTCGGTAAATTCTGCACAGGCTGAGCCATTGGTTGCATTGCAGCAGCCATTGCAACATCGTTCCTTCCAGCCATCTCAACTTATCACTACAACATAAACAAAAGTTAGAACCAATAACAATACTCGATTGTTAAACAACTACGACTCGACACTTGGCCGGACGGACCGACCTGCTCTGATACCACTAATGTAACACTCCATTTCTACCCAGTAAATTATATTAAAATCAGAGTTACAAAATTTTTCAACTTTAAAACGGGATATCACATTTTCAACTTTAAAATCAACCACATAGTAGTTAATCATGAAAGATACATAACGATTCAGGGAAACATAAAACAACAAATGGTCTTCAACTTTATTCAACTTAAGCAAACACAACGCAGCGGATTCATTAACAACTTAGTAGCATCTTTATTCGACATAAAACAACTTCAAATTAAACAACAAAGTATTTTTCAGCAATTTCATAAAAAATTCAGCATGTAGACAAATAATGAAAAGACACGCGTCATCCCCCCGAGTGCTACGTATCAGAGCGACAACCACCGACTCGAACTAAGGTAACCGGCTACTCCTCTTGATTACCTGCACGTTGCCAACATAGGGACAACATTCAAACAGAAGGGGTGAGTTACCGAATATTATAAACGGAGTATGATAAATAATACATAGGCAAGAATCATACAAATAATCACCACTTCACATCAACAACCAACAAACAAAAATCAACAACAACTTAAGAAATGCGATTTTAATGCGACTCGACAATGTTATGCATGTGGTACCATCGGAGTAAAACTCCCAACTTAATATATGCCAGTTTATCGAGGCATCAAGGCATAAACCTTCAACTTTTAACTTTCAACTTGTGCCAATCCAGGCCAACGTGGTGTGAGCAACGCTCCGACATAAAATGCAATGTATGCCTTATGACATGCACAACTCATCAACATAAACAACTCAACAACTTCCACAACACAATCAACTTAAAAAACATAGCAACTTTTACGACATAAATAACTTATATCAACGTTGGCTTATCAAGCCTACAACTTACAATCCGTCCGTAAACCAGAACAATGTTACAACTCAGTTGTACCTGCAATTCGACTTTCTCGACATAATTTCCACAAAACAATTCAACAAAAGTCACCTACTAAATTACCCGATTTACCCCGACAAGTTTCGTTAATTTCCGGACAACTAAATTTTCCGCCTAAACCGGCTAAACCGACTAAAACTGCACTGTTTTCACTTCGGCGATTAATACGACTTATTATAAAATTCTGTGTTCTATTACTGCTACCAATTAAGCTTCTGTCACGGATTCTAATCAGTTCAGTTCCTGTCAAAATTCTCTCTGTTATAACAGAACCTGCCATGCATACTTAGTTTCATTTTCTGTTAAAACTATTACTGCTACTTATTTGATTTCTGTCAAAACCTGTTCAATAATTTATGAAACTAGCATCTTGTCTTCATACTATATATACTACTAAAACCAAAACAATTTATTTCTATGAAAACCCAACACTGCAATTCATACTAATCAGGATTTTTCTGTTAACCTTCAATTAAGAACCTGACATTAATTTATCTAAATGAATATTCATATTAACTAGAATTCATTGATTTCTTTTCTTATGACTAATATTATATAAAACAAAAGTTGATTTCCTTTAACTATGGGTGGCCCGCGCCACCCTTACTCTAAGATTAAGTGGCTTGCGCCACATATTAAACAACTCGTAAAGATGGCATGATAATAATAATAGTATAAAATTAAAGTGTATATTCCTTTCCCAGGGTGGCTTGCGCCACCCTTTATGAAAAGCACCCTGGCTTGCGCCAGGTCCCTTGTGGCTCTCGCCACTTATTATCTTCTTTTGTTCTGGGTGGCCTGCGCCACCCCTTTGTGAGGGATGGGTGGCCTGCGCCACCCGTGCATTGCACTGTGTTATCTAATCCCAGCCAAGATTTCCAGAAAATCAAATATGCACTACAACATTCATAGAAAATTACCAGCAACAAATTTCACAAAACTCAATCAATCAACATTTTTACATGGCCAAATCAGTTTCACGGGAATGCTTACAGAAATCCATCCAACTATAAATTTCAACCACTTCAACACAGAAACAACAACATCATAACAGTAGCATCACAATTCAACAACATCATAATTAATTTCCACACCGACGACAACACCTATCGAAAATCAATGGAAGAAAACTCATATAATCCCCAACCCTTATACCATTCATCATAACCCGGTTATAATAGTCGAACCCACCCTTACCTTGGATTGAAGGCAACTCGACAATCGATCGGGTTCCGGAAATTCGACACCGGTAGCGGTTTCTCTCTCGCAACTTCCTCTTCTCTCACGTTCTCAACTTTTCTCCTCTACTGATTCAACCTACTGTTTCCTTTCTATTTCCTATTATTTGTTTTATTTTATTAAAATAATAATATTCTAATATAATATCCAATGGGCCTAAACATACACCCCCTTAATTTACTAATTCCAACACGAATCCAAGCCCACTTAATCGAACACACTCCAACCACGATAATATTACTACTAATATTATTCCGCGACTATAATATTATTTCTAATATTATTTCTACGACTGACCAACTTAATATACCGACTTAACGACTTAATTCACCGCAACACCAAACTCAACCGGATAATTCACAACAATTAAATAAATAATTAAATATTTTGGGCATTACACACTACGCCCACTATCCATCCCATAAAGTTTCCTATAAATATTTCAATCTAATGACCGAGAGGATCAAACACTAGTTCCACATAATCACTTTTATGCAAAAATTTCTTACAACCGATAAGCAAACTCTCAACTTCATTGTATTTTTTATTTTTTATTTTTGTACTTTTTAGCGAGTACATAATTCAAAATAAATGATTTTTGAAATAATAAAAACAATTTTTTTAACATTTTTATTGTTTTAAAAAATGAACACAATTATTCACTTAAAGACTCCAATATTAGCAATTGTATTTTATTTTTATTTTTGTAGCATATTATATTATATTATAGGGTTAAATATATGATACCCCCTGCCAATAGGGCGACATTTGAAATTACCCCCTGAAGTATTTTTTTTTGAACCACCCCTTATAAAACCAAAAACCATCTTTTACCACTCCCTTTTACTGGGTTTGCTGACTGGGCAGTGATTAAGTGGCTAATTGGCTAATTATAGATAAATGGTTAGTGATTAATTAGCTAATTAACGTTTCAATAAAATCCCCAATTGGTAGGGTTTGTTCAATTTCTTCTGCGTTTCCTCACCCTCTTCTTCGTTCATCTTCTACTCTTTCCAGCCGTCGGTTTCTTCTTTGTTCATCTTCTTCGGTCGATTTCTTCGTTTTCCTCTTCGTTCTTCTTATTCTTCATTCAAGATCGTGTGTATGCAAGTTTGTTGGTAGCATGTATTGTGGAAGCAGTGAGAATTCAGTTTCGTTTCCTGGTTTACCCGTTTGTGGTTGTGGTAGAGCAATGAAGATGTGGGTCTCCAATACAAGTAAAAACCGCAACAGAAAGTTCTGGAAATGTCGCAATGCTGGGAATGGCTGTGAATTATTTTTATGGGATGATGAAATTGAAGACTCAATCAAAGGGAGTAGTGTTATTGAATCATTTTGTAAGAAGTGTGTAATGGAAGAAGTGAATTTTGAATCAATGACAAAGAAATTAGAGAAAGTGAAGATGAAGCTTGAAGTTCAAAGAAGGGTTAATTTTAAGCTGAAGATTGCAATTGTGATGCTTTGTTTGATTATTGCCATATTGTATAAATTTAAGTAATGCTAAGTAGGTTCAATAGGTGTTTATTTTCTGGTTATATGTATTTTGAAAGTTCTGTATGTCAATGGAAAAATATTGTATTTTTCTGGTTATATGGAAGATATGTTGTTCATTATTGAAACAAGTTGTTCATTATTTTTCTGTCACAAGTTTTTCTGGTTATATGGAAGATATGTTGTTCATTATTGAAACAAGTTGTTCATTATTTTTCTGTCACAAGTTTTTCTGGTTATATGTAAAGTGTTGTCTAACATAAGCAAAACATAACAATGCCAAAACAAGTTGTATAACAGTACCAAAACACATAATATAACATAACAAAATAGTATGTTGTCATTACATAATAGCACCAAAAGTGTGCCTGAATTAACTAGCAGTTGTCATTACATAATAGCACCAAAAGTGTGCCTGAATTAACTAGCAGAATAACATAATAGCACCAAAAGTGTGCTTGAAATAAGTAGCAGAAAACATTGCAAATCATTACAAAAGGTGATCACAGCAGAAAAGTTAAAGATCATTGATAAATTTCTCCTTTGGAGCCCTCTTAGGAGTAGATTTTGAAGCCTTTTTGGGTGAACTTTTTGGTGCCTTCTTAGGAGTACTTCTTGTAGTATGTGAGGCATGTCCTTCATCCTCTTCAGTCAAACACAGTGGTTGATGTGGGTCTGAACCAGGGCCTTTGAATGGTTTTGGTTTTTTAAACCAATTCTCCTTAATTCTCTCACTTTGTCTCTTTCTCAATGGTTTGATTTCCTCTTTGACCTTTGCCTTGCCTTTGTTTTTAGAAATTATGTCGGGTAGGCTTGATATCATGTCATCTGTGATGTCCCCATACACTGAATCCTCAGTTTGAGTTGGCTCAACAGTTGCTTGACTTGGCTCAACAGTTGCTTTACTTGGCTCAACACTTGCAGCAGATGGCCCAGTTGATGGCTCTGCAACATTTCCACCTTTTGATCTATTTAGTTTCTGCACATAACATACCAACATTTCCATCAATGACCAATCAATAACATACAGTAACCCCAATGAAGGGTCTACAACCATTGATGAACCCTTTTCTACATCCATCAAAACAGAAATAAAAGGAACCAAATCTGGGTTGAATGGAAGGTGATGGTCTATCAAGGTTTATCTTAACTGTATTCCCAGGATTTGCCCTATGCAACTCAGCTGCATATCTCCATAGATTTGCATACTCTTTATCTGCATCTCCTTCTATGATTTTTCTTGCAATCATCTTAGCTTTCCAAGCCCTTGCCACAGTTATACCAACCGAATAGTTTTGCCTCATGTCTTGTATAATATCAGTGATCCTAACTTTTTCTGAAGTTTGCATTTTCTTTACCACAACCTTGGCCACCCATTTTGAACTAGCAGTTTTGTTATCCAAAACCCTAGCACATGTGTGGGTGTCCTTTATAGTCTTAATTGCATAAATGTGCTTATGGCCCACTTTGGAACAAAGTATTAAAAAACCACACTTTGACTTACATTCCACTCTCACCCTATACCCCTCATTTTTCACAAATCTTATTTCCCTCCCATTTAAAACAGTCCACTCACGAATTGCCTCCCTAAAGTCATATAGGGAATTGAACTCCATACCCCACTTAAACTTGAAATTCTTATTCAGTTCTTCTTTCTTAAACTTCTCAAACCTTGGTTTTTTTTCATCTTCTGAATTATCAACATCAGAACTCAATAGTTCTTCACTAACATACTCCTCATCATTCAAATTTTTCTGACTAGAACAAGTTAAGAACCCTCTTATTATTGGACCCTGACTAATTGGCATATTCACATCAATACCTTCAAACCCATCTTCAAGAGCAGTGATCCTCTCATCCTCACTATCGTTCAAGCCTTCAACAATCTCTTCATCACTGACTTCTAAATCAGTCGCTTGATTGACACACTTAGGGCTTCTTCCACTTCCACTTGCATCATGTTCCACAAACAGTTCACCATCCACTTGATTCGCACAGTGATAAGAAGCGAAATCATATGCATCCTCATCATTCTTAATCTGAAAATGCTTTGGATCAATTTTAGTGATTTTCGCCCACATTTTATACGACCCTTCAACGTAACCCCACCCAGTGAGTATATTGTGAATGTGAGTCATGCTAAACATATCTAAGTGTTCCCCAGAAATCACAGTAGACACATCACCCCTATATATCGTCTCTCCATCACTAAGCATTACAAACTCCCCCTCCATGCCGAAAAACAACGTTAAACATTGCATTTTTCTGAAATAAGAAATTAACATATGAAAACCCACGACACTGAGAAACGTAATGCAAAGAAGCAAAGGGCTTGACATTACCTGTAATTCGAAGTTCGCATCCATGGCTTCGTCTTCGACCTTGCTCGCTTCCATACCTGCATCTTGCTACCAGCTTCTACCTCTTCAATCTTCCAAATGCAAAACCTAATTTCACAGGGGGGGGGGGGGAAACAACAATGTTCCTTGTATCACTAACCATTTATCTATAATCCCAATTAGTCACTTAACCACTGCCCAGTCAGCAAACCAAGTAAAAGGGAGTGGTAAAAGATGGTTTTTGGTTTTATAAGGGGTGGTTCAAAAAAAAAATACTTCAGGGGGCAATATCAAATGTCGCCCTATTGGCAGGGGGTATCATATATTTAACCCTATATTATATTATGCTAAAAATATAGATAAATTGGTTTAAGGAATGAAACGCAAAATGCGAAGTCGTTTAACAGATCAGTGTTTAAACTCCAACAACCTCTCCGTGGGACCTTAGCAGTTCTCTCACAGATTTGGATTCCAATCCTTTCTCTTCCCTAAAATCAACGGCGCCGATCCTTCTCATCTCTCTCCAGGTACCTCCACACTTGTTTAACCTAATTATCTTTCTCAATTTCGATCTAATCACACATCACTCAATTCAAATTATGCTTTTTCATTATCTGTTATCTGATACTGAAATTCTGGATGATATTCATTACAGCGTTTAATTAGGGAAAAAATTCATTCTTTTGTTATAAAAATAACTTATGCAAATTTATTCTTAATCATTTATTTTGATAAGCACTTTTGCTATAAGCTGCAAATAAGCCATATATCCAAACAGGCCCTTTGTGTCAATAGGCTGTTGGTAAAACCCCCCTTGCTATGTAAGTGTCATAGGATGCAATCCCAAGTTTATATGGCTGAATTGGTGACATTACTGAAAAGACTTGTGGAAACAATGGTAAGAAGATTAGGTCAGATAGAGAAGAATGGTTTATTGATTGTACTACATGTAGGCCAAACCATTGAATGATACTTGGGTTTATACTGTCTGTTGTTAATAGATATAATTCGTTATAAGATTTTTATTTTTTTATTTTTTTTGGAAATCTTGGTATCCGGCCTTGCAACCAACTAATTTAAGAGAGACCAATCCCACCCAGCGGAGGGGCCGTTTAAAGCCAGAGCAAAGCTCCGTATGGACTGACCCACACAATGATTGATTGCACCTAATAGGATTCAAACCTGAGACTTTGAGAGGAGCACACTTTCAAGACCCAAGCCTCCACCACTAGACTAACCCTTGGGAGTTTCATTATAAAATATTATAGCAATGTTTAATCTACATTAGGTGATTTGAGCATGTAGAGAGAGCAAATCTGTTGATTTTGTGATAAAGAGAGTAGATCATATGGAGAGGAGTCAACCAACTAGAGGTAGATGAAGATTTAGAAAAATTATAAGAGATGTTAATAACAAAAATGTCAAGATTAACTATTTGGACGGAAGTATGATCATGAATAGAACATTATGGTGAAAGTTGATTCATGTAACCGACCCTACTTAATGGGATAAGGCTTGGGTTGTTGTTGTTGTTTTACTTTTTTTTTGTTTAGATTAAATATTTTGATAAGAATAATAAATAACAACATATTGGGAGGGTTTGTTTAGTGGACTATGTAAGACTTTAACTTTACTGATGTGTGGTTTCTTAAGAGTGTTTGTTTCCCCCTTTTATTTATTAGTAGAATAGCAGATTAGTATTTTTCTGAGAATTGGTGCGGTCTTACTATTTTGGTTTTATAATAATATAAAATATTTGCATTTACATATACACCAGTGAATTTGTGATATGATATTTTTGCTTTGTTGAAATCTTCTTACATTTTCGTAATGACGATCTGCAGTAGAAGTAGTATCATATGGCTGCCTTCAAAGCATTTTGGAACAGTCCAGTTGGTCCTAAAACATCTCATTTTTGGGGACCTGTTGCCAACTGGGGATTCGTCGCAGCTGTGAGTTTCACTCGTATGATTATCTGGTTATGTTGTTAACAAAGTACTGCATTTATTTACTTGACTTAGTATACAAAAATGGTCTTGTCTTGGCCTTTGGTTTTTTAGCTAATATGCCAAACTTTTTTGTCATATGGAAAGGGTTTGGCTGACATCAATAAACCTCCAGAAATGATTTCTGGCAACATGACAGGAGGTTTGACATCTCTACTTTCATGAAATGTTGAAATTCTTCTTAGCATATTGGTCACTGGATTAATTATTTCATCATTTTTTTTTATTATTGCAGCAATGTGCGTTTATTCAGCATTGTTCATGAGATTCGCATGGATGGTACAGCCACGCAACTATCTACTTCTTGCATGTCATGCTTCAAATGAGACTGTTCAGCTCTATCAACATACTCGGTGGGCAAAGGCAGAAGGGTAAGCTAAGCACATAACATGCACACAAAGCATTTGCTGTTACTTTCTGTGACAATAATGTTTTGCATGTTATAAATTTCAACTGTGTTATAAATTTCCATGTATCTCAATCTGTATTGGTCTTCAAGTGTTATGCTAGTTTTGTTGTGGCTGAATGGAGCTATAGATGTCAGATTACTGATAAAAGTATGTATCTCTTGCAATTTCTTTTGTAGGTATCTCTCAGGGAAGAAGGAGAAAGAAACTTCATCAGAGTGAACACAGTGATTTGAAAAGATTATGTTTGAACTTAACGATACATGAATAATTGATTGCATGAAAGGGCTCGTGGAAACTGTAAAAGATTCAAAATTTTCCGAGAATTTATTGTTACAAGGATTATAAAAGGCTTGATTGCTTTTGATCCGATCCGGAACTTTTGGGCCAGAAATCATACTTTTATATTTTGACGGGGCGTAAGTCTTTTAAAACCCATAAAATTTATATCGGCATTGTTCAATCAATGGATATGATTCTTATTAACTGCCTGTTGTCTACACTGTGGGAACATTTATGAACTTTGAGTGCACTGTTCAAATGTCTACTCTCTTCAATGACATTAAACCTTTTTCTTTTAATAGAGATTTCTTCTACTCCAGTTGCATGATTCTCTATAATACTGTCAAATAAATAAAGGAGACTGGATAACTGAAGATCTAACGGAGATTTTAAAACGATCTTCTGTTATAGTTCAATAGTGTGAGGTGTATATCTGCAAATACTAAATACTATGATACTCAAATTAGTGACGCTCATAAGCGTGAGATTTTAGATTTATTAGTGACGCTCATAATAAGTGAGATTTTAGAGATTTCAGATTAGAATAGCGTGTATCCAAGTTAAATGTGATGTAGGAATATCCACTTGTATTCCATGCTGCTATGATAAAAACATTGGATACTGTTAATGGTTGAAAACTGATTTTTATAATTAGTTTTAACTTTAAAGTGAATCATAACAGTTCATTTTAGACAAAAACTCTTGTTCTCCCTAAAGTTTCTTCATTTTGGATCCTTGTCTCTTCATCTTCAGTTGGGGAACCTTTTGAAAATCCGTAATACCCTCCACAATTTGTTGCCAAATCCTAATAACCTATGTTCCCTCCAATTAGTGCTGCTTATTTCCTGTCACCGTCCACATTTTGAATCTTCTTCGTCTCTATGTACATTATCTCCTCGAGTTAAGTTTGATTTCTCTTAGATCATCATCTTCTTGTCTCCGTCTCTTTGTGCATGTTTGATTTCCCTTCATATTGTCTTCGTGTGTATGTCACATTTTAAATTTTACGAAAATCATTTGGTGTAAGTCTTAAATACCAAATAAAAGGCAAATGACTTTATAATTGACCTTAAAATTTATATCATATTATTTACTAGCGTCCGTCTGTCCGCTTTTTATAATGCGCAGACGAGTAAAAATATAAACGATATTTTTGGTATATAATTCTTTTATTTTAATTTAAATTATTTTTAATATATATATATATATATATATATATATATATATATATATATATATATATATATATATATATATATATATATATATTTTAATGAAAGAGGTGTGCAAACCACCATATAACAGTTAGTAAAAGAAAATTTGAGATTTAAAAAAAAAAAAAAGGGTATATTTGAAAGAAAAAAAATAGGCTACACCAAAACCAAGTTTTGTCTTTATATATGTTATAGATAATAAAATATTTTTTTATTATATTTATTTTTAAAGTAATAAAATACTTAAAATAATTAATTTATTTAATAGAAACTTAACTGGGAGACACTATTGAATATAAGAATGTTATTATAAAAATTTTAGTAGTCAAACTTTATTATTAAATAGAATAACAATAATGTTTAAAGACTATTTATGAGTAGACTGATAACTATATTTCAGAGTCCATATGTTATAGAGTCTAAAAAGTGTTAATAGATTAAAGTCATTAAACATGCACGATTCAAGAGATTTTGATATTATATATCCATTTAAAATCTTAAGGCAATGAGAATATAAGTCATTTTACTTATATATGACATTTTCTCCAATAGTGTTATCAATGTATGTCACCCTTTGGTCTAAAATGACTATAGTCCCTACTTAATGTTAAATATGTAATTCATTGTTTTAGAAAGATTAGATTTGATTTAGAAATATCAGATTTAATTTAGAAAGATTAGATTAGATATTTTTGGGCTTTTATAGTTTGATCTTTACCTTGAGATGCAAGTTAACCTAAATCTATAAATAGGGAGGAACCCTTATCATTGTAATAATCAACTTTGATAATTCACAGTTTGCAATTGCAAGTAAATATTGAAAGTTTCCACAGTTTGTGGGTAGAAAGAATTCTGCAGTTTTTCATCTTCTTTTCCAACGCTACTATTTCTCTTTTCTCTTTCTTTCTTTCTCAATTTTTCTTTTCGTTGCCATTGTGTGTGATTGTTAACAATCTTGAGATCAAGATTGAATAGGAATTCTCAAAAGATTTTGGGTTAATTCCAACATCTGGTATCTAGAACTCCGGTTGCGATTCAAAGAAGGAAAATCGTGATGGCGATGAATCATCCGAACGGGCACTTTCCGGGGAACCTTCTGATTCTCAAGAAAAACAATTATGAGAATTGGTGCAAGCAGATTAAGGTGGTTTTCTGTTATCAAGATCTTTGGGATCTTGTGAAAGAAGGAGTAGCACCACTTGCAGAGAACGCGACAGATCAAGAAAAGGTTGCACACAAAGAATTGAAGAAAAAAGATTATAAAACTCTCTTTATAATCCATCAATGTGTCGATCCAGATAACTTTGAAAAGGTTAGTGATGTAGAGTTAACAAAGGAAGCGTGGGAGATTCTTGAAAAGTCGTTTGGAGGCGCAGAGAAGGTGAAAGAGCTGAGGTTACAAACTCACAAGAGAACCTATGAGTTGCTTCAGATGGAAGACAATGAAAGCATAACAGATTTCTTCACCAGAGTTACAAAGCTGGTGAATCAAATCAAGGTATGTGGAGAGGTGTTGACATCAAGATCAGTTGTTGCAAAGATCTTGAGGTCATTGGCTCCAAAGTTTGACTACGTGGTAGTAGCCATAGAAGAGTCGAAAGACTTGTCAGTATTGACGAAGGAAGAGCTTCAAGGGACACTTGAGTCTCATGAATAAAGGATGGCTGAAAGAGCTGCAGGAAAGTCGAAGAGTGATATGGCTTTGCAGGCACAGTCAGAAAAGGAAAGGAAAGGCAAAGGAAGCTAGAATGACAACAAATGTAGATGAGGCTACAACAATTCGACTGGTCGAAATCAGCATGAAGGAAACTGGTCGAATCAAAGAGAACCCTGGAACCAAGGCAACCAAAGAGGTAGTACTGCAGGTAGAGAAAGAGGTGGTGGTCGAAAGTCGGACAAAAGTCGCATTCAATGTTTCAATTGTCAGAAGTATGGTAACTATTTTAGTGATTGTCCAAAAAAGAAGAAGAATCAAGAAACTGACGCAAAGTTGGCGAAACATGAAGAATAAGAGATGACGAAGAGAGATTCCAGGACCAGTGGTACTTGGACTCAGGATGCTCATCACACATTACTGAAAGGAAAGATTGGTTTATCAACATGAAGCCCTCGTCGAAGAACACTGTGAAGTTTGCAAATGACAACACTCTAGCAGCTGAAGGTGTTGGTGATGCTCTGATTATGATGAAAGATGGCAAGAGGTCAACAAATTCTAATGTGTTGTACATACCAGGCATGAAGAGCAATTTGCTCAGTATAAGGCAGTTGGTCGAAAAGAACTACAAGGTGTCGATCGAAGACAAGATGATGAGAGTTCTCGACGCAGGTGGTAGGTTGATCTTGAAGGCTCCAATGTCTCAGAATATGACCTTCAAGATTGAACTCAATGTGATGGAGCATATTGAACTCAATGTGATGGAGCATAAGTGCCTAGCAACTGCAGCCAGCAGAAATGAGTGGTTATCGCATTTTTGACTAGGCCATCTCAACTTCAATGACATCAGAGAGCTAAAGAGAAGAAATATGACTTCAGGATTACCTGAAATTGACATTCCAAGTGAAGTCTGTGAAGAGTGTGTTCAGTCGAAACAACACAAGAATAGCTTTAGCAAGGATGCAGGAAGGAAATCGAAGGAAATTTTGGAAGTCATATACTCTGATGTATGTGGTCCAATCCAGGTGGATTTGATTGCAGGCAACAAATACTTTGTCACATTCATAGATGATTATAGTCGAAAGCTGTGGGCTTACCTCATCAAGAAGAAAAGTGACGTGATTGAGGTATTTTCCATATTCAAATCTATGGTCGAAAGACAAAGTGGTCGAAAGTTGAAAATTTTGAGGACTGATGGTGGTGGAGAGTATGTGTCGAAAGATTTCGATGCATTATGTGAGAAAGAAAGGATTGTGCATGAGGTGGTGCCACCCTACACTCCACAGCAAAATAGAATTGCAAAAAGGAAGAACAAAAGCATCATGAGCATGGTGAGAAGTATGTTGAATGGAAAGCATCTACCTAAAGAATTATGAGGAGAAGCGGTTTCGACAGCAACATATATTTTGAACAGATGTCTGACGAAGAAGCTTGAAGGAATCACACCAGAAGAATGTTGGTCCAGTGTCAAGCCTAGCCTCGGTCACTTGAAGGTGTTTGGATCTATAACACATAGACATGTGCCAGATCAGTTGAGAAGGAAGCTTGATGACAAGTCGAATCAAATGATCTTGATAGGATATCATTCGATTGGAGGTTACAATTTGTTCGACCGAGTGAATAAGCAGGTTGTGATCAGCAGGGACGTGATCATAGATGAGCTTAAAGAATGGGATTGGACTAAGAATGTAAAGAAGGATTCAGTGAGAATCTCTTATGAAGAACCAGCTACTGAAGTCGAAAGAGAAGTTCGGCAGGAACAAGTCATAGATGAAGCAGGTCCAAGCAGACTCGACGAACAAGACACATGCCTGCAAGGTTGCAAGAATGTGTAATTACATCAGATGATGTAGTTGATGAAGAGGGTGAGCTGGTACACTATGCTTTCTACCCAGATGTTGAACCAATCAATGCAGCTGAGGCATTGAAAGATTCGAAGTAGGTGAAAGCAATGAATTAGGAGTTAGAGTCCATCGAAGTCAACAACACCTGGTCACTTGTCGAATTGCCTCAAGACAAGACGGTAATTGATGTGAAGTGGGTTTACAAGGTGAAGGTGAATCCTAAAGGAGAAGTAATTCGACACAAGGCGAGACTTGTGGCGAAAGGATTTCTTCAAAAGGAAGGAATTGACTTCGACGGAGTGTTTGCACCTGTTGTTAGGATCAAAACAATCAAGTTGGTTGTTGGTCTAGCAAATATGAACAATTGACACACATGTCAGATGGACGTGAAGTGTGCATTCCTTAATGTCCCCTTAGACGAAGAAGTTTATGTCGCACAACCAGCTGGGTTTGTGAAACGAGGCTAAGAAGGAAAGGTGTACAGGCTGCATAAAGTCCTATATGAACTTAAGCAAGCTCCAAGAGCTTGAAATAAGAAAATCGATAGCTTCTTAAGGGAGAAGGAATTTGTGAAGTGTATGACTGAGCATAGAGTATATGTAAGAAGAAGCAATAGTGAATTACTTATACCATGCCTCTATATCGATGACCTGTTGATAACAGGAAGTTGCAAGAAGGAGATCGAAGATTTCAAACATGACCTAAGTGAGGAGTTTGAAATGTGAGACTTGGGAAATCTCTCACATTTCCTTGGCATCGAATTCTACAAGACTAGTAGAGGTTTGATGATGCACCAAAGAAGATATGCAGGCGAAATACTCAAGAGATTTGAGATGCAAGATTGCAACCCAACTTTGACTCCAGCTAACACCAGATTGCAACTGCCAAATGATTCAGATGAAGATTATGTCAACCCTACCCAATACGGAAGACTTATTGGGTCACTTCAATACATTTGTCACACAAGGCCTGACTTAGCATACAATGTGGGTATGGTAAGTAGATTCATACAGAAGCCAAAGGTATCCCACCTAGCACCAACGAAGAGGATACTGAGGTATCTGAAAGGGACTCTCGACTACGACATTTTTTTCCTGCAGCTGATGAAGAAAAAGAATGCAAGTTAATGGGATACACCGACTCTAGTTGGTGTAGTGATGCCGAGGATAGAAAATCCACAGCAGGCTATGTGTTTATGTTAGGTGGTGCACCAGTTGCTTGGAGTTCGAGAAAGGAGTCAGTAGTGACACTGTCGTCATGCGAAGCAGAGTACATAGTTGTTTCCCTTTGTACATGTCAAGCAACCTGGATGGTGAACCTGGTCGAAGAGATTACTGGGAAGAGTCATAGAGCAATTACCATGAAGATCGACAACATGTCAGCTATCAATTTGGCAAAGAATCCAATAGCACATGGTCGAAGTAAGCACATTGAAATGAGGTTCCATTATCTTCGAGAGCAGGTAGTAGAAGGGCAGATGAACTTGGAACACTACAGAACTGAGAATCAGATTGCAGATATCATGACGAAGGGAGTGCAGGTCGAAGTTTTCAGAAGACTAAGAGTCATGATGAATATAGACAGTTTAGACACAATGAATTAAGTGGTGTGTTAAATATGTAATTCATTATTTTAGAAATATTAGATTTGATTTAGAAAAATTAGATTAGATATTTTTGGGCTTTTATAGTTTGCGCTTTAGTTTGAGATGCAAGTTAACCTAAATCTATAAATAGGGAGGAACACTTATCATTGTAATAATCAAGTTTGATAATTCACAGTTTGCAGTTGCAAGTGAATATTGAAAGTTTCCACAGTTTGTGGGCAGAAAGAATGCTGCAGTTTTTCATCTTCTTCTCCAACGCTACTATTTCATTTTTCTCTTTCTTTCTTTCTTTCTCAATTTTTCTTTTCGTTGCCATTACGTGTGATTGTTAACAATCTTGAGATTAAGATTGAATAGGAATTCTCAAAAGGTTTTGGGTTAATTCCAACACTTGAGAAGTTTATTAATGTAGTACAATCAAACGATGTCTGTAACAAGAGAATTATAAAGTCGGTTGACTAGATACTCAACTAGTCATGTGGAGAGACAAATGTGATCTAGATGATATTTTTTTCTCCATTTACACAGTGGCGGAACATCAGCTGGACATGGCCACCCCAAACATTTCAAAATTTTCTTTATATTAAAGGGGGAGGTGTAAACATTATAAACGAATTTGTTAATATATATTAACTATTTCACATTGTTAATAATAACATAAGTTGGTGGAGTGGTTAAGTTATATAGTTTTATAGTTACAAAAAATGAATTTTTTGTAATTTTATTTAAAAAAATGTCTTTTATGAAATCTAACCCAAGTACATATCCATAATCAATGTTTTAAAAATCAGATTGAATCGGTCAATTTAATTGATTGGATCGAGAATCGGAGTTGAATCTGGTTTGGTTGATCTTTAAAAATCGCTAGTGCGTCAAAATCGAAAAAACTGGATTGAATCGTTTGAACTAAAGAATCGGAGCCGGTTTTGTAAAACCGCTCGATTAAAAAAAATGTATCATATCAGTTTTTATTTTTAAAAAATTTTAATATGTCAATATCAATACTTAAAACATTCTTCAATTACGAAAAAGAATTTCTTGTTTGTCGTTGTTCAATTCGAATTTGTTTATTGTTGTTCAATTAAGTATGTTGTATTATTTATTTTTGTAATTTAATCTTATTTAATTTAGTTATTCTTACTTATTTGAATTTTATTTTAGTTATTATGTTATATTATTTTTATTTTAATTTTAATTATTTTATTTTAATTCTTTAATTTGTCCAAATTATTCTTAAATGAAAATTGAAATTAAGTGTACAAGTATGTTGTATTATTATATGTATTATTTATATTATTGTATTGAATTTGTAATGTTGTAATATTTATTTTATTAAGTTGTAAATATATGATTATGTGTGACATATTTACGAAATTTAGTTTCATATTATTATTTTATTTAATAAACAGTTCGAGTATAGGTTTAAAATGTTTTACTGATTCGATCTCCGATCCATATTTTAAAACGTTGCCCAAAATTACTTATCCATTTTCGACTGCGATGTTAAACCAATTACTTAAGTTTTGAGAATAATATAATTTATTTTAACCATATTGTATGGCCCCCTCAATAACAATGCTCTAGTTCCGCCATTGCATTTACACATGCCGAAGTACTATCTAACGGCTCATTGATCGAGTATGACTATAAAATTCATGATGCAAAATTAAGTCAATATAAGATATTGAGTTTATTTATTGTTACTAAGCATACTCATGTATCAAAGGATATAATATTGGGCTAACACAAATTATATTTGGCGTTCAAAATAGATGTTATAGCAAAAAGGTAATTATACACAACATAGAAAAATTGTGTCAAATCACAATACATTTTCGTCACTTGAGAGATATCACTCTTTATTTATAATATTAAATAAGTGATTTAATATTGTTATCAATATTACAAAAAATTGTCTCGTCAAGCCAGCTTAATTAACAGTTGTGCAGAGACACCCGATGCAGAGGCGCAGGTTCGAACCTACGACATCCCATTTATTTATCTTTAAATGGTGAATTTCAACCACTAAATTATTTAATCCAAAAAAATATTTTGAAAATCTACCGAGTCATACACATAAAGATAAATATACTAAAGATTAAATAAACTAATAAGATTTATTTATGATTCAGTGGTACATTCTTATGACACGTCAATGCTAATTAAAGAAACAGAGTACAACGTAAGCTACAATGTGTATATATGTAATTTTATAAATATAATCCTTATACTAAAGTGACACTTAATTATTTTGAAAATCCTAGTCTAACTTGGATTAAGAGTTTGTGTTTTTTTAAGACTTTAATTCGGTCCCAATTAGCGTTGTAGGAAAATGAATCACTTGTTGCAGATTTTGTTTATGTGAATTCAGTAAAAGTGTTGTTGTTCATGTTGTGCTCGTGATTAATCTATTTTGACAATCGCATTATAAAAAATAATCAATAGATTTGTGATTCATGACCAATCATAAGGGTCTATCACCTGAGAACATTTTGTATTTTATTCGCCAAATTTAACACGACTTAACTTCATTATAGAGATTAGAAATGTTGAAAGATATCTAAATGTTTGAGAAGTTGCTAATGTTGGACAAATTCCAAGAAGACGTAGTATGTAATGTTTTAAAATCCAGAGAGATCCTCAATTTAGTCAAGTTAATGGGTCAATGAATTAGTGGTCGAACCAGTGAATCATTGATCGCACCGCATAATTTCTCATTTGGTTTAAATAAAGTAAAAAAATATTTATGAAATAAAAATTCTTGACATAAATATCATTGCTATAAAATCTATGAAAAATTCTATGAATTTATTTATACAAATAAGTTGAATAATAATTTTAAATAAAATTTCAACTTTCACACATAACAATTTGTTGATGCTTATAAACTAACAAAAATTGAAAAAACAATCGTATGATATAATACTATCAAACTAATATAGAACATAAACAAATATTATATTCTATATAAATAATAAAAAATAAAAAATAGAGTAGAAAAATTAAAATCTATAAATAAAAAAATTTATAAAACTTATGTGACTTTTACATAAAAAATAATAATGAGATTTATATTAAAAATAATATGAAAATTTAATTTCATCTTTCATTTATAACATAATTTGTTTTTTCAAATAATAAGATTCATACCGAAAATAATGTGAAAATATAATTTTATTTTTTTTTATAAATTATTTTTTTTCAAAACTTTTGTTAACTTATAAATATAATATAATTTTTATTTTGTAATATTATTATAAATAAGTTTAAAAAAATCAAATTTTTAAAAAAGCTTTTGTTTATAAAAGTGAATTTTAAAATAAAGGTACCAAAACTTAAGAAAAATGAAAATAAGAGGATCAAAATTATAATTAAGTTAAAATATAAACATAAAAGAATTAATTTGTTGGATCAAGAAACCTGCGTGGATATTAATATTTATACTCACCCGTACTCTATGAGTAGTTAAGTACTTATACTCATACCCGTTTATTTGCATTTCTATATAGTAATAAAAATAAAAATACATAAATATATATGATGCGGGTATGCGTCGAGGTGAATACTAAAGTACTTATACCCGTGCCCATACCCGCTTATTTTAGTGGATAATTGTCCATGTTTACGCCCTTATCCATTTTGCGGATTTTTATCCTATACACTATGGATAATTTTTATGGATATCCATTAGTGATAAGTCAATTCACCATCCCTAACTTAAATTGATAAAATGACGATGAATTCAAGCAAAATTTTATTATATATCTTCTAATTTAAAAAACAAATTTATTCATAAAATTATTCAAACAATAAAAATAATTTTTTATTTTATTAGCTAGTTAGTTTTAGCTTTTTAAAAAATGATTTTTATTGTGTGTTAAAAGAATTTATAAAAAAAAACTTTAATAAAAATTTGATTTGAATAAATGTTCTTTAAATATTATTTTAATTATTTCATCATCTTATTGAAAACTTTTTTGAATATCAAAATTTTAAAATATCACTTAATTTAAGAAACAACTTTATAATGTAACATATTTTTGTTACAAAATGAAATTCTGACATTGCAGACAGCAGATGTCCTAACACGTGTCAAGACATTGTTCTGCATAATTATTTAAACAAGAAACAGAACATCAGACTGATTTCCAAAATATTAGTAACTGCAGAAAGACATATGTTTCGACATCTGTTCTAACATGTTAATCAAAACTGAACTGTAAATTGCAGAATGATAAACAACACAGAATATGTTAACCCAGTTCGGTGCAATTCACCTACTCTGGGGGATATCAATCCAGGAAGAAGACTCCACTAACTGTAGTATCATCATAAAGCTAAACTCTCCCGTTTACAACTTTATCTCCTAAGCACTACCCAATGAAATCTTTATCAAAGACACCTTCTTTGATATGAGAACCACAACTCACTTTCCTTAATCACAAACTGTGATATCTAAACCATCCCTATCAACACATAATTCTGTCATGCATACTTGACCAACAAGTTAACTTGGACTTGCTTCAAAGCTTCATCCAAGAACGATACATGATTCATTACCTAAAGGCTTCTGAATCTGTACAGTACCTATGTCTTCCACAGTGTATCAAACCGATACAAATTGAGACTTACAATCCTAAGAGCTAACGACTCTCAAAACCATAAACCCTTATTTTTACACAAGAGAACTAGGTTACAAAACTTACATTCAAGGTACATACATAAAACCCTAGGACTAAGTCTTCTGTTGTCTTGGGCTTTCCATCTTTGGTCCTTGATCCACTCCTGCGATTGCTCCTTGAGTCTTGTAATATATATAAAATAGATTTAAATTAATCTGTTATAATAGTCCAGGATGTCGAGTCTGCATGTTGGGACATCTAATTCGACATCTGTGATCTTTGGCAGAATTATTTACTTTGGTCTTCTTGTTGGAACATCTTCTTTAACATTGAGTTTTACCAAAATTTGTCCAAATCATTTTAGCTTTCAATCTCCCCCTTTTGGCAAATTTTGGCTAAAAATCCTTTTGTACAACAAAGTCAGGATGTTCCTTAAGTCTCTTCACCCTGAGTATCAGCAATGATTGGAATACAGATGTGACTCCCCCTTAAATAATGAGGTATCTAGAAGTACACACCCACAGAAGTACACACCCACATAAGTACACACCCATATACACACCCAAGAGATTGGAGACTCCTGAAATTCCTAGGTGTATATCTTAACTCAGGACACAAGACACAAAAGAAGGACTTGAGAATGAAAGAGGCTGAAGCAGGCTCGAACCTTTCTCCCCCTTTTTGGCCAAAAATTGACAAAAGTGTCCCAAGCAAACCCAGACACAACCAAGGATGAATTCTGAATAATGCCATGAGAACACACACATCTTGTGACAAAAGAGACCAAGGCTTTACTATAAATACCCGAGCAGTCTCCATAGAAAGTAACAAATCAAGGGTCAATTCAATAAGGACATTATTAGAGAATGAGATTCCTCTAACAACGAGAGTGCACCAACCAAGAATGCTTTGACTATTTCTTCTTTACAGAACACCGTCCAAAAATAAGCACGTAACGAAGAACAGATTTTGCACGCGCATATTTTTCACTATTCAAGGCACACCGTCCAAAGAACCAATTACTTACAAGCATCAGGTCAGACATTGTCTAGTCTTCACAAGCTCTTCTTCTGATTTGACCATGGCTTCATAGCGTTGTCTTATCAATCACCACTAAACAACTGTTGCAAAAGATAAATTCTCCCAGTAAATAATGAATCTTAGGCCATACCTAAGAAATAAGTACACTTTTGATTCAATCCATTGATCCATCAATGAAAGAATCTACCTTGAACTGTCAAGTCCCCCACGACCTGCAACATCAGTAAAATGTCAAGACATCCTTCTTGACATCTCATCTTCAAAATAATCACAGCTTGCTTGACCCCCAAACAAACTGGGTTCTGAACTGCACCCCTGCAGTAATACATCTTAGATCAAGGAGCAACTCCGCCTATCTAAGATAACCAGTGCTCCTCCAGTGAACACTTATGTTGATGAATGGAAAACATAAGACACATCTTCCTATCTTCAAGAGCCCACTCTTTGTCCAACCCACCTACTGAACATTATCATCATTTACACTAATGCTTCTTCTAACAAGAAACACTAATCACTCACACATGAACACTATCATGCTTCCTGTGAGATCACATTAGGATCAGTATCCTAAATCAACAAACTCTTGGATTGAGACCAAAATTTCCATTGATCCCTCTCGTTCAGAAACCATCTATACACCACACGAATTCCTCATGAATTCTCATGTATAGATCTCCTTGTTCTCTGAGATACAACCCAATTGAATCTGGAATGCTCCACATTCCTCAAAGTGATACCATACCTCTTAGTTTGTTATCTTCTTAACGATGTCAAATATCGTACACATGCTCCAGAACTTCTCAACTTGCCAAACTGAACCACTTCTTTCTAGCATAACTTGTAGCAGGGGTGGTATCCCCTCCACAAGCTTTCTTATTGACCTTAGCTAGGCTAACCAATTAGATATACACCCCATAATCCAAGACAATCATTCCTTCATCATTCTCTCGTATGATAACCTGGAATACTTCTGTTTCTCTTGGTGAATATCCACTTTCATATTCTGAACGCATCAGAATCCAGACCTTCATGCAATCAACTCGTGATCCACTTCAGTCTTACCAAAATCCTTCACATCAGACTTCCAAGATAGTCCTTTACCCACCATTCTCCCTTACGATAAGATAAATACAAGATGTGAACTAAGAATCCTACTCCAAGGATAACCAACCCAGAAGATGTTCTAACATCAGTTAGGACATCCTTCACATATCATAGACACCAACCAACATGGTTCTAGGTATGCTCCGCCACTGGACTTACTATCTGCATAGTAATCCAACTGAAGATCTTTAAATAACATTGCATCACCAACTTGATCAAAAAGAACTCCAGATAACCACACAGAGAAATATACTCTCATCCACTAAAAGAAGGTAATATTCCATCATCAACCTAGAACTTCTACCACAAGCTCCAAGATAGACCTGAACCAGAACCTCCTTACGTCTTCAACCAACTACCCTTCTGCCCAAGAGTAATTTGTTCCAAGACACTCCTCAAGAGTAATCAAATGCCACTGTTTGATTCTCTTGATTTCTCGAATCCATATATGAGAACAACCAAATGCCACTTTTGATTGCCTCGTCCTTCTTGAATTCAAATATGAAACCAACCAAATGCCACTTTTGATTGATCTCACCCTTCTTCAGAACTCCTACAAGATACACTGATCCACCAATGAAATCTGATCTTTAAGCTACATAATCCACTTACTCCATAGCAAGCCACTTTAGATACATTAAGACTCAGACATGTAGCATCTTCTCCTACATGCAGCTCCCGCAAACTGCTATGAGACAGACCTTTTTGAAGAATGCATATCTTCCATTCTCCTCTAGATCAACTTATCTTAAGCTGATATGCCACATCACCAGCTGAGATCCTTATGTTAAGCTTGATGTCAGAACATTCTGATATGACATCCAACTGCTGAATTCAACTCCTCCTTCTGTCACTTAGAAGAACCTTCTCCCTTTAACAGATCAAGAGTTCCATGCTCTCATAGACTTGATTCAATAATCAAGTTTGAGTAGACAACCTCTATCCTGCTTAATCATATCACATGTATTCCATTCAAGCTCACACCTTGATGAATATCTGCTTCACAACTCCAAAGAACTCAACGTGCCAAGTCTGATTCTTCAGAAGATAAGTAGTCATAGCTACACCATAGATATATCAAAGGATGCCACTTTCCTTAAGTAGAGCAGATTGTAGAAAGTCAGAGATAACTGCCACTTAACCTTGACCTCCAAGATGAGCAAGACCACATGCTCCTATATACCTAGATCAGAAATAAACTGACCGAAGTTATGCCATCACCAGCACCATATTCTGGACAAGTCTCTTGCCAGGACACTTTCCAGATAAACATCAGATGCTTCTAGTAACAAGTGGAACACACCCGCTGCACTCAAATACTCCTAGATCAGAAATAAACTGATCCAATAACTATTCATCAAGCTTATGATGTCTTCTTCTTCATCTTCCACATCACTATTGTTTAGACCAGCTTCTTGCCACTAAACTCTCCAGAGATCAGATGCTTCTGCCACACCGCACTGAAGTAGATTCTTAGGTCAACACCCAAGAGAAATAAATCCAAAAGCTTATGCAATACCCCTTCCATGATTATGCACAAACCGGATGAAGAGATGTTTCAACATCGTGTTGAACATCGGCAATCTTGAACTTCACACACAAGGATAATCAATCAAATACTTGTGAATATCACAAATATAAATTTATCTTAAATCCTTGTTCAGTAACCCTGCTTCACTGTTGAAGCCATACTCCAACAGATCACTCCATGAACACTTATCAAGTATTTAATTTTTTTGCAAGTATCTTCTGAACGAACCCTATTTACCTCAACAGTTCTGAAATCTCCATTCAGATTGGATCCACCCTTAGGATTAAGAGAGATGAATCCTTCCTTGCAGTTTTGGATAGTGAAAATAAATCACCTCTACTTTCTTCAGGTTTATGTTTCACAGAAACACCCTATAGTCAGAAGAATAACTAGAAGACTCCAGATGCACGACTGATATGCCTTTATGAGTGGACTTGAGAGAATTCTCAAGTATCTTTGACAACTTAGCCGATCAATAATTTATCAAATTCCTAGAGCAAGAACTTAATAAACTTAATCTCAACTCTCCTTCTCTTCAACTAACTTCAAACTGCACAATGGAACCAAGCTTCCAAGTACCAAGTCACCATAACAGACATCTACCAACCACTCTCTCCATTCCATCGCTCTCGACTTTGGAATAAAAATATGCAAATATCTTCAAATATAGAGGGCGACGATTGAGATCTTCCACCATCTGTCAACAGTAACAACTCCAGAATCCCATAAATACCAGAGCTCTTCCATCAGAAACATATGCAGCGGAACCACCAAGGAACAAATTCAACTTGCCCTAATAAGATGTCAGAACATCTTACAAGACACCCCAACAAGAGAACTAGCCACTTCTCCTGCAATTGTTGTAGAACCTCCTCAATAACAAGAACAACCACTGGGTTATTACCTTCGATCCAGAACGTCCATCCCATCCATTAATACCCTTGAGTATGTCTGAGTTGATTGATCTGATCTCCAAAACTCGTCCTTGTTTAAACGCCAGAAAGTATCTCCCAAAGATCTCATCCAGAAACAGATATGATGTCTGCTCTGATACCAATTAAAATTCGGGCATTGCAGACAGCAGATGTCCTAACATATGTCAAGACATTGTTCTGCATAATTATTTAAACAAGAAACAGAACAACAGAGTGATTTCCAAAATATCAGTAACTGCAGAAAGACAGATGTTTTGACATCTGTTCCAATATGTTAATCAAAACTGAATTGTAAATTGCAGAATGATAAACAACATAGAATATGTTAACCCAGTTCGGTGCAATTCACCTACTCTAGGGGATACCAATCTAGGAAGAAAACTCCACTAACTGTAGTATCATCATAAAGCTAAACTCCCTTGTTTACAACTTTATCTCCTAAGCACTACCCAATGAAATCTTTATCAAAGATACCTTCTTTGATATGAGAACCATAACTCACTTCCCTTAATCACAAACTGTGATATCTAAACCATCCCTGTCAACACAGAATTTTGTCACGCATACTTGACTAACAAGTTAACTTGGACTTGCTTCAAAGTTTCACCCGAGAACGATACATGATTCATTACCTAAAGGCTTAAGAATCTGTACAGTACCTATGTCTTCCACAGTGTATCAAACCGATACAAAGGGAGACTTACAATCCTAAGAGCCAAGGACTCTCAAAACCCTAAACCCTTATTTTTACACAAGAGAACTAGGTTAGAAAAGTTACATTTAAGGTACATACATAAAACCCTAGGACTAAGTTTTCTTATATAGTCTTTTGTTGTCTTGGGCTTTCCATCTTTGGTCCTTGATCCACTCCTGCGATTGCTCCTTGAGTCTTGCAACAGATATAAAATAGATTTAAATCAATCTGTTATAACAGTCTAGGATGTCGAGTCTGCATGCTGGGACATCTCATTCGACATTTGTGATCTTTAGCAGAATTATTTACTTTGGTCTTCTTGTTGGAACATCTTCTTTAGCATTGAGTTTTACCAAAATTTGTCCAAATCATATGAGCTTTCCCAAAAAATTTACAAAGAATTTTTAATAAAAACGTCAACTAAAAATTTGGTTTAAATAAATTTTAAAATTTTATTTTAAGTATTTCATCATTTTATTGAACTTTTTTTTTATATATTAAAATTTTAAAAAATCAGTTAATTTTGAAACTTTTTCAAATAATTTTTAATAAAGATCATTTTTGAAATACAATTTTTTTAAAAAATATTACGATTTTAATTATGTCTTAATCTTTAATAATGTATATTTATATTAAAATATATCAAAATTAACTCGTTTATTAAAAAAGAATTTGAAAAGCCTTTTAATATTTTAAAAAACTTTTGCATAAAAAATATTTTTTTAAAAAAAATATCTATTTATTTAAAACCAAAACGAATAAGCTCATTATCAACTTAATTTCATTACATTTTATTCAACTTCACTCTATTATTTTAAAAATATTTAAAATATAATATGAACAATTGTTTTTGTCAAATAATTTAATAATTGAAATATCATTTTTAAAATAAATAAGTAGGATATTAGATTTTAAACTCACACTTTACATCTGATATCTCTGACAAACTACCAATTAAATTACCATAACAAAACTAATAGTATGTCACAAACAAATTTTATGTTTTAAAAAAGAAAAAAACATTTGTTAATTTTTTATTACAAATGTTTTTTTTATTATAAAGAGATTCTAATTTTTTTTACTTACTAAATGATTTCAAATAATCAAAATCATATATGTTTATTGATAATGAAAAATAACTAGAATAAAACAAGTTAATTTGTATAAAAAATATAAGAGAAAATATACTTGATAAAATAATTTTCTAATATTATTAAATTAAATTTAAATAATTTAAAAACTAAACAAACGATTGTCCTTGACGAGGCTCTGCTAGGGTTTGGTTACCCATGGGGAAAAGGGGTGTTGGCCGACCACAGATCCAGGCGAAGGCATGCCGGAAAGGGACGAAGAGGACGATAATGACACAAGATGTGCAAGAGGGGAAAATTGACACTACGACTGCTGCTAGTACCACCCAAGTCACACCGGAAGAGGGCCAACTGTAGCGAGCGATTTTTGGACGTGGTTGCGAAGCACCATCGCTCTTTGGTATCTACAGCTCGATTCATTTTTTATCCTATTAAAGCTGATGAAGGAAGGGAAATAGATGTCTCAAATTAACCCTGCTTGCAAACTGAGGTTAAACAGCGGTCTGTTAGGTTACAGATGCTACAAAGATTTGGGGTCTCTATTGGGTGTATTTTGTTAAAAGTGGTGTTTGGTCGATTGGTGGGAGGTTTAGATGTTAGGACGGATATATGAAAGTATGGGATTTTGGGTTTTTATTTAGTGTGCTCGCTAAGATTTTTCTTTCAATCTTATGCCTACGTATTCCCGTTTACCGAAACAGGGAAATCAGAGCGTTCGTAGTTCCTCCTATTCTATGGGAGGAAATGGAATTTTGGTGTCTTGTTCAAAGCCTAAGACGTGAAGCGAAAGGTAGTTTGTATCTTGTTCAAAGCCCAAGATGTGAAGCTGAAAGGTCTCAACTTTAGAGACAATTTGTCATCTCTAAAGAGGGGTTTGTTTGTCACAACTGTTTATAAGGGAGAATTACTTTAACCGGGATATGTGAATCCGACAATGCCATAATTTCCTTTATAGGGGATTTCCAACCTAAAGGAGAAGACTTTAACTTAGTGTAGAGCAATGATATCTTTCCTTAGGAATTTTTCATGCTAAAAGAGGGACAGTGGCATGGATGTAGATGATCCAGAGGCTTGCCGCTTACAGCAATTAGATGAAAGGGAAGGAGTTGTTGATGTTTGTGTACTGTGAACGAGGCACAACTTTGATGCTAAAAGGTTGATTGGATTAACCAGTGGTTTTCTTATACAAAGCCTAAGAGGAGGCTAATATGTGTCTCGTACAAAGCCCGAGAGAGAGGCTAAAAGGTTTTGACTCAACAAGGGAATCTTTTGGTATCTCATATAAAGCCCGAGATGGAGGCTATTTGACTCAACAAGAGAGTTTTTGTATCTCGTACAAAGCCCGAGATGGAGGCGAAAGGGGTGATTGACTCAACGAGGGAGTCTCTGGTATCTCGTACGAAGCCCGAGATGGAGGCTAAAATTGTTAGCTCCGCTGGGGAGAATCATTGTATAAAGCCCAAGAGGAAGCTATGGTTACTGTTTCAGTTGAGTGACAGGTCCAGTACGCTGATTTAAAGAGAAAATCAGTTCTTATATGAGTAATGTTTGCACTCAGGGATTTTGATTCGAGGATCAAGGATATTTCTTATTCTTTAAGGAAGTGGGAAATCCAAAGGGTATTGAGGTTGTCCGAGTCCACGGGGTTCCTTCCTATTTTTGAAGGGGTCACTTGAGAATGTCTTTGAGACTCAAGGATGTTAGACTGTCCGTGTCTAGAGTTTCATCTTTTGTACTATGCTTAAAGAAACAGTAGTAGACTCTTGGAAAGGACTGTTCTATGAAGATGAATAAGTTATGTTCCTATACCTCTAGGAAGTCGTCGGGACAATTTGTACGAAGCCCAAGAGGAGGCTAGAAGCTTTTAAGAAGCCGACGGGTCCTTGTACTAAGCCCAAGAGGAGGCTATCATTCCCGGAGGAAGAGATCATTATACGAAGCCTAAGAGGAGGCTGTGAATACTTCTAAGAAGCCGACGGGTCCTTGTACTAAGCCCAAGAGGAGGCGGGGTTGCTTTTAGGAAGCCTGTGGGTCCTTGTACGATGCCCAAGAGGAGGCTGATGCTTTTAAGAAGCCCGTGGGTCCCCAAACCCCGAGAAATTCAAGACAGGCTATTCACAAGGAATAGATCAAGCCAGGAAAGTTCGAGAATTTGGAAGAAACTCAAAGATTCCATTCACGGAGAATACATTCATCTCTGGGAGTAGAGTTTCTTGACAATTCCTAATGAGGACAGCCGAAGAGAAGACTATATCTGGTGATCCTATTGGGGATCTAGCTGTCTATTTCTACGAATAAACGAAACGGCTTTACCTAGTTCTAGACGTAGTTGTCGGGGAAACTCTAAATATCTATACTATTATTACACAATTGATATGAGTTTATGAAAGAAGACTTACAGCTAAACAGCCCCATAATATAGTTATATGTATATGAAAGCGGTAAATGAAAGCGTATAAACACTTACTTGGTTGTAGAGCTTCCATGTTGTTTGGTTAGTTGTTCAACAAAGAAAGATTGAAAACAACAGTATATTTCAAAATCAAAGGAGAAAGTGCTTTGAAAAAGAAAGACTTGGGGCTTACAGCTCAAGGAGAGGCCCAGGGTTTTATCAGTGAACGCACTGTTTGAATTTGTACAGAGGGACTTATACAAGTGACTGAGGCCCAAGAATGTTTTGCTGTACAAAGGGATTTGGGTCTTACACTCTCTCAAGAGGCCCAAAAAATTTTAAATAAAAAGAGTGGGGCTTATAACACGAGGGTAGACCCAGATGATTTTTCGTTTAAAAATGGCGATCGCGCCGAGATTTTCTTTTAACGCAAAGGGGCTTATACAATATCTGAGGCCCAAAAACGGTTTTGGTTAAAAGGGGGTTGGGTCTTACACTCTAATAGAGGCCCAAAAGATTTTGAATGGGTCTTATTGCTCAAGGAGAGGCCCAAAAGTTTTGAGTGGGTCTTATAGCTCAAGGAGAGGCCCAGATGGTTTATTTTTAAACTGGCGACGATCGTGCCGAATTTTAAAAATGTACAGAGGGACTTATACAATAATGAGGCCCAAAATTGTTTCTGTACAAGTGGGTTGGGTCTTACACTCTAATAGATGCCCAAAAAGTGTTTGAAAATGATTTGTGAGGGTTGAATTAATCAAAAACCCTAATTTATTTCCAAAATGTATTTTAATTGAATAAAAATTCAATTAAAATGATCAAAAATTGTTTAACATGTGGGAAACAAATTATGATCTTGGATTAATGCTTCAAAAATCAAGTATTGACCTATAAAATAATTAGAAGTCATTAATCTTTTCAAAATCAAGAGGGAAAAAAATATTTTAAATGTTAAAAACAATTAAAATATTAATTCTTTGAAAAAAATACCAATTATATGAAATAAATAATATTTTTGGGATTTTTTGGAAAAATAAAATATTTTAACATTTTTGTGAATTATTAAAAAAAGAATCAACTCAAAATCATTAAAACTCAGAGAGAAATTAATTTTTGAATCAATTAAATAAAAATCACAAAATTCAAATATTCAAATGTTGGAAAATGGCGCCAATAACAAGGGCAAGAACACGCGCGTGTTCTGAGTTTTCCAGATTTGCATTTTCTATCCAATCTCACTGAATACTTAATCATATCATGCAATCCACATACCAATCAACTCGTTTCAACCTCACGATCATGTCTATGACAATTAATTTCATTTAAATTAAACATAAAATAAGAAATCATGAACAATCCTCAAGTACCCTAGATTCTGCATGAAGGCTGGGATTTTTGATACACGATTCAAACAATGCAATTAATTGAGGGGAAACATTCCATGCATGATTATGAACATATGGCCAAATTATTGTGCTGCAAAAATTGCATGGATCATAGAGTTAGAAGAGCTCATGCTTACCACTTGCAGCTGGTGATCGTGATTTGTGTTGGAGGTGTTACAGATGAGTTGTGATGATCTGAACAGCTTCCCTACACCCTATGGAGTGTGTTTGAATGCTTGGACTTGATTAAAGTTGGCTGGATCACTTCATGGCATCTCAACTGCAACTTGGTTAAAACCTTGAGCAATCGACTGGTGATTCTGAGAAATCAGTGTTCCAGTTGTTGTTTAAGTGTTTGATCAGCTCATATGTGATGTATATGAGGTGTGTGTGTGATTGGTTTGATTGGAAAAGCTCTCAAACTCAAAACCCGATAGTGACTTGCCTTAGAAGGCAAAATTGGAGTGAAAGAAGAGATTTTGAAGAAAGCATCTGTTTGATGGCTTTGGTGTACTCAAACTGATCACAACTGAGCTCTATTTATAGTAGAGCAAGTTTGTTTTGCAAGGAATAGTGAATGGCAACTGCTGAGTAGGTTTGGCCAATGTTGGCAAATGAAAATCCAAGTCTCCTCTAGCGATTGACTAGAGGTTAGGGCACAGGCTGCTGGTTCCCTTGGTCTTGGATAAGTCTTGACTGAATTCAGTTGCTAAGAGCTCATTCCATGCCACGTTGATGCTTCCATTGAATGCTCCAATCCAAAATTTGAGTCTTGTCCCTATTTTGGCAAGTCTAGGTTCAACATGCTATTTCTTGTTCCAAAGACTTTGGAGGCTTGGCTCAGTGATTGTCCCCTTTAGATTCAATCCTCAGATGTGTCCAAAGTGATTACAAGGCTTGGAATTGGTTGATTTTGGCAAATCGACCAAAAGTGCAAAAATCTGCCTTGCCTTGGCAGATTTCAGCAAGGCATCTTGCTAATGTCATATCTCATAGCTCAAATTGAATTTGGTAATGTTCTTGGCCATTTTGGAAAGCCCTTACATGATACAACAACTGTTTGAACATGTTTGGTTTTGATCTATTTTGAATCCAAGTGAAAAATCCCCCTACATTTGGAAAAAAGTAAAGGCAGATTCTGACTTAGTGAAATTTTCACCAAGTGTTGGAACAAAGTGACTTTTCTTGATTTTGATCACTCTATAACTCAAAATCTATGAGGAATTTGGACATAGGTCAGCATGAAGCTTTTGTAGAGGGCAATGTGATCTAAAAATCAAGCTTTGAATGGGGAACAATGGCCTTGTGGTTTAGGAGTTATGGTCCTCCAAAGTTGGCACATTAGTGTCACTTTTTCCATAACTTAAAAATTTTTCTAAGTTTTTATGGTTACCCCTTTTACAAGTTATCCCACTTTCTTTGATTTTTCTTGATGAATGATGATTCAAATCATACATTAACATCATTTTAGGGTTAAAAATCCATTTTGGTGAAAAATCTCAAAAAGTCAAAGTTGACTTTTGTGCACAGTTGACTTTTTATCAGATGAATTCCAAACTGTGCAATTCTTCAGGAAATCATGTCCTTGACCTAAATCAAACTTGATGGACATGTTCCATGGGTGTCATAGGGTATATTGAATCATGTCTTAGGGTTTAGGAGCATGTCCTGGTCAAAAGTCAAAGTTACAGTTGACTTTCCTCGCGAAACCCTAATTGTGGTGCAGATGAAATTGAGACTTGTTGCTCAAGCTTCTTGGATTAATCCATTGTTGCAAGTGGATCAATATAGTATATTAAAGACCCTCAAATCCTCTCTTGAGGTCTTGGCTCATGATTTATCCCAAAATTCAACTTAGGGGTGAATTAGGTCAAGAAACCCTAATTCCTGATTTTTGATGTATGCATCCCCTGAGATCAAATTGACTTGATGATTGGGTCCATGAGGTTCCATGGAGTATATTAGGTTATGTTTTGGATCATTGGCTTGTTCCCAGATGAAAAATTTCCATCTGGAGGCCCTGGTCGACCAAAACCCTAATTTGGTGACACTGTCGATCCTGAGACTTGATCCACCTAGAAGGGAGCAGCCTTGTGCTTAATCCTTGAAGTGGGAGTCCTTTTGATCCATTGTGGATATTCTAGAGGCTAGACAAGTTGAAGATCAAGTTATTCCTTGATTGATCCTTTGTCTAAGGCTCTGAGAGGGCTTAAAACCCTAGTTTTGATTGTAGTGAATGCTCAACAACCCTTGAGGCATTTGATGAGGCATGATGGTTCATCCATATTGTGATGATGATTTGCACAATGATGAGAAATCTTAGTGGTCAAAATTTGAGGTGTGACACCAACCACCTCAACCACTGATAGAAGAATCAAATGTATGGGATGCTAAGCAAACAATAATATCAACAACGACTGAATCACCTAAGGCCAAGGAACCTGAAGTTACCATGAACCAACGACCATGGGTAGATATCATCCACAACAACTGTATGATCAATAGAGGCATGGTAGTCGAATATGTGGCACCATCAATTATTAATGGAGAGATTGAAATATCAATCGAAGAAGAGGATGTGGTAGATGAATTGAAATTCTGGGAGAATGCTATGATACTCTTTGCTCTAGGGGAAGCACCATCAATGAATGCAATCAAGAAGTTTATGGAGAAAAACTGGAATTCAATGCGTTACTTGAGCTCTACTACAATGATGAAGGTTATTTTATTGTAAGATTCAGCAACAAAGAAGACAGAGAGCACATTATGTCACAAGGCCCTTATTTCATTTATGGTAAACCCTTATTCTTACGACAATGGTCATCAGAATTTGAAATGCGCGAAGATCTTCTACGGGTTCTGCCAATTTGGATCACATTGCCAAATCTACGACTACATCTTTGGGGGGACAAAAGTATCTCCAAGATTGCTAGTGCTATTGGCAGACCAATCACCACGGATGAATGCACGGCGAAGAAACTCTGTATCTCAAAAAAGTAGCAATTCTACCTTGCTTAGGAGAGATAGTCCCTGCGGGGAATACCGTTGATCGGGCTTAGGAGATAAGAACTCAGCCGAGGGTATCAGATGGGAAAGTCGCATCTCATACAGTTGATCCTTCGTTCAAGCGTACTGGCCTAGAAGGAGTACTTTGATTCTGCGCTTTGAAATTCAAACGCCTTTGGAGACGCAATCGACGTTTTTTCGATGCTCAACAGTCAAAAACAATTGCCATCTTTAATTTAAAAGCAGAAAAAGTTTTAACAAGTAAATTCATTTTTGTTTCATTTCAAGAATCGCTAATCGTGTTAAAACGCCATTCTGTAAAGCTAAAATAAATAAGAATTACAAACAAAAGCACAAGGGCTCAAATTTTATTGATAAGATGGAGATCAGCCAAACGCGTGATTCCAAAGAGTATATACAAAGTTTGAAAATGGTAATTTACAGGGAAAAGGGCTACGTTGAAACATAACGACCACTATCCTTCTACCAACTTTGAATTCGGGACATCCTGAGCTTCTGTCGAAGATGGTCGTGACTGGAGTTTTCCTCCGATGGATGGTGTAACTGCTGCTGAGGGATTCGCCTCGGTTGAACATAGTTACTTGCCATTATCCCTAATTTTTGCCTAGATTGTACTTTGATGTTTCCAACCCATCGGGATGATTTTTCCCATGTCTCTAACTTTTGCCTAGACCGCCCTTTCGGGTTTTCAATCCACCTAGACGTTTTTTTTAGGCGAAGTATTTCTTGACTACATCAACATTCGTGGGGTAGGCAAATTCCTCTCCGTCCATGGTTGTAAGTCTCAAGGCATCGCCTGAGAAAGCTTTCGTGACCACATAGGGGCCATCATAATTTGGGGTCCATTTGCCCCGAGAGTCAGTGAGAAACGATTGTATATTCTTGAGCACGAGGTCTCCTTTTCTGAAGACGTGAGGTCTGACCTTTTTGTCGAACGCCTTCTTCATTCTCTGCTGATACAACTGACCGTGGCATAATGCCGTGATTCGCTTCTCTTCAATCAGGTTTAATTCGTCGTGTCGACTTTGACACCATTCAGCTTCTGAAAGCTTAGCTTTCATCAATACCCAGATTGATGGGATCTCTACTTCTATGGGGAGAACTGCCTCCATGCCATATACTAGAGAGAAAGGGGTTGCCCCTGTTGAAGTGCGGACAGATGTTCGATAACCGTGAAGAGCAAAGGGTAGCATTTCGTGCCAATCTTTGTAGGTTACAACCATCTTCTGAACAATCCTCTTGATGTTCTTGTTAGCCGCTTCTACCACTCCGTTCATCTTGGGTCGGTAGGGAGATCAGTTATGGTGTTCGATCTTGAACTCTGCACACAACTCTTTCATCATCTTATTGTTCAAGTTAGATCCATTATCAGTAATGATCTGGCTTGGAACACCATAACGGTAGAGGATATTGTTTTTGATAAATTGGACCACCACTTGTCGGGTTACATTAGCGTACGACGCTGCTTCGACCCACTTGGTAAAATAGTCAATGGATACCAGGATGAACCGATGTCCGTTTGAAGCCTTAGGTTCGATCAAGCCAATCATGTCGATTCCCCGTATGGAAAAAGGCCACGGGGAAGAAAGAACTTTGAGATGTGATGGCGGTACATGAATTTTGTCGGAGTATATCTGACACTTGTGACACCTTCTCATGTACTTGTAGCAGTCAGATTCCATTGTCAACCAGTAATACCCTGCTCTCAGAATTTTTCTCGCCATTGTGTGTCTGTTGGCATGAGTGCTAAAGGATCCTTCATGAATTTCTTTCATAAGCATGTCTGCTTCTGGTCTGTCTACGCATCGGAGCAAGACCAAGTCAAAATTCCTCTTATAAAGAGTGTCACCGCTCAGGAAGAAGCTTCCAGCCAGTCTTCTGAGGGTTTTCTTGTCTTTTCTGAGTGCCCCAGATGGGTACTCTTGTTTCTGAAGGAAGCATTTGATATCGTGATACCAAGGTTTATCGTCTATGACTGCTTCAATCGTGAAGATGTAAGCGGGCCGTTCTAGGCGCATTATGTCGATCTTAGGTAAGTCGTTCCATTGACCTACACTAATCATAGAAGAGAGAGTGGCTAAGGCATCAACCATGTTGAAATTCTGGTATCAGACGTGTGATGTTAAGGTGCGATGTCACAACAACACACTCTGCACAATGGACAGAATAAATAACACTAAGAATTGTTGACCCAGTTCGGTTACAACCAACCTACTATGGGGGCTACCAAGCCAGGGATGGAATTCACTACTTGTAGATATAATTTACAGACTCAATAACCCGTTGACAATCTCCTAAACTTATACTCTACTAATGACTTCCTACCTAAGAAACCACCTAGGTATGAGAACACCACTCAATCCCTTACAAACTCTCAAAGAAACCACTTTGAGTACCCTTGATCTTGCTTCCTAGCTTCGATCAAGCAACCACTCTCTATTGCTTCACAACTTCTAGAGAGGACAGAAACACAACACCTATTCAAACCCTAGAATAGTGTAAATACAAGCACTCTAAACAAACTCTAGACGCTAAGCCTCCAGCTCCTGATCTTCTGAATGTTTTCTGTCACCTTTTCCTTTGGTCTTGTGCGCTTTATATAGCTCCTTGAATTGGTTTTGGACTTGCTACAATATCTCCCAGATTTGTTATTTAAAACTGAATATTTAAAACAGATTTTCTCCTAAAATCTTTTTAAATCTTCAACCTTTTAAATCTCCTACAAATCTGCACCAGATCTCCTATGCAGCAGCAAATATCTATCCCAAGATATTCACATCCAATGAGACAGTTTGCTCTCCACAATTCCAGCTAATACGCAACCCTAACAACATCATTACCTGTTGTTGTTAATTCTGCAGATCTGATGTCACAACATCGCCATGTGACATCAGACACCCAACTTCAGCAATTAATTACTCAACACAGCCCAATGTTAATACTTCAATGTTGCAACATCAGCACCTTGACATCAACATTGAATATACTTTGTTTTACCAAAATTCCAGCCAATCCAAGAACTAACAATCTCCCCCTTTGGCTAATTTTGGCTAAAAAAATCTCTGCACTCTGCACCTTCAGAGACTTCAGCAGCGGAAAAACTTCAATCAAAAATCTTGAAACCTTCATCAGCAGCAGTTTGACAATTTTCATAGTCTTCATCACTTGATCTGCTGCAGCACCATCTTCATTATTGACAACAGCCAATTGACGCTCCCCCTAAAAAATACGAGCCAGCATCACAGTTGTTCAGTAGCTCACAATGTGCAGCACTTCTCTCCCCCTTGATGTCTGCTTGGCTGCACTCTTCAAATGATATCTTCACTAGCTCAATCTACACTCCCCCTCAATAACTGCATCAGCATTTTAGCAGCATTTGGCTTTCTCTGATACTCTAGACTCTCTTGGCTATTTTCTCCCCCTTTTTAGCCACAATTAGACAAGCTTCAATTAGAAGCCCTATTAACTATAGTCAGTACACCCTAGCTCTGATTGTTAGCCTCTCAGTTAGCAACCAGGCAAAATAAATCATAGAAGGAAACTAAAAACATAAACAGGTGCATATAACAGCACAATATTCAAATTACATAACCAAGCACATTAAGTGCAGAAGCAAGGACAGAAAATAAAGCTAACACTACTAATTAAGAAGGCAAGCATTAAAAGCTTGAATCATCTGAGCTGAGATCATCATTATCTTCTTCATCACCAGGTCCATCATCAACATCCTTGCTCGTGTTGGCTGCTTCACCTTCCTTTGCTGCCAATCTCAGAGTCATGACAAGTCTTTCAAATTTTTGTTTCCTTTCAGTACTAACTCTTATGACTTCATCTAACTCCTTGCAAGCCTCCTCTAGTTCTGTAATCAACCCAGTCTTGGCTGGTGACTGTTGTGATGTTGAAGCAGATGTCTTGACACTGTCAGGAACATGTTTTCCTTCAAACAACTTGTAATGGACTGACAAGGCAGGCTTCCTTTTGCAAACAACATCTGAATGATGTAGAATTCCAGGATGTTGAGACAATATAATCCCACAAATGAGAGAGGGAAAAGCAATGGGCATCTTCACATCATTTATAGCAGCATGCTCAATTGTATGATCATAGATGTAGGAGCCATAGTCAATTTTTTGCTTTGTCCCAACTGCATAAATTATCTTCCTCAATCCAACAGAAATTGTGGTCCTGTGACTAGTAGGAACCCAGTTGACAACACCTATTCTGTCCAGAATAGCATATTTCACACTCAGTTTGCTAGTTGGTAGCTTTTCTTTTAATGGCCATACTCTAACCTGTCCAGCAGTAATTTCCTTGGACACTTCATTATCTGTATCCTCCAGTTCTGTATACTCTGCATCCTCTCTTTCTAAGTAGTTGTTGACAATCTTAGGTGAGAACTCAACACATTTTCCTCTGACAAAGACCTTCATATAATCTGGACTGCTCTGGTTAGAGATATTTATAGGCAGATTTACTATGAATTCCTTTACCAGCCCATCATAACACCTTGAAAAACCACACACAGTTTTCATTAATCGAGCAGCTTTAATTCCTTCCATCACTTCTTTAATCTCCAAGGCTTCTTTGCCAATCTCTCTCTCAAGAGCAATTCTCCTTTGGCAAATGAACTTCCACATATAGGCATTGCTTGCATGGTGGAAGGAGATGTTATCCACAGGCACATCTGGGACTTTGTCTGCAATCCTTTTTGCAATAGATTTTCTGACATGAGTGATGTTCTGAACATCATCCTCATCATCATGCTCAGACTCAGATTGTTCCACAATCTTCCTCTTTCTTGGAGTCACTTTGACCTTGCTCCAAGCTTTAGTTGGCCCAACAACAGTCTTTTTCTTCTTATTATCTGAAGCCTTCTTTGGATACGATTCACCCTGCTTTTCTTTCCTTGTCCTTAGTCTCTTAGCCAGACCAGGCACTGCTCTTCCAATGACTTCATCATCAGATAAGTCATCAACATTAATCACATCAGTACTCATTAACTCTGAGTGACCTTTCAGCATCCTGACGTCATAGTCTGATGTTATAACATCAACCTGAACATCATTAGTTGAACTACCTTCAAGAGAAATCCACTGATAGCAGTTATCTTTGGTTCTGGCACCCTTCATAACAATCTGATTATGCTCATCAGAAACCACACACTCATCCTTAGTGTAGTTTACCTTGTAACCTTCATCATACAACTGGCTTATGCTTATCAAATTTGCATTTAATCCACTGACAAACAGAACATTGTCAAGTTCAGGTCTACCATCACCTTTCATTTTCCCAACTCCTGCAACAACACCTTTTTCTCCATTGCCAAACATAACCTCATGAGAGGGACAATGACTGACTTCAGCAAACATGGATCTACATCCAGACATGTGTTTGGAACACCCACTGTCAAAATACCATGTTCCTTCTTTAAACTCTTTGTCAGCCATGTGAGCCAATAAGCACTTCACCTTCTCCTTAGGTACCCATTGTTTAACAACTTTGGGCCTGTACTCTCTCCATCTGTTTTGAGGTTGAGGGTATCCATGCAGCTTGTAGCAAGAGTACTGCATATGTCCAAACCTTCCACAATAATAGCATCTCACCCTTTCATCTCTGAATCTTCTGCCATGATGAGATTGCTTAGGCTGCCAGCCATAATGTGGTCTCCTCCTACCATAACTGGCCTGCCTTCTATTATGTTGGAATCTTCTCCCATAAGAAGGCTGAGAAAGCTGTTTCCTGGATTGTCTCCCATGATGGTGTAGCTTTCTTCTTCCATAGATATGAGGAACAACATTGGTGTATCCATATCCATAACCATACCAGTTGTCCTGATGTTGAGACACCTGATGAGACATGTGTTGTTTGAACTGAGCAGCTTGCATGCTCTTGTGGTATTGTGGGGGCATATACTGACTAGCTCCTTGTGGCTGCTTTCTCGTCTGATTAGGACCAGTCTTCTTCTCAATCTTCTTAGGTTGTGAAACATCAGCTTTCTTAGGGGTAGGATCCTGCTTCTTTAGCTGATGTTGAGATAAAAGTTGTGACACTTCCTTCTTTGAACCTGAAGTGCTTTCTTCTGAAGTTCCCTTATCATCAGCCACATAACCTATCCCAGCTTTGTCATCAGCAGCTTTTTCTGACTGAAGGATCTTATCAAGAGTATCTGTACCACAGCTCAGCATCCTAACAGACTTGGTCATATGATCAAGGTGACCTTTAACCAGTACAACTTCATTTTCTAGATCAGCTTTTTCATTCTCAAGCTGAGCAATCTGTTGCTTGTGGCACTTGTTTTCTTGACAAATCTCATCACTTTTTAGACACAGCTCTTGATAGGTGGATGCTAACTCCTCATAGGTTATTTCTCCATTACTAGAATCATCATCAGAAACAACAACTCCTGTTAAAGCTCTCACATGCTTTGCTGACTCACCTTCACTTTCACTATCAGAGTTAGACCAGGAAACTGTCATGCCCTTCTTCTGCTTTTTCAAGAAGGTGGGACATTCTTTCTTGACATGCCCATATCCTTCACACTCAAAGCACTGAACTCCTTTATCTTGGGCAGTTTTCTCTTCATCCTTCTCTTTTGACTTGCTGATGTCAGAAGATATGTTCTTGACATTAGGCCTAGAGTTATTATTCATTCTCCTGAATACTTTGGTGAACTGTCTTCCCAACATCACTATGGCCTGAGATAGATCCTCCTGTGATTCAGAACTCTTTCCTTTTTCTTCTGCATCATTTGACACCAAGGCTATACTCTTTGGCTTCTTTTCTGGTTCTTCCTCATTCAACCCAAGTTCAAAAGTTTGAAGAGATCCAATGAGCTCATCAACTCTCATCTTGCTGATGTCTTGTGATTCTTCAATGGCAGTTACCTTCATCTTATACTTCTTAGGTAGGGACCTAAGGATCTTCCTCACAAGCTTTTCATCTGACATCTTCTCACCAAGAGCACTGGATGCATTAGCCAGCTCCAGAACATTCATGTGGAAGTCATGAATAGTCTCATCTTCCGTCATCTTCAGGCCTTCAAATTTTGATGTGAACAGCTGAAGTCTTGACATCTTAACTCTAGATGTTCCTTCATGTGTAGCCTTCAAAATATCCCATGCTTCCTTAGCAACTTCACAGGTATTGATTAACCTGAATATATTCTTATCCACTCCATTGAAGATTGCATTTAGAGCTTTGAAATTTCCAAGGGCAAGCTCATCTTCTTCCTTGGTCCATTCTTCTTCAGGATTTGGCTTTGAGGTACCTTCTTTATCTTTGACAGCGTCATCTTTCTCACACACAACAGGTGCTTTCCATTCTTTAATAACAACCTTCCAAGCTCTGTTGTCCAAGGATTTTATGAAAGTGGTAATCCTTGGCTTCCAATAGTCATAATTGGACCCATCCAAAATAGGGGGTCTGTTGACGAATCCTCCAACTTCTTTGTCCATCTTTACACCTGTCATACCCCAAATTTTGACCACTAAGATTTCCCATCATTGTGCAAATCATCAGCACAATATGGATGGACCATCATACCTCATTAGTCTCCCCAAAGGTGGGCGAGCATTCACTACAAACAGGATTTAGGGTTTCAAGCCCTCGCAGAGCTCTTAGACAAAGGATCAATAAAGGAATGACATGATCTTCAACTTGTCTAGCCTCTCAAATATCCACAATGGATCAAGAGGACTCCCACTTCAAGGATTAAGCACAAGGCTACTCCCTTCTAGGTGGATCAAGCCTCAGGATCGCCAGTGTCACCAAATTAGGGTTTGGTCGACTAGGGCCTCTAGATGGAAATTTTCCTCTGGGCACGAGCCAATGCTTCAAAGCATAACCTAAAATGCTCCATGGAACATCATAAACCCCGTCATCAAGTCAATTTAGCCTCAGGGGATGCATACATAAAAAATCAGGAATTAGGGTTTCTTGACCTAATTCACCCCTAAGTTGACTTTTGGGACAAAACACGAGCCAAGACCTCAAGGCATGATTTGAGGGTCTCCAACATACCACGTTTATCCATTTGCAACAATGGATTGACCCAAGAAGCTTGAGCAACAAGTTTCAATTTCATCTGAACCACAGTTAGGGTTTCGCGAGAAAAGTCAACTGTAGCTTTGACTTTTGACCAGGACATGCTCCCAAGCCATGGGACACGATTAAATACACCCTATAACACCCATGGAACATGTCCATCAATTTTGATTTAGGTCAAGGACATGATTTCCTGAAGAATCGCACAGTTTGGAATTCATCTGATAAAAAGTCAACTGTGCACAAAAGTCAAACTTTGACTTTTTGAGATTTTTCATAAAAATGGTTTTTTAACCCTAAAATGATGTTAATGTGTGATTGGAATCATCATTCATCAAGAAAAATCAAAGAAAGTGGGATAACTTGTAAAAGGGGTAACCATAAAAACTTAGAAATTTTTCTAAGTTATGAAAAAAAGTGGCAAGGGTACCAACTTTGGAGGATCATAACTCCTAAACCACAAAGTCATTTTCCCCAATCCAAAGCTTGATTTGTAGCCCTCATGGCCCTCTACAAAAACTTCAACTAGACCTAAGTCTAATTCATTAAGGATTTTGAGTTATGCTTGGATCAAAATGGCTAAAAACCTAAAATTGACATTTTTCAGCACTTAGCCAAAAATCTGCCTTGTAATTTCAGCACAATGTCCCAACTTCAAGGCTATTTTTCTCCATGATCCAAGTTAAACCAGGTCTAGGGCCAAACATCAAAGTTGAAGTACGTCATCTAAGCTTTCCGAAAAGTCCTAGAACGTCCATGTAGCATACTCGAGCAAGGAGTTATGGATCTTACAAAAGGCCTTGCTGAAGCTGAATTTTTCAAGGCAGATTTGCACATTTTGTGTGCCACACGAATTTTCAAGCCTTGTCATTAGTTTGGACACATCTAAGGATCAAATCCAAGTGGGATGATCTGATCCATGAACCTCCCAAGTCCAAGGAACAAAGAAAAGCATGCCAAAGCCTAGAAATCCCTAAAAGAGGGACAAAACTCCAATTTTGGTTTGGAGCATTTAATGGATGCTTAGAGGTGGCATGGACTGAGCCATTCTCATCTGAAATCAGTCGAGACTTATCCAACAACTAGGGAACCAAAGCTCTGAGCCCTAACCTCTAGTCAATGGCTAGAGGAGACTTACATTTCCATTGGCCAACATGGAACAAACACCTGCTGCAGTTGTCATTCACTGTGGATCCCAAAACAAACTTGCTCCACTATAAATAGAGCTCATTTGTGTTCAGTTTGAGTACACCAAAGCCATCAAACAGATGCTTTCCTCAAATTCTCTCTTTCACTCCAAAATGCCTTCGTTAGTAAGGAAATTCTGAGTTTTTGAGCTAGAGAGCAATTCCACTCAAACTAATCACACACACACCTCATATATATCATATGTAAGCTATGCAAACCATCAAAAGTGACCTGTAATCACAACATCACAAAGTCACCTCTCAAAACCTCAAAATGACACTTTTTTTCATTTTTCAAGCCATTTCTTTATTCAGTCACTTTCCAAGCCAGATAAAACCTCAAACACACTCTAAATATCATCCTTGAACTGTCCCAAATGGTGCCACACATCTGGAACACCATTTGAGAGAGTTGGCATTTTGGCCGTTTTTGACCATTTCGCGAGAAAGTGCACAAACTTGCTCCAGAGGTTTCCAGGCGATTCCAACCATCCTAAAAGCTTCTAAGAGGTCATTTGAGGTTGTCCAAAGCATCAAATCATTTCTGGAACAAAGCACTTGGTATGTTGTTCAAAATCTCCAAAAAAAGAGGTAAAATTCACAACTTGAATTCTTTGAATCATGCTTTCCTTTGTTGTCCACATACATGCATCATATTGAACAATTCTTGAGGCAAAAATGTAGTCCTTAATGTGTATGTTGTGATCCTCCCACTGTTTGCATTTTGACATGTTTTTATGTGGAATTTTGGTTATTTCAAAACCATGTACAGTTCTATTTTTTTTCATTGGTGTGTTCTATACATTAAGTTTTAGTTTGCATGAGTAACACCATTGGATTCCTTGCGAAAAATCGGTCAAGATAGGTTTTTACGGATTTCAATTCCGATGAAAATTGAGAGAGTTACGCGCGTTGGAAATTTTACGCGAAACGACGTCGAAAACACGTGCAGTTTTGGTTTTTTTTTATTTCTGCGTTTTGTGTGTTAATTTTCTGCCCGCGTGAGTGATACCATTGGATTTCTTGCGAAAAATCAGTCAGGATAGGCTCTTGCGGATCTTGATTCGGTTAAAAATTGAGAGAGTTACGCGTGTTGGAAATTCGACGCGGAACGATGTTTTTAAATGTAGCAGCTCTGGTTTTTTATCGCTGCGTTTTGTACGTTGAGTTTCGGCGTACGTGTTCGATACCATTGGATTCCTTGTGAAAAATTGGTCAGGATAGGCTTTGCGGATCTTGATTCGGTTAAAAATCGAGAGAGTTACGCATGTTGGAAATTCGACGCGGAACGATGTTTTTAATCGATAGCAGTTTTTGTTTTTTAATTTCTGCGTTTTGTGTGTCAATTTTCCGTGTGCGTGAGTAATACCATTGGATTCCTTGCGAAAAATCGGTCAGGATAGGCTCTTGCGGATCTTGATTCGGTTAAAAATCGAGAGAGTTACGCGTGTTGGAAATTCTACGCGGAACGATGTTTTCAAAACGATAGCAGTTTTGGTTTTAATTTCTGCGTTTTATACGTCGATTTTCCGTGTATGTGAGTAATACCATCGGATTCCTTGCGAAAAATTGGTCAGGATAGGCTCTTCCGGATCTTGATTCCGATAAAAATTGAGAGAGTTATGAGTGTTTGAAATTCGATAAAAACGTGTTGAAAATTAAAGTTTCGGTACTCGTTTTTACCCCAAAAGAAATGTCGGAGATGATATTTTGATATCTTTCCTCTTTTTCTTACTTTTTATTTTCAAAACTCAACCAATTTTTTTCACATAGCAAAAAATCACCATTTTCCAATTCATACCCCATAATATTTTAATCCACAAAAAATCACAAAAAAAAAGTATTATTTTTAATATATTTAAAAATAGTGTTTTATATTGTTTTAAATGCTTTTAAAATGATTTCTTTTTTTTTTTCTTGATTTTTAAAACCAAAATGATTTTAAATATTTATGTTGATAAAATATTTTTTTTCATAAACTTTAATCATTATTTAATGATTTTATTTGATATTTTTATCATTTTTTACTTAATTTTTCTTGAAAAAATGCCAGAAAAATGAAATTGGGGTTTTCTTTGATTTTCACCCTAACAAATCTTTTTTAAACTCTTTGGGCCTCTATTAGAGTGTAAGACCCAATCCCCTTTTAACCAAAACAATTTTGGGTCTCACTTATTGTATAAGTCCCTCTGCGTTAAAAGAAAACTTCGGCGCGATCGCCATTTTCAAACGAAAATCAACTGAGCTTCTCTTTGAGCTGTAAGTCCCATTTCTTTTCATTTTTTAACACTTGGGCCTCTATTAGAGTGTAAGACCCAACCCTTTTTTAACGAAATAATTTTGGGCCTCAGCTATTGTATAAGTCCCGATACGTTAAAAATCTCGGCGCGATCGCCATTTTCAAACTGAAAATATTTTGGGCCTCTCCCTGAGTTGTAAGCCCCATCTTTTGTACAAAAATACACTTTGGGCCTCTAATAGAGTGTAAGACCCAACCCCTCTTTTTTTGTATTTTCTCATTTTTCATATTGTTTTTTAATGATTTGGAAAATTAATAACTCCCTCAATTTTGATTATTTTTTATTGGTTCTTTTTCTGAAAAATCACAAAAATAGTAAAATATTTTATTCTACAAAAAAAATCAAATTTATATTATTTATTTAATATAGTTAGTATTTTTGTGAATAAATTCATTTTTAATTGTTTTTTAAGCATTTTAAAAGTGAATATTCATCTTGAAAATAAAGACTATGGGTCTCCCCTCGTGTTGTAAGCCCCATTTCTTTTCTTTAAACTCTTTGGGCCTCTAATAGAGTGTAAGACCCAATCCCTTTGTAAATACCAAAATTTTGGGCCTCAGTCACTTGTATAAGTCCCACGGTGTTTCCAAAACTTCGGCTCGACCGTCGCCTTTTTCAAAATTAACCATTGGGCCTACCCTCGAGTAGTAAGACCCATTTCTTTTCTTAAAACTCACTTGGGCCTCTAATAGAGTGTAAGATCCATCCCTTTGTACAGAAAACCTTTCTTGGGCCTCAGTCACTTGTATAAGTCCCTCTGTACAAATTCAACAATGCGCTCACTGATAAAACCCTGGGTCTCTCCTTGAGCTGTACGCCCCAAATCTTTCTTTTTCAAAACACTTTCTCCTTTGATTTTGAATATACTGTTGTTTTCAATCTTTCTTTGTTGAACAACTAACCAAACAGCATGGAAGCTCTACAACCGAGTAAGTATTTACCCGCTTTCATTTACCGCTTTCATATGTATATAACTGTATTGTGGGGCTGTTTCACTGTAAGTCTCCTTTCACAAACTCATATATATATATATATATATATATATATATATATATATATATATATAACTGTATTGTGGGGCTGTTTCGCTGTAAGTCTTCTTTCATAAACTCATATCAACTGTGTAATAATAGTATAGATATTTAGAGTTTCCCCGGCAACTACGTCTAGCAATCACTCTTAAACAGTCAAAACTAGATCCACATAGGATTACCAGACACAGTCTTCCCTCCTCTTGGGGTTAAACAATATGGAGATGTGAAAGGCAGATTCTTTTTGAACCCTTTCTCAGACTGTCACTCTTAGAAATAGACTGAACTAGATCCCCAATAGGATCACCAGATACAGTCTTCTCTTCGGATGTCCTCATTAGGAATCGTCAAGAAACTCTACTCCCAAAGATGAATGTATTCTCCGTGAATGGCATCTTTGAGTTTCTTCCAAATTCTCAAACTTTCCTGACTTGATCTATTCCTTGTGAATAACTTGCCTTGAATTTCTCGGGGTTTGGGGACCCATCGGCTTCTTAAAAGCATCGGCCTCATCTTGGGCATCGTACAAGGACCCACAGGCTTCCTAAAAGCAACCCCGCCTCCTCTTGGGCTTCGTACAAGGACCCTACGGCTTCTTAGAAGTATTCATAGACTCTTCTTAGGCTTCGTATAATGATCTCTTCCTCCGGGAATGATAGCCTCCTCTTGGGCTTAGTACAAGGACCCGTCGGCTTCTTAAAAGTTTCCAGCCTCCTCTTGGGCTTCGTACAAATTGTTCCGACGACCTCCTAGAGGTATAGGAACAGAACTTAGTCATCTTCATAGAACAGTCCTTTCAAAGAGTCTACTACTGTTTCTCAAAACATAGTACAAAAGATAAAACTCTAGACACGGACAGTCTAACTTCCTTGAGTCTCAAAGACATTTTCAAGTGACCCATTCGTTAAATAGGAAGGAAACCCGCAGACTCGGACAGTCTCAATACCCTTTGGATTTCCCGTTTCCTCAAAGAGAAGGAAATATCCCTGATCCTCAAATCAAATCCTTGAGTACAGTGTTACTCATATAAGAACTGATTTTCTCTTTTAAAATCAGTATACTGGACCTGTCACTTAACTGAAACAGTTACCATAGCCTCCTCTTGGGCTTTGTTTCATGATTCTTCCCAGCGAAGCAAACGTTTAGCCTCCATCTCGGGCTTCGTACGAGATACCAAAATTCTCCCCAGCGGAGTCAAACAACATTTAGCCTCTCTCTCGGGCTTTGTACGAGACACATAAGAGACTCCCTCGTTGAGTCAATCACCCCTTTCGCCTCCATCTCGAGCTTCGTACGAGATACAAAGACTCTTTTGTTGAGTCAAACCTTTAGCCTCCATCTCGGGCTTCGTACGAGATACAAAGACTCTCTTGTTGAGTCAAACTTTCAGCCTCCATCTTGGGCTTTATACGAGATACAAAAAGGTTCTTATTGAGCTAAATAAACAACAACCTCCATCTCGGGCTTTGTACGAGATACAAAGACTCTCTTGTTGAGTCAAACCTTGTAGCCTCCATCTCGGGCTTCGTACGAGATACAAAGACTCTCTTGTTGAGTCAAACTTTTAGCCTCCATCTCGGGCTTCGTACGAGATACAAAAACACTCTCTTGTTGAGTATAAAAGATTCTCCTGTTGAGTCAAACCTTTTAGCCTCTCTCTCGGGCTTTGTACGAGACACATAATAGCCTCCTCTTAGGCTTTGTATAAGAAAACCACTGGTTGATCCAATCAACCTTTTAGCATTAAAGTTGTGCCTCGTTCACAGTATACAAACATCAACAACTCCTTCCCCTTCATCTAATCGCTGTAAGCGGCAAGCCTCTAGATCATCTACATCCATGCCACTGTCCCTCTTTTAGCATGAGAAATTCCTAAGGAAAGATAGCATTGCTCTACATTGAGTTAAAGTCTTCTCCTTCAGGTTGGAACTCCCCTATAAAGGAAATTATGGCATTATCGGATTCACATATCTCGGTTAAAGTAATTCTCCTTTATAAACAATTGTGACATACAACCCCCTCTTTAGAGATGACAAATTCTCTCTAAAGTACTACCCTTTCGCTTCACGTCTTGGGCTTTGAACAAGACACCAAAAACACCCAATTTTCTCCCATAGAATAGGAGGAACTACGAACGCTCTGATTTCCCTGTTTCGGTAAACAGGAATACGTAGGCATAAGATCGAAAGAAAAGATCTTAGCGAGTACACTAAACAAAAAAATCAAATCCCATATCTCCATCAATCAAAAGCAGTAATTCAAAAAGCATCAGTCCTAACATCCTAATCCTTGTTCCCTACCAGAAACCTTCTGTCAAGGTAAAAAGAAAGAAGACCGTATTGGCGAAAATACAAATAACCAATACAAAGGCCCCCCCACATTGATAGCATTCGTAACCTAACAGACCGCTGTTTAAACTCAGTATGCAAAGCAGGGTTAATTGGAGACATCTATTTCCCTTCCTTATTCAGCTCACAATAGGATAAAAAATGAATCGACCTGTAGTTTAAGCTCAAACCGTAGAGAGCGACCAGCGCTTAAGAACCGCGTCCAAAATCGCTCGCTACAGAAAAATGGCGCCCACCGTGGGGCCTATCTCTTCAGCTTCTTTCCTTTTTCCTCCTTTTCACCTCTTTGGTTGAAACCACGGATTGGGGATTCCGCCGGGGAACCCATTTTCTGTCAGGAACTTAGGATTCTTAGCTTTAAAGGTCTAGGATGTTTAGGACAAATATATATACTACTTTTCCTAATTGCTATACGTGTTTATTTTTCTGCTAATGGGAATGCGGGTGATGCCGTATGTGGAAAGATTGAGTATATACTTAAGATAAGTGATGGCGACAGGGTCGACCATCAACCTCAGTGGAGGCTGACCAACGCAACCCATTCACTCTTCTAGCCAATGGGCCGGTTGTTAAGTCTGAGAAGCTGAGGAGCCAAACCCTTTCGTAGTGCGGAAACTATCGAAAATAGTTGTTACGCGATACTACCCTCATTTGAGGCTGGTGATCTATTCTCGGTGAATGGCACTTACTCTAAGATTGCTCTACAACTCGCTGGCGATCCACTTGTTGTTTTGCTTTCCTGGGAGGAGCTGATGATAATGAGTACAGGTATAAAAATCACTTTAGTATAAACCTTTGGGGATGGGTAGAGCCTTGACTTCATGACAACGACCCTTTGACCCCATGTTTTTTCTATGTTTTTGTGTGCTGCATTCATGCATTCATTTAATAAAACATTAAAACATTCAAAAAACTTCTCTTCTAGTCTCTCTGTTTTTCAAATTAAACTAAGATTTTGATTGCAAATATTAGAGAAGAGGATTACACTAATGGATTTCGGTAGAAGGAGAACTCACCAGTATACCTTCAAGGTTCCAAAACTAGAGGATTTGAGAAGGTTAGCGAGGATGATCACTAACCCAGAGCTTTCAGAGCCAAGCACGGAGGTTTACTACCACTATTAAGAGTCCATGTGATTGAGGGAATCATGGATGCGCTCATTCAGTTTTATGATCCGGTTTATCACTGTTTCACATTCCCGGATAACCAGCTCGCACCAACGCTGGAGGAGTATTCTTACCTGATCGATCTACACATTACAGATCGAGCTCCATTTTCTAGACTGGAAGAAATTCCAAAGAATCAGACCATTGCAAGAGCAATTCATTTGGACGAGTCCGAGGTCAGGACTCACATAACTACCAAGGGTGGCATCCAAGGTTTGCCAGCCCAGTTCTTGACAAAGAAAGCCCTGTATTTTGCTAGTATAGGAAACGTGACTGCTTTTGAAAGCATCATTGTCTTGCTCACCTACGGGTTATTTTTGTTTCCTAACATTAATAACTTCGTCGATATTAACTCCATTAAGGTTTTTCTCATTGGAAATCCTGTGCCGACTTTGCTCGCAGATGCGTATCATTCTGTACACTTGGTAAATTTGTACAGCGGAGGGGAGATCACATGCTGTGTACCTTTGCTTTACAAATGGTTTATCTCTCACTTGCCCAAGTCTGCTGCTTTTTGGGATTGCAAGAGTGCCTTACGTTGGTCGCAGAAGATCATGTCTCTTACCAACTCTGATATAGATTGGTGTAATAGGATTTATGAGGGAATCAGGATCATTGACCGTTGTGGAAACTTCCCCAATGTACCCCTTATAGGAACTAAATGAGGAATCAACTACCATCCGGTATTGGTTCGCCGTCAATTTGGATACCCGATGAGGCACATCCCACTGGGTGTTCATCTGGAAGGTCTTTTCTTCAAGGAAGGAGAAAATGACAGAGCACTGAAGATGGAAATAGTGCACGCTTGGAAACATGTTCTTAAGAAAGGACGAGAGTCTCTGGGAAAATCGAACTGTGTCTCGATGGAGCCTTAACTCCATTGGGTACAAACTAGAGCTCTCAAGCTAAAGATGCCTTATCCTCGTTACGGAATTCTTCCGCTGAGGGAATATGTCATGTACTTCATGACGGAAACTGAAAAGCTTCAGGTTACTCTCAACAAAATTCAAAAAGAGAGAAGGTCTTGGAAGAACAAGTACCGCACCCTCGACATAGAGTGCATCAAAATACAGCAATTACTGAAAGAAAAAGATGCTCTGATTGAAATTTTGGAGCAACATGCTGTAAATAATCAAGACGACCAAAGGAATTTGCTCGCTCCTTTCACTTGGCAAAGGAATGACAACCCGACAACGGCCCAAGAGCCCCGGTCAAAGAAAAGGAAGATACCAGAATCAGCACCTGATTTCTCTTCAGAGAGGACTCAGGACCCATTAGTTTAGGTTTCTATTTCTGCACTTTGTAATCTACTGTATTTCCATTTCCGTAATCCTTTGAATTCAATAAAAAGGGGTTTCCCCACCGTTTGATATTTGCAATCTAATTGTTGAAGTTCATTTTAATTAAAACCTTAAACAATTAATATAATCATTGCATTCATCATTCTCACATCGCGTATTCTTCTTACCTACGAATCTCACGTTTGTGTCTCGGTTCTAGAGTCAAACTGTCTCATTCGTACAATACTCGGGCTAATCGTCAGAAAAATATGGATGATCTTGAGGAAGAAAACAGAGAGTTGAAAGAAGAAATCGACGCTCTAAGAGAGGATATGAGAAAGCTTCGTAACTACATGCAAGCCATGGCAGAAGCTCAGCTACAAAGAACTGTGATCTCAGAGATCACCTCAATGCCCATAGTGGAAAAGAATGATCCTAGGTATCAGATACCGAAAGATCGCCCTTGGGGCATGCCTGTCAACTATATCCCAGGAGGATATGTTCCGCCGATCACTGAAGATCAGGGAATCACAACAGAAGCCGCTGGGCCTGAAGGTTACAAACTTCGAGAAAGCGAAGATGCCAGGGGCATACTGAAGACTCCTGAAGGTTACAAACTTCGGGAAACGCCAAGACTCACTGTCGTAGTCACGGTACCACCCCCTGTGGTGCACACTGTCCTGGAAGGACAGATTCCACCAATACCTGCTGATAAAAAGGAAACTATGTTTGACAGAATGGAGGAATTCCAGGAGCAGTTCTTGGAAATGCAGAAGGAACTGCAAGCCATTCGCGGTCAGGATCTATTCGGAAAGGACGCCGCAGACCTCTGCTTGGTCCCCAATGTGAAAGTCCCGCACAAATTTCAAGTGCCCGACTTTGAAAAGTACAAGGGTAACTCTTGCCCTCAGAGCCATCTGGTGATGTACGCTCGGCGGATGTCAGCTCAGACGGAGAATCAGGACCTACTGATTCACTACTTCCAGGATAGTTTAACCGGTGCCGCATTAAAATGGTACATGGGTTTAAACCGTGCTACGATCAGCACATTCAGAGATCTTGGCACTGCCTTTGTCCAACAATACAAATACAATTTGGACATGGCACCCGACAGAGATCAACTCAGATCAATGTCGCAAAAGGACAAGGAAACCTTTAAGGAGTATGCTCAAAGGTGGCGTGAAATTGCCGCTCAAATTGTCCGCCTCTTGAGGAAAAAGAGATGAAAAAAATCTTCTTAAAGACCTTAAGCTCATTTTACTATGACCGAATGGTTGCCAGTGCGCCCAGTGATTTCACCGAGATGGTCGGCATGGGCGTACGTCTTGAGGAAGCCGTCCGAGAAGGACATTTGGTAAAAGACACTGGATCGACGAGCGGTACTAAAAAATACGGTAGTGCTCTCCCTAAGAAAAAAGAGCAAGATATTGGGAATATCTCTCTCAGAAAGCAAAGGCGACGTTATCAGCCGGTAACAGCAATGACTCCTGCTACCAGCCCTGCGCCTGTTCCTACTTATCAACCTCAGGTTGCGCAAAGCTAACCTGATCAGCAAAGGACACAACAGCCTCTTCAGCAGGCTCGTCCTCCATATAATCACAACCGTACAACACGACCACCAGGGTTTGATCCTATACCCATGTTGTAAGCAGAACTATTTCCATTACTACTGGCTAAGGGGCGCATTCAGACTAAGTCTCCTCTTACGGTACCAGAAAATCTGCCTTTTTGGTTTAAGGTAGATCAGACATGCCCTTATCATCAAGGAGGACCAGGGCATAACATAGAGACTTGTCTCAATTTCAAGTCCGACGTGCAAAAGCTTGTTAGGAGCAGGCTCTTATCTTTCAAAGATACGAATCCCAATGTTCTCACGAACCCGCTGCCTCAACATGAGAAAGCTACAGTCAATCTGATTGAGAAAGAGAGTAACAATGTCTATCAAATTCACGATGTACTCTTGTTAAAGACCAATCTGGTCAAGATGCATTGTAGACAGAGTGGATATGGCCGTTTACCACCTCATCACTATCACCAGTGTGATATCTGCTCTAAAGACAACCAGGGATGTTCTGTGGTGCAAGCAGCTCTACAGGAACAGATGGATCTTGGATGGATCCAAGAGCACCGAGTTCGTGGAGTTAACATGGTCTACATGAATTCTAACGTCATTCAGAACCACGACATCCGTGCAATGAATATCAACTTGGTGGCGATGCACTCAAGGCAAAGCCAATATCATAATCTGCCACGACACGATTATAGTTCCTGTCTGATTTGCTTGATAAACGAACAGGGATGCTCTTTCATACAAGAGGCCCTCCAGCGTCAGATGGATCTTAGATGGATCCAAGACTACCATGATAGGAATCCCTATCAAATCAACATGATTCAAATCTTTGATATTCGTCTGATGAATACCAGCCTGGTAGAGTTACATGCTGAGCAGGTCCAACTCGGATTCTTAACATCACACGACTATCAAAGCTGTAAAGCGGGTTGTAAAAACGATCGAGGTTGTACCCTTGTCTAGGAGGCACTCCGACACTTGTTAAATCACTGGTGGATGCCAATCTACATGGATGAAGATACTCAGCAAATTAGTATCAGTAACAGGAATCCTACCCGGCGTCAAAGTAAGGATGTCCGATCAGTGGAAGCTAACCTAGTAAGGTTACATTGTATTCAAAGTGGGCGTGGTCAGGTGCCATCACACAACTATGATAGTTGTAGCGTCTGTTCAGAAAATAACCAAGGGTGTTACCTTGTGAGAGCAGCTCTTCAGTGTCAGGTCGATCATGGAGAAATTCGTCCATATCCGGGACCTGGACCCATCAACTGGACGCTGAACTACCTTGCCGAGCAAGTTAAGGATGTAGTCACGATCTCTGGTCATCACCATACCAGGGATGTTTTTGCCATCATCCCTCTACTTGACGAATCTAGAGTTCCCAACCAGGAACGGATCGAGATTACTTACGATGGTCAGAAAAATCAGAAGGTTCCCATAGTCATCTATCTACCGGGACCACTACCGTATAAATCAACTAAGGCTATCCCTTACAAATACGGTGCAACAATAGTCGAGAATGGAAAGGAAATTCCATTACCCTCCGTTGTGAACATTGCAGACATCATTCGTGTAACACGGAGTGGTAGAATCTTTAACCGAGGGGTTGGGGAAGTTAACAAAGAAAAGGAATTTCAGCAGAAGCTCCCGATCCACCAATCGATCAATCCAGTAATCCCGACCTTTCAAAAAATAATGATGAGATGCTGAAGCTCATCCAAAGGAGTGAATACAACAATGTTGATCAGCTGTTACAGACTCCATCAAAGATCTCGGTGTTATCACTGTTACTCAGTTCAAAAGCCCACAGGGAGGCTCTACAGAAAGTCTTGGAGCAAGCCTTTGTGGAACAGGATGTAACAATCAGACAGTTCGATAGCATTGTCTCTAACATCACTTCCTGCAACAATTTGGGATTTAGTGATGAGGAGTTACCCGAAGAGGGTCGCCGTCATAACATGGCGCTCAATATCACAGTTAACTGCCAGGACGATGCTTTAGCCAGCGTACTGGTAGACACAGGGTCAGCCCTTAATGTTATGCCGAAGTCCACTTTGATGCAATTATCATTCAAAGGCCCTCCGATGAGAACCAGCGAGGTCGTCGTCAAAGCATTCGACGGATCCAGAAAAACGGTTATCGGCGAAGTTGATCTTCCCATAACTATTGGTCCTCACACTTTCCAAGTCACTTTCCAGGTCATGGACATCCGGGAAATGTACAGTTGTTTATTAGGAAGACCTTGGATACATCAGGCTGGACCGGTCACTTCAACCCTCCACCAAAAGTTAAAGTTCGTCTAGAACGGACAACTCATCACAGTCTGTGAAGAACAGGCCTTGCTTGTAAGCAACTTGTCATCATCTACTGGTATAGAACCTGAGGAGGTTATTAGAACTCAGTTCCAAGCACTATCGGTGAGCAAGGGCAATCATTTCTAAGGAGGAACATCAATTTCCTCATACAAAGATGCTATCAAAGCGGTCAAGAGTACCGATACAAAAGGATGGGGACAGCTTGTCATTCCCACTGACAATAAAACAAAGAAGGGTCTTGGTTTTTCTACAACCTGTACCCAGACAGCTGCCAACGATGAAAGTCTTCATCCCTTTCAAAACTTCTTCCACAGTGGAGGTTTTCTTCACCCAGTGTCTCAGACAGTTCATCCTATCAATGAGGAAGACCCCTCTGACACAGATGAAGAATGGAAGTCCTACCTTAACAAGGACGGTTATATGTCTCAGGAAGAGGTGCCTATGCCTTTTTGCTTTCCTACAGAAAGTCCGAGATTTATACCCCGGTCAGATGTCGAAATGATATACGGGGATTGTGATCCGAAAGGATGCCGTGCTCCGCCAAATTCACTAGAGGAAGACACTCCGATGAAAGACAATTTTGACTATAACTACTATGGCCCAATGGATGACCTGCCAATGTGGCAGCCTTACCCAGGAAACTTGGGGCAAGAAAGTCAGCCGAACAATGAAAATCAGTTGAGCATCATTGAACAAAATACCTGCTTCCCCACCATGTCATAGGACCAACACTCAGGTCATTCAGAAACTACTCAACATGAAGATGAATTCACAAGGTTCGCAGGACTTGAATTCATCAATTATGCTTTTCCCGAGGTCAACGTCATCGAGAGGGATGACTCCTCCAGTTCGAAAAAAGTGTGGGACACCTTGGGACAACCGAGTGGAAAATACGACTTTATGGTCAAGTACACTGCTCCCGAAAGCTCTCGTATCAGATTCGAAGATATCCAGCCTACTGGATGGGGAGATACAACTGAGAGCACAAATGCTATGCATAATACAACTGAGGAATCCTCCTACGACAATTTTGCCTGGGAGACAGATTCCAACGATCCTGCTCCACCAGAAATCAGCGTCATTTCTGAAGACAAAACAAGGAAGGTGCCAGACTTTGTGATTCACCGAGGAGTTCGCCGCCAATGGGTTGTCGTCGAGGTTCCGAAGGTCGTTCATCAGTCAAAGTAATTGCCATCTTTAACCTTTCACCCTGCCCAGGTGAAACGAATGTTTTAATAGGGTTCACTTTCTGTAAATTTCCCTCTTCGCTTTGCCTGAAGCGACAGAGTTTTGTTTTATAGGGCTGTAGTTTCAAGGATCGACTTGTTCATTAATAAAATAATGCCGTTCTGTAATTTCCGCATTTATTGCTGTTTTCTCTTTTTGCTTTTTCAGAAAATGGTAATCCTAAAAAATAATTAAAAATAAAAACAAGCAGTAAAAGAAATACACTGCACACACACTTGCATTTTCTCTATCTCTTCTAAACACGAATCATCACGTCATGCAGATTGCTTGTTTTAAACCCCGTTGAAACATACGATCCGATGCCTTCTCCCAACTTTAAGTTCCCGGTATTCGAGCCTGAAGAAGAAAATAACAACGAAATTCCAGAAGAGATCTCCCGACTACTCAGACAAGAGGAAAGGTCCATTGAACCTCACAAAGAACCGTTGGAAACGGTAAACTTGGGTTCAGAGCAAGAGAGAAAAGAAATCAGGATTGGGGCACTGCTCAGTCCAACTGCCAGAGAGGGTTTGATAAAGCTTCTCAAAGAGTTTCCCGATGTGTTCGCTTGGTCCTATTAGGATATGCCAGGGTTGGATACCAGCTTCGTGGAACATCACTTACCGTTAAGATCGGAATGTCCGCCAGTAAAGCAAAGGTTGAGACGGACTCACCCGAACATGGCCATCAAAATCAAAGAGGAGGTACAGAAACAGATTGACGCGGGTTTCCTCGCTACATCAGAATACCCTCAATGGTTAGCCAACATAGTACCTGTTCCCAAAAAGGGCAGAAAGGTCAGAATGTGTGTTGATTACAGAGATCTGAACAAGGCAAGTCCAAAGGACGACTTTCCTTTACCACACTTTGACATGATGGTTGACAGTACAGCAAAGTTTAAAGTTTTCTCCTTCATGGATGGATTCTCGGGCTATAACCAGATCAAAATGGCGCCGAAAGACATGGATAAAACTTCGTTCATTACCCCATGGGGTACCTTTTGTTACAAGGTAATGTCGTTCGGTTTGAAGAACGTCGGGGCAACCTATCAAAGGGCCATGACTACTCTGTTTCATGACATGATACATAAAGAAATCGAGGTATATGTCGATGATACGATTGCCAAATCAAAAACAGAGAGTGAGCACGTTGAACATCTGTCAAAATTGTTCGAACGTCTAAGAAAATTCAAGCTCCGCTTGAATCCTAACAAGTGCACCTTCGGTGTCCGTTCAGGGACACTACTAGGGTTCATCGTCAGCCAGAAAGGAATTGAAGTTGATCCTGACAAGGTCAAGGCCATTCAAGAAATGCCTTCTCCGAAAACTGAAAAACAAGTCAGAGGATTCCTGGGACGTTTGAACTACATCTCCAGATTCATATTCCTTATGACCGCCACATGTGCGTCGATTTTCAAATTACTGAAAAAGAACCAGGATTGCGTTTGGTCAGAAGATTGTCAAACCGCCTTAGACAGTATCAAGGAATATCTGTTTAATCCTTCGATTCTATCACCTCCAGCTGAAGAAAGACCACTGATCATTTACCTCACAGTTCTAGAGGACTCAATGGGATGTGTACTTGGCCAACAAGACGAAACTAAACAGAAAGAGTCTGCCATTTACTATCTAAGAAAGAAATTCATCGACTGCGAAACTCGGTACACGATGCTTGAGAAAACTTGTTGTGCTTTGGCTTGGGCAGCCAAACGTCTTCGCCAATACATGATTCGTCATACTACTTGGTTGGTCTCCAAAATGGATCCAATCAAGTACGTTTTCGAAAAACCTGCTCTTACGGGAAGGATTGCCCGTTGGCAGATGCTGTTATCAGAATATGACATAGAGTACCACGCTCAGAAAGACGTTAAATCAACCGATTGACAATCAAGAATTAATCGGGTTTGACTTCCCAGACGAAGATGTCATGTATCTAAAAATGAAAGATTGCAATGAACCGTTACCCAGTGAAAGCCAGAACCAGGTTCCTAGTGGGGACTTATCTTTGACGGAGTTGTCAATCATTACGGAAATGGAATTGGGGCTACCCATTTCTCTCTAGTGTATGGTATGGAGGCAGTTCTCCCCATAGAAGTAGATATCCCATCAATCTGGGTATTGATGGAAGCGAAGCTCACCGAAGCTGAATGGTGTCAAAACCGACACGATGAACTGAATCTGATCGAAGAAAAGAGAATAACGGCACTATGCCACGGTCAGTTGTATCAGCAGAGAATGAAAAGGGCGTTCGACAAAAAGGTCCGACCTCGTGTCTTCAGAAAAGGAGACCTTGTGCTCAAGAAGATACAATAATTTCTCACTGACTCTCGGGGCAAATGGACCCCAAATTATGATGGCCCCTATGTGGTCACGAAAGCTTTCTCAGGCGGTGCCTTGAGACTTGCAACCATGGACGGAGAGGAATTTGCCTACCCCACGAATTTTGACGTAGTCAAGAAATACTTCGCCTAAAAAAAACTAAAAAAAAACGTCTCTGTGGATTGAAAACCCGAAAGGGCGGTCCAGGCAAAAGTTAGAGACATGAAAAAAATCATCCCGGTGGATTGGAAACATCATAGTACAATCCAGGAAAAAATTAGGGATAATGGCAAGTAACTATGTTCAACAGAGGCAAGTCCCTCAGCAGCAGTTACAACATCCATCGGAGGAAAACTCCAGTCAAGGTCATCTTCGACAGAAGCTCAGGATGTCCCGAATTCAAAGTTGGTAGAAGGATAGTGGTCGTTATGTTTCAACGTAGCCCTTTTCCCTGTAAATTACCATTTTCAAACTTTGTAAATACTCTTTGGAATCACGCGTTTGGCTGATTTCCATCTTATCAATAAAATTTGAGCCCTTGTGCTTTTGTTTGTAATTCTTATTTGTTTTAGCTTTACAGAACGACGTTGTTAACATGATTAACGATTCTTGAAATGAAACAAAAATGAATTTACTTGTTAAAATTTTTTCTGCTTTTTTAAAATAGAGATGGCAATTTCTTTTGACTGTTAAACATCGAAAGAACATCAATCGCGTCTCCAAAGGTGTTCGAACCTCAAAGTGCAGAGTCAAAGTACTCCTTCTGGACCAGTACGCCTGAATGAAGGATCAACAATGTCAGAGACCATGTTCCATCTGACATCTTCGGCCGAGTTCTCATCTCCTAAGCCCGACCAGCGTCGCCCCCAACATGGATCGTTTCTCCTAAGCAAGGCAGAATCGCTATCTTGAACCAGCGATATTTCTACACGCCCCACGATGGTCGAGTATCCAGTCATGTTCATCTTTTAGTTGGTATGTTGCGTCAGTTTTGTCCGCATATACACACATATATCATGCATTATTGATTTGCATTCACATTCATATTGCATCACTATCACTCTAGTCGGTCTTATCCCCTAGTGATAAAAGTCCTCTCAATCGAGTTGTCAGACCTTTCCTCGTTAGGAAGTGAATCATCTAAGCAATCTCTCTCAAGTTTATCTCTGGATTAGAGACGGTCCTTGACCACTTTGATAACTTGAACCTCTGAGAAACAAGAAAACTTTCAACAAATATCACTCTTCGCCATTGAAGATGATATCCTTGCTTTCCCGGATTAAGGAAAATCCCCAGAGAAAGCCTCTTAATCAGAGATTCGGCGGTACGGCAGTTTTTCTCCGAAAAACCACTGATGAAAAGGTCATTGGCACCTCAAAATTGGATTCCATCATATGGTATTTCTCCGGAAAGATCCCGAGAAAAGTATGATGTAAGCCCCCAAACGAAAACAGTCTCTCAAGAGACTCGCTTTCCCCAGTAGAATTGACAAATGGCATCTCCAAAATAGAGAAGTTTGTGCACCTCTACAGCTCAGACGATTGGGTTCCCCAGCAAGTCTGACATCAAATCTTTTTCCACTCAAATGGCATCTCCCCAGGAAAATTCGGCGAGAAGTTTGAAGGAAAACCGCTACTAATAGCGTTCCTTGTCAAGAAAGTTTATTGACAAAAGAAACTGAGACCAGTTCCTTGGTAGGAAACCAGGATCGAGGGGAAGTTTATTTCAGCAACTAAGACCAGGTCCTTGGTAGGAAACCAGGATCGAGGGGAAGTTTATTTCAGCAACTAAGACCAGGTCCTTGGTAGGAAACCAGGATCGAGGGGAAGTTTATATCAGAAACCGAGACCAGATCCTTGGTAGGAAACCAGGATCGAGGGGAAGTTTACTTTAGAAACTGAGACCAATTCCTTGGTAGGAAACCAGGATCGGGGGAAAGTTTATTTCAAGAGAAACTGAGACCAGCTCCTTGGCTGAAGACCAGGATCGAGGGGAAGTTTACCTTTTCTAAGCATCATTGCTTAGCTAAAGAAGATGAATGCGTAAGCTACCATTCATAACCACCATTAAAATTTCGGGTATTCCGATATTTAATCCTCTTGCACCCCGAATGCCCGAATACCTTCGCCATTCACACCTTCGGGTCCAAGAAGATTAAATAGGGGCATCTGTCATACCCCAAATTTTTACCACTAAGATTTCCCATCATTGTGCAAATTATCGGCACAATATGGATGGACCATCATACCTCATTAGTCTCCCCAAAGGTGGGTGAGCATTCACTACAAACAGGATTTAGGGTTTCAAGCCCTCACAGAGCTCTTAGACAAAGGATCAATAAAGGAATGACATGATCTTCAACTTGTCTAGCCTCTCAAATATCCACAATGGATCAAGAGGACTCCCACTTTAAGGATTAAGCACAAGGCTGCTCCCTTCTAGGTGGATCAAGCCTCAGGATCGCCAGTATCACCAAATTAGGGTTTGGACGACTAGGGCCTCCAGATGGAAATTTTCCTCTGGGCATGAGCCAATGCTTCAAAGCATAACCTAAAATGCTCCATGGAACATCATAAACCCCATCATCAAGTCAATTTAGCCTCAGGGGATGCATACATAAAAAATCAGGAATTAGGGTTTCTTGACCTAATTCACCCCTAAGTTGACTTTTGGGACAAAACACGAGCCAAGACCTCAAGGCATTGATCCATTTGCAACAATGGATTGACCCAAGAAGCTTGAGCAACAAGTTTCAATTTCATCTGAACCACAATTAGGGTTTCGCGAGAAAAGTCACCTGTAGCTTTGACTTTTGACCAGGACATGCTCCCAAGCCGTGGGACACGATTAAATACACCCTATAACACCCATGGAACATGTCCATTAATTTTGATTTAGGTCAAGGACATGATTTCCTGAAGAATCGCACAGTTTGGAATTCATCTGATAAAGAGTCAACTGTGCACAAAAGTCAAACTTTGACTTTTTGAGATTTTTCATAAAAATGGTTTTTTAACCCTAAAATGATGTTAATGTGTGATTGGAATCATCATTCATCAAGAAAAATCAAAGAAAGTGGGATAACTTGTAAAAGGGGTAACCATAAAAACTTAGAAATTTTTCTAAGTTATGAAAAAAAATGGCAAGGGTACCAACTTTGGAGGATCATAACTCCTAAACCACAAAGCCATTTTCCCCCATCCAAAGCTTGATTTGTAGCCCTCATGGCCCTCTACAAAAACTTCAACTAGACCTAAGTCTACTTCATTAAGTATTTTGAGTTATGCTTGGATCAAAATGGCTAAAAACCTAAAATTGACATTTTTCAGCACTTAGCCAAAAATCTGCCTTGTAATTTCAGCACAATGTCCCAACTTCAAGGCTGTTTTTCTCCATGATCCAAGTTGAACCAGGTCTAGGGCCAAACATCAAAGTTGAAGTACGTCATCTAAGCTTTCCGAAAAGTCCTAGAACTTCCATGTAGCATACTCGAGCAAGGAGTTATGGATCTTACAAAAGGCCTTGCTGAAGCTGAATTTTTCAAGGCAGATTTGCACATTTTGTGTGCCACACGAATTTTCAAGCCTTGTCATCAGTTTGGATATATCTAAGGATCAAATCCAAGTGGGATGATCTGATCCATGAACCTCCCAAGTCCAAGGAACAAAGAAAAGCATGCCAAAGCCTAGAAATCCCTAAAAGAGGGACAAAACTCCAATTTTGGTTTGGAGCATTTAATGGATGCTTAGAGGTGGCATGGACTGAGCCATTCTCATCTGAAACCAGTCAAGACTTATCCAACAACTAGGGAACCAAAGCTCTGAGCCCTAACCTCTAGTCAATGGCTAGAGGAGACTTGCATTTCCATTGGCCAACATGGAACAAACACCTGCTGCAGTTGCCATTCACTGTGGATCCCAAAACAAACTTGCTCCACTATAAATAGAGCTCATTTGTGTTCACTTTGAGTACACCAAAGCCATCAAACGGATGCTTTCCTCAAATTCTCTCTTTCACTCCAAAATGCCTTCTTTAGTAAGAAAATTCTGAGTTTTTGAGCTAGAGAGCAATTCCACTCAAACTAATCACACACACACCTCATATATATCATATGTAAGCTGTGCAAACCATCAAAAGTGACCTGTAATCACAACATCACAAAGTCACCTCTCAAAACCTCAAAATGACATTTTTTGCATTTTTCAAGCCATGTCTTGATTCAGTCACTTTTCAAGCCAGATAAAACCTCAAATACACTCTAAATATCATCCTTGAACTGTCCCAAATGGTGCCACACATCTGGAACACCATTTGAGAGAGTTGGCATTTTGGCCGTTTTTGACCATTTCGCGAGAAAATGCACAAACTTGCTCCAGAGGTTTCCAGCCGATTCCAACCATCCTAAAAGCTTCTAAGAGGTCATTTGAGGTTGTCCAAAGCATCAAATCATTTCTGGAACAAAGCACTTGGTAGGTTGTCCAAAATCTCCAAAAAAAGAGGTAAAATTCACAACTTGATTTCTTTGAATCATGCTTTCCTTTGTTGTCCACATACATGCATCATATTGAACAATTCTTGAGGCAAAAATGTAGTCCTTAATGTGTATGTTGTGATCCTCCCACTGTTTGCATTTTGACATGCTTTTATGTGGAATTTTGGTTATTTCAAAACCATGTACAGTTCTGTTTTTTTTTCATTGGTGTGTTCGATACATTAAGTTTTAGTTTTCATGAGTAACACCATTGGATTCCTTGCGAAAAATTGGTCAAGATAGGTTTTTACGGATTTCAATTCCGATGAAAATTGAGAGAGTTACGCGCGTTGGAAATTTTACGCGAAACGCCGTCGAATTAACGATGGCGGTTCTGGTTTTTTCGCTTTGTGTGTTCTGTATAGTGAGTTTCCAAGTGAGTGAATAATACCATTGGATTCCTTGCGAAAAATCAGTCAAGATAGGTTTTTACGGATTTCAATTCCGATGAAAATTGAGAGAGTTACGCGCGTTGGAAATTTTACGCGAAACGACGTCGAAAACACGTGCAGTTTTGGTTTTTTTTATTTCTGCGTTTTGTGTGTTAATTTTTTGGGCGCGTGAGTAATACAATTGGATTCCTTGCGAAAAATCGGTCAAGATAGGCTCTTGCGGATCTTGATTCGGTTAAAAATCGAGAGAGTTACGCGTGTTGGAAATTCGACGCGGAACGATGTTTTTAAATGTAGCAGCTCTGGTTTTTTTATCGCTGCGTTTTGTACGTTGAGTTTCGGCGTACGTGTGCGATACCATTGGATTCCTTGTGAAAAATCGGTCAGGATGGGCTCTTGCGGATCTTGATTCGGTTAAAAATTGAGAGAGTTACGCGTGTTGGAAATTCGACGCGAAACGATGTTTTTAATCGATAGCAGTTTTTGTTTTTTAATTTCTGCGTTTTGTGTGTCGATTTTCCGTGTGCGTGAGTAATACCATTGGATTATTTGCGAAAAATCGGTCAGGATAGGCTCTTGCGGATCTTGATTCGGTTAAAAATCGAGAGAGTTACGCGTGTTGGAAATTCTACGCGGAACGATGTTTTCAAAACGATAGCAGTTTTGGTTTTAATTTCTGCGTTTTATACGTCGATTTTCCGTGTGTGTGAGTAATACTATCGGATTCCTTGCGAAAAATCGGTCAGGATAGGCTCTTCCGGATCTTGATTCCGATAAAAATTGAGAGAGTTATGAGTGTTTGAAATTTGATAAAAACGTGTTGAAAATTAAAGTTTCGGTACTCGTTTTTACCCCAAAAGAAATGTCGGAGATGATATTTTGATATCTTTCCTCTTTTTCTTACTTTTTATTTTCAAAACTCAACCAATTTTTTTCACATAGCAAAAAATCATCATTTTTCAATTCATACCCCATAATATTTTAATCCACAAAAAATCACAAAAAAAAAGTATTATTTTTAATATATTTAAAAATAGTGTTTTATATTGTTTTAAATGCTTTTAAATTGATTTTTTTTTCTTGATTTTTAAAACCAAAATGATTTTAAATATTTATGTTGATAAAATATTTTTTTCATAAACTTTAATCATTATTTAATGATTTTATTTGATATTTTTATCATTTTTTACTTAATTTTTCTTGAAAAAATGCCAAAAAAATGAAATTGGGGTTTTCTTTGATTTTCACCCTAACAAATCTTTTTTAAACTCTTTGGGCCTCTATTAGAGTGTAAGACCCAATCCCTTTTTAACCAAAACAATTTTGGGCCTCACTTATTGTATAAGTCTCTCTGCGTTAAAAGAAAACTTCGGCGCGATCGCCATTTTCAAACGAAAATCAACTGGGTTTCTCTTTGAGCTGTAAGTCTCATTTCTTTTCATTTTTTAACACTTGGGCCTCTATTAGAGTGTAAGACCCAACCCTTTTTTAACGAAACAATTTTGGGCCTCAGCTATTGTATAAGTCCCGATACGTTAAAAATCTCGGCGCGATCGCCATTTTCAAACTGAAAATATTTTGGGCCTCTCCCTGAGTTGTAAGCCCCATCTTTTGTACAAAAATACACTTTGGGCCTCTAATAGAGTGTAAGACCCAACCCCTCTTTTTTTGTATTTTCTCATTTTTCATATTGTTTTTTAATGATTTGGAAAATTAATAACTCCCTCAATTTTGATTATTTTTTATTGGTTCTTTTTCTGAAAAATCACAAAAATAGTAAAATATTTTATTCTACAAAAAAATCAAATTTATATTATTTATTTAATATAGTTGGTATTTTTGTGAATAAATTCATTTTAAATTGTTTTTTAAGCATTTTAAAAGTGAATATTCATCTTGAAGATAAAGACTATGGGCCTCCCCTCGTGTTGTAAGCCTCATTTATTTTCTTTAAACTCTTTGGGCCTCTAATAGAGTGTAAGACCCAATCCCTTTGTAAATACCAAAATTTTGGGCCTCAGTCACTTGTATAAGTCCCACGGTGTTTCCAAAACTTCGGCGCGACCGTCGCCTTTTTCAAAATTAACCATTGGGCCTACCCTCGAGTAGTAAGACCCATTTCTTTTCTTAAAACTCACTTAGGCCTCTAATAGAGTGTAAGACCCATCCCTTTGTACAGAAAACCTTTCTTGGGCCTCAGTCACTTGTATAAGTCCCTCTGTACAAATTCAACAGTGCGTTCACTGATAAAACCCTGGGCCTCTCCTTGAGCTGTAAGCCCCAAATATTTCTTTTTCAAAGCACTTTCTCCTTTGATTTTGAATATACTGTTGTTTTCAATCTTTCTTTGTTGAATAACTAACCAAACAGCATGGAAGCTCTACAACCGAGTAAGTGTTTACCCACTTTCATTTACCGCTTTCATATGTATATAATTGTATTGTGGGGCTGTTTCACTGTAAGTCTCCTTTCACAAACTCATATATATATATATATATATATATATATAACTGTATTGTGGGGCTGTTTCGCTGTAAGTCTTCTTTCATAAACTCATATCAACTGTGTAATAATAGTATAGATATTTAGAGTTTCCCCGGCAACTACGTCTAGCACTAGGTAAAGTCATTTCAATCACTCTTAAACAGTCAAAACTAGATCCACATAGGATTACCAGACATAGTCTTCCCTCCTATTGGGGTTAAACAATATGGAGATGTGAAAGACAGATTCTTTTTGAACCCTTTCTCAGACTGTCACTCTTAGAAATAGACTGAACTAGATCCCCAATAGGATCACCAGATACAGTCTTCTCTTCGGCTGTCCTCATTAGGAATTGTCAAGAAACTCTACTCCCAGAGATGAATGTATTCACCGTGAATGGCATCTTTGAGTTTCTTCCAAATTCTCGAACTTTCCTGGCTTGATCTATTCTTTGTGAATAGCCTGTCTTGAACTTCTCAGGGTTTGGGGACCCATCGGCTTCTTAAAAGCATCGGCCTCCTCTTGGGCATCGTACAAGGACCCACAGGCTTCCTAAAAGCAACCCCGCCTCCTCTTGGGCTTCGTACAAGGACCCTACGGCTTCTTAGAAGTATTCACAGCCTCCTCTTAGGCTTCGTATAATGATCTCTTCCTCCGAGAATGATAGCCTCCTCTTGGGCTTAGTACAAGGACCCGTTGGCTTCTTAAAAGTTTTTAGCCTCCTCTTGGGCTTCATACAAATTGTCCTGACGACCTCCTAGAGGTATAGGAACAGAACTTAGTCATCTTCATAGAACAGTCCTTTCAAAGAGTCTACTACTGTTTCTCAAAGAATAGTACAAAAGATAAAACTCTAGACACAGACAGTCTAACTTCCTTGAGTCTCAAAGACATTTTCAAGTGACCCCTTCGTTAAATAGGAAGGAAACCCGCAGACTCGGACAGTCTCAATACCCTTTGGATTTCCTGTTTCCTCAAAGAGAAGGAAATATCCCTGATACTCAAATCAAATCCCTGAGTACAGTGTTACTCATATAAGAACTGATTTTCTCTTTTAAAATCAGTATACTGGACCTGTCACTTAACTGAAACAGTTACCATAGCCTCCTCTTGGGCTTTGTTCAATGATTCTTCCCAGCGAAGCAAACGTTTAGCCTCCATCTCGGGCTTCGTACGAGATACCAAAATTCTCCCCAGCGGAGTCAAACAACATTTAGCCTCTCTCTCGGGCTTTGTACGAGACACATAAGAGACTCCCTCGTTGAGTCAATCACCCCTTTCGCCTCCATCTCGGGCTTCGTACAAGATACAAAGACTCTTTTGTTGAGTCAAACCTTTAGCCTCCATCTCGGGCTTCGTACGAGATACAAAGACTCTCTTGTTGAGTCAAACTTTCAGCCTCCATCTTGGGCTTTATACGAGATACAAAAAGGTTCTTATTGAGCCAAATAAACAACAGCCTCCATCTCGGGCTTTGTACGAGATACAAAGACTCTCTTGTTGAGTCAAACCTTGTAGCCTCCATCTCGGGCTTCGTACGAGATACAAAGACTCTCTTGTTGAGTCAAACTTTTAGCCTCCATCTCGGGTTTCGTACGAGATACAAAAACACTCTCTTGTTGAGTATAAAAGATTCTCCTGTTGAGTCAAACCTTTTAGCCTCTCTCTCGGGCTTTGTACGAGACACATAATAGCCTCCTCTTAGGATTTGTATAAGAAAACCACTGGTTAATCCAATCAACCTTTTAGCATTAAAGTTGTGCCTCGTTCACAGTATACAAACATCAACAACTCCTTCCCCTTCATCTAATCGCAGTAAGCGGCAAGCCTCTGGATCATCTACATCCATGCCACTGTCCCTCTTTTAGCATGAGAAATTCCTAAGGAAAGATAGCATTGCTCTACACTGAATTAAAGTCTTCTCCTTCAGGTTGGAACTCCCCTATAAAGGAAATTATGGCATTGCCGGATTCACATATCTCGGTTAAAGTAATTCTCCTTTATAAACAGTTGTGACATACAACCCCCTCTTTAGAGATGACAAATTCTCTCTAAAGTACTACCCTTTCGCTTCACGTCTTGGGCTTTGAACAAGACACCAAAAACACCTAATTTTCTCCCATAGAATAGGAGGAACTACGAACGCTCTGATTTCCCTGTTTCGGTAAATGGGAATACGTAGGCATAAGATCGAAAGAAAAGATCTTAGCGAGCACACTAAACAAAAAAACCAAATCCCATATCTCCATCAATCAAAAGCAGTAATTCAAAAAGCATCAGTCCTAACATCCTAATCCTTGTTCCCCGCCAGAAACCTTCTGTCAAGGTAAAAAGAAAGAAGACCGTATTGGCGAAAATACAAATAACCAATACAAAGGCCCCCCCACATTGATAGTATTCGTAACCTAACAGACCGCTGTTTAAACTCAGTATGCAAAGCAGGGTTAATTGGAGACATCTATTTCCCTTCCTTATTCAGCTCACAATAGGATAAAAAATGAATCGACCTGTAGTTTAAGCTCAAACCGCAGAGAGCGACTAGCGCTTAAGAACCGCGTCCAAAATCGCTCGCTACAACACCAGAAAGTAACTTCCCTAGATCTCACCCAGAGACAGACAGGATGCCTGCTCTGATACCAATTGAAATTCTGGTATCAGACGTGTGATGTTAAGGTGCGATGTCACAACAACACACTCTGCACAATGGACAGAATAAATAACACCAAGAATTATTGACCCAGTTCGGTTACAACCAACCTACTCTGGGGGCTACCAAGCCAGGGATGGAATTCACTACTTGTAGATATAATTTACAGACTCAACAACCCGTTGACAATCTCCTAAACTTATACTCTACTAATGACTTCCTACCTAAGAAACAACCTAGGTATGAGAACACCACTCAATCCCTTACAAACTCTCAAAGAAACCACTTTGAGTACCCTTGATCTTGCTTCCTAGCTTTGATCAAGTAACCACTCTCTATTGCTTCACAACTTCTAGAGAGGACAGAAACACAACACCTATTCAAACCCTAGAATAGTGTAAATACAAGCACTCTAACCAAACTCTAGACGCTAAGCCTCCAGCTCCTGATCTTCTGAATGTTTTCTGTCACCTTTTCCTTTGGTCTTGTGCGCTTTATATAGCTCCTTGAATTGGTTTTAGACTTGCTACAATATCTCCCATATTTGTTATTTAAAACTGAATATTTAAAACATATTTTCTCCTAAAATATTTTTAAATCTTCAACCTTTTAAATCTCCTACAAATCTGCACCAGATCTCCTATGCAGCAGCAAATATCTATCCCAAGATATTCGCATCCAATGAGACAGCTTGCTCTCCACAATTCCAACTAATACGCAACCCTAACAACATCACTACCTGCTGTTGTTAATTCTGCAGATCTGATGTCACAACATCGCCATGTGACATCAGACACCCAACTTCAGCAATTAATTACTCAACACAGCCCAATGTTAATACTTCAATGTTGCAACATCAGCACCTTGACATCAACATTGAATATACATTGTTTTACCAAAATTCCAGCCAATCCAAGAACTAACACATGTGATTCTCCCTATGAGGGACGTGATGAAACTCGACTCTGTTGAAGAAGGGTAACAACCTTCTAGCATAGTCTTTGTAAGGAATCAGTCCTGATTGGTATGTGTTTCAATCTCCTTTTATCTGATTGATAACCAAGGCTGAATCGCCATATACGTCCAAGTTTTTGATCCTTAAATCAATCGCTTCTTCGAGACCCATAATACAAGTTTCGTATTCGGCCTCGTTGTTCGTACATTTGAACGTAAGTCTGGCAGTGAAAGGAATGTGGGTACCCTAAGGGGTAACAATGATTGCCCCAATTTCATTTCCATAATGATTAACTGCTCCGTCAAAGATAAGTCCCCATTGGGAACCTGGTTCTGGCCCTTCACTGGGTAACGGTTCATTGTAATCTTTCATTTTTAGATACATGACATCTTCGTATGGGAAGTCAAACCCGGTTGATTCTTGATCGTCAATCGGTTAATGAGCCAAATGATCGGCTAAAATACTTCCTTTAACGGATTTTCGAGCATGGTACTCTATGTCATATTCTGATAACAACATCTGCCAACGGGCAATTCGTCCCGTGAGAGCAGGTTTATTGAAGACGTACTTGATTGGATCCATCTCGGAAACCAACCAAGTAGTATGACGAATCATGTATTGGCGAAGACGTTTGGGTGCCCAAGCCAAAGCGCAACAAGTTTTCTCAAGCATCGTGTACCGAGTCTCGCAGTCGGTGAATTTCTTGCTCAGACAGTAGATGGCAGACTCTTTCTGTTTGGTTTCGTCTTGTTGGCCAAGTACACATCCCATTGAGTCCTCTAGGACTGTGAGGTAAATGATCAGTGGTCTTCCTTCCACTGGAGGTGATCGAATCGGAGGATTCAACAGGTATTCCTTAATACTGTCGAAAGCGGTTTGGCAATCTTCTGACCAAACGCAATCCTGGTACTTTTTTGAGTAATTTGAAAATCGGCGCACACGTGGCGGTCATAAGGAATATGAATCTGGAGATGTAGTTCAAACGTCCCAAGAATCCTCTGACTTGTTTTTCAGTTTTTGGAGAAGGCATTTCTCGAATGGCCCTGACCTTGTCAGGATCGACCTTAATCCCTTTCTGGCTGACGATGAACCCTAAGAGTTTCCCTGAACGGACACTGAAGGTGCATTTATTGGGATTCAAGCGGAGTTTGTACTTTCGCAAACGCTCGAATAGCTTTGACAGGTGGATCACATGCTCCTCTTCTGTTTTAGATTTTGTAATCATATCATCGACATATACCTCGATTTCCTTGTGTATCATGTCATGAAACAGAGTAGTCATGTCCCTTTGATAGGTTGCCCCGGCGTTCTTCAAGCCGAACGGCATCACCTTATAACAAAAGGTCCCCCATGGGGTAATGAACGAAGTTTCTCCATGTCTTTCGGTGCCATTTTGATCTGGTTATAGCCCGAGAATCCATCCATGAAGGAGAAAATTTTGAACTTTGTTGTGCTTTCTACCAGCATGTCAATGTGTGGTAAAGGAAAGTCGTCCTTTGGACTTGCCTTGTTCAGATCCCTTAATCAACACACATTCTGACCTTTCCGTCCTTTTTGGGAACAGGTACGATATTGGCTAACCATTGAGGATATTCTGACGTAGCGAGGAAACCCGCATCAATCTGTTTCTGTACCTCCTCTTTGATTTTGATGGCCATGTTCGGATGAGTGCGTCTCAACCTTTGCTTTACTGGCGGACATTCCGATCTTAACGGTAAATGATGTTCCACGATGCTGGTATCCAACCCTGGCATATCCTGATAGGACCAAGCGAATACATCGGGAAATTCTCTGAGAAGCTTTATCAAATCCTCCCTGGCAGTTGGACTGAGCAGTGCCCCAATCCTGATTTCTTTTCTCTCTTTTTCCGAACCCAAGTTTACCGTTTCCAATGGCTCTTTGTGAGGTTCAATGGACCTTTCCTCTTGTCTGAGTAATCGGGAGATCTCTTCTGGAATTTCGTTGTCAATTTCTTCTTCAGCCCCAAATACCGGGAACTCAAAGTTGGGAGAAGGCATCGGATCATATCTTTCAACTGGGTTTAAAATAAGCAATCTTCATGACGTGATGATTCGTGCTTAGAAGAGATAGAGAAAATGTAAAAGTGTGTGCAGTGTATTTTTTTATTACTGCTTGTTTTTTATTATTGAATTATTTTTTAGGATTACCATTTTTTGAGAAAAGCGAAAAGAGAAAACAGCAATTGATGCGAAAATTACAGAACGGCGTTATTTTATTTATGAACAAGTCGATTCTTGAAACTACAGCCCTATAAAACAAAACTCTGTCGCTTTGGGCTAAGCGAAGAGGGAAAATTTACAGAAAGCGAGCCCTATTAAAACATCTGTTTCACCTGGGCAGGGTGAAAGGTTAAAGATGGCAATTACTTTGACTGATGAATGATCTTCGGAGCATCAACAGCAACCCATTGGCGGCGAACTCCTCGGTGAATCACAAAGTCTGGTACCTTCCTTGATTTGTCTTCAGAAATAACGCTGATTTCTGGTTGAGCAGGATCATTGGAATCTGTCTCCCAGGCAGAATTGTCGTAAGAAAATTACTCAGTTGCATTTTGCATAGCATTTGTGCTCTCAGCTGTATCTCCCCGTCCAGTTGGCTGGATATCTTCGAGCTTGATACGAGAGCTTTCGGGAGCGGTATACTTGACCATGAAGTCGTATTTTCCACTCGGTTGTCCCAGGGTGTCCCATACTTCTCTGGAACTGGAGGAGTCATCCCTCTCGATGACGTTGACCTCGAGAAAAGCATAATTAATGAATTATAGTCCTGCGAACGTTGCAAATCCATCGTCATGTTGAGTAGTTTCTGAATGACCTGAGTGTTGATCCCTTGACATGGTGGGGACACAGGTATTCTGTTCAATGACGGTCAGCTGATTTTCATTACTCGGCTGACTTTCTGGCCCCAAGTCTCCTGGATAAGGTTGCCACATTGGCAGACCATCCATTGGGCCATAGTAGTTGTAGTTAAAATTGTCTTTCATCGGAGTGTCTTCCTCTAATGAATTTGGCGGAGCACGACATCCTTCCGGATCACAATCCCCGTATATCATTTCGACATCTGACCTGGGTATAAATCTCGGACTCTCTGTAGGAAAGCAAAAGAGAGTTTGCGTTTCGTCCTGAGACATATAACCGTCCTTATTAAGATAGGACTTCCACTCTTCCTCTGTGTCAGAGGGATCTTCCTCATTGATAGCATGGACTGCTTGAGGGACTGGGTGAAGAAAACCTCCACTGTGGAAGAAGTTCTGAATAGGATGAAGACTTCCATTGCTGGCAGCTGTCTGGGTACAGGTTGCAGAAAAACCAAGACCCTTCTTTGTTTTATTGTCAATAGGAATGACAAGCTGTCCCCATCCGGTTGTATCGGTACTCTCGACCGCTTTGATATCATCTTTGTATAAGGAAATCGAGGTTCCTCCTTGGGATTGATTGTCCTTGCCCACCGACAGCGCTTGGAACTGCGTCCCAATAACCTCCTCGGGTTCTACACAAGTAGATGACGATAAGTTACTCACGAGAAAGGCATGTTCTCCACAGACTGTGACAAGTTAATCCTTTTGAACGAACTTTAGCTTTTGGTGGAGGGTCGAAGTGACCGCTCCAGCCTGATGTATCCAAGGTCTTCCTAATAAACAACTATATGTTGCCCGGATGTCCATGACCTGGAAAGTGACTTGGAAAGTGACTTGGAAAGTGTGAAGACCGATAGTTATGGGAAGATCAACTTCGCCGATAACTATTTTTTTGGATCCGTCGAACGCTTTGACGACAACCTCGTTGATTCTCATCGGAGGGCCTTTGAATGATAATTACATCAAAGTGGACTTCGGCATAACATTCAGGGCTGACCCTGTGTCTACCAGTACGCTGGCTAACGCATCGTCCTGGCAGTTAACTGTAATGTTGAGCGCCATGTTATGACGGCGACCCTCTTCAGGTAATTCCTCATCACTAAATCCCAAATTATTGCAGGAAGTGATGTTAGAGACAATGCTATCGAACTGTCTGATTGTTACATACTGTTCCACAAAGGCTTGCTCCAAGACTTTCTGTAGAGCCTCCCTGTGTGCTTCTAAACTGAGTAACAATGATAACACCGAGATCTTTGAAGGAGTCTGTAACAGCTGATCAACAATGTTATATTCACTCCTTTGGATGAGCTTCAGTATCTCATCATTATTTTTCAAAAGGTCGGGATTACTGGATTGACCGACTGATGGATCGGGAGCTTCTGTCTGAAGTTCCTTTTCCTTGTTAGGTTCTCCAATTCCTCGGTTGAAGATTCGACCGCTCCGTGTTACACGACTGATGTCTGTAATATTCACGATGGAGGGTAATGGAATTTCCTTTCCATTTTCAACTGTCATTGCACCGTATTTGTAAGGGATTGCCTTAGCTGATTCATACGGTAGTGGTCCCGGTAGATAGATGACTATGGGAACCTTCTGATTTTTTTGACCATCATAAGTAATCTCGATCCGTTCCCGGTTAGGAGCTCTAGATTCATCAAGTAGAGGGATGATGGCAAAAACATCCCTGGTCTGGTGACGACCAGAGATTGTGACAACATCCTCGATTTGATTGGCAAGGTAGTTCGGCGACCAATTGATGGGTCCGGAACCTGGATATGGGTGAATCTCTCCATGATCCACCTGCCCCTGGAGAGCTGCTCACACAAGGTAGCACCCTTGGTTACTTTCCGAATAGACTCCACAACGTTCATAATTGTGTGGTGGCACCTGGCCACGCCCACTTTGAATACAATGTAACCTCACTAGGTTAGCTTCCACAGATCGGACATCCTGACTTTGACGCCGAGTGGGATTCCTGTTATTGATACTAATCTGCTGAGTATCTTCATTCATATAGATTGGCATCCACCAGTGATTTAACAAGTGCTGAAGTGCCTCCTGGACAAGGGTACAACCTCGATCGTTTTCACAACCTGCTTTACAGCTTTGATAGTCGTGTGATATTAAGAATCCGAGTCGGACCTGCTCAACATGTAACTCTACCAGGTTGGTATTCATCACGCGAATATCGAAGATCTGAACCATGTTGATCTGATAAGGGTTCCTATCATGGTAGTCTTGGATCCATCCAAGATCCATCTGACGCTGGAGGGCCTCTTGTATGAAAGAGCATCCCTGTTTATTTACCGAACAAGTCAGACAGGAACTGTAATTGTGTCATGGCAGATTATGATACTGGCTTTGCCTTGAGTGTATCGCCACCAAGTTGACATTCATTGCACAGATGTCGTGGTTCTGAATGACGTTGGAGTTCGTATAGACCATGTTAACTCCACGAACTCGGTGCTCTTGGATCCATCCGAGATCCATCTGTTCCTGTAGAGCTGTTTGCACCACAGAACATCCTTGATTGTTTTTAGAGCAGACATCACACTGGTGATAATTATGAGGTGGCACATGGCCGTACCCACTCTGTCTACAATGCATCTTGACCAAATTAGTTTTCAACAAGAGTAAATCGTGAATTTGATAAACATTGTTAGACTCTCCCTCTATCAAATTGACTGCAGTTTTCTCATATTGAGGCAGCGGGTTTGTGAGAACATTGGGATTCGTATCATTGAAAGATAAGAGCCCGCTTCTAACAAGCTTTTGCACGTCGGATTTGAAATTGAGACAATTCTCTATATTATGCCCTGATCCTCCTTGATGATAAGGGCATGTTTGATCCACCTTAAACCAAAAAGGCGGATTTTCCAGTACTGTAAGAGGAGACTTAGTCTGGATGTGCCCCTTAGCCAGTAGTAACGAAAATAGTTATGCGTATAACATGGGTATAGGATCAAACCCTGATGGTCGTGTTGTACGGTTGTTGTTATATGGAGGATGAGCCTGTTGAAGAGGCTGTTGTGTCCTTTGCTGATTAGGTTGGCTCTGCGCAACCTGAGGTTGATACGTAGGAATAGGCACAGGGCTGATAGCAGGAATTACAACTGCTACTGGTTGATAACGTCGCCTTTGCTTTCTGAGAGAGATATTCCCAATATCCTGCTCTTTTTTCTTAGGGAGAGCACTACCGTATCGTTTTGTACTGCTTGATGGTCCAGCGTCTTTTGCCAAACGTCCTTCTCGAACGGCTTCCTCAAGACGAACTCCCATGCCCACCATCTGGGTGAAATCACTGGGCGCACTGGCAACCATTCTGTCATAGTAAAATGAGCTTAAGGTCTTTAAGAAGATCTTTGTCATCTCTTTTTCCTCAAGAGGTGGACAAATCTGAGCGGTAATTTCGCGCCATCTCTGAGCGTACTCCTTAAAGGTTTCCTTGTCCTTTTGTGACATTGATCTGAGCGTACTCCTTAAAGCCCCAATCTGTGGTTTTCACACAAGAGAAGAGAAAAAAGGTTAGAAGAGCCCCATGGTGGGCGCCACTTTTAAAGTTTCCACCTAATAGATGGGAAGAGAACAAGATCTCGTTACAAAGGTGAGATAGATCCTAATGACACTCCCCAACAGAGTCGCCATTTTTCTGTAGCGAGTGATTTTTGGACGTGGTTGCGAAGCACTATCGCTCTTTGGTATCTACAACTCGATTCATTTTTTATCCTATTAAAGCTGATGAAGGAAGGGAAATAGATGTCTCAAATTAACTCTGCTTGCAAACTGAGGTTAAACAGCGATATGTTAGGTTACAGATGCTACAAAGATTCGGGGTCTCTATTGGGTGTATTTTGTTAAAAGTGGTGTTTGGTCGATTGGTGGGAGGTTTAAATGTTAGGACGGATATAGGAAAGTATGGGATTTTGGGTTTTTGTTTAGTGTGCTCGCTAAGATTTTTCTTTCAATCTTATGCCTACGTATTCCCGTTTACCGAAACAGGGAAATCAGAGCATTCGTAGTTCCTCCTATTCTATGGGAGGAAATGGAATTTTGGTGTCTTGTTCAAAGCCCAAGACGTGAAGCGAAAGGTAGTTTGTATCTTGTTCAAAGCCCAAGATGTGAAGCTGAAAGGTCTCAACTTTAGAGAGAATTTGTCATCTCTAAAGAGGGGTTTGTTTGTCACAACCGTTTATAAGGGAGAATTACTTTAACCGGGATATGTGAATCCGGCAATGCCATAATTTCCTTTATAGGGGATTTCCAACCTAAAGGAGAAGACTTTAACTCAATGTAGAGCAATGTTATCTTTCCTTAGGAGTTTCTCATGCTAAAAGAGGGGCAGTGGCATGGATGTAGATGATCCAGAGGCTTGCCGCTTACAACAATTAGATGAAGGGGAAGGAGTTGTTGATGTTTGTGTACTGTGAACGAGGCACAACTTTGATGCTAAAAGGTTGATTGGATTAACCAGTGGTTTTCTTATACAAAGCCTAAGAGGAGGCTAATATGTGTCTCGTACAAAGCCCGAGAGAGAGGCTAAAAGGTTTTGACTCAACGAGGGAATCTTTTGGTATCTCGTATAAAGCCCGAGATGGAGGCTATTTGACTCAACAAGAGAGTTTTTATATCTCGTACAAAGCCCGAGATGGAGGCGAAAGGGGTGATTGACTCAACGAGGGAGTCTCTGGTATCTCGTACGAAGCCCGAGATAGAGGCTAAAATTGTTAGCTCCGCTGGGGAGAATCATTGTACAAAGCCCAAGAGGAGGCTATGGTTACTGTTTCAGTTGAGTGACAGGTCCAGTACGTTGATTTAAAGAGAAAATCAGTTCTTATATGAGTAATGTTTGCACTCAGGGATTTTGATTCGAGGATCAGGGATATTTCCTGTTCTTTAAGGAAGTGGGAAATCCAAAGGGTATTGAGGTTGTCCGAGTCCATGGGGTTCCTTCCTATTTTTGAAGGGGTCACTTGAGAATGTCTTTGAGACTCAAGGATGTTAGACTGTCCGTGTCTAGAGTTTCATCTTTTGTACTATGCTTAAAGAAACAGTAGTAGACTCTTGGAAAGGATTGTTCTATGAAGATGACTAAGTTCTGTTCCTATACCTCTAGGAGGTCGTCGGGACAATTTGGGTGTTACACTCTCTCAAGAGGCCCAAAAAGTTTTAAAGAAAAAGAGTGGGGCTTATAACACGAGGGTAGGCCCAGATGATTTTTCGTTTAAAAATGGCGATCGCGCCAAGATTTTCTTTTAACGCAAAGGGGCTTATACAATATCTGAGGCCCAAAAACGGTTTTAGTTAAAAGGGGGTTGGGTCTTACACTCTAATAGAGGCCCAAAAGATTTTGAATGGGTTTTATAGCTCAAGGAGAGGCCCAAAAGTTTTGAGTGGGTCTTATAGCTCAAGGAGAGGCCCAGATGATTTATTTTTAAACTGGCGACGATCGTGCCGAATTTTAAAAATGTACAGAGGGACTTATACAATAAGTGAGGCCCAAAATTGTTTCTGTACAAGTGGGTTGGGTCTTACACTCTAATAGAGGCCCAAAAAGTGTTTGAAAATGATTTGTGAGGGTTGAATTAATCAAAAACCCTAATTTATTTCCAAAATGTATTTTAATTGAATAAAAATTCAATTAAAATGATCAAAAATTGTTTAACATGTGGGAAACAAATTATGATCTTGGATTAATGCTTCAAAAATAAAGTATTGACCTGCAAAATAATTAGAAGTCATTAATCTTTTCAAAATCAAGAGGGAAAAAATATTTTAAATGTTAAAAACAATTAAAATATTAATTCTTTGCAAACATACCAATTATATGAAATAAATAATATTTTTGGGATTTTTTGGGAAAATAAAATATTTTAACATTTTTGTGAATTATTAAAAAAAGAATCAACTCAAAATCATTAAAACTCAGAGAGAAATTAATTTTTGAATCAATTAAATAAAAATCACAAAATTCAAATATTCAAATGTTGGAAAATGGCGCCAAGAACAAGGGCAAGAACACGCGCGTGTTCTGAGTTTCCCAGATTTGCATTTTCTATCCAATCTCACTGAATACTTAATCATATCATGCAATCCACATACCAATCAACTCGTTTCAACCTCACGATCATGTCTATGACAATTAATTTCATTTAAATTAAACATAAAACAAGAAATCATGAACAATCCTCAAGAACCCTAGATTCTGCATGAAGGTTGGGATTTTTGATACACGATTCAAACAATGCAATTAATCGAGGGGAAACATTCCATGCATGATATGAACATATGGCCAAATTATTGTGCAGCAAAAATTGCATGGATCATAGAGTTAGAAGAGCTCATGCTTACCACTTGCAGCTGGTGATCGTGATTTGTGTTGGAGGTGTTACAGATGAGTTGTGATGATCTGAACAGTTTCCCTACACCCTATGGAGTGTGTTTGAATGCTTGGACTTGATTGAAGTTGGCTGGATCACTTCATGGCATCTCAACTGCAACTTGGTTAAAACCTTGAGCAATCGACTGGTGGTTCTGAGAAATCAGTGTTCCAGTTGTTGTTTAAGTGTTTGATCAGCTCATATGTGATGTATATGAGGTGTGTGTGTGATTGGTTTGATTGGAAAAGCTCTCAAACTCAAAACCCGATAGTGACTTGCCTTAGAAGGCAAAATTGGAGTGAAAGAAGAGATTTTGAGGAAAACATCCGTTTGATGGCTTTGGTGTACTCAAACTAATCACAATTGAGCTCTATTTATAGTATAGCAAGTTTGTTTTGCAAGGAATAGTGAATGGCAACTGCTGAGTAGGTTTGGCCAATGTTGGCAAATGAAAATCCAAGTCTCCTCTAGCCATTGACTAGAGGTTAGGGCACAGGCTGCTGGTTCCCTTGGTCTTGGATAAGTCTTGACTGAATTCAGTTGCTAAGAGCTCAGTCCATGCCACCTTGATGGTTCCATTGAATGCTCCAATCCAAAATTGGAGGCTTGTCCCTATTTTGGCAAGTCTAGGTTCAACATGCTATTTCTTGTTCCAAAGACTTTGGAGGCTTGGCTCAGTGATTGTCCCCTTTAGATTCAATCCTCAGATGTGTCCAAAGTGATGACAAGGCTTGGAATTAGTTGATTTTGGCAAATCGACCAAAAGTGCAAAAATATGCCTTGCCTTGGCAGATTTCAGCAAGGCATCTTGCCAATGTCATATCTCATAGCTCAAATTGAATTTGGTAATGTTCTTGGCCATTTTGGAAAGCCCTTACATGATACAACAACTGTTTGAACATGTTTGGTTTTGATCTATTTTGAATCCAAGTGAAAAATCCCCCTACATTTGGAAAAAAGTAAAGGCAGATTCTGACTTAGTGAAATTTTCGCTAAGTGTTGGAACAAAGTGACTTTTCTTGATTTTGATCACTCCATAACTCAAAATCCATGAGGAATTTGGACATAGGTCAGTATGAAGCTTTTGTAGAGGGAAATGTGATCTACAAATCAAGCTTTGAATGGGGAACAATGGCCTTGTGGTTTAGGAGTTATGGTCCTCCAAAGTTGGCACATTAGTGTCACTTTTTCCATAACTTAAAAATTTTTCTAAGTTTTTATGGTTACCCCTTTTACAAGTTATCCCACTTTATTTAATTTTTATTGATGAATGATGATTCAAATCATACATTAACATCATTTTAGGGTTAAAAATCCATTTTGGTGAAAAATCTCAAAAAGTCAAAGTTGACTTTTGTGCACAGTTGACTTTTTATCAGATGAATTCTAAACTGTGCAATTCTTCAGGAAATCATGTCCTTGACCTAAATCAAACTTGATGGACATGTTCCATGGGTGTCATAGGGTATATTGAATCATGTCTTAGGGTTTAGGAGCATGTCCTGGTCAAAAGTCAAAGTTACAGTTGACTTTCCTCGCAAAACCCTAATTGTGGTGCAGATGAAATTGAGACTTGTTGCTCAAGCTTCTTGGATTAATCCATTGTTGCAAATGGATTAATATAGTATATTAAAGACCCTCAAATCCTCTCTTGAGGTCTTGGCTCATGATTTGTCCCAAAAGTCAACTTAGGGGTGAATTAGGTCAAGAAACCCTAATTCCTGATTTTTGATGTATGCATCCCCTGAGATCAAATTGACTTGATGATTGGGTCCATGAGGTTCCATGGAGTATATTAAGTTATGTTTTGGATCATTGGCTTGTGCCCAGATGAAAAATTTCCATCTGGAGGCCCTGGTCGACCAAAACCCTAATTTGGTGACACTGTCGATCCTGAGACTTGATCCACCTAGAAGGGAGCAGCCTTGTGCTTAATCCTTGAAGTGGGAGTCCTTTTGATCCATTATGGATATTCTAGAGGCTAGACAAGTTGAAGATCAAGTTATTCCTTGATTGATCCTTTGTCTAAGGCTCTGAGAGGGCTTAAAACCCTAGTTTTGATTGTAGTGAATGCTCAACAACCCTTGAGGCATTTGATGAGGCATGATGGTTCATCCATATTGTGATGATGATTTGTACAATGATGAGAAATCTTAGTGGTCAAAATTTGGGATGTGACACCAACCACCTCAACCACTGATAGAAGAATCAAATGTACGGGATGCTAAGCAAACAATAATATCAACAACGACTGAATCACCTAAGGCCAAGGAACCTGAAGTTACCATGAACCAACGACCATGGGTGGATATCATCCACAACAACTGTATGATCAATAGAGGCATGGTAGTCGAATATGTGGCACCATCAATTATTAATGGAGAGATTGAAATATCAATCGAAGAAGAGGATGTGGTAGATGAATTGAAATTCTTGGAGAATGTTATGATACTCTTTGCTCTAGGGGAAACACCATCAATGAATGCAATCAAGAAGTTTATGGAGAAAAACTGGAATTCAATGCGTTACTTGAGCTCTACTACAATGATGAAGGTTATTTTATTGTAAGATTCAGCAGCAAAGAAGACAGGGAGCACATTATGTCACAAGGCCCTTATTTCATTTATGGTAAACCCTTCTTCTTACGACAATGGTCATCAGAATTTGAAATGCGCGAAGATCTTCTACGGGTTCTGCCAATTTGGATCACATTGCCAAATCTACGACTACATCTTTGGGGGGACAAAAGTATCTCCAAGATTGCTAGTGCTATTGGCAGACCAATCACCACGGGTGAATGCACGGCGAAGAAACTTTGTATCTCATACGCAAGGGTGTTAGTAGAGGTTGATATCACACAAAAGCCAAAAAAGATGGTACTCATTAAGGATCACAAGGGGAAAATGTTAGAGAAGCCTATTGAGTATGAATTGAGGCCAACATACTCTCACACATGCCTTAAAATTGGCCATGATTGCTCTTCAAAACACCAACAAATCAAGAAACACCCTCAACGCAAGATTTGGAGACCAACAGGAAATAAAGTAAATGTGGGAGATGACCAAGAGCATCCAAAACAAAACCAAGTACAACCTCAAACTGCTAGAGAGGAACCAGAAAAATAGGAGATACAGTCAACAGAGGATCCACCTTGGACTGTGGTATCATCTGCCAAGACATATAGAGGTAAACGAACTGTCATTTCTACTCCCCCTAGACAGAAAACTAAATCTTCCTTTGTTGCCTATCATAATGTTTTCACTCCCCTGAGGAATAGAGAATGTCCTTTGGGGGGTAAACATTGACAAATGATAGTCTTTTGGAACGTAAGGGGCATTAACAACCAAGCAAGGCACAAAGAGGTTAGCTTCTGCCTCCAAAACTTCAATGTCCCTATTGTGGCCTTGCTTGAAACTCGAGTCAAGAAGAACAATGCTGCCAAGATTAGGATAAAATTGGGGAACAAATGGGAATATGCTGACAACTATGAGAAACATGTCAATGGTCGCATCTGGCTCCTATGGAATCCAAAGTATACTACAATAAAGGTTACCCATATCACATAACAATATATGCATACTGAAGTCTACAACTTGGACCACACGTTACATTATGAGGCAACGATTATTTATGCTTTCAGCCAGCTGGAAAAGAGGAAATTACTATGGAAATAGTTGAGGATATAGGTAAGCATATTCAAAACCCTTGGATAGTACTAAGGGATTTCAGTAATGTGTTGACCTGCCAAGACAGAATTGGTGGTAATGACATTCAAGAGGCTGAGTACAGAGACTTAAGGGACATGATGGTTACACTTGGGCTGTTTGAGGCTAAAACTACAGGTAACCACTTCACCTGGTCTAACAAACAAACTTCTGGAATGATTTACTCAAGGATTGATAGAATTATTGGAAATGCATCATGGTTCCAGACGTTTTTTGACTCAACTGTAAAGGTAATGACTCCTAGCATTTCTGATTACTCCTCCCCCCCCCCCCCTCAGAATTAACACCATGGTACAACAACAACCCAGGAGATGACATATGTTCAGATTCATCAACTGTCTCACTCTTGAACCTGATTTCATAATGAAAGTATCTAATTGCTGGCAGCAGGAAATACAAGGTCTACTCATGATTAGACTCTGGTCTAAACTCAAGAAATTACAAACTGTCTTGAAGCCATTGACTAGAAAGATGACTGATATCTAACTGCTAATTCAGCAGGCTAGACAAGAGCTGGCCCAGGCTCAATGTACATTACAACATACCCCCTATGATCAAGAGGTAATACATCAAGTGAAGCATCATACTGAGAACCTGCTACACCTAAACCACATGGAGGAAACCATACTTATGCAGAGAGCAAAAGTGAACTGGCTTAAGTTGGGAGACCACAATAATACATTCTTCCATGCTACAGTCAAAGAGAAAAATAGAGATAAGGGTTTACATACCCTGGTATCATTGAATGGAGAATTGCTCACTGACCATGACAATATTGCACAGGAAATTGTGAATTTTTACACTGGTTTGGTTGGCACCAGGGTAAACAACTTGAGAGGCATTGACATACTTTGCATGAGAAAAGGTAGGAGCCTGACCAGAGAACAAGTGTAACACCCTAAATATCCCCCGCGTAATTTAAATAGAAATCAGATTATTTTCCACACAAACCTATTTAGGATGCCACAATTCAACACAAACATGCTCATGCTATCAGATATGCAACGTATGTCCTTTTAAAAATTATTATTAACAACCATAATTATAAAACTTCCATCAAGTCTAAACATCAACTTTATTACTAGCAGCAGAGTATTAAAAATTAATTAAATATTTAAAGTATAATCATGCTATAAAGTAATCATAACCAACATCAACTAAAGAGATATCCAAACAATATTCGACCTAAAATAAAGGACATAAAAGCGTTCCAAAACCCCTGTGTTACATATCAGAGCAGACACCGACACTAAAAGCATAAACCAAAGACTTCATCTTCCACTCACATCTGATCTCCTATAGCGGATTATATGCACGTTACCCACGTGGAGGTAACGTTCAAACAGCAGGGGTGAGATATCACAACTAGATAAAGGAAAGCATGATAAATGGCAACATAGTTCATCTCATGCATAAGTCACTCATTCAACAACATACATCCACACAGTAAATACCGCCATCACAAAACACAACAACAATCACAACTACGATGCAATGCAATGAGACTCACAACTTTGACTCAATGCATGTGGTACCATTCGATCCCTTTTTCATGATCATAATTCTCGTCGAAATTTCCATATGAGTCGCTCACACCCTACATGGGCACACGACATCCGTGATCGCTCACACCCCAAATGGGCACACGAACACCTCAACAACAATAACAACACGATTCCATTTCAAGGAATCCAGATAAGGCGCTCACACCCCACATGGGCACACGACTTATCATACAACTTATGCAACAAGATATGCATTAACAACAACATACAACGACAAAAAAATGCATATGACTATCACACATCCAATACATCATGCCACAACTGTCCAACACGCAATATATACCTACCAAAACATGCAATAATCGCAATCCACAACTACAACACGCATTCACATAACCGAACTCAACATTTCACAGTTCAACACATCGCAATATACACGGAAACACATATGGCACGTCGAATAGTTAGAATTATGTCATTGAAAATAATTTTATCAGAAAGTACATGAAATCAGCTTTACAACAATTCAAACGGCACGCGAATCAGACACCCGAAACTGAAGTTATGAATTTTTGAAGTTTTTCAACAAACACCGACACTGACATCATACAATGACACCACAAAACCTCATTACACACTAGTTAATTTTAATTTCAGAACTTGAAACTATTTTTATAAGAAGTTACACTGTATTAGCTTTCCACAGGTTCGAACGGCGCGTCAAACGGACACCCGAAGCTCAAGATATGAATTTTCGAAGTTTCTTGACAAATCAGTCCAGGGTTAATCGATTAACGCTATATGGTTAACCGATTACCCACGCTAAAAATCAGATTTTTCACGTTTTAAACTATTCTAGTGTTAACCGATTAACCCATTTTAGTTAATCGATTAACCATGCTGCAGAAACACTTTTCTGCTATATTTTCACACAAAAATCATTTTTCTCATCACCCAAAACCCCATTTTTCTCATAAATCATTTGGAACTCATTTTAACACAAAAAGCACTTTTCTAAAGTCTCAAATCCCAATCCTTTCTATCAAAATGACTCATAACTTTGTTCCGACTCTGACTCGCGATTCACAAATAACCAACAATACCAATAACATACAACCATCACATATATGATTCCAACAACGGAATTTACCACAATACATCATTCCATCATCAATCAAAACATCAACAACATATACAATTCATAAAGAATCCAATCCAACACACAACATCAATTCATCAAAATCATGAATAATGAATAAAGAGAAGAAACCAAAAACCCTACATGTTAGAACCTATCCACCAATCATCATGGCAACCCTTAGATAGTTAGAACCCCACCCTTACCTTAGGGGGTGTTTGTTTCGTGGATACAAATATTATTCCCAGGAATGAGACATTGGAATTTACATATTCCTTTGTTTGTTTCAAGTTTTAATAATTTATACCCAGGTACTTTTTATTCCCAGGAATAATTGTTGTGCATGAATTTTTTCATTTTTATTCCCATGTCAAAGGATGAGAATCTTACATCCCCATGGAAATATAAAATAACCAACCATAACTTCCCACTCCCATGTTATTTTAGCATATTTATTTTTTAATTTTTAATTTTTAAAATTTAATTAAAATAAATTTTAAAAATATTTCTTGGAATTTTATTCATTTGCCAAACACATTGATGAGAATAAATTTCCTGACAATAATATTCCTAGGAATGATATTCCCGGGATTATAATTTTAATCCATCAAACAAACACACCCTTAGAGTTCTTGAAAAAAAAAGCTTCAACCTCAACAATGGCTCTTCTCTTCCCTTTTGTCTTAGCTCTCCTCTTTCTCTTTTCCTGTAAAACACGTACTGACAAAACACCCATCTCAAATTGCCCTTATATTATTATTATTATTATTATTATTATTATTATTATTATTATTATTATCTTCCAAATAAATAATAACAAATAATAATAATAATACTAATTATTTAATCTAAATAATATCCACCCACTATTATTCAAATAAATAATTACTAACTAATATTACTAATTAGTTACTAACCACATCACCCACCCCTAAGCAATTGGTCACACACCATCAACTATTCCCTCAAGGCCTAGTCTTAAGGTTACAACCCCATACTAAGGGTATCCCCAACCACAACAATTTACACGCAATCACATACATACACACCATAACACCTAATTTTAATTACAAAAAAATAATTAAAATAAAACGGGGCGTTACAACTCTCCCCCACTTAGAATATTTTCGTCGTAAAAAATTTACCTGATACGAACAACTCAGGATACGCCTCATGCATCCTGCTCTCCTACTCCTAAGTCATGAAAGGCAACACCACGAATAACACAAAACAACAAACCACCTCATCAATAACAACAACAAGATGCAATGCTCACGCAATGCACTCGACGACCAACTCAAGACGTAAAGAATAACCTAGTTACGCACACACATGTTCACTCTTGAACTAGAACACAACACGATCGTTACCATCACCATAGGTAACACTCCCCTAATCCCTCATCACAGGAATTAGCTACTCGCACTCGAACCATCACCATAGGATACGAGGCAACAACAAAGATAAGAACATAAAGTTTCACGACACAACATCGTCTTAACCACATCAACATAACTAGAATACCAACCTCGTTGTCACACAACATCAAGACAACAATTCTACGATTAACCAATCGAACATGTAACTAGTAGTACATGATTAATATTTAAACCTTTTACCATATCACTTCCATTCTGGAACGTCCAATGGTCGCATCATTCCCGCAGGTTCTAACGTTCAACCTTTGTACTCTTACAAGTCACGCACGCATATACGAATTGCGCTACATCACGCTTCTGCTGCGCACTCTGATTACTCGCAACTATCAAATCTACCAATTTCACATCCAACTTCTGACTCTCTCTAATATTCACCAGAAAATCATTGTTCACTTTTAATATACCCAACCTCCCACTCTACTGCGTTAGCTTACACACCAGACACAAGCCTCTGAACTGCTAACTCAATTCTAATTCTCTAACTATCAAAGCAGACATATGAAAGACTTTCGACTTAACTTGTCAGGCACGACATTAACTTTACCAATAGGATAATTCGAGCCAAGGTCATAACTCATCAGGAATTCCAACCATCCTCGTTGTCTCATACTCTATTCCTTCCGACCAAACAGGTATTCTACACTTTTGTGATTACTAAACACTTCGACCCTAGATCCATAAAAATAATACCTCCAGATTTTCAACACAAATACAACTGCAGCCAATTCCAAATCTTGAACAGGATAGATCCTTTCATGAATCCTCAATTGTCGTAAAACATAAGCCACAACTTTACCATCTTACATTAACACACTGTCTAAACTCATCATAAACACATCCCAATACCCCACAAACAGTTTATTAGGATCAGGCAGAATCAAAACTGGAGCCATAGTCAACTTCTACTTCAGCTCTCTAAAACTTTCCTTACAACGAACATCCCCAAACAAACGACTTACCCTTCGCAAGTCAACTGAGATAACAGAAGTGTTAACTTGGAAAAGCCTTCCATAACCTGCGGTAATAACCAATTGAGTCCAAAAATCCTCTAATCTCCTTAACCAACTTCAGAGCTTTCTTATTGTAGAACTGCATCTACTTTAGATGGATCCACAACAATATCCTCATCTGAAATAACATGACCAAGAAAACTCACCTTTACCAACCAAAAATCACATTTATATAACTTAGTATAAAACTTCATCTCTTTCAATACTTATAACTCAATTGTCAAATACTCTACACGCTCTTCTTCTGATTTTATAATAGATCTGAATATCCCCAACGAACACCACTTCGAACTTATCCAATTAAGTATGGAGATACGATTCATATTCCCCACACACACCCCAGACGCATTACAAACACCAAACAACATCATCATATATTGTAATACCTAAACCTAGTTCCAAAGATATGGATTTCTAAAAGAAAAAATTCACAACATTTACACTGGTTAATCGGTTAACGCCATGTGGTTAACCGGATACTTACAGTGGCAAAATAGTAGTTAGAGACACCTTGGTTAATCGGTTAATCTATTAACCATCCAAAATTTAGCGTAAAACATCGTTTTTACACGTGTTAATCGGTTAACCCCATATGGTTAATTGATTACTACTGTTGCAGAAAATGAAAACTCTACTTTTTTTTTGTTGATACATAATCCCAACCAAACTATTCCAAGTCATCTATTCTTGAAAGTGGACACTTATTCTTAAGCACTTTGGAGAGTTATCAATCTGGGTAAAAACACACTTATCCACTGGAGTGCCTACCAATCAAACGGTACAAAAATCTCACTTATGTCCGTCAGTAGAATAACCTCCCTGTCAACAAACAACCATTTAGTATAGGTTCAACACTCTCCAAACGATAGAGATGCAAGAGTAATACTACTACAACCATAACATATACAACCTTCAAAATTCATTCTGAGCTCGAAACAATTTATCCAAAATAGCTTAACAGCCTCTGGTTCTGGTTACCACATTCCATATCAATTCTTCTTACGGGGTTCTAACTCACTCAAGGTTTCTGTTGACACGAGATCTCAACCCATAACAAAGTAATACCATCAAGGAACTTCAAATTATTCGCGATTCGTCATAATTCAAAACTCAAGCTATCCAGAACATAACTGTGAGTTTCCATACTACTCACTGATTAACACTCAACCTCATGCTATCACCCCTTTCTTTATTAACAATACTGAAGCCCTCCAAGGCGACACCCTTGGCCTCACAAATCTCATTTCTAGTAAATCTTCTAACTGCTCTTTCAGTTCTACTAATTCTAACGCCGAGATCTTGTATGGTGCCATAGAAACATCTGGTACCAGGTACAAGATCAATAGAGAATTCCACCTCTCTCTCTCTCTCTAGCGGCACATCCGATATGTCATCCGGAAACACACCTGGAACTCACGCACAACTGGCAGTTCAACCTTGTGACTTTACTGTTAATTTCCAGAACACCATCATTGCAAACATGGAAAACATCTGAGCCTCATCTCCTAAGATTTCTTCTACTTACTTAGCAGATATAAACCTTAACTCTTCACCTTCGTCAAATTTAAATTCACTCTTTACTCTCTGAGAAGCAACCATCAACAATACCAGATCATTCTCTCTCAGAGACATCCCAACTTGATCGACATACAAAACCTCGAATCCGCCTCATCTTCAGATATAAGAATCTGCATCGACTCATCAAAACAATCTATAAGCAGTTGGCTTAACTTCAAACAATTCACTGAACATACTATCTAACCCGACAAGATATGTCTATTTTATCCCGCATGATCCCGTCTACTATCAACAAGAGATTAAGGGTGATCAGTTCCTTAATTTGTCAATAGACAACCGACCATCATGATGGGGCATAAACCATCTTTACCAAACTATAATAGTGTTTCTTGCATCTTGTGCACAAAGCTACCTAAGACACAAATCCTTAGTTGACATAAGCCTTATCTCCGCATCCCCTCCGGAAACGGGAACAACACTGTCCCAATAACACTTGCACTCTTGCAATCAATGACACATTGAGCCAACACTCCACACCTGAAGCATCTTGGAGAAGCACAAGCTTCTCCACCACTTATCTCATTCTCAACCTGCAAATGGAAAACAAAACAAGCATTGACAGTGTTTTCACACACATCTCGCATACTAGGGAACAACATAATTAAACAACCTGGCCAGATGGATCGACCTGCTCTGATACCACTTTGTAACACCCTAAATATCCCCCGCGTAATTTAAATAGAAATCAGATTATTTTTCCACACAAACCTATTTAGGATGCCACAATTCAACACAAACATGCTCATGCTATCAGATATGCAACACATGTCCTTTTAAAAATTATTATTAACAATCATAATTATAAAACTTCCATCAAGTCTAAACATCAACTTTATTACAAGCAGCAGAGTATTAACAATTAATCAAATATTCAAAGTATAATCATGCTATAAAGTAATTATAACCAACATCAACTAAGGAGATATCCAAACAATCTTTCACCTAAAATAAAGGACATAAAAGCGTTCCAAAACCCTAGTGTTACATATCAGAGCAGACACCGACACTAAAAGCATGAACAAAAGACTTCATCTTCCACTCACATCTGATCTCCTACAGCGGATTATCTGCACGTTACCCACGTGGAGGAAACATTCAAACAGAAGGGGTGAGATATCATAACTAGATAAAGGAAAGCATGATAAATGATAACATAGTTCATCTCATGCATAAGTCACCCATTCAACAACATACATCCACACAGTCAATACCACCATCATAAAACGCAACAACAACCACAACTACGATGCAATGCAATGAGACTCACAACTTTGACTCAATGCATGTGGTACCATTCGGCCCCTTTTTCATGATCATAATTCCCGTCGGAATTTCCACATGAGTCGCTCACACCCCCATACGGGCACATGACATCCGTGATCGCTCACACCCCACATGGGCACATGAACACTTCAACAACAACAACAACAACATGATTCCATTTCAAGGAATCCAGATAAGGCGTTGTTGAAACTGTAATACAACAGCAAGCAAAAACTAACTTATGTAACCCAGTTTTGTCGTATCCACAGGGATCGGTGCGAGGGAAAGAATGCTATTCGACGGTCTCTATGTTTCTAAGCTTATGGTTCACAAGTTTTGGTTTAAAAGAGGAACAAAAAATAAATGCAGAAAATGTAAATACTGAAAATATAAAGTAAAGACAGAATTATAAACGGAGCCTTGTTAGAATTGGATCTCATCATTTGATAACACATGCATTCTTCTGACCAATTTATACATAAATCAAACATTCGCCTAATATCATAATGTATCACTCACGACATACATATCCTCTCGGTCTCCGCATATTGTAAGTGATTTTGCACTGATCAATATTTGCTCTTGCATATCACCAATCAATGCAAAGCATTTAAAGCCTACATGAATGTTAAGCCTATATCCATTTCTGGCATCTAAACCCAACAGATATTACTATAACATCAATATCACACCAATGAGTAATTCATATACAAGCCAATGATCAAAATACGTACACACGTTTAACCTTTTTTACATGCATTCAACTAATTTTCCAAATGAATGTGAATATCGTTCTTCATCACTATTCTCACACACCCTCACGATACCATTCGTCAAGCAATATCGCGGTCTCTTATTGCATTAATTACTAGAAGATATTCAAACTAACAATCAACACAATGCTAAAAAGCTGAGATGCAAATGAATATCAAATCACAAACCTATGTCAAAAGCTTACTCAATGATGGATGAAAATCTAAGATCACGGATTTGAAATAGGTTTTGTCAAGACCAACAAATAAGCAATCAAAGACAATAAACAATAGAGAATCAAAACTAATTCACAAACATACATTAGATGAAATACATAAGGTATCAAAAGATTACATCCAAACCCAAGAAGAGATTGAAGATCTTACCTTCTCTCCCTTGAAAATGAAGAGATATAAAGTTTTTATCTTTAAATTACAAGTTTTGATATTTCTCTCAATTCTATCTCTTGATAATATCTAAAAAGTGTGAAAAATCTATTTATAATACATTCAGGAATTTTACAGTTTGCAAAGCGAACGTTTCATTCGTACAACGAATGTCAAAAATAGGCACTTGAGGTGCCTCTGAATAGTTAAACCGCCACATAATTTCTTCATGAATTCGCAATGCGAAGGAATGTTCGCAAAACGAACACTCGCTTTCAAGTTCGCAAAACAAACTTTAGTGGCTTTTTCCTCTGCCATAATTCTGGGACCATTCGCTGGGACCTCACTAGATGTTCGCAAAGCGAACATTTGCTAGCAATTCGAAAAGCGGATGCACTGATGTATTCCTCATTTCTTTGGCAACTTGGATCATTTCTTCTGTCTTACAACTTTGATCATTTAGTACCTTTTCCTGCACATTAACACACATATTACAAGCACCAAAGGTATATTTTCAATGTTAGAAGAATAATAACAATCATGAGTAAAACTAATGAAAATATGAGAATTGAGTAGAAAAGTGCCAAAACAAATGCTTCATTTTTAGGTAAAATCTGCACCTAACAGGCGCTCACACCCCCACATGGGCACACGACTTATCATACAACTTATGCAACAAGATATGCATTAACGACAACATACAACGCCAACAAAATGCATATGACTATCACACAACCAATACATCATGCCACAACTATTCAAAACACAACATATACCTACCAAAACATGCAACAATCACAATCCACAGCTACAACACACATTCGCACAATTGTACTCAACATTTCACAGTTCAACACATTGCAACATACACGGAAACACATATGGCGCATCGAATAGTTGGAATTCTGTCATCGAAAATAATTTTAACAGAAAGTACATGAAATCATCTTTTCAACGATTCAAACGGCACGCGAATCGGACACCCGAAATTGAAGTTATGAATTTTTGAAGTTTTTCAACAAACACCGACACTGACACCATAAAACCTCATTACACACTAGTTAATTTTAATTCCAGAACTTAAAACTATTTTTACAAGAAGGTACACTGTATTAGATTTCCACAGGTTTGAGCGGCGCGTCAAACGAACACCGGAAGATCAAGATATAAATTTTTGAAGTTTCTAGACAAATCAATCCAAGGTTAATCGGTTAACGCTACATGGTTAACCTATTAACCACGCTAAAAATCAGATTTTTCACGTTTTAAACTATTCCAGTGTTAACCGATTAACCCATTTTGGTTAATCGATTAACCATGCTGCAGAAGCATTTTTCTGCTATATTTTTACACAAAAATCGTTTTTCTCATCACCCAAAACCCCATTTTTCTCACAAATCATTTGGAACTCATTTTAACACGAAAAAACACTTTTCTAAAGTCTCAAATCCCAATCCTTTTTATCGAAATGACTCATAACTTTGTTCCGACTCTGACTCGCGATTCACAAACAACAAACAACACCAATAATATACAACCATCACATATATGATTCCAACAACGGAATTTACCACAATACATCATTCCATCATCAATCAAAACATCAACAACATATACAATTCATAAAGAATCCAATCCAACACACAACATCAATTCATCAAAATCATGAATAATGAATAAAGAGAAGAAACCAAAAGTCCTACATGTTAGAACCTACCCACCAATCATCATGGCAACCCTTAGATAGTTAGAACCCCACCCTTACCTTAGAGTTCTTGAAAAAAAAAAAGCTTCAACCTCAACAATGGTTCTTCTCTTCCCCTTTGCCTTAGCTCTCCTCTTTCTCTTTTCCTCTAAAACACGTACTGACAAAACACCCATCTCAAATTCCCTTGTTATATTATTATTAATTATTATTATTATTATTATTATTATTATTATTATTATTATTATTATTATTATTATTATTATTATTATTATTAATTTCCAAATAAATAATAACAAATAACAGTAATAATACTAATTATTTAATCTAAATAATATCCACCCATTATTATTCAAATAAATAATTACTAACTAATATTACTAATTAGTTACTAACCACATCACCCACCCCTAAGCAATTGGTCACACACCCCCAACTATTCCCTCAAGGTCTAGTCTTAAGGTCACAACCCCATACTAAGGGTATCCCCAACCACAACAATTTACACACAATCACATACATACACACCATAACACCCAATTCTAATTACAAAAAAATAATTAAAATAAAACGGGGCGTTACAACAAGCACAAACACTGATTCAACATATCCAACAGAAAGAGATTTGGGAAGCATTGAATCACATTGGAGACACACCCCAGGTCTAGATGGGTTTAATGCATACTTTTTCAAGCAAACCTGGAGCATTGTGAAAGATGACCTAGAGGCTGCAGTGATGGAATTTTTTTAATTCATGTACATTATTCATAGCAGTCAATTGCTCTATAGTCACACTCATTCCTAAGAACCCTAATGCTACTACTGTCAAGGACATGAGACCCATTGCATGCTGCAGTACAATATACAAAATCATCTCTAAGATACTCACAAACAGGTTGGGGAAAGTTATTCATCATGTGGTGGATGGATCTCAAGCAGCTTTTATACCGGGTAGAACCATTCAAGACAACATCATACTAGCCCAGGAACTTGTTAGAGGGTACAACAGGAAAACAATCTCTCCAAGATGCATGGTGCAAATGGATATCACAAAGGCATATGATACGATTGAGTGAGAGGCATTGCACCAAATGCTGAATGAACTTAGTTTTCCACACATCTTTATAAATTGGATCATGGCCTGTGTAACTAATGTTTCCTACAGGTTCTCTTTGAATGGCACTCCCACTGGTATTCTTAGAGAAAATAGGGGCTTGAGACAAAGAGATCCCATCTCACTCTTCCTATTTGTTCTCATTATGGAGTATCTCCATAGGACACTCAAGAGCCTAGAAGATGGCCCTAATTTCAATTACCATCCCAAATGTGACAAACTGAAAATTGTTGATTTGTGTTTTGCAGATGATATTCTGGTTTTCCTAAGAGGTGATGCAGGCTCTCTACAGTTGCTAATGAATAAAATGTCCATTTTCTCAGAATTTACATGTTTGAAGATTAGTAACCCTAAGAGCAAGATGTTCTTTGGTGGGTGGCTCCAGATGTTCAACAGATGATGCAACAGCTCGCGGGATTTGATGTAGGTACACTACCGGTCAAATACTTGGGAGTCTCTCTCAATAGCAGGAAACTTACAATCAACCACTGCCAGCCTCTCATAGACAAGATGATACAGAGGCTCCACCACTGGACTACACGATTGCTCTCTTATGCAGGTCGAATGCAACTAGTAAGAAATGTGATATTTGCTATTTCGAATTACTGGCTGCAAACCTTCCCACTGCCTAAACTCATTTTGAAATACATAGAAGGCATTTGTAGGAGGTTTCTCTGGACTGGAAGTAATGAATCAAGTAAAAAGTCGCCTGTTTCTTGGGACCACCTATGTGACGCGACAAAATGCTGGAGGCATGAACATGTACTCATTGGTGGAATGGAACAAGGCCACGATTGGGAAGTTGTTGTGGGATATTTGGCAAAAGAAAGACAAGTTATGGATCCAATGGGTGCAAATATACTACCTGAAATCAGTGGATGTAAACCTATACCACCCAAATGCCAACACATCAAGGATCATCAAAGCAATCTTCAAACATAGGGACTCCATAACACGCTCTACTTGTTGGCTGGAGATACAAGCAAATAGGAAATACAACACAAGGAAAATCTACCACATGTTTAGAGGCCCCAAACCTGCAGTACAGTGGAAAAATCTCATGTGGAATGACGTTGCCAGGCCGCGTGCACAGTTCACTCTTTGGCTACTTTGCAATCAAAGACTCCTCACAAAGGACAGACTGCTCAAATTTGGTGTAATTACTAATGGGAATTGTATGTTTTGTGACCAAGTAGAATCATTACACCACATGTTATTTGAAGGCAACTTTACAAACAACATTTGGACTACCCTGATGAAATGGGTTGGATACATCCGGACGCCCCGTGGATGGCAAGTGGAATTACAATGGATCTTACAAGTTATGAAGGGGAAAGGAAGTAAGAGGAAGTTACTTAAACTTGCCCTCACGGAAACAAGTTACAGGGTTTGGACCCTAAGAAATCAAATCATTTTCCAAGCAGCAAAGAAGGAAAATTTGAAGATCGAAGATATCAAGCACATTATCATGAGCAGAGCTGAAACTAATCATAAGATTAAAAGAAATTGTAGTCACATAAGTTAACTAGTCAGCTTTATGTCAACCGGAACCTGGATCATTTTAGATCGGTTGTGTTTGTAATGACTACTTTTAGGTAATGAAAAATATTCTTTATTCCAAAAAAAAAAATCTAATATTATTTGAATTATTTAATAGATTGAAAATGTTATGAGTCCCACATCGGACAATCTATGGTCTGAACATGTGTTTATAAGTGGAGGTAATCCTCACCCTACTAACCGATTTTGTAGGGTTGAGTTAGGCCCAACCACATTTCTTAACATGGTATCAGAGTCTCGTTTAAGATCCATTGGGCCACCCACCATTCAGTTCCACGCTCCAGACGTAAATCTTGGTCGTGAGAGGGGGTGTTATGAGTCCTACATCGGATAATCTATGGCCTGAACATGTGTTTATAACTGGGGATAATTCTCACCCTACTAACCGATTTTATAGGGTTGAGTTAGGTCTAACCACATTTCTTAACAGATAATTTTTTATTGGACGAGTAAATCTTTCCTGTTAATGTCTATTAAAATAAAAATAATAAAATAAAACAAGTAAATAACAAAAGTGAAGTCACACGATTGAAGTTAATCCCAGGAAAAAAAAGGTTTTCGGAAAGAATCGAAATGGACGCCGCCGTAACCGCCACCTCCACCACCACCGCGACGCCGACGAGAATAACCGAAGATGAAGATATGAAACCCTGGGAGCAGCATTCCGGCGTAATCAGACTCCCTCGTTTCGACTACAATGCTCCGTCTTCACTTCTCACTCACTCTCATTCCGCCTTTCTCATCACCTGTACAATCAGTATGTTCTTCTTCTTCTCCTTCTATTACTCTCATTCATTCATAATCATTGACCTAATTTTACTCGATTCCTCAATTTTCAGAACGAGAGAAAAGCGCTACTAAAGAAGCTATTACAATCCTTCACAACTTCATCAATGGCGATCAACACTCTTCAGAAAACACTGATACTGCTTCCAAGAGACGGAAAATATCCGCACCAGAAACTGCTGTCAAAGAGGAAGGAGTTACCGATCTTTCTTTGGTTAAACTCATAAGAAATGGATTGGTACTTTTTATCTTTCCGAAAAACACATTTCCAGATACTGTTGGAATTGTATCTAATATTATTCAGGCTTTGGAGTCTGGCAAGATAACTTTGCCGGCGTAAGTAAATCATCTCCGGCTCGAGTTATTGTTAGTTGATTATTGTAGTATGCAAATTATGATGCTGCCTCTTGTGTTTCATTCAACCCTTTTTACATGCCCCCTTCAACATTGCTTCCCTAGGAATTAAGAAATGGCAATTATCTATAGGCATGAGACACGAACACCGGACACTACACTAGCATAGACACGCAGACACCACAACAATAGTTTTAGAAGTGGTTGAGTATAACCATGTGTTTCGGTGTCATGTGTTGATGGAATGGAGTGGAATGAAATGGAATAAAATCACGTTCCATCGTTTGGATTGATTAAAAAAAGAATGGAATTAAGCGGAATCTGACGGAATGCATTCCATCACTTTCCATCATTTGTCGTACCTTCCGATTTGGGCAGAATGACAAAATTGTTATATTCCTCTGAGTACCCAAACAATGGAATGGCATATTTATTTCATTACGTTCCACTCCATTTCATCCCGCTCCACTCCATTCTGCTTTGTTCGTTTTATAATATCCAAACACAGCCTAAGTGTTGGTGTTACATATGCAATTATTAAAAAGAATAGCTAAGCCAGCCAATCTAGTATGTTGGTGCATGCAAGAACAGGTTAATAGTAAAGTGGTTAACAATTAGATTTAGGCCAACAGATTCACTAGTCATCTCTCCATTCTCTCTCGATCATACATTTTGCCTCATGTTTCACTTTCTGTTTAGGGGACTCTCCCAATTAGGATTTCCTTCTATTAAGTTTTCTACTTTTATTGTTAGTTGATTATTGCGAGCAAGAAAAAGGTAGCAACCATGTGAATAAGAGAGAATTGTTTGAAGACTCTAGCCAAGTCAATAGGTAGCTAAAAGGGGGGATTGATAAATTGTAAGGCCCTTCTTGGATAAACATCTTAATTTGTAGCTTATAACATAAGTGTCAGATATCTCTATAGCAAAATATAAATAAAGTTAAATTGTTTTCCTATAAGCTATAAGCTATTTTTCTAAACTATCTTGGAGAACTTATGAAGATAAGTTGAAAACGGCTTAGGCACATGTTCTAAGCTGTTTTCATTAGTTCTCTCGAACAGCCGCACAAAACTTATGCTAGTAGATAAACTTAAATAAGGCAAGCCAAACAGAAGTGGTTAACAATTATGTGAACTGGTTTACTCCTTCTAATTCCTACATTTTTGTATGTAAAATGTACATTAAGTAAAATAAAATTGACAGAAAAAAAAAGTCGATATATCAAACTTCATTTCCATCTTCTTGTACAACATTCTTGTTTTAAGGATTTCTTGGTGGGGGTTTAGCTTGTGGTATTCTTGAAACTTTGCCTAGACTATTTCTGTTTTTACTGCATTCTTTGATTGTGTGTTCTTTTCTTCGTTTGTATTTACATGTTTTCTATTGGTTTATGAAAAGTAAATAGCTTTTATTTCACGTATGTCTTAAGTATTGCCGTGGTTGATGCTTCTTGTGCTTTTTCATACCTAGTCATCTACCTATGTGAGGCAGAGTTGAAACTTGACGTAGGCTTGAGGCCTCATTGTAGACTTGGTGGAACGCCTATCACCTGTAACCATTAGACATGCTCCTAAGCTGAGTTGCAATATTCTTGTATGCTTGTTCCATTCATATATCTTCGGTGTCATTGTCCATTTTGCATACTATGGTTCTTTTCTTTCACCTATTTTTTATTTTATTGCTTACAATGGTATGCTCTTGTTCATTTTCTTTTTCCTCTGTTGAAGGTGACAGATGGTGTGATTTTTGTATGGAAAATTAGTAAACAATACAAACTCTGATTAGATTAGAGTTATAACATCAACTTAAAGATGGTCACAATTCTTTATTATTTGTAAAACGTACAAAATACCTTCACTTTTTTCCTTAGTTGTTACTGCTACTCTAACAAAATCCATATTTATTTCTGTTTTTAACACCCATTTGTTAGTACCTCGCTCACATCACAGCATAAGCTTTTAGAATGATTGATAAAAATATGGACCTGCAAATTCTATTTTTGAGTTGTTTGTATTGGGTGGAGTTGTGTAATACATGCAGGTTGATGGACATATACTACAAATTCCCCCTTCTTTTTGGTATTAATAGTCTGCAACTTTCTCTGCTGCAGCTGGTGCCATCGCATTTTGCCCATCCAAGGTACCTGTAGTTTGAACGAAAAAGAACTGCATGAAGTAGTATCAGTGCTTGTTAAAAAATTTGTGGATGCTAAACAGGACAAACTAGGACGACCGTTAAAGGTTCAACTCATTATTATCTTTTAATCGCAAATGAGTCATGTTTTTCATAAGCTTAATGAGAGCATCTTTGGACTCATTGGTAACTCTCTTCACTTGACATACAAACAAGAGCTAACATTTCTTATAAATGTGTTGGAAGTAGTGTACATATTAATAATTAAAGGACACAATTGAAAAAATAACAATCGAAAAGTGAGAATGACATTCATTTTGAAACAAATTTTATTTACTAAAATAGCAATCATTTTGAAACGGAGGGAGTATTTCTTAAGTGATTTAGAGATTATGATTAAACAGGTAGTTCCAAATAAGTTTCTGACAAATTAATTCATACATATATGTTTCTTCTATAGGGTAGAATATTATGTTAGAAAATATCTTATGTTTGATGTGCATGTGCAATAACTCTAGTTTGCTGTTGGATTTAACCGAAGAGGTATTGAAGAGACGAAGTCTGCGAAAGAAAATTTAAATGGTTCTAACAGTTTGCTGGATCGCAATAAATGCTTCGAAATAGTGGCTACCGCTGTCAATCATGTTGTGAAAAATTCAGTAGTGGATCTCAGGTCTCCAGAGGTAAAAAGATGCTGTATTGTACTGCATTAAACAAATTATAACTCTTGGTAGGTATCCACATTTCGCCCAACATTTATGCATATAAATACTTTGTTTTGCAGCTATCTGTTCTTGTTGAGGTTCTACCCCTCTCTGGAGTACCTAATGGGTCCCTAGTGGCCGCGGTTTCTGTTCTTCCTAGCAACCTTGTTAGTACTAAGCCTAAACTCTGTGTCAAGGCCCTTAATTCTAATACTAAGGAAGGGTTTGTGGCTCAATGAGAATGACTGATTCTATAAGTAGGGGGCACGGTTGCATTGTCAATGTCAGGTTGTTATCCTGGAAATATCTGGTGAGTTTCTTATGAACTTGCAAATGGAAATTGAAAGAACCAACAGTGTAATGAAATCCCTCCTAATGTACTATTTTTCTCACACTTGCTAACAAGTTAAAGCTGTGCTACTTTTGCTTTACTCCACCTATTTATGATGTGGCTAACTTGTTATTAATTGTGATTTGTGAACTCAAGCAGAATATAGCTTTATTCAAAGCTGAAGCTGTTACTAGCTTTCTTTCCCTTGTTTATTCAGTGGTTTGTGTTATGTAACGTTGCTTAAAGAATGAAAATAGTACCTGTCATTTTTTTTTTCAGTAATGTGTGTTGATGTTGAGGGTTCCTATGATTCTTGAAGGAGTAATAACCGTTTGACAAGTCCGCGTCTTAAATATTAGGACATTCTCTTTATATTCTTTTAGGAGATTGAGATTCCATTTTCATCTTAGAATATCTTGTTTGATAAAAAAATAACTTAGATTATCTAGAAGGGGGAGAAAGTTCCGAGAAGCCCCAAGTCTATCATTTAGAGAGTCTTTATAATGTCGTCTTCAAACTTTTTAATTATCCTCTCATTGTCTACCATCTCAAACATTGGATGAGAGGCTAACAAAATCAAGGCAACTCATCCAAATATGCATTAAGCGAATTAAACTTGAGGGGGAGTCTATGAGAACAAAAAGTCTCACATTCATTAAAACTAAATATAAAATAGAATGAAAATGAGTCCATATTTTCATCATTGGGCTCACACATACTAGTGGAAGTTGGGTGCAAGTGCCACCTTAGTATTACTCTTAAATCTTATGGAATTTCTGGAAATGTCTTTTGCATTAGAATTTCTTAATGCACCATAAATACTTAGCCGCCATACAAAATTATTTAAATGTTATTAGTTTTTGGAGACGCATTTTCGGACGCATTTATTTCTGAATAAACGTTAAAATATTTCGGAGATACATCTCCAAAATAATTTAAAACATTCAATACATTTCACTCAGAAGCTATTTACATTTGAATTGTATCGGAGATGCATATTCGTGAATATTCCGGATATATATCTCTGAAATATATCAGAACAGGTTTTTCATGCTATATGTTGTTTATCTGTGTTCATATGAAGTATAACGTATGATCAGAAAAAAAAAATAGACGTACATAATTCCAGATGGACCAAAAATGTCATACAAAAATAAAATAGTAATATATGTCAAAAATGCCGTACAATCGAAATCCAAAATGTAGTAATAACGTCAAAATAAAGTACAGACTATAGTACTACAACAAAATAATAAGAGACTACTACTGTGTGTCTCTGACAACCTCTCTTCTACCTCATCTGCATGCTCTACCTTCTCGGCCATTAATCCCCTTTGTCGTTTCATCTCCCCAGATGCTCTATCATCATCTCAACTGCCTCGTCTTTGGTAATCCTCCCATGATCGAGGAATCTCCCCCTGGTCGGAAGATGTAACAAACACGAGACATCGTCGAGTGTGATAGACATCTCACCATGCGGGAGATGAAACGACGAGGTATCAAAGTGTCATCTCTCCACAAATGAATTAAGCATCCCGTGGTTAACCAGAGTGTAATCGATCATGCACAAGTCCTTCAGACCATATAAGGACAAAACCGACTGAAACCAATCCGCCTCCTACTGAGGCAATGCAGCAATCTTCCTCCCGTGGTTAAGAAACTTCTGGAGATCACGCTCCTGAAATTTGTCATAAATAATTAATGTCAGGAATAACGAATGTCAAAACTTATCAATATCAGCAATTAAAATTAACGTACAAAAGAATCCAACTAATGATACCTCTCTGTCACAGGCATGTCTTGCAGTATGGTCTGGATATAGAGGTAGTAAAGACAAATCAATTGGATCTCCTCCAAAATCCTCTGCCTCGACATCTGCAGCAGCATCACCCTCCGGAGGGGGCACTGGATTAGCGACATCATCAGTAGGAGGTGATACTGGATCAACATCATCATCCGTAGGAGATGGCACTGGTGAATCCTGATACCTATAGGAGGATGAGGGAAGTGATGCGTTAGATGGTAAATCTCGTCTCTTACGGGAAGAAGAATGTTGAATGACCTGAGGTGAAGCACGAACCCCAGAAGTAGACGACCCAGTATGACCAGATGGACCTGGAGCCTCCGGAACCTGCTGGCTCTGCTCCTGCCGAACGGATGTGTGCCAAGTAACCCTGCCATGCTTAAGTCTGTCATGTTTGTCAGCCATTATACTTTTGAGTTAAGGTAAGGCATACCATTAGTGTACGCAAACAAAACACAAGCAAGAAAATCCAAAAAAAAACATATTGCAGGAAAATCCGGAGATGCGTCTCCGGAATCACCAGTAAACTAAAATGTTTAAACATTCCGGAGATGTATCTCCGTAATTTCATGCAGTATATGAAACGCTGAACAATTCCGGAGATGCATCTCCAGAATTTTCTGCAAATCAGAAGTTGCGTCAATGGCGAATGTACAACATACAAGGTGAAAAAAATTTGTTCAGATCACCATTTTCATCCAACAAACAACTTATACACTATGTCTAAACTATGTTACATGTGTTTTCTACCCATTTCTAACCCTAATCATTGATTTCTACTCATTTATCCTAAAACTCAAACATTTATCGAAAACTCGAAAAACTTACTTGGAATTGATGGTTTTGATAAAGTTGAATGTTGTTATAGATGAAGATTGATGTTTCCTTCAATTTTCTTAAGCCTTTTTTGATAAAATTTGACTTGGTGTAAAGTAGTGTATTGAGGGAGTTTGAAGTCGTGGTTGAAGAAATGTGAAATTAAGGAGAAGAGTCTGATGCGAATTATGCTCCAAAATGTTCTGAATACGTATCTCCGAAATATTTTAACGTTAACTTACATTTAGGTGCGTCCATAGATATATTTTCGAAAATAGAGGGTATTTTTGAAATTTTACATGGTGCGGTAGAAACACTAAGGATGCTATAAAAATTCTCTTTAAAAAATTAGAAACGCCACATGTTATAGAGCTCTAGTTCATCCGAAATACACCAAATGCATAAATAGTCATGTATGGAATTTGAAATTCGGTCGCGTTCGAATTTTTGAAATCCTGACTCACCACATTTGACAAGAAAGCTCAAATGCACCATAAATGCACTTAATGATCAAATAGTTTTGTCTGAATTTTGAAATTCATACGTATAAAATCTATGTATTGGATGTGTTCGGATTTTGAAATCCAAATTGTAGAAGAGAAGCATTTTTGGAAATTTAAGAATTTAAGAGTAACAATGTGCAACGCCCATAGTGGAAGGAAATTTCTTAACACACCACCCAACCTTCTTAGGCACCTAGCGTGCTGACGAAAACACCCCTGCGTTTCGGATGTGCAAATTCGGACGCACCGTTTTTTTAAAATTTTTCAGTTTTTCCCGGATGTGCACATCCGGTAAACGTTCGTATTTGCAAATCCAGAATAAAACCTGATGCAGAACACCAAAAATCCAACAATGTTTCTCACATTCATAAAATAAAATCGAGATTACATTGAGAAAATTGCCATGACATCGACAGAAATTTAAATATTATAAGATCAATAGCCCGGTGGACGCTTGCACATCTCTAAGATGCCATCAACCGTTCTTCGGATTTTGACGGTCGCCTCGAACTCGAACTGGAATCGTTCTTCGTAGCCGAAAAAAGTTCGCCACTTCGCTCTAACATCTTCTTGATTCTTGAGCTCAACAAAGCTGTAAGCGACGTTCCCTTCGTTATCAACGGAAGGTGAACGATACTGAAGCTTCGCAACCTTCCGTTTGTCTCCGTAAGGTAGGAGATCTTCGATGTCGTCAATGATCTCGCCGATTAAGATGTCCCTCGTTAACTTATACTTGCGGACGATTGTTATGTCGTCGGTATAGGAGACTGTTGCGACATACCAATGGATCTTGATATCATACAATTGAGACATTTAGTGTTTGTGTGAATGATATCAAATGAAACCCCTAATTTGTAGAAAAGTTAGGGTAAAGTTATTTCTGCCTAAGTTCGTTTCGGATATGCAGATCCGGACAAACCCTACAAATATTGGTTCCGGATGTGCAAATCCGAAAATTGTCCGGATGTGCAAATCAGAATGTTTTACTGATACAATTTTAAAACAGAATCTTAAAGCTTATGCAACCACTTGGAATACTTTCAATGCAATAAAATTCATAAGGTATTAAAAAGACATATGGATAAAAATACAATATATTTCACTTCAATAATGTACATTGTGTCGTATGATTATACAAAAGAGTTAAAACACAATTCTCCGTCTAAATCTATTGGAGCTAGAACTTTCTATTTTTTCGCATTTGATGCCTTTTCAATTGCGTGCAATCTTTTCCGTCTTCCGACTCCACTTGTCTCACACCCACCGCGGTCTTAATCCGACTTTGCACATTCTTTGTTATGTGAAATCGACAAAGTAGTGCATTGGAAGAAGGAAAGACCTTTGCAACCGCATTCATCAAGGCGTTGTCGCGGTCCGTAACAATTGTTTTTGGCATTTGAACATGTTTCTTCAAAAGTGACCGACACGTCTCCAACGCCCACGTGAAATTGTCCTCTTTCTCACTCCAAAAAGGCAAAGCCGACGACATATGTCTTATCCGTAGACGTAACGCCAACCATCTCAAACAATGAAAGACGATACTTGTTTGTCTTGTAGGTGCTATCGATTATGAGCACTGTCGAGAACGTGTTGAAAGGGCACTCACATCTTCTAGTACCGGTCTCGTCTTTCTTTAACTTCCGTAGAGGTGCTTGATATTTGCCGCTTCTTTCGCAACCCAAAATTACAAAAGCTTTTCTTCTATCCGACCCATTATCCGATCTCCCGATATTTACATCGAAGCCAAGCTCAATAGTCGTCCTACGAATGTATGCGATCATGCTTTCACGATCATCAAAGTCTTGCTTTGTTAAAGTCACCGCCGACATCAACCGACTTTACGAGCATGCCTTTATCTTTCGGGGAAATCGGCGAAACTTTTTTGACATGTTATTGGGGTGCACCATATCTATTTATAAACAAGAATAGAACAATTAATATGTATAAATAAAATATATTCGAAATTTGCTGAAAATTTAAATTAATTAGTTGCAGGCACTTTTCCGGATTTGCACATCCGAAAATGTTCATGCTTAATTCGTTCCGGATGTGCACATCCGGAAGTAGCGTAACTTATTTTTTACAAAAAAGTAGATTGATAATGTGAGCAATGTAGTGGATGAAATTGAATATTTACCTGAAATTCAGTCTTTTCTTGCTCCCTTTGATTTGTTGCACCAAAAATTTAAACTTTTTGAGTGAGAAATGAGATTGATGAAGTAGGGTTTTTTGAGTTGGTGAGAGTGAGTGTAGTAGAAGAAATGTTGAGAATGGGAAGGGGGAGTGATCATGCAGCTTCAAATATATCAGCCATGTTTCCGGATATACAGATCCGGAGGCCTACCGGATATGCACATTCGAAAAAAAAAATTTATAAGGATATGGTGCGTCCGAATGTGCACATCCGGAATCAGGGGGCAAAAAAATAATTTTACGTGGTGCCTAATAAACTTGGATGATGCATTAAGAAATGGTCTAGTGGAAACACTCTCAAACCCAGTTTGTGATCTCTAAAAGATGGTATTGCTGCTCCTAGGTTGGGGCAAAACTTATGAATCTGTTTGGATAATTTAGTACATTTGGATTGATGGTGAATTTGACATAGTGCAATAACATTTGGACTGATGGTGAATTTGACATAGTTGCATTGCACTACAATTTTGACATAATGTATGCTATAACGAGTAAAAATTGCATTTTAATTTGATAAGAGTATGCTAACCCAATTCCAAAATTTCTTGCATTTCAATGAGTCAAAGAATAAACTTCTTTTGCAATCAATCAGGTAACACATGATTTTTGGATAACATTGCTTTATAACTATTCCAATAGATACTACTCCATTTATATAGCAATTAATAATTTCTAAAAAGTGTAGATAAAACCAAAAGCACATTAAAAATAAACTAGAATTCTAATTAAAACACCAACCAACCAAGCAGTGAGTGAATAGGGAACAAGAAAAGTACCAAAAACTGTAAACAAAGAGAATAAAGAGAAAATCCTACAGTAAAGTAGCATCAAATCAATTACCACATATGGCTAAAGATAGGTCTAAATTAATCTTTTCTTTAACACTACTAGATGTTCTATAGCAGTCTTTAGGAGGAGTTGTCCAGCATGAAAGGTATGTTAAAGGTCACTAATGATTTTCTGTTGACCGTTAGCGAGAAACAGAGGCTGGACGTGAAATTTGTTGATCTGATGACGGTTGGAGGTAAAGGTGTGAATGGTGACTTTAAAGTGGATGATCAGGGTGTTTTGAGATTCCGTGGTAGAATTTGTATTCCTGATGATTCGGAATTGAAAAAGATGATTTTAGAGGAAGGACACCGGAGTAGTTTGAGTATACATCCGGGAGCTAATAAGATGTATCAAGATTTGAAGAAGATCTTTTGGAGGTCCGGATTGAAAAAGGATGTGGCTCAGTTTGTTTATGCGTGTTTGACGTGTCAGAAGTCAAAGGTAGAACATCAGAAGCCTAGTGGATTATTGCAACCGTTGGATATTCTCGAGTGGAAATGGGACAACATTTCTACGGATTTTGTGACAGGGTTGCCGAATACTCAGAGGGGACATAATGTCATTTGGGTGATTGTGGATAGGCTGACTAAATGGCGCATTTTATTCCGATTGACATCAGTTTTTCTTTGGAGAGGTTGGCTGAGATTTATATCCGTGTGATTGTGAGATTACATGGTGTTCCGTTGTGTATTGTTTCAGATCGAGATCCGAGGTTTACTTCCAGATTTTGGGAAAGTTTGTAAAAGGCGTTAGGTTCCAAGTTGAGATTGAGTTCTGCTTATCATCCTCAGACGGATGGTCAGACCGAGAGAACTATTCAGTCATTGGAAGATTTGCTGAGAGCTTGTGTTCTTGAGCAAGGTGGTGCTAGGGATAGTTATCTTTCGTTGGTTGAGTTCACGTATAACAACAGTTTCCATTCGAGTATTGGAATGACACCTTTTGAAGCGTTGTATGGAAGAAGATGTCAAACACCTTTGTGTTGGCATGAATCTGGTGAGAGTTCGGTGGTTGGACCGGAGTTAGTTCGACAAACTACGGAAAAGGTGAAACTTATTCGTGAGAAGACGAAGGCTTCTCAGAGTAGGCAGAAGAGTTATCATGATCGAAGGAGGAAAGATCTTGAGTTTCGAGAAGGCGATCATGTATTTTTTAGAGTTACGTCGGTGACGGGTGTTGGACGTGCATTAAAGTCGAAGAAGCTTACTTCTCGATTTATTGGTCCTTATCAGATATCCGCGAGAGTGGGTGCTGTGGCTTATCGGGTGGCGTTGCCACGAATCTTTCGAATTTGCATGATGTGTTCCATGTTTCACAGCTTCGGAAGTATGTTCCGGATCCGTCGCATGTGATTCCGATGGATGAGGTTGAGGTAAGGGAGAACCTTACGGTTGAGGCATTACCGGTGAGGGTTTTGGATCGCGATTTGAAGCGGTTAAGAGGCAAAGATATTGCGCTTGTGAAAGTAGCGTGGGGAGGCGCTGCTGAGGGCAATTTGACTTGGGAGTTGGAGAGTCGGATGCGGGAATCATATCCAGAGTTGTTCGTCTCAGGTAATATTTTCGAGGACGAAAATTTCTAAGTGGAGGAGAGTTGTAACGCCCCGGTTTTTGTTAGATTTATTTAATCGAGTCGATTTAATTATTTTTGTTTTTATATTATTTTATTCTTGATTTTTATTTGGTAAATATGTTATGTTTATCGTTATTATGTTTTATCGCGTTTGAGAGCGTTTGCGAGAAAATTGAGTGTAGGTGTATTTTGGTCATTTTGCTTGGTTAGATATTATTGTTTTTCTTAAATAGAAACATAGAGATTAGAAAGAGCGAAAAGAAAGAGAAGAGAAAAGGAGAGTGAGAAAAAGAAAAAGAGGAAAACTTGGAGTTTAAGAAATCGATTCAACCGACACTTCAAAGCACGATTAATCGGGTAAGGGTGCGAAACTTGGTTATCATATGCTTGTGTATGAATATGTATGTGTGTGTTTGAATATTCTCTTGCTTTTCATAGTTTTTCAATTCTAGGTTGAAATGAGAAAAATGAATAGAAATTGATGTTTTCACGGTCGGAAATCGATATGAATCGCGTAGTATGATCACACTATACATATGAACATTTGTTGATACTTGTTATGCTGTTTGGAACTGATTTGAGATGAAAATGGTGATTTTTGGGGAGGACTGTCGAAGGGTTTATTTTTCTGCATATCGCAGTGCGCGCTTAGCGCGGTCTGGAGAATTTGCAACCTCTCCAGGCAGTGAGGAGCGCGCTTAGCGCGGGGTGGAGCCCGCTTAGCGCGACCTGGAGCAAAAATAAAACTGTTTTTCTAAAATCCATAACTTTTGATCCGTAACTCGGATCGAGACGTTCTTAGTACCGTTGAAAAGCTAATGAGATGTTCTTTCTTATAAAAATGATTTTGAGATGAGTGGCCGATTTAATTGCGTCGGGAATTTGGAAACGTGTCGTTTTGTCGACTTTTATCGTCGTAATTGTGTGCGATTGATGTGTTATCATGCGATATGTTTTTGATATATAACGTATAGCTTGTGTGCTATTATATGATGTGAACGCATGTGATAAAATGTTGTGATGATGGATTGTGGCCTTATGGCAAATAAATGCATTGTTTTGGGTTTGATTGCAATGCATGATTATGGATGTTGAGATGGTTCACATGGTTATATATGTATATGCATTTGATTGTCATGAGTCATTAGTATGTCATGCATCATGATATGCATCTTGTGATGTCGTGTGCCCTTGTGGGGTGTGAGCGACGAAACGATTCCAGAGGGAATCTGCTGTAACGGTCGTGTGCCTTATACAAAGAGGACCTAAAGCGACGTTATAGACGATCGTGTGCCTTATGCAAAGAGGACCTAAAGCGATCGGATCGTGTGCCTTATACAAAGAGGACCTAAAGCGATCCATAAACGTCGTGTGCCTTATACAAAGAGGACCTAAAGCGACGGGGAACATCGTTTGCCCGACGGGGAGTTACACTAAGTAACAAGCGATGATTCCAATAATTCCTGAGTGAATTAATAATGATGAGAATGATGGATGGAATGGTACCGCATGCATAGAGTCGTTGTGTCGGTCTCTGTGCATTTACATAAGTCATGAATAGATTGATTATGTGAGGGAAATTGTGAATGAGATTAATGAGTTGATATATATATTGGTGATAAATGTGTTGAGCATGATTGATATGCCTTTGTGATGGATGTATGAGTTATGAATTGTTTTGTTTTGTATTTGAACTATGGTGTATGTTGTGGTGAGAATGGTTTGCATGCGTATTTCATGTTATTACATAATTGTATGCAACTATATTATAATTGTGTTTCTCACCCTTCTGCTATTTTGAATGCTTTATGAGGCATTGTAGATTAGATGCTGAAGGTCTTTTTGTGAAGATTATGTCTTCATTCTTTTGTCGGTAGACTCTGATATGTAGCACCGGGTAGTCGGGGAGATCGTTATATGATTATGTGTATATATATCTTTTTGGATTGTACATGTATGACTCTGTATATGACAGACAAACTTTTATGTTTATATATGAGATTTCAGTTGCAGATTTTCCACTTTTATTCTGTATCTGAATTGTGAGTGTTAGGAACCGAGTTCCTCTGTTTATGTTGCTACCTGATTGTTGCATATCTTTATGAGCAGGTTGTTATATTTCATTACTTTGATGTGACGCTCCCGTCTATGCCATGAATGTTTTAATTATACTCTGATTATTTGTTATCGCTTTAATTACTCGGGGTATAGATTGGGGGTGTTACAATTTAACCTCTAAAATATTCTAGAGATGTATCTCCGGAATATTTTAATATTAACTTACTTTTTAGTGCATTCGAAGATACATTTTCAAAAACAAACAGATATTTAAATAATTTTACGTAGTGACTAAAAAATATATGAGGAGCATTAAAAAAATTCTCAAAACTAAATATCAAATAGAATGAAAATGAGTCCATATTCTCGTCATTAGGCTCACACATAATAGTGGAAGTTGGGTGCAAGTGCAACCTTAGTGTTACTCTCCAGTCTTATGTAATTTTTAAAAATGTCCCTTTTGCACTGCTTGGATTAAAAAAAAAAGGTTAAGAAACGCCATCACGTTCATCCAAAATATACCAAATGCATAAATAGTCATGGGCGGAATTTGAAATTTGGACACGATCGAATTTTCAAAATCCTAACTCACGACATATTATAAGTAAGTTCAAATTCACCAAAAATGCAGTTAATGAACAAATAGTTTTGTCCAAATTTTAAAATTCATATGCATCACATTATAAGAGAGCTCAAATTCATCTGAAATACACCAAAAACTCTAAACTTTATTTATGCATTGGGTGTGCCCAGATTTTGAAATCCAGATCGTACTAGAGCAGCATTTTTGAAAATTTAAGAATTTAAGAGTAATAATGTGCAACACCCATAATAGTGGAAACACTCTCAAACCCAGTTTGTGATCTCTAAAAGACGGTATTGCTGCTCTTAGGTTGGGGCAAAGCTAATGAACCTGTTTGGATAATTTAGTACATTTGGATTGATGGTGAATTTGACATACTTGCATTGCACTACAATTTCGACATAATGTATGCTATAACTGTTAACATGTGCCCCATTATGCACATGATTGCACAACAGCCAATGAAAAAGAAAAGAACAGAAAAAATTATTATTTCATCTGATCCAAAAAAAAGGATACAAAGGTGTTATATATACATATTTATTGTAACGGTAAAAACTAACCTAAAACTAAAGGACCAATAGGAATAAAGCTTAGACTAAAATAATAAAGCTTAATCTAATTTAACACCCCCCTCAAACTGGAGTGGATATTGAGCAGTCCAAGTTTGGAAACTAGAGTGGAGAAAGGGCCAAGATGAAGAGGTTTTGTAAAAACGTCAGCAACTTGTTGGTTGGAAGGAATGGGCATGAGGTGGATGGTGTTGTCTTGGACTTTGTCTCTAGTGATGTGGCAGTCCATTTCAATGTGTTTGGTACGTTCGTGAAAGACAGGGTTATTGGCAATGTGTATGGCGGAGTTGTTGTCGCAAAAGACGGTGACTGGTTTAGGATGAGGAATGTGTAAGTCGTTGAGGAGGAATAAAAGCCATTGAGCTTCACATGTGGCATTAGCAAGGGCGCGATATTCGGCTTCGGATGACGATCGAGAAACGACTGTTTGCTTTTTGCTCTTCCAGCAGATGAGGGAGCTGCCAAGGTAGAAGCAGAAACCAGTGGTGGATTTGCGTGTGATAGCACATGAACCCCAGTCTGAATCAGAAAAGCCAGACAGATGGAGATTGGAATCTGATTTGAAGTGTAAGCCTTGTCCAGGTGCATTCTTCAGATACCGCAGGATGCGAAAGGCAACTTGCTGGTGTGAGATGGATGGTTTGGACAGGTGTTGACTTAATCTGCAAACAGAATAACTTATGTCAGGCCTAGTGTGTGTTAAATAGAGTAATTTACCTATGAGGCTTCTGAAGGTAGTAGGGTCCGGAAGCAAATTGTCGAGATCAAGACTGAGTTGATGAGTAGGGTCCATTGGTGTGGAAGCTGGTTTGGCTGCCAAGAGACCTGTAGTTTGAAGGAGATCTAGACAATATTTTCTCTGGCATAGAAAGAAACCAGCTTTTGATCTGGCAACTTCAAAGCCAAGGAAATATTTAATATTTCCCAAGTCTTTGATGCTGAATTTGCTGTCCAGAACCTGCTTGACATAAGATATTTCCTCAAAATTGTTGCCTGCAATTAAGAGATCATCAACATATACCAATATAACAGTAATTGTGTTATTTAAGGTTTTAGTGAAAAGAGAGTAATCTGCTTTAGACTGTGTGTAACCAAGGGTAGTCAAAGTTGTGGTAAGTTTTGAGTTCCATTGGCGACTAGCTTGTTTAAGGCCATATAGTGATTTATTTAACTTACAAACCAGATTTTTATGTGATGTTGGAAGACCAGGAGGAATTTTCATGTAAACTTCTTCATTTAAATCTCCATGAAGAAAGGCTGTATTAATGGCAAGTTGGTGCACACGCCAGTTTTTAGAAGCAGCAATAGATAAGATAAGTCTAATGGTAGTCATTTTGACAACAGGGCTGAAAGTTTCTAGGTAATCTATGCCTTCTGTTTGAGTGAAGCCTTTGGCCACTAAACGGGCTTTATATCTTTCAACAGTCCCATTAGCATGAAATTTAACCTTAAATACCCACTTACATCCTATAGGTTTTTTTGTTAGGAGGTAAGGGAACTAAATCCCAAGTATTGGTTTTAGTAAGAGAAGCCAGCTCTTGATTGATAGCCCGAACCCAATTTGGATTTGTGATGGCTTGAGCATAACTAGATGGCTCCTCTAGAGTAGATAATTTAATGTTGAACAGTTGATGATTATTAGATAAATTAGAGTAAGAAAGAAATTGATGCAGGGGATAAGGAGTAGTACCTGATGTAAAATTTGACTGATGAAAAGGATTACCTGTGAGAAGAGAACAGTGATAGTCCACAAGATAATTGGGTTGTTTTGATATTCTGGTGGACTTTTTGAGAGTAACAGGGGGAGGATTAGCAGCAGGAGTGTTGGGGTCAGGGGAATCAGGTTGTTGTTGGATACTGGGAGGAGAAGTGTTATGTGTGGGAGTAGTTTGTAAATGGGGAGTATTTATATTAGTAGGTTCAGGGGATGCAGGTTGTTGTTGATTACTAGGAGGAGAGGAGTTATGTATGGGAATGATGTAATCATAGTCAAAATATTCAGAGTTATTGAGAGGAAGAGAGGGACTGATGGGAGAATGGTCAGGCTTAATATTAATGTTGTTGTAGGGAAATATGTGTTCAAAGAAAACAGCATCTCTAGATATAAAAATTTGCTTGGTATGTAAGTCAAAAAGAATGTCACCTTTTGTTGTTTCCTTGTGTCCTAAAAATATGCATTTCCTACTTCTACTGTCAAGTTTAGTTGTTTTGTGTTTAGGAATGGTGGTGTAAGCTAAACAACCAAAAACTTTTAAGTTATTATAGGTGGGAGGTGTGTTGTATAGGACATTATAAGGAGTTTTATATTGCAGGAATTTAGAGGGCGGTCTGTTGATTAAGAATGTAGCATGTTCAAGGGCATGAGCCCAAAAAATTTTGGGAAGGTGAGCATGAAACAAAATGGATCGAGTAACACAAAGGAGATGTTGATGTTTTCTTTCAACAATCCCATTTTGTTGGGGAGTATGAATACAAGAGGTTTGATGAATTATACCTTGTTGTTTATAAAAGTCTTTTAGGGAAAATTCATGTCCATTATCACTTCTTAAAATTTTAGGAGTGGTTTTGAATTGAGTTTGTATAAAGAAAACAAAAGACTTAACAAGGTTACTAGTTTCAGATTTTAGTTTCATCAAGAAAATCCAGCAGAATCTACTATAATCATTAACAATAGTAAGAAAGTAACGAAAACCAAACATAGAAGGGGTAGAGTAAGGGCCCCAAATATCCATATGAATAAGATCAAAAATAGCATGAGATTGAGTAAAACTATGGGGGAAAGGGAGTCTTTTTTGTTTAGCATAGAAACAAGGATCACAGGGTGTAGTATGAGGTTGAAACTCATTTAAATGGAACAATTTATTGATACGATTTGCTATATCATGGGAAGGGTGTCCCAATCTACAATGCCACAGATTACAGTCATTACTACTAGAGTTCAGAATATTATTGCTACAATTGTTATGAGAAACAGGTTTTGTTGAGGAAATGTTACAAGGCATGTTAAGGAAGTATAGGCCTTGATAGAGATTAGATGTACCAATCGTCCTCCGGGTATGGTTCACCTGTATGGTGCAATTATTTGAATTGAAATGAATAGTGCAACCTAAGGAATTGGTAAGTCTAGGTATAGAGATAATGTTGGTGAAAAATTCAGGAATGAACAGAACATTAACCAGATAAAATTCAGTAGTAAATTTAATGGTGCCACATTTATTGGTGGAAATGACAGTTCCATTAAGAAGTTTAACAGTAATCATATTAATAGTGAATAATGTGTGAAATAATGTTTCAGAGTTGCATACGTGATCAGTAGCACCAGTGTCCAATATCCAACAGTTAGGTTGATTAAAGGAGGAAGGTGTAGGGAGAATAGCTGCTGAGTTGTTCACAGTGGAATGAAATTGTTGAATCTGAGGAGAGGTTGTTGGAGAAGCTTGTTGAAGGAGAGCCAATAGCGCTTTGTGTTGATCTGCAGTGAAGGTAGGTTGTTCAACAGCTTCTTCAGAATCCATTCCAGATGTAGTAGTGCTTTGGTCAGGTGAAGCGGAAACGTTGTGGATTTGATTCTTCTTGAGATACGGAGGGAGACCATGCTTTTTGAAGCAAACTTCGATTGTGTGTCCAGGTTTATTGCAATATGAGCAGATTTTTTGAGGCTTGCCACGACCATTGGTGGAAGTCTTGGAGGTAGAATCCGTGCCAGAAGAACGATTGGAGGGTTTGCTAATGTTGGCCACAACTTTGTCTTCATCCATAGGGGTTAGAAGTTGTCTTTCTTGCTGAATCAACATGGAGAAGACTTTGTTGATAGGGGGAAGAGGGTTGATCAACATTATCTGAGAGCGAACGGGAGCGTATTGTTCATTCAAGCCCTTCAAGAATCTAATGACATAGTCCGTTTCTTGATAAGACTTGATGGTGGGAATGAGTGTGCAAGAACACTTGATAGCACAAGAACAAACAGGTAGAGGGCGGAAGTTGTTGAGTTCTTGCCATAGCTTTTTAAGATTGGTGAAGAACTGTGTGATGCTTAGGTCGCCTTGTTTGATGTTGAAAAGTTCTTCTTGAATGTCAGCGATGCGAAATATATCCCCTTGATGATAGCGATCACGGAGCTCCGTCCAGATTTCCGACGCCGTGTCCATCCAAAGGATACTCTGAGCAATATCAGGTTCAACTGAGTTAGTAACCCATGCCATTACCATCGTGTTGCAGCGATCCCAGGCCATTGAAAGGGGATCTGAATCCGCTGGACGAGGTAGAGAACCATCAAGAAATCCAAGTTTGTTCTTGGATCGAAGAGCGACGGTGATGGAACGGCTCCAAGAGTGGTAGTTGAGGTTGTTAAGCGGTGGTGTGACGAACGTGATGTCGAGGTTGTCACTGGGGTGCATAAAATAGGGATCAAGCATGTCTTTTTGGTAGCTATTGGATGAGCACTTGTGAGTGGCGGGTGGTGGCTGTTTTGGAGGAGAAGGTGGTGGTGTGCTGTCGGCCATGGAAAAAGGAGGGGAAGAGAAAAAGGAAAGAAAAAAAAACAGAAATGATTGATGAAGAAGATAAAGAGGATAAGGGAGAAAAAGAAACAACCAAGACGAGTGATACACGTGGGAGAAGAAATCCAAAGTAAAGGAGGAGGGAAAGAGAGAAAAGAATCACGAGTAAAGAGAGAGAGAATGGGAAATGGGAAGCGTGGGTATCTCTACTGATACCATGTTAACATGTGCCCCATTATGCACATGATTGCACAACCGTCAATGAAAAAGAAAAGAACAAAAAAAATTATTATTTCATCTGATCCAAAAAAAAGGATACAAAAGTGTTATATATACATATTTATTGTAACGGTAAAAACTAACCTAAAGCTAAAGGACCAATAGGAATAAAGCTTAGACTAAAATAATAAAGCTTAATCTAATTTAACAATAACAAGTCAAAATTGCATTTTCATTAGATAAGAGTATGCTAACCCAATTCCTAAATTTGTTGCATTTCAACGAGTCAAGGAAGTTTCAATCAATCAGGTAACACATAATTTTAGGATAACATTGCTTTATAACTATTCCAATAGATACTACTCCATTTATATAACAATTAATAATTTCTAAAAAGTGTAGATAAAACTAAAAAGCACATTAAAAATAAACTAGAATTCTAATTAAAACACCAACCAACCAAGCAGTGAGTGAATAGGGAACAAGAAAAGTACCAAAAACTGTAAACAAAGAGAATAAAGAGAAAATCCTACAGTCAAGTAGCATCAAATCAATTACCGCATATGGCTAAAGATAGGTCTAAATTAATCTTTTCTTTAACACTACTAGATGTTCTAAAGCAGTCTTTAGGAGGAGTTGTCCAGCATGAAATTGCCTCACTGATTTCACTTGCCGAATAACAACCATTACTTGTCTGAGCTGAACCATTTTGCAATGTTAGTGACAATGACAACTCATCTCCTTCACTTTCAACTTCTACATGTGCTTTGTCAGTTTTCATAACTCCTTTCATTGACCATGAACCCCTCTTTTTCTCATTTCCATTACCAACCTGTAAAAAACAACATACACATATACATAATAAGCTTTCCAAAATAAAAGTACAAAGGGACCAAAATAATCTAACCACTTTTTTAGGCTGATTAATTGTTTACGTATAGAATATCATATTTATTTTGACAATTTCTCACGTAATGGCAAATGTGGATTTCAAGAAACCAACTCCTTCTAGAATAATGGAACCAACAATTAGGGATAACAGTCCACCCCGTTTAGACTAGTTCTGAAAAAAAAAAAATGGAACGAGACAAATATAATTAAGAGTGCAAATATAAAAACTATCTTAGTCCAAACTTTTTTTTGCATTGGATCAAAGTTTTAGGTCTTCAATATGTCGGTTTTTTTCAGATACTTATATTTATAATTTTCTTTATAATTTTTAGATTTTAAAAATATAGTGTCGGCGAATCCATCTCATCCTTATTCTAGAATGTGTTGGATTCACTGACACTACAGGCTGGACACGATTTGCCATACTTACCTTTTCACAACAGTAGAAGCAAGGTGTCATAAATATATAGAAAACATTCTAAAGGATAAGAGAATGCAATAGCAGCTGAAAAACCAACAGTTTGGCATTAACGTGGATCCCAAAGTTTAAGGGTATAGTAATAAATATTGGAGGCAAAACGTAAGATTAAGATCTTACTGAACAAAAGTGAAAGTGTTAGGAAATGAGTATATACTGCTACTATAGCTATAGATATAGATATAGATATAGCTTATAGCATGCAGTGAAATAAAACCTAAAACCATCACAACACTCAACTTGTTCATTCATTCACCATAGGAAAATAAAAAAATAATTGACTCACTCATCTCACCTGAGAGAAATGAGATGGTTGGTTTGGAGATTTGAAAGAAGTGATGCCAAAATGTGGTTGAAACTTTCTCTGCCATCCATAAAACTTTTCTTCATCTTTTATTCCTTTTTTCATGTGCAGCAGTTCATGGTCATAAAAGCTGTACGGATTTGTTATGGTTACTGCACCACCACCATCATCATCATCATCACATATTCTTCTTCTTTCTCTGCATTGCACCAGACTAGTTGTTGTAGAACTTCTCTCGATTCTAGGTCTGATCACAGACAGTAGTACAATATTATCCAAATCAAAAGGAATTTCTTCAAGAAATAATACTACTACTACTAATAATAAAGTTAAAAGTAATTGTAGCTCAGAAAAGTAAAAGATCAACCAAATACCTATAATCCTTTTTGTTTCTCTCCCACTTTTACTCCATTAACTTTATTTTTTTGTGTGTGAAAAGTTTGAAATTATTGTTTCAAGGGTAAAGTAAAGCAAAGTAAAGTTACCTTTTAGAGAAGATATTGCTGTTGCCAAGGAAGGAATCAGATTCTTCTCTCATGAGTTTTGAACATGAATGTTCATTCACTTCATCAACACATCCATCATCATGCTCTTCAAAACATTGGTTTCTAGGTTGAGAACTTGTTCTACCTGATGAACATGAACAGCAATAATGGTCATATACTTTAAATGTTGTTGATTCATGAAAATGCATATACCAATAGAAGAAAATTTACAAGGACATGAAACTTTTTTATTCTTGTTACACTGTTTTGGCATGAACTAAATGCTAAAAGAGAGTAATAAATGAGTTTTGTAGTTTTAGATTTCCCGGTTTTGCATAAAGGAAAGTTTGTTTTGAAAGTTCAAATAGTTACTAAGAGAAGAAACAACAAAGTTGCATTCAATGCAGAGAAAGAAACAAAGCATGCACATGAAAGAGAGAATATTGACCTTGTCTTCCCATTTCACCTCTCATGCTTCTGTACATCTGAAGATGGCTTTTGACATGTGAAATGGTGAGGCCTTTTACATCCATCAACTGAAGAACAAGTTTAGGAGTAGCCTCTGCAAAGAGAAGAACCTTAGAAAAAATGGATCCATAAAAATAAGAGAGATTGGAAGGAAGAATTGAAAAAAACTAACTTTGATGGCCTCCAAGGGTATGAATGGCGTTAACAAAGCAACGGTGAAGTTCTGGAGTCCATCTCAAACGAGGGACTTTTGATCTTATATACTGTCTCACTGCTCCTCCTACACCTTCTCTTCCACAGCTGCTACTCATTTTTTTCTTCCTTTGAAAATGTTTGTCTTCAAAATATGGGTTTGTTTGTATATTTATATATAGAGAGAGAGGAGAGGGAAAAATGGAAAGAGAATCCAGCTAGGAGAGAGAGGGGAATATTTATCAGGGGAGAAAATGAAAAGACGAGAGGAATATGGAAGAGAGGTCTGCAAATTCCTTTAGGACATTGGTGTCAACTGATAATACCTGAACCATCTCATGGTGGTTGCTGTACTGCTTTTATTTTCTTTTCTCTGTGTTGCCAATCACAATTAAAAAAACACAAATGCTTGGCGTATCACAATAAAAGTGTGAATAAAAACAAACAAAAAACTTAAACAATTCATTTTAGAGGTTATGTGTCAAGTAGCAGTCACTTTACAATACCTAAATATTTTAAAATTAAAAAAAACACAGTTATTTGATTAAAATTAATGCAAAATTTCATTAATTTAAAGAGATTAATTGAAATATACTGTCAGTGTAAAACTATTTTACACTAACATTCAATTAAAATGAATTATTTTGACACATAATTATGAAATTATGTGTAAAAATAAATAAATTATAACTACACTATTTTAATAACTAATTCTTTCATGTTTTTCTCTTCTCATGTGTCAAAATGATTTCTTCCATGTTTTTCCCTTCTACAATTAATATATTTTTTAAAAAGTATATTAAATAAATGATTTATTTCAATTTTTAATTTTTTCTTATTTTATTCTCTAATTGATATTATTGTTATAATTTTCAATACTAAATGATATGAATACTTTAGTAAAATTATTATCTATTTCATTTTTTTTTTAAAATGTGTGAGATAGTCAACCGAGTCACTTTCTCGAACTAAAGGCTCGAGATACCATTTGTTGGGGGGAGTTTACTAGGGAGCATTGATACATAGTGTATGACTAGGCATTTTTATGAGAGACACATCACTTGTCCACCTAAAACCTTAAGGTGATAGGTGAGTGGGTTCTCTCACTTATAAATGCGCAAGTCACCACATTCCTATCCAATATGAGACTATTTTTCTACTTACTCACACTTGTTATATTATTCCAACAATGATTATATTATTCCAACAATGATGAGACAGAGGAAGTAAATAATTACTTTATTATTTTTGTTTTATTTTGTTGAAATATTATTTTTTGTAATTTTGTTTTGTTTCATTGAAATATAATTTTTTGTAATTATGTTTCTTTTAATTTAAAATTCAAATAAATAAATAAATAAAATATTGTGAGTTCAAATTTATACATATGTATTTGATATCTCTGTACAATTTTTTATTTATCTATGCTTAATGGACTTTCTAACAAAACTTTAGATAAAACATTTTATAATAAATGTTAGTTTAAAATTTTTGCAAATATATTAAGAATGTAATAATATTGTCCTAATACATTATATTTTTATTAAATTAACCTAGAAATTTACTAAATTTACTTAGAAATAGTGCACAAAATAATAATTAAAAACACAATTAAAAAATAATAATAACATTTATTTTAAAACTAATTTTATTTATTAAAATAACATACGATTTGAAATGAAATAATATTATATTTAAACATTAAAAAATAAAAAGTACTCCCAATGATCTCAAATATAAACAACAATAAAATTTTTAATGATTTTAAATATAAACAAAAATCATTTATAATATTTACATTCAATATTATTATTTCAAATATATTTTTATTTTTTGTTTGTAATTATTTTTAAAGTAAAAAATGGAGATAAAATTAAAAAAATATATAAGAATGAAATGAATTCAAATATTTTTTTAAATTCTCTTAGATAAATACTACCTCTCTCCCAAATTATAAGTCATTTTGTAAAAAATATTTGTCTCAAATTATAAGTCACTTTATAATTCCAATACAACATTAATAACATTTTTCCTAATATATCCTTAACTATTTATTTCTCTTTTTTTTTTTTGATTTTATTAATTTTTCTTTTCTCGTAATTAATGAAGAAAAATAGTATAAAGTCATACATAATTTATCTTTCTCATATAATATTAATTACTTTTTAAAATTGTGTGAAATGTCCAAAACGTCTTATAATTTGAAACGGAGAGAATATATAAGAAGATATTAATATTTCGAATTTGTTTGCAGTGAATGGAATGGAATGGAAGTGAGAATTGATAATCCCAAAAAGAAAAAAAAGCAAAAAGGAAGGAAGGAAGAAGTTTTAAAAATCACGAGTTGTGATCTGATATTATTGGTACAGAGAGGTTGGAGGAAATGATTACAGCTGCTAGCTAATGCTATTGCCATGCCAACAATAACATACTCAACTGCCTCGCTTTGACCTTTCTTTCTCTCTCTTCTTTCTCTCTCTAGGAATGGATGAGTAGTACATACTAGACTAGTATAGTATGACTTCTGCTACATACGCCAACGTCGTCATCATCACTGTGTAAGAAGACCAACACCACCCTCATCTACTTTTCTCATTTTCTTCTTTTTTTTAAATATTTTTTATGGACCGTTTTGCCCTTTTCTGTATGGCCCACACTTTTACCTGTGTGCCAAGTAATGCACTTTTCGTGATGCTATTTTGGACGTGCATGGGAACTTCTTCTCACCACTTTTTCATTTTTTAAACTTATTCTTAATCCAATTCAAACCGTATCATATGATTTTTTTTTTAAATAATCAATATTTTAAATTATTTATTGTTTCAAATAAACCAAATTCGATACAAAAATATGCGTCAATGCTAGTGATGCATCCACTCTATTTTTAAATTGTGGTATGTCTCTAGCATATGAATTAGCAAGGTAATTAAAACTGAATCGGATATTGAATTGGTATAGATTGAGGTTTAAGGTTTAAAGGTTTAATTGGGTTGGACTAATGGTCAGACCGTTATTGTATATATTATATGATTTAGTACTAATTTTTTATTATATAGATTGGTAACTTTTATTTTCTATAATTTTTTAACTAGAATCAGTTTAAGAAAGAGTTAAAAATGCTAGAATTGTGTATCTTATGTAAAATATATTAGATGATGCTTGATTTAGGCTCAAGAATATTAGAATTCTAGGCCTTATTATTAAGAAAATCCAAATTCAGAATGGATTAGAGTGAAGTCTTCAATTATAAGATTTATTTGGTTCAAAAGTATTAAATTGGTTTTTTTCTATCTTTTATTATATTTTTATTTTAAATAAATTTAAAAAAAAAAGCTGAAAAAGTTAAAATCCGGTTCAACCCATGTAATTGGACGAACCCCCGGTTTTGACCGATTTTTCCGGTTTCCACCCGGTTTTCCGATTTTTACCCCGATTCCTTAACATAGCGGTTTAAAGGGCTTAATTGACCGGACATAGGGCCGGTTCCCAGTCTAACCAGTTGAACCGGCCGGTCCGGTCCGGTTTTCATAACCTTGTGTATTAGTGTCATGTCAATGCTATGGACGTATGCATGTTTTTGGGACGCAAGAGGAGGTGCCAATACCCTTAGCGCATATGTGTATTTGTTTTTCTTTTAATTAAATTACTAACAAAATAAAAATAAAAAATTAAATAACAATATTATTTCATAAAATAGAATTACTTAACAATTGAAGAGAATTTTAATGACCCGCTCAACCATAACATCCATCGATTTCATACCCCGACATATTACCCATACCACCAGCACCTCAGAGAAATCGTGGGAGGCCTCGACGACAAGTGAATGCACTGGAGTGTGAAACCGATAGGCGTTACAATCGAGCGGATCATTAAAATTCTCTTCAATCATTGAGTAATTTTATTTTGTAGAATAATATTATAATTTAATTTTTTAATTTAACATTTCTTTTATCATTCTGTTATTAATTTAGTTTAAAAAATTAATCAAATACACATAGGCGTCAGAGGTACTGATGCCTCTTCTTAAGTTTCAAAAGCATGTGCCGATAGCATTGGTATGACACTAGTGCATGCGTCAGAGGCCATGTTGCATGAGTTAAAAATAGAGTGCATGTGTTAGTAACATTGGCGCATCCTCTTTATGATTCGAAAAAAGATTACTTTAATAAATATTTTAGAATGTTAGTTATTTAACTATTTTCGTACAAGTAATTTTTTTATTTTGTTTTCATTTAATCAATTCAATTAAAACTTTATTTAGTAGTTGTGTAGTGATATCCTATTATAAAACTATGAATTTGAATTACAAAATTTTATTTGTTTATTTATTTTTAGGGTTAAATATGTATTAGGTCCCTACAAATATCTCAACTTTCAAGTTTGATCCCTAAAAAAATTTCCTTCAAACATTGGTCTTCTGAAAGTTTTCCGTCCCTAACTTTAGTCCATCCCCTTAGTTTTCACTAACGGAGAATGATGTGGCACGCCAAGTGTGTAATAATCTCATGCCAACTGTGTATTTTTTTATGCCACATCAGAAATGATTTAGTTCTTTTATTTCTCCTCCACCTTCTTCTTCCACATTCTCCATCATTCCAATTACAGAATCTCTCTTGCCTCAAACCCAACACAGTCATCCATTTCCTTGAACCACAAACCTAAGAAACTGAGTCATAGGAATTTGTTTTATGAATAAAATAACATTAAAAAATAACATAGAGTCACTTCTCTTTCTTCTCCATCATAAAAAAACCACTTCTCTTTCTTATGAATAAAATAATATTAAAAAATAACATAGAGCATTTTAATTTTACAAGTTTCCATTGGAACATCTACTTGTGAATGTATTAACAAGATGTTTAAAGTGTTAACAAATGTTTGAGTTTACGAAACTGAGAAGTGGTGCTTCAGATAGTGTTGAATCCTTTATTCCTAATTTAGTGGAGGTTATACTCTCTTTCTGAGCATGTGATTACAAATTGTTTTAAATCCAAATAAAAACTTCACCGATAGGGGTTGAAAGGAAAATAGTCAGAATTGCTCAAGTCATTATGTTGAAGCGACCCAAATTAGTTACACTAAAGATTAGGATTAAGGGGAATATATATTGTTTACGATGTTGAAGATTATTTAACTACAATATCAGAGGATTGGGGAAGTATGTGTCTTTGTATGTTTTGAGACAGTGTGAGGGTAGTTTAGAAAATGATGATTGTAGTGATTGTGTTAAGAGTGCAGAAGAACAAACTAAATTGGAGTGTGGTGATTCTATTTCTTCTTAAGTTTATCTCTTTAATTGCTTTATCAGTTATACTTTTTACTCCAATGGAGTTTCTAATTCTCAACTCAATTAACTACATTAGCATCTGGGGTGTGTGTCGGTGTTAATATGTTTGATAGTAAGAATTTAATTTAATATAAAGATTTAGTTTTTATAGCATCTCGAAAGAAAAAATTCGTCGCCACAACCACCGACGACATCAACAGCGTGTATCTATGCAGAAGTGATCTTTCAACTTCAGACTGTTATCAATGCGTCCCAGCAAGATAAGCTCTGCAGTGAAGTGGCAGCGGTGAGAATTCAGCAGTGGTGATGAGAATTCATCTAAGTGGTTATTATTTAAGTTACGAGATTGAGGGATTCTGCAATTGGAATGATAGAGAATGTGAGGAGGAAGATGGAGGAGAAATAGAATAACTAAATTATTTCTGACGTGGCATAAGAAGTATACACAGTTGGCATGAAGTTATTACACACTTGGCGTGCCACATCATCCTCTGTTAGTGGAAACTAACGGGAGGGACTAAAGTTAGGGACGGAAAACTTTCAGAGGACCAATGTTTGAAGGAAACTTTTTGAGGGACCAAATTTTAAAGTTGGGTTATTTGTAGGGACTAAAAACTTATCTAACCCTTATTTTTAAAAGGTGACAGTTTTGATTATTAAATTATTAGATAAAAAATATAATGTTTCCTTCTGTTTTATGTTGGTCAAAGACTTAATAAAACAAAATCCATTTATTTTGTCTGCTTTGTTGAGTCTAATATATAAATAAATTAATAAAGGATTTTTAGGTATACAGTATATAATATTCATTTTTAGTACAGTTATTTTTAACTTTAACCGATTTGGATGTTGGAGTGCTAACCATGTAGGTATCTATTTTGATCCGTCGTACTAAAGATTAAAAACGTCAATTCAAGATCGACACCGATTAACAACACTAGTTTAAGATCAACATCTCTAATTCAAGAAACACCATGATCACAGACTCCGATCCATGATGCTACATCACTGAATTGCTTGAGAAGTTTCTCACCTCGGTAGTTTTGACAATTCTCTCCATTTCTCATTCCACAACGGAACAACGGTGCTGTTTGTGGGAAACGACTTCTGATTCCTACGATTCCTACAAAAGCCATGATCAAGGATGCTGTCAGACTAAAGAAATCAATTCCCCACAACACTGAGCATACCTAAAATTTTTAAGGATGCTGTCAGAGACGTTTTTCTAGGGTTAATATGTGCTTATTGTGGAACGTTGTTTTACATGTGATATGCTTTTAACATGGATATCAACTTTTAATTATGGCAACTAATGTCTTGTGATAAGTCCAACATGAACGGTTAAGCGGATAAAGATGCAAACCTAATCATTATGGTATGATGAACTTGACTATCCGATGATGGAAATCAAATGAAATGAAATCTAAAGCCTCGTCTCAAGCTACTCAAGCAAGTGTCAACAAAAGAGAAAGCATCTGGAAAGTCTTGAAGTTCTAGAGAACCTCCTAATTTAGTAGTGAGTGAACATACTATAAATTATAAGAGCTTTATTATAAAAGCGCGTAGCTAAAAGCACACACACACTAAAATGTTTTTCAAAATGCTTTTACCAAAGAAAATACCTTCAAAAATATCGTAAAGTTGTGTCAAATGAATTAGGAACTGTCAAAATTGGTATAGGAGAAATTTTGACTTATCTAATTGATTGGGACATTTGCCTAATCGATTATCTCAATTTAAAATTGAGCCACAAAAGATTGGGACAACGCCTTAATGATGTGCAATAACTATATGTATTTTCCTTCCTTTTAGAAACTTATATTCAATTGTATTTCAAACATCTAATCAATTGTGAATATGTGTCAATCCGGTAAAATATCGTAAAAAGCTTTTTTTTTAATTTCCTTTTTTAGTCAACCTCTAGCTTATAAATAGAGGTCATTTTTATCATTTCATTTCATCCTAACCCGTGTTTTGACACACCCTCTCTCTCTCTCTCTCTAAAGTTTTATTTAACTTTCTCTCACTAATGTTTTAGCCTAAATGCTTTTGTGAGAAATTAAAGTCTTTTTGTAATTGAGGATATAGTTGTAATTCTGGAAAGGGTAGAATTGTAAATTCACCAAGAAAATCTTTTGTATACACCTTTTTTGAATATACCCATTTAAGAATTTGTTCGGGTTAGAATCTAAATTTATAAAAAGATTTGGTTCCACATTTTATTTTTCGTTCTTTTACTTTCTGTTGCTAAATTTTCAAAAATGTTTTTAGATTCTGATTTTACTTTCCAAAGACTTTCAAAAACACATTTTTATAAACTACATAATTCACCTCGCTCTTGTATGTGAAGTCTCAAGTCCAACAAGTGACATTAAAGCCTAACTCATGTTTAAGGACTAATCGTTTTAAGAGGAAGATGACTTCCGACAAGAGATCTTTTCTAAACACACCACCGCATTTTAATAATAGTAGATTTAATATTTTGCAAGCTAGGTTTAGAATTTTTCTTCATAGCATAGATCATGATTTGTGGAAAACTATAGTCAATGGTCCAGTTTACCATACTCATCAAGTAAATGATGAAGTAGTATATAAACCACATTTCTTTTGGACCAAAGAAGAAAAGAGAAAGATAAGGATATATCTTAAAACTAAGAACTTTATAATAATGTCTCTATATAATAGTAAACTTTATGATGTTCGTCATTGTAAAACTTTCAAGGAAATGTGGGATACTCTTGAGTGGATATACAAAGGTTCTCCAAGTATCAAACAAGAAAAGATGAACACACGAGGCGAATACGCTAATGATACCCATCAACGATGCTTTTCAAATTTTAGAAATATTGGAAATTTTGTTGGGAACTACATTACTAACAAATATCAAAGATGAAGTAGTATATAAACCATATTTCCTTTGGACCAAAGAAGAAAAGAGAAAGATAGGGATATATCTTAAATCTAAGAACTTTATAATAATGTCTCTATATAATAGTAAACTTTATGATGTTCGTCATTATAAAACTACCAAGGAAATGTGGGATGCTCTTGAGAGGATATACAAAGGTTCTCCTAGTATCAAACAAGAAAAGATGAACACACGAGGCGAATACGCTAATGATACCCATCAAAGATGCTTTTCAAATTTTAGAAATATTGGAAATTTTGTTGGGAACTGAATTACTAACGAATATCTATGGATTATATATTGGAAATTAATTCTAATCCTTTAATCAAAAGATGGAAGCCTCATGAATTTTAGGAAAAATCAAGAAGGAAATTTTAGATAAGTTGAACGATCTAGTTCAACTGCTCAAAGATGAAGGAATTCAAACTGAAGAATCATTAACTTCATCTTACTACTATCATACAACTCCCGTGCAATCCTTCAAAAGAACAGACTCTGCAGTTGAACGATCTTCAGAATATTCAACATCAAATGAAGAACCCTCTTGTTCAAAGAATTACAAAGAAGATGAGGTTTCTTCAATAATTAAACGATGAAGAGGAGGAGAAACATCAACCTATGGGAGAAATATAGACAATTCTTCTTCCAACGAAGAAGATGAAATCTACTTAAAAACATCCTACGTGGGAGATACTGTTCCAAGTATCAAGCCATCTTATGCACAATTGTTTAGAATAAGTGGTCAATTATTTGAGGAAAATAATAAACTAAGATAGTGTACCCAAGGTCTCAAGGAATCCTTAAGATATCTTAATGAAATCAACAATTCCTTCAAAATAGAAATAACTAAGCTAAATCTAAAGAAGAATGTAAGCGGCGTGACTCCCTTACAAAAGATAGTGTACCCAATGTCTTAAGGAATCATTAAGATATCAAAAGAATGTAATCGTGTTTTGACACCTCTCTCTCTCTCTCTCTCTCTCTCTCTCTCTCTAAAGTTTTATTTAACTTTCTCTCAATAATGTTTTAGCCTAAGTGCTTTTGTGAGAAAAGTCATTTTATGAGTGAGTATATAATAGTAATTCTAGAAAGGATAGAATTGTAAATTCACAAAAGGAATCTGTTATATACACCTTGGTTGAACATTATCCATTTAGGGATTTGTTTGGGTTATAAGGTAAACCAGTAAAAAAAATTGGTTTTGGATTGTGTAATTCAGTCCTAATTTAGGTTGGAGATCAACCCGTTATAAAATCTCCTGGGTTCTTGGTCAGTTAGGTGTTAAAACCAAAATAGGTTGAAACTCAGACTAGTATTAAAAGCTTCACAAGTTCATGATCAGTCCAATGTTAAAATCTCATAGATTATTCGTCCCCTGACGTCATTGATTTGACGTTATTATGGAATATCATCATAATCTTCTTAGTCTTACTAAGCTTCTCGTTCTTGAGCCTCTTCTATCTTTTAGTCGAGATTCAAAGTTTGAATCGGGTAAAAAGAACTACTATTTTAAAAATTTAAAATACAAACAAATTCAAACAATATAGAGATAAAAAATCTCTATAAAAAATGTTTTAAATAAATAAATTATAACAAAAAATGACGAGACTTCACAATAAAATAAATAAAAATATAAATTATAAGAATATTTTTATCATTGCGAATGACCTATTAAGTTAACTAAACTCTTTGATACCTTATTATTAAAGTAGAAAGAATATAGAAAAAGAAAGGAAATTAGAGTTTCTATTAAAATAAGAATTGCAACAAAATATAAATATTAAATATAAAAAATACTAAACTATTTTACTAAAATACAATAAATATATAATACTAACATATTAATAGTAATATTATCTATCAAGTTGGTGGGTCCTAATCCAATATGTCTATAGAATGTGTTCATTCTTTAGTGTGGTTAAGTGCTTATAACTTTGGCCATATGATCCAAATCTAGTCTAGAACAAGATTAATTCATGGGGGAGGGGTACAAATCTCATTCTCTAGACATGAAAATAAGAGGAATAATGTATCACATCGGTTTGTCCCAAAAAAGGCAAAATATTCAAAATACCTTATGAGTTCATGACTAGACATTTCTGTTAAAGTCCAAGTGAAACCTTTCTTGTCATAAGAGGAAAAAACCAGGTCAACTATTTGGATTTGCAATACAATTTTTATTAACATGGCCAAACAAGAAAATCAAATGGAAAATATAATTTTCTAGTACGAAAATTCCCATGAGAGATCAACGGTTGAGATGGTTGGAAGAATGTTTACGTTAACGTGATAAATTCTGTATGTGGGAATTTCAACTCTGAACTATTGTCAATCTATCTATCTACTATCATTCAATACCTGAGATGTGCCATCAAAATCAATCAATCAACTTTCTTTCTTCATTTACTTTTATTTTATTGATTCTTGATAGTATTATAATATTTATATTTGTATACTTTTGGAATTACAGCGGTTTAATTATTATTATTATTATTAAACACAACTTTTGAATACTCTTTTTTATCCACATAATTCAATTTTTCAAAAAAAAAATCTTAAAATACTCCATATTGTAAATTATTTTTCAAAGTACCCCACTTTGGAGTACTGATTGCATCAAGATGTCATTTGAATTAGCAACCCCTCGTAAGAGATTGAGTGATGTCGTCAATTGGATTGGAGATATCTCATGGTGTCTTCAATCTAATTGGCGACTGAGTCTTATACTTAAAAAGGAGTCGCCAATTGAGATGGAGACAAGGTATATTCTGTAAATTTTTTTACCAAAAATAAATAACATTATCATTAATTAAAAATACTATCACTTTTCACAACAAGACGCGAAAGATGAAGTGCAGTGTTAATGTCGGGTCAAATATTCAGTGAAAGCATAATGAAAGTGATGAAAGAGGATACTATCAAAGCCAGCACACATGCAGTTACAGTCTTTGACTGTCATAGGCAAACATTCAGTGTACAAGAAACAATAGACCATAATAAGGGGAGGCCTAATTTATCCTATGCTGTCAGACTAAACAGATGTTGGTGTGACTGTGGCAAGTACTAGGCCTTCGGTGTACCTTGCTCACATGTCATTGCGGCAATGCGCACATGCTCGTCAGGATGCTTATAGCCATCTATTTGATATTTACAAGGCAATTAATGTTATGAATGTCTACAACGAAGGCTTCGCACTGCTACCAATGGAGGAATATTGACCTCCATACCAAGGGAACATAGTTTAGCACAACGATGAGATGCGAAGAAAGAAGAAAGGACGCCCAAACAACAAGCGTATCAGAACCAAAATGGATACGACTGATAAAATGAAAAGATTATGCAGTATATGTCGTCAGCCCAGACACAACCGAAAAAATTGTCCCAATGTCGAAGCAACATTTACATCATGATTTAGCTTATCCTTTCAATTGTTGTAACCTAATATTTTCATATATTAATGAGTCTTTGTTACAACAATGTTAACAACAAACAACACATATCGCAAACTAACAACACACAACACATAAAATAGATAACGGAAAAGAAACATAAAACATTTCTAACTGATTACAACATTCAAACTAATTTCATTCGGTCCAAACATGACTTCCCTCGCATCCTTGTCAGTCTTAACGCGAACCCATCCACGCAGCCGATCAAGTGTCTCGATACTTCAAATTTTTTCCCTTTCACCAATGCCTCCTTCTAACCACTGATTCACCTCCCTCTTAAATTGATTGAAACTTTGAATGTTTCAAAACAACATATCAATCAGAGGCTTCTATCTCGAATAGATGACTTTTCCCCACCGACGACGATACATGTTATCAGTGGAACAAAGATATGAGATGAGTTGTGGAACTAAAGAACACCTCTATTTATAGAAAAAAATTTCACTTTCAAAGTTGTCTCCATCTCAATTGGCGACTCCTCTTTAAGTATAAAACTCAGTCGCCAATTAGATTGTAGACACCATGAGGTGTCTCTAATCTAATTGACGACACTACTCAATTCCTTGTGAGGGGTCGCCAATTCAAATGACGCCTTCATGCAATCAGTACCCCAAAGTGGGATACTTTGAAAAATAATTTGAAATATGGGGTATTTTAGAATTAAAAAAAAATGAGTTAATTTGGTAAAAAATTCATAACTTTTGTTATAAAACATATATAAATTGTGAGATTTTATGTTGAATATGTTGAAATTTATTTACTACTTAATAGCATGTCAATAATAAAAATTATAATTATAATTATATTTTAGTTTGAAATTAAAATAAATATTGATCATGAATACATAAATAATTTTGGAATACACATTTTTTTTATTTGGATCAATATGAGAAGTTTTCTATAAATTCTTTTTTTTTTTTACGGATTCTTCTTCATTTATGAATAAAGATTTTGATATGTTTCTTCTCTTATTTTTCATTTTCTATTAAATTTTATTTATTTTATATATTTATATATCTATCATTTCTCTCATTTTCACCTCTTTCCATTATCTATATTATAAAAAAATTTACTGTTCCGGTTTATACAAAACTAACCTTTCTTAATCTTTCTCCACATCACCTAATCAGGGGCAAATGTTGTCTTTAATCACATAAATCCAACTAAATGTCAGACGGTTTACATGTAACAACCCATTATTACATTGGTTAACAGGTTTTTGGGTTTGGAAGCACAACAAAATAGCCACTTGGTTGAATATCAACTTTATGACGTACACTAAATGTACTGTTGGGACTACTTGTGTTGGGAAAAAACAACTTTGCATGCTGCAGCCAAATATTGTTTTTCAAGATTTTTTCTTTTCCCGACGTTTTCCTTTACCTTATACGCATATCATTTAATGGTTTTCATCATTATCCATTATCTTCCATTATCTTTTCTTTGTCTAACTATTTGCATTTTCATCTCTCTCAGCTTTAGTCAACAACATTTTTCTCCCTCCATAAACAAACTGCATTTTAGGCTTTACAACTCAAAAAATGGCCAGACCGTTTGAGTTGGTGAAGGATATCAACGACACCAAAGATCTTTAGAAGATTGTTGTACGAATACATCACAAATGGACTGTCGTCACAAGGAATAAGGAGAACTTTGAGATGATCGTTGTTGACAAAATGGTAAGAATGAAGCTTATGATTCTTCTCTTTACATTTTATTTTCATTTCATCTGAAACTACGTAACCTTTGCAAGAATGTTGTACATCTGCCGCTTTGTTACCTCTATTTTGCTTCGTAAGTTTTTTTCGTTCCGTGTTTCATACTGGTTTTCCCTTAGATCTTATTCGGCACACATTGTTTTGTAGCTTTCAGTTTATCAAATAATCATGGGTTACTTTACATGTTTATTTCTACAGACAACATTTGGTTTTTGCTTTTCACTTTCTTCAATGTTTCTTTCAGGGATGTGACATTCATGTTAAGGTACCAACAATGTATAAGCAAGCTTTTGATTCTCTCTTAACTGTGAACAATACTTATAGTATTGCAAACTTCCAAGTTGTCCTCAATGAACTTGTCTTCAAACCATCCGACCACAAATTTATTTTGGTTTTCACTGGTGGAACTTCAGTCTGTGACAAAAACAAGCATGACATCCCACCCAAAATCTTGAAGTTTACCCCTTTTGCTGATATATTATCTGGACAATGGACAAAAGACGTCTTAATAGGTACCTTTATTGTTTTTTCATTTTTCAAGTAATGCTATATACAGCTTCATTCTGAGATAGTATTTAATATATTATTCGTATTTTTCAGACATAATAGGAATGGTGTCTGACATTGGTTACACGCAGTTGCAATCAGGGAACAAAAAACAACAGTGCAATATAGTGTTGAAGGACTTGGGGTTTCTTTATATACGAACCTGATCTTTTGGAAAATATTTATACATTATGTTCAAATGTATTGACACATTTTACTTTTTTGGATGCAGTCACAACACAATTAATTGTACCTTGTGGGAGGGATACTGTTGGATGCAGAATAGGGCAAGCAGCAAAAATATTTATTTTCGGAAAGAATTCCCTCCGGGATTTATGTCGTGTCCACAAAGATCGGTTCGAGGGAAAGAATGACGCTCGACAGTCTCTCGCGTTTATGAGTTTGGTTTTAAAATAGTTTCCAAACAAGAAAACATAAAAGTAAATATTAAAACAAAAAGAAATCAATCTTCAGAGAGAAAAACTCGTCCGACAATGCATATAAATCACTCCTCACAAACTTAAACTTACCGACCAGTTATACTTCACCTACAATACTCCTCAATATCACCCAGCATCGCTCACAACAAAGGTTATGTCTAACGCACAGTTGAGATAACAACCGTGTCACTCTCTTCGTCACTCTCGTGAGCGAAGCCTCGAAACACGGAAGGCATTAAGCTCCGACGCCTATTTAAGATTGTTAGCTCCTAAATCTATCTCTAGAGTCCAGAAGCTAACAGACAATCATCCCTAATCGAAGTTCACGAAGGTTATGTCTAATGCAACCCAAACCCCGCGCATAAAGCAAAAATAAGAGACAATCACCAATAAAGATTTGTAAAGCAAGTTTTATACAACGCCATGGGCGACAAATATACATGAGTTTACAGCAAATACATATACACAACCCAACCATAAAGAAAAACACAAAGAAGAAAAGAAATGAACCAAACATCTCGCGGTTTATCAACACCGATCGACGATCAATCCACCTCGGTTCATCCGTATGCATACTTCCATGTTGTTTTCTAAGCTAATCTATCAAAGAATGAGGTTGATGAAGTTTGGAGACAAAAATCACCCCCAAAACAACATAACAATACAAAAATGAAGTCAAATGAATTAAATACAAAATTTTGGTTCAGACAAATTCGCCAGGCGGATTGAAAATTTGCCTGGCGGATTCCCCTTTTTCTCTCACACCAGCTGCATACATAAACCGCCAAGCAAAAATATCTACATTCGCCCGACGGATTGAAAATTTGTCCGGCGGATGTCCCAAAATTCGCCTGGTGAACATGACGCGAGCAAGACGCGAGCACAAGACAGCAACCACTTGAATTTCCAACTTTTCACTCGCCACAGACTCGCCCGGCGAAATTCTCAAATTCACCCGGCGGATTTAAAATTTGCCTGGCGAATTTGACAGAACAACATTTTTCCAGCACTATTTTATTCGTAACTTTTGAACTGTAACTCCGTTTGACGCACGGTTTGAAGCGCTGTAAAGCTTATTCAATGCTCTTTATGAATATGGCCAGACACCTTTGATTGGATACTTGAAAGAATGAGATAAAATCAAGTAAACTCAATGATATTTACAATATACGCAATATATACACTGAAAAGTAAAGTAAACGTATTTATAAACAATCGGGGTTTATTCGCACGATATTTACCAAAAAGAATCGATAAGTGCAACAAACCCTATATACAAAAATAGGTACAATTTGGACTTATCAAACTCTCCCCAACTTACCTAATTGTTTGTCCACAAACAAGAATCAAACAAATTTGAAAATGCACAAGCAATATCCAAAGAAAGACGAATCAACAGGTTTTGAAAAACGGAAAATAAATGTATGGTTCAAATGAAAAACGGTACACACAAAAAGAAATACTTACCACTAAACTACGACGACAACATAGTCACGAAACAAACGCAAAATACAAAAATCATGCCAAACATTCTCAAACAACACAAGTTCCAAAGTGAATCACACCTAGCAAAAATAATCATCGGTAGATGAAAAACACACAATAAGGTACTTACACTCACACAACACTCATGCAAACAAAAGACTAAATTATGCATACATCCACAAATTCATATTGAATATACAAAGGCAAGAATCACAAGGACTTTCAAGGTTGTAACGTGGTCGGGTAAACAAACAAGGGGCAATTTCTCAAGGTAATTGAAACAAAAACTTGCCTAAACCTAAGGGAGTGAAAACTCACAAAGATTCACACACAAAATTTCAACCAACTTCTTCCAAAATCTCAAGTGATACACAAGACACAATACTTATTTAGCACAATTATTGAAACTCTTTTTGTTTCCTTTTTCAAGGATTTTTCTTTTTTCTTTCTTTTTCACTTTTTTCTTTTCTTTTCTTTTTCAATCCTCATAGAATCCAACCAATGAGTATACAATCATCCTCTCCCCAACTTGAATTCAACCGCACCATCATGTGAATACTCCATACTTTCTAAGGCAAGGAAAAAATCCATACAAAAACACAAAATTGAGGTCCAAGAAAAAACAAAATCCATTCAAAAATAAGTGAACTGAATACTCATAGACAAGCATTAAGTTCAAATAGAAACATGAATCAAAAAGCTCAAAGGGGTTACGAATTCTCACACACTCACAAGGTGAATTGACTATTTGGCTAAGGTGGTTGTGCTCAAAATGAAACAATTGCCTTAATCCTTTTCATGCATTCATATACACAACATAAACAACAGATTCAACATAATAAAATCCAGTTAAAACAAGAGAGTTGGTACTCCACGCATATATGAACAATGGAAAGCCACCTCACAAAAAGGTTGGGAACTAAAGTGATTCACAATAGAACAAGTATACAAAATAATGAATGGCATGGAAGTTTGTAAAATGCCTAAGTATCATGAATATGCTAAAGTATAGAAAGCGATAAATACATACCTCGGACGTGTGCAAAACTTAACGAGATCATTACCATACATCCGCAAGTTGAAACACACCAACTTGGAAAATCACAAAAGCATCCTCAAATAAGTCGACCAAGACTTGCAACCAAACAACAAACAAAACTTTAGAAAAGAAAAACTATAAAACATGCTTGTTTTACGTCGTAAGCTCGACGCTTTTACGGTGGTTAATTAGAAACTTCCTTCATTCATGCCATGGTGATGTCTCACCGCGCAACCAAAAGCAAGCGTCCTAACCAAACACTTGAACAAACGTCAAAATGTACAAGTATCAATATAAACAAGTGAAAATATACAACATGTACGATATCTACAAAACTCAAAAACAAAGAAACTATCGCAATGCGATTCAATATCAAAACCAATCCCCAGCAACGGTGCCATTTTGTTGGATGCAGAATAGGGCAAACAACAAAAATATTTATTTTAGGAAAGAATTCCCTCCGGGATTTATGTCGTGTCCACAGAGATCGGTTCGAGGGAAAGAATGTCGTTCGGCAGTCTCTCGTGTTTATGAGTTTGGTTTTAAAATAGTTTCCAAACAAGAAAACATAAAAGTAAATATTAAAACAAAAAGAAATCATTCTTCAGAGAGAAAAACTCGTCCGACAATGCATATAAATCACTCCTCACAAACTTAAACTTACCGACCAGTTATACTTCACCTACAATACTCCTCAATATCACCCAGCATCGCTCACAACAAAGGTTATGTCTAACGCACAGTTGAGATAACAACCGTGTCACTCTCTTCGTCACTCTCGCAAGCGAAGCCTCAAAACACGGAAGGCATTAAGCTTCGACGCCTATTGAAGATTGTTAGCTCCTAAATCTATCTCTAGAGTCCAGAAACTAACAGACAATCATCCCTAATCGAAGTTCGCGAAGGTTATGTCTAACGCAACCCAAACCCCGCGCATAAAGCAAAAATAAGAGACAATCACCAATAAAGATTTGTAAAGCAAGTTTTATACAACGCCATGGGCGACAAATATACATGAGTTTACAGCAAATACATATACACAACCCAACCATAAAGAAAAACACAAAGAAGAAAAGAAATGAACCAAACATCTTGCGGTTTGTCAACGCCGATCAACGATCAATCCACCCCGGTTCATCCGTATGCATGCTTCCATGTTGTTTTCTAAGCTAATCTATCAAAGAATGAGGTTGATGAAGTTTGGAGACAAAAATCACCTCCAAAACAACATAACAATACAAAAAATGAAGTCAAATGAATTAAATACAAAATTTTGGTTCAGACAAATTCGCCAGGGGGATTGAAAATTTGCCTGGCGGATTCCCCTTTTTCTCTCACACCAGCTGCATACATAAACCGCCAAGCAAAAATATCTACATTCGCCCGGCGGATGTCCCAAAATTCGCCTGGCGAACATGACGCGAGCAAGACGCGAGCACAAGACAAAAACCACTTGAATTTCCAACTTTTCACTCGCCACAGACTCGCCCGGCGAAATTCTCAAATTCGCCCGGCGGATTTAAAATTTGCCTGGCGAATTTGACAAAACAGCATTTTTCCAGCACTGTTTTATTCGTAACTTTTGAACCGCAACTCCGTTTGACGCACGGTTTGAAGCGCTGTAAAGCTTATTCAATGCTCTTTATGAATATGGCCAGACACCCTTGATTGGATACATGAAAGAATGAGATAAAATCAAGTAAACTCAATGATATTTACAATATACGCAATATATACACTAAAAAGTAAAGTAAACGTATTTATAAACAATCGGGGTTCATTCGCACGATATTTACCAAAAAGAATCGATAAGTGCAATAAACCATATATACAAAAATAGGTACAATTTGGACTTATCAGATACGCCTTGCAGTTTCATGATTACATGAAAACGAGAATTCACTCTACTGGACCTACCATAGTTGTCTTACAATTTTCCAAAGTTAAAGAGGAAGGTATGTACATATTTCTTGATTAGCAACTCATATGTCATGCAGATAATAGTGTCCCTAAAGATAATACGTCGTGCATTTAAAATGTAGGGAAGTATCCATTATGTGTTTCAAACACTTTCAATATCACAAAGCTCCACATCAATGATGAATTGTCTGAAATTAAGGAACTCCAAAAAAGGTATCATCACACCAAGTATATTGATAATTTGTCTTCACCCTATTCTGTTTCAATTATTTTGTATTTCCTCAAGCAGAATGTCTCTTAGTTTTATTTTTCCATTTACTCTAGCATCCCAAAAACCCTTTCCATCGAAGGATCAGGTCAAACGATGACAACACATTCTCAAAGTTGGTCAGAAAATACTGGAACCTCTCAGCTGACTCCTTATGAGAAGTTCATTTATAAGGCAGTTGTTCTTCCTATTTGTCGCATCCTACAACTTAAAGATGTAACAATTTTGCATATTACTTGTACTTTGTTTATTGTTCCTCATTTCGTTATCGCTTTATCTGTCTACCACTGCATGAAATCAATGTACTAAAATCAATCTTTGTCTGCATCCCTCCAGATCACACAATGCATTACAGTGGAAAAAACCGACAAACTCAAAGCATCCCATGGAGGGTGGTATTATCAGGCATGCCACGAGTGTCCAAGGGTTGCTAAGGGAAATAAACCACCTTATATTTGTGGTTCTGGTCACATCACTGGAACTGAGATTTACAGGTCTAATAATTTTTCAAGCAACACTTTAAATATCATATTCATTTTCATTCGTATACACAACCGCAGTTCTGGCATTTCAGGTATAAAATTGTGATTGAAGTCGTCAACGATGGAACTCGTGCTACATTTGTTCTATGGGACCATGAGTGCATTCAACTGTTGAAAATTTCTGCAGAAGAAATGCGCAAGAACCTCCTCGAGGTCCCGTCTTTTTTATTCCATTATTTACTTAATATGTCTTCCTTCTGACCCGTGCTTAAGTGTATTAACGATTTATCTTATCATTTTAGGCTGGAGTTACTGATCCACTAGAGTATCCTTTAGCTCTTGATTCTTTGGTTGGTATCATGATGGCTTTTAAGGTGAAGTGGCAACCATCTTGGGAAAATGCATCCGTTGTGTCTATTTTTCGGGATGAAAGTGTCGTTAAACAGCTATTCAGTCAATGCAAAGAAATGTTGGTTTGATTTTTCGCACTGCACTTTTCATTCCTGTCTATAGATTATATTTGTATACCAAACGTTTTCTTATTTTTTGCTTCTTTCATCAGACGCTCTCTGAACCATCCATTGGAGATAGCTATCTTCAAGTCTTATTTTGTTTCATTGTACTTTTCTCTAACTATTTTCATTCACTTCCGGTTGTGTCTATTTATTTACGTGTCATCATCCATGTTTTTCAACAGATTAGTGAAAGTGTTGCTGAGGCATTGCCAATTGAAGAGTGGGAGGTCGTTGCGGTGCGTTTTGTCGACGTTAAACTGTTACACATTAACTCCTTTTGTTTATGCTTAAATGTTTATTTTTAGATTACTGACAAAAATTACATTTTTAATAGGACCTCTAAATCAGTTCACACCACACTGGAGAACAAGTTACACCTATTGGGGCATCTAAGAAGGGTGCTACACAAGTTTCGGGGGATTCAGTACAATCCAATGACTTCACAGGATTTCAATACTCCTCCTCCAAACATAAGAAACTCATTAAGACAGAAAAAGAGACTATAGTTCCACTTTTTTGCTATGTAAACATATTTTATTTTGAAATTGTGGTAGTTGTAACTACAAACTACTACTGTAAATGTTAATAAGCAGTGGACATATTCTGCTATCTCTCGTATGTACTACTTTTTGGTGTTTTCTGTGGCAAAAAAATGTTATGGTTTTTGTCACACACACACACACACACACACACACACACACACACACACACACACACACACACACACACACACACACACACATATATATATATATATATATATATATATATATTAAGTTATTCAAACTTTTACATCATCTTTTACAATATTATCACCGTGTCTGACTTTCTAATTAACAAATTAAAAATACCTGTAGCCTCATAAATTGTATATTACCATTAATCCACCGTACACCATGTTTAATGTAACTATAACAATTATTTAGCACACTGGCTATTAGACAAAACATAACACGGATACTACTAAACTTGTGAACCTTTAGTTTGAAATGATACGTGCCACATATTTACTACCAATTTCTCAAACTCACTATAAAAAACACCAATCTGTATCCTTTATCCAACATCAGTTTCTTTGTAACATGAAGCTTCTAATTGTTAAGTCTCTTCGGGAACTGTGTATGAATTATAATTAAATATAACTAAAATCTGTTTTTTCTAGGGGCAGCTTGGGTTGGAGTGCCGATTTAAAAAAATATAATACAACCCACAACTTATGACATGACCTTTACTGCCTAAAAGATCACTTCTGCATTTAATTTTGCTTTCTTCTAGAACTCTTTGTATCTTCACCACCCACTACAGTCTTTCCAAAACCAGATACCACTCAATTGCCTTGCATTAGATTACGTGTTTTTTTGGCCTGCTATCATTCCCATCTGAATATTTTATTCATAATATACTCAGCCTCTTTAACCAAACACACATTGCATCAGTTAAAACTAAATAATACATACAGATTTTACTCCATCCCTATATGAAATTTACTCCATACAGATAATATCAAACTTCCTGATATGGTGACGCCTTGATTTACACAACTTCAATCAGGTTTGCCATTCTTTCATCTACCATGATACAATATCAAACTTTTTGAATTTGTTAAATCTCTTCACTAACACGATTACATCTTTAAATGACCACGTATTGTATGTCACCTCCATTATTTTATTTACTGCATTATGCTTATGGACATGTGCATGGTGTAAATGTTAACATTACTAAATATATTGTTATGCATGAAGTCTCACATATATCATACTAGTTGAAATGGAAGACACCTCCATGAAAATCAATGGAATTATGGCAGCTACTGCTAGGAAAAAGCAAAAATTAGTTCTCATGAGTAAGAATACAAATCTATGAAAAAAAACAAGGAAAATGTTAACCCTTCTCAACACTCCCTTCAACATGTCACTCCGATGACAAATACTCGTCCCACGCAATCTACACCTCTTACAACAAATGTTACTAATACAATCCATACTGAAGCATCATACCGTCACCGGTTTGAAATACAGGCGGGTAAGAGACCAAGATTTCCACTCCCAAACCCAACAAATCTGCTGAACAATTTCAATGATGTCGCAGCTCCTGTAACCAACACTGAAGTGCAACATCAACTTAACCCCATTCCATCGACTTCAGCTCAACCACCAGCGAATCATAATCCTGTCCACAACAATTTTTTCAGTGCAACTTTCTCTGACTTTGATGGTTCTGCGGATTCAGATTCGGACAACGATTCCGATCATGACAATGATGAAGTTCATGGCCAATACTCTATACATTTGGGAGAACCACATAATGAAGGTATCATTATAATTGCTATGTTGTTATTATATTTATTTCATTTCTCAATTTAGTCGTATTGTATTTTAATGAATTTTACATTTATGCAGTATATTTAGATATTGGTTCACCTGATTGGGAATGCCAACATTGTGGTGCTTCTATGTGGTATCAGGAGCGTAAGGATAAGTCGAGAAACACAATTGTTCCAAAGTTCCAAGTATGTTGCAAGGGAGGTAAAATTGTGCTTCCTTTACTGAAGCCACCGCCTACTATTTTACAGAAACTTCTCTTTGATCATACACTTCCGGAAGCTAAGAATTTTCAAAACCACATTCGAACCTACAACACAATGTTTTCTTTCACATCACCTGGCATTCAATTTGACACCAAGAGCACCAAAGGCATGGGACCGCTGACTTTGCGCCTGCATGGTCAAACTTGCCACAGAATCAGAAGTTTAATCCCTGAACAGGGCCATGCTCCTAAATATACGCAGCTGTATATCTTTGACACTGACAATTAGGTTGCCAACAGAATCGAATAATTTAGGTATTACCCTATTCATGCCAAACAGATATTTTCAACATTGTTTTTTTACACTTGGGTTTTAACTTATACCATTATTTTGAAAATTCCAGGGACAATGAATATGTTGAGGAATCAATAGTCAGAAGCATCAAGATCATGTTAGATGAAAATAATCCTTATGCAAAAGCTTTTTGCATGGCAAGGGACATGTTGAAAAATAATGCTTATCATGATTTGAAACTTCGACTAATCTCTGAACGATCAACGGACAACCGCGTCTATAATACCCCTACTGTTTCGGAAGTTGCGGCTCTCATAGTTGGAGACATAGATTCGGCACCAAAGAGAGACATAATTGTCCACCATCGGGATGGCCAGTTACAACCCATTGACAAGTTTCATCCAGCTTACCTTGCTTATCAATACCCCCTGATTTTTCTATACGGGGAAGATGGATACAGGCCTAACATACTCCACAAATATCGACATGAAAGGGTTGTTACCAGACAGAACCGCCAGACCATAAAAGATTGGTTATGTTTCAGGTTGCAACAGCGTAAACACGAGGTAAACACGTTGCTCTATTCTAGAAGACTTTTCCAGTAGTTTTTGGTTGACGGGTACACAATGATGGAAACCGAGCGACTGAATTGGTTGAGGAAGAATCAATCAAAATTACGTGTTGGAAAATATAAGCAACTAAATCAATGGTGTGACGGGGGTGGAAATGAACAACATTCTAAAGCTGGCAGAAGATTTGTTTTGCCTTCGACTTTTTTAGGTGGAAAAAGGTATATATACCAGCTATACTTTGATGGAATGGCTATTTCCAGCGCCCTCGGGTTTCTCGATTTATTTGTAACTTTTACCTACAACCCAAATTGGCCTGAAATCACACGTCATCTGTCCAAGGACAACTTAAAGGCATGTGATCGCCCCGATGTCGTTTCCAAGGTGTTCAAAATAAAATTTGATGAACTTATCTTAGACTTAACCAAAAGGCATGTGCTTGGAAAGGTGGCAACATGTAAGAATATTACTTTTTGCTTCTTCATTTTGTTAATAACAATTTTCGAATTTCTATACAACACGCTATAACTTTTTCTACTTCACAGACATGTATACTATCGAATTCTAGAAAAAAGGCTTGCCACACGCTCACGTCCTCATTTTCTTACACCCACAATGTAAGTACCCAACACCACCAGACATTGACAACATCATCTCCGCTGAAATTCCTGACCCTGTTATATATCCTAAGTTGTATAGCTTGGTTAAATCAAACATGAAGCATGGCCCTTGCGGTTTATCACGGCTTTCGTCACCATGCATGAAAAAAAGAAAGTGTTCAAAGTTTTATCCTAAAAAATTCATCGAAGAGACTATTGTTGATCATGACGGTTATCCTGTGTACAAAAGAAGTTCCAACACACATCACATTGTTAAAAGTGGGATCTCATTAGATAATAGGCATGTTGTGCCATACAACACAAGGCTTCTATTAAAATATGAGGCTCACATTAATATGGAATGGTGCAATCAAAGTACTTCTATCAAGTACCTTTTCAAGTATATCCACAAAGGGTATGACAAGATCATTGCATCTGTTGTTCCTAATGTCCATTTATCTTCAAATAACCAAGACAGAGTAGATGAAATCAAAGAATACTTGGATTGTAGGTATGTTTCACCATCCGAGGCATGTTGGAGGATTTATTCATACAAAATTCATGGAAGAAAGCCTGCGGTAGAACATATGTTTTACCATGTTATTGGTGAAAAGGTACTCTACTATACCGATTTTGCAAGAATGAAAGATATTTTGGAAAAGGCAAGTGTGACAGAGTCAATGTTCTCTTCATGGTTAATTGCAAACCAGATTTTTGAAGAGGCAAGGCACTTGACTTACGGTCAATTCGTAACCAAATTTGTTTATGATAAACGAAAGAGATTTTGGAAGCCACGTAAGAAAGGTTTCACAATAGGGCGGTTGATCTGGGTTCCTCCAACAACCGGAGAACTTTTTATATACGCATGATGCTAACCGTTGTCAAAGGTCCACAAAGTTAAGAAGACATTCGCAAGGTTGGCGACATGCAGTATGACTCTTTTAGAGAAGCATGTTTTGCCATGGGATTTCTCGAGGATGATATGGCATACATCAGAGCAATTAAGGATGCAAGCCAATGGTGTTCAGGTCATTTTCTTAGGAAGTTGTTTGTCATTATGCTACTTTCTGGAACAACTAACAGACCCGTACATGTGTGGAATAAAACTTGGGAGTTTTTGGCTGATAGAATTTTGTATAATCAAAGACAAGTTGCACTTAATCCTGGTATGTTTTCAATATCTACTTATGTTCATTCTTATTTCACACGTGACTTTGCGGAAATGGTTTTTTTTAATGGGCAATTGATTGCGTTTCCACAATGTTTTCTGCACTTACAGCTTTGGAATTAACTGACCACGAATTGCAACAACTGACTCTGATACAAATTGAAACATTACTTCAAGAAAATCACCGCAGTCTTCAAGAGTTCAAACCGATCCCTTATCCTGACGATTATATTCTCTAACAGCTAGGAAACAGGCTTATCTATCATGAGATAAGTTACAATGTGGCCACAATGAGAGATCAGTTCATTTCTCTCTCATCTGCACTAACAGGTAACTGTAACCATTTATATCATACTGGATGTAATTTATTTTTATTATCTTTCTTTCATATTCATCTGATGTCCAATGCATAACAGTTGAACAACATATTATATTTGACAAAATCATGTTTGCGGTTAACAATCAGAAAGGGGGCGTGTTTTTCCTTCATGGCTACGACGGAACCGGAAAAACTTATATGTGGAGAACACTCGCAACTGCATTGATATCTAGACATGAAATTGTGCTTACTGTTGTAACAAGTGGGATTGACACTCTGTTATTACCCGGCGGTAAAACCGTTCATTCCAAATTTAAAATTAGGGGCCCTACAATGGAAAATTCAACTTGCAAAATTGACTTCGGTGATGAACATGCTGAACTACTGCGCCAAATAAAATTGATTATTTGGGATGAGGCACCTGTCATACCCCAAATTTTGACCACCAAGATTTCCCATCATTGTTTAAGACATCATCACAATATGGATATACTTCCATGCCTCATCAATCTCCTCAAAGATGTTTAAGCATTCACCACAATCAAGAATTAGGGTTTTAATCAAGGATCAATATGGATATACTTAGACAAAGGATCAATCAAGGAATGACATGATCTTCAACTTGTCTAACCTCTCAAACACCTATAAAGGATCAAGAGGACTCCCATATCAAGAATCAAGCACAAGGTTGCAACATTCCAAGTGGATCAAGCCTTAAGATCGACAAAACCTCAGGGGATGCATTTACCAAAAATCAGGAATTGGGGTTTCTAGACCTAATTCACCCCTAAGTTGACTTTTGGGACAAAACCTGAGCCAAGACCTCAAGACATGATTTGAGGGTCTCAAATACACCATATTGATCCATTTACAACAATGGATTGACCCAAGAATCTTTATTCACAAGTTTCATTTTCATCAGGACCTCAATTAGGGTTTCGAGGGAAAAGTCAACTGTATCTTTGACTTTTGACCAGGACATGCTCCCAAACCTTGGGACATGATTCAGTACACCCTATAACACCTATGGAATCCATCCATTAGGTTTGATTTAGGTCAAGGACTTGATTTCACAAAGGATCGCACAATTTGGATTTCATCCGATAAAAAGTCAATTGTGCACAAAATCAAGTTTGACTTTTTGGGATTTTTCACAAATATGGTTCCCCTAAGTAAAAACAATGTTAATGTATGATATTGATCATCATCCATCAAGAAAAATCAAGAAAAGTGAGGTTTCTTGCAAAAGGGGCAACCTTGAGAAACCAAAATTTTTCTAAGTTATGGAGCAAAAGTGGTTTTGGTACCAACTTCCAAGAATCATAACTTGAGATCCAAGCAACCATTTTGGGTGATCCAAAGCTGGATTTCTAGGTCTTGCTACACTCTAAAAAAGCTTCAACTACCTCCAACTCCAATTTTTTTATAGATTTTAAGTTATGGAGTGATCAAAATGACAAAAACATGAAAATGACACTTTTTCCAACACTTAGTGAAAATCTGCCTAAGTTACCAGCCTTGAACATCAATGTTTATGAGGATTTTTCAATGGGATCCAAATAGTTTCAAAACAAACTATGATCACACATGTTTTGTATCATATAAGGGCTTTCTAAAAAGCACAAGAGCCTCCCATAACTCAACCTGAGCAGGGAGATATGAATCCCTCAAAATCACTATTTCCAACTGTCTTGGACAAGGCAGATTTTGGTAGATTTTGGCATTTTGCTCGATTTGGAAAAATTGAGCAACTCCAAGCCTTATCATCCATTTGGACACATCTGAGGATAAAACAAAAGGAGAATGATCTGATCCCCAAGCCTCCAAAGTCCAAGAATCTACACTTAGCCATAACAAACCTAAAAAGGCTAAAAAGGTTCCAAGACTCCAATTTTGTTGCAATGCATTTAATGGATACACCAAGGTGGCATGAACTGATACATTCCTAACTGAATGAGTCAAGAATAAGCTCTGAATCAAAGGTCCATAGGCTTGTGCCCTAACCTTAAATCAATGGCTAGAGGAGACTTGAGATTCCTTTTGCTCAACATTGGCCAAAGGCCAGCTGCAGCTGCCATTCACTATTGCTTGCAAAACAAACTTACTCTACTATAAATAGAGCTCATTTGTGCTCAGTTTGAGAACACCAAAGAACTACAACACTTGCTTTCCTCAAAATCTCCTTCTTTAGGCCAAAATGCCTTCCTTTGCAAGGTATCTCTGAGTTTTTGAGTTAGTGAGCAACTCCACCATAGCTCATGATCCAAACACCTCTAATATGTTGTATCTAAGCTATTCAAACACTCACTTGTAACCTGAAACACCAAAATCACAAAGTCCACTTCCAAAACCACAAAATTGGGCTTTTCTCCATTTTTCAAGCCATGTCTTGATTTAGTCTCTTCCAAAACCAAACAAAGCCCCAAACACACTCCAAATATCATCCTAAAATTGTCCCAAATGGTTCCCCTCATCTGGAACACCATTTGAGAGAGTTGCCATATTGGTCACTTTTGCCCCTTTTGCAAGAAAGTGCCACAACTTGTTCCTGAGGATTCTAGCTGGTTCTAATCATTCTAAAAGTTCTAAGGGATCAATTGAGAGTGTCCAAAGCATCAAATTTATTCTGGCACAAGGAACTTGGCAGATAGCACAAAAAGCTCCAAGAGGTACGTGTATGACAACTTAAACTCTTTGAATTATGCATTCCTTTGATGTCCATTAATCATAAACATCTCATACATGTTATATATGTTGTGTTTGAACCAATTTGCCATGTAATTCTTGCCTGTACCATGAGATATCATAGAACATGAAAAAATAGCCTATTTTGAAATCACTATCGAATTTTGAGGAGGAAACATTTTATGAAAATTTCAAGGGCGCCATTGGATTCCTCATGAAATTCTAGGCCAGATGCACCTAAATTTTGTCCCAATCCATGGAGAAATGAGAAAGTTAGAGGCTTCACATAAATTGCCCAATAGCTTGCCTTGCCTTGCCTTGCACAGGCCTAGAAACAAGGCCTGCCTTATGAATTAATGGGGTGGTTTTAATACACGGATGTATCACCACCCCAGTAGTAGCGCGCATGTGTGTTTGTTGCCAAGGTCGTGGGTTCAAACCCCACCCAGACCATTTTTCCATTTTTCATATTTTTGCTATTTTTAATATTTTGTGGTTTTTATTAATTAATTCAAAAAATAAGTTCTCTCTCAGTTTTAATTATTTTTGATTGGTTCTTTTTTTGAAAATTTTCAAAAATGTTAAAATATTTTATTCCATGAAAATTTCACAAAAATATTATTTATTTCATATATTTAATATTTTTGTAAAGAATTATATTTTTATTTGTTTTTAAACATTAAAAATATTTCTTTCTCCTGGTTTTGCAAAACTCAAATGATTTTTAAATCATCCCATGAATGAAACATGATTTTCCACATATAAATCCAAGATCACAACCTTTTTTCACATGTTCGATTATTTTAATTGAATTTTTATTCAATTAAAATACATTTTAAAAAACCAAAAATTAGGGTTTTGATCACTATCACTCTAACAAATCTTTTTTCAAACAACTTTGGGCCTCTAATAGAGTGTAAGACCCATTCCTTGTACATTAATAAAAGTGGGCCTCGGTCATTGTATAAGTCCCACTGCAATTTTAAAATCTCGGCGCGGTCGTCACCTTTAAAAAAAAATCACTTGGGCATCTCCTTGAGTTGTAAGCGCCATCACTTGTATATAAAATAAACTTTAGGCCTCTATTAGAGTGTAGGACCCAATCCCTTTTTTACCAAAACCTTTTTGGGTCTCAGTCATTGTATAAGTCCCACTGTGTTTTCAAAAATCTCGGCGCGATCGTCATTTCAAAACATTTTCATCTGGGCCTACCCTTGTGTTATAAGTCCCATTTCTTTTCTTTTTCAAACCTTTGGGCCTCTCCTTGAGTTGTAAGACCCATCCCTCTGTACAGAAAACCTCTTTGGGCCTCAGTCATTGTATAAGCCCCAGTACAATTTTTAGAGCAACGGTGTGATCCCTGTTATATCTGGCCCTCTCCTTGAGTATAAGCCTCAATCTTTTCAAAAACAGCTTCCTTTTTAATTTAGGTTGAAATATACAGTTGTTATCAAAACTTTCTTTAATTTCTTGAACAACTAACAATACAGCTATGGAAGCTTGCTCACCTGTAAGTTTTTGTCAGCTTTCTTTTACCTACTTTTATATATATAACTGTATTGTGGGAAACTTGCTCACCTGTAAGTCCTTCTTTCACATCCTTTTAAATACTTGCTCATCTGTCACTATTAGAAATTGTCAAAGAAATTCATTCCCCAAAGAGGATTAATTCTCGGTGAAACCTCTCTTGAATTTCTTCAAACCCTAGAACTGTTCATTAAAGAAAATATTATTCTAGGTGAAATTTTTCTTGAACACTTTTTAAGTTTGGACCCACAGGCTTCCTAAAAGCATCCCCACCTTCTCTTGGGCTTTGTACAAGGACCCTTCAGCTTCTTAGAAGTTCTCATGCCTTTTCTTGGGCTTAATACAAGGACCCTGAAGACCTCTTAAAGGTATAGGACATAACTTAGTCATCCTTTGCTAGAGCAGTCTTTCTTGAGTCAAAACCTTAGACCAATTTAGGGTTGATTCTCATCCCTTAAAACACCAGCCTCCTCTTGGGCATCGTACAAAGATAAACTCTTCCATACCAGTAGACTTGGACAGTCTAAATCTCCTCTTGGATCTCAAAGACATTCTCAAGTTCCTTACAAACATAGGAGAAACCCTGGGTATTTAACCAATCCCCAGTAGAGTTAAAACTCTCTCCAGATCTAAAACTCATTCTTTTATCCTAAATTATCCCCAGCCAGGGTCAGCTTACTATCGGTATAACACTATCCCAAATCAGAACCTCAAGGCATCTGATATCTCAACCCTTCTGTAAACCCTCAGCAAGAGGTGATTCTTCATTTGGACCTGCCTCTGGATCTCAATAATCCTCAGCAAAGATAGCCTCCTCTTAGGCTTTGTATAATGATCCTTCCTTCCCTCAACAAAGTCAGCCTCCTCTTGGGCTTTGTACAATGATTTTCCCTATCTGAGCTAACCTTTTCAGACTCTCTTGTTGAGTTAATCACTTTTCAGACTCTCTTGTTGAGTCAATCACTTTTCATACTCTCACGTTGAGTCAATCACTTTTCAGACTCTCTTGTTGAGTAAATCACCTTTCAACACTCTCTCGTTGAGTCAATCTTTTTCAGCCTCCTCTTAGGCTTGGTATAATGATTTCCCCTAGTAGAAGTTAGCCTCATCTCAGGCTGTGTATAAAGATTTCTCTAGCTTGTTCAGCCTCAATCTTGGGGTTCGTACAAGACACCATATAAGCACTCTCTTGTTGAGTCAGTCATCTTTTTAGCCTCAATCTTGGGCTTTGTACAAGACATATATAAGCTTTCTACAACAAAGTCAAAATCTTTGTAACCTTCTCTTAAGCTCTGGATAAATATCTTCCCCAGCGGAGTCAATTCCTCCCAGCCTTCTTTTAGGCTTTGAGATATAAATTTCCCTAAGCAGAGTCAATTCTCTTTTCAACCTCAATCTTGGGCTTTGTACAAGACAGATAATACTCTCCAGCAGAGTCAAAATCTTTTCAGCCTCAATCTTGGGCTTTGTACAAGACACCTAAAATATCCTCAGCCGAGTCAGTACAGTCTTCTTTTTAGCCTCAATCTTGGGCTTTGTACAAGACAGATAAAGATTTCTTTCCTACCGAGTCAGTCTTCTTTTCAGCCTCAATCTTGGGCTTTGTACAAGACACATACAAATCCTCCCCAGCGGAGTCAAAATCTCTTTTAGCCTCAATCTTGGGCTTTGTACAAGACAAACAAAATATTTCCCCGGAAAAGTCAAACTTTTAGCCTCCTCTCAGGCTTTGTATAATGATATCCCCCAAAGAGTCAATTTCATTTAGCCTCAATCTTGGGCTTTGTTCAAGACAGACAAACACTCTCTCGTTGAGTCAGTCTTTTCCAGCCTCCTCTTAGGCTTTGTATAAGGACTTCCCTAGTGGAGTCAATCAATCTCTTAGCTTCAACCTTGGGCTTTGATCAAGGCACACAAAAATTAACGCCCCCTCAGAGAAAATCAAAATCTCTCTGTAGGAAGACATTTCTCTGTGGTATCACATATCAAAACAGATAACTCAAAACAAACCTTAATCCCAGATAACCGCTCTAAGTGGCACACTTGTTGATTCAAATATCCAAGCTGTCGTCCATCTTTTATCCTGGAAAATCCTCTATTTCATCTAATTGCTGTAAGCGGCAAGCCTCTGGATTATTTACATCTATGCCACTGTCCCTCTCTTAGCATGAAAGATTCCTAAGGAAAATGGCATTGCTCAACACTGAGTTAAAGTTTTCTCCTTCAGGACAAATCCCCTATAAAGGAAATTATGGCATTGCTGGATTCTCATATCCCAATTAAAGTAATCCTCCTTTATAATCACCCAACAACTGTGATAAACAGACAAGATGTCTCCCCTTTAGAGATGACAAGTTCTCTCTCAGTCAAACCCTTTCGCTTCAATCTTGGGCTTTGAACAAGACACAAATACTCCTTTTAGCTTCAATCTTGGGCTTTGAAAAAGACACCAAAACATCATTTTCCTCCCTTAGAATAGGAGGAACTATGATTGCTCTGATTTCCTTGTTTCTTTAAACGGGAATACGTAGGCAATCTTAGCGAGCATACCACTAAGAAAAAAAACTCTAGGTCCAGTACCTTCATACCAATCAAAAAAACTCTAGGTCCAGTACCTTACCAAAACCTCGGAAAACCCAAACATTAACAAAAACTAACTCTCTCTTATATTTCCCAAGAAACTTTCCCAACCCATCAACAGATAAACACCATTAAGTACAAAGCAGAACCTAAAACTAACAACTTGTGGATAACCACATATAGGATGGGTAACTGACAACTCCCCATTGTATAACCTGACCCCGAACTCCCCTAATCTCTTTCAGCGTTTGTTCAGTTAAACATTCGCGTGTAAGGTTAGTTTTAGATAGCTTCCCTTTCCTTTCTAGCTTCACGGGATAAATAAGAAATCAGAAAGTAGCACCTCTTCCTCCTACCATTGCGGTGAGGAGGAACCCACAATTCTGCGATAAGGTGATCGCGTCACCGACAAAAATCGCACGCTACAGTAAAATGGCGACTCTGTTGGGGAGTCCCATTAGGATCTGTTTTACCTTAGTTATCATCGTCACCATTTTCCAACAGTAAAATGGCGACTCTGCTGGGGACGTCTTTGATTTGTCTAGGACTAGGACTATAGCTCTTAAGAGGTCTAGGATGTTAGTTTTAGGAATGAATATATATATATATATATATATATATATATATATATATATATATATATATATATATATATCGCTTTTCCTACTTGATATCCGTGTTTATTTTTCTGCTAATGGGAATGCGAGTGATGTCGCATACGGAAAGTTTGAGTGATACCTAAGATAAGTGATGGCAGAGACAGGCAGTCTTACAGGGAGTGAATCCCGAATAAGCTGTCTCGGTAGACCATCAAATCAGTGGAGATACCCTTTGTCGATTCAATGTCTAACGACTTCGGTTCTGAAAGCAGATTATTCGATTGTGGTATCCATGAAACTGAGGATTTAGTAGACAGTAACCATGTGGCTATTTAGTAGTGCGGTAGCTATCGAAAATAGTTGACACGCGATACTACACTCAATTGAGATTACCCTAAGATACTACAACTTGCTCGGGTGAACCAGCTTGCTGTTGTTATCCCAAGGGGGGTCAATGATTTTGAGTATGGGTACAAAAATTCACCATAGTACAACCTTTGGGGACGGGTAGAGCCATGACTCTATGCTCGTGACGCTGAACCTTTGAACCCATGTTTTTTCAATGTTTTTGTGTGCTGCATTCATGCATTTATTTAAAAAACTCTTATTTTCTAGTCTCTTTTTTTTCAAATTAAACTAAAACAATGATTGCAAATATCAGAGAAAAAGATTGCATTATGGATTTCGGTAGAAGGAAGATGCACAAGTACACCTTCAAGGTTCCAAAACTAGAGGATTTAAGAGGGTTGGCAAGGATGATCACCAACCCTGATGCTTTCAGAGCTAAGTACGGAGGACTGCTGTCTCTGTTAAGGGTCCATGTAGTTGAAGGAATCCTGTCTACGCTAATCCTGTTTTATGATTCGGTTTATCACTGTTTCACATTCCCGGATTATCAACTAGCACCAACACTGGAGGAGTATTCTCACCTGACTGATTTACCCATCACTAACGAAGCTCTATTTTCTGGACAGGAAGAAATTCCAAAGGATCAAACCATTGCAAGAGCAATCTATTTGGACGAGTCAGAAGTCAAGACTCATATGACCGCTAAGGATGAAACCCAAGGTTTACCGGTTAAGTTTTTAATAGAGAAGGCCCTGTACTTTGCCAGTATAGGAAACGTTACTGCTTTCGAAGATATCTTTGTTCTACTCACATACGGGTTATTCCTTTTTCCCAACATAGATAACTTCGTTAATACCAATGCTATTAAGATATTTCTAATTGGAAACCCCGTACCAACCCTGCTCGCAGATGCTTCTCATTCTGTACACTTAAGGAATTTGTACAGCGGAGGAATAATCAAATGCTGTGTACCCCTGCTATACAAATGGTTCACTTCCCATTTACCCAAGTCTGTTGCCTTTTGGGATCATAAGAGTACTCTACGTTGGTCACAGAGAATCATGTCTCTTACCAAATCAGACATAAATTGGTAAAATCGAATCTATGACGAGATAAGGATCATCGACCGTTGTGGAAACTTCCCTAATGTACCCCTCACAGGAACTAAAAGAGGAATCAACTATCATCCAGTTTTAGTTCGTCGTCAACTCGGATACCCGATGAGACATATCCCGCGTAATGTTCATCTAGAAGGTCTTTTCTTCAAGGAAGGAGAAAGTGACAGGGCACTAAAGACAGAAATAGTGCATGCCTGGAAACATGTTCGTAGGAAAGGAAGAGAGTATCTAGGAAATCCAGACTGTGTCTCTATGGAACCTTATCTCCACTGGGTACAAACTAGAGCCCTCAAGCTGAGGATGCCTTACCCTCGTCAAGAAGTTCTTCTGCTAACGGAATATGTCCTTTAGTTTATGTCTGATGCGGAAAAACTCCAGGTCACTCTCAACAAAGTTCAACCGAAAAAGAAATCTTGGAAGAACAAGTACCGTATTCTCAATGTGGAGAGTACCAAAATTCAGCAACTGTTAAAAGAAAATGACGCTCTGATTAGGATATTAGAGCGACATGTTGTGGAAAGTCAAGAAGACCGAAGGAACTTGCTCGCTCATTTCACTTGGAAAAAGGACCGACAACCCGACAACGACTCAAGAGCCTCGATCAAAGAAAAGGAAAATACCAGAACCAGCACCTGAGCTCTCTTCAGAGAGGACTCAGGATCCATAAGCTTAGACATTTCCTTTTACAGCACTTTGTAAAATACTGTATTTCCATTTCCGCAATCTTTCAAATTCAATAAAACGAGGTCTCCCCACTGTATGATATTTACAATCTGTTTGTTGAAGTTTCTTTTTGATTAAAACAAAAAAATAAATATATCATTGCATTCATCATTCTCACATAACGCATTCTTCTTACCTTCGAATATCACGTCTGTGTCACGATTCTAGAGAGTCAAACTGTCTCATTCGTACAATACTCGGGCCAATCGACAAAAGAAAATGGATGATCTCGAGGAAGAGAACAGAGAGCTGAGAGAAGAAATCGACACTCTGAAAGAAGATCTGAGGAAACTTCATAGTGACTTGCAATCCCTGGCAACAACTCAGAGACAACAACAAAGGACTGTGATCTCGGAAATCACATCTACGCCCATAGTAGAGACGTATGATCCTCGGTACAACATGCCTAAAGATCGTCTCTAGGGCATGCCTATCAACTTTATCCCCGAAGGATATATTCCGCCGGTCAAGGACGACCCGAAAACTGCAGCAGGAACCACTGGGCCTGAAGGTTACAAACTTCGGGAAAGCGAGGATGTAAGAGTCATGACAGCAACTCCTGAAGGTTACAAACTTCGAGATAGGAAATCACCAATGGTCACCTCCGTAATGACTATACCACAACCTGTGGTACATGTCATACCCCAAATTTTGACCACTAAGATTTCCCATCATTATGTAAATCATCATCACAATATGGATGTACCTTTGTGCCTCATCAATCTCCTCAAGGAATTGTTGAGCATTCACTACAATCAAGCTTAGGGTTTCAAGCCCTCTCAGAGCCTTTAGACAAATGATCAATTAAGGAATGACATTATCTTCAACTTGTCTAGCCTCTCAAATAGCCACAAAGGATCAAGAGGACCCCCACATCAAGAATTAAGCACAAGAGTGCAACATTTCAAGTGGATCAAGCCTCAAGTTCATCTAATACAAAGTCAACTGACGCAGAAGGTCAAAGTTTGACTTTTGGTCAACTTTGAGCTTCACAAGCCATTACTCAAGAAAATATGATGGATGATTTAATTTGATCAAATTTAAATCAAGAAATCATGCAAAATTGCAAAATTGATCAAATTGAAAGAAACTTAGAAATTTTTTCTAAGTTAAAATCATGTTCAAGTGCACAACTTTTCAAGGTTGTAACTATTGATCCAAGCATCCATTGATTTTGCGTAAGAGCTACTTTTAAAGAGGGTATTTGATACTTCAACATTGTAGAAGAAATCAAATCAAAATATCATAAGGATTAAAAGATATAAGTGATCAAAGTTGGGAATTCTTAATGTCCAATGTTCTGACATTTCATAGGACATCATTAATATTTTTCCAGCAAGAATGTCCCAATTTCAAGGATGTTTTTCTCCATGATCCAAGTTTATTCAGGAAAAACCCTGGGCATGAAAGTTGAAGTACGTCGTCTCACCTTTCCAGAAAGTCCTAGAAAGCTAATTTATCATTCTTGAGCAGAAAGTTATGGTCTCTGCAAAAGGCATTGATAAAACAGAATTTTCATGACAGCTTTTAGGACAGATTTGATCACACAAGTTCAAGGTCATTTTTGACAACTTTACAAGTCTTATCTTCACAAACCTTGAGCATCAAAGTTGAAGTACGTTATCTCAGCTTTCCAAAAAGTTGTAGAACGTCCATTTATCACACTCGAGCAGGAAGTTATGGACTTTACAAGAAGGCTTGCTGCAGCTATTTTTTAGGACAGATTTTGTGCACTTTTTCTTGTACCACACAATTTTCAAGCTTTGTTACCATGCAAGACAAGCATCAAAGATGCAATTCACTTCAACTCAAAATATCATAGTGGATTAAAAGATACAAGTGATTAAAGTTTGGAATTATTAATGATCAAAGTTGTCAAATGTTTCAACATTTCATGGGACATCATTAATAATTTTCCAGCAAGAATGTCCCAACTTCAAGGATGTTTTTCTCCATGATCCAAGTTGAACCAAGTCTAGGGTCAAACATCAAAGTTAAAGTATGTCATCTCAGCTTTCCATAGAGTCCTGGAACAACCATTTATCATTCTTGAGCAAGAAGTTATAGATTTTACAACAAGGCTTGCTGCAGCAGATTTTTAAGACATGTTTCAGGACAGATTTGCACATTTCTTGTGCCACACGAATTTCCAAGCCTTGTCATCATTTTGGACACATCTGAGGATCAAATCCAAGGGGGATGATCTGATCCATAAGCCTCCCAAGTCCAAGATTCCACAAGTAGCATGCCAAACCTAAAAAACCCTAAAAGAGGGACAAGACTCCAATTTTGGTTTGGAGCATTTAATGGATGCTTAGAGGTGGCATGAACTGAGCTTCCTCTAACTAAATTCAGTTAAGATTCCTCCAACAACTAGGGAACCGGCAGCCTGTGACCTAACCTCTAGTCAATGGCTAGAGGAGACTTGGATTTTCATTGGCCAACATTGAACAAACTTATGCTGCAGCCACCATTCACTATTGCTGCCAAAACAAACTTGCTCTACTATAAATAGAGCTCATTTGTGCTCAGTTTGAGTACACCAAAGCCATCAAACAGATGCTTTCCTCAAAATCACTTCTTTCACTTCAAAATGCCTTCTTTAGTAAGGTAATTCTGAGTTTTTGAGTTAGAGCTCATTTCCATTACATCTCATGATCCTAACACCTCATAAACATCATATGTAGGTGATCCAAACTATCACAAGCGCCCTGTAATCCTTAAATCACAAAGTCACCTCTCAAAACCTCAAAATTGGACTTTTTTACATTTTTCAAGCCATGTCTTGATTCAGTCACTTTCCAAACCAGATAAAACCTCAAACACACTCCAAATATCATCCTTGAACTGTCCCAAATGGTGCCACACATCTGGAACACCATTTTAGAGAGTTGGCATTTTGGCCACTTTTGCCCATTTTGTAAGAAAGTGCTCAAACTTGCTCCAGAGGTTTCCAGCTGATTCCAACCATCCTAAAAGCTTCTAAGAGGTCATTTGAGGGTGTCCAAAGCATCAAATCATTTCTGGAACAAAGCACTTGGTAGGTTGCACAAAATCTCCAAAAAAGAGGTAAAATTCACAACTTGAATTCTTTGAATCATGCTTTCCTTTGTTGTCCACATACATGCATCATATTGAACAATTCTTGAAGCAAAAATGTAGTCCTTAATGTGTATGATATGACCCTCCTACTGTTTACACTTTAACATGTTTATATGTGGAGTTTATGTTGTTTTAAACTTAAGGTGCAGATCTGGTTTTTTGCCTTGTGTGTTCTGTACATTAAGTTTCAGTGTGTATGAGTGATACCATTGGATTGCTTGTGAAAATTGGTCAAGATAGGTTCTTACGGATTTTAATTTCGTTAAAAATTGAGAGAGTTATGAATGTTTGAAGTTTGATAAGCAAAGATGTTTAAAATCAACATACAGTTCTGGTTTTTTGCTTTTGTGTTCTGTACATTAAGTTTCAGTGTGCATGAGTAATACCATTGGATTCCTTGCGAAAAATCGGTCAAAATAGGTTCTTACGGATTTCAATTTCGTTAAAAATTGAGAGAGTTATGAATGTTTGAAGTTTGATAGCAAAGATGTTGAAAACCAAGGGGCAGTTCTGGTTTTTTAAGATGTCGAATGTGATGTTGTGACATCTTCCCTTTTTCTCTTATCTTCAAAACTCATGAAAGATGTCGAATGTAACACCCCAATTCCCATCGCGAATAAATAATACATAATTTAATCAGAGTAAATAAAAATTTATTTTTCCGACAGAAACGAGGATGCCACAATTAAGGAAAGAAAACACAATCCTTGCTCATAAATTTTGATACATACCACCAAATGAAATAACCTCAAAGGGAAACTTTTCCATATAAAAGGAAAGTTCAATTATGGAATAAAGCGGAAAGATCCATAACTGACTTGTTTTACAAAATAATTATTTTATAACATCAAAATATTCATACAAAGGTAATACAAAATATATTCAACAAATGTATACATATATGTAATAAAAGCCTTCCCCGACTCCCGTGTTACGTATCAGAGCAGACCGACGACAAAGGACGGAGGACTAATCTGCATAAAAGCCTCCAAGGCACTAATCTGCAATTGCCTCATAGAGCAACAAACCACAACAGAAGGGTGAGAAATAACAACTAAATCAAGATTGCATAATAATATGCAAAGACACATAAAAATTCACATGCATAGTTATTCTCACCACAAACATCACATACTAATACATATTGCATGCCACAGATATATAACATATTTCTAATAATCCAAACACATAGCATATATCAATTATACCAACATGATAACATATTCACACCTAATGCATACCAAAGTTATGACATATGGAAACACCCCACCACATCACATAGCATATGTCTATACATAAAACATATTATCCACAACCAATGCATTTATCACATATGCACATCAATTCACCAATGCTATCATAAACTCAACACATAACCAATCCATTCATGATTTATGCAAATGCAAAGAGACCTACACAACGACTCTATGCAAATGCCATGCGGTACCATCCATCCGTCATTCTCAACATCTTGTTACTCAACGTAACTCCCCGTCGGGCAAACGATGTTCCCCGTCGCTTTAAGTCCTCTTGGTATAAGGCGCATGACGTTTATGGATCGCTTTAAGTCCTCTTTGTATAAGGCGCACGATCCGATCGCTTTAAATCCTCTTTGTATAAGGCGCACGATCGTCTATAATCATCGCTTTAAGTCCTCTTTTTATAAGGCGCAAAATGTTATAGCGTATTCCCTCTGGAATCGATTCGTCGCTCACACCCACTAGGGCACACGACATCACAAGATGCATATCATGATGCTTGACATACAAGAACTCATGACAATCAAATGCATCATCACAATTCAACAATATGAATTATCTCATCATCAATATTCATGCATTGGAAATCAATTCACATAATGCATTTACTTGCCATAAGGCCACCAAACAACACACATTGAATTTCACATAACAATGCATTTCATCATAATCCACAACCACCACAATTAGCACTTTAGCATATACACTCATATCAATTCACATTAAGAATTACTCACCATCAACCACAACAATCATAATAACTTGTCACCTGCTTCAACATCATACAAACCACAACAATCCCACAAAACATCATAACAACATACATTGATATTTAATCAAATAATGTATTTTACCACACAACAACATAATTACCACATCCATCAACATCATATAAACCACATAAAAGCTCCACGTTACACAACAATAGCACAACACACGGTAAAACACCGACCGCACGTATTTAACGCGATAAAAACCCGACAACCCAACACTTTTACAAAACCACGACTTAAATAAATCATCTCCTACCCTCCAAACCATTTTTAATAGAAAGAATATTTTATTAGCTTTCCAACGCTTTGAACGGCGACCAAAAAGGACTTACGGTTTGAAAATTATGAAGAAAACAAAATAGAAAAATATTACGTTCGCTCCAGTATTCGCTAGGCGAACCCTAGCGAACCAAGGCAGTGGAAAACCAACATAAAGTTTGCTAGGCGAACCTCTAGGCGAAAATTCGCCCGTTACTTCGCTGGGGTTCGCTAGGCGAACCCGCGAAACCCAGAATTCGCAGCAGCGCCAATATAGGTCATATGGGACCAAAATACATCATTTCTACCACCCAAACCCTTCTAATTCATACCAGAACAACCAAAACATGTTCGGACATAATTAACAAGTATTCTACGCAGTTTATATCGAAATTCATCCGTGAAAACATCGATTTCTATCAATTTATCAATGAGATAAAGTTGTGAAACAACCAAGCAAGATATAATCGAAACTTCTCACCCTTACCCGATTAATCGCGCTCGAAACGGAGTTATGTCGATTTTCCTCTTTCTCCCTTTTTCTTTCCTCTTCCTTTCTATCTTCTCTTTTCTTTCTCTTCCTTTTCTTTTCTCTCTATTTCTCTCTAATCTCTATTTATATAAAAATATCTAAACCCATAAAAAGACTATTTTACCCCTCAACTCAAATATCTCGCAAACGCTCTCAAAACGCGATAAAACATAAACATCGATGAAAAATAATATATTGTCAAATAAAAGTCAAGAATAAAATAATATAAAAACAAAAATAATTAAATTGACTCGATTAAATAAATCGGACAAAACGGGGAGTTACAATTCTCCCCCACTTAGACATTTTCGTCCTCGAAAATATAACCGATACGAACAACTCCGGATATGACTCTCGCATCCGACCACCAAACTACCATGCCAACAAAAGGCACACCACGAATAACACAAACTGACAAACCACCTTGCTAACAGCAACGACTACAACGACACGACAATAGTAAAAACGACAACGACAAGATGCAATGCCCATACAATGCACCTGACGACTAACTCACGACTCAAAGAATACCCAAGTTACGAACACACACAGGAATTAGCTACTCGCACTCGAACTATCACGATGGAAACGAGGCAACAACTCAAACAAGAGCACAAGTTCCACGACCCAACATCGATTCAACAACCTCTACATAACCACAATACCAACATCCTTGTCACACAACATTATTACAACAATGTTACGATTCACCAATCGAACATGCAACCAAAACATCCATCTACATAGTAGCCCATGAATAATATTTAAACCTTTCACCTAACACTTCCATTCTGGAACGTCCAATGGTCTCCTCATTCCTACATGTTTCCAATGTTCAACCTATGGACTCTTACCAGTCCCACACGCATATACGAATCATGCCACCTCACGCTTCCGTTGCACACTCTGATTACTCGTAACCATCAAAACTATCAATTTCACATCCAAAGTCTAACTCTTTCTCATATTCACCAAAAATCACTGTTCACTTTTAATATACCTAACCTCACACTATCAGATGTCAATTCACACACCAACCCAAATCTCTAAATTCTCCCAAAAGTTCCCACTCTTTAACCATTAAAGCAGACATATGCAAAGATTTTTCCGACTTAACTCATCAGGCACGACATTAACTTTACCAATAGGATAATTCGAGCCAAGGTCATAACTAGTCAGGAATTCCAACCATCCGATCGTGCCTCAATCCGAGTTACAAATCAAAAGTTATGAAGGAAACAAAACGGGACGACCTGCCATGTTCGCTAGGCGAACCCCTAGCGAGCGTTCGCTTCCGCCTTCGCTAGGCGAACGTCGTTGGCGAACATTCGCTGACCTTCGCTAACTGGCTCGCTAGGCAAACCCGCGAAAATCATTCGCTTTTGCTTCCCCCCAGGTTCGCTAGGCGAACCACGGAAAACTCAGAATTCCAGCAGTGCTGTTACTCATCCAAAACCATCATTTTCTCCATCCAAACACCTTGAACCTGAAATTCTCAAAATAATACCTCCAGATTCTCAACACAAAAGTAACCGCAGCCCTCTTGAACTCATGAATCCTCAATTATCGTAAAGCATAAGAAATGACTTTACCCTCTTGCATTAGCACACTAGCTACACTCATCATAAACGCATCCCAATATCCTCATAAACGGTTTATCAGGATCACGCAGAATCAAAACTGAAGTCGTAGACAACTTCTACTTTAGCTCACCAAAAATTACTCACAACGAACATCCAAACAAATGACTCACCCTTTACAAGTCAACTGAGATAACCGAAGTACGAACTTAGCAAAGTTTTCCATAGCCTGCAGTAACAACCAACTGAGCCCAAAAGTTTATAATCCCCTTAACCAACTTTGGAGCCTCTCAATGTAGAACTGCCTCTACTTCTGATGGATCCAGTAACCATACTCTCACCTGAAATAACATACCCAAGAAAACTAACCTTTTTCAACCCAAATTCTCACTTGAATAACTTATCATAAAACTTCGTCTCTTTTCAACACTTGTAATTCAAATCTCAAACACTGCCTGTTCTTCCTCTGAGTTTATAACCGGTCCGAATATCCTTAATCAAAACCGCTATGAACTTATCCAAGTAAATATAGAAGATACGATCCAAATACTCCACCAACATTACAGACGCATTACTAACACCAAATAACATCATTGTACGTTGTAATGCCCAACCAAATTCCAAAAGATATAAATCCTTAAAGCTTTTGCAAGAATTTCCACTGGGTAACTGGTTACTCACATACAAGCTTAACCGAGTAAATAACAGTCTATCCTGATGATAACAACCATAACCAGTCACATGAAATCGATCAAAGCCTCAACTCACACAATTTATTCTCTTAACAGTCCAAATTCCGTAAATCCCAACATGTAGCAACAACCAACCAAAAAGAACTCTCAAATATTACATCCACACCTAAGGTTTTCTCAAGATTTCCATTAATGTCCTAAAACTTTAAAAACTCCAAAACTCACCAAAACTCTAAGTTTTGCTTTCCATAGTCTCAATACCCTTATACACATCATGCTTGTTATTCCGTTCAATCATCCTTCCTTTTTGCTACTAACAAAGCTGAAGCTCTCTAAGACGACACACTTGGTCTCACAAATCCCTTTTTCCAGTAAATCTTCCAACCACTTTATCAGTCCGGGTACTTCTAATTCTAACATCCAATATTCCCTTCGGAAATACATCTGAAAATCACGCACCACTGACAGCCCAACACTGTGGCCCTTCTGCCAATTTCCAGAACGCTATCATCACAAACATAACAAACATCTTAGTTTCACTTCCTAAAAGTTCTCCTACTTAGCATATCCAAACCTCAAATCTTCCCCTTCATCAAATTTAAGTTCACATTCTACTCTCCGAGAACAACCTTTAACGATACCCAATCGTTCTCTCTCAATGACTTCCCAACTGGACCAACATACCAAAACCTCTAATCCGTCTCATCTTCCGATATTAGAATCTTCATCGACTCAACAAAATAATCCATAATCCTTTTCTTAATTCCAACAATTCATTGCACACACTATCAAAGCCGGAAAGACACGCCTATCCCATCCAACATAATTCCCGTCTGCTATCAATAAGAGATTAAGGGTGATTAGTTCCTCAATACTCGACAATCATGATGGGGCATAAACCGTCTTTACCAAACTATAATAGCATTCCTTATATCCTGTGCACAAAACTACCTAAGGCACAAATCCTTAGTTGACATAAACCTTACCTCCGCATTCCCTCAGGAATTGGGAACAACACTTACACTCTTGCAACCAACGACACACTGAGCCAATGCTCCACACCTGAAGCAACTTGGAGAAGCACCAGCTTCTCCCCCACTTATCTCATTCTCACACCTGAAGACAAAGGATTAGAAAACCAGAAAGTACTGACAGTGTTTTACACACATATCACGTACTAAGGGACAAACAACATCGACAGTATTCAACTGTCACACCAACTGACTTAACGACTTGGCCGGACGGACCGACCTGCTCTGATACCACTATTGTAACATCCCAATTCCCATTGCGAATAAATAATACATAATTTAATCAGAGTAAATAAAAATTTATTTTTCTGACAGAAACAAGGATGCCACAATTAAGGAAAGAAAACACAATCCCTGCTCATAAATTTTGATACATAACACCAAATGAAATAACCTCAAAGGGAAACTTTTCCATATAAAAGGAAAGTTCAATTATGGAATAAAGCGGAAAGATCCATAACTGACTTGTTTTACAAAATAATTATTTTATAACATCAAAATATTCATACAAAGGTAATACAAAATATATTCAACAAATGTATACATATATGTAATAAAAGCGTTCCCCGACGACAAAGGACGGAGGACTAATCTGCACAAAAGCCTCCAAGGCACTAATCCGCAATTGCCTCATAGAGCAACAAACCACATCAGAAGGGTGAGAAATAACAACTAAATCAAGATTGCATAATAATATGCAAAGACACATAAAAATTCACATGCATAGTTATTCTCACCACAAACATCACATACTAATACATATTGCATGCCACATATACATAACATATTTCTAATAATCCAAACACGTAGCATATATCAATTATACCAACATGATAACATATTCACACCTAATGCATACCAAAGTTATGACATATAGAAACACCCCACCACATCACATAGCATATGTCTATACATAAAACATATTATCCACAACCAATGCATTTATCACATATGCACATCAATTCACCAATGCTATCACAAACTCAACACATAACCAATCCATTCATGATTTATGCAAATGCAAAGAGACCGACACAACGACTCTATGCAAATGCCATGCGGTACGATCCATCCATCATTCTCAACATTAGTTCACTCAGGAACTATTGGAATCATCGCTTGTTACTCAACGTAACTCCCCGTCGGGCAAACAATGTTCCCCGTCGCTTTAAGTCCTCTTAGTATAAGGTGCACGACGTTTATGGATCGCTTTAAGTCCTCTTTGTATAAGGCGCACGATCTGATCGCTTTAAATCCTCTTTGTATAAGGCGCACGATCGTCTATAATCATCGCTTTAAGTCCTCTTTTTATAAGGCGCACAATGTTATAGCATATTCCCTCTGGAATCGATTCGTCGCTCACACCCACTAGGGCACACGACATCACAAGATGCATATCATGATGCTTGGCATAAAAGAACTCATGATAATCAAATGCATCATCACAATTCAACAATATGAATTATCTCATCATCAATATTCATGCATTGGAAATCAATTCACACAATGCATTTACTTGCCATAAGGCCACCAATCAACACACATTGAATTTCACATAACAATGCATTTCATCATAATCCACAACCACCACAATTAGCACTTTAGCATATACACTCATATCAATTCACATCAAGAATTACTCACCATCAACCACAACAATCACAACAACTTGTCACCTCCTTCAACATTATACAAACCACAACAATCCCACAAAACATCATAACAACATACATTGATATTTAATCAAATAATGTATTTTACCACACAACAACATAATTACAACATCCATCAACATCATATAAACCACATAAAAGCTCCACGTTACACAACAATAGCACAACACACGGTAAAACACCGACCGCACGCATTTAACGTGATAAAAACCCGACAACCCAACAATTTTACAAAACCATGACTTAAATAAATCATCTCCTACCCCCAAACCATTTTTAATAGAAAGAATATTTTATTAGCTTTCCAACGCTTCGAACGGCGACCAAAAAGGACTTACGGTTTGAAAATTATGAAGAAAACAAAATAGGAAAATATTACGTTCGCTCCAGTATTCGCTAGGCGAACCCTAGCGAACCAAGGCAGTGGAAAACCAACATAACGTTCGCTAGGCGAACCTCTAGGCTAACATTCGCCCATTCCTTTGCTGGGGTTCGCTAGGTGAACCCGCGAAAACCAGAATTCGCAGCAGCATCAATATAGGTCATATGGGACCAAAATACATCATTTCTACCACCCAAACCCTTCTAATTCATACCAGAACAACCAAAACATGTTCGGACATAATCAACAAGTATTCTACGCAGTTTATATCGAAATTCATCCGTGAAAACATCGATTTCTATCAATTTATCAATGAGAAAAAGTTGTGAAACAACCAAAACAATTACAACAAACAACACATATATATACACAAGCAAGATATAATCGAAACTTCTCACCCTTACCCGATTAATCGCGCTCGAAACGGAGTTAAGTCGATTTTCCTCTTTCTCCCTTTTTCTTTCCTCTTCCTTTCTATCTTCTCTTTTCTTTCTCTTCCTTTTCTTTTCTCTCTATTTCTCTCTAATCTCTATTTATATAAAAATATCTAAACCCCTAAAAAGACTATTTTACCCCTCAACTCAAATATCTCGCAAACGCTCTCAAAACGCGATACAACATAAACATCGATGAAAAATAATATATTGTCAAATAAAAGTCAAGAATAAAATAATGTAAAAACAAAAATAATTAAATCGACTCGATTAAATAAATCGCACAAAACGGGGCGTTACATCGAATGTGATATTGTGACATCTTTCCTCTTTTTATTAGTTTATCTTCAAAACTCAACCAATTCTTTTACATAGCAAAAATCATCATTTTCCATTTCTGTTTTACACACTTCTTATTCATACTCCATAATATTTTAATCCACCAAAAAATCACAAAAAATATTATTATTTGATATATTTTTAATATATTCAAAAATATTGTTTTAAATTGTTATAAATGCTTTTAAAATGATTTCCTTTTCTTGATTTTTAAAACCAAAATGATTTTAAATATTCATGTGGATAAAATATTTTTTCATAAACCTTAATCATTGTTTATAACATGATTAATGGTTTTATTTGATATTTTTATCATTTTTTTACTTGATTATTCTTTGAAAAATGCCTTTAAAAAATGAAATTGGGGTTTCTTTGATTTTCACCCTAACAAATCTTTTTCAAACACTTTTGGGCCTCTAATAGAGTGTAAGACCCAACCCTTTTTGTACAAAAATATTTTGGGCCTCAGTTATTGTATAAGTCCCGATACGTTAAAAATCTCGGCGCGATCGCCATTTTCAAACTGAAAATCATCTGGGCCTCCCCTCGTGTTGTAAGCCTCATATCTTTTCCTAAAATACACTTTGGGCCTCTAATAGAGTGTAAGTCCCACCTCTTTTGTAAATAAAATATTTTGGGCCTCAGATATTGTATAAGTCCCTCTGTACATTTACAAAGTTCGGCGGGATCGTCGCCTTTTAACAAAAAAGACCGTTGGGCTTCTCCTTGAGCTATAAGTCCCATTTCTTTTCATTTTTAAACCTTTGGGCCTCTAATAGAGTGTAAGACCCAATTCCTTTGTAAATACCAAAATTTTGGGCCTCAATCACTTGTATAAGTCCCACGGTGTTTCCAAAACCTCGGCGCGATCGTTGCCCTTTTCAAAATCATCTGGGCCTACCCTCGCGTAGTAAGACCCGCTTCTTTTCTCTAAATCATTTTTTAGGGCCTCTTAAGAGAGTGTAAGACCCATTCCCCTTGTACAGAAAACTTTTTGGGCCTCAGTCACTTGTATAAGTCCCACTGTACAAACTCATATCACAGTGCAATCACTACTAAAACCCTGGGCCTCTCCTTGAGCTGTAAGCCCCAATCTTTCCTTTCAAAGCACTTTCTCCTTTGATTTTGAAATATACTGTTGTTTTCAATCTTTCTTTGTTGAACAACTAACCAAACAACATGGAAGTTCTACAACTGAGTAAGTGTTTATATTCTTTCATTTACCGGTTTCATATACATATAACTGTATTGTGGGGCGGTTTCATATACATATTCTTTCGTTCTCCGTGAATTGCATCCCTTGAGTTTCTTCCAAATTCTCAAACTTTCCTGGCTTGATCTATTCTTTGTGAATAGCCTGTCTTGAACTTCTCAGGGTTTGGGGACCCACAGGCTTCTTAAAAGCATCCCCGCCTCCTCTTGGGCGTTGTACAAGGACCCGTCAGCTTCTTAGAAGTATTCACAGCCTCCTCTTAGGCTTCGTATAAATGATTTCTTCCTCTGGGAATGATAGCCTCCTCTTGGGCTTCGTACAAATTGTCCCTTGGCTTCTTAAAAGTTTCTAGCCTCCTCTTGGGCTTCGTACAAATTGTCCTGACAACCTCCTAGAGGTATAGGAACAAAAATTAGTCATATTAATAGAACATTCTTTCAAATAGTCTAGATCTTTCTACCGTGAACGTACTACTACTGTTTCTTTAAGCATAGTACAAAAGTTAAAACTCTAGACTTGGACAGTCTAATTTCCTTGAGTCTCAAAGACATTCTCAAGTCCCTTTCAAAAATAGGAAGACACCCGTAGACTCGGAAAGTCTCAAATACCCTTTGGATTTCCCGTTTCCTTAAAGAACAAGAAACAATCCCGATTCTCAGATCAAATCCATGAGTACAGTGTTACTCATATAAGAACTGATTTTCTCATTGAACCAACATATTGGACCTGTCACTCAACTGAAACAGTACCCTTTTAGCCTCCATCTCGGGCTTCGTACGAGATACAAAGACTCTCTTGTTGAGTCAAACCTTTTAGCCTCCATATCGGGCTTCGTACGAGATACAAAGACTCTATTGTTAAGTTAAAACCTTGTAGCCTCCATCTCGGGCTTCGTACGAGATACAAAGACTCTCTTGTTGAGTCAAAACTTTTAGCCTCCATCTCGGGCTTCATACGAGATACCAAAACACTCTCTTGTTGAGTATAAAAGGCTCTCTTGTTGATCCAATCTCCCTTTTAGCCTCCATCTCGGGCTTCGTACGAGATACAAAAACACTCTCTTGTTGAGTATAAAAGACTCTCTTGTTGAGTCAATCACCTTTTAGCCTCCATCTCGGGCTTCGTACGAGATACAAAATCACTCTCTTGTTGAGTATAAAAGATTCTCTTGGTGAGTCGCCATCTTTAGCCTCCATCTCGAGCTTCGTACAAGATTTAAAAACACTCTCTTGTTGAGTATAAAAGATTCTCCTGTTGAGTCAACCCTTTTAGCCTATCTCTCTCGGGCTTCGTACGAGACACATAAAAACTCCCTCTTGTTGGGCCAATAGCCTCCTCTTAGGCTTTGTATAAGAAAACCCAGGTTGAGCCAATCAACCTTTTAGCATTAAAGCTGTGCCTCGTTCACAGTATAAAAACATCAACAACTCATTTTCCTTCATCTAATTGCTGTAAGCGGCAAGCCTCTGGATTATTTACATCCATGCCACTGTCCCTCTTTTAGCATGAGAAATTCCTAAGGAAAGATAGCATTGCTCTACACTGAGTTAAAGTCTTCTCCTTCAGGTTGGAACCCCCCTATAAAGGAAATTATGGCATTATCGGATTCACATATCCCGGTTAAAGTAATTCTCCTTTATAAACAGTTGTGACAAACAGACCCTCTTTAGAGATGACAAATTCTCTCTAAAGACAACACCTTTTTGCTTCACATCTTGGGCTTCGAACAAGATACAAATAGACCCTTCAGCTTCACATCTTGGGCTTTGAACAAGATACAAACCACCTTCAGCTTCACATCTTGGGCTTTGAACAAGATATAGATCACCTTTCGCTTCACGTCTTGGGCTTTGAACAAGACCCTAAAACACCATTTCCTCCCATAGAATAGAAGGAACTACGAACGCTCTGATTTTCCTGTTTCGTTAAACGGGAATACGTAGGTATAAGATTGAAAGAAAAATCTTAGCGAGCACGCTAATCCAAAAACCTAAAGTCCCCTATCTCCACCCAATCTGACAAATTCCCCATGAATAGTCTCAGTTTTCTACCTTAATAAAGTAAGAAGAAAGAAAGGCCCCATTACCATATAGCATCCGTAACCTAACAAACCGCTATTTAAACTCAGTATGCAAGCAGGGTTAATTGGAGACATCTATTTCCCTTCCTTAGTCAGCTCACAATAGGATAAAAAATGAATCGACCTGTAGTAAACCCCAAAGAGCGACAATGCTTAAGAACCTTGTCCAAAATCGCTCGCTACAGTACACACTGTCCCAGAAGGACAGATTCCACAAGTAATCTCTGGTGGAAACGAAAGCATGTACGAAAGAATGAATGAGTTCCAGGAGCAATTTCTAGAGATCCAGAAGGAACTGCATGCCATTCGCGGTCAGGATTTATTCGGAAAGGACGCCGCAGACCTTTGTCTGGTCCCTAATGTGAAAATACCGAAAAAATTCAAGGTGCCTGACTTTGAAAAATACAAGGGCATCTCTTGCCCTCAAAGTCATTTGGTGATGCATGCTCGAAGAATGTCAACTCAGACAGAGAATCAAGAGCTACTGATCCGTTACTTTCAAGATAGTTTAACCAGTGCCGCACTCAAATGGTACATGGGTTTAAATCGCACCAAGATCGTTACTTTCAGAGATCTTGGGGCTGCCTTTGTTCAGCAGTATAAGTATAACCTAGACATGGCACCGGACAGAGATCAACTTATAGCAATGTCGCTGAAGGACAGGGAAACCTTTAAGGAATATGCTTAGAGATGGCGTGAAATTGCCGCCCAGATTTGTCCCCCTCTTGAGGAAAAAGAGATGACAAAGATCTTTTTAAAAACCTTGAGCTCATTCTATTACGATCGAATGATCGTCAGTGCACCCAGTGACTTCACTGAGATGGTGAACATGGGAGTTCGCCTTGAATAAGCAGTCCAAGAAGGACGTCTGGTCAAAGATACAGGACCATCAAGCAGTACCAAAAGATACGGTAGTGCTTTCCCTAAGAAAAAAGAGCAAGATATTGGTAATATCTCTCTCAGAAAGCAAAGGCGAAGGTATCAACCAGTAGCAGCAGTAACTCCTGCTACAAACCTTACGTCTGTTCCAACGTATCAACCTCAGGTTGCTCAGAGCCAACCAAATCAACAACAGTATCAGCAAAGGACCCAACAGCCTCTTCAACAGGCTCGTCCTTAATACAACAATAACATCTATACAACGCAACCACCAGGGTTTGAACCTATACCAATGTTGGACGCAGAACTGTTTCCACTACTACTGGTCAAGGGGCACGTCCAAACCAGGTCTCCTCTTACAATACCGGAAAATCTGCCTTTTTGGTTCAAAGCCGATCAAACTTACCCTTACCATCAAGGAGGACTGGGGCATAACATAGAAAACCGTCTCACCTTCAAATCCGATGTACAGAAACTTGTCAGGAACGTGGTCCTATCTTTCAAAGATACGAATCCAAATGTTCAGAAGAACCCGTTGCCTCAACACGAGAAAGCTGCTGTAAATTTGATAGAGGAAGAGTCCAACCACAACTATCAAATTCATGATGTAATCCTATTAGGAACCAATCTGGTCAAGATGCATTGAAGACAGAGCATATATGGTCATGTACCGTCTCCTAATTATCACCAGTGTGATATCTGCTCCAAGAATAATCAAGGATGTTCCGTACTGCAATCAGCTCTACAAGAACAGATGGATCTTAGATGGATTCAGGACTACCGTGATAGAAGTCATTATCAAGTTAATATGATTCAAATCTTTGATATTCGCCTGATGAATACCAGCCTGGTAGAATTACACGCTAAGCAGGCCAGGCTCGATTTTCTGGCTTCACATGATTATCATAACTGTAAAGTATGTCGTAAGGACGACCAAGGAAGTGCACTTGTCCAAAGAACACATCAACACTTATTGGACCACTGGTGGCTTCCGATCTACCTGGATAAAGTCACACAACGAGTCATCATAACTGATGAGAATCTTGATAGGTATCCAAGTCAGGATGCTCGCTCGATGGAAACAGATCTAGTAAGGTTGCACTACATACAAAGCGGACGTGGCCGGGTGCCACCACACAACTATGAACACTGTAGAGTTTGCTCAGAGAACAACCAAGGATGCTACCTTGTACGGTCAGCTCTTCAAGATAAGTTGGACCGAAAAGAAATTCGACCATGTTCAAGTTCTGGGTCGATCAACGTAATGCAAGACTATCTTCCTGATCAAAGTAAAGACGTTGTCTTAATCCCTAAACAGGAAGTGGCGAAGGACGTATGCGCCATAATCCCTCTACTCCATGAATCTAGAGTTCCTCTTGATAGTAGAAAGATTCTCAACCTCGAACCAATTGAGGCCGCCTACGATGGTCAAAAAAATCAGAAGGCTCTGTTAGTTATCTATCTTCTGGGACCAATACCGTACAAATCTGATAAGGCTATCCCTTACAAGTACGGTGCAACAACGATAAAAAATGGAAAGGAAATTCCATTACCCTCTGTCATAAACATTGTCGATATCAGTCGAGTAACACGGAGCGGCCGAATCTTCAACAGAGGAGTTGGAGAACCCATCAAAGAAAAGGAACCTCAAACAGAAGTTCCCAATCAACCAGTCGGTCAATCCAGTAATCCTGACCTTTCAAAGAACAACGATGAGATGCTGAAGCTCATCCAGAAGAGCGAGTACAACATTGTAGACCAACTGTTGCAAACTCCTTCAAGAATCGCTGTGCTATCTCTCTTGCTCAGTTCCGAAGCTCACAGAGATGCTCTACAGAAAGTCTTAGAGCAGGCCTTTGTGGAATAAGATGTGACGATAAGAGAATTCGACAGCATCATCTCCAACATCACTTACTACAACAATTTAGGATTCAGTGATGAAGAACTGCCGAAAGAAGGCAAAAATCACAACATGGCACTTAACATTACAGTAAACTGCCAGGACGATGCTTTAGCCAGGATACTGGTAGATACCGGATCAGCTCTAAATGTTATGCCAAAATCTACTTTGATGTGACTATCATTTCAGGGATCTCCGATGAGAGGCAGTGAGGTCATTGTCAAAGCCTTCGATGGATCCAGAAAAAACAGTTATTGGCGAAGTTGACATTCTCATAACTATCGGTCATCACACTTTCCAAGTCACTTTCTAGGTCATGGACATTCGGGCAGCATACTGTCGCTCCCGAAAGATTCGCATCCAACGGTACAAATGCGAGAGTGGCGCAAAAGAACACAGAGTCGCCAGCAAAGTGTATTTATCCCAAGAGAGGGAAAGGAAACACTGCATAAACCTGAAAGAAAGGAAAGAGCATGGTCTCACGACCAAGAGAACGGGTACGGGAGTCGGTTATGCGAAGGGAAGGTGTTAGCACCCAACACGTCCATCGTACTCGATGGGATCCACGCTTGCCGTCTGCATCAAAGGGTGTCGTCGTCTGGAACTCCACTGCTGCTGAATCGGAGAAGAAACGAGAACGGGAAGAACGGAGAAACGAAGAAGAAAAGAAAAAGAAGTGACTCGATAGGACGGTATCATTGTCCTAGGCCTACGTACTCCCTCAGTGCAATGGGAAAGTCAGAGTCAACGTAGTCCGGACGGGAACTGGGGGAAGGTTGCTCGCCAAGACAATCGCTGTCTTGTGCCTACGTATCCTCAATCGGACGAGAAAGAGGAAATCAGAGCAGTCATAGTTCGACCGAACGAGGTCGGAAGGACAAAGAGGTAACAAAGAAAGGTTGTGAAAGAAATGTGCTCGGAGAGATCTCGCACGATCTCCTGCCTACGTATCTCACTGGCACGTGAGAATCAGAGCGACGTAGTTCGTGGGAACGACCACGGGTGGGTAAGTGTTTTTTACGTGAGCGACGAGCTCTTTTCTGAAAATGAAGTTTGAAACCCAACAATCCCGAAGGATAAAAAGATTTGAATTTGTTTGGTGTTTTTTTAAAAAGAAGTGTCTTTTAAATTGTTTCGCAACTTGCATTGAACCCAAGTCTTGAATATAGGAACGAATACTTCGCGCATCGTCCCCAACAGGACGTACACTAGGTATCCTAGAAGAATGAGAGGAAGCCCCTCAATCCCCACTTCCCATATAGAAGGCTCAAGCGCAATACACGTTAACTTTTATTACGTGTCTTGAAGAAGTTTTGAGATGAGAAGAGAGACGACACAAAGGAAACTCTAAAGGGGAACTAAGAGTCCTAATGTTATCATGCATGGATGTCCTATGGTTAGTGAGGTTTAGGAGAGACGACTACCTAATGTTATCATGCATGGATTGAGAGCCTAATGTCTATCCTACTCCGAGCTTAATCAGAAATTAAGTCGGACTAGGAGCCTTAAGGGAGCATGTGAATACAGAGGTAAACAACAAGTAAACACCAGACAGCTCAATCACAAAGAGAAAATCAAACAAGAGGCAAACAAGTATTTAATCAGGAATTAAACAAAATTAGCGTTAAGATCGAGATCAAGAATTAATCAAGAATAACCAAGTTAGAATTAAAATACTAATTAAAAGAAAAATTAAATTCTAAAAAAAAGTTAATCTAAAATTAAAACCAATTAGAAAGTTAATTAGAAACAAGATTAATTCTAATCTAATTAAGACCAAGATTAATTCTAAATTAAGAACTAAAACTAACAAATTAAAAATTAATTCTACCAATTAATATCTAATTAATTAATTAAATCAAATAACAAAACACATAAAAAAACAAAACAAAAAAAAACTAATATTAACTAATGACAAGGGTGCATTAGCATCTCAGGGGTGGAAAAATTAGAACGCATGGGCCTGATATGCTAGGCCCAAGGATTACATCAGAAAGCAACAGAGGGAGTTCCAATGAGTGATTAGGCGTGTGTGAAAAGAAAAAGCACGGGCCTAAGGCCCAGGATATTACAAAGAGGCCAAGGGGGTGCGAGATGACAAACGGAGGTGTGGAAAGAAGATTGAAATGGGTGAATCAATCACAACAAACTCGGCCCAAGTCACCATGAACAACAGGTTTTTAGCTCAAACAGAAAACCTAACATCACCAGCTTTAGTAGCGCCGTCCCCTGTTTTCACTCTCTTCTTCTCTTGACCTATCTCCAACATCTCCTTCCCCTGCTTCACTCAACATTCGTGCCGTTCGCGGTCGGCCACTTCCTCCGTCTCACCTCCTTTTAACCTCGCACCGCCAATCCTCAACCACAACGTTCTCACACCACAAATGGCGTCGCCGGTAAAACAAACTGGCAGGAAAAAAAAATGGTGCGTCGTCCGTCTCATCTCCATCAATGCTCCTACTTCGTGGCTCCGCTCAAATCGCCGGAGACAAACAAAACCTCGCCGGAACCATTCCCCATCGTTCAAAATCCATCACAGTCCTCTCTCTGTGTCTGCCTCCGCCTCAACAAACACCATCCTCGCCGGCGACGCCGTTCGCACCTCACCCCACTCACGAGTTCGCAACAGAGAAAAAAAAATCGAAAATCAAGCTACGCAAAAATATCGTATTGCTCTCACGTTCAATGTTCTGCTCAAACACGACCTCACACGAGACCTTCGTTCGATACGATTTACCACAACATTAGATCAAGCGAATGCGAGCATACAATAAATCGATAAACAAACACATCGCAACAACAAAATTCGAAGCAGAGTTGACGTAAGCTAAGTTGATGTACCTACCGGAGTAAGTCCGGTGCTTCTTCAAATCGGCGAAGGAGAACAGAAAACCAGAGGTAATGTTGATTCCACTTCCCTTCTGATTCTCGTGCGTGAGCGAACTTGGCACTAGCAGAATCTTCTTCTTGCTTGCTGCGTGATTTCTTCTTCTTCCTCGCGTTTCCGAAATCACTTCTAGTTCGTACTTCTGCTATTGATAAATTCTTGAGTGTGCGAAGCTATTCTGTAACTTTCTGCAGGTGATGCATTTGTTACAGGTTCTTGAAGTTTCTTTGGAAACTAGAAATGATGATGAAGGCTGAATTGAACTGAAGATGATTTAGGGATGATTTGCAGTAGAAGAATGATGATGATTTGTTGTGGTTCACAGAATTTGGAGTGGCGATGGAATGGATCCAGAAATTTGAAGATGAAGAAACCTCTTCCTCTAAGTATCAATTCTGATTTTTGGAGTTTGTTGAGGAATGATCTGTGTAGAAAATGATGAGGAATTCTGTTAGAATGTATGCGTGGTCAAAAGGTGTGAAGGAGGAGCAGCTTTATATGCGAAATAGAGAGGGGTAGAATTGGTTTTGCAACTGAAATTCTGTTGTGAAAAATGGCAGTGAAAAGAGTCACGCGGTTGGCACTTGAGCTTTGTTATTCTCGTGTATTACACTTTTCCACATTTAACTTTCCTGCTATTTATTTTTTTCTCTTTTTATTTGCTGTGTATACACTCTGCAAGTTGTTTGTAACAACAGCTTGGATGTGGCTTGATGCGTGAACTCGGGTGGCTCTCACGGCTTGGAGTAATACATGAAGTTACAACGTGGCTTGTGACACATTTGGTAGTGAGAGACCTTCATTTAAGCTTGCATTTTTGGCGTATTGTTTTGGCTTCAAGGAGTATGCAGCTTGTGGTACTTTTGTGTGGGCCTTAGTGTAGCAGGGTAGCTCACGTGATGCCTTGGAAGAGATTTGCAAGATTTTGGCATCAATCACCAGCTTGTTGGCTTATTATTTTTTTGGGAACTTTTTGTAAACCATGGGCTTAAAATGTAGATTTTGGAATCTTGGGCAATGGATAAAAATGGTGATTAAAATATTTATGGAGGTGGATAATTGAATTGGCGTTGGATAAAAATTGGATAAAATGAATTTTGGAATATGAATATAAATGGAAAGTGGATTTTTGGAATTTAGGAATGAATAATTGTTTATAAAAAATGGATATGAAATATGGATAAATTGTAATTTGGATAAAAATGTGGATAAGATAAAAGAGTTTAGAAATTGGATATGGATAAAAAAAATGAAAATGGTTGATGGATTAATAATAATGAGTTTGGATATGGATTATGGATAGAAAATGGATAACTAAATGAATTCAAAACCGATCGCCAACTTTCCACAAGCTTCCCACAAAAAGGTCACAGCTACCACTGAACAATCTGGCCATTCACATGATCCACTGAAGAATCTCAACCGATAAACTGTCCACAAGCTCAACTTTGAACAAGAACTCTAACTCTCCTTGAGACGTACACCCTGATTCACACAAATGAGATCCTGGCCCGATGCTTTTGATGCCTCCTCTGAATAAGAAAACCTCTGTACCTCTGAATAAGAGAAATATCGGTAACAAGAAAACCCCTCGATCCCATGTCTTAGGAACCCAATGCAAATAATGTGAATATGAATATGAAAATGACCTACGGAATGCAAAATGAGAAAGAAACATAAGCCAGAAAAAGGTAGGGCAAATTTTGGGGTGTTACAGCTGCCCCTATTCAATCAACTTGGTCCTGAATGTATGATAGTGACGGCTATCATGCATTCAAAGGATTCACGGAGATTGAATACCAAAAGAAACCTGAAATTTGCAATCCTCAAAGGAGGGACGACTCCGCTGGGGAACAAGCTATAAATACTGCACTATCACAACACGTACGAGTGTTGGAAACCAATACAAACAATGTATTGAAATGTCTTGAAATAAACACAAACGAGTGTTAACTATGTTGGGGATAAACACGGACGTGTGTAAAAGGTTTCAATACGGACGGGTATCGAAAAGGTACACGGACAGGTGTAAAAAAAGGATTCAATACGGACGGGTATCGAAAAGGTACACGGACGGGTGTAAAAAAGGTTTCAATATGGACGGGTATCGAAAAGGTACACGGACGGGTGTAAAAAGATAAATTTACTGGGGATTAATCTCATTGGGGAATGGAAAGCAACACGGACGGATGTCGTCAAAAGGTCAATACGGACGGGTATTGAAACAAAAGGGTATAAGGCGGCCTCTCTGGGGATTAAAATGCAACACGGACGGGTGTTATCAAAAGGTCAATACGAACGGGTATTGAAAAAGGTACACGGACGGGTGCCAAAAGAACACGGACGGGTGCCAAATTTCAATGCAGACGGGCATTGAAACAAAAGTTCAAACACGGACGGGTGCTGAATGTCAATGCGGACGGGCATTGAAACAAAAGTTCAAACACGGACAGGTGCTGAATGTCAATGCGGACGGGCATTGAAACAAAAGTTCAAACACGGACGGGTGCTGAATGTCAATGCGGGCGGGCATTGAAACAAAAGTTCAAACACAGACGGGTGCTGAATGTCAATGCGGACGGGCATTGAAACAAAAGTTCAAACACGGACGGGTGTTGAATGTCAATGCAGACGGGCATTGAAACAAAAGTTCAAACACGGACGGGTGCTGAATGTCAATGCGGACGGGCATTGAAACAAAGGTTCAAACACGGACGGGTGCTGAATGTCAATGCGGACGGGCATTGAAACAAAAGTTCAAACACGGACGGGTGTTGAATGTCAATGCGGACGGGCATTGAAACAAAAGTTCAAACACGGACGGGTGCTGAATGTCAATGCGGACGGGCATTGAAACAAAGGTTCAAACACGGACGGGTGCTGAATGTCAATGCGGACGGGCATTGAAACAAAGGTTCAAACACGGACGGGTGCTGAAAGAAACACGGCGAGTGTCTGACGGTAAAAATTTCGAGGGAATAAACCAAAGGACCACCTGGACGAAGGGGTACAAATAGAATCAAGGATAAACAATCCTGGCAAAACACCCCGCCGGGGAACTGTCAAATATTGCTTAACCCAACACCTGTGGAGTAGAGTCAAAAGATATCTTCCTGAAATCCGGCTTTTCTGACGAAGGAAAACTCAAACCTGGCTTATGTTTCAGATGCATATGTTTGAATTTTTCCGTAATGCTCCACACGAAGTGGAAATGCTACGCATTTGGGATGATGTCATGCAAACAAATGCTTATGCAATGCAAAAGAGACGTCCCAACAAAATAAATGCTGAAGACCAGAAGCAACTCCGCTGGGGATGGCAAACTAAATTGCCACTGAAACGAAGGAAAACTTGTTGAGGAAGACCTCTCCCTGCTAGGGAAGATCACAAACACCAATTCTGCCGGAGATGAACGAAATTCCGAGAGAAAACCCACTCCGTTGGGGAATACCAAGATCAACAACTCTGCTGGAGATAAACGAAGCTCCGAGAGGATACCCACTCAGCTGGGGAGGGAGATGAATACTGAAAATGGAAACTCCTCCGCTGGGGACGGCCAACTATTTCAGAATTTGGCTTCGGCGCCTACCAAAAACGATTGGCCTTAAGACCTGCTGGAGCCACCACTCACCACCAGACTCTGCTTGGGGAAATGAGCTTAATCTGCTGCTAGGGAAGTAACTTTACCCTCACCCTGCTGAGTATTAGATCAAACCATTGTCGCCGAGACTATACTTTCTGACCAACTGAGGAAAGTAGACACCAGGACCCTGTGGGGATAATAACATCTTTGTCCACGAACTTCCTGCTGGAGATACAACAACACTCACCTTAGAGTAATCATCTTCTGAGTACTTGCTGAGGAATAGTACTCCAAACACGACTTCGGCTGGGTATATAATCCTCTGTACTTTACTGAGGAAGACGATCCTCAACGACTCCGCTTGTGAGAGAAAGTAATTGTCAACATCCACCCTGCTAGGGGATAACACATGCTTCCTGACTAGCTGGGGAAAAAATAGCTGCCCCATGCTCTGTGGGGAAACACCACCTGCTGAAGAAAGATGAGCCAAAGCACAACTCTGGCCGAGGAAAAACCTCTTATATCCTGCTAAGGATGACGATCCTTAACGACTCTGCTTAGGGAATTACTTCTTTATACTCTGGTTGAGGAAGACGACCCTCGATAATCTGATGGGGAAGAGTAATAAACTGCTGAGGACGATCAGACTTCTAAGTTGGGGAGAGCTCTACTCTACTGGGGAAAACAGCAAGCTGCTGAGGACGATCAGACTTCAAAAATGAAGAGAACAACTCCACTGGGGAGGTACCAATGAAGATTGGACTTTGAATTACTTGAGATTACTAGATCTGAACGTTGAGGGAGAGAACACTCTGACTCCTCACTGTCTTCTTGACGATATTCTATCATCTTACCTTGCTGAGAGTGAGGATTCCATCTGTACTGCTAGAGATAAGAAACCTTCATAAAAGCCCTTTTCGAACATAGGACAATTCTCTGCTTGAGGAAGAACAACAATTCCCACACCTTGCTGGAAGAAGATACCCTCTGGCTCTTTGCTGGAGGGAAAACACTCCAAAAGTTCCACACTGGGAACAACTCAGTGCTGATTGTCAAGAGCGAAACATAGTTCCTTTAACTCTCCACCTTGCCCCAGACCACAAGGTCTACTTGAAGCAATCATCTTAAGAGGCTTTTACAGAAAACCTGGCGTTCAACAATGCCCCAGGGTTTTCAAACTCTTAGAGATGTATCCGGTCTGGACATAACTGTCCCATACTTCATGATTCATGAAATAAACTAAATCGAGAGGGCTCGTAATGACCTGAAATATTCTGCCACAGTATTCTGAACCTTGCAGGGGTGCTATTGATTACCTGTATTCTGAAGGGAAGAACTTCTCACGCCCTTGAAGTGACCTGCCCCAGTACAAACCTCGCAGTACATTTGTCTCTGACCGACTAGTCTTCGAGAGATTTACCGAATCTCGACGTGATTGCCCCGGTTTACACGCTTGTGGAGAGATTTACCGGATCTCGACATAATTGCCCCAGTTCGAAGAAATTTTCTCAACATGAATGCCCCATGGTTGATTGTACTCTGAAAAGACCTTCTCAACTTGAATGCCCCAGCTTGGCTACACTTTGAAGAGATTTCCCGGTGTGATTGTCCCAGATTGGTTACATCTCAACACAAATGGCTGGGAACGCCTTTTTCCCACATAATCTTTCAGTAACATATCCTCTGGAGTCTCAGGCACCTCAACTTGGCCAGTCTAAGCTTCTCGACTGACGTTCATCGTGTAAGCTTCTTTGATGTTAAACAAATGTATGCAAGCAGAAAATATTTATTCTGAGAATGATTATTCAAATGCAACACATATGTTAATCTTGAAGTCCTTATTGAAAATATGTCACACAACCGAGTTACGACACTTATTTTTGAAAGGAAAGCAATACGCACATGCAACACCAACCAAAAATCTTATTAGCACAACTCATGGGAGTCAGGAATGCTGTCTTGTTGAAGTACGCCTTCAGACTAAACGCTGTTTCAATTAGGACTTTTAGGGGTTGTAGCGTGGCCTGGTTCACAGTTTTAAGAAAAAAGGATTTATGGCTCAAAGTTTATTGGTGCCCACCCGCTCTTCGTGATGTTCTCCAGTCCTACGTTCAGCTAATTTGACGCAAGCACTCGTCTCCCAAAAGGATTTATGATCTTTAAGGGACCCATGCAATTGATGGTTTGACACCTGATGAGGTTTTGGAGCAACAGTCACCCCTTCTGTCTTTTGTGCCTGTAGCCACACGACTTTGTTCTTATTCGAGAATTTTCTTTTTGTCATTTCTTTTTGTTTTTCGCCTTTTTTATTTCCCTGATTTTGCCTGGACTGACTCTTTTGAGCTTTTTCGATTTTAAAGTCCAGCGGGATGCCCTAATTTTTGCCTAAGTCACTTGTTTTCAAGTTTCGACTTAGCGGGCTTTCTTTCTTTTATTCTCTTTTTTTTTTTTTTTGAACAAGTTGTGTGACACTGGTTGTCCTGCTTGCTTGAAAGGGCTGTGACTGTTTCACTCTTTGATTGTCGGTGGATAACCATTGTGGTTTCACCTCTTGACCTCTTGATGGTGGAATGGAAGGTAATGGGTCCTCAGATGTACACTCCTTCTGAAAGTTGAACACTTGGTCAAACTAACTGACGCCTACCCTGCCCCTGGGTTAAAATTGAGGGTTTTTCGTTTTCAGAAATAACTCCTACTACTAGGCTCAAAGGGGTTGACAAAGGTCTATCTCCTTATCTCTCCAGTGTTTGTGAATTGGAAACAATGCCTGTACATCCTTAACAGGGTTTTATCCAAAAGCGTACCATTAAAAATCTGCGTTCTTATTTCGTCATCCTCCCTCAAAGAGTTTGAGCAAGAAAGGTTGGTATCGCAGTGCATATAAACATGATATGTTTGCATAAAAGTAAAAAACTTCAAGAACAACACATCATTGCATTAAAATCAACATTCAACACACAAACAAATTTTTACATGCAGACAATGTTTAAACAAACAAATGGAAGCTACATATGAAAATGCAGTAAAGGGAGCTGATGATTGCCATTGAGGAGGCTTGACTTCGTCTGGACTGGTTTCTTCTAACGATGTCCTTTGAAACCTTCAAGCAGATGAGATGTCGACATGCACAACCAAGTCTCCTTCTGGAAATGATATGTACCTTTAGTCAATCAATTGTTGCACTTTGGCTTGAAAGGCTTTGCAATCTTCGGTTGAGTGTCCCATAGATCCTCCATGATATCCACATTGCGCATGGGGATTGTACCCCGGAGGGTATGGTTCTGGAACAGGCTTCAAAGTCTTGGGCTCCACCAGTGAATTTTGAACCAGGTGTGGCAAGAGTTGACTGTACGACATGGGAACTGGATGAAGATGAGCATTCCTTCTTTCTAAGTTATTGCGAGGCCTATGCTGATTCTGACGCCGGTAGTTCTATTGTTGATTCTGATTTGCGTATTCATCTGGCTCAGGCGCTTTCCCCCTCATACTTAATCGAGGAGTAGGCAGCAGTTGCGGACGTGGGGATTCTAAGACCAAAGACTGCAAGAAATGCCCCTGACTTGATGTAGCTTTGGGAAAGGCAACAGGGATATCCACCTCTTTTTCAACAACTAGAGTAGGACCATCATGTATGTTTACGCCGCTCGGCGTGAATTCAATTTCCCTCGAATCGACCAGATCCTGAACGGCATGCTGAAAGGCCTTACAATTTTCCACATTATGCCCTGGCGCACCAGAGTGGAAGTCACAATGGGCTCTTGCATCATAACCCGGTGGAGGAATACCAGTAAGAGGAGCCAGAGTCCTTTTTTGTACCATTTGTAACTGAAGAAGATGTTGTAATAGTTGAGAATATGGCACTGGTGGAGTCTCAAGATGCCTATTCTGCTTAGGCCTTGGCTGATTCTGGCGAGGGGCCTGATTTGGCCGTTGAGATACAGCCGGGACGGCTACAGTGGCAACCTGCTCACTCTTTGGGAGGGATTCCTTAAACAACAGAGGATAGACAATTCCGGCCGCAACTTCAGGCATGAGGATATTATCTTTGCTTAGCACACCTCTCACGACCTCCATAACCAGACTCATCTGAGTCTTCAGTTGGTTGACCTCTTCCTTCAGCACTTTCTGGTCTTGAACCAAAGTTTGCATCTTCCCTATAAAATGCCACATCTGGCCTCGCATTTTCCTCAACTCAGCTTGAATTTGTTCCATGATCAACTCTCGAGTGGCCTGAGGAGTTAAGTCTACAACCCTGAAGAAAACCAGACCAGAACAAGAATAACCAGCCTTGAACACCTGCTATGCAAAATGAGATGATTATGCAAATGCAAATGCCATGTCCAAATATTTCCATGGAATCCTTCTGTTTTAATTCAATAATTTTCAGAAGAACCACAAGGAACAAATAGAAATGGTCAACAGTGAGCCTCAACAATGATATCCTTGGAAATACAAGAACATGTATGCAAGGATGATGATGCATATGCAACGGATATGGGATCAAGGTATCCACACAAACTGGCTGCAATGTGCTGACTGCATAGGCTCAAAGGCCTGCTCTGAAGAGAAATACCAGAATACCAGAATACCGGATGATCAGAATACCAGAATACCAGGCTAATAAGTCCATACTGACAGGAAATCCAGAATACTGGGTATGTTGAAGGTCAAGGTTACCTGCAAACCTGTAAACAACCCGCCCTTCTCACGTGTGGGTACTAGGATGTTCAGTATCCCGGGCTCTCAGGTCGAGAAATGATGATACGTTCACCATTTCTGGTTTGACATCATCATCAATCGAGGAGGCCTCAACTGATTCTCCAAAAACGAAAGATCATCAGCTTCAGAGGTTTGAGAAGCAATAGCACATTCAGCCCGAAGGATACAATGCTACCGCCAATCAAAGAGGTCGTCTGCTGATTCTCTTTCAAAAAGAAGGATCCTATGGCAAGTTCCCAGCATTAGGTCCTCGGATCGAGAGTGTGCAATGGGTTTGCCACAGAAAGTGGGCTGCCACTGTCACATCCCGGGAGGAGTGCCGCAACTGAGTCCTCGGGAATGGTCATCAGAGTCGACAATTCCTCCAGAGAATAACTACTGGCCTGTATCAACATACAGTAGCAGAAAGCTCCGGATAGAACCTCGTCTGATTATAGGGATCGTGATCACCCGCACGTGGCCAACACCACGGGAGCGTCACGCCTGCCTACGCTAAAGCCTAGGTGTATACTCGAGCCTGTGTATTGAGCTCATCTCTCAGAACATCCCAACCCGCCAAACAGAACAACAGCCAGCACAGCGCAGTATATCCAGTATGACAATATAAAATGCAATGCGATAAAAGTTGTAAAAATAGTAAAGCAGTAAAGCAAAAATACGGTAAACAACAGTACAGTAATATACAACAAAGCAAAGCACCATAGAAACACCTAACAAAAGCAAACAGACAAGCGCTAGGATTGACTCGCTAAAGGGGAAGGACCAGCAGTAGGTCAACCTAATCCCCAGCAGAGTCGCCAGCTGTCGCTCCCGAAAGATTCGCATCCAACGGTACAAACGCGAGAGTGGCGCAAAAGAACACAGAGTCGCCAGCAAAGTGTATTTATCCCAAGAGAGGGAAAGGAAACACTGCATAAACCTGAAAGAAAGGAAAGAGCATGGTCTCACGACCAAGAGAACGGGTACGGGAGTCGGTTACGCGAAGGGAAGGTGTTAGCACCCAACACGTCCATCGTACTCGATGGGATCCACGCTTGCCGTCTGCATCAAAGGGTGTCGTCGTCTGGAACTCCACTGCTGCTGAATCGGAGAAGAAACGAGAACGGGAAGAACGGAGAAACGAAGAAGAAAAGAAAAAGAAGTGACTCGATAGGACGGTATCATTGTCCTAGGCCTACGTACTCCCTCAGTGCAATGGGAAAGTCAGAGTCAACGTAGTCCGGACGGGAACTGGGGGAAGGTTGCTCGCCAAGACAATCGCTGTCTTGTGCCTACGTATCCTCAATCGGACGAGAAAGAGGAAATCAGAGCAGTCATAGTTCGACCGAACGAGGTCGGAAGGACAAAGAGGTAACAAAGAAAGGTTGTGAAAGAAATGTGCTCGGAGAGATCTCGCACGATCTCCTGCCTACGTATCTCACTGGCACGTGAGAATCAGAGCGACGTAGTTCGTGGGAACGACCACGGGTGGGTAAGTGTTTTTTACGTGAGCGACGAGCTCTTTTCTGAAAATGAAGTTTGAAACCCAACAATCCCGAAGGATAAAAAGATTTGAATTTGTTTGGTGTTTTTTTAAAAAGAAGTGTCTTTTAAATTGTTTCGCAACTTGCATTGAACCCAAGTCTTGAATATAGGAACGAATACTTCGCGCATCGTCCCCAACAGGACGTACACTAGGTATCCTAGAAGAATGAGAGGAAGCCCCTCAATCCCCACTTCCCATATAGAAGGCTCAAGCGCAATACACGTTAACTTTTATTACGTGTCTTGAAGAAGTTTTGAGATGAGAAGAGAGACGACACAAAGGAAACTCTAAAGGGGAACTAAGAGTCCTAATGTTATCATGCATGGATGTCCTATGGTTAGTGAGGTTTAGGAGAGACGACTACCTAATGTTATCATGCATGGATTGAGAGCCTAATGTCTATCCTACTCCGAGCTTAATCAGAAATTAAGTCGGACTAGGAGCCTTAAGGGAGCATGTGAATACAGAGGTAAACAACAAGTAAACACCAGACAGCTCAATCACAAAGAGAAAATCAAACAAGAGGCAAACAAGTATTTAATCAGGAATTAAACAAAATTAGCGTTAAGATCGAGATCAAGAATTAATCAAGAATAACCAAGTTAGAATTAAAATACTAATTAAAAGAAAAATTAAATTCTAAAAAAAAGTTAATCTAAAATTAAAACCAATTAGAAAGTTAATTAGAAACAAGATTAATTCTAATCTAATTAAGACCAAGATTAATTCTAAATTAAGAACTAAAACTAACAAATTAAAAATTAATTCTACCAATTAATATCTAATTAATTAATTAAATCAAATAACAAAACACATAAAAAAACAAAACAAAAAAAAAACTAATATTAACTAATGACAAGGGTGCATTAGCATCTCAGGGGTGGAAAAATTAGAACGCATGGGCCTGATATGCTAGGCCCAAGGATTACATCAGAAAGCAACAGAGGGAGTTCCAATGAGTGATTAGGCGTGTGTGAAAAGAAAAAGCACGGGCCTAAGGCCCAGGATATTACAAAGAGGCCAAGGGGGTGCGAGATGACAAACGGAGGTGTGGAAAGAAGATTGAAATGGGTGAATCAATCACAACAAACTCGGCCCAAGTCACCATGAACAACAGGTTTTTAGCTCAAACAGAAAACCTAACATCACCAGCTTCAGTAGCGCCGTCCCCTGTTTTCACTCTCTTCTTCTCTTGACCTATCTCCAACATCTCCTTCCCCTGCTTCACTCAACATTCGTGCCGTTCGCGGTCGGCCACTTCCTCCGTCTCACCTCCTTTTAACCTCGCACCGCCAATCCTCAACCACAACGTTCTCACACCACAAATGGCGTCGCCGGTAAAACAAACTGGCAGGAAAAAAAAATGGTGCGTCGTCCGTCTCATCTCCATCAATGCTCCTACTTCGTGGCTCCGCTCAAATCGCCGGAGACAAACAAAACCTCGCCGGAACCATTCCCCATCGTTCAAAATCCATCACAGTCCTCTCTCTGTGTCTGCCTCCGCCTCAACAAACACCATCCTCGCCGGCGACGCCGTTCGCACCTCACCCCACTCACGAGTTCGCAACAGAGAAAAACAAATCGAAAATCAAGCTACGCAAAAATATCGTATTGCTCTCACGTTCAATGTTCTGCTCAAACACGACCTCACACGAGACCTTCGTTCGATACGATTTACCACAACATTAGATCAAGCGAATGCGAGCATACAATAAATCGATAAACAAACACATCGCAACAACAAAATTCGAAGCAGAGTTGACGTAAGCTAAGTTGATGTACCTACCGGAGTAAGTCCGGTGCTTCTTCAAATCGGCGAAGGAGAACAGAAAACCAGAGGTAATGTTGATTCCACTTCCCTTCTGATTCTCGTGCGTGAGCGAACTTGGCACTAGCAGAATCTTCTTCTTGCTTGCTGCGTGATTTCTTCTTCTTCCTCGCGTTTCCGAAATCACTTCTAGTTCGTACTTCTGCTATTGATAAATTCTTGAGTGTGCGAAGCTATTCTGTAACTTTCTGCAGGTGATGCATTTGTTACAGGTTCTTGAAGTTTCTTTGGAAACTAGAAATGATGATGAAGGCTGAATTGAACTGAAGATGATTTAGGGATGATTTGCAGTAGAAGAATGATGATGATTTGTTGTGGTTCACAGAATTTGGAGTGGCGATGGAATGGATCCAGAAATTTGAAGATGAAGAAACCTCTTCCTCTAAGTATCAATTCTGATTTTTGGAGTTTGTTGAGGAATGATCTGTGTAGAAAATGATGAGGAATTCTGTTAGAATGTATGCGTGGTCAAAAGGTGTGAAGGAGGAGCAGCTTTATATGCGAAATAGAGAGGGGTAGAATTGGTTTTGCAACTGAAATTCTGTTGTGAAAAATGGCAGTGAAAAGAGTCACGCGGTTGGCACTTGAGCTTTGTTATTCTCGTGTATTTCACTTTTCCACATTTAACTTTCCTGCTATTTATTTTTTTCTCTTTTTATTTGCTGTGTATACACTCTGCAAGTTGTTTGTAACAACAGCTTGGATGTGGCTTGATGCGTGAACTCGGGTGGCTCTCACGGCTTGGAGTAATACATGAAGTTACAGCGTGGCTTGCGACACATTTGGTAGTGAGAGACCTTCATTTAAGCTTGCATTTTTGGCGTATTGTTTTGGCTTCAAGGAGTATGCAGCTTGTGGTACTTTTGTGTGGGCCTTAGTGTAGCAGGGTAGCTCACGTGATGCCTTGGAAGAGATTTGCAAGATTTTGGCATCAATCACCAGCTTGTTGGCTTATTATTTTTTTGGGAACTTTTTGTAAACCATGGGCTTAAAATGTAGATTTTGGAATCTTGGGCAATGGATAAAAATGGTGATTAAAATATTTATGGAGGTGGATAATTGAATTGGCGTTGGATAAAAATTGGATAAAATGAATTTTGGAATATGAATATAAATGGAAAGTGGATTTTTGGAATTTAGGAATGAATAATTGTTTATAAAAAATGGATATGAAATATGGATAAATTGTAATTTGGATAAAAATGTGGATAAGATAAAAGAGTTTAGAAATTGGATATGGATAAAAAAAATGAAAATGGTTGATGGATTAATAATAATGAGTTTGGATATGGATTATGGATAGAAAATGGATAACTAAATGAATTCAAAACCGATCGCCAACTTTCCACAAGCTTCCCACAAAAAGGTCACAGCTACCACTGAACAATCTGGCCATTCACATGATCCACTGAAGAATCTCAACCGATAAACTGTCCACAAGCTCAACTTTGAACAAGAACTCTAACTCTCCTTGAGACGTACACCCTGATTCACACAAATGAGATCCTGGCCCGATGCTTTTGATGCCTCCTCTGAATAAGAAAACCTCTGTACCTCTGAATAAGAGAAATATCGGTAACAAGAAAACCCCTCGATCCCATGTCTTAGGAACCCAATGCAAATAATGTGAATATGAATATGAAAATGACCTACGGAATGCAAAATGAGAAAGAAACATAAGCCAGAAAAAGGTAGGGCAAATTTTGGGGTGTTACACATACATCTGTTTATTAGGAAGACCTTGGATACACGAGGCTGGGGCAGTCACTTCGACCCTTCACCAGAAGCCGAAGTTCGTCAAAAATAACAAACTAGTCACAGTCTGTGGAGAGCAGGCTTTAATTGTGAGCAACTTATCATCATCCTGTGTAGAACCGGAAGAGGTCGTTGGAACCCAGTTTCAAGCACTCTCGGTAAGCAACGAGAATCAATTAGAAAAAAGAACATCGATTTCCTTATACAAAGACGCGCTCAAAGTGATCGAGAGTAACAACGCAAAAGGATGGGGACAACTTGTCATTCCTACGGATAACAAGACAAAGAAAGGTCTTTGTTTTTCCTCATCCTGTACCCAGACTGCTACTAATGACGAAAGTTTTCATCCCATTCAAGACTTCTTCCACAGTGGAGGCTTCCTTCACCCAGTGTCTCAAGAAGTACATACCATCAGTGAGGGGGATTCCTCCAATGCAGATGAAGAGTGGAAGTCTTATCTCAACGAGGACGGTTATATGTCTCAGGGAGAAACGCATACGCCATTTTGCTATCCCACACAAAGTCCGAGATATATACCGAGATCGGACGTCAAGATGATGTATGGAGATTGTGATTCGGAAGGATGTCGTGCTCCACCTAACTCATTAGAGGAGGACACTCTGATGAAAGACAACTTCGACTATGACTATTATGACCCAATAGATGACTTGCCTATCTGGCAGCCGTACCCAGAGGACTTGGGGCAAAAGAGTTAGCCAAACGACACTTATTAACTGAGCATAATTGAAAAGAATACCTGCACACCCACCAAATCATGGGATCATTACTCAGGGCATTCAGAAAATATCCAGTACAACGATGAATCTGCAAAGGTTGCAAGACAAAAGTTCATCAACAAGACAAAACAAAAAGAAAAGAGTCTGCCATCTACTACTTAAGCAAGAAATTTACCGACTGTGAAACTCAGTACACTATGCTTGAGGAAACTTGTTGTGCTCTGGCTTGGGTAGCCAAACGTCTTTCCCAGTACATGATTTATCACACTACTTGGTTAATCTCCTAAACGGATCCGATCAAGTACGTCTTTGAAAAACCTGCTCTCACGGGAAGGATTGCCCGGTGGCAAATGTTGTTATCAGAATACGACAATGAGTACCATGCTCAGAAAGCCGTCAAAGGAAGTATTTTAGCCGATCATTTGGCTCATCAACCGATTAACGATAAGGAATCAGTCGGATTTGACTTCCCAAACGAAGATGTGATGTATTTAAAAATGAAAGATTGCGATGAACCGCTACCCAGTGAAGGGCCAAAACCAGGTTCTCAATGGGGACTAATCTTTGACGGAGCTGTCAATCATTATGGAAACAGAATTGGGGCAATCATCATAACACCTCAGGGTACCCACATTCATTTCACTGCCAGACTGACTTTCAAGTGTACAAACAACGAGGCCGAGTACGAAGCTTGTATCATGGGTCTCGAAGAAGCGATTGACTTGAGAATTAAGAACTTAGATGTGTATGGAGACTCAGTCCTGGTTATCAATCAGATCAAAGGAGATTGGAACACATACCAATCAGGATTGATTCCTTACAAAGACTATGCGAGAAGGTTGTTACCATTCTTCAACAGAATCGAGTTTCATCACATCCCTCGTGAAGAGAATCACATGGCTGATGCATTAGTTACTCTCTCCTCCATGATTAGTGTAGGTCAATGGAATGACGTACCTAAGATCGATGTAATGTGCCTTGAACGACCCGCTTACATCTTTACAATTGAAGCAGTCATAGACGGCAAACCTTGGTATCATGATATCAAATGCTTCCTTCAGAAACAAGAGTACCCACCTGGGGCATCAAGAAAAGATAGGAAAACTCTCAAAAGACTGGAAGGCAGCTTCTTTCTGAGTGGTGATACACTCTATAAGAGAAACTTTGACATGGTCTTACTCCGATGTGTAGACAGACCAGAAGCAAACATGCTGATAAAAGAAATTCATGAAGGATCCTTCGACACTCATGCCAACGGACACGCAATGGCGAGAAAAATTCTGAGAGCAGGGTACTATTGGCTGACAATGGAATCCGATTGCAACAAGTACATGAGGAGATGTCACAAGTGTCAGATATACTCAGACAAGATCCATGTACCGCCAACGCATCTCAAAGTTCTCTCTTCCCCGTGGCCTTTTTCCATGTGGGAATTGACATGATTGGCATGATCGAACCCAAGGCTTCAAACGGACATCGGTTTATTCTAGTAGCCATTGACTACTTCACCAAGTGGGTTAAAGCAGTGTCATACACCAATGTAACCTGACAAGTCGTGGTCCGCTTTATCAAAAACAATCTCATCTGCCGTTATGGTGTTCCAAGCCAGATCATTACTGATAATGGATCTAACTTGAACAACAAGATGATGAAAGAATTGTGTGCTGAGTTCAAGATTGAACACCATAACTCATCTCCCTACCGACCTAAGATGAATTGAGCGGTAGAAGAAGATAACAAGAACATAAAGAAGATTGTTCAAAAGATGGTTGTAACCTACAAAGACTGGCACAAAATTCTTCCTTTTTCTCTTCACGGTTATCGCACATCTGTCCGCACTTCAACATGGTCAACCTCTTTCTCTCTAGTATATGGCATGGAGGCAGTGCTTCCCATAGAAGTAGAGATCCCTTCGATCCGGGTATTAATGGAAGCTAAGCTAACAGGAGCAGAATGGTGTCAAAGTCGACACGATGAACTGAACCTAATTGAAGAAAAGCGAATAACGGCACTATGCCACGGTCAGTTGTATCAACAAAGAATGAAGAAGGCGTTCGACAAAAAGGTCCGACCACGTGTCTTCAGAAAAGGAGACCTTGTGCTCAAGAAAATACAATCATTTCTCACTGATTCCCGGGGCAAATGGACTCTGAATTATGATGGCCCTTATGTGGTCAAGAAAGCCTTCTCAGGCGGCGCCTTGTGACTCGCAACCATGGATGGAGGAGAATTTGCCTACCCCGCAAATGTTGACGTAGTCAAAAAATACTTCGCCTAAGTAAAAAAAACAAACGTCTCGGTGGATCGAAAACCCGAAAGGGCGGTCCAGGAAAAAATTAGAGACATAGGAAAAAAAATCATCCTTATGGATTGGAAATCTCAAAGTACAATCCAGACAAAAGTTAGGGATTAATGGCAAGTAACTACGTCTGATCAGTTCAACTCCTTAGCAGTCGCGCCATCCATCAGAAAACTTTAAGTCAAGGTCAACTTCGACAGAAGCTCAGGATGTCCAGAATTCAAAGTTGGTAGAAGGACAACAGTTATTATGTTTCAATGTAGCCCTTTTCCCTTAAATTACCATTTTCTAAACTTTGTAAATACTCTATGGGATCACGCGCTTGGCTGATTTCCATCCTATCAATTAAATTTGAGCCCTAGTGCTTTTGTTTGCAATTCTCATTTGTTTTAGCTTTACAGAATGACATTTTAAAAATAAAGATGGAAATTCCTTTTGACTGCTGAACATCGAAAGAACATCGATCGCTTCTCCTGAGATGGGTGAGCCTCAAAATGCAGAATCAAAATACTCCTTCTAAACTAGTACGCCTGAATGAAGGATCAACTGTGTCAGGGACCATGTTTTATCTGACATTCCCGGCAGGGTTTCATACCTCTTAAGACTGATTAACAATTCTTCTTCCCCACGGGGACCGTCTTTACCAAATAGGGCAGGATTGCTATTTTGAACCAGTGGTACTTTTATTCCCCGCAGTGGCCGAGTATCCTGCCGTGTTCATCCATTAGTCTATATGTCACGTCAGTTTTGTCAGCATAAACATACATACATCACGCGTTATTGATTCATACTCATGTTCATATTGAATCACTATCACTCTAGTCAGTCTAGTTCCTAAGTGATAAAGTCCTCTCAATCGAGTTGTCAGTCCTTGTTAGGAAATACAGCGTCTGAGCAGTTTCTCCCCAGTTTATTTCTGGATTGGAGACGGTCCTTGACCACTATGATAACTTGAACCTCTGAGAAACAAGAAGACATTCGACAAACATCACTCTTTACTATTAAAGATAATGTTGTCGCTTTCCCGGATTAAGGAAAATCCCCAGAGAATGCCTCGCAACTAAAGACTCTCAGAAACGCATTGGTTTTTCTCTTCAGAAAGTCAATGTTAATGAAGTCATCAGCACCTCAAAATTGGATTACGTCACATGGCATTTCTCCAAAAAGATTTCGAAGAAAAGTATGATGTAATATCCCCAAGCAGGAAACAACCTCTCAAGAGACTCGTTTTCCCCAGTAGAATCAACAAATGGCGTCTCCAATAGAGAAGTTTGAACGCCTCTACAACTCAGATGAACGGATTCCCCAGCAAGTCTGACATCAAAACTTTTCCCATCAAATGGCATCTCTCCAGGAAAATTTGGCGAGAAGTTTGAGGAAAACTGCTACACATAACGTCCCTTGTCTAGGAAGGAATTTAAAAAAAAAACGAGAAAAAAAACTGAGACCAGTTCCTTGGCTGAAGACCCGGATCTAGGGGAAGTTTATTGACAAAAGAAACTAAGACCAGTTCCTTGGCTGAAGACCAGGATCGAGGGGAAGTTTATATCAGAAACTGAGACCAGTTCCATGGGTAAAAACCAGGATCGAGGGGAAGTTTATTTTAGAAACTGAGACCAGTTCCTCGGCTGAAGACGAGGATCGAGGGGAAGTTTATTGACAAAAGAAACTAAGACCAGTTCCTTGGCTAAAGACCAGGATTGAGGGGAAGTTTTACCCTTTTCTAAGCATTATTGCTTAGCAAAAGAAGATGGATGAGCAAACTGCCATTCATAACCACCATCAAAATTTCGGGTATTCTGATATTTAATCCTCTTGCACCGCGAATGCCCGAATACCTTCGCCATTCACACCCTCGGGTCCAAGAAAATTAAATAGGGGCATCTGTCATACCCCAAATTTTGACCACCAAGATTTCCCATCATTGTGTAAGACATCATCACAATATGCCTCACCAATCACAATATACTTCCATGCCTCACCAATCTCCTCAAAGGTGTTTGAGCATTCACCACAATCAAGAATTAGGGTTTTAAGCCCTCTCAGAGCACTTAGACAAAGGATCAATCAAGGAATGACATGATCTTCAACTTGTCTAACCTCTCAAACACCTATAAAGGATCAAGAGGAATCCCACATCAAGAATCAACCACAATGTTGCAACATTCCAAGTGGATCAAGCCTCAAGATCGACAGTGTCACCAAATTAGGGTTTTGGTCGACTGAGGCCTCCAGATGAAAATTTTCATCTAGACATGAGCCAATGATTCAAATCACAACCTAAGATACTCCAAGGGACCTCATGGACCGAATCATCAAGTCAATTTAACCTCAGGGGATGCATTTACAAAAAATCAGGAATTAGGGTTTCTTGACCTAATTCACCCCTAAGTTGACTTTTGGGATAAAACCTGAGACAAGACCTCAAGACATGATTTGAGAGTCTCAAATACACCATATTGATCCATTTACAACAATGGATTGACCCAAGAAGCTTGATTCACATGTTTCATTTTCATCAGGACCACAATTAGGGTTTCGAGGGAAAAGTCAACTGTATCTTTGACTTTTGACCAGGACATGCTGCCAAACCTTGGGACATGATTCAGTACACCCTATAACACCTATGGAATTCTTCCATTAGGTTTGATTTAGGTCAAGGACTTGATTTCACAAAGGATCACACAGTTTGGATTTCATCCGATAAAAAGTCAACTGTGCACAAAATCAAGTTTGACTTTTTTGGGATTTTTCACAAATATGGTTCCCCTAAGTAAAAAACAATGTTAATGTATGATATTGATCATCATTTATCAATAAAAATCAAGAAAAGTTAGGTTTCTTGCAAAAGGGCCAACCTTGAGAAACCAAAAATTTTCAAAGTTATTGAACAAAAGTGGTTTTGGTACCAACTTCCTAGGATCATAACTTGAGATCCAAGCAACCATTTTGGGTGATCCAAAGCTGGATTTGTAGGTCTTGCTACACTCTACAAAAGCTTCAACTACCTCCAACTCCAATTCTTTATAGATTTTAAGTTATGCAGTGATCAAAATGACAAAAACATGAATCCCATAACTCAACCTGAGTAGGGAGATATGAATCCCTCAAAATCACCATTTCCAACTGTCCTGGACAAGGCAGATTTTGGCATTTTGCTCGATTTGGAAAAATTGAGCAACTCCAAGCCTTGTCATCCATTTGGACACATCTGAGGATAAAACAAAAGGAGAATGATCTGATCCCCAAGCTTCCAAAGTCCAAGAATCTACACTTAGCGATAACAAACATAAAAAGGCTAAAAAGGTGCCAAGACTCCAATTTTGTTGTAATGCATTTAATGGATACACCTAGGTGGCATGGACTGACACATTCCTAACTGAATGAGTCAAGAATAAGCTCTGAATCAAAGGACCCTAGGCCTGTGCCCTAACCTCAAGTCAATGGCTATAGGAGACTTAAGATTCCTTTTGCTCAACATTGGCCAAAAGCTTACTGTAGCTGCCATTCACTATTGCTTGCAAAACAAACTTGCTCTACTATAAATAGAGCTCATTTGTGCTCAGTTTGAGTACACCAAAGCACTACAACACTTGCTTTCCTAAAAATCTCTTTCTTTAGGCCATAATGCCTTCCTTTGCAAGGTATCTCCGAGTTTTTGAGTTAGAGAGCAATTCCACCATAGCTCATAATCCAAACACCTCTAATATGTTGTATCTAAGCTGTTCAAACACTCACTTGTGACCTGAAACACCAAAATCACAAAGTCCACTTCTAAAACCTCAAAATTGGACTTTTCTGCATTTTTCTAGCCATGTCTTGATTCAGTCACTTCCAAAACCAAACAAAGCCTCAAACATACTCTAAATATCATCCTCAAACTGTCCCAAATGATTCCCCTCATCTGGAACACCATTTGAGAGAGTTATCATATTGGTCACTTTTGCCCCATTTGCAAGAAAGTGCCACAACTTATTCCTGAAGATTCCAGCTGGTTCTAATCATTCTAAAAGCTTCTAAGGGATCAATTGAGAGTGCCCAAAGCATCAAATTACTTTTGGCACAAGGAACTTGGCAGATAGCACAAAAAGCTCCAAGAGGTAAGTGCATGACAACTTGAAATCTTTGAATTATGCATTCCTTTGATGTACATTAATCATAAATATCTCATACATGTTATAAATGTTGTGTTTGAACCAATTTGCCATGTAACGCTTGCTTGTACCATGAGATAGCATAGAACACGCAAAAATAGGCCTATTTTGAAATCACTATCGGATTTTGAGGAGGAAACATTTTATGAAAATTCCAAGGGCACCATTGGATTCCTCATGAAATTCTAGGTCAGATGCACCTAAATTTTGTCCCAATCCATGGAGAAATGAGAAAGTTCGAGGCTTCACGTAAATTGCCCAAAAGCTTGCCTTGCCTTGCCCAGGCCTAGAAACAAGGCATGCCTTATGAATTAATGGGGTGGTTTTAATACACAGATGTATCACCACCCCAGTGGTAGCACGTATGTGTGTTTGTTGCCAAGGTCGTGGGTTCAAACCCCACCCAGAACATTTTTCCATTTTTCATATTTTTGCTATTTTTAATATTTTGTGGTTTTTATTAATTAATTCAAAAATTAATTTCTCTCTCAATTTTAATTATTTTTGATTGGTTCTTTTTTTGAAAATTCCCAAAAATGTTAATATATTTTATTCCATGAAAATTTCACAAAAATATTATTTATTTCATATATTTAATATTTTTTTAAAGAATTATATTTTATTTGTTTTTAAACATTAAAAATATTTCTTTCTCTTGTTTTTTCAAAACTCAAATGATTTTTAAATCATCCCATGAATGAAACATGATTTTCCAAATATAAATCCAAGATCACAACCTTTTTTCACATGTTTGATTATTTTAATTGAATTTGTATTCAATTAAAATACATTTTAAAAAACCAAAAATTAGGGTTTTGATCACTATCACTCTAACAAATCTTTTTTCAAACAACTTTGGGCTTCTAATAGAGTGTAAGACCCATTCCTTGTACATAAATAAAATTGGGCCTCAATCATTGTATAAGTCCTACTGCGATTTTAAAATCTCGGCGCAGTCGTCGCCTTTTAAGCAAAATCACTTGGGTCTCTCCTTGAGTTGTAAGCCCCATCACTTGTCTATAAAATAAACTTTGTGCCTCTATTAGAGTGTAAGACCCAATCCCTTTTTTATCAAAACCTTTTTGGGCCTCAGTCATTGTATAAGTCCCACTGTGTTTTCAAAACTCTCGGCGCGATCGCCATTTCAAAACATTTTCATCTGGGACTACCCTTGTGTTGTAAGTCCCATTTCTTTTCTTTTTCAAACCTTTGGGCCTCTCCTTGAGTTGTAAGACCCGTCCCTCTGTACAAAAAACCTCTTTGGGCCCCAGTCATTGTATAAGCCCTAGTACAATTTTCAGAACGACGGTACGATCCCTGTTATATCTGGGCCTCTCCTTGAGTATAAGCCCCAATCTTTTAAAAAACAACTTGCTTTTTTATTTAGGTTCAAATATACAGTTGTTATCAAAACTTTCTTTAATTTCTTGAACAACTAACAATACAGCTATGAAAGCTTGCTCACCTGTAAGTTTTTATCAGCTTTCTTTTACCTGCTTTTATGTATATATAATGGTATTATGGGAAGCTTGCTCACCTGTAAGTCCTTCTTTCATATTGTTATTTCTGTGCTTTTTTGGTTGGCATTTATTTTGCTAAAACTATTATAGCAACAAGATGTTGAATCTTAATGTTCTAAGTGGCTGCTTTCAACGTGTCGAATGAAGATGTCCCATACCAGCTCATAGGACATCGCGTCGTGGATTCAGTTTTAATGCAGATTCTGTTACTATGAATTGTTACTGAATATTCTGTGAATATTTGATTATCCTAGGTGGTATCCAAAGCATTTTTGGATTGTGGTTATTTGTTAGTTTTTCGGATTTGCTGCTGTTTCTAATTATGGAGACATAATAGGAAACTTTGGATTGAAGACCTATTTTGTTGGAGTTAATTTTGCAGATTTGTGAGCAGTCTATTTGCTGCATTTTTGAAGCCCAATTCAGTCCAGATTAATTGCTATATATTGACTGATGTAAACCTAGTTTTAGGTGTGGAACTTACTTGTGTTTTGTTAGGGTTTTGGAGTGTATTTTGTGAGCCTAACTGGTATCATTCTGATAACAGTATAAGGATTGATTTTTGTGTTGTAAGTTCTGTCAAGTTACTCTTAAGCTTTTAAGCATTGAGTTTCTTGTGTGTCAATTCTCATAAGCTGTGAAGTATTGAGAATTGTGTGTTTTGAAAGTGTGACTTTCGGTTTGTTCCTTGTGTGGAAAGGTACCAATCACGGGCTGTGGTTGTAGAGGGATTTGAGGAGGGCCTCATACCTAGGTGAGTCTTAGGTAGAAGTCATAGGAAGGGTAGTGATTAAGTGAGCAGATTATTCGGTGTTTGTATGATCTGTGAATTGATATTATCGTATATTGGTTTCGTCCCTGGCTTGGTAGCCCCCAGAGTAGGATTGTTGATCCGAACTGGGTAAACATATCACTGTGTTTTTTACCTTCTGCACTGTTATTTTTATTGTTATCTTGTTCATTGTGTTGGATATCAGTGTCTCAACATCAGTGTAGGGCATTTGATATCTGTGCCAGAATTTCAATTGGCATCAAGAGCTTGCACCCTTATTTGGTTCTGGGTGAGATTCAAGGAAGGTACTTTCTGGTACAATGGACAAGGATGGAGGATTTCTGAACAAACCACCTCTGCTTGATGGTTCCAACTATGACTATTGGAAACCAAGGATGATAGCTTTCATCAAATCCATGGATGATCAAGCATGGAAAGCTGTTATAAAAGGATGGGAGTCCCCCTAAGGTTAAATATGAAAAAGGTACCCCTACTGATGTGGTGAAGGAAGAGGAAGACTGGGATGATGCAGATTACAAAGGGTCCGTAGGAAACTCCAAAGCCATGAACGCATTGTTCAATGGTGTTAACAAGAATATCTTTAGGTTGATTAAACACTGCACCATTGCTAAAGAGGCGTGGGAGGTCTTGAAGGTTGCTCATGAAGGGACTTCAAAGGTGAAGATGTCAAAACTTCAGCTTCTCACTAGCAAGTTTGAGAGTTTGAAGATGAAAGAGGATGAGAGCATTCATGATTTTCATATGAACATTATTGAGATAGCTAATGCCTCTAGTGCCCTAGGTGAAAAGATGTCTGACAACAAACTGATCAGAAAGATCCTCAGATCTCTACCTAAGAGATTTGACATGAAAGTGACTGCTATAGAGGAAGCTCAGGATATAGACAAGATGAAAGTGGATGAACTGGTGGGATCTCTTCAAACATTTGAATTGGGGATCAGTGAAAAGTCTGAAAAGAAGAAGAGCATAGCTTTTGTGTCAAATGCTGGTGACTCAGAAGATGAAGGTGACCTGGTCAGAGATGAAGGGGTGTCTACAGATCTGGTATTGCTTGGAAAACAATTTAACAAAGTGTTGAAAAGGATTGACTGGAAGTCGAGAGCAAATGCTCAGAACAAGTCACTCGACATCAGTAAGAACCAGGATGGAGGCAGAAGATCCAGAACTGAAGAAGACTCCAATCAAGGGAAGAGAGTCCAGTGCTTTGAATGTGAGGGATATGGGCATATAAAAACTAAGTGTCCCACGTATCTCAAAAGGCAGAAGAAGGGCCTATCAGTGTCTTGGTCAGAAGGAGAGTCTGAGAGTGATCTTGAAGAAGAATCAGCAAAATTGGTGACAGCTTTGACTGGGATCTGTAAGGGTGATGGAGAAACTACTTGTGAGTCTGACTCTGACAAAAAATCCTATGTTGGAGAACTCACTAAGGAAGAAGTCTTCACAGGATTTTCAGAATTGTGTATCAAGAATGAAGAAAGGTGCCAGATAATATTGGAACAGAAGATTCTGATAGCTCAACTAGAAGCTGAGAAGGAAGAACACTTATCAACCATTGCTGATCTGAAAGAGGAGGTTGAATGGCAAAAGTAAAAACTTGACAATATGACCAAATCTATAAGAATGTTGAACAATGGTACCACGCAGCTGGATGAGATCCTTTAGAATGGGAAAGAAGCTGGAAATGTGCAAGGCCTTGGTTTTAACAATCAAGCCGAGACTTCCAAGAAGCCTGTATTGAAGTTTGTTCCTCAAAAAATAAAGAAAGAAGTGGGGATGTCAAATCACATGTTTCAACATCAGATGAAGCATCAGAAAAGAGTTTTTAGATCAAAGTATAAACCATGGAGATGCCATTACTGTGGAAAGATTGGTCACTTAAAGTCCTTTTGCTACAAGCTGCACAGCTATCCCAAAACTGCTCAGCAACAAAATAAAGGACAGATTTGGGGTAAAGTGAAGAGAAGATGGATTCCTAGACAAATGATGGCTGGTCTCATAGCACATACCTCTCTTAGAGCATCTGCAAGAGAAGATTGGTACTTTGATAGTGGTTGTTCAAGACACATGACTGGTGTGAAGAAGTTCTTGTCAGATATCAGGCCTCACTCCACCAATTATGTCACCTTTGGGGATAGATCAAAGGGTGAAATAAAAGGGGTTGGAAAGCTGGACTACACAGGACAACCGAATCTGGATCGTGTTCTATTTGTCAAAGGGCTGACCGTAAATTTAATCAGTATAAGTCAACTGTGTGATGTAGGCCTCAAAGTAAATTTCACCAAATCTGAATGTCTAGTAACCAATGAGATAGATGAAGTTGTTATGACGGGAACCAAGTCTAAGGATAACTGCTATCTGTGGAATCCTCAAGAACCTGAAAGTCTGTCTACTTGTTTGATGTCAAAGGAAGATGAAACCAAACTGTGGCATTAGAAATTGGGTCACTTACACCTGAAAGGGATGAAGAAAGTTATGTCAAGTGAAGCTGTTAGAGGTATTCCCAAGCTGAAGATTGATGAGGATAAAATATACGGTGAATGTCAAGTTGGGAAGCAAACAAGGGTGTCACACAAGAGGCTTCAACATCTTACCACAACTTCTAGAGTTCTGGAACTTCTTCACATGGACTTAATGGGACCTATGCAGGTTGAAAGTCTTGGTGGGAAGAAGTATGCCTATGTTGTCGTAGATGACTACTCCAGGTTCACTTGGATAAGTTTTATCAGAGAAAAGTCTGAAGTATTTGCAGCCTTCAAAGAGTTGTGTCAAAGGATTCAACGGGAAAAGGATTGTGGTGTTGTTCGAATCAGAAGTGACCATGGGAAAGAATTCGAAAATAGCAGGTTTGAAGAGTTCTACTTATCTGAGGGAATCACTCATGAATTCTCATCACCGATCACTCCTCAGCAGAATGGTGTGGTGGAACGCAAGAACGGGACTATACAAGAGTGTGCAAGAGTCATGATTCATGCCAAAAAGCTTCCATATCATTTTTGGGCTGAAGCAATGAATACTGCTTGCTATATACACAATAGGGTGACTATCAGATCAGGTACTTCTGTCACTCTTTATGAGCTATGGAAAGGTAGAAAGCCAAATGTGAAGTATTTCCATGTGTTTGGTAGTAAGTGCTATATCTTAGCGGATCGTGAGCAGAGGCAAAAGATGGATCCTAAGAGTGAGGAAGGAATATTTTTGGGATACTCTACAAACAGTAAAGCATATAGGGTATTTAATTCCAGAACTAAGGTGATGATGGAATCCATAAATGTGGTGGTTGATGACTCTGGCAAAGACGAAGATGTCCCAGATGATGTTGGAGCATGTCTGCCCATGAACAATGAAATCTCCCAAGACATTGAGTCTGTAGAAGATAGTGCTCAAGAAACCAACACTATACCTGAGAATGAAGAGGTAGAGGATGCTAACAGGGGACCCTCTGCAAGGATTCAGAAGGATCACCCTAAGGAATTAATTATTGGAGATCTGAATGAAGGTGTAAGAACCAGAACAAGGGACACTGTGTCAAATGCTAGCTTTGTGTCAAAGATTGAACCAAAGAATGTCAAAGAAGCATTAACATATGAGTTCTGGATAAGTGCTATGCAAGATGAACTTTGTCAGTTCAAGAGGAATGAAGTCTGGGAACTGGTACCACGACCAGCAGGAACAAATGTGATTGGAACAAAATGGGGTTATAAGAATAAGTCTGATGAGCAAGGAGTTGTTACCAGGAACAAAGCCAGATTAGTTGCTCAAGGATACACACAGATTGAAGGAGTAGACTTCGATGAAACATTTGCGCCTGTGGCTCGATTGGAATCCATCAGATTGTTGCTAGGAGTGTCATGTTTGTTGAAATTCAGATTGTTTCAAATGGATGTCAAGAGTGCCTTTCTGAATGGCAATCTTAATGAGGAAGTCTATGTTGAGCAGCCTAAAGGGTTTGTGGATCCAAATTTTCCTGATCATGTTTACAAGCTGAAGAAGGCTTTGTATGGGCTGAAACAAGCTCCACGAGCTTGGTATGAAAGACTGACTGAGTTCTTAGTCAACAATGGGTACAGGAAGGGTGGTATTGATAAAACACTTTTTGTCAAGGAGAAGGATGGGAAACTAATGATTGCTCAGATTTATGTAGATGATATTTGTCATACCCCAAATTTTGACCAATAAGATTCCCATCATTGTACAAATCATCATCACAATATGGAGGAACCATCATACTTCATCAGTCTCCCCAAAGATGGGTGAGCATCCACTACAATCAAAATTAGGGTTTCAAGCCCTCTCTGAGTGCTTAGACAAAGGATCAATCAAGGAATGACATGATCTTCAACTTGTCTAGCCTCTCAAATATCCACAATGGATCAAGAGGACTCCCACTTTAAGGATTAAGCACAAGGCTGCTCCCTTCTAGGTGGATCAAGTCTCAAGATTGACAGTGTCACCAAATTAGGGTTTTGGTCGACCAGGGCCTCCAGATGGAAATGTTTCATCTGGGCACAAGCCAATGATCCAAAACATAACCTAATATACTCCATGGAACCTCATGGACCCAATCATCAAGTCAATTTTGCCTCTGGGGATGCATTCATCAAAAATCAGGAATTAGGGTTTCTTGACCTAATTCACCCCTAAGTTGACTTTTAGGGCAAATCATGAGCCAATACCTCAAAGGAGGGTTTGAAGGTCTCTAATGAACTATATTGATCCATTTGGGATAATGGATTGATCCAAGAAGCTTGAGCAACAAGTTTCAATTTCATCTGAACCACAATTAGGGTTTTAAGGAAAAAGTCAACTGTAACTTTGACTTTTAACCTGGACATGCTCCCAAGCCCTATGACATGCATCAATATACCCTATGACACCCATGGAACATGTCCATCAAGTTTTATTTAGGTCAAGGACATGATTTCCTGAAGAATTGCATAGTTTGGAATTCATCTGATAAAAAGTCAACTGTGCACAAAAGTCAACTTTGACTTTTTGAGATTTTTCACCAAAATGGATTTTCAACCCTAAAATGATGTTAATGTATGATTTGAATCATCATTCATTAAGAAAAATCAAGAAAAGTTGGGTAACTTGTAAAAGGGGTAACCATAAAAAACTTAGAAAATTTTCTAAGTTAAAAATAAAGTGACAAGGGTACCAACTTTGGAGGATCATAACTCCTAAACCACAAAGCCATTTTCCCTCATCCAAAGATGGATTTGTAGCCCTCATTACCCTCTACAAAAACTTCAACTAGACTTAATTCCAATTCCTCATGGATTTTGAGTTATGGAGTGATCAAAATCAAGAGAAAACACTTTGTTCCAACACTTAGTGAAAATTTCACTAAGTCAGATTTTGCCTCACTTTTGGCCAAATGTAGGGGGGTTTTTCATTTGGATTCAAAAGAGATCAAAACCAAACATGTTCAAACAGTTGTTGTATCATGTAAGAGCTTTCCAAAATGGTCAAGAACATTACCAAATTCAACTTACACCATGAGATATGACATTGGCAAGTTGCCTTGCTGAAATCTATCAAAGCCAAGGCAGAATTTGCAATTTTGCTCGATTTGCCAAAATAAGCCAAATTCAAATACTCCTATCTACTTGGACACATCTGAGGATTGAATCTAAAGGGGACAATCACTGAGCCAAGCCTCCAAAGTCCATGGAACAAGAAATAACATGTTGAACCTAGAATGGCCAAAATAGGGACAAGACTCCAAATTTGGATTGAAGCATTCAATGGAAGCATAAAGGTGGCATGGACTGAGCCATTCTCATCTGAAATCAGTCAAGACTTATCCATGACCAAGGGAACCACAGCCCTGTGCCCTAACCTCTAGTCAATGGCTAGAGGAGACTTGCATTTCCATTGGCCAACATTGAACAAATACCTGCTGCAATTGACATTCACTGTGGATCCCAAAACAAACTTGCTCTACTATAAATAGAGCTCAATTATGTTCAGTTTGAGTACACCAAAGCCATCAAACAGATGCTTTCCTCAAAATCTCTTCTTTCACTCCAATTTTACCTTCTAAGGCAAGTCACTATCGGGTTTTGAGTTTGAGAGCTTTTCCAATCAAACCAATCACTCACACACCTCACATAACATCTGGAACACAGATTTCAAAAAATCACCAGCCAATTGCTCAAGTTCTTGACAGTTTTGTAGTTGAGGTGCCATCTTCAACTCCAAACCATTTCAATCCATTCCAAGCACTCAGACACATCACTTGGCACCTAGGGAAGTTATCCACATCATTGGAACCAAGCTGTAACACCTCCAACACAAATCACGATCACCAACTGCAAGTGGTAAGCATGAGCTCTTCTAACTCTATGATCCATGCAATTTTTGCTGCACAATAATTTGGCCATATGTTCATAATCATGCATGGAATGTTTCCCCTCAATTAATTGCATTGTTTGAATCGTGTATCAAAAATCCTAGCCTTCATGCAGAAATTAGGGTTCTTGAGGTTTCTTCGTGATTTCATGTTTTATGTTTAATTTAAATGAAATTAAGTGTTATAGACATGATCGTGAGGTTGAAACGAGCATAATGATATGTGGATTACATGATATGGTTAAGTATTTAGTGAGATTAGAGAGAAAATGCAAATCTGGGAATCTCAGAACACGCGCGTGTTCTTCAGCTTGTTCTTGGCGCCTTTTTTTCAAATTCAAATATTTGAATTTTGTGATTTTATTTAATTGATTCAAAAATTAATTTCTCTCTGAGTTTTAATGATTTTGAGTTGATTCTTTTTTTAATAATTCACAAAAATGTTAAAATATTTTATTTTATCAAAAAATCCCAAAAATATTATTTATTTCATATAATTGATATTTTTGCAAAGAATTAATATTTTAATTGTTTTTGACATTTTAAATATTTTTTCCACATTGATTTTGCAACTTTTAATGCTTTCTAATTATTTTGTAGGTCAATACTTAATTTTTGAAGCATTAATCCAAGATCACAATTTGTTTTCCATATGTTAAACAATTTTAATCATTTTAATTGAATTTTTATTCAATTAAATAAATTTTCTAAAATAAATTAGGGTTTTTGGATTAATTCAACCCTCATAAATCATTTTCAAAACACTTTGGGCCTCTAATAGAGTGTAAGACCCAATCCTTTTTTGACCAAACCATTTTTTGGGCCTCAGTGTATTGTATAAGTCCCGATACCGTAAAAAACAAACGGCGCGACCGTCGCCCTTTTGAAAAATAACCTTTTGGGCCTCTCCTTGAGCTATAAGACCCCATTCAAAACTTTTTGGGCCTCTAATAGAGTGTAAGACCCAACCCCCTTTTAACCAAAACATTTTGGGGCCTCACTTATTATATAAGTCCCTCTGCGTTAAAAGGAAACCTCGGCGCGATCGCCATTTTAAACGAAAAATCATTTGGGCCTACCCTCGTGTTATAAGCCCCACTCTTTTTCTTTAAACTTTTTGGGCCTCTTGAGAGAGTGTAAGACCCAACCCACTTGTACAGAAAACCTTTTTTGGGCCTCAGTCACTTGTATAAGTCCCTCTGTACAAATTCAAACAGTGCGCTCACTGATAAAACCCTGGGCCTCTCCTTGAGCTGTAAGCCCCAAATCTTTCTTTTTCAAAGCACTTTCTCCTTTGATTTTGAATATACTGTTATTTTCAATCTTCCTTTGTTGAACAACTAACCAAACAGCATGGAAGCTCTACAACCGAGTAAGTGTTTATTGCTTTCATTTACCGCTTTCATATGCATATAACTGTATTATGGGGCTGTTTCACTGTAAGTCTTCTTTCGTAAACTCATATCAACTGTGTAATAATAGTATAGCTATTTAGAGTTTCCCCGGCAACTACGTCTAGAACTAGGTGACGCCGTTTCGTTTATTCGTAGAAATAGACAACTAGATCCCCAATAGGATCACCAGATACAGTATTCTCTTCGGCTGTCCTCATTAGGAATTGTCAAGAAACTCTACTCCCAGAGATGAATGTATTCTCCGTGAATGGCATCTTTGAGTTTCTTCCAAATTCTCGGACTTTCCTGACTTTGATCTATTCTCGGTGAATAGCATTGCCTTGAATTTCTCGGGGTTTGGGGACCCACGGGCTTCTTAAAAGCATCGGCCTCCTCTTGGGCATCGTACAAAGACCCACAGGCTTCCTAAAAGCAACCCCGCCTCCTCTTGGGCTTAGTACAAGGACCCTACGGCTTCTTAGAAGTATTCACAGCCTCCTCTTAGGCTTCGTATAATGATCTCTTCCTCCGGGAATGATAGCCTCCTCTTTGGCTTCGTACAAGGACCGATCGGCTTCTTAAAAGTTTCCAGCCTCCTCTTGGACTTCGTACAAATTGTCTCGACGACCTCCTAGAGGTATAGGAACAGAACTTAGTCATCTGCGTAGAACAGTCCTTTCATAGAGTCTACTACTATTTCTCAAAGCACAGTACAAAAGATGACACTCTAGACTTGGACAGTCTAATCTCCTTGAGTCTCAAAGACATTCTTAAGTGACCCCTTCGTTAAATAGGAAGGAAACCCGCAGACTCGGACAATCTCAATACCCTTCGGATTTCCCGCTTCCTTAAAAAATAGGAATAACCCGGATCCTTGAATCCAATCCATGAGTACAGTGTTGCTCATATAAGAACTGATTTTCTCTTTAAAATTGGTATACTGGACCTGTCACTTAACTGAAACAGTAACCACAGCCTCTCTTGGGCTTTGTACAATGATTCTTCCCAGCGGAGTCAAACAACGTTTAGCCTCTCTCTCGGGCTTTGTACGAGACACATAAGAGACTCCATCGTTGAGTCAATCACCTCTTTTGCCTCCATCTCGGGCTTTGTACAAGATACAAAAAGGTTCTTATTGAGCCAGACAAACAACAGCCTCCATCTTGGGCTTTGTACGAGATACAATAACTCTCTTGTTGAGTCAATTAGCTTCCATCTCGGGCTTTATACGAGATACCAAAAGATTCCCTCGTTGAGTCAAAACCTTTTAGCCTCCTAGTAGGCTTTGTATAAGAAAACCACTGGTTAATCCAATTAACCTTTTAGCATCAAAGTTGTGCCTCGCTCACAATACACAAACATCAACAACTCCTTCCCCTCCATCTAATCGCTGTAAGCGGCAAGCCTCTGGATCATCTACATCCATGCCACTGTCCCTGTTTTAGCATGAGGAATTCCTAAGGAAAGATGGCATTGCTCTAAACTGAGTTAAAGTCTTCTCCTTCAGGTTAAAATCCCCTATAAAGGAAATTATGGCATTGCCGGATTCACACATCCCGGTTAAAGTAATCCTCCTTTACAGTCAGTCACCCAACAGTTGTGACATACAACCCCCCTCTTTAGAGATGACAAATCCTCTCTAAAGTTGAGACCTTTCAGCTTCATATCTTGGGCTTTGAACAAGATACAAATAAACCTTTCAGCTTCACATCTTGAGCTTTGAACAAGATACAAACTACCTCTTTCGCATCACGTCTTGGGCTTTGAACAAGACACCAAAAACAACCATTTCCTCCCATAGAATAGGAGGAACTACGAACGCTCTGATTTCCCTATTTCGAAAACGGGAATACGTAGGCATAAGATCGAAAGAAAAGATCTTAGCGAGGACACTAAACAAAAACTCAAATCCCATATTCTCATATCTACCAAAAGCATCAGTCCTAACATCCTTAACCCTCGTTCCCCGCCAGAAAATCTAAGAAAGAGAGAAAACCGTATTGGAAAAAATACAAATAACCAGTACAAGGCCCCCCCACATTGATAGCATTCGTAACCTAACAGACCGCTGTTTAAACTCAGTATGCAAAGCAGGGTTAATTGGAGACATCTATTTCCCTTCCTTTATCAGCTTTAATAGGATAAAAAATGAATTGACTTGTAGTTTAAGCTCAACCGCAGAGAGCGACCAGCACTTAAGAACCGCGTCCAAAATCGCTCGCTACAGAAAAATGGCGCCCACCGTGGGGCCCGTCTCTCTTTTTCTCCTTTTCATCTCTTGTGTGAAAGCCACAGATTGGGGCTTCCACCGGGGAACCCATTTCTGTCAGGAACTTAGGATTCATAGCTTTAAAAGGTCTAGGATGTTTAGGACAAATATATATACTGCTTTTCGTAATTGCTATACATGTTTATTTTTCTGCTAATGGGAATGCGGGTGATGCCGTATGTGGAAAGATTGAGTATACACTTAAGATAAGTGATGGTGACGAGGTCGACCATCAACCTCAGTGGAGGCTGACCAATGCAACCCATTCTCTCACCTAGACAAAAGGCCGATTGTTAAGTCTGAGAAGCTGAGGAGCCAAACCCTTTCGTAGTGTGGAAACTATCGGAAATAGTTGTTACGCGATACTACCCTCATTTGAGGTTGGTGATCTATTCTCGGTGAATGGCACTTACTCTAAGATTGCTCTACAACTCGCTGGCGATCCGCTTGTTGTTTTGCTTTCCTGGGAGGAGCTGATGATAATGAGTACAGGTACAAATATCACCCTAGTATAAACCTTTGGGGATGGGTAAAGCCTTGACTTCATGACAACGACCCTTTGACCCCATGTTTTTTCTATGTTTTTGTGTGCTGCATTCATGCATTCATTTAATAAAACATTAAAACATTCAAAAAAAATTTCTCTTCTCGTCTCTCTGTTTTTCAAATTAAACTAAGGCTGTGATTGCAAATATCAGAGAAGAGGATTGCGCTAATGGATTTTGGTAGAAGGAGAACTCATAGTTACACCTTCAAGGTTCCAAAGTTAGAGGATTTGAGAAGGTTAGCGAGGATGATCACTAACCCTGAGGCTTTCAGAGCCAAGCACGGAGGTTTGCTACCACTGTTAAGAGTCCATGTGATTGAGGGAATCATGGATGCGCTCATTCAGTTCTACGATCCGGTTTATCACTGTTTCACATTCCCGGATTACCAACTAGCACCAACACTGGAGGAGTACTCTCATCTGATTGATCTACATATCACAGATCGAGCTCCATTTTCTGGACTGGAAGAAATTTCAAAGAATCAGACCATTGCAAGAGCAATTCATTTGGACGAGTATGAAGTGAGGACTCACCTGACCGCTAAAGGTGGCATCCAAGGTTTGCCAGCCCAGTTCTTGACAAAGAAGGCCCTGTATTTTGCCAGTATAGGAAATGTGACTGCTTTTGAAAGCATCTTTGTCTTGCTCACCTACGGGTTATTTTTGTTTCCCAACATCAATAACTTTGTAGATATCAACTCCATTAAAGTTTTTCTCATTGGAAACCCTGTGCCGACCTTGCTCACAGATGCGTATCATTCTGTACACTTGGGAAATTTGTACAGCGGAGGGGAAATAACATGTTGTGTACCTCTGCTTTACAAATGGTTTATCTCTCACTTGCCCAAGTCTGCTGCTTTTTGGGATTGCAAGAGTGCCTTACGTTGGTCGCAGAAAATCATTTCTTTTACCAACTCTGACATTGATTGGTGTAATAGGATTTATGAGGGAATTAGGATCATTGACCGTTGTGGAAACTTCCCCAACGTACCCCTCATAGGAACTAAAGGAGGAATCAACTATCATCCGATATTGGTTCGTTGTCAATTTGGATACCTGATGAGACACATCCCACTGGGTGTTCATCTGGAAGGTCTTTTCTTCAAGGAAGGAGAAAACGACAGAGCACTAAAGATGGAAATAGTGCACGATTGGAAGCATGTTCATAAGAAAGGACGGGAGTCTCTAGGAAAACTAGATTGTGTCTCGGTGGAGCCTTATCTCCACTGAGTACAAACTAGAGCTCTCAAGCTAAAGATGCCTTACCCTCGTTACGAGATTCTTCCGCCGAGGGAATCTGTCATGTACTTCATGACGGAAACTGAAAAGCTTCAGGTTACTCTCAACAAAGTTCAAAAGGATAGAAGGTCTTGGAAGAACAAGTACCACACCCTCGACGTAGAGTGCATCAGAATACAGCAATTACTAAAAGAAAAAGATGCTCTGATCGAGATTTTGGAGCAATATGCTGTAGAGAATCAAGATGATCAAAGGAATTTGCTCGCTCCTTTCACCTGGCAAAGGAATGACAACCCGACAACGACTCGAGAGCCCCGGTCAAAGAAAAGGAAGATACCAGAATCAGCACCCGATTTCTCTTCAGAGAGGACTCGGGACCCATTAGCTTAGGTTTCTGTTTCTGCACTTTGTAATCTACTGTATTTCCATTTCTGTAATCTTTTGAATTTCAATAAAAAGGGGTTTCCCCACCGTTTGATATTTGCAATCTAATTCTCGAAGTTTATTTTGATTAAACCTTAAACAATTAATATAATCATTGCATTCATCATTCTCACATCGCGTATTCTTCTTACCTACGAATCTCACGTTTGTGTCTCGGTTCTAGAGTCAAACTGTCTCATTCGTATAATACTTGGGCCAATCGTCAGAAAAAGATGGATGATCTTGAGGAAGAAAACAGAGAGTTGAAAGAAGAGATCGACGCTCTAAGAGAGGATATGAGAAAGCTTCGTAACGACATGCAAGCCATGGCAGAAGCTCAGCTACAAAGGACTGTGATCTCAGAGATCACCTCGACGCCCATAGTGGAGAAGTATGATCCTAGGTATCAGATACCGAAAGATCATCCTTGGGGCATGCCTGTTAACTATATCCTAGAAGGATATGTTCCACCGATCACTGAAGATCAGGGAATCACAACAGAAGCCGCTGGGCCTGAAGGTTACAAACTTCGGGAAAGCGAAGATGCCAGGGGCATACTGAAGACTCCTGAAGGTTACAAACTTCGGGAGACGCCAAGACTCACTACCGTAGTCACGGTACCACCTCCTGTGGTGCACACTGTCCCGGAAGGACAGATTCCACAGACACCTTCTAGTAAGAAGGAAACTATGTTTGACATAATGGAGGAATTCCAGGAGCAGTTCTTGGAAATGCAGAAGGAACTGCAAGCCATTCGCGGTCAGGATCTATTTGGAAAGGACGTCGCAGATCTCTGCTTGGTCCCAAATGTGAAAGTTCCGCACAAATTTCAAGTGCCCGGCTTTGAAAAGTACAAGGGTAACTCTTGCCCTCAAAGCCATCTGGTGATGTACGCTCGGCGGATGTCAGCTCAGACGGAGAATCAGGACCTACTGATTCACTACTTCCAGGATAGTTTAACCGGTGCCGCACTCAAATGGTACACAGGTTTAAACCGTACTACGATCAGTACATTCAAAGATCTTGGCACTGCCTTTGTCCAACAATACAAATACAGTTTGGACATGGCACCCGACAGAGATCAACTCAAATCGATGTCGCAAAAGGACAAGGAAACCTTTAAGGAGTATGCTCAAAGGTGGCGTGAAATTGCCGCTCAAATTTGTCCACCTCTTGAGGAAAAAGAGATGACAAAGATCTTCTTAAAGACCTTAAGCTCATTTTACTATGACCGAATGGTTGCCAGTGCGCCCAGTGATTTCACCGAGATGGTCGGCATGGGCGTACGTCTTGAGGAAGCCGTCCGAGAAGGACGTTTGGTAAAAGACACTGGATCGACGAGCGGTACTAAAAAATACGGTAGTGCTCTCCCTAAGAAAAAAGAGCAAGATATTAGGAATATCTCTTTCGGAAAGAAAAGGCGACATTATCAACCGGTAGCAGCTGTAACTCCTGCTATCAACCCTGCGTCTATTCCTACGTATCAACCTCAGGTTGCACAGAGCCAACCTGACCAACAAAGGACACAAGAGCCTCTTCAGCAGGCTCGTCCTCCATATAACAACAACCGTACAACACGGCCACCAGGATTTGATCCTATACCCGTAACGTACGCAGAGTTGTTTCCATTACTACTGGCTAAGGGGCACATTCAGACTAAATCTCCTCTTACAGTAACGGAAAATCTGCCTTTTTGGTTTAAGGTGGATCAAACTTGCCCTTATCATCAAGGAGGATCAGGGCATAACATAGAGACTTGTCTCAATTTCAAGTCCGACGTGCAAAAACTTGTTAAGAGCGGGGTCTTATCCTTCAAGGATACAAATCCTAATGTTCTTACAAACCCGCTGCCTTAAAATGAGAAAGCTGCAGTCAATTTGATAGAAGGAGAGACTAACGATGTCTATCAAATTCATGATGTACTCTTGTTGAAAACCAATCTGGTCAAGATGCATTGTAGACAGAGTGGATATGGCCATGTGCCACCTCATAACTATCATCAGTGTAATGTCTGCTCTAAAAATAATCAAGGATGTTCTGTGGTGCAAGCAGCTCTGCAGGAACAGATGGATCTCGGATGGATCCAAGAGCACTGAGTTTGTGGAGTTAACATGGTCTACACGAATTCTAACGTCATTCAGAACCACGATATCCGTGTAATGAATGTCAACTTGGTGGCGATGCACTCAAGGCAAAGCCAGTATCATAATCTGCCGCGACACGATTACAATTCCTGTATGACTTGCTCGATAAACAAACAGGGATGCTCTTTCATACAAGAGGCCCTCCAGCGTCAGATGGATCTTGGATGGATCCAAGACTACCATGATAGGAACTCCTATCAAATCAACATGGTTCAGATCTTTGATATTCGCGTGATGAATACCAACCTGGTAGAGTTACATGCTGAGCAGGTCCGACTCAGATTCTTAATATCACATGACTATCAAAGCTGTAAAGCAGGTTGCAAAAACGATCGAGGTTGTACCCTTGTCCAAGAGGCACTTCAGCACTTGTTAAATCACTGGTGGATGCCAATCTATATGGATGAGGATACTCAGCAAATTAGTATCAGTAACAGGAATCCTACTCGGTGTCAGAGTCAGGATGTCCGATTAGTGGAAGCTAACCTAGTGAGGTTACATTGTATTCAAAGTGGGCGTGGCCAGGTGCCACCACACAACTATGAACATTGCGGCGTCTGTTCGGAAAGTAACCAAGGGTGTTACTTTGTGAGAGTAGCTCTTCAGGGTCAGGTCGATCGTGGAGAAATTCATCCATATCCGGGTTCTGGACCCATCAACTGGACGCCGAACTACCTTGCAGATCAAGTTGAGGATGTTGTCACAATCTCTGGTCATCACAGGACCAGGGATGTTTTTTCCATTATCCCTCTACTTGACGAATCTAAAGTTCCCAACCAGGAACGGATCGAGATTGCTTACGATGGTCAGAAAAACAAGAAGGTTCCCATAGTCATCTATCTGCTGGGACCACTACCGTATAAATCAGCTAAGGCTATCCCTTACAAATACGGTGCAACAACAATTGAGAATGGAAAGGAAATTCCATTACCCTCCGTCGTGAACATTGCAGACATCAGTCGAGTAACACGGAGTGGTAGAATCTTCAACCGAGGAGTTGGAGAACCTAACAAGGAAAAGGAACTTCAGACAGAAGCTCCCAATCCACCAGTCGGTCAATCCAGTAATCCCGACCTTTCAAAAAATAATGATGAGATGTTGAAGCTCATCCAAAGGAGTGAATATAATATTGTTGATCAGCTGTTACAGACTCCTTCAAAGATCTCGGTGTTATCACTGTTACTCAGTTCAGAAGCCCACAGGGAGGCTCTACAGAAAGTCTTGGAGCAAGCCTTTGTGGAACACGATGTAACAATCAGGCAGTTTGATAGTATTGTCTCTAACATCACTTCCTGCAATAATTTGGGATTTAGTGATGAGGAACTACCCGAAGAGGGTCGCCGTCATAACATGGCGCTCAACATTACAGTTAACTGCCAGGACGATGCTTTAGCCAGCGTACTGGTAGACACAGGATCAGCCCTGAATGTTATGCCGAAGTCCACTTTGATGCAATTATCATTCAAGGGCCCTCCGATGAGAATCAGCGAGGTCGTCGTCAAAGCGTTCGACGGATCCAGAAAAACAATTGTCGGCGAAGTTGATCTTCTCATAACTATTGGTCCTCACACTTTCCAAGTCACTTTCCAGGTCATGGACATCCGGGCAACATACAGTTGTTTATTAGGAAGACCTTGGATACACCAGGCTGGAGCGGTTACTTCAACCCTCCACCAAAAGCTAAAGTTTGTCAAGAACGATCAACTTGTCACAGTCTGTGGAGAACAGGCCTTGCTCGTAAGCAACTTGTCATCATCTACTGGTATAGAAATCGAGGAGGTTATTGGAACTCAGTTCCAAGCACTGTCGGTGAGGAAGGACAATCAGTTCAAAGTAGGAACTTCAATTTCTTCATACAAAGATGTTATTAAAGCGGTCGAGAGTACCAATAGAAAAGGATGGGGACAGCTTGTCATTCCCACTGACAATAAAACAAAGAAGGGTCTTGGTTTTTTTGCAACCTGTACCCGGACAGCTGCCAACGATGAAAGTCTTCATCCCCTTCAAAACTTCTTCCACAGTGGAGGTTTTCTTGACTCAGTGTCTCAAGAAGTACATGCTATCAATGAGGAAGATCCCTCTGACACAGATGAAGAATGGAAGTCCTACCTTAACGGGGACGGTTATATGTCTCAGGAAGAGGTGCCTATGCCATTTTACTATCCCGCACAGAGTCCGAGATTTATACCAAGGTCAAACATCGAAATGGTTTATGGAGATTATGATCCGGAAGGATGTCGTGCTCCGCCAAATTCATTAGAGGAGGACACTCTGATGAAAGACAATTTTGACCACGACTACTATGGCCCAATGGATGGTCTGCTAATGTGGCAACCTTACCCAGGAAACTTGGGGCAAGAGAGTCAGCCGAACAATAAAAATCAGCTGACCGTCATTGAACAAAATACCTGTGTCCCCACCATGTCATGGGATCAACACTCAGGTCATTCAGAAACTACTCAACATGAAGATGAATTCGCAACGTTTGCAGGACTCGAATTCATCAACTATGTTTTTCCTGAGGTTAACGTCATCGAGAGGGATGACTCCTCCAGTTCCAAAGAAGTTTGGGACACCCTGGGACAACCAAGTGGAAAATACAACTATATGGTCAAGTACACTGCTCCCGAAAGCTCTCGTATCAGGCTCAAAGATATCCAGCCTACTGGATGGGGAGATACAGCTGAAAGCATAGATACTCTGTATAATGCAACAGAGGAATCCTCCTACGACAACTCTGACTGGGAGACAAATTCCAATGATCCTGCTCCACCAGAAATCAGCGTTATTTCTGAAGACAAATCAAGGAAGGTGCCAGACTTTGTGATTCACCGAGGAGTTCGCCGCCAATGGGTTACCGTCGAGGTTCCGAGAGTCGTTCATCAGTCAAAGTAATTGCCATATTTAACCTTTCACCCTGCCCAGGTGAAACGGATGTTTTGATAGGGCTCGCTTTCTGTAAATATCCCTCTTTGCTTAGCCCAAAGCGATAGAGTTTTGTTTTATAGGGCTGTAGTTTCAAGAGTCGACTTGTTCATTAATAAAATAACGTCGTTCTGTAATTTCCACATTAATTACTGTTTTCTCTTTTTACTTTTTCAGAAAATGGTAATCCTAAAAAACAATTCAATAATAAAAACAAGCAGTAAAATAAATACACTACACACACTTGCATTTTCTCTATCTCTTCTAAACACGAATCATCACGTCATGCAGATTGCTTGTTTTAAACCCCGTTGAAACATACGATCCGATGCCTTCTCCCAACTTTGAGTTCCCGGTATTCGAGGCTGAAGAAGAAAATGACAACAAAATTCTAGAAGAGATCTCCCGATTACTCAGACAAGAGGAAAGGTCCATTGAACCTTACAAAGAACCGTTGGAATCGATAAACTTGGGTTCAGAGCAAGAGAGAAAAGAAATCAGGATTGGGGCACTGCTCAGTCCAACTGCCAAAGAGAGTTTGATAAATCTTCTCAAAGAATTTCCCGATGTATTCGCTTGGTCCTATCAGGACATGCCAAGGTTGGATACCAGCATCGTGGAACATCGTTTACCGTTAAGGTCAGAATGTCCGCCAGTAAAACAAAGGTTGAGACGGACTCACCCAGACATGGCTATCAAAATCAAAGAAGAAGTACAGAAACAGATTGACGCGGGTTTCCTCGCTACATCTGAATATCCTCAATGGTTAGCCAACATTGTACCCGTTCCGAAAAAGGACGGAAAAGTCAGAATGTGTGTCGATTACAGAGACCTGAACAAGGCTAGTCCAAAGGACGACTTTCCTTTACCACACATTGACATGCTGGTGGACAGTACAGTAAAATTCAAAATTTTCTCCTTCATGGATGGATTCTCGGGCTATAACCAGATCAAAATGGCGCCGAAAGACATGGAGAAAACTTCGTTCATTACCCCATGGGGTACCTTTTGTTACAAGGTAATGCCGTTCGGTTTGAAGAACGTCGGGGCAACCTATCAAAGGGCCATGACTACTCTGTTTCATGACATGATACACAAAGAAATCGAAGTGTATGTTGATGATATGATTGCAAAATCAAAAACAGAGAGTGAGCACGTTGAACATCTGTCAAAATTGTTCGAACGTCTAAGAAAATTCAAGCTCCGCTTGAATCCGAACAAGTGCATCTTCGGTGTCCATTCAGGGAAATTACTAGGGTTCATCGTCAGCCAGAAAGGAATTGAGGTTGATCCTGATAAGGTCAAGGCCATTCAAAAAATGCCTTCTCCGAAAACTGAAAAACAAGTCAGAGGATTCCTGGGACGTTTGAACTACATCTCCAGATTCATATTCCTTATGACCGCCACATGTGCGCCGATTTTCAAATTACTAAAAAAGAATCAGGATTGCGTTTGGTCAGAAGATTGCCAAACCGCCTTCGACAGTATCAAGGAGTATCTGTTGAATCCTCCGATTCTATCACCTCCAGTGGAAGGAAGACCACTGATTATCCACCTCACAGTCCTAGAGGACTCAATGGGATGTGTACTTGGCCAACAAGACGAAACTAAACGGAAAGAGTCTGCCATTTACTATCTAAGCAAGAAATTCACTGACTTCGAGACTCGGTACACGATGCTTGAGAAAACTTGCTGCGTTTTGGCTTGGGCAGCCAAACGTCTTCGCCAGTAGATGATTCGTCATACTACTTGGTTAATCTCAGAAATGGATCCAATCAAGTACGTTTTCGAAAAACCTGCTCTTACGGGAAGGATTGCCCGTTGGCAGATGTTACTATCAGAATATGACATAGAGTACCACGCTCAGAAAGCCGTTAAGGGGAGTATTTTAGCCGATTATTTGGCTCATCAACCGATTGACAATCAGGAATCAATCGGGTTTGACTTCCCAGACGAAGATGTCATGTATCTAAAAATGAAAGATTGCGATGAACCGTTACCTAGTGAAGGGCCAAAACCAAGTTCCCAGTGGGGACTAATCTTTGACGGAGCAGTTAATCATTACGGAAACGGAATTGGGGCAATCATTGTTACCCCTCCTTCTAGCGCCACATTCCTTTCACTGCCAGACTTACGTTCAAATGTACGAAAAACGAGGCCGAATACGAAGCTTGTATTATGGGTCTCGAAGAAGCGATTGATTTAAGGATCAAAAACTTGGACGTATACGGCGACTCGGCTCTGGTTATCAATCAGATAAAAGGAGATTGGGACACATACCAATCAGGATTGATTCCTTACAAAGACTACGCAAGAAGGTTGCTACCTTTCTTTAATAGAGTCTAGTTTCATCATATCCCTCGTGAGGAAAATCACATGGCTGATGCATTAGCCACTATCTCTTCCATGATTAGTGTAGGTCAATGGAATGGCATCCCTAAGATCGACATCATGCGCCTTGAACGGCCCACTTACATCTTCACGATTGAAGCAGTCATAGACGACAAACCTTGGTATCACGATATCAAATGCTTCCTTCATAAATAAGAGTACCCACCTGGGGCATCCAGGAAAGACAGGAAAACCCTCAAAAGATTGGCTGGAAACTTCTTCCTGAGCGGTGAAACTCTCTATAAGAGAAATTTTGACATGGTCTTGCTCCGATGCGTCGACAGACCAGAAGCAGAAATGCTGATGAAAGAAATTCATGAAGGGTCCTTTGGCACTCATGCCAACGGACATACAATGGCGAGAAAAATTCTCAGGGCAGGGTACTATTGGTTGACCATGGAATCCAACTGCTACAAGTACATGAGGAGGTGTCACAAGTGTCAGATATACTCCGACAAAATTCATGTACCGCCATCACATCTCAAAGTTCTTTCTTCCCCGTGGCCTTTTTCTATATGGGGAATCGACATGATTGGCTTGATTGAGCCCAAGGCTTCAAACGGACATCGATTCATCCTGGTAGCCATTGACTATTTCACCAAGTGGGTCGAAGCAGCGTCATTCGCCAACGTAACCCGACAATTGGTGGTCCGATTTATCAAAAACAATATCATCTGCCGTTATGGTGTTTCGAGCCAGATCATTACTGATAATGGATCTAACTTAAACAATAAGATGATGAAAAAGTTGTGCGTAGAGTTCAAGATTGAACACCATAACTCATCTCCCTACCGACCCAAGATGAACAGAGCGGTAGAAGCGGCTAACAAGAACATCAAGAAGATCATTCAAAAGATGGTTGTAACCTACAAAGATTGGCACGAGATGCTACCCTTCGCTCTTCACGGTTATCGCACATCTGTCCGCACTTCAACAGGGGCTACCCCTTTCTCTCTAGTATATGGCATGGAAGCAGTGCTCCCGATAGAAGTAGAGATCCCGTCAATCCGAGTATTGATGGAAGCTAAGCTCACCGAAGCTGAATGGTGTCAAGGCCGACACGACGAATTGAACCTGATCGAAGAGAAGCGAATCACGACACTATGCCATAGTCAGGTGTATCAACAGAGAATGAAGAGGGCGTTTGACAAAAAGGTCTGACCTCGTGTCTTCAGAAAAGGAGACCTCGTGCTCAAGAAGATACAATCATTTCTCACTGATTCTCGAGGCAAATGGACCCTAAATTATGATGGCCCCTATGTGGTCACGAAAGCTTTCTCAGGCGGTGCCATGAGACTTACAACCATGGACGAAGAGGAATTTGCGTACCCCACGAATGTTGATGTAGTCAAGAAATACGTCGCCTGAACTAAAAAAAAACATCTCGGTGGATTGAAAACCCGAAAGGGCGGTCCAGGCAAAAGTTAGAGACAAAATAAAAAAAAATCATCCCGGTGGATTGGAAACATCAAAGTACAATCCAGGCAAAAATTAGGGATAATGGCAAGTAACTATGTTCAACAGAGGCAAGTCTCTCAGCAGCAGCAGCAGTTACATCACCTGTCAGAAAACTCCAGTCAAGGTCATCTTCGATAGAAGCTCAGGGTGTCCCGAATTCAAAGTTGGTAGAAGGATAGTGGTCGTTATGTTTCAACGTAGCCCTTTTCCCTGTAAATTACCATTTTCAAACTTTGTATATACCCTTTGGAATCACGCGTTTGGCTGATCTCCATCTTATCAATAAAATTTGAGCCTTTATGCTTTTGTTTGTAATTATTATTTGTTTTAGCTTTACAAAACGACATTTTAACATGATTAACGATTCTTGAAATAAAACAAAAATGAACTTACTTGTTAAAACTTTTTCTGCTTTTAAAATAAAGATGGCAATTTCTTTTGACTGTTAAACATCAGAAGAACATCGACCGCTTCTCCAGAAGTAAGCGAACTTCAAAGTGCTGAATCAAAGTACTCCTTCTAATCCAGTACGCCTGAATGAAGGGATCAACTGTGTCAGAGACCTTGTTTCGTCTGACACGCCTCGGCCAAGTTCTTATCTCCTAAGCCCGATCAACGGTATTCCCCGCAGGGACTATCTCTCCTAAGCAAGGTGGAATTGCTATTCTGAACCAACGGTACTTGTTCGCCCCGCGATGGCCGAGTATCCAGTCGTGTTCACCTACCAGTTTATATGTCGCGTCAGTTTTGTCAGCATAAACATACATACATCATGCATTTGATTTGCATTCATTTTATATTGCATCACTATCACTCTAGTCGGTCTTGTCCCCTAGTGATAACAATTTTCTCAATCGAGTTGTCAGCCCTTTCCTCGTCAGGAAGTGTTACGTCTGAATAATCTCTCTCTTCCAGTTTTATTTCTGGATTGAAGTTGGGTCCTCGACCACTTTGATAACTTGAAGCTCTGAAAGACCAGAGAACGTTCAACAAACATCACTCTTCGCCCTTGAAGATGTTATCCTTACTTTCCCGGATTAAGGAAAATCCACAGAGAAAGCCTCCTAATCAAAGATTCGGCAGTATAGCTGCCTTTCTCCGAAAGACCACTGATGAAAAGGTCATCGGCACCTCAAAATTGGATCCCATCATATGGCATTTCTCCGAGAAGATCTTCGAGAAAAGTATGATGTAAAGACCCCAAGCGACAGCAGTCTCCCAAGAGACTCACTTTCCCCAGTAGAAACAAATGGCGTCTCCAATAGAGAAGTTTGTGCACCTCTACAACTCAGACGACTGGGTTCCCCAGCAAGTCTGACATCAAAACTTTTTTCGTCAAATGGCATCTCCCCAGGAAAATTCAGCGAGAAGTTTGAGGAAAACCGCTACAAATAGCGTCCCTTATCAATAAACTTTATTGACAAAAGAAACTGAGACCAGTTCCTTGGTAGGAAACCAAGAACGATGGGAAGTTTATATCAGAAACTGAGACCAGTTCCTTGGCAGGAAACCAAGAACGAGGGGAAGTTTATTTCAGAAACTAAGACCAGTTCCTTGGTAGGAAACCAAGAACTAGGGGAAGTTTATTTCAGAAGCTAAGACCAGTTCCTTGGTAGGAAACCAGGATCGAGGGGAAGTTTATTTCAGCAACTAAGACCAGGTCCTTGGTAGGAAACCAGGATCGAGGGGAAGTTTATATCAGAAACTGAGACCAGTTCCTTGGCTGAAGACCAGGATCGAGGGGAAGTTTGCCTTTTCTAAGCATCATTGCTTAGCAAAAGAAGATGAATGCGCAAGCTGCCATTCATAGCCATCAAAATTTTGGGTATTCCAATATTTAATCCTCTTGCACCCCGAATGCCCGAATACCTTCGTCATGCAAATCATCATCACAATATGGAGGAACCATAATACTTCATCAGTCTCCCCAAAGATGGGTGAGCATCCACTACAATCAAAATTAGGGTTTCAAGCCCTCTCTGAGTGCTTAGACAAAGGATCAATCAAGGAATGGCATGATCTTCAACTTTTCTAGCCTCTCAAATATCCACAATGGATCAAGAGGACTCCCACTTCAAGGATTAAGCACAAGGTTGCTCCCTTCTAGGTGGATCAAGTCTCAAGATCGACAGTGTCACCAAATTAGGGTTTTGGTCGACCAGGGCCTCCAGATGGAAATGTTTCATCTGGGCACAAGCCAATGATCCAAAACATAACCTAATATACTCCATGGAACCTCATGGACCCAATCATCAAGTCAATTTTGCCTCAGGGGATGCATTCATCAAAAATCAGGAATTAGGGTTTCTTGACCAAATTCACCCCTAAGTTGGCTTTTAGGGCAAATCATGAGCCAAGACCTCAAAGGAGGGTTTGAAGGTCTCTAATGAACTATATTGATCCATTTGGGACAATGGATTGATCCAAGAAGCTTGAGCAACAAGTTTCAATTTCATCTGAACCACAGTTAGGGTTTTAAGGAAAAAGTCAACTGTAACTTTGACTTTTGACCAGGACATGCTCCCAAGCCCTATGACATGCATCAATATAACCTATGACACCCATGGAACATGTCCATCAAGTTTGATTTAGGTCAAGGACATGATTTCCTGAAGAATTGTACAGTTTGGAATTCATCTGATAAAAAGTCAACTGTGCACAAAAGTCAACTTTGACTTTTTGAGATTTTTCACCAAAATGGATTTTCAACCCTAAAATGATGTTAATGTATGATTTGAATCATCATTCATCAAGAAAAAACAAGAAAAGTTGGATAACTTGTATAAGGGGTAACCATAAAAAACTTAGAAAATTTTCTAAGTTAAAAATAAAGTGACAAGGGTACCAACTTTGGAGGATCATAACTCCTAAACCACAAAGCCATTTTTCCTCATCCAAAGATGGATTTGTAGCCCTCATTACCCTCTACAAAAACTTCAACTAGACCTAATTCCAATTCCTCATGGATTTTGAGTTATGGAGTGATCAAAATCAAGAGAAAACACTTTGTTCCAACACTTAGTGAAAATTTCACTAAGTCAGATTTTGCCTCACTTTTGGCCAAATGTAGGGGGATTTTTCATTTGGATTCAAAAGAGATCAAAACCAAACATGTTCAAACAGTTGTTGTATCATGTAAGGGCTTTCCAAAATGGTCAAGAACATTACCAAATTCAACTTACACCATGAGATATGACATTGGCAAGTTGCCTTGCTGAAATCTGTCAAAGCCAAGGCAGAATTTGCAATTTTGCTCGATTTGCCAAAATCAACCAAATTCAAATGCTCCTATCCACTTGGACACATCTGAGGATTGAATCTAAAGGGGACAATCACTGAGCCAAGCCTCCAAAGTCCATGGAACAAGAAATAGCATGTTGAACCTAGAATGGCCAAAATAGGGACAAGACTCCAAATTTGGATTGAAGCATTCAATGGAAGCATCAAGGTGGCATGGACTGAGCCATTCTCATCTGAAATCAGTCAAGACTTATCCAAGACCAAGGGAACCACAGCCCTGTGCCCTAACCTCTAGTTAATGGCTAGAGGAGACTTGCATTTCCATTGGCCAACATTTAACAAACACCTGCTCTAGTTGCCATTCACTGTGGATCCCAAAACAAACTTGCTCTACTATAAATAGAGCTCAATTGTGTTCAGTTTGAGTACACCAAAGCCATCAAACAGATGCTTTCCTCAAAATCTCTTCTTTCACTCCAATTTTGCCTTCTAAGGCAAGTCACTATCGGGTTTTGAGTTTGAGAGCTTTTCCAATCAAACCAATCACTCACACACCTCACATACATCATATAGAAGTGATCCAAACACTCACATAACATCTGTAACACAGATTTCACAAAATCACCAGCCAATTGCTCAAGTTCTTGACAGTTTTGCAGTTGAGGTGCCATCTTCAACTCCAAACCATTTCAATCCATTCCAAGCACTCAGACACATCACTTGGCACCTAGGGAAGCTATCCACATCATTGGAACCAAGCTGTAACACCTCCAACACAAATCACGATCACCAGCTGCAAGTGGTAAGCATGAGCTCTTCTAACTCTATGATCCATGCAATTTTTGCTGCACAATAATTTGGCCATATGTTCATAATCATGCATGGAATGTTTCCCCTCAATTAATTACATTGTTTGAATCGTGTATCAAAAATCCTAGCCTTCACGTAGAAATTAGGGTTCTTGAGGTTTCTTTGTGATTTCATGTTTTATGTTTAATTTAAATGAAATTAAGTGTTATAGACATGATCGTGAGGTTGAAACGAGCATAATGATATGTGGATTACATGATATGGTTAAGTATTCAGTGAGATTAGAGAGAAAATGCAAATCTGGGAATCTCAGAACACGCGCGTGTTCTTCAGCTTGTTCTTGGCGCCTTTTTTTCAAATTCAAATATTTGAATTTTGTGATTTTATTTAATTGATTCAAAAATTAATTTCTCTCTGAGTTTTAATGATTTTGAGTTGATTCTTTTTTTAATAATTCACAAAAATGTTAAAATATTTTATTTTATCAAAAAATCCCAAAAATATTATTTATTTCATATAATTGATATTATTGCAAAGAATTAATATTTTAATTGTTTTTGACATTTTAAATATTTTTTTCACATTGATTTTGCAACTTTTAATGCTTTCTAATTATTTTGTAGGTCAATACTTAATTTTTGAAGCATTAATCCAAGATCACAATTTGTTTTCCATATGTTAAACAATTTTAATCATTTTAATTGAATTTTTATTCAATTAAATACATTTTTGAAAATAAATTAGGGTTTTTGGATTAATTCAACCCTCATAAATCATTTTCAAAACACTTTGGTCCTCTAATAGAGTGTAAGACCCAATCCTTTTTTGACCAAACCATTTTTTGGGCCTCAGTGTATTGTATAAGTTCCGATACCGTCAAAAACAAACGGCGCGATCGTCGCCCTTTTGAAAAATAACCTTTTGGGCCTCTCCTTGAGCTATAAGACCCCATTCAAAGCTTTTTGGGCCTCTAATAGAGTGTAAGACCCAACCCCCTTTTAACCAAAACATTTTGGGGCCTCACTTATTGTATAAGTCCCTCTGCGTTAAAAGGAAACCTCCGCGCGATCGCCATTTTAAACGAAAAATCATTTGGGCCTACCCTCGTGTTATAAGCCCCACTATTTTTCTTTAAACTTTTTGGGCCTCTTGAGAGAGTGTAAGACCCAACCCACTTGTACATAAAACCTTTTTTGGGCCTCAGTCACTTGTATAAGTCCCTCTGTACAAATTCAAACAGTGCGCTCACTGATAAAACTCGGGGCCTCTCCTTGAGCTGTAAGCCCCAAATATTTCTTTTTCAAAGCACTTTCTCCTTTGATTTTGAATATACTGTTATTTTTAATCTTTCTTTGTTGAACAACTAACCAAACAGCATGGAAGCTCTACAACCGAGTAAGTGTTTATTGCTTTCATTTACCGCTTTCATATACATATAACTGTATTGTGGGGCTGTTTCACTGTAAGTCTTCTTTCATAAACTCATATCAACTGTGTAATAATAGTATATATATTTAGAGTTTTCCCGGCAACTACGTCTAGAACTAGGTGACGCCGTTTCGTTTATTCGTAGAAATAGACAACTAGATCCCCAATAGGATCACCAGATACAGTCTTCTCTTCGGCTGTCCTCATTAGAAATTGTCATGAAACTCTACTCCAGAGATGAATGTATGCTCCGTGAATGGCATCTTTGAGTTTCTTCCAAATTCTCGGACTTTCCTGACTTTGATCTATTCTCGGTGAATAGCATTTCCTTGAATTTCTCGGGGTTTGGGGACCCACGGGCTTCTTAAAAGCATCGGTCTCCTCTTGGGCATCGTACAAGGACCCACAGGCTTCCTAAAAGCAACCCCGCCTCCTCTTGGGCTTAGTACTAGGACCCTACGGCTTCTTAGAAGTATTCACAGCCTCCTCTTAGGCTTCGTATAATGATCTCTTCCTCCGGGAATGATAGCCTCCTCTTGGGCTTCGTACAAGGACCGATCGGCTTCTTAAAAGTTTCCAGCCTCCTCTTGGGCTTCGTACAAATTGTCCCGACGACCTCCTAGAGGTATAGGAACAAAACTTAGTGATCTGCGTAGAACAGACCTTTCATAGAGTCTACTACTGTTTCTCAAAGCACAGTATAAAAGATGACACTCTAGACTTGGACAATCTAATCTCCTTGAGTCTCAAAGACATTCTCAAGTGACCCCTTCGTTAAATAGGAAGGAAACCCGTAGACTCGGACAATCTTAATACCCTTCGGACTTCCCGCTTCCGTAAAGAACAGGAATAACCCAGATCCTTGAATCCAATCCATGAGTACAGTGTTGCTCATATAAGAACTGATTTTCTCTTTAAAATCGGTATACTGGACCTGTCACTTAACTGAAACAGTAACCACAACCTCTCTTGGGCTTTGTACAATGATTCTCCCCAGCAGAGTCAAACAATGTTTAGCCTCTCTCTCGGGCTTTGTACGAGACACATAAGAGACTCCATCGTTGAGTCAATTACCTCTTTCGCCTCCATCTCGGGCTTTGTACGAGATACAAAAAGGTTCTTATTGAGCCAAATAAACAACAGCCTCCATCTCGGGCTTTGTACGAGATACAAAAACTCTCTTGTTGAGTCAATTAGCTTCCATCTCGAGCTTTATACGAGATACCGAAAGATTCCCTCGTTGAGTCAAAACCTCTTAGCCTCCTCTTAGGCTTTGTATAAGAAAACCACTGGTTAATCTAATTAACCTTTTAGCATCAAAGTTGTGCCTCGCTCACAGTACACAAACATCAACAACTCCTTCCCCTCCATCTAATCGCTGTAAGCGACAAGCCTCTAGATCATCTACATCCATGTCACTGTCCCTCTTTTAGCATGAGGAATTCCTAAGGAAAGATGGCATTGCTCTAAACTGAGTTAAAGTCTTCTCCTTCAGGTTAAAATCCCCTATAAAGGAAATTATGGCATTGCCGGATTCACACATCCCGGTTAAAGTAATCCTCCTTTACAGTCAGTCACCCAACAGTTGTGACATACAACCCCCCTCTTTAGAGATGACAAATTCTCTCTAAAGTTGAGACCTTTCAGCTTCATATCTTGGGCTTTGAACAAGATACAAATAAACCTTTCAACTTCACATCTTGAGCTTTGAACAAGATACAAACTACCTTTTTCGCTTCACGTCTTGGGCTTTGAACAAGACACCAAAAACAACCATTTCCTCCCATAGAATAGGAGGAACTACGAACGCTCTGATTTCCCTGTTACGGTAAATGGGAATACGTAGGCATAAGATCGAAAGAAAAGATCTTAGCGAGCACACTAAACAAAAACCCAAATCCCATATTCTCATATCTACCAAAAGCATCAGTCCTAACATCCTTAACCCTCGTTCCCCGCCAGAAAATCCAAGAAAGAGAGAAAACCGTACAAGGCCCCCCCACATTGATAGCATTCGTAACCTAATAGACCGCTGTTTAAACTCAGTATGCAAAGCAGGGTTAATTGGAGACATTTATTTCCCTTCCTTCATCAGCTTTAATAGGATAAAAAATGAATCGACCTGTAGTTTAAGCTCAACCGCAGAGAGCGACCAGTGCTTAAGAACCGCGTCCAAAATCGCTCGCTACAATATTGTGTTTGGTGGGATGTCGGATGAAATGGTCCAACATTTTGTCAATCAAATGCAATCTGAATTTGAGATGAGCTTGGTGGGTGAATTGGCCTACTTCCTTGGATTACAAGTCAAGCAGATGGAAGACTCCATTTTTATTTGTCAGAGCAAATATGCGAGGAACATTGTGAAGAAGTTTGGACTGGATAATGCCAAGCATAAGAGGACTTCTGCTCCCACTCATTTGAAGTTATCCAAAGATGAAAAGGGAGTGAATGTTGAACAAAGTTTGTATAGGAGTATGATTGGCAGTCTGTTGTATCTTACAACAAGTAGGCCAGACATCACTTTTGCTGTTGGTGTGTGTGCTTGTGTTGCTGCAGTAGTTGAGGGAGAGAATGTGGAATGTTGCTGCTGTTGAGGGGGAGTTTTGCTATGCTGCTATGATGAGTTGTTTGTTGTACTGAGTGTTGTATGCAGCTGAAGGGGAGTGCTGCTATGCTGGATGTTTTTTTTGCTGTGTGCTGCTGGTGTTTTCGCTGCTGTCTGATATATGGATATTTTTTGCTGCTTGTGCTTCTTTACAAGTCTTTTTGTGTGTGTAGTTTTAGCCAAAATAAGCCAAAGGGGGAGATTGTTATTTCTGTTCTTTTTTGGTTGGCATTTATTTTGCTAAACCTATTATAGCAGCAAGATGTTGAATCTTAATGTTCTAAGTGGCTGCTTTCAACATGTCGAATGAAGATGTCCCATACCAGCTCATAGGACATCACATTGTGGATTCAGTTTTAATGCAGATTCTGTTACTATGAATTGTTACTGAATATTCTGTGAATATTTTATTATCCTAGGTGGCATCCAAAGCATTTTTGGATTTTGGTTATTTGTTGGTTTTTCGGATTTGCTGCTGTTTCTAATTATGGAGACATAATAGGAAACTTTGGATTGAAGACCTATTTTGTTGGAGTTAATTTTGCAGATTTGTGAGCAGTCTATTTGCTGCGTTTTTGAAGCCCAATTCAGTCCAGATTAATTGCTATATATTGACTGATGTAAACCTAGTTTTAGGTGTGGAACTTGTGTTTTGTTAGGGTTTTGGAGTGTATTTTTTAGCCTAACTGGTATCATTCTGATAACAGTATAAGGACTGATTTTTGTGTTGTAAGTTCTGTCAAGTTACTCATAAGCTTTTAAGCATTGAGTTTCTTGTGTGTCAATTCTCATAAGTTGTGAAGTATTGAGAATTGTGTGTTTTGAAAGTGTGACTTTCGGTTTGTTCCTTGTGTGGAAAGGTACCAATCACGGGCTGTGGTTGTAGAGGGATTTGAGGAGGGCCTCATACCTAGGTGAGTCTTAGGTAGAAGTCATAGGAAGGGTAGTGATTAAGTGAGCGGATTGTAACCGGGTGTGTGGTTGCTGTATGATCTGTGAATTGATACTATCGTATATTGGTTTCGTCCCTGGCTTGGTAGCCCCCAGAGTAGGATTGTTGATCTGAACTGGGTAAACATATCACTGTGTTTTTTACCTTCTGCACTGTTATTTTTATTGTTATCTTGTTCATTGTGTTGGATATCAGTGTCTCAACATCTGTGTAGGACATCTGATATCTGTGCCAGAATTTCACATATCCTTTTAAATACTTGTCATATATCAACTGTATATATACTTGTATATTTACTTAGAGTTTTCCTCGGCAACTAGGTCTAAGAACTAGGTAAAGCCAGTTGGTCACTCTTTAATACAGACAAGACTAGATCCCCATAGGATTTCCAGATACAGTTTTGCCTTCTCTTGCGCTTAAACAATATGGAACAAAAAGAAAGGCATTATTCCCGGTGAAACTTTTCTCAGACTATCACTATTAGAAATTGTCAAAGAAATTTATTCCCCAGAGAGGATTAATTCTCGGTGAAACCTCTCTTGAATTTCTTCAAACCCTAGAACTTTTCATTAAAGAAAAGATTATTCTCGGTGGAGTTTTTCTTGAACTCTTCTTAAGTTTGGACCCACAAGCTTCCTAAAAGCATCCCCGCCTCCTCTTGGGCTTTGTACAAGGACCCTCCAGCTTCTTAGAAGTTCTCATGCCTTTTCTTGGGCTTAATACAAGGACCCTGAAGACCTCTTAAAGGTATAGGACAGAACTTAGTCATCCTTTGCTAGAGCAGTCTTTCTTGAGTCAAAACCTCAGACTAATTTAGGGTTGATTCTCATCCCTTAAAACACCAGCCTCCTTTTGGGCATCGTACAAAGATAAACTCTTCTATACCAGTAGACTTGGACAGTCTAAATCTCCTCTTGGATCTCAAAGACATTCTCAAGTTCCTTACAAACTCTCTCCGGATCTAAAACTCAGTCTTTTATCCTAAATTATCCCCAGCCAGGGTCAGCTTACTATTGGTATAACACTATCCCAAATCAGAACCTCAAGGCATCTGATATCCCAACCCTTCTGTAAACCCTCAGCAAGAGTTGATTCTTCATTTGGACCTGCCTCTGGATCTCAATAATCCTCAGCAAAGATAGCCTCCTCTTAGGCTTTGTATAATGATCCTTCCTTCCCTCGACAAAGTTAGCCTCCTCTAGGGCTTTGTACACTGATTTCCCCATCTGAGCTAACCTTTTCAGACTCTCTTGTTGAGTCAATCACCTTTCAGACTCTCTTGTTGATTCAATCACTTTTCAGACTCTCTTGTTGAGTCAATCACTTTTCAGGCTCTCTTGTTGAGTCAATCACTTTTCAGACTCTCTTGTTGAGTCAATCACTTTTCAGACTCTCTTGTTGAGTCAATCACCCTTCAACACTCTCTTACTGAGTCAATCTTTTTCAGCCTCCTCTTAGGCTTAGTATAATGATTTCTCCTAGTAGAAGTTACCCTCCTCTTAGGCTGTGTATAAAGATTTCTCCAGCTTGTTCAGCCTCAATCTTGGGCTTCGTACAAGACACCATATAAGCACTCTCTTGTTGAGTCAGTCATCTTTTTTAGCCTCAAACTTGGGCTTTGTACAAGACATATATAAGCTTTCTACAACAAAGTCAAAATCTTCGTAACCTTCTCTTAAGCTCTGGATAAATATCTTCCCCAGCGGATTCAATTCCTCCCTGCCTTCTTTTAGGCTTTGAGATATAAATTCCCCTAAGCAGAGTGAATTCTGTTTTCAGCCTCAATCTTGGGCTTTGTACAAGATAGATAATACTCTCCAGCAGAGTCAAAATCTTTTCAGCCGCAATCTTGGGCTTTGTACAAGACACCTAAAATGTCCTTAGCCGAGTCAGTACAATCTTCTTTTTAGCCTCAATATTGGGCTTTGTACAAGACAGATAAAGATTTCTTTCCTACCGAGCCAGTCTTCTTTTCAGTCTCAATCTTGGGCATGGTACAAGACACATACAAATCCTCCCCAGCGGGGTCAAAATCTCTTTTAGCCTCAATCTTGAGCTTTGTACAAGACAGACAAAATATTTCCCCAGAAAAGTCAAACTTTTAGCCTCCTCTTAGGCTTTGTATAATGATATCCCCCAAAGAGTCAATTTCTTTTAGCCTCAATCTTGGGCTTTGTACAAGACAGATAAATATTCTCTCGTTGAGTCAGTCTTTTCCAGCCTCCTCTTAGGCTTTGTATAAGGACTTCCCCAGTGGAGTCAATCAATCTCTTAGCTTCAACCTTGGGCTTTGATCAAGGCACACAAAAGTCAACGTCCCCTCAGAGAAAATCAAAATATCTCTGTAGGAAGACATTTCTCTGTGGTATCACATATCAAAATAGATAACTCAAAACAAACATTAATCTCAGATAACTAAGTGGCACACTTGTTGATTCAAATATCCAAGTTGTCGTCCATCTTTTATCCTGGCAAATCCTCTCTTTCATCTAATTACTGTAAGCGACAAGCCTCTGGATTATTTACATCCATGCCACTGTCCCTCTCTTAGCATGAAAGATTCCTAAGGAAAATGGCATTGCTCAACACTGAGTTAAAGTTTTCTCCTTCAGGACAAATCCGCTATAAAGGAAATTATGGCATTGCTGAATTCTCATATCCCAGTTAAAGTAATCCTCCTTTATAATCAGTCACCCAACAACTGTGGTAAACAAACAAGATGTTTTCCCTTTAGAGATGACAAGTTCTCTCTCAGTCAAACCCTTTCGCTTCAATCTTGGGCTTTGAACAAGATACAAATACTACTTTTAGCTTCAATCTCGGGCTTTGAACAAGACACCAAAACATCATTTTCCTCCCTTAGAATATGAGGAACTACGATTGCTCTGATTTCCCTGTTTCTTTAAACGGGAATACGCAGGCATAAGATTGCGAAATCTTAGCGAGCATACCACTAAAAAAAAACTCTAGGTCCTGTAACTTCATACCATTCAAAAAAGCTCTAGGTCCATTACCTTACCAAAACCTCGAAAAACCCAAACATTAACAAAAAATACTCTCTCTCTCATATTTCCCAAGAAACTTTCCCAACCCATCAACAGATAAACACCATCAAGTACAAAGCAGAACCTAAAATTAACAACATGTGGATAACCACATATAGGATGGGTAACTGACAACTCCCCATTGTATAACCTGACCCCGAACTCCCCGAATCTCTTTAAGCATTTGTTCATTTAAACATTCGTGTGCAAGGTTAGTTTTAGATAGCTTCCCTTTCCCTTCCAGCTTCACGGGATAAATAAGAAATCAGAAAGTAGCACCTCTTCCTCCTACCATTGCGGTGAGGAGGAACCCACAATTCTGCAATAAGGTGGTTGCGTCACCGACAAACATCGCACGCTACATCACCCATGGCTAGCAAATTTACATTCGAAGCACTTGATAAAACTTTGTAGGACGTAATGAGTAATTACATCAATTCAGATCAAGTTTTTGGAGGAAAGGTTGTGGTTTTTGGTGGAGATTTCCGACAAATATTGCCTATTGTCCATAGAGGAAGTCGATCTGATATTGTGCACTCGGACATCAATGCATCCTATATTTGGGATTCTTGCGAGGTCTTGACTTTAACAATGAACATGAGACTGCAAGGAGGTCTAACTATTAAAGAAAATCATGATATTGCTGAATTTTCTGAATGGCTATTGAAACTCGGAGAATGTAAGCTTTCAGAACCTAATGATGGTTACGCTGATATTGACATACCTCCTGATATGCTAATCATGTATTTTGATGACCCAATTGTTGCCATTGTTGAGAGCACATATCCCGCTTTCATGGAAAATTATAAAAGTTATGATTACTTGAAAAGTCGCGCTATTTTGGCTTCTACAATCGAAGTGGTCGACCAAATTAATAATCACATTCTTGATATGATGCCAAGTATTGATGTGTGATGCACTCTTAGTTTTTATTTCTATACATTATTTCACACTACATTTTTCCTTTTATCTTCCATACTTATTTCTTGTATAACTTCTTCTTATAGGGGCCACCAGAGATTATTATAGTTCAAATACCGTTGATCGATCAGAAATTCATGACAACAACATTATTGAGATCCTTAGCCTAGAATTCCTCAGCTCACTTAGGACTTCTGGATTGACCAACCATCACATTCGATTAAAGATTGGGACACCTATAATACTTATGCGAAACATTGATCAATCAGAAGGTTTATGCAACGGGACTAGACTTATTGTTACAAAAATGGCTAACCATGTTCATGAAGCTGAAATCATGGGAGAAAACGCACATGGAATGGTCATTCACATACCAAGAATGGATATGTCATTGTCCCAATAACCTTGGCCGTTCAAACTGAACATGCGACAATTTCCTATCATTGTTTCGTATGCCATGACAATCAACAAATCTCAAGGGAAATCGTTGGATTGTATGTCCCTAGAGATCTTTTGAGTCATGGACAGCTTTATGTTGCAATATCAAGGGTAACAAGCAAGAAGGGTATTAAAATATTGATACACAACGAGCACAACATTGCTAAATCAACAACATCCAACGTCGTATACAAAGAGGTTTTTAACAATGTTTAGTAAGTGACCATATATACTCTATTACATTCAATACAATTTAGGGGGTTATTCATAACTCTTTTTAAAAATTCTATTTCGTAAATTTCATGTCAATCGTGTCGTTTAGCATTCATATCCTATTTTACATTATACTTTATTAACATTAATTGTTATGCTATTATTGGAATACTTTGACAATAACGCCTTCATCTTTTGCATTGTACATATACCACTCCATTGCCAGCTACTGGACGTGGCTATATTTTTTTGCCCTCAACTGCTTCCATTTCTGTATCTTACCGAACCTGTCATTTTGTTTCATTTTTTATGTGTATTCTGCCTGCAACTCACACCCCGTTTCCACCTCGCGGACGATTGCTATTTAGTTATTTCCATGAAACATGTGCCCTCCATTTATATGGTTTTCGTTATTATATGTCTTTAACTTTTTCGGACGCCGTATTGCCGATATATCCTCTTTGGTTGCCTTTATTTCAATTCACTACTACAAAACGCTAAAACAACAACGCCAGGCTTACAACGCATCCTTTTACGCCGTTGTGATAGGTTAAAAATTTCGCGCCTAGGCAAAAGCCGAGTCATTTAATGACGGTTGACTTAAACCACCGTAGTAATAAATAAAATGTAGCAAGCTTCGATTCCCTGCAACTACACGTTTTCCATTTTTTTAGAGTACATTTAGCGTGTGTCACTTAAGTCCATTACTTAAAAAATAAATTGTAAATGATTTTACAACGGTCAAGATGAACAACTGTAGTAATAAATAAAATGTAACAAGCTTCGATTCCCTGCAACACATTTTTTCCATTTTTTAGGATACATTTAGCGTGTGTCACTTAAGATTCCACTACGGTTTGTTTCTCCAACCGAGATTAAAAGCTTTACTGATAAATTAAAATAAAACTTATTCTGTATTTCTTTCATAAGATGCCCTAATCGAACAAGTGAGCCAGAGACGCCCTAACCTTTACCCTCTTCATATCCATTCATTTGGAGCTCAAATATTGACCGTCTTCATTCATTTGCTTCTTCAGCTTCAAAGTAAGGTACTCTTCAACATCTTCATTTTTTTTATTAGTTTATGCTCAAATATTGACCGTCTTCATTCATTTGCTTCTTCAGCTTCAAAGTAAGGTACTCTTCAACATCTTCATTACTTTTTTCTTGGTTTATGCTCAAATATTGACCGTCTTCGTTCATTTGATTCTTCAGCTTCGACGTACAGTACTCTTCAACATCTTCATTCCTTTTTTCTTTGTTCATATTGTATATGCTCAAGTCAGAATGAAATGTTTCATATGCTTTACGTTTAGTATGAGAGTACATCTTCATTGATTTTTTCTTTGTTCATATTGTATATGCATATGCTTGAGTTTTTGGATTAGATTTTGGTGTGTCATTCACATTATTATACATGTATAAATTTCTGAAATTGTAATGGATAATAGTTGGATGAAAGCTAATAGATTAGGTCCGGTTTATAAGAACGGAGTTTGTGAATTCCTTGAATACGTTGATAAACATCTTCCCGACAATAATGGTATCTTTTATTGTCCTTGTGTTGTTTGTGCAAGTATAAAAAATGGTACAAAGAAAGAACTACACAATCACCTTTCTTGTGATGGTATATGTCAAAATTATATAATATGGACGTGGCATGGTGAGGTGGATAATAAGGAAAGTCAGGCGTCACAATGTCAAAAAGTGGAGGAAGATGAATATATGGAAGATTAACTAGAGGATATGTTCCGTGATATTGGGGAATCTTCTATGAATGCTCATATTTATGATAATTTATGTAGTGATAAAGACACCCTTTTATATAAGGGATGCACAAAGTTCACACGGTTGTCGGCGGTGTTAAAGTTGTTTAATCTGAAGGCAAAAAATGGATGGTCGGATAAAAGTTTCACGGAATTACTTGAATTGCTACAGCAAATGTTACCAGAAGATAACAAATTGCCGGATCTTTGCTATGAGGCCAAGAAGATATTGTGTCCACTGGGTTTGGAGTATATCAAGATACATGCTTGCCCTAATGATTTCATATTATACCGGAAAGAGTATGAAGACTTGTTTCAATGTCCGAAATGTGGTGTGTCGCGTTACAAGCTGAAGGCTAACAATGGTGATGACAATGATCACTATGACAATGTTAGTAGAAAGCATCCTCCTGCTAAAGTGTTATGGTACTTGCCAATAGTTTCACGATTAAAGAGACTTTTTGCTAATTCGAATAACACAAAGAATCTTAGATGGCATGCAGATGAAAGGATTCGTGATGGAAACATTCGCCATATAGCTGATTTGTTGCAATGAAAGAAAATTGATTCGTTGTTTATGGATTTTGGAGTCGAGCCAAGAAACCTTAGGTTTGGGCTTGCCACCGATGGAATGAACCCCTTTGGTAATCTGAGCACTAATCATACTTCGTGGCTTGTTTTTCTCACTATTTATAACCTATCTCCTGATTGTACATGAAGCGCAAGTATATACTGTTAAGTATGATGATTTCTGGACCACGACAACCTGGTACGACATACATGTTTATCTAAGTCCATTAATTGATGATTTACGACTCTTGTGGGATGAAGGCGTTGAAGTTGATGATGCATATTCTGGGGAAAAGTTTAATATGCGTGCAATGTTATTTTGCACAATTAACGACTTTCCGGCTTACGGTAACTTGGCTGAATACAGTGTCAAAGGACATAAAGTGTGTCCTATATGTGAAGATGATACTTGTTATCACCAACTTGAGTTTGGAAAAAAGACCGTTTACCTTGGGCATCGAAAATTTCTAAAACCGGGTCATCCTTATCGTAGATTGCAAAAGGCTTTTAATGGAGAGCAAGAGTTTGGCGAGGCTCCTAAACCTTTAACCGGGGATGAAGTTTATCAACAGCAGGAACACATTAATGTTGTCTTTGGGAAGAGAGAAAAAGAAAAAGGTGGGAAGAGTGAAAAAGAAAAAGGTGGGAAGAGAGGAAGAGAAAAGGGGGCAGTTACGAAAAATATATGGAAAAAGAGGTCCATATTCTTTGATCTTCCATATTGGTCAAGTCTTGATGTTAGACATTGTCTTGATGTGATGCACGTGGAGAAAAATATGTGTGATAGTTTGATTGGCACACTTCTAAACATTCTGCGCAAGACTAAAGATAATAAGAATTCTCGTCTTGATATGGTGAAGATGGGTATACAAAAACAGTTGGCTCCAATAGAGAAAGGAAAAAGAACTTATCTGCCTCCAGCATGTCACACTCTATCTAAAAAGAAAAGAAGATGTTCTGTAAGTGTTTGCAAGGTATTAAAGTTCCGCAAGGTTACTCATCAAACATCAAGAAACTTGTATCAATGAAAGATCTCAAGTTAATTGGTTTAAAATCTCATATTTTCACGATCCTTGACTTGTGGAGTCCATGTTTGACAAAAAATGTCAAAAGTCAATCTTTGACTTTAATCAGCAGTTGACTTTTCTCAATTGAACTAGAATTCTTCAATCATCAATGAATCAAGCTTCTTGAACCAATCCAAACATATAAATGGACCAATATGATGTACTTGAGGGCTTTAAACCATGCCTTGAGGTGTGAGATCATGCCTTCCTAAAAAAGTCAACTTAAGGTTGATTTAGGTCAAAACCCTAATTTGGTGCATTAGGTGACTTAGAGCTTGTTGAACTTGAGTCTATGAAACTTTGCTCATGATTGTTGATGAAAGGATACTTTTGATCATATTGAGAGGTTAAGGATTACACAAGTCCTTGATTGTTCAACTTCTTGGGCTCTTGGTGCCAAAACCCTAACTTGTGATCAAATCAAAGCAAGGTACATATCTTTGTATTTCAAAGGGTTTAGTAATGCCTAAAACACACACATGAGATGATTGATGTTATGCCAAAATGGTGCAAATGAGGTGGAATCTTAGGGTCAAAAATTAGGGTCTGACACTACGTACCCTCATGTTAAATGAAGGATCAGAGTAACATAGTTCTTCTTAGAAATGTTGGTAAGTTGGTTGTTTGTTTTTATCTCTTAAAAAATTTTCATGCATCGAGGGAGGAGAAATGTTTTAATTTTGAAAAAAATGCCTCAATGCATAAGGGCACAAGACTTAATGTTTAGGTTGGTTGATTTGATTTTATCCCTTTTGATTGATTGCAAATATCCAATTATTTTTTTATTTAAGAAAATAACCCATAGTGATATATATATAATTATTTTAATATTAAAAATCAATAAACCTAAAGCCCATATCCCTTATCCCCGATTTGTTTTATCCCTAAACCCTAGAAATTTATCCTATCCCAAAATTACCCCAAAGGTTAACCATAAATCCTTAATTAATTATATTTTTTTATTCCCTCTTTTATTATTATTTATATTTATTGTGTAGATAAACTAATTATGTTTAATGGTCTCAATTATGTTTTACTAATCCAATGAAATTAGCCTTAACCCCACCCTAAAAAGTGTTGAGATATTAGATATAATCCAAGTTGTATTATGTGGCCCAAGCCCAAAGCTAATTAGTGTTTAGGGTTTGTTATTTAGTTTGTTATTTTAGTGTATATAAATAGACACTTTGTAATTTAATCTTTTTAATTCAATAATATTAATACTTGTTTCTTTATTTTCTCTCTTTCTCTCCTCACAAAAGTTGCCTCACGCACTAACAAATTGGAATCTAGGGCTCTAGTTAGATTCTTGATCGTGTTTTCAAGAATATCAAGAATCGCACGTCAGAGATCGTGTTTCCGTGATAGTGGGTTATTGTTGATCAATCGCTGCAAAGATGAATGATAATGAAAATTTACCAAACTCTCTTCCAACTCTTGACAGTAAGAATTAACTCTGATGGAGAAAACAAATGCAATCTCTATTTGGTTTTCATGAGACCCTAGAAGTGGTTATGAATGACGTTTTCGCACTTGGTGAAGATGCAACTGACGCATAGAGAACCACTCACAAGGAGACCAAGAAGAAGGATTGTAATGCGGCATTCTACATCCAATCGGCAGTTGATTTGACTAATTTCGACAAAATCGCTCATGCTGAATCAGAGAAGGAGGCGTGAGACATTCTTGTCAAGTACTATGAAGGAGGCGAGAAAGTTAAGGTTGTCAAGTTGCAAACTTTGCAACGACAATATGAATTATTGTCAATGGGAGAAATGAAAAGATTGCATGATATGTGTCGAAGGTGCAGAAACTCGTCCATCTCATGAAGTGTTGTGGTGAAACCCTAACTGATAAGATGATAGTTAAGAAAGTAATGCGTACTCTGACCTCTCACTTTGATCACGTTATCGTAGCTATTCAAGAATCCAACAATCTTGAAACCCTAAAACCGGAAGATTTGGTTGGCTCGTTGGAAGCACATGAGATTAGGATTGTCGAAAGAAGTTCAAGACTCGATACAAGCACTACAAGCTTAATCGTGGAAGAAGAATGGTGGTTCCAACAAGTTCAAAGGAAAAATCAAAAGACACAGGGCAAGAAGTCTTGGTCGAATCCTCACAAGAATAAGATCGATGATAGAACTTCTGAATCCTCGAAAAGAGGAGAAGGAAATTCCTATCAGAAAGAAAAAGTAGAGAAAAAAGGTGTGCAGTATTATAGCTGTGAAAAATGGGGTCACTTGGCCTAGCATTATTGGTACAGGAAAGACAAGGGTTCGATAAAAGACAAGGACGAAGGAGCAAACTTTGCACGTCAAGATTCAGATGATTTTGATGATATGGTGGGTATGGCTGCAGTTGCAGATGACCATGTCGAATCCAATATATGGTTCCTCGACTCAGGCTGCTCGAATAACATGACTTATTGAAAAGTATGGTTAGTATATTTTGACGAGTCGAAGAAGAGTAAGATCAAACTTTCTGATAATAGCTTGTTGCAAAAAGAAGGTACGGACAACATACTTATTCAAAGGAGTAATGGAGAAAAAGCCTTGATCAAAGATGTACTCTATGTTCCTGGAATTAAGTGCAATCCGCTAAGTGTTGAACAACTGGTCGAAAAGGGGTTCTCAGTGGTTATGAAAGATGGAGCCTTAGAACTTTTCGACATCCAGAATAACTTGGCCTTGAAATCTCCTCTGTCGAAGAATAGAACATTTAAGACCATGATCAATTTGACTGAGGTACAATGTCTGAAAACAGTTATCGATCACAAGAATAGTTGGTTGTGGCATTTGAGGTTTGGCCATCTGAACTTTAGGTCGGTAAATCAACTGATCACTCAAGATATGGTAATTGGTATACCAAGTCTTGAGACACCAGAAAAACTCTATGAAGGTTATCTAGTTGGAAAGCAGTCCAGGAAGTCTTTCGTTTCGACTATGCCAATGAGATCATCCTGCATACTCGAAGTTGTACATTCAGATGTATGTGGTTTTTTTTTAAGAGCATACCATTGGTGGAAACAAGTATTTAGTATTATTTTTTGATGAGTACAATCGAAAGCTCTGGATCTATGTGATCAAACAAAAGGAAGAAGCATTTGAAATCTTTAAGAGATTTAAGATACTTGTCGAAAACCAAGGTTAAAAGAAAATTAAAGTCCTGCGAACAAATGGAGATGGCGAATACACATCCAAGATATTTGAAGAATTATGTGCAAAACATGGTATTGATCATGAGATAACTGCTCCTTATACTCCTCAATATAATGGAATAGCAAAAAGAAGAAACATGACCATATTAGACATGGCGAGATGCATGTTGAAGCATAAGCATTTGCCAAAATCCTTATGGGGTAAAGCTGTTTCGATTGCTGTTTATATTCCGAACAAGTGCCCTACCAAGAAGCTGAAGAACAAGGTTCTTGTAGAAGTTTGGAGTGGAAAACAACCATCAGTGGGTCATCTGAAGGAGTTTGGCTCTATTTACTACAAGCATATTGCTGATGTTAGGAGAAGGAAGGTTGATAATAAGAGTGAACCTAGGATTATGGTAGGATATCATAAGACTTGAGCATACAGGCTGTTTAATCCAATTAATCAGAAGATTGTGATGAGTTGAGACATTGTTATTGATGAAAATTCCTCCTGGGATTGGAATTCTAGTAATGCAATTGACAAGCCACTGATGAGCTATCAATTCGACGAAGCAAGCAATGATGTCAAAGTCGAAAACATTGTTGATACTCTAGACAAAGAAGAAGTTGAAGCAGTTTCTGACACTCTCGACACAATCAAAGTCGAAGAGGATATGGCTGGCACAAGTCAGAGACCGCAATGAACTAGAGCTCGTACAACAAGACTTCAAGACTATGAAGTGGTTGGTGATGATGAAATCACAATAGGTAGGGAACTAGTTCATTTTACTTTACTTGCAGGTGTTGAACCAATCAATTATAGCGAAGCCTTCAAAGATAAACAATGGAAGTCTACTATGGCCGAAGAGTTACAAGCAATTGAAGTAAAGTGGGTGTTCAAGTTGAAGCACAATGTTGATGGGTCGATAGCAAGTCATAAGGCGAGATTGGTAGCTTGAGGATTTATCCAGAGAGCAGGACTCGACTACTCTGAAGTATTTGCACCTGTCGCAAGATAGGAAACTGTTCGACTAGTGGTGGCCTTGGTATGCAAGCAAAGCTGGTCAACATTTCACTTAGATGTGAAATCGGCATTTTTGAATGGTCCTTTAGATGAAGAGGTGTATGCCACACAACCTCTTGGGTTTGTGATTCAGGAGGAAGCAAGTAAAGTATACAAGTTGCATAAAACATTTTATGGTCTCAAGCAGACACCTAGGGCATGGAACAAGAAGATAGACTCATACTTGGTTGAATTGGGATTCATAAAATGCAAATATAAGTATGGTGTCTATGTTCAGGTTATGGCACAAGATATAACAATAATATACTTATATGTCGATGACTTGCTAGTAACTAGAAATAACTTTAAAAACTTGTCGAAGTTCAAAGAGCTGATGAAGAAGGAATTTGAAATGTCGGATCTAGGAAAGTTGCCATACTTCCTAGGCATGGAATTTCAAATGCCGAACAAGGCGTGATGCTACATCAAAGAAAGTATGTCAAAGAGATACTCAAGAGGTTCAGAATGGATGATTCAACTCTTGAATCTTAGTATATCAAACCAAATTTAAAGTTGGAGAAACATGGAGAGGAAGACAAATTCGATGCAACTTTGTTCAAATAGATTGTCGGATCTCTGAGATATGTGTGAAACAGTCGACCTGATATATGTTTCTCAGTCGGATTAGTGAGCAGATTCATGAGTGAACCAAGGGTGTCACACATGAAGGCTGCAAGAAGAATCCTGAGATACTTAAAAAGACCGACAAACCATGGAATTTTATTTCGCTGAGACTCTGAAAGCAAAGAAGCTATGGTTACTTGTTATTCAGATGCTTATTTGTGTAGTGATAAGGAATATCGAAGAAGTACTACTGGATATTTCTTTCAAGTATTTGGTGCCCCAATTTCACGGTGCTCGAGAAAGTAACATGTGGTGGCATTGTCATCCCGTGAGGCTAAATATATAGCAGGATTCTATGTTGTGTGTCGCAATTTGAATCAGATTTGTGCTTGAAGAAATGGAGGTCTAAGTGAAGAAACCTCTGGTGCTGCAGATCGGCAACAAGTCAGCCATAAATCTGGCGAAGAATCCAGTTTTCCATGGAAGAAGTAAGCACATCAAAACTAGATTTCACTTCTCAAGGGAAAAGGTGAATAGAGGTGAACTTGAAGTAAGACATTGCTCAAGTGAAGCACAGTTGGACGACATTTTCATCAAAGGATTAAAGATCAGCAGGTTCCTAACTTTGAAAAAGAAATTAGGAATTGTTCAGATCGACAATGATTAGGGGGTTTCGGCAACTTGGATTATAGGGGGGTATGTTGAGATATTATATATAATCCAAGTTGTATTATGTGGCACAAACTCAAAACTAATTAAGGTTTAGGGTTTATTATTTAGTTTTTTATTTTAGTGTATATAAATAGGCACTTTGTAATTCAGTTTTATTAATTCAATAATGTCAATCCTCGTTTCTTTATTTTCCCTTTTTCTCTCCTCACAAAAGGTGCCTCGCACTAACAAAAAGACTCTAATCAAACAATTGATCATACAATTTTTTTATTACTATTTTATTTTAATACCTATTTAATTATTAATTGTAATTAGATAATTATTCTAACTACTCCCTAAAGTTACCCTAATTAAAACCCTAATGTTATCCTAATTAAAACCTTAATATAATCATAAATTACAAAAGATTAAGTATTTATGGCCTTTGGAAATTTTTGTTATAAAAGAAATATTTTTGTATTTTTATTTGTGAATTATGAACCCTAATTGTCTTAACTAAATAATTAGACCCTAATTATTCTTATAAATCTTAAATTACCTTAACATTATTATAAAATATGAATATCAATTACTTACTTTTTTTTTGGGTTTTTTAATAATTAGACTCTAATTATATTAACTAATTTCTTAATTGATCCTAATAATAATAATAATAATTAATCTTATAATATCCTTAAATTCCTAATATTAAAATGCAAGACATTAATTTTTTTTTTGTTGTTGGTATTTTTCATATTATATTAACTCTAAATTAAATTAGTTATATTAATTTAAGCCAAGCTAATCACATTAATTATAAATTAAATTAATTAATTATAATTATTCTAATTAAGTATAAAGTATTAATTATTTATTTATTTCTTGGGATATGATATGAATTTTGTAAGACTTGTTTAGTGTTGTACGATCATTTTAGATTTCTAACGTTGAAAATATTATTGTGGAATTTTAAAAAATAGTTAATCATTTAGCGGCTTAATTGTCTATTTTTTAATAATGCTTCATGTGCGGACTAATCTGATTAACATTTTTTAGAGACTGAAATAATAATTTACCTATAAACCCATAATGGAATTTGAGTTGACTTTGAAACAAGTTGTGATTCTTGAATTTAAAATTTGAAACAATGGTATTGTTTGGATGATTATAGATTATGATATTTTATTTTTCAAAATAGGTTTATGATATTTGGTTTTAAAATAGGTTTATGTTGTTGGTTAGAAAAATAGATTTTTATGATATTTGTTAAGAAAGTTTATGATATTTATTTAAAGGTTGATTTTCTACAAGCATGCAAAGAATCTTAATATCCGAGGGTTTTACCTATTTCAAATTTATTTGTTTATTTACAGGGTGTCCTACCATAATTTTTACTCCTCAATATTCTACATCATTTGCATAAAATTCAACATCACATGTGTGTGTCTTTATGCATCACTAACCCATTGAAAATACAAAAATATGTGCTTTGATTGCTTGGTTCACTAGGTAGGGTTTGGACCTCCAAAAACTCAAGCAGATGAATTATTAAAGGATGTGCATCATATTCAACATCTCAAGCCTCTCATTCATTCATGATGATCAAGGGTTTCCCTCCATCAACTATCAAGTGCAAGATTGCATCATTTCAAACTTATCAAGCCTCAAGATCCTCAGTGCATTAAAATTAGGGTTTTAATCTAGTCAGGCTTACAGTTGACTTTTTCATTTGAGGATGATTCTATGCTTCAAGACATGATTCAAGGACCTTAAATGTACCTTTGGAGTCCATCCATAATGTTCAAATAGCCCAAGGGTTTGATTTTATTGAAGATCACAAAATTCAAGTTCACATGATGAAAAGTCAACCACCGATCAAAGTCATGTTTGACTTTTGACTTTTTTTTGTCAAACATGGGTTCCTAAAGTCGAGAATGATGATAATATGCGATTTGGATCATGATTGATCAAGAGAAATCAAGAAAAGTGGGGTTACTTGCAAAAAGGGCAACAAAGGAAAATTGAAAATTTTCTAAGTCACGAAATACAATGATTTTTGCTCATCTTGCCAAGGCCATAACTTCCAATCCAAGTAACCATTATGGATGGATTCTAAAGGTACATTTACGGTCCTTGAATCATGTCTTGAAGCATATAATCATCCTTAGATGAAAAAGTCAATTGTAAGCCTGATTGGATCAAAACCCTAATTTTAATGCACTGTGGATCTTGAGGCTTTATGAGCTTGAAATGATGCAATCTTGCACTTTATAGTTGATGGAGGGAAACCATTGATCATCATGAATGAATGAGAGGCTTGAGATGTTGAATATGATGCACATCCTTTGATAATTCATCTGCTTAAGCTTTTGGAGGTCCAAACCCTACCTTGTGAACCAAGCACAATCAAAACACATATTTTTGTATTTTTAATGGGTTAGTGATGCATAAAGACACACACATGTGATGTTGAATTTTATGCAAATGATGTGGAATCTTAGGGGGTAAAAATTAGGGTATGATAGATGCTTCTATTTAAGTTTCTCCTATCCGGAGATATGAAGATTCTCATCTTAGTCTTGACCAGACAAGGGAGGCTTAAATACAAAAATGCAAAATTTTGGTCCTTAAGAAGCCATAAAAGGTGATATGATATGAATGCACTTATGAATGCAGGATATGAGGCCTGTGCGAAATGATGCCACAGGAGACTAAGAACAGACTAAACCACTGGGGTATAACAAAAGAATTATCCACTGGGGAAAGAAAAATTGGGGGAAATGTTGTAACTCTATTGGGAGAGAGATAGCAATTCCACTAGGGAAAAGAATACAACTCCACGAGGGATAAGATTATAACTTTGACAATTGAACTTCCAATGTTAGAAAATGATTCAGTGCCTTACTTGACTAAGTAATCATACTTAGAAAGGTTAAATTAAACTTCCCCACGCTTCGGGTCGTAAGCCACGAACGGGTCACAGTTTTTCTTTATCAAGTCTTTCTCTTGAAAAAGGTAAAACTAAATTTCACCACGCTTCGGGTCGTAAGCCACGAATGGGTCTTAGTTTGTGAAATAAACTTACCCTCGTTTCTGGACATAAGCCATGGAACTGGTCTTGGTTTCTGAAATAAACTTCCCCTCGTTTCTGGACATAAGCCATGGAACTGGTCTTGGTTTCTGAAATAAACTTCCCCTCATTTCTGGACATAAGCCATAAAACTGGTCTTGGTTTCTGAAATAAACTTCCCCTCGTTTCTGGACATAAGCCATTAAACTGGTCTTGGTTTTTGAAATAAACTTCCCCTCGTTTCTGGATATAAGCCATGAAACTGGTCTTAGTTTCTTCTTATCAAGTCTTTCTCTTGAAAAAGGTAAACAGACAAACTCCTAAAAAGGTAATCGCTTCTTGAGTCTATAACTTCACCGGGTATCTTCAAAGAGATGCAGGTCAGTTAATTTTGTAAAACGGATTTCTCAAATAAAGAGAAAAACTTCTTGTAAGGATCTTCATCAAAATTCTCACAGGGATTCACTGGGGAGATTCCATTTGATGGAGAATTAACTTCGTCATACTTCTATTCGAGACTTCTTCGGAGAGATGCCATGTGACGAGAGAAAATTGTAGCAGACTTACTGTGGGAATTGCCATCAGCTGCAGTTTTGTTTTATATTGAGCAGATAAAACCACTGGTAGCAATTTATATCAAACAAACACTTGTGATAATCTTCAATAAGTTTCTCTGACGGAATCTTCCGGAGAGATAACCATTTCTTCAACATACTTCTCTTCGAGACTTCTTCGGGGAGATGCCATGTGATGTAAAAATGAGGATTCAACAATCAAACTTCTCTGTAAAACTTGTCTGGAGAAATGCCATTTGATAGAGAATAAGGACTCACAACAAACTTCTCTAGAGAGATGTCATTTGCTGGAAAAATATCTTCATCATATTTCCCTTCGAGACTTCTTCGGAGAGATGCCATAAGATGAAAGAAATTTTGATATGCTGATAGCTTCAACGAGGATAGACAAACTGCTCGAAAAGAGACTGCCATTTACCGATTCACTGGGAAATTCAGGGATAAAAAACAAGCTTCTCAAATAAAGAGATTGCCACTTGCTGTCAGGTGTAGATTCTAAGGCAGAATAAATTTATCTTGCTGGGGATCCTTCAACAGATTCTTTCTGGGGATGTAAACCACCTAAAAGGTGCAAAATAAATGCCCTTTTTATTCATAGATTCAAGTTATTAAAATGGTCAAAATACCAACTCAATCCAGGAATAAGCTGGAGAGATACCGTCAAACAAAATGCTAACAAGTGAGGAATGAACTCGAAGTGGGGATTTTTCCTATCCAAGTGTGGAAAGGATAACTAAATAAAAAACTCCATGAGGATTAAACTCAGTGGGGAGTTAGAAAGGATATACATTTTTTGCCTACGGTTGACCACTCTATTCGAGAGAGGAAACATTTCACTCGGGGATAAACACAACCAAGGTGAATTGAGTAAACATTATCGACAAATGCACTATGAACATGGATATGAATTCAATTATGCATGATATATGTATGATATGGATGTGTGTTATCTTTTTATACTGACAAAATAAGCGAAAGAGATATATTGACGATGAAATAAACATCACAATGTGACCGGGTACTCAGCCAGTCTCTTGGAAATATCACTAGAGATAAAACAAAGAGAGTCACCATTGGAACAAAGTCACACTGTAAGGCTTAAGTCTCTCTAGGGATAAGAAGATACTTTACTTAGGGAAAGGACCCAAACAATCTTCTAAACTCATTATCTTGTTCAACTGGGGATAAAACAACTCTGCGTTTTGCCAGGGAAAGAGAACCACACTCAGCTTGCATTCAAAAACTCAACTGGGGGATACCAAGTTTAATTCTTTACTGGAGAGCATCGGGTCCAAATTTTCACTATAGATATGAGATTGTATCTCCAACATATCAAGGTGTGGACGGAGTTAAAGATCCATCATTTTGGAGATGCCTTTGAAGGCAAATCACAAGAACATTCGATCCTGTATTTCGAGGTTTAATCATTCTTGGAGCAACTGTTGATATTCCTTCTGATGTCCACAAATCAAATGAAAGTAAACACAATCATTCTTAAAAGCAAAAAGAAAAATTTTAACTTTTTGTTTCAAGAATTTTTATCAAAGTAAAAATGTCATTTTGCAAGATGTAAATAAAATAAGAGTTGCAAAAAAATGGGCAAAAGCTCTAATTTTATTGATAGAATGGTAACCCGCAAATGGCGTGATTCCATGGATTATTACAAAGTGGAAAATGGTAATTAAAGGGAAAGGGCTACATTAAAATATAATGACTGATTTCTCCCTAACAACTTTGAATTTCCAATGTTCTTTGAGCTTCTGGCGAAGGTGATCTTGATTGAGGACTCTTTGATAGATGCAGCTTCTTTAGATGATCCAATCGGGTCCGATGTAGTTACTTTCCTTAATCCCTAACTTTTGCCTATACTGCCTTTTTAGGTTTTTAATCTACCGGGAGGATTATTTTCTATTTATGTCTCTAATTTTGGCCTGGACCGCCCTTTCGGGTTTTCAATCCATCGAGACGCTCTTTTTTGCCTAAGTCGCCCTTTTGGGTTTTCAACTTAGCGATATGTTCTTTTATTTTTGTTAGGCGAAGTATTTTTTGAATGTATCGACATTTGTAGGACGAGTGAACTCTTCCCCATCCATACTCGCGAGAATTAAAACACCGCCTGAGAAGGTTTTCTTAATAACATCCAGGCCATCATAATTAGGAGTCCATTTGCCCATAGAATTAGTAAGGAATGATTGGATTTTATTAAGCACGAGGTTGCCCTCTCTGAATACACGAGGTCGAACCTTTTTTTTGAAAGCTTTCTTCATTCTTTGTTGATATAGCTGACCATGACATAAAGCTGTCATTTTCTTTTCTTTGATCAAGTTCATCTCATCTTATCTGCTTTGAAACCATTCAGCGTCTGCCAATTTAGCTTCCATCAAGGCTCTCATTGACAGGATTTCAAGCTCTATGGGGAGCACTGCTTCCATGCCGTATACCTAAGAGAAAGGGGTTGCCCCTGTTGAAGTGCAGGCAGATGTACGATATCCATGAAGAGCACACTGTAGCATCTCATGCCAATCTTTGTAGGTTACTACCATCTTCTGGATGATCTTTTTAATATTTTTGTTAGCTGCTTCAACAACTCCATTCATCTTAGGCCAAAATGGATAAGAGTTATGGTGTTCAATCTTGAATTCAACACATAATTCCTTCATCATTTTGTTGTTCAAGTTTGATCCATTGTGAGTAATTATCTTACTTGGAACACCATAACGGCATATTAGATTGTTCTTGATAAAACGGACCACCACTTTCCTAGTTACATTGGCATAAGAGGCTGCTTCAACCCATTTGGTGAAATAGTCAATGGCCACAAGGATGGAATGATGTCTGTTCGAAGCTTTGGGCTCGATTATGTCAATTCCCCACATAGAGAAGGGCCATGGAGAGGAGATAACATTGAGAAGAGTCGGCAGTACAAGAATTTTGTCGGCATAAATCTGACATTTGTGACACTTCTTCACGTATTTGCAGCAATCAGATTCCATTGACAGCCAATAATATCCCACTTTTAATATTTTCTTTGCCATTGCTTTCCCATTGGCATGAGTACCAAAAGAGCCTTCTTGAATTTCTTCCATCAACATGTCAGCTTCATGTATATCCACGCATCTGAGCAAGACCATGTCGAAGTTTCTCTTGTATAACACATCATCATTCAGGAAGAAGTTGCCAGCCAATCTTCTGAGAGTCTTCCTATCTTTCTTTGACGCCCCAAGCGGGTATTCTTGTTTTTGAAGGAAGCATTTAATATCATGGTACCATGGTTGATCATCAACAATCTCTTCCATGGTAAACACGTGAGCGGGCCTATCAAGGCGCATAACATTAATTTTAGGTACATCGTTCCATCGATTCACAACTATCATAGAGGATAATGTAGCTAGTGCATCAGCCATGTTATTTTCTTCACGAGGAATATGATAAAACTCAACTTTATTGAAGAAAGGTAACAACCTTCTTGCATAGTCTTTGTAAGGAATCAATTCGGGTCGACGTGTTTCCCATTCTCCATATACATCCAAAATTTTGATCCTTAAATCTATAGCTTCTTCAAGTCCCATGATACAGGCTTCATATTTAGCTTCATTATTTGTGCATTTGAATGTCAACCTTGCGGTGAAAGAAATATGGGTATCTTGAGGTGTAACAATGATTGCCCCAATTCCATTTCCATAAGTGTTGACAACTCCATCGAATATTCAACCCCAACGAGATACTGGCTCTGGCCCTTTGTCTGGCAAGGGTTCATCACAGTCTTTCATTTTTAGATACATTACATCTTCATCTGGTAAGTCAAATTTGATATATCCATAGTAATCAATTGGTTGGTGAGCCAAATGATTAGCTAGAATGTTCCCCTTGACGACTTTTTGAGCATGGTATTCAATATCATACTCTAACAACAACACCTGCCAGTGAGCAATCCTTCCTGCTAAAGCGGGCTTTTCAAAGATATACTTGATTGGGCCTATTTTGGAGATCAACCAAGTAGTATGACAAATCATGTATTGACGGAGACGCTTAGCAGCCCAAGCCAAGGAACATCAGGTTTTTTCAAGCATAGTGTAAAGAGATTCACAGTCTATAAATTTCTTACTCAAGTAATAAATGGCGTGCTCTTTTTTCTTAGTTTCATCTGGCTGGCCAAGCATACAACCGATGGAATCTTCTAATATTGTTAAGTATATGATCAAAGGTCTTTCTTCCACTAGAGGAATCATATTATGTGATGCTGTCAAAGGCCTTCTGGCAATCTTATGTCCATATACAACTCCTATCTTTTTGAAGAAGCTTGAATATCGGCCCACAAGTAGCAATCATATGAGAGATAAACCCGGAGATGTAGTTCAAATGACCCATAAATCCTCTTACTTGCTTCTCAGTTTTGGGTGTTGGCATTTCCTGAATGGCTTTGACTTTGTTCGGAACAACTTCAATTCCTTTTTGGCTGACAATGAAGCCTAAGAGCTTTTCTGAACGAACACCAAAAGTACATTTGTTAGGATTCAAACAGATTTTGTATTTCCTCAAACGCTGGAATAACTTCAACAAATACTCCACACGTTCTTCTTCAGTTCTGGACTTAGCAATCATGTCATCGACTTATACATCAATTTCTTTGTGCATCATGTCGTGGAAAAGAGTTGTCATGTCTCTTTGGTAGGTTGCACCCGCATTCTTTAGACCAAAAGGCGTCACTTTGTAGCAAAATGTTCCTAATGGTGTAACGAATGAGGTTTTTTCCATGTCTTCAGGTGCCATTCTGATTTGATTATATCCAAAGAATTTGTCCATGAAAGAGAATACTTTGAATTTTGCGGTGCTGTCGACCAACATGTCAATATGTGATAATGGAAAGTCATCTTTCAGACTAGCTTTGTTTAAGTCTCGATAGTCCACACACATTCTGACTTTTCCGTCCTTTTTCGGAACAGGCACTATGTTGGCCAACCACTGAGGGTATTCTGACGTAGCAAGGAACCCTGCGTCAATCTGGTTCTGCACTTCTTCTTTAATTTTGATAGCCATATCTGGGCAAGTTCTTCTCAACTTCTGCTTGATTGACAGACATTCTGGCTTCAACGGTAAGTGGTGTTCCACAATATCGATGTCCAACCCTGGCATATCTTGGCAAGACCAAGCAAACACATTTGGGAATTCTTTGAGAAGTTTTACTATTTTTATTTTAACAGCTGGACAAAGCAGTGCCCCAATCTTGACCTCTTATCTGTCTTCATCAAAACCGAGGTTGATCACCTCTATCGGCTCTTTGTACGGCTGAATGAAGGCTTCTTATTGCTTAAGCAGTCCAGAAATTTCATCCGGAATTTCTTCCTCCTTTTCATCTTCAGCTTCGAATACTGGGAACTCAAAGTTGGGAAAGGGTATAGGGTCATGTTTTTAAATGGGGTTTTGGATGTTTAATCTGCACATATGATTGATGCTGGATTTTATAAAAATAGATAAATGCAGAGTGTGTGCAGACATTGAAAGTGTTTATCATTTTTGTTTTTGTTTTTTAGGTTACCATTTTCCGAAAAAGCAAAAAGTAAAAACAATAGCATAGAATTGAAAACAACGTCTTTATTATTTATCGATTATTTCTTAAAACAAAAGCCCGATAAATTTTTTTTTTGCCTTGGGCAGAGCAAAGAGGAAATATTTTAAAAAGGGGGCCCTGTAAAACATCTCTCGCCTTGGGCAGGGCGAGAGGACAAAACAAAGACAAAATATTACTTAGAGATGTGGACAATAGTTGAAACATCAACAACTATCCAATTTTGAGAAACCCTTCCATGCGTCACTAGAATCTTCAACAAAGCCAAAATATATAAAAGGAGGTCTTCAGCTGCCTTTTCAATGGATCGCATGGTGTGGAATGGTACATATGCTTCCTCTGGTGACATGTATCCAGGATCTTCCAAGTAAGGTTCCCACTCATCTATTTTGGGCATACAAAATGCGACTTTGTATTTGGAAAACTTCTTCACTTTCATAGGTTTTTCTTCGGCATGTAGACCAATAGGAACTGTAGCAGCTCGTATGAATTTGTGAGGCATGCCCCAAGGATGAGCGGGTAGCCTTTGTAGAACACTAGAAGGTGCCATGTAAGTGCATGGATCCTTCCAGAACCGTCTTCAGTTATGACATTCACTTCTCGTATAGTAGAATGAATAAAATCTCGTTCAACAATCTTTGCAGATCTATAAAAAAGGTGGTCTTCAACTACCTTCTCGACGGGTTGAGGAGTATGGAATGGTATGTAGGCATCTTCCGACTGACTATCATACTCAGGAGTTTCCAAGTAAGGCTTCCAGACTTCTGGAGGAATAGATGAATCATTCTCAGGGTTATCCAGGATGTAGCCAAAATTATATCTCCTAATTGTATCTTTTTTTGTTTGAACACAGGGACCTAAGAAAAATATTTTATTTATTTACAGAGACCTAATCAAGATACGAAAAATTCACACAACACATATAGTAAACAAAAAGGCATAGAGATTATCGATCTGAAAGTTATCGGAGGAAGAATCCACAAAGGTAGGCCTCATTCTCTTTCTCCCTTTCTCTTGTTCTTTCTCTTTCTTTTGTTAATTCCTTTTGTTCCTTGCTGCGAGGTTTCTTTGGATTGATGGTTGGACTTCACATATGGAGTTTAGGGTTTAGTTGTTGTTGCTTTTCGATGTGAAGAACAACAATTTAGGATAATGAAATTGTAATTGTGTATTTGTGAATTTGTGTAAGAATTAGGATTAGTTTTTAGTTAGTTTCCTATGGTGAGTGTGATGGATTGAAATCTCCTATTTATATTAAAAAAATAGGTCAAAGATATTAAATTATCACACTAAAAGTGAATAAAAACTATTAAAGTAAAAAGTTAATGTAAATACATCTTTTTGCAAATGAAACTATTTTCTAAATTTATGCAATAAATCAAATATTTGATTTTCATGATTTTTAATTAGAATAAAAATTCTCAAACATGAAATTAATCATAAAAAGGAAAAAAATGAAAATTAATAAATAAAAACGAAAAATTAATATTAAAAATAACCAAAAAAGTTTTTTTTTGGAATTTTTTATAATATAAATTAAAAAATTACTTAATTAACTTGATTGATCAAATGAGAAACACATTGATTATGATCCAAATAATTAATCACAATTATGGGTGGCAAACGGGCATGTCCGTCCCGTTAAGGCCCTACCCTCAAAAGCCCGCAAAAAAATAAGGAGAGGCGGGGGCGGTCATAGTTATGAATGCGAGCCTAAAATTTAGGCCCTCCTCGCAAAAAAGTGAGGGCCGGGCGGGGAAAGCCCGTGGGGCACTGCGCCTTTTAAACCTAAAAACGCAAAATTTTATATAAATACTCGTGCCCGCAAAAGCCCGCGAAGAAAACATGACGGGGCAGGGCGGACACAATTGAGAATGAGAGGCTAAACCTTGACCCACCCCGAACAAAAGTGTGGGCAAAAGGGGCATGCCCAACGGGCCGGACCCGTTTTGTCACCCCTAATCACAATAATCAAACAAATTGATTATTTCCCAAAATAAAATATCATCTTAAACATAAAATATTTTAAATGGGAAAAAGAGTCATTCACAATCGTTTTTTTTTATTTTATAATTTTTAACCATTTTATTCATAAAATCATGATTTTAATAAACAAATAAATTTTAAAAAAAATATCTTAATAAGAAAAAAAGAAGATTTAAATAGTAAAAAAATTGTAATTTTTTTGAGTAAAAAATGAGAATGAAGTTAGAAATAAATAAAAGGAAAAAAAAAACCATAAGTAGTAAAGGCGAGATTTGAACCGTGGACCTTATGCTAGCAAGTCTTACACATGCTCTCTTATCAATTGTGTCATTTTATTTATTCAAAATAAAGTGGCATTAAAAAACATATGAAAGATGGCTAAAAAACTGACTATACAATACTAATTAATTTCTATCAAATAAGTTATTTTAAATACCTCATTAAAAATCTGACAATGAAAACAATTTCTAATAACCCAAAAATAATAAAGGTCATTTGGCTACTAAATATAAATAAAATTCTAGTACCTAAATTGCTAATCTTAACATTTATTTAAAATTATTTTCCTACTAATTTAATAATTAATAGTAATAAAATTCTAATAACTATATTATTTGTATTAGTTAGCTAAAACTATATATATTAAAATAAAATCTAAATAATACCCTCTAAGAATTATAGTCTAGGCTAAGATTAAACTCCTAAGGAATAAAAAGTCAAAATGGTCCCACTTTGACTTTTTAGGTCATTGGGGTTGACCAAATGACTTGTGTAGGACTCTGGACATGTTAGTGATCTAAGCTATAAGTTAGATGAAAGGAAAAGAGGAAGTGGTCAAAATTTGGGGTACGACAGTTGCCCCTATTTAATAAGCTTCAAATTGAGAGGATGATGACGATGAACCTTCATCTTCTCATGGTGGAAGATAATTAAATATAGAAAGAGACCCTAATTTTGACCACGTTGTTAGTAAATTATGGGGATGAGTAGGGATTGAACAATCTTTGATGCTTTGTTAGTATCCAAACCAACCTTTGATGGAACCCCGATGATACCCTGTTGATTAATTCCTTATGGAACCCCTTGATTAATTCCCGATGATCAGTTTCAACCCATCTGGGTGAAACTTGGATACGATTCCTATGATCATCTGATCATGTTATTGGACTCGTGTTGGACTTTAATGATACCCTGATCACTCAAGATGGAACCTCTTTGCTAAAAACTCTGGTGAAACCCCTTGATAAAATTCTGGTAGAACAGTTTGATGGAACCGTTTGATGAAACTTCAGATAGAATTCCTAGATGAAACCCTTGATAAAACTCTTTTGATGAAATCTCTTGATGAAACCCCTTGATAGAAATCTGGTGAAACCCCTTGACGGAACTCCTAATAGAACCCCTTGACACAATCCTTTGATAAAAACCCTTGATGGAACTCCTAATAGAACCCCTTGACATAATCCTTTGATAAAACCCCTTGATGGAACTCCTAATAGAACCCCTTGACATAATCCTTTGATGAAACCCCTGACAAAATCCTTGGTGAAACCCTGGTGGAACCCTTTGATAAAACTCTGATGAAACCCCTTTGATAAAAATATGACGAAATCCATAATGAAACCCTTAATGGAATCCTTGATGAAACCTCTTGATGAAACCCCTTGGTGAAACCCCTGATGAAACCCTTTTTGATCAGTTTTAACCCTTCTGGATGAAACTTGCATACGATTCCCATGATCATCCGATTATTTTATGGGAATCGGGTAGGACTCTAGTGATACCCCGATCACTCTAGATGAAACCCCTTAGTAAAATTCGGATAGAACCCCTTGATGGAATCTTTTGATGACACTCCAAATAAACCCTTTTGATAAAATCCCTTGACAAAAAACTTTTGATAAAATCCCTTAACAAAATTCTAGTGTAACCCTTTGATAGAAAATTCCGGTGAAACCCTTTGATAAATCCCTGATGAAACCCCTTGATAATAGCACTTTGTTGAAAATTCCGGTGAAACCCTTTGGTAAAATCCTGGTGAACCCTTTCTGGATAATGCTCTGATGAAAACCCCTTTATTGAACCCCTTTGATAAAACTCCTTTGATAAATTCCCTTGACAAAACCTTGGTAAAACCCTTGAAAAAAAATGTTACATAATTAAAACAAACTATTTAAATAACAAACTAATTAAAAAGAACCAACGTCCAAAAGTCATGGTAAAAATACCAACCAAATATCTCACATTCAAACAAACAGTGATCATTACAGGATAAAATGAATCAGAAAGCAATAAGATAAATAATGTAAATGACTGAAAGCTTTAAAAATATCACTCAGTTATGACAAGCTTTCTTTTTTGGTCATCCACGTCCTAATCAATCATTTCCTCAACTGATTTTCACTTGATCCCGTCTCTGTTTCCTCATATTCTTCTTTTTCATTACCAATAGCATATGTTGTCTCCCATTTGTTGCATTGCATGTCCTCAGGTCAGTTAATATGTGCTTGAAACTCTCATGGTTCTATCATTTGCTAGCTTGCCTCCTCAGGTTTCCCCATCTGCAAGTGAATCTTATGCATAGAATCCTACATATAAATAAAAATCTGATGACTGAACTTAGTTTGGTTCTGAGTATGAGAAAAACCAGTTCTTGGGTCCCAATCACTAAAACCACAGTTAGTTGTATCTGGAGGGTGTGCAGGTGCCTGTCTGGTTCCTCTAGTTCTCCTACAGGTACAACACCTAGAGATATACGCATCATTAATAGGTCTTGTGATAGTCTCGTGAACATGAGGTGGTAAAACCATGTGTGTGCTCATGAATAATCCCATGACTAAACCAGGGTATACCAAAGGGCATGAAGGTTTTACTCCTGGTTAACAGCCACTTTCCACCGCCATTTTGAGTTCATTAGTTATAATGTGAGCCATGTCCACATGTCTTCCATTGACAGTGTGGAATATAAGGTTTGTAGGGTCCAAGGTGAAGGTAGAAATATGTCTTCTAGGTCTGATGTTATGCAGGATCAAAAGGAGAAGAACTTGAGCAACTGAAGATAAGTCATCTCTCTGACATCTAATAGGCACTCGTAAAGCGTTTAGCTAAATACTTCGGCCTTCAATCAAGATTGTTGCAAAAATTTCTTCAATGTTAAATGTCCTTTGGAGATATTTACCATAAGGGCATAAACCACCTTCCTTCACATTCAGAGGATTCCCCAAAAATTCACTAGTTGTATCTCTGTTGAAGTTGATTACTCTACCTCTCACCATTGATGTAAACGAGAAGGCTTCACCCTCAGACGATAAAGCATTAGCATAAAATTCTCGAACTACATCATGATTCAAATTCTTGTGTGGATTGATCAAAGTCCCCTACTTCCTTAATTCCAGTTGTTGAGTCATTAACCTGTGGTCTCCTTCTGGGTTTATGGAAAATTTATTTTCAGCCCAAATTCTACTATTTGCAAGTTCTCTAAGCCTTCCTTCTTGTTCAACACCTAGGAACCTTGAATCGCCAAAGGGTATTTGGGTTCTATAAGTGCCTGTTGCATTTGGTCTTTTCTTCTTTGATTACATATTCTCTTTGGGAGTCATTCCTAAGTTGTAGCTTTTAAATGAAACACTGAAAATTTGAAATGTTGAAAGTGATATATGGTAATGGTCATGCAATAGGAATTACGGTGTATGAAAGAGATCTTTTGAAAAATGATTTTATAGGGGTCAAATGAACAATTGTAAAAATTCCCATTTATTTTTGCAGTAAAAATGCGTTAAAAAAGAAAAGAAAAGTGGGTGGATGTTGGGTTCTATTATTAAATGGCATTTAATTCATTTATTGAATCTACATTGCTTGCCTGGCGAGACAGGGCGAGCAATCAACGAGAACAGATAAATCTGTCTCGATTGGCGAAGGAATTTCTTGCCTGGTGAGCTTGGCAGATTTCAGCTTTTTGCATAATTTTTCACATGAATTTGTATGCTATTTCTACTCTTTTTAAACCTAATATGTAAGAAAACTTTTAAACACTTACAAATTTGGGTTACCTCCCAACAAGTGCTTGTTTAACGTTGTTAACTCGACACTTGTTTTGTGATTCAAAGATTTGTTGGTGGGGTGGTTGTGGTGACTTGAGCAATCTCACCACCTAAACATTGGTTTGAATTTTGTTCTTTGAAATTCCAATCCTCCTTTGAAGTTTCTTCTTCTAAATTCCTTTTACCGCACACCGTCATTTTGGTAAGCATGTTGTTTACAAACTGGTAACTTTGGAGAGCCCATTGGAAGATTTGGTTTGTTCATGTTTCAACTCTTCTAATGTTCCTCTAAGAACATGAGCTTCTGTTGATGCACCTTGCTCATTCAAACATTCCTTAACATTTGTTGTTTCCTCTACTTGTTTTGATGGATGTTTTTGCACATCCAGAATCATTTCATTAGCTGCATCCAGGTTAAAACAAACTCTTTTTTCTCTTGGATTCTGCTTTGCTTCAAACAGGTTAAAACTTACTTCTTCATCTTGGATTTGAACCTTCATTATTCCATTATCAACATTAATCATCATTCATGCAGTTTTCATGAATGGTCGACCCATGGTTAGGGGAGTATCAACCTTGACCAAAACATCTTCAGATATGCTGGATGGTCGTGTGATGGATATGCCAGCTAGTTGTAGTGGCATCTTCATATTTTTCATCTCTAAATCACATATCCATCAGATTACTGATTATGGTATAAAATTTATACTTGAGCCAAGATCAATCAGTGTTTTTCCTATGTTCAAGCTTCTTATGGTGATAGGTATCATGACACGACTAAGATCTTTCTCCTTTTGTGCAAGGGTTCTTTGAATAATGGCACTATAACTTTTGTCTAACTGAAAATTCTCCTCATCCCGTCTCTTTTTTGTAAGAATATCCTTCATGAACTTGGAGTATTTCATCGTCTGGTCCAACACTTTTGCAATCGTGATATTGATTTGCAACTGTTTGAAAATATTCATAAACCTTGCATATTGGTGTTCCTTGTCTTTCTTGACAGAAGCTTGAGAACACAAAAGATGTTTCATTGGCAGAATCTTCATCTTTTCTTTCTCTTTCTTATGATTTTTCTGTTTGTGATCATCACTCATTCTTTTTTGTTTCTTTTTAAATTAATACTTATTTATTATTGTGTTCTTCCTCCTCCTCCTCACTTTCTCTTCTTGCTTTTCCTCTTGATTTTCTCTTGCCTCAACAACAACTCTTTCTTTTTCTAGATTTTCACCGACTCTAGTTTCAATCACTCTGCCACTTCGAGTTGTAATTGATTTACAATGCTTCCTTAAATTGGTTTGTGTGTTGGTGGTGAAGGTTCCCCCTTGTTGATCAGCTAATTGTTTTGAAATTTTCCTAAATTTTGTTACCTTTTTTCTTTATCGAAGCATTAGTATTTTTCTGATTCTCAATTGACATTTGCATAAACTGATTCAAGGTGTCTCCTAACTTTGAAGTTTTGTCCGGCCGTGGAGGATTTTGATTCAAGTTCTGATAATCATTCTTCCTATTCGACGACCTTGTATCTTGACCCGTAACTTGCATTGTTTTTGAATTGATAGCCCTATTACTTTGATATGGTGATTGCCATTGTCATTGATTCCCCATAGAATTCACTTCTTCATCATTTAGAGGACAAGAGACAATAGAATGATCACCTGTGCAAAGTTCGCAAAAAGCGATTTGGTGAGGTATACTAGGTGTCTCGTGTATCTGCTTGAATTGTTGTGGAAGTTTTGAAAGTTGCTTGGTGAGTTCTTCAACTGTTTAAGTAACTTGTTCTAAACCAATATCGCATCATTCATTCCTAACTCGAGAATACCAGCTTTCCATTGTGATGCACCTCTGTTATAGTGGAATTTATGGTCGTTGAGTTCCATTCGATCAATGATGGATATTGCATTCTCTGCACTCTTAGACATTAAGGAAGCACATGCTACAACATCTAATAAAAGTTTGGGATGCACCTGAAGTCCGTTGCGGAAAATGTGAATTTGTGTAATATCATCGAAACCATGACTAGGACACTTCCTCAACATAGACTTGTAATGCTCCTATGCTTCACAAAGCATTTTTGTGGAAACTTGAGTAAACATAATAATTGTGTTATTTGCATCCATGAACTAGTTGTGCGAAAATAACTGATTAAGAAATTTTTCTTCCAAAATATTCCAGTCGGTCATGATTTGTGTTGGTTGGTCTAGATACCAATCCTTAACTTTACCAATCAAAGAATGAGGAAATATTCTCATAAAGATGACTTCCCTTTCTGCTTCAGAAAGTCCAAGCATACCGACTAATTCATAAAATTTGGTTGGATGAGTGTAAGGATCTTCGTGATCAAGACCGATAAAAAGATTTGCATAAATAATCTGAAGTAATCCTGTCTTCATCTCCGCTTGCATGTCATTGGTAGGAGTTCTGGCCATGTGAGCCAATCGCCTCGGGCTGTTGTGACATGGAATACTTCAAACTACAGGTGGATTGTTGTTGATGACATTTTCAGTGTTGTCTTTGACCTCAGCCATGACTTTCTCTTGTTGCGGAGAAGAATTTATGGTAGAAGCTCTTTCTTGTTGCTTGAGTTGCTTGGTTAGTTATTTGCGTCTTTTGGTTTTGCAGTTGTTCATTTAGATTGTCCTTTTGATCTCTTGATAAAAAAGAAGTTGATCTTCAATAGTTTTACCTCGCATACACAGAATTCATAACCTAACCACACAAGTCAACAGCAATATAGGTAAAAATATATGTACAATATCCAGTTTGCTAAATTGCTTAAACGAATATGAATTGTCACAATACTTGTAATATCTAAACGTCAGTCCCCGACAACAACGCCATTTTGATGGTTACAATATTCAACATCAAAAGTAAGTATTTGTTTATCATATCCACAGGGACTGATGCAATATTAAAATCGTTCAACAGTAGATGTAGTTTAAGTGAAATGTTATCGAGTTATTTTTTTACATAAAGTACGTAATGTAAAAATAAAAATTTATAAATGAAGTTTCAAAGATAAGACAACTTGTTGGGACTGGGTTTCATCCACCGATTATGCATGTATTCTTCTGATTAGTTATACAGAGATTAGTTGTTTGATCAACATTATCACGTATCTCTCGCTGACACTGTTTATGTCTAAACTCTGACGAAAGTTCAACCATATTGTTTAATTAACGATCTCTCAGCCTATTAAACAATGCGATAGCATTAACATTTGATACTATGGTGAATGTTAAACCTAAATCTATTTCTAGAGTTTAACATCTAACAGATGAGTATCCTAGATCGAGTTTCGAAGAGTATTTCTCAATAACGGTTCAAATCTATAAGTTAAATAAGGAAACAAGGATAACATTAATATCAATAAAGAACTAATTCATATATAACACTATGATCATAATAAATACATACGGTACCGATGGATTACATCCAATCCCAACAAGAAAGATATTTAGCTACTCATGGTAGCTTTGATTACAAATGAGAAGAAATAAAGATGGATGAGCATCAATGGTGATTTCCCAACGATTGATGCGTATCCAACTCGTATTCTTTAATTTCTACTCTTCTCTTTGTCTTTTTCTATCTCTTGGTGTGTTAAACCTCCTCTATCTCTAGAGAGCAACCTTTCTTCAACCTAAAGTATCTGCCAACTCAGCATCTTAAACTTCCTTGTCTCGCTAGGCGAGATAAAGGCTCGTATGACAAGCTTCCTAGGTGGTGCCCCGTATTTTGAGAATGGAACATTTTGATTCTGGAAAGTCTCTAATTTTTCTTGCCCGGTTCTCATTGTAGCTTCGCTGGGCGAGATGGCTTGTTGAGGCTCGCCTGACAAGAAAGATGATTTTTTCTTCTATTTCTACATGTCTGATTGTTGCGGTGAGAATGAGATATCAAGCTATTATATTAACTTGAATCACAAAACATTGAATGTTCACCACCGAACTTTAATTTATCCAAAGGAAAGGGAAAAGATCAGACAAAACCCTACACGTGCAATGTAACAACAATGCAAAGATATCTAAGGTTCGGGGATTGGTTTTACTAAGGGAAGGTATTAGCACCCTAAGTATCTATAGTACTCTATAGGAACCTCTTAAAGTATTTGTGTTATGTTATTGCTGTTTGCTATTGATTGGAAATGTTCTATGGGAAAAGACCTAAAGGTTTTACTAAGTATGCACGCCAAGACTTCGCGGTCTTATGCCTACGTATCCTTACAAGGATGGAATCAGAGCAATTGTAGTTCACCTTAATAAGGGTGAATAACACTTGATTATGATCAAGGTTCTAAGGGAAAGGTAAGTGTTTATAACAATAACACTTACATAGAGTTTACAAACTCTAACCTAAGGCTAAGTTGAAAAGTTAATGGCTTAACTAAGTCTTAAGGGAAATTGAGGTAAGGCTAAGCTACCCATGACATAAAGTCAACAAAGATACCTTTCCTTTGCATTTGGGCAACAAAAGAAAGGAAAAGGGGGGAATGAATGACTTGACAAAGTCAAAGATAAACAAAGAGTTTATGGGTGAATGGATGGGATGAACAAGAATGATATTCAAACATGATATCAAAGTAAATATGATAAGGATGACATTCAAACATGATATCAACAAAGATGGATAAAGAGTGATAAAGATGATATTCAAACATAATATCAACCAAGGTAAACAAAACATGAATGACTTAACAAAGTTATAAAAAATAGACATGGTAACAACCAAGGATGACATACAAGCATGGATGATAAAGATCAAAGCATACATGTGATGTATTTCAAATAAGAGTGAGGTGTCATGGTATATTTGAGATGTTCATTCAAGACATGTTTATAACAATAATATGTGAACACACAACATGGGCACACGGGTAACAACATATGAGCACGTAAAAGATTGTGGCAAAATTTAACAACATCATGAAGTATATAACAATATCATGGTCATGGATTAAACAATATCAACATGTGAATCAAGGCATTGCAATATCAAATAAGGATTCAAAATTAACATGGATATAACAATATCAACATGGTATCATGGATGAAAAATTCAAGTATACATCTAGGTTAAGCATGAATTAAAGTCCAGGTTAGGACATGGATTAGGGTTTACTATAGCCACTTAATCATGAATACAAAAAAAACATGGTCAAGTTATAACAACACTTAATCATGAATACAGTTTAGAAGTTCAAATATGGATAAGTTATAACAACACTTAATCATGAATACAATTCAAGAGTTCAATCAATCATGGATAAGTTATCACAATTCTTAATAATGAATAAAATTGAAAACATGGTCCAAAATATCAAGACAAAAATCATGGTACATGTTAAGGTTCATGGATGATCACATTCAAGGGTTAAAACATCACAGGGTTTGAATATGGTAAGCATACAAGTTAGAAATCATATGAAAACATGTTATCTAAGTTTAAGGTATTTATGAACACACGATCAAAAGGTAAACCAACACAAAGGCATACATACACACAAGGGTTCAACAAAGTATAAAAAGACCACAAGTATCATGGCAAAGGTCAAGAGAAAAGTTCACAACCAAGCATGGATAGACAAGTCATTTACACATGAAAAAGTATGCATTGAAGTACTTTAAACTTAGGAAAAACTCAAAGGATCATATTATCAACATCACACAAGGTTCATACATGATGTATTATGTTCATACAAGTCAATAAGCACAATTAGAATCAAGGAACAAGTCAAAAACATCACTTAATGCCTTAATACAAACCTAAAAAAATACCTTACTTTAACTACACAAAAATGAGTGAAAATAAAATATTTTTGGAGTTTTCTTGAAAGGTTCATAAAATAGTCATAGTGAAGAGCTAGTGTACAAAAAATAATGTCAAAATAATGTGTGGTTTGAGAGTTATGATTAAATAAAAATGAGAAAAACATTAAAATGACAAAGTGCCAAAAAATATTGGAAATGTCACTCCAAGGGCTTGAACCTGCGCCCTTTATGTTGCAGCCAAAAGACTTAGCCACTGGGCCAGATGCTTGGCCCAGTCAAAACATGCTCCCAGGCTATTATATATTACACATGCTTCAAAAAAAATAAAACAAAAGGACTGGGGAGAGGGGGATTCGAACCCCAGTCCTCTAGGTCACAAACACACCAAACACGCATGCTATTGCCATTGATGTGGCGATACCTCCATTATTTAAGATGGATTCATTAAATAATATACAACGCACACATTAAAATGCCAAACTTCCATGTCATCATCTTCTTCAACAACTCACGCACTCCCTCTCTCCTCCCCCGTGGCCTTCTTCTTCTTCTTCATTTTTTTCAAACTTTCCACTCTCATTACTCAATGAAAATTAAAAATGTAAAGATCAAAATTGCTCTACTTTTTCCAAAGATTTTAATGGTATAATTTTTAGAACCTAAAACTCATTGTACAATGCACACGAAGGGCAAAACCAAAAGTAAAACCCTAAGTTTCAACCATCAACAACCTCACACATGAACATGATATGATGCAAGCAGCCATATGAACTCAATAAACACAATAAGTTCTACATTTTTGCATCAATAAACAGTCATAAATGATGCATGAATCAAGAGTTTGAAAGTGCAAAAAACCTTGCCTGTTGGAGCAAGGTCCAATGCCTTTTCACAATGGTTACGAATCAAAAGAAGTATCCTCTAAGCCTCTTTGATCCTCCAGCAAGCTAATGATATCATTGATTTGTCTTGAAATAGTTTGAAACCTCTCACACAATCCCTTCTGCAAAATGTGAAGGTGAGAGTGATAGATGATGGTATGGATGGTACATAAGTGGTTTAAGGGTTTGAATGGAATATATGTGATGTATAGAAGATGTTTGGATGGTTGGAATGGATGGAAAGTCTCTGGTTCGAGAAATCTCAACTTTCACTTCAATGGAGGTTGAAAAATGACAAGGAGAGTGAGGTTCTGGTTCAGAGAGTTTTGCAAGGTTTTGAGGGTGCTTTCTTGTGTGTCTTGAGGATTAGAGGAGGCCTCTATTTATAGGAGAAGTGGAGGGATTGAGAGCTGGTCAGAATGCAATGGTTTGGTTGAGAACAAAGTTTGTGGTTTCATGAAAATGTGAAGTTCCCATGCATAATACAATGGCTCTAGGGTGGTTGGGAGGCTTTAGAGATGTTGCTTCTGATCTTTGCAAAAGGTTTGTGCAGAAGAAACAATCACAAAGCTCCATATAAGTTAAATTTGGGATTAAATCAACTTTTCAAGAATGGAAGTGTGATCTTTCTTGCCAAATCTTCCCAAAATGGAATAAACTTTTGAATAATGCATCAACTCTTTGAATAATGCCTCAAAAGTTTGTGTAATGTTCTGATTAAGGATGGATTTGCAAGTTACAAGACCTGTAATCAAGGGATTTGCAGATTTAGATTGGTTTTGTTCAAGTTCTTGACATGAAAAATGACCTAAATTTCATGTTTGGAATGCCAACTTCTTCTCTTCGAATCTCCTAGCTCAAGCATGGGAAAATGAGTTCTTGGACTCTTTGGAAAGCTTGAAAAATGCTCTAAAACTTTCATGTTTTGAGTTTTCATTGAATCAAAATGGATCATGGTGAAAAATGGCCTCAAAGTGAGTTACTCTTTCAAGGCAGATTTGCATCAAAAATTTCTTAGTGTTTAACTTCACATTTGAATGAAATACAAACTTCATGGCTTCATAACTTGAAATATATGCACTTTTTTAGAATTCATCCTCAAGGACAAAGTTGTAGTATGGAATGAGCTCTTCAAATTGGTCTTTGGAGCAAAGAAAATGGATGCTTGGATTGGAAGTTATGGCCTTGGCAAGTTGGACAAAAATCATTGTACTTCCATAACTTATAAAAATTTCAATTTCTCTTTTGTTGCCCTTTTTGCAAGTAACCTCATTTCTTTTGATTTTTCTTGATCAAATTCAATCATCAAACATATTTCCAATGGAATTTATCTTGAGAAGTTCAATTTTGATCAAAGAACCCAAAAGACAAAGGTTTGACTTTGCAATGATTGGCTTGGGTATCAGATGAATTCCCACATCTTGATCTTTTGTAATTTCTATACATTGAGCTATTTGGACACCAAGGGAGGACTCCAAGGATGTATTTGAGTGTCTTGAATCATGTCTCAAGGCTTGAGATCATGTCTTGGTCAAAAGTCAAAGGTGCGGTTGACTTTTGTTGAAAAACCCTAATTTATGGCCAGATGAATTTGAATCTTGAAGAACTTGTAATGAAGCCATATTGCACTTGATTATTGATGCAGGGAGATATCTTGAGTGTATAAGAACTTGATTGATTGATGATCAGCCTAAAACATTGACTGATCAAACTCCAATCTCCTTGAGGCAAAACATTAATTCACAGATGAAACAAAACAAAGTCATATCTTGATAATTGGTTAGCTATGCATGAATGATTGACCTAGAATGTTATACAAATAATAATGGAATCTAGGGGTAAAATTTGGGGTATGACACTGATCCTCGATGTTGGCTTGCTGGGCGAGCTTTTGTTTAGGCCTCACTATATGCTAGCCTGGCGAACATGCACGATCTTTTCTTTCTTGCTTTGTGTTTCACTCTTGGTTAATGATGGAAATTTTTGCACAATAGCAAAGAAATCGTGAAGCACAACACTTATATGTTTCAAACTTAATCCTATTCATAATTTGGGGATATCAGTGGTAGAAAACGATGATTTGATAAAATAAGTGCCAAGATTTAATGTGGTCAAATACCATCTTTTGGCACTTATCACATATAGACCTTCATAGTTGGTGTCCATTTTCCACGTGAATCCTTATGAACAAGCAGGATCTTCTTTAGTTCCAAGTCACCTTCTTTGAACTCTATAGGACGGACATTCTTGTTGAATGGCTTCTTCAGTCGCTTTTGGTATAGTTGACCATGACACAATGTTGTCATGCGTTTCTCCTCTATAAGGTTAAGTTGATCGAACCTTGTTTGGAATCATTCTGTATCTTCCAATTTATCCTCAATCAAGACTCTCAGCAAGGGGATTTCAACTTCAACAGGATCCTAAATCCAAAGGTAAGGATTCTCCAATACCTTCACACTAGGACCGTGTTCCCAAGGATCATAAACCATGTCTATGTAGTTAGGGAAGATGTAATACGCCTTTTTCTTCTAACGCAATGAATCTCAACCAATTGGGTAGAAGGTATGTTCAACCACGTGATCTGATGCGAAGAAATCTCATTTGTAGGGCTACCCTATGGACCAATCATCACAAGTCTTTTGGCCACCTTCAACATTGACCCCATGGAAGAAGTAGAAGACTATAAAAACCATTGGAGTACCTACACTTCCCTGAGAGAGATTAGAGTTCATATCAAGCATGGAGAAATAGAGGAAAACTCATCCTTCAAGGAAGAAGGAATGGATGAACCGACTGAGAAAGAAGACACCGAGATAGACAAGTTGTTGAAAATTTACCAAAGTTTAGCCGATGATATGAAGAAAATCATGGAAAGGAATGGTGATGCTTATGGCATCAAATGATCTCAATTATATGCTTTTGTTTAGTTTATCAATATTGTTTTAATTTTTTCAACTTTCCTTTTAATTTCGTAAAATTTCCATTTTGTACTTTCAAATTCAAGCAATGTAAGACAATGTTTTTCCCTTTCTTTAGTGTTTACTTGCCTAAGTTTGAAAATTTATTTTGCAATGCATCTTTACCAACCTTTTTTATTTCGATAAAGGGGGACAAGTATATTCTTAGGGGGGCAGAGTATACTCTCTGTTTAACTTATGGGGAGTTTCATTACTCCAAACACACGTGTGCTATTTTCTTTTGTCACCTCCCCGGAGAGATGTATTGTCATCATAAAACTGGGGAATAATATGGAACCTTGTTTTTTAAGATATATGCTTTTAACAAGGACAACTATTGTACTTTTGATGATGACAACTTTTATCTAATGATGACAACTGATGATGATAAATCAAGCATAAGGGTTTAAGTGGTTAAATATTCAAACCAAAGAATTAGGGTTTGTTGGAATGAAAAATAAGATTTGTTACATGATGGGTTGCCTCTCATCGATCACTTTTTTTATATCTTCACTAGCTTAATTGTTATTCCTCGAACAATATCATAAATACTTTTTCCACCAGAATCTCTCCTCCCACATAGTTATTAAGCCACTATCCATTCACTTTGAAGGTTTGCACATCTTCAAGGTCCTGAATTTCCACAACTCCATTAGGTGATACTTCATTGATAATGAATGGATCATACCATTTTGATTTCAGTTTCTCTGAAAATAACTTTAACCTTGAGTTATAGAATAACACTTGTTGCCTGAGTAAAACTCTCATTTCACCATCTTCTTATCATGATACCTCTTAGTCATCTCTTTATAAATCATCTTATTCTCATAAGCCTACAACCTCATATTTTCCAACTTGTCCAGTTTTAGTAGTCTCTTTCTCCCAGCCACCTTCTCATAAAAATCAGAAACTTCAAATCCTAATATGCTTTATGTTCTAGTTCCACTAGTAGATGATAAGATTTTCCATAAATAAGCTGGTATAGTGAAAATCCTAGACGAGTCTTGAAAACTATCATATATGCCCACAATGCTCCATCTATTAGACATTCACACATGGCAACAAATTTAAGTATGATATGGTATTGATACTTTGTATTTCACATCATATTATACCATCACACTTTCCAAGTACTTGTCGCAAAAATGCTTCCCTCCAACACTGGTCAAAACTGTATGGGCTCTGAACCTAGCAAATACACTATTTTTTTAAGAAACTAATCACAACACGGACATCATTAGCTACACAAGAAAATAATTTAATCCATTTAGTCACGTAAGCATTACAAACTATGGTATATTGAGTAGAATGAGATGGAGAGAAAGGACCTATAAAGTTAATTCCCCAATAATTAAAGGGTTCTACCTCAAGTATCCAATTGAGGGGAATTTCTTCCCTCTTAGAGATGTTGTCTATCTTTTGGCATTGTTGACAAGTTTGAACATATTTCTTACGGTCCTTTAACAACGTAGACCACCAAAAATTACATTAGAGTACTTTTATTACAGTGCTCTCACCACTATGATGGCCTCCATAAGCCGAGTTATGGTAGTGCCACATGATACTATTTGCTTCTTCACATGTAACAAATCTCCTAATTAAATTTTTCAGGACTTACCTTGAATAAATATGGACCATCCCATAGAAAAAAATTTACTTCTTTTTAAAACCTTTTCTTGTGTTGACACACGTATTCTTCTGGATTACTCTTTAACAATATTCATTTCCTTGACAGATGATCCGCTACTACATTTTCACTCCTTTCTTGTACTTGATCTCCAAGTCTAATTCTTTCAGCAACAATGTCCACCTGAGGAACCAGGGTTTGGAATCTCCCATTTTAAATAAGTATTTGAGTGTTGCATGATCCATAAAAACAATAACCTTGGAACCAATTAAGTATGGGCAAGAAATTTCCAATGCAAATACTACTGCTAGCGATCCCTTTTCAGTTGTTGAATATGTTAGAACAAGATTTGTTCATGACATATTCTCTTTTAGTTTTGATGATAACAAAAGAATTAAAAGAACAAAGGTTTATTTGATGCGTGTTATATTTATGCAGGTTCTTGTACATAAATAATCATAATCTGTTTTACTTAGACACACTTGGGAGTTGCTTCATTGCTAGCTTCTGGTGGCAGGGTCTGAAGAACATTTGCTAGTGTGGCTTGACGCAGACTCTGAGATGAAGGCCTCAGCATTCAGACGAGTTACTACCCTTGATAATGGTATATCAGCATCTGGTACCATTTAGATTTGGTGATAAAGGTGTGGATTGTTTATACTGCGGAAAACAATTTGTATTGTCTTAGTAACTTGTCATCTTGAGTCTACAAGATTGCAAGGCTCAAGAAAGGCTGGTATGTTTACGAATATCTACTCCCAGCGGCCCTATCAGTACAAAACCTCTTGAAGACTCAAAGGTTAAACATGTTACACACAGGATTCAGAATCTGCTGTGCATCCATCTTCAACGTCTCTGGTACTATGGAGTAAAGGCAAAGACACTTAATCAAGACACTTCCTCAACGGCTAGTTTATGCAAAGGATATATATATGGCTGAAGATTCAAGTATGAATCTTAACAAGGATTCTTCTGATGAAGGAGTAGAAAGATCAAGTAATTATCAACTCTAATGTAATATGCAGATTTTCTGTTTTAAGTTGTAATTGTAAAAGCCTTAAGATTTCTTATCATTAAATATCTTAGAAATCTTAAGAATTTTAGGCCTTTGTTATGGTGATTTCCCGTACCTTTGATGCTTGCATCATGTACACCTTGTTCTCTATTCCGCTGAGCCTTCAGTAGTTTAAATTAAGTCTCTTGCTATGTGCTTGAGCAAAAAGTCTTATCTCATTGGGATTCAAGCAACAAGTCTTGAGCCAAGATGCTTAAGCCACATAAGTCTCATTGCTTAAGTGCTTGAGCTGTGAAAGTTTTATTCAGCTAGTCTCATTTAGTAGTGGGGAAGACTTCGTCTGAGGGGAGTGAGCAAGAAGTTTCAAGAGAGTTTGAGCAAGGGGAAGTCTCAGTCTGATGACTAGAAGAGCAGGTGGCTCGATCAGAGGGCATGGGCCAGAGAAGTCTTAGACATATGCTCTAAGCAAGGGGAAGTCTCAACCTGAAGACCTTGGAGCATGTGGCTCGGTCAGAAGGTGTGAGAAAGGGAATGTTTTAGACATGTGCTCTAAGCAAAGAAAGTCTCAGATAGTTGGTCTAAGCAGTTGTAAAAGTCTTATGCAGAAGCATAAGCGATTGTAATCATGAAGTGGTTATAGTGAAAATATCTTCTGAGGCAAGGGGACTGGAGTACTCTCAATTAGGGGAGGAACCAGGATAAATCTTTTGTGTTTTCTGCTGTTATTTTATTTACTTATGTTATATCTACTACTAATGAATTAAACAGAATCTAAACACCAGTTCTAATTCTGAAACTCTGATCAGAAGTTAAATTAAAGAAAACGCGAAACATAATTCAACCCCCCTTCTTGTGTACTTTTCTCACCTTCATAATAATTCACTTGGTTTCATTTAGAACCTTTCTAGCATAGTAAATAGAATGGAAAAATTTCTTGGACTGTTGCCCTTACACCTCTCCTATCACGTAATCACTTGTATCAAATATTAGATCAAAATGAAGTTCCCAATTAGGAGCAACAGTTACGGGAGTAGTGACCAACTTGTCTTTAATCATAGAAAAAAATTTAAACAATCATTATGAAAAACAAAATCATTCTCTTTCATAAGGAGATTGCTTAAATGTTTTGTAATCTTAAAGAAATATTTTATGAAACGGCGATAGAAACCGACATGTCCCAATAAACTTCTCACTCCTTTCACATTAGCAGGTGGTGGTAATTTTCTATCACTTCTATCTTTGATTAATCAACGTCAATACTTCTCAAAGAGATCATATGTCCAGAAACAATTGTTAGAATAAGTTTTGGTTCTGCCAGATATCTCTAAGTTTTGATAATAACAAAGTAGTATTTGTGTGAGAACAATTTTGGTACTCTAACGTTTTGTTTTTCTAAAGGATTAACAAACAGGCTCTGACTCTGATAGAGACCATGTGCAACATCACTCTGATTTTGCCAAAAGTCGCTTATGCGTCAAAGAAGCAAGTCTGCTTCTGATCTACTCACATTCAGAAAGATTCTAATAAGACAGTATGTTGCTGCTGCAATGCTCTCTTGGATTCTAGTTCTGAGCGTGACTCTAATGATTTACTTCTGAAGACTTTCTAGCTTCTGAAGTAATTATCTTTTGAAGACTAAGTGCTGAAGACTCTGAAGACAAGGTTCTGCTAAACAATGTTCTGAAGATTCTGAAGACTTGAGTTTCTGAAGACTAAGTGTTGAAGACTCTGAAGACATGGTTCTGCTGAACAACGTTCTGAATACTGTGAAGACTTAAGTTTCTGATGACCAAGGGTTCTGAAGACTGAGTGCTAAAGATTCTGAAGACAAGGTTCTGGTGAACAAGTTCTGAAGACTCTGAAGACTCAAGACTTTGAAGACCCAGTGATCAACTCTTCTACTCATGCTTCATTCATCTCTATCCAGAAGCCTCTGATGTACAGAATATAAGATCAAACGTTTACGAAAGAAAATAGTACATAGTACGTATCAAACACATTCCTTTCCACTACCATTCCACTACCCTGATTTGGTGGTACAAAGGACAACTTTTGTGTACGATTTCATCCCTACGTAACGACATTATTTCAAGTCGCCAGCTCTCTCAAGGATATTCCAGATCTTCCCTCCAACGGATCTTTCACTAGCTATATAAAGACTTGACTACTTGAAGAAAATAGAGACACAATGAACCAAGAACGGTGAAGCACCACAATACAATGTAAGAACATTGTTCATACTGTGTAAATTTTCTTTAAGTTATTTGAGTTATTCATAGTGTTTATATCTGCTTGCGTAGAAGCAATTCATTATAAACATTAATTTTTCAAACAGTTGTTTGTATTCCTTAAGGGACCAGTTAGGTCAGAATCCTTAAGAAGATACAGTTACTCTTGTGCTTGTTAGTCACCAGCAGTTGCTAGTGCAGTGTAATCACTTGATTATAGTGGATTAAGTCCTTGTGTATAAGGCGAAATCACCTTGGCAAGTGGACTGAATTAGCTTGATAGTTTTCAAGTGAACCAGGATATATCGTGTGTCTTTCTCTCTTGTTAGTATATTTGTGATCTTTGTTTGAGTTTCACAAAAAGCTTTCATTTTTGAAAACCCAATTCAAACCCCCCTTTCTTGTATTTTCCCACACCTTCAATTGGCATCAGAGCTCCAGTTCTGATTGTGATAAAAAATTTATCAACACTTCACCGTGTTCAGTACCGATCCAGTATTTATGTGAGATATCATGGCTGCAGCTAATGCTAATCCTATTTAAGAAAAGAAAGATCATTATAGTGCCAAGCCACCAGCCTTTGATGGTAAAAAGTTTGACTACTGGAAAGATAGAATTGAAAGTTTCTTTCTTGGTTACGACGTAGATCTCTGGGATCTAGTAGTTGATGGCTACACTTACCAGTTGATGATGTAGGAGTAAAAGTGTCAAGAAGTGTTATGACCAATCAACAAAAGAAAGATTATAAAAATCATCACAAGGCAAGAACTATACTGCTAAATGCTATCTCTTATACTGAGTACAAGAAGATAAAAACAAAGATACTGCCAAATTAATTTTTTATTCTCTAAGAATGACTCATGAAGGAAATGCTCAAGTTAATGAGATAAAGGCGCTTGCCCTAATCCCGAGATATGAGGCATTTAAAATGGAGGATGATGAAACACTTGAGACTATGTTTTCAAGGTTTCAAATGCTAGTCGCGGGACTCAAAGTTCTGGACAAAGGATACTCAACTGCTGATCATGTCAAAAAGATCATCAGAAGCCTTCCCAAGAAATGGAGACCTATGGTAACTGCTCTAAAGCTATCCAAGGATTTGAACAATATAAGTCTTGAAGAACCTTTTAGTTCTTTAAGAAGTCATGAGATAGAGTTGGAGGAAGATGAACCTCATAAGAAGAGTAAATCTGTTGCTCTTAAGTCTAAACCTGGAAAGGCAAAGGCTTATCAAGCTGAGGAAGAATCAGAAGATTCTGATGAAGACTGAGAAGATGAACTATCACTTATCTCCAGGAGGATCAACAAACTCTGGAAACATAGGCAAGGAAAGTTCAGAGGATCAAGAAGGAATAAAGGTCGTGCTGACTCATCATCTGGACAAAAGAAGCAGAGTTCTGAAAAAGAAGTCATATGCTATGAGTGTAATGAGCCAGGTCATTACAAGAACGAGTGTCCAAAGCTTAAGAAAGACAAGAAGACTAAGAATAACTTCTCCAAAACTAATAAGGGACTCGTGGCAACTTGGGATGACTCTGATTCTGATGAAGAACAGGAAAATATTACGCTAGTGGCAACAACAATTAACCCTGAAGTCTCTGGAAAACTAGAAGATAAAATGCTATCAGAACCAGACTCTGACTCAGAGGTATTATCTAAACTCTCTCGTTGTGAATTAGAGTCGTGTCTTTCAGAAATCCTGGAAAAATATCAAACTCTTCAAAGTAAATACACGGATCTTAAAAAATCCCATGTAATTACTTATGAATCTAGAAATAAGCTTTACAGAATAATTCTTCTCTAAATGAAAATATTTTTCTTTAAAAAATAGTAATTGTGCTTTGAAAAGAAAAATTTCCAAACTTGAAGAAGAATTAGTCTCCATTGTCTCTAACACTAGTTGTGTCAACAAGTGTGATAGAGCATTCCAGTACTTTCTAGATAAAAGAATAGATAGAAGCAAAATAGCTTCCATTATCTATGGAGTTAGAAGAAATGGAAAGAAAGGTTTGGGGTGTACAGAAACATTTGAAATTGACGAAAGTCAGCCTATAAAACCAAAACCTCTCTATGATCATTTTGTGCCTTCTAGTACTAGGCTCAATTGTTCTGAGCTTGTGCAAGCACCTTCACAAAAACAGAAATCTAATCCTAAACCTAAGTATCATGCACAAATTCCACTTGATTATTCTGTTGCGTAGAAACCCAAAGTTGTGAAAAACTCTGGGAAAACTAATAAAAGAGGACCCAGAAAGTGGGTACCTAAGGATAAGATAATATATGTTGTAGATATCCTTAGTAGATCAGTTAAAACAACAATCATGGTACCTGGACAGTGGTTGCTCGCGACACATGACGGGAAGAAGGCATATGTTCCAAAGTTTGGAACTTAAGCCTGGAGGATTCGTTGGTTTCGGAAGAAATTTAAAGGGTAAAATCATTGGCTCTGAAACTGTTGGTAATGGTAAACTTCCTTCTATTACTGATGTTCTTCTGGTCAATGGTTTGATGCATAACTTTTTGTCAATTAGTCAACTTAGTGACAATGTTTATGATATCATTTTTAATCAAAAGTCCTATAAGGCTTCCAGTCAGAAAGATGGCTCAGTCCTTTTTATCGGAAAGAGGAAAAACAACATTTACGAGATTAGATTTTCTGATCTCTAAGAACAGAATGTCAAATGCTTAATGTTTGTTAACGAGGAGCAATGGGTAAGGCATAGACGTTTGGGCCATGTTAGCATGAGAAAGATTTCTCAGCTAAATAAGCTTAAATTAGTCAGAGGCTTATCTAATCTGAAGTATTCTTCAGATGCTCTTTGTGAAGCATGTCGGAAAGGCAAGTTTTGAAAAACCTCGTTTAAAGCAAACAATATTGTTTCTACCTCTAGACCATTAGAACTTCTGCACATTGATCTTTTTGGTCCAGTGAAAACTGCCTCTATCAATGGTAAGAAACATGGATTAGTCATTGTAGATGACTATAGTCGTTGGACATGGGTAAAGTTCTTGAAACACAAGGATGAGTCACATTCTGTGTTCTCTACCTTTTGCTCACAAGTGCAAATAGAGAAGGATTGCAAAATAGTTAGAGTCAGAAGTGATCATGGTGGAGAATTTGAGAACATATACTTTGAGAATCTTTTTGATTCCCATGGCATTTCCCATGATTTTTCCTGTCCCAGAACTCCACAACAGAATGGATTAGTGGAAAGGAAGAATAGGACATTGCAAGAAATGGCTCGTACCATGATCCAAGAAACTGACATGGCTAAGCACTTCTGGGCTGAGGTAGTAAATACAACCTGTTATATTCAGAACAGGATTTCTATCAGACCTATTCTGGGTAAGACTCCTTATGAATTATGGAAGAATAGAAAACCCAACATCTCGTATTTTCATGCCTTTGGTTGTATTTGTTTTATGTTGAACACTAAAGAGAATCTTGGCAAGTTTGACTCCAAAGCACAAAAGTGTTTATTGTTAGGATACTCTAAACGCTCTAAAGGCTACAGAATCTATAACACAGAAACACAAACTGCTGAGGAATCAATTCATGTCATATTTGATGATAAGCTTGACCTTGAAAAAGTCAAAGCTAGTTGAAAAGTTTACAGATCTGAAGATTACTTTATCAGAATCCAAGGAGGAAGATTCTAAAGAAGGAGACAAAGATGTAGAAACTACAGAATAAGATACAACCTTACAATAAACAACGAATAATATATCTCATCAGGAGAAGATTAGACTAAAGACTTCTTATTCTGAAGTATTAATTCTGGGAGACAAAGCTGATCCAGTTAGAACTCGTTCATCATTCAAACCTTCTAAAGAAACTCTTTTGGGTTTGGTGTCTCTGATATAGCCAACATTAGTTGATGAAGCTCTTATTGAGAATGAGTGGATTCTATCCATGCAAGAAGAGCTAAATCAATTCACCAGAAACGATGTTTGGGATCTTGTTCAGAAACCAAAAGGTGTCTACGTCATTGGAACAAAGTGGGTATTCAGGAAACAAGTTAAATGAAAAAGGTGAGGTCGTAAGAAACAAAGGACGACTGGTAGCACAAAGTTATAATCAGCAAGAAGGGATAGACTATACAGAAACCTTTGCACCAGTTTCCAGGTTAGAATCTATTCGTCTCTTAATTTCCTTTGTTGTAAATCATTACATCACTTTATATCAAATGGATGTAAAGAATGCATTCTTAAACGTGTATATTTCTAAAGAAGTGTATGTGCACCAACCTCCTGGTTTTGAAAGTTCTGAAAACACATATTTCGTTTTCAAACTTAAAAAATTGTTATATGGTCTGAAACAAGCTCCCAGAGCTTGGTATGAAAGGCTGAGTAACTTTCTTTTGGAAAATCACTTTACCAAAGGAAAAATGGATACAACACTCTTTTGCAAAACCTTTAAAAATGACATTCTGGTTGTGCAAATTTACGTTGATGATATTATATTTGGTTCTGCTAATATTTCCTTGTGCAAGGAATTTTCTAAGTTATTGCAGGCAGAATTTGAAATGAGTCTGATGGGAGAACTCAGATTCTTTCTGGGAATTCAAATTGATCAATGTCCAGAAGGAACGTACATTCATCAGAGCAAGTATGCAAGAGAACTTATGAAGAAGTTTAAGATGCCAGAAAGTAAACCTGCAAAAACTCCCATGCATCCGACATGCATTCTGGAGAAAAAAGAAGTAAAAAGGTTTGTCAGAAGCTCTATCGTGGTATGATAGGCTCTCTTCTATATTTGACTGCTTCTCGTCCAGATATTTTGTTCAGTGTATGTCTTTGTGCTCGTTTCCAATCAGATCCAAGGGAAACTCACTTAACAGCTGTTAAGAGAATCCTAAGGTATCTCAAAGGAACAACTAACCTTGGCTTGATGTATAAGAAAACATCAGAGTACAAGTTTTCTGGTTATTGCGATGCAGATTATGCTGGAGACAGATTAGAAAGGAAAAGTACTTCTGGAAACTGTCAGTTTCTGGGTAACAACCCCGTCTCTTGGGCAAGCAAAAGACAATCAACCATTGCACTTTCAACTGCAGAAGTAGAATATATCATAGCGTCTTTGTGCAGTACTCAGATACTCTAGATGAATAATCAACTAGAAGATTTTCAGATACACAAGAGTAACATTCCTATCTTCTGTGATAATACTTCTGCTATTTGTTTATCCAAGAATCCTATTTTGGATTCTGGAGCTAAACATATTGAAATAAAACATCACTTTTTACGTGACTATGTTCAAAAGGGAATTTTTCAGTTAAATTTGTGGATACAGACCACCCGTCGGCTGATATTTTCACAAAACCCCTTGCTGGGATAGATTCGTATTCATTCTGGAAAATTTGTTTATAAAACCGTGTCTAGAGTGAGTAGATGAAATTTTGATGTGTCAAGTCACCAGAATTTATGAAATAAGATTCTGAAGTTAAGCAATTGTTTTTATTTATTTATTTAATGGCTTTTTGATTAACGATACTTCTACATGTTAGAAGATGTCTTGATCAGAAACTTGTCTAGTCAGATACCTCTTGGTATTCTTGACTTTGAGAACATCAAACATGTTCTCGTTAACAGACGACTATGATTATCTTGTGACAGTTGTCCAATACTAAATCATAGTTTACTGTTGAAGAGTCACCTCGAGCATTGTGATTTCGTGAGACTAGGTTTCAAGTAATTATTTCCTATTACTCCCTACTTTTTCATAATCATAAATTTTTTTCTATAAATACTCACTCTCTCACTATCACACACTACGCTACTCTTCACTTCCCACACTTTTCTCTTAGACACCCAAAACCTTAAAAACCCTTTGTGTTTAGTAAACTCCGTCATCTTCCTCAATGGATCCTCAACAACAAAGTGTATTCGAATTCTCTCAACAACAACAACAACTGCTCAAACTGCATCATCGTCTCTACATCAATCGCTATCCACATTTCAGAAACCAATTGAAGTTTATATTGTGGATCGCCCGACTCATATTCATCTTGCTACTCCTTTCTCAGAACTGGAAGTTCTATGTGAATGGCTAGTAGACTTTGATAACTTGCTTGAGAATGAAATTGACTTGTTTAAGGAACTAAATGCTCAAGGGCGGAAAAGCTATTTTGATCGTCTCTACGGTCCCATTTTTCCTAATCTCATCAAGGAATTTTGGATATTCGCTGATGCCGATGAACACTTCATCGTGTCACATGTTTGGAAACAAGTTCATCATCACGGAGAAATCCATAGCCACATTACATGTAATAGAAAAATATGGTGGAAAACGTATCTACAAGATGAGTTCTAAATCCAAATTTCTCTCTGATGTAATTAACCTAGCAATCTTCACGCAATCATCTGATGGAAAACCACCTTTCAAGAGTCATGATTTATCTAAGGAGCTTTGAGTTTGGCTCAGAATCATTATGTGATGTATCTATCGCATACCTGCTTCAAGTTCTTCTGATTTCCTTAATACTGATCAGAAATACATGTTGTACTATCCGATGAAAGGAGATAAGATCTGTCTCCCTTCAATTCTCTTCAAATACCTCAGAGACTCTATAAGAGAAACAATAAATGATTAAAGAAGTTGAAGAACTACATTTTTCTTGGTCGATTGATATCAGATATCTTAATTGAGAGTGGAATGATTGATTATCTGACAAAGTTGAATGTCAAATATGAATTGGCTATCATAACTGGAACTCCTCTGAACAACAAAAATCTACAGAGGATGTAGATTATAGATGAAATCATAGTTAAACCTAACATAACAAAATATTGGAACAACTTGAAATCAAGAAGGATGATTATAAATGGATTTCCTTTGTTCACTAGGCATGACAATTTGGAGGTTATAGAGGCATACATACAGCTTCGAGAAGCTGAAGGTTATGATCTATCTGGATTCAGGATTGAAGATCTACTAGATAATCCTCCTAATCTGATGAAGAAGAAGAGACCCCAAAACACGACTCCTCAGAAGAAGACTGCAAAGAAGTAGAAGAAAGGTATAGGTGAAGCCAACACAAGGAGTATTTCACTGGCATCCTATCCAGAACAGACGAGTAAGTCTTTTGATTCTTTTGTAACTGCATCTGTTCTTTCTAACAGAAATGTATCTTCATCTCTTCCAACACCATCTCCATTATCTTCAACACCACCACCAATATCTTCATCTATCCCAACACCACCTCCAATCTTTTCAACCTTAGTTACCACCTAACCCACACCTATTTCTGAACCACCATCTCAGAAAATCCCATCCTCTGCACCTTCTACACAACTTCCAACACAGATATTCCAAACCACTTCAACTCAACCAACTCCCACCATTTCCTTACCAATGACTTCCACCATATATTTACAACCAACTCCCACCATCTCCCTGCCACTAATCACTCAATTCATCTCTGAAGAACCTACTACAAAACCTATTCCTACAACGAATTCTGGAGAAACTACTACTGAACCTATTCAAACAACCAACCCTCAATCACCCACATCATCAACCTCTCCACAAATGAACATAGAAACTCTATCAGATAATTCTGAACCTTCTTCACCAAAAACAAATCTTGAACATGAAGAAACCCAACAAATCCTTGAAAATCCACCTTCTGATCTTCCCCCTCCTAGCCTAGATGAAGTTATTTATGTTTTTGAAGACAATGTAGTTAGGAGATTCAAGACACTTTCTGATGAATCGAGTTCTAGCGAAGAACCTTATGCTTTGGGTGCTCCCTGGAATCAATTCAAACAATGGATGTCAGTGGTATTTCAGAAGATCCAAAATCTCTCTGTTCAGACAAAAGAATACATTATCCAGCAAGCTGAAAAGAAATTGGAAGCTAAGAGGGAAGCTGAAGCAAAGCCAGCTGTTGAAAGGGAATTAGTTAAAAGGTTGGCTAAGGAAGCTCTTGATAGAGAAGCTGAAAGGCAAGCTAAGGAAGCTCAAGATTTAGCTGCGAGAGAAGCTGAACTGAAGAATCAAGAAGATGCTCTGAGAGCTACTAACAACTCTACTTCTGATCCAATGTTGAAAACTCTGGACTGCATTCAGAAGGAACAAGAGTTGTTCAGAACCAGAATAGATAAACAATATGAAGTCACTTCCAGCATTTAGAATGCACTTTCTCAGATCCTTCAGAGGCTCCATCCTCCTCCTCCTCAACCTTTGACACTCCTTAGGCTACCCCTTAGTTATTTTTCTTTGTCTTTTTGTGTTTATCTTATTTTGTTCTTATTTGCCTTTTTTATTATGACAAAAAGAGGGAGTATTAATGGAAAATTATTTTGATAAAAATATCTTGTCTCTGAATCATAATTCTGACATTCTAACATTTTAAATGCACACAATTTTTCTTAGAATATTTTTTAGGAACAATATTGATATTTTGGAATTCAGGCTCTGATTTAACCAATAAGGCTCTGTTATATAATCAGACTCCATTACCATTATAATCAGGATCTGTTATTCTGAATCTGATAAGATCTTTATAATCAGGCTCTGGTATACCAAATCTGATAAGATTTTTTTTAAGTCTTAGATTCAGGGGGAGCTTGATAAAGAGAATTTTTTTTCTAAACTTATCTCTGTCATTACCTATTAATTATCTTTGTACAAAACTGTTTCATCAAAATACATTGTTTTGTCATTATCAAAAAGGGGGAGATTGTTAGAACAAGATTTGGTTCTGTCTGATATCTCTAAATTTTGATAATAACAAAGTAGTATTTGTGTGAGAACAATTTTGGTACTCTAACATTTGTTTTTCTGAAGGATTAACAGACAGGCTCTGACTCTGATAGAGACCATGTGTAACGTCACTCTGATTTGACCAAAGGTCGCTTCTGCGCCAAAGAAGCAAGTCTGCTTCTGATCTACTCACATTCAGAAAGATTCTAAGAAGACAATATGGTATTGCTGCAATGCTCTCTTGGATTATGGTTCTGAGCGTGACTCTGATGATTTACTTCTGAAGACTCTCTAGCTTCTGAAGTCATTATCTTCTGAAGACTAAGTGCTGATGACTCTGAAGACAAGGTTCTGCTGAACAAAGTTTTGAAGATTCTGAAGACTTGTTTCTGAAGACTAAGTGCTGAAGACTCTGAAGAGAAGGTTCTACTGAACAACCTTCTGAAGACTCTGAAGACTTAAGTTTCTGATGACCAAGGGTTCAGAAGACTGAGTGCTAAAGATTCTAAAGACAAGGTTCTAGTGAACAAGTTCTGAAGACTCTGAAGACTCAAGACTTTGAAGACCCAGTGATCAACTCTTCTACTCATGCTTCAATCATCTCTATTCAGAAGCCTGTGATGTACAGAAGATAAGATCAAACATTTACGAGGGAAAATAGTTCATAGTACGTATCAAACAGGTTCATTTCCACTACCATTTCACTATCCTAATTTGGTGGTACAAAGGACAACTTTTGTGTATGATTTCATCCCTATGTAATGACATTATTTCAAGTCGCCAGCTCTCTCAATGATATTTTAGATCTGCCCTCCAACGGATCTTTCACTAGCTATTTAAAGACTTGACTACTTGAAGAAAATAGATAGACAATGAACCAAGAACAGTGAAGCACCACAATACAACATAAGAACATTTTTCATACTGTGTAAATTTTCTTTAAGTTATTTGAGCTATTCATAATGTTTATATTTGCTTGTGCAGAAGCAATTCATTGTAAACATTAATTTTTTCAAATAGTTGTTTGTATTACTTAAGGGACCAGTTAGGTTAGAATCCTTAAGAAGAGATAGTTAGTCTTGTGCTTGTTAGTCCCCAGTAGTTGCTAGTGCAATGTAATCAATTGATTATAGTGGATTAAGTCCTTGTGTATAAGGCGAAATCACCTTGGCGGGTGGACTGAATTAGCTTGATAGTTTTCAAGTGAACTAGGATATATCGTGTGTCTTTCTCTCTTGTTAGTATCTTTGTGATCTTTGTTTGAGTTTCACAAAAAGCTTTCATTTTTGAAAACCCAATTCAAACCCCCCTTTCTTGTGTTTTCTCACACCTTCAATAATTCCTTCAATCAAAATAAAATGTCTTTTCCCAGTTTAAAACAAGATTTTTTTCAATACATCTCTTTATAACATCATTTAGATCATCAAAAAATTTATCAAAAGAATGACCAAAAATAGAAAAATCATCAATAAATACTTGAACAGAGCTTTCTATCATATCAACAAAAATAAAAACCATTAACCTTTGGAAAGTGGTTGGAGCATTGCATAAACCGAAAGACATCCTCTGATAAACAAAAACTTAGAATGGGCATGTGGAATTAGTTACAACCTGAATAGCCATTTAAGAAACAATAGTATGATTGTCATGTCATCTCTCTAACGTCCGATGAATGAATGGTAGAGGAAAATGATATTTCCTTATTTCTTGATTTAGCCTCATGTAATTGATGCATACTTGCCACCCAATAACAGTACGAGTTGGGATCAACCTGTTCTTCCCATTTAGGATTATCTTCATTCATTCCTTGTTTGGGACCACATGAACATGACTTACCAAAGAGATGTCAGAAATATGATAAATCATGCCTGCTTCAAGTAGCTTAAGCACTTCTTTCTTCACTACCCATTTCATTTTATGATTAAGTCTTTATTGAGGTTGAACCATTGGTTTGAATTCTTCCTCAAGTTTGACTTTATGCACGCAATAAGCTAGACTTATCCCTTTCAAATCAGAAGCATTCCATCAAAAGGCTTCATTATTTTTTCTCAAGACTCTTCTTAGCTTTTCTTATTTCAACTCATATAAGGAGCCATTTATGATTGTTGGTTGTGTGTGTTGATCTTCCAAGAAAACATAATTCAAGTGTGACTAAAGTACTTTCAGTTCATTAGAATTAGACTTTTTGATATCAATTGGATTTATACACTTTTGCTCCGTTTCACCTAATTCTTCAATTTTTCTTGATGTCTTATTTACTTACGATGCATCTAAGTGCCAGAAACACTCTACCACTTGTTGATCTTGTCTTTCTATGATTGCATCAATGGATTTTATAATTATCCTATCCATAGATAAGAATGGTGAGTTACTTTTAGATATTTCCTCTAATATTTTTTCAACTATATCAACCCTATCACATTGATGATTTTCTTTTTTATGTCTCATAGATTCAAATACATTGAAAACCACCTTCTCATTATTGAATCGTATAATGAGTTCTCTCATCTCAGCATCTATCAAATCTCTACCTATTGCTAAAAATGGTCTTTCAAGGAGTAAAGGTATCGCGACATCTTCTGCCATGTCTAACACATCTTATAGAACTCTATACAGATAAGTGATGGATTGGTCAGCTAAAGTAAAAGTCATATGAGTTACCTTAGGTTCACCATAATCAATCTTCTTCATCATATAAAGAGGCATCAAATTGATGTTTTACCTAAATCACAAATTGCATTCTCGATCATTAGCTTACAAATGGTACACGGAATGGTAAGTCGCAAGATATTTGAGATTTTTAAGGTGGGACAAACAAAGAAAAAGGAAAAACGAGTGGTTTTTTTTTTGGTTCAGACTCAGTGTCGTCATTCTTCTCATTGAGTTATTTGTTCTATTTCACAATCAAGGGTATCGGGCACTATTTTGCTAGGATTCTTTAGTTTCTACTCAATTGTTTCTTTGAGCTTACTTTTTGAATTCTTCCAACTAAATCCTCCTCTAGGTAAGTGCTTCCTTCTTTCTTTTCTCTTTTTTTTTTCAAAACTTTTCTTTCTTTTTTTTTTCTTTTTGCACTTACCTAGTTCTTTAAGGTATCCCAACCCCAAACTTAGAATTTTTCACAGATCAAAAATCAACAACACTTATCTGAGCAGGGTGAGGGAGTGTTTGGGCTCATGGTTTAATTATGCGGTTAATAAACAAATAAAAGGAAGAAGACTCAAGGGGGTTAACGAAGGATAACATAAAAGGGTAAGCTCGAAAGGCTCAGGGTTAAAAACAAACAAGTGCCTCAGCGTGTATATGTGTGCATTGACATTCCAACAGACGAGTATGCAAACTAAGAGTGACAGAGACATACCTGACGAACTCTCATGATGATAAGGTGTTTGGCTTTTTATGATCCTCACCATGTTTAGCATACTGACAAATTCCAAGGTACCTCTAGTGTAATGTCGCTTCATTTCCGTCTCAGGTGCACAGTACTCCCGTATCAGTCCAGTGTTGGAAAGTCGCGTCCAATCATTCACTTCAGCAGTACCAACTTTCAGGGGTTTCCTGGAGATCAAGTATGGGTTGCGTCTTCTCATCCACTAACTACAAGCCTCATCATTCATCTGACACAAATGCCTTCAATCTGTAACACACGAAATACAAAACACACCAATCAACGGTACGAAGATGAAATAACATAAATAAAAATCCTTAAAGCAATAACCCCCATCCCCCACACTTGAACTAAACATTGACCTCAATGTTTTAGAACAAGCTAGAGAGGAGAACTCACAGAGCCTCACTACGGAGGGACAAAGTTATAAAAACCGAACGCCTTCCAGACACGGGCCGTGTCAGGATTCTGTCCACAATCCACGAAAAAAGAAGAAATGTTTTTTTTTCAGTAGGGCTGACACGGGTCGTGTCATCTGACACGGGTGGCAGTGTCAGCCTACTGTTTTTTTTTTGCTACAGTAGGGCTGACACGGGCCGTGTCAGCTGACACGAGGGGCCGTGTCAGCCTACGGTAAAATGTTTTTTTTCTCCCGTGAAAGACTGTGAGTGTACCTAGTTAAACCTGAAACACAACAAAAACAAAAGAAACCATTAGAAATAAAACTCGTGGGTTGCCTCCCAAGAAGCGCTTCGTTTAACATCGCATGGCTCGACGGTTCACTCTCTGTTAAGGTGGCATATATGAAACAAAGAACACATCATCTTTTTTCTTTCTTTTGTTTGGTAGCAATCCTATGAACTTGAGGTATTGATGATGTTGCTTCCAAATCATTTTCAGTTGGATTTTCGTGAACAAGGCATAAATGAAATCCAATACTTTGTCAATTTCTTGTCTTTTGGCATGTTAAAATAGTTCGTGGGGATACTCTTTTCTTGAAGATTTTCTTGTTGGATGTCTATATCTTCACAAATTGTTAAATTTTTATTTTCATCCAACACTAGATCATCTTCAAGTTGCATTTTTTCTCCTTCCCCATCTTTCTCATTTACCTCAAATTCTTCTATTTCTAATTCATCTTCTTCGTCTGATGCCATGCCTTGTTCTTCTTCTTCCACACATTCTTCTTCCAACCTGCACTCTCGCAAAATAAAATAATCTGGACAATAGTTAGCTTCTTTACATTCATTCATATGGATTTTTACCTCCCTCGTATATGCTTGAAAAATTTTAGCCGCCTCTTCCAAGGTGATTCCTAAATCGGGCGACCAACATTGAGGAGATACAGATGGCAATGTATAAATCATAGCTACACAACTCAGACACTGTGTTAGTTGCACAATATAGAAGAATTCATGAAGGTACAATAATTTGACTCTTGTTTTTAATAAAATAAAAATAAAAATAAAATTAACACTAAATTTTAATTGCAGAGCAACAAAATTTCAATTTAATTAAAATTAAAACTTATATTTTGGCAGTCCCCGGCAACGGCGCCAAAAACTTGATCGGAAAAATAGCAAGTGTACTATTTTTACCGATGTAGTAATAGTTGGGGTTATCCCCAGAATCGATCTCTCGAGGACTGCGTGTAATTGTAAGTGCAGATGCTATTTCAATTAAACAAAAAGTACTTGTGGGGTTTTTTGGGTTGGCAAAAGTTGTAATAACAATAGAAATAAGCAGAACAATAAAAAGTGCTTTTGACAAATATGATGAAAAATGCTAGGGAAGGTGTATAAATTGCTAGTAAGAACCTGAAATTATCGTTAGAGATATATGTCTCAAAACCTTAATTTTACTAACCCGCAAATATTTTTCTTAAATTCCTTTAAACGAAAAACCTTTGATATTCTCCCTTGACCCTAATTCCTTAGCTATCAAGAAAGAACATCAAGCAATAGTTCTGACAAAGTTGTTTTTAGTCACTACGGGATATCCCCATTCCTAGGAAATATCTACCGTAATGTTATTATGCAAAATCAACGGATTGGTTTTTCAGGACAAATCCCTAATCGTAAATTGTTCCCAATTTAACCGATCGAAAAATATAAAATAATTTGCACAACAAAAGATTAAGGTAAGAAAACATAAATTCATCAAATAGTTCAACAAAGGTTCATTACATCACAATTTAGGGACACCCCCTAGCATTGGGGGGTTTAGCCTCTCATAATATTAGAAACGAAAACAATAATAGGATTAAAGAAAGACATTACAAATTGATCGGAGTAAGTTGATCCTTCAATCGCTTCCGCTCATGAACAATCCCCTTCTCCAAATCTCCTTGATCGCATAAACTATCCTCCAATTGTTCGTAAAGTCAAAAGTCCCTATTCTACTTCCAAAAACTAGTCTAAAAAGTCACAATTCACCCACATCGATTGGAAATACCCAAAGTGCCCCCACAACTTAATATGGGGAGAAAATATGGAAAAATTCAGAAAATCAGCGTCAAAGCTGACACGGACTGTCGGCCGTGTCAGCTTGCTGGATTTTATAACCGAAATTGTTTCGATCATAACTTTTGATCCGTAAGTCTGTTTTCGTCCCCGTTCGAAGCGCCGGAAAGCTAGTGAAGAGAACTACAACATAATACAGACAAGGAACTTGGTTGCCCAATATTTTTCCATATATGTTGAATTTTAGGTCCAGGCATCCTCTGCTTCATTCCAAAAACTCTTCTAAATCCCCGAAACTTCCATTTTCTTCGTACGAGTCCTTTGGGCTTTTCCACTCAGACCTGAAACCATTGAAAACTACCAAACCAAAGCATAAAATGCAACGTAATTGAAATAAAACAACAAATCATAAAATGCGAGAATAAAATACGACAAGTAAAATTGAATTGAAAAACAATGAAAAGACAAACAAAGTGCTACCGATTTTATGGATTCATGCCGAATAATTGACGGAAAACTAGTAGAAATGGGGACCGATCACTTCCCATGACGTAACCCGAAATTTGACCTCCCTTTTTGTGTTTTAGCATAAGCATGTGCCCTCAATTCCTAGCATACGCATTATGTAACACCCCTAATCTATACCCCCAATTAAATAAAGCAGTAAAAGAAAATTCAAAATTTCATCAGAGTATATTTAGAAATTCACAGCATAGACCGAGGGGTCACATCAAATTGAAACAAACATACAACACCTTCCCATAAAGATATGCAACACTCGCAGGTAGCAAATAAATAGAGGAACTTAGTTCCTACTACCCACAATTCAAATACAGAATAAAGCGGAAAATCTGTATTGAATCTCTTATATATATATATATGATAAAAAGTTTGTCATACATCAAGTCATACATGCACAAGCCAAAAGATATATATACATATACACATCAAACTACAAAACGATCCCCCTGACTACCCGGTGCCACATATCAGAGGCGACCGACAAAAGAATGAAGTCCTAAGCTTCACAAAAAGACCTCCAGCATCTAATCTGCAATGCCTCATAAAGCATTATAAAACAGCAGAAGGGTGAGAAAAACAATCATAATATAATTGCATACAATTATATATAACACAAAAAAATACACATATATACGGTTCTCACCACAACGCACCCCAGAATTCAAACACAAAACAACACAATGTGTATTTCATATTTCCATCACCAAAGTATACCAACCATGCACAATACAAGTATCACCAACACATATACATATATCAATGTATCAATTTTATCCACAATTCCACACATAAACACACCATTAATGATTTATGCAAATGCAAGAGACCGACACAATGAATCTATGCATATGTACATGCGGTACCGACTTCCATCAATTCTCAACACCAGTTCACTCAAGAACTATTGGAACCATCGCTCGTTACTTAGTGTAACTCCCAGTCGGGCATACGATGTTCCCCGTCGCTTTCGGTCCTCTTTGTATAAGGCTCACGACGTTTATGGATCGCTTTCGGTCCTCTTTATATAAGGCTCACGATTCGATCGTCACACCCCACATGGGCACACGATCGTCTATAACCATCGCTTTCGGTCCTCTTATTTTTAAGGCCCATGATCCAATCAGATCGCTTTCAGTCCTCTTATTTTTAAGGCTCACGATGTTATAGCACATTCCCTCTAGAATCAATCCGTCACTCCGGACGTCACAAGAATTCATATCATGATGCTCAGCATACAATGACCCATGACATTCAAATGCACACATATATGCAACCATCTCACTTAACATAAATCATGCTTTGCAATTCAAGCCCAAAACAATGCCTTTATTTGCCATACGGCCACAAACCATTGTCACACCATCTAAACACATGCATTTATATCATATAATCCGCACACAAGTCATATAACTATATCTCAAGCCTGTTGCGTAATAACGCCTCAAATACACATAGTTAAAACGGCAAAAGTCGACACACAACACATTTCCAGATTCTCGGCATAATTAAATCGGCTAACAATCTCAAAACCATTACAATAATAAAGAACATTTCACAAACTTTCTAACGCATCAAACCACGCCTCAAACCGACTCACGGATCAAAAGTTATAAGGAAAACAAATTGGGAAAAACGGTCATGTTCGCAGTGCGAAGCTCCTAGCGAGTCCTTCGCTTCTCCATTCGCAGTGCGAATGTCCTAGCGAACAGTGGCAGAATGAAAAATAGCCTAGAAAATTCCCAACGTTCGCAGTGCGAACCATCCAGCGAATGCTCGCTACCTCATTCGCAATGCGAATCCTCCAGCGAACAGTGGCATAATGAAAAATAATACAACGTTCGTAGTGCGAACCTCACGCGAACGCTAGCCACTCCTTCGCTGGCCATTCGCAGTACGAACCTGCGATTTCGGCAAAACCCAGCAGCGCACCAGTTCATCCAAAAATGATATTTTCTCAACCAAAACATTTCCAAACCAACCTATAACAATTAAAACATAACTCAATCATGGTAACAAGTATTCTACTACGTTTACACCGATTTTCAACCGTGAAACCATCGATATCACATTATATTTCTCATTTCAACCTAGAATCCAAAACTAGAGAAAGACAATAGCATATGCAAACACATACATACATAATCATACACAAGCATAAGATAATCGAGTTTCACACCCTTACCCGATTTAATCGTGTTCTAGAAAGTCGGTTGATTGATTTCTAAGTTTTCTCAAATTCTCTCTTTTTCTTCGCTTCTCCTCTTCTTTTCTCCTTCTCTTCTTTTTCTTACTATTTTTCTCTCTTTCTATTTTCTATTATATTCTAACTTAACAAAATAAATCAAAATGCCCAAAATACCCCTACACTCAAACATCTCGCAAATGTTCATAAAACGCGATAAAATATATTCACGATGAAAAATAACATATTTTCACATAAAAGTCAAAAATAAAATAATATAATAATAAAATAATAAAAAATGACTCAATTAAATAAAAACTGACAAAACTGGGGCGTTACAACTCTCCCCCACTTAGAAATTTTCGTCCTCGAAAATATACCTGAGACGAACAACTCTGGATACGACTCCCACATCCGACTCTCCAACTCCCAAGTCAAATTGCCCTCAGCAGAGCCTTCCCACGCCACTTTCACAAGTGCAATATCCTTGCCTCTCAACCGCTTCAGCTCGCGATCCAAAACCCTAACTGGTAATGCCTCCACCGTAAGGTTCTCCCTTACCTCAACCTCGTTCATCGGAATCACATGTGACGAATCCAGAACATACTTCCGAAGCTGTGAAACATGGAACACATCGTGCAAATTCGACAGATTCGGCGGCAACGCCACCCTATAAGCCACAGCACCCTCTCTCGCGGATATCTGGTAAGGACCAATAAACCGAGAAGTAAGTTTCTTCGATTTCAATGCACGACCAACACCCGTTACCGGCGTAACTCTCAAAAATACATGATCGCCCTCTTGAAACTCAAGATCTTTTCTTCTCCGATCATGATAACTCTTTTGCCTACTCTGAGAAGCCTTCATTTTCTCACGAATAATCTTCACTTTTTCCGTAGTCTGTTGCACCAACTCTGGTCCAACTACCGAACTCTCACCTGATTCATGCCAACACAACGGTGTTCGACATCTTCGTCCATACAGTGCTTCAAACGGTGCCATTCCAATACTCGAATGGAAACTGTTATTATACATGAATTCAATCAATGCAAGATAACTATCCCACGCACCACCTTGTTCAAGAACACAAGCTCTCAACAAATCTTCCAAAGACTGAATCGTTCTCTCCGTCTGTCCATCAGTCTGCGGATGATAAGCCGAACTCAATCTCAATTTAGAACCCAACGCCTTCTGTAAACTTTCCCAAAATCTCGAGGTAAACCTCGGATCTCGATCCGAAACAATACTCAATGGAACCCCATGCAACTTCACAATCACACTGATGTAAATCTCAGCCAACCTCTCTAAAGTAAAACTGATGTCAATCGGAATAAAATGAGCCAATTTAGTCAGCCTATCAACAACCACCCAAATAGCATTATGCCCTCGATGTGTATTCGGCAACCCTGTCACAAAATCCATGTAGATGTTATCCCACTTCCACTCAGGAATATCCAACGGTTGCAACAAACCACTAGGCCTCAGATGTTCCACCTTTGATTTCTGACAAGACAAACATGCATAAATAAACTGAGCCACATCTCTTTTCAAACCAGACCACCAAAAAATCTTCTTCGAATCTTGGTACATCTTATTCGCTCCCGGATGTATACTCAAATTACTCCGGTGTCCTTCCTCCAAAATCATCTTTTTCAACTCCACATCATCAGGAATACAAATTCGACCTCGGAATCTCAAAACACCATTAATATCCACTTTAAAATCACTATTCGCATCTTTTTCTCCAACCAACATCAAATCCACAAATTTCACATCTAGCTTCTGTTTCTCACTAACCGTCATCAGAAAATCATTAGTAATCGTTAGCATTCCAAGCCTTATGCTATCCGACGTCACTTCACAAACCAAACTCAAATCTCTAAACGATTCCAAAAGTTCCCACTCCTTAACCATTAAAGCGGACATATGCAACGATTTCCGGCTCAATGCGTCGGCTACCACATTAGCTTTACCAGGATGGTAATTCAAGCCAAAGTCGTAGTCCTTCAAAAATTCCAACCATCTACGCTGCCTCATATTTAACTCCTTCTGATCAAACAAATATTTCAAACTTTTATGATCACTAAAGACTTCAAACCTTGCACCGTAGAGATAATGCCTCCAAATCTTCAACACAAAAACCACAGCCGCTAATTCAAGATCATGAGTAGGATAATTCTTTTCATGCACTCTTAACTGCCTCGAAGCATACGCCACGACCTTACCGTCTTGCATCAGAACACCACCTAGACCAATCAAAGACGCATCAGAATACACCACAAACAGTTCATTAGGATTCGGTAAAATCAAAATCGGAGCTGTCGTCAATCTTCTCTTCAGCTCATTAAAACTTTCCTCGCACCGAATATACCAAATGAACGCTTGCCCCTTACAAGTCAACTGGGTCAAAGGAAGTGCTAGCTTAGAAAATCCTTCAATAAACCTTCGATAATATCCGACCAAACCCAAAAAGCTTCGAATTTCAGTAACAGATCTCGGAGCCTCCCATTGTAGAACTGCTGCTACTTTAGATGGGTCCACAGAAATACCATTACCTGAAATCACGTGCCCAAGAAAACTCACCTCCGACAACCAGAACTCACACTTGGACAATTTGGCAAAAAGTTTTCTTTCTTTCAAAACCTGCAAAACAATACGCAAATGCTCCGCGTGCTCCTTCCAAGACTTAGAATAAATCAAAATGTCATCAATAAACACAACAACAAATCGATCCAAATGCTCGTGAAAAATACGATTCATGTATTCCATGAACACACCTGGCGCATTAGAAACCCCAAACGGCATCACAGAATATTCATAATGACCGTAACATGTCCTAAAAGCCGTCTTCTGAATATCTTCCTCTTTCACCCTAATCTGATGATATCCCGACCTTAAGTCAATATTACTGAACACACAAGCACCAACCAACTGATCCATCAAATCATCAATTCTCGGAAGAGGATACTTATTCTTAATTGTCACCTTAATCAACTGGCGATAATCAATACACAACCGCATATTTCCATCTTTCTTTTTCACCAATAAAACTGGAGCACCCCAAGGCGACACACTTGGTCTCATATACCTCTTCTCCAATAATTCATTCAACTGTTTCTTTAACTCAACCAACTCAGATGTCGACATACGATATGGTGCCATAGAAACAGGTCTAGTACGAGGAACTAGATCTATAGAAAACTCCACCTCTCTCTCTGGCGGCAAGTCTGAAATATCCTCAGGAAACACTTCTGGAAAATCACACACAACAGGAAACACCTCAAGCGACACTTGACCATCCACCGCCAACGACGCAAACAACCCAAACAACTGAGCTTCATCCGCCAAAAGTCTCTTAAACTCTTTGGTAGATAAGAAACTCGAGTCTTCGTCTTCCTCAAGAGAAGGAAACCTTACCAGCTTATGATAACAATCAATATGAACCCTATTGAACTGTAACCAATTCATTCCCAGAACCACATCTAAACCATCCAACGGTAAACACACCAAATCCATCTCAAAGTCTTTACCATAAATGCTCAAAGAACAACCCAAACAAACCAAAGAAGTAGTTACTGACCCCATTACTGGGGTATCAATAACCATCTTACCACCCATCGAAGACAACACAAGATTCAAACGCTTCGCGCACTCAGACGAAATAAACGAATGAGTCGCTCCAGTATCAATAATAGCAACTAAAGGAGTACTATTAATAAAATAAGTACCTCTGATCAGACGGTCTGCACTGGAAGTCTGAGTTCCCGCTAATGCAAAAACTTTCCCACCAGCTGGAGCTTGCTTCTGTTTCGGACACTTTGTACTAATATGACCAGGTTCACCACAGTTGAAACACTTCACCACATTCTTCCTTGCACAATCAGCTGTGACATGTCCTAAACCTCCACAATTAGAACACTTCCTCAAATCTTTCCTACATTCAGACTGACGATGTCCCACATCACTACATCTATAACATCTCAGAGGACCAGACATTCCTCCTCCACTTGACCTTCTTTAAAAATTAACCCTTTGTTTACCCTTATCAGCGGGTGTTACATACGGACCACCACAGAACTCTTGCTTCCCTTTTCTCTCGCTCACACTCTTATAGTGCGTAGAACGAGCCTTACTATCCTCCTCATAGATCCTACAATAATCCACCAAATCAGAAAACCTCTGAATCCTTTGATAACCAATTTCCTGCTTTATCTCAGGACGCAATTCGTTCTCAAACTTTACACGCTTAGAAAATTCTGCGGTCGCTTCAGCTTAATGAGGATATAACTCCACAAGTTCCACAAACTTAGCAGTATAATCAACAACAGACATATTACCTTGTTTTAACTCCAAGAACTCAATTTCCTTCTTTCCTCTTACATCTTCAGGAAAGTACTTCCTCAGAAACTCAATGCTAAACACAGCCCAAGTGATCTCCTCCTCTGCAGCTTCCAACACATGACGTGTACTAACCCACCAATCATCAGCTTCTTCCAGTAACATGTGAGTACCCAGTCTCACCTTCTGATCCTCAGCACAATCCATCACTCGGAATATCCTTTCAATCTCTTTCAGCCAAATCTGTGCACCATCAGGATCATATCTTCCTTTGAAGACAGGCGGTTTGTTCTTCCTGAACTCATCATTACCTGCAGCATTAGGTGCACCCTGCACAGCCTGAGCCATAGCTTGCATAGCAGCAGCCAAAGCAGCGTCATTCCTACCAGCCATATTCTGTTCATTTCCAATAACAGCAACTATGGTTAAACAAACAGCTCATCCAAACACCAAGACCGACAAGGACTGACACAAACTGACACGGACTGGCTCTGATACCACTTAATGTAACACCCCCAATCTATACCCCCAATTAAATAAAGCAGTAAAAGAAAATTCAAAATTTCATCAGAGTATATTTAGAAATTCACAGCATAGACCGAGGGGTCACATTAAATTGAAACAAACATACAACACCTGCCCATAAAGATATGCAACACTCGCAGGTAGCAAATAAACAGAGGAACTTAGTTCCTACTACCCACAATTCAAATACAGAATAAAGCGAAAAATCTGTACTGAATCTCATATATATATATATATATATATATAATAAAAAGTTTGTCATACATCAAGTCATACATGCACAAGCCAAAAGATATATATACATATACACATCAAACTACAAAACGATCCCCCTGACTACCCGGTGCCACATATCAGAGTCGACCGACAAAAGAATGAAGTCCTAAGCTTCACAAAAAGACCTCCAGTATCTAATCTGCAATGCCTCATAGAGCATTATAAAACATCAGAAGGGTGAGAAAAACAATCATAATATAATTGCATACAATTATATATAACACAAAAAAATACACATATATACGGTTCTCACCACAACGCACCCCAGAATTCAAACACAAAACAACACAATGTGTATTTCATATTTCCATCACCAAAGTATACCAACCATGCACAATACAAGTATCACCAACACATATACATATATCAATGTATCAATTTTATCCACAATTCCACACATAAACACACCATTAATGATTTATGCAAATGCAAGAGACTGACACAACGACTCTATGCATATGCACATGTGGTACCGACTTCCATCAATTCTCAACACCAGTTCACTCAGGAACTATTGGAACCATCGCTCGTTACTTAGTGTAACTCCCCGTCGGGCATACGATGTTCCCCGTCACTTTCGGTCCTCTTTGTATAAGGCTCACGACGTTTATGAATCGCTTTTGGTCCTCTTTGTATAAGGCTCACGATCCGATCGCTCACACCCCACATGGGCACACGATCGTCTATAACCATCGCTTTCGGTCCTCTTATTTTTAAGGCTCACGATCCAATCAGATCGCTTTCAGTCCTCTTATTTTTAAGGCTCACGATGTTATAGCAGATTCCCTCTGGAATCAATCCGTCACTCAGGACGTCACAAGAATTCATATCATGATGCTCAGCATACAATGACCCATGACATTCAAATGCACACATATATACAACCATCTCACTTAACATAAATCATGCTTTGCAATTCAAGCCCAAAACAATTCCTTTATTTTCCATACGGCCACAAACCATTGTCACGCCATCTAAATACATGCATTTATATCATATAATCCGCACACAAGTCATATAACTATATCTCAACCCTGTTGCGTAATAACGCCTCAAATACACACAGTTAAAACGGCAAAAGTCGACACACAACACATTTCCAGATTCTTGACATAATTAAATCGGCTAACAATCTCAAAACCATTACAATAATAAATAACATTTCACAAGCTTTCTAACGCATCAAACCACGCCTCAAACCGACTCACGGATCAAAAGTTATAAGGAAAACAAATTGGGAAAAACGGTCATGTTCGCAGTGCGAAGCTCCTAGTGAGTCCTTCGCTTCTCCATTCGCAGTGCGAATGTCCTAGCGAACAGTGGCAGAATGAAAAATAGCCTAGAAAATTCCCAACGTTCGCAGTGCGAACCATCCAGCGAATGCTCGCTACCCCATTCGCAATGCGAATCCTCCAGCGAACAGTGGCAGAATGAAAAATAATATAACGTTCGCAATGCGAACCTCACGCGAACGCTCGCCACTCCTTCGCTGGCCATTCGCAGTGCGAACCTGCGATTTTAGCAAAACCCAGCAGCGCACCAGTTCATCCAAAAATGATATTTTCTCAACCAAATCATTTCCAAACTAACCTATAACAATAAAAACATAACTCAATCATGGTAACAAGTATTCTACTACGTTTACACCGATTTTCGACCGTGAAACCATCGATATCACATTATATTTATCATTTCAACCTAGAATCCAAAACTAGAGAAAGACAATAGCATATGCAAACACATACATACATAATCATACACAAGCATAAGATAATCGAGTTTCACACCCTTACCCGATTTAATCGTGTTCTAGAAAGTCGGTTGATTGATTTCCAAGTTTTCTCAAATTCTCTCTTTTTCTTCTCTTCTCCTCTTCTTTTCTCCTTCTCTTCTTTTTCTTACTATTTTTCTCTCTTTCTATTTTCTATTATATTCTAACTTAACAAAATAAATCAAAATGCCCAAAATACCCCTACACTCAAACATCTCGCAAATGTTCCCAAAACGTGATAAAATATATTCACGATGAAAAATAACATATTTTCACATAAAAGTCAGAAATAAAATAATATAATAATAAAATAATAAAAAACGACTCAATTAAATAAAAACTGACAAAACTGGGGCGTTACACATTAGCTTTTTTTATATGTGGTTTTGTTGCAGGCATATCCAGAATTATAGAAAATCTCGAGTCCATATTCAGTCGCATCCCCTTAAGGTCGTCAAAGCATCGATACATACAAAACAAAGGGATTTCTATGCCTACATATCAAAGCACAAGGTTGGAATGCGGAACCAAAGCCAAAGCATTTCATCCCAAGCGAAAAATGGATTTTTGGATGTGGTAACCGGTTACGCCATTTCCTGTAACCGGCTACGCCCTCGAGGATCAGCCCAGGAAGGCGCTGTAGAGGTAAAAATCGTGAGTGTAAGCTATTGATTAACTCAACTCAAGGAAAACAGAGTCGCCACCGCGCTTTTATTTATTCCACAAAGGAAAAGGGAAAAAAGAGCGAATAAATCCCAAGAAGTCTAAAAACGCAAAAGCTAAAAAAGACAAAGAGAAATGGATAAAGGGGGGTTGGTTATGTAAAGGGAAGGTTTTACGCACCCAATACATCTATAGTACTCTATAGGAGCCCTTTGATGTATTCATGCTTTTTGGTTTGAAAAAGGTTTGCTTGAAAGAGAGATTGAGGAGATGAGAGGAGAATTATTTTTTTATATTTTTGTGTTTGGAGAGACTTATCGCCTCATGCCTACGTACCCACGATGTGCAATGTAGGATCAAAACCTCGTAGTTTGTGGTACAAAGAGCAAAAATTGTTGGTTGTGGTTTATTTTATCTTGAAAAAGACAACCTGTCATTCTCTAGAGAGAATACTCAACTAATTATCCAAAGGTATGGGAAAGAGGCATTTGCATCACATTAAGATGGAGGATTTGCTTGGATTAACATCAACAAGACTAATCACTTCAACATCTAAGTGGAAAACGACCATACTTTCAACAAAATACCCTAGTTAGGAGCTTTACATCTCATCAAAAAAATGACTCATGTCTAATTCTTTTTGAAAGGTTTAAAAGAAAAAGGTGCATAAAAAGCACAAAAAAATTTGGATGAGTTTTGTATTTTTTATGTCTTTTTGAAATGGTCAAAATATGATTAAGATGGATTGACATTTATTAAAGAAAACAAAGTTTTAAAAATCACTTGACCAAAGTCAAGGTTTTATTATGAAAGCGGTTTTAAGTTTGAAAACAAGAAGGTTTTGAAAAAGGGAGAGGATTTTGAAAAGTTAAGAATGGGGAGGAGGAGAAGTGACTATCCTAGTGCATAAAGTAAAAGCTAGGGAAAAGAAGGATCTAACCAAAATGGAGCCATTCAAAGCAATATTAAGAGAATTCCATCCTTAAGCAAATTGACCACATAAAGACAAGTCTTCAATCAATACTCCAAGCAAAGGGGTAAGAAGTCCTAATTCTAGGTCCATAAGTCCAATATTACTTCAAAAGAGGTCTATAAAGATATCACTCCAAAGCATAGGATAGTACCCAATAGTCCAAGATGAGGAGAATTAAGTTTTTTTTAGAGTTTAAGCCTTTATTAATGTTTTGGTCCAAGTGGACAAAGAAAAAAAAAAGGCATAAGCATAAACATGTGTCCAACGGACAAAGGAAAAATTGCGGAAACATGATATGAAATGATAATAATGAAGCATAAAAAAATAAAAGAGATAGGGAGCGAGAAGGAAACATAAACAAAATTAATATAATAATATTGTTAGTAAGTTAGTGGTTACTTGTTAGTGTTAGTGATCAATAACAATTGAATAATTGCACTTTGGTCAAGGTTGATGAAACTCATTAGAGGATTGATAAGACCAAAGCCTCCTAACAACAAGTTTCATGAGTTTTGAACAATAAGACAAATAATCAACCATTCTTGATAGTTTTCCGATACGGGACAAATATTGCGCTATGTTAAGCAATCGCCGAGTAATTTACGGAGTAATTGCCCTACAATGAGGCCGGTCAATAGCCCTTTGTTCTAATGCATGCTAGATGAACGATATGTAGATCGTCATCCGAAAGCAATACAGCACGAAAACAAAAGTGGTAGCGATCTCGTCTCGATCAAAATTCAACAAAAGAATTCCAAGATCTTTTAGAATTTCATCGATCAAAAGAAAAGAGGAATAGATGAAGAGAGAGTCTAATTAAACCACACAATTATATGATCTAAGGCTAAGAACAAAAGGAGAGGGAAGAAAAAGGAAAAGGAACCAAAACAACCCCCAAAACAAGCCAAAACATGCATTCTGTTTCGAAGTAACCGGTTACAGCATAACTGCTAACCGGTTACTTAGTTCAAAATAAGTGAAGTTTTTCAAAATTTACACAGTGTAACCGGTTACAGCATAACTGCTAACCGGTTACACAGCACCAGAATGCAGAAAAATGTGCAAAATTCAGCATGATCCATTTCCAAAACTTTTTACAAACACCTTATGATCATGAAACTGAAATTGCACAAAATTTAAAGTAAAATCACAGCAAAAACCAGGGATTAAACACAATTACAAGATCCAAAGGATCAAGTAACAAGAATCTCCAAAGATCTACATTATGGAAGATGAAGATGAAGCTTTAACAATGGTGGAAGATGAATTACCACTCCAAATCAGAAAATCCCTTTGAATTGCAGCAAGATCTACACTCCAAAACCTTGATCTACTGTAATTGATGAACAAAATAAGAAATGATGAAGGTTTAGCTCAAATTTAAGCAAGAATCAATGTGAATTCTTACTAACTTTCAAAAGAAGAAAGAAAAGCTTTGGTGAATTTGTGGTTTAGGGAGAGAAATTGCAAGGAGTTTGTTGGCTATCAAAAGCTTGAAGAATGAATGAAATGAAGGCTCTATTTATAGAGTTTAGGCTTGGGAAAATTGGTGGTTTGGAATTAGGCTTGGATGATCAAAATTAGGATTGGAATTCAAATTTGGAGGGAATTATCAAAAGAGTGGTGATTAGTGATGGTGCATGGTGGGAAATGATCAAAGTGATGTAGGGAATTAAAATGAGGTGATCTAAAATATTCCACATGTGATCAAAATTGGTGCCAATTGCTGAAATTTGAATTTGCTTCTGTTTTTCAAAATTTCACGAGGGTAACCGGTTACAGCATAACTTCTAACCGGTTACTCAGTGCAAAATTTGTGAAAAATGAGCATTTTGTTGCATTGTTAAGGTTCCGGCTCGATTCCTTTTGCTTTTCAAAGAAGGCATGGAAATAAACACATGAACCTTGGAGTCGCTTGAATAATAATCAACTAAATCTTGGAAACTCTTGATTAAATAATTCTTGAATTAATTGCAGATCAACTTTGACTTTGTTCAGACGAAATTCGTTCAAACTGAGGGACTGATTTTTGGTATTTTTAACTTGTTCTTCCCCTGAAAATGTTAGTGAAAGAAAACAAAATATTTTTGGATTTTAATTAATGGTTAGTAAACATAAACAAATTAAGCAATAAAACAACTAACAAACGCACACAAACTCAAAGATCCCTGCAAGGCACAGTCCTGCAAAAGAGGGAACCAACGTGTGATCTTGTTTGTGATATGAGATGCAAATGACATGTGGGATCTTAGGGGTAAAAGTTATTGTATTATAGCTGCCCCTATTTAAGTTTCTTCTATCCGAAGATACGAAGATTAACATCTTTGTCTCGACGAGATAGAAGAGACTTAAATATAACAATAAACCCAATTTTTGTCCCTAAGAGACCACAAAATGATATGATTATGCAGATGATATGCAAACACAAGACCTCTGTGGGGAGAAACACCACAGGAGATAAACAAAACGACTGAGGAGCAAAGAGAAAAGGCTCCACAGGGGAAAACGAAAGAGGAAAAACACATCCCAACAGGGGAGGAAACAACTCTCCACTGGGAAAGAGAAAAGGGTAAGATTCCAACTGAGGGAAAATTACTAACACCAGAAATAAAAGAGGGATAACATATTCCCAACATGGAGAGAAAAATCTCCGTTGGGGAAAAGATCGTCCAATACCAAACATCCGGTAATATCATGATCAAAAGGAAAGATTGCCAACTACCAACCAAGTGATAGCTACAACAAGGCAGTCAATCAAAAGGATATGAGAAGAATTACCTACTACCAACAAAGGGTAGGAAGACAAAGGTAACGATCTCACAAAAGGGGTACGAGAAGTATCATCTACTACCAACAAAGGATAGGATGACAAAGGTAATAATCTCAAAAAGGAGTACGAGAAGTATCACCTACTACCAACAAAGGGCATGACGACAAAGGTGATAATCTCAAAAAGGGGAAAGGATTACCAGCTATCAACCAAGGGTAACTATAACAGGGTAACCAAACTGGGCTATATTACCTACTACCAACTAACGGGAAGGACGACAAAGGTAATAAGCCAGCTATATCACCTACTACCAACTAAATGGGCAGGACGACGAAGGTGATAAGCCAAAAAGAAGGATTACCAACTATCAACCAAGTGACAGTTAAAACAAAGTAATCCACCAAGGGTATGAGAAATATTACGTACTACCAACAAAGGGTGGGACAACAAAGGTAACAATTTCAAAAGATCCGAGAAATACCACCTACTACCAACAAAAGGACATGACGACTAAGGCGATAAACTCGAACAAGGGAAAGATTACCGGCTATCAACCAAGTGACAGCTACAACAAGGTAATCGAACCAGGCTATATTACCTATTACCAACTAAAGGGCAGGACGACAAAGGTAATAAGCCAACTATATCACCTACTACCAACAGAGGGCAGGATGACAAAGGTGATAAGCCAAAAAGAGAGATTACCAACTATCAACCAAGTGACAGCTAAAATAAGGTAATCAACCAAGGATATGAGAAATATTACCTACTACCAACAGAGGGCAGGACGACAAAGGTAAGAATCTCACAAAGGGGAAAATTACCGGAGACCACCAACTAGCCGGGGAACATACCGCACAACTACTAGGACTCAGCTGAGGAAAAGATTCAAAATGAGGATAACTGTATATGGAAATAAACCACAACAAAACAAGGATATAACTCAATAGGGAAGACTTAGCACAACAATGCTCCACTGGGGAAAATTAATACCTCAACAATGAACTATCTCTAGCAAACCGAAGAGACTAACCATCCATCGGAGTAGAAAACCTCAACAACGAACTGTCCCATCCAACCGAAGAGACTTACCATTCATCGGAGTATCAAAATCTCAATAACAAATTGTCCCGTCAAACTGAAAAGACTTACCATTCATTGGAGTGGAAGAATCTCAACAACGAACTATCCCATCTAACCGAAGAGACTTGCCATTCATTGGAGTAGAAGAATCTCAACAATGAACTGTCCCGCCTGACCGAAGAGACTTACCATTCATCGGGAACACTTTCTACCAAGATTTTTTGAGAAATGTGTCAACCATCAAAAATTTACTGGGGAATTTATTGCCAAGTTCAACCAGAGAACCTTCAAATGAAACACCTTCTACCGAGAGTTTATATGTAATTCCTATTGCCGAGGAATAATCGAAAACATGCCTGCTGCCAAGGCTTTACTGAAAAATCTTTTAAGGATTCTACTGCCGAGATCCTAAAAAGAAAATACCTTCTGCCGAGGTTGCTGTAATAATTTTTTTGAAATTATCCGAGAAATCTACTACCGAGATTCTTGGAAAGAAAATACCTTATGCTGAGGCTTGTTGAGAATTCTTTTTTTTTAAACTTACTGGAAAATCAACTGTCGAGATCAACCAAAGAAAACTGAAAAAAAGCCACCCTCTGTCGAGGTTTGCTGGAAATCTTTTGAAAATATCCAAGAAATCTACTGCCGAGATTCTCGGAAAGAAAATACCTTCTGCCGAGGTCAACTGGAAATCTTCTGTCGAGATTTGCCAGGAACTAGGAATCAATAACTCTACCAGGGATCTTCACAGGAGATATGGGCAAGTTAGATCACGCAACAGACTTCTCAAATAAAGAGACAACCATCTATTGGAAATTCACAACAAACTTCTCTTACTGGCACAACCTGAGAGATACCATTTGATGGAAAAGATAACGTCTGATAACTGGGGACACACAAGTTTCTCAAATAAAGAGGCTGCTGCTTGTTGTCATACAATGGATTCCAAAAGAGTGTTGTCACAACCCTGCTGGAGAAACAAAATCTTCATCTTCTGATGGTAATCACAAACAGATCATCTGTTGAGTAATACAAAATCTTTGAAGGTGCAAAATAAATGTACTCTCAATCATCTAGGTTATATAACCTAGAAAGATTCAAAGTAGTCACCGCCGGAGACCAAAGTTCAATCCAGGAAGAAACTGGAGAGAAACGGTCAAATAAGACTCATCCCTAGGAGGATATATCTCAATTGGGGATTAATTCCATCCAGACAACACACTGGGGAGGAAACTAAATTAATAATCATCCACGAGGAACAACTTCAGTGGGGAATTGGAAAGGATAAACACTTTCTGCTTAGGGTCAACACTCTAATGGAGAGAGGACACACACACACACACACTCTACGGAGGATAACAACACCAGAGAACCGGGAAGCACTAAAACAGATGTAAAATGCACAATGCAACCACAACAATGCTATGCACAACAAAAGAATGCGTATGTAATGCGTATGAGTATGAATATACTGACAAAACAGACATAAAGGATAAGCAGAGGGTGGAAGAACACCACAGCTCAGCTGAATACTCGACTAATCTCAACAAGATAGAGATACCAAAAGAGATCCTATTAAGGAGTACACACAAAGCAACCCCTAAAGGGGATATCAACCAATTGGGAGAATAAGAAGTCAACATTACTCTTTTCTTGGGGAGTGATCAAAGCAATCACAACAAGAGGTGAAACTCTGTGCGAGGATTCCACATCAAGGGAAAACATCACCCCAAAGCATCTCAAATGCTTGATCATAACCTGGCTGGAGAATAGAATCATACTTAGCTGGGGAAATCTGAATCAAGACTTAGCTGGAGGAATACCCAAAATATTACTTGGACGGGAAATACCCAAACTGGCGCTCAATTGGGGAATAATGGATTTCAAGAGTCCAACACCTCACAACAATCTTGAGGGAATCCATCAACTGATTAACAACTTGATTACATCCACAAGAACAATTCTGCTCATGTGCGTTAAATCCACCATTTAACTTTTGCCCCAGACTGCATGGTCTGCAAAGGATTTTACACCAAAAGGAAACTTTGTACCATGATAACTTGAGATAATCTGTCCCAGTGTCTTCAAAAGCTCGGAGAGACTCATCGAATCTCGACGTAACTGCCTCAGATTTACTGAACTTGGCACACTCTTTAATTAATAGAGTCTTTCATCTTTGCCCCATGCAAAAGCATCAACTGGGAAAACAAGTTTACTCATACTCAACAAAGCCTTCAGGAAACATGCCCCTGGATAGGATCGTCCTTGAAATGATTTTCCAATTACTCATCGGAGTTTCAGGCCTCAAAAGATTAAACTCATCACTGATGCTCAAATGTAAACTTCCATGATGTCAAACAAATGTATGCAAGCAGAAAAATGTTAATTCTGAGAATGATAATTCTAATGCAACAGACATGTTAATCTTGAAGTTTTTATTGAAAAGATGTCGCAAAAACTTGTGAATGAATCACTAGTTTAGATACGACATTGATTTTTAAATGCACATGCACTACCAACAAAGATCTTTTAGCGCAACTCATGGGAGTCAGGAACGCTATCTCATTTGGAGTATGCTCTCAAAATAAACCCTACTTCAATTAGGTCTTTTGAGGGTTATAACTTGGCCTGGTTCACGGTTTTCAGAAAAAGGATTTTCAGGCTCAAAATTTATTTGTACCCACCCAATCTCCGTGATGTTCTTCAGTCCTTTTTTCAGCTAATTAACACAAATGTTCATCTTTAAAAAGATTACTTAAACTGATGGTTTAAGAACCTATGAGGTTATTCGGGGATAACAGTCACCCTTTTTGTCCTTCGACTTGGTAGTCACACAAAGATTTGTTCTTTTGATGAGAATTCTTATTTTATTCTTGCTTTTCACATTTTCATTTTATTTTTCCCTAACTTTTGCCTGGACTGATTCTTTTGAATTTTTTTGATGTCCAGCGGGATGCCCCAATTTTTGCCTAAGTCACTTGTTTTCAATTTTTCGACTTAGCGGGCTTTTTTCTTTCTTTCCCTTTTTTTTGAACAAATCATGTGACATTGGCTTATCTGACTTGTTTGAATGGTTGTGACTGCCTCCTCCCTTTGGAATGAGGGATAACCATTGTGGTTTCCTTAGACACACACTCCTCTTGAAATTTGGACACTTGGTCAAATTAACTGAAGCCTACCCTGCCCCAAGGTTAAATGTGAGGGTTTTTTCATTTAGAAAAGAAACTCCTACTTCAAGACTCAAAGGGGTTAACAAGGGATTATCTTCCTTATATCTCCGGTGTTTGGGAATTTGAAACAATGCCTTACATCATCAGCAGGGTCTTATTCAAAAGCATACAACCAAAAATTTTGCGTTTTCACTTCATCATCCTCCCTCCAATAGTTTAAACAAGAAGTTGGTATTGCAAATGCAGAAAACAAATTACGAGCGAATGCGAATCGATGACTTCAAGATAAACATACTCATTGCATTAAGATTAATATTCAAAACAAACAAGTTCTACATGCAAACAAACAACAACAATCATAAAAGATTACAAATGAAAATCCAGTAAATGAACTAAAGATCTGAGGAAACTGTGTCAGCTTGAGCTTGAAAGAACATTATCAACTTTCTTAGGAGACACAGAAGCAAACATACAACCACTGCGGGTCACTCTACTAATATCAACATAAAGGCGTTCCATTCACAAATGTGCTTCCTTCCTTGAAGGTCAGCACCTCATCATCAATCATCTCTTGAACCTTTTCCTAGAAAACCTTGCACTCCTCAATTGGATGCCCCATTACTCCATCATGAAATTCACAATTGGTATTTGGGTTGTACCAAGGAGGACAAGACTTCATGGCTCTAGTCTTTCTGGGTGTCATCACCGAGTTTCGGGCAAAATAAGACCACAATTGACTGTAAGTCATTGGGATTGGATCAAACTGGCGAGTCTCTTTTTCTGAATTATTCAGAGGTCTCTGCTGCTTTTGGCACCGAGGAGAATCTTGAATCGCATCAACTTCAACATTTTCTTCCTCTTGGGAATCACATACAAATTTCTCTTCACTTGCATGGTCATCTGGAACATCTCGGATCCTTCCACATTTAAATGCATTCTCGAGGTTTATTCCGACTTCAACAATTTTGGAGAACTCTAGAGGCACAACACCTACCATCCTGACATAATAAGAGTCTGACAGCGTTCTTAGAAACATTTTGGATAATTCCTTCTCTAATAGTGGTGGATAAACTTGAGCTGCTAACTCTTTCCACCTTTGTGCATACTCTCTGAAGGATTCGTTGTCCTTCTGACTCATACTCATCAATTCATCACTATCTTGAGCCATGTCCAAATTGTAGTCATATTGTTTTACAAAAGCATCAGCTAGGTCTTCCCAAGACTGAATATGGTCCCTTTTCAGTTTCGTATACCACATCAAAGATCCTCCATATAAACTTTCTTGAAAGCAGTAAATCATCAACTTATCATTGCCGACATGAGCGGCCATCTTTCGACAGAACATCGTCAAATGGTTCCTTGGACAGCTAACACCCTTGTATATTTCAAAGACAAGCATTTTAAACTTCGGAGGAATAACCGCATCCGAAACCAGGCACAAGTCATGAGCCTTAAAGCTAGATGTATTGTGTCTTGTCAACATTTTCAATTCCTCACTGAGATCACGAAGTCCTTCTTTCATTTCCACAACTTTAAGATCAATCATCTCTGTCACAGGGTGGACATTCTGAGGATTTGGCATATACCTCGAAAATTGAGAATCTTTTTCAACAACTTGACTAACCAAATCATTTTGCACAAGTCAGGATCGAGTAGGAACATCCACTTGTGGAACATCGTCGTCCAGAGGAGAATCATACATCGGATTGGTCATCACTGTAAAGCATGACATGAGATCATCATCTTTTGTTCTCTCCATGTTCCTTCAGTAACTACCTCAAACTTGGTACGAATGCCATAAAATCAGCTAAATCCTCTCCTGTCTCTGATTAGCCCGAGTATTATACTGGTGATACTGCTTGGCTGAATGAACACCAAGGGGAAACAATAAGACACCTGGAAAAGGCAAGAAACAAATGCAGAATGATGCTTAATGCAAATGCAATGCAATATGAATGCAGCAGACATGGGATCAAAGTTTCCATAAATTCTGAATAACTGATGTGCTGATGACTGGATGAGCTCAAAGGTCCGCTCTGAAGAGAATACCGGAATACCAGGTCGATAAGTCCACACTAATAAGAAATCCAAAGTACCGGGCATGCTGAAAATCAGGGTTTCCTGCAAACCTGTAAACACCCACCCATTCTCACATGTAGGTACTAAAAAGCCGGGATCCTCAGTTTCAGATTCTCGATTTGAGAAGCAATAGTACATTCAACCCTCAGGGTACAATATTATCACCAAACAAAGAGGTCGTCCACTGATTCCCCAAAAAAAGGATATCTTATAGCAAGTTCCCAGCATTGGGTCCTCGGATCGACGAGTGTAACGGGTTTTCCATTTCTGGTATGCCATTATTGCATGTCGGGAGGAGAGGCGTTACTGAGTTATCGGGGAAACGGTCGCCAGAGTCGACAGCTCTCTAGATCAACATCCTGAAATGCGCAAGACACGCACGTCAGAATATCTCCCAAGATAGCCTCGTCTGGATGTGAATTTCGTGAACACCAAATGTACCAAGACGGCGCGTAGGTCCCACTACTTTCCACTCTAGTCCTAAGTGTATACTCAAGCCTGTGTATTGGGCTTATCTTTTAGAACATCCCAACCAGAACAAACAAATAACAAGCAAGTCAGACAAAAAGCAGTAAATAAATCAAAGTAGGCTAAACCCCTCAAGGGATGGACCAACAAGACGTTAATCTTTCCCCAGCAGAGTCGCCACTTTTCTGTAGGGGTAAAAATCATGAGTGTAAGCTATTGATTAACTCAACTCAAGGAAAACAGAGTCGCCACCGCGCTTTTATTTATTCCATAAAGGAAAAGGGAAAAAAGAGCGAATAAATCCCAAGAAGTCTAAAAAAACAAAAGCTAAAAAAGATAAAGAGAAATGGGTAAGGGGGGTTGGTTATGTAAAGGGAAGGTTTTACGCACCCAATACATCTATAGTACTTTATAGGAGCCCTTTGATGTATTCATGCTTTTTGGTCTGAAAAAGGTTTGCTTGAAAGAGAGATTGAGGAGATGTGAGGAGAATTATTTTTTTATATTTTTGTGTTTGGAGAGACTTATCGCCTCATGCCTACGTACCCACGATGTGCAATGTAGGATCAAAACCTCGTAGTTCGTGGTACAAAGAGCAAAAATTGTTGGCTGTGGTTTATTTTATCTTGAAAAAGACAACCTGTCATTCTCAAGAGAGAATACTCAACTAATTACCCAAAGGTATGGGAAAGTGGCATTTGCATCACATTAAGATGGAGGATTTGCTTGGATTAACATCAACAAGACTAATCACTTCAACATCTAAGTGGAAAACGACCATACTTTCAACAAAATACCCTGGTTAGGAGCTTTACATCTCATCAAAAAAATGACTCATGTCTAATTCTTTTTGAAAGGTTTAAAAGAAAAAGGTGCATCAAAAGCACAACAAAATTTGGATGAGTTTTGTATTTTTTATGTCTTTTTGAAATGGTCAAAATATGATCAATAAGGATTGACATTTATTAAAGAAAACAAAGTTTTAAAAATCACTTGACCAAAGTCAAGGTTTTATTATGAAAGCGGTTTTAAGTTTGAAAACAAGAAGGTTTTGAAAAAGGGAGAGGATTTTAAAAATTTAAGAATGGGGAGGAGAAGAAGTGACTATCCTAGTGCATAAAGTAAAAGCTAGGGAAAAGAGTGATCTAACCAAAATGGAGCCACTTCAAAGCAATATTAATAGAATTCCATCTTTAAGCAAATTGGCCACATAAAGGCAAGTCTTCAATCAATACTCCAAGCAAAGGGGTAAGAAGTCCTAATTCTAGGTCCATAAGTCCAATATTACTTCAAAAGAGGTCTATAAAGAGATCACTCCAAAGCATAGGATAGTACCCAATAGTCCAAGATGAGGAGAATTAAGTTTTTTTTTTTAGAGTTTAAGCCTTTATTAATGTTTTGGTCCAAGTGGACAAAGAAAAAAAAGGCATAAGCATAAACATGTGTCCAACGGACAAAGGAAAAATTGCGGAAGCATAAATATGATATAAAATGATAATAATGAAGCATAAAAAAATAAAAGAGATAGGGAGCTAGAAGGAAACATAAACAAAATTAATATAATAATATTGTTAATAAGTTAGTGGTTACTTGTTAGTGTTAGTGATCAATAACAATTGAATAATTGCACTTTGGTCAAGGTTGATGAAACTCATTAGAGGATTGATAAGACCAAAGCCTCCTAACAACAAGTTTCATGAGTTTTGAACCATAAGACAAATAATCAACCATTCTTGATAATTTCTTGATACGGGACAAATATTGCGCTATGTTAAGCAATCGCCGAGTAATTACCCTACAATGAGGCCGGTCAATAGCTCTTTGTGCTAATGCATTCTAGATGAACTATATGTAGATCGTCATCCGAAAGTAATACAACACGAAAATAAAAGTGGTAGCGATCTCGTCTCGATCGAAATTCAACAAAAGAATTCCAAGATCTTTTAGACTTTCATCGATCAAAAGAAAAGAGGAATAGATGAAGAGAGAACCTAATTAAACCACACAATTATGTGATCTAAGGCTAAGAACAAAAGGAGAGGGAAAAAAAAGGAAAAGGAACCAAAACAGCCCCAAAAACAAGCCAAAACATGCATTCTGTTTCGAAGTAACCGGTTACAGCATAACTTCTAACCGGTTACTTAGTTCAAAATAAGTGCAGTTTTTCAAAATTTACACAGTGTAAACGGTTACAGCATAACTGCTAACCGGTTACACAGCACCAGAATGCAGAAAAATGTGCAAAATTCGGCATGATCCATTTCCAAAACTTTTTACAAACACCTTATGATCATGGAACTGAAATTGCACGAAATTTAAAGTAAAATCACAGCAAAAACCAGCGATTAAACACAATTACAAGATCCAAAGGATCAAGTAACAAGAATCTCCAAAGATCTACATTATGGAAGATGAAGATGAAGCTTTAACAATGGTGGAAGATGAATTACCACTCCAAATCAGAAAATTCCTTTGAATTACAGCAAGATCTATACTCCAAAACCTTGATCTATTGTGATTGATGAACAAAATAAGAAATGATGAAGGTTTAGCTCAAAGTTAAGCAAGAATCAATGTGAATTCTTACTAACTTTCAAAAGAAGAAAGAAGAGCTTTGGTGAATTTGTGGTTTGGGGAGAGAAATTGCAAGGGGTTTGTTGGCTATCAAAAGCTTGAAGAATGAATGAAATGAAGGCTCTATTTATAGAGTTTAGGCTTGGTAAAATTGGTGGTTTGGAATTAGGCTTAGATGATCAAAATTAGGATTGGAATTCAAATTTGGAGGGAATTATCAAAAGGGTGGTGATTAGTGATGGTACATGGTGGGAAATGATCAAAGTGATGTAGGGAATTAAAATGAGGTGATCTAGAATATTCCACCTGTGATCAAAATTGGTGCCAATTGCTGAAATTTGAATTTGCTGCCATTTTTCAAAATTTCACGAGGGTAACCGGTTACAGCATAACTGCTAACCGGTAACTCAGTGCAAAATTTGTGAAAAATGAGCGTTTTGTTACACTGTTGTGGTTCCGGCTCGATTCCTTTTGCTTGTCAAAGAAGGCATGGAAATAAACACATGAACCTTGGAGTCTCTTGAATAATAATCAACTAAATCTTGGAAACTCTTGATCAGATAATTCTTGAATTAATTGCAGATCAACTTTGACTTTGTTCAGACGAAATTCGTTCGATCTGAGGGACTGATTTTTGGTATTTTTAACCTATTCTTCCTCTGAAAATGTTAGTGAAAGAAAACAAAATATTTTTGGATTTTAATTAATGGTTAGTGAACATAAACAAATTAAGCAATAAAACAACTAACAAACGCACACAAACTCAAAGATCCCTGCAAGGCACAATCCTGCAAAAGAGGGAACCAACGTGTGATCTTGTTTATGATATGAGATGCAAATGATATGTGGGATCTTAGGGGTAAAAATTAGGGTATTACAGGCGCATTTTGGCCTTGGTAACCGGTTACTACTTTTCCCGTAACCGATTACTCTTGCAAATTTTGCAGATTTTCAACTGTTTTTCAGCACTGCAGTATCTCTCATCTCATTATTTTGGTCTAGATTGTTCTAGCATTGTGTCGAATATTCTAGACATTTCAAGATATCACTTGTATTTTCTCCAATACATCACCAACAATAAAACTCACCATGCACCCTCATTTCCACTCATGTGAACCATTTGATCTTGGAGCTGCATTGGGATTCTCCAAGTGAGTTAACAAATAACTAACCGAGTTAGACTCCAACTCGGTGATTTGAGTCTAACTAACTCCAAACCAAATGCTAAACCACCCTTAGCTAACTCCAAACCAAGTTCCAAAACTCCATTCACTCCAAGCCTATGCTCTATTTAATCAAATCTTCACATTGTTGCAGAGGACCTTCAATTTGATCCCAATTATTCTGAATTTTCATTCTCACTCTCTGAATTTCTGCATCACTCTCTCTCTTCTTCTTCCCTAACCTTCCTTAGGGCTTATTCCACCATTAAAGCTTAGCAAGCTTTGCATTGAAACATGCTAATCTTTGATCTAGACCTCCATTCAACTACATTTCTTCTTTGAATTCTGCAGCAACAACAACTTTTCTTCATTTCAAGTTTTGAAAGTTGAGAATTGCAAGAGTTTCGGTGCAAATTTAGATTTGAAGCATTTATCGCATTTTCTTCGGTTCGCGCTACAGATTGCTAAGAATATTTGGATTCCCTGGTTTTCTTAGCTTATTTGCATCACATTTTGTTCACAATAATTATCAAGGTAAATCTCAACCTTGTAGGTTGGTGAATTACTGATTAATTTATCGCTTCCGATTGATTTTGTGTTTTTACAATGTAGTGCTTAATTGAGTTTCCGCTACATGAATAATTGCTTTGCATGCTTGATTCTATTAGTTCCTAATTGCAGTGAATTAACATGAATTTTTCATCTACTTCTATGCCATGTTACACTGCGATTAAATAAAATAAGCAATTCTGAAAAGTGCTTTTAAAATCCTTTTTTTTTTTGCTATTTTTGCAGGCGTAACTGGTTACGTTATTTGGCGTAATCGATTATGCCACCTGCTTGCGCCCCTGGGAGTCTTTTTCACGCACTGGTAACCAGTTACCACTTTTCTAGTAACCGGTTACGCCTGCGTTTTTTTGCCAATTTCCTGCTGTTTAGGACTATTTTTCATGTTGCTCTTATCTACTTTCCCATGCTTGCTTATATTGATGCAAATGTTAATGTTTTAGCTCATTACCTACTTGCAATAATTTTTGCTCAATTAATTGCATGATTTTTCTTGATTATTTTGCAATTTTATCCCATGTTTGAGCATTTTTGCTCATCTTTGCTTATGTGTTAATAGGAATAAATGCATGCTAACTTATTCTTGTTAATACTTTGCAATCCATCTCGATGCATTATATTTGTTCTTGCTAGAGAAAATTTAATAATGTTCAACATTATTTCCACACTTGCTTTGATAATATTTCAACTTATTTGAAATATTATTGGCAATTTCCTCCCTCTAATTAGTTGATTGAAATTTTGTTTCGATTAATTAATTGTCCCCTGCTTTTCTCTTTAGGATTTCCTTGAAGCCTCTCCCTCTTGATTCTGTTTGGAGTCGGACGTCTGCACAACAAGCTGGAGCACTGTACAAATTTCCCTATTACTCTGTCAGTTTTAATTTTCGTACTATGCTTTGGGTGCTAGAGAAGGGATGAGAGTGGAGAACTCCTATACTCATTCTGGTTATTTTGGGTAGGGGATAAATGACCATGTGCCTGGAATAATCATCTCTATCTCCAGACTATACCGTCTCTCGATCTTCAGTGGAGTCGATCCTTGATCACTCATTTTTTAATCTTTCTTTCTTTGGGTTAATCACCTCTTGGTTAATCACTCGTTCTTTTGGTTGATCATAGTCCGTCTGTTAAAACCAATCTTTCTTTCTTTGGGTTAATCACTTCTTAGTTAATCACCCGTTCTTTTGGCTAATCAAAATCCATCTGTTAAAACCAATATTTCTTTCTTTGGGTTAATCACCTATTGGTTCATTACCCGTTCTTTTGGTTGATCACAGCCCGTCTGTTAAAACTAATCTTTCCTTGGGTTAATCACCCGTTCTTTTGGTTAATCACAATCTGTTTGTTAAAACTAATCTTTCTTTCTTTAGTTTAATCACCTTTTGGTTAAACGCCCATTCTTCTAGCCAATCACCGTCCGTCAGTTAAAAACCAATATCTTCCTTTCCTCGATTAGACACAGTCTGTCTGTTGACATACTTAGTTTATGTTTGGGTTAGCAACCTCCTCTTGGTTCAACACATGTTTCTTTGTTTGATCACAGTCCATCTGTTAAAACCAACCTCCCTTCTTCTTGATGGATTAATTACCTCTTGGTTCAACACCCTCTCCTTTTGGTTAATCACAGTTTGTCTGTTAAAACCAATTTCCTTTTTTCCCCTCAGAGTCGTAATCTTCTCTTTCTTCGGTTAACCCCTGTTTATCAATTTAACATAATGAATCCCCAGTGGGTCTAACACCTTGTCTCGATTCAACACCCTTGATCTTACTCCTTACTTTATTATCTTTATCTCTTGGTTTTGACACCACTTCCTTGTTTCTTTACCCTTTTGGTTTCGACACCTTTCCTTTGCTTTTCGGTCTTGGTTTTGACACCATGTCCCTTTCTTTCTCTGTCTCTATTCCCCATGAACTACGGAGCTCTAACTTCTTCATTGCACTGTGAGGATACGTAGGTACGAGATCACGAGATCTTCACGAGCACCCTTCTTTCATAATCTTCTTCCTCTTTTCTCCTTTTCTTCTCTGGTTCCCAGAACTATGAAGCTCTGAATTCCTCATTGCACTATGAGGATACGTATGCACGAGGGCCCCAATCCTCTGCGAGCACTCTCTTTTTTCTTTTTTCCTTCCCTCCTTTACGAGAAGCCTTTAGATAGATAGCCCATCTAACCTAGAAGCAAGCATAATGGTTTTCGTCGAGTACTGCAGATGCGTGGGGTGCTAATACCTTCCTCACGCATAACCGACTCCCTTACCCATTTCTCTTCCCCCTGGGTTTTATCGATAGTTTCCCTGTCCTTTGGGACCAAATAAAGTTCGGCGGTGACTCTGTTGTATCTTTGAGTGTGCGATTCACTCAGGTATAATCCTGCTAGCTTCATCCCAATTATTAGATCTTTCATGAATTTAGTTTACATCGACATTTCTTTTAAAGCTTCACAAAATGGAATATTGACTTGAAGTTTGTGAACAATTTCATGAACTTTTTAAATGGCTCCACTTCCATTTTTCCTTCGGGTTCTTCTTCAAAATGGGGTAAGGTGGTGTACAGGCGATTTTTTAGGTCGCCCCTACGTGTGATATTTTAATTTATCCCAAAAGAGGGAAGGGGAAATAATCTAAATAAACCTGTGGTGTGTGCAATGTAAAACAATGCAATAAGAGATCGGGAATCAGGGTTAGTTATACTAAGGGAAGGTACTAGCACCCTAAGTATCTATAGTATCCTCTAGGAACCTCTTGTGTATATTTGTGTTACTGTTTATCGAGTCATTTGTTGTGTATTGGAGATTTGTTGACATGTTTTGAGTGAGTGATAAGAGTGGGAAATGTTTTTTGTTGTTTTTATAGGGTATGATAAACTAAGACAAAGATGTAGGAACCTAAAGGTTTTACTTATTATTGTGCTCGCTAAGATCTCGCAATCTTATGCCTACGTATTCTCAAAAGGAAGTTGAGAAATCAGAGAGTTCGTAGTTCCACCTACTAATGGGTGGAATTGGGTTTGTTGGGTTTGAGAGAAGAGACAAATTTTCATCTTAAGGGAGACATATCACATATTCACTACAAACCTTTTTGAGAAAGAAGATAATAAGGGAAGAAGCTTTAAACTTGGATGTAGAAAATCCATAGTAATGCCGCATCTTCCTTTAAATGAGTCTTTGCATATTAAGAGAAGGACCTTGACTTGGACATAGAATCAAAAAGTGTTCCACTTATATCACTAAAATGCAAGAAGTGTTTTTGCACCATAATAAGATAAGGACTTCAGCTTGGATTTTGAATCAACAAGTGTGCCACTTACATCACTTAAATGGGAAAAAAGTTTGAAATGTTTGATTTATGTTGTGGGGGAATAGAAAAGACATCTCTTCTACAGAAATGACTCATGTCTCATCTCTGGAGATTTTTAAATTTGAAGGTTTGAAGCCACAAAGGGGCTAGGGTTTGAAGTTTGAGGTTTGAATAAAGATGAAAGCTTCAAGGGGAATACTAATGTTTTATTGAAGTTGATAACCTCAAAGGGGATCTTAAGGTTTTAACTAGGTTGTAGTTTGAATCCTGGAGTTTGAACTAAGTCTAAACTAAGTATGAGTATTGAAATGCAACAGTTGTATGAATGCAAGTGTTATCAAGGTAAATGTCAAGAGAAACTTAACAAGATAAGATTGATTAATCTTTTAAACAAAATGTAGTCATCAAGGATTAAGTGAACATGGTATTGACCAAGCATGGTATATCAACATGTGAATGAGTTTTAGACAAGTAGATATGTTTATCATGGTGAGAGTTTATGAAGGATATACTTGAATATGTGAGCAAAGATTTGATCAATATGAGTAATCACAAAGAAGTTCAAGTAAGCATGTCTTCAAGATGAATCAAAGATTGGATGAATATAGCAAAGGTTAAACAAAACCCTAATGGAAATTGATGGAGATAAGCACATGAACAAGATATTCAAGCATGGTTGAATCAAGGGCTTTAGGGAATCCAAACTCAAGTGGAAGCCCTAGTCATGTATCAAGATGTTTTCAAAAGATTAGTTGATAAAACCCTAAGGTTTTAACTAAACAAAATTTAATCGAGGTATTCTTCAAAAGAAATAACACCTAATCATGGTATGTATAAGTCAAGACAACATGTTATGTACATCTACAAGACTTAAACAAAGAATATTATGACCATACAAACACATATATACAATTAGGTCAAGAGAAAAATAAAAAGAAATCATGAAAAGTTATGAAAAAAATACTTAAAAAGTACTAGTTTTCAACCTAATAAAAATGTTAAAAATAAATATTATTTTTGTGATTTTGATGGATTCCTAAAATAGGGAAGATAAATGAGAAGTGTGCAAAAAGTTGGCTCAAAATAATTAATTTTGCTTGCTGAAAAAATTTGATGAAGTTGTGAAGAAAAGTAAGAAAAATAGTGCTAAAAAAGAAGGAATGGCCCTCACACGTGTTGAACTCGTGCCCTCAAGGTCATGGGCATAAAACTTTACCAGCTGGGCCACGGGCTATGGGTTGACAAAGGATATGCAGTGAAAATAATATAGTGTTTCAAGTTTAAAATGGTATAAAAAATAAAAGCAAAAGGTCTAGGGCGAGGGGGATTCTAACCCCAGACTTTGCACACACATAAACCTTGAAAACACATGCTCTAACCACTGGGTGATGATACATTCGTTGATTTATTTTCAACGAAATAATAATATAGTAAAACTATATTTTATATTGAAAAATGGCGCCATAGCCATTGTCTTCTTCTTCTTCGAGCTCCATCTTCTTCCTCAAATTTGAAATTCACAACTCTCTGAATACTCAAACAAATGGCATGGTGTAAAAATGAAAGTTGTTGGAAATTTAGCCAGGAATTGAATGGTATTAACTAATTTTATTTATATTCACTGCAATTTAAAATACCACTCATGAACACATAAACCTTAAAATTTCAAAACTCAATATGAAATCTTGTATGATATAGTTTATGTACAATTAATATAGTGAAATTATTCACTACATTATGACAAATAAATTGGTAACTCAAATAATCAGATATGATGCATGAATCATAGAGATCGGTTTTTGAGAAAACTTACCTTGCAAGTGAGAATCGAATTCTTTGAAAGAGGTGTTCCAGATGGAATTTCTTGATGCTAACAGCTTCCTCAAGGAGTGTGTTGATGTGCTCAAATTTATCTGAAACCTTCTAGAACTCCCAGCTCGAATCAAGTTGCAGATTGTGCAAATGAGGTGTGGACCTGGGGATTCTGGTGTTACAGTTGATGGATAAGTGTTTGGATCACTTCTACATAGTGTATATGAAGTGTTTTGATCACTGGTTTTAAGAGAAATGGCCTTGAATTGATAATTCAAGTTTTCACTCCTTTGAGACTTGAAAATTTTGGAAAGAGGAGGAATGTGAGAAAACAAGCTCTTGAAATTGTTTTGGTGTGGTATGAATGATCAAATTGAACCCTATCTATAGGAGAATGTTTCAGATATTTGTGAATTTGGATGGATTAGGATACATGCTATTATCCAATAGGTTATGTGATGTACCTATAACTTGTGTGCTAAGGTACACATAGCCTTTTCCTCACATGGATCAAATTCTGATCTTTTGAGATTGTATTCCTCATATTGCATCTCATCCCTTAGTGTTTTGATCATTCTTGGATAGATTGGAGTGGTTTTTGGCAAATTGACTATTTCACTTTAATGCTAGAGGACAAAACTCAACTTCATGGTTTTGGAATGATTTTCTTCACATGCCAAGAGATAGAATCATGAAAATTTGTTATGACTTTGCAGAGCACATGTTATCTCATGATTTTGGTGTTGATCTTATGAAGAGACCGGGCTTGAAAAGTCATCCAAATTCACCTAAAAATCGTGTGGCACAAGTCTGCCCTTGAGAGTTTAGCTTCAAACATGGCGTATTGTGAAAATCATATCTCTTTGCTCAAGTAGGATAAATGGATGTTCTTGGACATTTTGGAAAGCTAAGATAACATACTTCCACTTTGATGTTCAAGGTTTGTCTTGAATCAATGTGGATCATGGAGAAAAATTGCCGTAAAGTTGGCTCCAACATAAGATAGATTCTGTTTAAAAATTTCTCTAAGTGTCCAAGTTCAACAAGTGATGAATCTCCAACTTCACGGCTTCATATATCTCAATCTATGCATTTTTTTGGGAATTCATCCTCAAGGAAAAAGTCGTAGTATGTAACAAACTCTTCAATTTGGTCTTTGGAGCAAAGAAAATGGTTAATTGGATTGGAAGTTATGGCCTTGGCAAGTTGAGTAAAAACCATTGAATTTCATAACTTAGAAAAAATTCAAATTCTTCAATGTTGCCCTTTTTGCAAGTAACCTCATATTTCTTGATTTCTTTTGATTGATCATGATCCAAATCACACATTATCATAATTCTTGACTTGAGGAACCCATTTTTTACTAAAAATCTCAAAAGTCAAACTTGATTTTGATCAGTGGTTGACTTTTGTATCAGATGAACTTGAATTTTGTAATCTTCAATGAAATCAAATCCTTAATCTAATTGAAAGTTATGTATGGACTCCAAAGGTGTTATTGAGTGTTTTAAATCATGCCTCAAGGCTTGAGATCATGTCTTGGTCAAAATTCAAAGGTACAGTTGACTTTTCATCAAAAACCCTAGTTTGTGGACCAGACGAATTTGAATTCTTGTATTGCTTATGAATCAAGCTCCTTGGATTAATCCAATCATATGAATGGACTAATATGAGGCATTTTAAGTATTTAAAACATGTCTTGAGGTTTAGGATCATGCCTTGCTCCAAAAGTCAACCAGGGACTGAATTAGGTCAAAACCCTAAATTTGAATGCATTTGATGACTTGGGGCTTGATGATCTTGATTCAATGAAACTTTGCACTTGATTATTGATTAGAGGAAACTCTTGATATTTATAGATGAATAAAGGGGGTTGAGATGTTGAATATGATGCCCATCCCTTGATAATTTATCTGCTTGAGCCCTTTGGGAACCACCTAACTTGTAAAGCAGGCAAGCCCACACATCTTGTAATTGATATGGTTTAGTGATGCATAAAGACATACACAAATATGTAATGATGAATGTTATGCAAATGAGGTGGCATTTTAGGGGTAAAAAATTAGGGGTTAAATATACAAACCCCCCTGCAATGTTAGCGAGTTCTCATTTTAGCCTCTGACAAAGTTTTTTTTTTAAAAACCCCCTCATCTTAATTAGATTCCCTCACTTAGGCCCCTGACTGCCACATTGCAGCAAAGATTCCTTTCTACTGCTTGCGTGGCAGTCCACGTGGCATTTTTAATATTATTTTTTTATTTTTTTATTTTTTTATTTTTTTAAAATTTTTTTAAAATTTTTTTAAAATTTTTTTAAAATTTTTTTAAAATTTTTTTTTTAACTTTTTATAAATTTTTTTTACGTTTTTTTTTTTGTTTTTTTTAGGGTTAAATATACAAAACCCCCCTGCATTGTTAGCGAATTCTCATTTTAGCCCTTGTAAAATTTTTTTTTTAAACACCCCCTCTTAATATCCAGATTCCCTCACTTAAGCCCCTAGCTGCCACATTACAGCAAAGATTCCTTTCTCTTGCTTTCGTGGCATGCCAGGTGGCATTTTTAATATTATTTTATTTATTATTATTATTATTTTTTAATTATTTTTTATTATTTTTTTTATTTTTTATTATTTTTTATTTTTTTAATTTTTTTTTTTTTTAATTTTTTTTAATTTTGTTTTATTTGTTTTTAATATAATTTTTATAATTTTTTTTCTTTTTTTTATATTTCTTTTTCGCCTTGCAACCGATGTAAAAACATACATTTTAAGATAGATAGCATACATTTTACATCGGGCCAGAAAGGAAACCGATGTAAAAAAAAATATTTTACATCGGGCCAGAAAGGCAACCGATGTAAAAACATACATTTTACATCGGACCAGGAAGGCAACCGATGTAAAATGTGCATTTATTTCTATAAAAAAATGTTAAACCCATATTTCACATCAGACTTAATAGTCAATCGATGTAGTAGATGTATTTTTCACATCGGACTATGGCCCGATGTAAAATGTCTTTGATTTACTACATCGCTTGGCTTTACATCGGACTCAGAACCGATGTAAAATGTTCTTTTCGTCCGATGTAAAAAGTCTTTTCTGCACTAGTGTAATTTTTAAAATAACAATTTGTTTAAAATAGAATTAAAAATAAAAATTAGGTCCAAAAACAAATAAAAAAATAAAAAAATAAAAAAAATATATATATAAATAAAAACGAAAAAGAAATAAAAAAAAATAAATAAAAAATTATAAAAATTATAATAAAAATAAATAAAACAAAATAAAACAAAAAAGTAAAAAAAATAAAAAAAAAATATTAAAAAATAAAAAATAAATAATTTTTTTAAAAAATAAAATAAAAATAAAATAAAAAATAAAAAAAATAATAAAATAATAATAAAATAATAAAATAATATTAAAAATGCCACGTGGCATGCCACGCAAGCAACAAAAAAGAATATTTGCTGCAATGTGGCAGCCAGGGGCCTAAGTGAGGGAATCTAAATAAGATGAGGGGGTTTTAAAAAAAAAAACTTTGCCAGGGGCTAAAATGAGAAATCGCTAACATTGCAGGGGGTTTTGTATATTTAACTCTTTTTTGTATAATTTTTATAATTTTTTTTCGTTTTTATTTATATATTTTTTATTTTTTTTATTTTTTAATTTTTCGTTTTTAGTCCTAATTTTTTTTTCGTTTTCAAAAAATTACATAGGCCAAAACCAAATATCGCTGACAATCTTAAAATAGGAAAAAAAAAGTTAACAGAATTATGCTTGCTTGAGGGTGGTTTTGAGAGCTGGGAGAACAAGGTCATGGTGAGCATCAGTACACCATAACTTTGAAGTAATGAATAATTCGTCGCGATTTTTAACGAGGCCTTCCTCTAAACCTTTTGACACAGCTTGGCATAGAAGTTATTCAATATTATACAAAAAAGCAGTATCAAAATGTTTGTAGCCAATGTCAATAGCATCAATCAGAATTTAGTTATTCTAATAACAAATAAGGTACAATTTTCTTACAAACCAATTTTGGAGGAGGAGGAGTCGTTGTTCCATATCCAGATGTGGTACTAAATTCAAGAAAAAAGATGCCATCGATAAGGTACAATTTTCTTACAAACCAATTTTGATTATAATGTGTCATAGAAGTATTAAGTTACGTAATATGACCAAAATGTCTGTAGCCAATTTTTAAAACCAGTGTAAACCAGTTTATTTTCAAAATTGGTTTGTAAGAAAATTGTACCTTATTTGTTATTAGAATAACTAAATTCTGATTGATGCTATTGACATTGGCTACAGACATTTTGATAATGCTTTTTTGTATAATACTGAATAACTTCTAGGCCAAGCTGTGTCAAAAAGTTTAGAGGAATGCCTCGTTAAAAATCGCGACGAATTATTCATTACTTCAAAGTTATGGTGTACTGATGCTCACCATGACCTTGTTCTCCCAGCTCTCAAAACCACCCTCAAGCAAGCATAATTCTCTTAATTTTTTTTTCCTATTTTAAGATTGTTAGCGATATTTGGTTTTAGCCTCTGTAATTTTTTGAAAACGAAAAAACGAAAAAAAATTAGGTCCAAAAACGAAAAATAAAAAAATAAAAAATATATAAATAAAAACGAAAAAAAAATTATAAAAATTATAATAAAAAAATAAAATAAAAATAAAAATAAAATAAAATAAATAAAAATAAAATAAAATAATAAAATAAAAATAAAAAAATAAAATAAAAATAAAAAAATAAAATAAAAATAAAAATAAAAAAAATAAAAAAAAATATTAAAAATGCCACGTGGACTGCCACGCAAGCAATAGAAATGAATCTTTGCTGCAATGTGGCAATCAGGGGCTTAAGTGAGGGAATCTAATTAAGATGAGGGGGTTTTTAAAAAAAAAACTTTGCCAGGGCCTAAAATGAGAACTCGCTAACATTGCAAGGGGGTTTGTATATTTAACCCAAAAATTAGGGTATGACAAATGGACTCAGAGATTTCAAGTAAATATTTGTCCTTTCCTTCTCTTCGATATGAGGACAAATTTGGGCGGCAACTTCACACCATCTCTGAGCATACTCTTTGAAAGTTTCTTTTTCCCTCTGAGACATAGCCCTGAGTTGATCTCTGTCAGGAGCCATATCTAGGTTGTATTTTTACTTCTTTACGAAGGCTTCGCCAAGATCACTGAAAGTTTGAATCTTCGCACTATCTAATCCCATGTACCATTTGAGTGCGGCACCGGTCAAACTATCCTGAAAGTAATGGATCAGCAGCAGATGATTATCCGTCTGTGTGGAAATCTTTCGTGCATACATAACCAAGTGACTTTGAGGGCAAGAATTTCCCTTGTATTTTTCAAAGTCAGACACTTTAAATTTGAGCGGTATTTTGACATTTGGAACCAAACATAGGTCAGCTGCGTTTTTTCCAAACAAGTCTTGTACTTGGAGAGCTTTAATCTTTTTCTGCATATTTAAGAACCGATATTGGAATTCATCCCATCTTTCATCCATTCCAATAATTTCATTTAGAGGAGCATGGAAGATTTGTTCTTCAAATGTAGGTATTAGTATGCACCACGGGAGGTGGTACTGACATGACTGTTGTGACTCTTGAAGCTTCAGGAACCAAAGGTTTATAACCCTCCAGTATAAAGTTGAGAGGCATGCCCCAAGGAAAGCCGAGAGGCATAGAATGTTGTGGAATGGTAACAGGTGTGACAGTGATGAGTGCAGAGACAATTTATGAGATGGCAGTCCTTTGAACCGGAGTTGACGAATGATTCTGAGCAGTCGTCAATGCTTCTGCCATGTTGCTGAGCCTTTCTATATTGTCCTTTAGAGTAGTGACCTCATCCCTAAGTTCTCTGTTTTCCTGTTCAAGACCGTCCATCTTCTTCTGAAGACTGGCCCGAGTATTATATGAATGAGACAATTTGGCTTCAATGTGAGAACATGTGTGAGTTTTTTATAATGCAAAATGCTTGAATGATGTATGATGTGCAAAATGCAAATGACTTTATTTACAAGAACTTTAACAATTATGTTGCAAATATCATGATAACACTTTGGATAAATGAAAAGATCTTATTTTATTTAATGTACTTAAAGGATTACAACAATGAAAGTATAACTTCGAAAAGATCTAAAACAAAGATGAAAAATCTAAGCACATGGGTCCTAAGGAAATCTTTTTGATGAAGATCCAACTCCACGTTATTGCTTCTTCTTTTGTCTCTTCAATTGTGTATTTTCCATTGTAAGATGATCGACGATCTTCTTCCAAGCGCCTGAGGTAGGAGGAATATGACCAGAGAAAAATAAATTCTCCTATTCTTCTTGTCTCTTTACAACATGCTTCTCCAAGATTTTTACCAAGTCGTCTTTTTCTTTCAGTTGCCTCTTTAACTCTCTTCTCTCAGCCCTTGAAGTATGAAAATAATCTTCCCAAGTGTCTCTTTCTAGCTTCATCCTGGTCAAGAGTTCTTGATATTCTTCCCTATTTTCAATAGGGATTGTAGAGGATAAATTAGTGAAAGGTTGTGAAGGTCTCTCAAGAGGATAAGGCATCTTAAGTTCACAAGCTCTGGTATTGACCCACTGAGTGCATGGCTTGAAAGCAACACAGTTTTTCTTTTCCAGCTGATCTTTGCTCTTTTTATGAATGGTGCGCCAAGCCTTTATAACTGCCATTTTCAAATCTGGATTTCCACCTTCATTAAGGTAGAAGAAACCTGACACCAAGAGACTGTTTGGTCTGTCTTTCATGGGGTACCCAAACTGACGTCTTGCAAGAGCGGGGTTGTAGTTAATACCTCCATGTATACCAAGAAGGGGTACATTGGGGAATTCTCCATAACTGTCAATGATAACTCCTTTGTCATAAGCTGGGTCATACTAATTCATATTAGTATGAGTGAGAGACATAAGCCTTTGAGACCATCTTAGTTTGTCAGGATTTTCAGCAAAGATTCTGGTTCTTGGTAAGTGTGATTTGAACCATCTGTACAACAAAGGTGCACTACACATGACTGTTCCACTACCCTTCACGGTCCTGTGATGAAATGAATGGTAAGTGTCCCCAAGTAAAGTAGGTATTGGGTTGCCACTTAAAAATATCTGGATGACATTGAGGTCAACATAGTGGTTGATGTTTGGGAATAGTACAAGACCATATCTGGATGAGTAGTGCAAAGATAGCTTTAAAGGCACCCATACTATTTTCTTTGGCCAACTATGTAGCTCTCCTTATCAAGAACTTAGAAGTTAACCCTTTGATTCCTACTTTGGAAGTGAAGTTATCTTTCACACCTGAAGTCTCCAAATGAAGGGCCTTTGCAATAACAGAGTACTTAGGAATTTCTTCTAAGCCATTGAAAGGAATATTGTTTAATACTGGAAAACCAATCCAATATGAATACTCCTCTAAAGTGGGTGTAAGTTGATAATCTGGAAATGTGAAACATTGGTAGAGCGGATCATAGAATTGTACAAGGGTGTTAAGGATTCCTTGTTCAACATTAGTCTTTAGAATACCTAAGAGCCCTCCATAACTTCTTCTCAAATCTTCTGGACAAAAGATCATACAACCTAACTTTCTCAATTACGTTATATCAGGATCCTTGAAGTTGTACTTCTTGGTGTTACTTTTCCCAAAATTCATGTTTAAAACCTATGATATTTGCCATAAAGGTTTTAAGTTCCTTGAAAAAATCTGGTTTAAAAATGATGTTTGAATGAATGATTGAATGTATGGATGCACACATATACAAACATGGGTTCAAGAGTTCGACGTCATGAGCATGGAGTCATGGGTCTAACAAAACCAAGAGAATATGTATTATGGGTTCATTGTACCTGTATGACATGTTCTAACACGGTTCCCAGAGTCATAGGTCCATCTTTCGGATATTATTGGCTTGCATGACTACTCATGTGAGCTAATAATATTCTCAAGAGAAACTCGTCTGAGTGTAGTATCGCATGACAACTACCTCAGGTCTACACCTGGGTAATCACTGCCTTACATCCTAAAAAAAGGTCAAGTGGGATAAAGGGAAACTAAAGGTCCTCAACTTCTTAGGCTCCCTTGTCGGAAAAAGTAATGGCATTACGACTACTCGTAATGGCATCAGTAATTTCAAATGTGCCTCCACTGAGTGTGATTATATCATATGTCACTCATGCGTAGGATTACTCTAGACATGTAACTTTTGATTATATCAACGTCCTATCTTATTTATGTACACTCAAATCCGGGTTAGGATTTGTCTCACTCATAGAGATCAACCAGAAAATCCAAACAAACATGATGAATACAACAGTAAGCAATCGATATCAATAGTAAAAATCACAAATATATACAAGATAGGCTTAACCCTTTTAGGGGGGATGAAATCCCTAGTTCCCCAGTGAAGTCGCCATTTTTGTGTAGCAAGCGATTTTTGCATGGTTGCTCTTACATGTGAACTTTTAGTTTATCCCAAAAGGAGGGAAGGGGAAAAATATAAATAAATTCGTGAGTGTGCAAAGTGTAAAAAAATGTAATAAGAGATCGGGAATCGGGGTTGGTTATACTAAGGGTAGGTACTAGCACCCTAAGTATCTATAGTATCCTATATGAACCTCTTGTGTATGTTAGTGTTGCTGTTGATTAAGTCATCTGTTGTGCGTTGGGGTTTTGTTGATTGTTTTGAGTGAGTGATAAGAGCGGGAAGTGTTTTTGTTGTTTTTGTAGTGTAAATTGAAATAAACTAAGACAAAGGTGTAAGAACCTAAAGGTTTTACTTATTATTATGCTCGCTAAGATCTCGCAATCTTATGCCTACGTATTCTTAAAAGGAAGTTGAGAAATCAGAGCGTTCGTAGTTTCACCTACTAATGGGTGGAATTAGGTTTGAGAGAAGAGACAAGTTGTCATCTTAAGGGAGATATCTCACCTATTCACCACAAACATTTTGAGAAAGAAGATAATAAGGGAAGAAGCTCTAAACTTGGATGTAGAAAATCCAGAGTAATACCACATCTTCCTTTAAATGAGTCTTTGCGTATTAAGAGAAGGACCTTGACTTGGATATAAAATCAACAAGTGTGCCACCTATATCACTTAAATGAAAGAAGTGTTTTTGTACCATAATAAAAGAAGGACCCTAGCTTGGATTTTGAATCAACAAGTGTGCCACTTACATCACTTAAATGGAAAAAAGTTTGAAATGTTTGATTTATGTTATGGTGAATAGAAGAGACATCTCTTCTATAGAGATGATTTATGTCGCATATCTGGGGGGAAAGTTTTAGTTTGAAGCCAAAGGTTGGCTTGGGTTTGAATTGAAGTTTGAGGTTTGAAGCCACAGAGGGCTAAGGTTTCGAGTTTTGAATGAAGTTGAAAACTTTAAGGGGAATCCTAATGTTTTATTGTGGTTGAGAACCTCAAAGGGGATCTTAGGGTTTTAATTGAGTTATAGTTTGAAGAGGATCCTAAAGTTTGAACTGAGTCCAAACTTAAGGATGAGTATTGGAATGAAACAATTATATGAATGCAAATGTTATAAACATAAATGTCATGAGAAACTTAACATGACAAAATTGGTTAAGCTTTTAAACCAATGTAGTCATCAAGGATGAAATGAACATGATTGTGATCAAGTATGGTATATCATCATGTGAATGAACATCAGACAAATAGATATGTTCATCATGGTGGAAGTTTATGAAGGAAATACTTGAATATGTGAGCAAAGATTTGATCAATAGGAGCAATCACAAAGAAGTTCAAGTAAGCCATATATTCAAGATGAATCAAAGATCAGATGAATATAGCAAAGGGTAAACAAAATCATAATGGAAATTTATGGAGATGAGCATATGAACAAGACATTCAAACATGGTTGAATCAAGGGCTTTGGGGAATCCAAAATCAAGTGGAAACCCTAGTTATGTATCAAGATTTTTTTTCAAAAAAGAATTAGTTGAACAAAACCCTAAGGTTTCAACTAAACAAAATTTAATCGAGGTATTCTTCAAAAGAAATAACACTTAATCATGGTATGTATAAGTCAAGACAACATGTTATGTACATCAAAAAGACTTAAACAAAGTATATTATGACCATACAAACACATATGTATAGTTAGGTCAAAGTAATGATCAAAAGGAATGAAGAAAAGGCATGAAAAATACTTAAAAAGTACTAGTTTTCAACCTAATAAAAATGTCAAAAATAAATATTATTTTTGGGATTTTTAAATGGATTCTCAAAATATACAAGATAAATGAGAAGTGTGCAAAAAATTGGCTCAAAAAGATTAATTTTGCTTGGTGAAATAATTTGATGAAGTTGTGAAGAAAACCATGAAAAATAATGATAAAAAAGAAGGGAATGACCCCCATGTGTGTTGAACTCACTCCCTCAAGGTCATGCGCTTAAAATTCTACCACTGGGCCATGTGCATGTGGTGATTGTATGATGCACGTTGATGATAATATATTTAGTTTGAAGTTGAAAAACGTTAAAAAGAACATCAAAAGGTCTGGGGCGAGGGGGATTCGAACCCCAGACCTTGCACACACACAAACCTTGAAAACGCACACTCTAACCACTGGGGTGGTGATACATCCGTTGATTAATTTACAAAGAAATAATAATATATTAAAAATGCATTTTATTTTGAAAAAAAGGTGCCACCTCCATGTTCATCTTCTTCCACAAGCTTATTCATCATCTTCCAATTTTGAATTTCCAAAACCTTCATTTCTCAATGAAATTGAAAGATGTAAAGACTAAAGTTGTTGGAAATTTCACAAGGAATTTGATGGTGTCATTGAATTTCATTTATATTTAGTGTATCTCACACAATTAAACTGAAATCAGTATGAACCCTAATTTGAACACTCAAAATGAAATCCTAAATGTTCATGATATAATGCAATTAACTGAGGGAAAACAATCACCACATTATGACAAACATATTTGTAACTCAAATGATCAAGAATGATGCATGAATCATAGAGTTCATATTTTGAAAAACTTACCTTGCAAGTTAGAATTGAATTCCTTAATAGAGGTGTTACAGTTGCAATTTCTTGATGCTAACAGCTTCCTTGACCTCCAAGGAGTGTGTTACAATGCTTGAATTAGACTGGAACCTTCTGGAACTCCCTGGCCAATTCAATCAGCAGCTTGATGCAAGTGGGATATGAAGAATGAGATTCTGGTGTTACAGAAGCAAGGTGATGATTTGGATCACTTTTATATGATGTATATGAAGTGTTTGGATGCCTAGTTTGGTTGGAGATTGCTTGGAGTTGAAGTTTCAAGTTTTCACTTTCTTGAGACTTTGAATTTTGGAAGGAAGAGGAATTGGAGAAAACTAGCTTCTTGTTATGTTTTGGTGTGTTTTGAATGATGCAAAATGATCTCTATTTATAGAGAAACAATTCAGACTTGGAGGAAAAGTTTTTTATTAGGATACATGCTATTATCCAATGGATGATGTCATGTACCCATTACTTGAGTGCTATGGTACACATAGCCTATTTCTCACATGGCTGAAATTCTGATCTTTTGAGCTTGGTTCTATCATATTGCATCTTGATCCTTGGTGTTTTGATAAATTTTTGACAGATTGGAGTGGTTTTTGGAAAATTCACTAATGCACTTTAATGCTAGAGGACATAACTTAAGTTCCTAGCTTTTGAATGATTTTTATCACATGCCAAGGGATAGAACTTTGAAAATTCTGTTGTGATCTTGCAGAGCACATGGTGCATGATGATTTTGTTGTTGATCTTATGAAGAAATGAAGCTAGCAAGGTCATCCAAATCGTGTACCAACAAAATGTGTAACAAATCTGTCTTGCAAAACAGTTGCAACAGTGCCTATTGTGAAATTCATAACTTCTTGCCCAAGTAAGGCAAATGGATGTTCTTGGACATTTTGGAAAGTTGAGTTAACATACTTCAAGTTTGATGTTCAAAGTTTGTCTTGAATCAATGTGGATCATGGAGAAAAATGGCCTTAAAGTTGGCTCCAACACAAGACAGATTCTGCTTGAAAAATTTCTAAGTGTTTAAGTTCAAAATTTATTGAACCTCCAACTTCATGGCTTCATATCTCTCAATCTATGCATTCTTTGGGAAATCATCCTCAGGACAAAGTTGTAGTATTTAATAAACTCTTCAATTTTGTCTTTGGAGCAAGGAAAATGGTTACTTGGATTGGAAGTTATGGCCTTGGAAAGTTAAGTAAAAACCAATGAATTTCATAACTTAGAAAAAATTTTAAATTCTTCAATGTTGCCCTTTTTGCAAATAACCTCGTATTTCTTGATTTCTCTTGATTGATCATGATCTAAATCACACATTATCATCATTGTTGACTTGAGGAACCCATGTTTGACCAAAAAAGTCAAAAGTCAAACTTAACTTTGATCAATGGTTGACTTTTCATTAGATGAACTTGAACTTTGTGATCTTCAATGAAATTAAACCCTTGGGCTAATTGAACACTATGGATGGACTCAAAAGCTGTTTTTAAGTGTCTTGAATTATGTCCCAAGGCTTGAGATCATGTCCTGGTCAAAAGTCAAATGTACAATTGACTTTTCATTAGAACCCCTAGTTTGTAGACCGGATGAATTTGAATTCTTGCATTGCTTATGAATCAAGCTCCTTAGATCAATCCAATCATATGAATGGACTAACATGATTCATTTGAGGTCCTTGAAACATGTGTTGAAGCATTGAATCATCCTCAGATGAAAAAGTCAATTGTAAGCCTGATTGGATCAAACCCCTGATTTTGGTGCACTGAGGATCTTGAGGCTTGATGAGCATGTCATGATGCACTCTTGCACTTGATTATTGATTAAGGGAAACTCTTGATCTTAATGGATGAATAAGGGACTTGAGATGTTGAATATGATGCCCATCCCTTGATAATTCACTTGCTTGAGCCCTTGGGGGACCACCTAATTTGTAAAGCAAGGAAGCACACACATCTTGTATTTGTAATGGGTTAGTGGTGCACAAATACACACACATATGTAATGATGAATGTTATGCAAATTAGGTAAATGAGGTGGCATCTTAGGGGTAAAAAATTAGGGTATGACAATTATGAATAATAAATATACATACGGTTCGACTGGTTAAATTCAATCCCAACACAAGAGGAGGATTTAGGTATCCATCATCATGGTAGCTTGATACAAAATGGAGGAATTGAGATGAATGAGCATCAAATGCAATTTACTGATAGTTTGATACGTATCTAGCTCGTTTCCTGCAATGTTTCTCTTTTCTCATTATTCTTTGTTTTTCTTGTGGAATAATAAAAACCATATGTCCTAATGTCAAGTTTTTTGCCTCTATTTATAGTAGTGTTGTCCGGCTACTTTCACATAGTAAGGATGGGATCACTTAGAAAATTGTATTTTCTTCATCCTTAAGCAAGTTCAAACTGCCTTTCTGAAACCGCCAAACTTCGCTTTGCGAGAGGAGGCTTGGTAAGCGAATTCTCTTGTTGCTTCCTCATTATGCCTCGCTAAGTCAAAGTCCAGATTTTTGAATCTGACAACATTCTGTTTCTCTTCGCTTGGACTTCGTTGCTGCTAACTAAGCAAATTTAGGAAGTTTTGCTTCTGTTTTTCTTCGCTGTCTACTTGCTTAGCGAAGATGCTGAATTTTGGACTTTGAAACTTTTTGTTCTCTCTCGCTGGATACTTTCTTAGAGAAAAGTATGAACTCATATTTTCTTTGTGTATCCATGTTGGTAGATTGCATTAATTCCTACACAACGGCCAAAATATCAATGACCATTCATGTATGCATATGAACAATCCATTTTGAAATTATTAAACATAAATCACTAAGGACTTTTCACGGTTGTAACTTGGTCGGGTTTCACAAGAAAAGGACATTTCTAAAGTTTTTGAATAAAAAATGGTCTAAGTTAATGAAGAGCAACTCAATTTTTTTATACTATCCGCCTTTTCCTTTTTTCTCATTTTCTTTTCCACCCCTTAAGAATATTTTGATACAAGTTCTCATTTTCTTTCACAATTCATGTGTTTATTTGTTTTTCACTCTTCTTCTTTTTCTTTCATTGCATCTTCCTTCTTTCATATTTCTTCTTTTTCTTTCCCAAGAACCAACCTCTCCCCAACTTAAATAATTTTCACTTTCTTTTCAAGAACCGTACTCTTCATCTTTGGTGATTTATCAAAGTTGGTTAAGGGTTTGTGTTCAAGGAAACTAGAATGAATCAATGATGAACTTTTTTGATTTATTTTATGAAACACAACAAATTCACGAAGTGGTTTTCTTAGTGACTTGTTTAAGTTTAACATTGATTCATTCATACTTTTTATGGCTCAAAGGGGTTCACAAATTCTCTCTTACTCACAAGTAAGATGAGTCCATTTCCGGTATGGTGGTTTTTCTGCTATTGTACTTCTACGGGTCTTACATTGTTATTGCAGGGATGACTGGTGTTCAGGTCGCAGGTCCTTCCCCCACTGAACAACCTAAAGAGGTTAAGAAATTGAAACTGAAGAAGATTAGTGATTGCCCTCCTCTCACCGTGTCTGACCAAACAGGGAAAGACATGGATACTACTACAAAAGTATTGAAAAACACCAACGATCCCATCAATCCTCAAACAAAACTCCCAAATCAACCCTTAGAAGAAGTTCTAGAAGTTATTCCTCTCAAAGTCGTCTTTCCTGACAAAGAAAAAGGTAACTCTTCAAAATCCTTTGAACCAAAAAAATCCAGTGTCCCTCAAATATTTTTTCTTCTAAGATAACTTCTGTAGCATCCAAAATAATTAATGAGACTAAATATGTTGTGGGCAATTATTTATATAATATTAATCAAACCCTAGAAACTCTTAATGCATGTGATAACCCTCTAAGTGAAAACCATATTGATAGGATTCTAAGTGAGAAACCTGTCCTAGAAAAACCTTTTAATAATCCTTTTATGGATATTGATCCTATTACTATATGTAAAAAAAATTGTTCATGATGTTAGAAACATCACAACTGATATTGTGTTAGAAGACGAAGAGTCCTCCAAGGAAGAACTTGATGCACGTCATGATGACGGAAACATAGATGTCAGGAACAATGTTGATGACACTCCTTAGACTGAAGAGAATGAGTTAGAAAAAAATGTTTATGAGGATAATAATGATAAGTATGAAGAATATGGTTCTGAAGCAAGTGAAGAGGAAAGTGAGTGAAGCACTGAAGAGGTTAAAAAAATAACCAAATGGCGAACTAGAGGCAAGAAACGAATACCTAAGTCAAGAGGTAAGGCACGAAGGAAGTATCAATGATGATGTCACTAACAAAGCTGATAAAAGCATTGATAAAGATGTTCCAACAAATGTTAACAACATGGAGGAAATTTTAGAAACTAAGGCTCAAAATCAAAATTATGTTGAGAAAAATGTCCCAGTCATCAATGAAAGTCCTAAAAAAGCAGAAGTACAAAATGATGTGATGCATGATATCAATGACAATGTCACAAAAAATACTGACATAGTAGTTCCTTTCGTTAATGAAAAATAAAGCAAAAAAAAGTCTTCAAAATGATCTAAGAAGAAGGGCGAAAGAAATAAATCAGCTTTGAAACCAAAAAAAACAACACCAAATGTCTGTCGCACCAAGCCGAAAGAGAAAAACTTCTCAGAAGAAAAAGGATGTAGTAAAGAAAACAAACTCTGGAAGCAAGAAAAATCATACTAAAAACTCTGTCAATAAAGAGAAGTTTGTGTTGAAGAGAAAGTAGGTTCCAAAAGGGAAAGTCATCGAAGAAAATGTCATTGTCAATTCGAATGACATGTTGGTTCTTGTGAATAAGAAAAGCAAAAAGGTTGTTGGAGGTAAGAAATTACTTGACAATGTTCCTGCAATTCCTCTATACAACGTCTCTTTCCACTATGAAGAGAGTGTGTTGAAATAGAAATATGCCTACCACAGACGTATTGCACCTGAAAAAGAATTATCAAAGGAAGCATTAAAATATTATGAAATTATGGAGTTTTTGGAAGATGCACAAGTCAGAAAAATTGTGGTATTGGGTTGTTTTCTCCCAAGCTTGTTAAAGAATTTGTTGTGAACTTACCTATCCAGAAATGGAGTAAAGATCAGAAGTGATGGTGGCTCTAAGCTTCAAGAACGATGGGGACGGGGATGACCTGCAATGTTAGTACTCAAATGCTCAAGTCAGCATATGAGAAAGAACAGTGAATTCAAACAATGGTTAAAATTTGTTATCTGAATTTGGAGCCTTATTTATATATAGTTGAGAGAATATTTAACATTTTATTAGTTATGAATGAACTACAGAGAGCCGTTAGATGTACTCAGGGCTTTGATATCCTACGCCTTCTACAGAGTGATTCTCGTATACTGAAAAAGTTCCACCTGGTGGTCAGTAGGGGTCGATATGGTCGGTGCATAACACTTGCCCTTAACCCCTCGCCGATGTATACGAAAGTGTAGTTTTTCCACGTTAGCCTCAGATTCCTACCACACTTTTTTATCTATTTTAAACCTACAATAATGTTCATTTTAGTTTCTCTGAGATTTGCACATTTAATACTCAATGCTTTAAACGTTTCTTGAGAAGTATCATCATTATAACTCTTGGGAACTGAAACACTTAAGTGTTACATTCGAGGGATTTGACGCGTTTGAAATAGCCCACTTCTTTTTGCATGTAAGAGCATAACTCTTGAAGAGACAACATAGTTTTTCTTTAAATCACTTTCTAATTTTAGAAATTATCTTCTTCTTTGGACATCTTGTTCCCTGCACCTGAAAAGTTAGTGCATTATGGGTAAAAAATCACAAAAGAGTGATCACAAACCCAAAAATAGTGCTTTAGCTTCTTGGGTGGATTTTGCTTACTTTTCCACCATTTCTGTTTTTCCAGGAACGATAGTCTCAATGGAGCCTTTCTTGAAGTTGGCCTATCATCGGATTGGCTTATTCTAAGACCGACTAAAAATGTCAAGATATGCACTGAATACGGTGATTGTTCCATATGGAGATGGCTCCTTCACAGCTTCCTCCCTCCATCTAGGTGTTTGTGAAGGTATGCCAATTATAGTGCGAGTACCTGAAAGCAAAGTGTTTTGTGTTCCTTTTATTTTATCTCATTGAATATCGCATTGGTCTCGTGGCTCGAGCATAAAGCAAATGTTTAATTTCTTTGGAGGTCGTGTGTGGCTTTGGGATTATTCCTGTGTGTCATACCCTAAAATCTACCCCCTAGATTCCATCATTGTTAGTTGCATCATTTGCATAACATCAAGAAGACAAGTGGTTGATCAGTAAATGGTTTGGTATGTTCATCAACATCTCAACAATCTCAATTATGGATCAAGAGTCTCTCTCTATCAACAATCAAGTTTGAGATTGCATAAACTCAAGATCATCAAGCCTCAATTCCTCATGTGCACCAAATTAGGGTTTTGTTCAAAGTCAACTGGATATTGACTTTTCGACCAAGACAAGATCCTAGGCTTAGGAACATGATTCAAGACCCTCAAATGCATATTTGAAGTCCACTCATATGATCTAATTATCTCAAGAAGCTTGATTCATTGACAATTGCAAGATTGAAGTCCACTCATATGATCTATCCCTCCCCACCTCATTTTTTCATTCTTCTCCCTTTTTTCTCTCATTTCTCTTTTATTTTCATTTCTTTTCTTTTTTTATTTTTATTTATTTCTTTTCTTTTCTTTTTTATTTTTTTAAAATCCAAATAAATAATTATTTTATATTTTTATTTTTACACCAAAAAAATCAATTATTTTATATACTTTTGTTTATTCATTTATTTTTACAATTAACTTAACAAAAAGATAATTGTTACTACCTCCGTCCCTAAATATAAGACCCCGTTAGAAAATTTACGGGAATTAAGAAAATTGCTCAGAGTATTAAATATATTGACTATTTTGTATAATTTTACAAGTTTATCCTTAGGAGAGAGAAATAATTAGTGTGTATGTAACTGTATTTATTACACATTGCAGAAAAAGATGTAATATAATTAAGGGTATGTTTGGAAAAAAATAATTAATGCACTTTGAAAGTTGAAGAGGGTCTTATAAAAAGGGACAAGAAAAAAACTCAACAGGGTCTTATAATTAGGGACGGAGGTAGTATTATTTTATTTGATTAATTATTATTATTATTAAAACCTTAAAAATACATTTATTTTCATTTTCTTTATTTATTTTCATTTAAAATATTTATGATATATTTTTTATTCATTAAGATTATTTATACTTTGTTTTTTTTTTAATTTTTCTTTGATTAATTTATTTGTATATTTTGCTTAATCAAACAATTAATTGAAAATACCTTTTGTTTTGTCCATAATTGTAATATGTCTTTGATTAATTTGTTAATGTACATTGTTGATTAACTTAGGATCTTTGTTTTATCCATATGAAAGGAATACTTTGAATGTTGGATTATTTTTTCTTAGATTAAATATCATTGATTGATGAATAATGTGTTGGATGATCAGTGTCATTTTAACCTAATTGTTTAAGAAACATGTTTGATTTCTCTTTGACTACCATGTTTAACTTTAATCTTGTGAGATGAACCTTATGATAAACATTAACCTAATGCATGCTTTACCCTAAGTGTGATTTCAATGAATCATTGTTGTTTTTGTGCCCCCTAAGCTTGATGATGTCTTATCCATGTGAATGTATGTGTGTACATATTTTGTGTTTAACATGATTGTCCCCATATGACTTTGTCAAGTCACACTTAGATACGTAGGCACGAGACTGTGAAGTCTTGGCGAGCACCCTAATAAAAAACCCTTAGGTATCTTTCTTTAGTAAAAATCTAAAAACATTTTTTCTTTTCTCTCTTTTCCCATTCTATAAATAGAAGATTAGAAACTAAACCTTTAGCTAACATCCGGTCAATTCTAACTAAATGGTTCCCGTTGAGTACAATGGACGTGAGGGGGTGTTAATACCTTTCCCTTGCGTAACCGACTCCCAAACTTAGATATTTGTTTTGAAGACCTTATCCTTATCCTTTCTATTAGTGGTTTTATTCAATATTTTCCCTTTCCCTCTAAAGGAATAAATTAAGATCAGTGGCGACTTCTTTATAAGTCCATCCGCGAGCACATCGCGAGGTCGTTCTTTTTTTTGGAGGTACGACACTGTGCTACAGGCTTTTGTAGATCAATTCTATCTAGTCACCCCATCGGTCCAGAAGCTCATTCAATAGTTTTCACCGTTGGAGATGGAGTACAAGGGCTGAGCTGTTTCCCATGTACTAAATTGAAACTCACATTCTTATTGGGAGTAGTATATATGTATACAAGGTGGAGGACTTCATTGCCAAAGATTGTACCAGAAGAAATAATTGATGAGCTTTATCAATAACCTTGGTTACGTGAGAGGTGATATCCCTATGGATGAGGATGATTGGAAACACTTGTAGCTTCTTATTGATGTTCAATTACTGATGAAGACCCTTTTTTGAGAAGAAATAAAAGTCATCTTTGGTAAGTTCCAAGAAATATTGGCATATTTGCTTTAATATGCTTATTCATCATGTATTTGTTCTAACATTGGTTGTGTACAGACTGGATGAAGGATGAAGCACAACTTTGACCCATAAAACAGGGAATATGGCCAACACGAAGTGAAGTTACTTTAAACATGCTTTCGATGTTGTCGATTATGTCAGGTCTTCCTGCTCGTCCGTTGTTGAAGGGGGTCGAGCTCACTTTCCTCTTGAGACTGCATAACCCCTCCTTTATAACCAAACTATACATATTTGGCCAATATTTTGGGCCTTACCTGGAGGAAGAACTGTGAATCTGGCTTAGCATGTCTGGTGTGCCTCTATGACTATGGACTTTAGTAGAGATGGCCGTTGGGAAGCTCTATGGCCCGACCAACATCGTGCTGAGAAGCAACAGTTGGAGGAGAGAGTTCATGATCTAAAGCTTCAGCGGGATAAGTACCAACAAGAAATACAAACAACTTTTACCACTCTTACTAAAATAAAGGGTGCTTTGGCCCCCTTATCATCCCTGGCTTTCTAGCAGGTCAGGTGACTCATTTGGTGAGGGTTGTGGTGAGGAAGAACTTGGCTTTAACTGATAATTAGAGAAATTTATCGGCTTCTCAGACAGAATTAGAGACCTTACGCCTTGAAAATGTTTCTCTGACTCACCAACTAATCGACTGTACGAGCGTGTCAGCTTTAAGGTAATTTGTAGTCGTTTGAGTATGCTTTGCATCAAAGTATATATATAATGAATTTCATTTTTACATGCCTGAGGTATATTTGTGTGATCTTAAGTGAGTGGCTCCGGATATATATTCGTATGATCCCGAGTGCAATACTATAGATTATTTGTGAACTTACGAGGTCTTTCCCTCAAATTTTAATGGACATCACTGTCGTGATGCGAAAAATTACCACGAGCGCTCGCACGCTCGAAATAACAGAGTCGCCACCGAACTTTATTTATTCCAAAAGGAAAGGGAAAATATCGATAAAACCCTTAAAATAAAAAGAAAATGATCATCGCAATCAAATTCGAGTTCGGGAGTCGATTATGCAAGGGGAAGGTATTATCACACCTCACATCCAATGTACTAAATGGGAACCTTTTAGTTAGATTTGCGATTAGAATGTAAATGTATGTTATTTGTTTTCTTAGAATTATTAAACATTTAATAGGGAAATAACAGGGGTTGCAAAAAGGTTTTTACTAAGGTGCTTGATGAGATTGCGGGTCTCGCCCCTACGTATCCTCAGGTACAATGAGGAGTTGAAAGCTACGTAGTTATTTGTAGTAAATGTTTTATTGAACGAATATTTAGATCACATTCTAGCGGTAAAATGTTGCTCGCAATTGGAGACTTAAGGCATTTGTTTACATCACAGTAGGACAGACTAAACAATGTTCTTTTGTAAAAGGTTTCGGTCGCACGGCGGCGAGAAAATATAGGTTTAATGTGTTAAATTTGTTTTTTAGAGTGGATGACGATTGCTTAGATGGTCGAGTTAGTCAAATTGTATCCAAACAACCAGGGAAAAGAATAGTAGGCACTACGACATTTTCTTTTTCATCCTTTCAATTGCAAAAGGATTAGATATTATTATGGTGTTTTGAATAGACAACAAATACTTGAATGGTCGAGTTAGGGAACTCGTATTCAAGTACTCGGGGAAAAGAATAGTAGACACTGTAACGCCCCGAAAAATCTAAATTAATCATTTATTTTTTTATTTAATTAATTTAGAAGGGATTGGGGAGTTTTGGTAATTTCGGAGAATTTTGGATCAAAAAGAGTATTTTTAAATAATTTAATATAATAAATAATTAATGTATTATTTATACTATTATTATTATTAATAAAAATAATAAGAAAATGACAAGGTGGTCATAAAGGAAAAAGGGTGAGGATAGAGTTGGAAGTTCATAAACTGGAATATTTTGTCTAAAGAGGAGAAGACCGGTCAATTCTAACTTATCGTGTTTTGTGAAGAAAATAGAGGAAGAGAAGGAGAAGAGCACTACAACGTAGAGATTGCTGAGGAATCTTAGAGGAGGAGGAAGCTACTAATTTCTCTAAGGTATGGGGAGTTTTCACGGCTTATTATAATTTTATAGGAATTGGAGATGAATAGATTAAGGATTGTATGAATTGTGTTGATTTTGATGATTGTTGATGTAGAATGAGTAATTTGATGAAAGTATGATGAATCTGATTGATATGTATTGCTATATGTGTGTTTTGTGAGTATTTTTGATCAAATTTCCTGTGGAACACTGATTTTGGGGTAATGGAAATCAAAAATGCAGAAAAATCAGTTTTTGGGAAAATGGGGTTTTGTCGCATCCTGACACAGGCCGTGTCACACAACACGGGCACCCGTGTCAGCTCACTGGTTGGGGAAATTAAAAACTTTCGCTACAGAGCTTCTGACACGGGCCGTGTCACGGGACACAAGCGGCCGTGTCAGGCCTCTGTTTCTACTGAAAATTTTCTGTTTTGGGTTTTCGTGCAGGTCTTCTGACACGGGCCGTGTCACAGGACACGGACGGCCGTGTCAGGCAACTGTTTTTTCCGTTTCTGCTGTTTTGATGTTTTTCTCTTGCTGATTTTTACCGTTTTATTGTTTTGCTGCCGTATGGATGATAAAACATGATTGTATGACGATTATTTGTTGAATATGAAATGAATGATGCACACGTTGATAATTGGTGAATTGAGGAGAATTAGCATCATTGCATTTCATAGCATTTTTATGTTGGGGCTTAGGCCTATTGGTAGCTTCAATCCCATTGTGCGGATTGAAGTGATACGTTGATTACGTTGTGCTCCATTTGGAGGGTTGATGGCCAGTGTCCATCCACGTTGAACCGGTACCACATGCATTCTTTGCATTTCATTATCGTTGACATTGCATATGAAAGATGTGAATGTGATTGTGCTGTGAAGCTTTGTTGATGATGCTATGACGTTGTTGTTGCTTATGCTGTTTATTTTCCATGTCAATATATTATTGTAATGGATTGTGATTTCTCACCCTGCCTGCTTGGAAATGTTGCCTTTTATGTGGGTAACTTGCAGATAACCAAGAGTAGATTCGCGACGATGGAGGATGTAGCCTTGAAGTGTGTCGTTATTTCTGTTTAGTTTAGAGGTGTCCTGCTCTGTGTCATGTAACATCGGGTTGGGATTTGTTGTGAACCTCGTGTTCTTTTGTTTTATGTTGAGTTTTTACACTGTTGGTAACGATTTAATTGGTTACATTTAGCATGAAGTGTTTTATTGAATTGACATAACAAGTTGATCTCCGCTGCGTAGTTGTTGATGTTATTATTAAGAATGTGCAACCCATGTTACGAAATAGGATAATGATTACAAAATGATGTTTTGAATATATGTGGCACCTTTCTCATGAATGTTACTCTGATAATATGAATTATTCTTCTAAAATTGCTTGTGGGGGTAGAAGGGTGTTACATTAGTGGTATCAGAGCAGGTCGGCCCGTCCGTCCAAGTTGTCGAGTCGTAGTTTGTTGACAATCTAGGATTGTTAACTAGTTCTGACTTTTGTTTATGTTGTAGTGATAAGTTGAGATGGCTGGAAGGAACGATGTTGCAATTGCTGCTGCGTTGGAAGCAATGGCTCAGGCTTTGCAGAATCAGCCGAACGCTGGTGAGAATGCTGGATCTCGCAGCTTGGCAACTTTTCAGAGGGAGAATCCGCCTACCTTCAAGGGCAAGTATGATCCTGATGGAGCATTGGATTGGTTGAAAGAGATAGAGAGAATCTTCCGTGTGATGGACTGCACTCCAGCGCAGAAGGTTCGATATGGGACTTATATGCTAGCATTTGAGGCTGATGACTGGTGGCTAGAGACTCGTCAGAGATTGGAAACTGCAGGTGAAGGTATCACTTGGGATGTGTTCCGAAGGGAGTTCCTGAGGAAGTATTATCCAGAGGATGTTCGGGGTAAGAAGCAGATCGAGTTTCTTGAGCTGAAGCAAGGAAATATGTCGGTTATTGATTATGCTGCAAAGTTTGTTGAATTGGCTAAGTTTTATCCGCACTATAACGATGATGATGCTGAGTTTTCTAAATGCATCAAATTTGAGAGTGAGTTGCGCCCAGAGATCAAGAAATCAATTGGATATCAAAAGATTCGTATTTTTGCTGATTTGATTGATAGTTGCAGAATTTTTGAAGAGGATAACAATGCTCATTATAAGATCATTAATGAGAGGAAGAACAAGCACCAACAGAATCGTGGCAAACCTTATGATGCTCCAGCTGGGAAAGGTAAACAGAAAGTGGTTGATGGCAAGAGGACTAGTGGGGGAGATGCTCCTGCTGGCCAAACTTGTTACAGGTGTGGGAAACCTGGTCATAAGAGTAACGTGTGTAATGCTGAAGTGAAGAGGTGTTTCCGTTGTGGTAAGACTGGGCATGCCATATCTGAGTGCAAGCATAAAGAGGTGATTTGTTTCAACTGTGGTGAAGAAGGACACATTAGTAGTCAGTGTCAGAAACCAAAGAAGGAGCAAACCCGTGGGAAAGTGTTCGCTTTGGCTGGGACCCAGACAACTAATGAGGACAGACTCATCAGAGGTACATGTTTCATTAATAGTACTCCTTTAATTACTATGATTGACATTGGTGTTACTCATTGCTTTATTGCTGCTGAATGCGTTGAAAGATTGGGTCTTGTGTTGTATTCTATGAATGGAGAAAGGATCGTCGAGATTCCGGCTAAGGGATCGGTGACTACTTCTCTGGTGTGTTTAAAGTGTCCCTTGACGATCTTTGATAGGGGCTTTACTGTTGATTTGGTGTGTTTACCGTTATCTGGGATGGATGTAATCTTGGGAATGAATTAGTTAGAATATAACTATGTTTATATCAATTGTTATAACAAGTCAGTGAGATTTTCTACTGCGGAAGAGGAAGGAGCTAGTTTGTTGTCTTTTAAGCAGCTACAACAGCTGATGCAAGAAGGAGCTCAGATGTTCTCAGTGATGGCGTCGTTATCCGTTGAGTGTCGAGCTGTAATTGAGGAGTTGCAAGTGGTGCGTGAGTTCCCTGAAGTTTTCCCTGATGAAATTCCTGATGTGCCTCCAGAAAGAGAAGTGGAATTTGCAATTGACCTTGTACCTGGTACCATACCTGTCTCTATGGTACCATACAGGATGTCGGCATCTGAATTGTCAGAGTTAAAGAAACAATTGGAGGATTTACTTGAAAAGAAGTTCGTAAGGCCAAGTGTATCACCGTGGGGAGCTCCAGTGTTGTTAGTAAAGAAGAAAGATGGAAGTATGAGGCTCTGTGTTGATTATAGACAACTAAATAAAGTGACGATTAAGAACAAGTATCCGCTCCCGAGAATAGATGATTTGATGGATCAATTGGTAGGTGCTCGTGTGTTTAGCAAGATTGATTTGAGGTCGGGCTATCATCAGATTAAAGTGAAAGAGGAAGATATTCAGAAGACGGCTTTTAGAACACGTTATGGACATTATGAGTATTCGGTGATGCCTTTCGGTGTTACTAACGCACCGGGAGTATTCATGGAGTACATGAACCGTATCTTTCATACTTATTTGGATCGGTTTGTGGTGGTGTTTATTGATGACATATTGATTTACTCTAAATCGGAAATAGAACATGCAGAACACTTAAGACTAGTATTGCAAGTTTTGAAAGAGAAGCAGTTATATGCAAAGTTGTCTAAGTGTGAATTTTGGTTATCGGAGGTTAGTTTTCTGGGTCATGTCATTTCAGGTAGTGGCGTTGCGGTGGATCCATCTAAAGTAGATGTTGTGTTACAATGGGAAACTCCAAAGTCGGCTACCGAGATTAGAAGCTTTTTGGGACTAGCCGATTATTACCGAAGATTTATCGAAGGATTTTCTAAGTTAGCACTCCCGTTGACTAAGTTGACTTGTAAAGGTAAAGCTTTTGTGTGGGACATTCAATGTGAAGAAAGTTTTGCGGAATTGAAGAAGAGATTGACGTCGGCTCCGGTTTTGACATTACCTAATTTAGGAGAACCTTTTGTGGTATATTGTGATGCTTCTAAGACGGGTTTAGGTGGTGTGCTTATGCAGAATGGTAAGGTGGTTGCTTACGCGTCAAGACAGTTGAGGACCCATGAAAAGAACTACCCTACACATGATTTAGAACTTGCTGCGGTTGTTTTTGTGCTAAAGATTTGGAGACATTATCTTTATGGATCTAGATTTGAAGTGTTTAGTGACCATAAGAGTTTAAAGTACTTATTTGATCAGAAGGAATTGAATATGAGACAACGAAGATGGTTAGAATTATTAAAGGATTATGATTTCGGTTTGAACTAGCATCCGGGTAAAGCTAATGTTGTGGCCGACGCTCTGAGTCGGAAGACTTTGCATATGTCAGCAATGATGGTTAAGGAATTGGAATTAATTGAACAATTCAGAGATATGAGCTTAGTTTGCGAAGTAACACCACAGAGTGTGATGTTGGGAATGCTGAAGATTAATAATGATTTTCTGGATAATATCAAGGAAGCTCAGAAGTTAGATGTGAAACTGGTAGATTCGATGGTTGGAATCGATCAGTTTGGTAATAGTGATTTCAAGTTAGATGCGCAAGGCATGTTGAGATTCCGAAATTGAATTTGTATTCCTGATGATGCAGAGTTGAGGAAAGCAATTCTGGAAGAAAGTCATAGAAGTAAATTGAGTATTCATCCGGGAGCTACAAAGATGTACCAAGACATGAAGAAATTATTTTGGTGGCCTGGTATGAAGCGGGATGTGGCTCGATTTGTGTATGCATGTTTAACTTGTCAGAAGTCAAAAGTTGAACATCAGAAGCCTGCTGGGTTGATGCAACCGTTAGAAGTTCCAGAATGGAAATGGGATAGCATTTCAATGGAATTTGTGACTGGATTGCCTAATACTTTAAGAGGACACGATTCGATTTGGGTGATTGTTGTAGGCTTACGAAGTCGGCTCATTTTATTCCTATTAACATCAGTTTTCCAGTGTCGAAGTTGGCGGAAATTTATATTCGTGTAATTGTGAAGCTGCACGGTGTTCCTTCGTGTATTGTGTCGGATAGAGATCCGCAGTTTACTTCTGATTTTTGGAAGGGTTTGCAAGAAGCGTTGGGTTCTAATTTGAGGTTGAGTTCAGCGTATCACCCTCAGACGGATGGTCAAATGGAGAGGACTATTCAGTCGTTGGAGGATTTGTTGAGAGCATGTGTTCTTGAACAAGGCGGTTCATGGGATACTTATCTACCTTTAATCGAGTTCACTTATAATAACAGTTACCATTCTAGTATTGGGATGGCTCCTTTTGTAGCATTATATAGTCGGAGATGTAGGACTCCTTTATGTTGGCACGAATCTGGAGAAAGTGTAGTGCTTGGACCTGAAATTGTTCGAGAGACTACTGAGAAGGTGAAGTTGATCCGAGAAACGATGAAATATTCTCAAAGTAGGCAGAAGAGTTATCATGACAAGCTAAGAAAGGATTTGGAATTCCAAGCCGGTGACCATGTGTTTTTGAGAGTTACGCCGGTGACAGGTGTTGGGCGTGCCTTGAAGTCTAAGAAGGTTACTCCTGGTTTTATTGGTCCGTATCAGATTTAGGACAGAGTTGGGAATGTGGCTTATAGAGTGGCGTTGCCGCCTAATTTGTCGAATTTACATGATGTGTTTCATGTGTCACAACTCCGGAAGTATGTTCCAGATCCGTCTCATGTGATTCATATGGATGACGTACAAGTACGGGATAATCTTACTATGGAAACGATGCCTATACGAATTGCGGAGCGTGAGATGAAGACTCTAAGAGGCAAAGAGATTGTGTTGGTGAAAGTTGTCTGGCTAGGAGCTGCCGGAGAAAGCATGACTTCGGAGCTGGAAAGCAAGATGAAGGAATCCTACCCCGAGTTATTCGAATCAGGTATATTTTCGAGGACGAAAATTCTTGAAGTATGGGAGAGTTGTAACGCCCCGAAAAATCTAAATTAATCATTTATTTATTTAATTAATTAATTTAGAAGGGATTGGGAAGTTTTGGTAATTTCAGAGAATTTTGGATCAAAAAGAGTATTTTTAAATAATTTAATAGAATAAATAATTAATGTATTATTTATACTATTATTATTATTAATAAAAATAATAAGAAAAGGACAAGGTGGTCATAAAGGAAAAAGGGTGAGGATAGAGTTGGAAGTTCATAAACTGGAATATTTTGTCTAAAAAGGAGAAGACCGATCAATTCTAACTTATTGTGTTTTGTGAAGAAAATAGAAGAAGAGAAGGAGAAGAGCACTACGACGTAGAGATTGCTGAGGAATCTTAGAGGAGGAGGAAGCTACTAATTTCTCTAAGGTATGGGGAGTTTTCACGGTTTATTATAATTTTATAGGAATTGGAGATGAATAGATTAAGGATTGTATGAATTGTGTTGATTTTGATGATTGTTGATGTAGAATGAGTAATTTGATGAAAGTATGATGAATTTGATTGATATGTATTGCTATATGTGTGTTTTGTGAGTATTTTTGATCAAATTTCGTGTGGAACACTGATTTTGGGGTAATGGAAATAAAAAATGCAGAAAAATCACTTTTTGGGAAAATGGGGTTTTGTCGCATCCTGACACGGGCTGTGTCACACAACACGGGCACCCGTGTCAGCTCACTGGTTGGGGAAATTAAAAACTTTTGCTACAGAGCTTCTGACACGGGCCGTGTCACGGGACACGGGCGGCCGTGTAAGACCTCTGTTTCTGCTGAAAATTTTCTGTTTTGGGTTTTCGTGCAGGTCTTCTGACACGGGCCGTGTCACAGGACACGGGCGGCCGTGTCAGGCAACTGTTTTTGCCGTTTCTACTGTTTGGATGTTTTTCTCTTGATGATTTTTGCCGTCTTGTTGTTTTGCTTCCGTATGGATGATAAAACATGATTGTATGACGATTATTTGTTGAATATGAAATGAATGATGCACACATTGATAATTGGTGAATTGAGGAGAATTATCATCATTGCATTTCATAACATTTTTATGTTGGGGCTTCGGCCTATTGGTAGCTTCAATCCCATTGTGAGGATTGAAGTGATACGTTGATTACGTTGTGCTCCATTTGGAGGGTTGATGGCCAGTGTCCATCCACGTTGAACCAATACCACATGCATTCTTTGCATTTCATTATCGTTGACATTGCATATGAATGATGTGAATGTGATTGTGCTGTGAGGCTTTGTTGATGATGCTATGACGTTGTTGTTGCTTATGCTGTTTATTTTCCAGGTCAATATATTATTGTAATGGATTGTGATTTCTCACCCTGCCTGCTTGGAAATGTTGCCTCTTATGTGGGTAACTTGCAGATAACCAAGAGTAGATTCGCGACGATGGAGGATGTAGCCTTGAAGTGTGTCGTTATTTCTGTTTAGTTTAGAGGTGTCCTGCTCTTGGTCATGTAACATCGGGTTGGGATTTGTTGTGAACCTCATGTTCTTTTGTTTTATGTTGAGTTTTTACACTGTTGGTGACGATTTGATTGGTTACATTTAGCATGAAGTGTTTTATTGAATTGACATAACAAGTTGATCTCCGCTGCGTAGTTGTTGATGTTATTATTAAGAATGTGCAACCCGTGTTACGGAACATGATAATGATTACTAAATGATGTTTTGAATATATGTGGCACCTTTCTCATTGATGTTACTCTGATAATATGAATTATTCTTCTAAAATTGCTTGTGGGGTAGAAGGGTGTTACAGACACTATACTATTTCCTTTTTCATCTGATTTATTGCGAAAATAACATCTTTTAAGCTTTGATTACGAAAGTGGTTTGAAATGAATCAAATTAAAAGTTTTTAATGGATGACGATTGTTCGGATGGTCGAGTTAGGAAACTCATATCCAAACAATCCGAGAAAAGAATAGTAGGCACTAGACAATTTCCGTTTTCATCCTATATGAAAATATATTCAAAAATGATTAAGTGTTTTATTTAATTTGGAGAAGTACACCCGATAAAGATCGAGGTTTGGTTTACGTTGATTCGAAACTAATCAAAACAAAACGAGTTTTAAGAATGATTAAGTGTTTTATTTAATTTGGGGAAGTACACTCGATAATGATCGAGGTTTGGTTTACGTTGTGTTAGTTCTAAATTGGCAGCAATTTTGGTAAAACAAAGTGTTGCATCAGGATGTCTTACTTGATGTCTTGACATGGTGTTTTTCAAACATTCTGCAGGTGAAGTGTTGGTGGTGTTTGTTAGTATTGCAGACTGTGTGCTTGATGTCAAACACGGTGTGCTGACATCAGTTGACAGGACTTCCAGTTCTGGTTTTAGGTTTTATTTGCTGCGCTATTTTTAGCAATCTTTTGTGTGTTTATGTTATCTGATTTCTGCGAAATTTACTGAAGTGGTAATATATTGGAGTGTTATTTTTGGAGGCAATCTGTTTATGAAGAATAGGGAGTTGCTATTTTCATGCATAAAGATTTGGAGATTAATTTGCTTTTATTGGAAATTAAATCAAGGATTTGCAATTGCCCAAGCCTAAGAAATGTATTGCTCTTTATAGATGATCAACCCTAACTGCTGCTCGTGGAGAATAAGGATTGTGAGAGCTGTGTTCAAGTTTTAGGGTTTGTGTTTTGTGTTTTTATTTGTGAGCCATTCATTCATCTGTTTTGATGTTTGAATTGGACTGATTTAGTTGAGTTGTAATTTGTCCACTCTAAGCCTTTAAGCACGAGTGTTTGTTCTTGATTGAAGCTTTTAAGCAAGATCAAGTATTGTCATTGAAGGGTGATCTTCTAATATTTGTATTTTTTTATTGTCATCACTGCTGTGATTGAGGGGGAGTGAGAGGTGTCTCATATCTAAGAGTGTCTTAGGTAGAAGTGTCATTGGATAGTGATTAAGTGAGTAGATTGTCAACTTGTGAGTTGGATGTAGAGTCTACAAATTGATACTACTAATAGTGAATTTCCTCCCTGGCTTGGTAGCCCCCAGATGTAGGTTGTTAGACCGAACTGGGTGAAAAATTCTCTGTGTTTACTTATTGCTTTTAAGTGCTGTTACTTTTACTGTCTTGTTCATATAGCAGATATTGATGTTGTGACATCTCACTCGACATCACATATCTGATACCAGAATTTCAATTGGTATCAGAGCAGGCATCCTGCTCTGTATCTAGGTGAGATCTAGGGTTGTTACTTTCTGGTGCAATGGACAAGGAGTGTGGTGGATTTGTGAATAGACCCCCTATTCTAGATGGATCGAATTATGACTATTGGAAACCTTGCATGGTTACCTTCTTGAAATCTTTAGACAGCAGGGCTTGGAAGGCTGTTCTGAAAGAATGGAAACATCCTGTCATTATGGGAAAAGATGGTGGGTCAAAGCTGAAACCTGAAGAGGAGTGGACCAAGGAAGAAGATGAACTTGCTCTTGGGAATTCTAAGGCCTTGAATGCCTTATTTAATGGTATTGACAATAACATTTTCAGGCTGGTCAACACATGTGAAGTGGCTAAGGAGGCTTGGGATATCCTGAAAACAACTCATGAAGGAACTTCCAAGGTCAAGATGTCAAGACTTCAGCTGCTAACAACAAAGTTTGAAAGTTTGAGGATGAAAGATGAAGAGATCATTCATGACTTTCACATGAATATACTTGAACTGTCAAATGCTTCTAGTGCCCTAGAAGAGAGGATTTTTGATGAGAAGCTGGTGAGAAAAATTCTCAGATCTCTCCCCAAGAGATTTGAAATGAAGGTGACTGCTATAGAGGAAGCTCAAGACATCAGCCAGATGAGGGTAGATGAATTGATTGGTTCCCTTCAGACTTTTGAATTAGGGTTGAATGACAGATCAGAAAAGAAGGCCAAAAGCATAACATTGGTGTCTAGCATAACATTGCAATTGTGATACTGGGAAGGCAGTTTAATAAGGTGTTGAAAAGAATGGACAGGAGCTATAAACCTTATGTCAAGAACATCACATCTGACATCAACAGGTCAGGTGATCAGATGAAGAAAACCAAAGCAGAGGAGAAGCCTAATAATGACAAAGAAATCCAATGCCATGGCTGTGAAGGTTATGGTCACATCAGAGCTGAATGCCCTACATACCTTAAATAGAAAAAGGGTTTGGCTGTCACTTGGTCTGATGAGGACACTGAAAGTGAAGATGAATCTGCCAAGCATGTCAGAGCAATGACTGGAATATGTGAGTCTGATGATGATTCAACTGATGGAGAGATTACCTATGAGGATCTAGCTGCATCATATAAAGTTGTGCATTAGAAGTGAAGAAGTTTGTCAAGAAGGGGAGAAGCAGAAGAAAATTATAATTCAACTAAAGGCTGAAAAGGCTGAACTGGAGAATGAAGTCAGTCTGCTGAACTCCAAGCTTGATCAAATGGTCAAATCTATCAGAATGCTGAACAAGGGGACTGATACCTTGGATGATATTCTTCAGACTGGAAAACTGGCTGGAGATATGACTGGGCTGGGATTTGATGGTGAGAAGAAACCTTCTTCAGATGCTAGTACTTCTGGTCCCAAACATAACTTGTCCCATCAGATGTCTCAACATCATGGGAAAGTTCATGCTTCTGGACCTAAGCAGTTTGTGCCTCATCAGATATCTCAACATCATGGGAAAGGCCATGTTTCTGGACCTAATCATTTTGTGCCCCAACATCATGGCAAAAGACAACCTCAACATCATGGGAGAAGACATCCTCAAGGGAGAAGACATCCCAACCACTTTAGAGGAGGATTTCAAAGATGGAGATGTCATTACTGTGGAAGATTTGGTCACACAAAACCTTTTTGCTTCAGACTGCATGGATATCCTAAACCTGATCCTCAACCTAGACCAAATCAAAGCATTCATACAAGTGGAAAACAATGGGTTCCCAAGATTGCTGCTAACATCTTGATACCTCACATGTTTCTTAGAGGTTCTACCATAGGAGATTGGTATTTTGATAGTGGATGTTCTAGACATATGACAGGTGTCAAGAACTTTTTGGTGGACATCAAATCTCATTCTACTAGCTATGTGACTTTTGGTGATGAAGCCAAAGGTGAAATTAAGGGGGTTGGTAAGCTGGACTATTCAGGGGCTCCTAAGCTTGATGATGTTCTGTTAGTGAAAGAGTTGACTGCCAACTTGATAAGCATCAGTCAACTGTGTGATCAAGGGTTCAAGGTAAACTTCACAAATTCTGAATGTTTAGTGACTAATGAAAAGAGTGAAGTTGTGATAAAGGGAGTCAGATCTAAAGACAACTGCTACTTGTGGGTTCCTCAAGATTCCAGTTACTCCTCCATGTGTACTCTTACCAAAAGTGATGATGTGAAATTGGGACATCAAAGACTTGGCCACTTACATCTGAAAGGGGTGAAACAAAGACTGACTAAGTTCAATGTCAAGTATGATGTCATGACATCTTACTGTGACAACCTGAGGAGCACTAAGCACATTAATATTCATCATCTATTCATAAGAGAACTTGGAGAAAACAAAGCCAGTCAGTTGGAACATGTCACTACAGAGAAGAAGTTTGCTGACATTTTCTCTAAGGATGTGGATGCAAGTCAATGTGAAACCTTAAGAGAAGAATTGGGCATGTGTAGATATGAAGGTCAACAACAGTTAATGGCGTATGGACAACATTCATTAAAATTCAAAAATTTAAAAAGTCATTTATTTTGTTGTGGAAATTTCATTTACTGCCTTTTAAGTTTCCAACAAAAGCAGCCCCCTTTCCATAGGCAATCATTTCATCTCCTTGCTCCCACACGTTACCTCTATTTTGCTACATACTGGTTGTTCATCTTCTTTCTCTGAAAAAGAAGCCCTTTCACTCCTTTGTCAATCAGTTGCCAGAAGGTTACAATGTCTCAACAACAGCCATCTTCGTCCAAGAAGTCTGCTGCCAAAAATCCTACGCATTCAAAATATAGGGTTTCTTTGGAAGGTGTATCTCCTGATGATGCTCTTAACATTGCTCCTCTGTCCATGATTCCTCTCTCTGATCCTAAAAAGACAAGGCCAAGCAAACTGCAGGCAAAGAGCTTAAAACGTACTCTTGTAGGTAAATCATCTGACCCTTCTGATTGTAGAAAGTATGGTGATATTGAAGTTAGGAGTGTTGTGACTGGTATTTTGTATGGAGATAAATCAGTTCCTGGGATTTCTACTCCACTCCCTCAAGTTGATAAAAATCAAAATGAGGAAGAAGAGTTTTCAGTGGATAAGAATCTAGACCAGATAGTTACTAAGGTTCTGGAGAAGGGTGTTTCTGTGGCTGGGATATCTAGGCCACTTGCTCAAATTTTTGCCCCTCACTCTGAGGCTAAGAAATATGATAGGCAAACTGCTGATCCTTCTGACACAGATAATCCTGAAGGAAATCTTCACAGGTTGGCCATCTCTGTCCTGGAAGATGCAGAAACTGATGTTGGAGCTGATGTTGAAATTGATGTTGGAGCTAATGTTGAAACATCTCCTACTAAGGAAGGCACATCTAGTCCTAAAGGAAACAAGAATGTTGATGTTGTGGATGTGGATGAACTGTCTGATAATGAGATAATTGCTAATGTGGTTCCTGGTATTGCTAAAAGGTTGAAATCAAGAAAAGGGAAAGCTGTAGATTCACCTCCAAAGGTGAGAACTGATATCAGTAAGAGGAAGACTCCAGTTGTAGGTCCTACAAAATCTTGGAGCAAAGTGTCTACCTCTTCCAAAAAGAGGAAGACTAGGGTTGATTCTGACTCTGATTTTGATGTTGAGGAGGATGTTCAGGACATCACTCCTGTGAGGAAAACTGCTTTAAAAAGGATATCTGACAAAGTCCCTGATGTGCCTTTGGACAACATTTCCTTCCACTATGCTAACAATGTTCATAGGTGGAAATATGTTCATCAAAGGAGGTTGGCTCTGGAGCGTGAGTTAGGAAGAGATCATGGAGCTTATTGAGTCTGCTGGTTTGATGAAGACTGTAACAAAGTTCTCCAAATGTTATGAGGTGTTGGTAAAAGAATTCATTGTTAGCATTCCTGAAGACTGTTTTAATCACAAGAGTCAGGATTTTAGAAAAGTCTATGTCAGAGGAAAATGTGTTGAGTTTTCCCCAGTGATCATCAACAAATTTCTTGGCAGAAGTGAAGAAGAATGTGGTGAGCTTGAAGTCACAGATAGTCAAGTGTGTAAGGAAATAACTGCTAATCAAATGAAGGCTTGGCCCTTGAAGCCTAACAAATTGTCAGCTGGTTGTCTGAGTGTGAAGTATGCTATTCTCCACAGGATTGGAGCAGCCAATTGGGTCCCCACCAACCACATTTCCACTATTTCTGTTGGTCTGGGTAAGTTTATATATGCTGTTGGAACTAGGAAGAAAGTTGATTTTGGTTCTGTGATTTTTGATCAAACAATGAAGCAAGCTGGAACTTGCGCTGTGAAGATGCCAATTGCCTTCCCCTCCCTTATCTGTGGAATCATTTTGACTCAGCACCCTAGTATTCTATCCCAGTCTGATGTTGTGTGCAAGAGGGAGTATGCTCTGTCCCTTCACTACAAATTGTTTGAAGGTAAGCATGTTCCTGACATTGTCAAGACATCTGGCTCAACTTCACACCAGCCACCATCCAAGTCTGGGGTGATTTCTGAGTTGGAAGAGGCATGCAGGGAACTAGATGATGTCATTAGAGTCAGCACAGAAAGGAAACAAAAATTTGAAAGAATTATCATGACTCTAAGAATGGAAGAAGGTGATGGTGGGAATGATGCTAGTAAAAAGGGAGGATCTGAGGAGAGTGCTAATGACATGACTGATATTGAGGATTCTGGTGATTCTGGAGAGACTTGAGGATTCTGGCCTTGAAGTTTTCCTTATTGTTTGTTTTTTTGTTTTGGTTGGATTTCTTTAAGCACCTTTGTGTGCTCGTATCTTGTTCTGGATTTCTGCTGGCACCTGTGTGTGCTTATTTTATGACTTTATTTGGTTGTTCTACTCTTGCTGATAGCTTCATTTTATTATTTAGCTTTGTTTGTGATGGAATTTCTGTCTGATATGGTTTTTGGTTTGTCTAAATTATGGCTAAAAAGAGGGAGAGTAGCCTCTAGTTTTTTAGTAGCTTTGTAGAGTTGTGTAGTGTGTTGCTGCTGGTTTTCTTGAAGGTAGTGTGCAGCTGGTTTTCTTGGTGATTTTCTTGGTTGTTTTTTTTTGCTCATTGGCCTGAGGGGGAGCTTATGTTGTTTTCATGTTCAGTGTTAACTCAGAATGTTAGATTTGTTTGAGTGTTGCTTCTGCTTCAGGGATCTCTGATCTGTTGTGTGTGCTCATTGGTTGTTTTAGCCAAAATTTGCCAAAGTGTTGCACCAGGATGTCTTACTTGATGTTTTGAAATGGTGTTTTTCAAACATTCTGCAGGTGAAGTGTTGGTGGTGTTTGTTAGTATTGCAGACTGTGTGCTTGATGTCAAACACGATGTTCTGACATCAGTTGACAGAATTTCCAGTTCTGGTTTTAGGTTTTATTTGCTGCGCTATTTTTAGCAATCTTTTGTGTGTTTATGTTATCTGATTGCTGCAAAATTTACTGAAGTGGTAATATATTGGAATGTTATTTTTGGAGGCAATCTGTTTATGAAGAATAGGGAGTTGCTATTTTTATGCATAAAGATTTGTAGATTAATTTTCTTTTATTGGAAATTAAATCAAGGATCTGCAATTGCCCAAACCCAAGGAATGTGTTGCTATTTATAGATGATCAACCCTAACTGCTGCTCGTGGAGAATAAGGATTGTGAGAGCTGTGTTCAAGTTTTAGGGTTTGTGTTTATTTTTGTGAGCCATTCATTCATCTGTTTTGATGTTTGAATTGGACTGATTTAGTTGAGTTGTAATTTGTCTACTCTAAGCCTTTAAGCACGAGTGTTTGTTCTTGATTGAAGCTTTTAAGCAAGATCAAGGATTGTCATTGAAGGGTGATCTTCTAATATTTGTATTTTTTTATTGTCATCACTGCTGTGATTGAGGGGGAGTGAGAGGTGTCTCATATCTAAGAGTGTCTTAGGTAGAAGTGTCATTGGGTAGTGATTAAGTGAGTAGATTGTCAACTTGTGAGTTGGATGTAGAGTTTACAAATTGATACTACTAATAGTGAATTTCCTCCCTGGCTTGGTAGCCCCCAGACGTAGGTTGTTAGACCGAACTGGGTGAACAATTCTCTGTGTTTATTTATTTCTTTTAAGTGTTGTTACTTTTACTGTCTTGTTCATATAGCAGATATTGATGTTGTGACATCTCACTCGACATCACATATCTGATGTCAGAATTTCACATTGATTCAAAATTAATTGAAACGAAACGAAACAAAATGAGTTATAATGGATAAGTTTCTTAGATAGGGAAAGTAATAATTTTAATTATTCTCCAATTATTTAATTAATTAAAAATAATAATAAAATAACTGGAAAAAAAAGAAAAAAATAGGGTGGAATATAAAATGCATGGGTGATAACATGTAGAGAAATGTTGTTTAGCCCAAAGCCCAAACCACACACCCTAATCTAAATAAAAAAAAGAAATTAAAAGCAAAATAAAAAATAAAATAAAAAAGGAAAACAAGATGATTGAAGCGGGGGGGAAACGCCTCTCATTAATTGCATTCTTATGTTTCTTTAATAAAATTGAAAACAAGCCACTAACGGTCTACCATGTGAATAAAAAAGCAAAAAAAAATAAAAATAAAATGAAAGAGAGGGATTGCGCCCCTTTATTGGCTTTTTGACATTTTTTTTTAAGTTCAATGTAACCAGCCATTCACAGCCGGCCACGTGGCATGCAAGCAAAAAAAAAGATGTATCCAATGGCTGAAATTTAAGCTGGGAAAATCAATTTCCCCTTCATCTTCCTCATACACACGCGAAAATGCAACAACATGGCAACTTCAAGCAAACACATGAAAATTAAAAAACTCATAGCTTTTGAAGAGTAAATATATCATTTTCATCAAAATTTCACTACGAATTCAAATATGTAATTAAAATTACAAAAAATAACCATGAATCGTGAGAATCGAAGCAAAAGATGGACGCTCAACCGAGCAAAGAAGTGATCGATCCGACCAAAATACGCATCCTAGTGAAAAATTAATTACATGTCGGTGATTAGTGCGAAAAATCGGTCCAAATGCTATATTAGTTTGCACAAAGTGGTTTAGATTCATGGTTTTTCCATTTTCTATTCTTGAGTTCATGAGAGCTCTTGAACCAATTTTCTGAAAATTCAATTTAAACGTGTTTTCATGCAACTAATGATTGAAGTAAGTTTCTTAAGCATGTATCAACATCATGATACACAGAAAATACAAGGAAAAAAATGAGGATTATGCTTACTTGAGCGAAAACCTCAAGAACTTGCCGGTAACAATGGTGGACACGGTGGCTCTTCGATCAAGCTCTGATGAAGGTCCAAACAAACTTACAGTTCATAAATTTTTGTAGGCTTGGAATCCTCTCAACCTCCTCTACTCAAATCTAAGCTCAAATTCAAGATCCGAAAAACTTCAAAAATCGAGTTCAAAATTGAACTAAACATTTTATAATGATTTTAACTATTTTGATTGGTGATTTGTGTAGGTAATGGTTATGTAAATTAAATGCAATGAAAGCAGAAGCACAATTGCTCAAGAATTCAAAACAATTAGTGAAAATTCAAAGTTTCTTAAAACTGAAGAAACTTGAATTTTGACAATTCAATTTGGCAGAACTTTGGAAATTGTAAGGGTGAATCGTGGATCATTTTCTAATGTGAAAATGCATTGTTATATAGAGTTAAAATTAAGTTAAGGGTTAAACTTGGGTTTATGCAAAGATAAGAAAAGTGTGAGTGCATTTCACTTGAATTTGATGAAATTTGTGGGAAATTTGAATTTGATGTGGATTTGATGCAAAATACCTGGTGTAATGCACTCCAAATTGCTGATACATTGTGAATTTAGTGTGAATATGAAGGTGTGTTAGATGCATGAGTGGTTTGGCAAAACAATTGTGATCTTTTTTGTCTTTTAGTGCCAAAATATTGACTTTTCCTTGACTTTTGATTTATGATGCATAAAAATAATTAATGAAATGTGAAATAAAATTATGATGATGAATTAAGTGGTCATGAATTTATTTCTCCAAAATGAATAAAGAATCGTGCAATTTTAGTCAATTCTCTAAACATGTGCCACTACTACAAAACGTGCAAACAACAACGCCAGGCTTACAACGGATTGCCTATACACCGTTGTAATAGATGCGCGCTTTTTTTTTAATCTCATTAAAAGGCTTTTAATGACAGTTAATATTCAAACCGTGGGGAAATGTGAGGCCTTTCACGACGGGTATGTTTTCAACCGTCATTATAGGTACCGCATGATCATGGGTTCAATTCCCAGCACCAACATTTATGGTTTTTTACATATTATTTCAAAATGCCCACATCCTTTCACCACTGGTATGTTTTCAACCGTCATTATAGCCAATAATTTTGTTTTAGGTCTTGCACTTCAAAAAATCGGTTTTAGGGAAAATCGTCTCCTTTTTTAGATCTGTTTCGTGCATCTGAAGTATAAAGATCATGCGGTCATTAGTCACGTACTCTGCAAGAGTTACGGGACTTCACCCTCAAAACCCCAAATTCATCTTTTTTCTATTTTTAATGAATTTTTTACTGTTTTCATAGTCTCAAAAAATTCTAAAAAAAATTCTCAAAATTCTTATTTTACCTAATTAGATTAAATTTTGTGTTTTTAGATTTTTCTGAATTTATTTTAATAATTTTTTCCTACTTTTTCAAAATGCTGACAGACCTTTCACAACGGGTATTTAAACCAACCGTTGTAATAGGTAGCTTTTTTTACTTATTTTTTCAAAATGATGACAGACCTTTCACCACGGGTAATTTAAACCAACCGTCATTAAAGGTAGTGTCTTGTCATGGGTTCAAGTCCCAGCACCAGCATTTTTGGTTTTTTACTTATTTTTTCAATTCCCATTACCAACATTATAGGTGGCGCACATATTGAGTTTATTCACTATCCTTAAACAAATCTTGGTCGTCCATTTAGTGATTATCAACGGCCAAGACACTAGTATTAGTGATCCGCGTGAAACCTAAAACTCAGACGAACTACATCTTCTACCTCTAAACATCATCTTTCAGTTACGATACTCTATTTCTCCACTAAACCAAATTTCAGAACTCGAGTTAGCAATGTTAGGTATTGGTGTTCTTTTTTAATTATTTTTGTTCTTGTTATTCTTTTTTATTATTGTTATTCTTGTTGTTATTATTGTTATTATTGTTGTTGTTTTTGTTGATGTTGTTGTTCTTGTTGTTATTATTGTTATTATTGTTGTTGTTGTTGTTCTTCTTCTTCTTCTTGTTCTGATTCTTTTTCTTTTTCTTGTTCTTGTTCTTCTTGTTGTTGTTGTTGTTGTTGTTGTTGTTGTTGTTGTTGTTGTTGTTGTTGTTGTTGTTGTTGTTGTTCTTATTGTTGTTCTTGATGTTCTTACTATTTTTCTTGTTCTTATTGTTGTTCTTGATGTTCTTGCTGTTGTTCTTGTTCTAATGCTGCATTTTTTTTTATTTTATTAAAAGACATACGACAACGGTTTTTTTAAAATAACCGTCATTATAGGTAGTTCTAATGCTATATCTTTTTTTATTTTATTAAAAGACATATAACAACGGGTATTTAAAATAATTGTCATTGTACGTACCGCATATACAACAACACTCTACATAACAACGCCTTCGCCCGCGTCATTATATGTCATTTCCAACCGTTGTTAAATGGGTTTTTTGTAGTAGTGTGCAATGTTGACTTTTCTTTGACTTTTTATTATGATGTGTGATAATGAACAATGAAACTCCAAATGGAATAATGCAAGGATAATTTAAATGATTATTGTAACAATGAACCTTGATGCCTGAAATTTTATTCAAATTTCCTAACACATATAAATGTTGATTTTATGTTGACTTTTGACTTATGAATGCTCATGGGACTCCATGACCAAATGAAATGATACGTAAATAAATTTAAATGCAATTAAAAAATGAAAATCGACAGGGAAAAGTTTGGGGTATGGCAGTCACTACTAAGAAAAGGCAATTTCACCACGGTTGGAAAGGGTATACCATCATAGTTGACCAATCGTGCTAAGGTGGGTGTGATTGTAAGTGTGTAGTTTAAAACCACGACCTATTTCCCATTGTAGTAAACTGGAAAGTGTGCTACATATAACCACAATTATAGTAAACAACCTTTGTGAAATTATTAATAGGTTCTGGGTTCGATACAATGCAACACATTTTATCTTAACGGTTGTTTAAACAATCGTTGTGAAATTACTTGTAATTTTACAGAATTCCCAATTTTTAAACCTGAATTTTATTGAATTGTATCAGAACAGAAACAACAATACATCCATTTGTGAATTGTATCAGACTAAAAATTGTATTTCATCAAATAAAAAATTGCATTAAGAAACAAAAATTGTATATTACATCAAAAACAAAATGACACAAAATAACCTGCAATTTACACATCATTACATCAAGTAATTGTATCTTGGTTTCTTGGTGTCTTGACTTTAAACCCCTATAATTTCAAATAATAATACTTGTTAGTAGATTACCTAAGAAATTATAACTCACAATAAATTATGAATTAAAAATACTTACTTGTTAATTTTCCCATATGTCTTCTTGATGATCGTTACGAATATCATGCATGTCATCTCTATCAACTTCTTCAAATGAAGTACGAAATTGTGTTATGTAAGAAGGAGTGGAAGGAATATAAATTTTTTTATCACAATGAGGAATGTATTTTCCTTCGAGAACAATTGATCATCTCCTAGATAAGTTTGAAGGGTCTGTCACATAAAAAAACTTGTTTAGCTTGAGTAGCCATTATGAATGGTTCGGTCATATAAGTTGCCTTGCCAAGGTCAACCCGTGTGAATCCTAAATCATCAACTTGAACACCATTGTTTTTGGGAATCCAATTGTATTTAAATAAAGGCAATTTGAAAATAACATAATCAATCTCCAAAATCTCTTCAATGACACCATAGAACACTCTAAATACCAATACAAGATTCCTATCCTTCGAACTAGAGAAATACATGGATTCGTCCTCAACAAAGATGAAGACCTTGAAGAAGAAACATGTGCAAGAGAATGACTCAGATATTGATGACGACTGTGTTACCTTCCTAGACTAGGTTTAAGATGAAGCTTTAAGGTTATTGAGTTGGTGTGGGCTAGTGTTTTGAAGCCAACTATTATGATCCAGATCCTGAATATTAAAGTTTAAAGTTTTTTTCTTATGTAGTTCAGTTTGTAGTTTTGTGTTTTTTTGGCCCTTGTATTTGGGCATGATCTTTCTGTTTGTTGCGCTGGCATGATATGTTGCTGCTCTAACAATTATAAGTTTGAATTCAATTCATGTTTATTATTTTTTAGCTCTGGTGTGTGACAAAGTTATAATGTGGTTACTCTTTTGATTAACACTTTCTAACCTTTGCCAAATTGTCGCAAAAAGGGTAGTGGTGGTCTGTTAGTGATGTGAGGTAGCAGTTGTTAGAACAAAATAGGTTTCCACGATATCTCTTAGGTTTTGATGATAACAAAGTATATAAAGAACAATTGAGTATAGTAATATTTAATCAAGTGTGCAAGACCATAGACTAAAATTTCATGAATAATCTAAGTATTAGTTCAGACTGTAAACATCTAAAGAGAAGCTTTAGATCGTAATCTGAAGGATCAGAAGTTGATGACCAGACTTTGAAGAAGTCAACATATGAAGACCAGAGCTTGAAAAAGTCAGCCTCTGAAGACTAGACTTTGAAGAAGTATGCTTCTCAAGACCAGAATCTAAGTCAATCAAAGCGCAAATAACAAGGTGACTCTGATAGGTCACTGTCAAACTCGGATGCCATTTTGTCTTCTTATGATCACGTGAAGACCTAATTTATTTTTCATATAGATAGACGGAATATATCTTATAGTTCCTTTGGAAGGAAAGTAATTTCAAATAACCTTTCAACGACATTAACCATTAGAAAAACATATCAACATCTCTATTCAAGCTTCTCAAAGACTCTCTTGTGCAAGATCTCCAACAACTCTTTTCCTTCTTTATATAAGGATCTAAAGACTAGAGGTGTTCATGGGTACGGGTCAATCCACGCGCCCACTCACCCAAACCAACCCAACCCTTATTTTGACCCAACCCAATCATATTCGGGTCCAACTCGAACCAACCCATTCAAACCCATTAGTATTTGGTAAGGGTAACAGGTTTGGAATTTTGAATATGTGAACCTGCGAACCCAGCCTTTTTTTCTAATTTTTTGATATAAATGATCTAGCAAAGTCTATTATGTATATATTGTTTTTTTAATATAATTGTAGTTTTAATTAATTGTAAAAACCCAAGCCTAAATCAAGTTTGAGATGCTGCATTTTTTTTATTGAAATAATGATATATCTTACCATTTAAATTATATTATACACATTTTCTATTTATTTATGAACTTGATTTAGATTGTGAAAAAAAATTAGGTATTACATGATACATTTTATTCAAATTAAATACTAAAATTTTATGATGTTATAATGTTCATGTAAAATAAATGTGTTAACTGAATTGATTTTTTATTTATAATAAATTTATAGAAAATAAATAGTGAATGACCCATGAACCCAACCCAACCCAACCCATTCATGAGCGGGTTGGTTCAGTTCAGGTTTAGTTTTAGAAGTACGGGTTGAACACTCAGCCCCACCCAACGACTATTGATTGGTTTGGGTATTGGATTTCATCAAATTTGAATCAACTCAACCCACGAACACCCCTACTAAAGACTTGAAGAACTATAAGGAACCATTGACACTCAAAGATTTGTTACTCTGTCAAAACAAAAGCACAAGTTTAACTTGGGATTTCTTATCCTTGTATATCTTAGAAATCCCTAAGTCTTAAAGAGTCTTCTTGTATTGTATTTTGTCTACACCTCTGATAGTATATAAAGTGCATTACCCCAAACAATCTTTTATCTGTTTAGTATATTATTAGAAGTCTCTTACTTAGTGTTTGAGCATTTGAAGTCTCTTACATGTGTGCTAGAGCATAGAAGTCTCTTGCTTGTATGCTTGAGCATTAGAAGTCTCTTGCTTGTCTGCTTGAGCATAAAAGTCTCTTACTTTGTTCTTGAGCATTGGAAGTCTCTTGCATGTGTGCTCGAGCAAATTGTAATCTGGTGTGATTATAGTGAAAATCTCTTATAAGTACAAGCGGACTGGACTACTCTTTATTTTTTAGAAGAACCATGATAACTTTGTGTGTCTCCTTCTTTCTTTAATTCCTTATCTGTTGCTTATCACACACCTCTGATTGGTTTAGATTTTATACTTTGTGTTTAGAATCTTACTAAAGCTTTTAAAAGAAAGAAAAGTCTAACACAATTCAACCCCATTTCTTGTGTTTTTCTCACCTTCCGTTAGCACCAGAGCACGATTTATGCTAAACACTTAACAGTGGTGAAAAAAGATCATGCGAGAAAAACATATTAAATCATTTCTGGAAAGAATAATTAGATAGCTAGACCTCCAACTTTCAATAGAGAATCTATAGAGTTTGAATGGTGGAAGATAAAAATGTATACTTATATCATAGATCTTGATGATGAGTTCTCAGACATTCTGGAAGATGGAATTGATATTCTAGTTAATGGAGTTGGAATAGTAACTGACAGAAAATCTCTCACACCTACTCAGAAAATAGAAAACATCATAGAGTTAGAGGCATATTGGTTGATACTCTACCTCATTCTGAGTACATCAAGATTATTGACAAATCTACTGCTAAAACCATTTTTGAATCCCTATGTGCTACATATGAAGGAATTCAACAAGTAAAAGAAGTAAAGGCTAACCTTCTGGTTCAATAATTTGAATTGTTCAGAATGAATGACGATGAAGAAATTGGAACAATGTTCTCACGGTTCTGAATAAGATCTACACAACCTTTGGTAATGTCAAGAAGATTCTTAGGAGTCATGATATGGAACTAAATGTATATGAACTTGCCAAGAAGTCAAAGTCTCTTGCTTTGAAATCTGTTGCTAAATCTACAAAGGCTCTTCAAGCCCGGGAGTATGAAGAAACTTCTCATGTAGAAGGTTCTGAAGAAGATTCAAATAAGGAGGAGATGGCCTTTATTATCAAAAGATTTAAATATCTAACAAGGAAGAATAAAATATTATCAGGAAGAATTAGTGTCTTCAAAGGATCAAGTTTTAGAGACAAGAAAGATGATCAGAAGGGATGCTTCAACTGCAAGAAGCCTGGTCACTTCATTGCCGACTATCTAGAGTTACAAAAGGATAAGTCAAAGAAAGGAAGTTATCAGAAGGACAACTTCAGAAAAAGGTTCAAGAAGAGTCTCATGGCAACATGGGATGAACTTGACAGAGAAGATGAATTAGAAAAAGATGAGGGAGAAACCAATCTAGCTTGATGGCTCTTACATCTTTAGAAACAGAATTTGACTCAGATTCTGGTTCAGAGTCTGAAGAAATGGATGATGTGTTTACTAAACTATCTCATTCTGATTTAATTACCTTTATTTAAGACCTTATAGGTTGCTGTCAAGAAAAATCCAGACACATTAAAATATTGAAAAAGCAATATGATTTATTAAAAGATGAATTAAAATCTTCTCAAAACAAAAATAAAGCTTTAGAAAGAGATCATATTACTGTAGTAAAAGAAATGTGTGATAAACCCCTTAATGAGCATGAAATGGCTTTTCAGAAGTTTATCATAACTGCCTTTAACAAAACTAAACTTGCATCCATGATTTATGGTGAAAGTAGAAGCAAAGGAGAATGTATTAGTTAATATCAAAAACCTTTTAATCCAAGATTTGAAACCTTGATTAAACCAACAAAACCTTCTTCTTTAAGCTCTGCTAAAAAAAGGCTAGACTCTTATTTTGTACCTGCTCTTGACAAAGTAATGGTTCTGAACCAATCAAAACCTAAAACGATTGAGCCAAGGGTTCTGAAGAAACCGGAATCTGAGACTCTCAAGGCAAAGGTTCTATAGAAACCAAAACCTAAGACTCTAAAGTCAAGGGTTCTAAAGAAACCAGAACCTAAGACATCAGGACATAAGGTTCTGAAAGGTTCAGAACAAAAGGCCAAGATTCATTCACGAAAACAAATATTAAAATAAAAAGTCTTGAATGATCCTAAGCCTTACTATATGAGAGCTAAAGTATAAAGTAAGAAGAAACCTGTCAGAACTAACCCCAAAACACCCATAAGACTATGGGTACCTAAATTTGAAATTGTTTTTCCTACAGATATGCTTCAAGGGAGAAGCAAAGCAGCAGTCATGGTACCTAGACAATGGCTTCTCACAACATATGACAGGGGAAAAGCATATGTTCCAAAATCTAACTCTGAAAAAGGGAGGAACTATGCGATTTAGAGGAAACCGAAGAGGAAAGACCATTGGTATGGGTAATACTAGTAATTCCTCTATCTCTATTAATAATGTTTAGTTAGTAGATGGACTAAAACATAACCTACTGAGCATTAGTCAATTTTGTGACCGTGGTTACAAAATCATGTTTAATAAGAACAACTGTATAGTCATAAATGAATCTGACAAGTCCATAATATTTAAAGGTATGAGAAAATGCAATGTTTATAAAATTAATGTTTATGAATTGGTTGATCAGAAAGTATTTTGCCTGCTATCAGTGTGTGATGAAAAGTGGCTATGGCACAGAAGGTTAGGTCGTGCTAACTGGAGATTAATCTCTAAACTTAGCAAGTTAAAATATGTTAAAGGATTTCCAGAATTTAATTATCACTCAGGTGCTCTTTGTGGAACATGTCAAGTAAAGAAAAATAATAAAACTTCTTATAACACTAAGAACATTATGTCTACCTCCAGACCCTTAGAATTACTTCACATTAATTTATTTGGTCTTGTAAGTACTGCATCAATCAATGGGAAGAAAAATATATTAGTCATAGTTGTGACTATAACAGATGGACTTTGGTTAAATTCATTAGAACTATGAATGAATCATATGATATGTTCAACATCTTCTGCATACATGTACAAAATGAAAAAGAATAAAAAATGAAATTGGGTTAAATTCATTTCACCCAAAGATATTTGCACACATCAAAGACTCTTCCACTCTCTTCCATCCGAATCTAGACTAAAGGCAAACCTAATAAAGCCCTCGTTCTATAACATATGAACAAGGGCTTAGGATGCCTCTTTTGAGCCGTCTGCAAGGCCCGCCAAGAAGCCTAATAACAAACAGGGAAAATGATCAAATCACCTTGAACATGTGAACCCTTATTTCTACCAAAGACACTTGATCACACCCTCGCTCATTTATGATTGATATCTAATCGAACATCCATTAACATAAAACATCAAATCACACGCATACGGTTCTAACCGCTCATATTATATAAAAGACTATAAAATGATCTATTGATATCATTTCAAATATATTCAATTCTTTCTACCACTATTCATTTCTAATTCCCTATACAACTTCTTAGCATCATCCTATTATATTTTTTCTTGCCTGTTTTTAGTTACATAAAAATGTTCATTAAATGAAGATCAAGCTAGCCGACATTAACAACACGTGATATTTTATTTAATGAAAACATATATGTCTATTACAAAGTCAAAAGAAAGAAAAAATAGTAAATACTTTCAATACTAGAGACAAAATACTAACCATGCCTCAAATTTGAACTGAATCACACTATATGTACAAATAGTAACCAGAACAGTATATATACATTATATATGGATAAATTAGAAGAACAAAAAAGATTGTTGAAAAAGAATAAGAAATAGTAGTACGAATTCTGAACAATAAATGTGATATTAAATTTAGGGCACAGCTAGGTGAGTGAGTATTAATAAAAGAGAAACAAACAAAATGGTAAACTCAGCTAATAAGAAGGAATTGTTCTAAAAGATGGCAGAAAAATTCAGAGTTGTGGGGGTATATAGTACACAATAAGGCAAAGGCAAAAAGAATTATGGAGAGAAGAGAAGAGAAGAAACCCTAATTTTCTCTTTCCTTTATCTTTTTTCTGTGTAAGTGTCAGCAATGATAATGATGGAATTTGCAGAAGGTAAAGATAGGGAATGCTGGAAATTGCTGCACAAATGGAATGATGAGTTATGAAAACGTCCAAAATTTGCATTAAATTTTATACAGCCATTAGTATTATTACTGTTGTTTTCTCATGAATATATCAATTCTATTCTTACTTTCTTGTATTTTGCAGTGACCACACTCAGTCAATAACATCATTTTTATTTTCAGTATTGATTACTCTCATTAATTGTTACTATTACTTTTCATATTAAAAAGTGTTGAATTTGAATTGAGGATGCTTGGATTCTTAAAAAAGTGATTAGGTTTGGATTGATAAAAATAATAGTAACAAATAATTCACAAGTTAGTTTGTAGTAGGTGAGTTTATAAATTGATTGATAGTATATAACAAATAAACAACTAAAATTTTATCAACTTCTATTAGTAATATTTATTTATATTTATGTATTAATTTAAATAAAATATTAATATTTACAAATTAATAAATTTTATATAAAAATTGAATTTATAATATGGGATTAATTGCTATGCACTGACAGTGTAAAAAATTTTACACTGTCAATTCATCACCATCATCCGTTTGTATGACTTTATAAGTTTTTAAAATAAAAGTCAAACCACTTTTAACATCTAACGGCTATAATTTACTGACAGTGTAAAACTTTTTTACACTGTCAGTGTATTTCAATTAAATCCTTATAATATTTAATAAAATTAATAATTAAAGTAATTTATATATTTTATATATAATAAATATATGTATAATTAATATTTGTTTATTTTTAATTAAAAAAAAATAGTTAAAATTAGAAGAAAAATAATAAACTATAAACTTTATGATAGTTAAGTTAGCTTATCAAACAAAGCTATAAAGTATAAAATAAGATATAAAGTAAATATGCTTGTGAAGAAATGTGATTAAACGAATTATTTTGAAGATATAAATTTACAAATAAAATTGTGGGCATGCCCAACCTAAATATGATGATATTAATATAATTTAATATTGTTTATTAAAATAACTTTAGTAAATGTAATTAATAGAATAGTAATTAATTGGAATGAAATTCAACAAATAAAAGTATACTAACAAAAACAATAATAAATATTAATATTAAAATATTAAAAAAGACAAATATTTAAGACATAGAAAAGTGGAAATATAGCACTTTTAATGTGATGAAATGAGTTGAATATGTACCATCTAATTAATACAATTCATATTACTCTTAAATTATTATTCACCATTTTATATTTATTATAATAAAAATATGGATAAATGATTTTATTTTTCTTTCATTTTACTATTTATTTTTAATAGGTGTGAAATGAACAAATACAGTAGTATTATTGAACAAATAAAGTGATTTCTCTTTCTGTAATTATAAAATCCTATTACATTATTTCTTGGATTCTTTAATATAATATTATTTACAAAATTTAACAGCACTAATAATCATTTTACAACTATACTCTATATAAAATGCGATTAAAAAACTATAAATATATTTCTTTCTTTTTAATATCAATAAATATAAACAAATATATAAAAATAACACAATATTTTGGAATTTTTATCATAACAATTCATATTTTAACACTCATAAATAATTTTTTGTCTCTTATAAGAAGGGGGAGAGAGTATAAAACTTTGAGTCATGGTTTAAAGAAAGTTGCGTTTAAAAATATGCATATTAATTACTATTAATATTTAAGTTGAGTTATTATTGAAGATACGAAATGAGTTGTTATTATTGAAGTGTCTGGTGTGAAGGGAAAAAGAACAGAGTGGGGAGTGGGGCGGCGTCGAGGCCGCCGGTACATTTGGTGAGACCAGCACAATGGTGACATGCTTTGAAATATGTGCCACTTCTTCACTGTTTCTTTCTCTCTGTTTGTTGAAAAAGGTAAAAACAAACCAAAGCCTGCTAACTTGTCCCCAAATATTTGAATGGGATATCTTATAAGGCTATATTTTCAAAAGAAAATTAGATTGTTGATAAGAGATTTTTTAGACCATTTCTTAATACATCATCCATGTTTTTTAAAAAATGTTGTCTTTTTTTGGATGTGCAAATCCGAAATGACAATTTACACGTATTCCAGATGTGCACATCTGGAAAAATGGTATATTTATTTTAAAAAATAATAATAATATGTATTTTAACAGAGTAACGATCATCCAGCAATCGTGACAAACATGACCTCTGTAACCATAAGTTATATATCCAAAAAAGGCACTGTGAATATCCGAACTCCCAAATCTATCCTCGAAGATTGTAGGACAAATCAAGATCAACAGTAAAACATTACTTCTTTGATGTTATCCAAGATAAATGACACCAGAGTCGACACAAAGTTGGTGGTACTCCTATTACCACTTGCAGAACCAATGAATTGACTTTGGGTCACAAGATACAGAGGAATTGTTTCTTCTCAGGTTCATTGCGAGGAGATAATTCAAGATCTCTTTAAAATAACAGTGGATCCTTAGAAGGGAAATCGACCCGCTGAAATGATAAGATAATTTTGTTAGATTTGTGTATTCCTCATGATAGGATAATTCAGGGAGTGGCGTGTGACTTTCTATAAATCAACTGGGTTTAAGCCTAACAGGATTATATTTTACAGGTTCGCGTTGGTTTTTTCTAAATGATACATGCTAGCTTTCTGCCTTCGATACTACATAAGTGAAGTCGAAAATTCTGATTCTGGTTCTGATTCTGGTTCTGTCCTACAATCTTTATATAATCCTTTTAGGCTTAAACCTAGTTGATTTATAGATAGTCACACGCCACTCCCTGAAAACCAAAATGGTAAATAATAATGAGTTATTTATGCATTCAAACACTTTTCTTGTATCGTGTAAGTTAGTAAGTACTCTCATTCTTAACCTTTCACCTTTCACTCTGTAATGCATGTTTACTTCATTTACATTGACTGAAGATCTTCATCACGCTATCAAGAATCTCTCCGCTGAACTTTATGCTAAATATGTTCATTTTCGCATGGAGCTTATTCAAGTACATTTAACCTTTCATGATGCATTCATGATGTTAAATGATAGTTGTTTATATTCAAGACCGTATATCTGTTGTTAACTTTATCAGAATGCCGAAGACAACCATTATATTGACGGAGAGACTCCAACCCTAGAGTTTGTTATAACTTCTGATGACATTACTGCTACTGGTGCACCAAGACTATTGGAGAGATACGTAGAACAAAGTTTTCTATTAGAGAGATACGGAGAACAAAGTTTTCTATTGCGGAGATACGAAGAACAAAGTTTTCTATTGGAGAGATACGGAGAACAAAGTTTTCTATTGGAGAGATACGAAGAACAAAATTTTCTATTGGAGAGATACGGAGAACAAAGTTTTCTATTGCAGAGATACGAAGAACAAAGTTTTCTATTGGAGAGATACGAAGAACAAAGTTTTCTATTGGAGAGATACGAAGAACAAAGTTTTCTATTGGAGAGATACGGAGAACAAAGTTTTCTATTGCAGAGATACGAAGAACAAAGTTTTCTATTGGAGAGATACGAAGAACAAGGTTTTCTATTGGAGAGATACGAATAACAAAGTTTTCTATTTGAGAGATACGAAGAACAAAGTTTTCTATTGGAGAGATACGAAGAACAAAGTTTTCTAACCCCTTGACTCAAGATCTTCATCATGCTGTCAAGACCTTCTCGCTCCCCTCATTCGAATGCATATTAACTTGCGATGATATATTAACGTATGCGACTAACCGACAAAACCGATTTTTAAAAAAAATATAAAGTTATGTTATTTTTCGGATCTGCAGATCCAGAATTTTTAAAAATAAAGCTATACTATGTTTCCGGATGTGCACATCCGGAACACATCAGCGTTTTTAAAAAAACGGTGCGTCCGGATGTGTACATCCGGAATTTGGGGGCAAAAACAAAATTTCACGTGGTGTATAAGAAACATGGGTGGTGTATTAAGAAATGGTCATTTTTTATACTAAAATCAAAATAAATTCATTCAAATTTATAGGTTTAGAGTATATTAAAAAATTCTCATTGTACTCTAACATACATTTGATATTAAAAACATGATCAAAATTATAATTATTATCAAATTTAAAAATAATAGATAAAAGAAGTGTTAAAAAAGGATGAGTAATGGTGACCCAGTTGGATCAGACAATTAATTAAAATGTCAAAACAAATATCAAATTAACGGAAAAGAAACATTGAGTAATTCATCAAACTCTTTAACGTAATTAAGAGGTCAAAACAAATGTTGGATGAAAAAAAACAAACACTTTAGTTTTAATCTATAAGACAAGTGGGATATACAAAACTGTACAAATTATAGGGAGATTAAACTTATGAGTCATGCTATGAAAGTATTAGAAATAGTGATTGAACGAAGACTAATAAAAGAGACTCAAGTTGTTGATAATCAATTTAGTTTTATGTCTGGGAGGTCGACTATGGAAACAATCTATCTACTACAACGTGTGATGGTGCAGTATTTGATGGACTAACAAAATTTGCACTTAATTTTTATTGACTTATAGAATGTGCATGATAGAGTGTCTAGAGAGATTTTGTGGAAAACCTTAGAGATGAAAGGGGTTAGGATTGCCTATATTCGAGTTATTTAAAATATGTATCAGAGGTATTGACTAGTGTGTGGACATTGGGTGGAGAGACGAACAATTTCCCTATAAAAATAGGATTGCACAAAGCTTCTATTGAGAAAAATAAGTGTGGGTTGGAAGTGTTGAGAAACAAGTGTGAAATGGAAGCTCCATGTTGATTAGAAAAGTGGAGATTAAACACTTTATAAGAGAGATAATTCATACACCTATCACCTTAATATTTTGGATGAATATGTGATGTCTCTCTCACTAGGTATATTGTTTTTAAAGAAAGGTCTCAGTGTAAAATGCTCCCTCATAATGACCCCCAAAGAATTGATGACCCAACAGTGATATCAGAGGTTGTTTTGAGTGAAGAACCGAATCCTTTGTATCGAAAATCTTTCTGACATAGTGGTGACTAGGAGGCATGTCTCGTTAAAAAGGTATCATTGGTGATACAAGAGTATGTGGATGAAAGAGCTTCCGCTTGAGGGGAAGCATTGTGGATAGACTCACACTTGAGGGGGAGAGTTAATAAAAACAAGTGTGAGATGGAAGTGTTGAGAAACAAGTGTGAGGTGGATGTCCCACATTGATTAGAAAAGTGGAGATTAATCACTTTATAAGTGAAATAACTCATACACATATCATCTTAAGGTTTTAAGTGAATATGTGGTGTGTCTCTCACTTAGCGTATTGCTCTTAAAGAAAGGCCATAATGTAAAATGTTCCCGCATGATGACCCCCAAAGAATTGATGACCCAACACCTTCAACCCTAAGACCTTACCTTTTTAATCTAATTTTGGTTGTACTCACAAAACACATACAAAAGTTGACACTGAGATGCATATTTTTTTGTAGATGATTGACTACTACTTGGAGAGTCGAAAGAGAATTTAAATGAGATATTTGAGAATTAGATATCAGTCTTAGAAACACATGACTTTCCCCTAAGCAAAAGTAAGATTGAGCATATGAAACGTAAGTTTAGCAAAACAAGAAGTGTTTCTAACAAAGAGGTGAAAGTTGGAGACTATATCATACCTCAAGTCCTGCAGTTTCATTTAGGGTTTGTAATACAAAACAATAGAGAAATAGAAAGGGATATAAACCATCAAATTCAAGTCGGGTGGTTGAAAAAGAAGAGTGCCCTAGAAGTTTTATGTTACACAAACGTATCTCTCAAATTGAAGGAAAATTTTTATCGGAATAGTGATAAGACATGCGGTGTTATACGAGACAAAATGTAGAACAATTAATAACAACACGAGAATAAAGTAAATGTAATAGAGATGAGGATGTTGTGTTGGATCTATGATAAGACTAGACAGGATAATTATTAGAAATGATAATATTAGAATTATTCTTGTATTTAGTTTAATTTTAATTAATATATTTATTTTTAATTTATTTTGAAATTCTGGCATAGCAGATAGCAGTTGTCCTAACAACATGTCACGACATTGTTCTCTGCATAACTTTAAAATAAGGGCAGAATAAACAAACTGATATTCTGAATATCAACAACAGATTCACAACTGATGTTTCAACATCTGTTATGACATGTTAATCAATACTGAACTGTAAATTGCAGAATGATTAACAACGCAGAATGTGAGGACCCAGTTCGGTGCAAGTCACCTACATTTGGGGGCAACCAAGCCAGGAAGAAGAATCCACTATCAGTAGTATAGTTTTATGTAATCAACCTCTGGTTTACCTATCACTACCCAATGAAAACTTTATCATTAGAAGTCACATCTAATTGATAAGAGAAACCCACCTCACTCCCTAAATCACAACCTATGATATCTAACAGTTACAATCGACAGCAACTGCATCATCCTACTTGAAAGAATCCTCTTTCAATGCAAAGTCCAGTCAAGCATTCTCGACTAACAACACAACTTGGATTTGCTTCAAAGCTTCATCCAAGAACAATATACAATTCATTACCTAAAGGTTTTTGAATCTGTATAAACAACTATGTCTACCACAGTGTATCAAACTGATACAAAGGGAGACTTACAACACAAGAAAGTCCTACGACTCTCAAAACCCTAAACCCTATTTTCTACTTTACAAGTATTATACGTTAGGACATCATGTCTGACAAGTCTTCTTCCACCAGACTTCTTCATGTTGGAACATCTTGCGCAACATCCTGTTTTACCAAAAATTTGCTCAAATCTGCAGAGCCTTCATATTTAATAAATATATGAAGGTGTGAGAAAACACAAGAAAAGGGGTTTGAATTGGGTTTTAAAAATGAAATCTTTTTGTGAAACTCAAACAAAGATCACAAATAAACTAACAATAGAGAAAGACACACAATATATCCTGGTTCACTTGAAAACTATCAAGTTAATCCAGTCCACTCGCCAAGGTGATTTCGCCTTATACACAAGGACTTATTCCACTATAATCAACTGATTACACTGCACTAGAAACTGCTGGTGACTAACAACCAAAGACTAACCGTCTTTTCTTAAGGATTCTGACCTAACTGGTCCCTTAAGGAATACAAACAACTGTTTGAACAAATTTAATGTTTACAATGAATTGCTTCTACACAAGTTGATATAAACACTATGAATAAATCAAATAACTTAGAGAAAATCAATACAGTATGAACAATGTTAAATTTCTTGCTTTGTATTGTGGTGCTTTACTGTTCACGCATGTGTCTCTCTAGATTTTCTTCAAATGATCAAGTCTTTATATAGCCAGAAAGAGATCCATTGGAGGGCAGATCAGGAATATCATTAAGATTGCTGGCGACTTGAAATAATGTTGTTATGCAAGGACGAAAATCGTACACAAAAGTTGTCTTTTGTACCACCAAATCAGGGTAGTGGAATGGTAGTGGAAAATAACGTGTTTGATATGTACTATGTACTATTTTCCCTCGTAAATGTTTCATCTTCTTCTGTTCATCAAAGGCTTCTGAATAGAGATGATTGAAGCATGAGCAGAAGAGTTGATCACTGGGTCTTCAAAGTCTTGATTCATCAGAGTCTTTAGAACTTGTTAACCAGAACCTTGTCTTCAGAGTCTTTAGCACTCGGTCATCAGAGCCCTTGGTTATCAGAAACTTATGTCTTCAGAGTCTTCAGAACGTTGTTCAATAGAACCTTGTCTTCAGAGTCCTCAGCACTTAGTCTTCAGAAAATAATCATCAGTCATATTCAGAGGAAGAATCCAATAGAACATTGCAGCAACAACATATTGTCTTCTTAGAATCTTTCTGAAAGTGAGTATATCAGAAGCAAACTTGCTTCTTTGGCGCAGAAGCAATTTTTGGTCAAATTAGAGTGACATTCCATGTGATCTCTATCAGAGTTAGAGCTTTCTTTATCAGAGTCAGATCATGTTTGTTAATTCTTCAGTAAACAAACGTTAGAGTACCAAAATTGTTCTCACATAAATACTACTTTGTTATTATCAAAACTCATAGATATCTTGCAGAACCAAATCTTGTTCTAACAATCTCCCCCTTTTTGATAATGACAAAACAATGTATTTTGATAAAACAATTTTGTACGAAGATTTTTAATAGGAAATGACAAAGATAAGTTTAGAATTAACTTCCCTTTATCAAGCTCCCCCTGAATCTAAGATTTAAAAAAATATTATCAGATTAGGGATATCAGAGCCTGATTACAAGGATCTAGTCAGATCCAGAATATCAGAGCTTCATTATAGTGGTAATGGAGTCTGATAACAGAGCCTGGTTGGTTAGATCAGATCCTGATTAAATCAGAGCCAGATTGCCAATATATAAATATTGTTCATAAAAAGCCTTCTAAGAAGAAAATCGTGCAATTAAAGTGTTAGAATGTTAGAGCTATGATTCAGAGACAAGATATTTATCAAAATAACTTTCCATTAATATACTCCCCCTTTTTGTCATAATCAAAAAGGGTAATCAATGGTTAACATAAGCATTTGGATTATTGGATGTAATTCAAGAGAAATTAGATATGTTAAATTCAGTACTTCTGCCCTTTGATAGCAATCATAAAGAAATGCAATAAGATAAAATAGATGCAATAAAGATACTTTTTATTGATTAAACAAAACGCCAGAGGCACGGTACATAAGCGAGACGCAAAAAAAGACAACCACAAAACAACTGACAGACAGAAGCAAAAACGATTTATCAAAGTCCTGAAAAAAGAGACTAAATTCTGAGAGACCAACAGAAACACCCGCCCACCAACCATCAAAAGTCCTCCACATCATCAACCCTTTCACATCTTTCTTCAACAGTAGCATTCTCTTGTCCAAGTATTCTGGCTAAACTAATGATTTCAGCCTTGAAGAACAACTCAAACAGAATTCTTCCATAAGGTATGAAGGACTTGTACTGATTTCTGGAGATTTCAACACAGTTCTTCAGATGATTGAAGATGGTTTGAGGAAGGTTCACCCAGACATTGTACATCATGAAGTAGATAAATAGTCTATCACCATGAGTCAAAGCATTTTTTGCCACTCCTCTGGGTCGAAAGTTGGTAAGCTGGAGTTGAAACCACATTTTACCGGTGGGAAGGAGTCCTTCAGGATTATAGGGTTCATATCTGTTAAGAGACACATCATGAATTCCAATGAGATCCTCAACAAAGGTGTAAGACAGATGGAAATCTTCAACAGTGACTCCAGATTGAACACAATTGATGGCTTGGGCGATGCAGGTAGGTGTTATGATAACCAGAACACCAAAAATAGAAGACCAGATAGAATTGTTGTGTTCTCCAATCCGTGCATATTTCCAGAATTCCTTCACCAAGACAGGATAAATGGGTCCATGCAGGATTGCGTAGTATCCCGACTACCCTTGAATTTTCATGTTGGTAGATATGTATAAGCCCGAGTCTCTTAGTCTTGGGAGGTTTGGCCTTTTCTCATTGATGACTTCCATAACTTTGTCATTGCCAAAAAATTTTTTGATTGACATAGTGAATGAAATAGGATAGGAAGGAAAAGCAGGTTTTGATGAACTGAAGAAAAGTTATGAAGAGGAGTAAGGTCTTTATAGAGAAGAAAAATGTATAAGCAATAAATGGCAATAAAGATTAGATGAACTGAAACGAAAATTTATCATTTCCAAGACAAGTAATGAAGGAAAAAAGCAGGGTAAAAAACATATACAAAATCAAAGAATGGGAAAAGAGTGTATCAGTCTCCAAAAGATCACAGATCGGTTATACGTTATTCAAATCTTGACATCAGTCAATAAATACGAATAAATGTATACTTGAAAATGGGAGGGGAGAATCTGACAAGGAATAAAGGTTGAGAATAGAACCGCTTAGTTTCAAGAAATTTTTTTCTTACACACATCTTAATGAATGCATAGTAAAAGGGGAAGACGTAAAGATTTTATCTATTCTCAAGTAAATTATCACACCAATGCATCAAAACATGATTACAGCAATAATAGGGAATATTAAGGAGTAATTACTTGAAACATAGTCTCACAAAATCACAACGCTCGAGGTGTCTCTTCAACAGAAATGTATGATTTGATTTTGGACAGGTGTCACAAATAATCATAGTCGTTTGTTCTCAAGAGAGCACGTTTGAAATTCCCAAAGTCAAGAATACCATGAGGTATTTGATTGGACGAGTTTCTGATCAAGACATCTTCTAACATGTAGAAGTATCGTTAATCAGAAAGACATAAAATAATGAAATAATCTACTTAAAATCAATATCTTATTTCAGAAGTTCTGGTGACTTGACACATCAAAATATCATTTACTCATTCTGGACGAGGTTTTATAAATAGATTTTCTAGAATGAATACGAATCTATCCTCAGCAAGGGGTTTTATGAAAATATCAGCCCACTGGTGGTCTGTATCCACAAATTTTAACTGAAAAGTACCCTTCTGAACATAGTCATGTAAAAAGTGATGTTTTATTTCAATATGTTTTGCCCTAGAATGCAAAATAGGATTCTTAGACAAACAGATAACAGAAGTATTATCACAGAAGATAGGAATGTTACTCTCGTATATCTGATAATCTTCAAGTTGATTCTTCATCTAGAGTATCTGAGTATTGCACAATGATGCTGAGATATATTCTGCTTCTGCAGTTGAAAGTGCAATTGTTGATTGTCTTTTGCTTGCCCAAGAGAAGTGGTTGTTCCCCAGAAACTGACAGTTTCCAGAAGTGCTTTTCCTTTCCAATCTGTCTCTAGCATAATCTGCATCACAATAACCAGAAAGCTTGTACTCAGATGTTTTCTTATACATCAAGCCAAGGTTAGTTGTTCCTTTTAGATACCTTAGGGTTCTCTTAACAAATGTTAAGTGAGTTTCCCTTGGATCTGATTGGAAACGAGCAAAAAGACATACACTGAATAGAATATCTGGACGAGAAGCAGTCAAATACAAAAGAGAGCCTATCATACCACGATAGATCTTCTAACAAACCTTTTTACTTACTTTTTCTTTCTCTAGAATGCATTTCGGATGCATATGAGTCTTTGCAGGTTTACTTTCTGACATATTGAACTTCTTCAGAAGTTCTCTTGCATACTTGCTCTGATGAATGTATGTTCCTTCTGGACGTTGATCAATCTGAATTCCCAGAAAGAATCTGAGTTCTCCCATCAGACTCATTTCAAATTCAGGTTGCATTAACTTAGAAAATTCCTTGCACAAGGAAGTATTAGCAGAATCAAATATAATATCATCAACGTAGATTTGAACAACCAAAGTGTCATTTTTAAAGGTTTTGCAAAAGAGTGTTGTATCCACTTTTCCTCTGGAAAAGTCATTTTCCAAAAGAAAGTTACTTAGCCTTTCATACCAAGCTCTGGGAGCCTGTTTCCGACCATATAACGATTTTTTAAGTTTGAAAACAAAATATGGGTTTTCAGAACTTTCAAAACCAGGTGGTTGGTGCACATTCACTTCTTCAGAAATACGCCCATTTAAAATGCACTCTTTACATCCATCTGATATAAAGTAAAATCATGATTCACAGGATAGGAAATTAAAAGACGAATAGATTCTAACCTGGCAATTGGTGCAAAGGTTTCTGTATAGTCTATCCCTTATTGCTGACTATAACCTTGTGCTACCAGTCGTGCTTTGTTTCTTACGACCTCACCTTTCTCATCTAACTTGTTTTTGAATACCCACTTTGTTCCAATGATGTGGGCACCTTTGGGTTTCTGAACAAGATCCCATACATCATTTCTGGTAAATTGATTCAGCTCTTCTTGCATGGCCAAAATCCACTTATTCTCCCTAAGAGCTTGATCAATTAATGTAGGCTCTATCAGAGACACCAAATCCATAAGAGTTTCTTCAGAAGGTTTGAATGATGAAAGAGTTCTAACTGGATCAGCTTTGTCTCCCTAAATCAATTCTACGGAATGAGAAGTCTTTAGTCTATTCTTCTTCTGATGAGATGAACTATTTGCTGCTTCTAGTAAGGTTGTATCTGATTCTGGAGAATCTTCATCTTTGTCTCATTCTTTTGAATCTTCCTCCTTGGATTCTGATAAAGTGATCTTCAAATCTGCAAACTTTTCAACTAGCTTTGACTTTTCAGGGTCAAGCTTATCATCGAATTTGACATGAATTGATTCCTCAACAATCCGTGTTTCTGTTTTATAGATTCTTTAGCCTTTAGAGCGTTCAGAGTATCCTAACAGTAAACACTTTTGAGCTTTGGAGTCAAACTTGCCAAGATTCTCTTTAGTGTTCAACATAAAACAAATACAACCAAAAAGATGAAAAAACGAGATGTTGGGTTTTCTATTCTTCTAAAATTCATAAGGAGTCTTACCCATAATAGGTCTGATAGAAATCCTGTTCTAAATATAACATGTTGTATTTACTGCCTCTACCCATAAGTGCTTAGCCATGTCAGTTTCTTGGATCATGGTAAGAGACATTTCTTGCAAAGTCCTATTCTTCCTTTCCACTACTCCATTTTGTTGTGGAGTTCTGGGACAGGAGAAATCATGGGAAATGCCATGGGAATAAAAAAGGTTCTCAAAGTATATGTTCTCAAATTCTCCTCCATAATGACTTCTGACTCTGACTATTTTGCGATCCTTCTCTGTTTGCACTTGTGAGCAAAAGGTAGAGAACACAGAATGTGACTCATCCTTATGTTTCAAGAATTTTACCCATGTCCAACGACTATAGTCATCAACGATAACTAATCCATACTTCTTTCCACTGATTGAAGCAGTTTTCACTGGTCCAAACAAATCAATGTGTAGAAGTTCTAACGGTCTAGAGGTGGACACAACATTTTTTGCTTTGAAGGAAGTTTTAAAGAACTTTCCTTTCTGACATGCTTCACAAAGAGCATCTGAAGAATACTTCAGATTAGGTAAGCCTCTGACAAGTTCAAGCTTATTTAGCTGAGAAATCCCCTTCATGCTAATATGGCATAAACGTCTATGCCATACCCATTGCTCCTCATTAACAGACATTAAGCACTTGACATTCTGCTCACAGAGATCAGAAAGTCTGATCTTGTAAATGTTGTTTTTCCTCTTTCCGATAAAAAGGATTGAGTCATCTTTCTGACTGACAGCCTTACAGGAATTTTGATTAAAGATGATATCATAACCATTGTCACTAAGTTGACTAATTGACAACAAGTTATGCATCAAACCATCGACCGGAAGAACATCACTAATAGAAGGAAGATTACCATTACCAACAGTTATAGAGCCAATGATTTTTCCCTTCTGGTTTCCTTCGAAACCAACGAAGCCTCCAAGCTTAAGTTCTAGACTTTGGAACATATGCCTTCTTCCTATCATGTGTCGCGAGGAACCACTGTTCAGGTACCATGATTGGTGTTTCAACTGAGCTGCTAAGGATAACTGCAACATAGATTATCTTGTCCTTAGGTACCCACTTTCAGGGTCCTCTTTTGTTAGTTTTCCCAGAGTGTTTGACAACTTTGGGCTTATGTGCAACAAGATAATCAAGTGGAATTTGTGCATGATATTTAGCTTTAGAAATTGATTTCTGTGTCATGGGGGTTTCTGTGCAAGCTCATAACAAACAAGCTTAGTTCCAGAAGGCACAAAATGGTCATAGAGAGGTTTTGGTTTTACAGGATGACTTTCGCCAATTTCAAATATTTTTGTACACCCCAAACATTTCTTGCCATTTCTGCTAGCTCCATAGATCATGGAAGCTATTCTGCTTCTATCTATGCTTTTAGCCAGAAAGTGTTGGAATGCTCTATCATACTTGTTGACACAACTGGTGTCAGAGACATTGGACATTAATTCTTCTTTTAATTTTGAAATTTTACTTTTCAAAGCACAATTACTATTTTTTAAAGAAAAAAATATTTTCATTTAGAGAAGAATTATTCTGTTCAAGCTTATCTCTTGCTTTAGAAGCAATTACATGGGATTTTTTAAGATCCTTGTATTTACTTTGAAGAGTTTGATATTTTTCCGACATTTCTTAGAGACACGACTCTAATTCACAACGAGAGAGTTTAGATAATACCTCTGAGTCAGAGTCTGAGTCTGATTCTGGTTCTGATGGCATTTTGTCTTCTGGTTCTCTAGAGACTTCAGCATCAATTGTTGTTGCCACTAACACAACTTTTGCTTGTTCTTCGTCAGAATCTTCTTCTTCAGAATCAGAGTCATCACAAGTTGCCATGAGTCCCTTCTTCACTTTGGAAAAGTTCTTCTTAGGCTTCTTATCTTTAAGCTTTGGACACTCATTCTTGTAATGACCTGGCTCATTACACTCATAGCAGATGGCTTCTTTTCCAAAACTCTGCTTCTTTTGTCCAAATGATGACTCAGCACGACCTTTGTTCCTTCTTGATCCTCTGAAGTTTCCTTGTCTATGTTTCCAGAGTTTGTTGATCCTTCTGGAAATAAGTGAGAGCTAATCTTCTGATTCTTCATCAGATTCTTCTGATTCTTCCTTAGCTTGATAAGCCTTTGCCTTTTCAGGTTTAGGCTTTAGAGCAATAGATTTACTCTTCTTCTGAGGTTCATCTTCTTCCAGCTCTATCTCATGACTTCTTAAAGAACTAACAAGTTCTTCAAAACTTATATTATTCAGATCATTGGATAGCTTTAGAGTTTTTATCATAGGTCTTCATTTCTTGGGAAGGCTTCTGATGATCTTTTTAACATGATCAGTAGTTGAGTATCCTTTGTCCAGAACTTTAAGTCCCACGACTAGCATTTGAAACCTTGAAAACATAGTCTCAATTGTTTCATCATCCTCCTTAACTTGAGCATTTCCTTCATGAGTCATTCTCAGAGAATCAAAAATGGATTTGACAGTATCTCTGTTTGTTATCTTCTCATACTCAGTATAAGATATAACATTTAGCAATATAGTTCTTGCCTTGTGATGATTTTTGTAATCTTTCTTTTGTTGGTTGGTCATAGTACTTCTAGACACTTTTACTCCTGTAGCATCAACTGGGTGAGTGTAGTCATCGACTACAAGATCCCAAAGATCTACATCGTAACCAAGAAAGAAACTTTCAATTCTATCTTTCCAGTAGTGAAACTTTTCACCATTAAAGACTGGTGGTTTGGCACTGTAATGATCTTTCTCTTGAATATAATTAGCATTGGTTGCAGCCATGATATCTCACACAAATACTGGATCGGTACTGAACACAGTGAAGTGTTGATAAAACTTTAATCACAATCAGAACCGGAGCTCTGATGCCAATTGAAGGTGTCAGAAAACACAAAAAAGGGGGGTTTGAATTGGGTTTTCAAAATGAAAGCTTTTTGTGAAATTCAAACAAAGATCACAAATAAACTAGCAATAGAGAAAGACACACGATATATCCTGGTTCACTTGAAATCAAGTTAATCCAGTCCACCCACCAAGGTGATTTCGCCTTATACACAAGGACTTAATTCACTATAATCAACTGATTACACTGCACTAGCAACTGCTGGTGACTAACAATCAAAGACTAACTGTCTCTTCTTAAGGATTCTGACCTAACTGGTCCCTTAAGGAATACAAATAACTGTTTGAACAAACTTAATGTTTACAATGAATTGCTTCTACACAAACTGATATAAACACTATGAATAGCTCAAGAAAATCTATACAGTATGAACAATGTTTCTTGCTTTGTATTGTGGTGTTTTACTGTTCACGTATGTGTCTCTCTTGATTTTCTTCAAATGATCAAGTCTTTATATAGCCAGAAAGAGATCCGTTGGAGGGCAGTTCAGGAATATCATTAAGATTGCTGGCAACTTGAAATAATGTCGTTATGCAAGGATGAAAATCGTACACAAAAGTTGTCCTTTGTACCACTAAATCAGGGTAGTGGAAAAGAACGTGTTTGATATGTACTATGTACTATTTTCCCTCGCAAACGTTTCATTTTCTTCTGTTCATCAGAGGCTTCTGAATAGAGATGATTGAAGCATGAGCAGAAGAGTTGATCACTGGGTCTTCAGAGTCTTGAGTCATCAGAGTCTTCAGAACTTGTTCACCAGAACCTTATCTTTAGAGTCTTTAGCACTCGGTCTTTAGAGCCCTTGGTTATCAGAAACTTAACTCTTCAGAGTATATAAAATGTTGTTCAGCAAAACCTTGTCTTCAGAGTCTTCAGCACTTAGTCTTCAGAAAATAATCATCAGAGTCATATTCAGAGGCAGAATCCAAGAGAACATTGCAGCAGCAACATATTGTCTTCTTAGAATCTTTCTGAAAGTGAGTAGATCAGAAGCAAACTTGCTTCTTTGGCACAGAAGTTACTTTTGGTCAAATCAGAGTGATGTTCCACATGATCTCTATCAGAGTCAGAGTTTTCTTTATCAGAGTCTGATCCTATTTGTTAATTTCTTCAGAAAACAAATGTTAGAGTACCAAAATTATTCTCACACAAATACTACTTTGTTATTATCAAAACTGAGTGATATCTTGCAGAACCAAATCTTGTTCTAACAATATTTTCTTTAGTAATTAAAAAACAAAAACATAAAAATATTTTCAAAAGTAAAGAAGTTGATAATATGTACACATTGGATCCAATAATCTCTCTGAATATGAGTACACGCGACAATCATTATTTGAAGGCTTAATGAAAGTTTGAAAAATAAGAGAAAGAAACAAAAAAAAATCTGTTGACAGCTACATGGTATTATTTGGACATGGGTTCACGTGATAAAAGAGAGAGATCTGTTAGAGAGGAGGCTCTCACCTGATAAAAACAAAAAGATGCTAACTTAAAATATGGCTCCCTCCACTCATGTGAATACAAATGGTGAGAGTTTGAATTGGATTTTTCTCAAATAAATAAATGCTCATCGTCCATAACTTTTCAAGGATAAAAAATGGTGGATATTAAAAGCAAAATAAAAACGGGTGATTTTGGTTTTTCTTTAGTCTACAAAACCAACCCAGAACCTCCACCCTACATTACTCCTCTTCACCTTCATCAATCCTGCCTCAACCATAAGCTGTTGGGCTCCTCAACCGCGTATTCTTAACCACACATTTGTTTTCCACCATCAACCGAAATCACCAAACAACACATACACCGTGACTTACACCGTGAATCATCACCAAACAACACTTCCAACCATTCAACTCCCTCTATTCACAATCGTTAAACACAACCAAACGATTTCCGTGAGCGTGGCCTTGTTAATTTATCCCGCGAGCATGTGATAACGCTTTGCGAGGTTGTGTTCTCATTTTCCGAGGTACGACACTAACCTTTTTACAAGAAGAATGAAGTTATCATCTTCATTCGGAACATTTTCTTTCGATGCTTCTCTTGAATCAACCTTCAAAGCAATACTTTTGGATTTCTTCTCTTGAGTCTCATGCTTTTTTAGTCTTCCAAGTTCAATTTCACGCTCATAGAGTTTTTCGAACAATGATGCGAATGTCATATTGGATAAACTCCTCTTTTTCGATATTGTTGTCACTTTCAGTTGTCATGTCCTAGTTAAAGATATAAGCACTTTAAGATTAATTTCATCGTTAGGAAAAGTTTTTCCAAGTGCTATCAAGTGATGTGTCAAGAGCGCAAATTTTTTCTACAAGTCAAGGATTGATTCTTCGGGTTGCATTTTGAACAATTTATATTCTTGACTTAAAGTGTTCAATCTTGATCTTTTTACTTCAGTAGTTCCTTTATTAGTGACTACTAACATATCCCATATTTTTTTGTCGTTGTGCATTGAGAGACATGGAAGAATTCATCCATGCTTAGTGCTGCTTGAAGAAGATTCTTTAGTTTCTTGTCATATAAATTTTTTTCTTATCGTCATCGGTCCATGAACTTTTGATCTTTATTGTACCAAGGTAATTGACAACACTTGTGGGAACAAATGGACCATTCCCTACAACATCCCAAACTTCTCCTTGTGCTTCAAGACGTGCTTGCATGCGAATTTTCTAAAAATCAAAGTACTCACCACAAAACAATTGAGGCTTTTTGTTGCTACCACCGTCTCTAAAAAACGGATTCGCGGAATCCATATCTGAATCTTTAGGAATAAGTTACCTATTACCTGCTATGATGCCAAATTTTAGATTAACCGATATTATTGACTTTTTCTCGATTATGAGCATTAACAATGATGTTCTTATTTTCCATAATCGATGTGAATGTTAAAGTGCTGAAAAATAAATGCAGAAAAATAAAAACGCCAAGATATATCATGGTTCCCCTTTCCAAACAAGGGTACTCTAGTCCCCTCACATCCCATGAGAGATTTTACTATTTCATATATGTTACAGTCAATCAACTTGACTCTCTTAACTATCTAACACAATTGCGAAGGCAAACCACCTTTTGATTTTACAACATACAAGAGAAAACACGCCACTTTCACTTGAATACAATGATCACTTACACTTAGTTAACAAAACATAATTTCAATAAATAATGAAGAAGATTTTGTACTTGTATCAATTATGAGAATAGATTTTCCCTTCCAAATGAATAATTCACAATGCATAATACTTAAGTGCTCAGAACTTGAAAATGAAAATTTAATGATGTTGTAAAAGTTATGCAGAAGTTTTACAAAGTTTTTGCCTCAAGGAACTTAGTTGAAAATTGAGAAAGATTTGAATTTGAATTGTTAGGAAGAGGTGAAATTTAAAAATTTGAATCCACGACTATTTATATTTGAATTATACCTTTTAGAAAGATTACAGTATCATGAAACATTGTCATGATTCATAAATGAAGTTTGGAAATCATTGGAATCAAAATGAGTTCGAAAATCTGGTATTGGTTCAGTGGTAACCATTTACCATATTGGCGTAACCGGTTACAGTTGTAGCTAAAAAAGAATTTTTCAAAATTTTTGTGGTTGTAACCAGTTACAGGTTGTAACACTTTCTAAAAATATTGAATTTTTTGTTCCTGTAACCAATTACAGGTTTTGTGTAACCGATTATAACTGTTTAAAATGCCTAAAAATAACTTGTAACAGCATTGGAACAAAAAGGTTATTTTCATAACATGTTATGATGCTTAGTGATGAAAAATACAATTTTGTTCAGGGCTAATAAGGTAATATTCAAAGCATAATTGTTACTTGTACCTTACTGTAGCTCGTTTTTGTGATGCGACCACTACCGCTTTTAGTGCTACTTTCTGATTTCTATATTTATCTTATGAAGCTTAAAAGGAAGGGGAAGATATCTTAAACTATCCCTGCGTGCAAGTGTTTTCCTTTACAAATGCGGAGAGATCTGGAATCGGGGGTTGGTTATACAAGGGGAAGCTATTAACACCCAGGCTGTCTATAGTAATCTATAAGAACCTTTATTTGCATATGTTTCTACTGTTGAATTGCTTGGTTACTTAAATCCATTTGCTGTTGATTAGGAACGTTTCTCCTTTAGGAAGGTTGAGGAGATGTTTTTGTTGTTTTTATGGTTTTCTATTATTTTTAGGAAGGTACTTAACCTAAGATTTTTTATAAGAGCGCTCGCTAAGATTTCCCAATCTTATGCCTACGTATTCCCGTAAAGAGATTTGGGGAAATCAGAGCGTTCATAGTTTCCCATACTCTATGGGAGGAAATTTGTTTGGTGTCTTGTTCAAAGCCCAATATTGAAGCTAAAAAGGTATTTGTGTCTTGTTCAAAGCCCAAGATTGAAGCTAAAAGAGGATTTGTGTCTTGTTTAAAGCCCAAGATTGAAGCTAATAGAGTGTTGGTGTCTTGTTCAAAGCCCAAGATTGAAGCTAAAAGAGTATTTGTCTCTTGTTTAAAGACCAAGATTGAAGCTAAAAGATTTGACTGAGAGAGAATTTGTCATCTCTAAAGGGAGATAACTCACCTATTCATCACAAACATTGAAGAATTGATTTATGAGGGAAGTTGCTTTAACTGGGATGTGTTGAATCCAGCAATGCCACGTCTTCCTTTATAGGAGAATTGAAATGTCATGAAGGAAGAAGCTTTAACTCAGTGTAGAGCAATGCCACTTTTTACTTTATGAATCTTTTATGCTAAGGGGGGAGATTGACTTGGATGTGTAGAATCTAGAGGTTTGCCACTTACATCACTTAGATGAAAGAAAACTTTAGCCATGATAAGGGAGGGACTCCAGCTTGGATTTTGAATCAACAAGTGTTCCACTTACATCAATCATCTGGAAAAGACTTTTAATTGTTTGTTTTGAAATGTGATGTATAGAGAAAATATCCTCCTATAGAGAGGACTCAGAGTCTCATCTATGGGGATGTTAAATGTTGTGCCTTGATCAAAGCCCAAGGTTGATTGTATTCTTTTGGGAATTTTAAATGCCATTGGGCTTTTATTCTTTTGGGGATTTGTTGATTATAACTTGACCCTGGCAGGGGATTTTTAAAATTAAAACCAAACCTTGTTGAGGATCAGAAGAGACTTAAAGGATGAGTTTGAATGTCTTAGAGGTTTTGACTCTCCTGGGGATTGGTGTATTGATAAGGATAACTAGGATTTATCCTATACTTTTAGGAAGCCTATGGGTCCTTGTATGAAGCCCAATAGGAGGCTGAGGATGCTTCTCAGAAGCATGTGGATCCTTGTATGAAGCCCAAGAGGAGGCTAGGTGTTGAGACTTTCCAAATCTAGGAAGAGTTCAAGAAAGGTTTCACCGGGAAATAATCCTTTCTTTGTTGAACTCTTCCAGGGTTAAAGGGATTAAAGAAGAGGTTTCACCGGGAAATAATCCTCTCTTTGATGAAGTGTTTCTAGGTTGAATAAATTGAACAAAGCCCAAGAGGAGGCTGACTGTATTGGGGAGAAGAATTTCTTTGTACAAGAGGGAACTAGTTATTTGAACTAGGTTATACTGATTGAAAGAATCCTATTGTTTGAACTAGTCTAAACTGAGGATGATTTGAATGCTAAGAGAAACTTAACAAAATATGTACAAGGATATATACAGATATATGAACAAGTAGGAATTGAATTGAGATGCCTTCTCCAAGATTGGATTAGTGTTTTGAAGAAATGAAATTCTGGTATCAGACGTGTGATGTTAAGTGCGATGTCACAACAACACATTCTACACAATGGACAAAATAAACAGCAGAATAACACACAGAGTTGTTCACCCAGCTCGGTCTAACTACCTACGTCTGGGGGCTACCAAGCCAGGGATGAAATTCACTACTTGTAAAATTAAATTACAGACTCAACAACCCAGTTGACAATTTCCTAATCTTAATTCCTACTAGTGACTTTCTACCTAAGAGACCACTTAGATATGAGAACACTACTCAATCCCTTAAACCATTCAAAGAACAACCTCTTTGAGAAACCTTGATTCTGCTTCACAGCTTTGATCAAGTTACACAACTCTCTTTCGCTTCACAGCTTCTAAGAGAGGACAGAAAACAATTCACCAATTCAACCTAAAGTGGTGTATACAAAACTCATACAAAATACTTAAGACTCTCAGCCTATGCTCTTGATCTTCTCTCTGTATTTCTGTACCTTTTCCTTTGTTTTTGTGCGCTTTATATAGCAACCTGAATTGGGCTTGGACTCCTGCAATATCTGACTTGATTTGTTATTTAAAACTGAATCTTCAAAACAGATTTTCTCCTAAAATCTTTTCAAATCTTCAACCTTTTAAATCTCCTACAAATCTGCACCAGATCTCCTATGCAGCGAAGAATATCTAACCCAAGATATCCGCATCCAATGAGACTAACAGCTCTCCACAATTCCAGCTAACACGCAAACCCTAACAACATCACAACCTGATGTTATTAATTCTGCAGATCTAATGTCACAACATCGCTTGTGACATCAGACATCCAAACTTCAGTAACTTAAACACAGCCCAGTGTTAAGACTCAATGTTGTGACATCACCACCTTTACATCAAACATTGAACAACCTTTGTTTTACCAAAATTCTAGCCAATCCAAGAAACTAACAATCTCCCCCTTTGGCTAATTTTGGCTAAAACAATCTCTACACCTTCAGAGACTCTAGCAGCGGAATAAACTTGAATAATTTTGAAACTTCAAGCAGCAGCATCTTCAAAAACTTCACTTCAGAAAAACTCTGCTGCAGCACCATCTTTAACAGTAACAATCTTCAACCAGCTGCACATATTTCACCATTAGCAGCAATGAGCACTCCCCCTCAATGCAACAACCAGCATAGCAGTTGTTCAGCAAATACTCCCCCTCAATTTCTGCACTATAACAGAGCTACACTTGACAACAACTCCCTTGACAGCATTTGGCATTTGTACTCTTGGCTTTCTTAGCTACTTCTCCCCCTTTTTAGCCTCAATTTGACAATGTCATCAAGTCAGTCTAACTACAGTTAGTACTACCCTAGCTCTCATTGTCAGTCTCACAATCAGCAAAAAGACATAACAAATCATAGAACACAAACATAAAGGGTGCATATAACAGCACAATATTCAAAATACAAATTAGGCACATCAAGTGCAGAGCAGCAAAACAAAAAAACTACGCTACTATCGGGAAAGAAACAACAGAGAAACTAGTCTTCATCAGAGCTGGTACCATCTTCATCATCAGTGTTAGGACCACCTTGTTCTTCAACATCATTATCATTTTGTTCCAAGGATTTGATTGTCTGCTCAATTCTCAACTTCCTAGCAGTGCTAGTACTGATAACCACATCAAGATCCTTGCATGTTGCCTTTAATTCTTCAATTAACTCACTTTTAGTACTGGCCTTTTTAACACCAGAACTTGATGTTACAACAATGTCTGGAACATGATGTCCAACAAACAACTTTGGATGTAATGACAAGACCGACTTCCTCTTGCAAGCTATATCTGAACTTGTTAAGGTTTCAGGATGTTGCTCCAAGATGATTCCACACACAAGAGATGGGAATGCTATGGGTATCTTGATAGCGTTTGTTTCAGCATGTTTCACCACTTGCTCAAAGATGTAGCTTCCATAGTCAAACTTTGTCTTCTTCCCAACAGCACAGATGAACCTGCCCAACCCAACAGCGATTGTTGTCTTGTGGTTTGTTGGCACCCAGTTGGCATCACCAATTCTGTGAAGAATTGCATACTTGATGCTCAGTTTACTGGCCTGCAACTTCCCTTTCAATGGCCAAACCTTTATCTGACCAGCTGTAATCTCTTTACATATATCATTATCAGTCATCTCAAGTTCACTATACTCTTCATCATCTCTTCCTAGATACTTGTTGATAGTACTAGGAGAGAAATTAATGCACTTTCCTCTCACATAGACTTTCATGAAATCAATGCTCTTTTTATCAGCAATATTTCCAGAAATGTTGACAACAAATTCTTTGACAAGACTTTCATAGCACTTAGGAAACTTGGTCACAGGCTCTACCAACCCAGCCTCATTAATCAGCTCCATGATATCCTTCATCTCTAAAGCTTCTTTTCCAAGCTCCCTCTCTAGGGCCAGTCTTCTCTGACATACAAATTTCCATATTGATGCACTGCTGGCATAATGAAAGGAAATGTTGTCAACTGGAACTTCAGGGACTTTGTCAGAGATTCTCTTCAAAATTGTCCTTCTGACAGGTGTGATGTCATGAACATCATCCTCATCATCAAGCTCAGATTCTAAATCTTCCCTCAGTTTCCTTTTTTTGGAATTTACAGCTACTTTGCTCCAAGTCTTAGTAGGACCCACCATGGTTGATTTCTTCTTTTTGTTCTCAGTTTTCTCCTTAGGTGGAGAATCTGTAGACTTCCCTCTTCTAGACCTTATTCTCTTGGCAATACCAGGAACAGCTTTTCCGATAACTTCATTATCTGAAAGGTCAATCACATCTACCTTATCAACATTCTTCTTTTCTCTGGGGCTAGGATCATCATCCCTAGCAGGTGATGTTCTGACATTAGGTTCAACATCAACTTCCTCTTCTACATGAGTATCTTCAACTTCAGTTTTAACTTCTGCATCTTCAATAACTGAAACAACCAATCTGTGAAGCTTGGTTTCAGTATGCTGCATGTCATTCTATTCAGCAGGCATTTGTCTAAGAGGTACAAATATTCCTTTCACTGACAAACCCTTATCCAAAATTTTTGTGGCAATCTGATTGAGACTTTCATCAACATCAACTCTTTCCTCAACAGCTTGAGAGGGAGGAGTGGTAGTCTTGGGAACAGAGCGATCTCCAAACAGAATGCTAGTCACAAATGCTCTGCTATTGCTATCATCAATTTTCTTAGCAGTCGATTGATTAGAAGAAGAGTTACCTGTTGAAGCCCTCCTTGGTTGAAACTTCTCAGGTCTGTTCTCAGAAGCAGGCACTACCATAGATAGAGGAGTTACATTCAAGGCTTCATCCACAGAGCCTTTGTTCGTAAAAACCCTAGATTTTTTATGAGTGGAACTTTTGGATTCAGACTTTCTAGATGCAGAAGACACTTGTTTCGACATTGTTCCTGTATGGCAACTGATGATTAGAGAGGGGTTGGGATTTCTTTTCTTAGATGAGAAGATGTCCAGATGAAGATAGTTGTGGCGTGTGAAATCAATAATAGGAAAGGATAGTCTAAGGTATGGCGCCTGAATTTGTGTATCCCTTAAAGCCCAATCAATGATCTTCTCCATCCAATTTAACTTTCCTTCTAACAATTTAAAAGGATTCACAGTACTTAACCCTAGCAGACTTTCACACTTGATGTCACAGTCTAATGTTAAAACATCAGTCTTAACATCAATAGTTGAACTGACTTCTATAGGTATCCATATATAACAATTATCTTTGGATCTGACTCCTTTCATGACTACTTCATCTTTTTCATTCGTCACCAGACATTCATCCTTGGAATAGCTGACTTTGTAACCTTCATCACATAGTTGACTTATGCTAATCAGATTAGCTTTCAAACCTTGGACAAGAATCACATTATCAAGAGTAAGACCATCATGATTCTTCACTCTTCCAGCTTCTTCTACTACTCCTTTTTCTCCATTGCCAAACACAACCTTATTTTTATGGCAAGGGTTGAACTCCACCAACTGCTCCTTGGATCCAGTCATGTGCATTAAACATCCACTGTCAAAGTACCATGCATCCATGGAAAAATGTCCATCTGAGGTATGAGCCAATAGACATGTGACCTGAGCTTTAGGAACCCATTGTTTCACCACCTTGGGCCTGACCTCCTTCTGTCTGGGTTGAGGAGCAGAATTTGGATAACCATGAAGCTTGAAGCACGAGGACTGCATATGTCCAAACCTGCCACAATAGAAACATCTGACTCTATCATCTCTGAAGTGGTTAAATTTTCTGCCACTTTGATGGTAATGCTGTGGCTACCACCCATAATGTTGTCTCCTTCTTCCATAGTTGGATTGTCTTCTCCTGTACTGAGGACGCTGTCTTCTAGGATGTCTCCTATGGTGATGAGGCTTCCTTCTTCCATAGTGATGAGGCACAACATTGTTGTATCCATATCCATATCCATACCAGTCTCCCTGATGTTGAGACATCTGATGAGACATGTTCTGTTTGAACCTGGCAGCTTGCATGCTCTTGTGATATTGGGGAGGCATATCCTGACTAGCTCCTTGGGGCTGCATCTTCCTCTGATGAGGGCCATTCTTCTTCTCAACATTCTGAGGCTGAACAACCTTCTTAGGGTTAGGATCCTGTCTCTTTGTTTGATGATGAGACATTGGTTGAGACACCTCCTTCTTTGTTCCTGAAGTGCTAGCCACATAACCTATTCCTGATTTATCTCCAGCAGCTTTCTCTGACTGAAGAATCTTATCAAGAGTAGTTGTACCACTGTTCATCATCCTGACGGATTTTGTCATCTGATCAAGTTAAGATTTAACAAGTACAACTTCACTTTCCAGATCAACTTTTTCATTCTCAAGCTGAGCAATCTGTTGCTTCTGACACTTGTTTTCTTGACAAATCTCAGCACTTTTTAAACACAGCTCTCGATAAGTATATGCTAACTCCTCATAAGTTATTTCTCCATCACTATCATCATCAGAAACAATAGTTCCGGTTAAGGCTCTAACATGCTTTGCTGACTCACCTTCACTTTCACTATCAGATTCAGACCAGGAAACTGACATGCCTTTCTTCTGCTTCTTCAAGAATGTGGGACATTCTTTCTTGACATGTCCATACCCTTCACATTCAAAGCACTGAACACCTTTATCCTGGGCAGTCTTCTCTTCATCTTTCTCCTTTGATTTGCTGATGTCAGAAGAGATGTTCTTGACATTAGGCTTGTAGTTATTGTTCCACTTTTTGAATACTTTGTTGAACTGCCTTCCCAACATAGCAATGGCTTGAGACAGATCTTCCTGAGAATCATCATCTTTGACTTTCTTAGCTTCTGCAGGAGTGGAGACCAAAGCTATACTCTTGGGCTTCTTTTCTGGTTCTTCCTCATTCAAACCAAGCTCAAAAGTTTGAAGAGATCCAATGAGCTCATCAACCCTCATCTTGCTGATGTCTTGAGCTTCTTCAATTGCAGTCACCTTCATCTTGTACCTCTTAGGAAGGGACCTAAGAATCTTCCGTACAAGCTTTTCTTCTGACATTTTTTCTCCAAGAGCACTGGATGCATTAGCCAGCTCAAGAACACTCATATGGAAGTCATGGATAGTCTCATCTTCCTTCATCTTCAGAGTTTCAAACTTTGATGTTAGAAGCTGAAGTCTTGACATCTTAACTCTAGATGTTCCTTCATGAGTAGCCTTCAAAATATCCCATGCTTCCTTAGCGACTTCACAGGTATTGATCAACCTGAATATATTCTTATCCACTCCATTGAAAATTGCATTTAGAGCTTTAGAATTTCCAAGGGCAAGCTCATCTTCTTCCTTGGTCCATTCTTCTTCAGGCTTCAGCCTTGAAATGCCCTATTTATCTTTGCCAACATCATCTTTTTCACACACAACAGGTGCTTTCCACTCTTTAATAATGGCCTTCCAAGCCCTGCTGTCCAAGGATTTTAAGAAAGTAGTCATCCTTGGCTTCCAATAGTCATAATTGGATCCATCCAAAATAGGGGGTCTGTTGACAAATCCTCCAACTTCTTTGTCCATCTTTACACCAGAAAATAACTTCCCTAGATCTCACCCAGAGATAGACAGGATGCCTGCTCTGATACCAATTGAAATTCTAGTATCAGACGTGTGATGTTAAGTGCGATGTCACAAAAACACACTCTGCACAATGGACAAAATAAACAGCAGAATAACACACAGAGTTGTTCACCCAGTTCGGTCTAACTACCTACGTCTGGGGGCTACCAAGCCAGGGATGAAATTCACTACTTGTAGAATTAAATTACAGACTCAACAACCCAGTTGACAATCTCCTAATCTTAATTCCTACTAGTGACTTTCTACCTAAGAGACCACTTAGATATGAGAACAGTACTCAATCCCTTAAACCATTCAAAGAACAACCTCTTTGAGAAACCTTGATTCTGCTTCACAGCTTTGATCAAGTTACACAACTCTCTTTCGCTTCACAGCTTCTAAGAGAGGACAGAAAATAATTCACCAATTCAACCTAGAGTGGTGTATACAAAACTCGTACAAAATACTTAAGACTCTCAGCCTATGCTCTTGATCTTCTCTCTGTATTTCTGTACCTTTTCCTTTGTTTTTGTGCGCTTTATATAGCAACCTGAATTGGGCTTGGACTCCTGCAATATCTGACTTGATTTGTTATTTAAAACTGAATCTTCAAAACAGATTTTCTCCTAAAATCTTTTCAAATCTTCAACCTTTTAAATCTTCTACAAATCTGCACCAGATCTCCTATGCAGTGAAGAATATCTAACCCAAGATATCCGCATCCAATGAGACTAACATCTCTCCACAATTCCAGCTAACACACAAACCCTAACAACATCACAATCTGATGTTATTAATTCTGTAGATCTAATGTCACAACATCGCTTGTGACATCAGACATCCAAACTTCAGTAACTTAAACACAACCCAGTGTTAAGACTCAATGTTGTGACATCACCACCTTGACATCAAACATTGAACAACCTTTGTTTTACCAAAATTCTAGCCAATCCAAGAAACTAACAAGAAAGTTAATAAATTTTTGAAATTATTTTAGATTTGAAGATGACTTGATCTTAAGTAGGAGAGAAGCAAAGGTGTTGGGTCTTACACTCTAGATAGAGGCCCAGATGATTGTTAATATCCTGTACAAAGCCCAGGATGGATGAGGCTAAAAGATTTTCTATTTATAAAAGGGTGTTGGGTCTTACACTCTATCAAAGGCTCAGATGGTTATTTAAAACAAGGTTTATGTACAAAGGGATGAGACTTACACTCCTAACAGAGGCCCAGAGATTGTTATGAAAACAGTGACCGCACCGTGATTTTGAAAAGTGCGATGGGACTTATACTATAGCAGAGGCCCATGAAGTGGTTTATTTACAAAGAAGGCTGGGTCTTACACTCTAATAGTGGCCCATTAGTGTTGAAATGAAGTTTGAAAGATAGAATCAAAATAAAACCCTAATTTCATTTTTAAAGATATTTTTCAAAGAAAAATTAATAAAAAAATGTATAATTTATCAAATGAATCCATTAATCATGTTATAAACAATGATTAAGGTTTGTGAAAAAGATATTTTATCCACATGAATATTTAAAATCATTTCGGTTTAAGAAAAATCAAGAAAAGAAATCATTTTAAAAATATTTAAAACAAATTAAAATAATATTTTTAATATATTAAAAATATATCAAATAATAATTATTTTTGTGATTTTTTTGGTGAATAAAATATTTAAATATGTGAGTGATATTTGTTCAAAAAATAATTAGAAAATAAATAAAACTGAATATAGAAATTAATTATTTGAAACAATTAAGAAAAATATGAAAATATGTGAAAAATGGACAAGTGATAAAAATTTGTCATGGATGAACCCATGACCTCTCACTCACACACAAGCAAAACGCGCCCTTGCCAACTGAGCCAGCTTGTGCTAGTGATAACTAAACCAAACCAACATATAATATATGAAAAATGCGTGGTAAATTCAAATTTTTTGCGCGAAGAACTTTATCTTCAACCTTGAGTTAGATTTTGCAAAAACCATGCTATCTCATGAAATACGTAAAGAAATGAGATGATGTAAACATGAAAGTTGTTCGTTTTTGAACAAGGAACACGACGATGGCATTTAATTTTATTTATTTTAAGTGTGGAGTGAGTTATTATATGATGAACAGATGAACCCTAAAAAATGCAAAAACTATATGAAATCCCATACACGTAAGATAAATAGCAATTGCTTGAGGGTTAATGATCTATGAACATCCAGAAACATGTTGGTAACTTGAAATAAAATTTATGAGGCATGATTCATGAAGTTTGAGAAGTTCAGGCTTACCCGTGCAAGAGGAATTCAAATCCTCAGTTGTAGGTGTTACAGATGTGAAATGATGACCTGGTTCCCTAGACCTCAAGGAATGTGTTGATGTGTTTGGAATGGATTGAAATCTTCTGGTTTGATGGGCTCGACTTCAACTGCACCTTATGATGTATTTTGAGCAAATGGGGTATGACTAGATAATTCTGATGTTATAGAAGTTGTTTAAGTGTTTGAATCACTCATATATGATGTATGTGAGGTGTTTGGATCATTAGTTTGAGCCAATTAGAAGCTCTGGTTTTGAAAACACGATTCTTATTTTTTGAAAATTTGAAAACTTGGAGCAAAAGCAAGAAAGGAGAGAAAACAAGTATTGTGTTGTTTTGGTGTGTTTGAAATGAGGCAATGTGGCCTCTATTTATAGGTGGATATGTATGTCTTGGCTGAATAGTAATGGCTTGAAGGATAAGAGCTTGGTTCAATGGTTTTGGCAAAGTGTCATTACTTCTCATGCAAGGTACAATAGCTTCTCCCAATAGCACAACTACCAATTGACCAATTCCACATTCCTCAGTCATTTTTATTGTTGTTTATGTGAGCATCGTGACTGAAAATAGTACCTTTGTTGAATGTGCACTATTGCACATAAATGCCTTTGAATTCAAGGCCTAATGTGACAAAATCCATTAATCCAATTTGAGATATCTCTTGACCTCTTAACCCAATTCTGTAGGTTTGTTGTGACTCATTCTGATCCATGTTGAATTGGTATGATCATGATCATTGCACTTGACTTTAAAATCGTGTAGTGCAAGAAATGACCAAACCTGATTTTGCAAAATAGTTTGCAGCAAGGTGTCTTGCAACCTCCATAACCCTTTGCTCAAGTGGAGTTATCTCATGCTCTTGGGCTCTTTGGAAAGTTGGGATGATGTAATTCAACTTTGATGTTCACCATTGGACTTGATTCATCTTGGATCTTGGTGAAAAATCCCTTCACATTTTGATGTTTTGACTGATCTCCACCTAGGCAGATTTTCATTAAGTGTTGAAATTCATTTCATACTTTTCTTGATTTTGATCATTTCATAACTTAAAATCCAAGCATTTTTTTTTACCATAGATCAGTTTTGCACTTTTGTAGTATGTGATGAGATCTATCATTTGAGCTTTGGATCCAAGAAAATGATTGCTTGGTTTGGAAGTTATTAGTTTGGAAGTTGGGCACCTAAACACTTTTTTTTCCATAAATTAGTGAAATTTTCACTTTCTCAACATTGCCCCTTTTACAAGTTATCTTGATTTTTTGATCAAATCTTGTTCAAATGCAACAATGGATCGTGTTTTCTTGTATAATGGTTCATGATGAACATTTTTGGCCAAAAAGTCAAACTTTGACTTTGGGTCTCAGATGAATTTTGTGCAGAGAAACCCTAATTCCTGATTTTCAATGTATGGATGTCCCAAGGTGATTTTAAACTTATGAATGGACATCAAGGGTACATTTGAGTGTCTTGAATCATATCCCAAGGTTTTAGATCATGTCTTTGCCAAAAGTCAAAGGTACGGTTGACTTTTCATCAAAACCCTAGTGTGTGGCTCAGATGGATTTGAACTCTTGCATTGTTTATGAATCAAGTTCTTTGAATCACTCCAATCATATGAATGGACTAATATGATGTATTTTAGGTCCTTGAAACATATCTTGAGGTCTTGGCTCATACCCAGATGAAAATTTCCCTCTGGAAGCCTTGGTCGACCAAAACCCTAATTTGGTGACACTGATGATCTTGAGGCTTGATCAACTTGAAATGATGCAATCTTGTGCTTGATTCTTGCTGTTGAGGACCTATTGTCATTTATGAATAATTGAGAGGCTTGATAAGTTGAAGATCATATCAATTCTTGATTAATCATTTGCCTGAATCCTCTGTAGGGCTTAAGAAACCTTATTCTTGGTCAAAGTGAACACTCAACAATTTTTGAAAAGATTAGTGAGGTATGAAAGTATATTCATATTGTGGTGATGATTTACACAATGGTGTGAAGTTTTAGGGTCAAAATTTAGGGTATGACAGATGTCACTATTTAATCTTCTTGGACCTGAATGTGTGAATGACGAAGATATTTAGACGTTCATGGTAAAAGAGTATTAAATATCAGAATACCCAAAATTTTGATTATGGATGTGAATGGTAGCTAATTTGCTCATCCATCTTCTTTTACCAAGTAATGTCACTTAGAAAAGGGTGAAACTTCCCCTCGATTCTGGTCTTCAGCCACGGAACTGGTCTCAATTTTTTTTGAGATAAACCTCCCCTCGATCATGGTCTTCAGCCATGGAACTGGTCTCAGTTTCTTTTGAAGTAAACCTCCCCTCGATCCTAGTCTTCAGCCATGGAACTGATCTCAGTTTCTTCTCATCAAGTTCTTCTCTTGATAAGGAATGCTATCTGTGAGGGTTTTCATCAAACTTCTCCCTGAGATTTTACTGAGGAGATGTTGTTTGATGGAAAAACGTGTTTCATCATATTTCTCTTCGAGACTTCTTCGGAGAGATGTTATAGGATGAGTACAGATTTGATGTCAGGCTTGCTGGGAGGGCCATTTTCCTGAACTGCAGAGGTGTGCAAACTTCTCTGTTGAAGATGCCATTTGTTGGAGAAATTACATCATACTTCCCTTTGAGACTTCTTCGGAGAGACGCCATGTGATGTAATTCAATTTTAAGGTTCTTATGACTTCCTTGAAAGTAGGACAATTTCTCGGGGAGAGACTGCCATTTGTCGACTTATTGGGATTTTATGGGGCAAAAATAGTCTTCTTTGTTTGCCGATCGGTAGGGATTTCTTAGAGGATGTGATGTCCATATTTCCAAGAGTTTTTTGTTGAGAAGCTTCCGCGGGGGATTTTCCTTAATCCGGGAAAGCAAAATATCATCTTTAATGGCGAAGAGTGAAGTTCTAAAGGTGTATAACCAAATGTCTTCTTGCCTTTCAGAAGTGCAAGTTATCAAAGTGGTCGAGGACCAATTTCAATCCAGGAGTAAACCGTAGAAGACTGTTTAGACGAGATATTTCCCGATGAGGAAAGAACGCAAACTGGGATTTTGTCCTATCCAAGTGTGGAAAGGAAAATCTTACACAATGATCAAACTCAGTGGGGATTTAGAAAGAATATATATTTTCTTCCTAAGGCTGGCAACTCTAACGGAGAGCGGACATTTATTGCTTGGGATTAAACGTTACCAAAGTGATCGAAATATGATATGCAATATGAATATGAATATGAATCAATTATGCATGATGTATGTAATAAATGCTTATGCTGACAAGGAATATTTTGATTCTGCATTTTGAAGTTTGATTGCTTTCGGAGAGGCTGTCGATGTTCCTTTTCGTGTTCATTGATGAAATGGAAATTGCCATCTTTATTTTAAAAGCAGAAGTAAATTTGAAAACAAAAGTAAATTCATTTTTGTGTTTTAAGAATGTTAATCATATCAAAATGTCATTTTTCAAGGCAGAATAAATGAGAATTGCAAATAAAGGGCACAATGGCTCAAATTTTTTTATTGATAGAATGGTAATCAGCCTAATGCATGATTCCATGGAGCATTACAAAATTTAGAAAATGGTAATTTAAAGAGAAAGGGGCTATATTGAAACATAACGACCATTATCCTTCTACCAACTTTGAATTCTGAGTATTCTTGAGCTTCTGTTGAAGGTGACTTTGATTGAGGATTTCTTGACGGATGGCATTGCTTCTGAGGATCCAACCTTGTGGGATGCAGTTACTTGCCGTAAATCTCTAACTTTTGCCTAGATTTTTTTTCAATCTACCGGGACGATTTTTTTTCTTTCATGTCTCTAATTTTTGCCTGGACCGCCATTTCGGGTTTTCAGTCCACTGAGACGCTCTTTTTATTTTATTTAGGTGAAGTATTTCTTGACTGCATCAACATTTGTGGGGTAAGTAAACTCTTCTCCATCCATGGTTGTGAGTATCAAGGCACCGCCTGAGAAGGCTTTCTTAACAACATAGGGGTCGTCATAATTTGGAGTCCATTTGTCCCTGGAATCAACGAGAAATGATTGGATCTTTTTGAGCACGAGGTCGCCTTCTCTGAATACCCGAGGCCGGACCCATTTGTCGAAAGCTCTCTTCATCCTTTGTTGATATAACTAACCATGGCATAATGCCGTCATTCTTTTTTCTTTGATTAGATTCAATTCATCGTATCTGCTTTGACACCATTAAGCTTCTGTTAGCTTGGCTTCCATCAAGATTCTTATTGATGGTATCTCTACTTCTATGGGGAGCATTGCTTCCATGCCATATACTAGAGAGAAAGGGGTGGCCCCTATTGAAGTGCGGACGGATGTGCGATAACCGTGAAGAGCAAATGGTAGCATCTCATGCCAATCTTTGTAGGCCACAATCATCTTTTGAATGATCTTCTTGATATTTTTGTTAGCTGTTTCTACCGCTCCATTCATTTTAGGTCGGTAGGGAGATGAGTTATGATGTTCAATTTTGAACTCAACACATAATTCTTTCATCATCTTTTTGTTCAGGTTCGATCCATTATCAGTAATGATCTGGCTTGGAACACCATAACGGCAGATGAGATTGTTCTTGATAAATTAGACCACCACTTGTCTGGTCACATTGGCGTATGATGCTGCTTTGACCCATTTGGTGAAGTAATCAATGGCTACCAGGATGAACTGATGTCCGTTTAAAGCTCTGGGTTCAATCATGCCAACCATGTCGATTCCCCATATAGAAAAAGGCCATGGAGAAGAAAGAACTTTGAGATGCATCGGCGGTACATGAATTTTGTCAGCGTATATCTGACACTTGTGACACTTCCTCATGTATTTGTAGCAATCGGATTCCATTGTCATCCAATAATATCCCGCTCTTAGAATTTTTCTTGACATTGTATGCCCATTGGCATGAGTGCCAAAGAATCCTTCATGAATTTCTTTCATTAGAGTGTTTGCTTCGTGTCTGTCCACGCATCTGAGTAAAACCATGTCGAAGTTTCCTTTGTAAAGCACATCATTGTTCATGAAGAAATTGCCAGCTAGTCTTCTGAGAGTCTTCCTATCTTTTCTTGATGCCCTAGGTGGGTATTCCTGTCTTTGAAGGAAGCATTTGATATCATGATACCATGGTTTGTCATCGATTACTGCTTCAATCGCAAATATGTAAGCTGGCCTATCAAGGCGCATTATGTCAATCTTGGGTACGTCGTTCCATCGATCCACACTAATCATGGAGGATAAGGTAGCTAGTGCATCAGCCATGCAGTTTTCTTCATGAGGAATGTGATGAAAATCAATCTTGTTGAAGAAGGGTAATAACCTTCTTGCATAGTCTTTGTAAGGAATCAATCCAAGTTGACGTGTGTCCCACTCTCCTTTGATCTGATTTATAACCAGGGTTGAGTCTCCATACACATCCAAGTTCTTTATCCTTAAGTCGATAGCTTCTTCGAGACCCATGATGCAAGCTTCATATTCAGGCTCATTATTTGTACATTTGAATGCCAATCTGGCGGTGAAAGGAAGATGGGTGCCCTGAGGTGTAACAATGATTGCCCCAATTCCATTTCCATAAGCGTCGACAGCACCGTCGAATATTAGTTCCCATTGGGATCCTGGCTCTAGCCCTTCATCTGGTAGCGGTTCGTCGCAATCTTTTATCTTTAGATACATCACATCTTTGTCTGGGAAGTCGATTCTGATTGATTCATTATTGTCAATTGGTTAGCGAGCCAGGTGATTGGCTAAAACACTTCCTTTGACAGCTTTCTGAGCACGATACTCGATGTCGTATTCTGATGACAACATCTGCCAACGGGCAATCCTTCCCGTTAAAGCAGGCTTTTCAAAGACATACTTGATCGGATCCATTTCGGAGATTAAGTAGTGTGAAAAATCATGTATTGGGGAAGACGTTTAGCTGCCTAAGCCAGAGCACATCAAGTTTTCTCGAGCATAGTGTATCGAGTTTCACAATCCGTGAACTTCTTGCTTAAGTAATAAATGGTAGACTCTTTTCTTTTTGTTTCATCTTGTTGGCCGAGTACACGGACCATGGAGTCTTCCAAGACTGTTAAGTAGATGATCAGTGGTCTTCCTTCCACTGGAGGAGACAGAATAAGCGGTTTTATCAGTTATTCTTTGTTGCTGTCAAAAGCTTTTTGTCAATCCTCTATCCATATACAGCTTTGGTTATTTCTGAGTAGTTTGAAAATTGGCGTGCATGTAGCGGTCATGAGGAATATAAATCTTGAGATGTAATTTAAATGTCCCAAAAATCCTTTTACTTGCTTTTCTATTCTGGGTGAAGGCATTTCTTGAATGGCCTTGACTTTGTTGGGATCAACTTCAATTCCTTTTTGGCTGACGATGAATCCCAAGAGCTTTCCTGAACTAACACCGAATGTGCATTTATTGGGATTCAAGCAGACTTTGTATTTTCTCAGATGCTGGAATAACTTTGATAGGTGTTCCACATGTTCTTCTTCTGTTTTAGATTTGGCAATCATGTCATTGACGTACACTTCAATTTCTTTGTGCATCATGTCGTGAAACAGAGTTGTCATAGCCCTTTGATAAGTTGCTCTTGCGTTCTTTAGACCAAACAAAATTACTTTGTAGCAAAAGGTACCCCATGGGGTAATGAATGAAGTTTTCTCCACGTCTCCTGGTGCCATTCTGATTTGATTATAGCCTGAGAATCCATCCATGAAGGAGAAGACTTTGAATTTTCCTGTGCTGTCAACTAGCATGTAAATGTGTGGTAGGGGAAATCATCCTTTGGACTTGCTTTGTTTAAATCCTTGTAGTCTACACACATTCTGACTTTTTCGTCTTTCTTGGGAACTGGTACTATATTGGCTAGCCATTAAGGATATTCTGAGGTGGCAAGGAAACCTGCGTCGATTTAATTCCACACTTCTTCCTTAATTTTGATGGCCATATCTGGGTGAGTCCTTCTCAATTTTTGTTTAACCGGAGGACATTCTGGCTTTAGTGGTAAGTGATATTCCACGATGTTGGTATCTAAACCTGGCATGTCTTGGTAGGACCATGTAAACACATCTGAAAATTCTTTGAGCAGTTCTATCAAGCCTTCTTGGACAGTTGGACTGAGTAGTGCTCCAACCTTAACTTCTTTTCTCTCCTCTTCTGAACCCAAATTGACTATTTCCAATGGTTCCTTGTAGGGTTGAATAGATTTTTCCTCATGTCTGAGTAATCTAGAGATCTCATTCGGAATTTCTTTGTCCTCTTCTTCTTCGGCTTCACATATCGGGAATTCAAAGTTGGGAGAAGACATTGGATCGTATGTTTCAATGGGGTTTAAAACAAATAATCTGCATAACGTGATAATTCTTCTTAGAAAAGACAGAGAAAATGCAAAAGTGTGTGCAGTGTATTTTGAAAAATGCTTATTTTTATTTTGTCTGTTTTAGGATTACCATTTTCTGGAAAAAAAAGGTAAGAAGTGAAAATAGCAATAAATGCGGGAATTCAGAATGACATTATTATTTATGATTTGTCGATTCTTGAAACACAAACCCTATAAAACAAAACTCTTTCGCTCTGGGCGAAGCGAAGAGGGATATTTACAAAAAAGCAATCCCTATAAAACATCTTTTTCACCCCGGCAAAGTGTAAGGTTAAAACAAAGACGAGGAAATTACTTTGAAACATGGATAACATCTTGGATATCAACAACGACCCAGTTGCAACGAACTCCTATATGGATCACAAAGTCTGGTACTTTCCTTCCAGGATTGTCTTTAGTGATAGTACTGATTTCTGGCGGAGTTGGATCAGTTGAATCTTCTTCCCATGCCGAGTTATCGTAAAAGGTCTTTTCTGTTGTTCTTTCATTAGTATTTACATTTTCAGGGGAATCTCCCCATCCAGTGGGCTGGATATCTTCATATCTGATACGATAACTTTCCGGAGTAGTGTACTTTACTAGAAAGTCGTATTTGCCACTTGGTTGTCCCAAAGTATCCCAAGTTTCTGAGGGGATAGATGAATCATCTTCTTCAATGACATTGACCTCGGGAAATGCAAAGTTGATAAATTCTTGTCCTGCGATTCTTGCAACTTCATCAACATGATGTTTGACATCTTCAGGATTTTCCTGGTAAGGTCTCCATGACTCTGGGAGAACAAGTGGATTTTTCTCAAGGTCATTCAGCAGATATGCATTCTCTGGCTGACTTTTATGCCCTGAATCTTCCATGTAAGGCTTCCAAATGGGAAAATCATCCATGGGGTCATATGAGTTGTAATCGAAGTTGTCCCTCATCAGAGTATCTTCTTCCAATGAGTTGGGTGGAGCACGACATCCCTCGGGATCGCAATCTCTGTAGATCATTTTGACATCTGATCTTGGTATATATCTGGGAATTTCCTCCGGAGAGCAAAATGGCACGTATGTTTCTTCCTGAGATATATATCCTTCATCGTTGAAATATAATTTCCATGCTTCATCTGTATCGGAAGAATCATTTTCCTCGATGGTGTGGACTTCTTGAGAAATTGGGTGGAGGAAGCCTCCACTGTGGAAGAAATCTTGAATAGGTCGAGTGGCCTCATCCTTCTTTTAAGTCTTGGTAAGTGCTGGAGAAAAACCGAGACCTTTTCTTGTCTTGTTATCAACAGGAATCATAACTTGTCCCTATCCTTTTATGTCACTGCTTCTCATTATTTGGAGAACGTCTTTGTATGAAGAAATTGACGTTCCTTTTTCTTGATCATTCTTATTGCTCACAGAGAATGCTTGAAATTGAGTTCCAACGACTTCCTATGGCTCTAAATATGAGAATGACGATAGATTGCTTACAATTATGCTTGTTCTTCGCTTACTGTGACCAACTTGTTGTTCTTTTCAAACTACAGCTTTTGGTGAAGTGTTGAAGTGACTGCTCCTGCCCCATGTATCCAAGGTTGTCCCAATAAACATCTGTATTCCGCTCAGATATCCATGACTTGGAAGGTAACTTGGAAAGTGTGGGGTCAATGGTTATGGGAAGATCAACTTTGCCAATAACTGTCTTCTTGGATCCATCAAAAGCTTTGACTATGATCTCACTGCCTCTCATAGGGGTGCCTTGAAAAGATAATCGTACCAGAGTTGACCTTGGCATGACGTTCAAGGATGAACTTGTATCTACGAGTACACTGGCTAAAGCATCATTATGGTAATTGACTGTGATATTGAGTGCCAAGTTATGATCCTTTCCTTCCTCTGGAAGTTCTTCATCACTGAAACCCAAATTGTTGCAGGAAGTGATGTTGGAAATAATGATGTCAAACTGACCCACTGTTACATCTTGTTCTACAAAGGCTTGTTCCAAGACTTTCTGTAGAGCTTCTCTGTGAGCTTCTGAACTGAGCAGGAGAGATAACACGGATATTTGAGAAGGAGTTTGTAATAGTTGATCCACAATGTTGTATTCACTTCTCTGGATGAGTTTTAAAATTTCATAGTTATTTTTCACAGGCTCCGTGTTGCTTGATTGACCAGCTTGCTGGTTAGGAACTTCAGTTTGAGGTTCCATTTCTTTTACAGGTTCTCCAACTCCTCTGTTGAAGATTCGACCACTTTGGGTGACCCGGTTGACATCAACAATGTTGACAATGGACGGCAGTGGAACTTCTTTTCCATCTTCTACTATGGTTGCACCATACTTATATGGAATAACTTTCTCTGTCTCGTATGGCACTGGGCCTGGCAAGTAGATGAACAAAGTGGTTATTTGGGTCTCTTAACTGTCATAAGTAACCTCAATCGGTTCCAGCTCGGGGCTATTGGAAATTTGCCCACTGTCAAAAGGGATTTCCAAGCGCTTTGCCTCATTGAGCAGAGGAATTACGGTGAAAACATCCTCGTTAATTCCATAATTAACAGGCTATCTTTTATTGAAAATTGTGACGGTTCTTTTGTCCAACAGTTCTTGAATCTCACTTTGGACAAGGAGGTAACCATGTCGGCTTCTGCGACATTTTCTGCAAGTTGAGTGATCATGGTGACTTGGACCAAAATAGGCAAGTCTGCACAGGCATTCGTGAATTTTAACCAATTACGTTTCAATGTTTTTAATGTCATGAATTGCATGCTTCTCTAGGCAACCCTGCACATATTGATTGACTAAGAATTTAGGCATAATTGGGTTTCTCTTTGGTCTACTTGATTCTGGAGAGCTGCTCGCACGATGTAGCACCCTTGGCCATTTTCTGAACATATTCAACAGCGTTCATAATTGTGAGGTGGCACACAGCCGTATCCACTCAGTATGCAGTGCATCTTTACCAAATCCGTTTCCAGCAAGCAGATGTCACAACTTTGGTGTCTATCTGGATTTCCATCGGTCATGCTAGCTTGATGTGTGTTTTCATCCTGGTAGATTGGGAGCCACCAATGGTCCAACAGATGTTGAAGAGTTCTTTGTACAAGTGCACAACCTTGATCGTTTTCGGAGCAATCTTTGCAGTTCTGGTAATTATGTGCTGACAGATAATCAAGTCTGACTTGCTTGGCATGTAATTCTACCAAGCTAGTGTTCATTAAACGAATGTCAAAAATCTGGATCATGTTGACCTGGTCATTATCACTTCCATGGTAGTCTTGGATCCATCCTAGATCCATTTGACGCTGGAGGGCTTCTTGTACAAAAGAACATCCTTGATTGTCTTTTGAGCAAATCGGGCAAGCGTTACAGTCGTGCAGCGGAAAATTATGATACTGACTTTGTCTTGAGTGCATTGCTACTAGATTGACATTCATTGCACGGATGTCATGATTTTGAACAATGCCTGGACGTCCATAGACCATATTTATTCCACGAATCCTGTGATCTTGGATCCAGCCTAGATCCATCTGCTCTTGAAGAGCTGCTTGTACAATGATGCACCCTTGATTGTTCTTGGAACAAATGTTGCACTGGTGATAGTTGTGAGATGGCACATGGCCATACCCGTTTTGCCTGCAATGCATTTTTACCAGATTTGTTCCTAGTAGGTGTACATTGTGAATTTGATAACTGCTGCCAGCTCCTTCATCTATCAAGTTTACTGAAGCTTTTTCATGTTGTGGCAACGAGTTTGTTTGAACATTTGGATTCGTATCTTTGAAAGATAAAACTCCATTTTTTACGAGGCAATTTTCAATGCTATGCCCTGGTCCTCCTTGATGATAAGCGCAAGATTGACCAGCTTTGAACCAATAAGGGTGATTGTCCGGCACTGTGAGAGGAGTTCTGGTTTGAACGTGCCCCTTTGCTAGCAAACGTGGAAACAGTTCTGCATATAACAGTGGTATGGGGTCAAATCCCAGCGATCGGGGAACATGATTATTGTTATTGTATTATGGGCGACCCTGCAGAAGAGGCTGTTACTGCCTTTGCTGATACAGTTGTTGATTTGGCTGGCTCTGAGCAATATGTGGTTGATATGCAGGGACCGGTGCTGGGTTAATAACAGGAGATACCATTGCTACCTGTCGAGGTTGGTATCTTCGCCTTTGCTTACCCTGCGAGATATTACTGATATCTTGTTCTTTATTCTTTTGGAAAGCACTCCCATATCTTTTGCTACTACTGGATGGTTCTGAGTCCTTAACGAATCGACCTTCTCAGACTGCTTCCTCAAGGCGTACCCCCTTGTTTACCATCTCGGTAAAGTCACTAGGCGCAGTCGCAACCATTCGGTCATAATAAAATGAGTTTAATGTTTTCAAGAAGATTTTCGTCATTTCTTTCTCCTCAAGAGGATGACAAATCTGGGCAGCAATTTCACGCCATCTTTGAGTGTACTCCTTGAAGGTTTCTTTATCTTTTTGGGACATAGCTCTGAGTTGATCTCTGTCGGGTGCCATATCCGAATTGTACTTGTAATGCTGAACAAAAGCTGCTCCAAGATCTCTGAAGGTACTGATCTTTGTAGGTTTAACCCCATGTACCATTTGACCGCGACACCGGTTAAACTGTCATGAAAGTAGTGTATTCGTAGTTGTTGGTTTTCTGTCTGAGTAGACATTTTACGGGCATACATTACCAAGTGACTTTGAGAGCAAGAGTTACCTTTGTACTTCTCAAAGTCGGGCACCTTAAACTTGTGCGGTATTTTGACGTTAGGGACTAAACAGAGGTCAGCGGCATCTTTGCCAAACAAGTCTTGTCTGCGAATGGCATGCAGTTCTTTTTGCATTTCCAAGAACCATTCTTGGAATTCATTCAATCTTTCGTAAACTTTTTCATCCTTGCCTGGGGTGGTCTGAAGAATTTGTTCCTTTGGGATAGTATGTATCACAGGTTGTGGTATAGACATTACTGCGGTAACTCTTGGTGCTTCGGTGACCTGAAGTTTGTAACCTTCAGGTACATCAGTCTCTGTCGTAGCCCTTGCATCTTCGTTCACCTGAAGTTTGTAACCTTCAGGTCTGGAAGTTCCGGTTATGGCTCCTAAGTCTTCAGTGACCGGTGGTATATATCCCTTAGGTATAAAATTGAAAGGCATGCCCTAGGGAAAACCTTTAGGCATATTGTACTGAGGAAGACTGACAAGAATCTCAAATGTTGGCGTAGACGCAATTTCTGAGATCGCAATCCTTTGAGGTGGTTGATCTTGAGTTGCTGCCAAGGATTCAATCATGTTGTTGAGTCTTTCCAGACTTTCCTTTAGAGTGTTAACTTCCTCTCTTAGCTCTCTATTTTCCTCCTCAAGATCGTCCATTTTCTTTTGCCGATTGGCACGAGTATTGTACGAATGAGACAGTTTGACTCTAAAGTGCGACACATGTGTGAGACTTTATGACAAAGATGTGTAATGCAAGAATGATGAATGATATGCAACGAATGAGAATGATCTTTTTGTTTTGGTTTCAAAAAGAACTTTTAACAATTGTGTTGCAAATATCATACAGCGGTGGAAACTTTTTTATTGAATTCAAAAGATTACAATATCTTATAGAGAAAAGTACATTATTTTACAAAGTGTGGGAAGGAAAACTAGGTATATGAATCCTAAGGAATTTCTGACAAAAGTCCAGATGCTGGCGGCTGACTCTCTTTTCACTTCTTTGATCGGGCCTCCTCAACCGTTGTCGGGTCGATGATCCTTTGCCAGGTGAAAGGAGAGAGTAAACTCTTCCATTCCTCTTGACTTTCTATAGCATGTTGTTCTAGTATTTCAATCAGAGCATCTTTCTCCTTTTGTAACTCTTGAATCTTTGTGCATTCCAAGCTGACAATCTGATACTTGTTTCTCCAAGAGTTCTTTTCACATTGAGTTTTGTTGAAAGCGACCTGCAATTTCTCTGTGTCATTCATGAAGTAGAGGATAGATTCTTTTAAGGGAAATACTTCTTGAATCTTGACGAGGTTAAGGTATTTTTAACTTGATGGCTCTAGTTTGTACCTATTGGAGATAAGGTTCCACGGAGATGCAGTTTGGTTTTCCTATAGACTCTCTTCCTTTCTTATGAACATGATGCCAGGCATGCACAATTTCTTCCTTGAGTTCTTTGTCATTTTCTCCTTCCTTAAAGTAAAGACATTCCAGATGAATGTTGTAAGGTATATCCTTCATCGCGTATCCAAGCTGACGATGAGGTAAAACTGGGTGATAATTGATCCCTCCTTTAGTACCAATGAGGGGCACATTGGGGAAACTTCCATATTTGTCAATGATCTTTATCCCGTCATAGACCCGATTATACCAATCTATGTCAGAGTAAGTGAGAGACATAATATTTTGCGACCATCGCATACCACATTTAAGATCCCAAAAAGCAACACATTTTAGTAAGTGGAAAATGAACCATTTGTAGAGTAACGATACACAACATGTAATTATCCCTCTGTTGTACAAGTTCCTTAAATGCACTGAGTGGTAAGAATCTGCAAGCAAAGTTGGGATTGGGTTCCCAATTAAGAACATCTTGATAGCGTTCATGTCAACGAAATTGTCAATGTTAGGGAAAAGGAATAATCCATAAGTGAGTATAACAAAGTTATCCTCAAAAGCAACTATGTTTCCTATACTGGCAAAGTATAAGGCATTTTCCAATAGAAACCTAGCTGGTAGACCTTGATTTCCTCTCTTGGTGGTCATGTGAGTTTTGATATATGATATTTCCAAAGAGCTGGCTCTTGCAATGATTTGATCTTTAGGAATATCTTCCAGTCAAGAGAATGGATCCTGATCAGTGATGGGTAAATCAACCAAATGAGAGTATTCTTTCAATGTTGGTGTGAGTTGATAATCGAGAAATGTGAAGCAATATTACACTGGATCATAAAACTGAACCAATGTAGATAGGACTCCTTCCACCATGTTGACCTTTAAAAGGGATAAGAGTCCCCCATACTTAGCTCTAAAAGCTTCTGGATTAGTAATCAACCTTCCCAATCTTCTCAGGTCTTCAATTTTTGGATTTCTCAAGGTGTACTCCTGAGTTTTTCTTTAACCAAAATCCATAACGCGGTTTCTGATATTTGTAACACTCCTTTTTTTTTAGTTCTTTTGAAAATTTTAGAAATTTTTTTTTTTGAAAGTTTTTGATGGATGCATGAATGCAACAAACACAAATATATGAAAACATGGGTTTAAGGGTTTATCGTCACGAGCATGAAGCCACGGGTCTACCCATCCCAAAGGTATGTACTAGGGGTTCCTTTTGTACCTGTAGAACAGGTTCTAACAAGGTTCCCAAAATCATTGACCCCTCTTAAGAATATTATCAGCAAACCGACTGACTTATGAGAGCTGTAATATCCCTAAGATGAATCTCATTCGAGTGTAGTATCGCGTATCAACTATTCCCGATAGTCATCCCACTACGTCCTAAAATGGCCGAATGGTTCAATGTTTACTAATCCTCAGTTTCACGGGTGCCCAGTGGAAAACGTAATGTTTTCACGACTTGCTCGCTTAACATCAGTAATTCCAAAAGGGTACCTCTATTGATTTAGTGAACTTTCAAGTTTGCTTGGTCGGGAGTCACTCCCGATAAGCCTTCTTGAGTCTGCCACCTCCTATCTTAAAATATGCTCTCAAGCCCACTGAGGACTTTTTGACTCACCACATGTGTATTAATCACATTCCCAGATAATATTAAATTAACAATTATGGCAAATAAGCATGTAGTATGATGGAAAACAACAAATGATGAGAAAGCAAATAAAACAGCAAAAAAATGCAATGTAAGGCTTAACCCTCTCAGGCTTCTAAGAAGTCAGTCAAGTCCCCAGCAGAGTCGTTATTTTTCTGTAGCTCGGTTTTTGTGTCGCGACCATTACCGCTTTTAGTGCTACTTTCTGATTTCTATATGTATCCTATGAAGCTTAAAAGGAATGGGAAGATATTTTAAACTAACCCTGCGCGCAAGTGTTTTCCTTTATAAATGCAAAGAGATCTGGAATCAGGGGTTGGTTATGCAAGGGTAAGCTATTAACACCCCGGGTATATATAGTAATCTATAGGAACCTTTATTTGCATATGTTTCTACTGTTGAATTGCTTGGTTGCTTAGATCCATTTGCTGTTGATTGGGAAAGATTCTCCTTTGGGAAGGTTGAGGAGATGTTTTTGTTGTTTTTTTGGTTTTCTATTGTTTTTGGGAAGGTACTTGACCTAAGATTTTTTATTAGTGCGCTCACTAAGATTTTGCAATCTTATGCCTACTGTCATACCCCAAATTTTGACCACTAAGATTTCCCATCATTGTGAAAATCATCATCACAATATGGATGAACCATCATGCCTCATCAATCTCCTCAAAGATGGTTGAGCATTCACCACAAACAAGGATTAGGGTTTCAAGCCCTCTCATAGCACTTAGACAAAGGATCAATCAAGAAATGACATGATCTTCAACTTGTCTAGCCTCTCAAACATCCACAAAGGATCAAGAGGACTCCCACATCAAGAATCAAGCAAAAAGTTGCTACCTTCCAAGTGGATTAAGCCTCAAGATCGCCAGTACCACCAAATTAGGGTTTTGGTCGACCAGGGCCTCCAGATGGAAATTTTCCTCTGGGCATGAGCCAATGCTTCAAAGCATAACCCTAGATACTCCATGGGACCTCATGAACCCAATCATCAAGTCAATTTAGCCTCAGGGGATGCATTCATCAAAATCAGGAATTAGGGTTTCTTGACCTAATTCACCCCTAAGTTGACTTTTGGGACAAAACATGAGCCAAGACCTCAAGATATGATTTGAGGGTCTCCAATACACCATATTGATCCATTTGCAACAATGGATTGATCCAAGAAGCTTGATTCACAAGTTTCAATTTCATCTGAACCACAATTAGGGTTTTATTGAAAAAGTCAACTGTATCTTTGACTTTTGACCAGGACATGCTCCCAAACCTTGGGACATGATTCAATACACCCTACGGCCCCTATGGAATCCATATATTAAGTTTGATTTAGGTCAAGGACTTGATTTCATAGAGGATCACACAGTTTAATGTTCATCTGCTAAAAAAGTCAACTGTAAAAAAGTAAAAGTTTGACTTTTTGAATTTTTTGGTCAACCAAGGTTCCTTAACCCTAAAATGATGTTAATGTGTGATTGGAATCATCATTCATCAAGAAAAACCAAAGAAAGTGAGTTAACTTGTAAAAGGGGTAACCATAAAAACTTAGAATTTTTTCTAAGTTATGGAACAAAGTGGCTAGGGTAACAACTTCCAAGGATCATAACTTGAGATCCAAGCAACCATTTTGAATGATCCAAAGATAGATTTGTAGTTCTCATGGCATACTTTAAAAGTGCCAACTACACCTCATTCCAATTCTCCGTGGATTTTTAACTATGGAGTGCTCAAAGTGGGTGCAAACATGGAAATGCATCTTATTTCAACACTTAGACAAAATTCTGTCCAAGACAGATTTTGTTGAAAACACCAAAACTTGGGCCATTTTTTCACATAGTTTTAGGCTGAATCAATTCAAGATGTAAACATCAAAGTTGTTGTGCATGTTGCCTACAATGCAAGGAACTTATTGGCATGAAACAACTCAGCTTGAGCCAAGAATAATGGCTGCTACAACACACCATGGCAAGGCTGTCATGAAAAACCAGTTTTCAAGTTTTCTTGTTTCACACGATTTCTGAGTCAAAGCCAAGGATCACTATGCCAAATTCATCCAATCTGATCACAATGCATCTGATCCAACCAACAAACTTGGACTGAAATGCCAAATGCCTGTCCTTGAGAATTGATGAGTTTTTGGCATATATGCCTTGAATTCAAAGGGAATTAATGCAAATAGTGTACTTTCAAGATTCTGATCACTTGTAGTCAAGATGCCCTAATAAATAACAATTAAAGTGACTGAGGAATGTGGAATCAGTCAAGGCATAGCTGATCTATTTGGGGCAGTTGAGACACCTAGTGCAAGAGGCATTTATGCCAAGCCAAATCCATTTGAATGTGATCAGATCCAGCAGCCATTCACTATTCCTCCAAGAAAAGAATTGATACACTATAAATAGAGGTCCTAACTGATCATTCAAACTACACCAAAGCAGCCTACAACATTGCTTTCTCTCATTCTCTCCTTAAGTGCCAAATTTCTTTGTTTTTGAGTAAGTGCTATCGGGTTTTGAGTTGCAGAGCCAAGCAACTCAAAACATCACTTCTAACACATCACATATGATGTATAGAAGTTGTCCAAACACCTAAACCACTTCTGAAACACCTGAATCAAAATCTCAATCTTCAACCTAGCCATTATACAGTTGGGATACCATGATCTGATCGAAGGGAAAAATCATATTTATATTAATTATTTAATATAGTTGATATTTTTGTAAATAAATTCATTTTTAATTGTTTTAAACACTTTTAAAGGTGGATTTTTATCTTGAAAATCAAAACCAAATGAATTTTAATTCATCTTGTGATTAAAACATCATTTTTCAAATCTTAACCAAAAATCACAAGTTGTTTATTCAAGCTTATTTGGTATTTTATCATTATTTATTGATTTTCTTTAAGAATTTACCTTTAAAAAATGATAAAATTAGGGTTTCTTTGATTTTCACCCTCACAAATCTTTTTCAAACACTTTTGGGCCTCTAATAGAGTGTAAGACCCAACCCTTGTTGTACATAAACCATTTTAGGCCTCACATATTGTATAAGTCCCTCTGTACATTTTCAAAAGTTCGACGCGATCGTCGTCTTTTTTAAAATAAACTTTGGGCACCTCCTTGAGTTGTAAGCCCCATCACTTGTACAAAAACACTTATGGGCCTCTAATAGAGTGTAAGACTCAACCCCCTTTTGAAAACCAAAATGATTTGGGCCTCGGTCATCGTATAAGACCCACTGTGTTTTCAAACCTCGGCGCGATCGCCATTTTTCAAATAAATAATCATCTGGGTCTCTCCTCGAGCTATAAGTCCCATTCCATTTCTTAAAAAATCATTTAGGCCTCTTGATAGAGTGTAAGACCCAACCCCTTTGTAAATAATACCTTTTGGGCCTCACACATTGTATAAGTCCCTTTGTATATTTTCAAACGTTCGGCGAGATCGTCGCCTTTTCAACAAAATCAACTGGGCTTCTCCTTGAGCTATAAGACCCATCTTTATTCATTTTCAAACTCTTTGGGCCTCTAATAGAGTGTACAACTCAATCCCCTCTTAACAAAAACTTTTTGGGCCTCGGTCGTTGTATAAGTCCCGATACAAAACAACAGTGCCATCACTGTTAAAATTTGGGCCTCTCCCTGAGCTGTAAGCCCCGATCTCTGTTCAAAATACTTTCTCCATTGATTTTGAATCCAAATGAATGGCTGCTATCAAAACTTTCTTTAATTTCTTTGTTGAACAACTAACAAAACAACATGGAAGCTCTACAACGGGTAAGTGTTTATCAGCTTTCTTTTATATGCTTTCATATACATAACTGTATTGTGGGAAGCTGCGCATGGTTAGTCTTCTTTAATATCCGTTTAAATACTCGTCATATATCAACTGTATATATACTAGTATAGTTATTTAGAGTTTTCCCCGGCAACTACGTCTAGAACTAGGTAAAGCCCTGTTGGTTACTCTTTGAATACAAACAAAACTAGATCCCCATAGGATTTCCAGATACAGTCTTCCCTTCTCTTGGGGTTAATCAATATGGAACAAAGATAAAGGCAGTATTCTCGGTGAACCTTTTCTCAGACTGTCACCCCTAAAAATTGTCAAAGAAATTCTACTCCCCAGAGTTGATCTATTCTCCGTGAATAGCATCTCTTGAGTTTATTCCAAATACTAGAACTTTCCTAGAATGATCTCTTCTCTGTGAATTGCATTTCTTGAACTTCTCTTAGTTTGGGGACCCACAGGCTTCCTAAAAGCATCCCCGCCTCCTCTTGGGCTTTGTACAAGGACCCTTCGGCTTCTTAGAAGTTCTCATGCCTTCTCTTGGGCTTAATACAAGGACCCTAACGACCTCTTAAAGGTATAAGACAGAACTTAGTCATCCTTTGCTAGAGCAGTCTTTCCAGTGTCAAACCACAAGCCACTTTAGGGTTGATTCTCATCCCTTAAGGCCCTTGCCCTCTTTTGGGCATCCTACAAAAGATAAAACTCTTCAACACCAGTAGACTTGGACAGTCTAAAACCCCTTTGAGTCTCAAAGACATTCTCAAGTTCCTTTCAAACATAGGACAAACACCGATTACTCTTGATAAATCTCCAGCAGAAACCCGGTCTCTCTCGTGAGAGGTCCCCACCCTTGGGGCTGCCTATGGATCTAATCCTCAGCAGTAAGATAGCCTCCTCATAGGCTTTGTATAAAGATATTTCCTCAACACAGTCAGTCTCCTCTTGGGCTTTGTACAATGATCCTCCCCCAGCGGAGCTAACCTTTTCAGACTCTCTTGTTGAGTCAATCACTTTTCAGACTCTCTTGTTGAGTCAATCACTTCTCAGACTCTCTTGTTGAGTCAATCATTTTTCATACTCTTTTGTTGAGTCCATCACTTTTCAAGACTCTCTTGTTGAGTCAATCTCCTTTTAGTCTCAATCTCGGGCTTCGTACAAGATAGCAAATCACTCTTTTGTTGAGTATAAAAGACTCTCTTGTTGGGTCAATCATCTTTGCAAGACTCTCTTGTTGAGTCAATTCCTTTAGCCTCCATCGTGGGCTTTGTACAAGACATATAAAAGCACTCTCTTGTTGAGACAAACTCATTTCAGCCTCCATTTTGGGCTTTGTACAAGACACATATAAACCTCCCCAACGGAGTCAAAAATCCCTTTTAGCCTCAATCTTGGGCTTTGTACAAGACAGAAAGAACATTTTCCCCGGAAAAGTCAAACTATTAGCCTCCTCTTAGGCTTTATATAATGATATCCCCAAAGAGTCAGTCTCTGTTTTGCCTCAATCTTGGGCCTAATACAAGACATATACACTCTCTTGTTGAGTCGGTCTTATCTAGCCTCCTCTTCGACTTCGTATAAAGAAATCCCTAGCTGAGTCAATCAACCTTTTAGCATCAAACTTGTTCTTTGATCAAAGCACATAAACATCAACAGTTCCTCTTTAGAGATGACAAATTCTCTCTCAGTCAGACCTTTTAGCTTCAATCTTGGGCTTTGAACAAGACACAAATAAACCTGTTTAGCTTCAATATTGGGCTTTGAACAAGACACCAAAACATCATTTTGCTCCCTTAGAATAGGAGGAACTACGATTGCTCTGATTTCCCTGTTTCATTAAACGGGAATACATAGGCATAAGATTGTGAAATCTTAGCGAGCATACTAATCAAAAACTCTAGGTCCAGTACCTTCACACCAATCAAAACTGAGGTCCGATACCTCACTAAAATCACCAAAAACTCTTACTCTCCCTGTCATATTTCCCAAGAAACTTTACCAACCCATTAACAGATAAACACCATCACTTACAAAGCAAAACCTAAAGTTAATATCCTGTGGATAACCACATATAGGATGGGTAATTGACAACTCCCCATTGTATAACCTGACCCCGGACCCCCAATCTCTTTAAGCGTTTGTCGTGTTAGACATTCACGTGCAAGGTTAGTTTTAGATACCTTCCCTTTCCCTTCTAGCTTCATGGGATAAATAAGAAATCAGAAAGTAACACCCCTTTCTCCTCGAGGAGGAAAACCCAACTCCAGCGATAAGGTGGTCGCGTCACCGACAAAAATCGCTCGCTATAGAAAAATGGCGACTCTGCTGAGGAGTCCTTAGAATGATCTTTGGGGCATCGTCCCCATTTTCCACAGAAAAATGGCTACTCTGCTGGGGAAGTCATTGACTGTTAGGATCATAGGACTAGAGGTCTAGGATGTTAGGACAAATATATATACTGCTTTTCCTAATTGACATCCGTGTTTATTTTTTCTACTAATGGGAGTGCGTGTGATGCCGCATCTGGAAAGATTGAGTATACACCTAAGATAAGTGATGGCACTAGACGGGTAATCTTACAGGGAGTGACTCCCAAATAAGAGGTCCCGGTCGACCATCGAATCAGTGGAGATGCCCTTTGCGGATTCAATGCCTATACGACTTCGGTTGTTGAAATCAGATTGTTCGATTGGGTTATTTGAGAAGCTGAGGATTTTAGTAGACTGAAACCTTGTCACTATTTTGTAGTGCGGAAGCTATCGGAAATAGTTGTCACGCGATACTACCCTCATTTGAGATTACTCTAAGATACTGTAGCTAGCTCGGGTGATTCCAGCCTGCTATTGTTATCCCAAGAGGGGTCGGTGATTTTGAGGAAAGGTACAAAAAATCACCAGTATAAACCTTTAGGGATGGGTAGAGCCTTGACTTCATGACACCGAACCTTTGACCCCATGTTTTTTCTATGTTTTTGTGTGTTGCATTCATGCATTCATTTCCTCTAAAAAACTCTTAAACAAAGAAAATTTCTCTTCTAGTCTCTCTTTTTCAAATTAAACTAAGATAATGATTGCAAATGTCAGAGAGAAAGATTGTGTTATGGATTTCGGTAGAAGGAAGACTCACAAGTACACCTTCAAGGTTCCAAAACTAGAGGATTTAAGAGGATTGGCGAGGATGATCACCAACCCTGATGCTTTTAGAGCTAAGTATGGAGGACTGTTGTCTCTGTTAAGGGTCCATATAATTGAAGGAATCCTGTCCATACTCATTCAATTCTACGATCCGGTTTATCACTGCTTCACATTAAGGAATTATCAGCTAGCACCAACATTGGAGGAGTACTCTAACCTGACTGATTACCCATTACTGACCAAGCTCCCTTTTCTGGACTGGAAGAAATTCCAAAGGATCAAACCATTGCAAGAGCAATTTATTTGGACGAGTCTGAAGTCAGGACTCACATGACCACTAAGGGCGGAATCCAAGGTTTACCATCCCAGTTTTTGATAAAGAAAGCCTTGTACTTTGCTAGTATAGGGAACGTGGCCGCTTTCGAGAGCATCTTTGTTTTGCTCACCTACAGGTTATTTCTGTTTCCCAACATTGATAACTTCGTAGATATCAATGCCATTAAGATATTTTTGATTGGAAACCCTGTTCCGACCTTGCTCGCAGATGCTTATCATTCTATACACTTAAGGAATTTATACAGCGGAGGAATGATCACCTGCTGTGTACCCCTACTATACAAATGGTTCACTTCCCATTTACCCAAGTTTACTGCATTTTGGGATCCTAAGAATACTTTACGTTGGTCGCAGAGAATCATGTCTCTTACCAACTCTGACATCGATTGGTACAATCGAATCTATGACGGTATCAAAATCATTAACCGTTGTGGCAACTTCCCTAATGTACCCCTCATAGGAATTAAAGGAGGAATCAACTATCATCCAATTTTAGTTCGTCGTCAATTCGGATACCCGAGGAGGCATATCCCGCGTAATGCTCATTTGGAAGGTCTTTTCTTCAAGGAAGGAGAAAACGACAGGGCACTAAAGACAGAAATAGTGCATGCCTGGAAACATGTTCACAGGAAAGGAAGAGAGTCTCTAAGGAAACCAGATTGTATCTCTGTGGAACCTTATCTCCACTAGGTACAAACTAGGGCTCTCAAACTGAGGATGCCATACCCTCGTCACGAAGTTCTTCCGTTAAAGGAATATGTCCTTTACTTTATGTCTGATACGGAAAAGCTTCAGGTTACTCTCAACAAAGTTTCATATTCTCAATGTGGAGTGTAAGAAAGTATAGCAACTGTTAAAAGATAAAGATGCTCTGATTGAGATTTTAGAGCAATATGCTGTAGAAAATCAAGAAGACCAAAGGAATTTGCTCGCTCCTTTCACTTGGCAAAGGAATGACAACCCGACAACGGCTCAAGAGCCCCGGTCAAAGAAAAGGAAAATACCAGAACCAACACCTGAGCCCTCCTCAGAAAGGACTCAGGATCCATTAGCTTAGACATTCCCTTTTACAATACTTTGTAAATTACTGTATTTTCATTTCTGCAAACTTTGAATTCAATAAAACGGGGTTTCCCCACTGTTTGATATTTGCAATCCAATTGTCAAAGTTTCTTTTGATTATTTAACAAAAAAATTAATTAATATTAATCATTGCATATCATTCATCATTCTCACGCAACACATTCTTCTTCCCTATGAATCTCACGTTTGTGTCTCGATTCTAGAGTCAAACTGTCTCATTCGTACAATACTCGGGCCAGTCAACAAAAGATAATAGATAATCTCGAGGAAGAGAACAGAGAGTTGAGAGAAGAACTCGACACTCTGAAAGAGGATTTGAGAAAGCTTCACAATGATATGCCATCTCTGGCAGCAACCCAGATACAACAACAACGGACTGTGATCTCAGAGATCACATCGACGCCTATAGTGGAAAAGTATGATCCTCGGTATAACATGCCAAAGGATCGTCCCTGGGGCATGCCACTTAACTATATCCCAGAAGGATATATTCCACCGATCACGGAAGATCCTGAAACTACAACAGGAGCCGCTGGGCCTGAAGGTTACAAACTTCGGGAAAGCGAAGATGCCAGGGGCATGACAGCAAATCCTGAAGGTTACAAACTTCGGGAGGCACCAAGAGTCACTGCCGTAATGACTATACCACCACCCGTGGTACACACTGTCCCAGAAGGACAGATTTCCCAAATACCGTCTGGTGGAAACGAAAGTATGTTCGACAGAATGAATGAGTTCCAGGAATAGTTCCCGGAGATGCAGAAGGAACTGTAAGCCATTCGCGGTCAGGATCTATTTGGAAAGGACGCCGCAGACCTTTGTTTGGTCCCCAATGTGAAAGTTCTGCTCAAATTCAAGGTGCCCGAATTTGAAAAGTACAAGGGTAACTCTTGCCCTCAAAGTCACTTGGTGATGTACGCTCGGAGGATGTCAACTCAGACAGAAAACCAACAACTACTTATCCATTACTTCCAGGATAGTTTAACCAGTGCCGCACTCAAATGGTACATGGGTTTAAACTGCACTAAGATCGTCACTTTTAGAGATCTTGGCGCTGCCTTTGTTCAACAATATAAGTATAACCTGGACATGGCACCGGACAGAGATCAACTCAGAGCCATGTCGCAGAAGGACAAGGAAACGTTCAAGGAATATGCTAAGAGATGGCGTGAAATTGCCGCTCAAATTTGTCCACCTCTTGAGGTAAAAGAGATGACAAAGATCTTCTTGAAAACCTTGAGCTCATTTTACTACGAATGGTCGCCAATGCGCCCAGTGACTTCACCGAGATGGTGGACATGGGAGTTCGTCTTGAGGAAGCTGTCCGAGAAGGACATTTAGTTAAAGACGTCGGACCATCAAGCAGTACCAAAAGATACGGTAGTGCTTTCCCTAAGAAAAAAGAGCAAGATATTGGCAATATCTCTCTCGAAAAGCAAAGGCGACGGTACCAACCAATAGCAGCTGTAACTCCTGCTATCAGCCCCGCGCCTGTTCCAATGTATCAACCTCAGGTTGCTCAGAGCCAACCGAATCAACAACAATATCAGCAAAGGACACAATAGCCTCTTCAGCAGGCTCGTCCTCAATACAACAACAACCGTACAACGCGACCACCAGGGTTCGACGCTATACCAATGTTGTACACAAAATTATTTCTGTTATTACAGGTCAAGGGGCACGTCTAAACCAGGTCTCCTCTTATAGTACCAGAAAACCCGCCTTTTTGGTTCAAAGCGGATCAGGCTTGTCCTTACCATCAAGGAGGACCAGGGCATAACATAGAAAACTGTCTCAGTTTCAAATCCGATGTACAAAAGCTTGTCAGGAGCGGGGTCTTATCCTTCAAGGATACAAATCCAAATGTTCAGACGAACCCGTTGCCTCAAAATGAGAAGGCTGCAGTAAATTTGATAGAGGGGGAGTCTAACCACAACTATCAAATTCATGATGTACTCTTATTGAGGGCTAACATGGTCAAGATGCATTGCAGACAAAGTGGATACGGTCATATACCACCTCATAATTATCACCAGTGTGATATCTGCTCTAAAGACAATCAAGGATGTTCTGTGGTGCAATCAGCTCTACAGGTACAGTTGGATCTCGGTTGGATCCAGGATCACCGAATTCGTGGGGTCAACATGACTTATACGAATTCCGACATCATTCAAAACCACGACATCCATGCAATGAATGTCAACTTGGTGGCAGTGCACTCAAGGCAAAGCCAACATCATGATCTGCCACAACACAATTATGATTCCTGTCTGATTTGCTCGATAAATAATCAGGAATGCTCTTTTGTACAAGAGGCCCTCCAGCGTCAAATGGATCTTGGATGGATTCAGGATTACCGCGATAGAAATCAGTATCAAGTGAATATGATTCAAATCTTTGATATTCACTTGATGAATACCAGCTTGGTGGAGTTACATGCTAAGCAGGTCCAGCTCGGTTTTCTGACTTTGCATAATTATCAGAACTGTAAGGGATGTCATGAGAACGACTAAGGATGTGCTCTCGTTCAAAGAACTTTGCAACACTTGTTAAACCACTGGTGGCTTCCGATCTATCTAGATGAAGACACACAACAAATCAACATGAATAACGGAAACCCTGCTAGGCATCAAAGTCAAGATGTTCGATCAATGGAAACAGATCTAGTGAGGTTACACTGCATACAGAGCGGACGTGGCCGGGTGCCACCACACAACTATGAATGCTGTAGAGTTTGCTCTAAAGATAATCAAGGATGTTACCTCGTGCGAGCAGCCCTTCAAAGTCAGTTGGACCACAAAGAGATTCGACCTTGTCCAAGTTTTGGGTCAATCAACTTGATGCCGGACTTTTTCGTTGATCAAATCAAAGACGTCGTCATAATCTCTGATCATAAGAGGACCAAAGATGTTTGTACCATAATCCCTTTACTCCATGAATCAAGAAATCCTCTTGATAATGGAAAGGTTCTCAACCTTGAACCAATTGAGGCCGGCTATGATGGTCAGAAAAATCAAAAGGCTTCTGCAGTTATCTATTTACCGGGACCATTGTCGTATGAATCAACTAAGGTTGTCCCTTACAAATACGGTGCAACAACAATTGAGAATGGAAAGGAAATTCCATCACCATTCGTCGTGAATATTGCAGACATCAGTCGAGTAACACGGAGTGGTCGAATCTTTAACCGAGGAGTTGGAGAACCTACCAGAGGAAAGGAACCTCAAACGGAAGTTCCTGATCAACCAGTCGGTCAGTCCAGTGGTCCCGACCTTTCAAAGAACAACAATGAGATGCTGAAGGTCATCTAGAAGAGTGAAAGCAACATTGTTGATCAGCTGTTACAGACTCCTTCAAAAATCTTTGTATTATCTCTTTTACTCAGTTCCGAGGCTCACAGGGAAGCTCTGCAGAAAGTCTTAGAGCAAGCCTTTATGGAACAAGATGTAATAATAAGACAATTCGATAGCATCATTTCCAACATCACTTCCTGCAACAACTTGGGGTTTAGTGATGAGGAATTGTTGGAAGAAGGCAAAAGTCACAACATGGCGCTCAATATTACAGTCAACTGCCAGGACGATGCTTTAGGCAGCGTACTGGTAGACATCAGATCAGCTCTGAATGTTATGCCAAAGCCCACATTAATGCGGCTATCATTCAAAGGATCCCCGATGAGGGGCAGTGAGGTCATCGTCAAAGCATTTGACGGATCCCAGAAAGCAGTTATTGGCGAAGTCGACCTTCTCATAACTATCGGTCCTCACACTTTCCTGGTCACTTTCCAGGTCATGGATGTCCGGGCAGCATACAACTGTTTATTAGGAAGACCTTGGATACACCAGGCTGGGGTAGTCACTTCGACACTTCACCGGAAGCTGAAGTACGTCAAGAATGACCAACTAGTCATAGTCTGTGGAGAGCAAGCCTTGATCGTGAGTAACTTATCGTCATCCACTTGTGTAGAACCAGAGGAGGTTGTAGGAACCCAGTTCCAAGCACTTTCGGTGAGCGATAACAACCAATCAGAAAAAGGAACTTCAATTTCCTCGTACAAAGATGTTATCGAAGTGATCAAAGGTAACAATGCCAAAGGATGGGGACAACTTGTCATTCCTACTGATAACAAAACAAAGAAGGGTCTTGGTTTTTCTTCAATCTGTACCCAGACTGCTACTAATGATGAAAGTTTTCATCCCATTCAGGATTTCTTCCACAGTGGAGGTTTCCTTCACCTAGTGCCTCAAGAAGTGCATACCATCAACGAGGGTGATTCCTCCGATACAGATGAAGAGTGGAAGTCCTATCTCAACGAGGACGGTTATATGTCTCAGGAAGAGGTGCCTACACCATTTTGCTATCCCGCACAGTGTCCGAGATTTATACCAAGGTCAGATGTCAAAATGATATACGGAGATTATGATATTGAAGGATGTCGTGCTCCACCAAACTCATTATAAGAGGACACTCTAATGAAAGACAACTTTGATCATGACTATTATGGCCCAATGGATGGCCTGCCTATCTGGCAGCCGTACCCAGGAAACTCGGGGCAAGAAAATCAACCGAACGATAAATATCAGCTGAACATCATTGAAAAGAATACCTGCATCCCCACCACTTCATGGGATCATTACTCAGGGCATTCAGAAGATATCCAGTATGACGATGAATTTGCAAAGCTTGCAGGACTAGAATTCATCAACTATGCTTTTCCCGAGGTCAACGTCATCGAGAGAGATGACTCCTCCAGCTCCACAGAAGTGTGGGACACCTTAGGACAACCGAGTGGCAAGTTTGACTACTTGGTCAAGTACACCGCTCCCGAAAGCTCTCGTATCAGGCTCGAAGACATCTAGCCAATTGGATGGGGAGATCCACCTGAGAGTGCAAACACTGTGCAAGATATAACAAAAGAATTCATCTACGACAATTCTGCCTGGGAAACAGACTCCAACGATCCTGCTCCACCAGAAATCAGCGTTATTTGTGAAGACAAACCAAGAAGGAAGGTACCAGACTTTGTGATTCACTGAGGAGTTCGTCTCCAATGGGTTGTTGTTGATGTTCCGAAAATCATTCATAAGTATAAGTAATTGTCGTCTTTATCTTAACCTTTCACCCTGCCCAGGTGAAACGAATGTTTTGATAGGTGAAATTCTGGTACATGTACAGAATTTAGATGTCCTATAACATGTCATTCGACATCTGGTCTGACATGAACACACATGGCAAGGTATATAACATAAGCACGGTACTGGAAAGATAAAAACAAAACACACAGAATTGTTAACCCAGTTCGGTCTAACACACCTACTCTGGGGGCTACCAAGTATCAATTCAAAGCTAAACTCCCCATTTACAGCTTATCACTTAATCACTACCCAATGACCCTTCTACCTAGATCCTCTCTAGATATGAGAAACTCTTCTCACTCCCAATCATCACGATGATGTCTAGCAGTCAACACTCTGCCACTGCATCAACGACTCTTTACCTATACAACAATTCAACAAGGAAAACACACTTCCAAGACATAACTTAGAGTTACTTAAAAGCTTCCTCCAAGAACAATACTCCTCTTGCTTAACAGCTTCGAGGATCACACTAACAAACTGTCCAACTCACATGTCGAGTGGTACAGGAACCAACCCTAATAATAGAACTTTTACATCTTTGGTTCAGTTGCAATTCTAGGTTACAATGCATCTATACATAACCTATTCCCAACTGGATTTTGGGCCTTCAAAAACGCAGTAAATAAGCTGCTACAAATCAGCAGAAACTTCTGCTACATAATAGGTCTTCAATCTTTAACTTCCTAAAATATCTCCATATTTAGAAAGTGTATATTCTTCAATATTCTTCTCAATTTCAAATTTGAATCTTCAAACCTTTTAATTCAGCGCCACATAGAATTTGCATATTATTCCCTGAATATTCTGCATCTGTTAAGACATAACAGAATCTTTAATTTACTTCAGCTCTGGTGCGATGTCGAATGGACCTTCATGGGACATCCTAATACGACATGTTGTTCCAGATGTTGAAACCACTTCAACTCAACATGTTCCATTGCACAATATGACTTCTTGCTCAACCTGTTCTTCTTTAGCAAGATAAAATATCCTATCTAACATATTGCTGCTATTATTTGTTTTACAAAATTAATGCCAACCTTAAAAATTAAAGAACTAACATTCTCCCCCTTTGGCAAATTTTGGCTAAAACAAATATATAAACATTAACACTCAGATTACAGCAGCAATTACAACCCTATACTACTGTCAGTAGTCATCAGCAACTACTGAACCTAACAGTAACCATCAGTAGCTACTGTGTACAGCAACCATGGAGAATCATCTTCTTGGGAAGTCTTGAATGATGTTAGGACATCATGTTTGACAGCTCTTTCTAGCATACTCTATGAGCTCCATAACATCACCTCTGAGCACCACAACACAACAACTTCAGGCAGCACATTAGGACCTAAGAAGTAGAAAGTCCTGAAGTCATTTGGTGCACATGAGGAAGAAGATATCTGACACTCCCCCTCAATATAACACATTTCTTTTTCCTTCTAGGACAGACCCAGAACAAATGTAGAAGACTCCTCCAGAAAAGAAACGTCTGTCTTGACATAAAAACCAATGGTGGCATAAGAGATTTCTGCACACCTTATTTGATCAGACGCCCCTAGTCGACCTGTGGCATAAGATGAAACTTAAGAAGTGCCAATCTACCAACCCAGGTAACTCAGAACACAAGTCACAACTGTGTTCATAACTCAGGACACAAGTCACAAAGACTCAACACCAACTTAAGGATAGGACACCCTCTTCGACATCTCTGAAACACATCTCGAACTACAGACTCCAGACATAGCATCTGCGCAAATGACTTAGCAAACCCTTTCTCACCCTTTTTAGCTAAAAATTGGCAAAGAAAGCCCTCACAGAACCAGACCCAAGTAGTGCTCACCCAAAAACGAACAAACGCCATAAGACTTATGAAACAAGAACACTCACTGGCTGAAGGAGAAAAGAATAACCCCTATAAATAGCTGACCAGTTACTTTGGAATTAACGAGATTTGAATATGTCAAAGTTCTTGGTCAAAGAAACGCTATTTTAGGTACTAAAAACTCCATTCAAATTCAATGTCTACTGTCCAAAACAGTCTTGACCGCCTTTATTGCTTCTCAATTGATTCTTACCATAAATTGAGCCAATAACGTTCCATGCATAGGCAAAGACACGTGTTTCACCTTATCCTTACACCACCGTCTAGAGTAATTCCTTGTTTGGCTCAAGAAAAACATGTCCTGTACCATGTTCCGACATCTTATCAGACAATGTCTGCTTGCTCACAACATTATCAACCCAAGACTCCACAGAAAATTATACATTCCAAAACACAAGCACATTTTCTTTTCTGTTGGATTCTGAGACGACTTCTATCGATCAGCGCAACTCACATTCCCTTCTAGATTCCTTCAGAACAGCAGAGAAAAATAAATTCACCCAGATACAACAATTCTGCTCTTCAGACTCCTCCTGCATAAGCACTAGCTTCACGTAGCTAGGATAGCACACCAGCCTTAGGAACACCCACCACACTCAGTAGTACATGTCCCATCATGTTGTTTGACATCACTCTGCACAAACTTGGACAACACGCAAGCTTCACACAAATCTGCACCCTTGCAGTAATAGACCATAGACAACAACCTTAACTCCCCCTGACATGAACAACCAATGCTCCTTATGAAGATGAACACTTGACACCAGATGATAGCACAATGATATTGCCACATTCTCGACATTAAGAACTGCCACTTATTGTATTTGTTGAGCCTAATCTCACCATGTTTATTTCAGATACATGGTCTGCCAAGTCCAATATAAAAGCCCATTTGATTTGGAATTTCTCACATATTCCATAACAAATGTCTTTAGATTACTTGCAACATAAGATGAGGACTGCCACCACCTTTTGCTTGTATTAGAAGAAACCTCCTCATCTTCAGCCATTCTGATCAGATCACACCACTGACAACAACCTTCTGTCCTTACATTCACAAGCATCTAATGAAGTCTTCATCATGAAAGTAGTCATGTATTGCCAGAACAAACTACTTAACATCAAGATCAGAATATGCCCATTCTAATCCACATTATGTCAGAACTGCCACTTCAGACAATAATGCTGCTTCTTCCAACTCCACAAGCACAATCCCAGACCTTCATCCAGGATACACAACAAACAATGATGTTGTAACATTATATAGGACATCAGCATTAGATAAAAGATCACACCTTCTGCATTTTATTCAGGTAATCACAACCACCTGATCACAACAGAGAGAAATAAACTCTCACACAATTCAGAAATCTGAATTGCATCCACACATCAGATAACTACCAGGCTCCCAGCAAGGTCTTTACCATCAGTTACATACACGCCCCCATCAGACTCATACCTAGCTCCCGACAAGGTATTTGTTATCCAAGAAAGATTCACAGACAAACAGCAGATGATGTTCACTTCTTCATTCACACACTTCTGATACAGTCAGCTGATAAGGCTACCTCAGGTTGTCATCAATCACAGCCACTCAGAAAAAATAAATTCCTGAACCATAATATCCAGATTGCAGACTTGCATAATACTCTAGACAAATACTTAGTCTCCCGTTAAAGTATTTACCCTCATGCATAACATCAATAATACTAAGTCTCCCGTCAAAGTATCTACTACTAGTAAGAACAGGATTACCTTCTCACACAAGGTATGACAATTTGTTTGACATCTTCTTCTGCACACGTCTGACAACTTCTGATTCTTCTTTATGACAAATTGTCATGACATTTATTCACAAGCAAAACAACCTTGGCTGAACAAGCAACAACCACCAGAATTGATGTTCCAACATCAATCTCAGTCACACATCTTCATAGAGCTTTTCTGAAGATATCATCTATAGTAAAGCTCTAGCAGGGGAACACACGAGGATCAACCATCAGTAGTTGATCAAGCTTCCAGGTCATATCACAAACACATTCAGCAGCAGGAACATCTCAAGAGTCTTCTCCTTAAATCACAGCATCTTGTCTGACTTTGAGATGTTGGATGTCTTCAACATTCCACAACCAATCTGCCTCTTCTAATCCTTCAGCCAAACTCATCCCAGACAAGTTGGATGATACTCCAAGCACATAGTCACTAATCAACCCCACCGGTTGATTCAACTCCACAGTGCTTAACCCTTGAAAGTTCTCCACTACACCAGAACAAGAGTTCCATGCTCTCATAGACTTGATAAATGTCATCAAGTTTGAGTAAACAACCTTCATCCTGAATCAGAGAAACAACATCCAGACAGCTTGAGGAAATAAATTCTTAATACAATGATGTCAAGACATGCCTTCAAAGTCTTCCAAAACATCAGGTACTCTCCCTCAGAATCTACCAAGAGCACTTCAGAGAATCATACATTCTCCCCTTTAATAGCAGCACAGACTGTGATTGGATCATATCAATCCTTAAGCACACACAGTCAATACTTATCCAGCTTCACAAGATCATTCAGATAATGCTTCCAAATAACAAAGAAAAATCATGACTTTTTGATCTTTGACCTTCATGTCCAAGACGTCTGCTAGAGATAATACTTCTTGAATCTCAGGTTCTCCACTCCTGCAGCAAGGACCAGAAATAAACTAACCTCAGGAGTAAATATCATGTTGATCACACCTTGACCAACTCACACATCTAAGATAAGTTCTAGGGCCAGAAACTTCTTAGACATATCACCCAGATGCCTCCTCTTCTAGATCAGGAGTAGGTTCTAAACCCATGTGATCAAACCACATTAGTTTAGCACCCAGAGCATCTGCTATGCCATTCCTTTAGACCACAGAATTCTGCACAATTCTGACGTGATGTTCTAACACAAGATATGACATCATCCCAAGGAACACCTCAAAAAAATCAAAGACAGGAGATTAGCCTTTTTAGGAAAAGAAGCAAAAGTAAATTACTTCTCACTATCTTCAGATCTCTTCCTTACAACTTCACTTATCAATTCCTTTATGAGTGGACTTGAACAAAGTAAGTTGAAGCAGTCTTGCATATATCCCATCACCATAGGATATACATTCAGAGAAGAGCAACCTTCTCAGTTACAACCTCAGGAGTTTTCAGATAGATACGCAGCGGATCAAAATGCAAACTCGTCAAAACCTTCAGGTGTCACATATCAGCCCTAACATCATAATCCAGGTGACACCACAATACCACAGGTTTAAGAATAAATCAAACCTAACATAACCACAACACAACAGCTTTTCAACCAAAACTCCAAGCCTTCAACACATGCCACTGACTGTCACGAACAGTCCATCCTCCACTTCTAGGGACCATTCTCACAACTATATGAACTTCTCCAAGTCCAAACAACTTTTCAGTAGAAAGCTTCTACCTTGACCATGAACCAGAAAGTATCTTCCCTTGGATCTCATCCAGATACAGAACAGAATGACCTGCTCTGATACCAATTGAAATTCTGGTACATGTGCAGAATTCAGATGTCCTATAACATGTCATTCGACATCTGGTCTGACATGAACACACATGGCAAGGTATATAACAATAAGAACGGTACTGGAAAGATAAAAACAAAGCACACAGAATTGTTAACCCAGTTCGGTCTAACACACCTACTCTGGGGCTACCAAGCCAGGGGTGAAGTCCACTATCAGCAGTATCAATTCAAAGCTAAACTCCCCGTTTACAGCTTATCACTTAATCACTACCCAATGACCCTTCTATCTAGATCCTCTCTATATATGAGAAACTCTTCTCACTCCCAATCATCGCAATGATGTCTAGCAGTCAACACTCTGCCACTGCATCAACGGCTCTTTACCTATACAACAACTCAACAAGGAAAACACACTTCCAAGACACAACTTAGAGTTACTTAAAAGCTTCCTCCAAAAACAATACTCCTCTTGCTTAACAGCTTCGAGGATCACACTAACAAACTGTCCAACTCACATGTCGAGTGGTACAGGAACCAACCCTAATAATAGAACTTTTACATCTTTGGTTCAGTTGCAATTCTAGGTTACAATGCATCTATATATAACCTATTCCCAACTGGATTTTGGGCCTTCAAAAACGCAGCAAATAAGCTACTACAAATCAGCAGAAACTTCTGCTACATAATAGGTCTTCAATCTTTAACTTCCTAAAATATCTCTATATTTAGAAAGTGTATATTCTTCAATATTCTTCTCAATTTCAAATTTGAATCTTCAGACCTTTTAATTCAGCGCCACATAGAATTTGCATATTATTCCCTGAATATTCTGCATCTGTTAAGACATAACAGAATCTTTAATTTACTTCAATTCTGGTGCGATGTCGAATGGACCTTCATGGGACATCCTAATACGACATGTTGTTCCAGATGTTGAAACCACTTCAACTCAACATGTTCCATTGCACAATAGGACTTCTTGCTCAACCTGTTCTTCTTTAGCAAGATAAAATATCCTATCTAACATATTGCTACTATTATTTGTTTTACAAAATTAATGCCAACCCTAAAAATTAAAGAACTAATAGATAGGGCTCACTTTTTGTAAATTTCTCTCTTCGATTCGCCCAAAGCGACTGAGTTTTGTTTTATAGGGTTGTAGTTTCAAGAATCGACAAGATCATAAATAAAATAACGGCGTTCTATGATTTCCGCATTTTATTGTTGTTTTCTCTTTTTGCTTTTTGAGAAAATGGTAATCCTAAAAAACAACTTAATAATAAAAATAAGCAGTTTTCCAAAGAAAATACACTGCACACACTCTTGCATTCTCTCTATCTCTTCTAAAAAACAATCATCACGTCATGCAGATTGCTTGTTTTAAACCCCATTGAAACATACGATCCAATGCCTTCTCCCGACTTTGAATTCCCGGTATTTGAGGCTGAAGGAGAAGTTGACGACGAAATTCCAGAAATGATCTCCCGATTACTCAGACAAGAGGAAAGGTCCATTGAACCTCACAAGGAGCCGTTGGAAACGGTCAACTTGGGTTCAGAATAAGAGAGAAAGGAAGTCAAGATTGGGGCACTGCTCAGTCCAACTGTCAAAGAAAGTTTGACAAAGCTTCTCAAAGAGTTTCCCGATGTATTCGCTTGGTCCTATCAGGATATGCCAGGGTTGGATACTAGCATCGTGGAACATCATTTACCGTTAAGATCAGAATGTCCGCCAGTAAAACAAAGGTTGAGACGGACTCATCCAGACATGGCCATCAAAGTCAAAGAGGAAGTAAAAAACAAATTGATGCGGGTTTCCTCGCCACATCAGAATATCCTCAATGGCTAGCCAACATAGTACCCTTTCCAAAAAAGGACGAAAAGGTCAGAATGTGTGTGGATTACAGAGATCTAAACAAGGCCAGTCCAAAGGATGACTTTCCTTTACCACACATTGACATGCTGGTAGACAGTATAGCAAAGTTCAAAGTATTCTCCTTCATGGATGGATTCTCGGGCTATAATCAGATAAAAATGGCGCCGAAAGACATGGAGAAAACTTCGTTCATTACCCCATTGGGTACTTTTTGTTACAAGGTAATTTCGTTCGGTTTGAAGAACGTCGGGGCAACCTATCAAAGGGTCGTAACTACTCTGTTTCATGACATGATACACAAAGAAATCGAAGTGTATGTCGATGATATGATTGCCAAATCCAAAACAGAAGAGGAGCATGTGACCCACCTGTCAAAGCTATTCGAGCGGTTGAGAAAGTAAAAACTCTTCTTGAATCCCAACAAGTGCACTTTCGGTGTCCGTTCAGGGAAACTTTTAGGGTTCATCGTTAGCCAGAAAGGAATTAAGGTTAATCCTGACAAGGTCAAGGCCATTCAAGAAATGCCTTCTCCAAAGACTGAAAAACAAGTCAAGGGATTCTTGGGACGTTTGAATAACATTTCCAGATTTATATTCCTCATGACCGCGACATGAGCGCCGATTTTCAAATTACTCAAAAAGAATCAGGACTGCGTTTGGACAGAAGATGCCAAACTGCCTTCGACAGTATCAAGGAATACTTGTTGAACCCACCGATTCTATCACCTCCAGTAGAAGGAATACCACTGATCATCTACTTAACAGTCTTGGAAGACTCTATGGGCTATGTATTTGGTTAACAAGACGAAACCAAAGGGAAAGAGTTTGCCATCTACTATTTGAGCAAGAAATTCACCGACTGCGAGACTCGGTACACTATGCTTGAGAAAACTTGCTGTGCTCTGGCTTGGGCAGCCAAACGTCTTCGCCAGTACATGATTTGTCACACTACTTGGTTAATCTCAGAAATGGATCCAATCAAGTATGTCTTTGAAAAGCCTGCTCTCACGGGAAGAATTGTCCGTTGGCAGATGTTGTTATCAGAATATGACATAGAATACCACGCTCAGAAAGCCGTTAAAGGGACTATTTTTGCCGATCATTTTGCTCATCAACCGATTAATGATCAGGAATCAATCGGGTTTGACTTCCTATACGAAGATGTCATGTATCTAAAAATGAAAGATTGCGATGAACCACTACCCAGTGAAGGGCCAAAACCAGGTTCTTAATGGGGACTAATCTTTGACGGAGCTGTAAAACATTATAAAAACGGAATTGGGGTAATCATCATAACACCTCAGGGTACCCACATTCCTTTCACCGCCCGACTGACATTCAAGTGTACAAACAACGAGGCCGAATACGAAGCTTGTATCATGGGTCTCGAAGAGGCAATCGATTTGAGGATAAAGAACTTGGATGTATATGGCGACTCAGCCCTGGTTATCAATCAGATCAAAGGAGATTGGAACACATATCAATCAGGACTGATTCCTTACAAAGACTATGCGAGAAGAATGTTATCATTCTTCAACAGAATCGAGTTTCACCATATCCCTCGTGAATATAATCACATGGCTGATGCATTAGCCATTCTCTCTTCCATGATTAGTGTAGGTTAATGGAATGACGTACCTAAGATCGACATAATGTGCCTTGAAAGACCCGCTTACGTCTTCACGATCGAAGCAGTCATAGACGACAAACCTTGGTATCACGATATCAAATACTTCCTTCAGAAACAAGAGTACCCACATGGGGCACTAAGGAAGGACAGAAAGACCCTCTGAAGGCTGGCTGGCAGTTTCTTTCTGAGCGGTGATACTCTCTATAAGAGAAATTTTGACATGGTCTTGCTCCAATGTGTAGACAGACCAGAAGCAAACGTGCTGATGAAAGAAATTCACGAAGGATCCTTTGGCACTCATGCCAACGGACACACAATGGAGAGAAAAATTCTAAGAGCAGGGTACTATTGGTTGACCATGGAATCCGATTGCTACAAGTACATGAGGAAATGTCACAAGTGTCAGATATACTCAGACAAAATCCATGTACCGCTAACACATCTCAAAGTTCTCTCTTCCCCATGGCCTTTTTCCATATGGGGAATCGACATGATTGGCATGATTGAACCCAAGGCTTCAAACGGACATCGGTTCATCCTGGTAGCCATTGATTACTTCACCAAGTAGGTCGAAGCAGCGTCATACGCCAATGTAACCAGACAAGTCGTGGTCCGCTTTATAAAAAACAATCTCATCTGCCATTATGGTGTTTCGAGCCAGATCATTACTGATAATGGATCTAACTTAAACAATAAGATGATGAAAGAGTTATGCGCTGAGTTCAAGATCGAACACCATAACTCATCTCCCTACCGGCCCAAGATGAACGGAGCAGTAGAAGCGGCTAACAAGAACATCAAGAAGATTGTTCAGAAGATGGTTGTAACCTACAAAGACTGGCACGAGATGCTACAATTTTCTCTTCACGGTTATCGCACATTTGTCCGCACTTCAACAGGGGCGACCCCTTTCTCTCTAGTATATGGCATGGAAGCAGTGCTCCCCATAGAGGTAGAGATCCCATCAATCAGGATATTGATGGAAGCGAAGCTAACAGAGGTTGAATGGTGTCAAAGTCGACACGATGAACTGAATCTGATCGAAGAAAAACGAATAACGACACTATGCCATGGTCACTTGTATCAGCAAAGAATGAAGAAGGCGTTTGACAAAAAGGTCCGACCTCGCGTCTTCAGGAAAGGAGACCTTGTGCTCAAAAAGATACAATCTTTTCTCACTGACTCTCAAAGCAAGTGGACTCCGAATTATGACGGCCCCTATGTGGTTAAGAAAGCTTTCTCGAGCGGCGCCTTGAGACTCGCAACCATGGATGGAGAGGAATTTGCCTACCCCACAAATGTTGATGTAGTCAAGAAATACTTCGCCTAAATAAAAAAAAAAAGAAAAAACGTCTCGGTGGATTGAAAACCCGAAAGGGCGGTCCAGGCAAAAATTAGAGACATAATAAAAAATCATCCCGGTGGATTGGAAATCTCAAAGTACAATCTAGGCAAAAGTTAGGCATAATGACAAGTAACTACGTCCAACAGGGGCAAATCCCCCCAGTGACAGTCATGATATCCATCAGAAAACTCCAGTCTAGGTCATCTTCGACAGAAGCTCAAGATGCCCGGAATTCAAAGTTGGTAAAAGGACAACGGTCGTTATGTTTCAATGTAGCCCTTTTCCCTTAAATTACCATTTTATAAACTTTGTAAATACTATATGGAATCACGCGCTTGGCTGATTTCCATCCTATCAATAAAATTTGAGCCCTAGTGCTTTTGTTTGTAATTCCTATTTGTTTTAGCTTTACAAAATGACATTTTTAACATGATCAACGATTCTTGAAATAAAACAAAAATGAATTTACTTGTCAAACTTTTTCTGCTTTTAAGATAAAGATGGCAATTTCTTTTAATTGTTGAACATCGAAAGAACATCGATCGCTTCTCCAAAGGTGTTCGAGCTTCAAAGTGCAGAATCAAAGTACTCATTCTAAATCAATACGCCTGAACGAGGGATCATCTGACACCCCGACAGAGTTCTTATCTCCTAAGCCCGGCCAACGTTGTTCCCTACAGGGACTATCTCTCCTAAGCAAGGCAGAATTGCTACTTTTGAACCAGTGATACTTTTCATCCCCTACAATGGCCGAGTATCCAGTTGTATTCATCTGTTAGTCTGTATGTCACGTCAGTTTTGTCAGCATAAACATACATACATCATGCATTATTGATTTACATTCATATTCATATTGCATCACTATCACTCTAGTCGGTCTTGTCCCCTAGTGATAAAAGTCCTCTCAATCGAGTTGTCAGTTCTTTCCTCGTCAGGAAATGTTGCGTCTGAACAATCTCTCTCCTCCAGTTTATTTCTGGATTGAAATTGGCCCTTGACCACTTTGATAACTTGAACCTTTGAAAAAAAAGAAAACTCTCGACGAATGTAACTCTTCTCCATTGAAGATGACATCTTTGCTTTCCCGGGTTAAGGAAAATCCCAGAGAGAGCCTCACAACCAAAGACTCTCAGTAAAACAGTGGTTCTTCTCTCTAGAAAATCAATGTCACTGAAGTCATCAGCACCTCAAAATTGGGTACATTGTATAGCATTTCTCCGAGAAGGTCTAGAAGAAAAGTATGATGTAATATCCCCAAGCAAAAGCAGTCTCTCAAGAGACTCGTTTTCCCCAGTAGAGATAAAAATGGCATCTCCAACAGAGAAGTTTGAGCACCTCTACATTTCAGACCAATGGGTTCCCCAGCAAGTCTGACATCAAAAGTTTTCCCATCAAATGGCATCTCCCCAGGAAAATTCGGCGAGAAGTTTGAGGAAAACCGCTACAGATAGCGTCCCTTGTCAAGAAAGTTTATTGACAAAAGAAACTGAGACCAGTTCCTTGGTAGGAAACCATGATCGAGGGGAAGTTTTTATCAGAAACTTAGACCAGTTCCTTGGTAGGAAACCAGGATCGAGGGGAAGTTCATTTCAGAAACTGAGACCAGTTCCTCGGTAGGAAACCAGGATCGAGGGGAAGTTTATTTCAAAAGAAAACTGAGATAAGTTCCTTGGCTGAAGACTAGGATCAAGGGGAAGTTTACCTTTTCTAAGCATCATTGCTTAGCGAAAGAAGATGGATGAGCAAACTGCCATTCATAACCACCGTCAAAATTTCGCGTATTCCGATATTTAATCATCTTGCATCCCGAATGCCCGAATACCTTCGTCATTCACACCTTCAGGTCCAAGAAGATTAAATAGGGTCATCTTCCATACCCCAAAATTTGACCACTAAGATTTTCCATCATTGTGCAAATCATCATCACAATATGGATGAACCATCATGCCTCATCAATCTCCTCAAAGATGGTTGAGCATTCACCACAAACAAGGATTAGGGTTTCAAGCCTTCTCATAGCACTTAGACAAAGGATCAATCAAGAAATTACATGATCTTCAACTTTTCTAGCCTCTCAAATATCCACAAAGGATCAAGAGGACTCCCACATCAAGAATCAAGCACAAAGTTGCTACCTTCCAAGTGGATTAAGCCTCAAGATCGCCAGTGTCACCAAATTAGGGTTTTGGTCGACCAGGGCCTCCAGATGTAAATTTTCCTCTGGGCATGATCCAATGCTTCAAAGCATAACCCTAGATACTCCATGGGACCTCATGAACCCAATCATCAAGTCAATTTAGCCTCAGGGGATGCATTCATCAAAAATCAGGAATTAGGGTTTCTTGACCTAATTCACCCCTAAGTTGACTTTTGGGACAAAACATGAGCCAAGACCTCAAGACATGATTTGAGGGTCTCCAATACACCATATTGATCCATTTGCAACAATGGATTGATCCAAGAAGCTTGATTCACAAGTTTCAATTTCATCTGAACCACAATTAGGGTTTTGCTGAAAAAGTCAACTGTATCTTTGACTTTTGACCAGGACATGCTCCCAAACCTTGGGACATGATTCAATACACCATAAAACCCATATGGAATCCATCTATTAAGTTTGATTTAGGTCAAGGACTTGATTTCATAGAGGATCTCACAGTTTAAAGTTCATCTGCTGAAAAAGTCAACTGTACAAAAAGTAAAAGTTTGACTTTTTGATTTTTTTGGTCAACCAAGGTTCCTTAACCCTAAAATGATGTTAATGTGTGATTGGAATCATCATTCGTTAAGAAAAACCAAAGAAAGTGAGTTAACTTGTAAAAGGGGTAACCATAAAAACTTAGAATTTTTTCTAAGTTATGGAACAAAGTGGCTAGGGTACCAACTTCCAAGGATCATAACTTGAGATCCAAGCAACCATTTTGAATGATCCAAAGATAGATTTGTAGCTCTCATGGCATACTTTAAAAGTGTCAACTACACCTCATTCCAATTCTCCGTGGATTTTTAACTATGGAGTGCTCAAAGTGGCTGCAAACATGGAAATGCATCTTATTTCAACACTTAGACAAAATTCTGTCCAAGACAGATTTTGTTGAAAACACCAAAACTTGGGCCATTTTTTCACATAGTTTTAGGCTGAATCAATTCAAGATGTAAACATCAAAGTTGTTGTGCATGTTGCCTACAATGCAAGGAACTTATTGGCATGAAATAACTCAGCTTGAGCCAAGAATAATGGCTGCTACAACACACCATGGCAAGGCTGTCATGAAAAACCAGTTTTCAAGTTTTCTTGTTTCACACGATTTCTGAGTCAAAGCCAAGGATCACTATGCCAAATTCATCCAATCTGATCACAATGCATCTGATCCAACCAACAAACTTGGACTGAAATGCCAAATGTTTGTCCTTGAGAATTGATGAGTTTTTGGCATATATGCCTTGAATTCAAAGGGAATTAATGCAAATAGTGCACTTTCAAGATTCTGATCACTTGAAGTCAAGATGCCCTAATAAACAACAATTAAAGTGACTGAGGAATGTGGAATCAATTAAGGCATAGCTGATTTATTTGGGGCAGCTGTTACACCTAGTGCAAGAGGCATTTATGCCAAGCCAAATCCATTTGAATGTGATATGATCCAACAGCCATTCACTATTCCTCCAAGACAAGAATTTATCCACTATAAATAGAGGTCCTAACTGATCATTCAAACTACACCAAAGCAGCCTACAACATTGCTTTCTCTCATTCTCTCCTTAAGTGCCAAATTTCTTTGTTTTTGAGCAAGTGCTATCGGGTTTTGAGTTGCAGAGCCAAGCAACTCAAAACATCACTTCTAACACATCACATATGATGTATAGAAGCTGTCCAAACACCTGAACCACTTCTGAAACACCTGAATCAAAATCTCAATCTTCAACCTAGCCATTATACAGTTGGGATACCATGATCTGATCGAAGGAGTTTCAAAGAGTTCCAAGGTCTGCAATCCACTCCATACCATCCATTGAAGCTGTAGGAGTCATCAAATTACTTCGGGAACACACTTTGTGCAGAGTTCCAATTCTTCTTGATGCAAGGTAAGCCTCAAACTCTCATAACATGATCCATGCATATTTCCTCGCATGATACTTTTGCCAATTGCTTGTCATCATATGTTGAGTGTTTCCCCTCAAAAAATTTGATCGTAGCACTCAAAACCATGTCTGCACGATTGCTTTTACAAAATTAGGGTTCATACATTCATGTTGATATAACTTGCTGCACACTAAAAATAAATGAAATCAAATATTGCCATCATATTCCTTGTTAAAAAACGCATGATATTATGAATTGAGAAACGAGTGAGATAGAGAGCTTCACGCATCTGAGCTTGAGGTTGAAGATGGCCATGGCGCCATGCTTCAGAAATCCAACCAAACTTGCCTTATATTTTTCCCTTGCCATGTATATTATGAATTGGCATTGCGCCCCAGTGGTTGATCAACTGGTTTGTGTGTACTAGCGAGTGGAAGGTCTGGGGTTCGAATCCCCCTCGCCCCAGACCTCTTTCTGTATCACTTGTCCTATTTAATTATTTTTCATATTATTTTTGTTAATAACTTGAAAAATTAATTTCTCTCTCACTTTTAATTATTTTTTATTGGTTCTTTTTGCAAAAAAATCACAAAAATGTTGAAATATTTTATTCCACAAAAAAATCATATTTATATTAATTATTTAATATATTTGATATTTTTGTAAATAAATTCATTTTTAATTGTTTTAAACACTTTTAAAGGTGGATTTTTATCTTGAAAATCAAAACCAAACGAGTTTTAATTCATCTTATGATTAAAACATTATTTTTCAAATCTTAACCAAAAATCACAAGTTGTTTATTCAAGCTTATTTGGTATTTTATCATTATTTATTGATTTTCTTTAAGAATTTACCTTTAAAAAATGATAAAATTAGGGTTTCTTTGATTTTCACCCTCACAAATCATTTTCAAACACTTTTGGGCCTCTAATAGAGTGTAAGACCCAACCCTTGTTGTACATAAACCACTTTGGGCCTCACATATTGTATAAGTTCCTCTGTACATTTTCAAAAGTTCGACGCGATCGTCGTCTTTTTTAAAATAAACTTTGGGCATCTCCTTGAGTTGTAAGCCTCATCACTTGTACAAAAACACTTATGGGCCTCTAATAGAGTGTAAGACCCAACCCCCTTTTGAAAACCAAAATGATTTGGGCCTCGGTCATCATATAAGACCCATTGTGTTTTCAAACCTCGACGCGATCGCCATTTTTCAAACAAATAATCATCTGGGCCTCTCCTCGAGCTATAAGTCCCATTCCTTTTCATAAAAAATCTTTTGGGCCTCTTGATAGAGTGTAAGACCCAAACCCTTTGTAAATAATACCTTTTGGGCCTCACACATTGTATAAGTCCCTCTGTATATTTTCAAACGTTCGGTGAGATCGTCGCCTTTTCAACAAAATCAACTGGGCTTCTCCTTGAGCTATAAGACCCGTCTTTATTCATTTTCAAACTCTTTAGGCGTCTAATCGAGTGTAAGACCCAATCCCCTCTTAACCAAAACATTTTGGGCCTTAGTCGTTGTATAAGTCCCGATACAAAACAACAGTGCCATCACTATTAAAATTTGGGCCTCTCCCTGAGCTGTAAGCCCCGATCTCTATTCAAAATACTTTCTCCTTTGATTTTGAATCCAAATGAATAGCTGCTATCAAAACTTTCTTTAATTTCTTTGTTGAACAACTAACAAAACAACATGGAAGCTCTACAACGCGTAAGTGTTTATCCGCTTTCTTTTATATGCTTTCATATACATAACTGTATTGTGGGAAGCTGTGCATGGTTAGTCTTCTTTCATATCCTTTTAAATACTCGTCATATATCAACTGTATATATATAATAGTATAGTTATTTAGAGTTTTCCCCGGCAACTACGTCTAGAACTAGGTAAAGCCCTGTTGGTCACTCTTTGAATACAAACAAAACTAGATCCCCATAGGATTTCCAGATACAGTCTTCCCTTCTCTTGGGGTTAATCAATATGGAACAAAGATAAAGGCAGTATTCTCGGTGAACCTTTTCTCAGACTATCACCCCTAGAAATTGTCAAAGAAATTCTACTCCCCAGAGTTGATCTATTCTCCGTGAATAACATCTCTTGAGTTTATTCCAAATACTCGAACTTTCCTGGAATGATCTCTTCTCTGTGAATTGCATTTCTTGAACTTCTCTTGGTTTGGGGACCCACAGGCTTCCTAAAAGCATCCCCGCCTCCTCTTGGGCTTTGTACAAGGACCCTTCGGCTTCTTAGAAGTTCTCATGCCTTCTCTTGGGCTTAATACAAGGACCTTAACGACCTCTTAAATGTATAATACAGAACTTAGTCATCCTTGGCTAGAGCAGTCTTTCCAGTGTCAAACCTCAAGCCACTTTAGGGTTGATTCTCATCCCTTAAGGCCCTTGCCCTCTTTTGGGCATCCTACAAAAGATAAAACTCTTCAACACCAGTAGACTTGGATAGTCTAGAACCCCTTTGAGTCTCAAAGACATTCTCAAGTTCCTTTCAAACATAGGAAAAAACACCGATCACTCTGGATAAATCTCCAGCAGAAACCCGGTCACTCTCATGAGAGGTCCCCACCCTAGGGCCTGCCTATGGATCTAATCCTCAGCAGTAAGATAGCCTCCTCTTAGGCTTTGTATAATGATCTTTCCTCAACACAGTCAGCCTCCTCTTGGGCTTTGTACAATGATCCTCCCCCAGTGGAGCTAACCTTTTCAGACTCTCTTGTTGAGTCAATCACTTTTCAGACTCTCTTGTTGAGTCAATCACTTCTCAGACTCTCTTGTTGAGTCAATCATTTTTCAGACTCTCTTGTTGAGTCCATCACTTCTCAAGACTCTCTTGTTGGGTCAATCTCCTTTTAGCCTCAATCTCGGGCTTCGTACGAGACAACAAATCACTCTCTTGTTGAGTATAAAAGACTCTCTTGTTGGGTCAATCACCTTTGCAAGACTCTCTTGTTGAGTCAATTCCTTTAGCCTCCGTCTTGGGCTTTGTACAAGACATATAAAAGCACTCTCTTGTTGATACAAACTCATTTTAGCCTCCATCTTGGGCTTTGTACAAGACACATATAAACCTCCCCAACGGAGTCAAAAATCCCTTTTAGCCTCAATCTTGGGCTTTGTACAAGACAGAAAGAACATTTTCCCCAGAAAAGTCAAACTATTAGCCTCCTCTTAGGCTTTATATAATGATATCCCCAAAGAGTCAGTCTCTTTTTTGCCTCAATCTTGGGCCTGGTACAAGACATATACACTCTCTTGTTGAGTCGGTCTTATCTAGCCTCCTCTTAGGCTTCGTATAAAGAAATCCCTAGCCGAGTCAATCGACCTTTTAGCATCAAACTTGTGCTTTAATCAAAGCACACAAACATCAACAGTTCCTCTTTAGAGATGACAAATTCTCTCTCAGTCAGACCTTTTAGCTTCAATCTTGGGCTTTGAACAAGACACAAATAAACCTGTTTAGCTTCAATCTTGGGCTTTGAACAAGACACCGAAACATCATTTTCCTCCCTTAGAATAGGAGGAACTACGATTGCTCTGATTTCCCTGTTTCATTAAACGGGAATACGTAGGCATAAGATTGCGAAATCTTAGCGAGCATACTAATAAAAAACTCTAGGTCCAGTACCTTCACACCAATCAAAACTGAGGTCCAATACCTCACTAAAATCGCCAAAAACTCCCACTCTCCCTGTCATATTTCCCAAGAAACTTTCCCAACCCATTAACAGATAAACACCATCAATTACAAAGCAAAACCTAAAGCTAATATCCTGTGGATAACCACATATAGGATGGGTAATTGACAACTCCCCATTGTATAACCTGACCCCGAACCCCCCAATCTCTTTAAGCGTTTGTCCTGTTAGACATTCGCGTGCAAGGTTAGTTTTAGATACCTTCCCTTTCCCTTCCAGCTTCATGGGATAAATAAGAAATCATAAAGTAGCACCCCTTTCTCCTCGAGGACGTAAACCCAACTCTAGCGATAAGGTGGTCGCGTCACCGACCAAAATCGCTCGCTACACCTACGTATTCCCGTAAAGAGATTTGGGGAAATCAGAGCATTCTTAGTTCCTCCTATTCTATGGGAGGAAATTTGTTTGGTGTCTTATTCAAAGCCCAAGATTAAAGCTAAAAGGGTATTTGTGTCTTGTTCAAAGCCCGAGATTGAAGCTAAAAGAGGATTTGTGTCTTGTTTAAAGCCCAAGATTGAAGCTAATAGAGTGTTTGTGTCTTGTTCAAAGCCCAAAATTGAAGCTAAAAGAGTATTTGTGTCTTCTTTAAAGCCCAAGATTGAAGCTAAAAGATTTGACTGAGAGAGAATTTATCATCTCTAAAGGGAGATATCTCACTTATTCATCACAAACATTGAAGAATTGATTTATGAGGGAAGTTGCTTTAACTGGGATGTGTGGAATCCAGCAATGCCACATCTTCGTTTATAGAAGAATTTAAATGTCATGAAGGAAGAAGCTTTAACTCAGTGTAGAGCAATACCACTTTTTCCTTTATGAATCTTTTATGCTAAGAGAAGGACATTGACTTGGATGTGTAGAATCCAGAGGTTTTCCACTTACATCACTTAGATGAAAGAGAACTTTAGCCATGATAAGGGAGGGACTCCAGCTTGGATTTTGAATCAACAAGTGTGTCACTTACATCAATTATATGGAAAAGAGTTTTAATTGTTTGTTTTGAAATGTGATGTATAGAGGAAATATCCTCCTACAGAGAGGACTCAAAGTGTCATCTGTGGGGATGTTAAATTTTGTGCCTTGATTAAAGCCCAAGGTTGAAGCTGAAAAGAGTTAAAAACTGACTCAACTGGGGGAGTATTATATATTTCTTGTACAAAGCCCAAGATTGAGGATGAAAGGGGAAATCATTATATGCAGCCTAAGAGGAGGCTAAGGGAATTTAAGTGGAGACTGACTCTTGCTGAGGGCTTAGCAGAAAGTTGAGTTTTTAAATTCCACAGGTATTTAATTCTTTTAGGGATTTGTTGATTGTAACATGACCCTGGCTGAGGATTTTTAAATGAAAACCAAACCTTGTTGAGGATCAGAAGAGACTTAAAGGATGAGTTTGAATGTCTTAGAGGTTTTGACTCTCCTGGGGATTGGTGTATTGATAAGGATGACTAGGACATATCCTATGCTTTTAGGAAGCCTTAGGGTCCTTATATGAAGCCCAAGAGGAGGCTGAGGATGCTTCTTAGAAACCTGTGGATCCTTGTATGAAGCCCAAGAGGAGGCTAGGTATTGATACTTTCCAAGTCTAGGAAGAGTTCAAGAAAGGTTTCAACTGGAAATAATCCTTTCTTTATTGAACTGTTCCAGGGTTAATGGGATTAAAGAAGAGGTTTCACCAGGAAATAATCCTCTCTTTATTGAAGTGTTCTAGGTTGAGTAAATTGAACAAATCCCAAGAGGAGGCTGATTTTATTGGGGAGAATAATTCTTTTGTACAAGAGGGGACTAGTTGTTTGAACTAAGTTATACTGATTGAAAAGATTATATTGTTTGAACTAGTATAAACTGAGGATGATTTGAGTGCTAAGAGAAACTTAACAAAATATGTACAAGGATATATACAGATATATGAACCAGTATATAAACAAGTAGGAATTGAATTGAGAAAAGTGGTGGGCCTTACACTCTAGATAGAGACCCAAGTGTATTGTGATTAATTAGACGCCTTATGCAAGATTGGATTAGTGTTTTGAAGAAATTTAAGAAAGTCTTGAAATGATTTTGGATTTGAAGATGACTTGGTCTTAAGTAGGAGAGAAGCAAAGGTGTTGGGTCTTACACTCTAAATAGAGGCCCAGATGATTGTTTGTATCCTGTACAAAGCCCAGGATGGATGAGACTAAACAATTTTCTATTTACAAAAGGGTGTTGGGTCTTACACTCTATCAGAGGCCCAGATGGTTCTTTAAAACAGAGTTTATGTACAAAGGGATGAGACTTACACTCCTAACAGAGGCCCAGATATTGTTATGAAAACAGTGATCACATTGTGATTTTGAAAAGCGCGATGGGACTTATGCTATAGCAGAGGCCCATGAAGTGGTTTATTTACAAAGAGGGTTGAGTCTTACACTCTAATAGTGGCCCATGGGTGTTGAAATGAAGTTTTAAGAATAGAATCAAAGTAAAACCCTAATTTCATTTTTTTAAAGATATTTTTCAAAGAAAAATTAATAAAAAATGTATAATTTATCAAATGAATCCATTAATCATGTTATAAACAATGATTAAGGTTCATGAAAAATATATTTCATCCACATGAATATTTAAAATCATTTTGGTTTAATGAAAATCAAGAAAAGAAATCATTTTGAAACATTTAAAACAATTTAAAATAATATTTTTAATATATTAAAAATATATCAAATAAACATTATTTTTGTGATTTTTTTGGTGAATAAAATATTTAAATACGTGAGTGATATTTGTTAAAAATCATTTAAAAATAAATAAAATTGTATATAGAAATTAATTATTTGAAATAATTAAGAAAAATATGAAAATATGTGAAAAATGGACAAGTGATAAAAATTTGTCATGGGTGGGGATTTGACCCATGACCTCTCACTCACACACAAGCAAAACACACCCTTGCCAACTGAGCCAGCGTGTGATGGTGATAACTAAACCAAACCAACATATAATATATGAAAAATGCGTCGTAAATTTAAATTTTTCGCGCGAAGAACTTCATCTTCAACCTTGAGTCAGATTTTGCAAAAACCATGCTATCTCATGAAATACGTAATGAAATGAGATGATATAAACATGAAAGTTGTTCGTTTTTGAATAAGGAACACGATGGTGGCGTTTAATTTTATTTATTTTAAGTGTGGAGTGAGTTATTATGTGATGAACAAATGAACCCTAAAAAATGCAAAAACTATATGAAATCCCATACATGTAAGATAAATAGCAATTGTTTGAGGGTTAATGATCTATGAACATCCAGAAACATGTTGGTAACTTGAACCAAAATTTATGATGCATGATTCATGGAGTTTGAGAAGTTCAGGCTTACCTATGCAAGAGGAATTCGAATCATCGGTTGTAGGTGTTACAGATGTGAAATAATGATTTGGGCAGCTTCCCTAGACCTCAAGGAATGTGTTGATGTGCTTGGAATGGATTGAAACCTTCTGGTTTGATGGGCTCGACTTCAACTGCAGCTTATGATGTATTTTGAGCAAATGGGGTATGACTTGATAATTCTGATGTTACAGAAGTTGTTAAAGTGTTTGGATCACTCATACTTGATTTATGTGAGGTGTTTGAATGATTGGTTTGAGCCAAGAAGCTCTAATTTTGAAAACACGATTCTCACTTTTTGAAAATTTGAAAACTTGGAGTAAAAGCAACAAAGGAAAGAAAACAAGTGTTGTGTTGTTTCGGTGTGTCTGAAATAAGGCAATGCGACCTCTATTTATAGGTGGATATGTTTGTCTTGGCTGAATAGTAATGGCTTGAAGGATAAAAGCTTGGTTCAATGGTTTTAGCAAGGTGTCATTACTTCTCATGCAAGGTACAATAGCTCCTCCAAATAGCACAGCTACCAATTGACCAATTCCACGTTCCTCAGTCATTTTTATTGTTGTTTATGTGAGCATCTTGACTGAAAAGAGTACCTTTGTTGAATGTGCACTATTGCACATAAATGCCTTTGAATTCAAGGCATAATGTGACAAAATCCATTAATCCAATTTGAGAAATCTCTTGACCTCTTGACCCAATTCTGCAGGTTTGTTGTGACTCATTCTGATCCATGTTGAATTGGTATGATCATGATCATTGCACTAGACTTCAAAATCGTGTAGTGCAAGAAATGACCAAAACTGATTTTGCAAAACAGTTCGCAGCAAGGTGTTTTGCAACCTCCATAAACCTTTGCTCAAGTGGAGTTATCTCATGCTCTTGGGCTCTTTGGAAAGCTGGGATGATGTACTTCAACTTTGATGTTCACCATTGGACTTGATTCATCTTGGATCATGGTGAAAAATCCCTCCACATTTTGATGTTTTGACTGATCTCCACCTAGGCAGATTTTCACTAAGTGTTGAAATTCATTTCATACTTTTCTTGATTTTGATCACTTCATAACTTAAAATCCAAGATTTTTTTTACCAAAGATTAGTTTTTCACTTTTGTAGTATGTGATGAGATCTATCATTTGAGCTTTGGATCCAAGAAAATGGTTGCTTGGTTTGGAAGTTATGGCTTTTGGAAGTTGGGTACCTAAACACTTTTTTTTCCATAGCTTAGTGAAATTTTCACTTTCTCAACATTGCCTCTTTTACAAGTTATCTTGATTTCTTGATTAAATCTTATTCAAATTCAACAATGGATCATGTTTTCTTGTATAATGGTTCATGATAAACATTTTTTTACCAAAAAGTCAAACTTTGGCTTTGGGTCTCAGATGAATTTTGTGCAGAGAAACCCTAATTCCTGATTTTCAATGTATGGATGTCCCAAGGTGATTTTAAACTTATGAATGGACATCAAGGGTGCATTTGAGTGTCTTGAATCATATCCCACGGTTTGAGATCATGTCTTTGCCAAAAGTCAAAGGTATGGTTGACTTTTCATCAAAACCCTAGCTTGTGGTTCAGATGGATTTGAATTCTTGCATTGTTTATGAATCAAGTTCTTTGAATCACTCCAATCATATGAATGGACTAATATGATGTATTTGAGGTCCTTGAAACATATCTTGAGGTCTTGGCTCATACCCAGATGAAAATTTCCCTCTGGAAGCCTTGGTCGACCAAAACCCTAATTTGGTGACACTGATGATCTTGAGGCTTGATCAACTTGAAATGATGCAATCTTGTGCTTGATTCTTGATGTTGAGGACCTATTGTCCTTTATGAATAATTTATAGGCTTGATAAGTTGAAGATCATGTATGTTCCTGATTGATCCTTTGCCTGAATCCTCTGTAGGGCTTAAGAAACCCTAATTCTTGGTCAAGGTGAACACTCAACAATCTTTGAAAGGATTAGTGAGGTATGAAAGTACATCCATATTGTGGTGATGAGTTGCACAATGGTGTGAAGTATTAGGGTCAAAATTTAGGATATGACACTTACGCTTGTGATCAATTCATCAATGTCAAATGTCTTTGAATATTGCGTGAGTACCAAGTCTTATCACAAGAACTTTTTCCTTCTTTGATAATGCATCTGAGATTAATTCTTTGTCTTCATCAAAACACAAAACAATTGTGGAAGCTTTTCTTCACAAATGGATAAGAACAAATGCTATAGGACAAACAACTACAAATAGTACATCCGCTGCAGAGCGCGACTTATTCCCCTAGAGAGCAGGTCTGTCGCCAAACGCTTTGTCCCCTGCATGCATTGTGTACCTTACTTAGTACTTATACAAGAAAGAATGAGTGGAAGGAAAATAATATTTCTTATAGGCACAAAAGTGGTGGATAATCAAGAAGCCCATAATTCAATATCTTACAAAACCCTAGATAAGGTTGTATATAAAAGGACCTCTTAGAAGAAATGAGAAGAGGTTCAGACTCAGAGAGAAACAATAGAAAGAGACTGGTGTGGAAGTGAGTTAAATCAAGTGTGGACGATTTCTCTTCTCTTCTTCATTTTGAGTAGAAGGCAGTAATATCTGGCGTGATAGAATCTCTTGCTGATTGAATATTGTAAGAAAATGATGAAGTTGCTTTTAGGTTTTAATTTCTTTTTCTTTAAGTGTTTAAGAATATTTAATTTAGAAACCAGTGTTGATGCAAATACTAAGCTCATTATGAGCTAAATTATTTTATGTTGAGCAATGTGAAGTTTAATATGAAATAATCTTTTGTGTTATTTGATGTGATGTTAATGGCTAATTTTATCATGCATTATATTGTTATTAATTTGATTCTTTGGCTGATCATCTTAGGAAAAATAAAGTCTCGTTGACGTGAGGAATCCATCAACAAGTGGAACACGTGATAAATATGATTGAAAATAGTAGGATATGCATATTCACTAGAATAGCTACTTTAGGCACAAAGAGCTACAATCATAGGGGAAACTTTGAATTAAACTAGACATGCAGTAAAGTTAAATACGAGGCTTAGGAATTTGTCCCCTTGATTTCTTGTATATGTACTGATGTTGTAGGAATACACCATAAGATCATGTTCCGACCTCATCTGGCATGACATATCACATAATATACACATATAAGATAAGGCATATTAATGGATAATTTCCCAACATATATTCCATAATTAATTGCACTTATTTACTCAACCTCAGTTCTATCATTGTTTACTTAAAAGTTGAACATGTGACAACCATCATTTATTGATACCATTGCTCATGCACATTCATAAAAGATAGTTTTGAAAATCAATCTAAGTTATTACACTGCCTGTGGGAATGGTATTCTTACTTTTTATCACTTGCTACTATGAACCTTGTATACTTGTGTGTTATATAGTTTTCATCCAACACAAGCATTTGTACACAAATTTGTGTGAGAACATTGTTATGTTAATTTGTCTCTATGTTAGTTTCATGTTGATCATTAGCAATGGGATGCATGGAATTTTAGAAACAAAGAGGTTTCTAACTTCCACATTCAAGATGAAAGGCGTTGGACTAGTTGACACTCCTTTTAGGATCAAAGTAAAGCAAAATCGGGGGGTTATGAACTTAGTCAAACACACTGTGCTGAGAAAACTTCCACATTCAAGATGAAAGATCTTGGAATAGTGGACACACTTTTGGAGATCAAAGTAAAGCGAAACAGTGGGGGTTATGAACTCAATCAAACACATTATGTTTAGAAAGTAACTGATAAGTTCAAACACTTACGTTTCAAGGAAGTGAGTACTCCATGTGATCCTAGTGTCAAACTTTAAAATAATGATAGAAGAGTTGTGACTCAATTGGAATATGTAAGTGAAATTGCTTTACTAAACCTGAAAACCATTTGCAATTAGTAAAATGAGTAGATTTACTACAAATCAAATGGTGAGCATTGGAAGGCCATTTCAAATAATTTTGGTTATCTTTTGAAAAACAACAATTTTGGCCTCCATTATGGTAGGTTTCCTACCATATTATAAGGATATATTGATACCAGTTGGATATCGAGTGTCTGAGATCATAAATCTATAACTAGATAAATATTTAATCTTATTAGGGGTGCAACTTCTTGGAAAAGCAAGAAATAAATGTGTATCACTCTCTCGACCATGGAATCAGAGTTCTTGGATCTTATTTCCACTGGTTGAGAAGTAAAATGGCTGAGGAAAATTCTATTGGAAGTTCCATTTGCTAAGGACAACATTTTGAAAGTATTGATGCATTGCGATGGTAAATCCACTTTAGTTAGAGCATACATCAAAGTGTATAATGGAAAGTCTAAACACATAAGTCTTAGACATTCCTTCTTAAGAAAAATGATTAAGGATGGAGTCATTCCACTCACATATATACGTGATCCGCTGTCACACGCGGGTCAAACCAAGTAATTTTAAAAACGGTAGTTTAGCGACAATGGCTTGAGTCGTATCACAAGGATTCTTGTATTGAATTAACTAACTAAAGTAACATTTTATGGGGGTTTAATTTTCGATTTAGAAAACAAAGGAAAATAAGTGATTATCAAATAAGCTAAAATGACTAATCCTACTGATTCAGGTTCTGACTTATCATCGGCTATTATAACACCAATCCCTAAGCGGTTTCGATCATATTCAATTATGAGATCAATTAGACAAGCGATATCAATATCATATGAATTATGTTCGTGTTTACCACATTAATCATGACGGTTTAAAGATTAGGCGAAAGCTAACGAAGAAGCTAAGTTAACACGTGATAAAAATTAGGAACATGCATACAATTGAATTTAATCAATTATATCCTATGAACAACAATCGAATTAAGAAAATGATAGACATCAAATTAAGCAAATGACTTCATAGAAAAGAATTGAACAGAAATCAAAATTATATCGGTATTAGAATAACCTCAAAACGATGGAACCGTACAACAGAATTTGCCCGTGGGAATTAGTTTTCCATAAGATTCGTACAAAGAAAAAGTAAAATCGTGAATAGTGTGTCATGTCTACAGTACCGCAGCTGATCAACTTATATAAAAGAAGGATTCGCAATTCTAATTCAATCCGGGTTGAAAAACCTAAAACCGACTCAAACATGGCCAAAAAATAATTATTTTCTAAAGGTCTGAAACTTCAACGAATTATTTAATACTGCTTCATTCTGAATCAGCTTTTGGCTTCAACATAAAACTTGTATCTCTTTTTCTTAGCTTTCAACACCTATAAGAACGCAAAAATACGATTCTCGTAGCTCAAGTTATAGTTTGCACAGTGAACATATATCAAATAACTGTTAATGTTGAAAATAAAATACGAATTTAAAATAAAGGCAAAAATAAACTTAAATATAAAAACACAATAAAATAGTAAACTTAATAAAACAAAATAGGGAAATGCCTAAGTACAATGGTAGAAGAATGTGCATCAAAATGCGTTAATCAATACATTCAAGTTATAATGTAGTTGATCCATTTTTACTAAACCACTGGTCAAAAATTTAGCAAAGACTGCCTCGAGAGGTAAGGGATTGAAACTCTTTGAATAAGATTTTCAACAATGGTAGTAACACAATCTAACATTAATAAAATATTAACCTCACGACTCAATGGAAAACAAAAAGTCGTTGATTTAAATGAGTTTGTAACATTATGTTATAATGTTGACTAATGCATTTGGAAGGTTGAGTTTTCAAACTCTTTATAAAGTTCAATACCGAGAATGTGTATCTCAAGTAAGGTAGATACAATATGAACTTCACCTATGTAAATTTTGAGATGGTGTTGTCTTAAAGTGAGAATTGGAGTTTCTCACGATAAATTCACGAAACAAGAAAAACACATGGCCATAAATAGTGCTAGACGACAAATGTATGGGAAAACCATTAAAGAATGTGTGTAAGGTAATTTCAGTCTAATCACAAAGGATAACAAGTTCAAAGCTTTGCTACCTAAAATTTTGATTAGACTTTGTGTTATCTTTAAGGGTTAAGTTCAAATTGAAAGATGCTTGACTATATTAACATTCTTTATTGTTTTTCTCTTCTAGAATTAATATTATCATTATTAGAATAATGGACAATTGTTGTAATTAATAACAATAATTAATGATCATGGGTGTTTTATAACATGACAAGAAAATATGCAACTGAAGTTTATTTTTTTAATTTGGAAATCGGCAACAGTTGTAAAGTGTTGCAGTAGGAAAAAGGTTGCAACGTTGCTTAATTTTTTTCGAATGCAACACTTCGTGAAGTGTTGCAGTAAGCAATCGAAATAGGCAACACTTTTGAAATATTACAATAGACAAAAAGTTACAACAGTTAGTAAAAAGTGTTGCTGAAAGGGTGTGTTTTATCAAAAGTTGCAACCTTGTGAAGCAACACTACTTGGCCTACAAATTGATCATTTCAAATTAAGAAAAAACACATAACAAAAGTACATACTCTTCACTACAAATTCCATATTTCATTTATCCTACATTTGAGTTTTCATCAGTCTTATGCGAACTCGAGATAGGCTAGATTATCTTAGGTATTCCTACGCGTTGACTCTAAGACAATTTGAGAGTGCTTCAAATACTATTAGAAAAGTGATTACATTCATGATTCCGGCATCGATCCATTTAACTATCAACCTATTTATAACACCAACAACAAAACAACAATCAAATATTAAAAAAATAGTCTAAAATCACCAAAACTCAAAACCAAAATCTATCAAACACTAATAAGAAAACATAAGCACATATGAGCCACCACTAAGCCAAACACACTCAAAATTTTGGAAGTGCAATCTCACGAGCTTTTATTGGTTTAGACAAAGAAAATGATTCTTCTGTCACTCAATAAAAGTACATGAGATACAAAAAATCTTAGCAAAATAGTATTTCAACTACTTCCATTGCTAACAATGTTTTGTCATAAAATATTGCATAATTTTGAGATTTTCGATAGCCTGTAACCACAGAGTATCAAATAATAGCCAAGGTAAGTGAAACCTTATTCATACCCTCTAGCATCCTAAACAACTCAAACATTTCTCAAGCTTCCTAGACATAACTTAATTTCACCCTAACTACTTAAAGATCCTATACCATACATTAGTTGCCACTTCAAATCAGTCTTGCTAAACACACAAGCTTCAACCAACGGATCCATAAGGTTGTCAAATCTAGAAAGAGGATACTTATGCTTGATAGTAACTTTATTCAGCTGTAGATAATCAACACATAACCTCTTACTTCCATCTTTCTTATTTACCAATAACACTGGAGCTCCCCGTGGAGATACAATTGGTCTGAAAAACTTATTTTCAAGCAGATCTTCTAACTGTTTCTTCAATTCACCTAACTCTGACAGCCACATCCAGTATGGTTCCATCAACACAGGCCTAGTACCATGTACTAAATCTATGGCAAACTTAACTTCTCTCTGTGTCAGTATATCAGTAATGTTGTCTAGAAACACATCTAGAAATTCACACACTATATGCAAATCATCCATCATTGCTTTAGTTTTAAATTTCAAAGAAGCAAACATCGCAAATACTTGGGCTTCATCTTTCAAGAACTCTTCCATTTGACTAGCAGATATAAACCTCAATTCTTTCTCTTCAACAAACTAAAGAAATTACACTGACTTATTATAACAATTGATATGAACATTGTTGAACTTCAACTAGTTCATCCCTAGAATAACATCAAGTTAACTTAACGATAAGCAAACTAAGTCAATACCAAATTCCTTTCCATAAATTTTCAAAGGGCAATCCAAACAAACAAGAGAAGTAGTCACCGACCCATTAGCTGGAGTATCGATAAACATACTACCATTCATAGTAGACACCATAAGATTCAATCTTTTCTCACAATCACGAGATATGAACAAATGTGTCGCACCTGTATCAATAATAGAAATCAAAGGGACATCATTAACAAAACATGTACCTCGAATCAGATTATCGTACCTAGAAGTATCAGCTCCACTCAAAGCGAAGACCTTTCCACCTGATTAAGCTTGCTTCGATTTTTGGCACTGAGTACGAATATGACATTACTCTCCATGGTTGAAACATGTCACCAAATCACTATTGCAGACCTTAGCACGATGCTCCAGTTTCACACATTTAAAACACTTTGTAGCAGTACATTCTGAAGCACAATGACTCATCTATTCACACTTGAAATACTTAAGAGAAGTATGAGAACCTCCCCCACTTGTTCTCTTCCCACTAGAAGTTTTCTGTTGAAACTTTTGTTTACCCTTAGCATCTAGAACTTTATATGGTTTACGACGATTATGATTGTCGCTCTACTTGTCACTAACACTCTTGTAGTGAGCAGATCTAGCACGACTAACTTCATTGTAGATCCTACACTTCTTAACCAGTACAAAGAACTGATGAATCTCTTAGTACTCAATGAATTGATTGATTTCTAGACACAAGCCACTCTCAAACTTGATACTCTTAGATCATTCAGCTCCTACCCCATTGTAATGAGGGCGGAATCTAGACAACTCCTCAAATTTAGCATCATAATCTGCAACAACCATGTTTCCTTGCTTCAACTCATGGAACATGGTCTCCTTCTTGCTACGAACATCAGTCGAGAATTACTTCTCAAGGAAATTGGTCTTAAAGTTCCCCTAGGTGATCTCAGTACCTGCAGCTTCTAACCTCTGACGGTATTGTCCCAACAATACTATGCTTCTTCAGCCAGCATATGAGTACAGAACAGGACCTTATGCGCATTTGTGCAAGCAATTACACTAAAGATCTTCTCAATCTCTTACAACCAAACATGAGAAATCTCTGGATCATACCTCTCCTTGAAAGTTTGCGAATTGTTTCTCTAAAACCTACTCAGTCCACGTAAATCACCACCTTTAGCCTACTAATTCTGCTGAGCCTACAAAGCCTGTTGCGCCTGCCCCATCACATGAGCAATTGCTTCCAAAGCATCACCAATCACTTGGTTTTTTTCCTCTAGACATTTCTCTGCACACCAACAAATAGAAATTAGAAGAAACATGCATCGATAGTGTTAATACACATGTTTCATAATAGGGAAAAAATAACAATCGCAAAATCTAGGTCAGACTAACCGACTTGTCAGATACCAACTATGTACCACCCTAGAACCCCACGACTCTAGTTTAATTAAAAACATGAAAATAAAACATATTTAAACACCAAGGGTGTCACACATCTCTTTAACACAAATATGTTTCTCAAAACATTTTCAAAAATACGCAACGAATAATCTCAAACAGGTTCAACTGAATAAATTCAAACAGATAGTTCAATACTCAAACATGAGGGAAACAATCCCATAAATCTTAGAAAAAAAAAACACGAATCAAAACAAATCTCATCCTAGTGTTACATATCAGAGCGACACCGCGAAACTAAATGAAACTCAAAAGTGTAAATAAAGAAGAATGCAATATGTGCCAATCTCCAACGCACAACTACTGCCAACTACATGTATCTGCATCATAGGCATGACGAGACACACAACAACAGAAAAAGGGTGAAATTAACTTTATGGAAGTTATTGGTGCATTAGTAAGCAAGAATAGCATTCACACACATAACACAAATCATACACAATAATTCTCATCCACAAATAATTACAATGCAAATCTCAGATGTTATGCAATCCTCCTCCAATATGCATATGGTACCAAAAGTTTTGATGTCGGGGTTATGATAAAGAATTATCCACGTCTCCAATTTCTCTATGGAAAATGTTCTCTCTGAATAATGATATCGTCATTGGTTCTCTCTGAACCGTGACCTCGTTTACCTATCTCCAATATATAAATGCATGAACATATAATGTAAATCACAACTCATAAACAATCAAAAAATGACATCTCGTATCTCATATCAACACAGTCCTCTCTAAACCCACAATTAGCCAATATAAGTTAACACTGTAATTCTCTCTGAATTACACAACTCAGCAATATAATTAAATCTCAATAATTATATTAATAATTATAGAGTAAAATTGTATTATTACCCAGTAACTCAAAACACGCAACAACTTAATTTTCCTCATCAGCTTATAAAATTACTAAAAACATAGCGACATAGTATTAGATATTATTTTATACTCGCAACTCATCAAAAGGTAACAATTCTTGTCTTTTACTCAACATAATTCTCAAGGAACTCTAAAAAAATTCTAGAATAATCTCTACATCTCCAAAATAACTCTAAAGTACTTAATTGACAACTCTTGCATATAAAAATAACTCTTATGAACTCTATTGATTGACAACATGACTCGAATAATAACAAAACATCCTTAAAGTCAAAATTTGACTCTCAAACTTATCAAAAGGGGTATCAAAAGGTCACTGAACTCAAAATTACTCAAAATTCGCCCAATTAAATTGTGAAACGTCGAACCTCCACCGAACGCTGGTCCGTTGACCCTACCCGCGACCGCCCCCCGCCGCCACGAAGCCGTCTTCGGCAGAATCGCTGCCCGTCGCCGCCGTCGCATGCGCGACACTCGAATCCAATGGCTTCCGCCTCCCTCCACCACGCGGCTCCCGACTCCCGCCGCCGGCGTGGCTCCTACACGTCTCCCAATTTTATAGTTGCCACTGCAGCTCCTCTGTGCGCCTTTTTTGATCCTGCCATTCGTCTCCAATGCAATATGTCGTCTCGGCTCCGCCGTGCGGCACTCATCTGGTCGCCGCGAGCGGCGGTATGACGCCCCTTCTCCTGATTCTTGTTTTTCAATTTTTAATTTTTCTCAATTTTTCTCCATGACGATTTTTTTTTATGATTTTTCAAAAAAAGAGTGATGTATGGGATTGTTTTTCATGAAAAATAGGCCATTTTAGATTCTATTTCCTTAACCCAACTCGATTATCGATCACTCAGAAAAATTAACAATTACACAACATAACAAATAATAACCAAATAATGAATAAGAAGTCCCAAAGGGGCACTGTCACAAATCGTTGACAACAATATTAACATGGATTCAAAACAATTCAATTCAATGTAACAAAATCAAAATTTTAATTAAAAAGAGTTTGGGACAAACTCTTTTGACCACAAACATACTATTACACAAACACAAAATAGAATGAGGAAGATGAAAATATAAGGGTTAGGATCCCTCGCCATCTGACTGCCTAAACACCCAACATGTAAAGAATTTCTCCTACCTCGAAAGTGGTGAACGGTGAATTTTCTTGTCGTTGGGATTGTACATCACTCTCCTTCCTACGATCGCTCTCTTTAAATTTTTCTGCCGCTTCCTCTTTTCTACAATTTCACATTCTCCTAAAAGTCTCATCTAACATATCTATTTATATTATCCTAATTCACTTACTTTATTTAAAAGTATAATATTCTATTATTTTAATCAAATAATAATTCTATCAAATATTTATTTTGTTTCAACACCATAATTCTCTAATTTTAAATAAAAAATAGGCTTAATACCCTTTTTGGTCCTCTACCTATGACTCGGGATTCATTTTGGTCCTCTTCCTTTTAAAAGTTCCAAGTTGGTCTCTTACGTTGTCTAACAGAATCAAATAAGTCATTTCCGTCAAATATTGGTAACGGTGTTAGAAATAAGTGACGTGGCAGCTGAGGTGGCAGAATTATTTTGTATTAGTACATTTAATAATTAAATGTTTTTATTTATTTTAATTTATTAATTTAGAAAATCAATTTAAATTAATTTTTGTAAACTTTAATGTAAAATGTTTGGGCCTTAAGCCCATGTACTTTAGAGTAGGAGCCCAATAGATTTATAATTAAACTGTAAACAAGTCATTTATAAACACTCAATTTTATTGTTCCAAATTCGATGTGGGACTTCAAGTGTTCTTCATAGCAAAAATGCACTTTCAGCAGTTCATCCCTCTTTAGTTGTAGTATCATTCCTCAGCTGGATCACCCCATTTTGGAGCTTATCTTCTACAACAGTGGCACCAAGAAGGATTAGATCACTCTCAATCATATTTGTTATCCCATCTATCAATGTTTCTCGATCTGCACTAACTGAAATTTTTGCTTGAGAAAATTCATTATCAAACTCCCGGTATTTCTCTTTGTCAAGTTCACGGTAAGCCAATATCAGGGTCCTTAGACCTGCGTCAGCATATTCATTCACATCTTCCAAGGTTTTCTCTTCATATTCCCTACCATCCTTGGCAAGTCTTTCAAACATGACACTTAATGCAAATATGACAGCAGAACAGCTCAATAAGGTCAAATGCCAAAAAACTCCATTAATCATAGTTAGAAATTGCGTGCATCTGCATTTTTTTTATTTGAGACAATTTGTATATGAATTGTCCGAATCAAAGAAGAAAGGATGAACTAACAAATAATGTAAAAAAAATATATAGAAGAATGCATCCCTAACTATGAATGCCCAGTTAATCTAAGTTGAGAATTTTGATTTGTATTTTGGTTATTTTACTGTGATTTACATTCTTATTTAAAATGTAGCCTTAACTATGAAGTAACAAAGGATGTAGAAACAATATGCTTCGGTTAATTTATTGTGATCTACATTCATCTTTTTGAATCATCTTAAAACTAGTGTTTGGGCTAAAAAATTGTCAAATCAAGTAATCATATGAATACATTCATAGGTCTGGAGTACTGGAATATAGAAGTTATGACTTGTGACCTTCTATGATTTGTTTTATTGGTTTTCATCTTCTTGCTATAGTAGTTGAACATTTAAGTCATATGTGATTATTATTTTATGAATGAACAACCCAATCGGGTTGATTCCTTCTATTCATGGACCTCTCAACCTCTGTAACACCACGACCGTAAGCTACCCCAGCAATGGAACATTTTATAAACTCCATTGAGTTTATAGTGAGAGTTCCGGTTTTATCATAAAGTATTGTATCAACTTGTCCAAGTTCCTCATTCAAGTTTGAAGTACGGGCATAAGCATGTTTATCTGCTTCGGCGTAGTACATATGTATATCTTGATTGATGAAGATGCTTTGAAGAACCTTGACAATTTCTATTGATACAAACAATGAGATTGGAATAAAGAAATTGTATAACATTAAGGCTGTCAAAAAAGGAAACATAGCAGCAGCAGAAGCTCTTTTAGGATCAAAGAAAATTGTAGAATGGTCTGGTGTTAGATACCATCTTTTCATCACACCTTGTTCTCTCAAATCATCGTTAGTTGTAGTATAACAGTTCATCATCTTTAGTTGTAGTATCATTCCTCTGCTGGAAGTGTTTTATAGCAGTTCATCATCATCTTGGTGCATTTTTGCTATGAAGAACACTTGAAGTCCCACATCGAATTTGGAACAATAAAATTGAGTGTTTATAAATGACTTGTTTACAGTTTAATTATAAATCTATTGGGCTCCTACTCTAAAGTACATAGGCTTAAGGCCCAAATATTTTACATTAAAGTTTACAAAAATTAATTTAAATTGATTTTCTAAATTAATAAATTAAAATAAATAAAAACATTTAATTATTAAATGTACTAATAAAAAATAATTCTGCCACCTCAGCTGCCACGTCACTTATTTCTAACACCGTTACCAATATTTGACGGAAAGGACTTATTTGATTCTGTTAGACAACGTAAGGGACCAACTTGGAACTTTTAAAAGGAAGAGGACCAAAATGGACCCCGAGTCATAGGTAGAGGACCAAAAAGGGTATTAAGCCTAAAAAATATTATTATTATTATTTAATTATTCTAATAAACTTAATTATTCACCTCGACTCAAATATTCTGAAGTTCTATCATTAATTAAATTATCAAAATACTCTTACTTTTTCATAAAACACATCAATCATTCAATAAAATAAAATAAATTAAATAATTTAAATAAAAATAATTTTTAACTAAAGTTGGAATGTTACCTTCTTCCTATAACATGCAGAAGGAAAAGATATGACCTACCAAAAAAAAAGGGTTTGTTACCTTTTTCTTTTTCACATACACATACATCAAGAGGTCTATTTGATTTATAAAGATATAAATATCATTTTAGTCCATACAAAATCTCAAATAGTAATCAAAATAGTTTATAATTTAGAGAAGGTTCCTTAAAAATGTCATCGAAACAACTTATTAGACTTACTTAAACTTTTTAAGGAATAATTAGTGTTTTTATTATCAAGGACCATATATAGTCATTGAATTTTTTGTTGAAACCAATTTGGATATTTTACTTAGAAGCATATTAAAAGTCAATTCTAATAAATATTTTTAAGAATTTAATAATCAAATATAAATATTACAACTAATGTGAACTAATAGTGTGTAAAATTAAATAATACGAATTCAAACTGATCCGATGTACGCGAACTGGTCCACGCGGGCTGGTCGTTATGGAGGTGCCCGGATGGGTGCTGGTCGTACTCGCTGTCCGGTAAGTGATTGAGGAGAGGTGGTGGTGTACCTGCAAGGCACTCCGACGCTCAAGTAAGAAAGGGTCAGAGAAAAGGGGCAAGTATAAAGTATTAGTTCGTAGGGTGAATATTTGATACCTGACCCTCTCAAGTGAGAGGGTATATATAGGGCTCTAAGTGCGTGGCTAACGGTCCTATTTTCGGGGCAAAATAACCGTTTTCCCTAAAGAATCGGTCGCTGCCCAAACTAGCTGTTACGACGGGCAGGGTGTCCAAAACTAGCCGTTATGTCGGGCATATGCTTAGTTTCGGGCATCTGCCCATGGCTGTTCGGGGAGCACTGAAGCTGTGTGTGTCGGGCAGAATGTCCGGGGAGGAACGTTATGTTCCTTGCCCGGTAGGAGGGGCAGAAAGGTAACTTTTGCCCCTTCTGTGGATTGAACTTAGGCAATTTGGGCCGCTCTGTAGCAGAGGCTTATTGGGCCAATTCTATCCATTGGTCCAGTCTAGAACAGGAGCCCCCCAAGTCGTTGCTCCCGAGCATGGGAGTGATGACTTAAGGACTCCTCGTTGTCCCGGGGAACTATCATGAAGTCGTCGTTGGATACGAGGACGACTACCTCGAGGTGCTTGTGGTTCTCCGTGTCCGCGATATTCGTGGTCGATTCCATATTGCCCAGTATTCGGGGAGGTGACGCGTCAGATGGAATGGGAAACGTTGGGTCGCCACGTATGCATCGAGACCTGTGTAGCAGTTATCTAGGCAATTATGGCTAGTGGGCCGTCATTATTGCCTACGGGCACGTGTGTGGATGTGCCCCTTGGTATAAAATGGGGGAAACCGTCCCATTTTCCACTTTTCCTTCTTCTGATTCTTCCTCGTCACCAGTGCTTTTGCCCGTCACCTTCTTCAAGCAGCCGACCGCCGTGCCGACCACCGTGACAAGTTTCGAGCAGCCGTTTTCTTCCACTTTCTTCTAGTAAAATCAAGTAAGTATCCTGATTTTTTGCTTGTTTTGCTTCCTTTTGTTGTTAGTGGTAGATTACATGCGGCTAGGGTTAGTTCTAGATGGCAAAATAGGTAGATTTCCGGCGAGGGGTTCTGCCTTTTTTCTGTACCAAATGTCTCGCCGGATTAGGTAGCACGTTTGGTGGTCGTGGTGGCCCACGTGGTGGTTGCGAGTCGTGACCATCGCGTCCTATCATCCGTTGATGGATTTGGTGAGTTTCCCGCTAGGACGTTTCCAGATTCCGGTAGAGTTTCGACGGAATCTGGGTACAGGCGCGGGGAGGTTGCTCGTAGGAAGTGGAAGGGTCTCGGGTATCTCCTCGCGGGGATATTTTGTCCTTCTTTGTTTGATGTTAAGGCTTAGGCCGGGGACGTAGTTCCTGGCCTCTCGCGCGCCCTTTCACTTGTCTTAGCGGTGGAAGGGTGGATTTGATTTCCTGTCGAATTCACTCTCTTTCTCTGCTTTTTCAGGTGATCATAGTGGCGATGGAGCCCGAGAGGGAGGTTATACCCGTTACGTCCGAGGAGGAAACTGTCTCTGAGGGAAGTAGTAGTGCAACAGCCTCGAGCTCCGCGTCCTCGAGTTCGACGGCCTCGAGTTCCGCAAGCGAAGTCGAGGGGGGAGCTGATGGAGCCGAGGAGGAGGAGGACTTAGACCTCGCTGAGGGAGACGTGATGGAGGAGGACACTGATGGCTTTTGCCCGGAGGAATGGGAGGTGGCGGAACCTTCCGAGCATATGTCCTCGTTTGCCAGGTACGCGGGGGATGTCTTCACCGAGGTAGGGCCAGTTGGGGAGTGGAGAGTGCTTCTGCCAAATACGGAAGAGCGGGTCTGCTCAGACTTCGGGGACTGCTTTTCCATGTACGAGTATGCGTTCAAGGAATTGAGGCTGAGGTTTCCTTTCACTGACTTCCAGCGGTCGGTGTTCGACCATCTGAAGTTGGCGCCTTCCCAGCTCCACCCTAATTCGCTGGCCTTCATACGGGCTTTTGAGTTGGTGTGCGAGCACCTTGCTTTGGGGACCACCATCCCTTTATTCTTTGCTGTTTTCCACCTTCAGCGGCAGCTGACGGGGAAGAGGTACGGATGGGTCTCTTTGAAGCAGCCCAAGAAACTGTTCAAGCCGTTCTCGGAGTCCATCCGGCACTTCAAGGCGCGGTACTTCATTGTTGAGCCGTTGTCCGAGGCTGCTAAGGACAACACGTACTGCTGGGAGGTGGAATGTGATGAGAATGGGGATGAGTTGATTAACGAGGAAGGGAAGTACATTGGGGAGAGAGTGTACAAGTTCCCAATCCGCTGGACGCCCGACCACTTCTCAAAGAAGCCCGGCGCCTACATCTTTGAACCGAGTGATTTACGCGGGCAAGATGCTGCGTCTTACGAGGCCCTGGTGAAGTGGGTCAACTCCTTTCAGCTCGCGACCTGTTGGACGAGCAAGAATGATCCTATCCTCGAGGAGGATGGGAGTCAGAGGGTTGAGAGGAGGTTTATCAACGTGAAGGCACTGCTGGAGTGCTAGACTTCTGCGGACGTAACGAAGTTGCTCGGTAGTCATAGTTGTTTATATCTTGTTTGTGTTATTTCCTTTCCTGATGACTGATGTGTTCGTTTCGTTTGTGCAGGTGAGATGCCTCAGGCCCGTGACCGTGTGGTGAGGAACGCCATGGCGAGGGGCAAAGCTGGGCCGACTCCCTCCAAGACCCGGGCTGCTGCTGGTGCTCGTGCACCTCCTGCTGTTCAAACCGCCCCGGGGACATCCTGTTCTCCCACTCCCTGTCCACGGGATTCTCCGCTGCCTTTGGTCGGGCGACAGAAGCGCCTCCGGACCATAGATACGGTGGATCTGAGGGGGGCAGTTGAGAAGGGGAAGTTCGAACTTCCTCCGTGCATCAACGATATGAGGTTCTTCGAGGGTAATGCCATGGTTGTTCCTCGGCCTGAATCTCTTAGCCTGGGGAACATGGATTGCGCGGGCAAAAGGGCGATGGTGGCCAGGGATGCTTCTGCCCTCGTGAGGATGCTCGAGAGATGGCAGCTGTGTATGCTGAGGGGGACCACGTGCTCGAGGCTGAGCTTACTGCTGCTCGGGCCTCCGAAGCGACGCTGAAGGAGGAGGTCCGGCGTGCCCGTGAGGCGAAGAAGAAAGTCGAGGAAGAGGCGACAACGCTGAGGGAGGAAGTCACCAACCTAAGGTCGGAGAAGAAGGCGTCCGAGGAGTTGAACGCGGAGTTGATGGCGGCCAATGCCCCGGGTGATGATGAACCAGAGGAGATAAGAGTGTTGAAGACTCGGGCAGAGCTGGTCGCTGGCATTCTGCAGGCGAGGATGATGGTATTGCTGTGGCCGCGGAGTCTTTTGACAGTGCGGTGGCCCAGTTGGGAGTGGTGAACCCTGGGCTCGAGATTTCGACCGGGGGTACTCACTACCTAGCTCGTGTGGAGGGTGGCCGCATTGTCCTGCCCGAGGGTCTTGTTCTCGATACTCCCGAGGAACATATCGAGGATCAGCCCGTGGAGGAGCCGAGGCCTGAAGCTGCGTCAATCGAGCGTGTGGAAGACTGAAGAGTTTTTATTGCTTAGCTGTATCTTGTCTGGCCTGCGTGCCGTTGAACTCGTTGTAATCTTATTTTTGTTCTGGGGGCGTGGCCCCCTTTTTAATGTAACAAGCACAATCTTTGGCCCTTGTGGCCTTTTAATTTAATGCCCGGTTAATTTATACAACTTCTATTTATACTGTTGTACTTTGTTTTAGTTGTGCATGTGTGACTGCCCGTCGGAGGGTGTGTTTGTCAACAAGGCTTATTTTTGACAGATTGCTCGTTGCGTTATGAATTCGCCAGTGCGGGGAACTGGTCGAACAGCCGGGGAAGATCCTGGCGAGGTTGCGGATCTCAGGTCGCGATTGAGGCCTAAGGTCGCGGCGTGAACGTCCCATCGCGAGCTGGGGTTCTGCCAATCATGGTACTTGGGCGAAGGCGGTGCTCGATCGAGGACCGCCGACGAGCGGAGCTCCGGCTCATTTATTTGAGCGGGATTCCACTTTGTACGTATGCGTCGTTTGTACCTGAACGAGCATGATGGCCGTTAGACGGCCTTGTGACGCGAGGAAGCTTCTTGTGCCTTTTAGCTGTAGTATTGCTTAAGTTTTTCAGCGTTCCATGGTCGAGGGAGCGTTTCCCCGTTGAGGTTTTCGAGGAAGTATGCGCCGTTCCCCGTTTTGGCGCGGACTCGGTATGGTCATTCCCAGTTGGCCACCAGTTTACCTTCGCGGGAGTCCTTGTGGTTTCTTCGCAGGACAAGGCTGCCCATGTCGAACTCCCGTCGCAAGACTTTGGCGTTGTGCCTGATCGCTATTTTTTGCTTAAGAGATGCCTCGCGGAGGGCTGCTCCCGTTCGGATTTCCTCGACGAGGTCGAGCTCCTCTCTTATCGCTTCGTCGTTCATTTCCTCGTCCAGGGGTGATTCCGTCCTCCTGGACAGTACGTGGATTTCAATGGGTATGACTGCCTCGGTGCCATATGCCAAACGGAAAGGTGTTTCCCCGGTGGTGGACTGGGGAGTAGTGCGGTATGCCCACAGGACACTGTGAAGCTCCTCGACCCAGGCTTTCTTTGTTTCGTCCAGTCTTCGCTTGAGGCCGCGCAGTATGACACGATTGGCCGCTTCTGCCTGCCCGTTGGTTTGGGGATGCTCTACGGAAGCGAAGTGTTGCCTCGTTCCGAGGTGTGCGACAAAGTCTTGGAATTTTTTGTCTGTGAATTGTGTTCCATTGTCCGTGACAATTGCTTGGGGGATCCCAAACCGGGCAAGGATATCCCGCTTGTAGAAGCGCAGAATGCTGAGCGCTGTTATCTTGGCTAAAGCTTCTGCTTCTATCCACTTTGTGAAGTAATCTACGCCCACTATCAGGTATTTGTTTTGGCTGGACCCCGTCACGAAGGGTCCTAGGATGTCCAGGCCCCACCAGGCGAATGGCCACGGGGAGGTCATGCTTTTTAGTTCGTTTGGCGGAGCTAGGTGCATATCCCCGTGCCGTTGGCATTTGTCGCATTTCTTCACATGCTCCTAGGCTTCTTGTTGCATGGTCGGCCAATAGTACCCTGCTCGGAGGGCCTTACGGGCAAGGGACTTTCCTCCGAGGTGTTGGGCGTTGATGCCTTCATGGATTTCTCGCAATACGTGGGGGACGACCTCCTCTTCTATGCATTTAAGAAGTGGGATGGAGAAGCCCCGCCGGTAGAGTTTGTTTTCGAGGATAACGTATGAGCAGGCTCTTCGTTTGATGGTGCTGGCCTCCTTGGGATCCTCTGGAAGTTCGTCCCTGGTGAGGTAGTTGTAAACGGGCGTCATCCAGCAATCGCTATCCCCGATTGCGTGTACGTGTAGGGTCGAAGATCCCTTAGTGATGCTGGACCGGGGAAGTATCTCTTGGATGACTGACCTGTTTCCGCCTTTCCTCTTGGTGCTTGCCAGTTTTGACAATATGTCTGCTCGTACGTTGTGTTCGCGTGGAACGTGTCTTACTTTCACTGTTCTGAATTTTGACATCTTTTCCCTGACGATGGTGAGGTATTCTGAAAGACTGTCGTTTTTGGCTTGATACTCCCCAGATACCTGGTTGGCTACGAGCTGCGAGTCCGTGCAGATGATGATTTCCTCGGCCCCCAGGTCTTCGGCTAGGCGTAGTTCGGCGAGGAAGGCTTCGTACTCGGCCTGGTTGTTCGACGTGGGAAAAGACAATGTGAGGGAAGCCTCGACTATGGTTCCTTCGTCGTTTTCCAGAATTACGCCTGCCCCGCTGCCACTAGAGCTGGATGCTCCGTCCACATAGATGGTCCATCTGTTTGCTAGGTGGGGCGAGGGGTTTGAGAAAGTTACCTCTGCTACGAAATCGGCCAGGGCCTGAGCCTTAAGAGCTTTCCTGCTTTCGTACTGGATGTCGAATTCGGACAATTCTAATGACCATCTGAGCATTCGCCCGGCCATGTCTGGTCGTCCCAGTAGCTGCTTGATGGGCTGATTGGTCCTTACTACGATCGTGTGGGCCAAGAAGTAGTGTCTTAGCCGTCTGGCAGCGTTGATGAGGGCCAACGCTACCTTCTCTATCTGCTGATATCTCAATTCTGTGTCCTGCAATGCCTTGCTCGTGAAATATACCGGCTTTTGCCCGCTAGGATTTTCGCGGATGAGAACGGCGCTAACGGCCTCGGCGGAGGCGGCGAGGTACAGGAACAAGACCTCCCCGGTATCTGGTCGTGACAACACGGGCGGTTCCGATAGAGCTTGCTTCAAGTGGAGGAGGGACGCCTCGCATTCTTCGGTTCATTCAAACGTTGCTTCTTTCCGCAAAAGCTTGAAGAAAGGAATGGCGTGCTGGGCGGACTTTGCGACGAAGCGGGATAGCGAGGTCAGTACTCCGTTGAGGGATTGGATGTTCTTTTTAGACGTGGGCGTTGGGAACTCGGAGAATGCCTGGCATTTGTCGGGGTTAGCCTCTATTCCTCGTTCTGTTAGGTAGAAACCGAGGAACTTACCTGCCCGTACCCCGAACGTGCACTTCTCCGGGTTGAAACGCATTTGGTATTTCCTTCCCTGCTCGAAAATTTTGCGGAGGTGGACGACATGGTCTAGTTCCTCGTGGTATTTGACGATCATGTCGTCCATGTATACCTCGAGCATATCGCCTATCTGTTCGTGGAAGACTTTGTTCATCATTCGTTGGTATGTAGCGCCGGCGTTCTTCAGTCCGAAGGGCATTACGTTGTAGTAATAGTTGCCCGATTCGGTCATGAAGGCTGTGTAAGTTTTATCGCTCGCGGCCATTGGTATTTGGTTATAGCCCGAGTAGGCGTCGAGGAACGATAAAAGTTTAAAATCGGCCGAATTATCTACGAGTTTGTCTATATTGGGGAGGGGGTAGGCGTCCTTCGGACAGGCCTTATTAACATCAGTATAATCAACGCACATCCTCCATTTGCCATTAGTTTTTCCTACAAGTACAACATTAGAGAGCCATGTAGTATATTTGGCCTCGGAAATAAACCTAGCTTCTAGAAGGTCTTTGACAGCTTTCTCCGCGGCTTCTGTCTTCTCCGGGGATTGCTTCCTTCTGCGCTGGGCAACGGCTCTGACGGTCGGGTCGATCGTGAGCTGGTGGCAGGCGACGGAGGGGTCCAATCCGGGCATCTCAGCAGCGCTCCACGCGAACAGGTCTGCGTTTTCGCGGAGGCACGCTTTCAGTTGTCTTCTGGCCAGGTCGGGAAGATCTGCTCCGATCTTCACGCCCCGTTGGGGATCTTCTCTGAACAGAACGATCTCGAAGTTGCCATCTAGGACAGGTCGTAAGAGATGGCCGCTGTTGTCAGACTTACTGCCCGACGACGTTGGAACCTTGGCGCGATCTTCTTCGCTGAACCGGCTGTCTAGATTGATTGATTTGACCTGGGGAAGTGGTCTTGGCTGCTCGGAGCTGCTGGGCAGGGGGGACGACCAGATGCTCTTGGCTTCGCCGAGATGGTGTTAAGTCCCTTTGACGCTGCTTCAAAGCAGCGGCGGGCAGCCTCGATGTCGCCGTGGAGGGTGGCGACCATCCCTTCAGAAGTGTAGTACTTCATTTTGAGATGTACGGTGGAAGGTACTGCAATCAACTCTGCCAGGGTTGGCCTTCCGAAGATGCACTGGTATAGTGACGGGCAATCGATTACCAGAAACTGTGCCTTGATTGCTCGGGTTGTCTTTCCTGAACCGAAGGTTACGATGAGCTCTACGTAACCTCGGGGCTTTGTCACCGCTCCGTTGAACCCTTGCAGGTCGGATCCGACGTATGGAGTGAGGTGAGAGTCGTTCAGCTGCAATGTCTCGAACAGGTGGTTGTACATTATGTCAACCGAACTTCCCTGGTCCACGAGTATCCTCCGGACATCGAAATTCGCCATCCTTGCCCGGATAAGCAGTGGGATGTTCGAATTCGGTGCCCCGCCGAGGAGTTCTTCCTTGTAGAAGGAAATGGGAGCGGACCCTTTGTGCGTGGTGTCCAGCGTGGTGACCTCGTTGGAGCTTTTGCTGATCAGTTGGTCGAATCTCCTTTTGACCGAGCCAACTGTGACTTTGTTGAATCCACCCCCGGAGATCACCATGGCCGACGGGAAGGCCTCCCATGGGCTGCTGGCAGCGAGGTATGTGGAGGCGAGCAGATCGTCTGGGATGCGAAAGTCTTCTGGTCGGGTCACAGACATAGCGACCTGGACGTTAAAATCGTCGGAGGGCGGAATTTCCTCTGCGACCTTTTTGCTTTCCTGGGCCTCTTGCCGGGGAGCGTCCTTCTTTTCTGCAAACTGCGTCAGATGGACGTCGCGAATGAGGATCTCTATAGCATCTCTGAGGTGGATGCACTCTTCCGTTGTATGGTCGTGACTCTTGTGGAAACGGCAGTACTTGGACTTGTCCATCCCTGGCCTGACCGGCAGCTGCTTGGGGAAACGGACTCCCGCCTGTTTGAACTCCGAGTTGGCGCACTCGGACAGTATTTTCTCCCTCGAGGCAATGAGGGGGGTATAATCGTGGAATCGCCCGGAGGGTGCTTTCTGCTCGCGTGTATCGCGAGGTCGATCGTCGCGTCTCTTGTCTCCTCGACGGGACGTCGAGGGTTCTTCAACTCTGGACGTTCGGACACCTTCTTGGTTGCGAGATGTCCGGACCGAGTGGGCAACGACCTTCTCCTCGTACTGTATATGTGTCTGGGCCTGGTGGAGAAGTGCATTGAGATTCCTCGGTGGGTCGAGGCCGATGGCTTTCGCGAAATCGGAACCAGGACGTAACCCTTGCTCGAGCAAGAATTTCTTCATGGCGTCGATCGTTGGTACTTGGACAGCCTCCTTGTTGAAGCGCTCGATATAAGCCCAGAGAGGCTCATCTTTGCCTTGTACGACGGCTCCCAGGGATGCCTCGGTCTTGGGGTGGCGTCGTGAAGCAGTGAAGTGACGGGAGAAGATCCTCCCCAGCTGTCTCCATGACGTGATGGATTCCTCGGGCAGCTGCTTGTACCACGTCATTGCTCCTTTACGGAGCGTGGTCGGGAACAGGCGGCACTTGATGGCTCCCCGTACCCCTCTGTAATCCAAGAGAGCGTCGATGTTCTCTATATGCTCGTCCGGGTCGGCGGTTCCATCGTACGTCCCCAGCGACGGAGGCTTCTCCAGCCCCTTAGGAAGGCGGGTTGCTAGGATCTCCCGGGACAACGGGCCGCGAGGTTCTTCGTCGCTATCTGAACTTGGCTCTGATGGTGACCGTCGTCTGCGCTCGCGGCGACGGTTTCTACGAGGTGAGGGTGAACGGGTCCGGTCACGAGGTCTTCCCGGCGGGGAGGGCCTATCTTGCCTCGTTCTTTTGCGTCTCGACGGGGATCGATCTCGCGGGGAGATCTGGTCGCGCTTGCGAGTGGGTCGTATCTCAGGCTCGTGCCTAACCGCACGGTCTTCTCCGCGCCTAGGTGGCGGGCTTTTGGATCTTCGGGCTTTATTCCGGGGAGGAGAGGATCTTGGGAAAGATGCCTCCTCAAGAGCTCCTATCCTTTCTCCTTGTTGTAGGATGAGGAGGTTGGTGCGGTTAACAGCTTCTAGAAGGGCTGCCACGGCCAAGTCGGCGCTGGGCGGACCGGGAACTGGCCGGTCTTCCGATGGGATCTGCACGTCTCCTTGCCCGGTGGGAGGAGGAGTTGGAGATGCAGTAGCCCCGTCCCGACGGAAACGGGGGTCAGAAAGTAACGAAGAATGGTCGTCAACGTCCATCTTGTTGACGGGGACGAGAACAGTGGTGTCAGCACCTATCGCGGAATTCTGGGCAGCCATACGTGGGCGGATCAAAGAGAATATGTTTTGATCTTTCGGTTTTCGAGGAGGAATGAAAGAAGGGGAGAACAAGAAGTTCCCACAGACGGCGCCACTGATCTGATGTACGCGAACTGGTCCACGCGGGCTGGTCGTTATGGAGGTGCCCGGATGGGTGCTGGTCGTACTCGCTGTCCGGTAAGTGATTGAGGAGAGGTGGTGGTGTACCTGCAAGGCACTCCGACGCTCAAGTAAGAAAGGGTCAGAGAAAAGGGGCAAGTACAAAGTATTAGTTCGTAGGGTGAATATTTGATACCTGACCCTCTCAAGTGAGAGGGTATATATAGGGCTCTAAGTGCGTGGCTAACGGTCCTATTTTCGGGGCGAAATAACCGTTTTCCCTAAAGAATCGGTCGCTGCCCAAACTAGCCGTTACGACGGGCAGGGTGTCCAAAACTAGCCGTTATGTCGGGCATATGCTTAGTTTCGGGCATCTGCCTATGGCTGTTCGGGGAGCACTGAAGCTGTGTGTGTCGGGCAGAATGTCCGGGGAGGAACGTTATGTTCCTTGCCCGGTAGGAGGGGCAGAAAGGTAACTTTTGCCCCTTCTGTGGATTGGACTTAGGAGATTTGGGCCGCTCTGTAGCAGAGGCTTATTGGGCCAATTCTATCCATTGGTCCAGTCTAGAACACAAACTATAGTAAAAAATTATAAAATAAAAGAAGAAGAGATAGCTCAATTTGAGCTAAGATCTAAGCACTAGATTATAGATTCAATCCTTAGCGATAACAAAATTTATAATTGTGTGACCTTATCCTTATTCCTTGACTCAAACAAACCAAACATAAAAATAAAAAGTATGTCAAAAACTAGGGAAGGATATGAATTGAACCGCATCATCGAACATAATTGAACTAAAATAAAAGTAATTGAATAGTTATGTTTGGTTAGTAAATAAAATCATATTATATAAAAAAGTTTTTAAATTGTATTAAATCGAAATTGTAACTGAATCGAACTGAAACTAACAAAATTAAAAATACTAAAACCAAATTTTAAATTAAAAAAAATTTTAAAAAATAGTTGAATGATTCGGTTTTTTAATAAATAATTCGATTTGAGAAAAATTGTTTTCTAACGCTTCGGTATGGTTTAGAAGTTCTAAACAGTATATTAAACTAATGATTTTGGTTCGATTCTATTTTAAGTAAATTTAAATGATTCGGTTTAGTTTAAATGAATTTTTATTATGATTTGATTCGATTCGATTCAGTTTGATTTTTTCACTGAATTATACCATGAATTAACATTATAAATTTATGAAATACATATTCCCTCTGTCTTATATTATAAATTTTACTTTTTAAAATTATTTTATAACTAATATATTTGATTTATATATAAATCAAATATATTAATTATTCAATAAATTAAAAAAAATTTGTTTATAATATAAGACGGAGAAAGTATTTGATTAGCCTCTTTTTTTCAAAATAGGGTACAATTTGTCAAACTATACCTTAGACTTTCTCAAAATTTCTAAGTAGGCAATTGCTTTCTTTTAACCCATTCATGCACCCTATCATTTGAGAACTCAAAATGCTAAACCACGCACGTGTTGTTCTTCATACCACATATTGTATACTATATTATTATGCATAAACCAAAATGAAGTTTGACATTCTTTGGCATACACATAATTTTGTCAAAAAGTAGATAGATGGTGAATCCAAATGTATACCCCATGTTCTTTTTATTCTTTCCACACTTAACTTCCTTGATTCAAGGACACCTAACAATAAACCATTTTCCTTCACAAAATTTCTAAAAGTAACACTTAAATCAAGGTATGAATCTTTAAACTCCATGTCAAGCCCTACCCAAATCTATGAAATCAAATTGTTAGAAAGGTAAAGGGACAATTAAGTAAAGGGACAATTAGCTATAGTTAACAAAAGACAAACAGACGTCAAATTTGAAGTGTATTATTGAAACGTGAAAAAGACATTTAAAATTAATACTCTCTTAATGCTGACTAATGAGAATGAAATTGCATCATATGATTTTTAGGCAAAATTATTTGTTTTAATAATTTTGCTACACTCAAATCAATCATTTATATTTTGAAACTTTTGAATAGATTTTCATTTTCAGCTTGCTTTACATTCAAAATTAATAGTGTGTGTTTGGTTTTATTTTTTGAAAAGACAATAAAGATTTTAGAGAAGTATAATTTTCTTATATGCTTTATTTTTTTAAGTAGAATTGGTTTTGTATTTAGAATTAATTATATTTAAAGTTTAAAGTTTAATGTCATTTGGTTCTATAAAGATAAAAATTGATTTTGAATTAATTGATTCTAGTTAAAATTGAGTGAAAAATAAAAGGGTTAAATAAGTTTTTAGTCCCTATAAAGTTTGAAATTTCATTTTTAGTCTCTCCCTACCTTTTGGCAACGATTTTTACAAAAAAACCGTTGCCAAAACCAGCTAAAACCGTTGCCAAAACCCAGGAGGGACTAAAAATGAAATTTCAAACTTTATAGGGACTAAAAACTTATTTAACCCAAAATAAAATAATATATTTTTTTATACATTCAGGCAAAGGTAGACTGAATAAAAAATTTCACTGTAAAAATCATATCTAAATTTAAAAGCTACTTATTCTAAGTATAATTAAATGTTAAAGGCATAATCAACTATACTTTTGAATAATAAAACACATCAAAATTAATTTAAAAACATTTCTGAACCTCTAGAATTATTTTTAACTCTTCTAAAATGGCAATTAAACATATACATTTGTAAATTTTGAGTCTAAAAGTTATTTTTACACTAAAATTTACCGTTAAACTCGTGTTTGCATTATCTAAACATAAATCAATTTATCTTAAACTCAATTTTAACCATAATCAATTTTACGCAGTCAATTTTGTGAAGAAGAGTTCTTCTTGTCCTTGGTTATGATTTTGAGGAAGACAAACACATCAATATAAAGAAGTTAAAATTTGAAGAATAGAACAATCAAGTTTAAATGATCATAAATTTTAAAAAGTCAATATGGAACTTGTTTAATTCTCAGAATTATCATAGTCATTTCATCTTGTGCATGCATTCATTTTAACATCATGTGGAACTTGTTTAAAACTTAATTTTTAAGTATTTTTCACTTTTATAGCAGGTGTAACCAGTTACACCAATTAATTATCCGGTTACTTAAACGTTAAAATGGTTTTTCAGAAGATTGTTTCAACCATTATGTTTTTGGTAAATCATGGCATTTGAAACCGCCGTAACATCACTTTAAAACCGCCACAATTTTCACCAGTTACATAAACGTAACAATACCTTAGTTTTTGTAAAAGTATCAACTTTAACTGGTTACACAATTTCTAGTAACCGGTTACGCATTCGAAAATTTCAAATTCTACATACCTTTTCATGAAAAAACTGATTCCAATGTTATGCATCTTTCATACATCAATCATGATAATGTTTTATGAATATACACTCTTTCAGAAGGGCGTGTGTGTATGTGTGTGAGTGTCTATATATGTATTCATGTGGCTTCAGTTTTTCAAAAAGAGTCTCTTAGACACAAAACTTTCATATTTCAAAAGAGATTATTTGATATACAACTTTCACATCTCATAATCCAAACAAGTTTTTAGACTTTCAAATATGAAACTTTCTGCATGAACTTTCATACATATTCATTAAAGTTTCATTCAAGTTATTCTGAGCACTTAGGTGTATATGTTTGGATTGTGATCAATACAAAAAGGAAATCAACTAATACATAATTGATTCAAGAGCTATAACTTCTGTTACAAACTCATATTTGTGTACACCTTGTTTTCCAGGATTGTTGGAAACAAGAGAGTGAAAAAGAAATGATTCTTTTATTTTTTTTATTTGTGTTGTTTATGTTAGAAGATTGTAGGATAGGTTTTGATGGAAGACTTGTACAATGATCTCACATGGTGGAAAATCTCTCATAGGGGGTGAGGGGACTGGAGTATTCCCGGATATTGAGGGGAACCAGGATATATCGACGTGTCCTTTACTTTCTGCATTTATTTTTTAGCATATTTACTTTCATATCAATTCTGAAAAATAACAAAACCAATGCTAATGCTTCAAATTGAGAAAATTCAAATAAATCTAATTCACCCCATGTTAGAGACCGCACATAAATTTACAATTGGTATCAGAGCAGTTTCAAGTAATCTGCTCTTGTGATCTAGAATGGATTCCGCAAACCTGATGTTCAGAGATGGTGGCAGCAATAACAAGCCTCACTTGTTTTGAGGTGAATACTTTGATTTTTGGAAAATTCACATGAAGACTCATCTAGAAGCACAAGGAGAAGATATATGGGATAATGTACAAAATGGTCTGGTTGTTCCTACTAGTGTTGTAGATGGTGTTGAGACAACAAAGATTAAAAGTTCATGGAATAAAGATGATAAGAAGAAGGTACTCTATGACAAGAAAGCATATGTATCGCGGGATGACAATGAAATAAGTTCATTATCAGATGAAGATCACATCATTCAAGTGATGAAGAACATGAGATTAGTGATCCTGTAACTGATGATATTTCATCTTATGATGAATTACAAAATGTTTTTCATGAATTACTTGACGAGCCTTTGAAACTTTCTAGAAAATTTTCAAGTCAAAAGAAAACTATTTTAAATCTAGAAAGTAAGTCTAATAACAATCAAGTGGAGTTAGACTTAATCAAAAATTCAGGATGCAATAATTGTTCATCTCTTGAGTCTAAAATTGTTGAATTAAAACAAGTTGTGAGATATTGGATCAAACTCTAGTTAGCATGCCGTCGAAGTCTTCTCACATGTTGTTGTCGAAGACCTACATGCTGTAGTCGAAGTGTGTTCTAGTGTGTAGCTATCGGATTGGGCCTTGTGCTAAGGATCCAATTGTTTAAGTTAGCTTGTACCCTAAGTTAGCTTGTAATGGGTAATTGTTAAAAAGCCCATTAGTTTAGTATGTTAGGAATTATTATAAATTGCATACTAGTCTCTCATCTTGTGGTGTGACAAAACCTAATTAGGGTGAGAGGGTTATTTGTTATTCTTGAGTACTTGTAATCTGTTTTATAGAAAAAGTAAATAATAGTAGTTATAACCAATCCTTGTTGTTTTTCCTTTGTTTTTCCTTGTTAACCCTAACCCTTGTGTGTTTCTTGCCTATAAAGAAACCGAGTATATTTTGTTCAAAGGCATCCTAATTCACAACAAATTGGTGTGGTGAGCGTGGAGAAGATGCCTTCAACAAAGTATGAGATTGAAAAGTTCACCGGAGTGAACGACTTCGATCTGTGGCGCTTGAAGATGAAAGTCCTACTGGTTCAACGGGGTTGTTTGGAAGCGTTGAAGGGAGAGGCAACCATGGACATTGCGTTAACGGAAAAAGAAAAGACGACCACGATAGAGAAAGCCCACAGCGTAATATTATTGAGCCTTGGTGATAAGGTTCTATGACAAGTATCAAAGGAGACTACGATATCGGGGTTATGATTGTAACTTGAAGTTTGTACATGACCAAATCTCTGGTGAATCGACTCTACCTGAAGCAAGCTTTGTATTCATTCAAGATGAGTGAAGATAAAGTTTTGGCTGAGCAGTTGGATATGTTTAACAAGTTGATTCTTGATCTTAAAAATATTGATGTGAATATCGATGACGAAGATCAAACACTGTTGTTGTTGTGTGCGTTGCCCAGGACACATGTTCACTTCAAAGAAACTTTCCTGTATGGAATGGAGTCCCTGAGCTTTGAAGAAGTTCAACCAGCCTTGTATTCTAAGGACCTGAACGAATGAAAGAAGCATAAACCTTCGACGGTAGGTGAAGGTTTGGCCATTAAGGGAAAATTCTTGCGAAAGGATGGTAAGTTCGACAAAAAGAAAGGTAAAAGTCAGCAGAAGTCTTATAGTGGCGAAGCATCTGGTATTCAATGTTATAACTATAAGAAGGAGGGTCACGCAAGAAAGATGTGCCCTGAACGCCTGAGAGATTATGGAGGTAAAGATAATGGCAATGCAACCATTGTTCAAGATGACTTCAAATCATCTGATGTTCTTGTCGTTTCAAGCGGCGACTCAAGAAGATAATGGATTATGGATTCAGGTTCCACTTGGCACATGACTCCAAACAAATAATTGTTCGAGGGGCTATGTGATCAAGATGGTGGATCAGTGCTGCTGGAAAACTACAAAGCTTAGAAAATTGCAGGCATTGGATCTATGAGATTCAAGCTTCATAATGAGTCAATAAGGTTATTGACTGAAGTCAGATATGTACCTGATTTGAAGAGAAATTTGGTTTCTCTTGGTGAATTCGACAAGAAGGGATATGTTTTTCAAGGAGAGAAAAGTATCCTAAGAGTCATGAAGGGGTTGAAGGAAGTTTTGACAGGTGTGAAGAAATAAGGCTTGTATATCCTTGAGGCTGAAGTTGTAAGTGGTTCGACAAATGTTGCATCCACTAAACCTTTGTCAAAGACAGAAATTTGGCACATGATATTGGGCCATATCAGTGAAAGGGGTTTGGTCAAATTGGGGAAACAAAATCTGCTTGGAGGAGACAAAGTTGAAAAGCTAAAATTTTGTGAACCCTGTGTACTTGGAAAATCTTGCTGAGTGAAGTTCAACAAAGGCAAACAAAGAACTCATGGATCCCTTGATTACATCGATGCAGATCTTTGGGGGCCTGCAAGGTCTCCATCACATTCAGGAGCAAGGTATTTTCTATCCATAGTCGATGATTATTCCATAAAGTTGTGGGTATTCATCCAGAAGACTAAGGATGAAACGTTTGAGAATTTCAAAGGTTGGAAGACTCTGGTTGAAAATCAGACTGGTAGAAAGGTCAAGAGGTTGAGAACCGACAATGACCTTGAATTTTGCAATGAAGCATTCGACAGCTTTTGTGCTACCTCAGGTATTACAAGGCACAAAACTACTGCAGATACTCCATAACAAAATGGTTTGACAGAGAGGTTTAATCGAACTATTTTGGAAAGAGTTAGATGCATGTTGACTAATGCTGGGTTAAAGAAGGTGTTTTGAGCTGAGGCTGTTTCGACAGCAACATATCTAATAAATAGATGTCCTTCGATTATGTTAGATATGAAGACACCTGAAGAAGTTTGGTCGTGACATCCACCTAGTCTCAACAGACTGAGAGTATTTGGTTGCATGGCCTATGCTCACATTAAGCAAGACAAGTTCGAACCTAGAGCTCTAAAATGCATGTTCATGGGATACCCTGAAGGAGTCAAAGCTTATAGGCTATGGTGCCTAGAGCCAGGTCACAGGAGGTGTATCACCAGTCGAGATGTAGTTTTCAGTGAAACTGAGATGACTTTCAAGAAAACTGATGATGCTGACGAAGAGTTGGAACATGGAGAAATTCATGTTGAGGTGGAGCGTGTTGATGCTGAATTGCGTATCCTAGATGAAGTCAGAGAAGAAGCAGAAGATGATGTCGAAGATGAAGAGACTGATAATGACTAACTGCTAGCAAGAGTCAGGTCGAGGAGAGTCATCAACCAACCTCAGAGACTTGGGTATGTAGATCTTATAGCTTATGCCTTAATCTCTACAAGTGAGGTTCTTGACGAAGAACCTAGAGACTATAAGGAAGTTATGAGGAGTCGAAAGAAAACTGAATGGCTGAAGGCCATGGATGATAAGATGAAATCTCTTAATGATAACAACACATGGGAACTGATCAAGAAACCTGCTGGAGCCAGGTTATTCAGCTGTAAATGGATTTTTAAAGTTAAGGAAGGAATCGAAGGAGTGGCGTCGAAGAGATACAAGGAAAAATTGGTCGCTATGGGGTTCACTCGAAAAGAAGGTGTCGACTTCAATGATGTGTTCTCTCCTGTTGTGAAGCACATGTCCATTCGAATGTTACTTGCCACAGTGGCACAGTTCGATCTTGAATTTGAACAGATGGATGTGAAGACTGCGTTCTTGTATGGTGATCTAGATGAAACAATCCTGATGAGGCAACCTGAAGGGTATTTCAAAAAGGGGAAGGGCGATTATGTGTGCAAGCTGAAGAGATCCTTATATGGACTGAAACAATCTCCTCGACAAAGGAATAAGAGTTTCGACAAGTTCATGGCACGCATAAGTTTCATTAGAAGTCAGTTCGACCACTGTGTTTACTTCAGATTTTGACCTGGTAATTCATTTATTATTTTGTTGCTTTATGTGGATGATATTCTAATAGCAAGCAACAATGTCGAAGATGTAATGAGGGTGAAGGCTGAACTCAATAAGGAGTTCGACATGAAGGATCTGAGAGCTGCGTTCGGGATTGACATCCAAAGAGATAGAAAGCAGTCAAAATTATGTTTATCTCAAGAGGTATACCTACGGAAGATTCTCGAAAAGTATGGTATGTCGAATTCAAAGCCTGTTGTGACTCCGACAAACCCTTAATTCAAGCTGAGTATAGATCAGTGTCCCAATACTGATGTCGAAAGAGCTTATATGAATATCATTCCATATGTTAATATAGTGGGTTCTTTGATGTATGTTATGGTCTGTACTAGACCCGACATAGCATATGCAGTAAGTCTTGTAAGCAGGTACATGGCGAATCCTGGAAAGGCTCACTGGCAAGCATTGAAGTGGATTCTAAGGTACATAAATGGGTTTCTGAATAGAGTCCTAATTTATGGTGGAGCCTTGGGTGAAGATAGTAAAGCAGCAATCGAAGGATATGTCGACTCTGATTATGGAGGTTGTATGGATTCCAGAAAATCTATCTCTGGATATGTGTTCACTATGTTTGGCACAGCAATAAGTTGGAAAGCAACACTTCAGAAGGTTTGTTGCCTTATCAACCACTAAAGCAGAGTATATTGCTCTAACTGAAGCTGTGAAGGAATCATTGTGGCTTGAAGCTTTTGCAAAGGACCTGAAACTTCAAGGTCGAGTTGTCACTGTTAAATGTGATAGTCAAAGTGCAATACACCTGTCGAAGAATCCAGCCTATCGTGAGCGAACCAAGCACATTGATGTGAGGCTGCATTTCGTCAGAGGGGTAATCGAGCGTGGAAAAGTCCAAGTGTTGAAGGTTTCGACAGATCATAATGCTGCTGATATGATCACCAAGACGTTGCCCAGTTGCAAGTTTTTCCACTGTATGCAGTTGATAAAGCTGCATGAAGAAAGCTAGTTTATTTCTTGATGTTATAGAGTTAGATCCAAGGTGGAGATTTGTGAGATATTGGATCGAACTCTAGTTAGCATGTCGTCGAAGTCTGCTCACATGATGTTGTCGAAGACCTACATGCTGTAGTCGAAGTGTGTTCTAGTGTGTAGCTGTCGGATTGGGCCTTGTGCTAAAGATCCAATTGTTCAAGTTAGCGTGTACCCTAAGTTAGCTTGTAATGGGTAATTGTTAAAAATCCCATTAGTTTAGTATGTTAGGAATTATTATAAATAGCATACTAGTCTCTCATCTTGTGGTGTGACAAAACCTAATTAAGGTGAGAGACTTATTTGTTATTCTGGAGTACTTGTAATATGTTTTATAGAGAAAGTAAAGAATAACAGTTATGACCAATCCTTGTTGTTTTCCCTTGTTAACCCTAACCCTTGCGTGTTTCTTGCCTATAAAGAAACCGAATATATTTTGTTCAAAGTCATCTTAATTCACAACATAAGTAATTGTGAAATTTAAAAAAGGTCAAATTTATGTAGAAAATGTATTAAGTAGTCAAAAATTTTCAAATGGTAAATGTGGTCTTGGCTTTACTAACTTTGATAATCCTAGTACAAGTCAAACCATATTTGTAAAGGCAACTAACAAATTCAACAATGAAGAATAAAAAAAAGAGCATGTTGTAAATGATCATAAAAGACCTTATAAAATGAATCATGTTTCTAGACCTACTTGTTTCTATTGTAAAAAAAATACCATACTACCAATGCTTGCTACATATGAAATTATGGTATTCCTTATAGTGAGTATGTATGGGTGAGAAAGGTATCTAACCTAAAAGGACCCAAACAAAATTGGGTACCTAGATGTAACTAATTGTTTTGTAGGTACTTGAAGGTCATATGCTAGCATTGTCAAATCAATATTGATCCTTCAAGAAATAAGATCATATGATATAGTAGTTTCTAAAAGTTTCAATGATTGAAAAGATGTTTTGAAGAAGCTTCAACATTGTTATCAACTTTGACATCAAATCCTTGTGAAGGAGATAAGTGTCTAATTTTGTGCTATTAATTTTCAATTATAAATATATCCTTCCTATGTTATCACCTTGCTTTGCACTTTATTCTACTTTGTCTTCTTTTTTATGATGTCAAAAAGGGGGAGAAAGTATTGTATTGCAATAGCAAGGGAGAGATATACAAGATAGGGGAGATTCTAGTTGTTGCTCAACATTTTAAAAAGTCACATATTGAAGCAACCCATTGATGAACAAATAACATTTCAAAGGATGTTTTGTCATCATCAAAAAGGGGGAGAATGTGAAGAAGAGTTCTTCTTATCCTTGGTTATGGTTTTGATGAAGACAAACACATCAACAAAAAGAAGTCAAAGCTTGAAGAATATACACTCTTTCAGAAGGGTATATTGCATATATATATTCTTTCAGAAGGGTATATTGCATATATAAACTCTTTCAGAAGGGTATACTGCATACACTGATTCCAACGTTTGGCATCTTTTATACATCAATCATGACAATTTTTCATAAATATACACTCTTTCAAAAGGGTATATATATATATATATATATATATATATATATATATATATTCATGTGGTGTCAGTTTTTCAAAAAGAGTCTCTTTGACACAAAACTTTCATATTCAAAAGAGATTTTTTGATATACAACTTTCACATCACATAATTCAAACAAATTTCTATGTTTTCAATCAAAGAAAGCACTACATGATTTATTGTTTTTCTCGGTTGTCAACATTGAGAAATTTATTCCTAAATATGTTGTAAATTGTAAGCAATTGTAGTACAAAAAAATGGTGAATGGTAAAAAATTGAAAAAGAAACAAGACATGTTACTTTCAATTTTTTTTAGCATTCACCATTTTTTGCAAGTAATATATTACCTCATTTTTTTAATAAAACCGGGGGAAAAGTCTTTATTTTAACAACGCTCAAGATATTGCCAACACATCAATCCACAAGAAACTCTCTACATCCACCATTATATATCTTGTTCTCTTTCTTGTGAAAGCATTTGTCAGGAAAATATTTGCTCAAGATAATTAAATCTTTGAATAGATCTCTGGGATGGATTGTAAATGCCGTAAAAAAATTCCCATGATTGGAAAAGATAACTTATTAAAAATTGGATGTATGCAATCCACTGAACTTAAAAAAAATGCACATAAAGGACATACAACAAAATCTAGATAACAACAAAGGTTTTATTTTCTCCAAGAATAACTTGAAAAGATTTGTTGTTCTCCAAGAATTCATTGTCAAAATATGGATTTGTTTAAATAGTGTATTTTAATATTCTATGTAAACAATGTAATTTTAAAAAAAAAAACTAACTGCCCTCGATTTTTTACAAAAACCGAGGTATGTGACACTTGGGATGAAACATATTTTATTGTATTTTTTATATAAAAAGAAACAAAATTTACCTCGATTTTGAGTAATAACAGAGAAAAATATATGTGTGTTTGTTGAGTTTCTTCACTGTCCTTAAACAAATCTTTGTCATTCATTTATTGAGTATCAACGCTCAAGACACTGACATTAGTGATTTGCCCGAAACGTAAAAGACCTTATAAAAGCATTCTAAATATTTAAAATTGATAATGAAATATTTGACATGAAAACTTTGAAACTTAAAGAAGCTTGGAAAAGTTCTCTATGATAGATTGCAAAAGCATCAAATTATTTGGGTTTAAGGTTTGTTTTCTTAAATAATCATATAATTGAATATTTATTTTATTTATCTAATCCTTTTTTGTTTTATATCATAAAAAATGCATGATATATCCAACATTTGATCTTCTCCAAAATTCAATGAAATGTGGATCCAGCATTTGTTCTTTCCCAAAATATCCAGCATTTGTTCTTCACCGACTGCGATGACGATGAATCGGATTCAAAATTTGTTATATATTTTTACTTCAATATTATGTGTAAACAATTTAATATTATGTGTAAATAATATAGTTTGTAAACAAATTAATTTATTAATATTCTATGTAAACAATGTAATGCGTATTTAAAAAAAAATAATCTATCTTTCTCATCGATTTTGGTCATAAATCGAGAGATATGTGGCGCTAGCTATGAAAATATAAAAAAAAAAAACTATTGTTGGGGATCGAACCAATGGTCATTTCAACTATCCCCTAGTTATTCTAAAATTGAGGGGTACAGTGGAGAGTATTCATGATGCTCTTTATTACCTCACATCTATAATTGATGTTAAATAAACTTCATGTCCAAAGTTAAATGTGTTTTTTTGTAGTAGTGTATCCATTCTTGAGAAAAAATTTCTATGATATATGAAGTAGATAGTATATGTGGGGTCATAACATTAGACCTATTAATATTTTCTTCAATAATACAAGTTTCATTTCTTAGTGTAGTTTTAAGCAATTTAAAATCGCAATTAACATTAGAGACTTTGTTGGTAATTGTTCTAATATCATATATGTAGACAACTCCAGGATTGAAGTTGTGAGTTAGACCTTGAATATATATAACTAATAAGTTCTCGATAAATTCATCAGTTAAGCTAATAGAGTAATTGGGATAGCAATTAGAGTAAATTGGATCATCATTAAGATTTGATTCAATTATAACAATAGTTGAATTATGAAAATATTTAATTTTGATATCTCGTAAGACTAATAGTATAGGAGTGATTAACCCTAGTTTATCATTTTTTCTTTATCATTTTTTCTTTTCAAAAATGATTCCTAATAAATATAAATATCTAAAATCTAAGTTGTAAGTTTCATGCATGAGATTAGGGATGATAATAGTTACTCCCTCCGTCTCATAAAAAGTGTCTCATTTGTATTTTTTTTTGTCTCAAAATAATTGTTCATTTACATTTCCAATACATTATTTATTACTATTTTTCCACTACTATATCCCTATTGACTAGCTTTCATTTTATCCATCAATTCTAATAACTATATTTAATAAGGGTATTCTAGTAAATGATATTGTTTTTTCATTAAAACCAATACATCTAATCATTTTCTTAAAAACCGCGCATTACTCAAATAGGACAATTTTTATGAGACGGAGAAAGTAGAATTTAGGCAATCACTGTATCATTTATTCTTGTACATGCTTTTTGTGTAGACATGAATCTTTATATTTCTACATGTATAATCCTCGTTACCTCGCCCTTTGATTTTCAAAATTCTTAACTCATCTTTGGTTTTCTTCTTTCAAAAATTTTAAAATATTACTCTCTCCAATCCATTTTGTAAAGAATACTTCATCTTTTAAATTTATTAAATGATTAATATATTTGATCTATATTATAGGTCATATATATTAATTAATTAATAAATCTAAAAATGCGAAATATCACTTATAAAAAAAAACCGGAGAAAAGATGACATTTTAAATTTTTAATAATATTAAAAAAATAAAATATTTTATTATTAAATTATAAAATAATTTAATACTTAAACTAAAATATATAATAATAATCAATTAATAATATATTCATATCCTTTAATTTTAACGAAATTTTTACAGATTTTTACGATATCATTATCATTGTACGAATTTTTTGAATATATATTCAATTGTCATCCTACATGTGATATCCTGAGACGAGCTAGTGGATGTAAACAAAAAGAAAAACATTTATCATCACACAAAAATTCCTCATATTCAAGTACTCCTATTAAATAAAGACAGGTTGATGAAAATGAGAGCTGTCCCCACCAACCATCATCACATATTCCATGGAATTTACAGTATTTACTTTACTACATTACATTTCCAAATAAAGGAGTTTTGATTGACTTCTATGTGTGCATGCATGCGTTTCCAAAAAGATGAAAAATAATTATTTTAAAACAAAAATTGAAAAGTATAAAATTATTATTAATAATCATCTTACACTAACTTTTCAAAAACACATTTTTAGGACTACTATGATAGATCCAAACTTTTTAAATCTCAGTCCAAATTTAATGTCTTGAGAATGTAAAGTCAAAATGGTAGGTAACCTTCTTCTTCAATCATTTTTCATTGCCTCCACAAGTCACAAATAACGACTACAAAGTACTAATATTCTAGTATTTATTTCATTTAAGTTTTTGTCACATTCATTCCATTAAACTTATACGCACAAACAATATCTTATAAGTTTGCTTTGTTTTAATTCCCCAGCCAAATTATATTATTAGTTTATTACGTTACTTATTAGAACTTTTTCAATCTACCGTTTTAAAATTTTATCAAAAGTATTCTTTCCATAATGTATTTTAACAAATTTAAATATATAGAAAACGAATGAAAATATTACCTAAATATTTTTTTAAGGTGTCAAAAGTATTATTTTCAATCTAGTTTAAAATGAATAGAAAATGCACCAAGCTCAATGCTAATGGGCTGGACACACGTTGGGATGAACCCCTACCTAGACAAGCCCTTGCTAAAGTTAATAATAAAGTATGAGAATTTCTTAAGGCACCATTAGTATTTTTATTATATCATGTAAAATTTTATAAATCTCATTTATTTTTTAAGATATATCTCTAGACGCACCCAAATATAAAAGAAAGTTAAAATATTTTAGAGATATATTTCTGAAACAATTTTGAGCATAAGCCGTGTCAGACTCTTCTCCTTCCTTATTTCACAGGTTTCTTCAAACACAACTTAAAACTATCAATACATTTCCCTACACCAAATCAAATTTCATCAAGCAAGGCTCAAAGGAAACTCAAGAGAACATCAAACTTTATCTATAACATCATAAAACTTCATCAAAATCATCGATTCCAAGTAAGTTTTTCGAGTTTTTCAGTAAATTTAGAGTTTTAGTGTAAATGTGTAGAAATCAATTATTAGGGTTAGAAATATGTAGAAATCACATGTAACATAGTTTAGACATAGTGTATAACCTGTTTGTTGGCTGAAATTCATGATCAGATCATATTTTTTTCAACTTGCATGTGGTACATTCGCCATTGACGCAACTTCTGCGTTGCAGAATATTTCGGAGTTGTATCTTCGAAATGTTTCGACGTTGCATATACTACAAGAAATTCCGAAGATGCATCTCCGGAATTGTTCAACATTTTAGTTTAATGGTTCTTCCGGAGATACATCTCCGGAATGTTTCAGCGTTTTAGTTCAATGGTGCTTCCGAAGATGCATCTCTGGAATTTCCTTCAGTATGTTTTTTTTTTAAATTTGCTTGTGTGTGTTGTTTGTGTGCACTAATGATATGACTTACTTTACCTTACAAGCATAATTGCTGACAGAGTTGACAGACTGAGACATGGTAGGGTTGTTCAGCACGCATCCGTTCGGCAAGAGCGGAGTCAGCAGGTTCAGGAGGCTTTAAGTACCTCTTCTCAGGCAGAGTCGTCGACTTCATGCTTCACCTCAGGTCACTCCATTTTCTTCCTCTTCCCCTAAGAGATGGGATTCATCATCTGACGTGTCACTTCCCCTATTCTCCCGCAGGTGTTAGGATTCACCAGTGCCACCTCCTACGAATGTTGTTGTTGTTCCAGACCCACCTCCCACTGATGATGCTGCTGATTCAGTGCTACTTCCGGAGGATGAGGCTGTTGTGGATGTCGAGCTAAAGGCTTTTAGAGGAGGTCCATTTAATTTGTCCTTTTTTCTATATGCAAACCATATTATTAGACATATCTGATCCGGAGGAGTAGCACTAGTTAAATTCTTTATTTGCAAAGATAAATTCAATTGTCATTCAACATGTGATATGACGAGCATGTGGATCTAAACAAAAAGAATAACATTTAGCATCGGACAAAAATTCCACATAATCAAATATTATTAAATAAAGACAGGTGATGAAAATGAGACCTATTCCCACTAATTATTATCACATATTCCATGGAATGGAATTGGAGTTTATAGCATTCAAAAGAAGAATCTATTCCCACAATAGTTTACTTTACATTTCCAAATAAAGGAGTTTTGATTGACTTATATGTGTGCATGCATGCATTTCCAAAACGTTATGGAAAAATTTATATTCAATTTTAAAACAAAAATGTAAAAGTAAAAATTATTAGGGATTTACCTCCGGTAATATAGACAAGTTTTGAGTTACCCGCCTTTAAAAAAATAATTTTAGATTACCTCCTTGAAATTTTGAGGTACCTCCCTAAGCGTGTAAAAATCAAGGAGGTAAATAAAAAAAAATTTACAAGGAAATAATTTTTCTACCTAGAAGACAAAAGATTTAGAATTTTAAAATTTCAGGAGAATAATTCAAACAACTTTTTTTAAAGGGAATAAATTAAAATTCGTCTATATTGCAGAGAGTACATGACTATTAACCCAAATTTATTATATATGACAAAAATATTAATAATCGTCTTACACTAACTTTTCAAAAACATATTTTTAGGACTACTAGAATAAATCCAAACTTTTTAAAACTCAGTCTTAATGTCTTAAGAATGTAAAGTCAAAATGGTAGGTAACCATCTTCAATCATTCTACATTCCCTCCACAAGTCACAAATAAGATTTTTTTACACATATGCCACTTTTTGAAATAAAAAATACTAAAATGTCACATTTTAAAAAAAAATTACCAAAATACTACACTTTTAGTTTGGGTTCGTCCTTCCAATGGACGACCCATTAAAGAAAAAATTACGCATGAAAGGGTTCGGCCATCCATTGGCTGACCCATTGAACATTTCCTTTTTTTTTTTTTTTTTTTTAGTTTTAAAATATAAGTGGGCCCCACACTTGCCCAAAAAGTGGCTGAATATAAAATTGGTCCTTCATTGGTTCGGCCAATGGATGGCCGGACCCCTTCATGGGCAATTTTCTCTTCAATGGGTCGTCTATTGGAAGGACGAACCCAAACTAAAAGTGTGGTATTTTGGTATTTTTTTTTTAAAGTGTGGCATTTTGATATTTTTCATTTCAAAAGATGGCATATGTGTAAAAAAATCCACAAATAACGTCTACAAAGTATTAATATTCTCGTATTTATTTCTTTTACGTTTTTGTCACATTCATTCCATTAAATTTATACGCACAAATAATGTCTTATAAGTCCTCTTTGTTTTAATACACCAAAGCATCAATACATCATTTTTTTCAATTTTAAAACAAATCATTTTGATTATTTTGTCTTTACTCAAAATTTCTAATTCCCCGTCCAAATTATATTATTACTGGAGGAGTTTCTTCAAAATGAATCTCAACACATCATTTGTGTGACTTGTAATTCAACTAACCGGTCTAAATAACTACTAACTAATTAATTAACTAACTACCTTCTAACTAGTTTAAATGGATTAACTAACAACATACCCCCTTATAATACATTCTAAGTATTACAACAAACATCAAAACAATCTAACTATTGAATTGAACCACACCTAACTTTTGCTTAAGAGCTAAAAATCTATCAACTTTCAATTCTTTGGTGAAGATGTAAGCTAGCTGAGATTCACTTAAACAATACCTTACTTCAAGCTTTCCTTGAGTCACCTGTTCCCTCAAGAAATAAAACCTAGCTTCTATGTGCTTGCTTGCCAAGTTGATAGCAAACTTGTTATCCAATTTAAGAACAAGTGGTTTCCTAACTGTAACCTTTAATTCCTTAAGCACTGATTCAATCCAGATTGTTTGACATGTTGCATAGGATCCCGCTATGTATTCAACTTCACATGAAGACAATGCCACAATTGGTTACTTCCTTAAGCACCATGAGATTGGTGCTCCAAAAACCTTGAAAAAATAGCATGTTGTACTCCTTCTGTCAGAGCTATCTCCACACCAATCTACATTTGAATAGCATGTGATTACCGCATCATCATCGCCTGTGTTACTAGGAAACAAGATACCACAATTCATGGTTTCATTTAGGTACTTAGAATTTTCCTTGTAGCTTTCTGGTGTGATACCTTTGGATCGTCCATGTATCTGCTTATTAAGCAAACTTCAAAGTCTATGTCAGGTCTTCCATTGCATAGGTATCTCAATAAGCCTATCATCTACTTAAACAGGATTGCATTGACCTTGTCATCATCTTAATTCTTCTCAAGTTTCATGTTTGCTTCAATAGGTGAAGCTGCAGGGCAAGATTTAAGCATGTTGAATCTCTTAAGAACTTCTTTAACATACTTCATTTGATGTAGAACCATACCTCTTCCAATTCTTAGAAACTCCATGCCTAAGAAATAGGATAGCTCTCCCAAATCTGACATTTCAAATTCCTTCATCACTAGCTGCTTGAACTTGTCTAGATCTTTGGTATTATTTCTAGTGACCAACAAATCACCAACATACAGACAGATGATTGTTATGTCACCTCCTTTGGATTACACATATACACCATATTCAGATCTACATTTGGTAAAATCCAATTCCACAAAGTATGAGTCAATTTTCTTTTTCCATGCCCTTAGTGTCTGTTTAAGACCCTATTTGAGACCCTATAGGGCTTTGTGCAATCTATACACCATATTTTCTTTCCCTTCTTTCATAAAACGTGGAGGTTGTGTGGCATAGACCTCTTGATCTAATGGTCCATTGAGAAATGTTGATTTCACATTGAGATGGTATGTCAATGAGCTTTTCTTACAGGCCAAAGCAACTACCAACCTAATTATTTCCTATCTAGCAACTGGAGCATACACTTCTGAGTAGTCAATACTTGCTCTATACAGAAATCTTCTTGCTACTAGCATGGCCTTATGCTTATCTATTGAGCCATCAGGGTTGTGCTTTAGCATATAGATCCATTTTACCTTAATTTCTTTTGTGTTGGCTGGTAACTTAACAAGTTGTCATGTATGATTCATTTCCATTACTGTCAACTATTTAACCATAGCATTATTCCATGCTTCACTTTTTAAGGCTTCATTATGGTTGATAGGTTCTGCATCAGCTTGTAAGGCAAAGTGAACAACATTTTCATCCTATGTAACCTCATTGTCAACAATTACCTCACAATCTTCTAATCTTATTGGGAACATCCTTGTTCTTCGAGGCCTCTGAATGACCACATGTACATCTTCATGCAAGTCAGCTGGTATAACATCTTCTTCTTCTTCTGACTCTTCCTCTAACCCTGAGTTCAACAAAGGTTTAATATCTTTGTTATTTGACGTCCAATTCCATGCTTTATTTTCATCAGTGATAATGTCTCTACTAATTATAATCTTCTCGCTTATTGGATTAAACAATCTATAAGCACATGTTTTGTGATAGCCAACTTGAATCATGGCTTCACTCTTGTCATCCAGCTTTTTCCTTCTAGCATCAGGCATATCTTTGTAACAAACTGAGCCAAACACTTTAAGGTGATCCACATATGGTTTATTGCCACTCTATACCTCTTCTTGAACCTTATTCTTCAATATCCTTATTGGACATCTGTTTAGCACATATGCAGTATTAGTAAGTGCTTCAGCCCACAATGAGTTAGGCATGCCTTTTTGCTTTAGCAAACACCTAGAAATATTAAGGATGCTTTTATTTCTCCTCTAAGCTATAACATTATGTTGAGGGGTATATGGAGTTGTCATTTCATGATCAATTCCATTATGAGCAGAAAATTCTTCAAATGTCTTGGAAGTATACTCTCTTCCACCATCTGTTCTGAGCATTTTGATATTATTCTCACTTTGATTTTCCACAATCAACTTGAATATTTTAAATACTTCAAAGACTTCATCTTTGTGCTTGATCAAATACACCCAGAGCTTTCTACTATGCTAGTCGACAAAAGAAATAAACTATTTGTTTCCACCAATTGTGTGGTCTTCTAAAAGGTCACATACATATGGGTTTACAACCTCAAGAATGCTTGTTGATCTAATAGGCAAATAAGACTTAAATAAATTTCTGAATTACTTTCCTACCAAGCAACCTTCACATAATTTCTCAGGCGTTGAGGATTATGGAATAGTAAGCACCATCTCTTGTGTCACAAGTTGATTAAGAGATCTCAAATTCAAATGACCAAATCTCAGATGCCACAACCATCTTTGTTTGTTCTCAATCATAACCTACAAACATTGAACTTTTGTTGAACTAATCAAAGTCTTGAAGGTTCTATTCTTTGACAAAGGAGACCTCAAAACTAACTTGTTGTTTGGATCAAAAAGCTCAAAGGCTTCATTTTTCATATTTATTGAGAATCCTTTCTCAATAAGCTAACCAACAGTCAACAAGTTACACTTCATGCCTAGTACACATAACACATCTTCAATTATGATTGGCTTACCATTGATCCATGTGATCACCATGTTACTTGCTCTTTTTGCCTGCAGTGATCTACTATTTGTTAGTATGATCTTGCTCCTTCTTGAGTCATCAAACTTCATCAACAATGACTTATGATCTGTCATGTGATTTGAGCAACCTGTGTTTAAGAACCAGGTCTTGGAATCTAAACCTTCATCAAAAACTACATCCATAAACACCATAGTTTCAGAACCATCTTAATCTTCATGTGCTATATTTGTCTCATTGTCATCTTTACTTTTGGGAACTCTATTTTCCTTGTTGTACCAACAATCTTTGTCCATGTGACCCCATTTCTCATAATTAAAACATTGAATTGTCTTCTTATCAACCTTTCCTTTATGATGAGAAATACCTCCCATTTTAGAATATTTAATTTTATCATCATTTGATTATTTTTGTTAGTAAGACCATGGACCTTTCTTTGTATTATTTATGTCAAAACGCCTTTTGAATTTGCCACTTTGAATTTGCAGAGCCTAAATGGCTTCTTGAACTCATTTTCTTTCTACAATTTGTGTTTTATGTGCTTTTAAGGAATAGGCATGGCAACATAACCCATACCCGTGGGTACACACCCAAACCCGCCCTGAAGTTGACGGGGAAACCCGCTTTGATCGGGTTTGGGTTTTCCCCGATTAAAAAATATGGGGACGGTTCGGGTAATGGGGACACTAGTACCCACCCCGAACCCGCCCTGTTTATTTCATTATGTACATTATTATTTAGTTTTATTAATTTGGAATATTAAATATAGGGTCAATGTTTGGATATCTTGATTTGTATTAATTATTTAAAATATTTGAAATGTATGTATGAAATTTTTTGAGATTGTTTTATTTATTATTTGTAATGTAGCTTGATTTTTTGAAAAATTAAATATTTCTATTAAAAATATTGATTTTACTAAATGGATGGTGGCGGAGCGGGGATACTCGAACCCAATCCGAACCCGTTTGTGACGAGTTTGGTTTTAAATCTCCATCCCCATTTGGGTTTGGGGCGGGGAACGGGGATTGTTTAGGGATTCGGGTTTGGATTTGGGAGAGCTAAAAACTGTCCCCGGTCCTCCCCGTTGCCATGCCTACTAAGGAACCTACGGGATCCTCCAACTTCATGGTGGACAACCTTTCCTTTAGGATGAAAAATACCTCCTCTTTTAGAAGATTTGGTTTTATCATTATTTGATTATTTTTGTTTGTGAGACCATGGGCGCTTCTTGGTATTATTTTTGTCAAAACACTCTCTGAATTTGCCACTCTCACCATGCTCGTTCAAAGTCTGAGCTTGCAGAGCCTGGATGGCTTCTTGAACTCATTTTCTTTCTACAATTTGCATCTCATGTGCGAAGATGAGGGGGTGTACCAGCAAGGTACTCTGATGCGAAAGTAAGTTTCAGCAAAAGAGAGAACAAGTACAAAGTGTTTAGTCATAAGTTAGAATGATTTGAATATCTGACCCTCTCAAATGAGAGGGTATTTATAAGAAACCCCCAGCGCGGGGCCAAGGTCTCAAATGTTGCCGAAGTATCTGGTCGACCAATGGGAGACTTCCAGGTGAAAGATCTAGCGCGTGACCTTTTGACCTGGTCCAACTGTCCCCGTGAACTCCGGATGGGCAGTTGGTCGCGTGAACTGTCAAACGAGTGAGGAGGATGTCCCCAATGGCTATATTCTTCCCAACAGCTATATCGTGTCCAACGGCTATATTGTGCCCAACGGCTAGATTGTCTTAATCTCCTTATTGGGCCTTGCCTAAAGCTTGACTGGATTGGGCCTTGCCCAACTGTTGGCCATGTTCCAGTCTAGTCTAGAACAGAAGCCTCCTAAGTCATTGCTCTATGGTGATGAGTAATGACTTGAGTTAGCCTTGTTGGTCGATCGATGGGCAGGAGTGGCGTCGCGGAGAGGCTTTTTGAGATCATTATTTTTCGAACAAAAATCTTCGGGGATATGCCCTTCATTTTATCTATGGTTGGCGTGGTCGACAGTTAGTTATCCATAACTTCAGAGGTTCCTTGGGATGCGAGGACATGCTCGTGGAAGGGACGTTGTATGTCGACCAGCCTTGCGCTTAAGGCAAGGAAATTTCTCGTCGATGAGGTTGTGCTCGGATAATATCCTGCATGCCTTGTCGAGGAGGATGTGCCTGCGGGGAGCTACAGGGAACTTGTCTTGAGAAATGCGAGGTTTCAGCCTTGAGAATGCCAAATGAAAGATTCCCCTCTGACACGTGTGACGGAGTAATCAATTTTTGTTAAGGCCTAGGGAATCTAGGCTAGCTAGGCAATGATGGCTCCTACCCTTTGTGCTTCTCCATGCAAGCAAATGTTTATAAAAGGAGAACAGATTAATTTATTTCATACTTAACTCGAATTTCTTTCCCCAATAATCTTTGCTCTACAAATCATGGTCTTTTGTCTCTCGCCGGAGCTCTTCCCGCCGTCGTCCATCTTCATCTACAACCTTTATATCCAGGTAATTCTTCATCTTCACCCTTTGAATATTGGTCAGAATCTAGGGTAGTCTGTAGATTTGTGGAGATTAGGATGAATCTGACATGGATATTTCGGCGATGCATGAACTTTCCGGTTGCAGTTCATGTGTTCTTTGATGAACACATGAATTTCCTGGGAAATTCATGAAGATCCTAAAGAACATATGAACCTAGTGTCATACCCCAAATTTTGACCACTAAGATTTCCCATCATTGTGCAAATCATCATCACAATATGGATGTACCTTTATGCCTCATCAGTCTCCTCAAGGAATTGTTGAGCATTCACTACAATCAAAATTAGGGTTTCAACCCCTCTCAGAGTTCTTAGACAAAGGATCAATCAAGAATTGACATGATCTTCAACTTGTCTAAACCTCTCAAACATCCAGAATGGATCAATAGGACTCCCACATCAAGGATTAAGCACAAGGTTGCTCCCTTCTAGGTGGATCAAGCCTCAAGATCGCCAGTGTCACCAAATTAGGATTTTGGTCGACCAGGGCCTCCAGCTGGAAATTTTCCTCTGGGCATGAGCAAATGCTTCAAAGCATAACCTAATATACTCCATGGAACCTCATGGACCCAATCATCAAGTCAATTTGGCCTCAGGGGATGCATACATCAAAAATCAGGAATTAGGGTTTCTTGACCTAATTCACCCCTAAGTTGACTTTTGGGACAAATCATGAACCAAGACCTCAACACATGATTTGAGGGTCTCTAATATACCATATTGATCCATTTGGAACAATGGATTGATCCAAGAAGCTTGAGCAACAAGTTTCAATTTCATCTGAACCACAATTAGGGTTTTGCGAGAAAAATCAACTGTAGCTTTGACTTTTGACCAGGACATGCTCCCAAACCCTAGGACATGATTCAATATACCCTATAACACTCATGGAACATGTCCATCAAGTTTGATTTAGGTCAGGGACATGATTTCCTAAAGGATTGCACAGTTTGGAATTCACCTGATGAAAAGTCAACTGTGCACAAAAGTCAACTTTGACTTTTTGAGATTTTTCACAAAAATGGATTTTTAACTCTAAAATGATGTTAATGTATGATTTGAATCATCATTCATCAAGAAAAATCAAAGAAAGTGGGATAACTTGTAAAAGGGGTAACCATAAAAACTTAGAAAATTTTCTAAGTTATGAAATAAAGTGACAAAGGTACCAACTTTGGAGGATCATAACTCCTAAACCGCAAAGCCATTCTTCCCAATCCAAAGCTTGATTTGTAGATCTCATTGCTCTCTATAAAAGCTTCATACTGATCTATGTCCAAATTCCTCATGGATTTTGAGTTATGGAGTGATCAAAATCAAGAAAAGTAATCTGCATTACTTTTTTCCAAATGTAGGGGGATTTTTCACTTGGATCCAAAAGGTATCAAAACCAAATATGATCAGACAGTTGTTGTATCATATAAGGGCTTTCCAAAATGGCCAAGAACATCACCAAATTCAATTTGAGCTTTGAGATATGGTAGTGGCAAGATGCCTTGCTGAAATCTGCCAAGGCAAGGCAGATTTTTGCACTTTTGGTCGATTTGCCAAAATCAGCCAATTCCAAGCCTTGTCATCACTTTGGACGCATCTGAGGATTAAATCTAAAGGGGACAATCACTGAGTCAAGCCTCCAAAGTCCTTGGAACAAGAAATAACATGCCAAACCTAGAATTGCCTAAAATAGGGACAAGACTCCAATTTTGGATTGGAGCATTCAATGGAAGCACCAAGGTGGCATGGACTGAGCTATTAGCAACTGAATTCAGTCAAGACTTATCCAAGACCAAGGGGACCAGCAACCTGTGCCCTAACGGCTAGAGGAGACTTGGATTTTCATTTGCCAACATTGGCCAACCCTACTCAGCAGTTGCCATTCACTATTCCTTGCAAAACAAACTTACTCTACTATAAATAGAGCTCAATTGTGATCAGTTTAAGTACACCAAAGGCCTACGACACTTGCCTTTCTCAAAATCCACTTCTCACTCTCAAAAATGCCTTTCGTAGCAAGTCACTATCGAATTTTTCAGTAGAGAGCAATTCCACTCAAACCAATCACACACACACCTCACATACATCATATGTGAGCTGATCAAACACTTAAACAACATCTGGAACACTGATTTCTCAGAATCACCAGTCAATTGCTCAAGGTTTTAACCAAGTTGCAGTTGAGATGCCATGAAGTGATCCAGCCAATTTCCATCAAGTCCAAGCATTCAAACACACTCCATAGGGTGTAGGGAAGCTGTTCAGATCATCACAACTCATCTGTAACACCTCCAACTCAAAAATCACTTTGAACTTGCTGTCACGACCTAGAGGGCAAAACTTGATTTATGAAGCATTAATCCAAGATCACAATTTGTTTTCCACATGTTAAACAATTTTGATCATTTTAATTGAATATTTTATTCAATTAAAACATATTTTGAAAACAAATTAGGGTTTTGATTAATTCAACCCTCATAAATCACAAACAAACTTTGGGCCTCTAATAAAGTGTAAGACCCAATCCTTTGTAAATACAAACTTCTGGGCCTCACTTATTGTATAAGTCCCGTGGTATTTCAAAAAGTTCAGCGCGATCATCGTCCGTTGAAAAACAAACTTTGGGCCTCTTAATAGAGTGTAAGACCCAAACCCCCTTGTACAAACCATTTTGGGCCTCACTTATTGTATAAGTCCCTCTGTACAAGTAAACGGCGCGATCGTCGCCTTTTAAAAAATCAATTGGGCCTCTCCTCGAGCTATAAGACCCATTCAAAACTTTTGAGCCTCTAATAGAGTGTAAGACCCAATCCCCTTTTTAACCAAAAAACAACTTTGGGCCTCAGATATTGTATAAGCCCCTTTGCGTTAAAAGAAAATCTCGGCGCGATCGCCATTTTAAACGAAAAATCATCTGGGCCTACCCTCGTGTTATAAGCCCCACCCTTTTTCTTTAAACCTTTTGGGCCTCTTGAGAGAGTGTAAGACCCATCCTTTTGTACAACAAATAATTTTTGGGCCTCAGTCACTCGTATAAGTCCCTCTGTACAAATTCAACAGTGCAATCACTGATAAAACCCTGGGCCTCTCCTTGAGCTGTAAGCCCCAAATCTTTCATTTCAAAGCACTTTCTCCTTTGATCTTGAATATACTGTTGTTTTCAATCTTTCTTTGTTGAACAACTAACCAAACAGCATGGAAGCTCTACAACCGAGTAAGTGTTTATCCGCTTTCATTTACCGCTTTCATATACATATAACTGTATTGTGGGGCTGCTCACTGTAAGTCTCCTTTCATAAACTTATATCAACTGTGTAATGATAGTATAGATATTTAGAGTTTCCCCGGCAATTACGTCTAGCACTAAGCCTTATTGATCACTCTTAAATAGCCAAAACTAGATCCCAATAGGATTACCAGATACAGTCTTCCCTCCTCTTGGGGTTAAACAATATGGAGACGTGAAAGACAGCATTCTCGGTGAACCCTTTCACAGACTGTCACCTTTAGAGATCGTCAAAGAAACCCTACTCCCCAGAGATGATCTCTTCTCCGTGAATGGCATCTCTTGAGTTTCTTCCAAATTCTCGAACTTTCCTGGCTTGATCTACTCTTTGTGAATAACCTGTCTTGAATTTCTCGGGGTTTGGGGACCTACAGGCTTCTTAAAAGCACCCTTAGGAATTGTCAAGAAACTCTACTCCCCAGAGATGATCTTTTCTCCGTGAATGGCATCTCTTGAGTTTCTTCCAAATTCTCGAAATTTCCTGGCTTGATCTATATTTTGTGAATAGCCTGTCTTGAATTTCTCTGGGTTTGGGGACCCACAGGCTTCCTAAAAGCATCCCTGCCTCCTCTTGGGCGTTGTACAAGGACCCGTCGGCTTCTTAGAAGTATTCACAGCCTCCTCTTAGGCTTCGTATAAATGATTTCTTCCTCCGAGAATGATAGCCTCCTCTTGGGCTTAGTACAAATTGTCCCTCGGCTTCTTAAAAGTTTCTAGCCTCCTCTTGGGCTTTGTACAAATTGTCCCGACGACCTCCTAAAGGTATAGGAACAGAAATCAGTCATCTTAATAGAACAGTCTTTCCAATAGTCTACTGTTGTTTCTCAAAGCATAGTACAAAAGATGAAACTCTAGACTTGGACAGTCTAATTTCCTTGAGTCTCAAAGACATTCTCAAGCACCCTTCAAGAATAGGAAGGAACCCCGTAGACTCGGACAGTCTCAATACCTTTTGGATTTCCCATTTCCTCAAAGAAAAGGAAATATCCCTGATCCTCGAATCAAAATCCCTGAGTACATTGTTACTCATATAAGAACTGATTTTCTCTTTGAACCCCTATACTAGTCACTCAACTGAAACAGTACCCTATTTCGCCTTCATCTCGGGCTTTGTATGAGATACAAAAAGGCTCTTATTGAATCAACACTTTAGCCTCCATCTCGGGCCTTATACGAGATACAAAAAAAAAGACTCTCTTGTTGAGTCACAATCCTTTTAGCCTCCATCTTGGGCTTTGTATAAGACACAAATCACTCCCTTGTTGAGTATAAAAATTTTAGCCTCCATCTCGGGCTTCGTACGAGATACTATAAAAGACTCTCTTGTTGCGTCAAACACCTTTTAGCCTCCTCTTAGGCTTTGTATAAGGAAAACCTTTTAACCTCCTCTTAGGCTTCGTATAAGAAAACCACTGGTTGATCCAATTAACCTTTCAGCATCAAAGTTGTGCCTCGTTCACAGTACACAAACATCAACAACTCTTTTCCCTTTATCTAATCGCTTTAAGCGGCAAGCCTCTCGATCATCTACATCCATGCCACTGTCCCTCTTTTAGCATGAGAAATTCCTAAGGAAAGATGGCATTGCTCTACACTGAGTTAAAGTCTTCTCCTTCAGGTTGGAAATCCCCTATAAAAGAAATTATGGCATTGTCGGATTCGCACATCTCGGTTAAAGTAATTCTCATTTATAAACAGTTGTGACAGACAAACCCCTCTTTAGAGATGACAAATTCTCTCTAAAGTCAAACCCTTTTTAGCTTCACATCTTGGGCTTTGAACAAGATACAAACTACCTTTAGCTTCACATCTTGGGCTTTGAACAAGATATAGATCACCTTTAAGCTTCACGTCTTGGGCTTTGAACAAGACACCAAAACACCATTTCCTCCCGTAGAATAGGAGGAACTACGATTGCTCTGATTTCCCTGTTTCGGAAAAACGGGAATACGTAGGCATAAGATTGAAAGAAAAATCTTAGCGAGCACACTAAACAAAAACCCAAAATCCCATATATCAGTCAAAACATCCTAGTCCGTATTCCCCGCTAAAAGTCTAAATTCCCTGAAAATAACCTAAGAGAGGCCTTCCCACATTGATAGCATCCGTAACCTAACAGACCGCTGTTTAAACTCAGTGTGCAAGCAGGGTTAATTGGAGACATCTATTTCCCTTCCTTAGTCAGCTCACAATAAGATAAAAAATGAATCGACCTGTAGTAACCCCCAAGGAGTGACAGTGCTTAAGAAACACGTCCAGTTTCGCTCGCTACACCTAGGATGAATGTTATAGGATGTTGCATAGGAGAACTGTGTAGATCTTCCAAGGTTTTTGTTGGGAATAATAACTTATGTTCGTAGTCGGGAATTAGGCCTCTCGTCGTCGAGAATTTATTCCCGAGTACTTGATAAGTGTTGGTTGTCGAGGAGACTCATCCCCGTAAGAATCTTCCTTATAGTTGCGGAGACTCGTCCCCGCTCTTCGAGGAGAAGCTTATGCTACGTCCGTGTTGTGTCAACAAGGGCTCGAGTCAAGGATACATCCTTGTATTTATTCCTCGACCTTTTATTTGATTTGCGGTGGAAGGGTGGATTTGATCTCTGTTGTCGAATTCACTTTTTCTTCCTCTGCTTTTCAGGTAAAATGGCTGACAGGAACAAAGAGATCGTCCCGAACGTATAAATTATTACTGACGAAGTCGTGCATCCTGCTGAGTATGCTAACGTCAAGGTCGTTCAAGGGGATCTTAGCTGGATTGCCCAAGAGCCCTTGGAAAAAAAGGCCGACTTTCACCGAGGATGAGGCCAACTCTTTCACTCTCCTCAAAGATTGGGCAGAGGGTGCATCTGCAAATTGGAAGGTGATCAGCCCCGCGGAGAATGATTGGATATGCTCGGTATATCCGGGGAAAAGATTCCTAATGTATGAGTTTGCTTTCAGTGAGGCGGGGTATCGCTTTCCCTTCACTGATTTTCAAGAGGGATTTTTCTGTCACCTCGCGCTGTCTCCTGCCCGGCTTCATCCAAATGCTCTGGCGTTCATTCGGGCCTTTGAGCTGGTGTGTCGATACTTGAAGATCAGGGCTACTGTGGAGCTCTTCTTCTGTATTTTCCAGCTTCAGAGGAGCACAGCTAGTCAGAAGCAAAGTTGAGTGTCCTTCAACCAGCAAAGTAGGTTGTTCTGGCCGTATTCGGAGTCTGTCCGAAATTTTAAGTTCAGGTTCTTGGTTGTGAAGCCTCTCTCGGAGGCAGCCAAAGGCTCACTGGTCACCACAGAGGTTGTGGAAATGGATGGCCGGGAGGTGATGAAACTGGTGTCCAAGTTTCCACTAGAGTGGGTGTTCGCCCATTTCAAATACAAAATCGACCAGTTCCTCATAAAGCACGACCACCTGGGTACCGAGGATAAGATATTATTTCGAGCATTGACTATGTTTGTTGAGAGTTTTGTCCCAACTCAAATTGTGGACAAAGATGCGAGCGTCTTGTAAAGTCCGCAGCTGTGAAGAATGTCGAGAAAGTGCCAATGTCAAGGGTTGACACAGTTAAACAGTAGGCGACGCCGGAGAAGTTCGTCGATGGTTCCTCTCCTTCTCCGGGAAGCACCTCGACTCCTTCTACCCTGGATCCCTAAAATAAAAGGAAACGGGACGACCTCAGCTCATCCCTGGTCGATGGCCCAAGTGGCTTTGTCGGGGGCAAGATTATTTTGCCACTATGCTATTTAAAGGAGAAAATCTTTGACGGGGAAGAATCAGTTGTCGTCCTTGACCTTGAGGTGTCAGCTATCTTGTCCGCTGATCCTATGGTGAGGATGAAACTCCTTTGTCAGGACGCGGCGGCGATGATGAGGGTGCTGGAGACGACTCTAGCTCTGGGCGACACGGAGACAGTTCTGCTAAAGGAGTTCAAGAAGGTAAAGGCCAAGGAGACTGATCTCGAGCTGGAGAATGTTGATATGTTCAACAAGCTGACGACTCTCCAGGGCAACTATAAGGCCAAGGTCGAGCTCCTGAAAGATATGAATAAAATGACGGAGGAGATGAAAAATGTGAAGGAGGAGAACGTCAATTTAAAGGCGAGGATTACTAAACTAGAAGGCTCATCGACAGTCGGTCAGGATGAGACCGAGGAGAAAAAGTCCTTGAGGACTCGGGGAGACCTGATCGGCAAAATCTGCATCCATGAACAGGATAACCTGAGCGCGGCCAAATTCGGGTTTAATACTCTCGTGGAGCAGATAAAGGCTCTAAACTCCGACTTCCAGCTAGTCACCGATGGGATGGGTATTTTGCATCAAGTTGTTGATGGTCAGGTGGTACCTCCTGAGATTCCAGCCGATGATGCCTAGTTTTTTTTGTAACTTAGTATTTATTGGCCTGCGTGCCATTCTTGCTGTAACTTTTGATTATTGGGCTTGACCCATATTTTGTAACATTTGACAATTTCTGGCCTGGTGGTCGGATTTATATAATATTTATGTTTGACATTGTATGTCTTGTATGTTGATTTTTGCGAGTTATGTTCGCTAAATATTGGAGTTTGCTCGACTCGTTATGATGCTTAACAGTTTAGAGAACTTATCGAGGAGGCGAAAGTGATTTCTGCCAGTCGTGGGACTAGAATCTCGGTCGAGGTCCTGATCACACAGGGCTTGGACTATTCCCATCGCGAGCTAGGTGTCCTGCCACGCTGGTATGGCAACGACGGAGCTCGATTGAGGTATCCTCGTTGGGCACAGAGTCTGCTCGTTCCATGAGCAGAAACTCGCCTTCGTTGCAAATTTAAGGATTGTGCGTACACCAGGGCATGCTCCCTTGGCCGAGTGATCTCTCCGTTGTGGGGTGAGTTCGTCGGCAGTTAGTCCTGACTAATTGTTGGTCCTTGTAACGCCCCGATTTATTTTAATTATTCTCATAATTTAAAGTCTGTGATGTTTTGTGTATATATGTGTGTTCATGTGTGTTGGGTTATGTTGGATTTCCCTTAGTATGAGGTAGTGGCCTTAGAATTATAGAGAATAAGGTATTGGGGGTGTGTGACCAATTGTGTAGAGATGAGTGGTGTGGTTAGTAATTAATTATTAATATTAGTTAGTAATTATTTGGAATAATATTATAAGGATATTATTTGAAATTAAATAATTATTATTATTGGCATTATTTGTTACTATTTATTTGGGAGAATAATAATAATAGAAATAATAATAATAATAATAATAATAATAATAATAATAATAATAATATAATAAGGGAAGAGAATTAGAGAAAAAAAGACAGTAGGTGTTTTGGGTGGAGAAAAGAGAAAAAGGAGAGTTAGGGCAAAAAGGGAAGAATCACAATTGTTGGAGTTGAGGAAGCTTTGTCACAAGAACTCTAAGGTAAGGGTGGGGTTCTAACTATCTAAGGGTTGCCATAATGATTGGTGGGTAGTTTCTAACATGTAGGGTTTTGAATTTCTTCTCTTTGTTCATGAATGTGATGGTGTTGATTTGTGATTGATTCTTGGTAATCCCATGGATTGTATGTTGTTGTGTTGATTTCTGTTGAAAATTGTGTCTGGTGTGATTGTTGTTGTTGAATTCGTTGAATTGAGAGATGTATGTTGTAAATGTGGAGTGTTGTACGTGTAATTCGCGTGTTAGAGTCGAAATAATGTTATGAACGATTTTGAAAATAAAAACTTGAGTTTTTAAACTTTTAAAAAGTGTATTTTTGCTTTGAAAAGTGTTTTGGACGAATTCTAAGAAAAACTGGTTTTGAAACAACTTAAAAATAAGTCCTGGTATAAAAATATAGCAGAAAAGTGCTTCTGTAGCAGGTGTAATCGATTACCCTAATTGACCGTAATTGTGGTAACCGGTTACCACTGAAAATGTGAAAATTTGGATTTTTGGGGGGTGTAATCGATTACCGATTTGTGGTAATCGATTACACTGGGACTGATTTTTTGGAAAACTTCGAAAATTCATATATTTTGATCCGTAGGTCCGTTTCAGTCGCCGTTCGAATCGTTGGAAAGTTGGTTTCGTGTACTTTATGTTAAAATTATTTTCAATTCCATAATTCCAACTATTCGACGCAATAATTGTGTTTCTGTGTATGTTGTGATGTGTTGAACGTTGAGATGTTGAGTTCGGTTGTGCGAATGTGTATTGTAGTTGTGGATTGTAATTGCTGCATATTTTGGCAGGTATATATTGCGTGTTGGACAGTCGTGGTGTGATGTATTGGTTGTATGATAGTCATATACATTGGTCATCGTTGTATATTGTAGTTGAATGCATATCATGTTGCATAAGTTGTATGATAAGTCGTGTGGCCATGTGGGGTGTGAGCGCCTTATCCGAATTCCTTGAAATGGAATTGTGTTATTGTTGTTATTGAGGTAATCATGTGCCCATTTAGAGTGTGAACGATTACGGGTGTTCGTGTGCCCATGTGGGGTGTGAGCGATCACGGATGTCGTGTGCCCATGTGGGGTGTGAGTGACTTATATGGAAATTTCGACGGGAATTATGATCATGAAAAAGGGATCGGATTGGTACCATATGCATTGAGTCAAGTTGTTGAGTATCATTTCATTGCATAATTGTTGCATCTGTTGTTGCGTGAATGTTGTATTGTATGTTGGATGTTGTTGTGGCATGTTGTGGAACGGGTGATATGCATGACTTAGTTTGTTGCCTACTTTTTATCATGTTTTCCTTTATCTAGTTATGATATCTCACCCCTTCTGTTTGAATGTTGCCTCCACACGGATAACGTGCTGATAATCAAGGATAGTGCGGAGTTGCGGTTAGTGAAGACGAAGTCCTTCGCTTTATGTTTTGAGTTAGCGTCTGCTCTGATATGTAACACTGGGGATTATGGATCTCTTTATGTTTCACTTCCGTTATAGTTATTATATTTTGTTTTAATTGATGATGAATATGTGGTTTAAACATGCTAAGTTTTGATTGTCGATTCGATAAAGTTTTCCGCTGCTTATTGAGAAGAATTTTTAATAATGATTTCGTAGTACCGTTTATAATAATAAGTATGTGTTACATGTTATTTGCTTGAGCAGGTGTATGTTGGAAGTAACATCCTAAGTGCTGAATTTTTCTTTGAATTTTTACTCTGATAATTATATTATTTTACGCGGGGATTTACAGTGTTACTTAGTGGTATTAGAGCAGGTCGGTCCGTCCGGCCAGGTTATTTAATTATGTTGTTCCCTAGTATGTGACATGTGTGTGAAAACACTGTCGATGCTTGTTTTGTTTTCCATCTGCAGGTTGGGATTGAAATAAGTGGGGGAAAAGTGTCCACTTCTCTTGGATATTCCCGTTGTTGAAGAGATCGGATATCATGTTACTGCATGAGGGAGTGTAGGGTTGGGTTGTTCATCTGTTTGAGAATGGTGTGATCCTTGAGGGAATACAATCATGTGTCCTTGTTGTTCGCTTCCTTGTGAGGGGGAAGGCTATGTTTTGGCTAGAGATTGGTCAGTGATGTGTGGAGTATCCTGACGTGTTTCCTAAGGGTGGGCACAGTTCATCTTCAGTTGGAACAAGATGATGTTATTCTTGGGATAGATTGGTAGGAGTTAAACCCTGTGTTTACCAATCGTTTGGATGAGTAGTGTAGTGTGCTGCTGATATCAAGGATGCGGGAATTGTGAGAGTTGTAATGTTTCCGAAACTGAAGGAAATACGGAGAGAATGCTTATGTCAACTAAAGGTTTGTGCTCTAGGTAGCTTTGTGCACAAGATGCAAGAAACGCTATTATAATTTGGTAAAATGGTTTATGCCCCATCATGATTGTCGACTGCCTATTGACAAATTGAGGAACTGATCACCCTTAATCTCTTGTTGATAGTAGACGGGATCATGTTGGGTGGAATAGACGTGTCTTTCCAGCTTAGATGGTGTGAACAGTGAGTTGTTGGAGTTAAGACAAGTGCTTGTAGATTGTTTTGATGAGTCGATGCAGATTCTTATATCTGAAGATGAGGCGGATTTGAGTTTCTTGTCCTTTGGTCGAGTTGGGATGTCTCTTAAGAAGAACGAACAGGTATGGTTGATGGTTGCTTCTCGGAGAGTAGAGAGATATGACGGCTAGAGTTATGTCAACGGTGTGTAATTTTCTAATGTTTTCTAGAAGATATCTGAGACTTGCCCAGAGAGTGAACTTAAATTCGACGAAGGTAAAGAGGTGAGGTTTATAACTGCTAAGTAAGTATAAGAACTCTTGGAAGATGAGGCTCAGATGTTTTCCATGTTGCGATGATGATGTTCTGGAAATAGGCAGTAAAGCCACAACGATGGGCTTCCAGTTGTGCATGATTTCCAGAAGTGTTTCCGAATGATATTGTTGATGTACTGCCAGAGAGAGAAGTGGAGTTTACTATCGATCTTGTCCCTGGTACCAGATCTATTTCTATGGCACCATATAGGATGTCGGCATCAGAATTAACAGATCTGAAGAAGCAACTGGAAGAGTTGTTAGAAAAGAAATTTGTGAGACCAAGTGTATCGTCTTGGGGAACTCCGGTGTTGTTGGTGAAGAAAAAGGATGGCAGTATGAGGTTATGTATCGATTACAGACAGCTGAATAAAGTGACGATTAAGAACGAGTATCCACTTCCAAGAATAGATGACTTGATGGATCAGTTAGTGGGTGTCCGCGGGTTTAGCAAGATTGACTTGAGGTCGGGTTGTCATCGGATACGAGTAAAGGATGAAGATATTCAGAATACGGCTTTCAAGACTCGATATGGACATTATAAGTATGTAGTGATGTCGTTCAGAGTTACTAATGCACCTGGTGTATTCATGGAGTATATGAATCGAATTTTTCATGCTTACTTTGATCAATTTGTGGTTGTCTTTATTGATAACATTCTGATCTATTCTAAGTTAGAAGAGGAACATGCAGAGCATTTTCGGATCGTGTTGCAAGTGTTAAAAGAAAAGAAGCTCTATGCTAAGTTATCTAAGTGTGAATTCTGGTTGAAAGAGGTAAGTTTTCTTGGTCATGTTATTTCAGGTGATGGTATTGCTATGGATCCATCCAAGGTAGATGCAGTTCTACAGTGGGAGGCTCCAAAGTTAGTAACTGAGGATTATGAAACGCTTTATGTTTTACTTCTATTACAGTTGTTATATTTTGTTTTAATTGATGATGAATATGTGGTTTAAACATGCTAAGTTTTGATTGTCGATTGGATGAAGTTTTCCGCTGCTTATTGAGAAGAATTTTTAATAATGATTTCGTAGTACCGTTTATAATAACAAGTATGTGTTACATGTTATTTGCTTGAGCAGGTGTATGTTGCAAGTAACATCCTAAGTTCTGAATTTTTCTTTGAATTTTTAATCTGATAATTGTATTATTTTACGTGGGGATTTAGGGTGTTATAGTCCTAACTGTAATATTGTTTAAGCTTTTCAGCATTTCATGGTCAAGCAAATGGTTCTCTGTTTAGATGTTCGAGATAGTAGGCGTCGATGCCTATTTTTTATTTTACCCAGTAAGGGCCTTCCCAATTTGTGTCCAGCTTGCCCTCGCGTGAATCTTTTTGATTTCTAGGTAGGACCAGGCTGCCAACTTGGAAATCGCACTTTATGACTTTGGCGTCGTGGCGTAGTGTCATTTTTTGTTTTAGTGAAGCTTCGCGGAGGGCTGCCCCCGATCAAATTTCTTCGAGCAGATCGAGCTCTTCTCTTAATGCTTCGTCGTTCAGTTTCTCGTCGAGATGAGGCTTTTTTCGTCTAAAGGGTTCTCTGATTTTCACCAGGATTACTGCCTCGGTTCCATATGCTAGTCGGAAGGGAGTCTCCCCGGTGGTTGAGTGTGGAGTTGTTTGATAGGCCTAGAGTATGCTATGTAGCTCCTCGACCCATCTCTTTTTGGCTTCGCCTAATCTTTGTTTTAGACCTTGAAGGATCACCCTGTTTGCGGCCTCTGCTTGCCTGTTGGTCTGAGGATGTTCGACAGATGTGAAGTGTTACTTGGTGCCTAGTTTGGCAACGAAGTCTTGAAACTTCTTGTCCGTGAACTGGGTCCCGTTGTCGGTCACGAGAGCCTGGGGCACGCCGAAATGTGCGAGGACGTTTCTTTTGTAAAAATGAAGTATGTTGAATGTTGTGATCTTGGAGAGGGCTTCGGCCTCAATCCATTTTGTGAAGTAATCGACGGCCGCGATCAAAAATTTGTTCTGATAAGACCCCATCGTGAAGGGGTCGAGGATGTCCATCCCCCACCAAGCGAAGGGCAATAGGGAGGACAAAGTCTTTAGTTCGTTGGGGGGTGCTAAGTGCATTTCCCCGTGGCGTTGGCATCTGTCACATTTTTTGACATGCTCATTTGTGTCATGCTGCATAGTCGGCCAGTAATATCCTGCTCACACGACCTTTCGTGCTAAGGATCTTCCTCCTAAGCATTGTGCCTTGATCCCGTCATGAATTTCTTGGAGAATTTCGAGGACCTTGTCCTCCTCAACACATTTTAGAAGGGGGATGGAGAATCCTCGTCGGTAGAGCTTGTCTTCGACTAGGACATAGGAACATGCCATTCGTTTAGATGCAATGGCTTCTTTGCTATCTTCGGGCAGCTTCCCTGTGGTGAGGTAGTTGTATACCAGGGTCATCCAGTAGCTGTTGATGCCAATGACGTTGACGTCGAGCAGCACTGTTGGTTTTTTGATACTTGGGCGAGGAAGTATCTCTTGTATGACCGACTTGTTGCCATCTTTTCTCCTCGTGCTGGCCAATTAGTACAGGATGTCTGCCCGAGGGTTCCGTTCGCGGGGGATATGCTGGACTTCCCATACGTCGAACCTGATTATCTTTTCTTTTACTAGTGTCAGGTATTCGATGAGATGATCGTTTTTGGCCTGACATTCTCCCCGTTGATGCGGATCAAGGGCACTAACATTACCGTCGAAATAAGACTGCAAGTATACAGCTGTTTACGTAGTTTTAAATAAGGATGTCGAACCCATAAGGAAGGGATAATCAAACTAATGCAATCAATAGTTGCAGTGTAAAGCTAAGGCTAAGGATATACGAAAATTAAACAGAAAGGAAAAAATTACTAATTCTAAAGGTTTTAAGAAATGATAATAAAATCGAGTCCGAAATGTGAATTTCGCGGACCTAAGGGACTTAAAGAAGTCGGGTGCTAATTACGACTGCATTTTTCTCTGTATGAAGAACTAACTTAAAGACTCTGTCTCACACTCTCGCGCTATCCACAAGAACCACACCTAACAACCATAGGATTCTGCTCTAGCTCGCCCGTTTTAATTGAAAAGCGTATTTTGGAAGTTAATGAAATCCTAAACGATGCCTAAAGCGCTCTCGTTGTTTTTAGGATCGATGCCTAGTTTCTACTATCCGTTCTTTCCTCACACTCTCGCGTTATCGGTCTGAACTTAGTATATTCCTCACTTTTGTGTCGGAATAATAAAACATGAAAAATAGAAACAAAGACCAAAACTAGCATGCATTCAATTAAAGTCGCACCTACATTTTCTACGGAGTCTTGTCGATAACGACGGTCCTCATACGCCAAACTCAAGCAAATTTAGCAACACATATTGGTTTTAATTATAAACATAGTTACGGTGATTAACATGGAAAAATACATAACATGCAAGACAAGAATATTAAATTGCAGAATAAAAGTAAACAAAAGTAAATAACCTGTGAAGTAAAATACTGAATTGGATTGCAGAGAAAAAGATGCTGGAAGGCTTTTTCGGAATCAAAATACAGCAGCTGAATCGTAAATTACAAGGCAATTTGCGACAATTCCTCGATGTGAGTAATTGTCGCTTTTAAAGTAAATATATGCCTAAACGAAATTCGACAGAGCTTCCGCGTCTAAAATCGGGTATCTAAAACATGATTGGAGGGTCCTATATATAGAGAAATATCCAAAATGTAACTTCCAGGTCGTGCATTTGAAGTGGAGGGAAAATAGGGTGGAGAAAACTGCCCAAAGCAGTTGCAGAATTTGAATTATGCAACTGCGCTGTCATGGCGAGCGCCACCAAGCCATGGCGAACGCCATGGTTCTGGCCTTTTTAAATACATGGCAGTCTTGCTCATGGCGAGCGTCGTCTGGTGATGGCGAATGCCATATCAGTAGATAGGCAGATTCTGCTTTTTCTTCCTGGATTTTCCTCGTCTTTCATTCTTTTTCGATCATTATCCCAATTTCGCCACAGATGAAGTTGTCAACTGCAAAACACATAAAATACGATCATATACAAATAAAACTCGAATAAAAACGAATGAAACATATGCGTAATGAGCCAAAAAGTACGATACGATTTCTCGTTATCAAACTCCCCCACACTAAGACTCTTGCTTGTCCTCAAGCAAACTCCTGACACAATTAAAAACAGTAAGTGCAACATCCGAAACGAAGGCACGACACGACTTTAAAACCGAACACGACTAATATGTTAATGCTAAAAGATAGGTACTAGACTTCGACAACGAGGATATCGTGATGTCACATATCCGTACTTGCGGACAAAGACTCCCTCCTATGCAATACTAATCCAAATCATGCCATTATAACTCGACCTATATTCCTTGTTTCTTTTTCCCTCTTTTTCATTCTTGCGCGATCAAATTAAGCCCGTTATCCCCAAACTCGCATGGTACGTGAACCTGTTAGTGTTTATGATCTCGATTTTCAAGTTTTTGCATTATTTCTTAATTTCTTTTTCTTTTCTTTTCAAATTTCAAAAATCCTATCCGTTGGGCTAAATGGTCGGGTGAGGGCCACCTAACTTAGAAGGAAGCGAATTCTTTCATTCGCTTTTCTACAATACAGCTCAATACAAATTATTATTAATTTTTTGAGATCACCACATATTTGCATCGGTTCATTACTTAGCGTGTGTTTTTGGGATGGTGTTGACCGCTAACATAAACTACTCAAGAGACTACTATAGAAACTCGGAAATCAAGGTCTCGGCATAATGGTTATTTAAATCGGTGTTGCATACTTAGGGAGTCTAGGGTGCTAAAACGGTACCGACGATGTCAATACTTTCCTAAGTCTAAATAGCAAAGCCTAAAGGTGAAAAAACTTTCGTTGGGGTTGCTTTTTTATCAATCTTAGGGGAATTTTTCTAACGAAAGAAAAAGGTAAAATACAATAGGACTCAATTACACATAATAGACTCGACATAAAAGAAACTATCTAGAAAAACATAAAAAAATAACATGAAAATAACAGAAAAACAAAAACAAAGAAAGTAAAGTTCCCCCTCCCTCCCCCACACGTGAACCGAACATTGTCCCCAATATTTTAGTACAAGGTGAAAAAGGAGTGGAAAAACCTTGAGTAATCAATGGTGGCGGCCTCGGCCGCGTGGTCGTCCAAAATCTCTGCCAAGGGCAGGGTTAGGAACATGTTGAACATACTCTCTCAAAGTGGTAACCTGCATCCTCATGCCCTCCATCTGCTCAGTCAGATCTTCCATATCAAGCTCTATACGCTATGCAAAATAAACCTGTTGTTGGTTGGCGTGATCCACAACAACTCTGATGTCCTCCTGCTGACGCTGCAAGCTCTAGAGCAATAAGTCACGCTCCGCCTCCCTGTCATTCTGAAATCGCAGTTCGAACAAAATATCATCTAAATTGCTTCGAATGGTGACGTAGTCGTACTCCTCCTGAGGCTGGTAAGTACCTGAAAATTGGTCAGAGAAAGTGGGTGCGGTGTATGCTCTGTGACTCGGCCTTGGGGTGTTAGCATTGGTACGGGGGTCAGGTTGTGGTGCAAATCCCATGGTCTCGGCATAGGCCTTATTTACAACTTCATCGTCTAAGTTTTGGGCCTCAGTGTCAAATAACCAATTTGTGCTAACGCGCACATTAATGCGCGATGCACAGGTTAAAGCAATACTCATTACCTCTTTGTTCCGGATCATAAGCCTATATTTGCCGCTTGGCACACTCTTGATAAGACGCATGTTGCGACAGTACTTTAAATCGCAAAAAGAGGCGGCTAATCCCTCAAGGGTACATATCTCATTCTGCAGTCCTAGACCCAAAGCTATGGAGGTAATCATGCCTCCGACACAGATGTCACCACCAGACCGACCGGCGACATAACCAAGGTGAGCTAACAAGAAAGGTGTAGGATTTACCTTAGTTTCCGACAAAGCACAATGAATGAAAAATAAATCCTTGGAATTCAAATTCCCCGTGTTCTCTCTACCAAAGATAGTGCACGCTAAAACGCGATGAAAGTACCTAATCACGGGGTTGTGAATAGAAGTGGCTTTTAGGCCTTCCCAAGTGGGTGTGGTTTTGCCAGTGATTCACTCTCTTCCTCAAGGCCATACAGCCAATTGTTCCTATTATGCACGTTTGTCCTCTCATAGTTAGGCGGGGTAAAGTTATGGACCACTTTGTTGTCAATTAGAAATTCAAACTCGGCTGGTCCTAAGTTAGCCAACATACCATGGTTAAAACAGAAATTCAAGTGCATCAGACTGATGCCTCCATAAGCACGGATACTGTTAAGTTGGTAACGAAAACCTATGGCTTCAGTGATCATGGTAACTAAACCTCCAACGAGGATAGCACCATCGGTCTCTTGAGCAATGTGGTTCAAGTTAGCCAACATAAAGAAAGCAGCATTCACAGGCCTCCCCTGTGAAGCATAGTACATAATAAACAGTTCATCCTTAGAAACAGAGGTGATATTCTCTTCCTTACAAAATAGGGTGTGAGCCAAAATCTTATGAAAGTACCTAAAAGCAGGGTTATGTATGTTACTTGAGAACATGGTGTTAGGTTCAGGATGGTAGTTACCGGTAATGGTTCCCCATAAGTAGTTAAGGTCAAGGTCAGTAAAAGCATCATCAGGTTTCAATGAATGGCCATCAGGTCCATTAGGAAATTCTAATAGGTTGGCCATTCCATGATGGGTAAAACGGTGTTTGGTGTTGAACAGCCTGAATGTGGCTAAACCTCGGCCAAAACCAAGACCTCGGTTTGGGTCATAATACAGTGAGCTAAGAAACTCTAGGGTCAGCATACGGTAAGGGCTATATTTGTGCCTTACACCAAAGTTCACCCAACCAATCTGGTCAAGCAAGTACATCACATTGTCCCTCAATCCTAGGGTGGTCAAAGTACGACCATCAGGGTATATAGGAAGTGCCAATTCCCTCTGAACCAGAATATTGAAATGGCGTCTCTGAGCATCGTTCCTAAACACAATCTCCACATCAGCATTGTGATACATACTCTAAGTCAATAAAAGCTATCCTAAGCTAAGCTAGCCTGAAAATAGACAAAGAGTACACTATCAATGAACTATATCGTGAAGGTGTCAAAAATAAAAACAAAAATGGTAGTAATAATAATAATAGTAATAATAATAATAGCAAACAAACACAGGAACAGATAATAAAGATAAAAGATAAAAATTAAAAGGTAAAGTCTAAAAATCTAAAGGTCGTAGGTTGCCTCCCACGCAGCGCTTGTTTAATGTCTTTAGCTCGACATCAGGGTCGAACTAGTCTTTCGAAAGAGCGGGCAACTCCTCCAACTTATAACTTATGCAGAAATCTTTGTTCTCAATGTTATGGTAGTGTTTAAGTCTCTGCCCATTAACAATGAAAGTCTCGTCAAATTTTCCCTTAATTTCCACTGCTCCGCTTTGGAGAACTCTTACAACTTCAAAGGGGCTAGACCATCGGGAACAAAGTTTTCCAGGAAACAACTTAAGTTGAGAGTTAAAAAGGAGAACTATGTCACCTTGATTAAACTCTCGCCTAGCTATTCGTATGTCATGCCACTGCTTGGTTCTTTCCTTATAAATTTAGGCATTTTCGTATGCGTCCAATCTAAGTTCCCCTAGTTATTAGATATCAAGAATTATTTTCTCTCCTGCCACTGTATAGTTCATATTCAGGGTTTTAATAGCCCAATAAGCTTTATGCTCAAGTTCGACAGGAAGATGACATGATTTGCCATAAACTAGTTTGAATGGGGTGGTTTCTATCGGAGTTTTGTAAGTTATTCTATAAGCCCACGGAGCTTCATGAAGTTTTGCAGACCAATCCTTCCTAGAGGTCGCAACTGTTTTCTCTAATATCTGCTTGATCTCTCTATTGGAAACCTCCACTTGTCCACTCGTTTGAGGGTGATATGGTGTTGCTACTCGATGTCGCACTCCATATTTAAGTAATAGTTTCCCGAAGAAATTCGAGATAAAATGGGATCCACCGCCGCTAATGACAACTCTCGGTACACCGAATCTAGGAAATATTACATTCTTGAAGAGTCTTGTGACTACTCGTGCATCGTTGGTAGGAGAAGCTATTGCTTTGATCCATTTCGAAACATAATCGACTGAAACGAGTATGTATTTATTCCCAAAGGATGACAGAAAAGGGCCCATGAAATCTATCCCCCAAACATCAAAGACTTCTACTTTTAGAATACTCATTAGTGGCATCTCATCGCGTATAGAAATGTTACCAGTGCGTTGGCATCGGTCGCAATTTGTAATAGCGATGTGAACGTCCTTCCACAGGTTAGGCCGGATTGTAAAATCTTTGCGCAGGTCTTAGAAATGCTTGCATGCCCTCCATAAGGTGCAGAGTGGCAATGAGATATAATATCTTTAACTTCAGATTTAGGGACACATCGACGGAAAACTCCATCGGCGCCTCGCTTGAAAAGTAGGGGTTCATCCCAATAATAGTGTTTGAGATCATGGAAGAATTTCTTCTTTTGTTGGTAGGATAAATCTGGTGGAAGTACCCCAACTACTAGGTAGTTGACAAAGTCAATATACCACGACAGTGTGATCTTTGAGCATATTGATTATACTACTTCATTTGTTTCTGCTTCATGATAAATTAAAGAGCATTCACTCGTTTCGCTTTCATTTTCTAACTGGGCTACAAGTCTATCGTATGGAAAATCGTCATTGATGGGGACTCGCTCAAGTTCTTGATCCTCGATTCTAGAAAGGTGATTCGCTACTACATTTTTGGTTCCTTTCTTATCTTTGATTTCTAGATCAAACTCTTGCAAGAGCAAGATCCATCTTAAAATTCTCGGTTTAGCATCCTTCTTATTCAATAGGTACCTAATTGCGGCATGATCGGTATAGACAATAATTTTTGCTCCCACCAAGTAAGAATGTAATTTATCTAAAGCGAACACAACAACCAGGAGTTCCTTTTTGGTGGTAGCGTAGTTCATCTGTACACTGTCTAAGGTCCTATTTGCATAATATATAGCATGAAGCCTTTTGTCTTTTCTTTGTCCTAAGACAGCACCAACATCATAATCACTAGCGTCGCACATTATTTTGAATGGTCTATTCCAATCAGGCGGTTGCATAATAGGTGCAGTTATGAGGGCCTTTTCAGATGTTTGAATGCTTTCAAGCAATCATCATCAAATACAAATTCAGCATCTTTCATTAACAAGCCCGTTAGTGGTTTAGTTATCTTAGAGAAATCTTTAATGAATCGACGGTAGAAACCGGCGTGTCCTAGAAAACTTCGAATTTCTCTAACTGTTTTCGGAGGTTGAAGGTTTTCTATGATTTCAATCGTTGCTTTATCAACTTCAATTCCTCGGCTAGATACTACATGTTCAGGCACAATTCCTTCTCGGACCATGAAATGACATTTCTCCCAATTCAGCACTAGATTGACTATAACGCAACGTTCGAGTACCATTTCTAGGTTCGATAAAAATCCTTCAAAACTTTCCCCACATACAGAGAAGGCATTCATGAATACTTCCATTTTATTATCTATAAAGTCGGTAAAAATTGTCATCATGCATCTCTGAAAGGTTGTGGGTGCATTACACAGCCCAAACGGCTTTCGTCTGTAGGAAAACGTACCATAAGGGCAGGTAAATGTAGTCTTTTCCTGATCGTCACAATGTATAGGAATTTAATTCTTGAGTACCCGTCTAAATAGCAAAAGTGAGAATGTTTAGCCAGTCGCTCAAGCATTTGATCTATAAAGGATAAAGGAAAATGATCCTTGCGAGTGGCTTTGTTTAGCTTTCTATAGTCTATGCACATTCTCCATCCGGTTTGAGTTCGTTTTGCAATGGATTCGCCTTTTTCGTTACTAACAACCGTAACACCTCCCTTCTTTGGCACGACGTACACATGACTAACCCAGTTACTATCAGATATCGGGTATATGATTCCTGCTTCTAGTAGCTTTTGTACCTCCTTTTTTACTACATCGCTTAAGATAGGATTTATCCTTCTCTGGTGCTCTCTAGAGGTCTTACAATCTTCTTCGAGCATAATGCGATGCATGCATATAGAGGGATTTATTCCTTTCAGGTCCGAAATGTTATACCCCATCGCTTTAGGATACTTTCTTAGAACATGTAGAAGCTTTTCGGTCTCTATCTGTCCCAAATCAGCGTTAACTATCACTGGTTGTTCCAGTTCGGTGTCTAGGAACTCATACCTTAGGTTTTTGGGTAGTGTCTTAAGTTCTACAGAAGGTTTCTTCGGGCATGGTATTGGATCGGGTGTTAGTGCTAAGCATTCTCTCAGACTGTCATCTACGTATGGCTCGTGCCAATTATCGTCTTCGAGTATAGAAGGTGCTGGAATCTTCATTATTTTTGTACACTTAAATGATTCCATCTTCACTCCTTTTACATATTCGTCGATGACGTTGAAAAAACAACATGAATCATCTATAACGGGAGCTTTCAAAAATTGGGCTAGAATAAATTCAACTTTTTCTTCACCAACTTCAAAAGTTAGCTTTCCTTTCTTAACATCAATGATCGCCCCGCCTGTAGCTAAAAAGGGTCTTCCTAAAATAATAGGAATGTTGGAATCCTCTTTTATATCCATTTTCACAAAATCGGTAGGAATGTAGAATTGTCTTATACGAACGGGCACGTTCTCTAGCATACCTATAGGAAATTTAACAGAACGGTCTGCTAGTTGTAGAGACATTTTCGTTGGTCGTAACTCTCCTAAATCGAGCTTTTTAAGGTGGATAAGGGCATTAGACTAACACTGGCTTCTAAATCGCATAGAGCGTTGTCTATGACGTACTTTTCGATTACACAGGGTATCGAGAAACTACCTGGGTCTTTCAGTTTATGAGGCATGATATTTTGGATGATAGCGCTACACTCGGCAGTGAGCATAACGGTCTCGTTATCCTCAGACTTCTTCTTATTAGACAGGATCTCTTTAAGGAATTTGGCATATGAAGGCATTTGTGTTATGGCTTCTATGAAAGGTATAGTAATATTGAGTTGTTTTAGAAGCTCCATAAACTTTTTGAATTGTCCTTCATTTTTAGGCTTAGCGAGCCTTTGTGGATAAGGTATTGGTGGTTTATATGGCGGTGGAGGCACATAAGGTGTTTCTTTCTCTATGACCTCTTCATTTTTGTCTTCCTTTTTGTCATTTTTTGGTTCTATCACCTTTTTGGCTCCTTTACCAGGATCTGATACATGGGGGGTTTTGGAGTCTTGGATCCACTGGTCCATCTAGTTCAGTTCCGCTTCGCAATGTAATAACATTAGCATGTCCTTTTGGGTTTGGTTGCGGTTGTTCAGGAAATGTTCCTGCAGGGGCTGCTACTGTTGCTTGTTGTTGGGCTACTTGAGAGATTTGAGTTTCTAACATTTTGTTATGGGTAGCCATGGCGTCAAGCTTAGTTTCCATCTGCTTTAACAATTCACTTGTGTGCACGTTTTGGTTGGCAAACTCTTTGTTTTGTTGAGTTTAGGTTACTATGAAATTTTCTAATAAAACCTCAACGTTTGACTTTCTTGGTGCTTGAGGGGTAGCGGCTGCTCCCTTTTGATATCCTGGAGGAACTGCAGGGGCTTGAGTTTGGGTAAATAAAGCGTTATTGTTCATGTATGAGAAATTTGGGTGATTCCTCCAGCCAGGATTGTATGTGTTCGAGTACGGATTTCCTTGGGCGTAATTCACTTGGTCGAGAGGAATACCGGCTAGTAAATAGCATTCAGCGTTACTATGTCCCGGGGTTCCGTACAATTCACAATTTGGCGTCACAGCGGCCACGGTGGCTGCTGGAGCTACAGTCAAACTTTCTATCTTTTGAGTAAGCGCATTCACTTTAGCACTGACACGGTCCAAACTGTTAACTTCGTACATTGCATTCTTCGTAGCAGGTTTTTCTGTTTGAGTTCTCTCACCTCCCCATTGGAAGTGGTTTTGAGCCATATTTTCAATGAGTTGATAAGCGTCTTCATATGGTTTGTCCATTAGAGCGTCGCCAGCTGCAGCGTTCAGATTCAGCTTTGTGTTGTAAATAAGATCATTATAGAAAGTATGGATTATCAACCATTGTTCAAGTCCATGGTGCGGGCATAGCCTTAGCATGTCCTTGTATCTTTCCCAAGCATCGAAATGAGATTCATTGTCTTTTTGCCTAAATCCGTTAATTTGGGCTCTTAGCATAGCATTTTTGTTCGGCGGAAAATATCGGGCTAAAAATACTTTCTTCAACTCGTCCCACGTAGTGATAGAGTTAGACGGTAGAGACTGGAGCCAAGCTCTAGCTCTATCTCTTAAAGAGAAAGGAAAAAGACATAATTGTATGGCTTCATTACTAACACCATTTACTTTTACGGTATCAGCATATTGCACAAACATCGATAGATGAAGGTTCGGGTCATCCGTGGAACTTCCAAAAAATTGGTTATGTTGAACAGCTTGTAACAACGAAGGTTTCAGCTCAAAATCGTTTCGATTAATGGCAAGGGCAGCAATGCTGTTATGCGGTTCATCTTGTGATGGGACGGCGTAATCCTTAAGAGGACAGTTTTGTGGGTTCTCATCCATGGGTATTCTTAATTCTGGGTAAGGAATTTCAGGTTCAGGAAGATTATACTTAATTCGGAATTCGTTAATTCGGCATCTTAAATTAATAAAACGCTTGATATCGTCAATCGGTTGCTCAAGCTTGACGCCTCTAGAATGAGTGTTTGGCATACAATCGACGAATTGGAGAAAAAGGAAAAATTTCGGTGCCTTAGTCTATACTGCGCAACAAAGGATTCACAATATTGACTAAATCAGCCTTCCCCAGCAACGGCGCCAAAAACTTGATGCAGATTGAGGCCACGTTCGAAATAAGACTGCAAGTATACATCTGTTCGCGTAGTTTTAAATAAGGAAGTCGAACCCACAGGGAAGGGATAATCAAACTAATGTAGTCAATAGTTTCAGTGTAAAACTAAGGCTAAGGATACACGGAAATTAAACGGAAAGGAAAAAATTACTAATTATAAAGGTTTTAAGAAATGCTAATAAAATCGAGTCCGAAATGTGGATTCCGCGTACCTAAGGGACTTATAGAAGTCGGGTGCTAATTACGAATGCACTTCGCTCTGTAGGAAGTACTAACTTAAAGACTCCGTCTCACACTCTCGCGCTATCGACAAGAACCACACCTAACAACCACAAGATTTTGCTCTCGCTCGCCCGTTTTAATTGAAAAGCGTATTTTGGAAGTTAATGAAATCCTAAACGATGCCTAAAGCACTCTTGCTATTTTTAGGATCGGTGCCTAGTTTTCTATTATCCGTTCTTTCCTCACACTCTCGCGCTACCGGTCCGAACTTAGTATATTCTTCACTTTCGTGTCGGAATAATAAAACATAAAAAACAGAAACAAAGACCAAAACTAGCATGCATTCAATTAAAGTCGCACCTATAATTTCTACGGAGTCCCGTCGATAACGACGGTCCTTACACGCCGAACTCAAGAAAATTTAGCAACACATATTGATTTTAATTATAAACATAGTTACGGTGATTAACATGGAAAAATACATAGCATACAAGACAAGAATATTAAATTGCAGAATAAAAGTAAACAAAAGTAAATAACCTGTAAAGTAAAATACGAAATTAGATTGCAGAGAAAAGGATGTCGGAAGGCTTGTTCGGAATCAAAATACAGCAACTGAATCGTAAATTATAAGGCAATTTGCGACAATTCCTCGATGTGAGTAATTGTCGCTTTTAAAGTAAATATATGCCTAAACGAAATTCGACAGAGCTTCCGTGTCTAAAACCGAGTATCTAAAACATGATTGGTGGGTCCTATATATAGAGAAATATCCAAAATGTAATTTCCAGGTCGTGTATTTGAAGTGGAGGGAAAATAGGGTGGAGAAAACTGCCCAAAGCAGTTGCAGAATTTGAATTCTACAATTGTGTTGTCATGGCGAGCGCCACCAGGCCATGGCGAACGCCATGGTCCTGACCTTTTTAAATCTGTAGCAGTCTTGCTCATGGCAAGCACCATCTAGTGATGGTGAACGTCATATCAGTAGAATGACAGATTCTGCTTTTTCTTGCTGGATTTCCTCGTCTTTCGTTCTTTTCCAATCCTTATCCCGATTTCGCCACAGATGAAGTTGTCAACTGTAAAACACATAAAATACGATCAAATACAAATAAAACTCGAATAAAAACGAACGAAACATATGCATAATGAGCCAAAAAGTACTATACAATTTCTCGTTATCACCCGTACTTGGGAGGCCACGAGCTGGGAGTCCGTGAAGATATTTACTTCCTTAGCGCCCAGGTCCTCAGCCAATCGTAAGCCTGCGAGGAATGCTTCGTATTCGGCTTGATTGTTCGAGGTTGGGAAGGACAAGACCAATGATACTTCGATTAGAATCCCTTCTTCGTTTTCGAGGATGATGCCCGCTTCACTACCCGCGGAGCTGGAAGCTTCGTTGACGAAGATGGTCCACTTGGGTGCTCCGCTTGATGGGGATGCTGGAGGTGTCATTTCTGCCAAGAAGTCGGCCAGGACTTGTTTCTTAAGGGCTTTCCTGCTTTCGTAATGGATGTCAAACTCTGACAGTTCTAAAGACCATTTGAGCATCCTACCGGCTATGTCCGATTGGCCAAGCAGTTGTCTTATGGGTTGGTCTGTTCAAACCACTATCGTGTGGGCCAAGAAGTAGTGCCTTAATCTTCTTGCAGCGTAGATGAGGGCCAGGGCAACTTTTTTGATCTGCTGGTATCTGAGTTCTGGCCCTTGCAAGACCTTGCTTGTGAAATATATTGGCTTCTGCACGTCTAGGGTTTCTCGAATGAGGGCAACACTGATGGCCTCGTTAGTGACGGAGAGATATAGGTAAAGCGTCTCCCCGCTGTTTGGTCGTGACAGAGCTAGCGGTTCTGACAAGGCTTTCTTGAGGTGGAGCAGAGCCTACTCGCATTCCTCTGTCCATTCGAATGTTGCCTCTTTTCGTAGAATCTTGAAGAAGGGCAGAGCGTGTTGGGCAGACTTGGCCACGAAGAGAGATAACGAGGTAAGCATCCCATTGAGGGATTGTATGGATTTCTTCAACTTTGGCGTGGGGAACTCAGAAAATGCTCGACATTTGTCAGCCTCGATCCCCCTCTCACTGAGGTAGAAGCCGAGGAACTTCCCTGCTCGCACACCGAAGGTGCATTTTTCCAGGTTAAATCGCATTTTGCATTTCCTCGCTTGGTCGAAGACTTTTTGCAAGTGGAGCGTATGATCAGATTCCTCTTGGGATTTTACGATCATGTTGTCCATATACACTTCGAGCATGTCCCCGATTTCTAATCGAAAGACTTTTTCCATCATTCGCTGGTACGTGGCCCCATCGTTTTTCAGATCGAATGGCATTACGTTGTAGTAATAGTTGCCCGACGAGGTCATGAAAGCGGTGTATCTCTTCTCCTTTTCGGCCATGGGAATTTGGTTATATCCCGAGTATGCATCCATGAAGGACAAGAGTTTGAAACCGGCAGAATTATCTACTAACTTATTAATGCTAGGCAAAGGATAAGCGTCTTTTGGGCAAGCCCGGTTGAGATCAGTGTAATCAATGCACATCCTCCACTTTCCATTATGTTTTTTCACTAATACAATGTTGGACAGCCAGGTTGTATACCTGGCCTCTACAATGAATTTCACCTCTAAGAGGTCTTTTTCAAGTTTTTCTGCAGCTTTTACCTTCTCGTTGGACTGTTTGCGTCTGCGCTGTGCCATTGCTCGAGCTGATGGGTCGATGGTGAGCTGGTGACAAGCAGTTTCAGGATCGAGGCCGGGCATTTCTGCGGCGCTCCAGGCAAATAAATTTGCGTTGTCTCTTAGGCATGTTTTCAGCTGCTCTTTCACCTCTTCGGGCAGTCCTGCACCTATCCTGACTCCTCTGTTGGGATTGTCCCCGAAAGTGATCACTTCGAAGTCCCCGTCTGGTACTGAGTGCATAATAGTTGATGCAGAGGAGCTGTCAATCAATGCTGGAGTGTCTTCGCTGCTATCCTCCTCGCCTTTCTCTGAGATTTGGATGTCGAGGTCAATGGTGTGGACCAGGAGTGCTGGCTTTTTCTCGGACTGACTTTCTTCGCTGGGAAGTTCTATCGAACTCTGCCCCCTGGTAGCTGCCTCGAAACATCTTCTTGCAGCTTCAATGTCCCCATGCAAGGTGGCGACGTGACCTTTCTCAGTGTAGTATTTCATCTTGAGATGAACCGTGGACAGAACGACGATCATCTCAGCGAGGGTTGGCCTCCCCAAAATACACAAGTACAAAGAGGGACAGTTGATGACCAGGAATTGTGTTTTAAACGTTTTGGAGGCCTCTTCCTCCCTGAAGGTGACTGAGAGTTCCACGTACCCCCAAGGCCTGGCAGTAGCCCCATTGAATCCCTGCAGGTCTAAGCCCACGTATGGAGATAAGTTCTTTTGATCGAGCTTAAGGTCGCGGAATAAGCTGGTATACATAATGTCCACCGAACTCCCCTGGTCGACCATGATTCGTCGGACATCTGTGTTAGTCAATCTGGCCCTGATGAGTAAAGGGATGTGCGAGTTAAGGGAGCCTATAGGGAGCTCTTCACGATAAAATGTGATGGGCTTAGAGCGTCCTTAGCACTTTTCGAGTGTAGACAGTCGGTCAGGGCTGCAATCGATCAACTGATAGAACTTTCTTTTGACTGATCCTACTGTGAGCTCGCTATACCCGTCACAGGAGATGACCATCGCAGTGGGGAAGGCCTTCTAGAAGCTATGTGCGGCAAAATACGGAGGATCCTCGAGATATTCAGGGAAAAAGAAGTCCTCTGGCCATGAAACGGACATGGCAACTTGCGGGGGAAGACTAGAAGGTGAAGCTTTTGTTTTCGTCTTCTTAGATTCAGACGTCTCTCGTCGGGAGGCTTCTCCCTTCTTCGTGTAATGCTTCAAATGACCCTCATTGATGAGGATCTCGATGACTTCCTTTAGATGGACATAATCCTCGGTCACGTGGCCATAACTGCGATGAAAGCGCCAATACTTGCTTCTGTCAGTGTTGCCTTTCGATGTTGTTGGTTTAGGGAAACAGACACCTCATTGCTTAAATTCGGTGTTGATGCATTTGGAGAGGATGTGCTCGCAGGGAGCTGTTAGCAAGGTATACTCAATAAAGCAACAGCAGGTCCTTTATGTTCATAGGGACGGTCATCTCGCCGTCTCTCTTTGTCGCGTTGGGGAGCTTCTGACTCATCCTTTTTTGACGCCTTGGAATTTTCCTGGTTCCTCGAATCCTGAGCTTTGTAAGCAGCTTCTTTCTCCTCATATTGGATATAGGCTTGGGCCTTGTGGAAGAGTTCGGCCAGAGAATGAGGTGTTTCGATACCCACTACTTTGCGAAAATCACTATTTAGCCTTAGCCTTTTTTCGAGGAGGTACTTCTTCATGTGATCCGTTGTGTGGATCTCTACTGTCTCCTTGTTAAACCTCTCGATGTATGCACGAAGAGGCTCATCTTTGCCCTGAATTATGCCTTCGAGCGTGGCTTCTGACTTGGGATGACGCCTGGATGCAGTGAAATGTCGGGCAAACTGGTTTTTTAGATCCCTCCACGAGGTGATCGAACCTCGGGGAAGATTTTTATACCAGATCATAGCTCCCTTTCTAAGGGTGATGGGGAACAATCTGTACTTGATTGCTCCGCCCATGTTGTGGGAATGAAGCATGACTTCAATGTTCTCTATATGGTCGCCAGGATCCGTGGTGCCATCATAGAGAGCTAAAGGAGGAGGCTTCTCCAGCCCGCGAGGGATACGGGTGTCCATGATTTCCTGGGATAGAGGCCCATGGACGTCGTCCTCGTCGCTCGTGCTTGACAACTTGTACGGGGAATGACTACGCCCATGACTACTATTGCGTCGAGGAGAGTGTCTGCGCCGATGACGATGCTCGCGAGGTTTCTCCGAAGGCTTGGTCTTCTTGGGAGCTGGAGAATGTCTTGTCCTTCGGGGAGAGGTACGATGTCATCTCTTCGTGACTTCTTACCCTGGTTTCTCCAATTTTGATCGTTCCTTGATGAGGGAAATGCTTCGAGACTCGTCTCGCCGACGTTTATGAGGGGAAGAACGTGAACGGGGAGAACGACTGCGAGGTCTTTGTGAGGGATATCGTTCTTGAAAGGCATTTTCCAGCATGTGGATCTTCTCGCCCTGCTGGAAGATCATGTAGTTTGATTTGTTGAGGGCGACGATGAGAGCCGCAGTGCTAAGATCAGCGTCTTGAGGAACGAGGATGGGCTCGTAGACGTGGTCGAAATTCTGGATGCGGGGTTTTACGTCGTTGGAGGATGGAGAGACAGTCTTTCCATCCCTGTGATCGATCTCGTAGACCACAACTCCAGGATTAGGGTTATCGCCGTTATCCAAGGTGACGGCGATGGCAGAATCTTGAGGGACATCATCGTTACGGTGAGAGGCCATGACGATCGAGGAAGGTTTCAGAAAGAAAAGTTTTGGTCTTTGGATTGAAAAGATTGGGGATCTTAGTTCAAGAAAAACGGGAAAGCAGAGGTTTCCACAGACGGCGCCACTGATCTAGGATTATCAGAATGGATCCTCGTGGCCTTCCGTGTAGGGCAGCAATGATGATTGTAGGAGAGGAGAGGGTGTATCTGCAAAGTACTCTGATGGCAAAGTAAGTTTCAGCAAGAGAGAGAACAAGTACAAAGTGTTTAGGTATGAATTAGAATGATTCGAATACCTGACCCTCTCAAATGAGAGGGTATTTATAAGAAACCCCCAACGCGGGGCCAAGGTCTCCAATGTGGACGAAGTATCTGGTCGACCAATGGGAGACTGCCAGGTGAAAGATCTAGCGTGTGACCTTTTGACCTGGTTCAACTGTCCCCGTGAACTCCGGATGGGCAGTTGGTTGCGTGAACTGTCAAACGCGTGAGGAGGATGTCCCCAACGGCTATATTCTCCCCAACGGCTATATCGTGCCCAACGGATATATTGTGCCCAACGGCTAGATTGTCTTAATCTCCTTATTGGGCCTTGTCTAAAGTTGGACTGGATTGGGCCTTGCCCAACTGTGGGCCATGTGCCAGTCCAGAACAAGTTTTATCATTATTTGATTATTTTTGTTTGTGAGACCATGGGCCCTTCTTGGTATTATTTTTGTCAAAACACTCTCTGAATTTGCCACTCTCACCATGCTCGTTCCAAGTCTGAGGTTGTAGATCCTGAATGGCTTCTTGAACTCGTTTTCTTTCTACAATTTGCATCTCATGTGCTTCTTTAAAACCTACGAGATCCTCCAACTTCATGGTGGACTAATCACTAGCCTTCTGAATTACCATGATAACATAATCAAAATGAGAAGTCAAAGTTCTCATCACCTTCTCAATGATCATTCTATCTGTCATGGTTTGACTGCACCCTTTCATCAAGTGCACAAGATTTTGTACCTTGGACACATATGCTGCAACTTTCTTTGTCCCTCCCATCTGCAATAATTCATATTGCCTGCGCAATAATTTTGTAGTTTTACAGTTTTAACCTTCTCATCTCCTTCATAATACTTAACAAGAACATTTCATGCTTCTTTTGCAGATTCAACATTAGCAATTTGGTCAAAATTTGCACCATTAACTGTAGATTGGATGCAATAAGACACTTTGCAATCTTTCTTCTTGGCATCTTTGTGAGAAGTGCGTTGAGATTCAGTTGCATTCATTGCAAGCTCTCCCATGCCATTATTGACCACCTCAAGCGTTTCTTGGAAGACAAACAAAGACTACATTTGTTTGCTCCAACGATCTCAATTATTGCCATCAAGAACAGGAAGGGAATGTGGAATGTCATTGCTTCCATTCATCATTGATAAACCAGCCAAGAATCATTGCCTGAAATTGCAAAATCTTCTTCGAAACTAGGAACTCTGGATACCAATTTGTTAGTGCAACTGCACTTAGTGAAAAGAAAGAGAGAATATGCAAGATGTGGGTGAATATATCTAGGACATGTGTAAGAAGAGTTTTTATTAGTATTAGAAAAGTTAGTTCAAAATGAATCTCAAACATCACTTATATACAAATGCTATGTGACTTATAATTCAAATAACTAACCGAAATAATTATTAATTAACTAACTAACTATCCACCTTCTAACTACCTTAAATAGATTAACTAACAACAATCGAAACTTTTTTCAATCTACCGTTTTAAAAATTTATCAAAAGCATTCTTTCCGGAATGTATTTTAACAAATTTAAATATATAGGAAATGAATGGAAAAATTACCTAAATATTTTTTTAAGGTATGAAAAGCATTCTTTTCAATCTAGTTTAAAATGAATAGAAAATGCACCAAACTCAATGCTAATGGGCTGAACACAAGTTGGGATGAACCCCTACCTAGACAAGCCCTTGCTAAAGTTGATAATAAAGTATAACTTTTATTTTTATAAGCTAGATATTCTCTATGTATTATCGCAGAGATTAATCCTCAAATAAAGAATAACCATTATAAATAACAAAATTCTCACAAAATACTTAATACTCTCAAAATATTCAATATTGTGACGTTCTGCCCAATACTACCGTGCATTGTGCATTGTGCATTGTGCCTTTCATTTGGATACTTATGCTGGATTTGAGTCTTTGTATTAAAAATATTGAAACACTATTTTTTAAAACATTTTTATAGGTTGTTTGTTTACTTTAGAAAATAAAAATAATTTCTTCTCTCCTCTAACCCTCTTAAATCCTCCCAAACAGACCAATAAAGTTCTCCCAGTTCAAATTGTGATCAAACATATTGATCAAAATAACATTTTGCCTGTAAATATTCATAGCAGAATTCATCGAAACTTTTCATGAAATAATGGAGGATGAAACCAACAATTTATGTGTTTATTATATCTCAAGCCATAGTTTGAAGTTTCTTTCTCCTAAGCATTATGTGTAATTATTTGTTTTTTTTCAAAGGACTCGTAAACATTCCAAGCTACTAGTACTCCTTCCAGTTTCTTTTTTCTTTTTGGGCAAATTTTTGTCCCTGGCAAAAATCTGTTTTAAATTACTAAAGCCTTAGCTAACATTTGGAAGGAAAGAAAAAGACGCCTTTATTAAATAGTTTGATGAAGTAGGTATGAGTTTTAATATCGGATCCAGATCCTATAACCAATATTATAAATCGTCAACACTACTGTGATCAATGGAAGCAAAAGGATGAATATGAAAGCAATCAGTTAGTGATTCCCTTTATGAAATTTTATTTCTTCAAGTACGAACATGGTCACACCACAGAGAAAATAGCAAGAATTAGAGTATAATAATAATCAGTCTGTAGACGTCTCTGGACAACCATTCCAAGGCAACTTTGAATCCATAAAATAGAAAAACATGAAACAACATCCCACGCAAGCAAAGGTTCTTGTCAAATTAAGTTGAACTGCATCAAATATAACATGGATCAGAATGCAATTAGGAAGTGCAAGAACAAGATAACACGAAATCCAAGGTGGACACCAAGCTTTACAAAGTGAGACCTCACAGCTTATACCAAGTGTTTGCAAAAAGTTAAAGTTCCAGAAAAAAAGACTACTTTCTGATCACTAATAGTGCAAAAAGAGGCTATATATCATTCAAGTTTCCCATTCACCAAAAATTCCAGCAGGAAACACATTCATAAATATCACCTTCAACCTGCAGAAATACAAGTGACACAAAAATTTCCAGATTCTTCAGTATCCTAAAGTCACTGATTCATAGCCGTATCCTAAAGTCACTGATTCATTGCAGTATCTTGTGGCAAATTTTTATTTATTTCTTTTGAAAATAAATAGAAAAACAGAGGGGGAGGCAAGACTGTTTTATTTCTGCTACCACTCACAGCCTTTACAATTGAGGTTTAAGTTGTTTGAAAGCTTCACGAGAATGGAACAATACAATCCTCTTCATGTGTCACAAAACTAATAGTCAACTCTCAATATATCGTGACATATTTTACTTCAATTAATAATACATCTTGTTGAGTAAAGAATTATGAATTCATCAACATTTGTTTCAACAAGTAATTGTTTTACTATGCATTTGTAGACTAATTCTATGGTGCATAAGTAAAATAGTGATGTACAATACACAAGTTTGTTTTACATCACTAGATCAATAAGCCACACCATATCTCACTTTATCCTAGGGTGGAAACGAACTTGTGCATTGTACAACACCTAATTTACTTGTACGCTATAGAACTAGCCAAATTTGTATATACAAATGGCACTTTTATTCCTCGAAGCCAGTATTGGATCTAATCTGCTTGGAGTACTATTGCTCGTAATCAAGCCTAACCATCACTACTTGCATTGCAATAATAAATTTCAAACAACGAAACATTCACAAGGCAAGGCTCACATATACTATTCAGCCACGGCACTGAATATAATTATATCAACTAAAATTAAGTAATGTCCACCTAAAATATGTTTACAGATACCCAAGGGATAGACATGGTTAACATTACCCCAAAAGCAGTAACTTTACACTGAGGGATCGATCCCCACTGTCCCCAATTTGTATTCCCTTCAAGCTATTTTAGAAATCTGAAGGGAAAAAGGTAACAAGGAAGATTGAAAGCTTGGAGAAAGAGAAACAAATTTCAAATGGAACCATATTATACTAACCAAAAACCAACTAACTGTTTTACAATTACCACAAACTCAACTATATGACACATTTACTATCACTCAACTATGTCTGTCTGTCCAGCAAGCTGTAAAGGGTAACTACCACAACCAGTTTGAGATGAAAGATGCAAATGCATAAAACAGAAGCTTTTTGGAAAAGTAAGATATAAGTCTGCAATGGCAACAATTAAAGCAGTCCCATAAAGAAACAATATTGGCGGAAAATCGCAAGTTTCCACAAAATCATTGTGGTCAACCAAAGAGTATAGTAGCTCTGATGAAAAGTCCCGAGATACTTGATTCTAGGGTCTAAAAAACGGATATTATTGAGATGTTGTTGATTCATCTAACAGCTTTTCTTCATGCTACCTACCAATGTCATGCTTCCATCACTCATTAATGAACCAACGCATTTTCAAAAGAGAAGAATTGGCATACACTTTAACAGGTCCATCCACACAGCCTTCTTTCAAATGTTTACATATACCACACACACACAAGACTCTGATAATGGAAGCCACAACAGACAAATCACAATTTATCAGCCAATATCGCAACAAAGAATCAATATCAGGCAAATCAACGTTAGACGAGCATGAGAGCATAAGCCATTACCAAGGAACAATGCAACCAAATAATTAACCCATCCCAATTGTTCCCCGTACTGGACACAAACTGTAAAATTAAGACAAAAACATTGACAACTTAATGTTGAACAAGTTCACCTTGACAATTCGGAAAATCATCATTTTGGTTATGATTCCAGGCAGACATTGATGAACGGAACAATGCTTCTTTGAACCACAGAATTCCTTTGTTTGGATCAGAATAAAACTAATAAGTCAAAAACCCATAGCTTGTCTTTGCTCATTGAAACAGACACTTATGGTTATGTGTAGGAGTCGAAAGAATCGTCGACTAAGCAGAAGAGACACGACAGTTCACCGGCTGGAGTCATTTCTTAAATCACAATAAGTTACAAGTGTACTACACAATGGCAACCAAACTTTGGCTTCTAAGCCCAACGTATAAAAGCATCAAACGCTGCTGTATTCGGGTTTGTCTGGCTCCTTTGGAGCAGGAACCATGAAGTTATTGCTGTGTGATTTGCCGTCAATGGAGGAAGCACACACTTCGCCATTGCTGCGGCAACAGTAAGATTCATAAAGAAAGATGAAAAACTTCAGGCCCGCAACCATCTCTTCCATCTTTGGAACAGAAAACGCCAAAATTGACACAAAACAAAGCTTCTGTGGCTCTTTAATCACCACCTTGGAGGAGAAGTCCACCATAATCAACCTTGGCAGAGAACATATAGTAGACGATTGAACTCTGTTGTATATGCTCTTCAAGCCATTGACCCATACAGAAATATGGACCAGTCAAGATGATTCTGCCATCGCAGCATAAGCCATTGTTGAAGCAGCAGGTAGATGCTGCTCCAATACTCAAATAGTAATCAGAGGGAGTGGCAAAGGGAAAAGGAGAACAATGAAGCTCAAGAGTTTGGAGGAAGGGATAAAATCTAAAACAGGATCACAATATCAAAGATGATCCATGATATGCTAAATTTATTGAATTCATAGAGCTTATCACCCACAAACCTACAACCTAATTTACAATTACTAACAAACTCAATTACCACTCAGTTATATACTTCTCACAATACATCCCACTGCTAAATAAGCAAAACTCTAATTGGCGAGGCTAGCTAACAAAATATGCACAAATTCATCATTCAATTTCATATAGCAAAGAACATAAATCACCTAACACCTGCGCCTAATTAATCATAAACAGGAAATCGAAAAATCAAAAACATCAATTGCATTAACCTAAAACCTAGTTTACAATTACTAACAAATCCAACTACACCACTCAATTCTCAACTATGCACTTTTCACAATATGTCCCAGTGCCAGTTAAGCAAAAACCCTAATTAACCAGGCCAGCATAACAATACACACAAATTCATCAGTAAATAACACCAATCGCCTAAATCCTGCGCATAATTAATCGTAAACAAGAAAACGCACAATACAATCGAACGAAATGAGAGGAGAAAGAAGCTTACACAGAGAGCGGGAGAGCGAGATACGAATCACGCATTAGCAGGTTTCGGAATGAGAGGAATAGCGCCGCCCTGAGTGAGAGTTTGTTTACCACTCTCTTTGGTCTTTTCGCGGATCTTTTGCATCTGAAGCATTCTCCCCATGACGAGTTCGTACTCGCACTTCTCGTAAGAGTGACGTTCGTTCTCGCACTTCCATGGGAGATAGAATTCGGATTGTCTGCACTTGTTGAGAGGGATCAGCAAATGCGCGCACTGATCTCTGTACGCTAATGGAACCCTAGCTTCCACCATTTCCTCTTGTGTCGCTATCATCTTCTTCGATGATCCTTCGACTTCCATCGTTGATTGATTCTCGATTTCGAGTTTTCCAAACGGAATTGGGGATTTTGATTCTTCTCTTGCTTTGCTGCGAATTGTGACTAATGCAAGCCGTAGGGTATTGTTCTTGTTCTTGCACCTCGCTTCAGTTTAATAATAATAATAATAATAGTTAAATATGATATTTTTTTATAAATTTTTTTTTAAACAATAGTCCTTACCAAGGTTATGAAAACCGGACCGGACCGGCCGGTTCAACCGGTTAGACCGGAAACCGGGCCTATGTCCGGTCAATTAAACCCTTTAAACCGGCTTGTCAAGGAATCTGGGCAAAAACCAAAAAGCCGGATGGAAACCGGGAAAACCGGTCAAAACCGGAGGTTCGTCCAATTAACTAGATTTTAACTTTTTCAAATTTTTTTTATATTTATTTTAAAGAAAAATATAATAAAAGATGGAAAAAAAATCAATTTAATACTATTGAACCAAACGGGTCTTATAATTGAAGACCTCACTTTAACCCATTCAAAATTTGGATTTTCTTGATAATAAGGACTAGAATTCTTTTTATAAATAATACTCTCCAATTTATTTTCTAAAGTTTTGAGTGTCAGACATAATTAATCAATAGTGTTATGATCATCCTTTCACAAAGTTGACAATGCTAAAAAAATTGTTTCTTCTTAAATTCTAATATTCTTTGGCCTAAATCAAGCACCATCTAATTTGTTTTACATAAGATATAAAATTCTAGCATTTTTAACTCTTTCTCAAACTGGTTCTAGTTAAGAAATTATAGAAAATAAAAGTCATCAATCTATATGATAAATAACTAGTACTAAATCATATAACATATACAATAACGGTCTGACCCTCGGTCCGACCCGGTCAAACCTTTAAACCTTAAACCTTAGTTTATACCAGTTCAATGTCCGGTCCGGTTTTAATTACCTTGGTCCTTACAATGTTTTTCGTCCTTAAGTGTGGTCTCTTCCATTAGTTTCCACTAACGGAGGACGACGTGTCATGTCAAGTGTAAATTTTTTTCTTACGTGTGATTTGTAATTTTTCAATTCGCCAAGGTGGAATACATGATAATGTTATGTTGCAAACCATAACATAAGTGAGAATGATAAACCACACAAACATTTCACATGCTTGTTGTGCCCTAGAAGAAGTCACCGTTCTTGTCAATGAGCTTCGTCGTGGTCAATGAACAAGACTTCGCTGTGTTCAACGAATAAATCTTTGTTTGCAGTGGTCCCAAAAAACAACTTCGTAATCCGCTGAAGTGGTCCTAGGTAATGTACTTTGTCGCTTCCTTGTTCTCTCGTTTCTTATTCTTTGTCATCTTCATTGCTTTGTTAGTGGTCCCATTGATTTACTATGTTGCATCTTATTACCATTCGTGTAAAAGATTATTTTTAGGTACATTTGTTTGAACTAATTTTGGTATTAAAGTTTGAAAAATTTAGGGTAAATCAGTTTGACCTGGTTATGGTAAATTTTAAACCTAGGTTAAATTTTGTGAATAGGAAAATGAATAAATTCAAGGTTGTATTTTACTCAAAGGGTTGTTTTGTAAAAGATCATAACATAAGATATGGGGGAGGAGAAGTATATGCTTTTAGTGGTCAAGATCCTGATTACTGGTCTTTCTTTGAAGTATGTGACTTAGTTAAAGTGATTGACCCTGAGTTTGATCTAAGTTCTGTTAAGATGTGGTGGAAACATGATGAATGATCCTTTGAACAAGACTTAAAACCATTTAGGGATGATGAATATGCTTCTGAGTTAGTCATGTATGCTGTAGGAAATAAGTGTGAAGTTGAGATATTCTGTGAGCCTAAAGTTACAGGAGAGGATACCTTTATGGATAGGCTTAGAGAGAAAGGAAAGGGGATGAAATATGATGAAGATAGTGACAGATTGAGTGAAACTAGTGGTGATTCTAGTGATGAATCTGTAAGGGGTTTCCACTTTGATGATAGTGAGGTGAAGAGAATGAAAGGGTTTGAAGAAGGGGTTGATGAAGTCTTTGATGAGGGGCTTGATGGAGAACCAAAAACTGAACCTGTTGCTAATGATGAGGGTAATACTCAACCAGACAAGTAGATTTTTATCGCATAAGAGATGGGTAAGGAACATGTCATTGAAGATTCATACATGACTAATGAACTGGACGATGGAGGTGATGACGACAGTTTTGATGAAAGGCCATGTGTAATCAGGTTTACTGTAGAAGATTCTTTAAGTAAGGATTTTGTTTTCAAGGTTGAAATGGGGTTTTCTTCATTGAAGCAGTTCAAAGATGTTATCTTATAGCATAATGTTTTGAATGGTAGGGATGTTAAGTTTGAGAAAAATTATGCTAACAGATGTAGGGTGATATCTAAGGACAAGAAAAAATGTACCTATACAGTCTTGTGCAGTAGAATTCTAACCTCTGCCATATTTAGGATTAAAACATTGTTTGCAAAGCACAAATGTGGAAGACAATTCTTCAACAAAAGTGTTAAAGCAGAGTGAGTTGCGAAAGTCATTGTTGATGGATTAAAGAATAACTCAAAGATGAGGTTAAGCGAGTTGGTAGTAGATGTTAGACAAAGGTACGCCACAGAAATATCAGGTTGTAGAGCTTTCCAAGCAAGACAGATTGCAAGACACATAGTTGAAGGAGACTCTAGCAAACAGTTTAGCCTTCTATGGTCTTATGGTGCTGAGTTGAGAAAGGCTTTGGCTGGTAATACTTTCAAAATCAACAATAGTGTTCCAACTCTTGGTTTGAAACTTAGATTTGAGAGGTGTTATATGTGTTTTGATGGGACCAAGAAAGTTTTGACAAAAACATGCAGACCATTCATTGGCTTAGATGGATGCCATTTGAAGCACAACTATGGTGGTATTTTACTGATTGCTATTGGAAGAGACCCTAATGACCAATATTTGCCTATTGCTTTTGCTGTGGTTGAAACTGAAACAAAAGATTCATGGAGTTGGTTTCTCAAGTTACTTCTTGAAGACATAGGAGATAGCAGATGGTGTTTCATTTTTGACTAACAAAAGTTAAGCTTGAATTTCGTCAAACATTGTACTAATGCAATTTTTATTTTTATGCACTTGATTGTACTAATGCGCTTGTTATATTCTTGTAATATGGACTAGTTCATGTGTTTGAAGAGGAGTACACAGGCTATGAGCATGGGTTCTGTTTAAGGCACTTATATGCTAACTTCAAGACGAAATTTAGAGGAGAAACATTGTTTAGGGATCTTATGATGGCTGCTGCAAAGGCAACTTATTTTAAGGCACGTGAGGCAAAGATGCTTATGATTAAAGATGCTTCTGTGAAAGCGATGACGAAACTTTGGCTACATTTCTAGGGGATGATGATGTCCTGGACATTCAGCCTTTAAGTGTTGACAAATCACCTCTCAAGGCAACTGAACCAAAGCCATAGCCAATTAGTGTCAAGGTTTTCTTTGGTAAGCAACCCAAAGTGTGCAAGAACAAACCTTTCAAAGCCCTTGGTATTATACAAATCTTTCAAAGCCAAGTTGCAATGAACCATTCAGATTTACAACACAAAGCAGGTACAAGACACAAACTGATGTGGCAGCTGAAAAAAGGCATAGTGAAAGGCTGAGGACCCTGAAAACAAAGAACATTCCTGGCCCTAGAATGAAATCTAATGATCCATTGGTGATAATTGAAGAAGACAACACAGAAGAATTTGTTAGTGGTGGAAGAATATCAAAAAGTTGGGCAGCAATTTGCAAAGGGCTAACCCAATGAAGATGCTTATGAATGCTTGGATATTTATGCTTTGTAACTGATGTACTGTACTGATGTAACTGATGTTTTGCTGAAATGTATTGATGCAATGTAACAACTATTATGTTATGCTATGCTAATGTAATGTACTGGTGTACTATTTTGATATGCTATGCAACAACTATTTTGGAATTATCTGCTTGAATTTCAATGTGAAAATTATAGGTTTGTTTATGTCAAAATTATAGCTCACCTTGTGTGAAAATTATAGCTCATATTATGTCAATATTATAGGTCATTTTATGACAATATTATAGTCCAGTTCATGTCAAAATTTTAGGCCACCTTAATGTAGCGTGCGATTTTTGTCGGTGACGCGACCACCTTACCGCATTGGTTGGAATTGGGTGCTACTTTCTGATTTCTTATTTATCCTATGAAGTTGGAAAGGCAAGGGAAGGTATCTAAAACTAACCTTGCACACAAATGTTTTCTTTAACAAATGCTAAGAGATTGGGGGGTTCGGGGTCAGGTTATACAAAGGGAAGTTGTTAATTACCCAGTGTATATATAGTTATCCATATATCATTTAGCATATCCTATTGTTATCTACTTACTAGTGTTTATTTGTAAATTGGGAAAGTTTCTCCTTTAGGAATGTTTGAGAGAGTATTTTGTTGTTTTCGGGTTTTTCGATGTTTTTGGTAAGGTACTGGACCTAAGGTTTTTGATTTGTGTGCTCGCTAAGATTTCGCAATCTTATGCCTACGTATTCCCGTAAAGATAACAGGGAAATCATAGTAATCGTAGTTCCTCCTATTCTATGGGAGGAAAAAGATGTTTGGTGTCTTGTTCAAAGCCCAAGATTGAAGCTAAAAGTTGTTTGTGTCTTGTTCAAAGCCCAAGATTGAAGCTAAAGGTGTGACTGAGGGAGAATTTGTCATCTCTAAAGGGAGATATCTCACCTGTTCATCACAGTGGTTGGGGTATTTGGTTATAAAGGAGAATTACTTTAACTGGGATATATGAAATCCAGCAATGCCATAATTTCCTTTACAAGGGATTTGTCCTGAAGGAGAAAACTTTAACTCAGTGTTGAGCAATGCCATTTTTCCTTAGGAATCTTTCATGCTAAGAGAGGGACATGGGTTTGGATGTAAATAATCCAGAGGTTTGCCACTTACAACAATTAGATGAAAGAGTAAGTTTACCAGGATAAAAGAGGGATCACAGCTTAGATTTTTGAATCAACAAGTGTGCCACTTACAGCAGTTATCTGGAGTTAGGTTTATTTGACTGTCTATTTTGATGTGTGATATACAGAGAAACGTCTTCCTGCAGAGATAAATGTTGATTTTCTCTAAGGGGATGATGGTTTTATTTGTGCCTTGATCAAAGCCTAAGGTTAAAGCTAAAAGGTTGACTCTACTAGGGAGTTTTATTTTTGTCTTGTATAAAGCCCAAGGTTGAGGTTGAAGAGAGACTGACTCTGCTTAGGGAGATCATTATACAAAGCCTAAGAAGAGGCTGAGAGGATTGACTCTTCTGGGAAATATTTTATCAGTCTTGTACAAAGCCCAAGATTGAGGCTAAAAAGATATTGACTCCACTGGGGAGATGTTTTATCTGTCTTATACAAAGCCCAAGATTGAGGCTAAAAAGTTCTTGACTCAGTTGGAGAATACACAGAGAGCGGAAGAGAGTGATACGAATCACGCATTAGCCGGTTTCGGAATGAGAGGAATAACGCCGCCCTGAGTGAGAGTTTGTTTATCATTCTCTTTGGCCTTTTCGCGGGTCTTTTGCATCTGAAGCATTCTCTTCATGACAAGTCCGTACTCGCATTTCTCGTAAGAGTGATGTTTGTTCTCGCACTTCCATGGGAGATAGAATTCGGATTGTCGGCACTTGTTGAGAGGGATCAGCAAATGCGCACACTGATCTCTGTACGCTAACGGAACCCTAACTTCCACCATTTCCTCTTGTGTCGCTATCATCTTCTTTGATGATCCTTCGACTTCCATCGTTGATTGATTCTCGATTTTGAATTTTCCAAACGGAATTGGGATTTTGATTCTTCTCTTGCTTTGCTGCGGATTGTGATTAATGCAAGCCGTTGGGTATTGCTCTTGTTCTTGCACCTAGCTTCAGTTTAATAATAATAATAATAATAATAATAATAATAATAATAAGAAGAAGAAGAAGAAGAAGAAGGTAATGCTAATGTGTGTTTGGGACATATATTAAAAAAATCTACTAATAAAAAATTCGAAATGTTAAAAATAATTAAATTATTAATTATAAATCTATATTAAATTTAACATACAATTTCAAAAAAAATATTATGGAGTATCTTTTAATTTGTGTTCCAAAAGTTAGCACTACTCTAATAATAATAATAATAATAATAATAATAATAATAATAATAATAATAATGATAATAATAATAATGATAATAATAATAATGATAGTAATAATAATAATAGTAATAATAATAATAATAATAATAATAATACTAATAATAATAATAATAATAATAATAATAATAATAATAATAATAATAATAATAATAATAATAATAATATAATTTTCTTTACTTTAAAATATTGTTAAGATTTTCATTTTGACAATATTTTAATATTTTTATTTAAAAACATAATTTTAAGATTTGTGTAAAATTTATTTTAAGATATTATTAACAATATAATATAAAGAAATTAGTTTTATTTTTTATCCTACATAAAAAAAAAAATATATTCTTGTTAAATCGAAGGATAAACTTTGTCATCATGGACAAGATTTTACTAGTGTAATATGGATGATAGGGAGTTGTGCTAGCATTCAATATCTTATTTATATTTGTGGGGATGCTTCCTTGAACCTAATTTCGGCCACTAATATGAACGATGTCATGAGTAGTAATCAGTAATATTTCAATTTGCAGTGAATAGGAGAGTGGAGGTGGTGATCAAGCTTCTTCTTGCTTTAAGGTGATCATTTTATGGTTTATATAGATATTCATGTGTTTGGACTCAAGTTATGAGCTTGGGACCCCGAGATCAGTTATAGATCTATTGTGAAAGGATGACCGCTCTCTTATCCTTATGTCAAGACAACCATATTTAGTGTTAGTCATGTGATGGTTGGTTAACTAATTTCTTGAGATTGGGTATGAGGTTGAATCCACGACCTTCAAGACTTACATTGATCCACCAGTCTCCCAAAGTATAAGGTTTATAAGAGCGACGTACATCAGCCAAATTTTCATTGTTTTAGTAGGTTATGTTTTTTCCACTAAGTGTTGATGCAAAGATTACTTACTAGAATAAATTGCTAAGGCAAATAAAGAGTTGTATTGAGTGTGTTATTATGTAACATTTTTGTTACTCATGAGTGAGTTAATATCATCATTTTCTTTCGAGTATATTTATTGTGTCGTCGATGACTTGCATGCCTTGTCCCTTCGTCATAGTTGTCGTGTAGGTTATATTTCTCAAGTTGTAGTATATCGCTTCTAAATGTGGTAAGTAACACGACATTTTAGAGACTTTGACCCTATTTTTATATTGATTTTATATGCATTCACTTTACTTCCATCTTTTCGAATAAATTTGAGAGAATGAATTGAGTTTTGTGTCTCTATGAAGTTTCAGTGGTTCTCTAAGTGATTCTAATTTCATGAGAAATATCAAAGCATGCCTAGTGTAATCATCCACAAAAATTCAAAAATAGTTATGATCATAGACAAAAGAAACATATAAGACCTTAAATATCAATATGATAAGGTTTGAGATATATTCTTTTTTATCAGATGTCATCTTCAGAAAATACTTGACAATTGATATTAATTCTCCCTTTGACACTTGTCACAAAGAACTCTTTAGAAGAGCTTTCAACATGCAAAAGTTGTTTGACTTATGGAATAATCATCTTTAAAAGTTGTTTGATAGTTGTCTTTAGTTGTATTCAATTGTCAGCATAAAAACCAACCCAAGTATACTTGCATAACACATAAATCCATACTTTCCCCCATTTTAATGATGAAAACATATCTCTCATGGAGGTGGTAAAATAGGAAAAGATAGATTAAAATATTTGAGTGGTTAAACTCCTTTTTCACAAATAAATAGAGAATACTCTATTCTCTCTAAGAGTATACTTTACCCCATTTGACATTATCAAAAAGGTGGGAAAACAATAAACAACATATAGACCACATAATAATAGCTCATGTAAAAAGGTTGAGTTATCTGATGAAACATAAACATATAGAGGGAAATTTAAGTAGGATGTGGGGCAATACTTCTCCCCGTAGATGGCAGTATCCAGCTTCAAAATTTGGTATTTTAGAAGTCTTTTGTTGACATTCCCTTTTTGATTTCTGACTCCCTCTTTCTTAAAAGCTTTATTTTCAATACATGTTTAGTAGTGAAATAAATATGATGAAGATGCAATAATTTAGCACTTTTTAGAATAATAACTAGAGTTTTTTGAGCTCATTCTCTGCCAAGAGACTTACCTTTTACCAAACAAAAAGTAAGCTTTAAAGGTTTCCTTACACTTGATTATTTCTAGAATCAAACTCAATATTCTTTCTTTAAAATCTCTCTAAATATTTTGAATATGATTTAAACTTATAGAATCCATTTCTTCTTTATTGAGATTCCTTCTATAGAGTTCTTTACAAATGAAATCATTTCTCCTTATGGATGAGAAATCTTTGGATAAATACATTGGAGAACTTTTTATCTTGATTCTGATATTTATCTTGATATTGATCTTTGTCTTGGTTTTTATCTTCTAGAAGAGTGTTGTTCACAATACCTTCACAAATAAATAATTCTACCTCTGCCATAAAAGGGGTTAGATCATTAAGGGTTACATGTATGAATTGTTTTATAGACATGGTCTTTCTGAAAAATTTTAATAGAAAATAATACATTTTATTTTAGAGTTCCTAAAATCCTTGCATATAGAAGAATTAGATTATACTTTATTACCTTTGAAACACAACTTTTTTAAATCTAAGCAAAGTGTGTTATAAAAATTTAATAATTAGAACAACTCAATGGTAGGATTTGTTGAGATATTAGATATAATCCAAGTTGTGTTATGTGGCCTAAGCCCAAAATTGATTAGGGTGTAGGGTTTGTTACTTTACTTAGTAGACAAGTTAGTTGTATATAAATATATAGTTTGTAATTCATTTATCATCGTTCTATTCAATAATAAAATCCTTATTGTTTTATTCTCTCTCTTTCTCTCCTCACTAAAAGTGCCTCACGCACTAACAAATTGGTATCTAGAGCTCCGGTTAGATCCTTGATCGTGTTTTCAAGAATCATACGTCAGAGATCATATTTCCGAGATCGTGGGTTGTTGTTGATCAATCATTGCAAAGATGAATGGTAATGGAAATTTACCAAACTCCCTTCCAACTCTTGACGACAAGAATTAGCTTCGATGGAGAAAACAAATGCAGTCTCTATTTGACTTTCATGAAATCCTAAAAGTGGTTACTAATGGTGTTCCCGCGCTTGGTGAAGATGCAACTGACGCACAAAGAACCACTCACAAGGATGCCAAGAAGAAGGATTGCAAGGCGGCGTTTTACATCCAATCAGCAGTTAATGCGGCTAATTTAGACATAATCTCTCATGCTGAATTGAGGAAAGAGGCATGGGATATTCTTGTAAAGTACTACGAAGGAGGCGAAAAAGTCAAGGTTGTCAAGTTTCAAACTTTGCAACGACAATATGAATTGTAGTCGATGGGAGAAGACGAAAATATTGCAGGCTATGTGTCAAAGGTGCATAAACTTGTCAATCTAATGAAGGGTTGTGGTGAAACCCTGACTAATAAGATGATATTTGAGAAGGTAATACGTATGTTGACCTCTCACTTTGATCACATTATCGTAGCTATTCAAGAATCCAAAAATCTTGAAACCCTAAAACTGGAAGATTTGGTTGGTTCGTTGGAGGCGCATGAGATTAGGATTGTCGAAAGGAATGGAGTTCAAGACTCGATACAAGCACTATAGACTCAGTCATGGAAGAAGAATGGTGGTTCCAACAAGTTCAAAGGCAAAATCGACAAGACTAAGGGAAAGACGTATTGGCCGAGTCCTCACAAGAATAAGGTCGATCATAGAGCTTCTGAATCCTCAAAAAGAGGAGAAGGAATCTTGTGAACAGATGGAGGTGGCAGATACACTTCCAATATATTTAAAGCATTATGTGCAGAACATGGTGTTAATCATGAGGTAGCTGCTCCTTATACTCCTCAACATAATGGAATATCATAAAGAAGAAATATGATGATATTGGACATGGCGAGATGCATGCTGATGATGAAGAATTTGCGAAAATCCTTATGAGGTGAAGCTGTTTCGACTGCTGTTTATATTCTGAACACGTGCCCTACCAAGAAGCTGAAGAATAAGGTTCCTAAAGAAGTTTGAAGTGGAAAACGACCATTAGTAAGTCATCTGAAGGTGTTTGGCTCTATTTTTTACAAGCATGTTCCTTATGCTAGATGAAGGAAGATTGATGACAATAGTGAACTTATGATTCTGGTAGGATATCATAAAATTGATGCATACAAAATGTTCAATCCAATTAATCAAAAGATTGTGATTAGTCGAGATATTGTGATTGATGAAAATTCGTTCTGGGATTGGAATTCTAGTAATATAATTGACAAGCCATTGATAAGATATGATTTCGACGAAGTAACTAATTATGTCGAAGTCGAAGTTATTGTAAATATTCCAGTTGACATTGAAGTTATTGCTGACATACCTGAAACAGTCAAAGTCGGAGACGATATGGCTAGCACAAGTCAAAGACCTAAAAAAACTAGAGCTCGTCCAACAAGACTTCAAGACTATGAAGCGGTTAATGATGATGAAGTCACAATAGATGGAGAACTAGTTCATTTTGCTTTACTTGCAGGTGCTGAACTTATCAACTATAGTGAGACTTTAAAGAATATGAAGTGTAATTTTGCTATGGTCGAAGAGTTACAAGCAATCGAAAGACACAACACATGGGAGTTGGTCGAATTTCCAGCACATACAAAAGCTATCAAAGTGAAGTGGGTGTTCAAGTTGAAGCACAATGTTGATGGGTTGATAGCAAGACATAAGGCAAGATTGGTAGCTCGAGGATTTATTCAGAGAGTATGACTCGACTACTCTGAAGTATTTGCACCCGTCGTAAGATTAGAGAATGTCAGATTGGTTATAGCCTTGGCATGTAAGCAAGGTTGGTCGACATTTCTCTTAGATGTAAAATTAGCATTTTTGAATGGTCCTTTAGATGAATAGTTGTATGTCATAGAACCCCCTGGGTATGTGATTTAGGAGGAAGCAAGAAAAGTATACAAGTTGCACAAAGCGCTCTATGGCCTTAAGCAGGCACCTAGGGCATGGAACAAGAAGGTCGAATTGGGATTCATCAAATGCAAATCTGAGTATGGTGTCTATGTTCAAGTTATGGCACAAGAAATAACAATCATCTTCTTATATGTCAATGACTTGCTAGTAACTGGAAATAACTTAAAGAACTTGTCGAAGTTCAAAGGGCTGAAGGAATTTGAAATGTCAGATCTGGGAAAGTTGTCTTATTTCCTAGGCATGAAATTTCAAATGTCGAAGCAAGGTATGATGCTACATAAAAGAAAGTATGTCAAAGGGATACTCAAGAGATTCATGATGGATAATTCGACTCCTGCATCTTCACATGTCGAACCAAATTTGAAGTTGGAGAAGCATGGAGAGGAAAACAAAGTCGATGCAACTTTGTTCAAACAAATTGTCAGATCTATGAGATATGTGTGCAACAGTAGACCTAATATAAGTTTCTCAGTCGAATTAGTGAACAGATACATGAGTGAACCAAGGTTGTCACACATGAAGGTTGCAATAAGAGTCCTGAGATACTTAAAAGGATCGACAAACTATGGAGTTCTATTTCGACGAGACTCTGAAAGAAAAGAAGATATGGTTACTTACTATTCAGATGCTGATTGGTGTGGAGATAAGGAAGATCGAAGAAGTATAATTGGATATTTCTTTCAAGTATTTGGTGTCCCGGTCTCATGGTGCTCGAGAAAGCAACCTGTGGTAGCATTGTCATCGTGTGAGGCTGAATATATAGCAGGATCATATGTTGTGTGTCAATAAATTTAGATTAGATATATGCTTGAATAAAATGAAGCTCAAAGTGAAGAAACCTCTGGTACTGCAGATTGACAACAAGTCAGCCATAAATCTAGCAAAGAATCTAGTTTTACATAGAATGAGTAAGCACGTCGAAGCTAGATTTCACTTCTTAAGGGAGAAGGTGAATAGAGGTGAACTTAAAGTAAGGCATTGCTCAAGTGAAGCACAATTGGCCGACATTTTCACCAAAGGATTGAAGATCGACATGTTCCTAACATTGATAAAGAAATTATGAATAGTTCAGATCGACAATGATTAGTGTGCTTCGATAACTTGGATTATGAGGGGGTATGTTAAGATATTAGATATAATTCAAATTGTGTTATGTTGCCCAAGCCCAAAGTTAATTAGGGTTTAAGGTTTGTTACTTAGTTTGTTACATTACTTAGTAGATAAGTTAGTTGTATATAAATATATAGTTTATAATTAAGTTATCATCATTTAGTTTAATAATACAATTCTTATTGCTTTACTCTCTCTCTCTCTCTCTCTCTCTCTCTCTCTCTCTCTCTCTCCTCATTAAAAGTTTCTCATGCACTAAAACTCCCCTAACACATGGTATCATGAGTCTTTGGTTCGAGAAAGAGACCGGATTATTCGTATCAAAAGTCAACGGTGGCATAAGGGTGGTGAGTAGAAACGTTTCGTTGAAGAGTGTTAGTGGTGTCACAAAGGTGGTGAGTAAGAAACGTTTTGTACGGTAGAAGAGTTTGTGGAAGTAAAAAGAGCTTTCACTTGAGGGGGAGCATTGTGGACTCACGTGTGTTGAGAATGTAGCAAGTGTGAGTACTATGGGTAATAGTGTCATATTTATTGGAAATATGGAGACTTAAGCATTTATAAGTTAGAGAATCCACCCACCTCTCACCTTAAGGTTTTGGGTGAGTATGTGGGGTGTCTCTTACAAAGGTATTGCTCAATAAAGGAAGTACCACAATGTCCAATGCTCCCTAGTGAAAAACTCTCCCAACGGGATTAAGGCTCTCACCAATAGTCGCATATTCAATTGATTTACCTTTGTTGTTAGTATAAGAAGAAGCTTCTCTACTCGTTGAAGTAAAATAAAAGAAAATATTTATTACTTCAGACATATGATTTGAATAGCCACTATCAACATGACTTTTTGGTTTCGAGCTATCAAGCATATTTGGATCGAAACTTGACTTTTTAAGCTTTAGTTTCCAAATCATTTTAGGTCATTTGCGTTAGTTGAGTGCATATTATCTCTAGAATTTTGAATGTAGAAATATGAAGCATATATAGTTTTCATTTTACTTTCATAATATTTTTTTATAAAAGTGAGACAGAGGATAAAAATTCTTGATTCCATGACTTTACTTACAAAGCAAAATAGAGTAACAAAACCATTTTTATAATAATAATAATAATAATTACATTTAAGAGTTTTACACTCGAAGATTTTATTAGCATGACATATGCTACTAGAAAATTTAACATTATTATTAGGTTCATAGCCTATATCACCTTTGTTATACAAGGCTATTTGATTTTTTAAAAGAAGATTCAAGTTGTCTCTTCCTTTGGTAAACTTATCAAGTTTGTTATGAAAATCTTCAATTTTATTTTTGGGTTAAATATACAAACTCCCCCTGTAATGTTAGCGAATTCTCATTTTAGCCCCTGGTAAACTTTTTTTTTAAAAAACCCCCTCATCTTAGTTAGATTCTCTCACTTAGGCCTCTGATTGCCACATTGCAGCAAATATTCTTTCCTATTACTTGCGTGGCAGTCCACGTGGCATTTTTTATATTTTTTTAATTATTTTTTTTTTGTTTTATTTTTTTTTATTTTTTTATTTTTTTATTATTATTTTTTTTCGTTTTTTTTATAATTTTTTTTAATTTTTTAATTTTTTTTTCGTTTTTATTTATATTTAACTTAACTTTTTTTTTTTTTTCGTTTTTGGACTTAATTTTTTTTTTGTTTTTTTGTTTTTAAAAAATTACAGGGGGTAAAACCAAGTATCGCTAACAATCTTAAAATAGGAAAAAAAAGGTTAAGAGAATTATGCTTGCTTGAGGGTGGTTTTGAGAGCTGGGAGAACAAGGTCATGGTGAGCATCAGTACACCATAACTTTGAAGTAATGAATAATTTGTCGCGATTTTTAACGAGGCCTTCCTCTAAAGCTTTTAACACAACTTGAAGTTCTTCAGTATTATACAAAAAAACAGTATCAAAATGTCTGTAGCCAATGTCAATAGCATCAATCAAAGCTATTGGAGGAGGAGGAGTCGTTGTTCCATATCCTATCGATGACATCTTTTTTCCTAAATTTAGTAGCACATCTGGAACTTTCTTTGCTTCCATCTTCTTTTTTCTTTTTTGTGTTCGTTCAAAGCACAAGCTTCACACAATTCACAATTTTCTCTTATGATATGAATGGTAACTTTGAGATTTGAGATAATATAATCGGTTTTATAATTTTTTTTTAATATTTTACAATTTATCAAATTAAATAGCTTTGTTTTCTGAAGTGTTTTCCGTCAAAGATACTAATTCCAATTTCCAATACATGTGCAGTATTGCACTATTCAATTTTCTGAATAATTTAAGTCTTTTTTCAAAACAAAATTATTTTAAATAATTATAATACATAGATAATAGTATTAATTACACAGAAGTACAAAAGAAGAAAATAACAATGCACATCTATCTTTTTAGAAAAACTGAAGTATTCATTTTTTTCACTATTTTAGTCTTTGTTATTTTAAGGGTTAAATATACAAACCCCCCGAAAAAAATAAATAAAAAAAACAAAAAAAATTAAAAAATTGAAAAAAAATTAAAAAAACGAAAAAAACAACAAAAACAAAAAAAACAAAAAAAAATTAAAAAAAAAAACAAAAACAAAAAACAAAAAAAAAACAAAAAAATAATTAAAAAATAATAAAATAATAAAAAAAATTAAAAATGTCACGTGAACTGCCACGTAAGCAATAGGAAAGAATTTTTGCTGCAATGTGGCAATCAAGGGCCTAAGTGAGAGAATCTGGATATTAAGAGGGGGTTTAAAAAAAAATTACAGGGGCTAAAACCAAATATCGCTAACATTACAGGGGGGTGTTGTATATTTAACCCTTTATTTTTCAAAGGCATTATGAACTTTGTTATGCATTGTTCACACTTGGTAGGTTCAACCATACCCTTATGATAAAAAGAAGAAAGGGGGAAATTTTGAATTAAAATACTTTGTTTTTCTCTAAGGTCATTTATTTCTTCCAATAAATTTTTATTTTCTTTTTCAAGTGAAGAGATGGTAGTCTTATAAATAGAAACAAGGTGTTTTAATTTAATTGAATTCCTATCTAAGTTTTTACATATTTGAAATAATTTATTATAAGTAAATTTAGAAGTTAGATTAGTTACCTCATTTTTTTCTCGATTGGTTTCTTCCTCTTTTTAAGGTTCATCGTAGAAGTCCATGTCATGTTGCCCCATGCAAGATCTCTATGATCTTTCTGTGATCTTTTGTATTTTATAGATTTTCTTTTATTCTGCAGACATTCTGGATTTATGTGACCTTTTTTCTACACTAGAAGCAAGTTGGTATGACGGTTGATCTTTCTTTACTTTTCTTCTAAAATTTTGAAGTTTTGTTTTTTGTGCTTTAGGAATTCCTTGATTTTCTGAAGGCTTAATACCCTTTTTGGTCCTCTAGCTATGGGGGTAGGTCCAAATAAGTCCTTTAGCTTTTAAAAGTTCCAAATTGGTCCTATACGATTTTAAATAGTTTCGTATTGATCCTTTCCGTTAAATACATGCTAACGGTGTTAAAATAACTGATGTGTATGCTGAGTTGGCTGGGGAGTGAAGCATTGTCATCATCTTCTTCGCTAGGTACAGTGTTTTATCTGAATCTTTATAAATTGAATCCCAATCTCAAACCCTAGGTTCACAATTCATCCTAAATTCACCAAATTGAAAGGGAAATCAAGTATCTGGGCGGCGTTTGTTCTTCATTTTCTTCCCAATAATGAGTTCTGGTCACGTTTCTTCTTCATCTTCATCGCAAGTTTATACCAGTTTTGGGCAAGTTATGTGTGCTTGTGGGGACCTGTGTGTACTTCGCAAGGCAAGAACCGTAAAAAATTATGGAAAACTTTTCTGGGGTTGTAAACATTTTAAGGTAATATTCTTTGTTAAACACATGCATTCCATCCATTACAGCTTCACTGTTAACAAGTTGGTTGCATATATGTATAGGGACACACGAATGCCGGATGCGGTTTTTTTGAATGGTTCTATGATGATTCAAGAGATGGGAACGAGGAACGCATGAGGAATCTGCAATGGAAGATTGAAATGCAATTTAAGGAGTTGGAAGAAGCCCAAAAAGAGTTGGCTGAGGCAAAAAGCATGGTTGAAGTGTTGAAGGACAATAATCTACTTCTAGAAGAAGATTTGAAGAACACTAGGAAAAGGAAGATGATCTGGAAGTCCCTGTTTTTTATTGTGTTATTTGTTTTAGTGGTTAAGGTGTTGTGAATATTGAAGTTGATGTAAAAGTTGGTTCCATGACATGTACAATTTGGTTTATCAGTTGGTATAAAAAAGTTGATGTGAATGTTGAAGTTGTGTTATTTGTGTGGATTGATGTACCAGTTGTTACCAAATCTAGTAATTCAGTGTTTGCTTCATGTGTTTGTGGACATGAAATTGTTCACCTGTAATTCAGTTACCAATCTAGTAATTCAGTGTTTACACTAAATAATAGTTGGTATAAAACAGTTTGTGAACCTGAAATGTTGCACCTGTTTAACAGTTTAGCAGCTTAATTTAGCAGCTTAATTTAACAGTTTAGCCTAGCAGTTTGTAACAGTTTGTACACCATAATTTATGACAATTATATGATAACAGCTTAACAGAAGTAATCATTACATCATAACAGAATAACATAGTCTGATTACATCCACATTACACAAAATACCATAATCTGATTACATCAACATTGCCCAAAATAGGATAATCTGATTACATCATGACAGAAGTAATCATAACAGAAGTTGTTCATAACATTACACAAAATAACAGAAGTTTTCCAAAGAACTTCACAACATTACACAAAATAGTAGAACTTGTTCATTACACAATACAACACAAACTACAGACCCTAAGAGGATTTCTTTTGAATGATCCTTTTAGTTGGTGTTGTCCTCCTAGTAGTAGGACCCACTGCATTCTGTGATGCACTCAATCTGGTGGTGGGTCTCTGTGAAAGTTGTGCTGGTCTCTTAAAAGGCAACTTGTGCCTAGCTTGTGTTGGAGGCTTCATGGTAGTAGTCTGAGTTGTTTTGCTTGCTTGACTTGGTTGAGTTGGTTTGCTTGTCTGAGTTGGTTGAGTTGGTTTGCTTGTCTGAGTTGGTTGAGTTGGTTGAGTTGACTGAGTTGTTTTGTTCTGAGTTGGTTGCTTGACTGAGTTTGTTGCATGACTTGTCTGAGTTGGTTGCTGGGTGGCCTGTGTTGACTGTTGTGGTGGCTGAGCCATCTTACAAGTTGATTTGTTGTGGCCAGTCTGTCTGCACCTAGTGCACCTCATAATCATACCAGTTTTTCTTATTTTCCTGTCAGAACCATCAATCTCACCCTGTTCCCTATTCCTCTTCTTCTTTGGTCTCCCAGGCATTTTCTTGAATTTGGGAGGCTGCACATCAGGGTATTCAGTTCTCACCCATAGATTTGTACCATTTAGAGGGTAAATGATTGGTTCATACACTCTAATGTACCTAGCCTTCTTGTAATATTCAGGAACAAACTGGTCAATATCAAGACCTCTACTCTTGATTGAGGAAATCACATGGACACATGGGAGACCTGTCAGGTCCCACTTTCTGCAAGAACAACTATGTTCCTTCAAGTTGACAGAGAACATGTCTCCCTGATTCTCAAAGTGCTTCACCTCAAAAATGTGTTCAGATGACATCCTATAAAAACACAACAGTCAGTCTATATCCTATCAAAAGAATTTCATCCTATAAAAACACAACAGTCAGTCTATATCTCATCAAAAGAACCTCATACTACAAAAACACAACAGTCAGTCTATATCCTATTAAAAGGTTATCATGTTACCTTACAATCCATGAATTTGTGAAACTGCTGATTTTCTCCACCTTCTTCTTAATGTTTGGCAAGACTTCATCATCACCTAAGTTAGAGAACTTTAGCCTATTTGCCGCCCATTTTTCCATTATGTATCCTCTTATCTCCTCCAACATTGTAACCAAAGGTTTTGACCTTGCTTCCACAATTACACTGTTGAATGCTTCTGACATATTATTCAAGACAGTATCACATTTTGTTGTGGTTCTGAAATAGGACTTGCTCCAAAATTGTGGTGGGGTTTGCATCATGTGTTTGTAGGCCTCTTCATTTATCCTCCTCATGCCTCTCATCTCTCTTTCCCAGGCCTGTGGATAAGTAGCTCTAGCTGCCTTCCAAATGATTTCTTTCAACACTTTTCCTGGAAATTTCTTTCTGAAATTGTTGTACAGGTGTCTCACACAGAACCTTTGTTCAACACCTGGTAACAATTCATCCATAGCTGGGAGAAGACCCTGCAAATGCATATAAATTCAGGATTAAATTCTAAATAAAAAAATAATTCAAACTTAAATAAAGGCAATAAATATAGGAGTACCTTTTGCTGATCAGAAATGAAAGTGTAGGTCCTACACTCTTCTCTTCCACCCAGATCATCAATGAGGAGCTTTAAAAACCAAGTCCATGATTCTCTATTTTCCCCTTCCACCACAGCAAAGGCAATAGGCATCATTTGATCATTGGGATCTGTTCCTATTGTAGATAAAATCTGGCCACCACATAGACCCTTTAAAAAACAGCCATCAAGCCCAATTATTGGTCTACACATCTTGAAGCTCTTCTTGCAAGCATCATAACAAACATACATTCTCTTGAAATAAGGTCTTGCATCCTCACTTCCCTCTTGAACTGGTGTGACATGTATCTTAACAGTTGACCCAGGATTTGTCCTCAAAATTTCATGACAATAGTCATAAATCCTAGTGTAGTCTCCTAAATAAGATCCATCTACCATGTCCCTGGCTGCAAATCTAGCCCTAATAGCCTTGGTCTTGTTAACACCTACATTCCATTTCTTGAGGGCTTTCTCCTTAATATCCTTTAGATTAAGCTTAGGATTATTTTTCAATGTATTTTGCAATCTCTTGCTTAACCATTTCGTGCTCATCATCTTAACATTATACTCTCTAGCACAGTTATGTGTGTCAACTAGTTTCCTAAGCTGCCAAGTTTCCTCATCAGGAAGTTTTCCACAGTATGCCTCCCATTGACATCCAGGCTTACATACCACCTTCACTCTTATGTTATCATTTTTTAGAAATTTCAAACCTCTCCCATTTTGCACAGCATATGTTTGAATGGCTTCTTTAAAATCAGTTTTGGTATTGAAATAGGTTCCCAACTCCCATTTATAGTTTTGTATGTCTTTCATTGCCTTGAAGATTGGATGTTTCCTCTTCTTTGGTTCTTCTTCATCCTCAGTGTCACCTCCACTTTCCAACTCTTCACTATCATACACAGCTCCATTCTCCTCTCCACTATCTGCACCCCCTTTCCTTTTCTTCAATTTACTTGTTCCTTCCTGTTTCTCATCATATGCCACCATTTTGGCAACATGTTCTTCCTCATAATCCAGACTAGGATCAGAATCACTGAAATCAATCTCCAAGGCACTATCATAGTTATAGGATGAATCCTCACTGTCATCAGATGAAGTATCATGCACCTGACCATGAATCCCATCCCCATTCCCACCACCCTCTTTCTCAACACTCTCTTTCTCTACACCCTCTTTCTCAAGACCCACATCAGAATTCACATTCTCACCATCCAAGGCACCCTCATCAGAATTCACATTCTCACCATCCAAGACAACCTCATCAATAGTCACACCCTCACCAGTAGTCACACCCTCACCAGTATGCACTCCCTCACCAGCCTTGACACCCTCAATAGAATTCACTCCCTCACCAGCACTATCAATAGAAGTGTTTACATCCTTAAGTACTTGTTCAACAAGTTCAGCAACAATATCATATTGTTCTTCATTCACAACATCCAAAGGTTCTTCATTTAATATATCCTCCTCCATGTTAATAGGTTCTTCATGTAATGTGTCACCCTCATCAACATAATCAGGTTGGGATAATGGGTGTTCAATGTATATGTCAACCTTGAGGTGTACCCTACATAGGTCAGCTATGTCCAACGCACCTCTATCATCAGTAAGCTCATTAATCCCAAATGTAGGATCCCTGTAGTAGATGTTGTTTACCTCGTTATACCCTATATCTTTCAAAACACCTATCAACTCAAAATAAGACCACCTATCAACATCTACCTTTAATTCGTTACATTTACCCCCCACGTATTTCGTTTTTTCAGAATCCATAAATTCCCCACTATGATGAATGTTGAGGGTTATCATTTCTTCCATTTCAACCTAATATCATAAACAAGCAGAAACTTCACAAAAAGAAGATTGAAACAACCCTAATTTCAACACATAAACCTAGATTACCGAAAACTATTGTTCTACGAAAGGAACATAGATACTTACCAGGATAAATCTTCGTCTTCAATCGTATGTCCTGGAAACGTAATAGTCGTCTTCGTCTTCACACGCGAGCTTCTTCTTCTTCGTCTGGCTGTGCTAGGGTTTCAAAGATGGAAGACTAACTGAACAAATGACTTGATGAAAAATAGGTGGGAAATGAAGAGCCTATAACCACCGCGCCAAATCCCCATTCAGAAACGTACACCTCAGCACAACCCATGCCATGTCATCAATATTTTATTTGAAATTTTAACTTTTCTAACGGCGAGGACTAACGTGGACCTATTTAAAATCGTATAGGACCAATTTGGAACTTTTAAAATCTAGAGGACTTATTTGGACCTACCCCTATAGCTAGAGGACCAAAAAGGGTATTAAGCCTTTTCTGAAACATTAGATACATGTCTTGATCACTTTCACTTTGACAGTCTTTATATTTTGAATCCATGTCTTTGGCCTTTGTAACTTTTAGTGCAAAACTTTTCTTCTTTTTGTCGCCTTCTTCATTCTCAACTAGTCTTTTTAGTTCCATTGTATTTTCTTACAATTTTGCAAACAAGGTAGCCAAATCCATAGAATACAAGTCTTTTGATTCATAAACCGCAAAGACTTCTGGTAGCTAGATGCAGTCTAAGAACTTCCATGACTAAATCCTCATTTTGAAAAACTTTACCCTGAAGGTCTATTCAGTTTTTCATACGACAATTCTAGTGAAAAAAAAATTTCAATAAAAAAGAAAGTATAAAATAATATAGAGGTTTCTATTCAGAAATTTGGTGTAAAATGAAATGAAGATAAACCTCATTTATATAAAAAAAATTGCCTAAAAAAAGGAAATAATCCATGGAAAAAATAAATGATTTAATATTTTAATCATCTTTTACTCGATTAAAACACTTCAAAATGCGATAACCCTAATCCAGAAAAAGAAACCATAAGATGACTGTATGATTTAAACAATTAATGGTTTTTCTAATCAATTAGAAGCCTTTTATCTTTGATTTTATCGTTTGGACCAAGTCCTTAATCAATTTAGGCAGTGGGTTATCTTTCCTAATTAATTAGAAACACTAACTAATTAATTCCATACATGTCTGAATATGTTTTAAGAATTTTCATAAAATTAGATAGGGTTTAAAATAGTGTTCGTGCGTGCATGTGTGTGCGTAAGTGTGTGTACGTGTGCGCCTGTGTGTGTTTCTGCTGCGTGTGTGTGTGTGATTTCCTTAGTACTTTAAGACTTACTCTAGTTCTTTTACAATTAACAATGATCACTCTAAAATACTAAGCACAAGACTAGACGAGCTTTCACACATTCTCACTTTTAGACATCAAGATCATCTGCTTGTTTCAACGATTGACTAACATTTCAATTGTAATTTTGAATCATCTAAATGATGAGACTTTAGATATCTTCTTCTTTATCAGATGCCATCATTTGGAAATACTTGACAATTAATATCAACTCCCTTTGAGATATATCACAAAGAACTCTTGAGAAGAGATATCAACATCCAAAAGTCGTTTAACTTATGAAGTAATCATCTTTAAGAGATGCTTGATAGTTGTCATAAGTTGTCATTAGTTGACATCATCAAAACCAATAGACAATTATACATGCACATCACATAAATCCTCACTTTTTTTTTTTTACCTCGTGTGTACTTTCATAGGTAACTTGAAAGGTATCTCACATTTTTTTAGCAAATTTACAACTTGATTCTCTAAAAACCTCACACGTACCTAAAAGGGCAGTGATGATGTTTTTGACTTTAAAAATATATTTCCCTTTTTATATATCCTCTTTGGTCTATATTGATTTCCACTACATCATTAACTTGACGTGTGGGCATAAAATGACCATTTTTAACAACATCCAAAATACCATAATACATTCATTCAATATATAATTTTCTCTTTCTAATAAGCATAACATTCACCATTGAAAATGAGGGGTTTTAATGAATAATTTGAAGTCATCTTTCCTCGCAAGATGATTAGTTTATACATAAGAGTTAGACTTTAATGTTGACCAAGTGACTTCAAGTATAAAACGCGAGTGGTGGGGTGAATTTTGATTCAAAATCACTTATTCAAACTGCAACCTTTATATCATACAATGTTTATGAGACTAATTCACTCTTGGTTTTACAATAACATTATAATAGAAGAAGCAATTACAAAGTATTCTATATTGTGGTCTATTTCAACACTAATAATATATATGTGAAGTGTGTGAAAATTTAAATAGAGTGATAGAAGAAGAAAAAGTTTTCAGATTGCTTGTGAATTTTCAAAATAAGCACAATACCAATTTTTATAGTAGAGCAGTCATAAAAAATCACAGAAAAGGAAGATTTGAAAAATACCCAAAATCATGTCCATAATTGATTATGCAAAGTCAGTTTAGGAAGTTTTGCTCATATTTGCTCCATTATCAATTATGATTAATCTATAATCAATTACTCATCCATCATGGTGACGCTCTCAGTTTAATGAGGAGGAAAACAGGGTAGGGTTAAGATATGTCCTAACCTAATTGATGAGACAATAGATGCCGCCCACATTCGAGAGTTTGCCGATAAACAAAGAGCATGCAAAAGATATAACTCCAAGGTGGTTCGAGGAGATATGTAAGTAAGAGATTTAGTGCTACCATAAGTCGACATTCCCGGCCAATAAGGAAGTCTGCAACCTAACTGGTGGGGGCCGTGTATATATATATATATATATATATATATATATATATATATATATATATATATATATATATATATATATATATATATATATATATATATATATATATATATATATATATATATATATATATATATATATATATATATATATCATAATTTCCTTATAAAGCCTACAAGCTCGAAGAGTTGGATGGACGACTCATTTAAAGAACCTGGAATTTAGTCAATCTAAGATGTTATTATAGATGATTAGTAGAGACGAGTTGCCTATTTGTGAAAAATCTTCAAGATTATGATATTTGCAAAAGGTTATTATTGTTTGGTTGCCAAATTAAATTGTTGGACTTCCACAGAAAGATCCTTGCCGCCATACGGGATAATTAATTGATGGGTTTCAATAAGAAGATCCTTGTTACCCTACACAATAATTAAATTGTTGGACTTCCATAAGAAGATCTTTGCCATCTTACAGAGTAATTAAACTAATAGACTTCCACGGGAAGATCCTTACCGCCTCATGGAGTAATTGAATTGCTGGACTTCCGCAAGAAGATTCTTGCCGCCTATGAATAACTACACTACGAACATATTTTCCAACCTCAGGGAAGAACTCAAATAAGTCTCATATGAGGAACTTAACTAAGTCTCGCCTAAGGAACTTAACCAAGTCTCTTCGGGAAGACTCAACTAAGTCTTGCCTGAGGGACTCAGCTAAGTCTCAACTGAGGGACTTAACTAAGTATCATCAAGAAAACTCAACCATGTCTCGTCTGAGGGACTTAATTAAGCCTCGTCTAAGGGATTTAACTAAGTTGTTTGAGGAAGACTCAATTAAGTCTCGCTTGAGCGACTCAACTAAGTCTGAAGAATTGAAGGTATGAATAAAGCTTTAAGAAAAGTCTGAAGATGATTAAGGTACTAAAACACTTCAGCCTCTACGAGCCCTCGTGTTGAGGGATTGAGTAGCAGTGTAATTGGAAGGGGTCATGGAGGTGTAGCGAAGGCATACACTTCACATATCATTCTTTCTAGATCACTCATTTGTTGGTTTAAGCACTCCTCTTCTGGACAAGACGCCCTTTCTTTCAACATGTCGCTCGGATCCCTCATGTCTTCGACCATAATGCGTGTAACGTGTATTGAGTCCACAAACGATACACAGAGAGTCGTGGGAATTAACTGTGTTCCCTGAGTTTCAAGGAATCAGCTATCCATTCTTAAAGTGGTTGTTATATCTCAAGAAGTCTTGTATACAACATGCTCAGGATGACTATAAATACCTCAATATCGCGATGGAGAAAAACCTTACCCCAACATAGAAATACTCTCATACAGAGCTTCTCACCCCATGTGAGCTAAATCTCAATCTCACAACAACTTTGAACCCTCTAATAGCCCTTAATCACTAAGGGTTGTCACACATTTGTTCTTTTAGCAAGTACTCTCTTCTTCAAAGAAAGATACCAATTAGGAATATCTCATCTTAATGCAAATGCAATAACCCAATAAATTTCATCTCTTCTCTCATCTTTCTTGATCCAAAATATTGCTCTGCTTAGATCAACCACCAATAGACATCCCTTCCATCAAATCTTGGAATCAAATTTGCAGTTGTCTTCATGCTAACATTTCCAGCACACCTAGAGAATCTTCTTAAATTATAATTGATCTGATACCTATTTATAGAAACCAAATGATATATAAAACAAAATGAAAATCCCTTTGGACTACAAATTAATATCACAGAACTTTGAGAATATGCACCTCCCTTATGTAAAAATGACCATATTCTGTCAAATTTCACGATAATAAACTCTCCTATAATAATATAATAATTTATACTTAAAAACATAATTGATAGGTCACGTGGGAGGTCTAACACAATTCTTTGTTATTGGTATTAAAGTGACACAACTTTTCAACCCTAAATTCTACCTTTGATTGCATGTCCCTCTTGATGAATGTTGTTTGGTCCTTGTACTTGCGATGAGTACAATAAGAGTCACCCTACCTGCGATAAGATGCATAAGAGGGCTTAGTGTATTTTGATATGTGAAAAGTGAATGCATAATTCAGCTACCTGACTAGGGTATTTATAGACGCAATTGTTTGATCCAATAGTCCTCTAAGAAAACTGGTTCTCCTGCTTATCAATTCGGCCACTCGCCCCTAACTTTGACTAGTAATGGAAGTGAGTGGGATGAATCACCCTCGATCATAGGTGACTTGGGATTTTTCAATTATTCATCTAACATATGGCTTGGCACATTCTCCCATAAATTATGATGAAGGAGAATTGGGTCGGGTTGGGTCATGTGCTCGCCACCTGACCCCGCCCCGCCACCTGACCCCGCCCTTTCGTTCCCTCACAACCTCTGCAATTTAGAGGTTAGTAAGTTGATAGATCGGACTCTTTGGGCTTGACCAAAGTTATTCCAATACAGTCATCCTCTTTGGTTTGACTTCAATTTGTTTTTACCTAAAAATATTTTATACATTATACTCCTAGCTCAATGAAAGTGTTGCTATTAACTACGTAAAATTGGTCAGTTTTGCAGTGAATAACAAGTTTACATGTTTAGACAAAACTGGTGAATCAGTTTACAAGCTGAGTAATTAGATTAACATAATGCAAGAGTAGACGAACATCAGAGTTCAAACACGACGGACTAAAGAGATAAAAATCAAATTTGTTGGATAAAAATCAGCATTTGATATGAAAAAAGGCTGTGGTTTTTGAGCAAAATACTATTTATTATTTCCTGCAGTATATATGAGAGAAGGCTATGATTTCTGTTCTTATGGTCACTTTCCCTCTAATTGTGAGTTATCAACTACTATACCAGCATGACTACAGTACAGTGATAAAAATCAAATTATACTGGATGGAAAATTTGAGAATCAACAACAATCCTGAAAGTCAATTTATATAAAGAAAATTTCAGGCTTATTTGACAATAATTTTTAAAACGGACAACAATGATTCATAATCATAAATGTATGTGTACATGTGCACTTCAAGAAGTCCAACTTATCAGGCAATCCTCTTATCTGCAATCCTCTTGTCCTTGAAGAGGTGTGTAAATAACCGAGTAGGATGCTATTTTTGAACAATAAGAAAAGTTACAGAAAGGTGTAGTAGACTTGTTCTAAGGAAGTATGCCTGCACCACACAGCACAGAAGTTGCTTACCGAAACACGATTTAGTTATAAAATGAATATAAATATCAGGAGAAAAAAGAAATTAAACTGACCTTCTAGATTGCTTCCAACTCATATAGTATATTTGAAAATTTTCCTCTCACTTACATCATCCCTGTTAACATTCCATCGTAAATACACCAGTGACTATTTCAGAAATCCACGCTCTGGTCTACTTAGTAGAAGGGCTCAATGCATGCAAATTTAGGTATTGATCTGAAAGGAATTATATGCCTCAAAAATATGGATAAATCAGACTATTTAGCCTCCCAAATATAGGAAAAAACCATTTCAATATTGTATACAATATATTTGATTTTACAAGCTATAAAATGACATCACCCTCAGCAAGACATAAGAGTTTCAATTATGCATTCTTGCAAAGATTGCTATTTATTGGAAGCTTACAAATAACATCCAGATATCTCAATGGGAGTTTCCTAATGGATATTCGTAAGAGCATGCACATTGTGGCATATGCTTACTGAAGTTTTATAAAAACCATCAAGCAACCAACTCAATATTATAATGAATTATGCTAGCAATACACACTCTTTTATTGGTTGAAATTTGTGAGTTTTACTAATTTTATTGGGACCTAAATGATTTAGTCGAATTCATTTCGATTTCAACCAATAGAAAAGAGTGTGTTGCTAGCACTCATATAATAATATATGTATAGTTCCTCTTCATCTTTATAAGTTTTGTCATAAAAATCAACATGTATTACAGATCTTGCACCATAAATTTAAAAAAAAAGGACTTTAAAACAGAATTCGTAGAGTTGTTCGTCCTATTGTGATTCTAAAATAGAATTGGTAGAATTCACAAGACCATTAATTTCAAGTGGAACTATAGGATCAAAATCTCAGTTATGAAATAATTGTGTTATATCATACCTTGTGACGTCTGGCGTTGGTATAGTCTCCATTCCCATGTATAAAAATTGGTTGCTTTTGCAGTAAAGAGATAACCATATTTATCTTTTTGGACAACAAGTGAAGGCTACATGAACTAAATGATACATGTGAGGTCTAGTAGGAGAGCACGGAGCAGATCACAAGTTGGAGCTAAGAATAATGTAGGATTAGACGAACATCAAAGATCACGACCCAATAGACACATTTGCTCAACTCCTTTCAAAGTTTGGTGCAGAGCCTGTAAAGAATCAATTTTACAATAACATTGAATGTTTCGAAACTCTGAACATGGGATTTCATCCAATTCAACATATCTTACAAACGGAAATTTCAATGATATTTCACACTGCAGTATCATCATGGGGCGTAGGTATGTGCATATTGCCGTTTGAAAGCATTAATATGTAATTTCCGGATATATGGCAATAGAACACATTTGTCATTGTAATGGATTCATTATGAGTTCCATAGAAACCAACAAATGACAAAGAACGTTTTGTGATTCTGTAAACCAATTGGAAGTAGCAAAAAAATCCAACTACTCATGAAGAGAATGAGGGAGAAAGTGATTGTTGTGGCAGGACTATGGAGCGCACAATGACTTGATAACCTTAGCAAAGGAACAATATGAATAACTTAGGAAACTGTCTCGGGTGAAACTGCAAACATGCATTAGCAACTGAGAAACTTGTAAGATGATGAATGTGTGAGAAAAGCACCAGTAGTCAGTATTGGCAATTGGGTAGTAACAAACTGCATTCGGGGTAATTGTATCCCAATTCTCCTCTTTAAACTATATGCTGCCAAGTATTATATGTTTGGTGCCGCTTACAAGACCACCATTTATCTATCTCCATCATAACTAACGTAATTCCTTAATCCATTTTGGATAGAATTTCATGTTTGTGGCTAAGGTTGATAGCCTGACAACATACCTATAAGAACACGTCCAATTCACATATTGCTAACCTCAACTGAGCTGTGAGCAGGTAGTTTTCGTAATCCAACCTCATTTACCATATCTCTTACCATTTCTGCATCTCTCCACCTTCCTACAGCAGCATAAAGCTTTGCTAACAGAACATAATTTCCAGTGTTTTCAGGTTCAAGCTCAAAAGTCCACCTAGCAGCTATCTCTCCCAGTTCAACATTTTCATGTATCACACAAGCACCAAGTAGTGCACCCCATATAGCATGGTTGTGTGTTATAGGCATTGTTCTAATAAGATTGTAAGCATCATTCAGTCGACCAGCACGGCCAAGAAGATCAACTATGCATGTATAATGATCAACACGAGGAATAACTTGGTATTTTTTAAGCATAAGATTGAAAAGAGACAAACCCTCATCAACCAAACCTGCATGGCTGCAAGCGTGTAGAACAGACGTGAAAGTCACTTCATTTGGTTTCTCTCCAGATTGGACCATTTGATAGAAAAGCGAGACAGCCATTTCACCGTGCCCGTGCTTTCCATAAGCAGCAATTATTGCACTCCAAATAATAATATCCTTGTCTTTGAAAGGAATTATATCAAAAACTTGGTGAGCATATCCTAAACTTCCGCACTTTGAGTATATATCAACGAGCATACTAGCTACTTCAAGTTTTCCAAGAAATCCCAATCTTATAAGGTAACAATGTATGTTAATTGCCTGTTTGCGGTCAGCAAGAATAGCATATGCAGGAAGAAGACTATTTAAGGTTGGACTGTCAGGCCGTACGTTTTCCGCCAACATTTGTTTGAAGAGTTGTACTGCGTTTCTAGCAAGCTTGTTATGTACGAACCCAGATATTACTGCATTCCACGGGGCAGTTCTTTTCTTAGAGGTTTTCATAAACACTTTATAACTGAGGCTACTATCATTGCATTTGGCATACATATCAATTAAGGCAGTTTCCACAACAACCTCAGACTCAAGATTTTGCCTTATTGCCCACGCATGTAGGCATTTCCCATGTTTCAAAGAAACCAAATCACCACAGGCCGATAGCAGAGAAGTTACACTAACCAAATTCGGTTTCACTCCTTCTGACTGCATCATTCGACACAACATTAGCGCATTTTTCGCATCACCGTTCACAACATATCCATTAATCAAAGTCGTCCAAGTCACCACATCCTTCTCATTCATCCCATTCAACAACAACCGCGCTTCCTTCATCCGACCACACTTAACATACATATCCAACAACGCATTCCTAACAACCACATTCCCCCAAAACCCTCTCTCAAGAGCCAACGCATGAACCTCTCTCCCAACCTCCACATTCTTCAAAACTCCACAAACCGGCAAAAGCGAAACCAAACTTGCACAATCAGGCTCTACACCCTCATCCATCATTCTACTATAAACCCTCAACGCCTCCTCCGCGCAGTCATTCCGAAAGTATCCACTAATCAAACTATTCCAAGAAACCACCGTTGGTTCAAGCATCAAATCAAAAACCAACTTCGCAGCTTCTTTCTCTCCAGCAACCATATACATTGCCAACAAAGAGTTTTGAACAAATGCATCCCTATCAAACCCATACTTTATCGTCTGCCCATGAACTCCACCCCCCATATCGAAAAACAACAACTCACTACAAGCCTTGATAACAATCGGGTACGTGAAGTTATCCGGCAAAGACCGACCCGAATGAGTCATTTCAACAAACATGTTGAGGGCATCATTGGGACGACCCATTTGAACATACATCCTCATCATGGTGTTCCAGGAGAACAAACTTGGTTTGGGCAATTTGTCGAACAGCTGGGAGGCGTAGGAAACATGGTGGCACTGCGCGTAGGTTGTGGCGAGGTTGGAGCAGAGTTGGGAGGAAGAGAGTAAGCCAGAAGTGATGATTAAAGCGTGCATTTTTTTGGTTTCAGAGAGAGAATTTGAGGCTGCAAATTTTCGTAAGAGGGATTCGCATTGTGCTGCTGCAATGGTGAAAAATCTATTCCCTTTGTTCATAGCTGCATTCATTCATTCATTCATCAGTTGCAGTCAAAATGAAGTCCTCAGTTTATATCCCGTTCGGAACACCCAACAATTTCTATTTGAAAAGAATATGTGATCATCATAATTTCAATGTTATATAAATAATTTAAAAATTTTAATTTGATTTGATGGATATTATTAGAGCCGGTCATATTCACTTTGGTTCTTTAAATGATTTCACTCAATTTTTTATATTATATTATATTTTTAAAAATTTTAAATAATATATTTATATTTTTTAAATATTCATATAGTTTATAAAAAATTTGGCTTAATTACACTTTTAGTTCCTATGTTTTGGCCAACTCACAAAATTGGTCCCTATGTTTTAAAATTGAACGAATTAGTCCCTATGGTTTAATGTTTTGTGCAGTTTTAGTCCCCATCCCAATTTTGAACCAACTGTTCGTGCACTGTTCATGTACGGACATGCACTGTTCATGTACGGACATGCACTGTTCATGTACGTTTTTTGATCAAATTTGGGATGGAGGACCAAAACTGCACAAAACATTAAACCATAGGACTAATTCGTTCAATTTTAAAATATAGGGACCAATTTTGAGAGTTGACCAAAACATAGGGACCAAAAGTGTAATTAAACCAAAAAAATTTAAATAGATTTTATCAAATTTCACAATATACACTACATATATATTATATGGCACTTAATTAAAACATATGACACTTAAATTGCAGTGTAGGACCGTTCACATGTTTGAGAACGTATAAAAATCAGTGTTTTAAAAATCGGACCGGTCATCAAACCGGTGAGGGTACTAGGTCACTGATTTATTGGTTGAATTACTGGGTCATTGATCGAACCGCATGATCAAACCGGATTAAATCGGATAACTCGGTTGAATAAACATATCATTATAATAGGTATAAAATCGGTAAAACCGGTCGAACCGGATGATTCAGTCTCTAAAAAATATAACTAGCACTTAAATTTTTTGAAAATATCATATCATAAATTCACAGATTCATAATTTAAATTCAAATTTTAAACAGAGTCTAATTGTAAATTTTAAACAGAGTTTAATTTAAATTCATAATTTTAATGTTAATAGAAAATCAGTTTTAATGTTAATAATTAAAACAATATAAATATTAACATTATTCTAAATAATAAATTTTCCAAGTCTATATATATAATGGAAATCAGTTAAGTCTAAAATTATATTATATTTAATTTTTTAATCTGTATTCTTAAATTTCTATACAAATATTTGTATGATGGTTTTTCAATCAATATAAATACAAAATAGTAAAAATAGTTTTGTGGATATTACAAAACTTAATTTGTGTATCACTTGAATCAAATGAGTGATCACTATTATTCTTGGAGAAAAGTTCTTATGTATTTGAGTAAAATAAAATTAAAAAAATAAATAAATTTTTTTTTATAAAAATAAGCAGTTGAAGCACCGGTTTGCGAAAACCGCCGGTTTTCTCGGTTCACACCGGTTCCCACCAGTTCGAAGACATGGCCGATCGAGCAAATGAATCCGGCCGGTTACCTGGCCGGTTCCCGGTCCAACCGGTCCGACCGGTCGATCTGGTCCGATTTTTAAAACACTGATAAAAATAGAAAAACGTTATATTTGTACAAATATCCATATGTTCTGACACATTTATATAGCAAACGATAATTATGCTCTTAATTAAAAGTATACAACTAATTTATTTTTTATTTATACTCCATTTATGTCACTTTAAAAAAAATTATATCATTTTAAGTGAATTAAACATTAAACAAAGTGTAGAGAAATTAAAAAATTGATTGCAAATCATGAGTAGGTGTTAGTTTCTCATGAGAAGCAAATTTTTGTGATGATGATTTCGCAAACATGTGTTGAGATTGTAATTCCTTGTGTCGAAGCAAGTGTAGCTCGACAGCAATAAGGATGTGTCGAAATTAGCCTAGTGTGTCTGTGTCGAGTTGTGTTAGATATCGAACTGTCGAAGCAGATTGCTTGACACAAGATTTCGACTGAGACCAAAACAAAAATTTTGGGCTTTACCTTAGAGAGTAAGGTAGCTCAATTATAAATAGAGGGAGTAACCCCTATTTTGAGTAAGAAGAATAGAGAATAATATTGTAACACACAACATAAAAGAGTTAATCTGAAGAAATCATCTCCTCTTCCCTTATTTTGTAAAACCCTAATCTTCTTCCTTATTCAATTTTCTTTCTTCTTTCATTAACAATTGTTGTGCATAATCATTCTTGCAATCAAGGTGTGATTGTTTCATTTGAGTGAAGAGTGAAGAACAAGAGATTTCGATCGGTTGATTGAATCTTGTTCATCAAGATTTATTCGAAATTCTCAAAGTTTTGGGTTAATTCCAACATCTGGTATCTAAAGCTCCGATTGTGATTCGTGGGAAGATAATCACGATGTTGATGAATCATCCAAATAGACATTTTGCGGCGAGTCTTCTTATTCTCAAGAACAATAATTATGAGAATTGGTGCAAGCAGATGAAGGTGGTCTTCCGTTATCAAGATCTTTGGGATCTTATGAAGGAAGGAGTAACACCGCTTGTAGAAAACGCGACGGATCATGAAAAGACTGCATACAAAGAATTGAAGAAGAAAGATTATAAAGTTCGCTTTATAATTCATCAATGCGTTGATCCAGACAATTTTGAAAAGGTTAGTGGTGTAGAATCAGCAAAAGAAGCATGAGAAATCTTGGAGAAATCGTTTGGAGGCGCAGAGAAGGTGAAAGTGATTGCTATTTAGTGTGCCTAAATGATTCTGACTGCAAGTATACAGTCGTATCGCGTAGTTTTAAAAGATTATCGATCCCACAGAGACTAAAAATCGAGCGTATCGTTATCTAATGTCACTATGTAAATCTAAGGCTAATCTGATATGGTTTTAGGTTCAAAAAGGGAAATTAAAGGGGAATTAAAATTTAGGAATAAACTAGTTATGATTAGGATATCGGTATATAATTCAGTATACCATCGTGGATTTCATTAAACCTAAGCGTATAAAAATTTATCACAATATTATTCTGTAGAAAATACCAGTTTAAAAGCCCTCACCTCACACTCTCGTGGTTATTGCTTCGGACTATACCTTTAAGTCAATATGTCTACTCTCGCTAGCCCATATGAGTTTAAAAATAATTTTTGAAAACTAATAAGTCCTAATTAACTTTAAAGCACTCTCGCTGTTTTTAAAGCTAATGCTCGATTTCAGCTATCCGGGTAAAATCTCACGCTCTCGTGGTCTTGACCTTAACATATGTTACCTTTTTACTCTCGTAATAAAAGTTGGTTTTAAATTAAGAAATCGAAGCCAGAGAATAAGTTGATTTATGATTTTAGCTTAGAAATATTTAATCCATTCCGGTTACTCAATTACATACCGATAAAATCGGCTTAGCTCGACATACTAATTAAAATAAACATGAATGCGAATGAACAATTAAACATAAACTCAGACATAATAAAAGAAAAAAAAATTGCTATAAATTGAAATGATAAAAACCTGGTGAATGCGGTCTAAGCAATTCCTCCACAGATCGGCAGGCTTTTGCTTGAATAAATGGAAAGAACAAAATGATGAAGGCAGGAAACAAAAACTTAAACTAAGGTGCAATAGTTCCTCAATGTGAGAAACTATTACTTTGTTCTGTAATAAGGGACAAGGAAAATGGTAAAGGAAACAAAACAAAACAAGAATGTAATTCTGAAAATAATTCTGCAGCAATACGGTACTTCGGAAAGGAAAATTGACCACCCTTTGTTCTTGGAATCCTTCTCATATATATAGCCTCAGCTATGGCAGTAGTTGGAGAGAATGTAGGAACACCACTTTGTTAGTTACTCGGTTTGGAACCTAGAAATCTTCGAAGAAAATATAAACGTGCGAAATCTGAAATTCTGAAGCTTCGTGACCACGTCTGTGCTTAACGTATTAATTCTGTTTTGATTCCATGACGATCGTGAGGAAGCTGTGACGGGCGTGATGCATTTGAAATCCATGACGGTCGTGAGGGAGCTGTGACGGTCGTCACGCCAGCAAAATATGATTTCTGCTATTTTCTGCTATTTTCTGCTCTTTTCTTGCTTGTTTTCTACACTTTGCATACTTTTAACTTGGAAACTGAAATACCTGCGAAAGCACTTAAATATTCTCGGAATAATCGGAGATTAGACAGAAATGGAATAAGATTTTAACATAAATCAAAGTAAAAATACGATATGTTTTCGTGTTATCAAATTCTCCCACACTTGAATCTTTGTTTGTCCTCAAGCAATCAATAAGTTAAAATCGGACAAACTTCATCAAATGCACATACATGGTACACCAATGGATTTGAAAATGTCGGAGGAATTTACGTTAGTAAGTCAGGTACTTGCATAAAACACTAAAAATTCATTAATGACACAAAGCAACAAGCTTTGTCATAGACCTCTCTTTTGTACAATCCAGTTCTAATCATTCTATTATAGTTCATGTAACACCTCCTTCTATACCCCCAAATAAACACATATTAATCATTTAGGCATATATTAATAATTTCATCAGAGTATAATTACAAAGCATGGCATAAAAGAAGCATGTCACATTATACGTGAAATTAAAACAATCAACACCTGCTCAACAGAGATATGCAACAGTGGGGTAACTTGCACATAGGAACTTCGTCCTTACACCCACATCTCAATATTTAGAATAAAAGCGGAAACATCTAAATACCGAATAACATCATATATATATATATATATATATATATATATATCAAATACTATCCGTCAACACGGAATCATGTTTACATAAACAATTCAAGTCAAGATACATATACAAATGTGTCACAAAATAATCATGTAATCCTAGCTACCCGATGCTACATATCAGAGCCGACCGACCAAAAGAAATGAAGTCCTAAGCTTCACAAAAAACCTTCAGCAACCTACTCTGCAATGCCTCATAGAGCATTATAAAACAGCAGAAGGGTAAGAAACATTATCATAATATCGATGCATATAATTATATATTTCAACATAAAAATACACATAACACATTTATTACCACATACACTATTACTCACAAATTCCATTATATAACATCTATCACAACCCAAGCATATCATTCATGCACATAATCACCTCTTCTCATACAATGCATACGTTTATACACAAAACATATCATTTACAATTCACTACATCCAACACAATTGCACAACAATTCCCAAAGGCTTATCATAAGCTCAATCATAAAATCAACCATTAGCAATGCATATCCAACATGCACAATACATTTATCATAAATGTACATCACCATTTTCCACACAAATAATCAATCATGACTTTCCACATATAACAATGCAATCATGATTCATGTAAATGCAAGAGACCGACACAACGACTCTATGCAATTACATATGCGGGTACCGACTCATCACTAGTTCACTCAGGAACTTTACTGGAACCATCGCTTGTTACATCACTGTAACTCCCCGTCGGGCATACGATGTTCACCCGTCGCTTTAGGTCTCCACATGAGCACACGACGTTATGGATTGCTTTAGGTCCCCACATGGGCACACAACCCGACCGCTTTAGGTCCCCACCTGGGCACACGATCCGATCGCTTTAAGTCCCCACCTGGGCACACGATCATCTATAACCATCGCTTTAGGTCCTCACATAGGCACACGATGTCATAGCGGAATTCTCTTTGAATCCCTCAACATAAGAATGTAAATCATTATGCTTCACATACAAAATGATTCATGACATTCTCATAATGCATACATGTATACAAACATTGTCATGCATTCATCTCTTACAATCACATACAATTCATCAATATGAATTATTTCACCATCTTTATTCATGCATTAGAAATCAATCCAACAATGCAATTTTCATGCCATACGGCCACCAATTAACATACATTGAACTTCACGTAAGCAATTCATTTTCACACATACATGTAATCATAAACATGCATATAAAACCAATTACAACATATCACATTCATTTGCCTTTCGGCCACACTTTATCATCACAACATGTCATCACATGCATTATCATTACACAACATCATACAAGGCATACACATTAATATCAAGGCCACATTGTATGTTACACAACCAATATACACATTTAAAACGACAACAGTCGGTAAATGACACTATTCCCGAATTCTCGACTTTATTTAATCGGCCAACAACCTCAAACTCCTCATCATGAGAAAGTACAGCTCAATAGCTTTCCAATGCATCAAACCACGCCTCAAACCGAACCAGAGATCAAAAGTTATGCAGAAAACAAAATTACACAAACAGCACTGTTCGCTGGGCGAACCCTCTCACGAGCATTCACTAGCACCTTCGCTAGGCGAATGTTCCAGCGAACCAACTGTTAGCTAAAAACAGACACAAAGTTCGCTAGGCGAGCACTTGGCGAACCAAGTCAGAACCAAACAGAGCCAAAAACACCAAAAGTTCGCTAGGCGAACTGCTCAGCGAACCTTCGCTGGCTTGCTCGCTGGACTTCGCCAGGCGAGTGCCCGTGCCCAGAAATGTTCATCCGTTCGCCAGGCGAGTGCTGGCGAGCCCTCGTTGGCCCATTCGCCAGGCTTCGCCAGGCGAACCTGCGATACCAGAAATTCCCAGAACGCTGTTCTGAGTTTTCTCCCAACCCAAAACTCCATCAAAATCAGTCCTACTTCAATAGACATCATCCAAACCATTACCCAACATGTAAACATCATTAGAAGCACATTTATAAACACAAAATCACATTTGGATCATCATCAACAACATTTCACCAATTTAGGGTTTTCCAAAAACTCATAAAAATCTTTCAATCCACAAACATACACATACATAACTACACACATAGACAAGATAACAATGTTTCTAACCCTTACCCGGATTCCAAATGATCTAGCTCTTGTTCTTGATGATTTCCACTATTTCTCTCTTTTCTTCTCTTCCTCTTTCTTTCTCTTCTTTTTCTTTCTATTTCCCCTTTTTCTCTAATTCAATTTCTACACTTAATTCATTTTCTAATAAATTTCCTCTACAAACTACTTCCTTAATTTTCTCTAACTCATTAATAGTTATAAAATGACCAAAATGCCCTTAAGCCCAAAATTCCCGAAAACGCTCTCAAACGAGATAATACATCATAACATAGCATAAAAGCATATTATCACACCAAAGTCATAAATAGAATAATTTAACATTCAATTAAATAAAGGACTCAACAAAAATTGGAATAATCGAAATTGGGGCGTTACAACTCTCCCCCACTTAGACATTTTCGTCCTCGAAAATATACCGAGACGAACAACTCCAGACACGACTCTCGCATCCGACCCACAAACCAACATGCCAACAAAAGGCACACCACGAATAACACAACTGACAAACCAACTTGCTAACTACAACAACGACAACTACAACGACAAGATGCAAAGCCCATACAATGCACTTGACGACAAACTCACAACTCAAGGAAAACCAAGATACCAACACACAGGTTCACTCTAGAACCAAAACACAACAAGATCGTTACCGTACTCTAGGTAACACTCCCCTAATTCCCCACACAGGAATTAGCTACACGCACTCGAACCAATACAATGGAGACGAGGCAACAACACAAACAAGGACAGGAAGTTCCATGACACAACATCGTTCACGAACTCCTACATAACCACAAGACCAACCTCCTTGTTCACATATCTATGCTACGATTCACCAATCAAACATCCAATAATTTCATCATTCCTACATGTCTCCAATGTCCAACTCATGAACTCTTACAAGTCTTACACATTCTTACAAAATGGATCACATCACGCTTCCACTGCGCACTCTGATTGCTCAAAACTATCGAGTCCATCAATCTCGCTCCTAAAGTCTAACCCTCTCTCACTAGGTACAAGTCTCTGAACTACTCAACGATTCTAGCTCTCTTGCCATCAAAACCGACATACATAAAGATTTTCGACTTACACACTAGGCCTAACAACTGCCTCTCCCAAAACCAAACCAAATTCATAACTCGCCATGAATCTTAATCGTCTTTGTTGTCTCATACTCTATTCCTTCGGACCAAACAAGTACTCAATACTCTCGAAATCACTAAACACTTCGAATTTCAAAATTATAAAGATAATACTTCCAATATTCCAACACAACACAACCGTAACCAATTCCAACTCCACAATAGTACTAATCCTTTCATGAATTCTCAAATGCTGAAAACCTAAGCCACACCCAAACAAATCACTACTTCCATCAAATGATCCAAACCATCCTGGTTATCTTATTCTCAATCGTCACCTTATTCATTTCTCAACAATTCATATACAATTTCTTCCCTTGACATCCCAAGTCTCATAAATTCCTTCATACACCGCATGTTCATTATCTCGTGCAATCATCTTTTCCTTTTGTTACCAACAACTCTGAAAGCAACCAATAATAATACTCAATCGTACTCTCTTAATGGCTTCCCAACATACTAAAACTTCTAATATGTCTCGTCTTCAAATATGAAAATCTCCATCAACTCATCGAAATCAATCCATAATCCTTCATTAATTCCGAACAATGTATTCCATTTCACTATTAAAGCCGGAAAGATACGTCTATCCCATCCAACACAATTCCCGTCTGATATCAACAATAGATTAAGGGTGATCAGTTCCTCAATTTGTCAATAGACAGCCGACAATCATGATGGGGCATAAACCATCTTCACAAAACTATAATAGCCTTTCTTGCATCCCGTGCACAAAACTTCCTAAGGCACAAATCCTTAGTCGACATAAATTTTACCTCTGTATCCTTCCTAAAACCGGAAACTACTCTGTCCAAATAACACTTACGATCTCGTAATCCACAACACACCGAGTTAACGCTCCACACCCTAGGAAACACGGAGAAGTACCAGCTTCTCCCCCAATTATCTCATCCTAACACCTGCTGACCACCGAACAGGAAAACCAGAAAGTACTGACGGTGTTTCACACACCCATCAGGTACTAAGGAACAAACAACAATGTCAAACGCTTCGCTTACTCATGTGAAATAAACGAATGAGTCACTCCGATAATAACAATAGCAACTAAAAGCATACCATTAATAAGACAAGTACCTGTAGTATAACGATCCGCCTCCGTAGTTTCCGTACTCGCCAATGCAAACACTTTTCCGCCCGCTTGAGCTTGTTTCGGCTTAGCACAATTAGTACTAATGTGACCCGATTCCCCACAATTGTAACACTTCACCCTGTTCATTCTACAATCGGCGAAAGCATGCCCCAAGCCTCCACAGTTGGAACACTTCTCAAGAGTCTTCCTACATTCCAATGATTTATGACCAATCTCTCCACATTTGAAACATTTCGGAGCACTAGAACCCCCTCCACTCGACTTCTTCTCAAAGTTACTCTTATGCTTGTCCTTATCAACGGGTGTCACATAAGGACCACCACGAGCTTGTTGTTTCCCTTTTCTCTCATTCATACTCATGTAGTGAGCAGAACGAGCTTTACTATCTTCCTCGAAGATTCTACTACATTCCACCAAGTCTGAAAATCTTCTTATCCTCTGATAACCAATGGCTTGCTTAATCTCAGGGCGTAGACCATTCTCGTACTTCACACATCTGGAAAACTCGGCAGTAATCGCCGCATAGTGAGGATTAAATTGTACCAATTCCACAAACTTCGCAGTATAGTCCACAACAGACATACTACCTTGCTTTAGTTCTAGAAATTCCATCTCCTTCTTTCCCTTAACATGTTCAGGGTAATACTTCCTTAGAAACTCAGTACGAAACAAATCCCAAGTAATCTCTTCGTCATCCACCTCAAAAACTTGACGCATACCGACCCACCAATCGTCGGCCTCTTCCTTCAGCATGTGAGTTCCTAGCCTTACCTTGTTCTCTTCCGCACAGTCCATAACTCGGAATATCCTTTCAATTTCCTTCAACCATATCTGAGCACCATCCGGATCAAATCTTCCCTTGAAGACCGGTGGTTGATTCTTCCTGAACTCGTCATTAGCATTCACGTTCGGCGCACCTTGCACCGCCCTAGCCATTGCTTCCAAAGCAGCAGCCATCACATTGTCGTTTCTACCAGCCATATTCTGATCATTCCCAACAATGACAACACGGTTAAACAACAGTTCAACCAACAACAACAACAAGACAGACATAAACTGACTCGACACTGGCTCTGATACCACTTAATGTAACACCCCCTTCTATACCCCCAAATAAACACATATTAATCATTTAGGCATATATTAATAATTTCATCAGAGTATAATTACAAAGCATGGCATAAAAGAAGCATGTCACATTATACGTGAAATTAAAACAATCAACACCTGCTCAACAGAGATATGCAACAGTGGGGTAACTTGCACATAGGAACTTCGTCCTTACACCCACATCTCAATATTTAGAATAAAAGCGGAAACATCTAAATACCGAATAACATCATATATATAGATATATATATATATATATATATATATATATATATATATATATATATATATATATCAAATACTACTCGTCAACACGGAATCATGTTTACATAAACAATTCAAGTCAAGATACATATACAAATGTGTCACAAAATAATCATGTAATCCTAGCTACCCGATGCTACATATCAGAGCCGACCGACCAAAAGAAATAAAGTCCTAAGCTTCACAAAAAACCTTCAGCAACCTACTCTGCAATGCCTCATAGAGCATTATAAAACAACAGAAGGGTAAGAAACATTATCATAATATCGATGCATATAATTATATATTTCAACATAAAAATACACATAACACATTTATTACCACATACACTATTACTCACAAATTCCATTATATAACATCTATCACAACCCAAGCATATCATTCATGCACATAATCACCTCTTCTCATACAATGCATACGTTTATACACAAAACATATCATTTACAATTCACTACATCCAACACAATTGCACAACAATTCCCAAAGGCTTATCATAAGCTCAATCATAAAATCAACCATTAGCAATGCATATCCAACATGCACAATACATTTATCATAAATGTACATCACCATTTTCCACACAAATAATCAATCATGACTTTCCACATATGACAATGCAATCATGATTCATGTAAATGCAAGAGACCGACACAACGACTCTATGCAATTACATATGCGGTACCGACTCATCACTAGTTCACTCAGGAACTCTGCTGGAACCATCGTTTGTTACATTACTGTAACTCCCCGTCGGGCATACGATGTTCACCCGTCGCTTTAGGTCTCCACATGAGCACACGACGTTATGGATTGCTTTAGGTCCCCACATGGGCACACAACCCGATCGCTTTAGGTCCCCACCTGGGCACACGATCCGATCGCTTTAAGTCCCCACCTGGGCACACGATCATCTATAACCATCGCTTTAGGTCCTCACATAGGCACACGATGTCATAGCGGAATTCTCTTTGAATCCCTTAACATAAGAATGTAAATCATTATGCTTCACATACAAAATGATTCATGACATTCTCATAATGCATACATGTATACAAACATTGTCATGCATTCATCTCTTACAATCACATATAATTCATCAATATGAATTATTTCACCATCTTTATTCATGCATTAGAAATCAATCCAACAATGCAATTTTCATGCCATATGGCCACCAATTAACATACATTGAACTTCACGTAAGCAATTCATTTTCACACATACATGTAATCATAAACATGCATATAAAACCAATTACAACATATCACATTCATTTGCCTTTCGGCCACACTTTATCATCACAACATGTCATCACATGCATTATCATTACACAACATCATACAAGGCATACACATTAATATCAAGGCCACATTGTATGTTACATAACCAATATACACATTTAAAACGACAACAGTCGATAAATGACACTATTCCCGAATTCTCGACTTTATTTAATCGGCCAACAACCTCAAACTCCTCATCATGAGAAAGTACAGCTCAATAGCTTTCCAATGCATCAAACCACGCCTCAAACCGAACCACAGATCAAAAGTTATGCAGAAAACAAAATTACACAAACAGCACTGTTCGCTGGGCGAACCCTCTCGCGAGCATTCGCTAGCACCTTCGCTAGGCGAATGTTCCAGCGAACCAACTGTTAGCTAAAAACAGACACAAAGTTCGGTAGGCGAGCACTTGGCGAACCAAGTCAGAACCAAACAGAGCCAAAAACACCCAAAGTTCGCTAGGCGAACAGCTCAGCGAACCTTCGCTAGCTTGCTCGCTGGACTTCGCCAGGCGAGTGCCCGTGCCCAGAAATGTTCATCCGTTCGCCAGGCGAGTGCTGGCGAGCCCTCGCTGGCCCATTCGCCAGGCTTCGCCAGGCGAACCTGCGATACCAGAAATTCCCAGAACGCTGTTCTGAGTTTTCTCCCAACCCAAAACTCCATCAAAATCAGTCCTACTTCAATAGACATCATCCAAACCATTACCCAACATGTAAACATCATTAGAAGCACATTTATAAACAGAAAATCACATTTGGATCATCATCAACAACATTTCACCAATTTAGGGTTTTCCAAAAACTCATAAAAATCTTTCAATCCACAAACATACACATACATAACTACACACATAGACAAGATAACAATGTTTCTAACCCTTACCCGGATTCCAAATGATCTAGCTCTTGTTCTTGATGATTTCCACTCTTTCTCTCTTTTCTTCTCTTCCTCTTTCTTTCTCTTCTTTTTCTTTCTATTTCCTCTTTTTCTCTAATTCAATTTCTACACTTAATTCATTTTCTAATAAATTTCCTCTACAAACTACTTCCTTAATTTTCTCTAACTCATTAATAGTTATAAAATGACCAAAATGCCCTTAAGCCCAAAATTCCCGAAAACGCTCTCAAACGAGATAATACATCATAACATAGCATAAAAGCATATTATCACACCAAAGTCATAAATAGAATAATTTAACATTCAATTAAATAAAGGACTCAACAAAAATTGGAATAATCGAAATTGGGGCGTTACAGTTCAACCTGAAGCTTTTGTGTCTGTTTCACCCGGTTTCATTCTAACGTAATCACATTAAGCCCTTTACCTTATTCACGCACGTAGTGGAGGAGCCGGTTAGTTACTTTGATCCCTTTTCTCACGGGGCCTGATACACAAGTGTGGTAACCCTTTATGCATCCCATTCGTAGATTGTGGGGGATCGAACCGTAGTTCGCCCTACCAAGTCCAGAATCAGGTACCTCTGAACCAATCGACAACGAATTTCTTTCTTTTCTTGTAAGTTTTCACAACTGTAAGAATTATTGCATATTCTATATTTCTCGGCAAACAAATAAGAAAGAATCTTCTTTTCATGATTGGGCATCAAACACTTATATTCATCGGCTGGTTTTATGATTTAGACGGTGCTGACTGCTAATATAAACTATTAGGGGTTACTTTAGGACTGAACTCAAGGTATCGGTATAATAAGTATTGAAACTGATATCGCATACGCAAGAGGTCTAAGGTGTCAAGACGGTATCGATCTTGTTAGCACTTTCCCAACTTCCTAACATAACTTAAAGCTTGGTATGTCACGATGTGCATTAATCGTAAAATTTTTTGTTATGGCAGAATAAAATGGGGAAATCGGATACTGAACGAAAATTCTCATATGTTGACTTTGATAAGGGAAAAAGGAAAATACAAAAAGGGAAATAAAACGAAAATAGACTAACTCTCCCACACTATATCGGACATTGTCCTCAATGTTGCGATATAAAGGGGATCAACAAGAAAAACTAGTAAAAGAAACAAACAAAATAATCAAGGAGCCCCACGTCCTCTGCCTCTAGAGCGCCCTCGTCCATGCTGTGCCACATGATCTGGAATGCCGACGTGATGGATGTAATCATGTAAGTCCTGCACTCGTAATGTCAAGGCACCCATCTCATCGATGACGCCGTCAAGCCTCTGACCTTGGCTGACTTGCCCTTGCTGGATTTGACGCATGAGAGTCATCATTTCATTGTGTTGCTCCTGTTGTTGTGCTTCTCTTTGGGCAGCCAGCTGGTTTTGTTGCCATATAGCCCTCAAGATTTCTTCATTTGTAACGGGGTCTTGGTCGGGGCGGCGACGACGTCTGGAGGTCGAAGGAGCATCATTGGCAGGCGGTGGTTGGTTTTCTGGGGCGCTATCCATCTCTTGCTCTATCTCATCAACAGGGACCTGATTTTGATCATCATGTGCAGCCGCATTTTGCTCGGGAGCATTCAAATCAAAGAGCCAGTTGGCCATATTCTGAGGGTCAATGCGGTTCCTGCAAGGCATAATGATACTTCTAAATGTTCTTGTGCGGACCATAAGATGGTATTTGCCATCTCTTCTTAGTTTGATGAGGTGTGAGTTGCGGCAGTAGTCGATGTCGAGCAACACCGGAGGCATGGAAGGTAATCTATTAAGTTCGTCCCCCAAGTCCAAACTTAAAGCAATAGAAGTGACAATCCCTTCAAAATAGAAGGGTTTGAAACCTCTAGCACAGTTAGCTTGGATGTGTGCTAACAGAAAAGGAGCGGCGTTGATAGGCTCGGGGTTGAACATACAATGGAGGAAAAAGAGCTCTTTTGAGTTCACCTTGTGGTTGATGTCCCTTGCAAAAATAGTGCTTCCTAATGTGCGGTGAAAATATCTGATGGATGGGTTATGGATATATGTTGCGTTGAGGCTTTCCCAGCTATCAACCGTTGTTTCGGTCAATCTATTCCAAAGATCAAATGCTACTTGGAAAAATGTTTCCTGTGGCACCCGACAATGAACATTCTCGCCATGGTGGAAACCAAGCATCTCGGCAAGTTGATTTTGCCCGATTTTATACTCAGAACCAAACATGCAGAACGTGGTAACACCGGTGAGTTGGTTCGTTTCTCCAGAAGGTGTTACATATGTGAACGAACTCAGAAACTCAAGCGTCAGGGCTTCGTAGGTAGGTTGGCTTTGAGTACACAGCAGCCATAGGCCAGCATTCTGGAGCATCCATTTAACTCCCTCAAGCATCCCCAATTCTTCGAGACATGCAATGTCGACATATCGAGTGGGTTGCACGAATCGTTTGTGGAAACTGATGTAGTTGGTCCTCTGACGTTCACCGGCTGCTCCTTCTATGAAATTTACGGTTGTAAGGTCTGGAGTTTGTCTTGCCATGGTGGGTTCACAAAGAAACAAGGTATGGAAGAAAATAGGTTTTTGGAGAAAGAGGGTTTGTGAGAAAAATGGTGTACGAGTGTGGTTAAATAGTGAGTGGGAAGACGAATGGTAATGGAAATTATGAAATTGGGTCAAATGTGTAGTGGTATGACAGTTTTGGAATTTTGGAGGTAGTGGGACGGTTGTGTTTGAATTGGAAGAAAGAAGAAGAAGAAGAGGGGAACGTTTTTGTTTTAACATAGAATGCGTCCCAAACCCGCATGACGGTCGTCATGGGACTGTCACGGCCGTGACAGCTCCAAAATTTGGGGGTTGACAACAGTTTTGACAGCAAACATTCAATTCTTTTCTTTTTCGTAACAGGAAATTGTTAGCACATATGGTAACACTATAATGCATACATAAACATAAATAAAATGACAAAATAAATTAAAAACAAAATAGAATATGTCAGGAGCAAATTTAATACCATCAAGATCAATATTAAGCAATAAATTGAATTATTCATTAAAACCAGAAAATATGCTAGCAAAGACTAGCAGTGTATTCAATCATAAATAAAAACTGAATGTAAATTAATTTGTTCCCGACATAAAAAAAAAGGAAAAACTGAAAATAAAGTAAATTGTTTCCAAAGTAAAAGCAGTAAAACATGAAAAAACAGTGCTTCAAAAATCTAGCCAAGGCGTTTCTTCAAAGATGCAATGGCTTGGTTCAAATGATCAAATTGCTCAACTGTCAGATCCATGAGGCCGACAATATCTTGTCGCATGGTCTTCAGTTCACCCTTTACGGCGGTGATCTCTTTGTGATAGTCATCCAGAGTTTTAAGGATGGTAGTCAGATTTGCAGCATAATTTGTGGCATCAACCTTAGGAATGACAGTGTCATCTTGGAATTCCATAAAGTCAAAATCATGGTAATGAGGGGGTGTCTTAGGATCAATTTCAGGCTCAGGAAAAGTTACTTCAGGTTCAGGCTGTGGTTCATCTAGGTCATATAGCCAGTTGTGTTCGTTGTGCACACTTGTGCATTCATGATTTGGTAGAGTAAAATGTGGCACAACTACATTATTGATCAGGAGCTGAAAATGGTGTGGACCTTGGTTCCTAATCATGGCCCTATTGAAACAGAAGGTGATATTCATAGGCCTAAAGTCTCCAAAAGGGTTGATTTTAGAAAGTCGGGTCCTAAATCCCATAGAATCGACTATTTTGGTAACTAGACCACCTATCAAAATTGGACTGTTTTCATTTCTAATGATTTTGCATAAGTTATTAAACATGAAAGTCAGTCCGTTAACCTCTCGAGACTGAAATGCACAAAAGATAATAAAGAGCTCATCCCTTGAAACAGTATTGTCATTCTCAGGCTTTCCAAACAGGGTGTAGGCTAGGATCATATGAAAGTATCGGATGACTGCGTTATGAATTTCGGCTGACAGCATAGGGTTCATGTCAAAATCAGGTTTCCCTGAAATTCTACCCCAGAAGGCATTCAGCTCACCTACCAACATCAAATCCTCTTGTACCACAGAGAAAACGGTGGGTCCTTCAGGGAAACCTAAAAGGTCCGATAGTTCCTTAATGGTAAACTGGCAGTGGTATCCAAACAACCTAAAAGTAATTCGGCCCCTATTAATGCCTTTTCCACAGTAAGGATTGTAACTCAATGAACTTAGGAATTCTAAAGTCAGTCTACGATAAGTCTTGTGTTTCTTATTAGCAAAACCCTCCCAACCTAGTTGGTTAAACAGAAAATAAATGCTCTCACGTAGGCCTAAAGAGGTCATGGTGGGTCTGTGGTCAAATTTTGTCAAGGCGAAGGGTCAAAGAGACAGAGCCTCATAGCGATGCCACTGAGCTGCATCTCTGAATTCTACCAACATATTATCTTCGTTATCCATTTTTTTTAGTGATTAAGCAAGAATGGAATCAGAAGAGGAGAACAGAAAATGTAGAAAGACTTTGTAATTCTGTATTTTGCAATTATATGATTAGCACAGCAATTTCCAAAAAAAAGTTTAAGAAAATATAAATGAAACTAGAAATTTGGAAACAAAATAGAATATAGAAAATGTAAAGAAATAACAATTATAAAGAAAGAAAAACAATCATCATGGGTTGTCTCCCATTAAGCGTTGTTTTTAACGTCGTAAGCCTGACGAAATCAATTAGATACTTTAGTTAAGGGGATCAGCGGGCAACTCTAAAAGTCTAAGGCTATTCAAATAGTCCCTATTTTCAATGCTATGATAGTGCTTTAAACGTTGCCCATTTACTGTGAATGATTCGTTATTCCTACCCTTAATTTCTATCGCTTCACTCTGTAATACCTTGGTAACTTCAAAAGGACCGGACCATCTAGATCTTAGTTTCCCAGGAAAGAGTTTTAGTCTTGAATTAAATAGGAGCACAACGTCTCCCACACTAAATTCTTTTCTAGATAAACGCTTATCATGCCATTTCTTAGTTCGTTCTTTATATATTTTTGCGTTCTCATAAGCGTCTAGTCTTAACTCTTCTAGTTCGTGCAGATCTAGGATTCGTTTTTCACCTGCAGAATCGTACCTTAAGTTTAGTGTTTTAATATCCCAATAGGCTTTGTGTTCTAATTCTACTGGTAAGTGGCAGGATTTACCATAGACTAGTTTGAAAGGTGTAGTTCCGATTGGTGTTTTGTAGGCCGTCCTGTATGCCCATAAAGCTTCATTAAGTTTAGATGACCAATCTTTCCTAGAGGTGGCTACGGTCTTTTCTAAGATTTGTTTTATCTCTCTATTCGAGACCTCAACCTGTCCACTAGTTTGTGGATGATATGGTGTTGCTACGCGGTGTCTTACTCCATACTTTGATAGAAGTTTGTCAAATATTTTTTATATGAAATGGGAGCCACCGTCACTTATGACAAGTCTCGGTACACCAAATCTGGGAAATATCGTGTTTTTAAAAAGCTTTATGACTACTCGTGTGTCATTTGTAGGAGAAGCTATAGCCTCAATCCATTTTGAAACATAGTCGACAGCTACGAGTATATATTTATTTCCAAAGGATGATGGGAAAGGTCCCATGAAATCAATCCCCCATACATCAAAGACTTCTACTTCCAATATGCCTTTTTGGGGCATCTCATCGCGTCTTGATATGTTACCAGTGCGTTGGCACCGGTCGCAGTTTAGTATTGCAATGTGGACATCCTTCTAAAGGTTAGGCCAGAATAGGCCGGATTGCAGAATCTTAGCGCATGTCTTTGAAGTACTTGCATGTCCTCCATAAGGAGCAGAGTGACATTGAGAGATGATGTCTTCTATTTCAGTTTCAGGGACGCAACGACGAAAAATACCGTCGGCTCCTCTCTTAAAGAGTAGAGGTTCATCCCAATAATAATGTTTTAGATCATGAAATAATTTTTTCTTTTGTTGATAAGATAAGTCTGGTGGAAGTACTCCAGCTGCTAAGTAGTTGACTATGTCAGCATACCATGGCAATGTTGTGTGTGAGTTAATTTCTTCCACGGCTTCTTCTATTTTTGGTTCATTTAAATGTAGTTTAGACATATCACCTTCAAGTTGGGCTATGAGTCGTTCATAAGGGAAATCGTCATTAATAGGTACTGGCTCTGGTTTGATGTCATCTAATCGGGATAAATGGTCTGCTACTACATTTTCAGTTCCTTTATTATCTTTGATCTCTAAATCAAATTCTTGTAAAAGCAGGATCCACCTTAGCAGTCTAGGTTTTGCATCCTTTTTGTTTAATAAATACCTAATAGCCGCATGGTCTGTATAAATGATAATCTTCGCTCCTACTAGGTAAGAACGGAATTTGTCAAGGGCAAAAACCACGGCTAGAAGTTCTTTTTCTGTGGTGGCGTAGTTCATTTGGGCAGGGTCTAAGGTTCTACTTGCATAGTAAATAGCATGGAGTTTCCTATCCCTCCTTTGTCCTAGAACTGCACCTACGACATAATCACTCGCATCACACATGATTTTAAATGGTAGTCTCCAATCTGGTGGTTGCATGATAGGTGCGGTGATGAGAGCCGTTTTTAATTGTTCAAACGCTTTTAGACATTTCTCATCAAAGATAAATTCAGCGTCTTTCATTAATAAACCGGTAAGAGGTTTAGTAATTTTCGAGAAATCTTTTATGAATCGTCGGTAGAAACCGGCGTGTCCTAAGAAACTTCGTATTTCTCGTACGGTTTTCGGAGGTTGAAGATTTTTTATAATCTCTATCTTAGCTTTATCAACTTCAATCCCTCTGTCGGATACAACGTGTCCAAGTACGATTCCTTGATTTACCATGAAATGGCATTTCTCCCAGTTTAATACGAGATTGACTTTTACGCATCTTTCAAGTACCATTTCTAGGTTCGATAGACATCCTTCAAAACTCTGCCCATAAATAGAAAAGTCATCCATAAACACTTCCATAATGTCATCTATAAAATCACCAAAGATTGACATCATGCATCTTTGGAATGTTGCAGGAGCGTTACATAGTCCAAACGGCATTCGTCGATAAGCAAATGTTCCATAGGGACATGTGAAGGTTATCTTTTCTTGGTCATCAGGATGTATTGGGATTTGAAAGAATCCCGAATAACCGTCTAAATAGCAGAAGTAAGAATGTTTTGCCAATCATTCCAACATTTGGTCAATGAATGGCAATGGGAAATGATCTTTACGAGTATATTTGTTCAATTTTCTATAATCGATGCACATTCTGCTTCCAGTTACAACTCTTTGTGTTATAGATTCGCCTTTGGAGTTTTTAACGACTGTAACACCTCCCTTCTTTGGTACGACATGTACTGGGCTAACCCATTTACTGTCCGATATCGGGTATATAATTCCTGCTTCTAAATGCTTTTTCACTTCATCCTTGACTACAGTGCTTAAGATTGGATTGATCTTTCTCTGGTGTTCTCTAGAGGTCTTACAGTCTTCCTCTAGCATAGTGCGATGCATACAGATAGAAGGACTTATTCCTTTAAGGTCAGTGATGTTATAGCCTAACGCAGTTGGGTATTTTCTTAAGACATCTAAAAGTTTCTTAGTTTCGGTCTGTCCTAAGTCTGCATTGACTATCACAGGTCGTTCGAGTTCTGCGTCCAAGAATTCATACCTTAAATTATTGGGTAGTGTTTTCAGTTATAGAGCTGGTTTCTTCGGGCAAGGCAGATAATCTGGTGTAAGTGCTAAACATTCGCTTAGGCTATCGTCTTGATAAGGTTCACGCTAATTATCATCTTAAAAAATCGGAGGTATTGGAATTTTTAGAATATCTGAGTATGTGGTTGGTTCCATCTCTATTTCTCTTACGCACTCATCTATGACATCTAGTAGATAACATATGTCGTCTATAGCTGGAGCTTATAAGAATTGTGTCAAAATAAACTCAACCTTCTCTTCACCAACTTCAAAAGTTAGCCTACCCCTCTTCACGTCTATAATGGCTCCAGCGGTAGCTAGGAATGGTCTTCCTAGTATGATAGGAGTAGTGGAGTCTTCTTTAATATCCATGATTATGAAATCGGTGGGGATATAGAATTGTCCTATGCGAACTGGAACATTTTCTAGTATACCAACTGGGTATTTACTAGAGCGGTCAGCTAATTTAACAGACATCTTAGTTGGTCTTAAGTCTCCCATATCAAGCTTCTTGCATATGGATAAGGGCATTACACTAATACTGGCTCCTAAGTCGCATAGAGCTTTGTCTATGACGAACTTTCCAATTACACAAGGTATGGAGAAACCACCTGGGTCTTTCAGCTTAGGAGGCATATTGTTTTGAATTATCGTGCTACACTCAGCAGTAAGTGTAACTGTTTCGTTATCCTCAATCTTTTTCTTAATGGATAGGATTTCTTTAAGGAACTTAGCATATGCGGGCATCTGAGTGATAACTTCTGTAAAAGGTATCGTGATGTTCAATTGTTTCAGAAGTTCAACAAATTTCTTAAATTGCCCTGCAGTTTTGGAGTTTACAAATCTTTGAGGATACAGAATAGGTGGTTTATAGGGCGGTGGAGGCACATAAGGTTTTTCTTTGTTTACGGCCTCTTGGTCATTATCTTCCTTTTCCTTGGGTTCATTTTCCTTCTCAGTTATTGTGCTATCAGGCCTTTGGTACATGGCTGGATTCTGAAGTCTCGGATCAATGGGTCTGTCTAGTTCTTTACCACTTCTCAATATAACGACATTTGCACGTCCTTTCGGATTAGGTTGTGGCTGTCCAGGAAATGTTCCAACAGGAGCAGCAGTAGGTGCTTGTTGTTGTGCCATTTGTGAAATTTTTGTTTCAAGCATTTTGTTGTGGGTGGCTAAAGCGTCTACTTTGTTTGCTAATTGCTTAATTTGCTCACTAGTGTGTATGTTTTGATTCAGGAAGTCTTTGTTTGTTTGAGCCTGGATAGCTATAAAGTTTTCCATCATTAGTTCAAGGTTGGACTTCCTAGGAACATTAGGGGCAGTTACGGTAGCCGTTTGGCAGCCTGGTGGTGTAGCAGGTGCTTGACCAGGTGCATACAATGCATTGTTGTTTTTGTAGGAGAAGTTTGGATGATTCTTCCAGCCCGGATTGTAGGTATTTGCATAAGGGTTCCCTTGAGCATAATTCACTTGGTCACTGGAGATTCCTGCCAAAATTTGACATTCAGTGGCAGTATGTCCAGGTGTTCCACATAGTTCGCAATTTTGAGCTACAACAGCCACAGTGGCTGCAGGTGTTATGGTCAAGTTATCAATCTTTTGGGCAAGGGCATCTACCTTAGCATTGACACGATCAAAGCTACTAACCTCGTACATTCCACCTTTTGTTTAGGATTTTTCCACTGCAGTTCTTTCTCCTCCCCATTGGTAGTGGTTTTGAGCCATGCTTTCGATCAGTTGATAGGCTTCTTCATATGGTTTGTCCATAAGTGTACCACCAGCGGCGACATCTATTGTCAATCTTGTATTGTACAAGAGACCATTGTAAAACGTGTGGATGACTAGCCAATCTTCAAGACCGTGATGCAGACACATCCTCATCATGTCTTTGTATCTTTCCCATGCTTCGTAAAGAGATTCGTTGTCCTTCTGTCGAAAACTATTAATTTGGGCTCTCAGCATAGCTGTTTTACTTGGGGGGAAATATCGTGCTAAGAATACCTTTTTCAACTCATCCCACGTAGTAACGGAGTTTGATGGCAAGGATTGCAACCAAGCCCAAGCTCTGTCTCTTAATGAGAAAGGAAAAAGACGTAGTCTTATCGCGTCTGCAGTTACACCATTTGCCTTCACTGTGTCTGCGTACTGCACAAACTTGGTCAAATGTTCGTTAGGATCTTCTGTAGGATTTCCAGAAAATTGATGTTGTTGTACGGCTGACAGCAATGAGGGTTTCAACTCAAAATCATTTTGGTTGATAGCAGGGGCAGCAATGCTGTTATGTGGTTCTTGCTCATGTGGGGTAGCATAATACTTAAGAGGACGGTTCTGTGGTCCTTCAGCCATGTTTCGTTCTTTGGCTGGTTCAGGAGTATGAGCAAGGAGATCGAGAATATTATACTTGCGTTGATACTCAAGTATCCTGCGTCTTAAATGTAGGAAGCGCTCTAATTCGGCGATTGGTGGTTGCAAGTCTTCGCTTTGTGAGCGAGTACTTGACATACAATCGAGAAAAAGGGAAAATTTGTTTTTGCCTTAGTCTATACGGCGCAACAAAGGAGTTACGATATCGACTTAATTAGTCCCCGACAACGGCGCCAAAAACTTGATCACTATTTAGTGTGCCTAAATGATTCTGACTGCAAGTATACAGTCGTATCGTGTAGTTTTAAAAGATTATCGATCCCACAGAGACTAAAAATTGAACGTATCGTTATCTAATGTCACTATGTAAATCTAAGGCTAATCTGATATGGTTTTAGGTTCAAAAAGGGAAATTAAAGGGGAATTAAAATTTAGGAATAAACTAGTTATGATTAGGATATCGGTATATAATTCAGTATACCATCGTGGATTTCATTAAACCTAAGCGTATAAAAATTTATCACAATATTATTCTGTAGAAAATACCAGTTTAAAAGCCCTCACCTCACACTCTCGTGGTTATTGCTTCGGACTATACCTTTAAGTCAATATGTCTGCTCTCGCTAGCCCATATGAGTTTAAAAATAATTTTTGAAAACTAATAAGTCCTAATTAACTTTAAAGCGCTCTCGATGTTTTTAAAGCTAATGCTCGATTTCAGCTATCCGGGTAAAATCTCACACTCTCGTGGTCTTGACCTTAACCTTTGTTACCTTTTTACTCTCGTAATAAAAGTTGGTTTTAAATTAAGAAATCAAAGCCAGAGAATAAGTTTATTTATGATTTTAGCTTAGAAATATTTAATCCATTCCGATTACTCAATTACATACAGATAAAATCAGCTTAGCTAGACATACTAATTAAAATAAACATGAATGTGAATGAACAATTAAACATAAACTCAGACATAATAAAAGAAAAACAATTGCTATAAATTGAAATGATAAAAACCTGGTGAATGCGGTCTAAGCAATCCCTCCACAGATCGGCAGGCTTTTGCTTGAATAAATGGAAAGAACAAAATGATGAAGACAGGAAACAAAAAATTAAACTAAGGTGCAATAGTTCCTCAATGTGAGAAACTATTACTTTGTTCGGTAATAAGGGACAAGGAAAATGGTAAAGGAAACAAAACAAAACAAGAATGTAATTCTGAAAATAATTCTGCAGCAATACGGACTTCAGAAAGGAAAATTGACCACCCTTTGTTCTTGGAATCCTTCTCATATATATAGCCTCAACTATGGCAGTAGTTGGAGAGAATGTAGGAACACCACTTTGTCAGTTACTTGGTTTGGAACCTAGAAATCTTCAGAGAAAATGTAAACGTGCGAAATCTGAAATTCTGAAGCTTCGTGACCACGTCTGTGCTTAACGTATTAATTCTGTTTTGATTCCATGACGATCGTGAGGAAGCTGTGATGGGCGTGATGCATTTGAAATCCATGACGGTCGTGAGGGAGCTGTGACGGTCGTCACACCAGCAAAATATGATTTATGTTATTTTCTGCTATTTTCTGCTCTTTTCTTGCTTGTTTTCTACACTTTGCATACTTTTAACTTGGAAACTGAAATACATGCGAAAGCACTTAAATATTCTCGGAATAATCAGAGATTAGACGGAAATGGAATAAGATTTTAACATAAATCAGAGTAAAAATACGATATGTTTTCGTGTTATCAGAAAGAGGTGAGGTTACAAACTCACAAAATGATGTATGAATTGCTTCAGATGGAAGAAAGTGAAAACATAACTGTTTTCTTCACTAGGGTTACTAAATTGGTGGATCAAATCAAGGTATGTGGAGAAGTGTTGACATCAAGATCAGTTGTTGCAAAGATCTTGAGGTCATTGACCCCTAAGTTCGACCACGTGGTAGTAGCCAAGAAGAGTCGAAAGATTTGTCAACATTGACAAAGGAAGAGCTTCAAGGGACGCTTGAGTCTCATGAACAAAGAATGGCTGAAAGAGCTGCAGGAAAGTCAAAGAGCGATATGGCTTTGCAGGCGCAATCAGCAAAAGAAAAGAAAGACAAAGGAAGTTAGAATGGCAACAAAGGCAGAGGAAGCTACAACAATTTGACTGTTGAAATCAGCAAGAAGGAAACTGGTGGAATCAGAGAAAACCCTGGAACCAAGACAACCAAAGAGGTGGTAATGCAGGTAGAGGAAGAGATGGTGGTCAAAAACCTGTTAAAAGTCACATTCAGTGTTACAATTGTCAAAAGTATGATCATTATTTTAGTGATTGTCCTAAAAAGCGGATGAATCAAGAAATTGATGCAAAGCTGGCGAAACATGAAGAAGAAAAGATGTTGTTGATGGTCATAACAAGAGATGAAGAAAGATTCCAGGACCAATGATACTTGGACTCAGGATGTTCATCACACATGACTGGTAGGAAAAATTGTTTTGTCAACATAAAGCCCTCAATGAAGAACATGCTAAAATTTGCAAATGGCAATACTCTAGTAGCTGAAGGTACTAGTGATGTTATGATTATGAGGAAATATGGCAAGAGGTTAATAATTTCCAATGTATTATACATACCAAGCATGAAGAGTAATTTGCTCAGCACAGGGCAGCTGGTCGAAAGAACTACAAGGTGTCGATCGAAGACAGGATGATGAGAGTTCTCGACTCAAGTGGTAGGTTAATCTTGAAGGCACCAATGTCTCAGAATAGAACCTTCAAGATTGAACTTAATGTGATGAAGCATAAATGCCTTGCAACTGCAGCCAACAAAGATGAATGGATATGGCATTATAGACTTGGCCGTCTCAAATTCAAAGACATAATATATTTGAAGAGAAGAAATATGGTTTCAGGATTACCAGAAATCGTCATTCCAAGTGAAGTGTGTGAAAAATGTGTTCAGGCAAAGCAGCACAATAACAGCGCCAACAAGGATGCAGGAAGCAAGTCGAAGGCAATTCTTGAAGTCATATACTCTGATGTGTGTGGTCCTATCCAGGTGGATTCGATTGGAGGTAACAAATACTTTGTCACGTTCATAGACGATTTCAGTCGAAAAATGTGGACTTATCTGATCAAGAAGAAAAGTGAAGTGATCGAGGTATTTGCCAAATTTAAATCTATGGTCGAAAGACAAAGTGGTCGAAAGCTAAAGATTCTGAGGACTGATAGTGGTGGAGAGTATGTGTCGAAAGATTTTGATGCATTATGTGAGAAAGAAGGGATTGTGCATGAGGTGGTTCCACCCTACACTCCATAGCAGAATGGAAATGCAGAAATGAAGAATATAACCATCATGAATATGGTAAGAAGTATGTTGAAAGGCAATCATTTACCCAAAGAATTATGGGGAGAAGCTGCGTCGACTGCAACATACATCTTGAATAGATGTTCGACGAAAAGGCTATAAGGAATTACGCCAGAAGAATGTTGGTCTGGTGTCAAGCTTAGCCTAAGTCATTTGAAGGTGTTTGGATTTATAGCATATAAACATGTGTCAGATCAGTTGAGAAGAAAACTTGATGACAAGTCTAGTCAAATGATCCCAATAGGACATCATTTGACTGGAGGATACAAGTTGTACGACCCAGTGAACATGCAAGTAGTGATCAGCAGGGATGTGGTCATAGATGAGCTTAAAGAATGAGATTGGACTGAGAATTTTAAGAAGGATTCAATGAGAATGGTATGTGAAGAACTAAGTAGTGAAGTCAAAAGAGAAGTTCGACAAGAAGAAGTCAGAGGTGAAGCAGGCCCAAGCAGACCTCAACGAACAAGACACATGCCTGCAAGGTTGCAAGAATGTATGATTACATCAAATGATATGGTCAATGAAGAAGGTGAGCTGGTACACTATGTTTTCTATGAAGATGTCAAACTAGTTAATGCAGCTGAGGCATTGAAAGATTCGAAGTGGTTAAAAGCAATGAATGAGGAACTGAAGTCCATCGAAGTCAACAACATTTGGTCATTTGTCGAATTGCCTCAAAACAAGAAGGCAGTTGATGTGAAGTGGGTATACAAGGTGAAGTTGAATCCAAAAGGAGAAGTAACTCAACTCAAGGCAAGACTTGTAGCAAAAGGATTTTCTCAGAAAGAAGGAATCGACTTCGACGAAGTTTTTGCACCCATTGCTAGGATCGAAACAATCAGGTTAGTTGTTGGTCTAACAAACATAATCAATTGACAGGTATGTCAAATGGATGTTGTAACGCCCCAATTTATTTAATTATTTTTCGTAATTAAAATTATATGATGTTGTGTATATGTGAGTGATTATGTGTGTTTTGGTTGTGTTTGGGTTGCCCTTAGTATGAGGTAGTGACCTTAGAATTATAGAGATTAAGGTGTTGGGGGTGTGTGACCAATTATGTAGAACTTGGTGGTGTAGAGAGTAGTACTAATTAAAATATATTAGTAATATTTGGTTTATCATAGTATTAGTTGAATAATATTAAATTAATTAAAATATTTATTATTATTATTATTATTTTAATAAGTGGATATTAGTAATAATAATAACAATATAATATAATAACAAGAAAATGAGAATAAGAGAGGAGAAGTTGTTAGTACGTGAAAAATAGAGAAAAGGGAGAAGAAGAGCTAGGGCAAGGAAGAGGAATTAGGAAGAATCTTCATTGCTAAAGGTTGAAGTTCTTGGAAGAACTCTAAGGTAGGGGTGAGATTCTTTGATCACTTAAGGGATGAATAATATATGTATGAGGGTGGGTAAATCGTTAGTGTTCATATCTATGCATGTCTTGTTTGTTTTGATGTTTCGGTGTAAAATTGAGGTTGCGTGTCGGTGTTCGTAATTATGTGAAAATTGCTGATAAATTGTGTGTTTTCTTCAATAATGCTATGAATGTTGTGAAGGAGTTGATGAATAATATGTTTTTACTCCCCTTGAATGATGCTCTATATGTTATGTTGTGTTTTGGGGTTGTTGAAGGTCAAAATACGGGGTTTGAGGTCTGTTGGTAGGCTGAAAAATAAGAGAAATCGCACAAAATCGCACAAAAAGAGGGTTTTCTGGGCCCCGCTACGGGCCGTAGCAGCCACTACGGGTGCCCGTAGCAGCCCCCTGGACTGGGGCATCACGGGCGTGCAAAAATTGCGAATTTTCACTGAGGAGCGCTACGGGCCGTAGTCCATGATACGGGCGGCCGTAGCAGCTCACTGGTTTTGTACAGTGAAATCGTTTTGGCCATAACTTTTGATCTATTAGTCCGTTTGAAGCGTTGGAAAGCTAACGTGATGAACTACATTATAAAATTGGTTTCTGTTCCAGAAGTTGATTATTTTGTTGTGTGATGGCTTAATTGTAATTGTAGTGGTTATGTTGTGATCGGATAAAATCTGAAACGTATCGTTGTTGGCTGCTATGATGCAAACTGTTGTTGTTGAGATGTTACAATATGTATGTGGATGTGTGATGGCCAGCATTGGTAGAGTAACTTGACCATGCAGGTGTTGGTCATTATGCTTGATGTTGTTGTTCTTTGCATATTGCATTGTTGTTGTTGTTGTTGTATTTGATTACTATATTATTTGTTGTTTCGCGATAAATGCATTGTTGTTGTTTGCTATGTTGAATGATGATGTTGATGAGTTGTTATGGCGTTGTTGTTGCATGGTGATCAGTTTTGGTGTGGTATAATGATTAAGATGAATATCATTATACATTGCATTGTTGTATGTTGTTGTTGAATGCAAATCATGTTGCATAAGTTGTATGATTAGTCATGTGCCCATGTGGGGTGTGAGCGCCTTATCCGAATTCCTTGAAATAGAATCGTGTCGTTGTTGTTGTTGAGGTAATTGTGTGCCCATGTGGGGTGTGAGCGATTACGGGTGTTCTTGTACCCATGTGAGGTGTGAGCGATCACGAATGTCGTGTACCCATGTAGGGTGTGAGCGACTTATACGGAAATTCTGACGGGAATTATGATCATGAAAAAAGGATCGAATTGGTACCACATGCATTGAGTCGAGTTATGGGTCTCATTGCATGCATTGTGTTGTGTTGTGTTGTGGATTATATGATTGTCTGCTTGTGATGATACGGTGAATTGTGTAATGATTATACGCTCTTATATTTATATTATGCATTTCTTTTGTTGATTGAGAATCTCACCCTTCTGTTGGAATGATGCTTTATATGACACCGTGCAGATAATCAAGGATAGTGCGGAGTCGCGGTTAGTGAAAACGAAGTCCTTCACTTTATGTTTTGAGTTAGCGTCTGCTCTGATATGTAACACTGAGGAATATGGAACGTTTCATGTTTTATTTCTGTTACAATTATTATATTTTGTTTTAATTGATGATGAATATGTGGTTTAAACATGTTAAGTTTTGATTGTCAATTCGAAGAAGTTTTCCGCTGCTTATTGAGAATAATTTTTAATAATGATTTCGTAGTACCGCTTATAATAATAAGTATGTGTTACATGTTATTTGCTTGAGCAGGTGTATGTTGGAAGTAACATCCTAAGTGCTGAATTTTCTTTGAATTTTTACTCTGATAATTGTATTATTTTAACGCGGGGATTTAAGGTGTTACAGATGTGAAATATGCATTCCTGAATGGCCTCTTAGATGAAGAAATTTATGTCGCACAACCAGCTGGGTTTGTGAAACAAGGCGAAGAAAGAAAAGTGTACAGGATGCATAAAGCCCTGTATGGACTTAAGAAAGCTCCAAGAGCTTGGAATAAGTAGATAGATAACTTTCTAAGGGAGAAGAAATTTGTGAAGTGCACAACTAAGCATGAAGTATATGTAAGGAGAAGCAATAGTGAATTGCTTATACTATGTCTCTATGTCGATGACCCGCTGATAACATAAAGTTGCAAGAAGGAGATCGGAGACTTAAAACATGGCCTAAGTGAGGAGTTTGAAATGTCAGACTTTAGAAATCTCTCATACTTTCTTTGTATCAAATTCTACAAGAGCAGTAGAGGTTTGATGATGCATCAAAGAAGATATACGGGCGAAATACTCAAGAGATTTGAGATACAAGATTGCAACCCAACTTCGACTCCAACTGAGCCAAGACTGCAACTGTCAAAAGATTCAGATGAAGATGATGTCGACCCAAACTAATATAGAAGACTTATTGGGTCACTAAGATACCTTTGTCACACAAGGTCTGAATTAGCATACAGTGTAGGTATGGTAAGTAGATTCATGCAGAAGTCAAAGGTATCACACCTAGTAGCGACGAAGAGGATACTAAGGTATCTGAAAGGAACTCTCGACTACGACATTTTATTTCCTGCAGCTGATGAAGGAAAAGAATGAAAGTTAGTGGAATACACCGACTCAAGTTGGTGTAGTGACGCTAAGGATAGAAAATCAATAGTTGGCTATGTGTTTATGCTAGGTGGTGCACCAGTTGCTTGGAGTTCGAGAAAAGAGCCAATAGTGGCATTGTCGTTGTGCGAAGCAGAATACATAGTTGCTTCTCTCTGTGCATGTCAAGCAACATGGATGGTGAACCTGGTCGAAGAAATTACAGAGAAGAGTCATGGAGCAATTACCATGAAGATCGACAGCATGTCAGTTATCAACGTGGCAAAAAATCTGATAGCACATAGACAAAGCAATCACATCGAAATGAGGTTCCACTATCTTCAAGAGTAAGTCGAAGTGTTCAAGAAGCTAAGGTATATAATGAATATAGATAGCTTAGACACAATGAATTAGGTGGTGTGTTGAGATTGTAATTCCTTGTGTTGAGGCAAGTGTAGCTCGACAGAAACAATGATGTGTCAAAATTAGCCTAATGTGTGTGTCGAGTTGTATTAGATGTCGAAGTGTCGAAGCAGGTTGCTTGACACAGGATTTCGACTTAGACTAAAATAAAAATTTTGGGCTTTTATAATTTTGGGCTTTACCTTAGGGAGTAAGGTAGCTCAATTATAAATAGAGGGATTAACCCCTATTTTGAGTAAAAAAGAATAGAGAATAATATTGTAACACACAACAGAAAATGCAGTTGTACAGTTGAATAATATTTTCTCAGTTTGAGAGCAGAAAGTTACTCTGCAGAAATCATCTCCTCTCCCCCTATTTTGTAAACCCTTATCTTTTTCCTTATTCAATTTTCTTTCTTCTTTCATTAAAAATTGCTGCGCATAATCATTCTTACAATCAATGTGTGATTGTTTCACTTGAGTGAATAGTGAAGAACAAAGGATTTTGATCGGTTGATTGAATCTTCTTCATCAAAATTGATTCAGAATTCTCAAAGTTTTGGGTTAATTTCAACATCATAAAATGCTACATTGATGATTTTTGTGCTTTTAGTAAAATTCTGGTTGATATAGTTGAGATGCTATGCTCATTAGAGATAATCTGCTTGTGTTGTCTCTTTCAAAAAGGTTAGATAGTTTCTTTTTTATGATTAGGCTTTGATTCTCTTTGTAATAAAAGAAATTTAATTGAGTCTGATAAATATCAAATCTGTAATTCATAAATTTTGTAGTAATAAAAAATAAAATAACATAACATTTATAATTTCATACCATTAAAAATGTAATTCTTAACAATGTTTGTAAATCTTTACCTATAGTCTTGTATTATCACATAAAACAATGAATGTATAAACTTTTTTATTATCATTTTATTCACACTGCTTTTTTTTCCTGATTTGAAAATTTTAAATATATAATTTTTTTTAATAAATTTGAATTAGGACAATTAATACATTTGTAAAAGTTCACAATAAACATGTTCAACTTTATAAATTATGTTTCGAGAAGCGTTGAAATATTGTGTCTAATTAGGGCTGAAAATGAGCCGAGTCGAGTCGAACTCGTCTTAGATCGGCTTGATTCATTAAGAATTGGTTTAGTTCAAATTTCGGTTCGAGTTTGACACAAATTTTTTTTTAAATTCAAACTCGACTCGTTATAAGTTCACGAGTAACTCGGTTCGACTCGTTAGATTCATCTCGTTAGGTTCAGCTCGTTTGCTTCACGAACTTAAAAGTCATTCTTTAAAGTCTATTTTTTTTTATATTTGACATTTTATATTAGACATTTTATATTAATATTATTTTAAAAAGAGAATATTGAAATAAAATAAAAGTTATTAGATTAGAATTTAACTTTGTCTCAAAAATCTACTAATTCAAAAAATAATTAATTTATATGATGCTAATTTTATTTGTATAATTATTTTTAGAAATATTTTGCTCACTTGAGAATATAAATTATCAATTAATATAAGGTTAAAGTTTATATTAAATCTTTAAACCCACTCTTAAATATAATATAATCCTTCACATATATAATCGAGTTGACTCATGAATCTAACGAGTCGAACTATGTATAGTTCAAGTTCAACTCATTTAGTTAATGAACTTAATTTTTCACTCATATTCAGCTCATTAAGTTCATGAACCAAGTTCAACGAATTAATTGTCGAACCGAGTTCCGAACTATTTTCGAGTTGGTTTGGTTCATTGTCAGCCCTATGCCCAATATAAAAAATGGTGGTTTAAATTTTTTAAATAAGTCTCGTCAACTCTTAATTATCTATCTATTAAAATAAATTATTATCAAATTTTTTTAATATATTATTTTCTTTTTAATAAATTATACAAGCAAAAAGTATATTTATAGTTAATAAATTCTAAAAAATTAAAATTATTATTTTTGTCACCTCACTCATTTTTTACTTTTAACTTTTAACTTTCTCACATTTTTCTTTTTTTCTAATTCAAATTTCAAAATTTTCCTACATTTTTTTCTTACACTTTCTCACTTTCATTTTAATTTTTCCTTTCACTATTTTTTTCTATTTTATTTTTTTAAGTATAAATAACAAAATTTTAACCCCATTTTAATTTAATGAAAACAATACAGAAAAATGTTGAATTTTTAAAATACAAAATTTATTTAAAATAAAAACATAATTATTTTATATAAAAAATATTCATAATTGATATGATTATTGTTTGTTTTATAATTAAGTAACTCATTTGAAATTGACACGTGTATCTAAATACATTTTATATTGCATCAAATTGAATAACACTCAATAACAATGCACACAACTAAGGTTGACAATGAACCGAACCAACTCGAAAATAGTTCGGAACTCGGTTCAACAACCAAATCGTTGAGTTGAGTTCATGAACCAAATGAGCTGAATATGAGTGAAAATTTAAGTTCGTTAACTAAATGAGTTGAACTTGAACTATACATAGTTCGACTCGTTAGGTTCATGAGTCAACTCGATTATATATGAGAAAAATTATATTGTCTTTAAAAATAGGTTTAAAGATTGACTCCAAATCTTAATCCTATATTATTCTTTCCGTACTAGTTATGACAGTAAAATTGACAATTGCATTTACAATCATCCTTGTTGGAGGCATTATGTCATTCACTAAAATAACATGTGTAATAAAGATTGTAAGAGGTGCAATCATTTTGTGATGAAAATGTATCAATTTCTAGTAATTTTTGTGTGTACTATTTCATTAAACTTGTAAGGTTCCTAAATATTTAGATGAAGTTATGAATTTTTGAGACAAATTTAAACTCCAATTAAGTAGTTTTTGAATTAGGCTTTCAAAAGTATCTTTTGAAAGTTGTGTAGTTTTTGAATTAGTAGATTTTTTATATAAAGTTAAATTCCAATCTGATAAATTTTATCTTATTTGAATCATTTCTTTTTTAAAAAATATTAATTCAAAATTTTAAATATATAAAAAAATAGACTTTAAAAAATGACTTTAAAGTCCGTGAAGCAAGTCAACTGAACCTAATGAGACGAACCTAACGAGTTGAACCAAATTGTTTGTGAACTTATAACGAGTCGAGTTTGAGCTTAAAAAAAGTTCGTGTCGAACTCGAACCAATATTTGAGCTGAACAAATTTTTAACGAGTCGAGCCGAGCTAAGGTGAGTTCGACTCGACTCGACTCGGCTCATTTTCAGCCATGCACACAACTAACTTTTTATTTCACAGGTCACTATCAGGACAATATTTATTTTATTTTTAATTAACCATTGTCTTTATTTGAAAGACAAATTTTTTATTTTCAAATGTGAATTTTTTTTGTCCATCTCACGGTTCTTTTTTTATTTTATATAATTATTTAATATAATTGAGTTTATATGATCATTGTTCATTTTACAATTAAATAACACATTATAAATTGATATGTGTCTAAAAATATTTTATATTATATTAAATTGAATATCACTCAATAATGATGCACACCACTAACTTTTCATTTCACATGCCACTATCAAGACAATATTTATTTTATTTTAACCAACAATTGCATTTCATTAAAAGATGAATTCTTTATTTTCAAATGTGAATTTTTTTCTTCATATTCTTTTCATTTCAAATTTATACATGTATCTAAATTTATACCATATTAAATAAATCTACCATACAAACACACGAGTATTATGCTAGTTGGAAAGTTTATAATATAAAATGTGAAGTATGTGTTATAAGTTATAAATAGAATTGAGTATCTGGTTTATAATACTAGCACAATTTTGGAGATTTTATCAGATCACCTGCCCAGTTTGATTTGGCAGCCCAAATTGATGGTGATTATATATCATAATATCCTTTGTTCTTTTTTACGTTTTTAAAAAATAGTGTATTTTTGGAATTTTGAAAAATGAGTGAGTTTTTAAATTTGAAGAATTTTTACGAGTTTTTACTGATTTTTTTTTACAGATTTATGTGTTTTTATCGGATTTTTAAGAGATTTCATGAGTTTTTAACAGATTTTTTAAAATTTATCAAATTGAACTATCAGATTTTTCAAAACTCTAGGAATTTTTATCTGATTTTTCAAAAATCTATGAGTTTTTATAGAATTTTTATTTGATTTTTCAAAAAAAATCTATCAATTTTTACCAGATTAAAAAGAACTATGAGTTTTACCAGATTTTTAAAAAATTCTAAGAATTTTTATCGAATTTTTCAAAATATTTATGAGTTTTTACCCATTTTTTCAAAAAATCTAATGAGTTTTTATCGATTTTTTCAAATATATTACTAGATATTTCAAAAAAATCTACAAGTTTTTATAAAAAATTTTCAACTATACTATCACATTTTTCAAAAATCTACGAGTTTAGATCGATCACACGTCTTGATTTTGATCCAATTGATTAAATCGATCGGTCTGATTTTGACTACCATAATTAATAGTTAATATTATTTTTATATTATATTCCTAATTTTTTAAAATTTAAAATTTAAAATTTTTTCTTATTAAAAAAACATATTTCATTCAATTATAATCACATTTTTCTAATATCTATAAAAGTGACCAAATAAAGTTTGTTCTCCTAGAACACCATGATGAAGAACTTGACAGAACAAAGAGCGGGTCCCCATATTACAGAGACTTACTAGCACGAAGTGATTCCGAAAATTGTTCCAGCTCTCGACGCAAGGGTCAAACAGGGGAATTTTCGTAGTGAGATGAGCCCTTGATCCCGAATATTATTCAAAGAAGTGTGTATCACGACAAAGAGATGGAAGGATAAGTGACATGAGGGCTTCCAAGATCGATAATTGGCCCAAAGTTGGAATGCCCTTATAAAAGCCCAGGTGTTGCGATGAAGTTGCGAGGAGGGAACCTTCAAAAACCTCAACATTTTCACTTCTAACTCGGAAAAAGGCAATCACAAATTTAATATGGTATACATGCATTCATAGAAAGGAATAGAGCACCTCCTGAAACTACTACATATCTTTTTACCTTATTCTACCGGGATGATCAACCAATTAGAGGGACGACCTACTTCTATATTAGCCTCTCTTACGGATATAGGGCTATCCAAAGCAGATGGGGTACCTAGTATCTCAGAATCCACCCAACTATACTTGCTCACATAACCCGGTTCCACAAGCTCAATATTCCTTAGAGCTATCTCGTCAGCCCGAAAGACATCCGACAACTTGAGCCAATCGACACCAGCAGGGTGGGTGTCACGCATGAGATAATCCTTAATCGTGACATCACTGAGATACCAATAAAAAATTGTATGGTAAGCCTTGATGAAAGCTTAAGCCTCTTCCCTATTCAAGGCAACAACTTTTGTATCTAGTGAATGCAGAGCAGAGAAAGTTGAATCCCCTATAGTGGTGGAGGCTGCAGATACAGAACTGACTGCGCATCAGAACAGAGAGCTTCGAAGGAAGAGTCATCAAGGGATGTTTCTTTATCAAGAGAACCACCACAAAACCCCTCTAACTCAAAACTATTGGAAGCAATTATAATGACTTGAGCATAAGTGACTACAACTGAATGCTGAGAATCTGAGATAGCATATGTTTTTGTTCTAACTAAAGGGGGAGGAACCACTATTTTTAAAATCACTAGGCATATTTACAAGGTGATCATTTGTACGAAACATGCCAAAAATAAAGATTGTATGTGAAGAGATAAACTCAAGGTAAGAAGAGTACCTGGAGAAAAAAGAATCTGGTGAAGAAGGTTGAAATTATACGCCGAATGGGAAAGCTACATTCTAAAGAAAAAGAACGCTTAAGCAAAAGCTCACGAGAAGGAAGGAAATCTCTCTCACAAAGGGAAAGATGACTCTATGGAATGACAAAAAATTCAAGAACCCTTATATAGACAGAGCAAGCAATGGGCCAGATCAAGGGGAAAACGGAAAGTCAAAAATCAACAGCTAGATTTCACCTTGGGAATACAAGTGAACTCAAGTGCACTCGAATTCCTCAAAGAAGAGCACCACACCCTAACCCGCGAGCCTAAAGCCACGTGCCTGAAAGATCAGCGAAATATCTCAATGATGGAAAAAACATTTAATACACTTGTTTCTCACTACTTTTATAACTGCTCTATGACCTTCTCACTTATCCTTATAGTCGAATTTGATAACAAGATAACGACTACAACATTGAAAGACTTCCTAACTGATAAAACTGTTCGTGTAAGCTCTAGAAGCTAATAATTTTGGTACTTGTATCAAATTATTTATTAATAGTAAAAGGCATTTATTTATTATGTTTGTTTTTCCAAAATAATAAAGTCCCTAGAATAGCTAGTCCGTTTAATGAAATTATTAAGTGTAACTTAATCATGAGATCTCATTAAACATAAGGACACTATTCTTAAAGTAATTATAGTCAAGCTTTACTGTGAAGTGGGATAACCTTAAAGCTTTAAGACTATTATGTAGATAGACTGATGATCACATCTCATGGATCATGGATAAGAAGTTATCAAGTCTTAACATAAGTATGAATATTAGGAGTAATATTTATACTGGATTAACCCGTTATGAGAGTACTACATAGAATGTTATGCAAAGTGTCATAAGTTACTCTCATGGTGATAGTGGTGTATACCACCTTTTGACCTGAAACCGCTATGGACCCTAGATGTAGAGTCAAGTACTTTATTACTGATCTAACATTGTCCGTAACTGAATGACCATAAAGATAGTTGATGGGTACTCCCCAAAGCATGCTGAGGGACATGAGTGACCTAGATGGAATTTGTCCATCCTGCATAACAGGATAAATGTCTAAGGGTCCAATATTGAACTGAATAAGGATGACACAATATATGCCTTGTGTTCAATATACACATAAGGGCAAAAGGATAATTGTACACACAAGTACTATTACAAAAGGTTTTCGTGACTTGGGTAGCTGTGATGTTTTGCTAGATACCGCTCATTGTTTATTATATTAAATATATGATTTAATATAATTGTCAACGTCATGAGAACCTACAGGGTCACACACATAAGGACAGATTGATGAGAGATATAATAAATAAGGAACACTGTAAGGTACGATGTACTTGAGAGAATTATGGAACACCGTAAGGTACAGTTTACTTAAGTGAAATATGGAACATCGTATAGTATAATAATAAGAATTAATATTAATATTAATATTATTATTATTATTATTATTATTATTATTATAGCTATTAAATGTAATAATAATAAAATATATTTATTATAATAATGGTTATTATATTATTATTATTATTATTATTATTATTATTATTATTATTATTATTAATATTATTATTATATGGTGCACTTAAGTTGGGCTTCTTAACTTGAAACCCACACAAGTGATTCTATAAATACAACCCTTGTGTAGAAGATTTCTGAACTTGATGAAATTCAGTTAGTGAAACCCTGACCGTATTTCTCTCTTTCTCTCTCTCTCACTCAAAGTCTTCATTTGTAGCAGCTAGCACTGAGATTGAAGGCTCTCTGTTCGTGTGGACTGAGTAAAGACGTTATTTATCATTCAACGCTCGTGATCATTCATCCGAATCTGCATCAAAATTGTTAATCACCACAAGAGGTAACCATTTCTATCACTGATCATGCTCATTCGTAAGGATCACTAAAGAGAAAATTTTAATTTTCGCTGCGTTTTGGATCCCGATTTCCCTTCAAAAAGACCCAGGATGCCTTAAGGGCAACTGTTCTGACTTCTGAGTCGGCCAAAAGCTCAATATGGGTGGGGGTTCATATGTTCAGCCCAACTATGTAAAGCCCAATAAAAGTTATCCTATGCACGTGTGAGATTCAAGGTACACTTTTCTGATCGCATAATTTCACTTCACTCATATTTGACTCTATAACATACTTATGCGTTGGAATGCTAACCTTGTAGGTTCATCCTGTGCCACCGTATAGAAGATTAACACCACTGCTTCAAGAATCGAATAATATGAATCAACATCAATTGTGGTTCTAGTACGAAACATGACATATTAGTGTCCACACGAATATTGTTTTGAATATAGGAAATTTTCCAAACTACATGTATGAAACATATACTATAGTATTCGACCTATCCAAAGTCTAGAGGAAAACATATGACAAAATATAAATGGGAGGAAGAGAGAGTATAATTAGAGACGAGGTTGAGAAAAATTGAATCACATAAAAAGGAAGGAGATGAAAATGAAAAAAAAAAAAAAAAAAAAAAAAAAAAAAAAAAAAATATATATATATATATATATATATATATATATATATATATATATATATATATATATATATATATATATATATATATATATATATATATAAAGGAAACAATGAAAAGAGGGAGAAAATTTTGATCAAATACTACATGGCTATGAGAGAATCCATACCCCTCCTCCCTTATAAATTAGGATGGAGATATATTCTCCTTCGTCAAGGCTTTCGATCTTATTTGGATTAAAATATCTCATTTTAGACCAATAAAATAACATTCAATGGTGTTTTTTCGTATTTGAAGATTTTTTCCAATTTGGAGAAATGATAAAGGTAGTATCTACAGAATACTCTGACGCAAGTCACTGAACGAATAAGGCCAAAGAGAATGTTTTTAGATTTTCAAGAATGTGTACTTTGATTTGGTGTATGTTGGCATTTATATCGAGATTTTTTTAGAGTTTTTAGAGAGTAACCTCCTTTATCACCGTACATGAGGATAGTTGTCGAGAATCTAGATATTATTCACATCTAATGGTGTCCCTTCAATAATCTACCTAAATCAAGTTCTTTTTTAGGGCAAGTCCACATTTGTTCACTCAACCTTATAACCTTATTTTGGAAAATAAGCATAAGAAAGATATTTTTCCACCTGACATCAATACAATTATTAATATCTTATCATATTCGACTTCATACATCTTCATACATTTAGATCGAACCTTGAAGTTAGGATAGGGAAAGAGTCTTTATGGTCGTTCATAATTATTAGCTCATTTATTCTAAAACTCAATACGCTGATGGACTGATATTCTTCCTACTCATGCGACCGAATCCTCTCCCGTGAGATTTTCACTAGAGCCGGTCCTACTCAAGCGACCAAATCCTCTCCCGTGAGATTTTTACTAGCGCCGATCCAGTGCTAATCTCATCCATTCAATTTTCAATTGCACGATTTGATTAATATATAGTATAAAATTTGAGTGGCTTAGATTTTCCTGAAATAAATTTACATGGGAGAAAATCTATTCCCCTACCTCAGCCCAGATAGGAACAACAGCTATGACGCTCACTTACTAGTTACCACATTATTCTACCATCAAATTAATTATAATCTGAACTAGCACACTACAAGCTTTAAATCTTCTTACTTCACTCACCTAAAATTTCTTTACATGCATCAAGTAAATGTGAAGTTTTTCCTCACATCAATGCTGCACTTTCTCCTTTAATATTGTGGTTCCATTTCCTCTTAAGAAATAACTGTACATTGTATAACTCATATAGTTATCATTTGCATTCTGGTCTAGTAGTGGCAAAATTTTCTCATCTTTTATTTTAAAGTGTTCCTGGTTCACTTGAGAGTTTTAAATAAACTACAAGCACATGATAATAATACAAACAAAGACAGTATTCATAGTTTATATTCCCACTGCCACCATTAAACACAAACTTCGAAGATTCTTGGAGGATAAAAACCACGCCTGTATGCCTATGCAGCTATACTACAGCTTCGAAACCGGTAAACCTGCAATTAGAAAGAGAGTGTACAATTCCAGTGTTAGAACTTTCAACAAGTTTTACTTGCAACAAAATATTTGACCGAGTAAAAGGGCGAAAGGTGTTCTTACTCAGGGCTTTTGCGTTAACAATGCTTGGGCATGCAGCTGGAGGTTGAGCGTTCTCGTTGAGGAATGGTTCCACCCTGTTGGCATCAAACCATACTGGATAGCCTTTGATCTTCCCCTGTATAATATTATAAGGAGACTCATCAGTTTTACAATTCAAGACACTGAGAATTTCGATTGATCATAGGAATGAACCCAAGATGGAGAGACATGGATTTACCAGAACATTAAGAGCTGCTAGTGTTGCCATTCCCTCACGGGTCCACTGTGAACACATACATGTACATGAAACACTGATCAGTTTTGGAAATGATTCAACCACAAAAGACTCTTAATACTCCTTCAGCATCGCAACTCATACCATCAAAAGACTGTTATAATACTGAAAATATTTAGCATAATAAGCGGGTTAGAATTAGTTACCTTGGAAGCAGATGCAATGTGTGGTACTACAATAGCGTTCTTCAACTCTGCAAGCCCGGGTTTCATGTAGGGCTCTTCCTAAAAAAAAAGTTCAGACGGCGACTTGTAAAAGTGGTTGTAAAGACAAATCTATTTATCCAAAATCAGACTAGGTCAAATTACCTCGAACACATCAAGGCCTACACGAAACATTGGGTTCTGTCTCAAGTGCTCCACAAGTGCAGCTTCATCAATAACGGGTCCTCTACTGCAGTTTATAAGAATTGCTTCCTGTAATAGAAATGTATCATAAGTAAAAGAAGACTAATCTACAAGATAATTTATAAGAGAAAAAAAAGTTTCATGAACTCTTTTACCTTCTTCATCTTGGCAAGTCTTTCCTTGTTGACAAGATGATAAGTGGTTTTATCCAAGATAGGATGAAGACTAATCTACAAAATCACTCATGATAAACAAAATTATTCGAAATAATCAAATGTGATATGTTTATAGCTACAAAGTTTAACTCTCAGCATCAGAATTCTTACTATATCAGCCTCCTGGAGAACCTCATCCATGGACGTCGCCCTTTTCCAAGTCACCGGTGTTTCACCATTTGCCTTTAAGAAATCAGCATAAGCTGCAATAAGGAAAAATAATCATCAGTCAATTTGCTTTGAAGTCAACAAATATCTATTTCAACAAATCATAGGGACATGCCTGTGACAAATTTTTCGAGTCTCGTAGCTTGGTAGAGATCAAAGTATATCAGGTTCATCTTGAACCCTTCAACCTAATACAGCTCAAAACAATTGCATCATAATCAACTTAAAGTCATCAACATCTGCAAACTAAATAATGCACTTTCTTGCAATATTCCGAGTTACAGTTTGTTAGAAAATTACCATCATTCTTGCATAGGCTGATCCAATACGGCCAGCTCCGATGACACCAACAGTCTGCCCTTTGAGTAGGTTTCCAACAAATCTACCAGATAAACAAAACCAAACTAGCTATTCAAACCTTCAGAAGAGTATGTCTGTCATTCATAGTTCAATATACGAAGACTAACAAAGAAGAACTTGCGCAATATTTTTAACAAAACTCGTGGATGAAACAAGAAAGGATGGTTTTCATACAGATGAGGTAGCCATCCATCATATAGTCCTGCCCTCATGAACTCATCCGCCTCAACTATCCTTCTAGCAGCTGCCAAAGACAGTGATGCTGCCAGCTCTGCTGTAGTCTCTGTGAGTACTCCCTACCAAAAACATAATCAAGACTATCACTATTTCTTGTATAAACACACGCGCACGCACCATAACAGGCTCCATAATCCAGCATCATACATGTTAACTCTGCAATTTAAGAAAAGAGATAGCTTACAGGAGTATTTCCAACAGCAACACCGTACTTGTTTGCAGCATTGACATCCACATTGTTATAACCAACAGCCATATTACTGAAAGCTTTGCCTCCAGCTCTGCTCAAAGCAGAGAACAACTCTTCTCCCCAGTCTTCAGTCAGCTGCAATAGCAAATAAACTCTATCTCAATTTATTTTAAAAACCAATTCAAAATTTAAACTTATCTTAAACTAATATGATTGGATACCAATACTACGCATGCAAAATCAATTCAAAATTCAAATTTATCTTAAACTAATTTAATTTCAAAAAATGATTTGGCTAATACATAATCAAGTTTCAGGTTACAATGTAAAATACAATATTGGACAAAACTATTAAAACCTAAGAAAAAGAACTATATAAAAATGAATTTTATACCCTAAAATCATAAAATTAACTCCAGAACCAATACAAATCCACACTAATCATACACAAACAATCACTTCAAAATGATTAAAAACAAAAACATGAAAATTTCGACGAATTAGTAATTCAATGATCAACATAAGCATAAACCAAAATCATGCAATTCAGTTCAACCATGCTACAACAATTACCTGTCCAATAACTCCGTCACACTTATCACCAATCAAAGCAATGATATCTTCAACAGACAGAATAGTTTTCTTCTCAGTACATATCTGAATCAACAAACACAAACAAATTAGAAAAGCTCTTATTTCAACAAACACCAAAGCTAAAAAAAAGGAGAATTAATAAATAAAACACCGATACTCATGCATGATTATAATTAAAAAAAATTAATTAAACGTAATCACAAGTTTCAGTGTCGGTGTCAGACACAGACACATGTAACATTAGAGATGAATTACTTACTTCAAGACGAACATCTTGTTGAATGAGAAGATTGATCCAACGAGTTCCAGGCATCGATTTGGTGCTAACAACTCTGTATTTTCCGTTTGGATTCCAAACTTCGATTGAAACTGGTTTCGCCATTGAACTAGTTGAAGGAGTGAAGAAGGTGATGATGAATTTTGAGTAGCTATTTGGTTTTGTGGTTATTGTTGTAATACCAATATATAAGAGATTGGTGATTCAGTGTGACACAGTGTATGATAGTAATATGTTCCAGCGGTTACCGAGATTCTAAGTCTCATTTTCGAATTCGGCTAAAAACAAATAATTTCTCGGATGAATTGAATACATCCAGAGCATACGACTGAGTTTAAACGGTCCCCAGAAATAGACGGTGTACGAAGATTTAAAAAAAATATAAAAATTTCTTGAACGAATGAAATTGATGCGTTGAGGTTGCAGTGTAGGGGTGAATCGAATGAAGTATGGGATTTGGGCCCTTTGCATGTAACATGAGGCTGTTAGGAAAGGAAAGAAGATGAGTTGATGTAACGTTTGGGACTCTCGTTGGGATAATATATTATCCATTTCATTCTATTTCTTCAAATTCAATAGTTAAAGTTTATAATTTTATAAATAATTTTATTGTAAAATACAAAGAATGAAGACTAAAATTTAGAGAATAGAAAATAGAACTTATATTATATTATTCTCAAGTCTAAATTAACATAGTAATTAGGTCCTATTCATAAAATACAAATAGTATATAAGAAATTAATATACACAATTCATATATATATTTATTTAGTATAAGAGGTTTTATTAGGGGACAAAAGAACAATGACATTCAACATCTATTATTTCATAGCATATTAAAATCTTATTAGAAATAATCTAATGAGAAAAATCCTTGTGAATAAAAAAGAGTGCAAAATTCTTTGTGAGGAAATTGTCTCATTAAAAAGTTTATTACCAAAATTCAATGTGACAAAACTATGATGAAGGGAAAAAGAGTACTGATCGTGAAGGCTGGATCAGATTTTGTAGAAGTGGCTCACCAAGTACGTCTGAGATGCTGGTCGTATAGAGAGGAGGAGAGGGGTGTACCTGCAAGGCACTCCGACCCTCAAGTAAGAAAAGGTCAGAGAGTGTAATACTCCGTAAATTTTTAAACGCTCTGGTGAATATTATTATGATCAACTGGGTTCCGGAGTACTCTGAGTAATTATTTGATAAAATAATTAGAGTAAACTGATGAACCCAGAGTTGATTAAATTAATAGTATTTAACGTTGAGTTTTTATTATTTGGTGCATTTGAGCTAATTTGGACATTTAGTAGTATTACTAATAAATGGTAATTTTCTATACTATCTATTTTCTTTCCACTTCATTTGGAAAACAAACAAAGTTAGAAAAGAAAGAAAGAGAAAGGAAAAGAGAAGGAAAGGAAAAAGGAGAGAAAATTCCACAAAGAGCTCAAGATCATCATCAAGCATCCATTCTTCATCTCTTCATCTCAATTTCATCATCCTCATCTTGTTGTCCAGATGAGTTTTAGTTAGACTCTTTAGAGTAGAGTTTATTTTGAGTTTAGAGTTAGGTTGGAATTGTGAAATTGAGTATTTTTGCATAAAATCATGAATCTAACTGTTGAAATTCAATGTTTGATTGTATGTTATACTGCTTGTTATGTTATAACATGTTTTGATGCTTTGTGATTGATCAAAAATGGGATTTTGGGGTGATTTTGGATCAACCCGTAGCAGGAAAATTCTGCTGGTTTTTCTGCATTTTTCTCTGCCCATACGCGTATGGCATGGGGCAATACGCGTATGGGGCATGTCAATACGCGTACGGCAAGGGCGTTACGCGTATGGCAATTTTAAAAGGAATTTCAAGGGAAAAAATGTCTCTGCCCATACGCGTATGGTCTTGGGCAATACGCGTATGGCTGGGCGAGAACTTTGGGCAATACGCGTATGGGATGTGCCAATACGCGTATGGTCAGGAGAATTGCAGAAATTCTGCTGTTGTGATTATTTTTCCGATCGTTTGTTTCCAATGCCGTAACTTTTTGTACGTAACTCGGATTTGAACATTTTTGGTATCGTTGGAAAGATAATAAAATGTACTTTCTTATTATAATAGTTTTGAGATTGTTGGCCGATTTAATTAAGTTGGGATTTTTGGAATAGCGTCGTTTTGTCGACTTTTATCTGTTAAATGTGTGTAATAGTTGTTGACAATGTATGCATGTTAAAATATGGAATAGGCAGAGTGAGGATTATTACTATAACTGTGTCGGGAGTGTGATTTTCCCATATGTGGCAACGCTCGTGCATGAAAGGCCGAGGCGTGTGCATTTCAATCATAACCACTGTTTCTTGCGGTGTAGTTTCATGAGACTCGAGCACCTCCTCTGAAACATTATGCACAACTACTTGGCAGGTTTGATTCCCGTAGTGAGTACGATTGGAGCCTACGGGTAAAGAGACTTGTGACGGTGTACGGGCCGTGACAAGTGACGGATCACGGTGTACGGATCGATGATCCTGAATCCAATTCGTATGCCAAGTAGCTACAAGGATCCATGACTCGGGTCGTCTTCTAGACGTAGAAGCGGACGGGAATAGGGGATACCTTGGTATTGGTTATTGATTGTGAATCCTTGAGTTTACAGGCTCAGGAGGTACTTCGGTACTAGTGTGAGTTTACAGGCTCACCGTGATGGTTACTTGTGTGTGTACTCATGGTCACTCCCTTTTCCCTTTGACATGAGTTAGGCTTATTTAGAACCTTGTAAAGCCGAGAGGACTTTAAGATAGCGAACTCACTGAGATTTGATGTATCTCACCCCACTGTTGTTGTTTACATCACAGGTTCTGCAGGTTCCGCGAAGGGTAAGGACAAGGTTATTTGACTTTCCTTACGGATCGTAGCTTTTGTGATGGCATGGCTTCCGCTATGGCATTTATGTTTTGAGATCATTGTATTGATCTAGTTCTTAGTTTTTATCATCTTGGAACATCTTGTATATGTAATGCCTTAGACTTTTAGTGTTTTGTATTAGAGGCATTTATGTGTATAATGTGTTAACTAGGAACTTATTACATTTCAGTACCAAAAGTGAAACTCATGTATAATATGTGATTTGATGCATGTATTTATATGTGGTCGTTACAGTTGGTATCAAAGCAGGTCGTATCCTCGACCTAGCCATGAAATAGAATAAGTAATTCTTTCCGTTTTAGATACGTGGTGTCGCCTTTGGTCTTACGTGTTATATTTATGGTATTGAGCCTGATCAACTTAATCCTATTTGTATGACATTCAGGAACATGGTCGACGGACGTAGAAACAACCGTGGAAGACCAAGGACTCCGAGGACTACTCCGGCTGGGACGGTTCCACAGGGTGCTGAAGGGAACGCCCCTTTGTATCAATTCATGTAACAGATGTAGCAGCAGCAAAATCAGTTCATGCAAGGAACGATACAACAAATGGCTGATGGTATGCATCCTCCAGTGGTGGTTCCTGAAGTTACAGGGGGAACCTATAGAGAATTCATTCATATGAATCCTACGGAGTTTCAGGGAGGGTTAGATCTGGTGAAGGCGCATGAATGAATATCAGGTATGGAACGGATTTTCTTGATAGTGCATTGTAGTGAGGAAAATAAAGTGGTCTTTTCTTCTCACTTGCTAAAGGGTTCTGCCATGAGGTGGTGGGAGAGCGCTTCAGCCTTAATGACAATCCAAGAGGTACCAAAAGTGTGGGAACAGTTTAAGGTAACTTTTATGGAGAAATATTTTTCGAGTTCTTTAAGGTCTCAGAAGGAGTTTGAGTTCCAACAGTTGAGACAGGGCAATTTATCAGTGGCTTCCTATGCAGAAAAATTTGAGATCATGGCTGACTATTCTAGGCAGGCCATGTATGCTCCTGATGAGAGGTGGAAGATTGATCAGTTTTTGTTTGGTTTGAGGGCTGAAATTTCACATAGCGTGTCTCAACGGGAATTTGCTACTTATGCGGAAATGTTAAGACAATGTTATGTGGCGGAGAATAGTTTGAAAAAGGTACAAATGGAGGTGGATTTGAACAGGGCAACTCAAAGTGACCGTGGAAGGTCGAATCAACAGTTTAGGCAAAGGCAACAATCTTCCAAAGGGAAATAAGTACAGGGTTCTAGAACTAGTGTGCCTCCGGTATGTCGTACTTGTGGAAGGAATCATTATGGTAGGTGCAATTCGGAGGTAATACGGTGTTATCAGTGTAACAAGATGGGTCATGTATCGAGAGATTGTCCTCAGGGTAGGAATCCGACACAAGGGAAGACTACTGGCCGAGTGTATACCTTGGATGCAAGGAAAGCAAAGGGTGACAACTCCTTGATTGCGGGTACGTGTTTCGTAAATGGACATCCTTGTTTTGTTTTATTTGATTGTGGGGCAACGCATTCTTTTGTGTCCACGCGTTGTGTGAAGCGACTTGGGTTGCAAACTATTCCTTTGTTTCCTCCTATGGTGGTTATTACTGCCATGGATGAATTGGTTGAAACACCGCTGATGTGTGAAAATTGTGTGTTGTCGGTGAACGAAAGAGTCTTCCAGATTGATCTTATTTGTTTGCCGCTTAAGAAAGTGGAAGTTGTTCTGGGAATGGATTGACTTTCGGCTAATTCGATTTTTATCGGTTGTGAGGAGAAGTTAATCATTATTCCATCTGCTGAGGCTACTCCGAAAGATGTGTTATCAACGATTTTAGAAGGTACGGTGGGAATGGTAAATTTCTTGTTTGAGAAGGAGAAATCTGTTTTATTGGTTCTTACTAAGGAAGGGAGTAGTGAACAGCAAGTTTTGAGTATTCCAATAGTGTGTGAGTTTCCTGAAGTTTTTCCTGAGGATGTTACTTCTCTTCCTCCGGAGAGAGAAGTTGAGTTCTCTATTGACCTGGTACCGGGAACGGCTCCTATATCCGTTTCTCCTTATTGGATGGCACCGCTTGAATTAAGAGAATTAAAGGACCAATTGGAGGACTTGATGTCTAAGCATTTTGTTAGACCTAGTGTTTCACCTTGGGGAGCTCCAGTGTTATTGGTAAAGAAGAAAGATGGGGGAATGCGTTTGTGCATTGATTATCGTAAGTTGAATAAAGTCACCATTAAGAACAAGTACCCCTTACCCAGGATAGACGACTTGTTAGATCAATTGAAGGGAGCCTGTGTGTTCTCGAAGATTGATTTACGGTCGGGTTATCATCAGATCTGAGTGAAGAGTTCCGATGTACCAAAAACTGCATTTAGAACACGTTACGGTCATTATGAATTCTTAGTGATGCCTTTCGGTGTGACTAATGCTCCAGCTGTTTTTATGGACTACATGAACCGTATATTTCAGGCTTACTTGGACCAATTTGTGGTAATCTTTATTGACGACATTCTTATTTATTCTCGTACTCCACAAGAGCACGGAGAACATCTGAGAATTGTCTTATCAGTATTGCAAGAGAAATAACTTTTTGCTAAGTTGAGCAAGTGTGAATTTCGGACGTCAGAAGTTAATTTTCTTGGGCATGTTATATCTCAGGGTGGTGTGGCAGTAGATCCATCGAAGGTAGAAGCAGTGATTAATTGGGAGAGGCCGAGAAATGTTTCAGAGGTTAGAAGTTTCTTGGGATTGGCAGGTTACTATAGAAGGTTCATTAAGGGTTTTTCCCAATTGGCCTTACCAATGACGAAACTTACTCGGAAGGATTTTGCTTTTGAGTGAGATTCGGGTTGTGAACAAAGTTTTATGAAATTGAAGGAAAGTTTGACGAGTGCTCCGGTATTAATTATTCCTGATCCTAACAACTCTTACGAAGTATTCTGTGATGCTTCTAAGAGGGGATTAGGAGGTGTTCTGATGCAAGGCGGTCAAGTAGTAGCTTATGCTTCTCGACAGTTAAAAGTCCATGAGAAGAATTATCCAACTCATGATTTGGAACTAGCTGCAGTGGTGTTTGCACTAAAGGTGTGGCGTCATTATTTATATGGTGTACGCTTTGAGATGTTCAGTGACCACAAGAGTTTGAAGTATTTGTTTGACCAAAAGGAGTTGAATATGCGACAAAGAAGGTGGATGAAGTACTTAAAGGATTATGACTTAGAATTGAAGTATCATCCAGGAAAAGCGAATAAAGTAGCAGATGCTTTAAGTCGGAAAATGGTTCATAGTGCAGAATTGATGATTTTGGAGTATTCGTTGTTGGAAAAGTTTAGAGATCTTAATCTCCAGTTTGTGTGGACTCCGAATGGTGTAATTATGGGAAATTTGGAGGTCAATTCTACTTTAAGAGTTGAGATTCAACAAGAACAAATGTTAGAGGAGGAGTTACAAGAATTGTTACTTCAACCGGGTTTTACACGAGCAACTGATGGGATTGTTCTGTTTAATCAACGGATTTGTGTTCCGAAGGATGAGGCATTGAAAAGGAAGATTTTAGATGAAGCTCATAAAGGTACTTTTACGATACATCCTGGTTCTTCGAAGATGTATCAGGATTTAAAGAAGGATTATTGGTGGTCTGGGATGAAAAAGGATATAGCGGAATATGTGTCAGAATGTGCGGTGTGCCAACAGGTGAAAATTGAACACCAAAGACCGGGCGGTCTGTTGCAACCTTTGGATATTCCAGTTTGGAAGTGGGATAGTATTTCTATGGACTTTGCAGTGGGTTTACCCCGTACACAAGGTGGGTATGATTCTATTTGGGTAATTGTAGATCGACTAACGAAATCTGCACATTTCGTAGCCGTGAAGACTACTTATAAGGCAAGTCATCTTGCAAGGTTGTTTATTGCTGAGATTGTGAGATTGCATGGTATTCCTTCCAATATTGTGTCCGATAGAGATCCGAAGTTTACTTCGAGGTTTTGGGAGGTGTTCCAACATGCTATGGGTATGAATTTGCGGTTGAGCACGTCGAATCATCCTCAGACGGATGGTCAGACTGAGCGAACAATACAAACGATGGAGGATATGTTAAGAGCTTGTGTACTAGAGAGTAGAGGAAATTGGAAAGAAATTTTACCGTTAATTGAGTTTTCCTATAACAATAGTTACCATGCGAGCATCGGTATGGCTCCTTATGAAGCATTGTATGGGAGGAAGTGTAGAACACCTTTGTGTTGGACTGAAATTGGCGAAGATAGGATTTTGGGACCCGAGATTATTCAAGAGACTACGGAAAAGATTCGAATGATCCGTGAGAAAGTTAAACAAGCACAAGATCGTCAAAAGAGTTACGCGGATAATCGCAGGAGACCTTTGGAATTTGAGGAAGGTGATCATGTATTTCTGAAAGTTACTCCGAGATTGAGATTGAAAGGACTGTTTAAGTCACGTAAATTAAGTCCGAGATACGTGGGACCGTATCAGATTTTAGAAAGGATTGGTGAAGTCGCTTACAGATTAGCCTTACCACCCTCTCTATCTGAAATGCATGATGTTTTTCACGTATCTCAGCTCCGTAAGTTTATTCCTGATCCTCTTCAGCCAATTCTACCAGAATCCGTGGGAATAGAAGCGGATTTGACTTTTGAACCACAACCGAATTATATTGTGGGAAGAGAAACCAAAGTGTTAAGGAACAAAGATATTCCACTCGTTAAGGTGCAATGGGATATGACACATCCGGGTGATGCTACTTGGGAACTAGAATCAGAAATGCGAGATTCTTATCCACATCTGTTCAGGTAATCTTCTAAATTCGAGGACGAATTTCTATTTAAGGGGGGGAGGATGTAATACCCCGTAAATTTTTAAACACTCTGGTGAATATTATTATGATCAACTGGGTTCCGGAGTACTCTGAGTAATTATTTGATAAAATAATTAGTGTAAACTGATGAACCCAGAGTTGGTTAAATTAATAGTATTTAACGTTGAGTTTTTATTATTTGGTGCATTTGAGCTAATTTGGACATTTAGTAGTATTACTAATAAATGGTAATTTTCTATACTATCTATTTTCTTTCCACTTCATTTGGAAAACAAACAAAGTTAGAAAAGAAAGAAAGAGAAAGGAAAAGAGAAGGAAAGGAAAAAGGAGAGAAAATTCCACAAAGAGCTCAAGATCATCATCAAGCATCCATTCTTCATCTCTTAATCTCAATTTCATCATCCTCATCTTGTTGTCTAGGTGGGTTTTAGTTAGACTCTTTAGAGTAGAGTTTATTTTGAGTTTAGAGTTAGGTTGGAATTGTGAAATTGAGTATTTTTGCATAAAATCATGAATCTAACTGTTGAAATTCAATGTTTGATTGTATGTTATACTGCTTGTTATGTTATAACATGTTTTGATGCTTTGTGATTGATCAAAAATGGGATTTTGGGGTGATTTTGGATCAACCCGTAGCAGGAAAATTCTGCTGGTTTTTCTGCATTTTTCTCTGTCCATACGCGTATGGCATGGGGCAATACGCGTATGGGGCATGTCAATACGCGTACGGCAAGGGCGTTACGCGTATGGCAATTTTAAAAGGAATTTCAAGGGAAATAATGTCTCTGCCCATACGCGTATGGTCTTGGGCAATACGCGTATGGCTGGGCGAGAATTTTGGGCAATACGCGTATGGGATGTGCCAATACGCGTATGGCCAGGAGAATTGCAGAAATTCTGCTGTTGTGATTATTTTTCCGATCGTTTGTTTCCAATGCCGTAACTTTTTGTACGTAACTCGGATTTGAACATTTTTGGTATCGTTGGAAAGATAATAAAATGTACTTTCTTATTATAATAGTTTTGAGATTGTTAGCCGATTTAATTAAGTCGGGATTTCTGGAATAGCGTCGTTTTGTTGACTTTTATCTATTAAATGTGTGTAATAGTTGTTGACAATGTATGCATGTTAAAATATGGAATAGGCAGAGTGAGGATTATTACTATAACTGTGTCGGGAGTGTGATTTTCCCATATGTGGCAACACTCGTGCATGAAAGGCCGAGGCGTGTGCATTTTAATCATAACCACTGTTTCTTGCGGTGTAGTTTCATGAGACTCGAGCACCTCCTCTGAAACATTATGCACAACTACTTGGCAGGTTTGATTCCCGTAGTGAGTACGATTGGAGCCTACGGGTAAAGAGACTTGTGACGGTGTACGGGCCGTGAGAAGTGACGGATCACGGTGATCCCGAATCCAATTCGTATGCCAAGTAGCTACAAGGATCCATGACTCGGGTCGTCTTCTAGACGTAGAAGCGGACGGGAATAGGGGATACCTTGGTATTGGTTATTGATTGTGAATCCTTGAGTTTACAGGCTCAGGAGGTACTTCAGTACTAGTGTAAGTTTACAGGCTCACCGTGATGGTTACTTGTGTGTGTGTACTCATGGTCACTCCCCTTTCCCTTTGACATGAGTTAGGCTTATTTAGAACCTTGTAAAGCCGAGAGGACTTTAAGATAGCGAACTCACTGAGATTTGATGTATCTCACCCCACTGTTGTTGTTTACATCACAGGTTCTGCAGGTTCCGCGAAGGGTAAGGACAAGGTTATTTGACTTTCCTTACGGATCGTAGCTTTTGTGATGGCATGGCTTCCGCTATGGCATTTATGTTTTGAGATCATTGTATTGATCTAGTTCTTAGTTTTTATCATCTTGGAACATCTTGTATATGTAATGCCTTAGACTTTTAGTGTTTTGTATTAGAGGCATTTATGTGTATAATGTGTTAACTAGGAACTTATTACATTTCAGTACCAAAAGTGAAACTCATGTATAATATGTAATTTGATGCATGTATTTATATGTGGTCGTTACAGAGAGAAAGGGGCAAGTACAAAGTATGAGTTCTTAGGATGATTATTGGATACCTGACCCTCTCAACCGAGAGGGTTTATATAGGGCCCCCAGCGCGTGGCCAACGGTCCTATTTTCGGGGCGAAATAACCGTTTTTCCGAAGAATATGTAACTACCCAAACTAACCGTTATGTCGGGGGTGCTTGAAACTAGCCGTTATGTCGGGCATAAGCGTAGTTTCGGGCATATGCCCTCAACTGTTCAGGGAGTGGATAAGCCGTGCGAAACGGGCAGAATATTCGGGGAGGATCAATGCAGTCTCTGCCCGGTTGGAGGGACAGAAAGGTAACTTTTGCCCCTTTGTGAATTGGACTTAGGCAATTGGGGCATTCTGGAGCAGAAGTGGATTGGGCCATGTCTAGCCATTGGTCCAGTCCAGAACAGGAGCCTCCCAAGTCGTTGCTCCCGAGCATGGGAGTGATGACTTAAGGACAGCTCGTTGCTCTGGGGAGCTAGCGTGAAGTCATCATTTGGTGACGAGGAAGGCCACATCATGGCGCCCGTGACTGGTGGTGTTCGTGACCCTTGGTGTCCGTGGCATCCATGACCGTGACTGTGTTGCCCGACGTCCAGGGAGACTAACGGTTAGTCAGAATTAGAAACGTTAGGGTGCCACGTGTGCCTAGAGCTCCGTGTAGCAGTTACTAGGCAATTATGACTAGTTGATAGCCATCATGACCTACGAGCGCATGCCACTGCACGTGCCTCTGCGTATAAAAGTGGAAAGTCCGTCTCATTTTGGACTTTTTACTCTCGCTTTCCTTCGTCTTCTTCAAAGAGTTTTCCCGTCACCGTCGTCTGCTACTCCGACCACCGCACCAAGCTTCGAGCAACCGCTTTTTGTCTTCCTAAATCAAGTAAGTTTCCGATTCTATGCTTGTTTTAACTCTTTTTGGGTGGTCAATGGTAGATTGCATGCGGTTAAGGCTAGGTTTAGAGGATGAAGTAGATTAGTTTCCGGTGATTGTTGGTGGTGGACGGTGGTCGTGCCATTTTTCACTTCTGGTACGTCGCCGAATGTTTTTAGTGAGGAGGGCGGTTCACGGTGTTGTTGCGACGGCGATGCATGTCTAACCGTCGTGGTTTTTCGTTTCCTAGTTTGGTGATGAATCATCCGGTGGAATATTCCCAGATTCCGGTGAAGCTTTGTGGTTTCCGATGAAGCTTCAAATGGAACCTGGGTAGGATACCGGGGAAGCTACTCGCCTGGGGATAATTTATCTCGAGCGTCTCCTCGCGTGGAGGTTCTAATGTTTCTTTGATGTTAGGGCTTAGGCCGGGGACGTTGTCCTCAGCCCTTTGCGCGCCCTTTCACTTGACTAGTGGTGGAAGAGTGGATTTGATTTATTGTCGAATTCACTTTTTTCTCTGCTTTTCAGGTGATATGGCGACGGGGCCAGATGGAGAGATTACCTTGGATTCGTCCGAGGAAGAAACAGGTTCCTCGAACAGTAGTAGTTCGAAGGCTTCGAGTACTCCCAGTGAGGTCGGGGAGGAAGAGGAGTTGGATGATATGGATGAGGATGTCGTCGAGGGTTCCATGGAGGAATGAGAGGTGGCCAAACCTGCTGAACACGTGTCTACTTTTGCAAAGTACTTAGGGGACGTCTTTATGGAGGTCGGGCCAGAGGGGGAGTGGAAGGTGCACTTTCCCTCTGAGGATGACAGGGTCTGCACGAATTACGGGGACCGCTTTTCCATGTATGAGTATGCCTTCAAGGAGCTAGGTCTGAGGTTGCCGTTCACCGATTTTCAGCAGTCGGTGTTCGTGCACTTGAAGCTGGCCCCCACGCAACTGCACCCTAACTCGTTGGCCTTCATCCGGGCGTTTGAGTTGGTGTGCGAGTATCTCACCATAGGGGCTACTCTTCCTCTATTTTTCACCGTCTTCCATCTTCAAAGGCAGCTGTCAGGGAGGCAGTATGGTTGGGTCTCTTTGAAGCAGCCTCACAAATTGTTTAAACCTTTTTCGGAGTCGATACGGACGTTTAAGGAGCGGTACTATGTTATCGAGCCCGTGTCTGAAGCTGCCCAGGATGGTACATATATCTGAGAGATCGAGGTTGATGAGGATGGAAATGATCTGCGCGACGAGACGGGGAAATTTATTGGGCAGAGAATCTACAAGTTCCCTATCCATTGGGCACCTGACCATTTCGTCAAGAAGCCCGGTGACTACGTTCTCCAATCGCACGAGTTACACGGGCAGGATGCCGTGGCGTACGAGGCGTTGGTGAAGTACGTTAACTCCTTCCGGCTCGCGGAATGCTGGACGAACAAGGGCAACCCGATCTTCGAGGAGGACGGTAGTCAGAGGGTTGAATACCGGTTTATTAACACCAAGGCACTCCTGGAGTGCAAAACTCCTGTGGAAGTCGAGAAGTTGCTTGGTAGTCTTAGTTATTTAGATTTGTTCGCATTATTTATTTTCCTCGTATCTAACGTGCTCGACTTTTGTTTGTGCAGGTGAGATGCCTCAGGCCCATGAGAGGGTTGTGAAGAATGCTCTTGCGAGGAACAAGGCCGAAGCGGTTCCTCTGAAGTCTCAATTCGCTGGTGCGCATGCTCCTACTCCGGTTCAGTCTGCTGCGGGGACCTCTTCTCCCACTCTCGCTCCCCGGGGATCTCCCCTGCCTTTGACCGGACGATCCAAGCGGCCAAGGGTTACTGACACTGTGGATCTCAGCCGGGCCCCGGAGAAAGGGAAGTTTGAGCTTCCTCCTTGCATTCTTGAAAGGAGATTCTTTGAGGGGAACTCCTTGGTCGTGCCTCGGGCGGAATCCCTTCGTTTGGAAAGTATGGACCGCCCGAGCAAGTGGGCGTTGGTGGCTCAAGATGCTTCAGCTTTGGTCAGGATGTTGGAGATGGCAACCGTTTATGCTGAAGGGGACTCTGCAACCGAGTCTGAACTTAATGCTGCCGGGACTACCATGGCGTCCCTCAAAGAAAAGGTCAAGAGTGCAGACGATGCTCGGAAGAAGGTTGAAGAGGAGGCGGCTAGGTTGAAAAAGGAGAATTCTGCGCTGGCTGCGGAGAAGAAAGCGGATGAGGAGATGATCCAGCAGCTGAGGACGGTCAATGCTCCGGGCGAAGATGAACCTGAAGATGTGAAGGAATTAAAGACAAGGTCCGAGCTGGTCGCCCGTATGCTGATGGCCTAGGACGTTAGAATTTCCGTCGCTGATGAATTTTTCAAAAACGCCGTGTCTCAACTGCGGGTGGTGAACCCCGAGCTTGACTTCTCTGTCGAGGATACCCATTATCTGGCGCATGTTGAGGATGTCCGGATCGTTATACCTGCTTTCCTCCTTGAAGAGAATGCCGAGGACCAGCCCGTGGAGAACCAGGATCCTCAGCCCGATCCCGCCGCCCAGATGGACGAGTGAGGGGTTTTTTTTGATGTTGTTGTAATTTGTCCGGCCTGCGTGCCGCGTAATTGTTGTAACTTATTTTGGGGGCATGTCCCCCATTTCATGTAATCTAGCACAATCATGGTCCTAGTGGCCACTTATTATTTTTAAGTTATATGCCCGGTCTTGGTGGCCGGTTCTGTTATTTGCGTGGTTTTACTTGCTTTTATTTTCTGCTAAGTGTTGTACTCATGCTTGTTGTGAATGTAATTCTGCCCGTGATAGGGAGTATTTGACTTATGTGAAATTTTAGGGGATTGCTCGTTGTAGATATGTTCGGCAGTGAGGGGTACTGTTCAAACGGTCGGGGAATATCCTGGCGGGGGTGCGGAGCTCAGGTCCCGTTTGAGGCCTGAGTTCGCGACGTAAACGTCCCATCACGAGCTGGGGTTCTGCCAGTCATGGTACTTTGACGACGACGATGCTCGATCGAGGACCGCTGTCGAGCAGTTACTCGGCTCGTTACTGAGCGGGGTTCTGCTTTATTGGTATGCGACGCTTGTACCTAGGCGTGCATAGTTGTCGGTAGCTGACGTTCGTCGTCGTGATGGGTCGAACCGAAAATTAGGGCCTTAGCTATAGTATTGTTTTAGTTTTTCGGCGTTCCATGGTCGAGCAAGTTCTTCCCCGTTGAGATGTTCTAGGTAGTAGGCCTTATTCTCCGTTTTTACTCGGACACGATAGGGTCCTTCCCAGTTGGCGGCTAGTTTGCCTACGCGAGAGTTTTTGTGGTTTCTCCTTAGAACAAGACTTCCCACGTCGAACTCTCGTCGTATCACCTTGGCGTTGTGCCTGATGGTAATTTTTTGTTTTAGTGAGGCTTCGCGGAGGGCTGCCCCAGTTCGAATTTCTTCGACGAGGTCGAGTTCTTTTCTTAATGATTAGTCGTTCATCTCCTCGTCTAGGGACGACTCTGTTCGCCTGGAGGGTACGTGAACTTCGACGGGGATTACATCCCGGTCCCGTACGCTAGACGGAAAGGTGTTTCCCCGGTTGTAGAGTGTGGAGTTGTGCGGTATGCCCATAGCACACTGTGCAGCTCCTCGACCCAAGCCTTCTTCGTTTCGTCCAGCCTTCGTTTGAGGCCTCGAAGGATGACCCTGTTCGCCGCTTCGGCTTGCCCGTTTGTCTAGGGATGTTTGACGGATGCGAAGTGTTGCTTCGTACCTAGGTGGGCGACGAAGTCCTGGAACTTTCTGTCCGTGAATTGTGTCCCATTGTCCGTGACTATCGCCTGGGGGACGCCAAAACATACAAGGATGTTTCGTTTGTAGAAACGCAGTATGTTGAGGGCAATTATTTTGGCTAGAGCCTCTGCTTCTATCCATTTTGTGAAGTAATCTACGCCCACTATTAGGTATTTATTCTGATTTGATCCTACTACGAAGGGTTCTAGGATGTCCAGGCCCCACCAGGCAAATGGCCACGGGGAGGACATTGCCTTGAGCTCGTTAGGTGGAGCCAGGTGCATGTCCCCGTGCCGTTGGCATTTATCGCATTTCTTTACGTGTTCTTTAGCGTCGTGCTGCATGGTCAGCCAGTAATACCCTGCTCAGAGGGCCTTTCGGGCAAGGGACCTTCCACCGAGATGTTGGACGTTGATTCCCTCATGGATTTCGCGCAAGATGTGTGCGATCATTTCTTCCTCGACGCACTTGAGCAGCGGAATGGAGAATCCTTGCCTGTAGAGTTTATCCTCGACCAGGACATAGGAGCAAGCTCTTCGACTAACTGCGCTGGCCTCTTTTGGGTCGGACGGAAGTTCGTCTTTAGCGAGATAGTTATAAACAGTGGTCATCCAGCAGTTATTATCGCCGATCACCTGTACGTCGAGAGTCGGGGAGGCCTTCTCGATACTGGGTTGAGGAAGTACTTCCTGTATGACGGATTTGTTTCCGCCTTTCTTCTTTGTGCCGGCTAGTTTGGATAGAACGTCTGCTCGCACGTTATGTTCGTGGGGAACATGTTTCACTTCTACTGTTGCGAACTTCGCCATTTCCTTTTTGACCAGGGCCAAGTATTCAGCCAGGTTGTCGTTTTTGGCTTGATATTCTCCTCGGACCTGAAGGGCCACGAGTTGTGAATCTGTGCAAATGACGACTTCTTCTGCGCTCAGGTCCTCGGCTAGGCGTAACCCAGCGAGGAAGGCCTCGTATTCAACCTGGTTGTTAGAGGTTGGGAAGGACAGGGTGAGTGATACTTCAACGATGATTCCTTCGTTGCTTTCCAGTATGATGCCCGCGCCGCTCCTTGCCGAGCTTGAGGCACCGTCCACAAAAATGGTCCATTTGCGCGCTTCGCTCGCGGGAGTCTGCGAATGTCATTGCTGCGATGAAGTCGGCCAGAGCCTGGGCTTTGAGGGCTTTCCTGCCTTCATACTGGATGTCAAATTCGGATAGTTCGAGCGACCATTTGAGCATTCGACCGGCCATGTCTGGTCGTCCCAGTAGCCAAAGCCACTTTCTCTATCTGTTGGTATCTTAACTCTGGTCCTTGCAGTGCTGTGCTCGTGAAATATATAGGCTTTTGTCCGTCAGGAGTCTCGCGGACGAGAGTGACGCTCACTGCTTCAGTTGCTACGGCGAGGTATAGGTACAAAGTTTCACCATTGTCCGGGCGAGAGAGGACTGGTGGCTCTGAGAGTGCCCGTTTCAGAAGGAGAAGAACATTGTCACACTCCTAGGTCCATTCGAACGTTGCCTCCTTGCGAAGGAGTTTGAAGAATGGTAGGGCGTTCTGGGCGGATTTGGCCACAAAACGAGATAGTGACGCGAGCATCCCGTTGAGGGACTGGATGGATTTCTTTGACTTGGGCGTTGGAAACTCGGAGAATACTCGGCATTTATCGGGATTGGCCTTGATTCCCTGCTCTGTTAAATAGAAGCCGAGGAAATTTCCTGCCCGGACACCGAACGTGCACTTCTCCGGGTTGAAACGCATTTTGTATTTTCTGGCCTGTTCGAAGACCTTCCTTAAATAGGCAGTGTTATCGGTTTCCTCATGGGATTTTACGATCATGTAGTCCATGTAGACTTCGAGCATGTCGCCTATCTCTCCCCGGAAGACCTTGTTCATCATTCTTTGATAGGTCGCTCCGGCGTTCTTCAGGCCGAAGGGCATTACGTTGTAGTAATAGTTGCCCGATTCGGTCATGAAGGCCGTGTATTTTTTGTCAGCCATTGCCATTGGAATTTGATTATAGCCTGAGTAGGCATCCATGAACGATAAAAGTTTAAAACCGGCAGAATTATCAACAAGTTTATTAATATTGGGGAGGGGGTAGGCATCCTTCGGGCATGCCTTATTGAGATCGGTGTAATCAACGCACATTCGCCATTTTCCATTAGATTTTTTCATGAGTACAATGTTGGACAGCCAAGTGGTGTACTTGGACTCCGAAATAAATTTGGCCTCGAGGAGGTCCTTTACAGCTTTTTCTGCAGCCTCCGTTTTCTCCGGAGACTGCTTTCTCCTACGTTGTGCTACGGCCTTGACGGCCGGGTCAATTGTCAGTTGGCGGCAGGCGACGGATCGGGTCCAAGCCGGGCATCTCGGCAGCGCTCCAGGCGAAGAGGTCGGCGTTCTCACGGAGGCAGGCTTTGAGTTGCTTCCTTGCAATGTCGGGCAGATCTGCTATAATCTTCACTCCCCGTTGAGGGTCGTCGCCGAACAGAACGATCTCGAAGTTACCATCCGGGATTAGGCGCATCGGATAGGAGCTGCTGCTGGACGATGTAGACGAGTTGGCTGAAGCTGGTCGTTCCTCCTGTTGGTCTTCTTCAGGGAAGCGGCTGTCGAGGTCGATGAAGTCAACCTGGGGCAGAGGCTTGGCTTCCTCGGAGCTGCTTGGCAATGCTGGCTTCCTCGATACTTTTGGCTTGGACGCAATGACGTTGAGCCCCTTTGTGGCCGCTTCAAAACACCGCCGCGCAGCCTCGATATCGCCGTGGAGGGTGGCGACCATCCCTTTTGAAGTGTAATACTTCATCTTGAGGTGGACTGTTGAAGGCACTGCTACCAGCTCGGCCAGAGTTGGTCTTCCGAATATGCACTGGTAAAGCGACGGGAAGTCGATTACCAAAAATTGTACCTTGACGGATCTGGCCGTCTCAGCTGATCCGAAGGTTACGATCAGTTCGACGTAGCCCCATGGATTCGTCCAGCTGAAGCGTTGAGAATAGCTGGGAGTACATGATGTCGGCCGAGCTGCCCTGGTCGACGAGGATTCTGCGAACGTCGAAGTTTGCCATTCGGGCTCTGACGAGCAAAGGTATGCTCGAGTTTGGAGACCCCCCGAGGAGCTCTTCCCGGTAGAAGGAGATGGGGATAGAGCCCTTCTTGGCCTGATCGAGCGTGGTCACCTTATTAGAGCTTGTGTTGATCAGATACTCGAATTTTTGTTTCACGGAGCCCACCGTGACTTTGTTGAAGCCCTCACCGGAGATAACCATGGCAGAGGGAAACGTCTCCCACGGGCTGTGGGTCACGAAATAAGCAGGGGCACTGAGCCCGTCCGGGACGTAGAAGTCCTCTGGTCGCCATATGGACATAGCGATCTGGATGCTGGCTTCTTCTGAGGAGGGTACTTCTTCCTCTATCTTCTTGGACTCCTGGGCGTCCTGCCAAGGAGTGTCCTTCTTCTTTGCGAACTGTTTCAGGTGGCCGTCCCTAATTAGTATCTCAATAGCATCCTTCAGATGGATGCAGTCTTCAGTAGTGTGGTCGTGACTCTTGTTGAAACGGCAGTACTTCGATTTATCTGCGTTGGGTTTGGCCAGCAGTTGTTTGGGGAAGCGGACCTTTGCCTGCTCAAATTCTGAGTTCGCACACTCGGACAGTATCTTCTCCCTAGAGACGGTCAGGGGGTATAGTCGTGGAATCGCCCGGAGGGGCCCTTGTTGTCGCGGGAGTCCCGAGGACGGTCCTCGCGCCTCCGTTCGCCTCGACGAGATGTTGAGGCTTCATCGCCTCTGGAGGCCCGAGCATTCTCCTGATGGCGTGATGCTCGGACGTTGCTGGCTGCAACCTTCTCTTCGTACTGAATGTGTGATTGGGTTTTGAGGAGGAGGGCATCTAGGTTCCTAATGCGGTGCGAGACCGACGGCTTTAGAGAACTCGAAGCCCGGGCGGAGTCCTTGCTCGAGCAGAAACTTTTTCATCTCGTTCGTTGTAGGGACCTGTACTGCTTCTTTGTTGAACCTCTCGATATATGCGCAGAGAGGTTCTTCCTTCCCTTGGATTATGGCTCTAAGGGAGGCCTCAGTCTTGGGGTGACAACGAGAAGCTGTGAAATGCCGTGAGAACATTCTGCCCAGTTGCCTCCATGAGGTAATGAACTCTTCGGGCAGCTACTTGAACCATGTCAGCGCCCCTTTTCGGAGCGTGGTCAGAAATAGCCGGCACTTGATGGCGCCCCGTACGCCACAGTAGTCCAATAGCGCATCAATGTTCTCGATGTGTTCGTCGGGGTCAGTAGTCCCGTCGTATGTGCCCAGTGACGGGGGCTTCTCCAGGCCCTTAGGGAGACGGGTAGCCAAGATTTCCTGGGACAATGGGCCGCGAGGCTCATCGTCACTGCTGGAACTGGTGAATGATGGGGACCGAAGGGTACGCTCGCAGCGGCGGTTCCTTCGGGGAGAAGGTGAGCGGTTCCTTCGGGGAGAAGGCGATCGGGCCCGGCCTTTGGACTTGACCGGAGGTGACTTCTCGTTCCTTCGGGTCCTCTTGTGGCCGGAAGAGTGTTGGTTATGTGGGGAAACCTGGTCACGCTTTCAGACGGCGTGAAAGTCAGAGTCTTGCCGCAGTCTTCGGTCGATATCTCTTTGGGGCTGCGGGCTCCTTGATCGTCGTTGGTTCCTCCGCGGAGGAGGGGATCTTGGACGGTTGGACTCTTCTAACGCCCCGATCCTTTCGTTTTGCTGCAGGATCAAGGTGTTGGTTTTGCTGATCACCTCCAGGAGGGCCGCCACGGCCGGGTCGGTGTTGGGCGGAACAGGAATGGGCTGGATGTCCAGCGAGGGCTGATCGTTGTTGCGGTCAGCAGGGGTAGGGGAAGGAGAAGCTGTGGCTCCGTCCCTCAGAAAACGGGCATCTCGGAGAAGAGATGATGGGCCGTCAACGCCAGTCTTGTTGACAGGAAGGACAGCGATTTGGAGAGCACCTTTGGCGTGATCTTGAGTGGCCATGATGATGATCTTGAAATTTGCTTTGATCTTCGATTTCAGGGGAAAGAAAGATGGGGAAAACAATGTTTCCCACAAACGGCGCCACTGATCGTGAAGGCTGGATCAGATCCTGTAGAAGTGGCCCACCAAGTACGTCTGAGATGTTGATCATATAGAGAGGAGGAGGGGGGTGTACCTGCAAGGCACTCCAACGCTCAAGTAAGAAAAGGTCAGAGAGAAAGGGGCAAGTACAAAGTATGAGTTCTTAGGATGATTATTGGATACCTAGCCCTCTCAAGCGAGAGGGTTTATATAGAGCCCTCAGCGCGTGGCCAACGATCCTATTTTTGGGGCGAAATAACCGTTTTCCAGAAGAATAGGTAACTACCCAAACTAGCCGTTATGTCGGGCAGGGTGCCCGAAACTAGCCGTTATGTTGGGCATAAGCGTAGTTTCGGGCACATGCCCTCAACTGTTCGGGGAGTGGATAAGTCGTACGAAACAGGCAGAATATCCGGGGAGGATCGATGCAGTCCCTGCCCGGTTGGAGGGGCAGAAAGGTAACTTTTGCCCCTCTGTGGATTGCACTTAGGCAATCTGGGCCGTTCTGGAGCATAAGTGGATTGGGCCATGTCTAGCCATTGGTCCAGTCCAGAATAAGTACAAAATCTATTTAATTCTCTTCTCAACGGAACGATCATCTCTTCAATGTTGAATACTAAAATTTTGTAATAGTTGGTTAAAAGTTTTACTTGGCAGTGACTTCATGCAGTGTGTTAAAATAACTACTTGATTTGATGAAGTTGTTGCCATGGGTTATTTCACACATCTCTATGAATTGGTTGTACCACCTCAAGTAAACTAGTAACATGTTTGCAATATATATTATGAGGATCTCACAAGGAACTTTCAACTCTAAGGTAACAAAGTATACGTCTAATTTCATTCTAATATCTTCGTGTAGGTGAAGAACTATTTCACGATATGTATAATAAGAAAGATACACAAGTGCTTGAATTATACTAAGATATGGTACTTCATGACTATCTATTGTTTTTCATCCTCTTCTTGAGGCACAGAAGGATCTTCTTAATCCAATGATCGCTAGATCATTGGGATAGAGAACATATGAGATTTGTACATATAAAAACATTGGTCACTTTTTCTTGAATAAGTTCCGTAGTGTATAAAATATCATTGTCCAAATGTTCACTTAGTAAAGACATTGTCTTTTCCAAATAGTGGTGTGAAAAAAAAAACAGATTCACAAAAACGATTTATTAAAAATCGAAAAACCAATTTTAAATTATCCAAATTACTTTTTAAAAAAATAAATCAATACCATTTTTTATTTTGAAGCAGTATATAGGTATCCAATTTTTCAAACTGGTAACAACCAAAAAATCCATATTTTATAAAGTCATGCCTTCTACCATTATAATTACCTTTTTTTCTAATTTCTATATGCTATACTTTTTCAATTCGTACTGTACCACCACAACACCATACACCAGCACAAAAACTTATAAACTTATAAATAAAAAATGGCTTAAATAATGTTTTTGTCCCTGTAAGTTAGTGTGTTTTTGGATTTCGTTCCTGAATCTTTTTTTTTGTTGATTCAAGTCCCCATATGTCCATTTCTCTTTGGCTTTAGTCTCTGTTGTCAATGGAACGTTAAAAAAAACTGAGGTGGCAGTCGGTGATGACAAGACTTATGTTTTATCATTTGTTTTATTTTATTTTTTTGAACATACGTGGATATAGTTATTAAAGAGGGATCAAATTAAAAAGAAGAACATATTTCTTTTTCTCATTCCTTCCTCCTTCCATCCGTGATGTCTTCTTCCTCCCTCGCCATTTTCCTTCTGCACCTTCGACATCCATGGTCTCTTCTTCGTCCGCGACCTCTCATCACGTTCAAGCACTGGTTTGTGGTTTCAATAGAAGCATGAAAATGTTTATGTTAAATTATGTTGAAAACCCTAAAAGAAGATTTTGGAAGTGTCAAAATTCAGGGTTAATGTCTGGTTGCAAGTTGTTCATTTGGGACGATGAGCTTGAACGAAATTCAGCTAGTGATCTTAGAAGTTTAAGTGGTTGCAACTGCTCGGAAATGTTGAAGCATTTAGGGTCCATTGTTAAAGAGATTGAGATTGACAAAAAGGCAAAGATGAAGATTAAGTTGGAGAAGTAGAAGAGAAAAACGTCTCTGTTGAAGCTATTGTTGGTTGTGTCATGGAGGTTCTTCTTTGCTTATCACAAATGGTGGTGAATCCCATTTGTTTATGTCTGTTTCTTTTTTTTTTTGTTAGTCCTTATAACATTGATGTATTTTGAGATTGGTCCATGTACAATATGATGAATGAAAAAGATGTTTTGGTTTTGGACAGTTTATGTATGCAATTATATTGCTCCTCCTATTTTGAATTGTGTATAAATCAAACTTCATAATTTGCATAAAAGCCAAATTGGTAATAGGCCATTTCAATTGTCCATAAAACAAACTTGAGCCAAAATACTGCATTAAACAAACTTGATAATGTATCATAAAACAAACCTGGTATACTGCATTAAACAAACTTGATAATGTATCATAAACACATTGTATCATACACATAAAGGCTTAAGCCAAAAAAACACATTGTATCATAAATATTAAGTCTTAAGCCAAAATACACATTGGCATCAAAATACATAATAGAAAACTACAAGGCTTAAGTAGACCATTGTAGTAAAGTTGTTCAATAAAACATAAGTCAAAACAGGTCTAATGACTGCAAATTCCATGGTACCCTTATGCAGGGTTACTTCCTTATCCTCCTTTGAGCTTGTTGCTTCTGAATGGGTTGTTTGGGTTTTGCATAAGTCTATAAACATAAGTCTATCACTTTTCCCCAACGTCAACTTCCTTGCGACCTTTTGTTTGGGTTGTTTTGCCTACAAAGACACAATGGAGCAGGTTCATTAAGTCAATAAAAACTGAGAACATAAACATTATGTCAATTAGTCAGTAGCATGACTCAACTGGTTTAGGAGGGGCAGAAACAGGTTCCTTAGGAGGAGGTGCATGAACAGGTTCATTAGGTGTAAGCTCAACCTCTGGAATAGGTGCAGATAGAATGTAGTTTGGCTGTGAGTCACCAACTCCTTGTGAAACCATTACGGATGCAATCTCGACAGTTGAAGCATGGTCCCTAGCAACTTTAGTTGGAGCTAGAATTTGGGAAGTGAGATCATTGACATTGGGTTGAGGTTGTGTTCTTTCAAAAGCTGCACAAAGATCTGCTGCAAGCATTTCAAACTCTTGATCCACATTACATTGTGTTTCTGGATGTTTCTGGATGTTCTTCAGTGGGAGGTTCATGATGAGGTTGTTGTTGTTCAGTAGAAGCTTCAGAGTTGTGTTGTTCAGTAGAAACTTCAGGTTGTGTTGTTTGTGAAGCATTTTTCTTTGGCTTTTTCTGCACACAGAGTGATTCAATCAATATCACTTACAAATAGTTAGTAAGAATACATAATTGAGTTAAGTTAATACCTTTCTTTTCCAAGCTTCAAGGTCAGGCACCAGAACTGAACAACTCCTTGCATTGTTCCCATGTACACCACAGTTGGTACAACAATAAGATGTCCGTGTCCTTCCCTTATTAGGGTCCTCACCGGGTTCCCTCCTCCTTAATTTCTTTGGCCTACCAGGGCCTCCTTTGTATGATGGAGGCAACATCTCCTCAGTATTAACCTCAGGCCACATGTCTTGGCCATTAATTAGGCTAACATTGAAATCATAGCATGCCACATATGTTTCTTTAGAATAACATTCATCTACATAGTCTTCAGGGTGTTGGTTCCTAAAGCCTAAGGCAGCAACTGCATGTCTATATGGTATGCCTGCCAATTCCCAAAAGTTATAGGTACAAGTTCTTTTAGAAGTGTCAACTATGAAGCTATGTTTGCTATGGATATGTTCAACTTGCCAAGTAGTATCACCAGACCAGTTTGTAATCCAATTACCAACATTTTTTACCTCTTTATCTAACCTAATTCTAGGTCTTGGCATTATCCTATGTTCCCACCTATCCACTTTTTCTCTTAATTTAGAATTTCTATTCATAAGGTAGTTTCTTATCCATTCACACATGGTTAAGATTGGTTTATCTCTAACCACTAGGATTGTGCTATTAAAAGCTTCAGACACATTATTTATTAGCACATCACATTTGGGATAGAATGAGAAAGCATGCTTACACCATGATTTTGTAGGTATTTTGATTAACCACTCCCAAGCCTTAGGATTAAACACCTTTAACTCTTTCATCTTTGCTTCCCATGCTTGTATATATGTGGCCTTTGCTGCAGCCATCATCAAATCTCTGATCTGTGTGCCACCACCAAACTTCTGTTTGAAATTGGCATATAAATGCCTAAGACAAAGCCTATGCTCCACCCTTTTAAACATCTCTTCAAAAACAGGAATTAAGCCCTACAAATCAAAACAAACAATAAAATAAGGTACCTATTTCAAGCAAACAGAAATAATACACAGATGAAATCCACAATTACATAACTTAGGGATGAGTTTAAAACAAATTGACATATTCAAGGACCTAGTTTAAAACAAGTTGATATATACAAGGACCAAATCAAAACACAATTACATAGATTAGGGATGAATTCAAAAAATTATATAGATCTGAAAAGTACCTTTTGCTGGTCTGATATGAATACCTATCTTTTGTCTTGTCTAATGTCTTTCAAAAGCAAGGTCAAGAACCACCTCCATGACTCCTGTCTCAGTCTCACATACACCAAATGCCAATGGGTAATATTGGTCGTTAGGATCCCTTCTAACAGCAACAAGCAACGTACCTCCGTATTTTGTCTTTAGGTGACATCCATCAACACCAATGAATGGCCTACAAGCAGTAGTGAATCCCTTATTTACCCCATCAAAGCAAAAATAAAAGCATCCAAATCTAGGTTGAATTGTTGGAGAAATCCTGGAGACATTAATTTTGCAGGTGTTCCCTGCATTAACCCTCCTTAATTCTGCAGCATACCTCCATAATAGTGTATATTGCTTTGTTGCACCACCTTCAACCAAAGCTTTTGCAAATTTCTTAGCCTTCCATGCCCTGTTCATAGATATACCTACAGAGTAAGTACTCCTAATCTCAGACACAATATCACGAAGCTTGATTCCATCAGATGAGCCATCCTAGCTGCCACAGTCTTCGCAATCCACTTGGAGTTAGCAGTGGTGTTATTCAAAACCCTACCACACGTGTGTGCACCAAACCATTTCTTCATTCTATACGTGTGTTTATTCCCCACTTTACTAACAAGAGCTAAAAACCCACAATTGCCCTTGCAAACTAATCTCACTCTAACCTTGTCATTTTTCACATACTTTATCTCTCTTCCATTTAACACCGACCATTCAGTTATTGCCTCCTTAAATTCAGTTAGATATACAAACTCCAAACCAACTTTGAACTTGTAGTCCTTGTCTAACTCTTCCATCTTAAACCTAGGATATTTTGGTCATTTCTCTCCATCTGATGCATCTGGATCACTACTGCCTAGATCATCACTTAAATAATTAGTTTCAAGCCCTTCATTACCAACACTAACTCCACTCGATGAACCCACGCTGGCATCAACATTTCATATCTTTGTTGGAGTATTCCTGTGTTTCCTTGCTATCTGTTTAACCCTTCCAGTTGGTTTGTCTACAACATCAAATCCATCACCCATGCCGAGGGCCCTTTCATTCTCACTGTCCTCAAATGATAAACCATTATAATCACTATCAGCACTATCATCTTCTTCAACACCATCAACATTCTCATCAACCTTGGCAGGTTCATCAACATTTAGATTGTCAGCATCACCATCAACATTTCCAGCATTATCATGAACATCATCCTCAATAACATTACCAGCTCCAATATCATTAACATTATCAGTAATACCATTAGCAGCATTATCACTAACATTATCCTCAATAAAATTATCAGCTTCAACATTATCAAGATTATCAGCATTATCCTTAACATTATCAGCATCATTAACGATTTTATCAGCATCATTAACAACATTATCATCTACAACTACTATATGCTCAACAAATAAATCCACACTACATAAACCGCAGCAGTATCAATATCACTAACTATCCTTGCATGGTTACCCAATATACTGTTATACCACCATAACCAATAATCAGTGGACTCAAGGTTGTAAAGTTCTTTAACAATACCAGTTGCTTCAAAGAAGCTCCACCTATCAGGTTCAATGTCTACTTCAACATTATCCCCACCTAATTAGTAGACGGCATTATCCTTAACAAACTTTCCCCCGTAATGAATGTTCACCGTAAATGTCATACCTGGTAGATTCGATTAGATCGCTCAATCATGATTGTAGCTTCGCCACCCTCTGTCGGCTTGCCCAGACAAGCTCTTGCACCAGTCGCTTAACCTTCCTTGAGCTGAATTCCTTTCTAAATATGAAATCCTAATTTACAGGGACTAAATATAAAAGAGGTAAATGTCTTTTGGATGGCTTATTTTTGGGGAAAAAATATTATATCCACGTGTTCAAAGAAAATATAAATAAGAATGATAAAACATAAGTCAAGTCATCACCGTCTGCCACCTCAACCTTTTTTTAACGTTCCATTGACAGCAGGGACTACCGCCAAAGAGAAATGGACATATGGGGACTTGGACAAAAAAAAAAGATTCAGGGACGAAAACCAAAAAGTCACTAACTTACAAGGACGAAAACACTATTTAAGCCATAAAAAATATATAAAAAAGATTAAAAAAATAAAAATGGTACATATTTTGCTATTTATTTATTTTTAATGTAGTTTACTTAGTAAATTTAAATTTATTAATATTTTTTTATCAAAATATTGATATTTAATTTATCATTGAAAATAGACATGTACTTCCTTTTTAAAAGTATATAAAACTAACACTTTTTCTTAAAAAATTATTACTTCAATTTTTTTAAAATTATTTCTCCAACCATCTTTATAATACTGATACATATGTATTTGGTTTAAAACACTAATACTAAAAAGGAGAGTATATTCATTAGATTGCAAAATGTGTCAAGAGACCACAAGATCAAGACTTTAAGGACCGATTGTGGTGGAGAATATGTGTCCAGAGATTTTGATGCACTATATGGAAGAGAAAGGATTGTGCATAAGGTGGTGCCACCATACATTCCTCGACAAAATGGTAATGTTGAAAGGAAGAATACGACCATCATGAACATGGTAAGGAGCATGTTAAAGGGCAAGAATCTAACAAATGAGTTATGGGGTGAAGTTGTGTCGACTACAACATACATCTTGAACAGATGTCCAACCAAGAAGCTAGAAGGAATCACACTAGAACTTTGGGTATGTATATGGTAGGAAGACTCCTAAGAATCTTCTTGACATAATCCGAAGTAGTATAACTCTTGTTCAAGACCCGAAGTCCTGACACAAGAACTTGAAATCTTGAGAACATGGATTCAATGTTCTCATGCTCTTTCATTATGAACAACTCATGTTGCTGAAGAAGATTTGCTTTAGCCTCTTACACATGTTGATTATCTTCATAGGTAGCACATAGAGATTTAAATATAGTCTTAGCAATAGACTTATCAATAATCTTTATATACTCAGAATGAGGAAAGGCATCAACAATAATCCCTTTCACTCTATGATGTTTTCTATAGATCTTTTTTTGATCAGGTGTGAGAGACTTCATATCAGCAGCCATTCCAACACCATTGACCTGAAAGTCAATGCCATCTTCTAGGATGTTCCATAACTCATCATCCGAGCCAATGTGTGAGTGTACATCTTGCTCTTCCACCATTCGAATTTGGTGGAATCACCACTGAATGTTGGTGGTCTAGAAGTATAGTTGATTTGACAAGATGTACTTTGATTATGGTTATTGCTGCCAAGAGGCGAATCTCCCTCAGGACTAGTTATAGAGGAACTACCAGCCATGAAGAAAATAGTATATTTCTCAGGATCTTTTCTGCACCACTATTAAGTGTTTAGCATATACTGTGCTCTGATGCCAACTGAAGGTGAGAAAAATATACAAGAAGGGGGGTTGAATTATGTATGCCAAAATCTTGTTTCACTTCTGAAACTAAAGCTTCAGATTCTGAACCACTTTCAGAGTCTGATATCAGAATGTGTAATAGCATCAGAAGTATAATGTTCAGAAGTAAATGCTAGCAACACACAAAGATTATCCTGGTTTCTTTCCTCAATTGAGAGTAGTCTAGTCCCCTTGCCTCAACAAGAGCTTTTCACTATAACCAAACAAATTACAACCGCTCAAGCACACTTGCAAGAGACTTCAATGCTCAATCAACATAGAAAGAGATTTTTGCTCTATCAACCTTGCAAGAGAATTCCTGCTCAATCAACCTAAAGTGAGACTTCCTTTGCTTAAGTACACAGACAAGAGACTTCAATGCTCAAACACGCAGGCAAGAAACTTCCTCTACTTCAAACACATAGTTTAGTAGGAAAGATAACTATTATACTTTGATACACAATCAGAAGTATAACAGTTGTGCAACAATCATAATGGTTTTCAACCTTTCTAATATTTCTAAGATAATCTAAATAAGAAATCTTAAGATCTTATGTTATAACAATTACAAGTAACAACTCAAAGTTATGCCAAGGTATTTCGATGCGTTGTTATGTTGTAACCTTCCTTCAAGTCTTCAACTTCCTTTTATAGAGGTAGAGAAAGAATTGTTAGAGGTTTTAACAACAGCAAACTTAGTGAACAAGGATACCAAGAAAAATGTTGAAGAGTTGTATGCGGTCAGAAGTATTGTCCACTAAATAAAAGCAATGTCCATAGCACCTTCCGAATAACTAGGTATCTACCAAAAGGTAGTGCAGACTGAAGAGGTCACATCACCATCTTTGAGCCTTGCAAAACCAAACCCTAGTTAACTCTGTCCAGAAATTTGTCGCTTTGACAAAACTGGTCATCTTTGGTGCAGAGTAGAGATCAGACGCTCCTTAAGCCTTGAGGGTCTGAGTTTTCATCAGAGGCTGAAACAGCATACCAGAGTCTTATAATGAAGACGTCACCAATGCCTTATGTTGCTAATGTGCTATCATTTGCAAACTTAATTTTGTTCTTCATAGATTGACTGATGTTGGAAAATCAATCCTTCCTACTAGTCGTGTGAGAAAAACACCTTGAATCTATATACCATTTATCTCTATATCTTTCTTCTTCTTTTTTTGTCACCATCAGCAACACATCTTCATCTTCTTGTTTTACCAGTTTTGCATCATCTTCTTGATCTTTCTTGCTTCGATAGCATTCATCAGCAAATTGACCATTTTTATAACAACATTGAATGTTACTCTTGTCAGACTTATTTCTTCCTTCTCTACCTCTATGTCCACCTTGATTATTACTTTGATTTTGACTTGATAAGCTATTTTCTTATTGATAGTTTCTACAATTTGAATTGTTATGTCCACCTCTGCCTTGTTGCCATTCCATTTTTCATTACCCTTTTTGTCTTTATTTGATTGTGCTTGCAATGCAACCTCTGATTTTTCTTTGATTGCAATTTTCTCCACGGTTCTTTGTTCATGTGATTCAAGAGACCCTTGCAGTTCTTCTTTTGTCAAATTTGACAAATCTTTAGACTCTTATATGGCCACCATGATATGATCAAATTTTCGGGACAAAGATCTCAAAATCTTTGCTACTACGTACTTGGTTGATATCACTTCACCGCAGACTTTGATTTGATTCACCAACCTTGTCACTCATGTAAAGAAATTACTTAGGCTTTCATTTTCTTCCATATGAAGCAACTCATCCAGCCTCTTGTGAGTTTGTAACCTCGTCTCATTCACCTTTTCACCACCATCAAATGATTGTTCCAATATTTCTCACACTTCCTTTGATGATAAACATATCCAACCTTCTCAAAATTGTCTGGATCAACACACTGGTGAATCATAAAGAGAGCTTTATAATCCTTTTTCTTCATTATTTTTTGTAGGCATTCTTCTGATCATTCATGGCATAATCACCAATTGGTGTAACATCATTCTTCATAAGATCCCACACATCCTGATAGTATAACAACACTTTCATCTGCTTACACCAATTATCATTGTTTATACTGTTTAGAATGAAAAGATTTGCCGAAAAAATGACCATTTGAATGAAAATTCATTGTTCGAGATCACCCAAGAACTAAACCTGAAGTTCTGGAAAACAGATGTTATAACAAAACTCAAGCACACAAAAGCACGTGGAAGGAGGCACACAAATTTGGATTCAAAGCTTTGTTCACACAGTTTTGCATCTGTTGGAATGAGAATGAATGGACGAGATGATAGTTGAGGAGAGGGAGTAATCACACATTCACTTGTTATTCAATTATCACAATACAAGAGTGTATATAATTCTGATTTTCACTACAAGACATCAACCAACTCCAACTAACTACATTTCACTAACTGTCATATAACTAACTTGTTAATAATAGAATTTTAAACACAAACTAACTGTTACTTATATTCCAAGTAACTACAAAACACAGAATTACTCTCAACCCAATAACTATGGTAGTGTATTATCTACTTCCTGGAATGACATTTTTTACACATAACACAAGATGCTAGCTCCTTTGCATTTATTTAACAGTGATACAGAGTACTACAAGGATCACTATTATTAGAAAATATGGAAGGTAATGATAATGATGATTATTAGATAATCATCAATTTATTTATTAACATCACATTTAATACTTATATTTCTGAAAAAAGCAGTAAATCAATGGGAAACATGAGGTGTGGAATCATCAAGTGGGTGCCAAAATCTGTTAAAAAACCAAAGGGAATCAGCCTCAACAGAATAACCATCTTGATTTCTATGCCAGCTAAAATGAGCATGTGTTCTGTTCTTTATGTCGAAAATGGCATGTCCAAAGCTAGACTCTCTGAATGCCGAGTATTCCGGCTGTGGTTCTGTCATGTTGGTTGCTAACCGTCCCACATTCCCGCCATCTCCGATGGTTATGTATACCGGAGCCGATAGATCTTTCACAGGAGTGCATATACCATTTACAACATTATATGCAATATTCGACACACGTTCCGTTCTTTCGTATGCATGCACATGTCCAGCAAACACAACATCAACCTTGTACTCAACAAACCATGGCTCATACATTACTCTCATTGTTTCCCCTTCCATGTAATGATAATTGTAGCTGTTGTACCACGGTGCATGCATTACAACAATCAACCAAGGAGTTTCTGTTCTGTTAATTTTCAGTAGCTCCTGTTCGAACCATTGGTTCTGCGGTGTGTATTTTCCGTATGCAGAATATGAGGCCAACACAATGATATGTGCTGAAGCTCTTTTGATAGAATACCAAAAGGGTGAAGTACTCTGTGATGCTTTATAAGGAGTGTAGTATCTGTTTGAATAAGGTTTGAATGGCTCAGTTTCGCCGATTTCTGGTGCGAAATCAATTTCATGGTTTCCTACTGTCCATATCCACGGTTGATAAGCCACGCTCCGTTCGACAAACCTTCCCCAAGTATCCCGCCTAAGATTGACATCGTATGGGAAGTTTTCTGCGTAAGTGAGATCTCCGACAAACAGCACAGTTTGCCCGTTTTTCGGATTCAATTCATAGTGAGAAAGTGTCTTGTTTGAATCATAACTCTGACCAAGATCACCTATGAGACCAAACGTGTATGGCACATCGGGACCGATCTCAGGAGGAGTCATAAACCAAAACTGTCTTGTTGTGTTTCCAAGTCCAACTTCATAATAATATTTAGTGTTGTACTCCAAATTGTTTATAGTAGTGTGATGAATAAAACCAGATGAGTAATTGAAGAATCTATAAGTAACAAATTCACCTTTAGCTATCTTCTTTTTCTGCTTGCTGTTCTCACTCCAGTAACGCACTGCGTTTGACCCCGGTTCATCTTCGGTTATCCACGACACGATCACTGCTTTCCCAACAAGATCACCTTGTGTTATATGAACCTGTTGGGGAGCATTATAACCAGAAGGAACAGAAATGACATCACTATCAAGTGGCATAGTAATGCCCTTCTGAACATTCCTAACAAAAGTACTAGTTGTGCCTCCATTACACATAAACACACAACTCAAAATCAAAGCTAGTGGTAATAAAAAACCAGGAAATGATGATCCTCGAAAATGACTCATTTTGTTCTCAAACTCAGAGATCCTACTGAATGAGTATAGTAATAGTATGAATTAAACTAAAAATAAATGGAGTTGGCATATAATGTGGATTATTCAAATTTGGAGTCAACCAAAATACAGCATGTCGAGAGAAAAGATGGAAGCCATTACTTTCATGACATGACCCCCTTTGTTTTGTGTGGTGTGAACCTGTCTACCAAGTCAAAAGAAGGGATAAGGTGGAAATAATTTTCCACAGCATGTTGATGACTAGTATTTCTCATTTTGCTTTGTTAAAGAATAGTTAAAATCAAGTGAAAGTACAATAGAAGAAATCCAAATCCACTCGAAACATTATATAGATTTATAATTTTGCTTATACAGTCCAAGGAGTGCAAATGATATTTGCCTAAAATTAATAGGAAATCATGTGATTGGTTCAACATTTATCATTTTATCTAGAAAGATTTTTCACGTGTATTTTAATTTACACCGTGATTGATTCAAGTCACGTGTATATATTTTCGCATGAAAAATGCCTGACATTCAATTGAAGACATACTATAATGAATGAAAAGGGTGCTATGAATGAAGAACCCAAGTTCAAAGCAGCATTCATTTAGTATTTGAAGTTAAAAATACTACACAATGTTCCATTTGTGCACAGTATAATGCTACACTTTAACATTACATCTGATAGTAAAAACTCCAGAAAATGCAATCTACCATTCAAGATTACCAGCATCAGAATGAGTATATTACAGACCACTGCAAAAGCAAGTGACTTAGTCGGGCAATGCAGTTCCTCGCTCGAGGTTATTTTTAATCTCCAATGTGTATTTACCAAAGGCACGTTCAATCTTCTTATTGAAATGCTCATTACGGTCATTGATCGAGTCAACATCTTTCTCTTCACGAAATGTTCTTCTCCTGCTAAATGCCCTGCGCTTCTCGTCCCTATCCTTTAGCTCTTGAACCATCCTATCAATCTTGTCCTCTGAGATTTTTGGCGCCTATAGTGGAGGAAAGACAACTCATAAAATATCCATTGATGTGTATAAGTAAAAATAAATAAAACAGAGAAGATAATTGATGTTTTGACAGTATACCTTTCCATACTGAAGACTCGAAGCGTCGCGATAGAATTCTGGATCAGCTTCTTTCATTCTATTGTATTCTTCTACATCGACCTCAATGTTCTTGGTCCTCTTTTTGTATGCATTGTATAATGTCTTTTGATTAAAAACTGGTAAAAGTAAAACAAATAGTTACATTAGCATCCTTTCCGTCAGAAATTCTAAATGAATGCCCTTATTTCTCATATAAGATGAAACTTAGATTTCAAAAAAAAAAAATCCTGTGATCTAGACAAATATTTCGAGGTGTTATTCTGCCTATAAACACTTTTTTTTTCAATATTTTAGCAACATAACATTGGTGGGATTCTCCAAAATAGCAAATGTTGATGCAAACAAATCTAGGAATCTCGTCTAAGGAAAGACATCGTAACCTTCATTTAATAAAGTATAATATGACAATGTGATGTTTAATCCACGTAGTCAAGCTTACAAACTCTACAGGGGTCTGAAATTTTTGATATTTTTGGGAAGCACATTGAAGCCAACACAGCGAATAAAGTTATATCTGTGATTAATACTTGTATACAACAAGAACATATATAACCAGACCAGCTAGAAAAGTAAGATACTGATTGATTGTGCAAGAACATTTCTGTCAAATATAGATGAACATACCATCCCAACCAGATGGAGCAGGATCCTTCTCCCATTTCTTGTATTTCTCTTCTGCAGCCTCCTGTGTGTCAAGCATATATGCCTTTGTCATATCCAACCCATTTGCATCAAGAAGCTTTCCAATCTTTTTCTTTCTACCATCAAGCCACTTCTGCTTAGAAACACCCCTAGACTCCGTTGGAGCCTCCATCCTCTTTTTTTCATTAGCTATTTCAATTTGATTACGCTTCTTTGCTTCTTGCTGCCAGGGAATCAAAGTAAAAATCTCAAGTTTGTTCCACAAAATAAATAAAAGTTATAAACATGCTATTTTTCATTATTTAATACCATTTTGGCTCTCAACTCCATCCACTTTTTCTGTCTGGCAGAGAGTTTCGGGAAGGAGCCATCCGTGTTTTCTATAGCAGGCTGATCAGGTTCACTATCAGAATTTTCTTCAGCTTTCGGTCCATCATCGTCATCATGCATTCCCTCGTCAGGATACACTTCATTTGGAATGGCTTGCTCTCGGCCACTTCCACCACTAGCTTGAGCAACTTCTGATATACCCATAAAACACCGTGTAAATAAATTTCCACCGACAAACTCAGAAGCATATATATCCAAAAATAATACTAAAATTCATCATCTAAAAAATATAAATACAACCAAAAACAAGATAAATTATTACAAAAGAAAAACTCATTACATGTATGTTTGATTTAGCTTTTGGAAGAAGTAAAAGCAACTCAGAGGTGTATAATTGATTTTGAATTAATTTTGAGATGTTTGGTTCTTCTATAGTATAATTGATTCTGGCTCGAGAATTGATTCTACTTGAAGCTAGAATTTGTAGCTTTTGAGTTTAAAACAGATTTTTACATTGAAATTTATTCTTCAACTCAATTTTGCACAAAGTTATCCAAACATAAATCACTCCATTCATCTCACTTTTAACCCGAATCAATTTTACACAATCAATTCACTCAAAATCAATTATTTTCACCGCAGAACCAAACTCAATTTTGAGTTAAGTTATCCAAACATAAATCATTTTACATTCAACTCATTTTTAGCTACGATCAATTTTACATAATCAATTAGCACAAAATCAATTTTTTTCCACACGCGTATCAAAATCAGTTATAATTCTAAGCATAATGAAACCAATAGATAAGTAATATCCAAATTATCTTGTGTAATTGAAAAACTAACCAGATTGATGTTGCTGCATCCTGAGTTTAGCTTCAGCTATGACTCTAAAGCAGTAATCAGTACACTCGTGAAAGGGATTACTTGCATTCCGGCAATCGGGATGCACATCTCGTTCGTCAGACATGTTTGGTTGCTGCAAAATAACAAACATTGCGCATATTACAAAAACCCTAATTTAACAAAGTGTATATTACAAAAACCCTAATTCGAAAGGAGATAACGCAATACAAAGATTGGAATTGAAAGAAAAGAAAGATTACAGGTTGTGATTGATGATGGGTCCTCTTTGGGTTGCGTTCAAAGAGAAGAGAAGCGAAGAGAGTGATTTAGGGTTGAAAGAGGAGAAAGATATGAACCTGAATGAATTGGGAATTGGATTTGGATTCGGATTCGTATTTGCGGATGCTTGTTTGTTCCAATTTCGACTTGGATGAAGATATTTTCTTAAATAATTTAATAGTTTTTATTAAGATTAGATCAAATTTTAAATTAATCAATTAGATTAATTTAAAACTAACACAAATATTATTAAAATATTTATAATAATCACAGGACATAAATCAAAGTTTTTTTTTAAATAATGGTTATTTATTAAAAATTCAACCATAAGATTTGATCATAAGATTTGATAATGATAAAATATAGAGAATAATTTTATACTTTGACTATTTTTTAGTGCGAATTTGAACGCTGACGAAAATTTAAAAAAATTGATAGCATATTTTAAAGTGAAGAAACACTCTAAAAAACAAAAATTTAAAAGTGTGTTTAAAACAAAGTCAAATCTCAAATTTATTAAAGTCAACACTCCTACAAAGAATTATTTAGAGCAATTATGTCAAAAGAATGATCAAATATATGACAATTTATAAAATAATAAAGGCGTAATATGTTATCTTTACTAAAAGAAAGATAGGTAAAAGTATAAAAGGTTAAGATCAACCAATATTTTAACAAAATATTCAAACTTTATGCCATTAATGACTTCATCCGATGCTAGAGAAATTTCAATACTAATACAATAACAAAAGGAATTTTAAGACTCCAATATTCAAAAGAAAGATGATAAGATTTCTTAATCCAACATTGAACATTGGTGTTATGTTCCATGTCTAGATTGCAATCCGACATATAAGAAAATAAACAAAGTATCTTTTGTTACGTTCCATGTCTAGTTGCAATCTGACGTCTAAAAAAATAAATAAAGTATCTTTTGGTGCAAGATTCTAAATTATATATATATATATATATATATATATATATTAGATAAAGTTATAAACAAATAGTTTAAATGCATGATAAAAGTAGAAGAAAACATTAAAATCACACATACCGTACACATTAAATTTAATCATTGTTTTGTAAAATACTATTTCGTCTCATATTATAAGAAAAAGTTACTTTTTACATACATTGAATAATTAATGTATTTGATCTATATATAATTTAGATATATTACTTATTAAATATATTTAAAAAGTAACTTTTGCTTATATTATGGGACGGATGGTGTATTACTTGATGAGATCAGAGAGGCAAAGGATTAATTCGGGATGGACAAATTTGAACCGAACGATTGAAACCGACCGACCCGTTGTCTTTTTTGTGCAAATGGATCGGGTCGGGTCGGGTGTCGAGTTGATTCGGTTGCTTAATTTGGATATTATAGGGTTGCTTCGGTCGGGTTCAGATGCTAATTTTAGATCCGACGAAAACCAAAACCGACCAAACTTAATTAATACTATATATTTTATTTATTTTTATTATTATATGAATGACTCACTATAAAAATGAGATTAATAATGTTGTAGGATACTAGTATTATTTTTATAAATTGATTATTGCATTATATACTTCCAAAAATACAAGATATGTAATATAAAATTTTGTATATTATTTAGTTTATCGGTTAAAGTATGATAATGATCAAAATTAATGTCAAACAATATTAAAAATATTATTCCCTAATAATAATTTTTATTAAAAAAATAGTTTTATTCTAAAAATTTAATATTTTTTATACAAAAAATTAAAAAAATTATTTTTATAAATTTTTTCTAATAAATATTAAACCGACGAAACCGATCCGAGTTAACCACCAAACCGACTTAACCGAATCCGATGAAAATCAGAATTTTATCGGTCGAAATTGGACCATAAAAGTGAAACTGTTATTTACGTCGGATTTAAGTTTTGGGCCCGAAATCGACCGTAACCGACCGATTATCCACCCCTAGGATCAATAACACCTGCAAATCCTTGTTTCAGGATGTATTGTGATTATTAGGAAAGACTCATAATTAGAGGACAATTTTAGAAAGATACGCTTCAAATGGTCAATGTATAAGCAATATAAGTGGAGGTGTGACATTCATAGTGTATATGAGACAGAGGAGAGGAGAAATAAAGGTGTTAGATCTATTAGTATTTGTATTTTGATATTAATATTTCAAAAAATTTGTATGATTTGTTATATTTTATGAATATTGATGTATGATTTACCAACATTTTGTTTGACAATTTGATCTTATTAATGAATGATTAATGTGTATGGTTTATTGTGGATATAATTTATAAATGACTTTTTTTTTTACGGGAAAAACTTATAACATTCCATTAATAATAATATTTTCGATACACGTTGGGACATCATTAAAAATATGGAAACTAGCAAAGTATGGAGCCGCTCGCGCCAATACGTGAGCAACCGCATTGACTTGTCTCCTAACGAACTTAACATGAGAGTTCCTATAAAGGAGGGCTAACAAACACTTACACTCCTTAGTGATAGCACCAAAGTCCGAATCATTAGGATTCTGAAGGTTCACACTGTCCACTACACTTTTTGCATCTAACTCAAAATCCACATTATTCAATCCTAGCTCATGAACCCATTTGATTAAGTATAAAAGCCCTAAAGCTTCACCCACATGAACTTCGGTGGTAGGCGATATCCACATTGTCCGGACAGTAACAAACTCCCCTTTATCATCTCGAATTTAAGCACCTATACCAACTTTATTATTTAAGAAAGAAGCATCAATGTTACATTTTAACTGCCCCACTGGAGGTTTACTCCACTTGGATTCAAAATCCTCTTGTTGGTGAGAGTTGAGACTTAATCTGATCTGTTGCATCTCTCCACCCTGCCAATAATTGAGAAGCACGATGACAAATGGAATCCGGTAAGTCAACACTATGATTCCAAACAATGTTATTCCTGCATTTACAGATACTCCACAGCGTCGTTGAGAACCTCGCTTGTTGATCTTGGCTAGCACTCTGCAAAAAGGAAAAGATAATAGTAGCAAAATCGCCATCATGAGTCAATAACTGTTGTAGCCTAGGCCAAACTCCCACTCTTTCCCAGCACTCAATACTCTTCGAACATTGGAGAAACATATGGCAATAATTCTCATCACCTACCCCGCAAACACCACAACTAGTTGGACAGTCCAAACTTTTGTCCTTCAATCGCATCCTAGTAGCCACACAATTCTTGCAAAGACGCCACATAAAGTTCTTAACTCGTGGCGGAATCTTAAGGTTCCATATCAAGTTCTACCTATTATCAACCCTGAGGTGGGAAGTATCAATAGCTTCTTTAATACAGAAGCGGTAAGCACTTCGCACGGAAAATATGCCATTCCTCTCCAGATTCTAAACTATCTTATCCTCATGAACCGACTCGAATAGCGAAGTGTTAAGAACTTTAGATGCAGTTTCTTCCCCTAAAAGAGGATGAATCAAAATCGGATTCCAATTCTTCTCATTATGACTCAATAAATTCTATACTTTGAGATTAACCACTTCCAGACAATCTGGACAAGGATTTACCAAAACCAAGCTATCATGTAGCCATTTCTGCCCCCAAACTGAAATACTTTCTCCTGTTCCGATACTCCATCTATACCCTCCTCGCACCACAAACTTAGAACTCCATATACTACGCCAGACATAACTAGGATTGTGCCCAATGTTAGAGTCTAGGAACTCACACTTAGGAAAATACCTTGCCTTATAAAGTCGAGTAACCAGGCTATGAGGCTTGGTCATGAGGTTCTAGGCTTGTTTACTCAACATAGCATAATTAAAAGCACTCAAATTCTTGAACCTCATTCCTCCATCAGATTTGGGCATAGACAACCTATCCCAAGATAGCCAATGAATACCTTTGACCCGATCTCTCTTATGACCCCACCAAAAGGAATTCATCATCTTCTCAATTTCCTCCCTTAAGGAAGAAGGCAACAAGAAGATACTAATGATATAAGAGGGAATAACTTGTAACACTGATTTAATGAGGGTTTCCCTGCCTGCTTGAGAAAGACTTCTGCTACTCCAAGAATTAATCTTCTTCAAAATTTTGTCTTTAACAAACTTGAAAGTAACCTTCATGCTTCTTCCTATCATAGATAACACTCCAAGATACTTACATGTTCCCAGAACCTATTGAACTCCTAAAGTATCAACCACAACATTCTTAACATTTGGGTTAACATTTCTACTACAAAAGACTTCAGACTTATGAAAATTAATGGTCTCCCCCGAAGCTTCTTCATACATACTTAGAATATTCTTCATCACATTAGCTTCATCCACATCCGCTCTAAAGAACAGAAAACAGTCATCTGCAAACAGAAGATGAGATATGACAGGGGTATTCTTATAAATTTTTATCCCGTAGATGTCCCCCCTAGATTCTGCTCTCTTAATAAGAACTGATAGCCCTTCTGAACAGAGAATAAAAAGATACGGAGATAGCGGATCCCCTTGCCTCAACCCTCGCCCAGGAGTAATTAGTCCCACCATATTCCCATTCATGCTCACAGAATAGTCAACCGTCTCCACACATAATATAATTCACCTCACCCACTTCTGAATAAAACCCATAGTGATAAGTATATCTTTCAGATAATCCCAATCAATTCTGTCACATGTTTTGCTAATATCCAACTTGAGAGCTATATCCCCTTGCTTCCCTTTTGTTTTGGTCTTCATATAATGTACAACTTCGATGGCAGCCATTGCATTATCCAAAATAGATCTACCAGGAACAAAAGCAGATTGATTATCTGAAATACACTTGTCCATAAGTCTCTTCAACCAATTTTCTAGAACTTTATCTATAATCATATACAACACATTACACAAAGCAACCGGTCTCCAATATCTCATGGGTGTTTGAACTTCACCTTTTGGAATAAGAGTGATGTTCATCATATTCAGACTTGGAGTGAAAAAACCATTTTCTAACCAGGAACAACTAGCTTAACAAATTTCATTCCTACAAGTATCTCAAAACTGATGATAGAAACCTGGATAAATCCATCCGGGCCTGGGCTCTTATCAGCTTTCATAGAAAATATAGCTTCTTTGAATTCCTCCAAAATAAATTGAGAAGTCAACATAATATTATCCTCATCTGAAATAGGGGATCTAATAACCTGAAGCACCTGATCCCGAGAGCTAGTCTTCTTTTGAAATAGATCTGTGAAATAATCATGAGTTATTTTACACATTCCGTCAGCTGAAGAGGTCACTTCTCCATTATTATTCACAAGAGAGATAATAGTGTTGATTTTCTTCCTCACAGAAGCAGAAATATGAAAGAAACTAGTGTTAAGGTTTCCATCTTTCAACCATGAACTTTTTCTCTTTGTTTCCAAAACATGTCGTCTTTGACCAATAGAGAATTCATACGCCTTTTGAGAGCGGTAAAATAATTAATATTACCTTCCCCCACATGATGACGAATTCTATCAATCTTCCTGCTTATTGTCTCGATTTCCTTTCTTGTCTTATGACAATTAGTCTTGCTCCACTTTAGCATTTTTTTCCCACAGATTTCCAATTTACCAATAATATCACCCATATCATATTTTTGCCATTGATCAAGAACAAACTCCTAAAATTCCGGTTCAGATAACCAGGCATTCTTGAATTTAAATCTCTTTGGAGGCTTTTGATGCATCATTCTAGCTTCACAACAAAGCAGTATAGGATAGTGGTCCGAAGAAGAAGCTGTTAAACACTTCACCTTAGCTTATGGGAATAACGAACACCAATCTTTATTAGCCAAAGCTCTATCTAACTTTTCTTCAACGACTATATCAGTACCAAGACTTCTAAACCACCTAAAAGGGTACCCCTCCATAGGGACATCAACTAGACCCATGTCTTGGATAGCTTGTCTAAATCCCCTAATTAACCAATTTGGCCTTTCAACTATGCCTTTCTTTTCATTAGCTGATACGATATCATTAAAATCTCCCATAATGCACCAAGGTAAGCTAGACATTTGAGAAAGGTTTCGAATACGGTTCCACGACTTCCTCCTTCTATTACTTTCGGGGAGCCCCTAGAAGCCTGTCAACCTCCAATTACCTTGTCTGTTGTCTTGAACAATAACATCAATATGGTTGTTTGAATAGTTTTGAATAGCACATTGCACAGGATTTTGCCACATGATTGCCACACCTTTTCCTCTACCTTCTCTATCTACTGAAAATGAACAATCAAAACCCAACAAATATCTCAACTCTTCAATTTTATTGCCATAACTTATTGTTTCAAATAGAAATAGAACATCCAGTTTATGGCTTCAGATGAGGTACTTTAAAATAGGAACTGCACTCAGGTTACCTAGGCCCCGACAGTTCCAACTAATAACAATCATTTATCTTAGCAGGCATGTTTAACAGAGCCCGCCATTACAGAATCGACAATAGAAAAAGTACTAGGTTGCTTGGCCTTGTCATCTCCATTAGCATCCTTGCTTCCCCCAGCTTCGTCCGCCATTATAGAAGCTTCTTCAGTGTAATTTTCTAAATTCTGAACCAGCTTCGCCACTTTATTATCTTCCAGCCGAATCCTCTTCTTTATGATTTGTCCAGTGTTATGCGATTCTTTGTCATAGTCCGCCTCACTTTCCATTATCTTTGTATATTTTTATATGCTTTCCTTCTATCTTGGTTTTTCATGGATGTTTTGTGCACAGATAACTTTGTGCTATTCCCTCCTAAGATCTTCAATCTTGTATCCGCAATGACGTTTTTATTTTCCCCACCTGTAATGTCATAACTACTAATACCATAATAAATTCCTTCAGTTGTTTCCATAACCTTCCCAACAATAATAACCTTCATAAAATCGTTGCCCCCATTAATGCTTTGTCCGAATTTGATTTCATCATTGGTTCCTGCATGGAATTTAATTTCATCATTACTGCCTGTTTGAAATTTTCAGATCTGGTCTTGCCTCTTTATTGCATTGCCACCTGACTTTTGAAAGGACTTTTGACTACCATTATTATTTAAACAAATGTCTTTATCACGATTCAAAGCCTTGTCCACCACTACAGGTAACACACCATTATTTGGTATGTCTCCATATTCAACCGTATTAAATGCACCTGCCCCAGCAATTAATTTCCTTGTCTGGTCATTGTCACCAACTGTTGAACGGTTTGTTCCATCATGTATAGCATTAAATACGCCTGTCCCACCGCTCAGACACGCCAATATATCATTTATTCCACCTAGGGATGGCAATGGGTACCCGTGGGGACGGGTACTAGTCCCCCGCTACCCGCCCCGTTTAGTAAATATGATACCCGTATCCGCCCCATATCTGTGCGGGTATCTGGCAGACGGGTACCCGTGGATTTTGAGATACCCGCGGGTATTAACGGATATCCATGGATATTTTTTTTAATTGTAATTTACTAATTTTTCTTTTGTTAAATAGAAATTTTATCTTTTTTGTAATTAGAAGATTATGTGTAAATAGAAAATCTATCTATAATTTTTCATGAAAGTCATGATTCAACAAACTTGAAACAAATATATATTGAAACTATGCTTTGAAAATGTGAGAAAAATGATCACATAATGCATATTAATTTATAGAAACATCAAATCAAACATATAACAATATATTACACATGTGATTTAGTACAAATACCATAAATTGCACATAAATTACACATGTGATTTAGTATAATCTATTCTATAATATGTGATTAATTTTTCCAAAGGATAAGTAATTAGTATATATTAATTTTAAAGGATATTTAATTAATTTTATTAATTATAAACGGATACAGATACCCGCGGGTACGGGTACCATTAAATCTGTATCCGTGCCCGTAATGAAACGGGTAATTAAATATCCGTTTATATTACCCGTGGATACCCGTTAAACCATCTTACCCGTACCCGTGACGGATTTTATCCGCGGGTACGGGTTTTTTTGCCATCCCTAATTCCACCTGTCGTAGACTTGTCCCTACTTGTCTCAGCAATTAATTTTCCAGCTATCATATTTACCATATCCTTCTCATAATGCACATGAAGCTGACTCCTGGAAATTGTGACAATGCTCCCATGTGACAAAGCTTGGCTATTGACACCATCAGCTAACACGTGTGATCTTTTATGTCCCACACTAACCACAACTTTTTGTGATAGGAGTTCAGCTAGCTCTATATCCACATATGACTTGCTACCCATTAGTGCATTGACCGAAGAATCCCTTGTTTCTTTATTTGTTGGAACGGTTTCATTTCCTTCATTACCACTAATAATGGCGGTTGGATCAAAAGGTATCCAACAACTAGGCCCACTACCTTGATTAGCTTGTTTCTCAATTAATTTGTAAAAAGCCATCCACTTTGAATTAGGCTTCCTATCAATTAACACTTTTTCGTGCACCACGTGCTCCCCATCAATATCTGTTATACCCCAAAAAATTTACCCCTTAGATGTCATGACATCTTGCACTTGCATTAGGAATCAATCATCTATGCATTGTTAACTAACCATCATATTTTGCTAGTTTGTTCTTTTATTTGAGAAGCTAGGGTTTTTGCACAAGAAAGAAGGCAAGATCAATAAGCCAAGCTCTCATATGTTTCAAGGTCTCCTAAGACACCTTTTGGCTCAATACAATCATCCCAAGTATTCACTAGGTGGTTGAGAAAGGTGTTTGAAGTCATCTAGTCAAGAAAGTCAATTGAGGCTAAAAAAGTTCAATCTTTGGCCTTGAGGACTAGTCATGAGGTTTTCCAGTCATATTCCATGATTTCATGTGATTGGATCAAGAGAAATAAAAAAGAAACCATAAGATCAGGAGTTGTGGAATTAGGGTTTTGACTTGAAGAATTACATGGGAATCTTGGTGTGATCAGTCAATGCTTTGATTTCTTCATCAACCAATTAAGCTTACATACATTCAAGAGGCCTTATTCATCAAGAAATCAAGTGTGTTTGGCTCCCATCACAAGTGCAATGAGCCCCAAGTTCATCTGGCCCCAGAATAGGGTTTTGTCAGGTAAAGTTAACCATGCCTTTGACTTTTGATCAAGGCATGATCCCAAGTCTTGGGACATGATCCCATATGTTCATGTACATCCTTGGAGGCCATCTATTGGTATTTGAAGATATTGAGAAAGTAAGATCATCAAGGATCACACAATTGAATTCCTGAGGAAATTAGGGTTTTGTCTGAAAAGTCAAACCTTTGACTTTTGATATTTTTTATCCAAGATGAAGTATTCAAGCCATATTACATCAAGACATGTTTGATTTTTGAGTTAGAGCATGAGAAATCAACATTTGAGATGTTTCTAGCAAAAAGGGCAAAGTTTGGTTCTTGAAATTTTCTAAGTATGGAAGAATTCACTCCTTGTGTGAACTTTGAAGAGTCATAACTTTCAAACCACACATCCAATTTTTGTGGTCCAACGCTCAAATTGAATCTCTCATCATGAACTTTAAAATGTATTAGAGGGTCCTTCTTCAAAAAAGGCTTGGTTTTTAAGTTAGGAAGCTTGGAAGTTCAAGACAATTTAATACTTAGTGAAATTTCACTCTTTTTACCCTAATTTTTCAGCCAACTTCACCTCCATTCTTCATCATGATCCCTTTGGATTCAGAACTTAGAGTGAACATGAACATTGTAGAGTATACTTAGGGATTTCCAAAAAGTACTAGAACACCCCAATCAGATGTGTGAGCTGTGAGTTTTGAAGCCACAAAGTTAGAGGTTTAAAACTTGGTTTTTGAGGTTTTTCACTTGTTGTACTTGAAGCAAAACCATTTCAATACAACAAATCTTGCCATTTCAGTTAATATTACTTGCAAATATTCATTTAATCAGAAGATAGCACGAATTTGGGAGTGTTATCCAAGTGGTAGAAGCTTTATCTCGTGAACCTTTCCATCTTTGGCACAAAGTGAACATTGCCATTTACATAAAGTCACTTTTGGCAATGTCAACTTGTCTTGAGCTGTGTAATGGTTCCTCCACACTCAAAAGTCTTGTACTGAAAGTCCAAAAGCTCTGCACACTTCCAACAACCCTAGAACAACATGGTACTTGGCATGGGGAATGACAAATTATTTGAAACTTCAAGTTGAATTGCAACCACTACAACAAAAGTGTGTTTAGGCAATGACTAAAAACCGTGGTCAGAAGAATAAAAACTGTAGCCTATCACTTTAGACTACAGTTATCTAGGTGTGGAATAAACGCCCGTTGCCTATTTCAATAGACTACAGTTTTTTCACTTTCGCCCTCAAATATGAAACACGTCGCTTATAGCTTATGAACAGACCACGGTTGCTAAACTAATTTTAGAGTGCGGTTTTAATTATGCTACACTTTGAAAACCATGGTCATTTATTAGACCATCAGTTTTAGTCCACAGTTTGTTTAAGCCACACTAGTAAAACTGTTATTCTTCATACCACAATATTTTATTCCAATTAATTTCTTTTTTAAGTCAGACAATATTTGTTTAAATTATGACAATTACAAAACTGATAAAAAACAATTATGATAAACTTAATCGTATTCATTTTTATTATTTACATAAAATACTACAAATAATATATAGAATATAAAGGTAAATATATAACAATAATTAGGCTAATTTTAGAATTCTAATAAAGTAAAATATAAAAATTAAAGGTACTTTCAACTACATGTGTTATTGGTGCTTCAACAAAAACTCATGTTCACCCAACTAAATAATAGCAAGACCACCATGTTTACTCAGCAGCAAGCTTTTCTCCCTCGTCAACTACCGGATGAAGTCTTCTTTCGAAAGCTAATTTAAACAGAAACAGTATCGATGATAGTGATCACATCATTTCCCTAGTGGAGTCTTCTTCAGAGAACATGGTATGCATAACCTGTTACCGAAACAAAATAAAATTCAGTAGACAATCAATGAAAGAATAGAACTAATTCAATGATATCTAAAAAACATATTAATTTCCTAAGATACATATTCTGTAGAAAAAAAGTATTACATGTTTCATTTTATAAATTACATGAATATGCAAGGTATACTATATGATTATATCTTAGGAATTTCCTTCCTTTATAACCAGGGCACTTGTTGATGCTTTTGAATGTGACCATCATACTGAAGCTTCTTTTGATTCTTTCAAGAAGGTAAGTGACACTCTAAGCCAAACAATATTTATCATTAAGAATTCCTCCACAAATATTTATCATAGTTTTAAATTTGTGGTCTGCAACTGCAATTTCGGCCGCAATATAAAAGGATTTTGAGGTATCCATATCAGCACCGTAACCTCAATTTCAACCATACCAGACGCACTTTCCTGCAATATAAAGCTTACAACCGCAACCACAACTTAAATTGATGCTATTTATAAAAGTGTAAAAGCAGGAAAACCTGCACTCTTGTGGCTAAATCCAGCTGAAAGAAGAACATCAAGATATCCTCATTAGCACTTTCACTTTGCTCTACACTTGCATCCAATCTTAAAATCACTTCTTCGTCTCGACACAAAATGGTACCCAATTAAGACTAAGCTCTGCATACACTTGTTCATAATCAAGTGTTTTATAATGCTAGACGTAACATGCAGTCTTTTAAATGGCTCAAAGGGTGAAAAATCATATATATGGTTCAAGTGCAATAATTATTGAAGAAAATTTACCTAAAAGTAAGTGCAAAAAGAAGTAGAAGCATAAGATTTGATGGACTCCAATCACAGAACATAAGCGAGCAAAGGAAATGCGAAAAATGTATTTGTATTTTTTGTTATGATTGGTTAAGGATTAGGGAGAGAAAATGAAGATAATTTTTTACCTAATCATTTTCACACATTATTTTAGGTAAATAAATTATAATTGAGTTAATTTCATATGAACCACACATCAATTTTTCACCTAATAATGATGTGTTTTTATACTTACTTGAAATGTTGACATAATGCAAACTCGATGGCTGAATTTACAAAAGAAAACCTCAAATCATTCCATAGCAGCTTTCACAAAAAACATTAATCAATCCTAGTATTCATCATTAGACGTTGTTAGATGTATATTCTCCCTTCTAATGATACACTAAATAAGAAAAATGTTGACAAAGTTATTATTAAAATGACATCATTATATCTTAACCTCAAAATAGAAACAACTTTCAAAAATTGAAATCAACGGCTTGGACAAAACCATTTGTTTGACTTCTAATATTTATTACTATGAAGAAGAAATTAAAGCAATGGAGGATTCAATAACTCCCAATAGTAACTACATTAACTTATAGCCATGTGATAAACATTAGATTAATTTTTCAACAACTAGAATGACCTATAAGTTTGAAATAAAATAAGATTGGGAATGCCAAATTTATTTCAATTACTAAAATGATACATAAGTTTGAAACAGAAAGAACTCATGTAGAAATCTTAAAATATAAAAATTACATAATTTTTACCAAATCAAAGTTCATACCCTCTTTTTCATTTTCATCATCTTCATCCATACCATGGTCTCCTTCTTCCAATTCTTCACCATCAATGGTCTCTTTCTCATCTATATCAAGCTCAACCTCATGTGCAACCTCATGTGCATGCAATGAATAAATGAACAATTTAGGGTTCCAATTAAAACAACTTCAAAGAGGAAAATACTATACTAAAAATAAAATAAATTTATATTTATGACTATAAGCCTATTGAAATTATAAATTATAGAAATCTAGAGAGAAAATAGAGGAAATATGGGTTTCCCTTTTGATAGCTTACTGAATAGTTAGACATATCAAAGTTAAAGAAAGTAAATTAAACTTAAAGAGAGCATACCTCTTGTTTGAAGGATAAAAGAACATCATCTGATCAATTTTTCTTTGAGAAAAGCTTGCTAGTAACTTCCTATAAAACATTGCGACAACATGAAAGATCGTGGGTTTCTATTTGATGTAATAAAGTTACAGGACATCAACACGATGAAGGTGAAACAAAATTGAGAAGCAAAGTCATAGAAACGGCGACAGCTCAAACAAAACATCGGCACGTCGGAGGCGAATCGAAAACGAGAAGCAGATTTGGAGAAATGACGGCGGCTCAAAAGCGATAATAGGGAAAGGGTTCGTGTAACTAACAGGGGAGAATTGTTTTAGTTAGGTTTACTTTATTTTTTCTATAAAATACTAAAATAAAAGTTTCTATAAAATACTAATGCTAAACAAAATTTGTTAATTTAATTTTTATAAAAGCACCAACGTTAGAGAAATGATGGAAAACTGAGTTATATGTATAACAATTCTTTAAATATTATTTTTAAAACAGAATATATAACCAAATAGTGGCTTCTCCCCTGAAATTAACAATGTGACGGTTCGATCCTTGGCATTGTATTTTTAACGTAATAAAAGAAGAAAAAAAATAATATTTTCTGAAAACTAGACTTTAGATTTAGGTCACGCTTCTGCTTATTAAATAAGAGATATTATTTAATAAAGGGCGATTTTGTTGCGGCTACATTTTTTAAACCGCTACTTAAAGTGAATAATGTTTAAAAAACCATAGATTAAAGTAAATACACGACGGTTTTGTTACCTCCACGTTTTCAAAACCGTAGTGTAAAGTGAATATACGACGGTTTTAAACAAAATTTTAGAGATTTCATAACGGGTAAAAAAGCGTAGTCTATTACTACTTTAGGCGACAATTTTTTAGCCGTTGCCTATTTTTCCGTTGCCTAAAGTAAAAAATGGTGTAGTGAACCGAGCCAAAAGATTGAAAACTCAACCATCTGGTTAGCTTCAAACCTTCACCCTTTGCATATAAATAGAGGACTTCAAACAAGCCTCAAGACACACAAGAAACCAATCTGAAACCTTCCTATCTCTCTCTCCCATAGTTTTTGCAAGAACTCTCTAAACTTGCAAAACCACTGTCCAAAACCAATCCACTCGTGCAACTCACAAACAAACTTCATAAACCTTCCATAAACACTCTATAGAACTTGTTTAAACCATCAAACAAGTTCTGTAACACCTCATTCACTATCCACCATTTTCAAACTTCCGTTTGCAAGAGGGCACGAGTTTGAAGTTTGAAGTTGTTTCTAATCATTTCAAGCACTCCAGTCATTATTCCTGGTATCAACAAACCTAAAGGGAAGCTCATTTCATCTCTGCAAAACCATTTTAAGAGGCCTTGGACCTGCTCCAAGAGGTAATCCTTTTTGTAACTCTGACCTAGTTTCCATGCATTGCCTTTGTTCCATGTTTGAAGCAAGTTTGTGGACTTCAGTGTGCTTTATATGTTAGAAGCTTTGCTTGCATTGTTTGTGTTGGATATGTGTTGTTTTGTTCAAGTTTTTCCTTGTCATGTTGCACTGTTAGGGTTAGTTTTATGAAGCACATGGTTAGTTTTAGGACAAGCCAGCATGACCATTAGATTCCTTGTAGAAAATGCTTCAACTTGGGTTTTTACAAATTGAAGAATGGTTGAGAAACAAGTGAGTTATGTTGTGTGGAAAATCTGGGTACAAACTTGAACTAGGGCACGAGCGAGAGAGAGAAGAAGAAAAGAAAAGGGAGAAGAAAGATCTGAGTTGGAGGTGAGTTGGCATGACATGGCGCTGAGGTGGCTATTGTTATTTGAGTGTGGATTAGATATTATTGATATTGGTTTTATTAACGGGTGAGGGCGTAGCACCGCTGGTCAATGGAGGTTTGTGTGTTTGTTTGCCATGCTGAAAGACTGGGGTTAGAATCCCCCTTCACCCCAGTCTTTTGTTTTATTTTCTGATCCATGATGTTTTCACATATATTTTAGCCTTTGCACTTGTTTCACAAGCCATACAACCAGCACAGCTGGTAAATGTTTTAACCACAACATCAAAGGTGTGGGTTCAAACCCCATCAGGGCCCTTTCCCTTCTTTTTTATTACTTGTTTTTTTATGTTTTCTTCACAAACTTTCAAAACTCATAACTCACTCAATTTTTATGCTTTTAAATCCATTCTTTTTGCATCCTTTTAGTCTTGCTGCCTATTTTATGTTGACATTTAAAAATCTCCAAAAATGTTAATTTTTAGGTATTTTATTCATATGTGAAATATAGTTGTCTTTTAGGTTATTTAGAATGGTTTTGTTTGTTTAGGGTTATAACCTTTAATCTCCATCGCCTTTTAGGACTTGTGTAGGTTTGTTTTAACATACTAAGATCAATCCCCCATGACTTAGACTTGTGCATAGTTGTAGGTTTGGTTTTAGGTACACTTGTAAGTGTATATGTTTACCTTAGAATGAATGAACTTTTGTCATCCCCTTTGAAGTCTTAGATAGGTCCTTACCTTCAAATTAAGACTTCCCCCTCACGTGTATATGATATTAATGTATATATAAATCATCCACTTAGGTTATACCATATACATTGTGTTTAGATCTCCCTTTCATAAAAGTGGACCTTAGAATGATCTAAGTGATATTTTCCTTCCCTTTAAAGTTTAGGTCAAAGAATTTCCCCTTTGTAGGTCATCACCTACTTATTTAAGATGTTTAGACTTATCTCATGTGCCCTTTAGGTATTTACCTATTCCCTTAATGAATGATTCTTTGTGTGTTAACATGATACTTATATGCCTTTTTAAGATGCTTGCCTTGAATGTCATCACATTCACCATCCTTATTTATGTGTTATATCCATGTACTTTTTCCATGTGAATATCATTGTTAACTTTATTAAGTTACCCCCTTTAAGTGAGGTTAGCTTGTTAGCTCTCCTCCTTAACCCTCTTTATTCCCCTCCTTCCAAAGGAAAGTCTCTCTATTGACTTTAATGTCGTAGATAGCTCATTACCCTCTTAGCCTCATTAGAGACATCTTCTACCCTTGGCCTCATTAGAGCCATTCCTTTCCCTTGACCTTATTAGGATCAATCCCTTAGCCTCATTAGAGCCACTTCTCCCTTGACCTATTTAGGTTTCCCCCTCTTGTAAGCATTATCATCATAGTTGTTTACTTCCCTCCTTAGCCTCATTAGAGCCACTTACCTTACAACTTAGGATCCACCTAGAGTTCTTCAACTCTATGTGAGCATCATCATAATGATGTTCCTTTCCCCCTTGGCCTTATTAGAGCCATTCACCCCCTTAACTTAGAATTAGGATAGAGTTCTTAAACTCTATGTGATTCTCATCATCATGAGTACTCACTTCCTTCTTTGCCTTACAACTTAGACTTAGATAGTTCTTTAACTCTATGTGAGTATCATGATCATGAATACTCCCCCCTTGGAACTTTGACCATAGCCAACGGTTCTCGTTTAGGTGAACTACGAATGCTATGATTCCATCCTTTTTAGGATACGTAGGCACGAGATGTGACGTCTTGACGGCATACTTAGTGTACGTACCCTTAGGTCTTTACCTTTAGCACCTTGGTCTTCGCCATAGGTATTTACCTTTACCTTTAGCAGATTCCCTTAACAAGCAAACAATAACTTAAAACAAATACTAACAAGAGGTTCCTGTAGAGTACTACAGATATCTAGGATGTTAACACCTTCCTTAGGTATAACCAACCCCCGAACCTTAGATCTCTTAACTGTGTCTTTACATAGCGCAATTAGGGTTTTCTTAGATCTTTACTCTTTCCTTTGGATAAATCAAAGCTCGGTGGTGGATTTCAAAGTTTTATGATTCAAGTTAATTAATAGCTTGATATCCGATTCTTACCGCAACAATATCCCTCAAAGCTTCTGCATTCATTTCTTTTGAATTATTGTGTTGACTGTCAGTTGCTTTGACTCCATTAAATCCCTCTGCCTAGCCATTAATTTTCCGGTCATCGAAAACACGCCCCCACCGGTTCTCAACCACCTGTTTGCACTTCTGTTTCCTTCTAGAGTACCATTCTCAGCACACACGAAATTCCCTCACCTCCGCGCTTCATCGTCTTGGCTGTTTCCAAACTTTTTGTGGCAGAAACTTTCAGAGTGGCCGATAATCCCACACAGGAAGCAGAAAATTCTAAGCTTCTTGTATTTGAAAATAACTTAAACCTGTTCCCCTTCAAGCCTGTCAAAAGCCCAGTTCGTTTTGAGGGGATCTTGTGTGAGGGCAAGGTGCTTAACACTCAGTCTTTATTTTAATGATGTCAAAACATGTACTAGCTAGTAGTGTGTAATTTGGATGGTATCATCACATCAAAGTCGGCATTCGTACCTTACAATGCATAAATATCTAATAATCATGTGTCCATACATATAGGAAGAGTCTCATATATCTCTTGTATGTGTTTGATCATGTTGAGAGTCATAGGAATGCATAAACATAGCCTAGGTAGAATAAACGGTGGTCAAAAAGTAGTTTTTGTGAATTTTTGGTGTTTGAGTCGACTCAAACCTTGATTTGGTCGACTCATGAAGCTTGATGTTCAGTCATTTTCTCACCGGTCAGCTCACGTCGACCCTCTAATCAACCCATACTGATGACATTTGAATTTGCAATTTTTCACCAGACTTGCGTCGACGCATGGCCCTGTTGCGGTCGACGCATAACTTCCAAACTTGCATAGTTCTATGCACAGGTCAGCGCAGGTCGACCCTCATGATTCTTTGGTCGACCGTTCGCTAAAATCCTGTTATTTTTCTGATCTCTCTCAATTTTAAATTGTTGTTATTTTTGTTAGTTGGTCATAGGATCGTATATATACATTGTACCTTATTTTTTACACAATAACAATAAAAAGTGAAAGATATACACTGAATTTTCCTCTCATCATCTTCATCCTCATTCTTGCATTTTCTTAACAATTACACATAACAATTTTTGTTGATCTCTTGCATCATTGAGGTGATAACGTCCAAATATAGGATTGTGTATTGAGTTTGGGGTGAACGTTTCAGTGGGTTTTTTTCTTGAATAAAACCACTATGGTTTTGTCCTCCAAGATCATTTGGATTTGAGGGTTTTTGGGATAAATCTTTGCTTTATTGAATTCAGCCGAGCGAAGGTGATTGAAGAACGACGGGTTCATTCAATCTAGTAGCGTTAATCGGAGGATTGTGCAAGAAAGATTTTGGATCGAACTGTGTGTGATTGAAATCAGCCGAGCGAAGGTGATTGAAGACCGAAGAGTTCATTCAATGTAGCAGCGGTAAATGGAGGTTTATTCAACACGTTCGAGGCACTTGATTCGACTCGAATCAAGGGGAGAGAAGACACGGTATCAACATCAACGAGGATTCTTGAGTGTGTGGTATGTGAGGCTTCTCTTGTAAAAACATTTGCAACAAGACTATACATATCTCAATTCTGGTTTTAGAATTGGGGGCAAATGTACCCGAAGCGAGGACAAAAGGGGAACTTCCTAAACAAATTCGGTGTTGTTCTGTCTTTCCCTATCTCTTTAATTTTAGAACTGTTTACGTTTGCGCTAAATCAATTGATCGATAAAATTCTGTTATAGTGTAGTGCTAAAAATCTGGTTTGAAAACACACTACAATCACTTTGATTATAGTTGGAAAATTTCTGCACTACATTTACATAAAAGTTATCACTTGGGGTGTTTTGCACACCAAGTGTTTGATAAATTGATCGCTCACAAACTGTTTGTGAATTTGTCAATTTGGTTTACTTTTCAATTAGTCATTGGAAATTGCGCAACTTTAAGTGAAGTCAAGTATATTGATAAATAATCAAATTAGAGATTCGATTTCTCATTGAGCCTATCATTCCGTTTGGCTTATGCATATCTGGTCTTTTTGGTAACAGGTTCGTTTAGACAATATAGTTCCTCGACCGCTTCCGCAAACATTTTTTAAAATCAAATTTAAGCGTCGACTCTCCTTTAAAAAGTAGTGTTTTATTCGCCCCCTTCTAGATCAATTGTCATCGTCTAACATCTTGAACCTTGATCGTTATCCGAAGCCACATATATTTCCTCCAAGTTCCATAGTCATTGTGTTCATCATATGAGATAAACCGTCCAATGTGATTTCCAACGAGGATACCAATTTCCTCATTCATGAAACCAAATGAAAGTTGATGAACCTAAGCCCATATCTCGACTTCGTTCAAAGGAATAGTGATATGATTCTCTCCAAATTTCAGTCTCCTTAAGATCAACATGAAATTGTCGAAGAGCCACGGTCCTTCTTGGTAGACTCTCTCTAGATCCCACTCATGATAAAATTGGAACAAGAACTTATTTTCTTCTATTTTGGAAATGGTGACTCCTTGGCCTGGTTGCCACAATTCTGCCAGTCTATCTCTCAAAGCATTGAATCTAATGGGTTGGTTAGTTAACAAAGAGCCAACAAGACACAAATCCAATAGATCTTCTGGAGCTAGTAAAGCAGGTTCGGCATTGAACTGGCCATTAGCATCATGCTCAAATTTACTGAATCTCTCCATAGTACTCAAAGTACCAAAAAAACCAAGATATATGAACCAGTAATATTTGATGAATAACCACATAAGATGCTGATACGAAATTTGTTTCCACTGGGTATATAACTTAGTCTTGATCACAACTTCTACCCCTTTAATGTTATAAACATTGTTCATGAGCTTGATTCTTGTGTCTCTGCTTTTGTCCCTAAGGAATCTTCTCTTAATGACTAAGATAGCATGGTTTATCAGTATTGCATAATCTCCTCTTATTACGATCCTAATCTCTTTAGCCCTCTTGCTTGATTTCCTACTAACACCTTTTAATGTCCTTAACCCATAGAATCTCCATATGTAATGACATCGAATCTTCTGGTAATACTGTCTGCTGTTGTATCTCCATTTATCTTTAAATTCTTCCGGCTTGACCTAGACAAGTAATCCCACGAATAATATCCAGATCCTGGAATCCCCTTTCTCCTTTTTTAAATAATCTCCCAACATGATGACTAAAATCCATTGAATTGAAAACATTGAAATCATTCAGATTGAATCCCAACAGCGAGGATCCGACCGAATTAAAACTTACAACTCACTGTATCAACCGAATCAAGATTGATACGAAGTAGATCTAAAAATAAATTGTTTGTGTACTGCATTGTTGATTATGTAATAAAAAGTTAGATGTATTAGATAGATGGAAACCGATTTCACTGTAATTATACGTGAAGAAGTTCACAGATTTGGTTTTCTTTATTACAGTAAGTGCCTAATATTTCATTTTACTATGATGAAGTGTGTGTAATGTGTATCATATGTTTAAGTTATTCTTATAAATGACTTATAATGTATGGTTTATTAATAATGGAAAATTTCTTTAAATGATGTAAGTATTGTCTTGAGGTTTCTCTCTGGATTTCAAACTCTGGATTCTCCTTAATGTGATGAAACCCAGACCCACGTTAATGCGTAGGATTTATTCAAAGATTGAAATATGACGTTTAATATGATATATCTGGAGATTAAAATCCAAACATTGTTTTGAAAACACGAGGCATCTCTTTGATGAAGTGATTTTTCTTTGTAAAATAGATGTATTTAGATTTCAATCTCAGGATGGTGCAAAAGGTATTTTTGGAGTTTTATTGGGTGTGAGATCAATATATGGGGTATAGTCAACATCACCTTTTTCTAATAAGTATTTCAAAAATCGATTCTTCACTTGTTACAAATAGTGGATTATAGAAACTACTCTTACTGGGCTTCACTTGTTACAAATAGTGGGTTATAGAAACTACTCTTCCTGGGCCTTCACTTGTTACAAATAGTGGGCTATAGAAACTGCTCATAATTATGGGAATTGCTTATCCACCCTAAGTGTGAAAAAACACTCTAAGGAATTCTGAAAATATCCTTTAGAATGTGTTTGGATGAAGGATTTTGATGAGGAAAAGTAATTTTTTGAGAGAATTTGAAATGACTTGATCAAAATTCATTGTTTGGATAAAAAATATGGAGAATTGTTAAAATGATGTAAATTTATATAGTATTTTATTTATGTTAAATTTAAGGAATTTAAAATGACACCAAAAAGTAAAGAATTTCAAATTGCTTCTTAACTCTATATAATATGAATGTTAAATTGTTTATTATTAATTTTTCATTTTTGCAAGATGATCCTCATATTTTATGAAAATTTCAAATTCATCCCCAAAATTTTTAAAAAATTATAAATTAGTCCCTACTAATTTTCAAATTTTACAAATTGTTCCCTTCAAATTTTCAAAAATTATAAATTGGTCCCTATTTTTCATATTTTAAATTTGACCCAAAAGCTTTAAAAATTATGAAAATGGCACCAAATTTTTTACATTGAATCATTTTAATACTCCATCCAAACAAAAGAATTTAAAAATGAATGAATTTCAATTGAATCATTTAAATTACATAGAATTTTAAATTCCCTAAAAATTCTCAAACTTCTCGTCCAAATACACTCTTAGGGTGTGTTTGTTTCATGGATTTAAAATGTATTCCCAGGAATGTGTGAGGTTGGAAATCGTATTTCCACGTTTGTTTCAAGTTTTATCAAATTATACTCGGGTATCTTTTATTCCTGGGAATATAATTTACTCATGACTTTGATATTTTTTATTTCCATGTAAAACGGTGGGAATCTTACATTCCCATGAGAATAAAAGATAACCACCCATAACCTCTCACTTAAAATTAATTTAACTCTTTTATATATTTTTTTTAAAAGTAAATTAAATATATTTTATAAATATTCCAAGGAACTTCAATTATTTACCAAACACATAGACATGAATAAAATTCCTGGTATTATTGTTTCAGAGAATAATATTCCCAGAATTATAAATTTAATCTTTTAAACAAACGCACCCTTATGTAGCGGTAAAAATCGTGAGTGTAAGCTATTGATTAACTTAACTCAAGGAAAACAGAGTCGCCACCGTACTTTTATTTTATTCCAAAAAAGGAAAGGAAAAAGAGAGAACAAAACCTAAAGAGTTCTAAAAAACAAGAACAAACAGATAATGAGTAAGGGGGGTTGGTTACGCAATGGGAAGGTGTTAGCACCCAAAACGTCTATAGTACTCTATAGGAACCCTTTGAAATATCTACCGCTTTTTGGTTTGAAAATGGTTTGCTTGAAAAAGAGATTGGGAAGATGAGAAGAGAAGTATTTTTTAGATTTTTTTGTTTGGAGAGACTCATCGCCTCATGCCTACGTACCCATGATGTGCAATGTAGGATCAAAACCTCGTAGTTCGTGGTACAAAGAATGAAATTTTGTTTGTTTTGGTTGATTTTAAGTGTAAAGACAAGTCGTCATTTCCAAGCGAATAATTCCGCTTAAAGAAATGAATCATGTCTAACCTTATGAAAAAGTTTTAAAAGAAAAAGTGCACAAAGCACAAAAAGAGTTTGATGAGTTTTGTATTTTTTATGTCTTTTTGAAATGGTCAAAATATGATTAATATTGATTGACATTTATTAAAGAAAATGAGGTTTAAAAATCACTTGACCAAAGCGAAGGTTTTATTATGAAAGTGGTTTTAAGTTTAAAAACAAGAAGGTTTTGAAAAAGGAAGAAGGTTTTGAAAAAGGAAGAAGATTTTGAAAATTGAAGAAAGGGTGGAGAAGAAGTGACTATCCTAGTGCGTAAAAAATAAGAGCTAAGGTAAGAAAGATCTAAACACATGGAGGCTATATTCACCATAAACCAAGCAAAAGCACAAGGCTTCAAAGTCTTCAAACCATAATTCCAAAGCAAAGGGAAAAGGTCCTAGTTATAAGTCCAAGGATCCAAGAATAACATTGAAGTCCAAGGTCTAGGTACAAAATTCCATGTCCATTGCAAAGGATAGTAACCATAGTCCAAGATTAGAAGCACAAGTTTTTTAGAGGTTTTGGCCTTTATTAATATTTTTGGTCCAAGTGGACAAAGAGAAAAAGGCACAAGCATAAACATGTGTCCAATGAACAAAGGAAAAATTGCGGAAGCATAAACATGTGTCTAACGGACAAAGGAAAAATATGCGGAAGCATAAACATGTGTCCAACAGACAAAGGAAAAATTGCATAAAAGTAAAAGAGAGATAGGGAGCGAGAAGGAAACATAAAGAAGTTAGAAGTTAGTGGTTAGTAGCACAAGGCTCTAATGCCATAAGCCTTCACCGATTATTCCGTTTCGCGTCTTGAACTATAGTGATTAAACAATGTACTTAGATCAAAGTTGATGAAGACTTGTTAGAAGATTGATAGAATCAAAGCCTCTACAACAACAAGCTTCTAAGATTTTGAACCTAATACAAACTATTAACCAACATTGGGTTGACGCGGTCAATCAAGGTCCGGACCACGAAAGTTCAAATTCCGAATTGGATAAAGAGGGACAAATGTTACGCTATGTTAAGCAATCGCCGAGTAATTTACGGAGTAATTACCCTACAATGAGGCCGGTCAATAGATCTTTATGCCAATGCATCTAGATGAACGATATGTAAATCTTCATCCAAAAGCAATACCGCACGAAAAGAAAATAGGTAACGATCTAGTCTTGATCAAGAATTCAACAAAGAAATTCTAAGATCCATAAGACTTTCATCGATCAAAATAAAAAGAAATAGATGAAGAGAAGTGCCAAATTGAATTACAAAGTCAAGAACATTTCATCTTCAAGTTCAATCACCTTTAATTGATAGATTTAAGTGTGAAAACTTATCACTAATTCAAAGCACCTCAAATGAATTCAACAATTCATTAAAAGATAGATTTAAACTAATGAATGTTTAATTACTCTAACCATATCCAAAGTCCATTGAAATTAAAGAGAAATTAATCTCAACAATGTGTTTCAAGGCTAAAACAAGAAGAAAGGGGAAGAAGGAGGAAGAAAAACCAAAACAGCCCAAAAAACAAGGCAAAATATGCATTCTGTTTCGAAGTAACCGGTTACTGCATATCTGCTAACCGGTAACTTAATTCAAAATAGGCGCAGTTTTTCAAAATTAACACAGAGTAACCGGTTACTGCATATCTGCTAACCGGTTACTCTGCACCAGAATGCAGAAAGTTGTGCCAAATTCAGCATAATCCACTTTCAAAACTTTTTACAAATACCTTGTGATCATAGAACTGAAATTGTACGAAATTTGAAGTAAAATAAAAGCAAAAACCAGCAATTAAACACAATTACAAGATCCAAAGGATCAAGTAACAAAGATCTCCAAAGATCTACATTATGGAAGATAAAGATGAAGCTTCAACAATGGTGAAAGATGAATTACCACTTCAAATCTGAAAATTCCTTCGAATTGCTTCAAGATCCAAAAACCAAAGCCTTGATCTATGAGAATTGATGAAGAAAACAAGCTTGGATGAAGGTTTACCTCAAAGTTGAACAAGATTCAATGTGTATTCTTGTTAACTTTCAAAAAAAGAAAAGTGAGCTTTAGTGAAATTTGTGGTTGGGGATAGAATTTGCAAGAGGTTTGTTGGCTATCAAAAGCTTCAAGAGAAATTTTAGCAAGGTGAATTTGGCTCTCAAAAGCTTGTGAAATGAATGAAATGAAGCCTCTATTTATAAAATTTAGGCTTGTGAATTTGGTGGTTTGGAATTAGGCTTGGAAGATCAAGATTAGGATTGAAATTCAAATTTGGAGGGAAATTATCAAAAGAGTGGTGACTAGTGGAGGTACATGGTAGGAATTAATTATGATGATGTAGGAAATTAAAATGAGATGGTCTAGAATATTCCACATGTGATCAAAATGATGAAAATTGGTGCCAATTGCTGAAATTTGAATTTGCTGCCATTTTTCTAAATTTCACGAGGGTAACCGGTTACAGACTATATGATAACCGGTTATTTAGTGCAAATTTTGAAAAAAATACTCCTTTTGAATGCACTGCTGTGGTTCGGCTCGATTCTTTTGCTTGTCAAAGAAGGCATGGAAATAAACACATGAACCTTGGAGTTTCTTGAATAATAATAAATTAAATCTTGGAAACTCTTGATCAAATGATTTTTGAATTAATTGCATATCAACTTTGACTTTGTTTAGATAAAATTCATTCGAGCTGCGGGGCTGTTGTTTTGGTATTTCTAACCCGTTCTTCCCCTGAAAATGTTAGTGAAAGAAAACAAAAATATTTTTTTGGATTTTAATTAATGGTTAGTAAACATAAATAAATTAAGCAATAAAACAACTAACAAACACACACAAACTCAAAGATCCCTGCAAGGCCCAATCCCACAAAAGAGGGAACCAATGTGTGATCTTGTTTGTGGCATGAAATACAAAAAAAACATGTTGGGATCTTAGGGGTAAAAATTAGGGTATTACAGCTTAGAATCTAGAAATGCATTTTCGGACTCACCCTTTTCAAACTAAAACACGTTTTAAGTGAGACTCTCCTCATATTTTTCTCAAAATTTAATTTGAAAATGTATTTATGAATTCACCCTATACATACTTACACTAAATCCATATGTAAATGAGACACACCTTCGTTTTGTAAAAAAATAAGTCTAGAAATATACATCCACAATAAATTCGAAAGTATACTTCCGAAAGTAAACTTCGTGCAAGCTGCAAATTTTTATTTTCCCTCAATATATAAAACATGGATGACATGTTTTGTTGGTGTCCGTTTTCCCCCTCCAGCAACATCATCTAGCTGTTTCAGACACACCAGCAATATTAAATACCAAAACACTTGGAAGCATATAAAACACCAGAAAATTAATCCCCAATCTGTTTTCAAGTTGAACAACCAGCCAACAAAAAAGATAATATTAAGGAACCTTCATCTTATTAAGAATATTAGGTATGGCAAAATACTAGGAGAAAAAAAAACAAGAAAATGACATAAAATTATAAAAACCCTTGAAATATGAAGTATTTATATAATAGTTAAACTAAAGTAATCTAAATTTCAATGTTTAAATGTTTTTGGAAGTATACTTCTGGATTTATTCCGGAAGTATATTTTTGGACTATTTTTTTACAAAAATAAGGGTGTGAGTCATTTATGTATGAATTTGATGTATTTGAAGTGCGTCAAAAAATGCATTTCTAAATTCTAAGGTAGTTTAGACTTTTTATTAGGGTGGAAAAGCAATACTTAGGGTGCCTTAAGCAACCCTCCTAATTATTAGTGAAAATTTTACCCATACCCCAACATTTATCCTATACGCCTACAATAAATGAATTTTGACCAAAATGTCTATGTATAAATAGTTTACTTAATCAAATTTTTACTTTTTTCCTCATTCTAATATTAAGTTGACTGAGTCGTTGAGAGAGTGTGAAATTTTTTTCGTACCGGAAATCTTTACACCAAGATTTTCTATCCAGGAAAAGCCACAGAAAAACTTACATCAAAGTTATCTGATACATACATTGTCCATCATAAAACTTACATCTCAGTTATCTGATCCTTAAAGTTATCACCGGAAGTGTTAAAAGTCATTCAATATTGTTTTTAAAAATTTCCCATCGGAGAACATTGAGACAATACATACGGTGAAGGGAAAAAGACTACTGAATGTTTTTACCCATGTTATTCGAGACGAATTTTTTAGCAACCAGATGTCTTTGGTGATAGACATCTGGTTTGTTTTTTTCCAAAATTTATTAATTTTTTGCTAGTGGTGCGAATTCGAGGACATGATAGTCAGATTAGTTCCTGTGGAGGTGTAGGAAGGGGATCTCGATAGGCGATGGATGTCGGGGATGAGCATGTAGGTACACTTGTTTCTGCTCCACATTCGCTGCAGTTTCCAAAGAGTCGTACAATACATCTTTTATGGTAAAGTATGAGCATCATGTTACTCGCATTTATGATACTACGAGGTAACTATATGTCATTCATTTATTTTGAATAATTTTAAATTTTAAATTCATATTTTATAATATATTCTTTAAATTGTTTTTAAGAGAAAAATCTGAAGAAAAAACTCAAGGTTGCTACACACAGGAGCAAATTGATAACATGGGTTTCACATTGTCTCTCATGTTATCAATTTGACTCATCCCTAGTGGGGACCCGTAAAAATACCCATAACAGGTAGGGTAAAAATTGTAAAAATGGGTACGGGCATGAGTTCGGGTAATTATCCACTAAAATAAGCGAGTATGGGCACCTTAGTATCCACCCCGACTCATACTCACATAATATATATATTCATATATTTTAATATATATTATTATATATAAATGTATGACTATCAATTTAAAAAACAAAATACAACAATGTTAAACCATTACATATTTAAGATATGTGTTTGTTTATTTCATAATTAAAAAAAAACTGAAAATTTTTTAATGCTCTTAAAAACTTAAATTGACATGACATTTTATAATTGATATATTTATTTTTATTAGAAATGCGGATAATGGGTACAAGTATGGGTATTTATATATCCACAGGGCACGATTACGGGTGCTAAAGTTAGTGCCAAAGCGGATATGGGCTTGGTACGTGGATTTTTTCCATTCGCGTGTATGGGGATGGATATTATAGTATCTTGTCTAAACATTAGCCATTGTCATCCCTACAATCGATGGTGAGTTATAAGACCCTCCACCAGGTATCACTGAAGAAGATGTTATTGGTCTTGTTGTTGATGCGTTAAGACGCCCTCCGTCTCTGGCGATCTCCCTATGTTAGCCACTGTTTATCATCAAATAACAATACTAGCCAACATCAGTTTGCTACAACATCGTTTCTGATCTAACTCTCAAAATGCATTTCACGCATCAACGAACATCCCCTCATATTCTTCTTCGCGCGACCGCCAACAGCCACAAAAACCTTCCATCTCCGGCCACGACTTCAACATGAGCGTCTATGTATAACTCACCATATCACGGTCTCTCATTCAACAATGTCGTTTGTAACAATGTTTTGCAAAGCAGGTGGTTGATTTTTTGGTCTTTAAAGTTTGTTATCAAAGTCTGATTTGCTGATGCTTTATACAGTTGTCTTAATTTTGTTAGGCATTATGCAATCTGATAATTAATTTTCGATGTATACTTTGTGTTGTTGATGTTGTTGCCAAATGACTTGTTTCATCAATAAGTGAATGTGATGACGATCAAATCTGAACATATTGTGCGTTGTTTGTTTCTCTTTAGAGAAAATAACTCAAATGATCTGGTCCATATTTAAATTTTCAAGTTTTTTTTATAGAAACTCTTATTAAGTTAGTGAATATAGTATCTAGGGTTAAATATGTCAGAGGTCCCTATAAATATACCATGATTTAATTTTAGTCCCTTAAAAAAAATTCTTCAAACAATGGTCCTCCTAATATTTTTAGTCCATAATTTTAGTCTTTCTTGTTAACTTCCATTAATGGAAGTTGATGTGGCCTGCAACGTGGAAGACTTAGCGTTATTAAATGCAAAAAAAACATCACTAAAACTATCTTATAAGATGAAGATTCATTACAGAATCCAAAAACTGTCACTAGAATCCAGAAACTGTCACTAGAACCAAAAAACTGTCACTAAAAATATCTAGAAGATGAAGATTCATGACAAAACCCATAAACCTTCATTAAAACTATTTAAAAAGATTAAGATTCATGACAAAATCCAGAGTTCGTCACTAAAAGTATATTAGAAGATGAAGATTTATATCCGAAAATCCTGAATTTGTCATTAAGCCTAGAAATTTGTCAATAAAAGTATCTTAGAAGATAAAGATTCATGTCAAAAAGCCAAAATATGTCATTATAGCTCAGAAACTATCACTAAAAGTATCTTAGAAGATGAAAATTCATGTCAAAAACCAAGAATCTATCACTATAGCCCAAAAATTGTCACTAAAAGTATCTTAGAAGATAAAGATTCATGTCAAAAACCCAGAATCTGTCATTATAACCCCAAAAACAATCACTAAAAGTATCTTAAAAGATGAAGATTCATGTGAAAAACCCAGAATTTGTCGCTACATATCAGAAACTGTCACTAAAAGTATCTTAGAAGATGAAGACTCGTGTAAAAAACAAGAATCCGTCACTACATATCAAAAACTGTCACTAAAAGTATCTTAGAAGATTAAGATTCAGGTCAAAATCCAGAATCTGTCACTATAGCCCAGAAATTGTCACAAAAAACATCTTCCTTTAATTAAAGATTCTAATTATTGTAATGAATCTTCAAACCAATTTATTATTCATATTAGAACACTAATGTAAAACCTGTTGAAATATTATACTAGATTTGATTTGATATGATTAGATTTGATTAGATTTAATATTTAGATATAATCCAAGTTGTGTTAGCCCAAGCCCAATTAGGGTTGTATATAAATAGTCCTAGCTTATATCATTATTCACACAATTCAATAGTACAAATCCTTATTTCCTTATTCTCTCTCTTTCTCTCCTCACTAAAAGTGTCTCACGCACTAACAAATTGGTATCCAGAGCTTCTGGTTATTGTTCTTGATCGAGTTTTCAAGAACTTCACGTCAGAGATTGTGTTTCCAGGGCAAGTGAATCAACCGTTGCGAAGATGACTGGTGATAAGAGCATTCTGAATTCCCTTCCAATGCTTGACGGCAAGAATTGGATCTGATGGAAAAAACAGATACAATCCTTATTTGGCTTCCATGATACCCTAGAAGTGGTTACCGGTGGTGTTCATGTGTTGGCTGAAAATGCAACCAAAAAACAGAAAAAAGCCCACAACGAAGTCAAGAAGAAAGATTGCAAGGCTGTTTATTGCATTCAGACGACGGTCGATGCTGCTAACTTCGACAGAATCTCTCATGCTGAAACGGCGAAGGAGGTATGGGATATTCTGGTGAAGTATTATGAAGGAGGTGAGAAAGTCAAGGTTTTCAAGTTGCAAACCTTGCATCGATAATATGAGTTGTTGTCGATGGGAGAAGACGAAAAAGTTGCTGAATATGTGTCGAAGGTTCAGAAACTTGTTCATCTCATGAAGGGGTATGGCGAAACCATAACTGATAAGATGATAGTTGAGAAGGTAATGTGAACGTTGACCTCTCACTTTGATCACTTTATCATAGCTATTCAAGAATCCAACAATTTTTAAACCCTAAAAGTGGAAGATTTGGTTGGTTCGTTGGAGGCGCATGAGATGAGGATTTTCAAAAGAAAGGGAGTTCAGGATTCGATACAAGCACTGTAGGCTCACTCATGGAAAAGGAATGGTGGTTCCAACAAATTCAAAGGAAAAGTTGACAAGACTCAAGGAAAGAAGTCTTGGTCGAACCCTCACAAGAATCAGGTCGAAGATAGAGCTTCTGAATATTCAAAAAGAGGAGGAGGAAACTATCGAAAGGACAAAGAAGATAAGAAAAGTATGCAGTGTTATAACTGTGAAAAATGGGGTCATTTGGCCAAACATTATTGGTACAGGAAAAACAGTGGATCGAAAAAAGGCAAGGACGAAGGAGCGAACCTTGCACGCCAAGATTTAGATAATTCTGAACGTGGTATGGTGGTTATGGCTGCAGTGGAAGATAACCATGTCGAATCCAAGCTCTAGTTCCTCGACTCAGGTTGCTCAAATCACATGACTGGTCGAAAGGAGTGGTTGGCAGATTTTGATGAGTCGAAGAAGAGCAAGATAAAACTTGCTGATAACAGTTCATTGCAAGCAGAAGATACTGGCAACATTGTCTTTCAACTGAGTAATTGAGCGAAAGCTATGATCAGAGATGTGTTCTATGTACCTGGAATGAAGTGCAACATATTAAGTGTTGGACAACTGGTCAAAAAAGGCTTCTCAGTTGTGATGAAAGATGGAGTTTTGAAATTGTTCGACACCTAGAACAATTTGGCCTTGAAATCTCCATTGTCGAAGAACATGACGTTTAAGACCATGATCAGTTCGACTGAAGTACAATGTCTAAAAACTATTGTCGACCACAAGGATAGTTGGTTGTGGCATTTGAGGTTTGTACATTTGAACTTTCGATCACTCAATCAACTAATTACTCAAGATATGGTATCTGGTATTCCAAGTCTTGAGATGCTTGACAAACTCTGTGAAGGTTGTTTAGTCGGAAAATAATCCATAAATTCTTTCGTTTCGACTATGCCAATGAGATCATCCTGCATACTCGAAGTTGTACATTCAGATGTATGTGGTCCGTTCGAAGAATATACCATTGGTGGAAATAAATATTTTGTTTCGTTTGTCGATGAGTTTAGTCAAAAGCTGTGGATCTATGTGATCAAGAGAAAGGATGAAGTATTTGAAATCTTTAAGAGATTCAAGATGCTTGTCGAAAACTAGAGTGAGAAGAGGATCAAAGTTCTGCGAACAGATGGAGGTGACGAATACACTTCGAAGATGTTTGAAAAATTCTGTGCAGAACATGGTGTTGATCATGAGGTAACTGCTCCTTATACTCCTCAACATAATGAAATTGTTGAAAGAAGAAACATAACTATATTGGATATGGTGAGATGTATGCTCAAGCAGAAGAATTTGCCAAAATCTTTATGGGGTGAAGATGTTTCGACTGCAATTTATATCCTGAACAGGTGCCCTACTAAACAATTGAAGAACAAGGTTCCTGAAGAAGTGTGAAGTGGCAAACGACCATCAGTGAGTCATCTGAAGGTGTTTGGCTCTATGTGTTACAAGCATGTTCCTGATGCCAGAAGAAGAAAGCTTGATGACAAGAGTGAACCTATGATTTTGGTAGGATATCATAAGACTGGTGCATACAAGTTATTTAATCCAATTAATAAGAAGATTGTGGTGAGTCGAGATATTGTGATTGATGAAAATTCTGCCTAGGATTGAAATTCTAGTAACAAGTCATTGATGAGCTCGAATTTCGACAAAGAAACTGATGAAGTCAAAGTTGAAGAAATTGCTGAGAATCCAGTCGAAGTCGAAGTAGAAGCAGTTGCTGACATTCCTAATACAGAGGCTGTGGCTGAAACAAGCCAAAGACCTCGACGAAATAGAGTTCCTCCAACAAGACTTCATGATTATGAAGTGACTGATGATGATGAAGTCACACCAGATGGAGAGTTAGTTCATTTTGCTTTACTTGCAGGTTCTGAACCAGTCAACCATAACGAAGCTTTAAAAATTCAATAGTGGAATTTAGCTATGGTAGAAGAATTACAGCCAATCGAAAGAAATAACACATGGGAGTTAGTCGAATTGCCAACACATACAAAAGCTATCGAAGTAAAGTGGGTGTTCAAGTTGAAACACAATGCTGATGGGTCGATAGCAAAACATAAAGCAAGATTAGTAGCTCGAGGGTTTCTTCAAAGAGAAGGACTTGACTACTCTGAAGTATTTGCTCCAGTAGCAAGACTGAAGATTGTTCGACTAGTGGTAGCATTGACATGTAACCAAGGTTGGTCGACATTTCACTTAGATGTGAAGTCATCTTTTCTGAATGGTCTGTTAGACGAAGAGGTCTATGTCACACAACCTCCTGGGTTTGTGATTCAGAAGGAAGCGAGTAAAGTATATAAGTTGCATAAAGTGCTCTATGGCCTTAAGCAGGCACCTAGGGCATAGAACAAGAAGATCGACTCATACTTAGTCGAATTGGGATTTGTCAAATGCAAGTCTGAGTATGGTGTCTATGTTTAGGTTATAGTACAAGATATAACAATCATCTGCTTATATGTCGATGAGTTGTTAGTAACTGGAAATAGCTTGAAGAACTTGTCGAAGTTCAAAGAGCTGATGAAGAAGGAATTTAAAATGTCGGATCTGGGAAAATTGTCTTATTTCCTAGGCATGGAATTTCATATGTCGAAGCAAGGTATGGTGCTACATCAAAGAAAGTATGTCAAAGAGATATTCAAGAGATTCAGAATGGATGATTCGAATCCTGCATCCTCACCTGTCGAATCAAACTTGAAGTTGGAGAAGCATGGAGAGGAAGACAAAGTTGATGTAACTTTGTTGAGATATGTGTGCAATAGTCGACCTGATATAGGTTTCGCAGTCGGATAAGTGAGCAGATTCATGGGTGAACCAAGAGTGTCACACATGAAAGCTGCAAGAAGAATTCTGAGATACTTAAAAGGAACAACAAATTTTGGAATTCTATTTCGACGAGATTCTGAAGGCAAATGAGCAATAGTTAATTGCTTTTCAGATGCTGATTGGTGTGGATATAAGGAAGATCAAAGAAGTACAACTGGCTATTTCTTTCAAGTATTTGGTGCCCCAATCTCATGGTATTCGAAGAAGCAACCTGTGGTGGCATTATCATCGTGTGAAGCTGAATATATAGCAGAATCCTATGTTGCATGTCAAGCAATTTGGACCAGATCAGTACTTGAAGAAATGAAGGTCGAAGTAAAGAAACATCTTGTGTTGCAAATCGACAACAAGTCAGCCATAAATCTGGCAAAAAATCCAGTTCTGCATGGAAGGAGTAAGCATATCGAAGCCAGATTTTACTTCTTGAGGGAAAAGGTAAATCTAGGTGAACTTGAAGTTAGGCATTGCTCAAGTGAAGCACAGTTGGCCGACATTTTCACCAAAGGATTGAAGATCAACAGATTCCTGAATTTGAGAAAGAAATTAGAAATAGTTCAGATCGACTATGACTAGCGTAGACCCGACAACTTGGATTATGGGGGTGTGTTGAAATATTAGATTAGATTTGATTTGATATGATTATATTTAATATTTAGATATAATCCAAGTTGTGTTAGCCCAATTAGGGTTGTATATAAATAGTCCTAGCTTGTATCATTATTCACACAATTCAATAGTACAAATCCTTATTTCCTTATTCTCTCTCTTTCTCTCCTGACTAGAAGTGCCTCACGCACTAACAAAACCATGGTTATAAATTAATCATTTCAAGAGTTGTCATTTTAAGATTATGGTTACTAAGATCCATGGTTACGTTGAATGCTAATTATAATTGCTAATTATACATATCAAGTACAATCCAAGATACATTATATAGTTTTTAAGCTCTTGTAAAATAATCTGTCAAATTGAAAAACCTGCTATGACTTGAGCGTCAATGGTAAAAGTGTTTAAGGAAAATCTAACTTTAGTGACAATTATTTGTTGTATGTAAGTAAAATCATTTTTCAATCATCAAAACTCTTTCACGTGGCATGTCACGTCAACTTTCGTTAAAGAAAGTTAACGGGAGAGACTAAAAGTATGGACAAAAAATTTTAGAAGGACCATTGTTTGAAAAAAAATTTTTAAGAGATTAGTAATTTATTTATAAGGACTAAAAAAAATATTTAACCCTAATATCTATTTACATTATAAATTGGTTGATGGATTTGATTTCTAACCCATTATAGTATTCTTTAAGTGCTTAGGCAAGGTTCATGCATGAAATTGTGAATATTTAATTTTTGGTCTATCTGTTTCATGTTTCAGTGCTTAATATGTGATTAATATTTGAGACTAGAATATTAATTTGATACACCTTTTCTTTTGAGAATTTGCTTTCTATATATCAAGTAACTTGCTTAAACGTTGACATTACTTTTTGTGTGGTCTTCCAGATTTAATCAGGGAGCCCACCCTTACTTCCTCTATAATTTAGATTTTCACTCATTTTCCAACATAACTGAAGTTTTTTTTCATAAAATATTTTAAAATAATGATTTTGATGAGTAGCTTCCCAAGATTTCTTCTCGTGTTAGGAATTTTAGTTGTATTATTTTTGGGTTTCCAACATAACTGACGTTTTTTTTCATAAAATATTTTAAAATAATGATTTTGATGAGTAGCTTCCCAAGATTTCTTCTCGTGTTAGGAATTTTAGTTGTATTATTTTTGGGTATACATTGTAATAGCCTATCCGTTTGATTATTGGTCTTCCGCTAAAATTCTTCGAGCGTATTTCAAAATCTTTTTTAAATAAAATCGGTTAAAAAAGATTAGGTTGGACTTTGTTTGTTCCTCATAACCCCAATTATTTGGATGATAGTCACACTTAACATTCCGTTCGAATATTCCTCAATCATCTTAAAACACATTAAATAAGTGAATTAAGTTCATTCTTTTGTGGACGAAAAAGATTGGGGTGAAAATAACTTTCTTCACTTTCCTCAAGTATTCGTGTGATGGTCGCACTTAACCTACCGTTCGAATACTTGTCGTCCGTTAAGGAAACACGACTTGATCCGCCACACAAATTTTATAATTAATCAATTGAAAAGGATTGGGTAGAAGTAATTTTCTTCTCCTTTCCCGAGTATTCATGTGATGGTCGCACTTAACCTGCTGTTTAAATATTTGTCAATCACTTAAAATATTCAAACACATCAAACCTATATTTTCTCTCCCTCGTACGACCGAAACAAATCAAACATATCTTTTTCCGCCTCGTGCAATCAAACACCTTTTTGCAAAAGAACATTGTTTAGTCCATTCTAATGCGTATACAAACTAGTGCTTAAGCCTCCCCCGATAATAGATAATCCAATGTTTAACCATTAGAATGCGATCTAAACACTTGCTCATTAAAAAGTACTACCCAACAACCGTAGTCTTCCCCCAGAACTACGTAGCTTTGAAATCTCTATTGCACCCAGAGATACGTAGGAGTAAGACCCGCAATCTTGTCAGGCACACATTAATAAAAAACTTGTTTGTGGTTTCCTTTCTTTTTCTCTTTTCTCTTTAATTTTTTCAATAACTCGAAGAAAACAAATGACAATAGATAATATTCAATCGCAAGTTTAACTAAAAGGTTCCCGTTGAGTACAACGGACGTGAGGGTGCTAATATCTTTTCCTTGCGTAATTGACTCCCGAATCCGAATTTGGTTGTGACGACCATTTTCTTTTTTAAAGGTTTTATCGATATTTTCTCTTTCATTCATTGGAATAAATAAAGTTCGGTGGTGACTCTATTCGAACAATTTTTCGCGACCATCGCGAAGGATCGTATTTTTCGAGGTACTAGACACACTAAACATCAAAAGAATACAAACTGTAGCTACTAATGGTATATACCTATTAGTCGTGATGTTACCCAAATGCAACATGCTCTAACAAGCTTATGCCTATGAGGAGCCAACCATATATCTTTCACATAATCAATAAATTCACTACAATCAATACATGTATGCTCAAGTTGTTGCAACCGTTAATGATACTCAACCTCATCACTAGCCCATACAACTTCCACCCGTAATGTGTTTATCGCCTTTTGCATGTCATTACAACATATTGATCACATTTTGAACCAACATTTTTAGTGGACTCAAAAAATATCTCTCATAATATCATTTGTATCTCAGTTCTAGGATCTCTTATCTCTTTTTATAACTTACTCTTAGGTTTATATATTTGTATAATCCGAGCGACATTCTCCGGATCTCACTCTTGCCAGGACAACAAGATGTTTCTAGATAAAAAAGTTTAAATTAAAAAAAAACTACGGATAAGTTATCGGATAACATTGGACAAATTATCCAAAGAACATTACAAATCGGAGAACATACAAACAAGTTCATTAATGTTCTCTGGTAAAAAAAACGTATCTGGTAACTTTTTTCAGAATACTCCTCCGATAAACATATGTGAGGGTGCAAAATTCTTTAAATTCGGAAATCTTGAGGGGAATAGGAAAAATTAAATGGTAAATTAGTTGACGTGTTAAAAGGACAAAATGGAAATATAAATGAGAATATTTTTAAAACAGTAGTAGGAGGATAAATGTAAGAGTATAGGTAAGGAATCCATTATTTAGGAAGTAGTTACTTGAAATTTGATATATTTTAAGTGTCTGAATAGAATAAAGCAAGTATTAACAGAAAATTTCATACATTCTGAATAGAATTAAGCAAGTATCGACAAATTTTCTGTCTTCCTCCCTTCTTTTAGGAGTTAAGTTCCTCCTCTAATTGGAACATATAATAACAAAAATTCACACATTTAACATGAGCATCATCACAGAAAATATAGCAGATTCTATTTTCTATGTTACATGAATGTTTAATATCATAATATCAACTAGCAGTACAGAAAAAAAAAAGTATTATTAAACTCAAAGCTGTTGTAATAATTACCTCAAAATAAATAAAAAAACAAAGTAAAGCATTGAGAGTGCATGTGTTTAATGTGTATTACTAATACTATCATATAATCATAGCTTTATCTACCTTGAAAATATATCATATAGTTCCCATGAATTTATTATTCATTCACTTGCATTGCATATTCTACTTGTTATGCAAATTACCTATAAAGTTTACATTATTAAAATCAAAGTAGTTCATCTAGCAATGATCTGCTATCCAAATTATCAACCTTTGACTTGATACTTAACATGTTCTTCTCCAAATCAGATGACTTCACCTCAAGCTTGCCGAGTCGTTCTCTGATTCCGCCGATCTTCGTTTTAATATCGGCCACCTCTTGCTCTTTCTGAACAAGAATTTCGGTTTTTGTTTCAAGCTCTTTCTTTAATGACTTCATTTCTTTGTCAGAGTTGGCCTTCTCCGTTTCCACGGTCTGGTGCTCGTTGATGAGCTCGATGTTTTCAGCAATATCGTTGACAATCGTACGCAACCACTCCACGCGAAGTTGAGCAGACTCTACGTCTTTAAGAACGGCCAACAGTTCCTTGACTTTGGACGATGTTAAGTGCATTATTGAGGATGATTGCAACTCTTGGACCACAAAGCACACGCACTCGATGTAGTAGGATCGCATCACGACCGATTCCAAATGGCAGCTTTCGCCTATATCACCGTACTTTTTAATGATGGATTGGAGGATAGAAGCAAAGCTTTCCTTCACATGGTATTTTCCAACTGGAACTCGTCGTTCAGAAACCACGGAATCACTCTCCTCTTCATCGCTGTCCTCGTTATCGCAGACAATGTCAGAATAACTGAAGTGCTTTGATGCACCAGCTGATGAAGGTATGCCGTCTCCAATGTCGTCGATGCAGGCAATTGGAACAACTTTCGGCGAAGAGTTTTTGTCTCCTGCTTGCTTTGTTGACATTGTGCCGGTTAGATGATCGGAACCATCCTTTGGTTGGACTTTTCCGTTGCCATGCTGCCAAAGAAACAACGGTGAAAGAAAAGTCAATTATATGCGACAATTAACCAGACTCTGATACCATATTACGACGACAAGGAAGATTAACAAATTCTGCGAGAAAAGAGAAGTCGTTGTTGTTACCTTGACATCGGAAGCTGGTACTATCTCATTGCTTTTTGGCTCCAACTTTTTCGTTTCGTAATATTTTGATATTGGCGATGCAGCATCTCTGAGATAAATAGCTCCGACTTTTGAGGCCGGAATATTGTCAAGAACCGGGAGTTCAGGCTTAGAACCGATCGTAATTCTCCTATCAAACTTCGACGAAATGACACCTACAGTCGAGAAGATTGTAATCAGAAACACATTCATGATTGAACGCTCACTGTCGTTGAATTTGATATCGTTAAATAACAGATAGAAAATGAAAGGAGACCTGAATCGGCTCCCGACATTATTTTCTGGCAATTTACATCGCACTGATGGTAAGGATTAGATGCTTTAGGACAGCCTGAGAGTGTGCGTTTTTCTTCGTTCGTCTTTTTGGTTTTACCAACATCCGTAACGCTTTTGCGATAAGCTTTGGAAACAAAACAGATTTTATAAGTGTCAAGAGAAAGTAAAATTGAGAAACAGAAAAGCAATATATAGTGGTAAGCAGTTATTACAGTTGATAAAACTATAGAAGTGATTTTGTTTAGGCATAACTGGATGCCATAGACCAAATACTCATTGATAACTGAAATCCAGGAAGATTAAAAACTCAGGATAAGCCATCAATAATGCAGAAATGGTGTTTTATTTCGGAGAACTAAATAGTATTCTATGTTCGGACTAACAGCTTAACCAGAGGTTCTGGGTTTGAACCCTGCCTCGGGTACGCAGCAATGTTAAATTCTCTTAAGAGAGAGTTTTGTCATCCATTGTGGTCTATCCTACTTTGAGAGATTAGTCTCGGGTACACAGCAATGTTAAATTCTCTTAAGAGAGAGTTTTGTCATCCATTGTGGTCTATCCTACTTTGAGAGATTAGTCTCTATAGTCGCACAGAGAGAATATCCGGTTTATAAAAAAACAGCTTAATTAAGTGCTTCTAGTATAAACGTTTATCAGGATCGTCTTAAGTTTTTGAAGGTCCTATGTAGGTTAGCTAGAGTTCAACTTTGGCAAAACTACATAGCCCTATTTAGCCACGGTTTAACCGTGACAAATATGCTATGAGGTTCTATTTAACCACAGTTTAGTCATTACAAATTTGAGGCCCAGTGCGGTAGTCTGCCTTGCACGCCTTTAAAGACGGCCCTGACTATGACAAATGTGTTATGAGCAGTGTTGTCGATGGCGGAGAGCCAAAATCCTGCCATAGTGGCCGCTTTGCGGCGCGGTTATAGCGGATTATGACGGAAAAACCCGCAATATCGGCCGATATTTACCATTGTGGCGAGGCCAAAAACCGCCGTGTATATTCGCCATAGCGGGCATGGCGCCGCAATCTGATAACACTGGTTATGAGGTCCTATTTAAACAAGGTTTAATCGTGAGAAATTTGAGGCCTTGTACGGTATCCCGCTTTATACACCCTTAAAGACGACCCTAACGTTTATCAGAAAGTGCTTACATATAACCGATTTCTATAACAAAATATAACAAAACAACAACCTCCTTTCAAGTCAGATATAACTTATTTTCACAAACTATCACCAAAATAAATTGTTGATGTCATAAATTATTTCATAATCTCTCCCAAAAGTGCTTCTATCAGCAAACAAATTAAAATCACATAATCCAAACAAATAAAAAATAGAACTAACCAAAACTCTTTTTACTCTTAGGTGGCTTGGAATTCGATTCCTTGATCTTTTGCAAGCAATTTGAAGTGCATTCATGATAGGGATTAGAACCATAAACACAGTTTGGCATAACTCTTGAATTCTGAGCCATCTCTATCCAACTCTCACCACCACCTTCACCTTTGACACAAACCAACCTAAGCGTAGTAACTGTTAAATCAAATCCAATAATCAAAAAAACATATATCATATGATAAAAAAAAAACAAAAACAAAAACCTAAGACATATACATACAGCAAATAGAGACACCCATGAAACAACATGGAAAGAAGAAACAACAACATTTAAGAATGAAAAATCACTACCTAGGAAGTCAAAGGCGATGTTAGAAAATTCCAAATGAAACAGTGACAGTAACAGGTTTGTTGAGATGTGATTAGGTTTGAATCAGAAACAATTTTCTATGAAACAACTAATCAACGAAAATTGTGAGTGAAGGGTGTGTTTTATTGACCATGTGGATGTGTTTGTGGCATTGTTTAGAATATGTAGATCTTTTTGACCAAATTGAATGAAGCATGGAAAAAGGACAAAAGCACATCACAAACAGTTCACAACTTTTGAATGCATGTTTGAATATTTTTGTAAAACAAAGAAAACTTTGTCAAACTTCTAGAAACTCACGTGCCAACTGTACGTGCCGACCCTGCTCACAACGTCACTTTTTTTTTTTTTTTTTTTTATATAAATTAAGAAATATTATATAGAAGAGAAAGTTTATAAATTGTTTTATAAAATACTTTCTTTAATAAATAATATGTCAAAATAAATTTAAAAAGTTGAAAAAGTTTAAATAATAAATTATAAAGAATATAATAAAAAAAATTTTAATAATTTTTTTGTTTATATAATTAACAGTATCTAATACATTAAATCTATTAAACCGATTTGAAGGTTAATTATGATATTAAATAATTTCAGTTATTTCTCAATTACAATTGAGGGATCAAACAAGTGTCTTTCTTACTAAATTCAACACCAATTTCCACCGAATCAATTTGGTGATATATTAGTAATTTAGGACAAATATTAGTAATTTAAGACAAATACGTTTAGTGCTTTTTTGAAACTTTGGTTAATTTACAATTTAGGTTTAAAATGTGTTAATCACTGCTCTATCTGTTTTATCTTATAAAACGTATTTAATTTGAAAACAAATTATCTCAAGTTATTTGTTATTATTTGTTATAAATAAAATATTATGTATTTTTAATAATATATATTAATATTTAGTGTATTTTATTTCACATATCTATTTTATTATTTATAATTAAAAAATATTCTAAGAAATATAATTTATTTTAAAATTACAATCAAATGAATTTATAATTTTTTAAATAAATGATGGACTATTATTTTTTTCTTTCCAAAACAGATATTTATGTACACAAATTTATGTTTAAAATATTCTACATTATTCATCGACTAAAAAATAATCAAATGTAGTAGATATAGGATGATTAAAAGAAAATAGAAGTGCATTATATATTGTTTTAAACATTTTTTATGAAGAAAAAAAACATAACTATTATTTAGATTTTCAAGTTAAAAGTGTATTAAATAATTTTATTTTTTCGCACATATAAATTTTAGCCTTATTAAAAAGAATTGAGAGTCAACTAAAAAGTCAATATTTATACAAAAATACATAATGATTTGATGAAATGATGAAATTAAGATAATAGATTATTTGTGAGATACGAATGTATGAAACTACAAGTGACTTTAAACACAAGAGGAAATGAGTTGTGTTGAATCAATTTTTTGATAAAAATATAGTTAAAAATAATTTTATAAAACAAACGAGAGATATGCATCAGAATTGAGAAAATCAAACAGAAGGAAATACAACGAAAGTAAATAACTGAAATGTAAAAAGTTAAAGGAAGAGAAAGATGCACCAGAGATTTATAGAGGTTTAACCTAATGATTTAGCCTACTCTTATATCTAAGAATTTCTACTTGAGAGTCTTCACTATGATGTGAGCTTTTGGCAGCTTTTACCCACGAACCTCCCTACAAAATGATTGGAGTTTTCTAATGGAGTTTCTCTTAACCAAACACGAGAGTTTTAACTACAAAGACCTCTCAATCAAGACATTTTACCACCAGGACAATCTCGAACCAATTGAGAGTTTTTAACATCAAGATAACCTCACGAACCAAACAAGAGTTTTAAATATAGAGGTCTCCCAACTAAACAAATGTTTTAACAGGTTCACCTTAATAACCAAACAAAAGCTTTTCATTTGGTTAAGCTCACAAGCAAAACAAACTTCTCACAACTAGATATTACAATAATGTCTTTACAGTAGACCTAAAAACCTCACTGATAAAAGAATTCACTCTAAAAAAAATACTAAGGCAAGGTGAGGAAAATAAATAAAAAAAGAGAAAGAAAAAAGTGAGAGAAATGTATTAGGCTACAATTTTTTCGTGTGTAATGAACGGAGGGGAAGCCCTTTATTTATATGAAAAAATATGGCTAAAAAGGAAAGGATTCGTAGGCCTTTTAAAGCTCATAATCAATTTTTCCACAAGAATAATCGAGTATGTAGTACAAAAAAAAGAATATTTTTAAAAGCGACGTCACTAGGCGATTAAGAGACATAATAATCGATCATTAAGGTTTCCAAAAGAGATGATCACCTATCCTCATGGGATAATCGATTATCTCAAATGAAAAATCCTTAATTCTAAGTGATTAGAATGAGTCTCTAAACCATTATCTAGGCACAAAAACATTTTTCAGTTGATTTAATAAAATAAGTGAGACTTTCCAATCATTTGAAAGTGTGTGCGTGTGTGTGTCTGTTTTGCCTTAGTAAATTCGAGAATTAATCTTATACCTTTACTTAAATAGATCACTCGACGAAGAATTTTCACACTTCCTCTCATTCACAACTCTTGAGTTTCAGGTTCCTTACTACATTAACTTTGACTTTAGTACTTTACTAGAACCTTAAATCTTCTCTTTGATGAGGCTTGAGATAACCCTTCATGATAGAAACCATTATCAAACACATAACTTGATCAAAGATCTTCACTATCGAACCTTATTTGACATTAGGTATTGTCATCCAAAAATAAATTTCTATATCTTGATCTCCAAACACCACAACTGGATTGCCATCACTACGACGACTTCACTATATAATGTTGTCATCATTCAAACCACATGAAGTTAATCAACACTTCTAATAAAAACTTTACTTTACAGTATTGTTGTAACATCTCTATTTTTGTTTAATTATTTAACGAAAAACCTTTAATTTTAGTTCTTTGATAAACGGTTAAACAACCTATTTTAATTTGATATATATATATATATATATATACTCAATTTATAAAGTGATTGAATTATTAAAATTGTAATTATTTATTTTATTTAAATAAATAATGTATAGGTTGGTAGATAAATTAATTTATTATGAATATTAAATATAAAAGTGAAATAATTATTTAATAATAATAATAATAATAATAATAATAATAATAATAATAATGATGGTGAATTGGAGAATTTTTATCAAAATAATCCAGGTTTTAAAAAAAAATTCCAAAATACTCCACATTTCAAATTATTTCTCAAAATACCCCACTTTGAAATGAGTTGAAAGGTGTCGCCAATTGAATTGGAGACACGTCATGGTGGCTCCAATCTAATTGGCGACTGGGTGTTAAACTTACAAGAGTGTCTCCATCTCAATTGGCGACACCCTTATATGTTTAACACGCAGTCGCCAATTAGATTGGAGACACCATAAAGTGCCTCCAATCCAATCTCAAGCCCGTCCTAAAGTGGGATATTTTGCAAAATAATTTAAAATGTGGAGTATTTTAGAAATTTTTTTATAAAACTAGGTTATTTTAGTAAAAATTTCGTGAATTGGTGGTATAGAAAAAAATATTAAATAAAAGTAATAAAAAATGGATGGAAATGTGTGTACTAATAGTTATCATAAGTTTTACTTGTGAATAAAGTATAACTGTTGAGAAAAATTGGATATTAGGATCAAATAAAAGAGAGTATTATGATATCATTCAAGTTTAAATGTATATATGAAAGTGTATTTCCTTTCTTGAAAGTGTGTTTAAATACATTAACCATGGGTGTATTTATACTACTTGGAATACAATTATTATACTAATTTTACTATTCACTTTTTGACATAATAATATTCATATTTGACATTAAGGTATTTACCTTTGACATTAATGTTTCTAGATAGATATTTAAATAATAATAATGTTATAATATATAACAATATTATAACACTTCCCCTTTGAAATATCTATCACTGTGCTCCATTGAAATCTTGTTGAAGAGATTCTTATGGAACATATGTTGCCTCGTTAAAACCCTTATTAGGAAAAACCCATTGGGATAAAAACCTTAATAAGGAAAAAAGAGTACAACATGATGCTCCCCCTCAATAGAACACATTTAGTTCTTCTTTAAAGATCTCGAAGTTGACGCATTCCAATATTTTGTACATGTTTCTTGAAAACTGATGTAGGTAGTGCCTTTGTGAAGAGATCTGCCGCATTATCATTTGAACGAATGTATTGAATATCAACTTCTTTGTTTCTTTTGAGTTCTTGTGTGAATGAGAAGAACTTTGGAGGGATATGCTTGGTTCTGTCGCTTTTGACGTAACCTTCTTTCATCTGGGTAACACATGCAGCATTGTCTTCATACAAAATGTTGGATTATTATCAATTGGTAAACCAGATGCTCCTTGGATATGTCTAGTTACTGATCGTAACCATCTACATTCTTTGCTTGCTTCATGAAGAGCAATTATTTCAGCATGATTTGAGGAAGTTGCTACAAGTGTTTGCTTTTGTGATCTCCATGATATTGCAGTGTTACCATATGTAAATATATATTCAGTCTGTGATTTAGCATTATGTGGATCTGACAAATAACCTACATCTGCATAACCAAGCAAAACTGGTTTTGTATTGTTAGAATAAAATAAGCCAAGATCAGATGTACCTCGAAGATATCGAAATATCTGCTTTATTCCTTTCCAATGTCTTTTTGTAGGACATGAACTGAATCTTGCTAGTAAATTAACTGCAAAAGCTATATCAGGTCTTGTATAGTTAGCAAGATACATGAGTGCCCCAATGGCACTAAGGTATGGCACTTCTGAGCCAAGATCCTCCTCATTACTTTCCTTAGGCCTAAAAGGATCCTTTTCAATATTAAGTGTTATGCCCATCATTGGACTACTCAAAGGATTTGCCTTGTCCATGTTGAACCTTTTTAATACCTTTTCTGTATAATTTGATTGATGTACCAATATACCATTTTTAGTATACTCAATCTGTAAACCAAGGCAGAATCTAGTTTTTCCCAGATCTTTCATTTCAAATTCTTTCTTTAAATAATTTCTCGCTTCTCTGATTTTTTTATTAGTCCCAATAATATTTAAATCATCAACATAAACAGCAATTATTACAAATCCGGATATTGTTTTTCTTATAAAAACACAAGGGCAAATAGGATTATTATCATAGCCTTCTTTAAGCAAATATTCACTTAGTCTGTTATACCACATGCGCCCTGATTGTTTTAGCCCATACAATGACCTTTGCAACTTAATTGCATACATTTCTTTCGGCTTTGATGTCCCAGGTATCTTAAATCCTTCTGGGATTTTCATGTATATATCACTATCAAGTGATCCATACAAATAAGCAGTAACAACATCCATAAGGTACATATCAAGATTATTAAATACTGATAGACCAATTAATAACAAAAAGTAATGGCATCCATAACAGGAGAATATGTTACCTCATAATCGATTCCTGGTCTTTGGTAAAAACCTTGTGCAACAAGACGAGCTTTGTACTTGACAATCTTGTTTTTCTCATTTCGTTTTCTCACAAAGACCCACTTATACCCAACAGGTTTCACACCTTTAGGTATAGTTACAATATGGCCAAATACTTTTCGATTATTAAGAGAATTTAACTCAGTATCTATAGCATCCTTCCAATTTTTCCAATCATGTCTATTTTGACATTCATTCATAGTTCGGGGTTCTGGGTCATCATTTTCATTTATGATTTCACATGCAATGGAGAATGAAAACATTTCATCTATATCCATACCTTTTCGGTTCCACAAAGTTCCAGTATCAATATAATTAATTGAAATCTCGAGATCATTCTTACTTTGATTTTCATTTTCAATGACCTCATTATCATCATCTCGTGCTTCTTCGAGAGCACGTTTTTCAATTGTGGATATATTATTATCTAGTGTCTTTTCAAGATCACTTTCAATCATATTCACCTTTTCTATTCCTTTTCTTTTTCGGGGATTTTTGTCTTGGACCCAATCGGTCGGCCACGTTTTAAGTGTGCCTTAGATGTACTTGCTACATCATTTAGATTTGAAATCTCAATCCGAGATGGGACATTTATAGCTGGTACGTGTGACTTTGTCACTCTTTTCAAATCAGTAAAAGAATCTGGCAATTGATTTGCTAAATCTTGTAAGTGCACAATTTTCTTTAGATTTTCTTCCCATGATTTATTATATGGGTCCAAATGTAATAAATGTGGTACATACCATGTTATCTCCTTTTCTAATATTTTATTTTCTCCCCCTAGTGTTGAAAATTTTGTTTCATCAAAATGACAATCAGCAAATCTTGCCTGAAAAACATCACCTGTTAAAGGTTCAAGATATCTAATAATAGAAGGTGATTCATACCCCACATATATTCCCAACCTCCTTTGAGGTCCCATCTTTGTTCTATGTGGTGGAGATATTGGGACATATACTGCACAACCAAATATCTTTAAATGAGAAATATTTGGTTCTTTACCAATTGCAAGTTGATAAGGGGTATGTTTATGATTAGCACTTGGCCTTAGACGGATGAGTGTTGCAGCATGTAAAATTGCATGACCCCAAACAGTAACTGGTAGTTTAGTTTTCATAATTAATGGTCTAGCAATATATTGAAGACGCTTGATTAAAGACTCAACTAAACCATTTTGTGTATGCACATGAGAAACAGGATGTTCAACAGTAATTCCAATTGACATGCAATAATTATTAAATGATTCAGATGTAAATTCACCAGCATTGTCAAGTCTAATTTTCTTTATAGAAAAATCAGGGAATTGAGCCCTTAGTTTAATTATTTGTGCAAGAAATTTTGCAAATGCCATATCACGACTCGACAGTAAGCATACATATGACCATCTACTAGATGCATCAATTAATACCATAAAGTACCTGAATGGTCCTGACGGTGGATGGATAGGTCTACATATATCACCTTGAATTCTTTCAAGAAATGCAGGTGATTCTGTCTGAATCTTTACTGGCGAATGCTTTGTTATTAGTTTGCCAAGAGAGCAAGCTTCACATGGTTTTTCTCATTTTGTAAGTTTTAAACCTTTCAATGGATGACCATGGGTGCTTTCAACTATTTTGCGCATCATTGTTGAACCAGGGTGACCTAAACGATCGTGCCATAAAGTCATCGTTTTGGGATCTTCTTTTACAACCAAATTACATTCAATTTTATGTATATAAGTATAATGTAATCCAGAAGGCAATTTTGGTAGTTTTTCTAAAATTTTCTTCTTTCCCAAAACATTAGTAGTAATGTTAATATATTTCATATTGCCTTCAGTTGCAGTTTCAATATCATATCCTTGACGATATATGTCATTAAAACTCAACAAATTTCTCTTTGATTTTGGAGAGTATAAAGCATTATTAATGACAAACTTTGTTCCATTTGGTAATATGAACATAGTATTACCTGTTCCTTCAATTAAGTCTGCAGGACCTGAAATTGTATTTATTACACCTTTAGTAGGATTTATTTCAGTAAAATATTTCTTACATTTGAGGATTGTGTGGGTAGTTCCACTGTCTGGAATGCAAATGTCTTTGAAATGTTCCATGTCTAACCTTCTTAAAAATATAAACAAGGTTAAAGAGTAAAACACAACATATTTAACATTATTATTTCATACAAGCATTGAAAATTACACACATATTAATTTAGTACATAATGTAAATATAAAGGTAATATAAGCATATCACACATTATACAAAAATTATTCAATCCATGGTTCCTTCAACGAAATCAGCAGCCTCGAGATAGGTATTATCATTCATGGGTTTAATCTCATTAAAATTCACTTCTTTTCCCTTTCCTTCTATAGATGTCTGGTCTCTTTTACATAAATGTTCCGGCGTTCTACACGTCTTAGACCAATGTTCTTTCTTTCCACATCTATAGCATAAATCATCATGATTCTTCGAGGGACCCTCTTGGGTATAATTACCCCTACCTTGACGATTTCTATTAGATTGGTCATATCTGGGAAATTTATAATTATTTACATAACTTCGTCCACGGCCTCTACCACGAAAGTGGTTTCAACCGTGATATCCACCACGACTAATACCCTCAAAATTGTTTCGACCATGATATCCACCACGATTAGTACCTTCAAAATTGTTTCGACCGTGATATCCACCACGACTAGGACCCTCAAAACGATTAAAACCTCCATGTTTTTTATAACGATTATAACCACCACGCCTTTGATTAAATGTTGTGGTATTTATTTCAGGATAAGTCATTGTTCCTGTTGGACGTAACTGGTGGTTTTTAATAAGTAGCTCATTGTTTTGTTCTGCTACTAGGAGGGCTGCCACTTAATCAGAATATTCAAAAAATTTCCTCATTCTGTACTGTTGTTGCAACAAAACTTGGGATGCATGTGTTGCACCCCAAATTTTGCTCTCCTTACTTCATTACTAACTGGCTTATGTTGCATTGCATTTTGCATCATCATGTGTGCATATCATTGGTTCTTAGCATGGGGTCAAGGTGCCTGAGGCAATGCTTCAGAGGGTCAAGCAAGAGTCCTGGTATTGTCCAAGAGAGCTCAGGTGGATCATCCTCTCCTAACCAGTGCATGAATTAGGGTTTTGAAATTCATGGGTTTATTGCTCCAATGGGCAAGCTCCTTGGGTTTTTTATCATCACCAAATGGTATATCTTATCTTTGTTGGAGAGGATACACATCATATTCAGAGGAATTTGGATTTGGAGACTGTGTTATTTCCTCCTAGACTGAGGGTACCACAACTAGGGTTTGCTATAAAGTCAGTTTATTTCTGATTTTTTGGGCAAGACTTGATTCTATGGCATTCCTTGGGTCCCCAAGTATCTAGGGATGGGAGGTTGCCCATCAGTTTGTTTCAGAGGAAGTTCAATTGGCCAATGGATTGAAACTCAGTTGAATTTGGGAAAAAGTCAACAGTGAAAGGAGAAAAGTCAACTGTGAAATTTTGAGGTTCTCTTCAGGGATTTTAAGGTCTCACACCCTCATATGGTCTCCAGGGGTCAAGTTTCATACATATTTGTCAGAAATCAGGAGTTGGTGCAAATTTTCCAAATTTGGAAAGTGACCTATAATGAAAAATTTCCATTCAACTTAATTTTACACCATCAAGGAAGCTTCAGATGAATTTTTCTCCAACATGAAAGTTTAAGATCTTTTTCTCCTCTTTCTAACAAGTACTAGTGGGTCTCCATGTCATTTGTGAAACTCCAGTTATGATCAAAAGAAGGCAAAGTGGTTTTTAGGGTTTCTCATGATGCCATTTTTATAATTTTGGGCATAGTGACCTATAATCAATTCCATTGCTTCAAGACATGTTCCAACATCCAAAAACAATTTCTAAGGAGCATTTTTGGCTTTTTAATCAAGTGATTCCATGGTTTATTTTTCACCTATTTTCCATTATTCAAATTTCCCAAAATGTCTAAAACTCATGAATCATTTGTCCTCAAGGCCCAAGTTAAAAGTGGCGTGAGTAGCAACTCAGATACAAGTGATCCATCATGAATTCAAGGGCATGGAAGGAATGTATTTTTCACTTATTCAACATAATGCAAAATTCCAAAATAATTCAAAAATCATTAAACATGGAATTACCCAGGCCCAATTCGTATTCAACCGAAAACCCTAGCTTATTTAAACCTAAAGATGCACTGGTTGGGGTTCAGGCACGTGCAATTGGAGGAGTTCTCAAGAAAACCCTAAAAGAGGATTTTTCATCAAAACTCACGATCCACAAGGTTTTGGCAAAAGGTTCTTCCACAAATATCTTCCTAGGGATTTCTAGAGTGCAAATCGACCACCATTCGCAGCCAAAGGCAAGGATTGGAGTTGCTCCATCTCAGGTTGAGAGGTTTTTTCGTGCTCTTAAAACTCCTATTTTTTGCATGAATATTGAAGTGTGATGATGGGTGATCACTCTGGTATAATTATTTTTTATTATGGATGTGTGGATTGCTTGTAATGTGGATTTAAAGTTTTGCACCCTAATGGGTTTTCATTCGTTTTTCATTATACGCTAACAATTTGAAATTTTTAAGGACATATTTGGATTCCTGGCATTTTTCTGGTCAAAATAGTGTACCCATACGCAATTTCTGGAGAAAAATGCATCGCAGCCCACCAGAGATGGTGGCCGGAGCCGGCTGCCAAAAAACCAGTCCGGCGAGGGCTAGAGGAGGAAGAAGCAATCTGGTCCGTCCGTCAGCCCAATCCGACGGTCACCATATTACCACGTGGCTCCGTTTTTATGTTTTTATTTTACGAATTCCGTGTGTGCCAGCCATGGGAATTATTGTGCGCCTTCCAATCGTGGCTGTCACTTGTTACTGCGTTTTTTATCATGCGGACGGGTTCGTGACACCTCATTAATGAGGTCACATGCGATGCACATGGAGGGAGTATGGTGGTCATTTTTTTATTTTTGTTTGCTGATTAATCAATTGGGCCAGGGTTGCTATACACACCCCCCAACCTCTGGCCCAACCATCATTTTAACATGTTTTCATTACTAACGCACCCCCCAAGCTTTATTTTATTTATTTTTTATTGTTTTATTTTTCTGATGGACTATGCGCTGTTCGCACCCCCCTCCAGGCCCATTTCAATTATCCCAACGCCTTTGGGCTCCTCATTGCACCCCCCATATGTATTTTCTTTCTATTTATTTTATATTCATTATTATTTCATATTTTAATCATTAAAATTAATAAATTGCATTTAAAAAATCCTAAAAAATTCATACATCATTTTTATTATCTTATAAAATTTTTACAAATTTTATTTTTTATTTTTATTTTATTCTTATCATTTAAATTAATTGTTTAATTCAACTTCTTTTTAATTACACATCTCATGCATACATAAATTTCTTTATTTTCATTCTCCTCATCTATAAAATATTTTTGATCCGTTCCTTTTGCATTTATTCATAAACATTCTAAAGTACTTAAAAATATTTTCCTTTCATTTTTAAATATTTTTCATGTTGCATTTAGGCCCTTCTCTTTGGCACATTGAACCCTATCCCTTGCTTGAGTTTTGTATGATTATTTGAATGGCTAACATTTTGGATTTTTGCAGGGACTTTTTATAGGTTGTTTGCCTCTGGTTGAGGAACTTTAATGTTTAATTTGGGAACTTTAGGAATTACTTTTCTAATTATCTGATTTATTTTCACTTGAGATCTTCTCGTGTGTGTAGCTTTGATCTTATCTGATTATCTTGTCAGAAAGGCACTTGTGCCATTTGCTTTGAGGGTGTTCCTTTGATTTCTAAGTTCATGATTGGATGGTTCTCATTATTGTTTGCCATTGCGTGATTGTCATTCACCTCATTTCTCTTATTCACGTATGTTTTTCACTAACCTTTTATGCAGGATCAAGGTAAGTTCTTTAAGGATATGGATAAGTATCCATGGTCACCCTTACTTTTTCCTCCCCTCATCTTCTTTCTTTAGGATTAGGTTGTCTTCAAACCTCACTAACTGTAGGTCACCCATGCATGATAACATTATGACTCTTAGTTTCCCTTTAGAGTTTCCTTTGTGTCTTCTCTCTTCTCATCTCAAAATGTCTTTAAAACACTTAATAAGAATAAGGTGTATTGCGCACGAGCCTTAAGTATGGGGAATGAGAAATGAGGGGCTTCCTCTCATCTTTCTAGAGTGCTTAGCGAACGTCCTGTCTTGGGACGATGCGTTAAGTATTCGCCCCTGTGCCCTAGACTTTGGTGCAATACAGCTTAGGAACTAACTTAAGCTACTTCTGTCCTAAAAAACACAAACCAACTTCAAACTTTTTTTTGTCCTTCGGGACCTTCAACTTAAAGGTTATTTTCGAAAAGGGCACGTTACCTTCCGTCTGAGTCGCAAACAGGCATCGACCCTAACTGCCGGACCCGAGCTTAACGTCGCTCATAAAAAACACAAAAAAGAACTTGGTCCGAACTACGTTGACTCTGAATTCCCCATTGCACAAGGGGGGTACGTAGGCCTAGGACGTCGACGTCCTACCGAGTCTGTCTTTGTCTTCCCCTCTCCCGTTTTAGTACAGCCCTAGATAATAGTATAACTCACCCTTAGATTGGACAACAAGCGTGGATCCCATCGAGTACGATGGACGCGTGGGGTGCTAGCACCTTCCCCTCGCGTAACCGACTCCCGAACCCAGGTTATGGTTGCGATGACCATTCCTTTCCCTCTTCCTAAGGTTTATGCGGTGTTCCCTTTCCCTCTCTTGGGATAAATTTACACGGCTGGCGACACTGTTTTTCCGCGCCACTCTCGCGTTTGTACCTGGATGAAAATCCTGGGAGCGACAGCTGGGGACTCTGCTGGGGACTCTGGTTGACCTATGCTGGTCCATCCCTAAGCGAGTCAATCCTAACGCTTGCTTGTCTTTGTTCTCTTTGGGTGTTTTGTTCTGATTTGCTTTATGTGTTGTATTTTATTTTTATTTTTTTATTTTTACCGCATTTTCTGCATTTCATTTTTTATTACTGTCATGCTGCTGTGCTGTGCTGGCTGTCTTTGTTTTGCAGGTTGGGTGGGACCGAGAGCTAAGCCCAATACCAAGGCTTGAGAATACCCTAGGACTAGAGTGGAAAGTAGTGGGACCTCTGTGCCCACTTGGTACGTTTGTGTGTTCACGAAATTCACAACCAGACGAGGCTATCTTGGGACGCATTCTAACGTGTGTGTCTTGCGCATGTTAGGGTGTTGATCTAGAGAGTCGTCGACTCTGGTGACCGATCATTGAGGACCTTAGTGGAAACATCCCTCTCTAGTGGTGACAGTGGCAGACCACATCCTGTGGCAAACCCATTCGCACCCGAGGGCCCGCTTTGGAACTCGCATAGGATGGCCCCTACGTTTTGAAGAGAATCAGTGGAGGCACTCCTCGATTGACTTTAGTACTGTACCCCGAGGGATGAATGTACTATTGTTTCTCGACCTCAGTGCCAAAGCCGAGGACCTTCCGCTTTGGAGAATCAGTTGAGGCCTCCTCGATTGATGATGTTGCCAAACCAGAAATGGTGAACGTATCATCATTTCTCGACCTGAGAGCCCGGGATACTGAACATCCTAGTACCCACATGTGAGAGGGGATGGGCGTTTGCAGGTTTGCAGGTAACCGAGACTTTCAACCTACCCGGTTCTCTGGATTTCTCATCAATGTCTGATTATTTGGGTTCCTCAGTGGTTCAGAGTTCTGGTTTTCTGGTTTCTCGTTCAGCTAACAGCACAGCACATCCAGCAGTGTGCCTTGACCCCATGTTTGCATAAGCATATCATTTTTCTTGTATTCTAACGTGTTTGACATTTTTCAGGGCTTGCATCTTACTCTTGATTCCGGTTTTCTGAGGTTACTTCAGTATGGATGTTCAGAGAAAGAAGACTGTTGCCTATTCATTCCCAGAGCCGACTTTGACACTGATTCACAAACTGATTAATATGGCTAGTTCCGGAGTTCGTACAGAGTTCAGTGGAAGGTATGGAAGACTTCTGAAATTTGTCTATAATATCTCCCAGTATGAGAAGGATGCCATTCACACACTTCTTCAGTTTTACGACCCGCCTCTGCGTTGCTTCACTTTCCCGGAATACATCTTGGCTCCGACGTTGGAGGAGTTCTCATTTATTTTGGGAATTCCTATTAGTCATGATATAGTTTTCTTTTCTGAAGAACACCCCGGTATAAAAGATATGGATGTTGCTCTTCATATTAGTGAGCCTGTTCTAAACAGTAACATTGCAGAAAAACAAGGAGTTAAGGGTTTCCTATTGAAGTTCCTATTTGATCAAGCTTGTATACATGTCAAAGAGAAGAACTGGACTGCTTTCCAAGCTATTCTAGCTGTGTGTATCTATGGGATTGTTCTGTTTCTGAATATTCTTGATCTGGTGGATATGCACGCCGTCAGGATCTTTATTTCGAAAAATCCTATACCTACCTTGCTAGGTGATATGTACCATTCAGTTCACTATAAGAATGAGAATAGGCGTGGGAAAACTGTGAGTTGCTGTGCGCCGCTCTTAGCTACTTGGTTTCTGAGTCGTCTCCCTGAATCTGGCGCTTTCGTTGATACGAAAGATTCTCTGAAGTGGTCTAAGAGGGTTATGGGCTTGACTGCTGATAACATCGTTTGGATTAAACGTGACTTGTTAGGAATGGAGATTATTTGCAAATGCGGAGAATTCCCTAATGTTCCCTTGATAGGGAGGAAAGGTGGAATTAACTATAATCCCTCCTTAGCTATCGGACAGTTTGGTTATCCTTTGAAGAATCCACCCGAAGAGCGAGATGTCCGAGAATCCTTATTCTTCAATGGTATTGAGGATCAAGGGTTGATAAGGAAAGTTGTGAATGCTTGGAAACAGGTAACTAAGAAGGGTAAGATTCCATTCGGGAAAAGTAACAATCGGGCTTTCCCTCCCTATAAAGAGTGGATTAAGAAGAGAGCAGAAGAGGAGCTTCTTCCATTCCCGGTGGAACCACCTTTGTATCCTTTGGTGATCGAGCCTCCTACCACCGTTGAGTTGGAGAAGTATACCACATTATAGGCTGAAAAGGAAAGGTTGCGGGAAGAGAATAGTGAGCTAAAGAGAGAGATTTATCAGTGGAAGCATGAGCGGGGTGAAGCTGTTCATACCGCCAAGTTGAAGACAGAGCTTCTTGCTAAAGCAGAAAGAGAGCTCGCTGACATGGTCGCATCCAGAGAAAGAATGAAACAAGCTTTGGATGGTATCAGTAGCGTTCTCAGGTTCAAGGATGAGGAATTAGGCAAGGCTTTATTGAAGATTCACAGGTTCAATGATCACCGAGAAACTGCCATGGCTGAGAATAAGAGAAAGGAAGACGACTACATAGCTAAGATTGATCAGTTGAAGTCGACGCTCAAGAAGAAAGACGCCGAGATCTTATCAGGGATATTCAAGAGACAAGTAGTCGAAGATCGACTCAAGAAAGCCATAGCCTCCATAGAAGAACTGAAAGTCCAAGCTGAGGTGAAGAAACCTAGACGTGAGCGTCCTAGCATGGATGGTGTTTCTAGAGAAGACGCTTAGGAGTTACACTGCCGATACTTGGATGGGATCATACACAGGAGAGACCTTCTCATTCAAGGGCTAATTCAGAGGCCGAAGCATCCCGATACCAGAAAGTTGTTCAAGGAGATTCAAGACTGGTGCAGAAAGCATAATGGATGGGGGGGATTGACGCTTGTAAACTTTGATGATATGCCATAGTTTTCTGTTTTCTTTCATTGTATGTGGATCACCACCAGGCTTGTTGGTTGGGACCTATGGTTTGCATATTCAGACTCGTTATCTCGGATTTGTGATTGTCGACATTTGGTTTTCCTCTAGTTTTCTTAATATATGAGCAGAAGTTCCATTATATCTTGTTATTAAACTGGAATCAAAGGGTGGATCGCCCTGCTAATATTCAAACATGTTCATTTGCATTTGCATATTCATAATCATTTTGCATAATCATTTTGCATGACAGGTGTTTATCTCCGGTATTCTTATCTTGGTATAATCTCAGAATTGCAGAGTTGATCATGGAACGAGTTCAAGCTGAGTTGAGTGAACTGAAGGTTCAGATGAGGCAATTTGGGGAAGACATGCTCCAGGAGCAGAGGACGCTGAGGGAGGAGATCAGTCAGACGAAGACTCAGATGGGTTTGGTCATAGAAATTCTAAAAACAGTGTTGAAGAAGGAAGACAGTCCTGTGGCCGCTTCCACAACAGGGATCCTTAATCCTTCCATCTCTTTGGAATTTGATTTAAATCATGGATCACCTCGTGAGTCTCTTCCACAAGCGGAAGTTCCAGAACTTTCCCAACAGCAGCTAGGTCTTGGCTCTCAAGAGAAGCCCAAGGGCAAAAGGTATACACAGGGGCAGAAGAAGTCTGAAAGAGTTTTCCGTCCACTCCCTATGCCATATTCTCAACTATTGCCGTATCTCCTTCAGTTTTAACTGGTACAGAAAAGGACTTTGGCTCCTCTCACCGGCAATCCTCCACCAGGCTATGATGCAAGAGCCCATTGCGATTTCCATTCTGGGGCACCCGGGCATACCGTGGAGGAATGCAGGGCCTTTCAGCACCGAGTACAGGATTTGATTGACGCAGGGGCAATTGAGTTCACGTCGGGCGGCGTGAATGTACAAGGTGATGTTACCCCAATTGTTGCAGAAGAAGTGAAGGCTCTTCCCCTCTTTGCAGGATCCACCTCATACCATGGACTTTCTCCACAGCCTCTTGCTACAGAAGTTTTGCATCAGCAACCTTTATTTGTGCCTCAGTCAAATGTGGAAAGGAAAGTGCAAGCGCAGGTGAGGCGCCCAAATCAGCACCAACAGCAGAATTTTCAGCAGCAGGGGCAACCAAGACCAAGAGGGCCCAAGAGGACAATTGATTATGTTCCAATCCCTTATAGTCAGTTGTTTACGCGTCTGCTCAAGAAGTCTCTGATTCAAACAAGGGGTACCGCGCCGGTACCGTACCCTATTCCTCCGGATTATGACATGACTGCTAGGTGCGAGTTTCACTCGGGAACGTTTGGGCACACAATTGATGAGTGTAATGTATTCAGGCACAAGGTACAAGACCTGGTAGACTCAGAGATCATTGTATTCACTGAAGATGATATGTACATCAATGGAAGCCTCCTTTCTCAAATGAACACACAGTCTGCAAGTACGTCCAGATAGAATTAAGCTTCCTCAGTAATGGCAATCTTCAGCTTCTTTACTTGCATTTTCATTTGTAGTTGTTATTTCTTGTTAAAGCATCGTATGTATGCAAGACTTGTTTGTTTTTATGATGATATTAATGCAATGAGTATGTTTTCCTTGAAGTAATCCATTCGTATTCACTCTTAAATGTTTTTTTATGCACTGCAATACCAATTTTCTTTGTTTAGAACTCTTGAGGGAGGATGATGAAATAAGAACGCAGGTTTCTAATGGTACGCTTTTGGATAGAACCCTGTTAAGGATGTACAGGCATTGTTTCAAATTCACAAACACTGGAGATATAAGGGAGATATACCCTCGTTAACCCCTTTGAGCCTTGAAGTGGGAGCTTCTTTCGTATGAAAAAACCCTCATACTTAACCTAGGGGCAGGGTAGGCGTCAATTAGTTTGACCGAGCGTTTAAATTCCAAGGAGAGTGTGCATCCGAGGATCCATTACCTCCCATTCTGCTAGCAAGAGGTTAAACCACAATGGTTATCCATCAACAATCAAGGAGTGAGGTAGTCACAACCCTTTCAAGCAAGTAAGACAACCAGTGTCACACGCTTTGTTCAAAAGAGGAATATAAAAAGAAAGAAAAGAGAAAAGCCCGCTAAGTCGAAGCGACTTAGGCAAAAGTTAGGGCATCCCGCTGGACTTCAAAAATCGAAAAAACTCAAAAAAGTCAGTCCAGGCAAAATTAGGGATCAAAAAAAAAAGGGAAAAAGCAAAAGCGTTACAAGAGAAAATCCTCGATAAGGACAAATTCGTGTGATTACGGACACAAAAAAGGGGTGACTGTTATTCCAAAACCCCCCTTGGGTGCCAAACCAGTGGTGGCGTAGGTTCCTTAAAGATCATAAACCTTGTGAGAGATGAGCGTTTGGGTCAGATTAACTGAACATAGGACCTGAGAACATCACGAAAAGTGGGTGGGCACCGATAAATTTTGAGCCATAAATCCTTTTTTCTGAAACCGTGAACCAGACCACGTTACAGCCCTTAAAAGTCCTAATTGAAACGGGGTTTATTCCGAAAGCGTACTTCAACAGGATAGCGTTCCTGACTCCTATGAGTTGTGCTAACAAGATTGGTTGGTATTGCATGTGCGCATTGCTTTTTGCCATTCAAAAATCAAGGTCGCATCCCAGCAAGTGATTCATTCACAAGGCTTGGCGACGCATTTTCAATAAAAAACTTCAAGGTTAACATGAGTGTTGCATTAGGATTATCATTCTCATAAATAACTTGTTCTGTTTGCATACATGTGTCTAACCATCAATGAAGCTTATACAATGAAAGTCAGTCAAGAAGCTTGATCCTGCCAAGTTAGGATGCTTGGAAATTCTGAAGGACAATCATATCAAAGGGCAGGCTGCCAAGAGACTCAGTGTAGGGTGGGCTCTCCCCAGTAAAGCGTGATAAGATGTAGCCAATCGGGGGCAGTCACGTCGGGAAATCTCTCCGAAATTCAGTTATTCTAGGGCATTTATTCTAAGATCGGGGGCAAAGTCACTTCAAAGCTCATATTGGGGCAGGCCACCTCTAGAGCATGGGAGATTGTCCACTTCTGAAAATGGTTAATTAAAAACACCTCCTCAAGGTTCAAGGTACTAAAGAAGAGTATTTTCAAGTCATTACAATCCCCTTCGAGGTAATGTACACCATGGATTATGAAGACTGGGGCAGTTATGTCGAGATATGACAAATCTCTCCAAGAGTTTGAAGACCCTGGGGCAGTGCGAACGCCCGATCTTCTATAAAATCCTCTTGAGATGAAAAATTCAAAGAGCCGCTTATGATCATAAAGACAAGACAGGTTGCAGGGCAACAGGATTGTACATCCCCAGCAGTTGGTACTCCCCAGCATCGAGATTGCTCCTTCCCCAGCAGGGCAACTTTCCTCAGCAGAGCAGACTTCCTCAGCGGAAGACTCGGAAAGTATTTTCTCCGAATCGAGATGTTGTTTCCCCACAGAATCGTGGTGCTCACTTCCCCATCCAGTCAGGAAGCGTACTTTCACCGACGATGTCACATTCTAATCCCCAACAAGGTGGGAGTAAAGTCATTCTCCCCAGCAGGCTAAGATCAGCAATATCCCCAAGTAGGATGGTATTATGGATAGTTTTCCCCAGCAGGTCCTAAGCCCATCTGTTATTGGCAATCCTCAGCAACAAACTTCCAGGTCCGCTATTTGGCATCCATTCTCAACTCCCCCAGCAGAGGAGAAATCTCAGGTTTTGGATGTTACCTTCAGTGAAGGACAGGTATAATCCCCGGTAGTGTGGATATTCTTTTGGAACTTCATCCCCAGCAAAAATTGTTGATCCAAGGAGTCGATCAGTGTGATCCTTCTCAGCAGAGTTCCTGGATTCAGAGGACAATTTATTTTTGTCATCCCCGGCTGAATTGGTCTCTTCTCTCTAACATTTATTCTGCTGGAGAGACCCTCTTTGCATATCATAAGCATTTGCATTGCATCCTCAAACGCGTAGCATTTCCACTTCGTGTGGAGCATTACGGCAAAATTCAAACATTTGCATTCGAAGCATAAGCCAGGTTTGATACTTTCCTTGCCATAACTCAGGAGATTTTAGAGGGATGCATTCCTCATACTTGTGCTCCCCGGCAGAGTCTTTTATTTAGATTTCACCTTCCCCAACGAAGTCATCTTATCTGTGGATCAGGAGTCCGTTAGAAGTTTGTCTTTGTTTGCCTCATTTTGGCCTTGTTCTTTTGTGAGTCTTGTTTCACGTTATCCCCAGTGAAGTCCACTTTATGTTGGTTATCCTTTGTGGATACGATTGAGGTCGTATTCGTCTTTTATTTGCGGGTAGAGTGATTGAGGTCAGCCGTCCTTTGCGGGTATAATTGAGGTTGTATTCGTTTTTGTGGGTGCGATTGAGGTCGTATTCGTATTTTCTTTGTGGGTAGAGTGATTGACGTCAGTCTTCCTTTGAGGGTACAATTGAGGTTGTATTCGTTTTTGTGGGTGCGATTGAGGTCGTAATCGTATTTTCTTTGCGGGTAGAGTGATTGAGGTCAGCCGTCCTTTGCGGGTATAATTGAGGTTGTATTCGTTTTTGTGGGTGCGATTGAGGTCGTATTTATATTTTCTTTGTGGGTAGAGTGATTGAGGTCAGTCTTCCTTTGAGGGTACAATTGAGGTTGTATTCATTTTTGTGGGTGCGATTGAGGTCGTATTCGTATTTTCTTTGTGGGCAGAGTGATTGAGGTCAGTCTTCCTTTGAGGGTACAATTGAGGTTGTATTCGTTTTGTGGATGCGATTGAGGTCGTATTCGTCTTTTCTTTGCGGGTAGAGTGATTGAGGTCAGTCTTCCTTTGAGGGTACAATTGAGGTTGTATTCGTTTTTGTGGGTGTGATTGAGGTCGTATTCGTCTTTTCTTTGCGGGTAGAGTGATTGAGGTCAGTCTTCCTTTGAGGGTACAATTGAGGTTGTATTCGTTTTGTGGGTGCGATTGAGGTCGTAATCGTATTTTCTTTGTGGGTAGAGTGATTGAGGTCAGTCTTCCTTTGAGGGTACAATTGAGGTTGTATTCGTTTTTGTGGGTGCGATTGAGGTCGTATTCGTATTTTCTTTGTGGGTAGAGTGATTGAGGCCAGTCTTCCTTTGAGGGTACAATTGAGGTTGTATTCGTTTTTGTGGGTGCGATTGAGGTCGTATTCGTATTTTCTTTGTGGGTAGAGTGATTGAGGTCAGTCTTCCTTTGAGGGTACAATTGAGGTTGTATTCGTTTTTGTAGGTGCGATTGAGGTCGTATTCGTATTTTCTTTGTGGGTAGAGTGATTGAGGTCAGCCGTCCTTTGCGGGTATAATTGAGGTTGTATTCGTTTTGTGGGTGCAATTGAGGTCGTATTCTTATTTCCTTTGTGGGTAGAATGATTGAGGTCAGTCTTCCTTTGAGGGTACAATTGAGGTTGTATTCGTTTTGTGGATGCAATTGAGGTTGTATTTCGTTTTGTGGGTGCGATCGAGGTCGTATTCGGATTTTCTTTGTGGGCAGAGTGATCGAGGTCAGTCCCCCTTTGAGGTTGTAGTCGTCTTTTGGGTACGATTGAGGTCGTATTTGTTTTTCCTCGTGGATATGGTTGAGGGCATATCCCTTATTTTTCAGCACGCTCTTTCTCGTTATTCCTACCATAAGCAAATTTTCGGGGCTCTTTTCGGTATTCAATCCCCGTGTACCCCGAAAAGTCTGAGAGTCGTTGCTATCATACCTCCAGGACCAAGTTGATTGAATAGGGGCAGCTGTTGCACCCCAAAATTTGCTCTCCTTACTTCATTACTAACTGGCTTATGTTGCATTGCATTTTGCATCATCATGTGTGCATATCATTGGTTCTTAGCATGGGGTCAAGCTACCTGAGGCAATGCTTCAGAGGGTCAAGCAAGAGTCCTAGTATTGTCCAAGAGAGCTCAGGTGGATCATCCTCTCCTAACCAATGCATGAATTAGGGTTTTGAAATTCCTGGGTTTATTGCTCCAATGGGCAAGCTCCTTGGGTTTTTATCATCACCAAATGGTATATCTTATCTTTGTTGGAGAGGATACACATCATATTCAGAGGAATTTGGATTTGGAGACTGTGTTATTTCCTCCTAGACTGAGGGTACCACAACTAGGGTTTGCTATAAAGTCAGTTTATTTCTGATTTTTTGGGCAAGACTTGATTCTATGGTATTCCTTGGGTCCCCAAGTATCTAGGGATGGGAGGTTGCCCATCAGTTTGTTTCAGAGGAAGTTCCATTGGCCAATGGATTGAAACTCAGTTGAATTTGGGGAAAAGTCAACAGTGAAAGGAGAAAAGTCAACTGTGAAATTTTGAGGTTCTCTTCAGGGATTTTAAGGTCTCACACCCTCATATGGTCTCCAGGGGTCAAGTTTCATACATATTTGTCAGAAATCAGGAGTTGGTGCAAATTTTCCAAATTTGGAAAGTGACCTATAATGAAAAGTTTCCATTCAACTTAATTTTACACCATCAAGGAAGCTTCAGATGAATTTTTCTCCAACATGAAAGTTGAAGATCTTTTTCTCCTCTTTCCAACAAGTACTAGTGGGTCTCCATGTCATTTGTGAAACTCCAGTTATTATCAAAATAAGGCAAAGTGGTTTTTAGGGTTTCTCATGATGCCATTTTCATAATTTTGGGCATAGTGACCTATAATCAATTCCATTGCTTCAAGACATGTTCCAACATCCAAAAACAATTCCTAAGGAGCATTTTTGGCTTTTTAATCAAGTGATTCCATGGTTTATTTTTCACCTATTTTCCATTATTCAAATTTCCCAAAATGTCTAAAACTCATGAATCATTTGTCCTCAAGGCCCAAGTTAAAAGTGGTGTGAGTAGCAACTCAGATACAAGTGATCCATCATGAATTCAAGGGCATGGAAGGAATGTATTTTTCACTTATTCAACATAATGCAAAATTCCAAAATAATTCAAAAATCATTAAACATGGAATTACCCAGGCCCAATTCGTATTCAACTGAAAACCCTAGCTTATTTAAACCTAAAGATGCACTGGTTAGGGTTCAGGCACGTGCAATTGGAGGAGTTCTCAAGAAAACCCTAAAAGAGGATTTTTCATCAAAACTCACGATCCACAAGGTTTTGGCAAAAGGTTCTTCCACAAATATCTTCCTGGGGATTTCTAGAGTGCAAATCGACCACCATTCGCAGCCAAAGGCAAGGATTGGAGCTGCTCCATCTCAGGTTAAGAGGTTTTTTCGTGCTCTTAAAACTCCTATTTTTTGCATGAATATTGAAGTGTGATGATGGGTGATCACTCTGGTATAATTATTTTTTATTATGGATGTGTGGATTACTTGTAATGTGGATTTAAAGTTTTGCACCCTAATGGGTTTTCATTCGTTTTTCATTATACGCTAACAATTTGAAATTTTTAAGGCCATATTTGGATTCCTGGCGTTTTTCTGGTCAAAATAGTGTACCCATAAACAATTTCTGGAGAAAAATACATCGCAGCCCACCGGAGATGGTGGCCGGAGCCCTAGCTCCGGCGGCTGCCAAAAAACCAGTCCGGCGAGGGCTAGAGGAGGAAGAAGCAATCTGGTCCGTCTGTCAGCCCAATCCGACGGTCACCATGTTACCACGTGGCTCCATTTTTATGTTTTTATTTTACGAATTCCGTGTGTGCCAGCCATGGGAATTATTGTGGGCCTTCCAATCGTGGTCGTCACTTGTTACTGCGTTTTTGATCATGCGGACGGGTTCGTGACACCTCATTAATGAGGTCACATGCGATGCACATGGAGGGAGTATGGTGGTCATTTTTTTATTTTTGTTTGCTGATTAATCAATTGGGCCAGGGTTGCTATACGCACCCCCCAACCTCTGGCCCAACCATCATTTTAACATGTTTTCATTACTAACGCACCCCCCAGGCTTTATTTTATTTTTTTTTATTGTTTTATTTTTCTGATGGACTATGCGCTGTTCACACCCCCCTCCAGGCCCATTTCAATTATCCCAACGCCTTTGGGCTCCTCATTGCACCCCCCATATGTATTTTCTTTCTATTTATTTTATATTCATTATTATTTCATATTTTAATCATTAAAATTAATAAATTGCATTTAAAAAATCCTAAAAAATTCATACATCATTTTTATTATCTTATAAAATTTTTACAAATTTTATTTTTTATTTTTATTTTATTCTTATCATTTAAATTAATTGTTTAATTCAACTTCTTTTTAATTACACATCTCATGCATACATAAATTTCTTTATTTTCATTCTCCTCATCTATAAAATATTTTTGATCCGTTCCTTTTGCATTTATTTATCAACATTCTAAAGTGCTTAAAAATATTTTCCTTTCATTTTTAAATATTTTTCATGTTGCATTTAGGCCCTTCTCTTTGGCACATTGAACCCTATCCCTTGCTTGAGTTTTGTATGATTATTTGAATGGCTAACATTTTGGATTTTTGCCGGGACTTTTTATAGGTTGTTTGCCTCTGGTTGAGGAACTTTAATGTTTAATTTGGTAATTTTAGGAATTACTTTTCTAATTATCTGATTTATTTTCACTTGAGATCTTCTCGTGTGTGTAGCTTTGATCTTATCTGATTATCTTGTCTGAAAGGCACTTGTGCCATTTGCTTTGAGGGTGTTCCTTTGATTTCTAAGTTCATGATTGGATGGTTCTCATTATTGTTTGCCATTGCGTGATTGTCATTCACCTCATTTCTCTTATTCACGTATGTTTTTCACTAACCTTTTATGCAGGATCAAGGTAAGTTCTTTAAGGATATGGATAAGTATCCATGGTCACCCTTACTTTTTCCTCCCCTCATCTTCTTTCTTTAGGATTAGGTTGTCTTCAAACCTCACTAACCGTAGGTCACCCATGCATGATAACATTAGAACTCTTAGTTTCCCTTTAGAGTTTCCTTTGTGTCTTCTCTCTTCTCATCTCAAAATGTCTTTAAAACACTTAATAAGAATAAGGTGTATTGCGCACGAGCCTTAAGTATGGGGAATGAGAAATGAGGGGCTTCCTCTCATCTTTCTAGAGTGCTTAGCGAACGTCCTGTCTTGGGACGATGCGTTAAGTATTCGCCCCTGTGCCCTAGACTTTGGTGCAATACAGCTTAGGAACTAACTTAAGCCACTTCTGTCCTAAAAAACACAAACCAACTTCAAACTTTTTTTTGTCCTTCGGGACCTTCAACTTAAAGGCTATTTTCGAAAAGGGCACGTTACCTTCCGTCTGAGTCGCAAACAGGCATCGACGCTAACTGCCGGACGCGAGCTTAACGTCGCTCATAAAAAACACAAAAAAGAACTTGGTCCGAACTACGTTGAATCTGAATTCCCCATTGCACAAGGGGGGTACGTAGACCTAGGACGTCGACGTCCTACCGAGTCTGTCTTTGTCTTCCCCTCTCCCATTTTAGTACAGCCCTAGATGATAGTATAACTCACCCTTAGATTGGACAACAAGCGTGGATCCCATCGAGTACGATGGACGCGTGGGGTGCTAGCACCTTCCCCTCGCGTAACTGACTCCCGAACCCAGGTTATGGTTGCGATGACCATTCCTTTCCCTCTTCCTAAGGTTTATGCGGTGTTCCCTTTCCCTCTCTTGGGATAAATTTACACGGCTGGCGACTCTGTTTTTCCACGCCACTCCCGCGTTTGTACCTGGATGAAAATCCTGGGAGCGACAGCATGAAAAGTTGAAATTTTTTTTCAAGTTTTTCTTTTTCGGTTATAATCATGCCACAAAATTCTAATTGAGCAATAATTTGATGCATGACAGAGTTATATGCAACAACACTTTTATAATCTTGGAACCTCAATTTGTTCCACTGATCCATTAGTGAGGGAACAAGACTTTCCTTTGATGTCCAAATCTTGCCTTAAGTTTGTCCCACAAAATCTTGGGATCTTTTGCATTTGAATATTCAGTTTGTAAACCATCGTCAAGATGGTGTTTGATTATTCGATTTACTTTTGATTTTTTCATTGACATCTCTTCTGGGTCAACAGCTGACATTCCTGAATTTTCTCCTTCAAGGATTTTATCAAAAAAAAAAAATTTGTGACCGTTGGGTCCTAGTTACCGTTGGGGAAGAAAAAATAATAATGAGTTAAGTGTGTTAAAAATAAATAATTTAGCTATTACAAGTGTGAATGAATACACATGGTAAGACTCATGAATAAGTTAAAAGATATCAAAGATTGAATATTTGCTTATGGGGTTTTAGACCTCCACTAAATATAAAATATAGTTGCATTAGGAGTCTCAGACTTCCATTAAATATTGCATAAGGGGTTTTAAACCTCCACTAAATATAATAGCATTAGGAGTCTCAGACTTCCATTAAATATTGCAGATGGGGTTTTTAAACCTCCACTAAATATAGAATATAATAGCCTTAGGAGTCGCAGACTTCCATTAAATATTGCAGATGGGGTTTTAAACCTTCACTAAATATAAAATATAATAGCATTAGGAGTCTCAGACTTCCATTAAATATAAAAGTTAGTAATAATAAGATTAAATAGATAAGTATAGAAAATATACCTAGTGTAGTAATAATTTCTGATAGAGACGATCGTGCTGATAACGTGTTGAGAAAAATTGGATATTCGGATCGAATAAAAGAGAGTATTATGATATCATTCAAGTTTAAATGTATATATGAAAGTGTATTTCCTTTCTTGAAAGTGTGCTTAAATATATTAACCATGAGTGTATTTATACTACTTAGAATACAATTATTATACTAATTTTACTATTCACTTTTTGACATAATAATATTCATATTTGACATTAAGGTATTTACCTTTGACATTAATGTTTCTAGATAGATATTTAAATAATAATAATGTTATAATATATAACAATATTATAACAATAACATTAATATAGCTATGAAATAGGATGAAATAGTAGTGGTCATTGGTCAAAGCTAAGCTAAGGTAACTTAAATGGATGTAATATAATATTAATATAGCTATGAAATAGTAGTACTTACGATGAAATAGTAGTGGTCAAAGCTAAGCTAAGGTAACGTGAGTAAAAACTGATTCAGTAGTTATGATAATTAATGTAGCTATGAACATAGGAATGCGAGGAGAATAAAAGCAATAAAAATATCAACACTGTTTATTTCATAATTAATAATTTTCTCCTTTCTTCACACAACTGACTCCTACACCCTCTTAAATCTTGACAACTAAATTCTCACGCCACCATCGAATCTCGAGTTGTATTCTTTTATTTGAAGTGAAATTCTAGAGGTTTTATTTGTGGGATTTAATTATAAAAACTCTAAGAATGTAGTCATTACAAAGAAAAATGCATAAAGGTAATAATTTTTTTACATGTAATTCTGAGCTGAATTTATGTTAAGAATTACGTAGTAACTGATTTATATACATATTTCAATGTTTACGAGAAAAAAACAATTCAATTCTTCTAATAATAAAATTATAAACCCCATATCCAATTTAAATTTAAAATATATTTCTGCTTATATAAATAATGTATGATTGATAATAATGTTATACTGTCTCCGTTTTAAATTATAAGACTTTTTAGTTATTTTATACTCCCTCCGTCCCAAATTATAAGACGTTTTGGGTTTTTCACACAAATTAAGAAATTTAATTATTACTTTATGGGAAAGACAAATTATGAATAACTTTACAGTAATGCCCCTCATAATTATATAGGAGAGAGAAATTAAAAGAGTTGAAAGAATAAATAATAATAAATATTCGAGGGTATATTGGAGAAGATGTCATTTATATTGCATTGGGAATGTAAGGTGACTTATAATTTGGGACAAATTTTTTTGACAAAGTGACTTATAATTTGGGACGGAGGGAGTACTAATTAAGAAAAATAATTAATTTTATATGAGAAAGAGAGATCATATATAATTTTACAAAATTGTCATTCATTATTTACATAAGAAAAAAAAAATAAAAGAACTAGAAGAAGAAAGAGTGATAAATATTAGAGAGTATATTAGAAAAAAAATTATTAATGATGTATTAAAATTGTAAAGTGATGTATAGTTTGTTAAGAGTTCTTCAGTAATTCAAATGTTGTAACCAGTTAATACGAGTGCGTAATCGGTTGTAGGTGTCAATATAAGTCAAATAAATTGAAGAAAAACGTTTCTGGAGTTGGTGTAGTCGGTTACGCATTCGTAGTAACAGGTTACAACGGCCAGGTAATTTCTGGTTTTAGCAATTGTAATTGGTTACAGCTTTTGTGTAACTAGTTACATGTCCAAGTTTTTGACTTTTATGTTATTTGATTTGTTATTTTGTATCCCAATCACTTGTAATAATACCTTAGAGGTATCATTGTTATGGTTAATGAAATGAAATGAAATAGAAAATTTTCACCCTCAATCAATTTCTCTCGCTCAATTACTTTGTCCTTCTCCACACTCTAATTTTTTTATTTGATTTTGACGGCTGATCAGAACCTGAAGTGGGCCAAAGATGACGTGTGTGATTCTAGGTGTGAGAGATGAGGAGGGGGTGTATCTGCAAGGCACTCCGATGCTAAAGTAAGAATCGTGAGAGAGAGAGAGAGAACAAGTACAAAGTATGTGTTTCGTAGAATGATTTAAAATACTTGACCCTCTCAAATGAGAGGGTTTTTATAGTACCCCTAGCGTGTGACCAACGGTCCCTATTTTTGGGGCAAAATAACTATTTCTCGAAGAATAGGTAACTGCCAGAAACTAGCCGTTGGGACGGGCAGAGGTGCCCGAAACTAGCCGTTGTCGCAGGCAGAGGCTTAGTCGCGGGCACGAGCATCGTAACTGTTTCTGGATGGTAGAACCGTGTGTAATGGGCAGAAACTATCGAGGAGGAGCAGGTGACCCTTGGGGTCATCCGACCATATTTTCCCGGTAGAGAGCAGAAGAGTAAATTCTTCCCCAACTTGGCTGGACCTAGGCAATTGGGTCGTTTTGGGAGCAGAAGTGGATTAGGTCATGCCTAGTCTTGGGCCAGTCCGGAACATCATGATTCACCAATCTTGTGATTTCAAGTTATAACATTTTGCATCAAGAGCCTGGTTCTGATCCACAAACACCTAGTGTGCAACATGAATTATATCTCCAATGAAAGAATCCATGCAAACCTACACATCATTAATGCGAAGAATTAAGACAAATGGTGCAAACAAATGAAAATGTTGTTTGGCCACCAAGATGTTCTTGAAGTGATCAAGAACGAGGTGAATCCTCTTATCGTAGGTGCAATTGATGCACAACGAGCAACACATAAGAAAGAGAAGAATAAATATTTCAAGGCATTGTTTTTTATCCATCAATGTGTGGATGGTGACAACTTTGAGAAAGTTGGTGATTGTGAATCATCGAAGCAAGTGTGAGAAATCTTAGAGATAACATACACAGGGGTTGATAAAGCGAAGGTGGTGAGGTTACAAACTCACATACGTCAACTTGAATTGATTTAAATGGAGCAAAAAGAGAAGATCGATGATTTCACAACAAGAATCACCCAATTAGTGAATCAAGTGAAGGCGTGTGGAGAAACAGACACAGAGTAGTATGTTGTTGCAAAAATCTTGTGTTTTTTAATGCCAAGATTTGACAATGTGATTATACTGATTGAGGAATCGAAGGATCTTGCGATAATGAGGAAAGAAGAGTTACAAAACTCTCTTGAGGCTAATGAGCAAAGGACGGAAGAGAAAAATAATGATAAGGTAAAAGTGGAGATCATTTTGCAAGCTCGCTTCAGCGAGAAGGACAAGAGATCGAAACAAAAATGGCCCATGAAAAGTAAAGGGCATTTTCAAAATTTTGGTGAAAGAGTCTCAAAGTTTCAAGAATTCGACTTGTCAAAGGGGTGAGAACAACTGCAACAAAAATGGTGGTTAAGGCAACTTCTGCAACAAAAATGGTGGTCAAGGCAACTTTAGAGGGAAGATGTTTGACAAAAATAAGGAGCAATGCTTTAAGTGTCAAAGGTTCAGTCATTTTGCAAAAGAGTGCAATGCGAATAAGAAGGAACCTCAAGGAGATGAATCCAAGGTTGCAAGATAAAAGTTTGATGTGGAGAATACACTCTAGGTCATGATCATAGAAGGTGAATGCAACAGCAACAAGAGTTTTGAAAACGCTGCAGAAACATGCTTTAACCGATTATGTAAAAGTTGTAACCGGTTACAGAAAGAAATGTCATGATGAGTACGAAAGGTTCAGTTCAGTGTAGCAAAGAATGGTATTTAGACTCGGGGTGTTTTACTCATATGACGGGTAGGAACAATTAGTTTGTTAAAATCAATCGTTCCATGAAGAACAAAATGAAGTTCGTGGATGACACTAATCTAGCGGCCGATGGGATCCGTGATGTTTTGATCATGAGAAGGGATGGTGGGCATTCCTTGATAAAAAATGTATTGTACATCCCATGAATCAAATGTAACCTTCGAAGTATTGGACAATTGCTTGATGTCGCGACATGAAAGATACCACGGGCGCTCGCACCCCCGAAATGATAATAGAGTCGCCACCGAAATTTATTTATTCCAAAAGAAAAGGTAAAATATTGATAAAACCTTAAAAAGAAAAAGAAAATGGTTATCGCAACCAAATTTAAGTTCGAGAGTCAGTTATGCAAGAAAAATATAACACCTATCACATATATTGTACTAAACGGAAACCATTTAGTTAGTTTTGTGAATAAGTGTAAGTTTTTGTTATTTATTTTCTTCTAATTATTAAAAATTTGATAGGAAAAGAGAGAAGAATTAAAAATAAATTTTACAACTTTTGAATGCATGTTTGAACTTTTTTTTTTGGTAAAACAAAGAAAATTTTGTCAAACTTCTAAAAACTCACGTGCTAACCGTACGTGCCGATCTTGCTCACATCGTCACTTTTATATTTTCTTATAAATTAAGTAATATTATATAGAAAAGAAAGTTTATAAATTGTTTTATAAAATACTTTTTTTAAATAAATAATATGTGAAAAGAAATGTAAAAAGTAGAAAAAGTTTAAATAATAAATAATAAAGAGTATAATAAAAAAAGTAAATATTAGTACTTTTTTGTTTACACCATCAATATCTAATCTACTGAATTGACTAATTCTATTCTGAGATCAATTTTAATATCAATTGATTCTAACTTCCTTTTAATCACAATTGAGAAGAATCAAATTATTCGTATCAAATTTAACATGACGAGTATTAATAATTTAGGACAAATATTGTCTTATTATGACTCTTTTGAAACTTTGCTTAATCCCAATTTATGTTTAAAATGTATTAAATGTTAAATCACTACTCTATCTACTTTATATTATAAAACGCATTTCATTTGAAAACAAATTACCTCAAGTTATTTGTTATTATATGTTATAAATAAAATATTATGTATTTTTTAAATAATATATTTATATTTAATATATTTATTTTACCTACCTATTTTATTATTTATGATTAAAAGAATATTTTAGTGAATATAATTCATTTTAAAATCACAATAAAATAAATTTTTAATTTTCTCAATCAATAATACCCTATTTTTTCTTCCAAAATAGATATTATGCACACAAATTTATATTTCAAATTATATTTGAGAGACAGTTTGCAATTTTTCCGTTCAAAAATTGTATTTTTTTAAGGTTTGTAATTCTCTCCTTAAAATTTCAATTATATGAGAAGGTTTCTAATTTTGTCTTTGTAAAATTAGTAGTTGAAATATGATTTTGTGAGTTTTATTTTTTAATTTTGGCTTCTTTTTCTCCTTTTATGGATATGCTTTTTGTTAAATATGTAATTAATTATTTTAGAAAGATCAGATTTGATTTAGAAATATTATATTAAATATTTTTGGGCTTTTATAGTTTGGGCTTTAACTTGAGATGCAAGTTAACCTAAATTTATAAATAGGCTGGAACCCTTATCATTGTAATAATCAAGTTTGATAATCACGGTTTTGCAGTTGCAAAGTGATAATAAAATTCCACAGTTGTGGGCAGAGAGTTACTCTGCAGTTCATACTTATCTTCTTTAAACGTGTTCTTATTTTTGTTCATTGTCATTACATAACAATCTTGAGATCAAGATTGAGAAGAATTCACCATAGGTCGTGGTTGAATTCCAACATCTGATATCTAAAGCTCCGATTTTGATTCAAGGGAAGAATAACTCTGATGGCGATGAATCACCCGAACTGTCACTTTCCAGCAAATCTTCCATTTCTCAAGAAAGATAATTATGAGAATTGGTGCAAGCAGTTTAAGCTGGTTTTCTGTTACCAAGATCTTTAGGATCTTGTGAAGGAGAATTTATCACCGATTGCAGAAACTGCCACAGATCAGGAGAAAGCGGCATATAAAGAATTGAAGAAGAAAGATTATAAAGGTCTCTTTATAATCCATCAACGTGTTGATCCAGATAACTTTGAAAATGTTAGTGATGTAGAATCGGCAAAAGAAGCTTGGGAGATTCTTGAAAAATCGTTTGGAGGCGCAGAGAATGTGAAAGAGGTGAGGTTACAAACTCACAAAAGGACTTATGAATTGCTTCAGATGGAAGACAATGAAAGTATAACATATTTCTTCACCAGAGTTACAAAGCTGGTGAATCAAATCAAGGTATGTGGAGAAGTGTTGACATCAAGATCAGTTGTGTCATGATGTTTAGTCTTGGGTGTTTGTTAGCTGGACCCTAGGGGTCGCTTTGTAAATAACTATTATATATATATATATATATATATATATATTCTTATTTTTCCAAAAAAAAAAAAGATCAGTTGTGTCAAAGATCTTGAGGTCATTGGCTCCAAAATTCGACCACGTGGTAGTAGCCATAGAAGAGTCGAAAGACTTTTCGGTATTGACGAAGGAAGAGCTTCAAGGAGCGCTTGAGTCTCATGAACAAAGGATGGCTGAAAGAGCTGCAGGAAAGTCGAAGAGTGATATGGCTTTGCAGGCGCAGTCATAAAAAGAAAGGAAAGACAAAGGAAGTTGGAATGACAACAAAGGTAGAGGAGGCTACACCTATTCGACTGGTCGAAATCAGCATGAAGGAAACTGGTCGAATCAAATAAAACCCTGGAACCAAGGCAACCAAAGTGGTGGTGCTGCAGGTAGAGGAAGAGTTGGTGGTCGAAAGCTTGACAAAAGTCACATTCAGTGTTTCAATTGTCAGAAATATGGTCACTACTTTAGTAATTGTCCAGAAAAGAAGAAGAATCAAGAAATTGATGCAAAGCTGGCAAAACATGAAGAAGAAGAGATATTGTTGATGGTCATAACAAGAGACAAAGAGAGATTCCAGGACTAGTGGTACTTGGATTCAAGATGCTCATCACACATGACTGGAAGGAAAGATTAGTTTGTCAACATAAAGCCCTCGTCGAAGAACACAATGAAGTTTGCAAATGACAACACTCTAGCATCTGAAGGTGATGGTGATGTTCAGATCGTGAGGAAGGATGACAAGAAATCAATAATTTCCAATGTGTTATACATACCAGGCGTGAAAAGTAACTTGCTCAGTATATGACAACTTGTCAAAAATAACTACAAGGTATGTTGATCTTGAAGGCTCTAATGTCTCAGAACAGGACCTTCAAGATTGAACTCAATGTGATGGAGCATAAGTGCCTAGCAACTGCAGCCAGCAAAGATGAATGGTTATAGCATTTTCGACTAGTCCATCTCAACTTCAATGACATCAGAGAGCTAAAGAGAAGAAATATGGCTTCAGGATTACCTGAAATCGACATTCCAAGTGAAGTATGTGAAGAGTGTGTTTAGTCAAAACAACACAATAATAGTTTCAACAAGAATGCGGGAAGGAAGTCGAAGGCAATTTTGGAAGTCATATGCTCTAATGTATGTGGTCCAATCCAGGTGGATTCGATTGCAGGCAATAAATACTTTGTCACGTTGATAGATGATTACAGTCGAAAGCTATGGAGTTACCTCATTAAGAAGAAAAGTGATGTGATCGAGATATTTTCCAGATTCAAATCTATGGTTGAAAGACAGAGTGGTCGAAAGCTGAAAATTCTGAGGACTGATGGTGGTGGAAAATATGTGTCGAAAGAGTTCTATGCATTATGTGAAAAAGAAGGGATTGTGCATGAGGTGGTGCCACCCTACACTCCACAGCAAAATGGAATTGCAGAAAGAAAGAAAAGAACCATCATGAACATGGTGAGAAGTATGTTAAATGGAAAGCATCTACCCAAAGAATTATGGGGAGAAGCAGTGTCGACAACAACATACATATTAAATAGATGTCCGACGAAGAAGCTTGAAGGAATCACACCAAAAGAATGTTAGTCTGGTCTCAAGCCTAGCCTCAGTCACTTGAAGGTGTTTAGATCTATAACACATAGACATGTGCCAAATCAGTTGAGAAGGAAACTTAATGACAAGTCGAATCAAATGATCTTGATAGGATATCATTTGACTGGAGATAACAAGTTGTTCAACCCAGTGAATAAGAAGGTAATGATCAACAGAGACGTGATCATAGATGAGCTTAAAGAATGAGATTGGACTGAGAATGACAAGAAAGATTCAGTGAGAATCTCTTGTGAAGAACCAGCCACTGAAGTCGAAAGAGAAGTTCGACAGGAACAAGTTAGAGATCAAGTAGGCCCAAGCAGACCTCGACGAACAAGACACATTCCTGCAAGGTTGCAAGAATGTGTGATTACATCAGATGATGTGGTCAATGAAAAAGGTAAGCTGGTACATTATGCTTTCTACACAGATGTCGAACCAGTCAATGTAGCTGAGGCATTGAAAGATTTGAAGTGGGTGAAAGCAATGAATGAGGAGTTAGACTCCATCGAATTCAACAACACATGGTCACTTGTCTCATTGCCTCAAGGCAAGAAGGCAATTGATGTGAAGTGGGTTTACAAGGTGAAGGTGAATCCTAAAGGAGAAGTAACTCGACACAAGGCAAGACTTGTGGCGAAAGGATTTCTTCAGAAGGAAGGAATCAACTTTAATAAAGTGTTTGTACCTGCTGCTAGGATCGAAACAATCAGGTTGGTTGTTTGTCTAGCAAATATGAACAATTGGCACACATGTCAGATAGATGTGAAGTGTGCATTCCTTAATGGCCCCTTAGACGAAGAAGTTTATGTTGCACAACTAGCTGGGTTGTGAAACGAGGCGAAGAAAGAAAGGTGTACAGGCTGCATAAAGCCCTGTATGGACTTAAGCAAGCTCCAAGAGCTTGGAATAAGAAAATTGACAGTTTTCTAAGGGAGAAGGAATTTTTGAAATGCACGACTGAGCATGGAGTATATGTAAGGAGAAGCAATAGTGAATTGCTTATACTATGTCTCTATGTCGATGACTTGCTGATAACAGGACGTTGCAAGAAGGAGATCGAAGATTTCAAACATGACCTAAGTGAGGAGTTTGAAATGTTAGACTTGAAAAATCTTTCATATTTCCTTGGCATCGAATTCTAAAAGAGCAGTAGAGGTTTGATGATGCACCAAAGAAGATATGCAGGCTAAATACTCAAGAGATTTGAGATGCAAGATTCCAACTCAACTTCGACTCCAACTGAGACCAGATTGCAATTTTCGAAGCAATAAGATGAAGATGATGTCGACCCAACCCAATACAGAAGACTTATTGGGTCACTTCGATACCTTTGTCACACAAGGCATGACTTAGCATACAGTGTGGGTATGGTAAGTAAATTCATGTAGAAGTCAAAGGTATCACACCTAGGAGTAATGAAGAGGATACTGAGGTATCTAAAAAGGACTCTCACTATGGCATTTTGTTTCTTGCAGCTGATGAAGGAAAAGAATGCAAGTTAGTAGGACACACTGGCTCTAGTTGGTGTAGTGATGCTGAGGATAGAAAATACACATCTGGCTATGTGTTTTTGTTAGGTGGTGAACTAGTTGCTTGGAGTTCAAGAAAGGAGCCAGTAATGGTATTATCATCATGCGAAGCATATAAGCTGCTTTTCTTTATGCATGTCAAGCAACATGAATGGTGAACTTGGTCGAAGAGATTACAGGGAAGAGTCATGGAGCAATTACCATAAAGATCGACAACATGTCAGCTATCAACTTGGCGAAAAATCCAATAGCACACGGTCGGAGCAAGCACATCGAAATGAGGTTCTATTATCTTCGAGAACAGGTAGCAAAAGGGAAGATGAACTTGGAACACTGCAGAACTGAGAATCAGATTGTAGACATCATGACGAAGGGAGTTCCAATCGAAGTGTTCAAGAAGTTAAGGTCTATGATGAATGTAGATAGTTTAGACATAATGAATTAGGTGGTGTGTTAAATATATAATTCATTGTTTTAGAAAGATCATATTTGATTTGGGCTTTAGCTTGAGATGCAAGTTAACTTAAATCTATAAATAGGGAGGAACCCTTATCATTGTAATAATCAAGTTTGATAATCACGGTTTTGCAGTTGCAAAGTGATAATAAAATTCCACAGTTGTGGACAGAGAGTTACTGTGCAGTTCATACTCATCTTCTTTAAACATGTTCTTGTTTTTGTTCATTGTCATTACATAACAATTTGAGATCAAGATTGAGAAGAATTTACCATAGACTGTGGTTGAATTCCAACACTTTTTGTGTGTGCTGATATTTATTTATTTGTTATTTTCCAAAAATTTAAAGATAGTAAATATAAGATATTAAAAGAAAATTGAAGTGCATTATATATTGTTTTAAACATTTTTATGAAGAAAAAAAATATAATTATTATTTTAGATTTTCAAGCTGAAAGTGTATTAAAATAATTTTAGTTTGTCAGACATATAACTTTTAGTTTTATTGAAAAGGATCGAGCGTAAACTAAAAAGTCAATTTATATAAAAAAATACAGAACGATTAAACGAAATGATGAAATTGAGATATGAAAATGTGTGAAACATGTTGCACAAGTGACTTTAAACATAAAAGGAGGATGAATTGTGTGGGTTTGAAAAACAATGTTTGAATTAAAATCTTTGATAAAAATAAAGTTAAAAACAATTTTATAAAACAAACAAAAGATAGGCAACAAAATTGAGAAAATCGAGATAAGGAAATGCATCAAAAGTAAATAACAGAAATGTAAAGAGATAAGGGAAGAGAAAGATGCACAAGAGATTTATATATGTTTAGCCTAATGAATTGACACATTCTTCAATCTAAGAATTTCTTCTTGAGAGTTTCCATTATGAAGTGAGCTTTTGGAAGTTTTTACATATGAACATCCCTTCAAAATGACTGGAGTTTTCTAATGGACGTCCTCCCAACCAAACACGAGAGTTTTACCAACCAAGAGATTTTACCACTATGACAATCTCGAACCAACTGAGAGCTTTTAACACCAGGATAACCTCACGAACTAAACAAGAGTTTTAAATACGTAGGTCTCCCAACTAATTAGTGGTTTTAACAGGTTCAACTTAACAACCAAACAAGAGCTTTTCAGTTGGTTAAGCTCACTTTAAAAAATACTAAGGCAAAGTGAGAAAAATAAGAAGAGAAAGAAAAAAGTAAGAGAAAGATATTAGAATACATTTTTCTTGTGTGTAATGATCTGGGGGGGGGGGGGGGGGGGCAGAAAATCCTCTATTTATATGACAAAATGTGGTTGATCGGGTGTAAACAAACTAACTGCAAGTGCACAACCTATCATGTAGTTTTAAAAGATATCGATCCCATAGAGACCAATAGTCAAAAGTCTATCGTTATTGATTGCTATGTTGTTTATTTAAGGCGAGCAATAAAGAAGTTGAATGCAGTGATAAAAATTGCGCTAAAATAAGAACTAAATAAAAATTGGACAAACAGTTCAGAGATGTGGGGATCTATTAATTAATCGTACTCTCATTGTTTCTAAAAAGGGATTTCCAATGGTGCAGTATTCTCTGTTTCGAAAAGGATTAATTTAATGGGAACCGTTGCTTTCACGCATACAGAACCAAACTTACTCTCTAATTTATACCTTCCTTTGTCACTCATGGTAGACGCCTAATGCGTTAAAGTAGTAAGCCTTTTTTTAAGAAATTAAACTCTTTACTAAATAGAAAAGTGATTTTTGATTGGGATGTTTAATTTAAAAAGGTTCTTGAGCTTCCGCTTAAGTACCGGATCCTAAACCTATAAACGGGCGCGTTCGTAAATAGTTTTAAAACCAACTTGCTAGAAACCTTAGACTTCTCTGATTAATTAATAAAAGGCTTTCGCGGAATTTATTAACTAAGAATTTAACAATTTAAATCGTTTGTACCAGACGACTTTCGATCTTACCCAATGTTTTCAATGTCCCACTTTCGTAGGGGGCAGATTAAAATAAAACGCAGTAAAATTGTTTAAAAAGAAAAACATCCCCAAAGGTAATTCTATAAGAATGATAAGGATGCGTTTAATTAAAGTCCTCACATCTCAACACCAATAAAATTAGCTTGACATGACAACTTAAATAAATGCGATTAATTTGATAACGGGATAAAACATGGCGAACGTAATTAAAAGGTGCGGTTTAAACGAAAGTAGAAGATAAATGGGAAATTAAATAAAGAAGACGAAAGTAAATAAAGTAATTAAATAAAAACCTGCTCCGAACGGAGTCTTGAATCTGATACAATAAATGCTGAAGTAATCTTGACGGAAATAAAACTTATACAAGGATGATCCAAACTTGATACAGACTCGATTCGTGACGCGATAACTCTTCGGTGTGAAAGGTTATGCTTACAGTTGGACAGAGTATGGACTAAGTGTGCACAAAACTTGGATCCCCTGGAAAATGGCATAAAAGGTGTATTTATAGGAATAAAAAACCCTAGAAATCAACAAGAAACCAATTCCAGGTCGTAGAGAAAATGTAGGGACAGTTTGTGGAGGCTTGGAGATTAAGGGAAGCCCTTTTTGTGACTGTTTGACATCCATAACGTGTGGTGACCGCCACACCCATCATGGCGAGCGCCATGCTTGCAGACTGGGCTTGACTTGATCTTTTGACCGTTGCTGCGTGGACCACTCGTGGCCACCTCATGGTGAATGCCACGGTGGCCGCCATCAGCATGAACCAACCTCATTCCTTATGCATTTCTTCTATTTTTGCTTCGTTCCTTCGCACAAGGCTCCCGTATAACTAAATACCTGAAAACATAGAAAATACCAACATAACAACACAAATGCAAATAAAAAAAACCCTAAAATATGCACTAATCAAGTCAAATAAACGGTGAAATCTCATGTCATTAGTGGCTAAAAAAGGAAAGGATTCATGGGTCTTTTAAAGTTCATAATCAATTTTGTCACAAGAATAATTGAGTATGTAGTACAAAAAAAGAATATTTTTAAAAGCGATGTCACTAGGCGATTAAGAGACATAATAATCGATCATTAAGGTTTCCAAAAGAGATGATCGACTATCCTAATGGGATAATCGATTATGTAAAGTGAAAAAAATCTTCTAATTGATTAGAATGAGTCTTTAAACCATTATCTAGGTCCAAAAACATTTTTCAGTTGATTTAATAAAATAAGTGAGACTTTCCGATCATTTGAATGTGTGTGTGTGTGTGTGTGTGTGTGTGTGTGTGTTTTGCCTTAGTAAATTCAAGAATTAATCTTATACATTTACTTAAATAGTTCACTCGACGGCGAGTTTTCACACTTCCTCTCTTTTACAACTCTCAAACTTCAGGTTCCTTGCTACATTAACTTTGACTTTAGCACTTTACTAGAACCTTGAATCTTTTCTTTGACGAGGCTTGAGATAACTCTTTATGATAGAAACCATTATCAAACACATAACTTGATCAAAAATCTTCATTACTAAACAACGCTTGACATTAGATATTGTCATCCAAAGATAGATTTTGATATCTTGATCTCCAAACACCACAACTGGATTGCCACCACAAACGACGATTTCATCATATAGTGTTGTCATGATCCAAACGAGATGGACTTGATCAACCTTTCTAATGAAAGCTTTACTTTATAGGGTTGTTGTAGCATCTCTATTTTTGTTTAATTATTTAACTAAGAACCTATAATTTTAATTCTTTAATAAAGAAGCAAACAATCTATTTTAATTTGATATATCTTGTATGATTATGATATGATAATTTCTCATTGTTTATTATTATTTACTCAATTTATAAAGTGATTGAATTATTAAAATTTTAATTATTTTATTTTATTTAAATAAATAATGTATAGGTTTATAGATAAGTCAATTTATTATTAATATTAAGAGTGAATTTTTTTTACCACTAGTATCTTATCTATGGATCGTTTCATCTAGTTCGGAGATCAGTTCTGATATCAAGTGGTTTAAGTTCCCTTCTTATTGTAGTTGGGGAAGATCGAACCGTGGTCGTTGCTATCAAGTCTAGCATCAATCACCATTAAACCAACTAACGATTGGTTAATATAAAAGTGAATTAGTTATTTAATAATAATAATAATAATAATAATAATAATAATAATAATAATAGTGAATTGGTGGTCTAGAAAAAAAATAAAAGTAATAAAAAAAGTATGGAAAATGTGTACTGATAGTATCATAAATTTTTACTTGTGAGTAAAGTATAACATTAATATAGCTATGAAATAGTAGTGGTCAAAGCTAAGCTAAGGTAACTTAAATAGATGTAGCAACGTGTGTAAAAACTTGTTCAGTAGTTATGATTATTAATAGGAATTATGATTATTAATATAGTAGTATGAAATACAGTAGGAATTATAATTATTAATGTGGCTATGAACATAGTTATTAATGTGGCTATGAACATAGGGTAAATTCTTCGAGCCATAATTTTTCACATATAATTTTTCACATATTTCAATGTTTAAGAGAAAAAACAATCAGTTCCTTTAATAATAAAATTACAAACACCATATCCTCTTAGAATGTAAATACTTTACAATTTAAATTTAAAATATATTTGTGCTTATATATATATATATATATATATATATATATATTGTAGAATCAAAATTGATTGGAGAACGAATGTAGTAAGATGCAACAATGGACTTGAACTTATGATGCGGCGAAGGAGGGACTGACATGTAAGGTTAGCACTTCAATACTTAAGTCAATATGTGAATGACATGAGTGGATGAAATTTGAATTTGAAATTGTGTACCTAGAGAATGAGACACTTTTCTTTTATATAGGGGAGTGGTTGTAACCACGTGCTATTTTTTTTTAGTAGAATAAAGGGAGCAGTTAGATATATCCTGGATCTGGATCTCCTACATTTCCTCCTTGGGTAACACCCACATGTTGCAAGCAGTTGAGAGAATTGTCGCTTCACTGGGCCGGGTATGCTGGTTCTTCCGGTCAGCCCAGAATAATGCCTACAAGCCCTCGTCTCTACTTGGCGATGCAAGGGTTTCCGTCATATTCAATATTTTTGTGTCGTCCATATCCATCTTGAATAGAAAACCAAGAGGTGACATTGACGTCCTTGAGAAATTGCGTCATTAATGCACCCTATGCTTCAAACGTCTTTTTGTAGGTTCCCTCATAATGATTTTTTAAAACCGAAATACTCAAGTGTCTTTCTGAGGCGATCTAGAGTGTTAATAATGCTTATTGTTTTTTGGTAAGTCATCATGCGATCCATGAAGAGTCCGTTTTGCATTTTTCTTGTGACGTTATCTTTCCTTCATTGTCACCTGCATTTCTTACAACACATTCCCTTCCTGTAATTGAAGAAAGTAATGTTTATCATGAGTCAAATATCAATAAAAAGATGTTTATGCTTCCTGGGTTGATCTTGCCAACTCATCAACTGTTTCTATATTAGCTCGAGAGGGTAGCCTTGATAGATCCTTTCTGGATGTAGGTTCTTCTTCGGATTGGGGTGTATTAACCTCTGATGAAGACAAAAGGATATGTAGTGAGTATGAAGAATGAACCATTCTCTTATATGAATGTATCTTCTCAATCTTGGGTCTCGGATTTCCCTTTAACAACTTTGAGATATAGGTTTTAAACCACTTGATGATCGTTCATTTGCATCTACAACCTACGAGTTAGGCGTATATTAAAGTCTTTAAGTACTGGTGTGAATACTAAGGGAAAACCCTTTTTGTCTCTTTTCTTTCATCTCTTTAAAATACAACATAGTTTAGCAACCTAGATGTGGAACTTGGTGTATCTTATTTGTAGCTTCAGAATGTTTTCAAAAAGCATGAACCATTTTTTAGAATAAATTATTCTTGGTTGTTTCTTTCCCTAAAGAGGCATATGCAACGGTGTGTACCACATGGACCGAGGTGGAAAATAGGCATACTTACTTGTTTCAAAAGTATTATAACAAATGCCATTTCCTTATGGTGAATGAATCTTACATCTAAAAAGAGGATGATCTGTCTCGTGAGGGAATTTATTTGAAGAAACGACTAGTTACTTTCGTCGGAGAGTTGGGCCATGTCGAGGGCGTCACTCTCCGGGACGAGGCTTAAAGAAACATTTGAAATGGTTTATTGAAACCTTGTTTCTGATGGATGTTTGTGCTAAAGGAGAGATGAAGGCCATCTTTGGTGAGTTTTTGACATTCTTGTCGCCTGTCGTCAGTTCGGCTATCTGTAATGCTTTAACTTTGGTAATTATTATTTGCAGATTCAATGAAGGACGAGGAAGTAATCTGCCAACTAAGATGGGGAATCCGACTTACTCCGCCCATTGCTCGTTCTTCAAACACTTTGAATCCAACTGATGATCCTCCACTGTCTAGGATAACAAGGATTTTTCCCTGGCCTTCTCAATTTACCCATCGAGGGGAAGCCTCCTCAAACAATATTGGAGGTGTTGAGGCCTTTAGTGATCTTCGACGGGCATCACATAAGTCATGTCCTTTGGTTGGAGAGGCCGGGTCCTCGCACTCCGAAAGAGCATTGAGTGTATACTTTGGAAGAGGACTGTTCTCACCTAGCTAACCTGACTAGCGAGGCTCTTGAGTAGGAGCTATTGTATCTAGTGTACTACACCCGATGTGATTCTGTTATTCTTGCCATTGGAGGGCCGACCCTTTAGATACTTTCTTATCTGATTAGCAACGCCAGGATAAGCGACTGTTGGAGGAGAGTATCTGTAACCTGACTCTCTAGCGAGATATGTACCTATATGTGGTACAAAAGGCTTCTATTTCTATTATCGTAATAGGTAACGCCTTAAGCGCCTTCATTCGTCATGGTTGGTCTGTTTGTCAGGTGACACTTTTAGCGAGGGATAGAGTAAGGAAGGATAAAGCTCTGACTTTCGCGCAGACTACTTTTTCTACTACTAAGGAATCTCTATCGTCCGTCCAGAAAGACCTTGAAAATTTATGCCTTGTGAATGTCTCTCGAGATCAAAGTTTAAACGAATCATCCACTATTGATCTCACAACTGTTTCGGAGTCCTTTGAGAATGCTTTGTAGTAAGTAGAGCATTTTCACTCTATCGTGCATATTTTGAGGGTGAAAGTATGACCCGACCAAATTCTCAAAGATGGAAAGATCGTCTCTCTCTTATAGATTAGCTATTTTTTTGTAATGTAATACCTTACATTATGGAATGTGAGTAAAATGAAATTGACATTGTGATATTGCTTTTACCTATTTAATGTGTATATATTTGATCTTGATTCAATCGCTCCTGAGTTTTGAGCGAACTTACGAGGTCTTTCCTCAAATCTTATTAGACATCTCTAGGGTCGTGCCATACCAAAGGTCGGTACCCTTTCCCCCAGGTTATACTTAGTATGAGATTGACGTGTGGCTGACCCACCGCATCCTTTGGAGTGACTAGCTACCAAGAAGGGGTAGATCGGTTATAGTCGTTTTAGTAGTTTTTCCACTTTCTTAGTGTGTGATTTGTGTTGTGGGGTTTTAACTATTATGGTCATACTCTTATGGCATTTATGATAGTTCCCCTGAGTCTTTTTGTTGGTGATTCGATCTCTTCAACCGTACCCCGGACTCGTTGCTACCTTATTTGTTCACAAAGAAAAGTGATATTTTAGAACTTATGGTTTATTCATTAATAATGGAGAGATCATAATACACTTTTGAAGTAATTAGTTATATAAGGAATAATCATCAAAGATAAAATTGTAAATGTAAACATGTGAGCTTGCCACTGCTTATTCTCATTGGTATATAGCTCGTTGGGTTATCCACTCATATGTATTGAGTCGACATGTCTCGATCTTTCTACGGGAGGTCGGATGCTCATGTTCTTCAGCTGACTGGTGAGAAAAGCTACATTGATCTCCATGGCTTTGCGTTCCCCATGGTCTTGTTGTAGTGTCTAGTAGATCTTTTTGGCCTTATCAAGGTCAACATTAATCGTGACCAGCTCACCGTGAAGGTTGTGGAATTGGGTTTCAGGTGAACCGGTGAGGCCACGACATCAAGGGCCGTTATGAAGGGTTTGTTGAGGATGCACTTTTAGATGGTATTGCAAGGGACTATGAGGAACTATAAGTCCACGTTCTAGATATCTCTTCCTTTTCCCACACCTATCATTAGCTCTATGTATCCCTATAAACGGGTGGCCGTGTCACTGAATTCTTGTAAGTTTGACCCTTTGTACGATAATAAATTGTCTTTCTTGAGGCTCATCTTCTCGAACATTTCTTAATACATTATACTACAGGAGCTGCCTCCATTAATAACTATTTGTGATATGTCAAAGTGTCTGACTATGGCTGTTATGACCAAAGAGAAGATTCCCCCTAACTTTCTCGTTGTCTCAGAACCCAAGCATCGGTCTATTCGAAGTTTTGGCATAGGCGTTTCCATCTTTCTTATGGATGGTCATCAGTTCCACAATCTTCCTCTTTATTGTCCCCTATGATAGGACGTTCACCTGGGGTGCTCCACCGGTGATGGTCGTAATATATTGACATTTCCCTTTACCCGCTCCTTTATCTTTGTCATTGGTCCTTTCACCATTGGCTACAACATTCACAATCTTTTAAAGGGACTTGTTCTTTGGAAACTCTTCTCTGTATCTCTTGTTGACCTTGGTATATTTAGATAGGCAGCCCCTCTTTATTAAATGCTTAATGACACCCTTCATCTAAATGCACTCATTGTGGTGTGACCATGTCCCTTGCGAAGCGATAGTATTTTGTCTTATCAATTCTTGAAGATTCTCTAATAGGGAAAAGGGTTTCTGATTCTGTCCTTTCAGAATTTCGGGTTGGCACACGCCTGATATATCTTCCCTTAGAAAGTACTTATATGGGTGTACTTTTCGTATCGACCGTGAGTTCTGCAGTCAAATTCATCTATCTACTTGTTAGAGTCTTTTTTAGATCATCAACCATAACTTGCATCTGTCTCGGCTGGGTTGTGATTAGTTAATGGCTGCCTTTTATGAATTGTGAAATGAGTGGCAAAGCTCTCACAAATATTGGTCCACAACTCAATGCTTCCATCTGGAAGAGCTTTAAACTAGATTCTGGAAGATCTTATCAAAGTTAGTGCAAATAGTTTGCACTTTACAACTTCATCGGCGTGGAAGTAGTTCAAAATTTAGTCAAAAAGTTTTATGTGCTTGTCGAGATCTCCCTTAATATATTACTCCTTGAGTTTTGGATGCTTCTCAAATGACTTTGATATTTGGCTATCTAGGATGCAGACACAAAAAGGATGCGTCTGTGGATTCTTTATTGGCGGGTTCTCTAATTTTTCTTGAGGAGAAACATGACTACCTCGGTCTCCCCCGAGACTTTGAGAAGGAGCTTGAAGTCTCTTTCTCTTCTGGTGATTCATATATTTTGAAGCTTCGTCACTCTGTGATGCAGCTCGCTCATGGACGATAGTTCAACTTCTCCTGGAAACGGCTTCCTGAACGGTGTTCCTCTTTAGAGGATCGTTGTGTAAGCTTTATTCTAGACGGGGAATTTATTTATCTCATGTGGGTTTTGTTGTTGAACTATGTTATACATATTGTTTAACAACTCATTGGCACCTTGTATTCCAAGATTAGCATGTAACAACTGGAAATCAAGCATTGCTTCTGGTCTTGAGGTTGGTGGTGGTATTGGAGGTTTGAGAAAAGGTTCACCTTGCTGGAACTATGGATAAAATCCTACGATCTTAGGAGGTTGGAGTAGATATGGATGTATCAGAGTGTTCACAACAACCTGATTCAAACCGCCATAAGGAGGATGAGGTTTATTTTTTTGTGTCTTGAGCAACAACAGCAACAGCTTCACGCAAAACAAAACAATATCATATTACCAAAACAAGGGAAATGTTTTTGTCTAAAACCACAACAATTTTCATACACATTATATGACATTACCTAGTATATAATAAATAGACAAAGGGTAATTAAATTTTCAAGATGTATATTTTTACACTTTAACAACCAGGGTGTTGAAAATATTTGGTTCTTCAACAACAAATCTAGGTTGATGAAGATTACAACTGTGAACAGTTTGATATAGGTATTTGCTATAAAAAAGGTAGGAAAATTTTGGGGTATGACAATACCTAGAGAAGAGTAATATCTACTATAAGTACTCTTCCCCCATTGTATTATTCAGTATTATTGTATTTAATGAACAAGTTTGTAGTTGTTGTTTCTTTCAGATTTACAAGTTTACCACTCTAGCATTGAACAAATGAACCAAAAGGAACTTGATCATCAGGAAAGCAACTTAAAACTTGAAGGAAAAGTATGAGAAAAGAATCAAAGGACTTGTACTCAAACTTCAGATACCTTAACTAGTAAGGTTTGGACCAAATAAATTCCATTATGCATTATTCTTTCTTATTGAGTGTATCCATGCATTATTGTTTTATCATGTTTGATCTATGTCCAATTAAATTTGTCTGGTTTCATTTACACACACTGAGGAAGTTGTTTGTTTATAACTTTGAGCCCTTTTAACCACCCTTTAGTAATAGGTATACCCATTGCTAACCACTTTGAGCTTAGTCTTTCTTTCGATGACTTAGCCTTAATTTTTAGCCGTATGACTTGAAAGAGCTTATCTTTCCACCCTCTCTTTGGAGTTAGGTAGAATTGTAGTTCTTAAGTGATATGAAAAAGATTAAGTTTGGGGTTTCTCATGGAAGTGAGCAAAGTTTTAAGTTTGGGGTTGGGGTACTAGAGAAAATTGGTCAAAAATTCAAAATTTTGAAAGAAAAAAAAGAAATGGAAAAAGACACTTCTTTAAAAAAAGAGAGAGTAAAAGAATACAAAGTGAATAAGAAAGACCACAATAGAAAAATCTATATACCATCAAGAAGGAACAAAGAGGGATGATAATAAAAGGAGAACTGGGTACCTAACTCCAAAGGTTTGAACCTACTTTCCCAAAATATCCTACCCAAACATAAGCCAAGATACAATCGAAAAATCCCTCTTATGTGTGTGTTTTGATTTCTATGATGAATTATACTAGAACATGATCAAGCTAAGCATAAACTATTTTGCATGTTGATTGAAAGATTACCTTATCCATTGAGTGAGTCAAGGTGAGATGAGAGACAAGTTCAGTACTCATCAAAGTTTGAGGATGTTTTCTGAATTTTTCGGATGGAAGATGGAAGCTAGAACAATGGTCACATAAAAATAAAATTAGATGGTGATGCTCAATTGTTTTTGTGCGACTTGTTTTCTGTTGAAATGTGTAGTTGCAGGCGAGTTACTTGAGGACAAGTAACGATTCAAGTTTGGGGTTGTGATGACAGTCTGTCATTGCATGAATTCGGTCCAAGAAACGGATCAATATAAGTTAAAGAGGAGAAAAAATGAAGAAGAAATACCAAAGAATGAGGAAAAAAAGATAAGTATGAAGAAATATGACTTAGTAAAAAATCAGGTGAAAAAGGAGACAAAAGCGCGCAGATACTAGAATAATCATGCGCGATATCACACGCGCGATGCATTTTATCACGCGCGTGATGACCCCTTTTTCTAGGTTTTTCTGACGTGTTCTGATCTATTCTGAAGGCTTTTTAAAGAGGATTTTGACACTTTTTCAAGGGTAACAAAATTCTACATAACAAGTTATCATACCCCAAATTTGTCCTACCTGTATATTACTTTATCTGTACATCCCATCCACTAACAGTTATTTAGAAAAATCCAGAAATATGTTATTTCCGCTTTCATTTTAAGTCCAAAGCTTTATTCAAGGGCATCCATGCCAGGGTGCGTGATTCAAGTGACGTGTGTTTGAAGCCTCAGTCAAGGTTTTGTGTCATATTCAAGGCAGTTGTGTTTAGGTCAAGTTTTCAGTTACGAGTGTGTGCAGTAATGGTTGAGGTTTATTAGAATTTGACTTGATCTTGGTCAAAGTGGAATTGATTCAGTTACAAATATATGGATCAATATATCAGGTAGTGCTGATGTTAAGAGATTTCACGATGAAGAATCATACGAAATCTGTTCATTTCAATTAGGGTTTTTGGAGCAGTTGTGGTGCAATTCATTATCTTCTAATCTCAAGGCATTTGTTGAAAAGTTGCTATCAGTGCTATAGGCCAAGTTAGAGTACTGATTCAGTGGTGGATTCATGTTGACCTAAGATTCTGATTCATTTCAAATTAAAAGTGGATTCACGTATTGATTCATTTGTCAAAGGTTGAGTCAAGAATATGGGAGTTTGGTTATCGTTGGATGGTTGATGTTAACTGTAATAACGTCTTAAATCAAGAATCAGGATTTCAGGAATGTTATCAAGATAAAAAAAACTGTGAGATTAAACATTGTCCAAGTCAAGTCCAAGGTGCCAATATTACATATTCAAGTCCATTTGTATCCAAAATCTACAAAAATCTTGATCATGATTTACTACCAAGAAATGCCTAATTCAACTCAAAGTCCATCTCATTTTACCATGTCCATTTCAAACAAAATAAAAAAAAAATCCAATTAACCTTTATTAACCAAATCACCACAATAATACAAAGCTCATTTCAATAAAAAAAAAAAAATACAAAACCCATAATTTTATCACCATTTTTTAATACATTTAACTTGTGAGTCCATTACCAATTGCCACAAAAAAGCCCCTGTTACAAAAGAATTAAAAAAAATAATAAAAAAGGACCAAATGATTCATCCTTTTATTACAACAAATTGGAAAGGAAGATACAAGACTTTACATGGCCCACCAAACTCAGCCTTTCCTTCCAGCCAAAATTGTCACATGCCATTTTCCAAAAAAAAAACCATGATATGCATTTCGCACCCACCAACCATGACCACATAAACCAAAATAAGGTCCCACAAGAACCAATTGCCAAGCACGTCATACAAACTTTAAGCTGCCACAACAAAACAAAAGCCATCAGAATACTACATGCTTCACGCCACAAGCCTAAGCGCGAGCCCCACACGAAGCTTCAACCAACAACCACTTTTATTTCCAAAACCAAGCCAGTAATTTCTCAAGTATAACCATGGTCCACAGTAAACCGACCTACAGTGACACACACAACAAAACAAAATCACGACAAACAAAAATTTCAGCAGCAACCTGTACCACTCATCAACATGCCAAAACAATGAACATACACGCATCACCTAAAAACCACAACACACAGTAACGAAAACGGGAACAACCTGCACAATTTAAACCGACCCCACCTCAATTTTATTTCACAACGAGAGTACCCCACCTGTGGACCCCACACTCCAAGCGAGTCCCTCAGCCTGCGACGTTATTTCACGAACAAAAACCACTTGTACGAAAACCAATTCAAAATGCAACACAAATTCCCTTCACAACATTCCACAATTACCCCTCTCATTCCCCTACAAATAGCGGTACCTCTCCCTCGTTCATTCAAGTTCAACCAAACCAAGGAAACGCTGCCGAAACCAATTTTCAATCCCTAACACAACAGTCCCTAAATCATTCTCTTCAAACAACACAACAATAACCTTCAACATTCTTCTTAATCTTAAACCCAACAACACCAAGCTTTAACATTCTCCTTCAACCCATATCACTCAATCGAAACTCAACAAAACCAAATCAAACATTTTTTTTTCAAATCCCAAATATTCAATACCCCAAAACAAAACTAGAAATCAAATGGAAAGAAGAAAGAGATGAAGAGAGAAATTGAGAAATCCCAAACTGAAACCCACAACTAACACGAAACAGAAGGAAAAGACAAACCTGAGATAGAAGGGAGCAAGGATCCAAGACCAAAACGAACTTGAATGAGCAGAAGTGAGAGACGGAGGCGGAGAAGGTTGGAAATTGTTGAAGTTGTTTTTTTTTGTTTTCAATTTGTTTTGTGATGTGAAGCACGATGAGGGAGAGAAGACTCTTTCTTCTTCTTCTGAGCGTGTTGAGCCATTCTTTGCCCCTTCAAGATTATATTTTGTTGACTGAAGTAGTGAGCTGCTAGGTTGTTTTTTATGACTATTAAGCTGATGGAAATGCTTTTTTTTTTTGAAAAAATATCACCTTTATAGGCCGGACGTTGTAGCCCAAATGAGTCCGCACCACACCATTTTTTTCAGCACCCTTTCCTTTTTTTTTTTATTATTATTATTTCAATTTTATTTAATCTATTTTGTATTTTCTTCCTAGTTTTTAATCTTGATTTTTTTTTTGAATTCACTTGTTTTTAACTACTTTGTTTCTTTTATTTCCTTTTAGATTTTCATTTTCGATTTTGTTTTTGGGTCAATGATATAACAAAAGATCATAGATGAAAATCTTGATCAATATGAGACCATTTTCTTTTTAATTGGTCAATGAAAGTCTAAAATCAAAGATTATCGATTTATCGATTTAAAATCTTGATTAAGATCAGACCGTTTTTATTTTCATTTTGATTTCCATATCATTTTACATTATCTTCTTCTATTTTTTTCATTTTCGATCGATGAAGTCTTTAGAATCGCGAATGTTGGTTATTGAAGCGATTAACCTTCATTATCTCAAATCTGTAGTGAATGATCATTGAGATCATTTTCTATACTTTGAGATTGTGATAGGTTACCTTTGATTAATTGACGAAAGTTTGTGATTAAGACGAGATCGTCACCTTTTCTTTTCGTGTGGCACGATTTCATCGGAGAATGTTCCTTAATATCATTCCTCTATTGTGTTTTAGCACAAAGATCAAATTGCGCAACCTCATATAGTATGATCTTCGTCATAGATCGTGCTACGATGGTTTAGCACTACATGTCCCATATTGAAAATGATTCTTCGTGGCCTAAACCTATGTTTGAAAGCCCAAGGATGGTTTTAACCATCACAGATCATTTGCTCTAACAACTAATCAATTAACCACTAACTTTACTTTCAGTCAATATTCTCGTGATTTACTTTTTCAGTCAAATATTATCCTTGTTCATATTCTTATCATATTATTCATCTGTTCATATCATATTTATACTTGTTCATCTAACCCTTTTCTTGTTTCTTGTTTCTTGTTCACTCTTAATCAAAACACACTAATAAATATCAAAACCATAAAAAGACCAATTGGTGGATTGTTGGTTACTTTTTCGAGCAACGAAACTTTGACTTTGTACAGAAACCCTAACAAAGGAGGTGTTGTCTGACTCTTGCTCGAGGCTTAGTATATGACACCTCGCACACACACGACTTCCTCTTGGGCTACCTTACAATGAGACCTTTTATTTCTTACAATCCCTTATAATTTACATGTACCCCGCTCCCATTCCGATGTACGCATTCGTATTGCTTTGATTGTGGTTTGTTTACTAGGAGCACCCCTAGGGACTAGCATAGACAACCATTTTCAAACTAATTCTCGATTCGTCATCGAGCCCATTTTTAAAACACCCCTGTAAGTCGATTGCTCATTAGCATTCATCATCAACCTATCACACACACTCTCACACTTCATCGTGGTTTCGTTACTAGGAGTACCCCTAGGGACTATGATCGATTCTCATACCCATTTTCAATCAAATTCTCGACTCGTCGTCGAGCCATTTTCAAAATAAACCTCTTTTTAACCAAACTCTCGACTCGTCGTCGAACCATTTTCAAAACAACCCTCTTTTCAACCAAACTCTCGACTCGTCGTCGAGCCATTTTCAAAACAAACCTCTTTTCAACCAAACTCTCGACTCGTCGTCGAGCCATTTTCAAATTAACCTCTAACCAAACTCTTTTTTTTTTCAAATCAACCAAGTGTATACAATCAAACCCTTGATCCAACGTCAAGCGTATTTTCACAACCAAACCTCAAAATGACTAACAACTATCGCAACTCTTTTCAAGGTGAAAAATGGGGGTTCGAGTCTTTGATCTCCCTTCGGTTGTTTAGGTGCGGGTTCTCTTACTCGTGTGTGAGCAATTGAAGCCTCTAAAACACTTCCAAACTCCCCTCTTTTCGTGGTCGTCTCCACGAACTACAATTGCTCTGATTCTTTATTCTCGTCAGAGTAAAGATACGTAGGCACAAGATTGCGATGATATTGGCGAGCTACCTTCTATCCATCTTTCGTTTTCCCCTATCCTTCTCCCGTAGTCGAACTACGATTGCTTTGATTTCTCATTCTTGTCCGAATAAGCATACGTAGGCACAAGGGTCACAATCCTTGACGAGCACTCTTATCTAAAACCACCCATTTTTCCCCCTTAGCATATTTCCCTTTTATCTTATTATTTCGCATTTTATTATTGTGAAGAAAACAAACAAGTTTAGCTAACGTGCATCGTGATTCGAATTAAGAGGTTCCCGTTGAGTACAACAGACGTGAGGTGGTGTGCGTACCTTCCCCTCACGTAACCGACTCTCGAACCCAAAATGTGGTTGTGACGACCATGTTCTTATCTCCCCCTAAAGATTTTCTCGATATTTTCCTCTCCCTCTTTTGGGATAAATAAAGTTCGGTGGCGACTCGTTCAAACCGTAATTTCTTTCGCGCTTTTCGCGTGAGGGTCGTGTCTTCGATTAAGCAATTTTTTCAAGGTGCGACAGCTGGAGACTCTGCTGGGGATTATTTGCTCCATGCAAGAGAGAGTCGAGCCTATCTTAATTCGAATCGCGAGCTCGTTAGTTTTGTTTGTTGTCTTCTTCTGGCTTATTTGCTTATTTATTTGCTTTCCTATTTCCTTATCTGTGTTACCTTTTGTGACATTGTTGGGTTATGATATTGGGTACTTTGTGAGATGGCTCTACACCTGAGTCGAGAAGAATCCTAGGATTAGGATGGTGGTTGTGTAGTGGAGGCTTGCGTGATTTCTTCCGCTTGAGCTGAAGCGAAGATCCCGCTTGGAGTAGATTCCCTTGGAGATGTTATTGTTGTGGTGTTCCTTCGCCAGGGCAATAATGTTTTTGAGCCTGAATCGTTGATCCCAAGGACCATTAACTCATTTATCCACGGTGGTTGGTAGTGTTAACTCCTTTTGAACATATTACTTCATAATAGTAATATTTTTAACCTCGATCTATGATGCGTTCGCAAGCGCACGAATTTATCGAAGTAATATAAAAGATTGTCGAACCCACAGAGACCAATGTCAACCTACCGTAATCTATCGTTACTTTGTAAAGCTAAGGCTAATGATAATTGATAAAAGGGAAACTAAGACTAGAACTAAAATAAAACTAAGAAAATATGATAATAAAGAGAGGCCGGAATATGGATTCCGCGTTCCTAAAGGACTTTGTAGAATTCGGGTACTAATTATGACTATAACTTAGTTCTGTAGAATATATCAACTTAAAGACTTCGCCTCACGCTCTCGCGGTATTAACTAGAGTCATGTTCCCTAATCCCAAGATTTTGCTCCCGCTCGCCCGGTAAATAGGAAATATATTTTGAAAGCCAATAATATCCTAAACGCATTTAAAGCGCTCCTGCTGTATTTAGACTTGTTGCCTAATTTCCACTATCCGGTTCGATCCCCACGCTCTCGCAGTGTCGGCTCTAACCTTAATTAATTTCTCACTCCCGTGACAAAATCGTGTTAAATAACCTCTCACTCTCGTGACAAAGTTATTTAAATTAGAATTGGAAATTAAAACCAAAACAGAATTTTAATCATAAGTTCGCACCTATTATTTTCTACCGAGTCCCGTCGGTAACGACGGTCCTCATACGTCGGACTCTAAACTATTTAGAGAGACATAGATAAGAAAACAAATAAACAATTTTGGGTTTTTAAATTAGACGAAAACATAATAAGCGATTTAAACTAATTTAATATAAGGCAAGACGGAATAAAACAATTAATTTAGGACGGTAAAGTAAACAATAAAATAGAACCTGTAATTAAATGGAACTGGAAACAATGCTTGAACTGAAGTCGTAATACGTCGGCAGACTTTGAATCAAATACATAAATTAAACTCTAAAATAAATCCTAAAACTATATTTGTAATAGTCCCCCAATGTGGAGAACTATTACTTTTACATCAATGAGAACTGCTAAAGAAAATAAATCTGGCGAAAAATGAAAAAGGAAGAAGAGAGCCCCATCGTGTAGCAAACTGCCCATTTTATAGCTTGAGAAGTTGTTGTGAAAGAGAAAAAAAATAGTGGAAGTTAATGGCCGAATTTATCTCCAACACTCCTTGACCGGTTGAACGTGAATTGAGTGGAATTGGTACCGTTGAGTGTTCCACGTACTTAAACGTGAATTCTGCGAATTATTCCTGTGCCGATCGTCACGCAATACGCGACGGTCGTCACAACTTGAAGTACTGTGACGGTCGTCATAGACCTGTGACGGTCGTCACTGTCCTAATTTATTAAAGGTGGGCGCCTAACATAAGGTGTGACGTTCGTCACACTTATGTTGTGTGGTGGGCCCCACCCACTTTTTTTTTTTTTTTTTTTTTTTAATTTCTTCTTTTCTACTTCTTTCATATTTTCTTCATAACTTCTTCTTTTCTTCACATTTCTTCCTTCAATTCTTTTCTTTTCTTTCTTTTGTGAATTAATCCAAGCTACCTGAAAAAGGAATTAAATACCGGCATAATAATATATAAATCAAGGAAAATAAATAAAACGAAACTAAATTGCATGCAAATCGGGTCTAAAAATACGATATATTTTCGTGTTATCAATCTATGACTCTGAGAACCCTACATAGAACCCGTGTGTCGGTGGTTGTGTAGTGGACGCCTCTGAGGAATCTTTCTCATGGGGAAGATAGGAAGACCTCACCTAGACGAGATTATTTCGAGGATATTATAGTCTGATGTCTCTTCGTCTTGGCTATAATGTCTTTGAACGATATCCGTGACTCTAGGCACTTACCCGTCTTAGAAACCTACCAGTGGGCTTTCTTTGATCCGAGCTGTGGTTCTTGACCCGTTCCTCTGGCCAACCTCAGAACTGTTTGAACCTGTGATCTGTGATCCTGGATCTTGCATCTTGCATTGCATCTCATGTCCTTGCATTGCATCTGTTATGCATTTTGCATTGCATTTTAACAGCAGAATCTCACTTCAACTTCCTTCCTTCTCCAGTAAATCAAGCTGATTCCTCGACACCAGTACGCAACTCGAGCCAATACTAGACGTATGATGGAGCAGATTCAACAAGAGCAAGCCGCCTTCAGAGAAGAGTTGGACTCTATCAAAGGAAAGATTGACCAGATTCTCAAAGCCATCATGATGGCCAGAAAGGAAGAATGATTGTGTGAAGCCGTTGCCGCAAACAACAATGTGCATGTGCAAGGATCAACCTCAAGGCTCTCTGTTCTTATTCCCAACCCTATCATTTATGGAATACTGATGAATTTCACTCTTGTCGCAGAAGGAGTCGCTTCTCAACCACTTCCAACTTCTGGAGTTACTGTTGGGGCTATCCCTCAAGCCCAACCTATTGTTACTCAAATTCCTACCCCTCATGCTGAGGAAAATCTACAAGATCAGTATGATGAGGTTCAAAACTATCATGCTGCTATCCTGATTGTTAATCCTACTGCAATTCAGGATTCTGAAGCCCTCAAAATGTGTCGCGATTTAGCTAAAAAGACTCCGAGTCATGGAGGGGCACAACTGAACTTTTCTGAATGCTCTGGAAATGTGCTTGGTGCCAGATGTTGTCATTCCTCCTAAGTTTAAAGTGCCAGAATTCTCGAAATACAAAGGTCTCAGTTGTCCTAACATTCATCTAAAGATGTACTGTTGCAAGATGGCTGCCTATGCCAGAGACGAAAAGTTGATGATCCATTGCTTCAAAGACAGCTTGTCTAGAGCATCACTTGAGTGGTATATGCAGTTGGAGCATAGCAGTGTGCACAGTTGGGCTGAGCTAGCTGACGCATTCGTCAAGCAATACAAATACAACACTGACCTTACTTCGAACCGTACTCAACTTCAGAGTATGGCTCAGAAAGACAACGAATCCTTTAAGGAGTACGCGCAACGCTGGAGAGAGCTAGCCGCAAGAGTGCATCCACCTCTGGTTGATCGGGAACTGATCGACATCTTCATGGTTACCTTGCAAGGACAGTACTACGAGAATCTGATTGGTAGTGTGTCAGCTGGATTCTCTAACCTGGTGATTATTGGTGAGAGAATTGAAGAGGGTTTGAAAAGTGGAAAGATCTAAGGAGGTTCTAGTAGTCAGACTGCAACCAAGAATCCCTTCAATGGATACAAGAAGAAAGAGGGCGAAACAAATACCATCTCTGCTCAGAAAGGGCAAGCTCAATAAGCTCCTCATCCTCAAATGCCCTATCAAATCCCCTACTTCTAGTATCCGTATGTTGCTGCTGTGCAATAGCTCCAATGCCTTATCAGCCAGGTATTCATGCTCAAGCTCCGATGCCTCAATAACAACAACAGTCATACAATCAGCAAGGGTATCAGTATCCTTATCAGAATCAACAACAATGAGCTGCTCAACAACAACGTCGGCCTAATCAACAGAGGACAAGGAGGCAAGAAAGAAAATTTGATCTCCTACCTGCATCGTATGCTTAGATCTTTGCTCAATTCCTGGAGAAGAGGGCCGTTACCCCGAGAGTCCTGGCTCCTCCGACTGTCATTCCCCCAGATTATGATGCTAATGCTCATTGCGAGTTTCATAAGGGTGCTCCAGGGCATACGATCGAGGACTGCAGAGCTTTCAAACACAAAGTTCAAGACCTGGTTAATTCAAAGGCTCTCACGTTTGTCGCTCCCGGGATTTTCATCCAAGTACAAACGCAAAAGTGGCACCGAAACAGAGTCGCCAACAATGTGTATTTATCCCAAGAGAGGGAAAGGAAACACTGCGTAAACCTGAGGGAAAGGAAAAAGCATGGTCTTGCGACCAAGAGAACTGGGTTCGGGAGTCGGTTACACGAGAGGAAGGTATTAGCACCCCCTCGCGTCCATCGTACCCGATGGGATCCACACTTGCTGTTTCGATCAAAGGGTGTAGGAAAAGATGCTGGAAAAGAAACTGCTAGCTGTAGAACTGGAAAAGGAAAGGAGAGAGAAAGAGAGACAAATGTAGGGAAAATAAAAGAAGTGCTCGAATGGGACCTACCCCACTGCCTACGTATCTCATCGGGAACATGAGAATCAGAGCGAGGTAGTTCCCCTCACTAGGGATGAATTGTTTGTGTTTTTTTAAGGAACGACTAACGTTCTAGCTCAGGTGTTGCAGGCTCGCTGGTCCGAGTGCGTTACCATCTTGCAAGAGAACGAGGAGGAGCACGTTCGTACGTTCAGAGTGAATGAGATGAGAAAAGAATTCCCGAAGGAAAGACGTTATTGTTTGTTTTTGTATTTTAAGAGAGAGATGCTTGGATTATTGGTGTTTAGTAACTCACATTGTATTTAAGTCCCTCATGTGAGATTGAATGCCTCGCACATCGTCCCCAGACGGTACGTATGCTAAACATTCCCAAAGAAATGAGAGAAGACCCCTCACCTCCTTGTTCCCACATGAAAGGCCTAAATACAATATTTGTTATGCCTTTATTAAGTGTTTTTTACTTTTATTATGAGAAGAGAGAGAAGAGACTCAAGAGAGAGGTAAAGGTGAAAACTAAGGGGAAACTAAGACACACCCTAGTGTTAGCATGCTCGGAGATCCTATGGTTAGGTGAGGTAAGTTTACCTATGTCAGTATGCATGGATTGCTATCCTAATGTCTCTCCTACCTCCGCCTTAATCAAAAATTAAGTGGAGCGAGGAATCCTAAGGGATCATGTCACCAGACAAGTAAACACAGGATAAATCAATCACAAAATGAACTAAAAGCAATGAAAGAGTAAACAGTGTCAATAAACAGTCATGTCAAACAATCAAAGTAAAAAGGGGAAGCTTTAGCCAAGGGGTCATATCAACCGAGGCAAACAAGCTAGCTATGGGAAATAAGTGTACTCACCCAATGGTATCGAGAACCATGGAGAGCAGAATAAAAAGGGGAAGATGTGAATCAGATCACATAAGCGTCAGCATTGGTCAATGCGAGCTAAAGACAAAGCGTGGGGGTTGGTTACGAACCCTATCTTCCACTTGACCGACTCGATAACAGGAGCAGGTGATGTTCAAAGCTTCAATCATGTAATGAGAGCTAAGAACGACTCGACTAGAATAACGTGGGTTGATTGCGAACCCTACCTTCCGTCAATTGCCTCCTTGGAGGTCTTACCAGGGGAAATGGGAATGGGATTGCTCATAGAGGTTTTCAGGCACAATATTAAACAATCACAAACAGAGCCTCCTTTGAGGACTTCCATCATTGCCGGCCAAGTGACACGGACTCCCAATCCTACTTCTCATGGCATAAAAGGAAAAATGCGGAATTAGTAAAAGAGAAGAGAAGTGATACCGAACGGATATCAATCCGTAGCAACGTAAGCAAAGTATAAGCAAACCGACCAACTTCTAATGACCTAGCATAAATGGACAAAAGTGTTAGAAAATGGAATGGATCCGTGAAAGGCATGGAACCAAATGCTATTCAAAAAAACAATAAAACAAGGCCAAAAGCCATAAACAGCAGCAACAACAGCGCTCCAACACCTGCATAGCTGTAAAAACTAACAACAAATAAAAACAGCCTATAACAGCTACTATTTCCAGAACAGAATGGGTGTATATGCAGCCAGCCAGGATAACAACATTCTACAACACTCTTTGTTCACAGCAGCTATGTATACAGCAGCTTCTACTTCATTCAATTAACTAAGTCAAGTGAGAAACACTACAAAACAAACTCAAAGATTAGTCAAAGCTCAAATGGAAATAACCAAAGTGAGCAACTAAGATAAAAAGGAAATGTCAATAAGAAGTAATTGAAATCGATACTAAATGTAAACAACAATTAGTCAAAAATCTATGCAAAACATATTAAAGACTATTAACAAAGTTACCAAATGAAACTATTAAAATGATTAGTCAATGTTATCATTAAAATCTAAGTAAAGTCAATGTAAGAACAAAATCAATTCAAACTATGTCAATGTCAATTAGTTCAAAGTCCTAATTCTAAAACTATTTAGTGGACAATTAGTGGACGATTAGTGGACAATTAAACCAAAAACATATTAGTGCAATTAAGCAAAAACAATTAAGGAATGATTAAACCAAAAAAAATCAATTAATGAGAGACCATTATCAAAAATCTAAACCTAATTATCAAAGTTAAGGTCGAAGGTTAACATCTAAATCAAATCATCCTAATTTTAATGCACTCAAAAATTAGTCCTAAACTAAAGTCGAAATCTAAACTAATTATCCTAAACCTATTAGTCTAATTAATCGTCAATATTCTAAAATCTCCACTTCTAATTCTAAAGCCAACTAGAATTAATCTAGTTTAACAAACAATTAGTCAACAACTATATTAACAAAGCGATTAAGCCGAAAAAATGATTAATGAACAATTAAGCAAAAAAATTCAATTAGTCGAAATCAATTAGCCTAACACTTAGTTAGTAAAATTCAATTAGCCTAAAAACTAATCCTAAAACTAAAGCACAATTCAATCATGATTAAGTTTTAATTAGAGAAACTTAGTAACTAATCTAAGCAAAAATCATCAATTAATTATGACATCAAAAATTAAGCAAAATCTAATTTTGATTAGCGAAAACTACCACCAATTACCAAAACCTAAAGTCTAAAAACTAAAAAGAAATTAATTAAGCAAACAAAACCTTGACGTGGGGTGCGGCAAGCAGCTTTTGTGGTGTAGATAAAACCCCCAAACGGGCTTGAAGCCCGGTCCGCATGAGTACACTGAGATGGATTGGTTTTCCTCAAGAAAACCCTAGATTGCCATTAGCCTAACCCACTCTTCATTCGTCTTTCTGCATAACTTCTACCTTCTTCTCAAAAAAACGCCGACGGCTCTATGTTCTCTCCGCTCACTTCTTAAATCGCCGTTAACAGATTTCGCTTCTCCACATTTCATCATCAACTTAACCTAGCCTTAATCTTAAGCACCTGTTAACAATGAAGAGCAACAAGATTGAGCAAGATCACCAGGTAACAAGATGCAACAGCCGGATTTAAGAGGAGATGGCATGATCTGTGAATGAAGAAGACATTTACGGCGGCGACGCAACGTCTCAGGTGTGACGGAAACGCGTCTTTCTTATTTTTGCGTTTTGATCGTTGTGAGGCTCCAATGTCAAATTTGTGAGATTGACGGAAGGCCGAAGCTGATCGCGAAGCTCTATCAGGTGCATTTTTAATTCCGTTCCAATTCCTCTTCTCTTCCGTTCCTTCGAACTTCGCCTGCGGATTGTTGTTATTGCCTTTTGCAGCGGAGTTCTTTTGTTGAATTACTGAGTGTTGATGTTGTTTTGATTTTTGACGCAGGTTTTGAATTCGAGAATTTCAGAGGAAGAATATAAAAGATGATGCAAAGGACCGCAGGTTGCGTAGAGGTTCGAGATGATAACCGTTTCGGAAGGCTTGAACTCGAAGATGGTGAATCAGTTGAAGGTGAAGATTGAATCAAGGTTGTGAGATTGAAGAATTCAAGAGGGAGAAAGAGTTTGTTGGTTCTGTTAGTTTTCAGTTACGGTGGTTAGAGGAGGTTTTCGGTTATGATTGTTAGAGAGTTATGGTTAGCCGGGTGAAGAGAATTGGATTGAAAGAGAGGAAAGTTCAGAGAGAGAGTGAGATGTGGAAGACGCAGAAAAATGGTAATGGTTTTCTGTTATGACAACTGGAATTGAATTGAGTTGTGAATTTTCCTCTTAGAAGAGGTGTTATATTTTTCTGCTGCTATGAACTCTCCTTTGCTGAAGTTATGTTCTGTATGTACTCCAAAATGAATCAAACTGTGTATATTCTACATTTCTTTTTCACCTGTCATGACTTTTATCCGTTATCACTAATGTCAAGTAGTTTCCTTTGATATATGCGTACGGTTAAGCTGCTGCAAGACTGTTCTACTCAAAGAAATTCACTGCATTACTTTTTCACAAGAAATTCTGTTGAAGCTCTTTTATTTATATTTCTTCTTGTTAAATTTTCCCTGTCTAAATGAAAATGGCGAACCCAAGGACTATATTTTTTAGATCGCAAGAACATGGATTGAGTATTTTGAGAACATCTATTTTCCAAATAATTCTCAACTTCCAGTGCTGCATACTCAAACCCATTTCTTTGCTTACCAATTTTTTTTTTAGACAAAAATAAAGGTTCGGTATGATCACCACCTCTTTTCCTTGAACCACGCCCCAGAACATTTTTTTTATTTGGAAAAGGTCAATAAAATGGTTTGGGAAAAGGAAATGTTGTATATTGAATGGATGAAATTGAAAAAAGAATTTGAATTTAAAAGATGGATATAACGTGGAAATTACTAAAAATGGATTTCTTAAAAATGGAAATGGATATTTTGGAAGAACAAAATGGTTTATGGTTTGGATTTGGATATGGATTTGAAAAATATGAATATTGGATTCAATTGAGATTTACATGGTTTATGGATTTTGGTTAGAAATGGATTAAAAGACAATAAATGGATTGAAAGTGGATATTTGGAATTAAAGAGAAAATGAGTTTGAAAAAGGTTAAGCAAAGGTTAATTTGAAATGGAATTGGAAATGAGAATGTGGTTTTTTTTTTAATTTCGAATATGGATGATGAAATTGGATAGAACTAGATTTGGGAAATGGCTATTGGGTAATTGGATTCACAAATGAAATTGAATTTAGGAAAAGGTGATTAAATGGATAATGACGGACATAAAATGGATTATGGATAAAAACCAATCTTGACTCTTTCACCCATGCTACTGAAATAAAACATCTAAATCAAACATCCTCTGTATTTCTGACCAATGGAAACCTGACTTTCTGAACCTACACCTCACATGGCCCACTGTTTGTTGATCTGAGGACTTCCACCCACAACAACTTGACCGCTTGAGAAATAACCACTTTGAATGCACACTGATAATCTTCTGAATACGGAAATCTCAAACCAAAGGAAGATGCCTTGATCACATGTCCTTATGCAATATGCAATGCAATGCTTAATGTTTTATTTTTTTATACTTGAACGCAATGCAATGAAATGAAAGTTCATGCTAAATGATATAAGGAATGAGAGGGAAAATTTTGGGGTATTACAACGTTCAATGGGAAGTCTCCAAATGTTATCAACAACCCTCTGCCGCTGCCAAGCTAGGGCCAGCATCAAATCAAGTCAAGTCAAGGTCATCCCCCTGAAGAAGGAATTCGTCATTCCATCCCATCATTTCGCATCCTTGTATTTTGTCTTTGTTTGTTCAAGTACTGTTTGCTTCAAACATTGTTGTTTGTATTTAATTTTCTTAATGTAGTGACTATGCATGTTTTGAATTAGTTATGTCGTATTCACTCATTTCTTCCATTTACTGCAAATCACTGACACATATATCTCCACTTCATTCTCTTTACCATACTATTGTTTAGCAATGATTGGAGGGAGGATGATGACATCAAAATACCCATAATTGCAAACCGTATGCTATCAGACAAAATCTCGCCGATGATGTACATACATTGTTTCAATTCCCCAAACACTGGAGAGACAAGGAGTTAATCCCTAGTAAACCACTTCGAGCCATGAAGTAATAGTTTCCTTCGGATATTCAAACCCTTACACTCAACCTGGGGCAGAGTAGTGTTCAGTTAACCCAACTACGCACCCGAATCACAAAGCAAAATCCAAAAGACATGTCGGTTGTTCGTCAATAACCCATGACTTGGAAGTCACAATCCTCCAATAAAATCAAAATAAAAAATCGAAAGCCTGCTAAGTCGAGCACCTCAAAGGAGACTTAGGCAAAATTCAAGGCAATCTCGATGGACTTGAAAAGCGAAATCAGTCCATGCAAAAGATAGGGATCAAAAACAAAATCAAAAGAGGCCCTCGAATCCTCAGCAAAAACAAAATAAGACCAGTGACCACCAAATCAAATCCAAAAGGTCACTGACACCTATCAAAAACAAAATAAGGTGACTGCCATTTCGAGCATACCTTGAGTCATCACTCTTACACCGTCAACCCATTTGGAAGACAAACATGTGCAGAATTAACTGAACGTAGGACTGGAGATCACCACGAAGAAGGGGTGGGTACAAACCAAGTTTTGAGCCTTATATCCTTTGTTCCATAACCATGAACCAGACCATGTTACAACCCTCAAAAGACCTAATTGAGGCGAGGTTTATTCTGAAAGCATACTATTGCAAGGTTTCGTAAACTGACTCTCTACATATTTGCTAATCTTTAGCATTGGTGTCATTCTCCTTACTATATCTTTCACATTAGCAAAATCAGCACAACATCCCGACTAACGGTCCATTCGTCTCACAATACCATGACACTCCAATAAACGACACTTTTTCAAAACTTGCATGATCATTGCATTGGGATTACCATTTGTGGCTGTGCAATTTTAACTACAAATCAGTGCTAGACATTAAAACAACTCCAACAAGGGGAAATCAAAGAGGAACTTGAACCTTCAGTGGTGTCGACCCGAATCAAGATTACCTCAAACCCACAAGCTGGGGCAAATCATTCAACAGCTCAATCAGGGGCAAGTCATCTCAAAACACATCAAAGCTCAACTTCCAGAGATTAAATCACTTTAGAACTAGTTAATCAGGGGCAGACCATTACCATGTTCAGACTGGGGCAAGACCCAATGCAACAAGCAGATCCTCTCTGTACCTTCAAGTTGGTCAAGCATATCTCGCCAAACATTAGCAATCATCAAATCCAGAGCAAGATCACACTTTTCATGAGTTGATCATGTCGCTATGCTCATTTTCAGACCATCCTGACCCTCAAGCATAAGAGTCATGGTCTTCTTAGAAATGACTTATCATCAAGTGGTCAAACTTAAGGCATCGAGAACATCTTCGTCTGCTTCGATCATGGCGTCTCCAATGAACTGGGTATCGAGGAAATCAAATCCTCCCTCCACCCAAAGTCCAATCCACATTGGCAACTACCGAAAGCCCACCATGCTGGCACTTTCATAAACATATCCAATCACTCGTCTGCAATCATATGCATCATTAGCATCATATACATCATAAACATCATGTGCATCATATGCATACAAAAACCCAAATCATACTTCCCCATCACTTGCATCCCCGCACGTCAGCATTTGCATTGAATTTCCATCCAATATGGAACATCATTACAAAGTCAGGCATTCATACATGCATAGTCGAGATCCAGGATCAATCTCAAGACTGCAAGATGATCTTCAACCTAGCCAGGGGAATCTTCATCAAATCCTTGGGCGTTCCTCGCGAAGTTGTTCAACCTTTTATTGATCAAGCTCAAGCAATCTTCAGCTCAGCCAGAGGCATTTCCTTCATGTTCATGGGCATTCTTCATGAAGTCTTTAACCTTTTGTTAATGAAGTTGTGATCTCCAAGCAAGTCAGTGGGCGTTCCTCATTGAGTTGTGTTCCTCAACCTTTTGTTGATGAAGTTGTCATCCTCAGCTCAACCAATAAACATTTCTTCCAGTCAGTGGGTGTTCCTCATTGAGTCGTGTCTCTTCAACCTTTTGTTGATGGAGTTGCTATCCTCAGGCCAGTCATGGTTTTTCCACAAACAAAATTCTCAACCTTCCATTGGGCGTTCCCGAGTGATTTGGCTCATTTCAACCTTTTGTTGACAAGGGTGGTGTTCCTCAGTGACTTCTCTGTCTCAACCTTTTGTTGACGTCTCCAGATGAGCCTCACTTATCATATCCCCAACAAACTTGAAATTTTGTCGATTGCCTTACTATCATCCTTTTGGTGATAGACCAAACCCCGTCAATTCAATTTAGCCTGCATCCTTTTGGTGTTGGCAATCCTTAAAATCAAAAACTTACTACCATCATTTTGGTGGTAGCCATTCATGTCATTTCAACCTAACCAGCATCCTTTCGGTGTTGGTCATTGCAAGTGGGAAGTTCCTATCATCCTTTTGGTGGTAGTAGCTTGTATTGTTCCGTCATCCTTTTGGTGTCGACGATCCGTGAACCTTTGGTCTGTGTATCATCCTTTTGGTGAATGACAACCTTTGCTATCGTTTTGATTACTATTATCCTTTTGGTAGTAGTAAATTGTGACCTCACTTTCATCCTTTTGGTGAAGGGTATGCGTGCGTGTGTTTACTATCATCTTTTTGGTGATAGGTCTGTCATCCTTTTGGTGTCAGATATTCGATGTGTGAGTTCTCTATCATCCTTTTGGTGATAGATCCGTCATCCTTTTGGTGTCGGAGCCGTGTGAGTTTACTATCATCCTTTTGGTGATAGGTTTGTCATCCTTTTGGTGTCAGATAATCTGTGTGTGCTCTATTATCCTTTTGGTAATAGCGAGCTTTGACCTCATTTTTATCCTTTTGGTGAAGGGTTTGTGTGCGTGTGTTTGTAAGTTATAAATGAGCCTAAGAGGGGGGGTGAATTAGGTTCTTAGAAGATTATCCTGATTTTTAACGATTTTTGATTTTTCACTTTCCTAAAGATTTCTAAGTGCTGAAATGGTAAAAGCGGAAAGTAAGTGAACACCGAGACGTATAGTGGTTCCCCTCACACGTCGAGAGTACTCCACTCCCCTTTCAACTTGAAAGAGAATTTCACTATAATGTTAGATTCCTAGACAAGACCAAACTATGTCTTTCTATACCACTCTAACAACCAAGAACACTCCTCTTGGATTTACAAATGTTTAAAGTCCAATCGAGAATAAATATCTCACAAATGGACCTCTTATATCCACAATCCGGATTACAAGGAAAACCTTACAAACTTATCTTTAACAATCCTAAAAATAAGTTGTAATCAAAATATCACAAATCTGAATTTTGTATGTGTGCAGAAAGTTTGAATCTTCAATGTATCAATCTAAAGATTGATCTTCTCCTTTGTAGCAATCACTCTAAGAATGTTATACAAGTGTTCAACACAATTGAAATGAAACAAATGCAGTATGTGTGAAGATTTAATGCAAAGGTTTCACTTTTAGAAGGTTTGTTAAGAACACTTTGATAAAATGAAGGTTTTAGTAAAAGAATGATTGTTTTAAATTTTTGAGCAAGGAGGTGAGATGAAATCTGAACAATGAGAGTTTTTATAACACACGAACACCTCCTCAAATGATTGCAATATGTCAAAGGATGCCATGCTTCAAAAAGAATAAATTAAAATTAATTTTCTGAAAAGATGCAAATATTTTTCAAACCGGAACAGTGGTAACCGGTTAACACCAGGTGGGTAACCGGTTACTTCATGTAACGTTTATTTGATGCTAAAATATTTTCTAATGACCAAGACATGAATAAGGACCAGTTTGAACACTTGTATGCACATTGCTAAGGAGTAATTGATTATACCTTTGATCAATCCTTGAGAGTTCTTCAAGACTTGAACCAATGTGTAATTTTGTTCAATTCTTCAATGTAGCTTCAAAGTCCTTGATCCAATTTCATTTTAAGCAAGCATAGCAAATGACATAAGCAATGTTGTCTTCATCAAAATTCTTGAGAAGCCATGTGTAGCGAGCGATTTTGGACGCGGTTCTTAAGCGCTGGTCGCTCTCTGCGGTTGAGCTTAAACTACAGGTCGATTCATTTTTTATCCTATTGCGAGCTGATGAAGGAAGGGAAATAGATGTCTCTAATTAACATGCTTGCATACTGAGTTTAAACAGCGGTCTGTTAGGTTACGGATGCTATCAATGTGGGGGGGCCCTTTGTACTGGTTATTTGTATTTTCGCCAATACTGATTCTTTCTTTTTATCTTGACAGAAGGTTTCTGGCGGGGAACAAGGATTAGGATGTTAGGACTGATGTTTTTGAATTACTGCTTTGGAAGGCAAATTTGAGGTGAAAGAAGAGATTTTGAGGAAAACATCTGTTTGATGGCTTTGGTGTACTCAAACTGAACACAAATGAGCTCTATTTATAGTAGAGCAAGTTTGTTTTCGCAGAAATAGTGAATGGCAACTGCAGCAGAGGTTTGGCCAATGTTGGCCAATGAAAATCCAAGTCTCCTCTAGCCATTGACTAGACGTTAGGGCACAGAGCTTTGGTTCCCTACTTGTTGGAGGAATCTTGACTGAATTCAGTTGCAAATGTGTCAGTCCATGCCACCTCTAAGCATCTATTAAATGCTCCAATCCAAAATTGGAGTCTTGTCCCTCTTTTAGGGATTTTTAGGAATAGCATGCTACTTCTTGTTCCAAGGACTTTGGAGGCTTGGCTCAGTGATTGTTCCCTTTAGATTTGATCCTCAGAGGTGTCCAAAGTGATGACAAGGCTTGGAAATTCGTGTGGCACAAGAAGTGTGCAAATCTGTCCTGAAACATGTCTTAAAAATCAGCTGCAGCAAGCCCTGTTGTAAAATTCATAACTCCCTGCTCGAGTATGATACATGGACGTTCTAGGACTTTCTAGAAACCTTAGATGACGTACTTCAACTTTGATGTTTGACTTTGGTCTTGGTTCATCTTGCAAAGTCATAAAAAATGGTCTTGAACTTGTATAGTCAAATCTGTCCTAAAAGCTGTCATGAAAATTCTGCTTTATCAATGCTTTTTGCGAAAATCATATCTCCCTGCTCGAGTATGCTACAAGGACGTTCTATAACTTTCTGGAAAGTTGAGACAACGTAATTCAACTTTGATGTTCAAGGTTTGGCTTGAATAAACTTGGATCATGGAGAAAAACATCCTTGAAGTTGGGACATTCTTGCTGGAAAAATATTAATGATGTCCTATGAAATGTTGAAACATTTGACAACTTTGATCATTAATAATTACAAACTTTAATCACTTGTATATTTTAATCCACTATGATATTTTGAGTTGAAGTGAATTGCATCTTTGATGCTTGTCTTGCATGGTGACAAAGCTTGAAAATTGGGTGGCACAAGAAAAGTGCACAAAATCTATCCTAAAAAATCAGCTCGAGCAAGGCCTGTTGTGAGGTTCATAACTCCTTGCTCAAGTTGAATTAATGGGAGTTATAATACATTTTGGAAAGCCCTAATGACATACTTTAACTTTGATGTTTGACTTTGGTCTTGGTTCAGCTTGCAAAGTCATAAAAAATGGTCTTGAACTTGTGTAGTAAAATCTGTCCTAAAAGCTGTCATGAAAATTCTGCTTTATCAATGCTTTTTGCGAAAATCATATCTCCCTGCTCGAGTATGCTACAAGGACGTTCTAGGACTTTCGGGAAACCTGAGATGACGTACTTCAACTTTCATGTTTGACTCCAGACCTGGTTCAACTTGGATCATGGAGAAAAACGTCCTTGAAGTTGGGGCATTCTTGCTGAAAAATATTAATGATGTCCCATGCAATGTCAGAACATTGGACATTAAGAATTCCCAACTTTGATCACTTATATCTTTCAATCCTTATGATATTTTGAGTTGATTCCCTCTACAATGTTGAAGTATCAAATACCCTCTTTAAAAGTAGCTCTTACTCAAAATCAATGGATGTTTGTATCAATAGTTACAACCTTGAAAAGTTGTGCACTTGAACATGATTTTAACTTAGAAAAAATTTCTAGGTTTCTTTCAATTTGATCAATTTTGCAATTTTGCGTGATTTCTTGATTTATATTTAATCAAATTAAATCATCCATCATATTTTCTTGAGTAATTGCTTGTGAAGGTCAAAGTTGACCGAAAGTCAAACTTTGACTTTCTGCGTCAGTTGACTTTGTATTAGATGAACTTGAGGCTTGATCCACCTGGAATTTTGCACTCTTGTGCCTAATTCTTGATGTGGGAGTCCTCTTGATCCTTTGTGGATGTTTAAGAGGTTAGACAAGTTGAAGATCATGTCATTCCTTGATTGATCATTTGTCTAAAGGCTCTGAGAGGGCTTAAAACCCTAATTTTGATTGTAGTGAATGCTCAACAATTCCTTGAGGAGATTGATGAGGCACAAAGGTACATCCATATTGTGCTGATGATTTGCACCATGATGGGAAATCTTAGTGGTCAAAATTTGGGGTATGACACCATGTCTTCACATTCTCCCCCTTTTTGATGATGACAACCCAATATTTGAAAGTTAATTCCACCATTGTTTCTCTAACCAAATAAAAGCTCCCCCTTAGATAATGCTCCCCCTAAATCCAATTTTCTTAGGGATGTTTGAAAGCTTTTAAAATTCTTGGCTTCATTTGAATGTGTAATGAAGAAATATTGAAGAGTTATAGATCACCTTCATCTAAAATGCCAAGTTCTCGACGAATCTTGAAAAACTGTTCTTTTGCGAGTGGTTTTGTGAAAATGTCTGCTAGTTGATTATGTGTATCCACAAATGTGACTTCAACATATCCTTTAAGCACACGATCACGTAGAAAATGATGTCGAATGTCTATGTGTTTGGTTCTTGAGTGCATGACGGGATTCTTTGTAATATTAATTGCACTTGTGTTGTCGCATCGAAGCGGTATGCATCCAAGATCGATTCCATAGTCACTAAATTGTTGCTTTAGCCAAAGATTTTAAGCACAACAACTACCCGCTGCTATGTATTCTGCTTCAGCCGTACTAAGAGCAACACACGCTTGTTTCTTACAGGACCATGAAACTAAAGCATTTCCTAAAATGTGACATGTTCCACTCGTGCTTTTTCTATCAGTTTTGCAACCTGCATAACCCGCGTCAGAATAACCAACCAAATTACACATACTACCTTTTGGATACCATAGGCCAACGTTCGTCGTTCCCTTGAGATACTTCATGATTCTTTTCACAGCGGTGAGATGTGACTCCTTTGGATTTGCTTGAAAACGAGCACATAAACACACACTAAACATTATGTCAGGACGGCTTGCCGTCAAATATAATAAAGAACCAATCATACCTCGATACTTCGTAATATCAATGGAAGCACCCGATTCGTCTTGATCAACATAGGTTCCGGATCCCATTGGTGTAGCCATAGCCTTGCAACTATCCATGTCGAATCTTTTCAACAATTCTTTGCAATACTTGGATTGGTTGATGAATATACCGTCCTTTAGTTGTTTGATATGAAGTCCAAGGAAGTAATTCATTTTTCCCATCATTGATATTTCAAACTCTCCTTGCATCATCAATGAGAATTCTTTACAAAGATCTTCGTTCATTGAACCGAATATGATGTCGTCAACATAGACTTGGACTAACAAAGTATTACCTTTTACTTTCTTAATGAACAATGTCTTGTCAACTTTGCCTTTTACAAATCCCTTTTCACAAAGAAAATTGCTAAGACGATCATACCATGCTCTTGGTGCTTGCTTTAATCCATAAAAAGCTTTCTTTAATTTGAAGACATGTGAAGGATTCTTGAGGTCTTCAAAGCCCGGGGGTTATTTGACATAGACTTCTTCATTGATGTAGCCATTCAAAATGCACTTTTGACATCCATTTGAAATAGTTGAAAATTTAATGAACATGCATAAGCAAGTAATAAACAGATAGCTTCTAACCTTGCAACCGGAGCGAATGTTTCCTCGAAATCAATACCTTCTTCTTGATTGTAACCTTGTACAACCAACCTTGCTTTGTTTCGAACAATTATTCCATTCTCATCAAGTTTGTTCTTAAACACCCATTTTGTACCAATGATGTGTTTATCACTTGGTCTAGGAGCAAGTTCCCAAACTTGATTCCTTTCGAATTGGTTTAACTCTTCTTGCATAACAATAATCCAATGGTCATCACTTAAGGCTTCACCAACTTTGGAAGGTTCAATTTGTGAGACAAACGCCATGTTTAAGCAAGCATCTTTAAGATTTAACCATGTTGCTACACCTTGACTAATATCAACAATAACTTTGTCAATTGGATGATCTCTATGAGTCCTCCACTCCTTAGGTAGATCATTTAAATTTGTATCTTGTTGAATCGGTTCTTCTTGGTACTCCACTTGATTTTCTCTAGAAGTATCTTCTTGAGGAACTTCTACAATTTCATCATCATCATCATCACATAAAACAATATCCTCCTTAGAGGGGTTAGATTCATCAAACTTAACATGCATAGATTCTTCAATTGTTAAAGTTCTTTTATTATAAATTCTATAAGCCTTACTTGTAAGAGAATAACCAAGAAATATACCTTCATCCGATTTTCCATCGAACTTACCAAGATTGTCTTTGTCATTTTTTAAGACAAAGCATTTGCATCAAAAAATGTGAAAGTAAGCAATGTTTGGGTTCCTCCCTTTGAAAAGTTCATAGGGAGTTGTCTTTAGAATATGTCTAATGTTAACACGATTACTTACAAAACATGCCGTACTCACCGCATCCGCCCAAAAGTATTTTGGAAGATTTGAATCGCTAAGCATTGTTCTTGCAAGTTCCACCAATGACCTATTCTTTCTTTCCACCACTCCATTTTGTTGAGGAGTCCTTGGTGTCGAGAAGTTGTGAGATATTCCATGTTCTTCACAAAATTCTTCAAAGGAAGCATTTTGGAATTCTCCACCATGGTCGCTTCTTATGGAGGCAATTGAAAGTGACTTCTCATTTTGGATTTGCTTTGCATATTTCTTGAACGCCTTAAATGCATCACTTTTCTGTACTAAAAAGAATGTCCAAGTATGTCTAGAGAAATCATCAACAATAACTAAAGCATATACATTACCTCTGAAGCTTCTTGTTCTTGATGGACCAAATAAGTCCATATGCAACAATTGTAGTGGCCTTGAAGTGGACACCACATCTTTAGATTTGAAAGTTGACTTGGTTTGTTTCCCTTTTTGACATGCATCACACAACTTATCTTTGACATATTTTATCTTTGGTAATCCAATAACTAAATCATGCTTAATTAATTTATTCAAATGCTCCATGTGGATGTGAGCAATCCTTTTGTGCCAAAGCCATGAATCATTATTGCTTGCCATAAGACATTTAACCTTCAAAGAGGTGTTATCAAGGGAAATCATAAAAATATTGTTAATTCTATTACCTTTAAGCATTACCTCATTAGTGACTTCGTCTTCTATCAAACATTCATCTTTAGTGAACTTGATTTTGAATCCATTGTCACAAAGTTGGCTTATGCTAATAAGATTATACTTTAAGCCTTCAACATAAAGCACATCTTCAATTGTTGTGAAAGGTGGTGAACCAACATTGCCTACGCCAATAATCTTTCCTTTATTGTTATCTCCATAAGTAACATAACCCTTGGCCTTAAGCACTAGACTTGAAAATTTGTTTACATCTCCGGTCATATGTTTCGAACAACCACTATCAAGATATCATAGATTTGAAGTGGTCTTCAAGCAAACCTACAAAACAAATTAAGTTTTATTAGGTACCCAAATAGCCTTGGGTCCTTCATAATTAGTACCTTTCTTTACCCACACATAATGCCCACTTGCAATACTAAAGTTTCTTACATAGCAAGCATTAGGTGTATGGCCAATAATACCACAATAAAAACAAGTAGAAACAAAATTGCTTTTATATCTAGGAACATATGATTTCTTTTTAGGAAATCTCTTCTTAATGGGAGTTCTTTTCCTTTTAGGATAAGGATACACATTCTTAGGTTTGTTCACTTTCTCCTTAGAAGTTTGGTCACTAGCCTTAACAAAGATTGTTTTACTAGAACTTGGTTTAGAAAATTTAGAATAACCAAGTCCACTTTTATCATTTGAATATCTTTGTTGACTAAGGACCGCTTCTAAACCAATTTGTCCTTTCTCATATCTTTCTAGGACTCTTTTTTAATTGAACAATTTGGAATGAAAGTGATTCACAATTTTTACACACCAACTCTTGTTTTTCTTCACTTGCTTTCTTTTGTTTTTCATCTTTTGACTCTTTTTCCATAACATCGACTTTTTCTTCTAAAGATGTTATTTGTCTTTTTTGTGAAGAAATTGTTTTACATAAGACCTTACATTCATTTAAGAGTTCATTTATGGCTTCTTGTGCATCATTATCATAAAGAGAAAATTTAGTACTAACCTCGCCATTTTCATCTTCGGAGTTATGTGTAGCCATAAGTGCTAGTTTTGCGCTTTCATCGCACTCCGAGTCGGATGATGAACTAATTTCTTTGTCTTCCTATGCAATGTATGCCTTCTTATTTTTTTATTCCTTCTTGCCTTTAAAATTTCCTTTCTTTGCAAGTTGTGGACATTCGGGTTTTATGTGACCTTGCTTCCCACATTCATAACATGTAATGTCTTGAGATGAAGTTGAAGTATCCTTTTTCTTAAAGTGTTTCTTTCTTTTAGCATAAAAAGACTTATCTTTATTTCCAAAGAATTTTCCAAGTCTTTTTACTAGAAGCATGCAATTTTCGTCTTCCTCCGATGAGTCGTCATTTTGTTTTCCTTTTACATCTACCTTCAAAGCAATACCTTTGGACTTCTTGTCTTGAAGTTCATGTTTTTCAAGTTGTCCAAGTTCTAACTCATGTTCTTGAAGTTTACCAAATAGAGATGTGGAAGTCATCGTAGAGAGGCTTTTCTTTTCCGATATTGCCGTTACTTTTGGTTGCCATTCTCTTGTCAAAGATCTTAGAATTTTGAGGTTTAGTTCATCATTTGAGAATGTCTTACCAAGTACTATTAAGTGGTTAGTCAAATGGACAAATCTTTTCTGTAATGCAACAATGGTTTCTCCGGGATGCATTCGGAACATTTCATATTCTTGAGTTAGAGTATTTAGTCTAGATCTTTTAACTTCAGTCGTTCCTTCATGTGTTTCTACCAAAGTATCCCATATTTCTTTTGCCGATTTACATTGACAAACACGAAAGAACTCATCAATACTTAAGGCACTTTGAAGAAGATTGATAGCTTTCTTTTCATTTAGAATTTTTCTCTTATCTTCTTCATCATATGTACTTTTTAATTTTGCAGTACCAACACCATTGACTACATTCACAGGATTATGTGGACCATTCTCAATAGCTTCCCATATACCTTCTCCTTGTGCTTCAAGATGTGCTCTCATACGAATCTTCCAAAAATCAAAATACTCTCCAGAGAAAAGTGGGGGCTTGTTACTACTTCCACCGTCTTTGAAAACCGGGTTCGTGCTTGCGGAAGCCATGCTGGATCTTGTCGGAACAGGTTACCTAACCTGCTCTGATGCCAATTGTAAGTTATAAATGAGCCTAAGAGGGGCGGGGGAGGGGGGGGGGGGGGGGGGGGGTGAATTAGGTTCTTAGAAGATTATCCCGATTTTTAACGATTTTTGATTTTTTACTTTCCTAAAGATTTCTAAGTGCTGAAATGGTAAAAGCGGAAAGTAAGTGAACACCGAGACGTATAGTGGTTCCCCTTACACGTCGAGAGTACTCCACTCCCCTTTCAACTTGAAAGAGAATTTCACTATAATGTTAGATTCCTAGACAAGACCAAACTATGTCTTTCTATACCACTCTAACAACCAAGAACACTCCTCTTGGATTTACAAATGTTTAAAGTCCTATCGAGAATAAATATCTCACAAATGGACCTCTTGTATACACAATCCGGATTACAAGGAAAACCTTACAAACTTATCTTTAACAATCCTAAAAATAAGTTGTAATCAAAATATCACAAATCTGAATTTTGTATGTGTGCAGAAAGTTTGAATCTTCAATGTATCAATCTAAAGATTGATCTTCTCCTTTGCAGCAATCACTCTAAGAATGTTATTCAAGTGTTCAACACAATTGAAATGAAACAAAATGCAGTATGTGTGAAGATTTAATGCAAAGGTTTCACTTTTAGAAGGTTTGTTAAGAACACTTTGATAAAATGAAGGTTTTAGTAAAAGAATGATTGTTTTAAATTTTTGAGCAAGGAGGTGAGATGAAATCTGAACAATGAGAGTTTTTATAACACACAAACACCTCCTCAAATGGTTTCAATATGTCAAAGGATGCCATGCTTCAAAAATAATAAATTAAAATTAATTTTCTGAAAATATGCAAATATTTTTCAAACCGAAACAGTGGTAACCGGTTAACACCAGGTGGGTAACCGATTACTTCATGTAACATTTATGTTATTTTTGAAAAAATGCTCAGAGTAACCGGTTAACACTCTGTCAGTAACTGGTTACTTGCAAACAGTTTTGAGAAAAATGGTTAGAAACAGAGCTGTAACATTTTCTTTGATGCTAAAATATTTTCTAATGACCAAGACATGAATAACGACCAGTTTGAGCACTTGTATGCACATTGCTAAGGAGTAATTGATTATACCTTTGATCAATCCTTGAGAGTTCTTCAAGACTTGAACCAATGTGCAATTTTGTTCAATTCTTCAATGTAGCTTCAAAGTCCTTGATCCAATTTCATTTTAAGCAAGCATAGCAAATGACATAAGCAATGTTGTCTTCATCAAAATTCTTGAGAAACCATGTCTTCACAGTGTTCTCTATCATCCTTTTGGTGATAGACTCGTCATCCTTTTGGTGTCGGGAATCTGTGGGCTTACTATTATCCTTTTGGTAGTAGTAAGTTGTGACCTCACTTTCATCCTTTTGGTGAAGGGTCGTTGTGTGAGTCCACTATCATCCTTTTGGTGATAGGTCTAGCATCCTTTTGGTGTCAGATATCCGTGTGTGTTACTATCATCCTTTTGGTGATAGGCCTGTCATCCTTTTGGTGTCAGATATCTCTGTATGTGTGTGTGTGTGCTCTGTTATCCTTTTGGTAATAGCGAGCTTTGACCTCATTTTCATCCTTTTGGTGAAGGGTCTATATGCGTGTGTTCTCTATCATCCTTTTGGTGATAGACTAGTCATCCTTTTGGTGTCGGGAATCTGTGGGCTTACTATTATCCTTTTGGTAGTAGTAAGTTGTGACCTCACTTTCATCCTTTTGGTGAAGGGTCGCTGTGTGAGTCTATTATCATCCTTTTGGTGATAGGTCTGACATCCTTTTGGTGTCAGATATTCGTGTGTGTTACTATCATCCTTTTACTGATAGGCCTGTCATCCCTTTGGTGTCAGATATCTGTGTGTGTGTGTGTGTGCACTCTGTTATCCTTTGGGTAATAGCGAGCTTTGACCTCATTTTCATCCTTTTGGTGAAGGGTCTATGTGCGTGTGTTCTCTATCATCCTTTTGGTAATAGCAAGCTTTGACCTTATTTTCATCTTTTTGGTGAAGGGTTAGCGTATGTGTATGCTCTATTATCCTTTTGGTAATAACGAGCTTTAACCTCATTTTCATCCTTTTGGTGAAGGGTCTGTGTGCGTGTGTTACTATCATCCTTTTGGTGATAGGTCTGTCATCCTTTTGGTGTCATATAACTGTGTGTTTTCTCTATTATCCTTTTGGTAATAGTGATATTTGACCTCATTTTCATCCTTTCGGTGGAAGAGTCGAGTCGTGTGAGTTTACTATCATCCTTTTGGTGATAGGTCTGCCATCCTTTTGGTGTCAGATATCTTTATGCGTGTGTTTTACTATCATCCTTTTAGTGATAGGTCTGTCATCCTTTTGGTGTCAGAATTCTCTTGTTATCATTCTTTTGGTGATAACGCCCTTTGCAAGTTATTCAGTGTCCACTCGAGGGTTGACATTGATCCACCATTCCACTTCCAAAGCATTTTCTTTCTTTTCGGACAAATTTGGGGTCTTCTTCATATCTAATTGACTTCTACCTAGAAAGAACAAATGTCGTAGCCGTTCATTTTACTAGGTTCAAGCCAATTAGATAAGGGCATCTGTCATACCCCAAATTTGTCCTACCTGTATATTACTTCATCTGTACATCGCATCCACTAACAGTTATTCAGGAAAATCCAGAAATATGTTGTTTCCGCTTTCATTTTAAGTCTAAAGGTTTATTCAAGGGCATTCAGGCCAGGGTGCGTGATTCAAGTGACGTGTGTTTGAAGCCTCAGTCAAGGTTTTATGTCATATTCAAGGCAGTTGTATTTAGGTCAGATTTTCAGTTGCGAGTGTGTGCAGTAAAGGTTGAGGTTTAGTAGAATTTGACTTGATCTTGGTCAAAGTGGAATTGATTCAGTTACAAATATATGGATCAAGATATCAGGCAGTGCTGATGTTAAGAGATTTCACGATGAAGAATCATATGGAATATGTTCATTTCAATTAGGAATTTTGGAGCAGTTGTGATGCAATTCATTATCTTCTGATCTCAAGGCATTTGTTGAAAAGTTTCTATCAGTGCTATAGGCCAAGTCAGAGTATGGATTCAGTGGTGGATTCATGTAGACCTAAGATTCTGATTCATTTCAAATTAAAGGTGGATTCACGTATTGATTCATTTGTCAAAGGTTGAGTCAAGAATATGGGAGTTTGGTTATCGTTGGATGGTTGATGTTAACTGTAATAACATCTTAAATCAAGAATCAGGATTTCAGGAATGTTATCAATATAAAAAAAAACTGTGAGATTAAACATTGTCCAAGTCAAGTCCAAGGTGCCAATATTACATATTCAAGTCCATTTGTATCCAAAATCTATAAAAATCTTGATCATGATTTACTACCAAGAAAAGCCTAATTCAACTCAAAGCCCATATAATATTACCATGTCCATTTCAAACAAAATAAAAAAATCCAATTAACCTTTTTTAACCAAATCACCACAACAATACAAAGCTAATTTCAATAAAATCCAAAAAAAATAATACAAAACCCATAATTTTATCACGATTTTTTAATACATTAACTTGTGAGTCCATTACCAATTGCCACAAAAAAGCCCCTGTTACAAAAAAATAAAAATAATAATAAAAAAGGACCAAACGATTCATCCTTTTATTGCAACAAATTGGAAAGGAAGATACAAGACTTTACATTGCCCACCAAACTCAGCCTTTCCTTCTAGCCAAAATTGTCACATGCCATTTAAAAAAAAAAAACCATGATATACATTTCGCACCCACCAACCATGACCACATAAACCAAAATGAGGTCCCACAAGAAACAATTGCCAAGCACATCATACAAATTTTAAGCTGCCACAACAAAAAAGCTATCAGAATACTACATGCTTCACACCACAAGCCTAAGCGCGAGCCCCACATGAAGCTTCAACCAATAACCACTTTTATTTCCAAAACCAAGCCAGTGATTTCTCAAGTATAACCATGGTCCACAGTAAACCGAACTGCAGTGACACACACAACAAAACAAAATCACGACAAATAACAATTTCAGTAGTAACCTGTACCACTCATCAACATGCCAAAACAATGAACATACACGTATCACCTAAAAACCACAGCACGCAGTAACGAAAACGGGAACAACCTGAACAATTCAAACCGACCCCACCTCAATTTTCTTTCACAATGAGAATACCCCACTTGCTGCGGACCCCACACTCCAAACGAGTCCTTCAGTCTGCGACGTTATTTCACGCACAAAAACCTTTAAGAAAACCAATTCACAAAACGCAACACAATTCTGCGTCACAAATTCCCTTCACAACCTTCCACAATTACCCTTCTCATTCCCCTACAAATAGCGGTACCTCTCCCTCGTTCATTCAAGTTCAACTGAACCAAGGAAACGCTTCCGAAACCAATCTTCAATCCCTACCACAATAGTCCCCAAATCATTCTCTTCAAACAACACAACAATAACCTTCAACATTCTTCTTAATCTTAAACCCAACAACACCAAACTTTAACATTCTCCTTCAACTCATATCACTCAATCGAAACTCAACACAACCAAATCAAACATTTTTTTTCAAATCCCAAATATTCAAAACCCCATAACAAAACCAGAAATCGAACGGAAAGGAGAAAGAGATGAAGAGAGAAATTGACAAATCCCAAACTGAAACCCACAACTGACCTAAAACAGAAGGAGAAGACAAACCTGAGAGAGAAGGGAGCAAGGATCCAAGATCGAAATGCACTTGAACGAGCAGAAGTGAGAAACAGAGGCGGAGAAGGTTGGAAATTGTTGATGTTGGTGTTTTTCTTTTCAATTTGCTTTGTGACGTGAAACGTGATGAGGGAGAGAAGACTCTTTCTTCTTCTTCTGAGCGTGTTGAGCCATCCATTGCCCCTTCATGATTATATTTTGTTGAATAAAGTAGTGAGTTACGAGGTTGTTTTGTTATGACAATTAAGATGATGGAAATGCTTTTTTTGAAAAAAGATCACCTTTATAGGTCGGGCTTTGTAGCCCAAATGTGTCCGCACCACACCATTTTTTCAGCACCTTTTCCTTTTTTTTATTATTATTATTTCAATTTTCTTTAATCTATTTTGTATTTTCTTCCTAGTTTTTAATCTTGATTTTTTTTAATTCACTTGTTTTTATCTACTTTATTTCTTTTATTTCCTTTTAGATTTTCATTTTCGATTTTGTTTTTGGGTCAATGATATAACAAAAGATCATAGATGAAAATCTTGATCAATATGAGACCATTTTCTTTTTTATTGGTCAATGAAAGTCTAAAATTAAATATTATCGATTTAAAATCTTGATTAAGATGAGACAATTTTTATTTTCATTTCGATTTCCATTTCATTTTACATTATCATCTTCTATTTTTTTCATTTTCGATCGATGAAGTCTTTAGAACCGCGAATGTTGGTTATTGAAGCGATTAACCTTCATTATTTCAAATCTGTAGTGAATGATCATCGAGATCATTTTCTATACTTTGGGATCGTGATAGGTTACCTTTGATTAATCAACGAAAGTTTGTGACTAAGACGAGATCGTCACCTTTTCTTTTCGTGTGGCACGATTTCATTAGAGAATGATCCTCAATATCATTCCTCTATCATGTTTTAGCACAAAGATCAAATTGCGAAACCTCATATAGTATGATCTTCGTCATAGATCGTGCTACGACGGTTTAGCGCTACATGTCCCGTATTGAAAAATGATTCTTCGTGGCCCAAACCTATGTTTGAAAGCCCAATGATGGTTTTAACCATCGCGGATCATTTTCTCTAACAACTAATCGATTAACCACTAACTTTACTTTCAGTCAATATTCTCTTGATTTACTTTTTTTGTCAAATATTGTCCTTGTTCATATTCTTATCATATTATTCATCTGTTCATATCATATTCATACTTGTTCATCTAACCCTCTTCTTGTTTCTTGTTCACTCTTAATCAAAACACACTAATAAATAACGAAACCATAAAAGACCAATTGGTGGACTGTTGGTTACTTTTCCAAGCAACAGAACTTTGACTTTGTACAGAAACCCTAATAAAGGAGGTGTTGTCCGACTCTTGCTCAAGGCTTGGTATATAACACCTCGCATACACACGACTTCCGCTTGGGTTACCTTACAATAAGACCTTTTATTTCTTGCAATCCCTTATAATTTACTTGTACCCCACTCCCATTCCGATGTACGCATTCATATTGCTTTGATTGTGGTTTGTTTACTAGGAGCACCCCTAGGGACTAGCATAGACAACCATTTTCAAACTAATTATCGATTCGTCGTCGAGCCCATTTTCAAAACACACCCGTAAGTCGATTGCTCATTAGCATTTGCCATCAACCTATCACACACACTCTCATACTTCATCATGGTTTCGTTACTAGGATCTCCCCTAGGGACTAGGATCGATTCTCACACCCATTTTCAATAAATTTTCGACTAGTCGTCGAGCCATTTTCAAAACAAACCTCTTTTCAACCAAACTCTCGACTCGTCTTCAAGCCATTTTCAAATTAACCTCTAACCAAACTCTTTTTTTTCTTCAAATCAACCAAGCGCATACAATCAAAGCCTTGATCCAACGTCAAGCGAATTTTCACAACCAAACCTCAAAACGACTAACAACCATCGCAACTCTTTTCAAGGTGAAAAATGGGGGTTCGAGTCTTTGATCTCCCTTCGGTTGTTTAGGTGCGGGTTTTCTTACTCGTGTGTGAGCAATTGCCGCCTCTAAAACACTTCCAAACTCCCCTCTTTTCGTGGTCGTCTCCACAAACTTTGACTACTCTAATTCTTTACTCTCGTCCAAGTAAAGATACGTAGGCACAAGATTGCGATGATCTTGGCGAGCTACCTTCTATCCATCTTCCATTTTGCCCTATCCTTCTCCCGTAGTCGAACTACGATTGCTCTGATTTCTTATTCTCGTCCGAATGAGCATACATAGGCACAAGGGCCCCAATCCTTGGCGAGCACTCTTATCTAAAACCGCCCATTTCCCCCCTTAGCATCTTTCCCTTTTATCTTATCGTTTCACATTTTATTATTGAGAAGAAAACAAACAAGCTTAGCTAACGTGCATCGCGATTCAAATTAAGAGGTTCCCGTTGAGTACAACGAACGTGAGGGGGGTGCGCGTACCTTCCCCTCACGTAACCGACTCCCGATCCTGGAATGTGGTTGCGACGACCATGTTCTTATCACCCCTTAAAGGTTTTCTCGATATTTTCCTTTCCATCTTTTGGGATAAATAAAGTTCGGTGGAGACTTTATCGAACCGTAATTTCTTTTGCGCCTTTCGCACGAGGGTCGTGTCTTCGATTAAGCGATTTTTTCGAGGTGCGATACAAGTATGAGTTTTACAACACTGGAAGTGATTTTTGAGAGAATTTGGAGCCATTGTAAGCCAATCCTTCAAGGGACCTCTTATGTAAACCTTCTTTATTAATTTTGGTATTGTAATTTGAATTATGAGTAGGTAAATATCTCTAGGTTAGGTTGTGTTTGATGAACCTATTTTGATATTGTTGGGACATATGTTTGATTTGATATTACATGAGTATTTTGACCTATAATTGTATTCAATTGCTTCTTGTTCGTAATTCTTTTTATGGGAGGTACTTTTTTAATATGATTTTGGGCACATAGGGAATACTGGCCATTAGTCTATGTGTTAAACCTAGGGTAATTGTTGTTCTTACCCTGGTTGAATAGGACTAGGAGACCCCGAGTAGTGGCTAGTGAACTAACGCTCTGTTCATTGCCTAATTTTGCTTAAGCCGGTGGACTAGGGATAAGAAACTTTGAGTAATGATTAGTAAGCTATATCGCAAGGGATTTATTATAGAGATTTTGATAATTCGTTGTGGGATTATAATGACACTATTATTCATGTAATGCATCTAACATCAACAATAGAAAAATAGGGGATTCTATACACAACCTGACCGCTTTCTTATTATTGTCTGAACACTTTCTTTTATTTTCGCATTCAATCTCGAAAAACCCCCCAATTTACTATTTTCTAAGCATTGTACAATTTTGTCTTGTTAAATAGCAATCCATGTGGATTTGATCTTTTTATTACTGCGACATTATCGGTACACTTGCCGAGAAGTCATCATCAATCAATTAAATACTAAAAAATAAGGGGGAAGCACATCCCTTCATCTATTTATTTGCAAAAAATGTTAAATTAACTTGCTTAAAAAATGATGATTATTTACAAGTTAGTGACTTGAGAAAGCATTGGGTATAAATGGTAATTAATTGGAAAACCTTATGGGTATGTCCATGATTATATATAAGTGCAAAATTTTATTTTTTTTATTATTTTTATTAATTAAAATAAATTTAGCTAAACATATTTTTGTTTTTTTTTTAATTTTGTTTTGTTAATGATGCGTATTTTTTCGCAAGTGCACGAACGCGTCAGAGTAATATAAAAGATTATCGTATCCACAGAGACCAAGTGTCAATCTATCGCTATCTATTGTTAAGGTGTGTATCTAAGGTGATTGAAAATAGTAGTTTTGAAGAGTGCACGGTAGTAAATAAAGTAATTAAAATTAATTGATAAAGACAGGTTCGAATGCAATTCACACAACCAATCGATAATCTAAGTACTTGCTAATAGAACTACTTACGGGCAATATCTTCTACTTTGAAAAGAACTAATTTGACAGGAACTGTCGCTTTCGCGTATTCAGAACCGAGTTGTACCCCCTAATCAAACCCTCTTATTGTCACGGATAAAAAGGCGCGCATTGCGTTAGAGTAGTAAACCTATTTTTAAGAAATATAGTATCTTGACCAAGTTGAAAAGTATTTTAACCTGGATTTTCTAAAAAAAAGAGGTTCTTACGAACCAGACTTTAAACTTCTTAACGCGTCCGAAAATGGTTTTAAAATCTCTTTTCCTTTTAAATTAAAAACTCCTAATAAACTAAACAAAGCGTTTTCGCTGTTTTTGAAATAGTTTAAAAACAATTAAGTTTAGATAGGCGTTGGACGGCTTTCGATCTTACCTAACGGAATTTAAGAACAGGAAAACTTATATTGAAAGTAAAAATAGTCCTTAAGTGTTTCCACTAACAATTGTACAGATTATCGGTTCAGTTATGATCTTCACATTCTAACCTTTATAAAATTAGCCAGACATGGTAAAGTAAAAGTTCATTTTTAGATTTTTCATAAAAAAAAGTATTTAAGTGCGAGTGCGAAAAGTAAATGAAAGTAGTGCGAGTGCGGAAAGTAAATGAAAGTAAAGCAGTGCGGAAAATAAATGAAATTAAAAGACAGTGCAAGAAATAAAGTTGACAAAAGGTAAAGTAATAAAAACCTGCTCCAATCGGAGTGGTTGAATAAAATGCGAACTGAAAGTAAAATGGCGGCATGATTAACTTCCTTCTAGAGTGCTCCAAGACTCAATCTCACAGGCTCTTACAGACTCGATCTCTCGAATGTAGTAACACCTCGATGTGAAGCGATTACCACTATTACACTGATATATGCTTATGAACAACTAAGCTTGGATAAAGAAAAACGAAAATCTAAAGTCCTATTTATAGGCAAGGAAACATGTGGAAAAGACAAGGATGCCCCTAGCATTTGAATTTGGGCGGGAACTTGTTTTGCTCTTGTGGCGCCCGCCACAACACCATGGCGCCCGCCATGAGTGTAAAATTGCTTGGGCAGTTGGAGATCGTGGGGAAAAATAGTTGGGAGGAGTTTGAGACATGGCCATGTCATGGACGACCCTGTGGCGGCCGCCAGAGTGGATGCCATAAGTGCAAAATGCTAATTTTCTCTATTTTAGCTCATTTCGGCTCCTTTTTCGCTCCTTTTCTCGCTCGGGGCTCCGATTAGACTAAAAACCTGAAAACAAAGAAAAACATAATAATAACATAATAAAATGACATTAAAAGACTAAGAATGCATGCGAAATCGGAGTCAAAAATACGGTGAAATTCAGTGTCATCAAATTCTCCCACACTTAGACCTTTGCTTGTCCTCAAGCAAAACATTTAGAGCTCAAAGTAAGAAAACTAGTGCTGACACGTGATTCGGGAAAAAAGGGCTTCTAAGTTCAAGTCAGGATGCAGTGACAGGTACTAAGTGAACCAAGGGTATTGTAATGACACTTCTCCGCAGAGGCGGACATAAACTTCATTCTTATATTAATCAACCGTATCATCCCACAATAACTAGGCCTACCTCTTCATCTCTTTTTGGGTCCTTTTCATTCAGGCGCAATCACATTAAGCCCGTTATCCGTACATGTTTCATAGTAGAGTGACCTGTTAGTGATTCTGATCCAAAACATAGGGTTTCTGGCACATAAGACTGTGTAAACCCTTTTATTTAACCCAAATGCAGTTGTGGGGGATCGAATCGTAATCCGCCCTACCGAGTTCAGCGCCAGATACCTCTGAACCAACTAACAATGGGTGAGCTAAAATTATACACACACACACACACACACATATATATATATATATATATATATATATATATATATATATATATATATATATATATATATATATATATATTTTGTGGCAACAATTCAACTTTTTGGTTTAAACGACCTTGTGAGGGTCATCTATCCGGAGTTTGCCTTTTTCTTTATTTATTTTACTGGATCATTCACTTATGTTCATCAGTCCCCTACGTAGAAAATGCTTAGGCCGGAGCTGACTGCTGAAATAAACTACTTAGGACAAATTTGGAAATGATAATTAAGGCCATGGTACATGGGGTTTTGGAATGATTCCTATATTCGTGAAGTCTACGGTGCTAAAACGATACTAATGTTTCAAAAAGTTCACCTAAGTCACCACATCCTAATCCAAACCTGTCTTAAAGCCCAAAAAACGTGTAGAACAACAATGTTTTCTTTTTGCATTTTTTTTTTGTAGGGCTAAAGAAATGGGGAAAAAATGAGGGTGCACTAGGGATACACTGTACTGGTGACTCGTCAGACTCATGCATTTTCTAGAAAAAAGACATAGACAAAAACAAGAAATAAACAACTAACTAAAAATAGAAAGCAATAAAATAGAAAGCAATAAAATCCCCTCCCACACTTAAATCGAACATTGTCCCCAATGTTTCGAAATAAGATAAGGAGAGTAACCTGTAAAACTACTGATGTGGACCACTGGTGCCCTTGTCGTCCTGCTGGGAATGCCTGGGACGACGGGATCTGCTACGATGCTGGTCTCTCCGGTCCAATCGGGCTGATAAGGCCGCCTGGGCATCTCTGACCTGTCGAAGGTTACCTAGAACGGAACCTTGAGTAGCCTCCATAAGCTGGTAATGCCGGCGGTTGAAGTCTTGCTGACGGGATTGCTCGTCTGTGATCGCAAGCAAGGTGCGAGAAACGGACTCAAAGGATCGATCTGTCCTCCGTCGTGATTCTTCCATGAAGCTCATATTATTCGTCAGTTGTTGCTGAATGGTAGAGAGAAGGTTATCTCGCCTTTCTTCTCTAGCCATAAGGTCACGCCACATCTCCTCAGTGACATAGGATCCAGGGACTGAACTTGCAAAAGGGTTAGAGGAAGAGGGTGCGGTGTGTGGTGGTGAAGGATGATGGGGGGACACATGAGGTATGGGAGACTGATCTCTCCGCTCAAATTCTTCGTCAGTGTCGTGTCCCTCCGTGTCAGGAATATTAGGAGGAAGTGGACCTAGAACAGGTGGAGCATTTAAATCATAGGTCCAGTTCCTTTCATTACGTACATCGGTACGTCTACTACAGGGCAAGGCAACAGATGAGATAGCTACACCATGGATCATCAATACAAAACCACCCTCTCTTCTCGCTCGGCACAATTTCATATCTTTTAGAAATTTTAGGTTGATTGTGCGAGGAGTTAAGGGCTCTAGTGTGGCTATCTCATTGTTCAGGTTAAGGGCCCGAGCAATAGACGTAATCAGTCCTCCAAAAACAATCGGTCCTGCTTTATTAATAGTAACAGACATGTGAGAAAGCATAAACGGGACCGGATTGATTCTTCTATTTGTGAGACTTCCTTGTAAAAACAGAAGCTCTTTAGCATTAACCTTATTTGGATTATCCCGGCCAAAAATAGTACATGCCAACAGGTATCTAAAAACTCTGATGGCCGGGTTGTGGATGGTCGATGCGAGAATTCCTTCAAAAGAAGTTATTAAATTATTTGACAATCTCTGCCAAAAAGGAAATGCATCGACCGACCATCCGTCTTCCAAAGGGGTCTCACAAATAGCACCTTCCCAAAGAGGAATCCCTAACAGACTTGTTAGTTCGTCGGTACTGTACTTATATTCTATTCCAAACATTCTAAATTGGACAGTACCGACTGTGCTAGCAGTGTTAGGGTGGACAGTGTAGATCAAAGAACTTAGAAACTCAACTGTCAGTTTCTCAAAGGTTGGTTCTCGGTTTTCAAAAATAGAGTGCAGTCCCAAAAAATCAAGCAAATGATAAACACTATGATAAATACCCAAAGTATAGAGACAGTTGTCGTCCACGTACCTTGTCGAGAGAATTTCTCGACCTTGAAGCCTTTGAATATCCCTCCTCTGCCTATCCCCGAGTTTTCCTTCTCGCAAAATATATCCTTCGAACTCCATAGCTTGCTCCCTGAATTGATTTGAAGATAGTGAAGATGGGTTTAAATATAAGTTGGTAAAGGATAGATTTTTATGGAATTTAATTGGTGGAATTTCAAATGGAAGTTTGAAAGGGTTAATGGATAGTGGGTATTAAATAAAGGTGGGAGCTTTTATGGGTTTTAATGGAGTTTGGGAAGAGGAGAAAAATGGGTTTTGGGAGTTTAGAGGTTCAAAAATGGTGGAAGATGAAGTTTCCCCCCGTATTTACCAGGACGCCATGGCGGGCGCCATAAGGCTATGGCGGGCGCCATAAGGTCATTTTTGGACCTGGGCCAAAATTTTGAATTTTGGAATGGGCCTCTCTTATCTTTTGCGTCTTGGGGGTCCCGATAGCGTTCTCATTTGCTTTCCTCTTCAACACGGGACTTGCACAATTTTTGTGGAAATAAAAATCAAATATTAAGAAAAATAAAATTATTATTGGATATATATATATAAAAGGAAAAATAAAAACACACATAATATATATATATATATATATATATATATATATATATATATATAAAATCAAAGTACATAGGAAATATAGGAAATGTGAAAATACGAAATGTGTCCAGATATGCTAAAAAGTAAAGAAAACACAGAAATACTGAATACTAAATAATAGAGTAGTAAGTCAGGGCAATATGATCAATTAGCTGGCTCCTCTGCCTGGCTGGATCCACGAAGCTCAGCGATCTCGCGACGAAGCTCTCCGATCTCCTGGTAAAAAGAGTCTGCCTCAGTAGCATGAGTGAGATCAGATACCTCAATCTGTAAAGCAAGATCAGCTACCTCATGTTTGAGCTTGGCAGTCTCTCTGCGGAGCTCAACAACCTGGGTGTATAAATCAGGTGGCTGCAAAGACAAATTATTAGATAATACAGTGATTTTGGGAGACGGAGGTGTAGGGGTGTATTTAGCAATAGAAGGCGATCTAGGCTCCTCAATAGTCTCTCCATAACCCTCCAAAGCATATCTCCAATTAGCTGGGTCATGAACACTGGTCATCATCGGATCAGGCAGCAAAAAGTAATGAACAACCTCGTTGTCGATCAACAATCTGAACTGGTTGGGGTTTGCAGAGGCTCTCCTTATCAACCCTCTGTCTAGGCAGAAATCAACGTCCATGGTGGTGTATTCACTGAAAACCCTGAGATGTAACAACTTACGCGATAGGCCTAAAGCAGCAGCAATCTGGGTAACAATACCTCCCACATGAATAATACCTACTGATGACCTGGCAATACTGCTAAGACCTTTCAGCAGAAAGTTCCCACATGCCACAGGACGTGACTGGGTCGCACAAAACAGTAGAGAGATCTCCTCCTCACTAAGCAAGGTCTCAACATCTGGCAATCCAAAGAAAGAGTGTGCTATGATCATCTGAAAATACCTCAATGCAGGGTTGTGGATAACATGTGAGAACTGGGTGGAAGGATCCTGAATCCCTCCACCAGAGATATCACTCCAGAACTTCTCCACTTCCCTACTCAGAAAGTATCCCATAGGTGTCTCAGGAATAGCATCAGGGGTCATCTGAAAACCTAATAAATCACCAAACTCCTTATGAGTGAAGGAGTACTCAGTCCCAAATAATCGGAAAATAGCACATCCATCTGGTCCGGCCCAGGGGTCATGAGAAAACGAGCTGAGGAACTACAAAGTGAGGTTCCTATAGGTGTTGTTCAAGTCGTCGATCTGGTCCCATTGAAGCTGGTGGCATAAGAATCTGACACTAGGCTCAATGCCTAAAGCCTCCATGCAAGCCTGATCTGGGTACCTCGTAGGTGCCATAGGACGCCTGAAGTGGACAAAGTAACGCTCTCTCTGGGCGTCATTCCTGAAAGTCACGTGCATGTCGTCAAAATTCTGCATTCTGCACAGAGTTAGGAAGAAGGTCCTGTAAAACACAAACATTTCAAACATTAGTCCTGACAAAATATAACAAGAAATAAAATAAAACAAAATGTAGAAAAAGTAAATAAGGTAAGAAAATCATGGGTTGCCTCCCATGCAGCGCTTGTTTAACGTCGTTAGCTTGACGACTGGAACTTATACATCTCTTGTCGGGATTGGTGGATCACTTAGAGTGTGGCTGGAGTAGGTTGTTGGAATGTCTCCTCCTTCGTAGAGCTTCAGTCTTTGTCCATTGACGATGAATGGTTTACATGTCTCATTTTTTATTTCAACAGCTCCAGACCTCAGAATTTTTGATACTTTGATGGGGCCAGTCCATCTTGAACGGAGCTTTCCTGGGAAGAGTCGTAGCCTAGAATTGAACAGGAGAACAGGGTCGCCTAAGTTGAAGTCTTTTCTTACGATTCTTTTGTCGTGCCAAGCTTTTGTTCTTTCTTTGTATATTATGGCATTCTCGTAGGCTTGCTGTCTGAGTTCTTCCAATTTGTGGATGTCAAGGATACGTTTCTCACCTGCAGTTAGGTAATCCAAATTCAAAGTTTTAATGGCCCAATAGGCCTTATGCTCTAACTCAAAAGGTAAATGACAAGATTTTCCATAGACTAGTTGGTAGGGGGTTGTTCCTATAGGGGTTTTGAAAGCGGTTCTGTAGGCCCATAAAGCCTCTTGAAGCTTTTGCGACCAATCTTTTCTGGATACAGAGACAGTTTTTTCTAAAATTTGTTTAATCTCCCTATTAGATACTTCCACTTGGCCACTAGTCTGTGGGTGATATCGTGTTGCTACTCTATGCTTAACTCCATACTTGCTTAAAAGCTTATCAAATATTCTTGATATGAAGTGAGATCCTCCATCACTTATAACTAAACGGGGTGTTCCAAATCTGGGGAATATATAATTTTTAAATAATTTAATCACTACTCTAGTGTCGTTTATGGGTGCAGCTATCGCTTCAATCCATTTAGACACGTAGTCTACTGCAACTAAGATATACTTGTTTCCTAAAGATGGTGGGAATGGTCCCATGAAATCTATACCCCATACGTCGAAGAGTTCTACTTCTTGGATGTTTCTTAAAGGCATTTCGTCGCATCTTGAAATATTTCCTGTGCGTTGGCATCTATCACATTTGACAATGTAAGCATGGACATCACGCCACATGGTAGGCCAGAATAGTCCAGCTTGAAGAATCTTGGCGTAGGTCTTAGAGGTGCTTGCATGTCCACCATAAGGCGCAGAGTGACAATGCTGAATTATACTTTCTACCTCGTCTTCTGGAACGCAACGGCGGAAAATGCCATCTTTACCTCTCTTGAAAAGAAGTGGCTCGTCCCAATAGAAGTTTCTAACATCACTTAAGAACTTCTTCTTCTTGTGGTAATCAAGATCAGGGGGTATGATATCAGCAGCTAGGTAATTAACAAAATCAGCGTACCAGGGCACGTTACTTACAGCTAAGGATTTTTGAAAGTGCTCATGAGGGTCTGATTTTTTATCTTCAATGGTTTCCAACTGGGCTATCAGTCTATCATAGGCAAAATCATCATTTATGGGTACTAATTCAGGATTCAGGTATTCTAGCCTAGATAGGTGATCGGCTACTACATTTTCTGTGCCTTTTTTATCTCGGATATCTAAGTCAAACTCTTGTAGTAACAAAATCCATCGAAGTAACCTGGGTTTAGCATCTTTTTAACTTAGCAGGTAACGGATGGCAGCATGATCAGTGTAAACTATAATTTTGGCTCCTACTAGATATGATCTAAATTTGTCTATAGCAAAAACTACCGCTAGGAGTTCTTTCTCGGTTGTTGCGTAATTGAGCTGGGCGGCGTCTAGGGTTCTACTGGCATAATATATTACATGTAATCTTTTATCTTTTCTCTGACCTAGAACGGCTCCTACAGCATAATCACTGGCGTCACACATTATCTCAAACGGTTCAGACCAATCAGGGGGTTTCATAATGGGTGCTGAAATCAATGCTTGCTTCAAAAGGTTGAATGCTTCATTGCATTTTTCATCAAAGACGAATTCAGCATCTTTCATTAACAGGCCAGTTAAAGGTTTTGTTATTTTGGAGAAGTCCTTGATGAAACGGCGGTAGAATCCAGCGTGTCCAAGGAAACTTCTAACTTCCCTGATAGTCTTGGGTGGTTTTAGGTTCTCTATAACTTATATTTTTGCTTTATCTACCTCTATACCTCTTTCGGAGATTATATGTCCTAAAACAATTCCTTCAGTCACCATGAAATGGCATTTTTCCCAATTCAGCACAAGGTTCACCTCCACACATCTTTCCAGGATTTTCTCAAGGTTGATAAGACAATTTTGGAAATCAAAACCGCAAACCGAGAAATCATCCATAAATACTTCCATGATTCCATCTAGATAATCTACAAAGATTGACATCATGCAACGTTGGAAAGTAGCAGGGGCATTACAGAGTCCAAAAGGCATTCGTCTGTAGGCAAAAGTTCCAAAAGGGCATGTAAAGGTAGTTTTTTCTTGATCTTCTGGATGTATAGGTATTTGGAAGAATCCCGAATACCCGTCTAGATAGCAGAAGTAAGAATGTCTGGCAAGACGTTCTAACATCTGGTCTATGAACGGTAAAGGGAAATGATCCTTCCTAGTTGCTTTATTTAACTTTCTATAGTCTATGCACATACGCCAACCTCCTTCTATCCGCTTTGCTATTTGTTCACCTTTCTCATTTTGCACAACTGTGATGCCTCCCTTCTTGGGTACCACATGCACAGGGCTCACCCACTTACTATCCGAGATCTGATATATTATACCTGCTTCTAGCAACTTCAGAACTTCCTTCTTGACAACTTCACTCAGTATAGGGTTTATCCTTCTCTGGTGTTCTCTGGAAGGTTTTGAATCTGCTTCGAGCGAAATCCGATGCATGCATACGGATGGACTTATACCTTTCAGATCAGAGATATTATATCCTAAGGCTGAGGGATATCTTCGTAAAACGTCCAAGAGTTGATCTGTTTCTTTTTGTCTCAAGGCAGCACTAACTATAACCGGACGATTCATTTCTTCATCAAGAAACTCATATCTCAGGTTCTTAGGCAGTTCCTTAAGTTCCAAGGCTGGTTTAATAGGGCATGGCATAGGATCTGGGGTAAGGGATAAACATTTGTAAAGGTTATCATCGATGTAGGGTTTCTTATAATTTTCATCTTCCAAAATAAGAGTTGATGGCAGCTTAATTGTTTCAATGACTTCTTCTTGCTCTAACTCCCTAACACATTCATCAATGATATCTATCGCATAACACGCGTCTCCTATCACAGGTGCCATAAGAAATTTTGAAAGTATAAATTCTATCTTCTCGTTCCCTACCTCAAAGGTTAGCTTCCCCTTTTTGACATCTATTATGGCTCCAGCAGTCGATAAGAATGGTCTACCTAGAAGAATTGGTATGTCATCATCTTCTTTAATGTCCATGACAACAAAATCAGTAGGGATAAACAGCTGACCTATCCTAACAGGGACGTCTTCAAGTATGCCTATCGGATATTTAACAGATCTATCGGCTAATTGAAGTGACATCTTGGTAGGTTGCAACTCTCCTAAGTTTAACCTTTCGCAAACCGCTAAGGGCATTAAGCTCACACTAGCTCCTAAGTCTAGAAAAGCTTTTTTGATGACATGACTCCCCAAAATACAAGGAATGGAAAAGTTTCCAGGATCTTTATCCTTTTTTGCTAATTTATTTTCGGCAATAGAATTACATTCCAAGGGTTTCGGATCATCAAGTCTACGTTTATTGGTAAGGATGTCTTTGAGAAACTTTGCGTAGGATGGTATTTGGGTAATGGCTTCTGTGAACGGGATTTCTACGTGAAGTTTTTCTATAACTTTAATGAATTTCTGATACTGATTATTGATCTGGGTTTGTTTAAGTCTTTGCGGATATGGTATTGGTGGTTTGTATGGCGGGGGTGGTATATAGGTTTTGTCTTTGGGTTCTTCTCCTTTTTCTTGACTTTCCTGGTTTACAGATTCCTATGGTTTCTTCTTTTTATCTGGGATGTTGTCATCTTCCTTAGAAGTTTTGGGATCACTCAACCTTGGGTTACAAGGTTCATCATAAGCGGTCCCACTTCGTAGGGTAATGGCATTTGCTTGTCCTTTCGGGTTTTGTTGAGGTTGTCCAGGGAATTGTCCTCCAGGTGTGGTCTGAGGGGCTTGGTTTAAAGCTACCTGCGAGATTTGGGTTTCAAGCATCTTATTGTGAGTGATTATTTGGTCAACCTTGGTTCCTAACTGGGTAATTAGTTCGTTAACATGAACGTTTTGGTTCATGAACTCCTTGTTTTGTTGGATTTGAGCAGCGACAAAATTATCCACGATTTTCTCAAGGCTCTGTTTTGGTGGTACAGGTTGCATAGGTTGATTTGATCTTGGGGCTTGATAACTTGATTGTCTCGGAGGGGCAGTATTTTGGATAGGGTTATTATTCTTATAGGAAAAGTTTGGGTGATTCTTCCATCCAGGGTTATAGGTATTTGAAAATAGGTTCCCTTGGGTGTAGTTCACTTGTTCAGAGCTGGCCTCGTTTAACAGACTGCATTCTGCGGATTGGTGTCCTTTCGTCCCACATATCTCACAATCTGACGAAACTGCGGCTGCAGTATTCGGGGTTGTACACATATGCTCAACTCTTAGGGATAATGCGTCCATTTTAGCTTGCATCATGTCTATAGAGCTTAACTCATGTATTCCTCCTTGGGCTTCCTTCTTTTCCACTGTCGCTCGTTCTACTCCCCATGATTGATGGTTTTGGGCCATATCTTCGATAAGGGCACTAGCTTCAGGGTAAGGTTTGTTCATCAGTGCGCCACCTGCGGCGGCGTCGATGGTCATCTTAGTGTTATAATGAAGTCCATTATAGAAGGTTTGAATGATTAACCAATTTTATAAACCATGATGTGGGCATGCTCTTAACAGCTCTTTATATCTCTCCCAGGCTTCGAACAACGATTCTCCTTGGTTTTGGGTAAATCTAGTTATTTGGTTTCGAAGAACAGCGGTCTTACTCGGGGGAAAATATCTGGCAAGGAATACTTTTCTAAGGTCTTCCCAACTTGTTATGGAATTTGGTGGAAGGGAATCTAACCACGATAGGGCTTTATCTCTGAGGGAAGAAGGAAATATTCTTAAGCGAATCGCCTCAGGAGGGGCTCCATTGGTTTTAAAGGTGTCTGCTAGTTAGAGAAAGTTTTTCAAATGTTGGTTTGGGTTCTCTGTAGCAAGACCTGCGAATTGTCTCTGCTGTACTAATTGCAGCAGGGATGGTTTAAGTTCAAAATTGTTAGCTAGTATGGCTGGATTTACTATACTAGAACTAGGTTCCTCGTTGGATGGTTGGGCGAAATCCTTAAGAGGTCTTTGATTTTGATCTTCGGCCATAGCTTTCCTAAGTTTACGGAAATATAAACGTGCGCGAGCGTAACGTTCTGGTTCAGCTAGAGGGTCTACTAAACTTCCGGTACTACGAGTTTTTCGCATTGACCGGCGGGTAACTTCCTTAGTCTAAACGGTATAACAACAGGGTACGAAATTTGACGAAATTGCTCCCTGGAAACGGCGCCAAAAGCTTGATGCGTATTTTTTCGCAAGTGTACGAACGCGTCAGAGTAATATAAAAGATTATCGTATCCACAGAGACCAAGTGTCAATCTATCGCTATCTATTGTTAAGGTGTGTATCTAAGGTGATTGAAAATAGTAGTTTTGAAGAGTGCACGGTAGTAAATAAAGTAATTAAAATTAATTGATAAAGACAGGTTCGAATGCAATTCACACAACCAATCGATAATCTAAGTACTTGCTAATAGAACTACTTACGGGCAATATCTTCTACTTTGAAAAGAACTAATTTGACAGGAACTGTCGCTTTCGCGTATTCAGAACCGAGTTGTACCCCCTAATCAAACCCTCTTATTGTCACGGATAAAAAGGCGCGCATTGCGTTAGAGTAGTAAACCTATTTTTAAGAAATATAGTATCTTGACCAAGTTGAAAAGTATTTTAACCTGGATTTTCTAAAAAAAAAAGGTTCTTACGAACCAGACTTTAAACTTCTTAACGCGTCCGAAAATGGTTTTAAAATCTCTTTTCCTTTTAAATTAAAAACTCCTAATAAACTAAACAAAGTGCTTTCGCTGTTTTTGAAATAGTTTAAAAACAATTAAGTTTAGATAGGCGTTGGACGGCTTTCGATCTTACCCAACGGAATTTAAGAACAGGAAAACTTATATTGAAAGTTAAAATAGCCCTTAAGTGTTTCCACTAACAATTGTACAGATTATCGGTTCAGTTATGATCTTCACATTCTAACCTTTATAAAATTAGCCAGACATGGTAAAGTAAAAGTTCATTTTTAGATTTTTCATAAAAAAAAGTATTTAAGTGCGAGTGCGGAAAGTAAATGAAAGTAAAGCAGTGCGGAAAATAAATGAAATTAAAAGACAGTGCAAGAAATAAAGTTGACAAAAGGTAAAGTAATAAAAACCTGCTCCAATCGGAGTGGTTGAATAAAATGCGAACTGAAAGTAAAATGGCGGCAGGATTAACTTCCTTCCAGAGTGCTCCAAGACTCAATCTCACAGGCTCTTACAGACTCGATCTCTCGAATGTAGTAACACCTTGATGTGAAGCGATTACCACTATTACACTGATATATGCTTATGAACAACTAAGCTTGGATGAAGAAAAACGAAAATCTAAAGTCCTATTTATAGGCAAGGAAACATGTGGAAAAGACAAGGATGCCCCTAGCATTTGAATTTGGGCGGGAACTTGTTTTGCTCTTGTGGCGCCCGCCACAACACCATGGCGCCCGCCATGAGTGTAAAATTGCTTGGGCAGTTGGAGATCGTGGGGAAAAACAGTTGGGAGGAGTTTGAGACATGGCCACGTCATGGAAGACCCTGTGGCGGTCGCCAGAGTGGATGCCATAAGTGCAAAATGCTGATTTTCTCTATTTTAGCTCATTTCGGCTCCTTTTTCGCTCCTTTTCTCGCTTGGGGCTCCGATTAGACTAAAAACCTGAAAACAAAGAAAAACATAATAATAACATAATAAAATGACATTAAAAGACTAAGAATGCATGCGAAATCGGAGTAAAAAATACGGTGAAATTCAGTGTCATCAGTTAATCAAATTTAACCTAATAAAATAAAAAATATCTATTTTGTTTTTCATAATAATAATAAAACATGTTTTTATATTATTTTTTATTTAACCATCTAATAAAAATAAGAGGCATATTGTTTTTATCATTTATAAGTTAATTAGATTATTAACTAATTTGTCAAATTAAATTATAAAAAAAACTAAGCTAATTACATGGGATATCAAATTAATTAAAAATACTACCTAAATTAAAATTAATTGATTTTCATTAAGATAAATGAATACCAAACTAATGGCTAGGGGGTATGTCTCATGTTCGTTAAGAGAAACAGGGATGTGCTAACAAGAATGAACTAAGTCCAATGACCTTGGACCTAAAGGAAGAAAAATTTTCAGAGGTAGACTCGACATTTGTTCACTATGGTTAGTGTTGATTTTTACTGAGGTATTTGTTTGGGATTTTCGCAGGATATGGTTTTGGATTTGGATTGGTTTGTGTTAGGTTTTCAAACCGATATTGTTGGTTTCTAACAGAGGTTGATTTTATATATTACAGGGTATTGGTTTTGATTTTAATCTGGTTCTACTTTTGGACTTAGTTCTGATTTACTTTTTTACTCACAGGGTTATGATTTCAACTGGTTACTATGCACAAAGAGAAATATTAAGAATATGTGAGTTAGTTTGAAGTTAGTTATGTCTGTTTATTTTATGTGAGTTAGTTTGAAGTTAGTTATGTCTGTTTATTTACAGGGGTATTATATCACGAGCAACATACGACACAATAAAATACCAAGAATAAAAAGCAAAGAGATTACCAATCCAAAAGTTATCGGAGTGACGCGTTCTGTTCGTAATGTGTGGTTTGCTTATCCGCAAGTGCATGGATTATATCTGAGTAATACAAAAGGTTGTCGAACTCACATAGACCAATAGTCACTCCTATCATTATCTATTATTACTATGTAAATTTAAGGCTAATCGAATTTTCATAAGAGGGGAAATTAAAAATAGAAGATAGCAAGTTGGTTTAAAATAACTAATAAAGGCGAGACCGGAAGATGATTCGTATCAATCAATAATACTTACAACTAAGTCGGGTTAATTAGTTAAATAGGGATAATATTTCTTTTTAATTAGAAGAAACTTAATTTCAATGAACCTTTTGCGTTCCCTAAATCGAACCGAGTTTTATTCAAAAATCTATACTGCCGCTGTTGCAGTTCACAGTGTTCAAGTATAAAACTATGTTTTTGAAAATCAAGTACTTCTAATTAACTAAAAAGTTGTTTTGGATGAAAAAAAATTTTAAAGGCGATATCGGCAGTCGTTCGCGTAGTACCAGAGTCTAAACTTACAAATGCTTGCTGTCGCAGCACTCCTGTTCCTCTAAACTCTAATTTTGAAAATGATTATTTTCGCAAATTAAAATAAGCCTTGTTGTCGCAATTGATTTAATTTAAAATCTGATTTTTATTTCCTGGCTCAGATACAGGTTCCTCTCTTTCGAAAAAGAATCAATACCTCTAAGTTTAACGCTTTCACTGTAATTAAATCCATTTTAAAACACAGTGAAAATTATCCCAAAAATGAGTCCCAAATTAACCAATAATTTCCAACTTTGATGCGAGTACCGTCAAAAAGGCGATCTTCACATTCCCGACCCTAAATGGTTTAGCCGGACAATTTTGATATAATATTCATGTCGTATTTAATATGCATGCATAATAGAAACTCAAACATAATAATAATGATGATAACAAGTAGCAACAACAAACAACTAGCATGCAAATAAATAAATAAATAAATAAATAAATATATATATATAATTTTCAGCACAATACGTGTAGCATTTAATTTCAATTATATATATAAGTGGTGCTAGTAGGTGATGATAGTATGTGGAACTTGCAATCAAAATAGTGCAAATTAAAATTAATAGAACAATAAAAAACTGTAAGTATAAAATTAAAACTTAAAACAATAAAGGGCAGAAAAATTAAAGAAGAATAATACGTATGGAAACTAACACAGTGCGGGAATTAGAAACTGGAAAACTTGAAAAATAAAACTCTGAAACTAATATGGCGACAAGCTTAAAGGATGAACGATCATAGTACAAACATGAAACTTGCAGAATCTTAAAACTACGGTGTGCTTATTACTCGAAGTGAGCAATTAAGCACTTTTATAATAAGTGATTTTTCTGCATACTTGATACTAAGAAACTTGGATATCAAAAACCTATAAATTAAGGCTATATATAGTGTTCCAACTGCTGAAAATAGGGTCAAGTTGTGTAAGAAATTTGTGCTGAAGTGGGAGGAGACTGAGCAAGTCAGTTGCTATTTTTCTAGACACGCAACCCATGGTGGACGCCATGGCCTTATGGCGAACGCCATGAGTGCTAAATGGTTGACGTGGCTGATGAAGGGGTCATGGCAAACACCATTCCCCTGTGGCGAACACCACGAGTACTAGAGCGTCATTCTCTGACTTTCTTCATGCTGAGGTGTCCTTTTTCTCTGTTTTTGGTCATTTTTACTTTGTTTTCTCATGTGCCAACTTTTAATTGAAAAATACCTGCAACAAAGACAAAATACCAACATAACGCTACATAAAAACATGAAATGGACATAAAACGGACTAAAATGCATATGTATTAAGTTGGAAACGTGATACGTTTCATGGCTATCTATCTCCCTCATACTTGAACATTTGCTTGTCCTCAAGCAAGCTGCTACATACATGAAAAACTTTGAAAAATTGCAGCATCTAATGTAAAGACTCAAAAAGTAATAGCATTCAAATACTCATACTAGGCTATAAACTCAATTTTGGTTAAGATTGCATTGATAGGTACTAATTTTCACACTAAGGATATCGTAAGAACACAATTCTGCGTGCGGTCATAAGCCTCCCTCTTACGCAAACCAATCTGAATCATGTTATTATGCTATGTTATACATATTGTTTAACAACTCATTGGCACCTTGTATTCCAAGATTAGCGTGTAACAACTAGAAATCAAGCACTGCTTCTGGTCGTGAGGCTGGTGGTGGTATTGGAGGTTTGAGCAAAGGCTCACCTTGCTGGAACTATGGATAAAATCCTACGATCTTAGGAGGTTAGAGTAGATATGGATGTATAATAGTGTTCACAACAACCTGATCTAAATCGCCATAAGGAAGATGAGGTTAATTTCTTGTGTCTTGAGCAACAACAGCAGCAACTTCACGCAAAACAAAACAATATCACATTACCGAAACAAGGGAAATGTTTTTGTCTAAAACCACAACAATTTTCATACACATTATATGACATTACCAAGTATATAATAAATAGACAAAGGATAATTAAATTTTCAAGATATATATTTTTACACTTCAACAACCAGGGTGTTGAAAATATTTGGTTCTTCAACAACAAATATAGGTTGATGAAGATTACAATTGTGAACAGTTTGATATATGCATTTGCTATAAAAAGGGTAGGATAAATTTGGGGTATGATAATAACTAGAGAGAGTAATAGCTACTATAAGTACTCTTCCCCCATTATATTATTTAGTATTATTGTATTTAATGAAAAAGTTTGTAGTTGTTGTTTCTTTCAGATTTACAAGTTTACCACTTTAGCATTTAACAAATGAACCAAAAGGAACTTGATCATCAGGAAAGCAACTTGAAACTTGAAGGAAAAGTATGAGAAAAGAATCAAAGGACTTGTACTCAAACTTCAGATACCTTTACTAGTAAGGTTTGAACCAAATAAATTCCATTATGCATTATTCTTTCTTATTGAGTGTATCCGTGCATTATTGTTTTATCATGTTTGATCTATGTCCAATTAAATTTGTCTGGTTTCATTTACACACACTGAGGAAGTTGTTTTTTTATAACTTTGAGCCCTTTTAACCACCCTTTAGTAATAGGTATAACCATTGCTAACCACTTTGAGCTTAGCCTTTCTTTCGATGACTTAGCCTTAATTTTTAGCCATATGACTTGAAAGAGCTTATCTTTCCACTCTCTCTTTGGAGTTAGGTAGAATTTTAGTTCTTAAGTGATATGAAAATGATTAAGTTTGGGGTTTCTCTTGGAAGTGAGCAAAGTTTTAAGTTTGGGGTTGGGGTACTAGAGAAAATTGGTCAAAAATTCAAAATTTTGAAAGAAAAAAAAAGAAATGGAAAAAGACACTTCTTTAAAAAAAAAAAAAAGAGAGTAAGAGAATACCAAGTGAATAAGAAAGACCACAATAGGAAAATCTCTAGTACCATCAAGAAGGAACAAAAAAGGATGATAATAAAAGGAGAACTAGGTACCTAACTCCAAAGGTTTGAACCTACTTTCCCAAAATATCCTACCCAAACATAAGCCAAGATACAATCGAAAAATCCCTCTTATGTGTGTGTTTTGATTTATATGATGAATTATATTAGAACATGATCAAGCTAAGCATAAACTATTTTGCATGTTGATTGAAAGATTACCTTATCCATTGAGTGAGTCAAAGTGAGATGAGAGACAAGTCCAGTACTCGTCAAGGTTTGAGGACGTTTTTTGAATTTTTCGGATGGAAGATGGAAGCTAGAACGATGGTCAGGTAAAGAAAAAATTAGATGGTGATGTTCAATTGTTTTTGTGCGACTTGTTTTCTGTTGAAATGTGTAGTTGCGGGCGAGTTACTTGAGGACAAGCAAAGATTCAAGTTTGGGGTTGTGATGACAGTCTATTATTGCATGAATTCGGTCAAAAAACGGATCAATATAAGTTAAAGAGGAGACAAAAATAAAGAATAAAAACCAAAGAATGAGGAAAAAAATAGATAAGTGTGAAGAAATAGGACTTAGTGAAAAACCAGGTGAAAAGGGAACAAAAGCGCATAGATACTAGAATAATCACGGGCACCATCGCGCGCGCGATGCATGTTATCACGCGCGTGATGAACCCTTTTTCTAGATTTTTCTGACGTGTTCTGATTCATTCCGAAGGCTTTTTAAAAGGGATTTTAACACTTTTTCAAAGGTTACAAAATTCTACACAACAAGTATGAGTTTTACAACACCGGAAGTGATTTTTGAGAGAATTTGGAGCCATTGTAAGCCAATCCTTCAAGGGACCTCTTATGTAAACCTTCTTGATTAATTTTGGTATTTTAATTTGAATTACGAGTATGTAAATGTCTCTAGGTTAGGTTGTGTTTAATGAACCTATTTTGATATTGTTGGGACATATGTTTGATTTGATATTGCATGAGTATTTTGACCTATAATTATTCTATTCAATTGCTTCTTGTTCGTAATGCTTTTTATGGGAGGTACTTTTTTAATATGATTTTGGGCACATAGGGAATACTGGCCATTAGTCTATGTGTTAAACCTATGGTAATTGTTATGCTTACCCTGATTGAATAGGAATAGGAGACCCCGAGTAGTGGCTAGTGAACTAACACTCTGTTCATTGCCTAATCTTGCTTACGCCAGTGGACTAGGGATAAGAAACTCTGAGTAATGATTAGTAAGCTATATGACAAGAGATTTGTTATAGAGATTTTGTTAATTCGTTGTGGGATTATAATGACACTATTATTCATGTAATGCATCTAACATCAACAATAGAAAAATAGGGGATTCTATACACAACTTGACCGCTTTCTTATTATTGTCTGAACACTTTCTTTTATTTTCGCATTCAAACTCGAAAAACCCCCCAATTTACTATTTTCCAAGCATTGTACAATTTTGTCTTGTTAAATAGCAGTCCATGTGGATTTGATCTTTTTATTACTGCGACATTATCGGTACACTTGCCGAGAAGTCATCATCAATCAATCAAATACTCGGAAATAAGGGGGAAGCACATCCCTTCATCTATTTATTTGCAAAAATGTTAAATTAACTTGCTTAAGAAAATGATGATTATTTACATGTTAGTGACTTGAGAAAGCATTGGGTATAAATGTTATTTAATTGTAAAACTCTATGGTTATGAGCATGATTATATATAAGTGCAAAATTTTATTTTTTATTATTATTTTTAATTAAAATAAATCTAACCAAACATATTTTTTTATTTTGTTTTGTTAATCAAATTAAACCTAATAAAATAAAAAAAAATATTTGTTTTGTTTTTCATAATAATAATAAAACACGTTTTTGTATTATTTTTTATTTAACAGTCTAATAAAAATAAGAGGCATATTGTTTTTATCATTTATAAGTTAATTAGACTATTAATAAATTTGTCAAATTAAATTAAAAAACCTAAGGTAATTACATGGGATATTAAATTAATCGAGAATATTACTTAAATTAAAATTAATTGATTTTCTGTAAGATAAATTAATACCAAACTAATGGCTAGGGGTATGTCTCATGTTGGTTATGAGAAACAGTGATGTGCTAACAAGCCCATAATCTAAAAATCCTTAATTTTACTAACAACTTAACAAAATAATAATAATAACTAAAAAAAAAACACTTATGCATTGTACCAAGGTGCGCCTCCCCCTGTTCCTTATCCTCACCTTTTCAAAGTGGGCCTCTTAAATGGCTACATGTGGCAGAAAAGAGAAAATAATAAAATAGGAATAAACACATGGCCATATAATATTCAGTAGAGGAAAGACAAAGCACCACATGTGTCTCCTACTCTCTCTCTCTCTCTCTCTCTCTCTCTCTCTCTCTCTCTCTCTCTCTCTCCCTCTCCCTCTCTCATGCTAGTGTTGATTTTTACTTAGGTATTTGTTTGGGATTTTCGCGGGATACGGTTTTGGATTCGAATTGGTTTGTGTTAGGTTTTCAAACCGGTACTATTGGTTTTTAATAGAGAGGTCGATTTTATATATTCCAGTGCATTGGTTTTGATTTTAATCTGGTTCTAGTTTTGGACTTAGTTCTGTTTTTCTTTTTTACTCATTGGGTTACGATTTCAACTAGTTACTTAGTGCATCCGTGATTTTTGTTAAAAAAAATGATTTATGGTGTCAAGTAGTGGTATGGTTTCAAATAGTTACTGTGCACAAAGATAAATATTAAGAATATGTGAGTTAGTTTGAAGTTAGTTATGTCTGTTTATGTACAGCAGTATTATATCACGAGCAACATACAACATAGCAAAATATCAAGAATAAAAAGTAAAGAGATTATCAATCTGAAAGTTATTGATGTGATGTGTTTTGTGCGTAACGTGGTTTGCTTATCCGCAAGTGCACGAATTATAAGTAATACAAAAGGTTGTCGAACCCACAGAGACCAATAGTCACTCCTATGGTTATCTATTATTGCTATGTAAATCTAAGATTAATCGAATTTTTATGAGAGGGGGAAATTAAAATCAAAAGATAGAGCAAGTTGGTTTTTAAAACAATTAATAGAGGTGAAACCGGAATATGATTCGCATTGATCAACAATACTCACAACTAAGTCGGGTTAATTAGTTAAATCGGGAGAATATTTCTCTTTAATGGGAAAAAACTTAATTTAAATGAACCGTTTATGTTCACTAAATCAGAACCGAGTTTTATTCAAAAACCTATATTGCCGCCGTCGTAGTTCAGAGTGTTCAAGTATAAAACTGTGTTTTTAAAAATGAAGTATTTCTAATTAATTAAAAAATCGTTTTAGATGAAAAACAAATTTAAAGACGATACCGGCTATCGCCCGCGTAGCATCTGAGTATAAACTTACAAATGCCTGCTGTCGCAGCACCCCTGTTCCTCTAAACTCTATTTTTGAAAATGATTATTTTCGCAAATTAAAATAAGCTTTGCTCTTCCAATTGATTTAATTTAAAATCTGATTTTTATTTCCTGACTCAGATAAGGGTTCATCTCTTTCGAAATGGAACTGATACCTCTAAGTTTAACGCTTTTGCGGTAATTAAATCCAATTTAAAACATTGTAAAAATCAGCCCAAAAAATGAGTCCAAAATTAACCGATAATTTCCAACTTAAATGCAAGTACTGTCAAAACGACGATCTTCACATTCTGAACACTAAACGGTTTAACTAAATAGTTTTGACATAATATTCATGTTGTATTTAATATGCATGCAAAATAGAAACTCAAACATAATAACAAGTAGCAACAACAACTAATATATATATATATATATATATATATATATATATATATATATATATATATATATTTTCAGCACAATATGTGTAGCATTTAATTTCCATTATATGTATAAGTGGTGCTAGTAGGTGATGATAGTATGTGAAACTTGCAATCAAAATAGTGAAAATTAAAATTAATAGAACAATCAAAATTGCAATTACAAAATTAAGACTTAAAACAATAAAGTGCAGAAAAGTTAAAGAAGACGAATACATACGGAAAGTAACATAGTGCGGGAATTGGAAACTGAAAAACTTGAAAATAAAACTCTGAAATTAATATGGCAGCAAGCTTAAATGATGAACGATCCTAGTGCAAACATGAAACTTGCATAATCTTAAAACTATGGTGCGCTTATTACTCGATGTGAGCAATTAAGCACTTTTACAATAAGTAATTGTTCTGCCTACTTGATACTAAGAAACTTGGATATCAAAAACCTAAAAACTAAGGCTATATATAGTGTTCCAACTACTGAAAATAGGGTCAAGTCATGTGAGAAATTTGTGCTGAAGTGGGAGGAGACTGAGTAAGGCGGTTGCTATTTTTCTGGACACGCAGCCCATGGCGAACGCCATGAGTGCTAAATGGTGGGCGTGGCTGATGAAGGGGTCATGACGAACACTGATGGCTGCTAATCCGCAAGTTCACAGAGTCAATCGTAGTTTTAAAAGATATCGAACCCATATGGACCAGAAATTAATCTTATCGCTATCTATTGGTGCTATGTAAATCTAAGGTTATGATTCTTTTGAATTGGGGAAATTAAAGCTGAAGATAAAACTAGAATAAAACTTATAAAATATATCAAACAGGAGAGACCAGAATGTGGATTCCAGTGTACCTCAAGGACTCAATAAATCATTGGCGTATGGTATATTTTAAATTACTTTTCAGCAGAAAATACCAGTTTAAAAACCTTAATCTCACACTGTTGTGCTATTGACTCGTGTTATATCTCGAGACCATAAATGTTTTACTGCTGCTCACCAATTTAAGTCACAAAATACTTTTTGAAAACCAATAAATCCTTATTAATCCTAAAGTGCTGTCGTGGTGTTTAGGAGTTAATGTCCAATTTTTACTATCTGGCACGAGCCTCACACAGTCGCGCTGTTGGCTCGAAACCTTAATGTTTTCAATGTCGTGAAATCTTTCAAACCCTTAAATTAAAAACTGTAACCAGAAAAACAATTTATGAAAATTTACACCAAATTAATACTAAGTCTAGTTGGAAAGGCGATCCTCACATACCGGACTCAAGGAATTTACCCGGACATAGTGTGCATGTAACTCGTGTTAAGATTATTAAGCATGCAACTTAAGAACATGGTAAAGACAATTAACACGCAAATTATATGGAGATATGACAACACAAGCATACAATGGCTAATAACGAAAACGTATAAAAACTTATGGAAATAGAAGCATGCGGAAAATAAAGTGCGGGACGACTTGATTAAATGGAAAACTTCTTGAATTGATTATGACGACAAGATTAACTTTGTGATCCAAGTAGTACAAAGTGATTCAGCATTCAAAATAGTGCACTAATCTCTCGATGTGAACGATTAGTGCCTTTTACAGTGGAATATATACCTAAACAAATGACTAGGGGACTTGGATGCCAAATTCCATAAAACCTAAGCTTTATATAGTGAAATACATGAAAACAGAATTTGAACTCGTGGGGTGGCAGTGGAGATCGTCATGGGGTGAGTTGGAGAAGATTTCTCTAGGGCAGTTGCTGGATTTCTGGGTGCGCACTGTGTGGTGAACGCCACAGGTCATGGCGAATGCCACCTCCTTGAAAATAGGAGGACTTGGTCTTCGACACCCATGACGGACTCCACCAGGCCATGGCGAACGCCATGAGTCCAGGTTGCGCCTCCAATGGGCTTTGCCTTGTGTTTCTTGGGCTTTTACTTCATATTTGCTCATTTTTTTTCCCTTTTTCTCTTATACCATTCTCAACTTAGCACATACCTGCAACATATGAAAAATACTAGTATAACACCATATAAAAGCTTAAAATAAACATGAAACAGACAAAATATGCATGTGAATCAGCAAAAAACAATGTGAATTTCAGTGTTATCAAACTCCCCTGCACTTGAACCATTGCTTGTCCTCAAGCAAAATATCTAGTATATAATCAATGAAATGCAACATCTTGATAACAAAGACATAAGGAATAGCAAGGAATAGAAACTACTCATACGTGACTGATGAGGATCATTTCGGCTAGGAGCGACTCAATAGGTACTAATTCAACACTAAAGGCATTGCAATAACACAAACCACTTTCATAGACGCAAGCCTCTCTCCTATGTAAACTAGTTCCAATCATACCATTGAATAAAAGTCTAATTTCCCACTTGTTTTCAATCCTTTTTCATTCATGATAGTCACATTAAGGCCCTTTATCTCTCATACAACATGGTAGGTAGTTTGTTAGTGATTATGATCCAAAACATCTTCATATTTTAACAACTTTATTTTCTTTTGCAAAGATGTATTTTCTCTCTTTCTTTTAAAGGAATTGTAGCGAGTGATTTTTGGATGTGGTTGCGAAGCACGATCGCTCTGGTACTACAGCTCGATTCATTTTTATCCTATTAAAGCTAATGAAGGAAGGGAAATAAATGTCTCCAACTAACCCTGCTTGCATACTGAGGTTAAACAGTCAAAACTGTTGGTTTACAGATGCTACAAAGATTCGGGGTTTCTCCTAGGTTATTTTGTTGACAAAGGGGCACTTTAGGCTATCGGTTAGGATGTTAGGACAAATATATGAAAGTATGGGATTTTGGGTTTTTGTTTAGTGTGCTCGCTAAGATTTTTCTTTCAATCTTATGCCTACGTATTCCCGTTTACCGAAACAGGGAAATCAGAGCGTTTGTAGTTCCTCCTATTCTATGGGAGGAAATGGTTGTTTTGGTGTCTTGTTCAAAGCCCAAGACGTGAAGCGAAAGGTGGTTTGTATCTTGATCAAAGCCCAAGATGTGAAGCTAAAGGGGTTGACCTTAGAGAGAATTTGTCATCTCTAAAGAGGGGGTTGTATGTCACAACTGTTTATAAAGGAGAATTACTTTAACCGGGATGTGTGAATCCGACAATGCCATAATTTTCTTTATAGGGGATTTTAACCTGAAGGAAAAGACTTTAACTCAGTGTAGAGCAATGCTATCTTTCCTTAGGAATTTCTCATGCTAAAAGAGGGACAGTGGCATGGATGTAGATGATCCAGAGGCTTGCCGCTTACAGCGATTAGATGAAGGGGAAGGAGTTGTTGATGTTTGTGTACTGTGAGCGAGGCACAACTTTGATGCTAAAAGGTTGATTGGACCAACCAGTGGTTTTCTTATACAAAGCCTAAGAGGAGGCTAAAAGGTTTTCCTTATACAAAGCCTAAGAGGAGGCTATTATATGTCTCGTACAAAGCCCGAGAGAGAGGCGAAAAGGTTTTGACTCAACGAGGGAATCTTTTGGTATCTCGTATAAAGCCCGAGATGAAGGCTATTTGACTCAACAAGAGAGTTTTTGTATCTCGTACAAAGCCCGAGATGAAGGCTAAATTTTTTTTGGCTCAATAAAAACCTTTTTGTATCTCGTATAAAGCCCGAGATGGAGGCGAAAGGGTGATTGACTCAACGAGGGAGTCTCTTATGTGCCTCGTACAAAGCCCGAGAGAGAGGCTAAACGTTGTTTGACTCCGCTGGGGAGAATCTTTGTACAAAGCCCAAGAGGAGACAAACTTCACTGGAGAAGGGTCATTTATACAAAGCCTAAGAGGAGGCTATGGTTACTATTTCAGTTAAGTGACAGGTCTAGTATGCTGATTTAAAGAGAAAATCAGTTCTTATATGAGCAACACTGTACTCAAGGATTTGGTTCGAGGAACCGGGTTATTCCTGTTCTTTAAGGAAGAGGGGAATCCGAAGGGTATCGAGAATGTTCGAGTCTACGGGTTTTCTTCCTATTTAACGAAGGGGTCACTTGAGAATGTCTTTGAGACTCAAGGAGATTAGACTGTCCGTGTCTAGAGTTTCATCTTTTGTACTATGTTTTGAGAAACAATAGTAGACTCTTTGAAAGGACTGTTCTAGGAAGATGATTAATTTCTGTTCCTATACCTCTAGGAGGTCGTCAGGACAATTTGTACGAAGCCCAAGAGGAGGCTAGAAACTTTTAAGAAGCCGACGGGTCCTTGTACGAAGCCCAAGAGGAGGCTATCATTCCCGGAGGAAGAGATCATTATACGAAGCCTAAGAGGAGGTTGTGAATACTTCTAAAAAGCCGTAGGGTCCTTGTACTAAGCCTAAGAGGAGGCGGGGTTGCTTTTAGGAAGCCTGTGGGTCCTTGTACAATGCCCAAGAGGAGGCCGATGCTTTTAAGAAGCCCGTGGGTCCCCAAATCCCGAGAAATTCAAGGCAAGCTATTCACAAGGAATATATCAAGTCAGGAAAGTTCGAGAATTTGGAAGAAACTCAAAGATGCCATTCACGGAGAATACATTCATATCTGGGAGTAGAGTTTCTTGACAATTTCTAATGAGGACAGCTGAAGAGAAGACTGTATCTGGTGATCCTATTGGGGATCTAGTTGTCTATTTCTACGAATAAACGAAACGGCTTCACCTTGTTCTAGACGTAGTTGCCGGGGAAACTCTAAATATCTATACTATTATTACACAGTTGATATGAGTTTATGAAAGAAGACTTACATCGAAACAGCCCCACAATACAGTTATATGTATATGAAAGCGGTAAATGAAAGCGTATAAACACTTACTCGGTTGTAGAGCTTCCATGTTGTTTGGTTAGTTGTTCAACAAAGAAAGATTGAAAACAACAGTATACTCAAAATCAAAGGAGAAAGTGCTTTGAAAAAGAAAGATTTGGGGCTTACAGCTCAAGGAGAGGCCCAAGAGTTTTATCAGCGAGCGCACTGTTGAATTGAATTTGTACAGAGGGACTTATACAAGTGACTGAGGCCCAAAAAGTTTTTCTGTACAAAGGGATGAGTCTTACACTATCTCAAGAGGCCCAAAAGGTTTAAAGAAAAAGAGTGAGGCTTATAACACGAGGGTAGGCCCAATTTATTTTTCGTTAAAAATGGCGATCGCGCCGTGGTTTTCTTTTAACGCAGAGGGGCTTATACAATAAGTGAGGTCAAAAATTGTTTTGGTTAAAAGGGGGGTTAGGCCTTACACTCTAATAGAGGCCCAAAAGTTTTGAATGTGTCTTATAGCTCAAGGAGAGGCCCAAAAGTTTTGAATGGGTCTTATAGCTCAAGGAGAGGCCCATATGTTATTTTTCAAAAGGCGACAATCGCGCCGTTTATTTTTTACGGTATCGGGACTTATACAACACATTGAGACCCAAAAATGATTTGGTCAAAAAAGGATTGGGTCTTACACTCTATTAGAGGCCCAAAGTGTTTTGAAAATGATTTATGAGGGTTGAATTAATCCAAAAACCCTAATTTGTTTTCAAAATGTGTTTTAATTGATTAAAAATTCAATTAAAATGATCAAAAATTGTTTAACATAGGAAAAACAAATTGTGATCTTGGATTAATGCTTCAAAAATTTAGTATTGACCTACAAAATAATTAGAAAGCATTAAAAGTTGCAAAATCATTGTGGAAAAAAATATTTTAAATGTTAAAAACAATTAAAACATTAATTCTTTGCAAAAATATCAATTATACAAAATAAATATTATTTTTGGGATTTTTTGGGAAAATAAAATATTTTAACATTTTTGTGAATTATTAAAAAAAGAATCAACTCAAAATCATTAAAACTCAGAGAGAAATTAATTTTTGAATCAATTAAACAAAATCACAAAATTCAAATATTTGAATTTTCAAAAAAGGCACCAAGAACAGCTGAAGAACACGCGCGTGTTCTGGGTTTGGCTGATTTGCATTTTCTCTCCAATCTCACTGAATACTTAATCATATCATGTAATCCACATACCAATCAACTCGTTTCAACCTCACGATCATGTCTATGGTATTTAATTTCATTTAAATTAAACATATAACAAGAAATCATGAAAAATCCTCTAGAACCCTAATTTCTGCATGAAGGCTAGGATTTTTGATACACGATTCAAACAATGTAATTAATTGAGGGGAAACATTCCATGCATGATTATGAACATATGGCCAAATTATTGTGCAGCAAAAATTGCATGGATCATAGAGTTAGAAGAGCTCATGCTTATCACTTGCAGCTGGTGATCGTGATTTATGTTGGAGGTGTTATAGCTAGGTTCCAATGATCTGGATAGCTTCCCTAGGTGCCATGGAGTGTGTATGGATGCTTGGAATGGATTGAAATGATCTAGAACTTGAGATGGTACCCCAACTGCAAATCTGTCAAGAACTTGAGCAATTGGCTGGTGATTTTGTGAAATATGTGATCCAGATGTTATGTGAGTGTTTGGATCACTTCTATATGATGTATGTGAGGTGTGTGTGTGATTGGTTTGATTGGAAAAGCTCTCAAACTCAAAACCCGATAGTGACTTGCCTTAGAAGGAAAAATTGGAGTGAATGAAGAGATTTTGAGGAAAGCATCTGTTAGATGGCTTTGGTGTACTCAAACTGATCACAATTGAGCTCTATTTATAGTAGAGCAAGTTTGTTTTGGGATCCACAGTGAATGGCAACTGCAGCAGCGGTTTGGCCAATGTTGTCCAATGGAAATCCAAGTGTCCTCTAGCCATTGACTAGAGGTTAGGGCACAGGGTTGTGGTTCCCTTGGTCTTGGATAAGTCTTGACTGAATTCAGTTGAGAATGGCTCAGTCCATGCCACCTTGATGCTTCCATTGAATGCTCCAATCCAAAATTGGAGTCTTGTCCCTATTTTGGCAATTCTAGGTTCAACATGCTATTTCTTGTTCCAAAGACTTTGGAGGCTTGGCTCAGTGATTGTCTCCTTTAGATTCAATCCTCAGAGGTGTCCAAGTGGATAGGAGCATTTGGATTTGGCTGATTTTGGCAAATCGACCAAAAGTGCAAAATCTGCCTTGCCTTGGCAGATTTCAGTAAGGCAACTTGCCAATGTCATATCTCATGGCTCAAATTGAATTTGGTAATGTTCTTGGCCATTTTGGAAAGCCCTTACATGATACAACAACTGTTTGAACATGTTTGGTTTTGATTTCTTTTGGATCCAAGTGAAAAATCCCCCTACATTTGGCAAAAAGTAAGGTAAAATCTGACTTAGTGAAATTTTCACTAAGTGTTGGAACAAAGTGACTTTTCTTGATTTTGATCACTCCATAACTCAAAATCCATGAGAAATTTGGACATAAGTTAGTATGAAGTTTTTGTAGAGGGCAATGTGATCTACAAATCAAGCTTTGAATGGGGAACAATGGCCTTGTGGTTTAGGAGTTATGGTCCTCCAAAGTTGGCACATTAGTGTCACTTTTTCCATAACTTAGAAAATTTTCTAAATTTTTATGGTTACCCCTTTTACAAGTTATCCCACTTTCTTTGATTTTTCTTGATGAATGATGATTCAAATCATACATTAACATCATTTTAGATTTTGGTGAAAAATCTCAAAAAGTCAAAGTTGACTTTTGTGCACAGTTGACTTTTTATCAGATGAATTCCAAACTGTGCAATTCTTCAGGAAATCATGTCCTTGACCTAAATCAAACTTGATGGACATGTTCCATGGGTGTCATAGGGTATATTGAATCATGTCTTAGGCTTTGGGAGCATGTCCTGGTCAAAAGTCAAAGTTACAGTTGACTTTCCTCGCGAAACCCTAATTGTGGTGCAGATGAAATTGAGACTTGTTGCTCAAGCTTCTTGGATTAATCCATTGTTACAAATGAATCAATATAGTATATTAAAGACCCTCAAATCATGTCTTGAGGTATTGGTTTATGATTTGTCCCAGAAGTCAACTTAGGGGTGAATTAGGTCAAGAAACCCTAATTCCTGATTTTTAGTGAATGCATCCCCTAAGGCAAAATTGACTTGATGGTTGGGTCCATGAGGCTCCATGGAGTATATTAGGTTATGTTTTGGATCTTTGGCTTGTACCCAAATGAAATTTTTCATCTGGAGGCCCTGGTCGACCAAAACCCTAATTTGGTGACACAGGCAATCTTGAGACTTGATCCACTTAGAAGGGAGCAACCTTGTGCTTAATCCTTGAAGTGGGAGTCCTTTTTGATCCTTTATGGATGTTTAAGAGGTTAGACAAGTTGAAGATCATGTCATTTCTTGATTGGTCCTTTGTCTAAAGCTCTGAGAGGGCTTAAAACCCTAATTTTGATTGTAGTGAATGCTCATCAACCCTTGAGGCATTTGACGAGGCATGATGGTTCACCCATATTGTGATGATGATTTACACAATGATGGGAAATCTTAGTGGTCAAAATTTGGGGTATGACAGATGCCCCCATTTAATCTTCTTGGACCTGAAGGTGTGAATGACGAAGGTATTCGGGCATTCGGGGTGCAAGAGGATTAAATATCAGAATACCCGAAATTTTGATGGCTATGAATGACAGCTTGCGCATTCATCTTCTTTTTGCTAAGCAATGATGCTTAGAAAAGGTAAAAACTTCCCCTCGATCCTGGTTTCCTACCAAGGAACTGGTCTTAGTTTCTGATTTAAACTTCCCCTCGATCCTGGTTTCCTACCAAGGAGCTGGTCTCAGTTTCTCTTATCAACTTCCCCTCGATCCTGGTTTCCTACCAAGGAACTGGTCTCAGTTTCTGATCTAAACTTCCCCTCGATCCTGGTTTCCTACCAAGGAATTGGTCTCAGTTTCTGATTTAAACTTCCCCACGATCCTGGTTTCCTACCAAGGAACTGGTCTCAGTTTCTTATGTCAATAAATTTTCTTGACAAGGGACGTTATGCGTAGCTGTTTTCCTTAAACTTCTCTCCGAATTTTCCTGGGGAGATGCCATTTGAAGGAAAAAGATCTGATGTCAAACTCGCTGGGGAATCCAGTCGTCTGAGTTGTAGAGGTGCACAAACTTCTCTGTTGGAGATGCCATTTGTTGACTCTATCTGGGGAAAATGAGTCTCTTGAGAGACTGCTTCCGCTTGGGGTCTTAATTCATACTTTTCTCGGGATCTTCCCGGAGAAATGCCATATGATGGGCTCCAATTTTGAGGTGCCGATGACCTTTTCATCAACGGTCATTCGGAGAAAGGCAGCTGTACTGCCAAATCTCTGCTTAGGAGGCTTTCTCTGGGGGTTTTTCTTTAATCCGGGAAAACAAGGATATCATCTTCAATGGCAAATAGTGACATCTGTAGAAAGCTTTTCTGGATTTTCAGAGGTTCAAGTTATCAAAGTGGTCGAGTGCCGACTCTAATCCAGAGATACACTGGAGGAGAGAGATTGTTCAAACGCAGCATTTCCTGACGAGGCAAGAACTGACAACTCGATTGAGGGAACTTCTATCACTAGGGGACAAGACCGACTAGAGTGATAGTGATGCAATGTGAATGTAAATCAATTGCATGATGTATGTATGTATGTATATGATGACAAAACTGACGCGACATACAGACTGGCGAGTGAACACGACTGAATACTCGGCCATCGCGGGGCGAAGAAGTACCGTTGGTTCAAGAAAGTAGCAACTCCACCTTGCTTAGGAGAGATAGTCCCTGCGGGGAATACCGTTGATCGGGCTTAGGAGATAAGAACTCGGCCGAAGCGGTCAGATGGAATAGTCGCATCCGACACTGTTGATCCTTCATTCAGGCACACTGGCGTAGAAGGAGTACTTTTATTCTGCACTTTGAAATTCAAATGCCTTTGGAGACGCAATCGTCGTTCTTTCGATGTTCAACAGTCAAAAGAAATTTCCATCATTATTTTAAAAGCAGAAAATTTTTACAAGTAAATTCATTTTCGTTTTATTTCAAGAATCGTTGATCATGTTAAAACTTCGTTCTGTAAAGCTAAAACTAATGAGAATTACAAACAAAAGCACAAGGGCTCAAATTTTATTGATAAGATGGAGATCAGCCAAACGCGTGATTCCAAAGAGTATATACAAAGTTTGAAAATGGTAATATACAGGGAAAAGGGCTACGTTGAAACATAATGACCACTATCCTTCTACCAACTTTGAATTCGGGACATCCTGATCTTCTGTCGAAGATGACCTTGACTAGAGCTTTCCTCTGATGGATGATGTAACTGCTGCTGCTGCTGAGGGACTTGCCTCTGTTGAACATAGTTACTTGCCATTATCCCTAATTTTTTCCTGGATTGTACTATGATGTTTCCAATCCATCGGGATGATTTTTATCATGTCTCTAACTTTTTCCTGGACCGCCCTTTCGGGTTTTCAATCCACCGAGACGTTTTTTTTTAGTTTAGGCGAAGTATTTCTTGACTACATCAACATTCGTGGGGTAGGCAAATTCCTCTCCGTCCATGGTTGCAAGTCTCAAGGCGCCGCCTGAGAAAGCTTTCGTGACCACATAGGGGCCATCATAATTTGGGGTCCATTTGCCCCGAGAGTCAGTGAGAAACGATTGTATCTTCTTGAGCACGAGGTCTCCTTTTCCGAAGACACGAGGTCGGACCTTTTTGTTGAACGCCTTCTTCATTCTCTGCTGATACAACTGACCGTGGCATAGTGTCGTGATTCGCTTCTCTTCGATCAGGTTTAATTCGTCGTGTCGACTTTGACACCATTCAACTTCTGAAAGCTTAGCTTCCATCAATACCCGGGTTGATGGGATCTCTACTTCTATGGGGAGAACTGCCTCCATGCCATATACTAGAGAAAAAGGGGTTGCCCCTGTTGAAGTGCGGACAGATGTTCGATAACTGTGAAGAGCAAAGGGTAGCATCTCGTGCCAATCTTTATAGGTTACAACAATCTTTTGAACGATCCTCTTGATGTTCTTGTTAGCCGCTTCTACCGCTCCGTTCATCTTGGGTCGGTAGGGAGATGAGTTATGGTGTTCGATCTTGAACTCAACGCACAACTCTTTCATCATCTTGTTGTTCAAGTTAGATCCATTATCTGTAATGATCTGGCTCAGAACACCATAATGGCAGATGATGTTGTTTTTGATAAATCGGACCACCACTTGTCGAGTTACATTAGCGTACGACACTGCTTCGACCCACTTGGTGAAATAGTCAATGGCTACCAGGATGAACCGATGTCCATTTGAAGCCTTAGGTTCGATCAAGCCAATCATGTCGATTCCCTATATGGAAAAAGGCCACGGGGAAGAAAGAACTTTGAGATGTGATGGCGGTACATGAATTTTGTCGGAGTATATCTGACACTTGTGACACCTCCTCATGTACTTGTAGCAGTCGGATTCCATGGTTAACCAGTAGTACCCTGCTCTTAGAATTTTTCTCGCCATTGTGTGTCCGTTGGCATGAGTGCCAAAGGATCCTTCATGAATTTCTTTCATCAGCATGTCTGCTTCTGGTCTGTCTACGCATCGGAGCAAGACCATGGAAAAATTTCTCTTATAGAGAGTGTCACCGCTCAGGAAGAAGTTTCCAGCCAATCTTTTGAGGGTCTTTCTGTCTTTCCTGGATGCCCCAGGTGGGTACTCTTGTTTCTGAAGGAAGCATTTGATATCGTGATACCAAGGTTTGTCATCTATGACGGCTTCGATCGTGAAGACGTAAGCGGGCCTTTCAAGGCACATTATGTCGGTCTTAGGTAGGTCATTCCATTGACCTACACTAATCATGGAAGAGAGAGTGGCTAAGGCATCAGCCATGTGATTCTCATTACGAGGGACGTGATGAAACTCGACTCTGTTAAAGAAGGGTAACAACCTCCTTGCATAGTCTTTGTAAGGAATCAGTCCTGATTGGTATGTGTTCCAATCTCCTTTTATCTGATTGATAACCAAGGCTGAATCGCCATATACGTCTAAATTTTTTATCCTTAAATCAATCGCTTCTTCGAGACCCATAATACAAGCTTCGTATTCGACCTTATTTTTCGTACATTTGAACGTAAGTCTGGCAGTGAAAGGAATGTGGGTACCCTGAGGGGTAACAATGATTGCCCCAATTTCGTTTCCATAATGATTAACTGCTCCGTCAAAGATAAGTCCCCATTGGGAACCTGGTTCTGGCCCTTCAATGGGTAACGGTTCATCGCAGTCTTTCATTTTTAGATACATGACATCTTCGTCTGGGAAGTCAACCCGGTTGATTCTTAATCGTCAATCGGTTGATGAGCCAAATGATCGGCTAAAATACTTCCTTTAACAGCTTTTTGAGCATGGTACTCTATGTCATATTCTGATAACAACATCTGCCAACGGGCAATTCTTCCCGTGAGAGCAGGTTTTTCGAACACATACTTGATTGGATCCATCTCGGAAACCAACCAAGTAGTATGACGAATCATGTATTGACTAAGACGTTTGGCTACCGAAGCCAAAGCGCAACAAGTTTTCTCAAGCATCGTGTACCGAGTTTCACAGTCGGTGAATTTCTTGCTCAGATAGTAGATGGCAGACTCTTTCCGTTTGGTTTCGTCTTGTTGGCCAAGTACACATCCCATTGAGTCCTCTAGGACTGTGAGGTAAATGATCAGTGGTCTTCCTTCCACTGGAGGTGATAGAATCAGCGGATTCAACAGATATTCCTTAATACTATCGAAGGCGGTTTGGCAATCTTTTGACCAAACGCAATCCTGGATCTTTTTCAGTAACTTGAAGATCGGCGCGCATGTCGCGGTCATGAGGAATATGAATCTGGAGATGTAGTTCAAACGTCCCAAGAATTCTCTGACTTATTTTTCAGTTTTCGGAGAAGGCATTTCTCGAATGGCCTTGACCTTGTCAGGATCAACCTCAATTCTTTTCTGGCTGACGACGAACCCTAAGAGTTTCCCCGAACGGACACCGAAGGTGCAAATGTTAGGATTCAAGTGGAGCTTGAATTTTCTTAGATGTTCGAACAATTTTGACAGATGTTCAACGAGCTCACTCTCTGTTTTTTATTTTGCAATCATATCATCGACATATACCTCGATTTCTTTGTGTATCATGTCATGAAACAGAGTAGTCATGGCCCTTTGATAGGTTGCCCCAACATTCTTCAAACCGAATGGCATTACCTTGTAACAAAAGGTACCCCATGGGGTAATGAACGAAGTTTTCTCCATGTCTTTCGGCGCCATTTTGATCTGGTTATAGCCCGAGAATCCATCCATGAAGGAGAAAATTTTGAACTTTGTTGTGTTGTCTACCAACATGTCAATGTGTGGTAAAGGAAAGTCGTCCTTTGGACTTGCCTTGTTCAGATCCCTGTAATCAACACACATTCTGACCTTTCTGTCCTTTTTGGGAACGGGGACGATGTTGGCTACCCATTGAGGATATTTAAATGTAGTGAGGAAACCTGCATCGATCTGTTTCTGTACCTCCTCTTTGATTTTGATGGCCATATCCGGGTGAGTCCGTCTCAACCTTTGCTTTACTGGCAGGAATTCTGATCTTAACGGTAAGTGATGTTCCACGATGCTGGTATCTAACCCTAGCATATCCTGATAGGACCAAGCGAATACATTGGGAAATTCTCTAAGAAGCTTTATCAAACCCTCTCTGGCATTTGGACTGAGCAGTGCCCCAATCCTGATTTCTTTTCTCTCTTTTTCCAAACCCAAGTTTACTGTTTCCAACGGTTCTTTGTGAGGTTCAATGGACCTTTCCTCCTGTCTGAGTAGTCGAGAGATCTCTTCTGGAATTTCGTCGTCAACTTCTTCTTCAGCCTCAAATATCGGGAACTTAAAGTTGGGAGAAGGCATCGGATCGTATGTTTCAACTGGGTCTAAAATAAACAATCTGCATGACGTGATGATCAGTGTTTAGAAGAGATAGAGAAAATGCAAGTGTGTGCATTGTATTTATTTTACTGCTCATTTTTATTTTTAATTGTTTTTTAGGATTACCATTTTCTGAAAAAGCAAAAATAGAAAACAGCAAATAGTGCGGGAATTACATAACTATGTTCTTTTTATTAATGAACAAGTCAAGTCTTGAAACTACATCCCTATCAAACAAAACTCTGTCGCTTTGGGCGAAGCGAAGAGGACAATTTACAAAAAGCGAGCCCTATCAAAACATCTGTTTCACCTGGGCAGGGTGAAAGGTTAAAGATGGCAATTACTTTGACTGATGAACGATCTTCGGAACCTCGACGGCAACCCATTGGCGGCGAACTCCTCGGTGAATCACAAAGTCTGGCACCTTCCTTGATCTGTCTTCAGAAATGACGCTGATTTCTGGTGGAGTAGGATCGTTGGAATCTGTCTCCCAGGCAGAGTTGTCATAAGAGGATTCCTCTGTTGTATTTTGCAGAGTATTTGTGCTCTCAGCTGTATCTCCTCATCCAATTGGCTGGATATCTTCGAGCCTGATACGAGAGCTTTCGAGAGCGGTGTACTTGACCATATAGTCAAATTTTCCACTTGGTCGTCCCAAGGTGTCCCACACTTCTTTGGAACTGTAGGAGTCATCCCTCTCGACGACGTTGACCTCGGGAAAAGCATAGTTGATGAATTCTAGTCCTGCAAACGTTGCGAATTCATCACCGTGTTGAGTAGTTTCAGGATGACCTGAGTGTTGATCCCATGACATGGTGGGGACACATGTATTCTGTTCCATGACGGTCAGCTGATTTTCATTGTTCGGCTGACTCCCTTGCCCCAAATCTCCTGGATAAGGTTGCCACATTAGCAGACCATCCATCGGGCCATAGTAGGTGTAGTCAAAATTGTCTTTCATCGGAGTGTCTTCCTCTAATGAATTTGGCGGAGCACGACATCCTTCTGTATCACAATCTCCATATATCATTTCGACGTTTGACCTGGGTATAAATCTCGGACTCTCTGTAGGAAAGCAAAAAGGAGTTTGCGTTTCGTCCTGAGACATATATCCGTCCTTTATAAGATAGGACTTCCATTCCTCATCTGTGTCGGAGGGATCCTCCTCATTGATAGTGTGTACTTCTTGGGTCACCGGTTGAAGGAAACCTCCACTGTGAAAGAAGTTTCGAATGGGATGAAGACTTTCATCGCTGGTAGTAGCTGTCTGGGTACAGGTTGCAGAAAAACCAAGACCTTTCTTTGTTTTATTGTCAATAGGAATGACAAGCTGTCCCCATCCAGTTGTATCGGTACTCTCGACCGCTTTGATAACATCTTTGTATGAGGAAATCGAGGTTCCTCCTTGGGATTGATTGTCCTTGCTCACCGACAGTGCTTGGAACTGAGTTCCAATAACCTCCTCGGGTTCTACACAAGTAGATGACGATAAGTTACTCACGAGCAAGGCCTGTTCTCCACAGACTGTGACAAGTTGATCGTTCTGAACGAACTTTAGCTTTTGGTGGAGGGTCGAAGTGACCGCTCCAGCCTGATGTATCCAAGGTCTTCCTAATAAACAACTGTATGTTGCCCGGATGTCCATGACCTGGAAAGTGACTTGGAAAGTGTGAGGACCGATAGTTATAGGAAGATCAACTTCGCCGATAACTATTTTTCTGGATCCGTCGAACGCTTTGACGATGACCTCGTTGGTTCTCCTCGGAGGGCCTTTGAGTGATAATTGTATCAAAGTGGACTTCGGCATAACATTCAGGGCTGACCCTGTGTCTACCAGTACGCTGGAAAAAGCATCGTCCTGGCAGTTAACTGTAATGTTGAGCGCCATGTTATGACGGCGACCCTCTTCGGGTAATTCCTCATCACTAAATCCCAAGTGATTACAGGAAGTGATGTTAGAGACAATGCTATCGAACTGTCTGATTGTTACATCCTGTTCCACAAAGGCTTGCTCCAAGACTTCCTGTAGAGCCTCCTTGTGGGCTTCTGAACTGAGTAACAGTGATAATACCGAGATCATTGAAGGAGTCTGTAACAGCTGATCAACAATGTTATATTCACTCCTTTGGATGAGCTTCAACATCTCATCATTATTTTTCGAAAGGTCGGGATTACTGGATTGACTGACTGATGGATCGGGAGCTTCTGTCTGAAGTTCCTTTTCCTTGTTAGGTTCTCCAACTCCTCGGTTGAAGATTCAACCGCTCCGTGTTACACAACTGATGTCTGCAATATTCATGGCGGAGGGTAATGGAATTTCCTTTCCATTTTCAATTATCGTTGCACCGTATTTGTAAGGGATTGCCTTAGTTGATTCACACGGTAGTGATCCCGGTAGATAGATGACTATGGGAACCTTCTGATTTTTCTGACCATCATAAGTAATCTCGATCCGTTCCCGGTTGGGAACTCTAGATTCGTCAAGTAGAGGGATGATGGCAAAAACATCCCTGGTCTAGTGATAATTAGAGATTGTGACAACCTCCTCGACTTGATTGGCAAGGTAGTTCGGCGTCCAGTTGATGGGTCCAGAACCCGGATATGGGCGAATCTCTCCACGATCCACCTGACCCTAAAGAGCTGCTCTCACAAGGTAACACCCTTGGTTACTTTTAGAACAGATGCTACAACGGTCATAATTGTGTGGTGGCACCTGGCCACGCCCACTTTGAATACAATGTAACCTCACTAGGTTAGCTTCCACAGATCGGACATCCTGACTTTGACGTCGAGTGGGATTCCTGTTATTGATACTAATCTACTGAGTATCTTCATCCATATAGATTGGCATCCACCAATGATTTAACAAATGCTGAAGTGCCTCCTGGACATGGGTACAACCTCGATCGTTTTCACAACCTGCTTTACAGTTTTGATAGTCGTGTGATATTAAGAATCTGAGTCGGACCTGTTCCGCATGTAACTCTACCAGGTTGGTATTCATCACGCGAATATCGAAGATCTGAACCATGTTGATCTGATTAGGGTTCCTATCATGGTGGTCTTGGATCCATCCAAGATCCATCTGACTCTGGAGGACCTCTTGTATGAAAGAGCATCCCTGTTTGTTTACCGAGCAAGTCAGACAGGAACTGTAATTGTGTCGTGGCAGATTATGATATTGGCTTTGCCTTGAGTGCATTGCCACCAAGTTGACATTCATTGCACAGATGTCGTGGTTCTGAATGATGTTGGAGTTCGTATAGACCATGTTAACTCCACGAACTCAGTGCTCTTGGATACATTCGAGATCCATCTGTTCCTGTAGGGCTGCTTGGACCACAGAACATCCCTGGTGGTCTTTAGAGCAGATATCACACTGATGATAATTATGAGGTGGCACATGGCCATATCCACTCTGTCTACAACGCACCTTGACCAGATTGGTCCTCAATAAGAGTACATCGTGAATTTGATAGACATTGTTAGACTCTCTCTCAATCAGGTTGACTGCAGCTTTCTCATGTTGAGGCAGCGGTTTGGTGAGAACATTGGGATTCGTATCTTTGAAAGATAAGAGCCCGCTCTTAACAAGCTTTTGCACGTTAGATTTGAAATTGAGACAGTTCTCTATGTTATGCCCTGATCCTCCCTGATGATAAGGGCATGTTTGATCCACCTTAAACCAAAAAGGCAGATTTTCCGGTACTGTAAGAGGAGACTTAGTCTGGATGTGCCCCTTAGCCAGTAGTAACGGAAATAGTTCTGCGTACAACATGGGTATAGGATCAAACCCTGATGACCGTGTTGTACGGTTGTTGTTATATGGAGGATGAGCCTGCTGAAGAGGCTGTTGTGTCCTTTGCTGATTAGGTTGGCTCTGTGCAACCTGAGGTTGATACGTAGGAATAGACGCAGGGTTGATAGCAGGAGTTACAGCTGCTACCGATTGATAACGTCGCCTTTGCTTTCCAAGAGAGATATTCCCAATATCTTGCTCTTTTTTCTTAGGGAGAGCACTACCGTATTATTTTGTACTACTCGATGGTCCAGCGTCTTTTGCCAAACGTCCTTCTCAGACGGCTTCCTCAAGACGAACTCCCATGCCCACCATCTCAGTGAAGTCACTGGGCGCACTGGCAACCATTCGGTCATAGTAAAATGAGCTTAAGGTTTTTAAGAAGATCTTTGTCATCTCTTTTTCCTCAAGAGGTGGACAAATCTGAGCGACAATTTCACGCCACCTTTGAGCATACTCCTTAAAGGTTTCCTTGTCCTTTTGTGACATTGATCTCAGTTGATCTCTGTCCGGTGCCATGTCCAAATTGTATTTTTATTGTTGGGCGAAGGCAGTACCAAGATCTCTGAATGTGCTAATCGTAGCACGGTTTAAACCCATGTTCCATTTGAGTGCGGCACCGGTTAAACTATCCTGAAAATAGTGAATCAACAGGTCCTGATTCTCCATCTGAGCTGACATCCGCCGAGCGTACATCACCAGATGGCTTTGGGGGCAAGAGTTACCCTTGTATTTTTCAAAGTCGGGCACTTGGAATTTGTGCGCAACTTTCACATTGGGGACCAAGCAGAGGTCTGCGGCGTCCTTTCCAAATAAATCCTGACTGTGAATGACTTACAGTTCCTTCTGCATTTCCAAGAACTGTTCCTGGAATTCATCCATTCGGTCAAACATAGTTTCCTTTTTACCAGAAGGTATCTGTGGAATCTATCCTTCCGGGACAGTGTGCATCACAGGGGGTGGTACCGTGACTACGGCAGTGAATCTTGGAGTTTCCCAAAGTTTATAACCTTCAGGAGTCTTCAGTATGCCCCTGGCATCTTCGCTTTCCCAAAGTTTGTAACCTTCAGGCCCAGCGGCTTCTGTTGTGATTCCCTGATCTTCAGTGATCGGCGGAACATATCCTTCCGGGATATAGTTAACAGGCATGCCCCAGGGACAATCTTTCGGCATCTGATACCTAGGATCAAACCTCTCCACTATGGGCGCTGAGGTGATCTCTGAGATCACAGTCCTTTGTAGTTGAGCTTCTGCCATGGCTTGCATGTCGTTACGAAGCTTTCTCATTTCCTCTCTCAGAGCGTCGATCTCTTCTTTCAACTCTCTGTTTTCTTCCTCAAGATCATCCATCTTTTTCTGATGATTAGCCCGAGTATTGTACGAATGAGACAGTTTGACTCTAGAACCGAGACACAAACGTGAGATTCGTAGGTAAGAAGAATACGCGATGTGAGAATGATGAATGCAATTATTATATTAATTGTTTTTTTGTTTAATCAAAATAAACTTAGACAATTAGATTGCAAATATCAAACAGTGGGGAAACCCCTTTTTATTGAATTCAAAGGATTAGAGAAATGGAAATACAGTAGATTACAAGGTGCAGAAACAGAAACCTAAGCTAATGGGTCCCGAGTCCTCTATGAAGAGAAACCGGGTGCTGATTCTGGTACTTTTTCCATCATTATTTTAAAAGCAGAAAAGTTTTACAAGTAAATTCATTTTCGTTTTATTTCAAGAATTGTTGATCATGTTAAAACTTCGTTTTGTAAAGCTAAAACTAATGAGAATTACAAACAAAAGCACAAGGGCTCAAATTTTATTGATAAGATGGAGATCAGCCAAACGCGTGATTCCAAAGAGTATATACAAAGTTTGATTACAGGGAAAAGGGCTACGTTGAAACATAATGACCACTATCCTTCTACCAACTTTGAATTCGGGACATCCTGATCTTCTGTCGAAGATGACCTTGACTAGTGCTTTCCTCCGATGGATGATGTAACTGCTGCTGCTGCTGAGGGACTTTCCTCTGTTGAACATAGTTACTTGCCATTATCCCTAATTTTTGCCTGGATTGTACTATGATGTTTCCAATCCATCGGGATGATTTTTCTCATGTCTCTAACGTTTTCCTGGACCGCCCTTTCGGGTTTTCAATCCACCGAGACGTTTTTTTTAGTTTAGGCGAAGTATTTCTTGACTACATCAACATTCGTGGGGTAGGCAAATTCCTCTCCGTCCATGGTTGCAAGTCTCAAGGCGCCGCCTGAGAAAGCTTTCTTGACCACATAGGGGCCATCATAATTTGGGGTCCATTTGCCCCGAGAGTCAGTGAGAAACGATTGTATCTTCTTGAGCACGAGGTCTCCTTTTCCGAAGACACGAGGTCAGACCTTTTTGTCGAACGCCTTCTTCATTCTCTGCTGATACAACTGACCGTGGCATAGTGCCGTGATTCACTTCTCTTCGATCAGGTTTAATTCGTCGTGTCGACTTTGACATCATCCAGCTTCTGAAAGCTTAGCTTCCATCAATACCCGGGTTGATGGGATCTCTACTTCTATGGGGAGAACTGCCTCCATGCCATATACTAGAGAGAAAAGGGTTGCCCCTGTTGAAGTGCGGACAGATGTTCGATAACCGTGAAGAGCAAAGGGTAGCATCTCGTGCCAATCTTTATAGGTTACAACCATCTTTTGAACGATCCTCTTGATGTTCTTGTTAGCCGCTTCTACTGCTCCGTTCATCTTGGGTCGGTAGGGAGATGAGTTATGGTATTCGATCTTGAACTCAACGCACAACTCTTTCATCATCTTGTTGTTCAAGTTAGATCCATTATTTGTAATGATCTGGCTCGGAACACCATAATGGCAGATGATGTTGTTTTAGATAAATCGGACCACCACTTGTCGAGTTACATTAGCGTACGACGCTGCTTCGACCCACTTGGTGAAATAGTCAATGGCTACCAGGATGAACCGATGTCCGTTTGAAGCCTTAGGTTTGATCAAGCCAATCATGTCAATTCCCCATATGGAAAAAGGCCACGGGGAAGAAAGAACTTTGAGATGTGATGGCGGTACATGAATTTTGTCGGAGTATATCTGACACTTGTGACACCTCCTCATGTACTTGTAGCAGTCGGATTCCATGGTTAACCTGTAGTACCCTGCTCTTAGAATTTTTCTCGCCATTGTGTGTCCGTTGGCATGAGTGCCAAAGGATCCTTCATGAATTTCTTTCATCAGCATGTCTGCTTCTGGTCTGTCTACGCATCGGAGCAAGACCATGGCAAAATTTCTCTTATAGAGAGTGTCACCGCTCAGGAAGAAGTTTCCAGCCAATCTTTTGAGGGTCTTTCTATCTTTCCTGGATGCCCCAGGTGGGTACTCTTGTTTCTGAAGGAAGCATTTGATATCGTGATACCAAGGTTTGTCATCTATGACGGCTTCGATCGTGAAGACGTAAGCGGGCCTTTCAAGGCGCATTATGTCGATCTTAGGTAGGTCATTCCATTGACCTACACTAATCATGGAAGAGAGAGTGGCTAAGGCATCAGCCATGTGATTCTCATTACGAGGGACGTGATGAAACTCGACTCTGTTAAAGAAGGGTAACAACCTCCTTGCATAGTCTTTGTTAGGAATCAGTCCTGATTGGTATGTGTTCCAATCTCCTTTTATCTGATTGTTAACCAAGGCTGAATCGCCGTATACGTCCAAATTTTTTATCCTTAAATCAATCGCTTCTTCGAGACCCATAATACAAGCTTCGTATTCGGCCTTATTTTTCGTACATTTGAACGTAAGTCTGGCATTGAAAGGAATGTGGGTACCCTGAGGGGTAACAATGATTGCCCCAATTTTGTTTCCATAATGATTAACTGCTCCGTCAAAGATAAGTCCCCATTGGGAACCTGGTTTTGGCCCTTCACTGGGTAACGGTTCATCGTAGTCTTTCATTTTTAGATACATGACATCTTCGTCTGGGAAGTCAAACCCGGTTGATTCTTAATCGTCAATTGGTTGATGAGCCAAATGATCAGCTAAAATACTTCCTTTAACAGCTTTTTGAGCATGGTACTCTATGTCATATTCTGATAACAACATCTGCCAACGGGCAATTCTTCCCGTGAGAGCAGGTTTTTCGAAGACATACTTGATTGGATCCATCTCGGAAACCAACCAAGTAGTATGACGAATCATGTATTAACGAAGACGTTTGGCTGCCCAAGCCAAAGCGCAACAAGTTTTCTCAAGCATCGTGTACCGAGTTTCACAGTCGGTGAATTTCTTGCTCAGATAGTAGATGGCAGACTCTTTCCGTTTGGTTTCATCTTGTTGGCCAAGTACACATCCCATTGAGTTCTCTAGGACTGTGAGGTAAATGATCAGTGGTCTTCCTTCCACTGGACGTGATAGAATCGGCGGATTCAACAGATATTCCTTAATACTATCGAAGGCGGTTTGACAATCTTCTGACCAAACGCAATCCTGGTTCTTTTTCAGTAACTTGAAGATCGGCGCGCATGTCGCGGTCATGAGGAATATGAATCTGGAGATGTAGTTCAAACATCCCAAGAATTCTCTGACTTATTTTTCAGTTTTCGGAGAAGGCATTTCTCGAATGACCTTGACCTTGTCAGGATCAACCTCAATTCCTTTCTGGCTGACGACGAACCCTAAGAGTTTCCCCGAACGGACACCGAAGGTGCACTTGTTAGGATTCAAGCGGAGCTTGAATTTTCTTAGACGTTCGAACAATTTTGACAGATGTTCAAAGTGCTCACTCTCTATTTTTGATTTTGCAATCATATCATCGACATATACCTCAATTTCTTTGTGTATCATGTCATGAAACAGAGTAGTCACGGCCCTTTGATAGGTTGCCCCGACATTCTTCAAACCGAATGGCATTACCTTGTAACAAAAGGTACCCCATGGGGTAATGATCGAAGTTTTCTCCATGTCTTTCGGTGCCATTTTGATCTGGTTATAGCCCAGAGAATCCATCCATGAAGGAGAAAAGTTTGAACTTTGCTGTGTTGTCTACCAGCATGTCAATGTGTGATAAAGGAAAGTCGTCCTTTGGACTTGCCTTGTTCAGATCCCTGTAATCAACACACATTTTGACCATTCTGTCCTTTTTGGGAATGGGGACGATGTTGGCTAACCATTGAGGATATTTAGATGTAGCGAGGAAACCTGCATCGATCTGTTTCTGTACCTCCTCTTTGATTTTGATGGCCATGTCCGGGTGAGTCCGTCTCAACCTTTGCTTTACTGGCGGGAATTCTGATCTTAACGGTAAGTGATGTTCCACGATGCTGGTATCCAACCCTGGCATATCCTGATAGGACCAAGCGAATACATCGGGAAATTCTCTGAGAAGCTTTATCAAACCCTCTCTGGCATTTGGACTGAGCAGTGCCCAAATCCTGATTTCTTTTCTCTCTTTTTCCGAACCCAAGTTTAGCGTTTCCAATGGTTCTTTGTGAGGTTCAATGGACCTTTCTTCCTGTCTGAGTAGTCGAGAGATCTCTTCTGGAATTTCGTCGTCAACTTTTTCTTCAGCCTCAAATATCGGGAACTCAAAGTTAGGAGAAGGTATCGGATCGTATGTTTCAACTGGGTCTAAAACAAACAATCTGCATGACGTGGTGATCAGTGTTTAGAAGAGATAGAGAAAATGCAAGTGTGTGCAGTGTATTTATTTTACTGCTCATTTTTATTTTTAATTGTTTTCTAGGATTACCATTTTCTAAAAAAGCAAAAAGAGAAAACCGCAAATAGTGCGGGAATTACATAACGATGTTCTTTTTATTAATGAATAAGTCGAGTCTTGAAACTACAGCCCTATCAAACAAAACTCTGTCACTTTGGGCGAAGCGAAGAGGACAATTTACAAAAAGCGAGCCCTATCAAAACATCCGTTTCACCTGTGCAGGGTGAAAGGTTTAAGATGGCAATTACTTTGAATGATGAACGATCTTCGGAACCTCGACGACAACCCATTGGCGACGAAATCCTCGGTGAATCACAAAGTCTGGCACCTTCCTTGATCTGTCTTCAGAAATGACGCTGATTTCTGGTGGAGTAGGATCGTTGGAATCTGTCTCCCAGGCAGAGTTGTCATAGGAGGATTCCTCTATTGTATTTTGCAGAGTATTTGTGCTCTCAGCTGTATCTCCTCATCCAATTGGCTGGATATCTTCGAGCCTGATACGAGAGCTCTCGGGAGCGGTGTACTTGACCATATAGTCAAATTTTCCACTTGGTCGTCCCAAGGTGTCCCACACTTCTTTGGAACTGTAGGAGTCATCCCTCTCGATGACGTTGACCTCGGGAAAAGAAAAGTTGATGAATTCTAGTCCTGCAAATGTTGCGAATTCATCATCGTGTTGAGTAGTTTCAGGATGACCTGAGTGTTGATCCCATGACATGGTGGGGACACAGGTATTTTGTTCAATGACGGTCTGCTGATTTTCATTGTTCGGCTGTCTCCCTTGCCCCAAATCTCCTGGATAAGGTTGCCACATTGGCAGACCATCCATCGGGCCATAGTAGGTGTAGTCAAAATTGTCTTTCATCGGAGTGTCTTCCTCTAATGAATTTGGCGGAGCACGACATCCTTCTGTATCACAATCTCCATATATCATTTCGACGTTTGACCTGGGTATAAATCTCGGACTCTCTGTAGGAAAGCAAAAAGGAGTTCCAATAACCTCCTCGGGTTCTACACAAGTAGATGACGATAAGTTACTCACGAGCAAGGCCTGTTCTCCACAGACTGTGACAAGTTGATCGTTCTGAACGAACTCTAGCTTTTGGTGGAGGGTCGAAGTGAGCGCTCCAGCCTGATGTATCCAAGGTCTTCCTAATAAACAACTGTATGTTTCCCAGATGTCCATGACCTGGAAAGTGACTTGGAAAGTGTGAGGACCGATAGTTATAGGAAGATCAACTTCGCCGATAACTGTTTTTCTGGATCCGTCGAACGCTTTGACGATGACCTCGTTGGTTCTCCTCGGAGGGCCTTTGAATGATAATTGCATCAAAGTGGACTTTGGCATAACATTCAGGGCTGACCCTGTGTCTACCAGTACGCTGGCAAAAGCATCGTCCGGGCAGTTAACTATAATGTTGAGCGCCATGTTATGACGGCGACCCTCTTCGGGTAATTCCTCATCACTAAATCCCAAGTGATTGCAGGAAGTGATGTTAGAGACAATGCTATCAAACTGTCTGATTGTTACATCCTGTTCCACAAAGGCTTGCTCCAAGACTTTCTGTAGAGCCTCCTTGTGGGCTTCTGAACTGAGTAACAGTGATAATACCGAGATCTTTGAAGGAGTCTGTAACAGCTGATCAACAATGTTATATTCACTCCTTTGGATGAGCTTCAGCATCTCATCATTATTTTTTGAAAGGTTGGGATTACTGGATTGACCGACTGATGGATCGGGAGCTTATGTCTGAAGTTCCTTTTCCTTGTTAGGTTCTCCAACTCCTCGGTTGAAGATTCAACTGCTCCGTGTTACACGACTGATGTTTGCAATATTCATGACGGAGGGTAATGGAATTTCCTTTCCATTTTCAATTATCGTTGCACCGTATTTATAAGGGATTGCCTTAGTTGATTCACACGGTAGTGATCCCGGTAGATAGATGACTATGGGAACCTTCTGATTTTTCTGACCATCATAAGTAATCTCGATCCGTTCCCGGTTGGGAACTCTAGATTCGTCAAGTAGAGGGATGATGGCAAAAACATCCCTGGTCTGGTGACAATTAGAGATTGTGACAACCTCCTCGACTTGATTGGCAAGGTAGTTCGGTGTCCAGTTGATGGGTCCAGAACCCGGATATGGGCGAATCTCTCCACGATCCACCTGACCCTAAAGAGCTGCTCTCACAAGGTAACACCCTTGGTTACTTTCAGAACAGACGCTACAACGGTCATAATTGTGTGGTGGCACCTGGCCACGCCCACTTTGAATACAATGTAACCTCACTAGGTTAACTTCCACAGATTGGACATCCTGACTTTGACGTCGAGTGGGATCCCTGTTATTAATTCTAATCTGCTGAGTATCTTTATCTATATAGATTGGCATCCACCAATGATTTAAAAAATGCTGAAGTGCCTCCTGGACATGGGTACAACCTCGATCGTTTTCGCAACCTGCTTTACAGCTTTGATAGTCGTGTGATATTAAGAATCTGAGTCGGACCTGTTCCGCATGTAACTCTACCAGGTTGGTATTCATCACGCGAATATCGAAGATCTGAACCATGTTGATATGATTAGGGTTCCTATCATGGTAGTCTTGGATCCATCCAAGATCCATCTGACGCTGGAGGGCCTCTTGTATGAAAGAACATCCCTGTTTGTTTACCGAGCAAGTCAGACAGGAACTGTAATTGTGCCGTGGCAGATTATGATATTGGCTTTGCCTTAAGTGGATTGCCACAAAGTTGACATTCATTGCACAGATGTCGTGGTTCTGAATGACGTTGGAGTTCGTATAGACCATGTTAACTCCACGAACTCGGTGCTCTTGGATCCATTCGAGATCCATCTGTTCCTGTAGGGCTGCTTGCACCACAGAACATCCCTGGTGGTCTTTAGAGCAGATATCACACTGATGATAATTATGAGGTGGCACATGGCCATATCCACTCTGTCTATAATGCACCTTGACCAGATTGGTCCTCAATAAGAGTACATCGTGAATTTGATAGACATTGTTAGACTCTCTCTCAATCAGGTTGACTGCAGCTTTCTCATGTTGAGGCAGCGGGTTCATGAGAACATTGGGATTCGTATCTTTGAAAGATAAGAGCCCGCTCCTAACAAGCTTTTGCACGTCAGATTTGAAATTGAGACAGTTCTCTATGTTATGCCCTGATCCTCCCTGATGATAAGGGCATGTTTGATCCACCTTAAACCAAAAAGGTGGATTTTTCGGTACTGTAAGAGGAGACTTAGTTTGGATGTGCCCCTTAGCCAGTAGTAACAGAAATAGTTCTGCGTACAACATGGGTATAGGATCAAACCCTGATGACCGTGTTGTACGGTTGTTGTTATATGGAGGATGAGCCTGCTGAAGAGGCTGTTGTGTCCTTTGCTGATTAGGTTGGCTCTGCGCAACCTGAGGTTGATACGTAGGAATAGGTGCAGGGTTTATAGCAAGAGTTACAGCTGCTACCGATTGATAACGTCGCCTTTGCTTTCCAAGAGAGATATTCCCAATATCTTGCTCTTTTTTCTTAGGGAGAGAACTACCGTATTGTTTTGTACTACTCGATGGTCCAGCGTCTTTTGCCAAACGTCCTTCTCGGACGGCTTCCTCAAGACGAACTCCCATGCCCACCATCTCAGTGAAGTCACTGGGCGCACTGGCAACCATTCGGTCATAGTAAAATGAGCTTAAGGTTTTTAAGAAGATCTTTGTCATCTCTTTTTCCTCAAGAGGTGGACAAATCTGAGCGACAATTTCACGCCACCTTTGAGCATACTCCTTAAAGGTTTCCTTGTCCTTTTGTGACATTGACCTCAGTTGATCTCTGTCCGGTACCATGTCCAAATTGTATTTGTATTATTGGATGAAGGCAGTACCAAGATCTCTGAATGTGCTAATCGTAGCACGGTTTAAACCCATGTACCATTTGAGTGCGACACCGGTTAAACTATCCTGAAAGTAGTGAATCAGCAGGTCCTGATTCTCCGTCTGAGCTGACATCCGCCGAGCGTACATCACCAGATGGCTTTGAGGGCAAGAGTTACCCTTGTCTTTTTCAAAGTCGGGCACTTGGAATTTGTGCGCAACTTTCACATTGGGGACCAAGCAGAGGTCTGCGGCGTCCTTTCCAATTAAATCCTGACTGTGAATGGCTTGCAGTTCCTTGTGCATTTCCAAGAACTGTTCCTGGAATTCATCCATTCGGTCAAACATAGTTTCCTTTTTACCAGAAGGTATCTGTGGAATCTGTCCTTCCGGGACAGTGTGCACCACAGGGGCTGGTACCGTGACTACGCCAGTGAATCTTGGCGTTTCCCGAAGTTTGTAACCTTCAGGAGTCTTCAGTATGCCCCTGGCATCTTCGCTTTCCCGAAGTTTGTAACCTTCAGGCCCAGCGACTTATGTTGTGATTCCCTGATCTTCAGTGATCGGCGGAACATATCCTTCCGGGATATAGTTAACAGGCATGCCCCAGGGACGATCTTTCGGCATCTGATACCTAGGATCAAACCTCTCCACTATGGGCGCTGAGGTGATCTCTGAGATCACAGTCCTTTGTAGCTGAGCTTCTGCCATGGCTTGCATGTCGTTACGAAGCTTTCTCATATCTTCTCTCAGAGCGTCGATCTCTTTTTTCAACGCTCTGTTTTCTTCCTCAAGATCATCCATCTTTTTCTGACGATTAGCCCGAGTATTGTACGAATGAGACAGTTTGACTCTAGAACCGAGACACAAATGTGAGATTCATAGGTAAGAAGAATACGCGATGTGAGAATGATGAATTCAATGATTATATTAATTAGTTTTTTGTTTAATCAAAATAAACTTCGACAATTAGATTGCAAATATCAAACAGTGAGGAAACCCCTTTTTATTGAATTCAAAGGATTAGAGAAATGGAAATACAATAGATTACAAGGTGCAGAAACAGAAACCTAAGCTAATGGGTCCCGAGTCCTCTATGAAGAGAAACCGGGTGCTGATTCTGGTACTTTCTTTTCTTTGACCGGGGCTCTTGGGCCGTTGTCGGGTTGTCATTCCTTTGCCAGGTGAAATGAGCGAGCAAATTCCTTTGGTCATCTTGATTCTCTACAGCATGTTGCTCTAGAATTTCAATTAGAGCGTCCTTATCTCTCAGTAGTTGCTGTATTTTGATACACTCCACATCAAGGGTGCGGTACTTGTTATTCCAAGACCTCCTCTCCTTTTGAACTTTGTTGAGAGTAACCTGAAGCTTTTCAGTTTTTGTCATGAAGTATATGACAGATTCCCTCGGCAGAAGAATTCCGTAACGAGGATAAAGCATTTTTAGCTTGAGAGCTCTAGTTTGTACCCAATGGAGATAAGGCTCCACCGAGACACAGTCTGGTTTTCCTAGAGACTCTCGTCCTTTCTTATGAACGTGTTTCCAGGCCTGCACTATTTCCATCTTTAGTGCTCTGTCACTTTCTCCTTCCTTGAAGAAAAGACCTTCCAGATGAACACCCTGTGGGACGTGTCTCATCGGGTATCCAAACTGACGGCGAACCAACACCGGATGATAGTTGATTCCTCCCTTAGTTCCTATAAAGGGTATGTTGGGGAAGTTTCCACAACGATCAATGATTCTGATTCCATCATAAATCCTATTACACCAATCTATATCAGAGTTGGTGAGGGACATGATTTTCTGCGACCAACGTAAGGCACTCTTGCAATCCCAAAAAGCAGCAGATTTGGGCAAGTGGGAGATAAACCATTTATAAAGCAGGGGTACACAACATGTGATCTCCCCTCCACTGTACAAATTCCCCAAGTGTACAGAATGATACGCATCTGCGAGCAAAGTCGGCACAGGGTTTCCAATGAGAAAAACCTTAATGGAGTTGATATCGACGAAGTTATTGATGTTGGGAAACAAAAATAACCTGTAGGTGAGCAAGACAAAGACACTTTCAAAAGCAGTCACGTTTCCTATACTGGCAAAATACAGGGCTTTCTTTGTCAAGAACTGGGCTGGCAAACCTTGTATGCCACCCTTAGTGGTTAGGTGAGTCCTGACCTCAGACTCGTCCAAATGAATTGCTCTTGCAATGGTCTGATTCTTTGGAATTTCTTCCTGTCCGGAAAATGGAGCTCGATCAGTGATATGTAAATCGATCAGATGAGAATACTCCTCCAGCGTTGGTGCTAGCTGGTAATCCGAGAATGTAAAGCAGTGATAAACCGGATCGTAGAATTGAACGAGCGCGTCCATGATTCCCTCAATCACATGGACCCTTAATAGAGGTAGCAGACCTCCGTACTTGGCTCTGAAAGCCTCTTGGTTTGTGATCATCCTCGCTAAACTTCTCAAATCCTCTAGTTTTGGAACCTTGAAGGTGTACGTATGAGTTCTCCTTCTACCGAAATCCATTAGCGCAATTCTTTTCTCTGACATTTACAATCACAGTCTCAATTTAATTTGAAAAACAGAGAGACTAGAAGAGAATAATTTTTTGAATGTTTTAATGTTTTTTAGATGAATGCATGAATGCAGCACACAAAAACATAGAAAAAACATGGGGTCAAAGGGTCGTTGTCATGAAGTCAAGGCTCTACCCATCCCCAAAGGTTTATACTAAGGTGATTTTTGTACCTGTACTCATTATCATCAGCTCCTCCCAGGAAAGCAAAACAACAAGCGGATCGCCAGCGAGTTGTAGAGCAATCTTAGAGTAAGTGCCATTCACCGAGAATAGATCACCAGCCTCAAATGAGGGTAGTATCGCGTAACAACTATTCCCGATAGTTTCCGCACTACAAAAGGGTTTGGCTCCTCAGCTTCTCAGACATCACAATCGGCCCATTGTCTAGGTGAGAGAATGGGTTGCATTGGTCAGCCTTCAGTGAGGTTGATGGTCGACCTCGTCGCCCTCACTTATCTTAAGTGTATACTCAATCTTTCCACATACGGCATCACACGCATTCCCATTAGCAGAAAAATAAACACGTATAGCAATTTGGAAATGCAGTATATATATTCGTCCTAATCATCCTAAACCTTTAAAGCTATGGATCCTAAGTTCCTGACAGAAAATGGGTTCCCCGACGGAATTACCATCCTGCGGTTTCATTCCAAATTAACTGCGCTTTGACCTAAGATCCTAGTGACGTCAAGGTTTCTACCTAGGAGAACAAGATCCTAAAGAAAGACGGTACTCCCGAGCAGAGTCGCCATTTTTCTGTAGCGAGTGATTTTTGGATGTGGTTGAGAAGCACGATCACTCTGGTACTACAGCTCGATTCATTTTTTATCCTATTAAAGCTGATGAAGGAAGGGAAATAGATGTCTCCAACTAACCCTGCTTGCATACTGAGGTTAAACAGTCAAAACTGTTGGTTTACAGATGCTACAAAGATTCGGGGTTTCTCCTACGTTATTTTGTTGACAAAGGGGCACTTTGGGCTATCGGTTAGGATGTTAGGACAGATATATGAAAGTATGGGATTTTGGGTTTTTGTTTAGTGTGCTCGCTAAGATTTTTCTTTCAATCTTATGCTTACGTATTCCCGTTTACCGAAACAGGGAAATCAGAGGCCAAGACGTGAAGCGAAAGGTGGTTTGTATCTTGATCAAAGCCCAAGATGTGAAGCTAAAGGGGTTGACCTTAGAGAGAATTTGTCATCTCTAAAGAGGGGGTTGTATGTCACAACTGTTTATAAAGGAGAATTACTTTAACCGGGATGTGTGAATCCGGCAATGCCATAATTTCCTTTATAGGGGATTTTACCCTGAAGGAGAAGACTTTAACTCAATGTAGAGCAATGTTATCTTTCCTTAGGAATTTCTCATGCTAAAAGAGGGACAGTGGCATGGATGTAGATGATCCAGAGGCTTGCCGCTTACAGCGATTAGATGAAGAGGAAGGAGTTGTTGATGTTTGTGTACTGTGAGCGAGGCACATCTTTGATGCTAAAAGGTTGATTGGACCAACTAGTGGTTTTCTTATACAAAGCCTAAGAGGAGGCTAAAAGGTTTTCCTTATACAAAGCCTAAGAGGAGGCTATTATATGTCTCGTACAAAGCCCGAGAGAGAGGCGAAAAAGTTTTGACTCAACGAGGGAATCTTTTGGTATCTCGTATAAAGCTCGAGATGAAGGCTATTTGACTCAACAAGAGAGTTTTTGTATCTTGTACAAAGCCCGAGATGAAGGCTAAAATTTGTTTGGCTCAATAAGAACCTTTTTGTATCTCGTATAAAGCCCGAGATGGAGGCGAAAGGGTGATTGACTCAACGAGGGAGTCTCTTATGTGTCTCGTACAAATCCCGAGAGAGAGGCTAAACGTTGTTTGACTCCACTGGGGAGAATCTTTGTACAAAGCCCAAGAGGAGGCGAACTTCACTGGAGAAGGGTCATTTATACAAAGCCTAAGAGGAGGCTATGGTTACTGTTTCAGTTAAGTGACAGGTCTAGTATGCTGATTTAAAGAGAAAATCAGTTCTTATATGAGCAACATTGTACTCAAGGATTTGGTTCGAGGATCTGGGCTATTCCTGTTCTTTAAGGAAGTGTGGAATCCGAAGGGTATCGAGACTGTTCGAGTCTACGGGTTTTCTTCCTATTTAACGAAGGGGTCACTTGAGAATGTCTTTGAGACTCAAGGAGATTAGACTGTCCGTGTCTAGAGTTTCATCTTTTGTACTATGTTTTGAGAAACAGTAGTAGACTCTTTGAAAGGACTGTTCTAGTAAGATGACTAAGTTCTGCTCCTATACCTCTAGAAGGTCGTCGGGATAATTTGTACGAAGCCCAAGAGGAGGCTGGAAACTTTTAAGAAGCCGATGGGTGCTTGTACGAAGCCCAAGAGGAGGCTATCATTCCCGGAGGAAGAGATCATTATATGAAGCCTAAGAGGAGGTTGTGAATACTTCTAAGAAGCCGTAGGATCCTTGTACTAAGCCCAAGAGGAGGCGGGGTTGCTTTTAGGAAGCCTGTGGGTCCTTGTACGATGCCCAAGAGGAGGTCGAAGCTTTTAAGAAGCCCGTGGGTCCCCAAACCCCAAGAAATTCAAGGCAAGCTATTCACAAGGAATAGATCAAGTCAGGAAAGTTCGAGAATTTGGAAGAAACTCAAAGATGCCATTCACGGAGAATACATTCATCTCTGGGAGTAGAGTTTCTTGACAATTCCTAATGAGAACAGTCGAAGAGAAGACTGTATCTGGTGATCCTATTGGGGATCTAGTTGTCTATTTCTACGAATAAACGAAACGGCATCACCTAGTTCTAGACGTAGTTGCCCGGGAAACTCTAAATATCTATACTATTATTACACAGTTGATATGAGTTTATGAAAGAAGACTTACAGCGAAACAGCCCCACAATACAGTTATATGTATATGAAAGCGGTAAATGAAAGCGTATAAACACTTACTCGGTTGTAGAGCTTCCATGCTGTTTGGTTAGTTGTTCAACAAAGAAAGATTGAAAACAACAGTATACTCAAAATCAAAGGATAAAGTGCTTTGAAAAAGAAAGATTTGGGGCTTACAACTCAAGGAGAGGCCCAAGGGTTTTATCAGCGAGCGCACTGTTGAATTGAATTTGTACAGAGGGACTTATACAAGTGACTGAGGCCCAAAAAGTTTTTCTGTACAAAGGGATGGGTCTTACACTCTCTCAAGAGGCCCAAAAGGTTTAAAGAAAAAGAGTGAGGCTTATAACATGAGGGTAGGTCTAATTGATTTTTCGTTAAAAATGGCGATCGCGCCGAGGTTTTCTTTTAACGCAGAGGGGCTTATACAATAAGTGAGGCCCACAATTGTTTTGGTTAAAAGGGGGTTGGGTCTTACACTCTAATAGAGGCCCAAAAGTTTTGAATGGGTCTTATAGCTCAAGGAGAGGCCCAAAAGTTTTGAATGGGTCTTATAGCTCAAGGAGAGACCCAGATGTTATTTTTCAAAAGGCGACGATCGCGCCGTTTGTTTTTGACGGTATCGGGACTTATACAACACATTGAGGCCCAAAAATGATTTGGTCAAAAAAGGATTGGGTCTTACACTCTATTAGAGGCCCAAAGTGTTTTGAAAATGATTTATGAGGGTTGAATTAATCCAAAAACCCTAATTTGTTTTCAAAATGTGTTTTAATTGAATAAAAATTCAATTAAAATGATCAAAAATTGTTTAACATAGGAAAAACAAATTGTGATCTTGGATTAATGCTTCAAAAATTTAGTATTGACCTACAAAATAATTAGAAAGCATTAAAAGTTGCAAAATCAATGTGGAAAAAAATATTTTAAATGTTAAAAACAATTAAAACATTTATTCTTTGCAAAAATATCAATTATACAAAATAAATAATATTTTTGGGATTTTTTGGGAAAATAAAATATTTTAACATTTTTTTGAATTATTAAAAAAAGAATCAACTCAAAATCATTAAAACTCAGAGAGAAATTAATTTTTGAATCAATTAAACAAAATCACAAAATTCAAATATTTGAATTTTCAAAAAAGGCGCCAAGAACAGCTGAAGAACACGCGCGTGTTCTGGGTTTGGCTGATTTGCATTTTCTCTCCAATCTCACTGAATACTTAATCATATCATGTAATCCACATACCAATCAACTCGTTTCAACCTCACGATCATGTCTATGGTATTTAATTTCATTTAAATTATACATATAACAAGAAATCATGAAAAATCCCAAGAACCCTAATTTCTGCATGAAGGCTAGGATTTTTGATACACGATTCAAACAATGTAATTAATTGAGGGGAAACATTCCATGCATGATTATGAAAATATGGCCAAATTATTGTGCAGCAAAAATTGCATGGATCATAGAGTTAGAAGAGCTCATGCTTACCACTTGCAGCTGGTGATCGTGATTTATGTTGTAGGTGTTACAGCTAGGTTCCAATGATCTGGATAGCTTCCCTAGGTGCCATGGAGTGTGTATGGCTGCTTGGAATGGATCGTAATGATATGGAACTTGAGATGGTACCCCAACTGCAAATCTGTCAAGAACTTGAGCAATTAGCTGGTGATTTTGTGAAATCTGTGTTCCAGATATTATGTGAGTGTTTGGATCACTTCTATATAATGTATGTGAGGTGTGTGTGTGTGATTGGTTTGATTGGAAAAGCTCTCAAACTCAAAACCCGATAGTGACTTGCCTTAGAAGGCAAAATTGGAGTGAAAGAAGAGATTTTGAGGAAAGCATCTGTTAGATGGCTTTGGTGTACTCAAACTGACCACAATTGAGCTCTATTTATAGTAGAGCAAGTTTGTATTGGGATCCACAATGAATGGAAACTGCAACAGAGGTTTGGCCAATGTTGTCCAATGGAAATCCAAGTCTCCTCTAGCCATTGACTAGAGGTTAGGGCACAGGGCTGTGGTTCCCTTGGTCTTGGATAAGTCTTGACTGAATTCAGTTGAGAATGGCTCAGTCTATGCCACCTTGATTCTTCCATTGAATGCTCAAATCCAAAATTGGAGTCTTGTCCCTATTTTGGCAATTCTAGGTTCAACATGCTATTTCTTGTTCCAAAGACTTTGGAGGCTTGGCTCAGTGATTGTCCCCTTTAGATTCAATCCTCAGAGGTGTCCAAGTGGATAGGAGCATTTGGATTTGGCTGATTTTGGCAAATCGACCAAAAGTGCAAAATCTGCCTTGCCTTGGCAGATTTCAGCAAGGCAACTTGCCAATGTCATATCTCATGGCTCAAATTGAATTTGGTAATGTTCTTGGCCATTTTGGAAAGCCCTTACATGATACAACAACTATTTGAACATGTTTGGTTTTGATCTCTTTTGGATCCAAGTGAAAAATCCCCCTACATTTGGCAAAAAGTAAGGTAAAATCTAACTTAGTGAAATTTTCACTAAGTGTTGGAACAAAGTGACTTTTCTTGATTTTGATCACTCCATAACTCAAAATCCATGAGGAATTTGGACATAAGTTAGTATGAAGCTTTTGTAGAGGGCAATGTGATCTACAAATCAAGCTTTGAATGGGGAACAATGGCCTTGTGGTTTAGGAGTTATGGTCCTCCAAAGTTGGCACATTAGTGTCACTTTTTCCATAACTTAGAAATTTTTCAAAGTTTTTATGGTTACCCCTTTTACAAGTTATCCCACTTTCTTTGATTTTTCTTGATGAATGATGATTAAAATCATACATTAACATCATTTTAGGGTTAAAAATCCATTTTGGTGAAAAATCTCAAAAAGTCAAAGTTGACTTTTGTGCACAGTTGACTTTTTATCAGATGAATTCCAAACTGTGCAATTCTTTAGGAAATCATGTCCTTGACCTAAATCAAACTTGATGGACATGTTCCATGGGTGTCATAGGGTATATTGAATCATGTCTTAGGGTTTGGGAGCATGTCCTGGTCAAAAGTCAAAGTTACAGTTGACTTTCCTCGCGAAACCCTAATTGTGGTGCAGATGAAATTGAGACTTGTTGCTCAAGCTTCTTGGATTAATCCATTGTTCCAAATGGAACAATATAGTATATTAAAGAACCTCAAATCATGTCTTGAGGTCTTGGTTCATGATTTGTCCCAGAAGTCAACTTAGGGGTGAATTAGGTCAAGAAACCCTAATTCCTGATTTTAGTGAATGCATCCTCTGAGGCAAAATTGACTTGATGGTTGGGTCAATGAGGCTCCATGGAGTATATTAGGTTATGTTTTGGATCTTTCGCTTGTGCCCAGATGAAATTTTTCATCTGGAGGCCCTGGTCGACCAAAATCCTAATTTGGTGCCACTGGCGATCTTGAGATTTGATCCACTTAGAAGGGAGCAACCTTGTGCTTAATCCTTGAAGTGGGAGTCCTTTTTGATCCTTTGTGGATGTTTGAGAGGTTAGACAAGTTGAAGATCATGTCATTTCTTGATTGATCCTTTGTCTAAAGCTCTGAGAGGGCTTAAAACCCTAATTTTGATTGTAGTGAATGCTCAACAACCCTTGAAGCATTTGATGAGGCATGATGGTTCACCCATATTGTGATGATGATTTACACAATGATGGGAAATCTTAGTGGTCAAAATTTGGGGTATGACAGGAATCAACCACATTTTCTTTGGATTAAGTGATCGGGTGAGGGTCACCTAACTTAGTAAAGTGTGGCTTTTCCGTTTTTTATTCACTTTTTTCTGCATAAAGGATCGTTCACTTACTATTCTTCGACCAACCTGCTTAGTGACTACAGATGGGGCCTGACTGGATAAAGAAACTACTATGAGGATTTTCAACAAGTATGGACTTAAGACTAAAATTCAATGGGGATTTAAACTAATATGCATAATTTGGAGGCTTGAGGTGTTAGGGCAATACCGATTTTGTCGGATTTTCCCAAGTCTCCTCGTCCTAATCACTAATTTCTTCACAGCCTATATACTTTCAAATCTAACTGAGCCTCCTAAGTCTTTTAAAATTTTTTGGTATGGCTCAAGAAATTAGGAGATTCAATAATAAACAAAAAACCACGCATAAATGACTCGACAATACATGCAATGATTATACTAAATAGAAATAAACTAGAAATAATAAAAATCATAACAACGTAAAGAAAATTAGAGAGTAATAAATCTTCCTATAAAAATAGTAAAGTTCCTCCCCCACACTTAAACCAAACATTGTCCTCAATGTTTTGATAAAAGCGGAGGAAGGAAAGATAGAACCTGTATAATGCTATTGTTGGCCACTCTGGCCTGCTCCGCTCTGATCTGGATGATCGTCTCAATGAAGATGACGTATGCTCCGGTGCCTGCCACTCTGAGATACCTGCTTCTGTTGGAGCTATAGCGCTAGTGCGTCCCACAACTCTCGCATCTAGCGCGCGTTCCCCAATATGGCCGCTTAGTTCACTTGCACTAACGTGAAGTTATGCATCATATGATTATATGCCATCTGCTGGTTCTGGAGTTGCATCACCAAGTTTGCTTGAGTTTCACGGGTTGCTCGCATTTCAATTTGGTGCTGAGCCCTTGTTGCTTGCATTTACTCCATAATTTCCTCTTGATAAATGTCCTTTATTTGCTTGCATGTACTCCATAATTTCCTCTTGATAAACGTCCTCTATTTGCTTGCATGTGAACCATATTAGTTCCTTACCTCTTTTGAGGAGTAAGTTATATAGTGAACAAGTCACATAGTTTCTTCCATGAATATATGCTCCATTCAAGGAGGGTTTTAAACTAGTTCATAACAATTCCCTTAAGGTTGAATGTGAATAACTTTCATTTCATAACTCATCGAGAATGGTAATAATCCAATCTATTCTCCACATGTACTATGTGTTTGTTTGAATCCTCCATATCATCATAATTTCTAGCTTTGGGGACTTCTCAAAGGACCTTGGATCTTGCACTCAATAATGCTATAGAGAGTGGGTTCCTCTTTTGCTCAGAGGCTGATGTACATGCGTCGTGCTTTTATCCTCTCTGGGAGTGCCGTGCTCGCGAGCTATGAGGTCAACAAACCTCTTGTGGAGTATAATTCCTACTTCTCCCTTAATAATAAGGTGGATGAGTCAAATGTCCTCTATTTTCATTACGACTTGGAGATTTCAAGATTACCCTGTGCGATGAGGCTACGTCTATTGGACTCGACTGTGTAACACCCCGACTTTAGTTATTTACTTTTAATTGGATTTAATTAATTTATTCTATTTATTTGAGTGATATGTGTGGTTTATTTGATTTATTAGTAATTTAATTAGATATTAGAAATATTTTAGAGTTGTGAGAAAATATAATTTTGTTTAAAATTAGAAAGTGAGGGGTGGGTTGAGTAATAACAGAGGTGTGGTGAGGATTAGAGAATTATTTGAATTAAAATAAAATAATTATTTTGCGTATTATTTATTTAATGGAATAATGGAACTAAAATAGAAAATAAAATTTAGTAAGGATGTGAGGAGAATTCGAGGATGAAGTAAGTAACTGAGAAATTTAGGTTAAATAAATAGATAAATTGTAGGGACTTTTGTGTTATGCATACAAAAGTTAAAAAAGGAAAAAGAGGCTGAAAAAGGCAAAGAGCTAAGCGATCGTAGGAAGGGAAACTTGTTTGGGGTTTGACCTATGTTGGTTTTTTTAGCGATAACTGTACAATTCACAAAATTATCCCAAACGACTATTTCCCAAAAAAATCACTTTTTATAGGAAAAAAAATCAGATATTAAAAAAATTTAAAAAATCATAAATTCGAGGGGGAGGGGGCGACGTTGGTTGTTGAATATGTGTTTTTAGAAATGTTGTTGAGTCTCGTGCATTCATGTATATAGAAGATAAGAAGAACTTCGTCTCACAAGGTCAAGTGCTCAGAGAGATCATATGACAGTCTCATTATTCAGAGAGAATACTGTGTTCCAGAGAGGAACCTGAGACGTGGAAAAAACAGTAACATACCTCTAAAATCCAGACCTTGGTACCACATGAATTCTTGAATGATGAGTACACTACATTAATACATTTGCATTGTGATTATTGTTGTTTTGTGAATTATTGGGTGAAAATGATAATTTATGTTGTGTATGATTATCCTTGATTTTTAATGCACCACTATTATCTTTAAAGTTATTCTCAATCCTGTTTATTGTTTTGTGGTGTTATGTACTCTCATAGAGTATAAATAATCAGGTATAATAGAAGCTATTGTTGAGCTAGAGGAGGGCATTGAGTGTGGATTACAGAGATCTAAACAAGGCCAGTCCAAAGGACGACTTTCCTTTACCACACATTGACATGCTGGTTGACAGTACAACGACGTTCAAAGTTTTCTCCTTCATGGATGGATTCTCGGGTTATAATCAGATAAAAATGGCGCCGAAAGACATGGAGAAAACTTCGTTCATCACCCCATGGGGCACTTTTTGTTACAAAGTAATGCCATTCGGTTTGAAGAACGTCGGGACAACCTATCAAAGGGCCATGACTACTCTCTTTCATGACATGATACACAAAGAAATCGAGGTATATGTCGATGATATGATTTCCAAATCCAAAACAGAGGAGGAGCATGTGACCCACATGTCAAAACTATTCGAGCATCTGAGGAAGTACAAAATCTGCTTGAATCCCAACAAATGCACATTCTGTGTCCGTTCAGGAAAACTATTAAGATTCATCGTCAGCCAGAAATGAATTGAGGTTAATCCTGACAAGGTCAAGGCCATTCAAGGAATGCCTTCTCCAAAGACTAAAAAACAAGTCAGGGGATTCCTGGGACGTTTGAATTACATTTTCAGATTTATATTCCTCATGACCGCGACATGCGCGCCAATCTTCAAATTACTCAAAAAGAATCAGGATTGCGTTCGGACAGAAGACTGCCAAACCGCCTTCGATAGTATCAAGGAATACCTTTTAAATCCACCGATTCTATCACCTCTAGTGGAGGGAAGACCATTGATCATCTATTTAATAGTCTTGGAAGACTCGATGGGTTGTGTACTTGGCTAACAAGACGAAACAAAAAGGAAATAGCCTGCCATTTACTATTTGAGCAAGAAATTCACCGACTGTGAAACTTGGTACACTATGCTTGAGAAAACTTCCTGTGCTCTGGCTTGGGCAGCCAAACGTCTTCGCCAGTATATGATTCATCACACTACTTGGTTAATCTCAGAAATTGATCCAATCAAGTACGTCTTTGAAAAGCCTGCTCTCACGGGAAGGATTTTCCGTTGGCAGATGTTGTTATCAGAATATGACATAGAATACCACGCTCAGAAAGTCATTAAAGGGAGTATTTTAGCTTATCATTTGGCTCATCAACCGATTGACGATTAGGAATCAGTCGGATTTGACTTCCCAGACGAAGATGTCATGTATCTAAAATAAAAGATTGCAATGAACCGCTACCCAGTGAAGGGACAGAACCAGGTTCCCAATGGGGACTTATCTTTGACGGAGCTGTCAATCATTATGGATACAGAATTGGGGTAAATCATCATAACATCTCAGGGTACCCACATTCCATTTACCGCCCGACTGACATTCAAGTGTACGAACAATGAGGCCAAATACGAAGCTTGTATCATGGGTCTCAAAGAAGCGATCGACTTAAGGATTAAGAACTTGGATGTATATGGAGACTCTGCCCTGGTTATCAATCAGATCAAAGGAGATTGGAACACATATCAATCAGGACTGATTCCTTACAAAGATTAAGCGAGAAGGTTGTTACCATTCTTCAATAGAATCGAGTTTCATCACATCCCTCGTGAAGAAAATCACATGGCTGAAGCATTAGCCAGTCTCTCTTCCATGATTAGTGTCGGTCAATGGAATGACATACCTAAGATCGACATAATGCACCTTGAACGGCCCACTTACATCTTCACTATTAAAGCAATTATAGACAACAAACCTTGGTATCACGATATCAAATGCTTCCTTAAAAAACAAGAGTACTCACATGGGGCATCAAGAAAAGACAGAAAGACCATCAGAAGACTGGCTGGCAACTTCTTCCTAAGCGGTGATTCACTCTATAAGAGAAACTTTGACATGGTCTTGCTCCGATGTGTAGACAGACCGGAAGCAAACATTCTGATAAAATAAATTCACAAAGGATCCTTTGGCACTCATGCCAACGAACACACAATGGCGAGAAAAATTCAGAGAGCAGGGCACTACTGGTTGACCATGGAATCCGACTGCTACAAGTACATGAGGAGATGCCACAAGTGTCAGATATACTCAGACAAAATCCATGTACCGCCAACACATCTCAAAATTCTCTCTTCCCCATGGCCTTTTTCCATATGGGGAATCGAAATGATTGGCATGATCGAGCCCAAAGCTTCAAACGGACATCGATTCATCCTAGTAGCCATTGACTACTTCACCAAATGGGTCGAAGCTGTCTCATACACCAATGTGACCAGACAAGTGGTGGTCCGATTTATCAAGAACAATCTCATTTACCGTTATGGTGTTCCGAGCCAGATCATTATTGATAATGGATCTAACTTGAACAACAAGATGATGAAGGAGTTATGCGCAGAGTTCAATATCGAACACCATAACTCATCTCCCTACCGACCCAAGATGAACGGAGCGGTAGAAGCGGCTAACAAGAACATCAAGAAGATCGTTCAGAAGATGGTAGTAACCTACAAAGACTGGCACAAAATGCTACCCTTTGTTCTTCACGGTTATCGCATATCTATTCGCACTTCAACAGGGGCAACCCCCTTCTCTCTAGTATATGGCATGGAGGCAATGCTCCCCATCAATGTGGAGATCCCATCGATCCAGGTTTTGGTGGAAGCTAAGCTAACAAAAGCTGAATGGTGTCAAAGCATACACGACGAATTAAACTTGGTCGAAGAAAAGCGAATAACGGCTCTATGCCACGGTCAATTGTATCAGCAAAGAATGAAGAAAGCGTTTGACAACAAGGTTCGACCCCGTGTCTTCAGAAAATGAGACTTTGTGCTCAAGAAGATACAATTATTTCTCACTGATTCCCGGGGCAAATGGACTCTGAATTATGACGGGGTCAAGAAAGCTTTCTCAGGCGGAGCCTTGAGACTCGCAACCATGGATGGAGAAGAGTTTTCCTATCCCACGAATGTTGATGTAGTCAAGAAATACTTTGCCTAAATAAAAAAAAACGACTCAGTGGATTGGAAATCTCAAAGTACAATCCAGGCAAAAGTTAGGGATTAATGGCAAGTAACTATGTCTGACAAGGTTAAATCCCCCGGCAGTAGTAATACCATCCATCAGGAAAACTCCAGTCAAGGTCATCTTCGACGGAAGCTCAGGATGTCCAGAATTCAAAGTTGGTAGAAGGATAGCGGTCGTCATGTTTCAATGTAGCCCTTTTCCCTTAAATTACTATTTTCTAAACTTTGTAAATACTCTTATGGAATCACGCGTTTGGATGATTTCCATCCTATCAATAAAATTTGAGCCCTTGTGCTTTTATTTGCAATTCTTATTTGTTTTAGCTTTACACAACGACATTTTAACATGATTAACGATTCCTGAAAAAAAAAAAAATGAATTTACTTGTAAAATTTTTCTGCTTTTAAAATAAAGATGGCAATTTCTTTTGATTGTTGAACATCGAAACAGCATCGATCACTTCTCCTAAAGGCGGTTAAGCTTCAAAGTGCATAATCAAAGTACTCCTTCTAAACCAGTACACCTGAAGGAAGGATCAACTGTGTCAGACGCGAATATTCCATCTGACATCCCCAACCGAGTTCTTATCTCTTAAGCCCGACCAACGTTGTTCCCCCACCGGAACTATTTCTCCTAAGCAAGGCAGAATTGCTATATGGAACAAATGGTATTTCTTCATCCCCCACAGTGGCCGAGTATCCAGTCATGTTCATCTATTAGTTTATATGTCGTGTCAGTTTTGTCAGCATATACATACATACATCATGCGTAATTGATTCACATTCACATTGATACTGCATCACTATCACTCTAGTCGGTCTTGTCCCCTAGTGATAAAAGTCCTCTTGTTAATCGAGTCGTCAGTTCATTCCTCGTCAGGAAGCGAATTATCTAAGAAACCTTTCTCAAGTTTATTTTTGGATCAGAGTTGGCCCGTTGACCACTTTGATAACTTGAACCTCTGAAAGACAAGAAAACCTTCGACAAACGTTACTCTTCATCATTGAAGATGACATCTTCGCTTTCCCGGATTAAGGAAAATCCCGAGAGAAAGCCTCACGGCTGAAGATTCTCGATGATACAACAGTTTCTCTCTGAAAATTTGCTATCAAATGAGGTCATCAGCACCTCTAAATTGGATTACATCACATGGCATTTCTCCGAGAAGATCTCGAGGAAAAGTATGATGTAATATCCCCAAGCGAGAAACAGTCTCTCAAGAGACTTATTTTCCCCAGTATAGTCGACAAATGACGTCTCCAAATAGAGAAGTTTGCATACCTCTATAACTCAGACAAACGGGTTCTCCCAGCAAGTCTGACATCAGAACTTTTTTCCATCAAATGACATCTCCCCAGGAAAATTTGACGAGAAGTTTGAGGAAAACCTATAACAAACAGCTTTCGGTGTCAAGAAAGTTTATTAACAAAAGAAACTTAGACCAGTTCCTTGGTAGGAAACCAGGATCGAGGGGAAGTTTATACCAGAAACTTAGACCAGTTCCTTGGTGGGAAACCAGGATCGAGGGGAAGTTTACATCAGAAACTGAGACCAGTTCCTTGGTAGAAAACCATGATCGAGGGGAAGTTTATACCTGAAACTTAGACCAGTTCCTTGGTAGGGAACCAGGATCGAGGGGAGGTTTACATCAGAAACTAAGACCAGTTCCTTGGGAGGAAACCAGGATTGAGGGGAAGTTTATTTAAGAAACTAAAACCAGTTCTGTGGTTGAATATCAGGATCGGGGGGAAGCTTTTACCTTTTTTAAGCATCATTGCTTTGCAAAAGAAGATGGATGAGCAAGTAGCCATTCAAAACCTCCATCAAAATTTCGGGTATTTCGATATTTAATCCTCTTGCACCCCGAATGCCCGAATACCTTTGCCATTCACACCTTCGGGTCCAAGAAGATTAAATAGGGGCATTTGTCATACCCCAAATTTTGACCGCCAAGATTTCCCATCTTTGGGAAAATCATTACCACAATATAGATGTGCCATCATGCCTCATCAATATCCTCAGAGATGTTTGAGCATTCACCACAATCAAGGATTAGAGTTTTGAGCCCTCTCAGAGCACTTAGACAAAGGATCAATCAAGAATTGACATGATCTTTAACTTATCTAAACTCTCCAACACCCATAAGGGATCAAGAGGACTCCCACATTAAGAACCAAGCACAAAGTTGCTACATTCTGTCATACCCCAAATTTTGACCACTAAGATGTCCCATCATTGTGCAAATCATCATCACAGTATGGATGTACCTTCATGCCTCAACAAATACCTCAAGGGTTGTTGAGCATTCACTACTATCAAAGATTAGGGTTTTAGGCCCTCTCAGAGCTCTTAGACAAAGGATCAATCAAGGAATGACATGATCTTCAACTTGTCTAGCCTCTAACATATCCACAAAGGATCAAAAGGACTCCCACTTAAAGGATTAAGCACAAGGCTGCTCCCTTCTAGGTGGATCAAGGATCCAAAACATAACCTAATATGCTCCATGGAACCTCATGGACCCATTCATTAAGTCAATTTTGCCTCAGGGGATACATACATAAAAAAATCAGGAATTAGGGTTTCTTGACCTAATTCATCCCTAAGTTGACTTTTGGGGCAAATCAAGAGCCAAGACCTCAAGAGAGGATTTGAGTGTCTCTAATGAGCTATATTGATCCATTTTTAACAATGGATTAATCCAAGAAGCTTGAGCAACAAGTCTCAATTTCACCTGCACCACAATTAGGGTTTTAAGGAAAAAGTCAACTGCAACTTTGACTTTTGACCAGGACATGCTCCCAAGCCCTAGTACATGCCCCAATATACCCTATGACACCCTTGGAACATGTCCATCAATTTTGATTTAGGTCAAGGACATGATTTCATGAAGAATTGCACAGTTTGGAATTCATTTGATAAAAAGTCAACTGTGCACAAAAGTCAACTTTGACTTTTTGAGATTTTTCACCAAAATGGTTTTTTAACCCTAAAATGATGTTAATGTATGATTTGAATCATCATTCATCAAGAAAAATCAAGAAATGTTGGATAACTTGTAAAAGGGGTAACCATAAAAACTTAGAAAATTTTCTAAGTTAAAAATAAAGTGGCAAGGGTACCAACTTTGAAGGATCATAACTCCTAAACCACAAGGCCATTTTTTCTCATCCAAAGATGAATTTGTAGCCCTCATTGCCCTCTACAAAAACTTCAACTAGACCTAAGTCCAATTCATTAAGGATTTTGAGTTATGGAGTGATCAAAATCAAGAAATCACACTTTGTTCCAACACTTGGTGAAAATTTCACTAAGTCAGATTTTGCTTCACTTTTTTGCCAAATGTAGAGGGATTTTTCACTTGGAATCAGAAGAGATCAAAATCAAACATGTTCAAACAGTTGTTGTATCATGTAAGGGCTTTCCAAAATGGCTAAGAACATTGCCAAATTCAACTTACACCATGAGATATGACATTGTCAAGTTGCCTTGCTGAAATCTGTCAAAGGCAAAGCAGATTTTGCATTTTGGCTCGATTTGCCAAAATCAGCCAAATTCAAATGCTCCTATCCACTTGGACACATCTGAGGATTGAATCTAAAGGGGACAATCACTGAGCCAAGCCTCCAAAGTCCATGGAACAAGAAATAGCATGTTGAACCAAGAATGGCCAAAATAGGGACAAGATTCCAAATTTGGATTGAGGCATTCAATGGAAGCATCAAGGTGGAATGGACTGAGCCATTCTCATCTGAAATCGGTCAAGACTTATCCAAGACCAAGGGAACCAAAGCTCTGTGCCCTAACCTCTAGTAAATGGCTAGAGGGGACTTGCATTTCCATTGGACAACATTGGCCAAACCTACTTACCAGCTGCCATTCACTATTCCTTGCAAAACAAACTTGCTCTACTATAAATAGAGCTCAATTGTGTTCAGTTTAAGTACACCAAAGGCCTACAACACTTGCCTTTCTCAAAATCTCTTTCTCTTGGCAAAAATGCCTTTCTTAGCAAGGTAACTATCGGGTTTTGAGTTTGAGAGCTTTTCCAATCAAACCAATCACTCACACACCTCACATACATCATATAGAAGTGATCCAAACACTTAGATCACTTCTGAAACATCAATTTCACAAAATCGCCAGCTGGTTGCTCAAATTTTCAATCAAGTTGCAGCTGAGATGCCACGAATTGATCCAGCCAATTTCAATCAAGTCTAAGCATTCAAACACACTCCATAGGGTGTAAGGAAGCTGTTCAGATCATCACCACTCATCTGTAACACCTCCAAATCAAAAATCACATTGCACTTGCTGTCACGGTTTAGAGGTAAGCATATACTTGGTCATCTCTCAATCTATGCATATTTCCTCGCACAATAATTTGGCCATATGTTCATAATCATGCATGGAATGTTTTCCCTCAATTAATTGCATTGTTTGAATCGTGTATCAAAAATCCTAGCCTTCATGCAGAAATTAGGGTTCTTGAGGTTTCTTCGTGATTTCATGTTTTATGTTTAATTTAAATGAAATTAAGTGTTATAGACATGATCGTGAGGTTGAGACAAGCATAATGATATGTGGATTACATGATAAGATTACGTATTCAGTGAGATTGGATGGAAAACGCAAATCAGCCAAACCCAGAAAAACGCGCGTGTTCTTGCTTGTGTTCTTGGCGCCTTTTTCACAAATTCAAATATTTGAATTTTGTGATTTTGTTTAATTGATTCAAAAATTAATTTCTCTCTGAGTTTTAATGATTTTGAGTTGATTCTTTTTTTAATAATTCACAAAAATGTTAAAATATTTTATTTTATCAAAAAATCCCAAAAATATTATTTATTTCATATAATTGATATTTTTGCAAAGAATTAATATTTTAATTGTTTTTGACATTTTAAATATTTTTTCTACATTGATTTTGCAACTTTTAATTCCTTCTAATTATTTTGTAGGTCAATACTTAATTTTTGAAGCATTAATCCAAGATCACAATTTGGTTTCCATGTGTTAAACAATTTTGATCATTTTTAATTGAATTTTTATTCAATTAAATACATTTTTGAAAAAAAATTTGGGTTTTTGGATTAATTCAACCCTCATAAATCATTTCCAAAACTTCTTGGGCCTCTAATAGAGTGTAAGACCCAATCATTTTTAGACCAAATCATTTTTGGGCCTCAGTGTATTGTATAAGTCCTGATACCGTAAAAAACAAACGGCGCGATCGTCGCCTTTTCAAAATAACCCTTGGGCCTCTTCTTGAGCTATAAGACCCATTCAAACCTTTTTGGGCCTCTATTAGAGTGTAAGACCCAACCCCCTTTTAACCAAAATCATTTGGGCCTCACTTATTGTATAAGTCCCTCTGCGTTTAAAGAAAACCTCGGCGCGATCGCCATTTTTAACGAGAAATCAACTGGGCCTACCCTCGTGTTATAAGCCCCACTCTTCTTCTTTAAAACTTTTGGGCCTCTTGAGAGAGTGTAAGACCCATCCCTTTGTATAGAAAAACTTTTTTGGGCCTCAGTCACTTGTATAAGTCCCTCTGTACAAATTCAACAGTGCGCTCACTGATAAAACCCTGGGCCTCTCCTTGAGCTGTAAGCCCCAAATATTTCTTTTCCAAAGCACTTTCTCCTTTGATTTTGAATATATTGTTGTTTTCAATCTTTCTTTGTTGAACAACTAACCAAACAATATGGAAGCTCTACAACCGAGTAAGTGGTTATTGCTTTCATTTACCGCTTTCATATACATATAACTGTATTGTAGGGCTGTTTCACTGTAAGTCTCCTTTCACAAACTCATATACATATAACTGTATTGTGGGGCTATTTCACTGTAAGTCTTCTTTCATAAACTCATATCAACTGTGTAATAATAGTATAGATATTTCGAGTTTCCCCGGCAACTACGTCTAGAACTAGGTGACGCTGTTTCGTTTATTTGTAGAAATAGACAACTAGATCCCCAATAGGATCACCAGATACAGTCTTCTCTTCGGCTGTCCTCATTAGGAATCGTCAAGAAACTCTACTCCCAAAGATGAATGTATTCTCCGTGAATGGCATCTTTGAGTTTCTTCCAAATTCTCGAACTTTCCCGACTTTGATCTATTCTCGGTGAATAGCATTGCCTTGAATTTCTCGGGGTTTGGGGACCCACGGGCTTCTTAAAAGCATCGGCCTCCTCTTGGGCATCGTACAAGGATCCACAGGCTTCCTAAAAGCAACCCTCGCCTCCTCTTGGGCTTAGTACAAGGACCCTACGTCTTCTTAGAAGTATTCACAGCCTCCTCTTAGGCTTCGTATAATGATCTCTTCCTCCAGGAATGATAGCCTCCTCTTGGGCTTAGTACAAGGACACGTCGGCTTCTTAAAAGCTTCCAGCCTCCTCTTGGGCTTCGTACAAATTGTCCCGACGACCTCCTAGAGGTATAGGAACAGAACCTAGTCATCTTCATAGAACAGTCATTTCGTAGAGTCTACTACCGCTCCTCAAAACATAGTACAAAAGATAAAACTGTAGACTTGGACAGTCTAACTTCCTTGAGTCTCAAAGACATTCTCAAGTGACCCCTTCGTCAAATAGGAAGGAAACCCACGGACTCGGACAGTCTCAATACCCTTTGGATTTCCCGCTTCCTTAAAGAACAGGAATAACCCGGATCCTTGAATCAAATCCATGAGTACAGTGTTACTCATATAAGAACTGATTTTCTCTTTTAAAATCAGTATATTGGATTTGTCACTCAACTGAAACAGTTACCTTAGCCTCCTCTTGGGCTTTGTACAATAATTCTCCCCAGCGGAGTCAAACAACGTTTAGCCTCTCTCTTGGGCTTTGTACGAGACACATAAGAGACTCCCTCGTTGAGTCAATCACCCCTTTCGCCTCCATCTCGGGCTTTATACGAGATACTAAAAGGTTCTTATTGAGCCAAATAAGCAACAACCTCCATCTCGGGCTTCATACGAGATACAAATGACTCCCTTGTTGAGTCAAATAGCCTCCATCTCGGGCTTTATACGAGATACCAAAAGACTCCATCGTCGGGTCAAAACCTTTTCGCCTCTCTCTCGGGCTTTGTACGAGATACAAATAGCCTCCTCTTAGGCTTTGTATAAGAAAACCACTGGTTAATCCAATTAACCTTTTAGCATCTAAGCTGTGCCTCGTTCACAGTACACAAACATCAACAACTCCTTCCCCTTCATCTAATCGCTGTAAGCGGCAAGCCTCTGGATCATCTACATCCATGCCACTGTCCCTCTTTTAGCATGAGAAATTCCTAAGGAAAGATAGCATTGCTCTACACTGAGTTAAAGTCTTCTCCTTCAGGTTAAAATCCCCTTTTAAGGAAATTATGGCATTGCCGGATTCACATATCCCGGTTAAAGTAATTCTCCTTTATAAACAGTTGTGACATACAACCCCCTCTTTAGAGATGACAAATTCTCTCTAAAGACGAAACCTTTAGCTTCATGTCTTGGGCTTTGAACAAGACACAAATAGACTTTTCAGCTTCACATCTTGGGCTTTGATCAAGATACAAACCACCTTTAGCTTCACGTCTTGGGCTTTGAACAAGACACCAAAAACACCCATTTCCTCCCATAGAATAGGAGGAACTACGAACGCTCTGATTTCCCTGTTTCGGTAAACGGGAATACGTAGGCATAAGATTGAAAGAAAAGATCTTAGCGAGCACAATCAACAAAAAACAAAAATCCCATATCCCCATTAATCAAAAGCAGTAATTCAAAAAAAGCCAGTCCTAACATCCTAATCCTTGTTCCCCGCCAGAAACCTTCTGCCAAGGTAAAAAGAGAGAAACCAGTATTGGCGAAAATACAAATAACCAGTACAAAGGCCCCCCACATTGATAGCATCCGTAACCTAACAGGCCGCTGTTTAAACTCAGTATGCAAAGCAGGGTTAATTGGAGACATCTATTTCCCTTCCTTATTCAGCTCACAATAGGATAAAAAATGAATCGACCTGTAGTCTAAGCTCAACCGCAGAGAGCGACCAGCGCTTAAGAACCACGTCCAAAATCGCTCGCTACAGAAAAGTGGCACCCACCGTGGGGCCCTATTCTTTCTTTATTACAATTTAAACCTTGGGTAAGTCATTTTCATGGCGGTGGCCGCCAACAGAAAAGTGGCGCCCACCGTGGGGCCGGTCTTTGTTTTTTCTTCCTTTTAACCTCTGGTGTGAAAACCACAGATTGGGGCTTCCGCCGGGGAACCCATTTTCTGTCAGGAACTTAGGATCCTTAGCTTTAAAGGTCTAGGATGTTTAGGACAAATATATATACTTCTTTTTCTAATTGCTATACATGTTTATTTTTCTACTAATGGGAATGCGGGTGATGCCGTATGTGGAAAGATTGAGTATACACTTAAGATAAGTGATGGCGACTGGGTCGACCATCAACCTCAGTGGAGGCTGACCAACGCAACCCATTCTCTCACCTAGACAATGAGCCGGTTGTTAAGTCTGAGAAGCTGAGGAGCCAAACCCTTTCATAGTGCGGAAACTATCGGAAATAGTTGTTACGCGACACTACCCTCATTTGAGGCTGGTGATCTATTCTCGGTGAATGGCACTTACTCTAAGATTGCTTTACAACTCGCTGGCGATCCGCTTGTTGTTTTGCTTTCCTGGGAGGAGCTGATGATAATGAGTACAGGTACAAAAATCACCTTAGTATAAACCTTTGGGGATGGGTAGAGCCTTGACTTCATGACAACGACCCTTTGACCCCATGTTTTTTCTATGTTTTTGTGTGTTGCATTCATGCATTCATTTAATAAAACATTAAAACATTCAAAAAACTTCTCTTCTAGTCTCTCTGTTTTTCAAATTAAACTAAGACTGTGATTGCAAATATCAGAGAAGAGGATTACGCTAATGGATTTCGGTAGAAGGAGAACTCACCAGTATACCTTCAAGGTTCCAAAAATAGGGGATTTGAGAAGGTTAGCAAGGATGATCACTAACCCTGAGGCTTTTAGAGCCAAGTACGGAGGTTTGCTACCACTGTTAAGAGTCCATGTGATTGAGGGAATCATGGATGCGCTCATTCAGTTTTATGGTCCGGTTTATCACTGTTTCACATTCCCGGATTACCAGCTAGCACCAACGCTGGAGGAGTATTCTCATTTGATCGATCTACACATTACAGATCGAGCTCCATTTTCTGGACTGGAAGAAATTCCAAAGAATCAGACCATTGCAAGAGCAATTCATTTGGACGAGTCTGAGGTCAGGACTCACATGACCACTAAGGGTGGCATACAAGGTTTGCCAGCCCAGTTCTTGACAAAGAAGGCCCTATATTTCGCTAGTATCGGGAACGTGATTGCTTTTGAAAGCATCTTTGTCTTGCTCACCTACGGGTTATTTTTGTTTCCCAACATCAATAACTTCGTCGTTATCAATTCTATTAAGGTTTTTCTCATTGGAAACCCTGTGCCGACTTTGCTCGCAGAGGTGTATCATTCTGTACACTTGGGGAATTTGTACAGCGGAGGGGAGATCACATGCTGTGTACCTCTGCTTTATAAATGGTTTATCTCCCACTTGCCCAAGTCTGCTGCTTTTTGGGATTGTAAGAGTGCCTTACGTTGGTCGCAGAAGATCATGTCTCTTACCAACTCTGACATTGATTGGTGTAATAGGATTTATGAGGGAATTAGGATCATTGATCGTTGTGGAAGCTTCCCCAACTTACCCCTCATAGGAACTAAAGGAGGAATCAACTACCATCCGGTATTGGTTCACCGTCAATTTGGATACCCGATGAGGCACATCCCACTGGGTGTTCATCTGGAAGGTCTTTTCTTCAAGGAAGGAGAAAATGTCAGAGCACTAAAATTGGAAATAGTGCAAGCTTGGAAGCACGTTCATAAGAAAGGACGAGAGTCTCTAGGAAAACCAGACTGTGTCTCGGTGGAGCCTTATCTCCATTGGGTACAAACTAGGGCTCTCAAGCTAAAAATGCCTTATCCTCGTTACGGGATTCTTCCGCCAGAAGAATCTGTCATGTACTTCATGACGAAAACTGAAAAGCTTCAGGTTACTCTCAACAAAGTTCCAAAGGAGAGGAGGTCTTGGAAGAACAAGTACCGCACCCTCAACATAGAGTGCGTCAAAATACATCAATTACTGAAAGAAAAAGATGCTCTGATTGAAATTTTGGAGCAACATGCTGTAGAGAATCAAGATGACCAAAGGAGTTTGCTCGCTCCTTTCACCTGGCAAAGGAATGACAACCCAATAACGGCCCAAGAGCCCTGGTCAAAGAAAAGGAAGATACCGGAATCAGCGCCTGATTTCTCTTCAGAGAGGACTCGGGACCCATTAGCTAGGTTTCTGTTTCTGCACCTTGTAATCTACTGTATTTCCATTTCTGTAATCCTTTGAATTTCAATAAAAAGGGGTTTCCCCACCGTTTGATATTTGCAATCTAATTGTCAAAGTTTATTTTGATTAAACATTTAAACAGTTAATATAATCATTGCATTCATCATTCTCACATCGGGTATTCTTCTTACCTACGAATCTCACGTTTGTGTCTCGGTTCTAGAGTCAAACTGTCTCATTCGTATAATACTCGGGCCAATCATCAGAAAAAGATGGATGATCTTGAGGAAGAAAATAGAGAGTTGAAAGAAGAGATTGACGCTCTGAGAGAGGATATGAGAAAGCTTCGTAACGTCATGCAAGCCTTGGCAGAAGCTCAGCTACAACGAACTGTGATCTCAGAGATCACCTCAACACCCATAGTGGAGAGGTATGATCCTAGGTATCAGATACCGAAAGGTCGTCCTTGGTGCATGCCTGTTAACTATATCCCGGAAGGATATGTTCCGCCGATCACTGAAGATCAAGGAATTACAACAGAAGCCGCTGGCCCTGAAGGTTACAAACTTCGGGAAAGCGAAGATGCCAGGGGCATGATGAAGACTCCTGAAGGTTACAAACTTCGGGAGGCGCCAAGACTTACTGCCGTAGTCATGGTACCACCACCTGTGGTGCACACTGTCCTGGAAGGACAGATTCCACAGACACCTTCTGGTAAGAAGGAGACTATGTTCGATAGAATGGATGAATTCCAGGAGCAGTTCCTGGAAATGCAGAGGGAACTGCAAGCCATTCGCAGTCAGGATTTATTTGGAAAGGACGCCGCAGACCTCTGCTTGGTCCCAAATGTGAAAGTCCCGCACAAATTCCAAGTGCCCGACTTTGAAAAATACAAGGGTAACTCTTGCCCTCAAAGCCATTTGGTGATGTACGCTCGGCGTATGTCAGCTTAGACTGAGAATCAGGACCTACTGATTCACTACTTTCAGGATAGTTTAACCGGTGCTGCATTCAAATGGTACATGGGTTTAAACCGTACTACGATCAGTACATTCAGAGATCTTGGCACTGCCTTCGTCCAACAATACAAATACAATTTGGACATGACATCCGACAGAGATCAACTCAGATCGATGTCGTAAAAGGACAAGGAAACCTTTAAGGAGTATGCTCAAAGGTGACGTGAAATTGCCGCTCAAATTTTTCCACCTCTTGAGGAAAAAGAGATGACAAAGATCTTCTTAAAGACCTTAAGCTCATTTTACTATGACCGAATGGTTGCCAGTGCGCCCGGTGATTTCACCGAGATGGTCGGCATGGGCGTACGTCTTGAGGGAGCCGTTCGAGTAGGACGTTTGGTAAAAGACACTGGATCGACGAGCGGTACTAAAAAATACGGTAGTGCTCTCCCTAAGAAAAAAGAGCAAGATATTGGGAATATCTCTCTCGGAAAGCAAAGGCGACGTTATCAGCCGGTAGCGGCGGTAACTCCTGCTATCAACCCTGCGCCTATTCCTATGTATCAACCTCAGGTTGCGCAGAGCCAACCTGATCAGCAAAGGACACAACAGCCTCTTCAGCAGGCTCATCCTCCATATAACAACAACCGTACAACACGACCACCGGGGTTTGATCCTATACCCATGTTGTACGCAGAATTATTTCCGTTACTACTGGCTAAGGGGCACATTCAGACTAAGTCTCCTCTTACAGTACTGGAAAATCCACCTTTTTGGTTTAAGGTAGATCAGACATGCCTTTACCATCAAGGAGGATCAGGGCATAACATAGAAACTTGCCTCAATTTCAAGTCCGACGTGCAAAAGCTTGTTAGGAGCGGGGTCTTATCTTTCAAGGATACGAATCCTAATGTCCTTACGAACCCGCTGCCTCAACATGAGAAAGCTGCAGTCAATCTGATTGAGAAAGAGACTAACAATGTCTATCAAATTCATGATGTACTCTTATCGAAAACCAATTTGGTCAAGATGCATTGTAGATAGAGTGGATATGGCCATGTGCCACCTCATAACTATCATCAGTGTGATATCTGCTCTAAAGACAACCAGGGGTGTTCTGTGGTGCAATCAGCTCTACAGGAACAAATGGATCTCGGATGGATCCAAGAGCACCGAGTTCGTGGAGTTAACATGGTATACAGGAATTCTAACGTCATTCAGAACCACGGCATCCATGCAATGAATGTCAACTTGGTGGCGATGCACTCAAGGCAGAGCCAACATCATAATCTACCACAGCACGATTACAGTTCCTGTCTGACTTGCTCGGTAAACAAACATGGATGCTCTTTCATACAGGAGGCCCTCCAGCGTCAGATGAATCTTGGATGGATCCAAGACTACCATGATAGGAATCCCTATCAGATCAACATGGTTCAGATCTTTGATATTCGCGTGATGAATACCAACCTGGTAGAGTTACATGCTGAGCAGGTTCGACTCGGATTCTTAATATCATATGACTATCAAACTTGTAAGGCAGGTTGTGAAAACGATCGAGGTTGTACCCTTGTCCAGGAGGCACTTCAGCACTTGTTAAATCATTGGTGGATGCCAATCTACATGGATGAAGATACTCAGCAGATTAGTATCAGTAACAAGAATCCTACTCGGCGTCAGAGTCAGGATGTCCGATCAGTGGAAGCTAACCTAGTAAGGTTACATTGTATTCAAAGTGGGCGTGGCCAGGTGCCACCACACAACTATGACAGTTGTAGCATCTGTTCAGAAAATAACCAAGGGTGTTACCTTGTGAGAGCAGCTCTTCAGGGTCAGGTCGATCGTGGAGAAATTCGTCCATATCCGGGTTCTGAACCCATCAACTGGACGCCGAACTACCTTGCCGAGCAAGTTGAGGATGTAGTCACGATCTCTAGTCATCACAGAACCAGGGATGTTTTTGCCATTATCCCTCTACTTGACGAATCTAAAGTTCCCAACCGGGAACAGATCGAGATTACTTATGATGGTTAGAAAAATCAGAAGGTTCCTGTAGTAATCTATCTACCAGGACCGCTACCGTATGAATCAGCTAAGGCTATCCCTTACAAATACGGTGCGACAACAATTGAGAATGGAAAGGAAATTTCATTACCCTCCGTTGTGAACATTACAGACATCAGTTGAGTAACACGGAGTGGTAGAATCTTCAACCGAGGGGTTGGGGAAGTTAACAAAGAAAAGGAACTTCAGGCAGAAGCTCCCGATCCACCAGTCGATCAATCCAGTGGTCCCGACCTTTTGAAAAACAATGATGAGATGCTGAAGCTCATCCAAAGGAGTGAATATAACATTGTTGATCAGCTGTTACAGACTCCTTCAAAGATCTCTGTATTATCACTGTTACTCAGTTCAGAAGCACACAGGGAGGCTCTACAGAAAGTCTTGGAGCAGGCCTTTGTGGAATAGGATGTAACAATTAGACAGTTCGATAATATTGTCTCTAACATCACTTCCTGCAACAATTTGGGATTTAGTGATGAAGAATTACCTGAAGAGGGTCACCGTCATAACATGGCGCTCAATATCACAGTTAACTGCCAGGACGATGCTTTAGCCAGCGTACTGGTAGACACAGGGTCAGCCCTGAATGTTATGCCGAAGTCCACTTTGATGCAATTATCATTCAAGGGCCCTCCGATGAGAGTTAGCGAGGTCGTCGTCAAAGCATTCGACGGATCCAGCAAAATAGTTATCGGTGAAGTTGATCTTCCCATAACTATTGGTCCTCACACTTTCCAAGTCACTTTCCAGGTCATGGATATCCGGGCAACGTACAGTTGTTTATTAGGAAGACCTTGGATACATCAGGCTGGAGCGGTCACTTCAACCCTCCACCAAAAGCTAAAGTTCGTCGAGAACGATCAACTTGTCATGGTTTGTGGGGAACAAGCCTTGCTTGTGAGTAACTTGTCATCATCTACTGGTATAGAACCCGAGGAGGTTATTGGAACTCAGTTCCAAGCACTATCGGTGAGCAAGGACAATCAATCCCAAGGAGGAACCTCGATTTCCTCATACAAAGATGCTATCAAAGCGGTCGAGAGTACCGACACAACAGGATGGGGACAGCTTGTCATTCCTATTGACAATAAAACAAAGAAGGGTCTTGGTTTTTCTGCAACCTGTACCCAGACAGCTGCTAACGATGAAGGTCTTCATCCCCTTCAAAACTTCTTCCACAGTGGAGGTTTCCTTCACCCAGTGTCTCAAGCAGTTCATGTTATCAACGAGGAAGATCCCTCTGGCACAGATGAAGAATGGAAGTCCTATTTTAACAAGGACGGTTATATGTCTCAGGAAGAGGTGCCTATGCCTTTTTGCTTTCCTACAGAGAGTCCGAGATTTATACCAAGAACAGATGTCAAAATGATCTACGGGGATTGTGATCCGAAAGGATGCCGTGCTCCGCCAAATTCATTAGAGAAGGACACTCTAATGAAAGATAATTTTGACTACAACTACTATGGCCCAATGGATGGTCTGCCAATGTGGCAACCTTATCCAGGAAACTTGGGGCAAGAAAGTCAGCCGAGTAATGAAACTCAGCTGAGCATCATTAAACAGAATACCTGTGCCCCCACCATGTCATGGGATCAACACTCAGGTCATTCAGAAACTACTCAAATGAAGATGAATTTGCAACATTTGCAGGACTCGAATTCATCAACTATGCTTTTCCCGAGGTCAACGTCATCGAGAGAAATGACTCCTCCAGTCCCAAAGAAGTTTGGGACACCTTGGGAGTACCAAGTGGAAAATACGACTATATGGTCAAGTACACCACTCCCGAAAGCTCTCATATCAGGTTCGAAGATATCCAGCCAACTGGATGGGAAAATACAGCTGAGAGCACAAATACTCTGCAAAATGCAACAGAGGAATTCTCCTACGACAATTTTTCCTGGGAGACAGATTCCAATGATCCTGCTCCACCAGAAATCAGCGTCATTTCTGAAGACAAATCAAGGAAGGTGCCAGACTTTGTGATTCACTGTGGAGTTCGCCGCCATTGGGTTGCCGTCGAGGTTCCGAAGATCGTTCATCAGTCAAAGTAATTGCCATCTTTAACCTTTCACCCTGCCCAGGTGAAACGGGTGTTTTGATAGGGCTCGCTTTCTGTAAATTTTCCCTCTTCGCTTTGCCCGAAGCGATTGAGTTTTGTTTTATAGGGTTGTAGTTTCAAGAGTCGACTTGTTCATTAATAAAATAACGTCGTTCTGTAATTTCTGCATTAATTGCTGTTTTCTCTTTTTGCTTTTTTCAGAAAATGGTAATCCTAAAAAACAATAAAGATAAAAACACTGCACACACTTGCATTTTCTCTATCCCTTCTAAACACAAATCATCACATCATGCAGATTGCTTGTTTTAAACCCCGTTGAAACATACGACCCGATGCCTTCTCCCAACTTTGAGTTCCCAATATTCGAGGCTGAAGAAGAAAATGACGACGAAATTCCAGAAGAGATCTCCCGACTACTCAGACAAGAGGAAAGGTCCATTGAACCTTACAAAGAACCGTTGGAAACGGTAAACTTGGGTTCAGAGCAAGAGAGAAAAGAAATCAGGATTGGGGCACTGCTCAGTCCAACTGCCAGAGAGGGTTTGATAAAACTTCTCAGAGAATTCCCTGATGTATTCGCTTGGTCCTATCAGGATATGCCAGGGTAGGATACCAGCATCGTGGAACATCACTTACCGTTAAGATCGGAATGTCCGCCAGTAAAGCAAAGGTTGAGACGGACTCACCCGGACATGGCCATCAAAATCAAAGAGGAGGTACAAAAACAGATTGACGCGGGTTTCCTCGCTACATCTGAATATCCTCAATGGTTAGCCAACATTGTACCCGTTCCCAAAAAGGGCGGAAAGGTCAGAATGTGTGTTGATTACAGGGATCTGAACAAGGCAAGTCCAAAGGACGACTTTCCTTTACCACACATTGACATACTGGTGGACAGCACAACAAAGTTCAAAATTTTCTTCTTCATGGATGGATTCTCGGGCTATAACCAGATCAAAATGGTGCCGAAAGACATGGAGAAAACTTCGTTCATTACCCCATGGGGTACCTTTTGTTACAAGGTAATGCCGTTCGGTTTGAAGAACGTCGGGGCAACCTATCAAAGGGCCATGACTACTCTGTTTCATGATACACAAAGAAATCGAGGTATATGTTGATGATATGATTGCAAAATCAAAAACAGAGAGTGAGCACGTTGAACATCTGTCAAAATTGTTCAAACGTTTAAGAAAATTCAAGCTCTGCTTGAATCCCAACAAGTGCACCTTCGGTGTCCGTTCAGGGAAACTCTTAGGGTTCATCGTCAGCCAGAAAGGAATTGAAGTTGATCCTGACAAGGTCAAGGCCATTCAAGAAATGCCTTCACCGAAAAATGAAAAACAAGTTAGAGGATTCCTGGGACGTTTGAACTACATCTCCAGATTCATATTCCTTATGACCGCCACGTGTGCGCCAATTTTCAAATTACTCAAAAAGAACCAGGATTGCTTTTGGTCAGAAGATTGCCAAACTGCCTTCGACAGTATTAAGGAATACTTTTTGAATCCACCGATTCTATCACCTCCAGTGGAAGGAAGGCTGCTAATCATTTACCTCACAGTCCTAGAGGACTCAATGGGGTGTGTACTTGGCCAACAAGACGAAACTAAACGGAAGGAGTCTGCCATTTACTATTTGAGCAAGAAATTCACCGAATGTGAAACTCGGTACACGATGCTTGAGAAAACTTGTTGTGCTTTGGCTTGGGTAGCCAAACGTCTTCGCCAGTACATGATTCGTCATACTACTTGGTTAATCTCATAAATGGATCCAATCAAGTATGTCTTCAAAAAGCCTGCTCTCACGGGAAGAATTGCCCATTGGCAGATGCGGTTGTCAGAATATGACATAGAGTACCATGCTCAGAAACCCGTTAAGGGAAGTATTTTAGCCGATCATTTGGCTCATCAACCGATTGACGATCAAGAATCAATTAGGTTTGACTTCCCAGACGAAGATGTCATGTATCTAAAAATGAAAGATTGCGATGAACCGCTACCCAGTGAAGGGCCAGAGCCAGGTTCCCAGTGGGGACTTATCTTTGACGGAGCAGTTAATCATTACGGAAATGGAATTGGGGCAATAATTTTTACCCCTCAGGGTACCCACATTCCTTTCACTGCCAGACTTACGTTCAAATGTACGAACAACGAGGCCAAATACGAAGCTTGTATTATGGGTCTCGAACAAGCGATTGATTTAAGGATAAAAAACTTGGACGTATACGACGACTCAGCCTTGGTTATCAATCCGATCAAAGGAGATTGGAACACATACCAATCAGGATTGATTCCTTACAAAGACTACGCAAGAAGGTTGTTACCTTTCTTCAACAGAGTTGAGTTTCATCACATCCCTCGTGATGAGAATAACATGGCTGATGCGTTAGCCACTATCTCTTCCATGATTAGTGTAGGTCAATGGAATGACATACCTAAGATCGACATAATGCGTCTTGAACGGCTTGCTTACATCTTCGCGATTGAAGCAGTCATAGATGACGAACCTTGGTATCACGATATCAAATGCTTCCTTCAGAAACAAGAGTACCCACATGGGGCACTCAGAAAAGATAGGAAGACCCTCAGAAGATTGGCTGGAAACTTCTTCCTGAGTGGTGACACTCTCTATAAGAGAAATTTTGACATGGTCTTGCTCCGATGCGTCGACAGACCAGAAGCAAAAATGCTGATGAAAGAAATTCATGAAGGATCCTTTGGCACTCATGCCAACGGACACACAATGGCAAGAAAAATTCTGAGAGCAGGGTACTACTGGTAGACCATGGAATCCGACTGCTACAAGTACATGAGGAAGTGTCACAAGTGTCAGATATACTCCGATAAAATTCATGTACCGCCATCCCATGTCAAAGTTCTCTCTTCCCCGTGGCCATTTTCCATATGGGGAATCGATATGATTGGCATGATTGAGCCCAAGGCTTCAAACAGACATCGGTTCATTCTGGTAGCCATTGACTATTTCACCAAGTGGGTCGAAGCAGCGTCGTACGCTAATGTAACCCGGCAAGTGGTGGTCCGATTTATCAAAAATAATATCATCTGCCGTTATGGTGTTCCAAGCGAGATCATTACTGATAATGGATCTAACTTGAACAACAAGATGATGAAAGAGTTGTGTGCAGAGTTCAAGATCGAACACCATAACTCATCTCCCTACCGACCCAAGATGAACGGAGCAGTAGAAGCGGCTAACAAGAACATAAAGAAGATCGTTCAAAAGATGGTTATAACTTACAAAGATTGGCACCAAATGCTACCCTTTGCTCTTCACGGTTATCGCACATCTGTTCGCACTTCAACAGGGGATACCCCTTTCTCTCTAGTATATGGCATGGAGGCAGTGCTCCCCATAGAAGTAGAAATCCCATCAATCCGGGTATTGATGGAAGCTAAGATTTCAAAAGCTGAATGGTGTCAAAGTCGACACGACGAACTGAACCTGATTGAAGAGAAGCGAATCACGGCACTATGCCACGGTCAGTTGTATCAACAGAGAATGAAGAGGGCGTTCGACAAAAAGGTCAGACCTCGTGTTTTCAGAAAAGGACCTTGTGCTCAAGAAGATACAATCTTTTCTCACTGACTCTCGGGGCAAGTGGACCCCAAATTATGATGGCCCCTATGTGGTCATGAAAGCTTTCTCAAGCAGTGCCTTGAGACTTGGAACCTTGGACGGAGAGGAATTTGCCTACCCCACGAATGTTGATGTAGTCAAGAAATACTTCGCCTAAAAAAAAAACGTCTCGGTGGATTGAAAACCCGAAAGGGCGGTCCAGGCAAAAGTTAGAGACATGAAAAAAATCATCCCGATGGGTTGGAAATATCAAAGTACAATCCAGGCAAAAATTAGGGATAATGGCAAGTAACTATGTTCAACAGAGGCAAGTCCCTCAGCAGCAGCGTTACACCATCCATTGGAGGAAAACTCCGGTCAAGGTCTTCTTTGACAGAAGCTCAGGATGCCCCGAATTCAAAGTTGGTAGAATGATAGTGGTCGTTATGTTTCAACGTAGCCCTTTTCCCTGTAAATTACCACTTTCAAACTTTGTATATACTCTTTGGAATCACGCGTTTGGCTGATTTCCATCCTATCAATAAAATTTGAGCCCTAGTGTTTCGTTTGCAATTCTCATTTATTTTAGCTTTATAGAACGACATTTTGACATGATCAACGATTCTTGAAATAAAACAAAATGAATTTACTTGTTAAACTTTGTCTGCTTTTAAAAATAAAGATGGCATTTCTTTTGACTGTTGAACATCAAAAGAACGTCGATTGCGTCTCCAAAGGCGTTCGAGCCTCAAAGTGCAGAATTAAAGTACTCCTTCCAACTCAGTACGCCTGAATGAAGGGATCAACTGTGTCAGAGACCTTGTTTTATCTGACATGCCTCGACCGAGTTCTTATCTCCTAAGCCCGATCAACGGTATTCCCCGCAGGGACTATCTCTCCTAAGCAAGGTGGAATTGCTATCTTGAACCAGCGATATTTCTACGCGCCCTGCGATGGCCGAGTATCCAGTCATGTTCATCTTTTGGTTTGTATGTCGCGTCAGTTTTGTCAGCATATACATACATACATTCATGCATTATTGATTTGCATTTACATTTCATATTGCATCGCTATCACTTTAGCCGGTCTTGTCCCTTAGTGATAGGAGTTCTCTCAATCGAGTTGTCAGTTCTTTCCTCGTCAGGAAACATTGTGTCTGAACAACCTCACCACCGGTGTATCTTTAGATCAGAGTCGGCACTCGACCACTTTGATAACTTGAACCTCTGAAAAGCCAGAGAACCTTCAACAGATGTCACTCTTCACCATTAAAGATGATATCCTTGCTTTCCCGGATTAAGAAAAATCCCCAGAGGAAGCCTCTTAAGAAAAGGTTCGGCAGTACATCAGTATTTCTCTGAAAATCTGCTGATGAAAAGGTCATCGGCACCTCAAACTTGGATCACATCATATGGCATTTCTCCGAGAAGATCTCCGAGAAAAGTATGATGTAAAGACCCCATCTCACCAGGAAAATTCGGCGAGAAGTTTGAAGGAAATCCGCTACAAATAGCGTTCCTTGTCAATAAAGTTTATTGACAAAAGAAACTAAGACCAGTTCCTTGGTAGGGAACCAGGATCGAGGGGAAGTTGACAAAAGAAACTGAGACCAGTTCCTTGGTAGGAAACCAGGATCGAGGGGAAGTTTAAATCAGAAACTAAGACCAGTTCCTTGGTAGGAAACCAGAATCAAGGGGAAGTTGACAAAAGAAACTGAGACCAGTTCCTTGGTAGGAAACCAGGATCGAGGGGAAGTTTAAATCAGAAACTGAGACCAGTTCCTTGGTAGGAAACCAGGATCGAGGGGAAGTTTAAATCAGAAACTGAGACCAGTTCCTTGGTAGGAAACCAGGATAAAGGGGAAGTTTGTTTCCGCAACTAAGACCAGTTCCTTGGCCGAAGACCAGGATCGAGGGGAAGTTTACCTTTTCTAAGCATCCTTGCTTAGCAAAAGAAGATGAATGCGCAAGCTACCATTCATAACCACCATCAAAATTTCGGGTATTCTGATATTTAATCCTCTTGCACCCCGAATGCCCGAATACCTTCGTCATTCTCACCTTCGGGTCCAAGAAGATTAAATAGGGACATCTGTCATACCCCAAATTTTGACCACTAAGATGTCCCATCATTGTACAAATCATCATCACAGTATGGATGTACCTTCATGCCTCATCAAATACCTCAAGGGTTGTTGAGCATTCACTACTATCAAAGATTAGGGTTTTAGGCCCTCTCAGAGCTCTTAGACAAAGGATCAATCAAGGAATGACATGATCTTCAACTTGTCTAGCCTCTAACATATCCACAAAGGATCAAAAGGACTCCCACTTAAAGGATTAAGCACAAGGCTGCTCCCTTCTAGGTGGATCAAGTCTCAAGATCGCCAGTATCACCAAATTAGGGTTTTGGTCGACCAGGGCCTCCAGATGGAAAATTTCATCTGGGCACAAGCCAAGGATCCAAAACATAACCTAATATGCTCCATGGAACCTCATGGACCCATTCATTAAGTCAATTTTGCCTCAGGGGATGCATACATAAAAAATCAGGAATTAGGGTTTCTTGACCTAATTCACCCCTAAGTTGACTTTTGGGGCAAATCAAGAGCCAAGACCTCAAGAGAGGATTTGAGGGTCTCTAATAAGCTATATTGATAGATTTGTAACAATGGTTTAATCCAAGAAGCTTGAGCAACAAGTCTCAATTTCACCTGCACCACAATTAGGGTTTTAAGGAAAAAGTCAACTGCAACTTTGACTTTTGACCAGGACATGCTCCCAAGCCCTAGGACATGCCCCAATATACCCTATGACACCCTTGGAACATGTCCATCAAGTTTGATTTAGGTCAAGGACATGATTTCATGAAGAATTGCACAGTTTGGAATTCATCTGATAAAAAGTCAACTGTGCACAAAAGTCAACTTTGACTTTTTGAGATTTTTCACCAAAATGGTTTTTTAACCCTAAAATGATGTTAATGTATGATTTGAATCATCATTCATCAAGAAAAATCAAGAAAAGTTGGATAACTTGTAAAAGGGGTAACCATAAAAACTTAGAAAATTTTCTAAGTTAAAAATAAAGTGGCAAGGGTACCAACTTTGAAGGATCATAACTCCTAAACCACAAGGCCATTTTTTCTCATCCAAAGATGGATTTGTAGCTCTCACTACCCTCTACAAAAACTTCAACTAGACCTAAGTCCAATTCATTAAGGATTTTGAGCTATAGAGTGATCAAAATCAAGAAATCACACTTTGTTCCAACACTTGGTGAAAATTTCACTAAGTCAGATTTTGCTTCACTCTTTGCCAAATGTAGAGGGATTTTTCACTTGGAATCAGAAGAGATCAAAATCAAACATGTTCAAAAAGTTGTTGTATCATGTAAGGGCTTTCCAAAATGGCCAAGAACATTGCAAAATTCAACTTACACCATGAGATATGACATTGTCAAGTTGCCTTGCTGAAATCTGTCAAAGGCAAAGCAGATTTTGCATTTTGGCTCGATTTACCAAAATCAGCCAAATTCAAATGCTCCTATCCACTTGGACACATCTGAGGATTGAATCTAAAGGGGACAATCACTGAGCCAAGCCTCCAAAGTCCATGGAACAAGAAATAACATGTTGAACCTAGATTGGCCAAAATAGGGACAAGACTCCAAATTTGGATTGAGGCATTCAATGGAAGCATCAAGGTGGCATGGACTGAGCCATTCTCATCTGAAATCAGTCAAGACTTATCCAAGACCAAAGGAACCAAAGCTCTGTGCCCTAACCTCTAGTCAATGGCTAGAGGAGACTTGCATTTCCATTGGACAACATTGGCCAAACCTACTTACCAGCTGCCATTCACTATTCCTTGCAAAACAAACTTGCTCTACTATAAATAGAGCTCAATTGTGTTCAGTTTAAGTACACCAAAGGCCTAAAACACTTGCCTTTCTCAAAATCTCTTTCTCTTGGCAAAAATGCCTTTCTTAGCAAGGTAACTATCGGGTTTTGAGTTTGAGAGCTTTTCCAATCAAACCAATCACTCACACACCTCACATACATCATATAGAAGTGATCCAAACACTTAGATCACTTCTGAAACATCAATTTCACAAAATCACCAGCTGGTTGCTAAAATTTTCAATCAAGTTGCAGCTGAGATGCCACGAATTGATCCAGCCAATTTCAATCAAGTCTAAGCATTCAAACACACTCCATAGGGTGTAAGGAAGCTGTTCAGATCATCACCACTCATCTGTAACACCTCCAAATCAAAAATCACATTGCACTTGCTGTCACGGTTTAGAGGTAAGCATATACTTGGTCATCTCTCAATCTATGCATATTTCCTCGCACAATAATTTGGCCATATGTTCATAATCATGCATGGAATGTTTTCCCTCAATTAATTGCATTGTTTGAATCGTGTATCAAAAATCCTAGCCTTCATGCAGAAATTAGGGTTCTTGAGGTTTCTTCGTGATTTCATGTTTTATGTTTAATTTAAATGAAATTAAGTGTTATAGACATGATCGTGAGGTTGAGACGAGCATAATGATATGTGGATTGCATGATATGATTACGTATTCAGTGAGATTGGATGGAAAACGCAAATCAGCCAAACCCAGAAAAACGCGCGTGTTCTTGCTTGTGTTCTTGGCGCCTTTTTCACAAATTCAAATATTTGAATTTTGTGATTTTGTTTAATTGATTCAAAAATTAATTTCTCTCTGAGTTTTAATGATTTTGAGTTGATTCTTTTTTTAATAATTCACAAATATGTTAAAATATTTTATTTTATTAAAAAATCCCAAAAATATTATTTATTTCATATAATTGATATTTTTGCAAAGAATTAATATTTTAATTGTTTTTGACATTTTAAATATTTTTTCTACATTGATTTTGCAACTTTTAATGCCTTCTAATTATTTTGTAGGTCAATACTTAATTTTTGAAGCATTAATCCAAGATCACAATTTGTTTTCCATGTGTTAAACAATTTTGATCATTTTTAATTGAATTTTTATTCAATTAAATACATTTTTGAAAACAAATTAGGGTTTTTGGATTAATTCAACCCTCATAAATCATTTTCAAAACTTCTTGGGCCTCAAATAGAGTGTAAGACCCAATCCTTTTTTGACAAAATCATTTTTGGGCCTCAGTGTATTGTATAAGTCCCGATACCGTAAAAAACAAACGGCGCGATCGTCGCCTTTTCAAAATAACCCTTGGGCCTCTCCTTGAGCTATAAGACCCATTCAAAACTATTAGAGTGTAAGACCCAACCCCCTTTAACCAAAATCATTTGGGCCTCACTTATTGTATAAGTCCCTCTGCGTTAAAAGAAAACATCGGCACGATCGCCATTTTTAACGAGAAATCAACTGGGCCTACCCTCGTGTTATAAGCCCCACTCTTCTTCTTTAAAACTTTTGGGCCTCTTGAGAGAGTGTAAGACCCATCCCTTTGTACAGAAAACCTTTTTGGGCCTCAGTCACTTGTATAAGTCCCCCTGTACAAGTTCAACAGTGCGCCCACTGATAAAACCCTGGGCCTCTCCTAGAGCTGTAAGCCCCAAATCTTTCTTTTCCAAAGCAATTTCTCCTTTGATTTTGAATATATTGTTGTTTTCAATATTTCTTTGTTGAACAACTAACCAAACAGCATGGAAGCTCTACAACCGAGTAAGTGGTTATTGCTTTCGTTTACCGCTTTCATATACATATAACTGTATTGTAGGGTTGTTTCACTGTAAGTCTCCTTTCACAAACTCATATATATATAACTGTATTGTGGGGCTGTTTCACTGTAAGTCTTCTTTCATAAACTCATATCAACTGTGTAATAATAGTATAGATATTTCGAGTTTCCCCAGCAACTACGTCTAGAACTAGGTGACACCGTTTTGTTTATTCGTAGAAATAGACAACTAGATCCCCAATAGGATCACCAGATACAGTCTTCTCTTCGGCTGTCCTCATTAGGAATCGTCAAGAAACTCTACTCCCAAAGATGAATGTATTCTCCGTGAATGGCATCTTTGAGTTTCTTCCAAATTCTCAAACTTTCCTGACTTTGATCTATTCTCGGTGAATTGCATTGCCTTGAATTTCTCGGGGTTTGGGGACCCACGGGCTTCTTAAAAGCATCGGCCTCCTGTTGGGCATCGTACAAGGACCCACAGGCTTCCTAAAAGAAACCCTCGCCTCCTCTTGGGCTTAGTACAAGGACCCTACGGCTTCTTAGAAGTATTCACAGCCTCCTCTTAGGCTTCGTATAATGATCTCTTCCTCCGGGAATGATAGCCTCCTCTTGGGCTTAGTACAAGAACACGTCGGCTTCATAAAAGCTTCCAGCCTCCTCTTGGGCTTCGTACAAATTGTCCCGATGACCTCCTAGAGGTATAGGAACAGAACCTAGTCATCTTCATAGAACAGTCCTTTCGTAGAGTCTACTACCGCTCCTCAAAGCATAGTACAAAAGATAAAACTCTAGACTTGGACAGTCTAACTTCCTTGAGTCTCAAAGACATTCTCAAGTGATCCCTTCGTCAAATAGGAAGGAAACCCACGGACTCGGACAGTCTCAATACCCTTTGAATTTCCCGCTTCCTTAAAGAACAGGAATAACCCAGATCCTTGAATCAAATCCATGAGTACAGTGTTACTCATATAAGAACTGATTTTCTCTTTTAAAATCAGTATATTGGATTTGTCACTCAACTGAAACAGTTACCTTAGCCTCCTCTTGGGCTTTGTACAATGATTCTCCCCAGCGGAGTCAAACAACATTTAGCCTCTCTCTTGGGCTTTGTACGAGACACATAAGAGACTCCCTCGTTGAGTCAATCACCCCTTTAGCCTTCATCTCGGGCTTTATACGAGATACCAAAAGACTCCATCGTCGGGTCAAAACCTTTTCGCCTCTCTCTCGGGCTTTGTACGAGATACAAATAGCCTCCTCTTAGGCTTTGTATAAGAAAACCACTAGTTAATCCAATTAACCTTTTAGCATCAAAGCTGTGCATCATTCACAGTACACAAACATCAACAACTCTTTCCCCTTCATCTAATCGCTGTAAGCGGCAAGCCTCTGGATCATCTACATCCATGCCACTGTCCCTCTTTTAGCATGAGAAATTCCTAAGGAAAGATAGCATTGCTCTACACTGAGTTAAAGTCTTCTTCTTCAGGTTAAAATCCCCTTTTAAGGAAATTATGGCATTGCCGGATTCACATATCCCGGTTAAAGTAATTCTCCTTTATAAACAGTTGTGACATACAACCCCCTCTTTAGAGATGACAAATTCTCTCTAAAGACGAAACCTTTAGCTTCATGTCTTGGGCTTTGAACAAGACACAAATAGACTTTTCAGCTTCACATCTTGGGCTTTGATCAAGATACAAACCACCTTTAGCTTCACGTCTTGGGCTTTGAACAAGACACCAAAAACACCCATTTCCTCCCATAGAATAGGAGGAACTACGAACGCTCTGATTTCCCTGTTTCGGTAAACGGGAATACGTAGGCATAAGATTGAAAGAAAAGATCTTAGCGAGCACAATCAACAAAAAACAAAAATCCCATATCCCCATTAATCAAAAGCAGTAATTCAAAAAAAGCCAGTCCTAACATCCTAATCCTTGTTCCCCGCCAGAAACCTTCTGCCAAGGTAAAAAGAGAGAAACCAGTATTGGCGAAAATACAAATAACCAGTACAAAGGCCCCCCACATTGATAGCATCCGTAACCTAACAGACCGCTGTTTAAACTCAGTATGCAAAGCAGGGTTAATTGGAGACATCTATTTCCATTCCTTATTCAGCTCACAATAGGATAAAAAATGAATCGACCTGTAGTCTAAGCTCAACCGCAGAGAGCGACCAGCGCTTAAGAACCGCGTCCAAAATCGCTCGCTACACATTCCATGTGGATTAAGCCTCAAGATCACCAGTGTCACCAAATTAGGGTTTTGGTCGACCAAGGCCTCCAGGTGGAAATTTTCCTCTGGGCATGAGCCAATGCTTCAAAGCACAACCCAAGATACTCCAAGGGACCTCATGGACCCAAACATCAAGTCAATTTAACCTCAGGGGATGCATTTACCAAAAATTAGGAATTATGGTTTTTTGACCTAATTCACCCCTAAGTTGACTTTTGGGGCAAAACAATGAGGGTCTCCAATATACTATATTGATCCATTTTTAACAATGGATTTATCCAAGAAACTTGATTCACAAGTTCCATTTTCATCTGGACCACAATTAGGGTTTTGGGGAAAAAGTCAACTGTACCTTTGACTTTTGACCAAGACATGCTCCCAAACCTTGGGACATGATTCAATACACCCTATATCACCTATGGAGTCCATTCATTAGGTTTGATTTAGGTCAAGGACTTAATTTCATAAAGGATCGCACAGTTTGGATTTCATCTGATAAAAAGTCAATTGTACAAAAAGTCAAAGTTTGACTTTTTGATTTTTTGGTCAACCAAGGTTCCTTAACCCTAAAACAATGTTAATATGTGATTGGAATCATCATTCATCAAGAAAAATCAAAGAAAGTAAGTTAACTTGTAAAAGGGGTAACCATAAAAAACTTAGAATTTTTCTAAGTTATGTAACAAAGTGGTTAGGGTGCCAACTTCCAAGGATCATAACTTGAGATCCAAGCAACCATTTTGGATGATCCAAAGATGGATTTGTAGCTCTCATGGCATAATTTAAAAGTGTCAGCTACATCTCATTCCAATTCTTCATGGATTTTAAGTTATGGAGTGATCAAAATGGCTGAAAACATGAAATGCCACTTTTTCCAACACTTAGTGAAATTTTCATTAAGTCAGAATCTGTCTTACTTTTTTACAAATGTAGGGGCATTTTTCACTTGGATCCAAAAAGTTTCAAGACAAACTATGATCACACATGTGTTATGTCATATGAGGGTTTCCAAAATGCCCAAGAACTCCATCAAACTCCACCTGAGCTAGAGGTTATGACAGCTGCAACATGCCTTGCTGCAAACTGTCTTGGCAAGGCAGATTTGTTCATAAAGGCTCTATTTGATCAAATTGTGCAACAACAAGCATGGTTATCCATCTGCACACCTCAAGGGGGAACAACCATGGAACAAACACTGATCCATAGGCCTCCAAAGTCCAAAAATCCACAAGTAGCATGCCAAACCTAAAAAGCCACAAAGATGCCAAATATCCAATTTTGTTTCCAAGCATTCAATTCATACACCAAGGTGGCATGAACTGAGCCTATTCCAACTGAATTTAGTCCAAGTTTATCTCTGAACCAAAGCTACAAAGCCTGTGCTCTAATCTCAAGTCAATGGCTAGAGGAGACTTGAGATTCCATTTTATCACAATTGGCCACAGGCCTGTACCAGTTGCCATTCACTATTGCTTGCAAAACAAACTTACTGCACTATAAATAGGCATCAATTGTGATCAGTTTGAGTACACCAAAGCACCCAAACTGATGTTTTCCTCAAAATCCCTCTCTTTAGGCCAAAATGCCTTCTTTTGCAAGGTATCTCTGAGTTTTTGAGTTAGAGAGCTTTTCCATCACAGCTCATGATCCAAACACATCCAATATGTCATATCCAAGCTGTCCAAACTCTCATATGTGACCTGTAACACCAAAATCACAAAGTCCCATCTCAAAACCTCAAAATTGGGTTTTTTTTGCATTTTTCAAGCCATGTCTTGATTCAGTCACTTTCAAAACTAGATAAGACCTCAAACACACTTCAAATATCATCCTTGAATTGTCCCAAATGGTTCCCCACATCTGGAACACCATTTGAGAGAGTTGCCATATTGGTCACTTTTACCCCTTTTGCAAGAAAGAGCTCAAACTTGTTCCTGAGGATTCCAGCTGGTGGTGATCATTCTAAAATCTTCTAAATGATCAATTGAGAGTGTTCAAAGCATTGGATCACTTCTGACACAAGGAACTTGACAGATAGCACAAGGAGCTTGAAGAGGTAAGTGCATCATCACTTGAACTTTCTGAAATATGCATTGCTTTGAAGTCCACTGGTCATAAACATCTCATACATGTTATATATGTTGTGTTTGAACTAATTTGCCATGTAATTCTTGCTTGTACCATGTGTTAGTATAGAAAATGCAATTATAGGCCTATTTCAAAAACACTATCGGGTTTTTCAATGGAAGCCTCATCTGAAAAAATCAAGACCACCATTGGATTCCTTGTGAAATTCTAGGCAGGATAGGCCTAAATTTTGTCCCAATCCATGGAGAAATGAGAAAGTTACAACCTTTACGTTTTTGGACCAAAACCTTGCATTGCCTTGCCTTGCCTTGCCTTGGCCAGACCTAAAACAAGGCATGCCTCATATATTCATGGGGTGGTTTTGATACACGGATGTATCACCACCACAGTGGTAGAAGGCGCGCACTGCAACTTGGAGGTCTGGGGTTCGAATCCCCCTCGCCCCAGACCCTCTTTTTACCATTTTTTTTCACTTTTTTAATATTTGTCATATTATTTTAAATGATTTGGAAAATTAATTTCTCTCTCAATTTTAATCATTTTTTATTGGTTCTTTTTGCAAAAAATCCAAAAAATGTTAAAATATTTTATTCCATAAAAAAATCAAACTTATGTTATTTATTTAATATAGTTGGTATTTTTGTAAATAAATTCATTTTTAATTGTTTTTAAAACATTTTTAAAGTGAATTTTTATCTTGAAAATCAAAACCAAATGAGTTTTAATTCATCTTGTGATTAAAACATCATTTTTCAAATCTCAACCAAAAATCACAAGTTATTTATTCAAACTTATTTGGTGTTTTATCATTTTTTGTTGATTTTCTTTAAGAAATTACTTTTAAAAATGATGAAATTAGGGTTTCTTTGATTTTCACCCTAATAAATCTATTTTCAAACACTTTGGGCCTCTAATAGAGTGTAAGACCCAACCCCTTTTGAAAACAAAACTTTTTGGGCCTCAGACATTGTATAAGTCCCCCAGCGATTTTCAAAACGACGGTGCGATCACTGTCTATCACATGGGCCTATCCTTGGATTGTAAGCCCCATATTTTGTATAAAAACACTTTGGGCCTCTAATAGAGTGTAAGACCCAATCCCCTTTTAACCAAAACAATTTTGGGCCTCACACATTATATAAGTCCCTCTGTATATTTTCAAAAGTTCGGCGCGGTCGTCGCCTTTATAACAAAATCACTTGGGCCTCTCCTTGAGTTGTAACCCCCATCACTTGTACAAAAATAAAACACTTTGGGCCTCTAATAGAGTGTAAGACCCAACCCCTTTATACAGAAAACCTTTTTGGGTCTCAGTCGTTGTGTAAGCCCCGTTATGATCTTCAAAACAACGGTGTGATCACTGTTAAAACCTTGGGCTACTCCTTGAGTATAAGCCCCAATAATCTTTTCAAAACAACTTCCCTTTTGATTTAGATTCAATATATATATATTGTTATCAAAACTTTCTTTAATTTCTTTGAACAACAAATAATACAGCATCGAAGCTTGCTCACCTGTAAGTTTTAATAGCTTTCATTTACTTGCTTCCAAATATATATAACTGTATTGTGGGAAGCTACACATGGTTAGTCCTCTTTCATACCCTTTTAAATACTTGTCATATATCAACTGTATATATACTAGTATAGTTATTTAGAGTTTTCACCAGCAACTAGGTCTAGAACTAGGTAAAGCCAGTTTGGTCACTCTTTAATACGGTAAAAACTAGATCCCCATAGGATTTCCAGATACAGTCTTGCCTTCTCTTGGGCTTAAACAATATAGAACAAAGAGAAAACCAGTATTCTCGGTGAACCTTTTCTCAGACTATCACTATTATAAATTGTCAAAGAAATTCTACTCCCCAGAGTTGATCTATTCTCGGTGAATAACATCTCTTGAGTTTCTTCAAACCTTAGAACATTCACTAAATGATCTATTCTCGGTGAATAGCATTTCTTGAATTTTTCTTGGTTTGAGTCCCACAGGCTTCCTGAAAGCATCCCCGCCTCCTGTTGGACTTTGTACAAGGACCCTACAGCTTCTTAGAAGTTCTCATGCCTTCTTTTGGGCTTAATACAAGGACCCTAAAGACCTCCTAAAGGTATAAGACAGAACTTAGTCATCCTTTTCTAGAACACCCTTTCCAGTGTCAAACCTCTGACCAATTTTAGGGTAGATTCTCATCCCTTAAAACACCCGCCTCCTCCTGGAGGCATCATACAAAAGATAAAACTCTTCCCCACCAGTAGACTTAGACAGTCTAATCCCCTTGAGTTTTAAAGACATTCTCAAGTACCCTACAAATATAGGAGAAACCCCAGATTCTGGATTAATCTCCAGCAGAGTTAAAACTTGTGGGTTCTAAAACCTAGTCTCTCTCCTAAAAGATCCCAAGCCAGGGTTAGTTTATCATCATCATAACACTATCTCAAATCAGAACCTCAAGGTTTCTAATCTCTCAACTCTTCTGTAATCCTCAGCAGGAGTTGATTCCCCACTTGGACCTGCCTCAGGATCTCAATAATTCCCAGCAGAAGATAGCCTCCTCTTAGGCTTTGTATAATGATCTATCCTCAGCAAAGTCAGCCTCTTCTTGGGCTTTGTACAATGATTCTCCCCAGCGGAGTTAACCTTTTCAGACTCTCATGTTGAGTCAATCACTTTATTCAGACTCTCTTGTTGAGTCAATCACATTTCAGACTCTCTTGTTAAGTCAACCCTTTTTAGCCTTAATCTCGGGCTTTGTACGAGACTGATAAAAGCACTCTCTTGTTGAGTCAACCCCTTTAGCCTCAATCTCGGGCTTTGTACGAGACATATAAAAACACTATCTTGTCGATTTAATCTTTTTCCAGCCTCCTCGTAGGTTTGATATAAAGATTTTCCCTAGCAGAAGTCAGCCTTCTCTTAGGCTTTTTCTAGCTTGTTCAGCCGCAATCTTGTGCTTTGTACATGACAGATAAAAGCACTCTCTTATTGAGTCAAACCCTTTTAGCCTCAATCTTGGGCTTTGTATAAGACATAAATCGTCATAACCTTCTCTTAAGCTTGGAACAAATAACTTCCCCAGCAGAGTCAATTCCTCCCAGCCTTGTTTTAGGCTTCGAGGAATGATTTCGTAAGCAGAGTCAAAATCGTTTGAGCCTCAATCTTGGGCTTTGTACAAGACAGATAATACTCTCCTGTAGAGTCAAACTTAGTTCAACCTCTATCTTAGGCTTTGTACGAGATACTTAAAATATTCTCAGCCGAGTCAGTAAAGTCTCCATTTAGCCTCACTCTTGGGCTTTGTACAAGACATATAAAGATTTCTTTCCCACTAAGTCAGTCTTCCTTTTCAACCTCAATCTTGGGCTTTGTACAAGACACATACAAACATCTCCAACAGAGTCAAAACCTTTCTCAGCCTCCTCTTAGGCTTGGTATAATGATATCTCCAAAAGAGTCAGCCTCTTTTTTGCCTCAATCTTGGGCTTTGTACAAGACAAATAATAAACTCCCCAGTGGAGTCAATCAACCTCTTAGCTTCAACCTTGGGCATTGATCAAGGCATGCAAAAATCAACAATCCCTCCTTAGAGATGACAAATTCTCTCTCAGTTAAACCTTTAGCTTTAATCTTGGGCTTTGAAGAAGACACAAATACTCAACCTTTTAGCTTCAATCTTAGGCTTCGAACAAGACACCAAAACATTATCTTTTTCCTCCCTTTGAATAGGAGGAACTACGATTGCTTTGATTTCCCTGTTTCATTTAAACGAGAATACGTAGGCATAAGATTGCAAAATCTTAGCAAGCATACTAATCAAAAACTCTAGGTCCAGTACCTTCACACTAAAACTTAGGTCTAGCACCTTACCAAAAACATCGGGAAGAACCCGAACATCAAACAAAAACTCACTCACTGTCTCATATTTCCCAAGAAACTTTCCCTACCCATTAACGGATAAACACCATCAAGTACAAAGCGAAACCTAATGCTAACATCCTGTGGATAACCACATATAGGATGGGTAACTGACAACTACCCATTGTATAACCTGACCCCGGACCCCCAATCTCTTTAAGCGTTTGTTCAGTTAAACATTCGCGTGCAAGGTTAGTTTTAGATACCTTCCCTTTCCCTTCCAGCTTCATGGGATAAATAAGAAATCAGAAAGTAGCACCCCTTTTCTCCTCGAGGAGGAAAACCCAACCCAGCGATAAGATGGTCGCGTCACCGACAAAAATCGCTCGCTACAGAAAAATGGCGACTCTTCTGGGGAGTCATTGTCTGTATAGGACTAGGATTATAGCTCCTAAGAGGTCTAGGATGTTAGTTTTAGGAATAAATATATATAACGCTTTTCCTAATTGATATTCGTGTATATTTTTCTGTTAATGGGACCGCGGGTGATGCCGCATCTGGAAAGTTTGAGTGCCACCTAAGATAAGTGATGGCATGAGACGGGTAATCTTACAGGGAGTGACTCCCAAATAAGAGGTCTCGGTAGACCATCGAATCAGTGAAGATACCCTTTGCGGATTCAATGCCTATACGACTTCGATTGTTGAAAGAAGATTGTTCGATTGTGGTATCTGAGAAGCTGAGGATTTTAGTAGACTAAGACCATGTTTCTATTTTGTAGTGCGGAAGCTATCAGAAATAGTTGTCATGCGATACTACCCTCATTTGAGATTACTCTAAGATACTGCAGCTCGCTCGGGTGAACCAGCCTGCTATTGTTATCCCAAGAGGGGTCAATGATTTTGCGGACAGGTACAAAAAATCACCAGTACAACCTTTGGGGATGGGTAGAGCCATGACTTCATGACACCGGACCTTTGGCCCCATGTTTTTTCCATGTTTTTGTGTGCTGCATTCATGCATTCATTTCATCTAAAAAACTTTAAACAAAGAAACATTTTCTCTTCTAGTCTCACTTTTTTCAAATTAAACTAAGATAATGATTGCAAATATCAGAGAGAAATATTGCGTTATGGATTTCGGTAGAAGGAAGACTCACAAGTACACCTTCAAGGTTCCAAAATTAGAGGATTTAAGAGGGTTGGCAAGGATGATCACTAACCCTGATGCTTTCAGAACTAAGTATGGAGGACTACTGTCTCTGTTGTCCATGTAATTGAAGGAATCCTGGCTACGCTGATTTAGTTCTACAATCCGGTCTATCACTGTTTCACATTCCCGGATTATCAACTAGCACCAACACTGGAGGAGTACTCTCACCTGACTAATCTACCTATCACTGACCAAGCTCCCTTTTCTGGACTGGAAGAAATTCCAAGGGATCAAACCATCGCAAGAGCAATCTATTTGGACGAGTCAGAAGTCAGGACTCAGATGACCATTAAGGGTGGAATCCAAGGTTTACCAGCCAAGTTTTTGGTAAAGAAGGCTCTGTACTTTGCTAGTATAGGGAACATGACTGCTTTCGAGAGCGTCTTTGTTCTGCTCACCTACGGGTTATTTCTGTTTCCCAACATCGATAACTTCGTTGATATCAATGCCATTGAGATTTTTCTAATTGGAAACCCTGTACCTACCTTGCTCGCAGATGCTTATCATTCTGTACACTTAAGGAATTTATATAGCCGAGGAATGATCACATGTTGTGTACCCCTACTATACAAATGGTTCACTTCCCATTTGCCCAAGTCTGCTACTTTTTGGGATCATAAGAGTACTCTACGTTGGTCACAGTGAATCATGTCTCTTACCAACTCTGACATAGACTGGTACAATTAAATCTATGACGGGATCAGAATCATTGACCGTGGTGGAAACTTCCCTAATGTACCCCTCATAGGAACTAAAGAAGGAATCAACTATCATCCAGTTTTAGTTCGTCGTCAATTTGGATACCCGATGAGGCATGTCCTGCATAATGCTCATCTAGAAGGTCTTTTCTTCAAGGAAGGAGAAGATGAAAGGGCACTAAAGACCGAAATAGTGCATTCTTGGAAACATGTTCACAGGAAAGGAAGAGAGTCTCTAGGAAAACCAGATTGTGTCTCGGTGGACCCTTATCTCCACTGGGTACAAACTAGAGCTCTCAAGCTGAGGATGCCTTACCCTTGTCAAGAAGTTCTTCCGTTAAAGAAATATGTCCTTTATTTTATGTCTGATACGGAAAAACTTTAGGTTACTCTCAACAAAGTTCAACAGGATAAGAAGTCTTGGAAGAACAAATACCACATTCTCAATGTGGAGTGTAACAAAATACAACAACTGTTAAAAGAAAAAGATGCTCTGATCGAGATTTTAGAGCAACATACTGTAGAAAATCAAGAAGATTTTGTAAATTACTGTATTTCCATTTCCGCAATCTTTGAATTCAATAAAACGGGGTTTCCCCACTGTATGATATTTGCAATCCAATTGTTGAAGTTTCTTTTGAAAATAACAAAAAATAAAAAATAAAAAATTAATCAATGTAATCATTGCATATCATTCATCATTCTCACATAACACATTCTTCTTACCTACGAATCTCACGTTTGCGTCTCGATTCTAGAGTCAAACGGTCTCATTCGTACAATACTCGGGCCAATCGACAAAAGAAAATGGATGATCTCGAGGAAGAGAACATAGAGTTGAGAGAATAAATCGACACTCTGAAAGAAGATCTGAGAAAGCTTCACAATGACATGCAATCTCTGGCAACAACTCAGAGGAAACAACAACAGACTGTGATCTCAGAGATCACATCTACGCCCATAGTAGAGGCGTATGATCCTCGGTACAACATGCCTAAAGATCGTCCCTGGGGCATGCCACTCAACTATATCCCAGAAGGATATATTTCGCCGATCACAGAAGATCCGGAAACTGCAGCTGGAACCGCTGGGCCTGAAGGTTACAAACTTCAGGAAAACGAAGATGAAAGGGGCATAACAGCAACTCCTGAAGGTTACAAACTTCGGGATAAGGAAGCACCTAGAGTCACTGCCACAATGACTATACCACCACCTGTGATACACACTGTCCCGGAAGGACAGATTCCACAGATACCTTCTGGTGGAAATGAAAGTATGTACGACAGAATGAATGGGTTCCAGGAACAATTCCTGGAGATGCAGAAGGAACTGTATGCCATTTGCGGTCAGGATCTATTAGGAAAGGACGCCACAGAGCTTTGTTTGGTCCCTAATGTGAAAATTCCGCACAAATTCAAGGTGCCCGAATTTGAGAAATACAGGGTAATTTTTGCCCTCAGAGTCATTTGGTGATGTACGCTTGAAAGATGTCAACTCAGACGGAGAACCAACAACTACTGATCCATTATTTCTAAGACAGTTTAACCGGTGCCGCACTCAAATGGTACATGGGTTTAAACTGCACTAAGATCGTCACTTTCAGAGATCTTGGCGCTGCTTTCGTTCAGCAGTATAAGTATAACCTGGACATGGCACCAGACAAAGATCAACTCAGAGCAATGTCGCAGAAGGACAAGGAAACCTTTAAGGAATATGCTCCGAGATGGCGTGTGTTGTACCCCAAATTTTACCCCTTAGATGTCATATCATCTTGAACTTACATTTAGATCTCAATCATGTGTGCATTGTTAACTAACCATTTCTTTTTGCAAGTTGTTTATTTTTATTGTGGAAGATAAGGTTCACATAAAGAGGACAAGGTATCCCTAAGACATCTCTTGGCTCTAAATGCAACCATTTGAATCTACACGCATCCAAGAAGTCTTTTTCAACAAGAAATCAAATGTTTTACCAAGACAAGTCAACCATTGCCTTTCATGTCAAGCAAAGTGTGATCCCAAGTCTTGGGACATCATTCCATGTGTTAAGGAACATCCTTGGAATCCACCTATGGGTCTTAAAGATTTTCTCTTAAGTGCAAGAAATTTTCGTTTGGATAAATATTCACCAAAGTGCAACATCTCAAATTGGTGCCATGGGGGGATTAGATTTTGTAACTTGGAATTTCCTAAGTTTGTTCCTATGACATTTTATTTTTTCATGGACATGTGATTGATTTCAAAATTCCATTGGGCCCAAAATGTTGTCATTTGAATCAAAGGCCATAAAGTTATGAGAATTTAAAAGGGTGTTCATGTATGGTTAAGCAACAAGGCATTATGAACTTAGTTTATTTTCATGTGCCTCTTGTATTATTTGAAAATATGAAGATACCTTTCTTGTAAGGCAATTGTGTGAAGTCACTAAATACTGCCTCTTTGAGCTCACTCTCTCCTGACATAGCCAAAAGATTTCTGGGACACCATATTGGATTAATGAAATAAAAGAGGCTCAGCATAAGAGATCTGTATTCATGCTCAGGGAATCCGTAATCCTCAATTCCAACTATTACCACTTTTCACTTTCTCTCTCATGACAAAATAAAAAAGAGTTTTTGGAGTGGATATTGAAGGATGAAAGTAACAGACATGCACCACATCCTCTGCTGCAAGGTTCAGCATAGTGATCCCCAAGGTTGACTGAGATCAAAGGCTGAAGGAAGTGCCATGCAAACCCTAATTTTTTCCCCTACGGATAAAGCTTTTGTCCACTGTGTCTCCAATACCCGGACCATTTGGTTTTGCCTATAAAAGGAGACCATTTCTGCTTTGTTCAACACACAAAAAAAACACCGAAAAAGATACAAGAAAACTCTCTCAAAATCTCTCCACCTCTCCATTTTTTAGTCCTGCAAGTAATCTTCAAAACTTGCAAGGAATTTACCATTTTCATTCCCTCTGTAAACACTGCAAACCATCAAACACCCAATATCCTAACCACCAGTAACTTGTGACTCTTTCGGGGAAACTAAAGGAAAGAAGGGTTAGCTCTATAACAATTGATCTTTGAAGGAGGGGGAACTCATCCACCATTTCCAGAAACTTGTACCCGTGAAGAAGCAGTGGACTTTCTCCACTAGGTATCACACTCTGTTTCATTCTATTTTTTTACCATGATCATTTTGCTTCATATCATTATCATGTTGTCATATTTGTTATCTGGTTACTATCTTGTTGTTGTCTGATTCTGTGATAAATGTTGCAAATCTTAAATCATAAATGTGTGGGTTTGTTTAATGAATCATGAACTGGACTCGTGTTTGAATAAAAAAACTGAACAAGAAATGATTAAAGTGGCACTCACCATGTTAGAAAATAGCATGCTTAGGTGGCGCCCGCCATACCACCAACACACCAAAAAATGGCACACACCACAAAAGAAATAGCACATGGCGCCAGCCATGAGTAAGTGTGGCGCAAGCCATATGTGGTATGGCACTCATGGCGTCTGCCACCAGTGGGTGTGGCGCTGGCCACATGCCCTTTGGCACTTCATGGTGCCTGCTATGAAAAGCATGGCGAGTGCCATGCTACTGTTCAACATTCAACTTAGTTTTTTAGTTTTTTATTTTTTCACCTCTCACAACTATTTTGTTTCAAAAAACAATAAAAATGGGCATAACCTCATTTTAATCCTTAGACATTTTCATGCAGAAATCAACTATTTTTCTTAAAGAAAATCAACTTTTTTTTTCTTAAGGACGTTAAAGGATTGTTCTTTGAAGTATGTTGTAACTTGTGAATTTTGTTTGAACATTGCTTCCTGACTTTAAACAAAACCTTATCATAAGAATGTTGTCTGTATTTTTCTAGCCTCTGTTGCTAAGTTGCATGACTCTAAATTTCTTTTTTTCCAAACTGTGAGAATGCTTTCTCTGCCACACTTGTCATATTCATGTGATCACTTATCCTTGTTTACCATAATCATACTTGGAAGTTCATTTCCTATATATATAAATGTTTACTGTTCTGGAATTCTTGAACTCATATGTTTCATTATATTTCAACCTCACTGTAACTCTTGTTTACAAGATGTTACCCTCCCCCTTCCTTCCAAAGGAAAGTCTTTCTATTGACCTCAAAGTCATAGAAAGCTCATTACTACCTTTGACCTCATAGTCATAGGCATCCATCTTCCTTGACCTCATAGTCATAGAATTCCCTCTTGACCTCATAGTCATAGAGTAATATTTTCCTTTGGCCTCATAGTCATAGGTTAAGCCTTGACCTCATAGCCACGACCCCTCTTCCTTGACTTCATAGTCATAAGATTCCCTCTTGACCTCATAGTCATAGAGCTACCTCTAACCTTTGACCTCATAGTCATAGGCAAGCTTTGACCTCATAGTCATAGCCACCCTCCATTGACCTCATAGTCATAGAAAGTCTCTCTATTGGCCTCATAGTCATAGATAGCTCATTCTCATCTTGGCCTCATAGCTGTCTTAACCTTTGACCTCATAGTCATAGGTAAGCCTTGACCTCATAGTCATGGCCACTCTTCCTTGACCTCATAGTCATAGGATTCCCTTGACCTCATAGTCATAGGATTCCTTCTTGACCTCATAGTCATAGGATATTCACCTTGACCTCATAGTCATAAGTAAGCTTTGACCACATAGTTATAGCCATTTTCCTTTGACCTCATAGTCATAGGATCTTTTCTTGGCCTCATAGCCATCTTAACTTGGCCTCATAGCCATCCTCTATTGACCTCATAGTCGTAGAAAAGTTTCTCTATTAACCTCAAAGTCATAGATAGCTCATTATTATCCCTTGACCTCATAGTCATAGGACTCTCTCTTGACCTCATAGTCATAGAGACACTTCTTCCTTAACCTCATAGTCATAGGATATCAGTCTTGACCTCATATTCACGGCCACCCTTCCTTGACCTCATAGTCATAGGATTACCTCTTGACCTCATAGTCATAGAGACACCTCATTCCCCTTTGACCTCATAGTCATAGGATCTTATCTTGGCCTCATAGCCATCTTACCTTTGACCTCATAGTCATAGGATATCACCTTGGCCTCATAGCCATCTCCCAACCTAGACCTCATAATCATAAAAAGTCTCTCTATTAACCTCATAGTCATAGATAGCTCATTACCGTCTTGACCTCATAGTCATAGATAGCTCATTACCGTCTTGACCTCATAGTCATAGGTAACATCTTCTCTAGACCTCATAGCCATTCAATCTCACAACTTAGACTTAGAGATTTTCTTAAACTCTACATGAGCTCATACTCATTCCCCCTTGGAACCTTGGCCATAGTCAATGGTTCCTCCTTCACCCTTATTTAGGTGAACTACGGTTGCTCTGATTCTTTAGTCAGATACGTAGGCATAAGATGTCACGTCTTGGCGAGAAAACTTAGTGTACATACCCTTAGGTCTTTACCTTTACTCTTTAGCAGATATTCTTTAGCAAACAAACATAACATAACACAAACTAAACAAGAGGTTCCTGTAGAGTACTACAGATATTAAGGGTGCTAATACCTTCCCTTAGTATAACCAACCCCCGAACCTTAGATCTCCCCCCTTTAGGTTTTTCTCGATCTTGAACCTTTCCTTTGGATAAATCAAAGTCGGTGGTGAATTCAAAGAAATGTGATGCAAGTTAATTAATAACTTGTTATCCGATTCTCACCGCAATAACATGAAATTGCCGCTCAGATTTATCCACCTCTTGAGGAAAAAGAGATGACAAAGATCATCTTGAAAACCTTGAGCTCATTTTACTATGACCGAATGGTCGCCAGTGCGCCCAGTGACTTCACCGAGATGGTGGGCATGAGAGTTCGTCTTGAGGAAGCTGTCTGAGAAGGACGATTGGTCAAAGATGCTGGACCATCAAGCAATACCAAAAGATACGGTAGCGCTTTCCCTAAGAAAAAAGAGCAAGATATTGGTAATATCTCTCTCGGAAAGCAAAGGCGACAGTACCAACCAGTAGCAGTGGTAACTCCTGCTATCAACCCTGCCCCTATTCCAACGTATCAACCTCAGGTTGCTCAGAATTAACAACAATATCAATAAAGGACACAACAGCCTCTTCAGCAGGATCGTCCTCAGTACAACAACAACCGTACAACGCGACCACCAGGGTTTGACCCAATACCGATGTTGTACGCAGAACTGTTTCCGTTACTACTGGTCAAGGGGAACGTCCAAACCAGGGCTCCTCTTCCAATACCAGAAAATCCGCCTTTTTGGTTCAAAGCGGATCAGACTTGCCCTTACTATCAAGGAGGACCAGGGCATAACATAGAAAATTGCCTCAGTTTCAAATCCGATGTGCAAAAGCTTGTCAGGAACGGGGTCTTATCCTTCAAGGATACAAATCTAAATGTTCAGACAAACTCGTTTCCTCAACACGATAAAACTACGGTAAATTTGATAGAGGAAGAGTTTAATCAGAGCTATCAAATTCATGGTGTACACTTATTGGGAACCAGCCTGGTCAATATGCATTGCAAACAAAGCGGATATGGGCATGTGCCATCTCATAATTATCATCAGTGTGATATATGCTCTAAAAACAATCAAGGATGTTCTGTGGTGCAATCAGCTCTACAGGAACAGATGGATCTCGGATAGATCCAAGATCACCGAATCTGTGAAGTCAACATGACTTATACAAATTCCAACATGGTTCAAAACCACGACATCCGTGCAATGTATGTCAACCTGGTGGCAATGCACTAATGGCAAATTCAACATCATGATCCGTCACGACACAATTATGATTCCTGTCTGGTCTGCTCGGTAAACGATCAGGGATGCTCTTTTGTACAAGAGGCTCTCCAGCGTCAGATGGATCTCAGGTGGATCTAGGACTACCATGATAGAAATCCATATCAGGTCAACATGATTCAAATCTTCGATATTCGCTTGATGAATACCAGCTTGGTGGAGATACATGATAAGCAAGTCCAGCTCAGTTTTTTGACTTCGCGTGATTATCAAAACTGTGAAGTGTGCCGTGAGAGTGACCAAGGATGTGATCTCGTTCAAAGAGCGTTGTAACACTTGTTGAACCACTGGTGGCTTCTGATCTATCTAGATGAAAACACACAACAAGTCAGTATGATTAACAGGAACCCTACTAGGCATCAAAGTCAGGATGTTCGATCAATGGAAACAGATTTAGTGAAGTTGCACTGCATACAAACCGAACGTGGTCGGGTGCCACCACACAATTATGAGCGCTGTAGAGTTTGCTCGAAGGATAACCAAGGATGCTACCTTGTGCGAGCAACCCTTCAAAGTCATTTGGACCACAAAGAGATTCAACCATGGTCAATTTCTGGTTCAATGTCAAACTATCATCCTGATCGAGACAAAGAAGTTGTCTTGATCCCTAAACGAGAAGTGGCAAAAGATGTATGCGTCATAATCCCTTCACTCCATGAATCCAGAGTTCCTCTCGATAGTGGAAGGATTCTCAACCTCGAACCAATTGAGGCCAGCTATGATGGTCAGAAAAATTAAAAGGCTCCTGTAGTTATCTATCTACCGGGACCGATACCGTACAAATCCGATAAGGCTATTCCTTACAAGTATGGTGCAACAACAATTGAAAATGGAAAGGAAACTCCATTACCCTCCGTTGTAAATATTGCGGACATCAGTCAAGTAACATAGAGTGGTTGAATCTTCAACCGAGGAGTTGGAGAACCCAACAAAGAAAAGGAACCTCAAACAGAAGTTCCCATTCAACCAGTTGGTCAATCCAGTGACCCCGACCTTTCAAAGAACAACGATGAGATGCTGAAGCTCATCCAAAAGAGTGAGTACAACATTGTAGATCAGCTGTTGCAAACTCCTTCAAAAGTCTCTGTGTTATCTCTTTTACTAAGTTCCGAAGCTCACAGGGAAGCTCTACAGAAAGTCTTAGAGCAGGCCTTTGTGGAACAGGATGTAATGATAAGACAATTCGACAACATCATCTCCAACATCACTTCCTGCCACAACTTGGGGTTTAGTGACGAGGAATTTCCAGAAGAAGGCAAAAGTCACAACATGGCGCTTAACATTACAGTCAACTGCCAGGACGATGCTTTAGCCAGCGTACTGGTAGACACCGGATCAGCTCTGAATGTTATGCCAAAGTCTACTCTAATGTGACTATCATTCAAAGGATCTCCGATGAGAGGAAGTGAGGTCATAGTCAAAGCATTTGACGGATCTCAAAAAACAGTTATCGGCGAAATCGACCTTCCCATAACTATTAGTCCTCACACTTTCCAAGTCACTTTCCAGGTCATGGACATCCGGGCAGTATACAGCTGTTTGTTAGGAAGACCTTGGATACACCAGGATGGGGCAGTCACTTCGACACTTCATCAGAAGCTGAAGTTCGTCAAGAACGACCAACTAGTCACAGTCTGTGGAGAGCAAGCCATGATCGTGAGCAACTTATCGTCGTCCACTTGTGTAGAACCACAGGAGGTTATTGGAACCCAGTTCCAAGCACTCGCTGTGAGTAATGACAAATCAGAAAAGGGAACATCAATTTCCTCGTACAAAGATACTCTCGAAGTGATCAAAAGTAAAAATGCAAAAGGATGGGGACAACTTATCATTCCTACTAATAACAAAACAAAGAAGGGTCTTGGTTTTTCCTCAACCTGTACCCAGACTGCCGCTAACGATGAAAGTCTTCATCCCATTCAGGGCCTCTTCCACAGTGGAGGTTTTCGTCACCCAGTGACTCAGGAAGTACATACTATCAACGAGGGAGATTCCTCTGACACAGATGAAGAGTGGAAGTCCTACCTTAACGAGGACGGTTATATGTCTCAGGAAGAGGTGCCTACGCCATTTTGCTATCCCGCACAGAGTCTGAGATTTATACCAAGATCAGATGTCAAAATGATATACGGAGATTGTGACCCAGAAGGATGCCGTGCTCCGCCAAACTCATTAGAGGAAGACACTCTGATGAAAGACAACTTTGACCACGACTATTATGGCCCAATGGATGGCCTGCCTATCTGGCAGCCGTACCCAGGAGACTTGGGGCAAGAAAGTCAGCCCAACGACGCTTATCAACTAAGCATCATTGAAAAGAATACCTGTGTCCCCACCATGTCATGGGATCAACACTCAGGGCATTCAGAAAATACCCAGCATAATGATGAATTTGAAAAGATTGTAGGGCTAGAGTTCATTAACTATGCTTTCTCTGAGGTCAACGTCATCAAAAGGGATGACTCCTCCAGTTCCAAAGAAGTGTGGGACACCTTAGGACAACCAAGTGGTAAATACGACTACCTAGTCAAGTACACCGCCCCTAAAAGCTCTTCTATCAGGTTCAAATACATCCAGCCAACTGGATGGGAAGATCCACCTGAGAATGAAAACACTAGGCAAGATACAACAGAAGAGTTCTCCTACAACAACTCTACCTGGGAGATAGACTCCAACGTTCTAGCTCCACAAGAAATCAGCGTCATTTCTGAAGACAAGTCAAGAAATAAGGTACCAGACTTAGTGATTCACCAAGGAGTTCGCCGCCAATGGGTTGCTGTCGACGTTCCGAAAGTCGTTCATAAGTCCAAGTAATTGCCATCTTTAAACCTTTCACCTTGCCCAGGTGAAACGAATGTTTTGATAGGGCTCACTTTCTGTAAATGTACCTCTTCGCTTTGCCCAAAGCGACAGAGTTTTGTTTTATAGGGCTGTAGTTTCAAGAATCGACAAGTTCATAAATAAAATAACGTCGTTCTGTAATTTCCGCATTTTATTATTGTTTTCTCTTTTTGCTTTTTCAGAAAATGGTAATCCTAAAAAACAACTCAAATAATAAAAAATGAGCATTTTTCCGAAAATACACTGCACACACTCTTGCATTCTCTCTATCTCTTCTAAAAACAAATCATCACGTCATGCAGATTGCTTGTTTTAAACCCCATTGAAACATACGATCCAATGCCTTCTCCCAACTTTGAATTCCCGGTATTTGAGGCTGAAGAAGAAAATGATGAAGAAATTCCAGAAGAGATCTCTCAATTACTCAGACAAGAGGAAAGGTCCATTGAACCTCACAAAGAGCCGTTGGAAATGGTCAACTTGTATTCAAAAGAAGAGAGAAAAGAAGTCAAGATTGGGGCACTGCTCAGTCCAACTGTCAAACACAATTTGATAAAGCTTCTCAAAGGATTTCCCGATGTGTTCGCTTGGTCCTATCAGGATATGCCAGGGTTGGATACCAGCATCTTGGAACATCATCTACCATTACGATCAAAATGTCTGCCAGTAAAACAGAGGTTGACAAGAACTCACCCAGACATGGCCATCAAAATCAAAGAGGAAGTGCAGAAACAGATTGACGTAGGTTTCCTCTCCACATCAGAATATCCTCAATGGTTAGCCAACATCGTGTCAGTTCCGAAAAAGGACAGAAATGTCAGAATGTGTGTGGATTACAGAGATCTAAACAAGGCCATTCAAAAGGACGACTTTCCTTTACCACACATTGACATGCTGGTTGACAGTACAACGATGTTCAAAGTTTTCTCCTTCATGGATGGATTCTCGGGTTATAATCAGATAAAAATGGCGCCGAAAGACATGGAGAAAACTTCGTTCATCACCCCATGGGGCACTTTTTGTTACAAAGTAATGCCATTCGGTTTGAAGAACGTCGGGGCAACCTATTAAAGGGCCATGACTACTCTATTTCATGACATGATACACAAAGAAATCGAGGTATATGTCGATGATATGATTGCCAAATCCAAAAAAAAAGGAGGAGCATGTGACCCACCTGTAAAAACTATTCAAGCGTCTGAGGAAGTAAAAACTCCGCTTGAAACCCAACAAATGCACATTCGGTGTCCGTTCAGGAAAACTTTTAGGATTCATCATCAGCCAGAAAGGAATTGAGGTTAATCCTGATAAGGTCAAGGCCATTCAAGGAATTCCTTCTCCAAAGACTGAAAAATAAGTCAGGGGATTCTTGGGACGTTTGAATTACATTTCCAGATTTATATTCCTCATGACCGCGACATGTGCGCCAATCTTCAAATTACTAAAAAAGAATCAGGATTGCATTTGGATAGAAGACTGTCAAACCGCCTTCGATAGTATCAAGGAATACCTGTTAAATCCACCGATTCTATCACCTCCAGTGGAGGGAAGACCATTGGTCATCTATTTAACAGTCTTGGAAGACTCGATGGGTTGTGTACTTGGCCAACAAGACGAAACAAAAAGGAAAGAGTCTGCCATTTACTATTTGAGCAAGAAATTCACCGACTGTGAAACTCGGTACACTATGCTTGAGAAAACTTGTTGTGCTCTGGCTTGGGCAGCCAAACATCTTCGCCAGTATATGATTCGTTACACTACTTGGTTAATCTCAGAAATAGGTCCAATCAAGTACGTCTTTGAAAAGTCTGCTCTCACGGGAAGGATTTCCCGTTGGTAGATGTTGTTATCAGAATATGACATAGAATACCACGCTCAGAAAGTCGTTAAAGGGAGTATTTTAGTCGATCATTTGGCTCATCAACCAATTGATGATCAGGAATCAGTCGGATTTGACTTCCCAGACGAAGATGTCATGTATCTAAAAATGAAAGATTGTGATGAACCGCTACCCAGTGAAGGGCCAGAACCAGGTTCCCAATGGGGACTTATCTTTAACGGAGCTGTCAATCATTATGGAAATGGAATTGGGGCAAATCATCATAACACCTCAGGGTACCCACATTCCATTTACCGTCCGACTGACATTCAAGTGTACGAACAACGATGCCGAATACGAAGCTTGTATCATGGGTCTCGAAGAAGCGATCGACTTAAGGATTAAGAACTTGGATGTATATGGAGACTCAGCCCTGGTTATAAATAGATCAAAGGAGATTAGAACACATATCAATCAGGACTGATTCCTTACAAAGCTTACGCGAGAAGGTTGTTACCATTCTTCAACAGAATCGAGTTTCATCACATCCCTCGTGAAGAAAATCACATGGCTGATGCATTAGCCACTCTCTCTTCCATGATTAGTGTAGGTCAATGGAATGGCATACTTAAGATCGACATAACGTGCCTTGAACGACCCGCTTACATCTTCACGATTGAAGCAGTCATAGACGACAAACCTTGGTATCACGATATCAAATGCTTCCTTCAGAAACAAGAGTACCCACATGGGGCATCAAGAAAAGACAAAAAGACCATCAGAAGACTGGCTGGCAGCTTCTTCCTAAGCGGTGATGCACTCTATAAGAGAAACTTTGACATGGTCTTGCTCCGATTTGTAGACAGACCAGAAGCAAACATGCTGATAAAAGAAATTCACGAAGGATCCTTTGGCACTCATGCCAACAGACACATAATGGCGAGAAAAATTCTAAGAGCAAGGTACTACTGGTTGACCATGGAATCCGACTGCTACAAGTACATGAGGAGATGCCGCAAGTGTCAGATATACTCAGACAAAATCCATGTACCGCCAACACATCTCAAAGTTCTCTCTTCCCCCATGGCCTTTTTCCATATGGGGAATCGACATGATTGGCATGATCGAACCCAAAGCTTTAAACAGACATTGGTTCATCCTGGTAGCCATTGACTACTTCACCAAATGGGTCGAAGTTGTCTCATACACCAATGTGACCTGACAAGTGGTGGTCCAATTTATCAAGAACAATCTCATCTACCGTTATGGTGTTCTGAGCCAGATCATTATTGATAATGGGTCTAACTTGAACAACAAGATGATGAAGGAGTTATTCGCAGAGTTCAAGATCGGACACCATAACTCATCTCCCTACCGACCTAAGATAAACGGAGCGGCAGAAGCGGCTAACAAGAACATCAAGAAGATCGTTCAGAAGATGGAAGTAACCTACAAAGACTGACATGAAATGCTACCCTTTGCTCTTCACGGTTATCGCACATCTATCCGCACTTCAACAGGGGCAACCCCCTTCTCTCTAGTATATGGCATAAAGGCAATGCTCCCCATCAAAGTGGAGATCCCATCGATCTGGGTATTGATGGAAGCTAAGCTAATAGAAGCTGAATGGTGTCAAAGCAGATACGACGAATTAAACCTGATCGAAGAAAAGCGAATAAAGGCTCTATGCCATGGTCAGTTGTATCAGTAAAGAATGAAGAAAGCGTTTGACAGAAGGTTTGACCCCGTGTCTTCAGAAAAGGAGACTTTGTGCTCAAGAAGATACAATTATTTCTCATTGATTCCCGGGGCAAATGGACTCCGAATTATGACGGCCCCTATGTGGTCAAGAAAGCTTTCTCAGGTGGCGCCTTGAGAGTCGCAACCATGGATGGAGAAGAGTCTGCCTATCCTACGAATGTTGATGTAGTCAAGAAATACTTCGCCTAAATAAAAAAAACATCTCGATGGATTGAAAACCAGAAAGGGAGGTCCAGGCAAAAATTAGAGACATAAGCAAAAAAATCATCCCGATGGATTGGAAATCTCAAAGTACAATCCCGGCAAAAGTTAGGGATTAATGGCAAGTAACTATGTCTGACAAGGTTAAATCCCCCCAGCAACAGTAATGCCATCCATAAGGAAAACTCCAGTCAAGGTCATCTTCGACGGAAGCTCAGGATGTCCAGAATTCAAAGTTGGTAGAAGGATAACAGTCGTCATGTTTCAATGTAGCCCTTTTCCCTTAAATTACCATTTTCTAAACTTTGTAAATACTCTATGGAATCATGCATTTGGCTTATTTCCATCCTATCAATAAAAATTTGAGCCCTTGTGCTTTTGTTTGCAATTCTTATTTGTTTTAGCTTTACAAAACGACATTTTAACATGATTAACGATTCCTGAAATAAATAAAAAATGAATTTACTTGTAAAATTTTTCTGCTTTTAAAATAAAGATGGAAATTTCTTTTGACTGTTGAACATCGAAAGAGCATTGATCGCTTCTCCCAAAGGCGGTTAAGCTTCAAAGTGCAGAATCAAAGTACTCCTTCTAAACCAGTACACCTGAAGGAAGGATCAGCTATGTCAGACGCGAATATTCCATCTGACATCCCCGACTGAGTTCTTATCTCTTAAGCCCGACCAACGTTGTTCCCCCGCCAGAACTATTTCTCCTAAGCAATGCGGAATTGCTATCTGGAACAAATGGTATTTCTTCGTCCCTCACAGTGGCTGAGTATCCAGTCATGTTCATCTATTAGTCTGTATGTCATGTCAGTTTTGTCAGCATATACATACATATATCATGTGTAATTAATTCACATTCACATTCATACTGCATCACTATCACTCTAGTTGGTCTTGTCCCCTAGTGATAAAAGTCCTCTTGTCAATCGATTCGTCAGTTCTTTCCTCGTCAGGAAGCGAATCATCTAAGAAACCTCTCTCCAGTTTATTTCTGGATCGGAGTTGGCCCCTTGATCACTTTGATAACTTGAACCTCTGAAAGACAAGAAAACCTTCGACAAACGTCACTCTTCATCATTGAAGATGACATCTTTGCTTTCCCAGATTAAAGAAAATCCCCAGAGAAAGCCTCACGACCGAAGACTCTCGATGATACAATAGTTTCTCTCTGAAAAGTATCTCCAAATTGGATTACATCACATGACATTTCTACGAGAAGATCTCGAGGAAAAGTATGATGTAATATCCCCAAGCGGGAAACAGTCTCTCAAGAGACTTATTTTCCCCAGTAGAGTCGACAAATGGCATCTCAAAACAGAGAAGTTTGCATACCTCTACAACTCAGACAAATGGGTTCTCCCAGCATGTCTGACATCAGAACTTTTTTCCATCAAATGACATCTCCCCAGGAAAATTCGGCGAGAAGTTTGAGGAAAACCGATAACAAACAGCGTCCCTTGTCAAGAAAGTTTATTGACAAAAGAAACTTAGATCAGTTCCTTGGTAGGAAACCAGGATCGAGGGGAAGTTTATACCAGAAACTTAGACCAGTTCCTTGGTGGGAAACCAGGAACGATGGGAAGTTTACATCAGAAACTGAGACCAGTTCCTTGGTAGGAAACCAGGATCGAGGGGAAGTTTATACCAGAAACTTAGACCAGTTCCTTGGTAGGAAACCAGGATCGAGGGGAGGTTTACATCAGAAACTGAGACCAGTTCCTTGGTAGGAAACCAGGATCGAGGGGAAGTTTATTTAAGAAACTAAGACCAGTTATGTGGTTGAAGACCAGGATCGTGGGGAAGTTTTTACCTTTTCTAAGCATCATTGCTTAGCAAAAGAAGATGGATGAGCAAATAGCCAGTCATAACCTCCATCAAAATTTCGGGTATTCCGATATTTAATCATCTTGCACCTCGAATGCCCGAATACCTTCGCCATTCACACCTTCGGGTCCAAGAAGATTAAACAGGGGCATCTGTCATACCCCAAATTTTGACCACCAAGATTTCCCATCATTGGGAAAATCATTACCACAATATGGATGTGTCATCATGCCTCATCAATATCCTCAGAGATGTTTGAGCATTCACCACAATCAAGGATTAGGTTTTGAGCCCTCTCAGAGCACTTAGACAAAGGATCAATCAAGAATTGACATGATCTTCAACTTGTCTAAACTCTCCAACACCCATAAGGGATCATGAGGACTCCCACATCAAGAACCAAGCACAAAGTTGCTACCTTCCAAGTGGATTAAGCCTCAAGATCGCCAGTGTCACCAAATTCGGGTTTTGGTCGACCAAGGCCTCCAGGTGGAAATTTTCCTCTGGGAATGGGCCAATGCTTCAAAGCACAACCCAAGATAGTCCAAGGGACCTCATGGACCTAATCATCAAGTCAATTTAACCTCAGGGGATGCATTTACCAAAAATCAGGAATTAGGGTTTCTTGAGCTAATTCACCCCTAAGTTGACTTTTGGGACAAAACATGAGCCAAGACCTTAAGACATGATTTGAGGGTCTCTAATATACTACATTGATCCATTTGCAACAATGGATTGATCCAAGAAACTTGATTCACAAGTTCCATTTTCATCTGGACCACAATTAGGGTTTTGAGGAAAAAGTCAACTGTACCTTTGACTTTTAACCAAGACATGCTCCCAAACCTTGGGACATGATTCAATACACCCTATATCACCTATGGAGTCCATCCATTAGGTTTGATTTAGGTCAAGGACTTGATTTCATAAAGGATCGCACAGTTTGGATTTCATCTGATAAAAAGTCAACTGCACAAAAAGTCAAAGTTTGACTTTTTGATTTTTTGGTCTACCAAGGTTCCTTAACCCTAGAACAATGTTAATATGTGATTGGAATCATCATTCATCAATAAAAATCAAAGAAAGTAAGTTAACTTGTAAAAGGGGTAACCATAAAAAACTTAGAATTTTTCTAAGTTATGAAACAAAGTGGTTAGGGTACCAACTTCCAAGGATCATAACTTGAGATCCAAGCAACCATTTTGGATGATCCAAAGATGGATTTGTAGCTCTCATGGCATACTTTAAAAGTGTCAACTACATCTCATTCCAATTCTTCATGGATTTTAAGTTATGGAGTTATCAAAATGGCTGAAAATATGAAATGCCACTTTTTCCAACACTTAGTGAAATTTTCACTAAGGCATAATCTGTCTTACTTTTTTCAAAATGTAGGGGCATTTTTCACTTGGATCCAAAAAGTTTCAACACAAACTATGATCACACATGTGTTGTGTCATATGAGAGCTTTCCAAAATGCCCGAGAACTCCATCAAACTCCACCTGAGCTAGAGGTTATGACAGCTGCAACATGCCTTGCTACAAACTGTCTTGGCAAGGCAGATTTGTGTATAAAGGCTTGATTTGATCAAATTGTGCAACAACAAGCATGGTTATCCATCTGCACACCTCAAGGGGGAACAACCAAGGAACAAACACTGATCCATAGGCCTCCAAAGTCCAAAAATCTACAAGTAGCATGCCAAACCTAAAAACCTACAAAGATGCCAAATATCCAATTTTGTTTCCAAGCATTCAATGCATACACAAATGTGGCATGAACTGAGACTATTCCAACTGAATTCAGTCCAAGTTTATCTCTGAACCAAAGCTACAAAGCCTGTGCTCTAATCTCAAGTCAATGGCTAGAGGAGACTTGAGACTCCATTTGATCACAATTGAACACAAGCCTGTACCAGTTGCCATTCACTATTGCTTGCAAAATAAACCTACTCCACTATAAATATACATCAATTGTGATCAGTTTGAGTACACCAAAGCACCCAAACTGATGCTTTCCTCAAAATCCCTCTCTTTATGCCAAAGTGCATTCTTTTGCAAGGTATCTCTGAGTTTTTGAGTTAGAGAGCATTTCCATCATAGCTCATGATCCAAACACATCCAATATGTCATATCCAAGCTGCCCAAACTCTCATATGTGACTTGTAACACCAAAATCACAAAGTCTCATCTCAAAACCTCAAAATTGGACTTTTTTGCATTTTTCAAGCCATGTCTTGATTCAGTCACTTTCAAAACTAGATAAGACCTCAAACACACTTCAAATATCATCCTTGAAGTATCCTAAATGGTTCCCCACATCTGGAACACCATTTGAGAGAGTTGTCATATTGGTCACTTTTGCCCCTTTTGCAAGAAAGAGCTCAAACATGTTCCTGAGGATTCCAGCTGGTGGTGATCATTCTAAAAGCTTCTAAAGGATTAATTGAGAGTGTTCAAAGCATTGGATCACTTCTGGTATAAGGAACATGACAGATATCACAAGGAGCTTCAAGAGGTAAGTGCATCATCACTTGAATTTTCTGAAATATGCATTGCTTTGAAGTCCACTGATCATAAACATCTCATACATGTTATATATGTTGTGTTTGAACCAATTTGTCAAGTAATTCTTGCTTGTACCATGTGTTAGTATAGAAAATTCAATTATAGGCCTATTTCAAAAACACTATCGGGTTTTTCAATGGGAGCCTCATCTGAAAAAACCAAGACCACCATTGGATTCCTTGTGAAATTCTAGGCAGGATATACTTAAATTTTGGGCTTAATACAAGGACCCTAAAGACCTCCTAAAGGTATAAGACAAAACTTAGTCATCCTTTGCTAGAGCAGTCTTTCCAGTGTCAAACCTCTGACAAATTTTAGGGTTGATTCTCCTCCCTTAAAACACCCGCCTCCTTCTGGAGGCATCATACAAAAGATAAAACTCTTCCACACCAGTAGACTTGGACAGTCTAATCCCCTTGAGTCTCAAAGACATTCTCAAGTACCCTACAAGTATAGGAGAAACCCCGGATTCTGGATTAATCTCTAGCAGAGTTAAAACTTATGGGTTCTAAAACCCAGTCTCTCTCCTAAAAAATCCCAAGCCAGGGTTAGTTTATCATCATCATAACACTATCTCAAATCAGAACCTCAAGGTTTCTGATCTCTCAACTCTTCTGTAATCCTCAGCAGGAGTTGATTCCCCACTTTGACCTGCCTCGGGATCTCAATAATTCCCAGCAGAAGATAGCCTCCTCTTAGGCTTTGTATAATGATCTATCCTCAGCAAAGTCAGCCTCTTCTTGGGCTTTGTACAATGATTCTCCCCAGTGGAGTTAACCTTTTCAGACTCTCTTGTTGAGTCAATCACTTTTTCAGACTCACTTGTTGAGTCAATCACATTTCAGACTCTCTTGTTGAGTCAACCCTTTTTAGCCTTAATCTCGGGCTTTGTACGAGACAGATAAAAACACTCTCTTGTTGAGTCAACCCCTTTAGCCTCAATCTCGGGTTTTATACGAGATAGATAAAAACACTCTCTTGTCGAGTCAATTTTTTTCCAGCCTCCTCGTAGGTTTGATATAAAGATTTTCCCTAGCAGAAGTCAGCCTCCTCTTAGGCTTTCTCCAGCTTGTTCAGCCATAATCCTGGGCTTTGTACAGGACAGATAAAAGCACTCTCTTGTTGAGTCAAACCCTTTTAGCCTCAATCTTGGGCTTTGTACAAGGCATAAATTGTCATAACCTTATCTTAAGCTTGGGACAAATAACTTCCCCAGCAGAGTCAATTCCTCCCAGCCTTGTTTTAGGCTTCGAGGAATAATTTCCCAAGCAGAGTCAAAATCATTTCAGCCTCAATCTTGGGCTGTGTACAAGACAGATAATACTCTCCTGTAGAGTCGAACTCAGTTCGGCCTCTATCTTAGGCTTTGTACGAGATACTTAAATATCCTCTGCCGAGTCAGTAAAGTCTCCATTTATCCTCACTCTGGGCTTTGTACAAGACAGATAAATATTTCTTTCCCACTAAGTCAGTCTTCCTTTTCCGCCTCAATCTTGGTCTTTGTACAAGACACATGCAAACTTCCCCGAAGGAGTCAAAACCTTTCTCAACCTTCTCTTAGGCTTGGTATAATGATATCCCCAAAAGAGTCAGCCTCTTTTTTGCCTCAATCTTGGGCTTTGTACAAGACAGATAATAAACTCCCCAGTGGAGTCAATCAACCTCTTAGCTTCAACCTTGGGCTTTGGTCAAGGCACGCAAAAATCAACAATCCCTCCTTAGAGATGACAAATTCTCTCTCAGTCAAACCTTTAGCTTCAATCTTGGGCTTTGAACAAGACACAAATACTCAACCTTTTAGCTTCAATCTTGGGCTTCGAACAAGACACCAAAACATTATGTGTTTCCTCCCTTAGAATAGGAGGAACTACGATTGCTCTGATTTCTCTGTTTCATTTAAACGGGAATACATAGGCATAAGATTGTGAAATCTTAGCGAGCATACTAACCAAAAACTCTAGGTCCAGTACCTTCACACCAAAACTTAGGTCCATCACTTTACCAAAAACATCGGAGGGAACCCGAACATCAAACAAAAACTCACTCACTCTCTCATATTTCCCAAAAAACTTTCCCTACCCATTAACGGATAATCACCATCAAGTACAAAGGAAAATCTAATGCTAACATCCTGTGGATAACCACATATAGGATGGGTAACTGACAACTACCCATTGTATAACCTGACCCCGGACCCCCCAATCTCTTTAAGCGTTTGTTCAGTTAAACATTCGCATGCAAGGTTAGTTTCAGATACCTTCCCTTTCCCTTCCAGCTTCATGGGATAAATAAGAAATCAGAAAGTAGAACCCCATTTCTCCTCGAGGAGGAAAACCCAACCCAGCGATAAGGTGGCCGCGTCACCGACAAAAATCGCTCGCTACAGCTGATTGTGCAGAAAGATATGGGTGGCAGGAATGATCGAGCGATTATTGATGCTTTGGAAGCATTGGCTCCGTGATGGCGCAGGCAAATGAAGCTTTGCAGGTGAAATAGAATCAACAGTGTGTAGCTGATGAATTCCGTGGGTTGGGAAGGTTCCGAAGGAATAATCCGCCTACCTTAAAGGGAATATATGATCCGGAGGGTGCTCAGAGTTGGTTTCAGGAAATCAAGAAGATCTTTCGGGTTATGGCTTGCACGAATTCTCAAAATTTTATGTTTGAGACCCATGTGTTATCAAAAGAGGCTGAGTATTGGTGGGATAATGCCTGCCAGAGGTTGGAGGCTGCAGGTACTAAGATCACCTGGGGGAATTTCTAGAGAAATACTTTTCAGCCGATGTTGGTAGTAAGATAGAGACTGAGTTCCTTGAGCTAAAGCAAGGAAATATGACAGTTCCAGTTTATGGGGCTAAATTTGAAGAGTTGGTAAGGTTCTGTCCCTAGTTTAATGGTGTGGAAGCTAAGGCGTCGAATTGTGTGAAGTTTGAAAGTGGGTCGCGTCCTAAAATCAAGCAATCTATTGGTTATCAGGAGATTTGTTAGTTTTCTATGCTAGTCAATAAGTGCAATCTACGATGAAGACATATGTGTCAGGTCTACTCACTATAAGATTGCTAAGGGGAAACCTTATGTGACTCCAGCTGATAAGGGGAAATAGAAGTTTCATCAGGGGACCTCGGATGGGAAAGGAACAAGTTGGGGAGGTGCTCCTACTTCTATTAAGTGTATCAAAAGTGACAAGCTGGGTCATTGTACTGTAGAGTGCACTTCTTTGAAGTGTTTCAGGTGTAGGAAACTGGGACATCGTGTTAATGAATGCAAGAGTGCGGTGGTGACATGTTTCAACTATGGTGAGCAAGGTCATATCTATACTCAGTTCTAGAAACCGAGGCAAGCTCAATCAGGTGGAAAGGTTTTTGCTTTGAGTGAAGACGAGACTTTTGGGCCCGATAACTTGATTCGAGGCACATGTACATCCATGGTGTTTCCTTAACTGATAATATTGATACGGGTGTGACGCATTCATTCATATATCTTGATTATGGGGAAAGGTTGAATCTTGTGGTGTTTTCTATGAATGGTAGTATGGTCATTGACACTCTATTTAATGATTCAGTGACTACAATGATGGTTTGTTTGAATTGTCCTGTGACAATTTACGGTAAGGACTTTGGGATTGACTTAATATGTTTTCCTTTAAGTAAACTTGACATTATCTTGGGAATGAATTGGTTGAAGTTCAACCATGTTCATATCAATTGTTTCAAGAAGTCAGTGTTGTGTCTAGAAATTGATGAATAGGAAGATTCAAGGTTTATATCGGCTAACCAGGTGGAAGAGTTCTTGAAAGAAGAGACTCAAGTGTTTGCTATGTTCGCTTCTTCGAAAGTTGAGACTGAAGCTATGATTGTTGATCTGCCAGTGGTGTGCAAGTTTTCAGATGTGTTTCCAGATGACATTAGTAATTTACCGCCAGAGAGAGAAGTTGAGTTCTCCATAGATTTAGTATATGGTACTAGACATGTGTCGATGGCACCTTAAAAAATATTTTCTTTAGAGTTGAGTGAGCTGAAGAGTCAGTTAAAAGAGCTTTTGGAAAAGAAATTGGTTAGACCAAGTGTATCGTCGTGGGGAGCATCAGTGTTGTTGGTGAAGAAGAAATATGGTAGCATGAGGTTATGTGTTGATTATAGACGGCTGTATAAGGTGACTATCAAGAATAAGTACTCTCTTTCTTGAATTGATGACCTTATGGATCAATTGGTTGGTGCTTGGGTGTTCATCAAGATTGATTTAAGATCGGGCTATCATCAGATTTGAGTGAAGGCTGAGGATATTCAGAAGACAGTGTTTAGGACTCGATACACTCCCTATGAGTACTCGGTGATGTCGTTCGGTGTCTAATGCCCCAGCCGTGTTTATGGAATATATGAATAAGATCTTCCATCCTTACTCTAACCATTTTATCATGGTGTTCATAGGCGACTTTCTGGTGTACTCTAAATGAGATGAAAAGCATGCAGGACATTTGCGAGTTATGTTACAAGTATTGTGGGAGAAGCAGTTGTACGCCAAGTTGTCTAAGTATGAGTTCTAGTTGCGAGAAGTGAGTTTTCTTGGCCATGTGATTTCTAATGATGATATATTAGTTGATCCTTCTAAAGTAGATGCAGTGTTGCAATGAGAGGCTCTTAAATCTGTTATAAAGATCAAAAGTTTTTTGGGTTTGGCTGGTAACTACAGAAGATTTATCAACGACTTTTCAAAGTTAGCATTGCTTTTGAATCAATTGAATCAAAAGGGTCAAGCCTATTGGAGCGAGCGATTTTAGACGCGGTTCTTAAGCGCTGGTCGCTCTCTGCGGTTGAGCTTAGACTACAGGTCGATTCATTTTTTATCCTATTGTGAGCTGAATAAGGAAGGGAAATAGATGTCTCCAATTAACCCTGCTTTGCATACTGAGTTTAAACAGCAGTCTGTTAGGTTATGGATGCTATCAATGTGAGGGACCTTTGTACTGGTTATTTGTATTTTCGCCAATACTGGTTTCTCTCTTTTTACCTTGGCAGAAGGTTTCTGGCGGGGAACAAGGATTAGGATGTTAGGACTGACTTTTTTGAATTACTGCTTTTGATTGATGGGGATATGGGATTTGGGTTTTTTGATGATTATGCTCGCTAAGATCTTTTCTTTCAATCTTATGCCTACGTATTCCCGTTTACCGAAACAGGGAAATCAGAGCATTCGTAGTTCCTCCTATTCTATGGGAGGAAATGGGTGTTTTTGGTGTCTTGTTCAAAGCCCAAGACGTGAAGCTAAAGGTGGTTTGTATCTTGTCAAAGCCCAAGATGTGAAGCTGAAAAGTCTATTTGTGTCTTGTTCAAAGCCCAAGACATGAAGCTAAAGGTTTCGTCTTTAGAGAGAATTTGTCATCTCTAAAGAGGGGGTTGTATGTCACAACTGTCTATAAAGGAGAATTACTTTAACCGGGATATGTGAATCCGGCAATGCCATAATTTCCTTAAAATGGGATTTTAACCTGAAGGAGAAGACTTTAACTCAGTGTAGAGCAATGTTATCTTTCCTTAGGAATTTCTCATGCTAAAAGAGGGACAGTGGCATGGATGTAGATGATCCAGAGGCTTGCCGCTTACAGCGATTAGATGAAGGGGAAAGAGTTGTTGATGTTTGTGTACTGTGAACGAGGCACAACTTTGATGCTAAAAGGTTAATTGGATTAACCAGTGGTTTTCTTATACAAAGCCTAAGATGAGGCTATTTGTATCTCGTACAAAGCCTGAGAGAGAGGCGAAAAGGTTTTGACCCGACGATGGAATCTTTTGGTATCTCGTATAAAGCCCGAGATGGAGGCTAAAGGGGTTATTGACTCAACGAGGGAGTCTCTTATGTGTCTTGTACAAAGCCCAAGAGAGAGGCTAAATGTTGTTTGACTCCGCTGGGGAGAATCATTGTACAAAGCCCAAGAGGAGGCTAAGGTAACTGTTTCAGTTGAGTGACAAATCCAATATACTGATTTTAAAAGAGAAAATCAGTTCTTATATGAGTAACACTGTACTCATGGATTTGATTCAAGGATCCGGGTTATTCCTGTTCTTTAAGGAAGCGGGAAATCCAAAGGGTATTGAGACTGTCCGAGTCCGTGGGTTTCCTTCCTATTTGACGAAGGGGTTACTTGAGAATGTCTTTAAGACTCAAGGAAGTTAGATTGTCCAAGTATAGAGTTTTATCTTTTGTACTGTGCTTTGAGGAGCGGTAGTAGACTCTACGAAAGGACTGTTCTATGAAGATGACTAGGTTCTGTTCCTATACCTCTAGGAGGTCGTCGGGACAATTTATACGAAGCCCAAGAGGAGGCTGGAAGCTTTTAAGAAGCCGATGTGTCCTTGTACTAAGCCCAAGAGGAGGTTATCATTCCCGGAGGAAGAGATCATTATACGAAGCCTAAGAGGAGGCTGTGAATACTTCTAAGAAGCCGACGTGTCCTTGTACTAAGCCCAAGAGGAGGCTATCATTCCCGGAGGAAGAGATCATTATACGAAGCCTAAGAGGAGGCTGTGAATACTTCTAAGAAGCCATAGGGTCCTTGTACTAAGCCCAAGAGGAGGCGAGGGTTGCTTTTAGGAAGCCTGTGGGTCCTTGTACGATGCCCAAGAGGAGGCCGATGCTTTTAAGAAGCCAGTGGGTCCCCAAACCCCAAGAAATTCAAGGAAATGCTATTCACCGAGAATAGATCAAAGTCAGGAAAGTTCGAGAATTTGGAAGAAACTTAAAGATGCCATTCACGGAGAATACATTCATCTTTGGGAGTAGAGTTTCTTGACGATTCCTAATGAGGACAGCCGAAGAGAAGATTGTATCTGGTGATCCTATTGGGGATCTAGTTGTCTATTTCTACGAATAAACGAAACGGCGTCACCTAGTTCTAGACGTAGTTGCCGGGGAAACTCGAAATATCTATCCTATTATTACACAGTTGATATGAGTTTATGAAAGAAGACTTACAGTGAAACAGCCCCACAATACAGTTATATGTATATGAGTTTGTGAAAGGAGACTTACAGTGAAACAGCCCCACAATACAGTTATATGTATATGAAAGCGGTAAATGAAAGCAATAGCCACTTACTCGGTTGTAGAGCATCCATGCTGTTTGGTTAGTTGTTCAACAAAGAAAGATTGAAAACAACAATATATTCAAAATCAAAGGAGAAAGTGCTTTGGAAAAGAAATATTTGGGGCTTACAGCTCAAGGAGAGGCCCAGGGTTTTATCAGTGAGCGCACTGTTGAATTTGTACAGAGGGACTTATACAAGTGACTGAGGCCCAAAAAGGTTTTCTGTACAAAGGGATGGGTCTTACACTCTCTCAAGAGGCCCAAAAGTTTTAAAGAAGAAGAGTGGGGCTTATAACACGAGGGTAGGCCCAGTTGATTTCTCGTTAAAAATGGCGATCACGCCGAGGTTTTCTTTTAACGCAGAGGGACTTATACAATAAGTGAGGCCCAAATGATTTTGGTTAAAAGGGGGTTGGGTCTTACACTCTAATAGAGGCCCAAAAAGTTTTGAATGGGTCTTATAGCTCAAGGAGAGGCCCAAGGGTTATTTTGAAAAGGCGACGATCGCGCCGTTTGTTTTTTACGGTATCGGGACTTATACAATACACTGAGGCCCATAAAGGATTTGGTCAAAAAAGGATTGGGTCTTACACTCTATTAGAGGCCCAAGAAGTTTTGAAAATGATTTATGAGAGTTGAATTAATCCAAAAACCCTAATTTGTTTTCAAAAATGTATTTAATTGAATAAAAATTCAATTAAAAATGATCAAAATTGTTTAACACATGGAAAACAAATTGTGATCTTGGATTAATGCTTCAAAAATTAAGTATTGACCTACAAAATAATTAGAAGGCATTAAAAGTTGCAAAATCAATGTAGAAAAAACATTTAAAATGTCAAAAACAATTAAAATATTAATTCTTTGCAAAAATATCAATTATATGAAATAAATAATATTTTTGGGATTTTTTGATAAAATAAAATATTTTAACATTTTTGTGAATTATTAAAAAAAGAATCAACTCAAAATCATTAAGACTCAAAGAGAAATTAATTTTTGAATCAATTAAACAAAATCACAAAATTCAAATATTTGAATTTGTGAAAAAGGCGCCAAGAACACAAGCAAGAACACGCGCGTTTTTCTGGGTTTGGCTGATTTGCGTTTTCCATCCAATCTCACTGAATACGTAATCATATCATGCAATCCACATATCATTATGCTCGTCTCAACCTCACGATCATGTCTATAACACTTAATTTCATTTAAATTAAACATAAAACATGAAATCACGAAGAAACCTCAAGAACCCTTATTTCTGCATGAAGGCTAGGATTTTTGATACATGATTCAAACAATGCAATTAATTGAGGGAAAACATTCCATGCATGATTATGAACATATGGCCAAATTATTGTGCGAGGAAATATGCATAGATTGAGAGATGACCAAGTATATGTTTACCTCTAAATCGTGACACCAAGTGCAATGTGATTTTTGATTTGGAGGTGTTACAGATGATTGGTGATGATCTGAACAGCTTCCTTACACCCTATGGAGTGTGTTTGAAAGCTTAGACTTGATTTAAATTGGCTGGATTAATTCGTGGCATCTCAACTGCAACTTGATTGAAAATTTGAACAACCAGCTGGTGATTTTGTGAAATTGATGTTTCAGAAGTGATCTAAGTGTTTGGATCACTTCTATATGATGTATGTGAGGTGTGCGAGTGATTGGTTTGATTGGAAAAGCTCTCAAACTCAAAACCCGATAATTACCTTGCTAAGAAAGACATTTTTGCCAAGAGAAAGAGATTTTGAGAAAGGCAAGTGTTGTAGGCCTTTGGTGTACTTAAAATGAACACAATTGAGCTCTATTTATAGTAGAGCAAGTTTGTTTTGCAAGGAATAGTGAATGGCAGCTGGTAAGTAGGTTTGGCCAATGTTGTCCAATGGAAATGCAAGTTTCCTCTAGCCATTGACTAGAGGTTAGGGCACAGAGCTTTAGTTCCCTTGGTCTTGGATAAGTTTTGACTGATTTCAAATGAGAATGGCTCAGTCCATGCCACCTTGATGCTTCCATTGAATGCCTCAATCCAAATTTGGAGTCTTGTCCCTATTTTGGTCATTCTAGGTTCAACATGTTATTTCTTGTTCCATGGACTTTGGAGGCTTGGCTCAGTGATTGTCCCCTTTAGATTCAATCCTCAGATGTGTCCAAGTGGATAGGAGCATTTGAATTTGGCTGATTTTGGCAAATCGAGCCAAAATGCAAAATCTGCTTTGCCTTTGACATATTTCAGCAAGGCAACTTGACAATGTCATATCTCATGGTGTAAGTTGAATTTGGCAATGTTCTTGGCCATTTTGGAAAGCCCTTACATGATACAACAACTGTTTGAACATGTTTGATTTTGATCTCTTCTGATTCCAAGTGAAAAATCCCTCTACATTTGGCAAAAAGTGAAGCAAAATCTGACTTAGTGAAATTTTCACTAAGTGTTGGAACAAAGTGTGATTTCTTGATTTTGATCACTCCATAACTCAAAATCCTTAATGAATTGGACTTAGGTCTAGTTGAAGTTTTTGTAGAGGGTAATGAGGGCTACAAATCCATCTTTGGATGAGAAAAAAATGGCCTTGTGGTTTAGGAGTTATGATCCTTCAAAGTTGGTACCCTTGTCACTTTATTTTTAACTTAGAAAATTTTCTAAGTTTTTATGGTTACCCCTTTTACAAGTTATCCAATTTTTCTTGATTTTTCTTGATGAATGATGATTCAAATCATACATTAACATCATTTTAGGGTTAAAAAACCATTTTGGTGAAAATTCTCAAAAAGTCAAAGTTGACTTTTGTGCACAGTTGACTTTTTATCAGATGAATTCCAAACTGTGCAATTCTTCATGAAATCATGTCCTTGACCTAAATCAAACTTGATGGACATGTTCCAAGGGTGTCATAGGGTATATTGGGGCATGTCCTAGGGCTTGGGAGCATGTCCTGGTTAAAAGTCAAAGTTGCAGTTGACTTTTTCCTTAAAACCCTAATTGTGGGGCAGGTGAAATTGAGACTTGTTGCTCAAGCTTCTTGGATTAATCCATTGTTACAAATGGATCAATATAGCTCATTAGAGACCCTCAAATCCTCTCTTGAGGTCTTGACTCTTGATTTGCCCCAAAAGTCAACTTAGGGGTGAATTAGGTCAATAAACCTGATTTTTGATGTATGCATCCCCTGAGGCGAAATTGACTTAATGATGGGTCCATGAGGTTCCATGGAGCATATTAGGTTATGTTTTGGATCCTTGGCTTGTGCCCAGATGAAATTTTCCATCTGGAGGCCCTGGTCGACCAAAACCCTAATTTGGTGATACTGGCGATCTTGAGACTTGATCCACCTAGAAGGGAGCAGCCTTGTGCTTAATCCTTTAAGTGGGAGTCCTTTTGATCCTTTGTGGATATGTTAGAGGCTATACAAGTTGAAGATCATGTCATTCCTTGATTGATCCTTTGTCTAAGAGCTCTGAGAGGGCCTAAAACCCTAATCTTTGATAGTAGTGAATGCTCAACAACCCTTGAGGTATTTGATGAGGCATGAAGGTACATCCATACTGTGATGATGATTTGCACAATGATGGGACATCTTAGTGGTCAAAATTTGGGGTATGACACCTATGTGTGGGATGTCCAGTGCGAGGAGAGTTTTCAAGAGCTGAAAAAGAGGTTAACGGTGGAACTAGTATTGATCTTAACAGATGCAAAGGAATTCATTGTTGTGTATAGTGATGCTTCCAAGATGGGAATGCTGATGTTGGCCAACCATTCTCTTGATGAAATAAAAGAAGGTTAGAAGTTGGATATGGAATTGGTTGATTGTCGAGTATTAGTTAATCAAGGTAAAGAAGTGTACTTTAGAGTTGATGAGAATGGGATCTTAAAGATTCGGGGTAGAGTTTGTGTGCCAGATGTGCAGGAACTTAAGAAGATGATTTTGGAAGAGAGCCACATAAGAAAACTGAGTATTCTTACTGGAGCCACTAAGATGTACCAAGATTTGAAGAAAATATTTTGGTTTCCAAGTATGAAGAAGGAGGTCATAGAGTTTGTTTACGCTTGTTTGACTTGTCAGAAGTCAAAGATTGAGTATCATAAGTCATATGGACTGCTGCCACCGTTGAGTATTCATGAGTGGAAGTACGATAGTATTTCTATTGATTTTGTGATAAGTTTTCTGAAGACCCCGAAGGGGAATGATGCAATTTGGGTTGTTGTGGATTGACTGACTAAGTCATCTCATTTTATTCTGATAAAGACCACTTTTCCGTTAGAGAAGTTGTCTAAGATCTACATTAGTGTGGTCGTGAATTTGCATGGTATTCCATCGAGTATTATTTATGATAGAAACCGGAGATTCATGTCGAGGTTTTAGAAGAGTTTGCAGCCAGCCTTGGGAACCAAGTTGAGGTTGAGTTCTGCCTACCATCCGCAGACGGATGGTCAAACTGAGAGGACTGTTCAATCTCTAGAGGACTTGTTGAGAGCTTATGTTCTAAAGCAAGAAGGTTCTTTGGACAGTTTCTTACTGATGATTGAGTTTACTTATAATAACAGTTACCATTCTAGTATTAGGATGGCGCCCTTCGAGGCTTTTTATGGTAGGAGGTGTAAGACACCTTTGTGTTGGTATGAATCTGGTGAAAGTGTTATGCATGGGCCAGAGATTAATCAGCAGACTACTAAAAAGGTCAAGATGATTCAAGAGAAGATGAAAGCATCATAGAGTAGACATAATAGTTTACATGATAGGCGAAGAAAGTCTCTCGAGTTTCAAGAGGGCAACCATGTGTTTTTGAGAGTCACTCCAGTGACTGGGGTTGGTCGCGCACTGAAGTCTCGGAAGGTAACTCCACGTTTTATTGGTCCTTATCAGATTCTCTAGAGAGTTGGAGATGTTGCATATCGAGTTGCATTACCACCATCTCTTTCGAACCTTCATGATGTTTTTCATGTGTCTCATTATTGGAAGTATATTCTCGATATGTATCATGTGATCCAAATGGATGATGTGCAAGTGCGAGATAACTTGACTGTTGAGGCATCACCTGTGTGATTAGAGGGTTTAGAGGTGAACCATATGAGGGTTAAAGAGATCCCTTCAGTGAAGGTAGTGTGGGGAAGACCTACTGGAGGTAGCGTGATGTGGGAGCTGGAGAGTTGGATAAGAGCTGGAGATGTTTGAGTCAAATAATTTTCAAGCGCGAAAATCCTTTTAATTAGGGGAGAGTTGTAACACCCTAACTTTTATTATTTATTTTTAATTGAATTTGTATTAATTTATTCTATTTATTTGAGTGGTATGTGTGGTTTATTTGATTTATTAGTAATTTAATTAATTTAATTAAATATTAGAAATATATTAGAATTGGAGAAAATATGATTTTATTTAAAATTAGAGAGTGAAGGGTGGGTTGAGTAATAACTGATGTGTGGTGAGGATTATAGAATTATTTGAATTAAAATAAAATAATTATTTTGACTATTATTTATTTAATGAAATAATATAAATACAACAGAAAATAGAGTTTAGGGAAGGTGTGAGGAGAATTTGGGGGTGAAGCAAGTAACTCGAAAATTTAGGTTAAATAAACAGATAAAGTGTTGGGACATTTGTGTTGTACGTACACAAGTTAGAAAAATGGAAAAGAGGCAGAAAAAGACAGAGAGTTAAACGATCGTAGGAAGAGAGAGAGAGAGAGAGAGAGAGAGAGAGAGAGAGAGAGAGAGAGAGAGAGAGAGATCCCAAGGGCATGAAAGTTCAACGTACTGCAAATTCGAGGTAAGAGGGGGGGACTTTTTACATATGGGTGTTTAGATAATAGGATAGTGAGGAATCATAACCCTCTTATCTTTTTCTCCTCAATTTTTTATCTGTGATTGTTGTTTGTGTATTTGTGGGAAAAAAGGTTTTCCTTACACCCTTCTGCCATGTTCTTGAATTCCTCGTATGAGGTTAGGAATAACTATTTATTTTTGTGATTTTTGCCTTGCTTTGTTGTTGTATGATAATTTGTGGTTGTGCCTTTTGGGACAAATTTTCTGAATAATAATTAGATCATGCTATATACATGTCTAAGGTTTGATCTGCTTTGGTTTTTGAGCGATAACTGTAAAAGTAAAAAAATCACCCCAAACGACTTTTTTTTCTTGAAAAATCACTTTTTATCGGAAAAAAAAAACAAAAAACAAAAATTGGAAATTAATAGTGGGAGGCCGCGCCGGCGATCAGCGACGACTAGAAGAGTGTTGTGCAGCGGAGTCATGGTGGCCGGGAATCAGAAGAGTCGTGCGACGACGTGTCGCAGGGGCGGAGCCTCTAAAAGTCGGTGTCGTGCTGTGGGCGGCGGAGGACGTCGGAGTTTGAGAGCCTCCACGGCGAGTGGCGAAGGCCGTCAGAGTTCGTCGGAGTGGCGCCAAGTCGGCCGCTGGTGGCGGCAGTTTGGGTGGTCAGCAATGCGATGCTTCAGTGTTTCGATTCACTGTCCAGTCGGTGAGTTTTTTAGCAATTTCAAATTCAGTGGCTTTTTGTTTCCTTTTTATGAGTTTAAGAGTTAAATTTGTTACGTTAGAGTTTTTAGAGTTGATCTTGAGTTGTTGAGTAATTTATAATAAATTATTAAGTTGAGTTGAGATTTGAGTAATCTGACAGGTTTAGAGTTATTTTGATAAGGCTGGTGTTGCCTTGAATATTTGTTGCCTTACCCTGTTGGTGGCCTTACACAAGTAAAAATGTGAATTACTCTATTGGTGAGTATTATTGAGATAATAAGTTAATAATTTTGCACCGTTAATGAGTATTGGTGAATATTTTATGTTCATATGATTGAGCAATGATTGTATAACATATTTTCGAGTTAAGTAGTTCAGAGTGAACTACAGTGTTTGCCTTGCATTGTCAAATTGTAGTTTAGAGAGAACCTTGTTCAAAGAGAACTTTGTTCAGAGAGAACATTTTTTTGAGTACGGGATATGAATGATGTTTCTTTGATTTTTCGAGTTGAATTGTTGAATATGTGTTTTGAAAATTTTTGTTGAGTCTCATGCATTCATGAATATTGGAGATATGAATGACTTTGGTCCGAAGATGTTGAGTGCTCAGAGAGATCCTATGAAGGTCTCATTGTTCAAAGAGAACATTGTGTTCCAAAGAGGAACTGGAGAGGTCGATAAATCAGTAACAATTTTTGAAATCCAAACCTTGGTACCACATGCATTCTTGGAGGAGTACATTGCATTAATACATTTACATTGTGATTGTTGTTGTTGTTTTGTGAATTATTGTGTGCGAATGATAATTTATGATGTGTATGATTATCCTTACTGTTTAATGCACCGCTATCATCTGCAAAGTTATTATCATCCCTGTTTGTTGTTTTGTAGTGTTCGGTATTCTTCTGGAGTACATATAATATGGTATAAAGAGTAGTTGATGTTAAGCTGGAGGAGGGCATTGAGGCCTCTTCACTTATTTATTGTTTTATACATTATTTAGTTTTGTCGGGGCGCTGATTTGTAACACTAGGTTAGACGTTTTATTTGATGTTTTCTAGTTGTTGGATTAATTTAATTTAATTAATCAAGTGCTTTATTTTATTGAGATATTATAAAGCATGTTTGAAGTTGAGTTTTGCCGCGTTGTTATAATTTTTTTTTGAAAGGTTTGATTATTTCAGGGATGTGTGACACTGTTGTTGGTTAAATATGATTATTGCATGTTTTATTTTAATTAAGAGTATTCAGGGATAGGGTGTTACAGACTGAAATATGCATCCTTGGTTGTCATGTAAAGCTGCCTTGCACATGAAGCTAGGAGCGCAATGCAAGTTCTCATAAATCCTAAGGTATCATGTCTACCAAGGCTTGAGAGTTTTTCTATTGTACTAAGTTGTAGACAATGTTGAGCAGATTGACAATTCTTTGCATGCCTAGGTTAACTTGTCGTTGTTGAATATTTGGTAGTATCTCTTGTCCAAGTATTAAAGGTTGCGACAGAGGTTAGTCTTGGAAAAGTTGTTTCAATGGTTGGAAAAATGGAAGGTCTTGGAATGTTCTCTATTCAACTCTCATAGGAACAAAATCCTTTTGCGTAGGAACGAACAAATAGGTCACTAAAACTTGATCATCTTTTATCCGAGGAGGGGGTGGAGCCTTGTTAAATTTGGCAGCCGCAATTACGACGTGACGTTGAGTTGTAGATCTAGTAATGCTCGATCTAACCATGACATTGTGCGACAGATATAGTAATTTGCGAGAAGAAGATTGGTGATCTGAATCTTCGGTGAAGAGAAAATGATTTTTAGTAGAAAAATGGTATGAATTAGCATTCAATTCCTACAAACGACACCACTGTTTTATTAATAAACTAGAGATAAGTGATGAAGTGATGGAATAAAGCTAAGATGCAATGAATCAATCTTTTGGTGCGTTGGATCAGACTTCCAATGCGGTGGAGAGAGGGTGTACCTGCAAGGTTAGCACTCAAATGCGCAAGTCAGTGAATGAATGAAGAATAGTTTTAGAGTGAGAAAGGATTGAATGTCTAGAATGGCATGAACTGATCTTTATATAATATGAGCAGTTAAAAGCGTCTGTGTGTGATATAATGTATTATGTAGGTTGTTGTTCGATTAAACATATCGGTGAAAGAGATGATGGAGGGCGTGATAATGTGTCTTCGGCTAGAGTGAGGGTCTACCTATTAAGCCTTCTTCTTTTTGATCCCTTATCTTTACCTCAGGGTCCATTTTGGTCCCTTAATTTTTAAAAGCTCCGATTCGATCCTTTATCTTTTCAATCAGCACCGTGTTAGTCCTTTCTGTTAGGTCAAATAGTCAAAGTCAAATTCAATGTCCATTTGAAATACAAGTGGCGCTGATGTGACATATGCTCATTAAAAAGGTCACCAAAATTTTGCATACACAACAAATTCGAACCTTGGTCCACTTGGTTGCTAGGCACGATACTTTACCACTAGTCCACTTTTCCTTTTTTGATTGGATTTACATATTAAATATCATTGAAATCTCAACAATCTTGAGCATAGGCAGAACATTCTTGTATCAAAACAATCTTGAGCATCGTCAAAAATGCAAGCATGATACTCATGAATAACCCAATTGATCTTAACACCAGGAACACGACCTTTGTAGTAAACAAGAGTCTTCTTAGTCCCAATAACCTTATTAGTACCCCTAATCTTAATGTTCATGTCATTACTAAGTAGCCTTCCAAAATCCATACTTTGTAATCCGGTTAAACCTCTTACTGTTAGCATATTTATAATCACGCGGAGATAGAAAAAACTACTCTGGATCATCAGATTTTAGCCTATAATGGGATTTGTCTATTCATTAATATTTACCTTATAGCTCCCATGGTTTGAACTTGCATACATCTACTTCCGTTATAACATTGTTGACAGCGAAACATTGCCGAGTAATTTGTTTGTGAGGTAGTGGTTAATAAGCTTTTGATCTCTTGGACGGAATCTGAATCCAACAAGAACAAAACTATGAATGGGAAATGAACAACTTGTCATAACTATTTCTGTGTTTTTCTTTGATTTATTTTCGTGTGTTTTTGGTTTTGCAATGTAAGAAAAAGTGAGAGACTAATAGAGTGATGAATAGAATAGAGAGTAGAAAGTGGTGTTTGAAATGTTGGTGGTAGAATTTTTTGGTCACATAGTTTTGAATTTGATAATCATATTCAGAGAATGCTTTTTGTCTTAGTGCATAAGTTATGAATGAATTTAGTGTTTTGTTGTGTTATGTGGGTCTGTAAAAAAAGAAAGGAAATAGGGATAATGAATTTAGTGTTTGGAAATGGGAAGATGAGTGTGTTTACGAAAAAAAGAAATGTTAATATATATCTCATTTATAAATTAAATCAGCAAGGGAGAAGTGGCTTAGTGGTAAACCATGTTTAACCTCAATCTAGATGACCTTGGTTAAAATCCTAGTTCAAGGAAATTTTTTGGAATTTTTTTTGGAATTATAATGACTTTGATGATGAACATATGCCACGTGTATGAACAGTTTCCATGTCGGATGTCACACGTGCAAAAATTGACGTTTGTGAATTTGTCTACTACATATTATTTATTTTCAACAACATCATTTTTTTTGTTGATATTTATTTTATCGTGTGTTAGTTAATTGTAATTCATTCACAATTAACAATTTTTTAATAAAAAGAGTTGGAAAAATATAATAAATCAAATCCTTGGTCATAATTCTCCAAGCGCACATAGAACCTGAAATCCTTAACACACTAAAGTTTTCTTTATGGGCTTGTTTAATATCAACATCTCTAAAGAGTTCAAAAATCAGCCTCTTAAAAATGAGGGAATTTCTTAACGCATCCTATGAGTTACTAGCACACATCGTGAAAATACAATTATACCCTTAGATTTCGGAGATACATCTCTAGACGCACCCCAAATCAATACATTCTTGAATCAGACCCTAATTCAATGGAAAAATATTACAAAGATACGTCTTTATATACATCACGAAGATGCATCTTCAGATATTATTTGTTCAAAAACGTGCCAGAACCCTTTCTCCTTCCCCACTTCTAAAAAAAATACTCTAAACCACTCAACTTTCTCAAACTCTCTCAACTAACATTCTCTCAATCATTCAACCAACTTCAAAGCTTATTCCATCAACATCATGTCCATTAAAGATCTCATCCAACAATGTTTTGTAAGTTTTTTATTTTTCTAAACTTTTTTGAGTTTTTGTATAAATTTATAAAAATTGATGATTAGGTTATGACATAGATAGTTCATACATGTTTGATAGTTTATAAATAATGAGAAACATGTTTGGTAAGTAGTTTTGTTGATCACTGCACTATTTTAGATGTTTTGGGGGACTGCATTTCCACTAATAGCGTTGATGAAAGTTGCAGAAAATTCCGGAGATGCATCTCTGGAATTTTTCAACGTTTTGATTCGTAAAACCCAGAGATACATCTCTGTAGTTTATCAGACTGCATTTTTTTTTACCTTTTTTGGCTTGAACTCATTGTGTAACGCTTGTTGTGTGGTTTACTTACAAACTTTATGGTTGATAGACAAGACTGGTTGAGGCACAACATGATTGCACAACATGCATCTGTTAAGTTGGAAAAGAGTCAACTATCGTAGGCTCCTGTTACCTCTAGCTCGTTTAATGCAGAGGTGTAAGCTTCTGGGGTTCATGTATCCCCACCTTCTTCTTTACGTAGGAGACAAGTGACGCCTCCTCATGCATCCCTGCCTCCATCATCACGTAGGCGACATGTTTCACCTATTTAGGCACCCGAGATAGCAGAGGTACTTGAATTATCGAAGGTACCTCAGACGATAGAGGTATCTAAGGCACCTCAGGCCTAGAAGACAACATGGGTACCTAAGGCACCCCAGGCCCTGGAGGCAGCAAAGATACTTGAGGCACCCCAGGCCCTAAAGACATTGGAGGCACCACATGGGTTTGGCAAAGGCCCGCCAGATCTGTCACTGCTTCCTCTTTACCCGGACCATACTGCTAGACATGTCTTAGATAGAGAGGTAAACTTAGTTGGATTCATTATTTTTAAATTATGTTTATTATAATATTAAAAATTTCTGAGGGTGATTTATTTTTCTACAGGAACTTGATCCGCTAAAATTCATCAAACATGGACAGAAGATTACTGGCCTGCAACAGCCTAATCAGCAGTGGTTTGAAGATGTTTTGCAGCTATCTGGAATGAGAGACTTGTGCAAGACCAGTTATGTTACGGTTAATCATTTTATGCTTAATGTATTTTTAAAGAGATGGCACACGGAGACTTCATTATTTCATCTACCACATGGTGATATGTTTATCACACTAGAGGACTTCTCATGTTTGTTGCATCTTCTGATTAGGGGAAACTTTTAGATCATGGGAAGATTAACATAGATGATTCATTGGAATTGATGGTAGACTATCTGAGAGTTGGCCTAGAGGTTGCCATGATGGATTTTGAAGCCACCCGAGGGGCTCATGCTAGGTTTTGATTCCTGCTCAATGCGTATACAAATGAGCTACTTAGAGCAGAGCAAGCTACTGGTGATGATGAGCAGGTTGCGCAACATATAACATACGCTATGAGAGCATGCCTATTTTGTGGTTGACACTGCCATTTTTGTGGACAAGAGTGCCACTTATATGTATGTTATCTACCTGCGATACTTCAATGAATTGGAGTGGATCGATGAGTACAATTGAGGAGCCACTTGTTTGGTCTATTTATACTCAAAGTTATTCGAAGGTTGTATGTGGAAGACAAAAGAGGTGACAAGCAACATGACACTATTGACGGTAATATTTCTTGGTCTTTTAACGAATGTGTGTCATTTTCATAATACTTTTGCAACACCATTACTAATGATTCATGTATTCCAACACTTTTCAGGCTTGGATTCTCCAACATTTCTCACGCATCTTTGGCTAGTCATGGGTACCGACCTATAATGAGGATATGCCACATGATTTTGCATTCGCCCCGCTCAGAGGGAACCAGGCGAGATAGTCGACCAGAGTGTATATTGATCGCTTGGTAGTAGAGGATATACACTTCCATTCTAACGTCGATCACCGTGAGACACGTCCTTTTGACGACATAGTCTTATATTCTAGATGGTTGGATTTTGATTCACGTAAGATGTTTCCTCATCCACCTGAGCATGTCATGCGTTAGTTCGGCTACATGCAGTACATTCCCAGAGACCCTTTTGTGGATGCTCCTCCCACTATGACACGTATGAAAATGAATGTTATGTTTGATGATTTTCTTAATCATCTGGTACTAGAGGAGACACAGAGTATCATTGCTAAGAGCGACTGGAGCTACATAGACAGTTACATCTGGTGGTTCTTCAGGATGTCACATCCTTATATGGTACAGGATGCTCTAGGAGATCCACCTAGGCAAGTTCATCAGGAGATACTAGAGGAGGAGCAGACTAAAACAGATCATGTCGTTGATGTGTTGTCTAGATGTCTATGTATGATGGAGATTGGGGATGTATGTATTGACAAAGGACTCTTTTCGGATGACTCTGAGGCGAGTAACATCGTAGATGCCATGATGGCGGTGGCACAAGTGGTACTACAGTACATGAGGCAGCGTAGGAACAAGGGGTCCCGAGGCCGAATCCGTCATACGCAGTAGTTTATAGTATTTGTACTTTGGATTCATTTTCGGTTGTATTTTATTTTGACTTATTTCGATTTCGTTGTGTACTCTAGATTTATTACTTTATATATATCATTTTTTACAGATCGGTTGTATGGTCTAATTCATCATATTATACATTAACTATATTGTCAATTTCATTTGAGCATCACTAAAACAAAATTAAAATTTACTGTCTGATATGGTTTCAGAGATGCATCTTTGAACTTTGTCTGGTGTGAACACTAGTGCAGAAAGAGTAATCTACACCCGTTTTTTTTTACATTTTACACCCGTTTTTAGAGGGTGTGAATTCAACGGGTGAGAAATGTCTGACGAATTTACACCCGTTTTAAAATGGGTGTAAATAAATATTATATTACACCCTTTTTTTGTTGAAATCGGGTATAAATGTTTATATATATACATTTATAGATGGTATATTACACCCTATTTTATTGAAATCGGGTGTAAATGTTTACATGTATACATTTATAGATGGTACATTACACCCTTTTTTGTTTAAAATGGGTGTATAAATATGTAATATTACACCCTGTTTTAGAAAACGGGTATAAATTTTAAATAATTGCATTTAAATTAAACATATTTATTCCCTATTTGATAAAAATCGGGTGTAAAATGAGCAATGTTTTCTCTGGATATTGACAAATTTACACCCTATTTTCTTTAAATAGAGTGTAAAAATATGATATATTACACCCGATTTTACCTTGGAGATTGACAAATTTACACCCGATTTTATCATGGATGTTGACAAATTTACACCTTATTTTCATGATATACTACACCAGATTTTACCATAGATGTTGACAAGTTTACACCCTATTTTCTTTAAATAGAACACGATTGTTTTATTTTCATAATTATATTATATTTAATTTGATTTAAACATATTGCATTTAATCAAATATTTTTGTATACATCTAAACATTCGGTAATCAAAAAGCACAACCAAATAAAAAATATAATTCATGTAATTCTCACTAAATCAAACGAATTCTATTTTCTATTCAATTAGACCTATTTCCACAATGACAAAACCATCCTAATTTTCAACTATAAATAGTGTGTTATTGTTGTTGTTGATACATGAAAGATTGTTGCTGGTTGGACATAGCTGCCATTTGAACTGAAGGTGGAGTAGCCATTCTAATAGAGGCAAAAAACGGATCGTGCATTGCAGGTTGCGTCATGCCTCCTGCCAGTGCTTGCTCCCATGGATTATAGCTAACGTTTTGGTTGTTTCTTCTGAGTGTGTCGTCGTATAGGTTGTCTAGTGTAACCTGTAACGCCCCGATTTTGATTATTCCATTATTCTTGAGTCTTTTGTTTTAATTGGGTGATAAATTATTTTATTTGTTAAATTGGTGTGTTAAATGTTATTTTACCGTTTTTGAGAGTTTTCGGGGAAATTAGAATGGAGGGTATTTTAGACTTTTCTCAATTAATCATAAGTTAGAAATTTTGTGGAGTTAGAATTTTGTGAGAAAAATGAATTAATTGATTTAGTGGAAAATGAGAGAAAAGAAATAGAAAAGAAAGAAAATAGATAGAAAAGAGAAAGAAAAGAGAAATAGAGAGAAAAAGGAGAGAAAGAAAGAAGAGGAAGAGAAAAGAAGAGGAAAAGAGGAAAACCAAGAAAATCAACCTCTAGGAATCGATTTAATCGGGTAAGGGTGTGAAACATTGTTATCTTATCAATGTATAGTATTATGTATGATTGTGTATGTGTGTATTGGATTGTTTGTGGTGTTTTCATAGTTTTCCATTTTAGGTCGATAATGAGAAATCGATGTTTTCGCGGTTGGAAATCGACGAAAATGTGGTAGAATGCTTGTTGCCATGATTAGATTGAGTTCTGATGGATGTATGTTGTTTTGAAAATGTTTTGGGTTGAAAAATAGGGTTTTTGGGTTTTCAACAGCGCTGAAGGATTCTGAGTTTTCGCAGGTTCGCCTAGCGAACCAATCAGGGAAGGGTAGCGAAGGTTCGCTACGGGTATTCGCCTAGCGAAGGCATGAGCGAAGGTTCGCTAGAGTGTTCGCCTAGCGAACTTTGGGTGTTTTTGGCTCTGTTTGGTTCTGACTTGGTTCGCCAAGTGCTCGCCTAGCGAACTTTGTGTCTGTTTTTAGCTAACAGTTGGTTCGCTGGAACATTCGCCTAGCGAAGGAGCTAGCGAATGCTCGTGAGGGATGTTCGCCTAGCGAAGGAGCTAGCGAAGGCTCGCGAGGGAGGTTCGCCCAGCGAACAGTGCTGTTCGTGTAATTTTGTTTTCTGCACAACTTTTGATATGTGGTTCGGTTTGAGGCGTGGTTTGATGCGTTAGAAAGCTTATGGAATGTTCTTTCTTAATATGATGAATTGGAAATTATTAGCCAATTAAATAAGTCGGAAAAGTCAGAAATAGTGCTATTTAGCGACTTTCACCGTTTTGACGGTGTGTTTGAATGTGAATCGTACAATAGTGCATTGACGTGAATGTATGTAGATTGTATGTGATTGTATGAGATGAATGCATGTATATATTGTGAATATGTATGCATTTCAAGAATTTCTTGAGTCATTATCATGTGTAGCATAATGATGTGCATTCTTGTGCTGAGGGATTCTAATGAGAATCCGCTATAACATCGTGAGCCTCTCTCGGTGGAGGTGTGAGCGATGGTTGTAGACGATTGTGAGCCTCTCTTGGTGGAGGTGTGAGCAATCGGATTGTGAGCCTCTCTTGGTGGAGGTGTGAGCAATCGGGTCGTGAGCCTCTCTCGGTGGAGGTGTGAGCGATCCATAAACACTGTGAGCCTCTCTTGGTGGAGGTGTGAGCGGTGGGTGAACATCGTAGGCCCGACGGGGAGTTACTTTGGTAATGAGCGATGGTTCCAGCAGAAGTTCCTGAGTGAACTTGAGATGATTGAGTCGGTACCCGCATTGCATTTGCATAGAGTCGTGAGTCGGTCTCTATGATTTGCATTTCTCATCTTTAAATGATGCATTGGTGAATAAACAGTTGTGTATGTTTATGTGGAATGATAAGAATTGTGAAAGTATGCCTGATGTGTATGCTTGGTTTTATATATATATGGATACATTGCGATGTATATGAGTGACTTGTGATGAATTGTGGTGAGAAGGTGAATTATGTGTAATTTTATGCTATTATATATAATTATATGCATTGTTATTATGATAATATTTCTCACCCTTCTGCTGTTTTATGATGCTCTATGAGGCATTGCAGAGTAGGTATGCTGGTGGTCTTTTTGTGAAGCGTGTCTTCATTCTTTTGGTCGGTTGGCTCTGATATGTAGCACCGGGTAGCTAGGAGGGCTATGATTCTTTTGTGATACATTATATATGTATCTTGTTGATAAATGTTTATGTAAACATGAATTATGTTGGTGGATAATACTTGGTGATGTATATATGTGTATGTATATATATGAATTGGTTGTTATTCAATGTTTAGATCTTCCGCTTTTATTCTAAATATTGACATGTGGGTGTAAGGACTAAGTTCCTCTGTTGCAAGTTACCCCACTGTTGCATATCAATTGTTGAGCAGGTGTTGTATGTTTAAATTTCGTAATTGATGTGACATGCCTCCTTTATACCATGTTTGTAATTATACTCTGACGAAATTTTTAATATGTGCCTAAATGATTATTTGGGGGTATAGAAAGGGGGTGTTACATAACCAGGTCCAAACCTCCAGCCTGAATACTGAATAGATAATCTCGCTTATTAACAGAAATAGAATGTATATGTGCAAGCAAGGGACCGAGGGAAGATTGAAGAAAAAAGCATACCAATTTGCTAGCTGCTGTAGCACTCTCATTCGAACTGGGAGACATAACAAGTGCCAATTCCCAACCAATGGTTCCATTTGAATGATTTAAAGTGCCAATTCATAATCATGAGCATGCAAATGAGATGCCCTTTTCCTTTGCTCCCTACAACATAAAATGTCAAGAGGCTGCATTTTACAACTACAACCCGCTGATCATGAAGCTGTTGAGTACCTTATAATACAACAGACTATTGAGTACAACCCGCTGATCATGAAGCTGTTGAGTACCTTATAATACAACAGACTATTGAGTACAACCCGCTGATCATGAAGTTGTTGAGTACCTTATAATACAACAGACTATTGAGTTCCTTATAATGCATTACCTGATTAACAAGTACAACCCGCTCTCCACCAAACACAACATAAGACAAACTATTGAGTACCTTATTATACAACAGACTAATGCAGTGACCTTAAATGCCCTATTTGTATTGTATTTTAATATTAAAAATACAATTTGACCAAAATCTCTTACAAGCTAGCCAGTCTAACAGCTTCAAATCGTTTCAGTAAAACTCCACACTTGCCAAACCATACAGGTATACACAGACACACCATTCAATTCATTAACAGAACTTCAAATGTGTTTAGCAATTAAGACAAGGATAAGATAATTCACCTGTTTAGGAAATTGTTCTTGAACAAAATGGGTTCCCTCTGGAATAAACTTAACCTCTAAATTGGGAACAAGCTCTTTGGCTTTCTCACTTTTTATTAAATCCCATCCATGGAAACTTGAAAACATAATCCTTTCCACCCATTATCAGCAGTGCTGGAACTTTGACTACAGAATCTGGCAAGCTCAAGTCATCACCAACTGTCCTACAAAATGCAAACAAAAACAATTTAGAAGAAGTCACCTTCCCAGCAGAATAATTATCTGTCTGATAACAGCATTTCACTACTGAAAAAAGGAAATAGAGAATGAGAGAAAACAAGTTAGCACCTATATGAGAGAAAGTGACATGACACCCCATCCACTCTTTACTTCAGCACTTGTGGAAATCAATCAATACCGCATGGTGTTTACAGTTCCATTCATCTCAGTTATGTTACTTTGATGAAAATTCTCTAACAAATAATTGCAATATTCAGCTTGTATCCTTTTGTGGAAAAAGTAGTGGTGGCTACTGGCTAGTGGCTACAACTAACGTTTTTCTTCAGCTTTTTTTAGCTTTCTATAAGCACGGGGTATTGCTCCCTGCAGTGGAAAAGGGTTGTAGGGACAATATCACTCATTTGGGAATCACTTTTTTGTATTGTAATTGTAAATGTAAGCCTTTCAAGGCTTGACTTTGAAGTATGAACTCATTCTTCTATTGTTTGTGGAGCATATGAAGAAGCTCAATAACCTAACAACATTCATGGCAAACCAAAATCTTTTCCAACAAGAAACACCTATCATATATGATACAAATGCATCAAAGATACATGGTAGCACCAACGCCTCTGAAGAATGTGTGTATGTGTCGGTGTCTATATCCGAAACCGATGTTTAATTTAGTTATTTTTTTCAAATTAATGCCAGCTTCAAGTGTCCTATTTGTCCGTGGTTCATAGATTTTGAAACAAAATTAAGCATATGTACTATAAAGTATAGCAACACGATGGAAAAATTGCGAGAAAGTAGTGTGTACCTTTGAAAGAGAAAGAGCGTCGAATATTGCTAGGAGGTCGTCGAGAAGATGAGAGAGGGTGGTCTTTTCAGGTTCTGGTGGTGGATCGGAAAGACCGTAGCCTCTGTAATCGGGATCGACAGTTCTGAATCCGGCAGCGGTGAGGGCAATCATCTGGTGGTGCCAGGATGAATAGCTGTATAATATAGGGAAAAAATAATAAATACTGCAAATAGACAAAATCACACTGAAATTTAAAACAATTATTTTCATTTCATGACTTTCCCTTAATATTCTCAAACTACTTCAAAATTAGAAATAAGAAAAGCAGAACAATACATTCTGCATCTGCATCTACCATGAAGAACATTGAACCCATCACCAAAACCTAATTGAAAGATCCCAAAATCTTGTGCCAACCCATAAAACCCAAATACCTAACTACATAAAATAAGCCTAATGACCCGCATATCATTTTTTTCTTTCAACCGACTGCTATTTTCTAAATTATCAATACTCTTCGAGGGTCTTCCAGGTTGGAATTTGGATTGTAAATAAGCACCTTTTTCATGGTACTTTTGATGAGATATATCAAATGATTCACTTGTGTTCTTAGATTGAAAAGTTCCTATCTTCTTATCAGCATCTTTGGCTTTTGACATGGCAGCAGGGACATCATCACTTGATGTTTTCAAAGAGACAGAAAAGAGTAATATGGGTTTAGTATCAGCAATTTTCTTTTTGGAACTAACTCCATAGATATCTGTTTGATTATGAATTTTCAAGTCTTCATAGTGTTCATTGGGTACAGCCAAATTCTGTGAGGAATTACACACATTCCTTGCCTGCATGGAGGTTGTTTTCCCAGATGCTGACTTGCCCACTTCTATGTTTATTTGATCCATGGTCATTAACATTTTCACCTGGATTCTTCACTATATCTTTTCTGCGCCTTTTCTTTGGTTGTTGGTTGGGTATTACAAGAGGTTCATCACTTGTAATATAGAAAGAAACAACAGAAAATCAACAATAATAATTCATAATTGTAAGACTCAATTTTTTTACTAAAATTTTCAACTAAATAATTCATGAAATATGTATAAAATTTGTAGACAAGTGTCGAGGAAAGAGTATTTAGCTATGAACCAAGAAAATTCAAGAACACAAAGAAAGAACATGAATAGTCTCTTCAAACTCTTCTTCAAATTACACCGAAACAGTGGTTTGTCATATTTTAGATCCAAATGAATAGTCTCTTTTGGTTAGAAATTAGTTGACATTTTATAGGAAAACTTGAGTGAAATATGTAATTGTTTGTGATAAAAGTGGAGATGATGATAACAGAAGACTAAATCTGATTCGGCAAAGTAAAAATGATTGAAGTATTTTGGTGTTATAAACGGTAGCTAATAGAGTATCAATATTCAATTTCAAATATAGTACAAAAGAAAGCTGATAAAATCATTCCAATAGAATCTTCCAATTTCATAATGAAAATATAATGAAACAAAAACAAAGGGGATTCAGATAAAGGCGGATGAACAAGAATGCATGTAGATCTTAAAGCATTAGAAGTTAGATAGAACTAACAGTTAGTTGTTTGCCTTTAATATCTTTTCAGCCACTCACTAATAAAAAAATCATTACAAATCTTCAATTTGACTACTGATAATTGCATATAGAAAGAATGCATTACCTGATTAACAAGTACAACCCGCTGATCATGAAGCTGTTGAGTACCTTATAATACAACAGACTATTGAGTACAACCCGCTGATCATGAAGTTGTTGAGTGTAACGCCCCGATTTGTTTAATTCTATTTGTTTATTTCATTTAATGAATTTTGTGAAATGTGTGAATTTATTGTATTTTACCTGCTAATTGAGTTAATTGGTTAATTTCTCTGATAGATGAAATATTTTTAATAAATTATAATTTCTTTTCAACTTTTATTTCACGAAAATATATTTCATCGTTGTTTATGTTTTATCGCATTTTGAGAGCGTTTGGGAGATATTTGGGCGTAAGGACAAAAGGGTCATTTTGGGTAGTTAGATATTTTGTTATAAATAGAAAGTGGAAAGAAAAAGAGAGAAAAGAAAATAGAGAGAAAGAAATGAGAAGATAGAAAGGAAGAGGAAAGAAAAGAGGAGAAAGAGAAGAAAATCGAAGATTCTCCGTTTCAAGCGCGATTAATCGGGTAAGGGTGAGAAGTTTCAATTATATCTTGCTTGTGTATGTATATGTGTTGTTTGTTGTGATTGTTTTGGTTGTTTCTCGACTTTTTCTTATCGATTAAAATTAGGAGTAATTGATAGAAATCGATGTTTTCACGGATGAAATTCGATATAAACCGCGTAGAATACTCGTTGATTATGTCTAAACATGTTTTGGTTGTTCTGGTATGAATTAGAAGGGTTTGGGTGATAAAAATGATGTATTTTGGTCCCATATGACCTAGGTTGACGCTGCTGCGATTTCTGGGTTTCGCGGGTTCGCCTAGCGAACCCCAGCGAAGGAACTGGCGAATGTTCGCTAGAAGGTTCGCCTAGCGAACTTTATGTATGTTTTCCACTGCCTTGGTTCGCTAGGGTTCGCCTAGCGAATACTGGAGCGAACATGATATTTTCCAATTTTGTTTTCGTCGTAATTTTCAAACCGTAAGTCCGTTTTGGTCGCCGTTTGAAGCGTTGGAAAGCTAATGAAAAGCTCTTTCTATTAAAAATGGTTTGGAGGGCAGTAGATGAATTATTTAGGTCGTGGTTTTGGAAAAGTGTTGGGTTGTCGGGTTTTTATCGCGTACAATGTGTGCGATTGATGTGTTAGCATAATATATGCTTGTGACATGTAACGTGTAGCTTGTAGACCGTTAGATGATGTGAATATACATGATGAAATGTTGTGATGATAGTTTGTGGCCTTGTGGCAAATATGTGCATTGTTTTGGATTAGACTTCGAGGCGTGATTAATGATGTTGTTGTGTGGTAAAAATACATTGTTTGATTGAATATCAATGTATGTTGTTATGATGTGTCGTGGGTAGCCTTTGTGGTGTGAATCCCTTGTGGAAGTCATTGTGATTTGTATGATTGTTGTGGTAGGTGATGAAATGCATTGTTTGAATTGTTTTCAATGCATGAATATGATGATGTGTATATTGGTTGTGTAACATACAATGTGGCATTGATATTAATGTGTATGCCTTATATGATGTTGAGTAATGATAGTGCATGTGATTACATGTTGTGATGATAAAGTGTGGCCGAAAGGCAGAGGAATGTGATATGTTATAATTGGTTTTATATGCATGTTTATGATTACATGTATGTGTGAAAATGAATTGCTTACGTGAAGTTCAATGTATGCTAATTGGTGGCCGTATGGCAAGAAAATGCATTGTTGGATTGATTTCTAATGCATGAATAAAGTTGGTGAAATAATTCATATTGATGAATTATATGTGATTGTAAGAGATGAATGCATGACAATGTTTGTATACATGTATGCATTTCAAGAATGCCTTGTGTCATTATCATGTGTAGCATAATGATGTGCATTCTTGTGTTGAGGGATTCTAATGAGAATCCGCTACAACGTCGTGAGCCTCTCTTGGTGGAGGTGTGAGCGATCGGGTCGTGAGCCTCTCTCGGTGAAGGTGTGAGCGATGGTTGTAGATGATCGTGAGCCTCTCTTGGTGGAGGTGTGAGCGATCGGGTCGTGAGCCTCTCTCGGTGGAGGTGTGAGCGATCCATAAACATCGTGAGCCTCTCTTGGTGGAGGTGTGAGCGGTGGGTGAACATCGTAGGCCCGACGGGGAGTTACTTTGGTAACGAGCGATGGTTCCAGCAGAAGTTCCTGAGTGAACTTGAGATGATTGAGTCGGTACCCGCATTGCATTTGCATAGAGTCGTGAGTCGGTCTCTATGATTTGCATTTATCATCTCTATATTTGTGCATTGATGAATAATCATAAATATGTATGTTTATGTGGAGTGATAAGAATTGTGGAAGTGTGCATGATGAATATGCTTGGTTTTGTACATATATACATTGTGATGTATATGAGTGAGCTGTGATGAATTGTGGTGAAAATTGTGAATGGATGCGTTATGTGTGGAAAATCATGATTCGATTGATTATGTGTGGTATGTTGTATTTGTGGTATGCTATATGTGTTAGTATGTGATGGTATGGGTGAGATGATTTATACATGTGTTTGAATGTGTGTTGCATATTATTATACAATCTCGATTTAGTTGTTATTTCTCACCCTTCTGCTATTTTATAATGCTCTATGAGGCATTGCTGATTAGAGTTGCTGGAGGTCTTTTGGGGAGACTAGCCCTCTGTTCTGTTGTCGGTCTTGGTGTCTGCTATGATACGTAGCACGGGAGTCGGGGAAACGATTATGTTATTTATGTATATAATTGTTGAATATATATTTGGTATTACCTTTATAAGGAAAACTTTCCCAATTGAGGGTAATCTATTTTACGCTATGTATCAAATTTATGAGCAAGGATGATGTTTTGTTTATTTAAATGTAACATCCTTGTTTCTGTCGGAAAAATAAATTTTTAGTTACTCTGATGTTATTTATGTATTATTTATTCGCGATGGGAAATGGGGTGTTACATTAGTGGTATCAGAGCAGGTCGTTTCGTCCGGCCAAGTTGTTGAGTCAGTTGGTGTGACAGTTGAATACTGTCATTTTTGTTTGTCCCTTAGTACGTGATATGTGTGGGAAACACTGTCAGTGCTTCCTGGTTTTCTAATCCGATGTCTGCAGGAGTTAGAATGAGATGAGTGGGGGAGAAGCTGGTACTTCTCCAAGTTGCTTCGGTTGTGGAGCGTGGGCTCAGTGTGCCGTTGATTGCAAGATTGTAAGTGTTGTTAGGACAGTGTTGTTCCCGATCCCGGAGGGAATGCGGAGGTAAGGTTTATGTCAACTAAGGATTTGCGCCTTAGGTAGCTTTGTGTATAGGATGCAAGAACGACTATTATAGTTTGGTAAAGACAGTTTATGCTCCATCATGATTATCGGCTGTCTATTGACAAATTGAGGAACTGATCACCCTTAATCTCTTGTTGATAGTAGACGGGAATTATGTTGGATGGAATAGAGGGTCTTTCCGGCTTGGATAGTGTGTGCCATAAATTATTTGGAATTGAGAAAATGATTACGGATTGCTTTGATGAGTTGATGAAGACTCTTATACTGGAAGATGAGATGGATTAGAGGTTTTTTTTGGTATGTTGGTCAAGTTGGGAAGTCATTGGGAGAGAACGATTGGGTATTGTTAAAGGTTGTTCTCAGAGAGTAGAGTGTGAACTCAAATTGGACGAAGGTAAGGATTTGAGGTTGAATATGCTAAGTAAGTAAAAGAACTTTTAGGACGTGAAACTAAGATGTTATTATGTTTGTGACGATAGTTTTCTAGGAATTAGCAGAAAGGACACAGTGATGAGCTATCGGTTGTGCGTAATTTTTAGATGTATTCCCGGATGGAATATTGGATGTTAGTATTAGAAGTACCTGAACTGATAGAGCAGTTAGAAGATTTACTGGAAAGGAGAATTGTGAGGCCAGGTGTGTCGTCTTGGGGAGCCCCGGTATGGGTAGTAACAAAATGGGGAGATGATTAAATGGAATAACAAGCATTATGATGGTATTGGTATTGAGACTATGGAAAGCGAAACTTAAAGTTCTGGAGAGGTTTGGAGTCTTTGGAACTATAAAGCGTTAATGGAAATTTTGAGAAAACTTTAAGTGTGAATGTACTATTTGAGAGTTCTTTTGGGATGGTTGTTGCTACACGTGGGGATTTATGGAATTTGGACTGTTAAGAGAAGAAATTGTGTATGGGTTACTAACAGTTGATTAAGGTAACGATTGAGAATAAGTGTCCACTTTCATGAATAGAAAACTGGAATGGTTTGGTTGACTTTGAGTGAAACCGCAATTGGATGGAATGTTTGATAAGAGTGGTGAATGGTGTGAGTTGAGGCTTTGATTGATTTAATGTGAGTCTGGACAAGTTTGAATGAGGGTTGGTTTGTTTGGGCATTACAACGTGCAGTGATGTTGTTCGGTGATAGTAATGCGCCTGTAATATTTGTGGAGTAGAGGAATCGTACCTTCCATATTTATGTGGGTTTGAAAATGTTTTGGGTTGAAAAATTTGGATTTTGGGGTTTCAAACAGCGCTGAAGGATTCTGAGTTTTCGCAGGTTCGCCTAGCGAACCAATCAGCGAAGGGTAGCGAATGTTCGCTACGGGTATTCGCCTAGCGAAGGCATCAGCGAAGGTTCGCTAGAGTGTTCGCCTAGCGAACTTTGGGTGTTTTTGGCTCTGTTTGGTTCTGACTTGGTTCGCCAAGTGCTCGCCTAGCGAACTTTGTGTCTGTTTTTAGCTAACATTTGGTTCGCTGGAACATTCGCCTAGCGAAGGAGCTAGCGAATGCTCACGAGGGATGTTCGCCTAGCGAAGGAGCTAGCGAATGCTCGCGAAGGAGGTTCGCCCAGCGAACAGTGCGGTTCGTGTAATTTTGTTTTCTGCATAACTTTTGATTGGTGACTCGGATTGAGGCACGGTCGGATGATTGGAATTCCTGATTAGTTATGACTTGGCTCGAATTATCCTATTGGTAAAGTTTATGTCGTGCGTGATGAGTTAAGTCGAAAATTTTACTTATGTCTACTTTGATGGTTAAAAAGTGGGAACTTTTGGGAGGATTTAGAGATTTGGGTTGGTGTGTGAATTGACGTCTGATAGTGTGCGGTTGGGTATATTAACAGTGATTTTTGGTGAAAATGAGAAAGAGTTAGACTTTGGACGTGAAATTGGTAATTTTGATGGTTACGAGTTATCAGAGTGTGAAACGGAAGCGTGAAGTGGCATGATTCGTATATGCGTGTGGGACTGGTAATAGTTCATGGGTTGAACATTGGAAACATGTAGGAATGGTGAGACTATTGGACGTTTCAGAATGGAAGTGTTAGGTGAAAGGTTCAAATGTTATCCATGGGCTACTATGTAGATGGATGTTTGGTTGTATGTTCGATTGGTGAATCGGAGCATTGTTGTTGGTGTTCTGGTTTTGTTGATGTTGTTGAGACCCTGTGGTGTCGTGGAACTTTATGTTCTTGTTTGTGTTGTTGCCTCGTTTCCATGGTGATGGTTCGAGTATGTGTGGCTAATTCCTTTGTTAGGAATTAGGGGAGTGTTACCTAGGGTAGGGTAACGATCTTGTTGTGTTTCGGTTCTAGAGTGAACCTGTGTGTTGGTATCTTGGTTTTCTTTGAGTTGTGAGTTGGTGGTCAAGTGCCTTGTATGGGCATTGCTCGGTCGTTGTGGTTGTTGCCGTTGTCGTGGCGTTGTTGTAGTCGTTGTTAGCGAGGTGGTTTGTCAGTTGTGTTATTCGTGGTGTGCCTTTTGTTGGCATGTTGGTTTGTGGGTCGGATACGAGAGTCGTGTCCGGGGTTGTTCGTCTCAGTATATTTTCGAGGACGAAAATGTCTAAGTGGGGGAGAATTGTAACGCCCCGATTTGTTTAATTCTATTTGTTTATTTCATTTAATGAATTTTGTGAAATGTGTGAATTTATTGTATTTTACCTGCTAATTGAGTTAATTGGTTAATTTCTCTGATAGATGAAATATTTTTAATAAATTATAATTTCTTTTCAACTTTTATTTCACGAAAATATATTTCATCGTTGTTTATGTTTTATCGCATTTTGAGAGCGTTTGGGAGATATTTGGGCGTAAGGACAAAAGGGTCATTTTGGGTAGTTAGATATTTTGTTATAAATAGAAAGTGGAAAGAAAAAGAGAGAAAAGAAAATAGAGAGAAAGAAATGAGAAGATAGAAAGGAAGAGGAAAGAAAAGAGGAGAAAGAGAAGAAAATCGAAGATTCTCCGTTTCAAGCGCGATTAATCGGGTAAGGGTGAGAAGTTTCAATTATATCTTGCTTGTGTATGTATATGTGTTGTTTGTTGTGATTGTTTTGGTTGTTTCTCGACTTTTTCTTATCGATTAAAATTAGGAGTAATTGATAGAAATCGATGTTTTCACGGATGAAATTCGATATAAACCGCGTAGAATACTCGTTGATTATGTCTAAACATGTTTTGGTTGTTCTGGTATGAATTAGAAGGGTTTGGGTGATAAAAATGATGTATTTTGGTCCCATATGACCTAGGTTGACGCTGCTGCGATTTCTGGGTTTCGCGGGTTCGCCTAGCGAACCCCAGCGAAGGAACTGGCGAATGTTCGCTAGAAGGTTCACCTAGCGAACTTTATGTATGTTTTCCACTGCCTTGGTTCGCTAGGGTTCGCCTAGCGAATACTGGAGCGAACATGATATTTTCCAATTTTGTTTTCGTCGTAATTTTCAAACCGTAAGTCCGTTTTGGTCGCCGTTTGAAGCGTTGGAAAGCTAATGAAAAGCTATTTCTATTAAAAATGGTTTGGAGGGCAGTAGATGAATTATTTAGGTCGTGGTTTTGGAAAAGTGTTGGGTTGTCGGGTTTTTATCGCGTACAATGTGTGCGATTGATGTGTTAGCATAATATATGCTTGTGACATGTAACGTGTAGCTTGTAGACCGTTATATGATGTGAATATACATGATGAAATGTTGTGATGATAGTTTGTGTCCTTGTGGCAAATATGTGCATTGTTTTGGATTAGACTTCGAGGCGTGATTAATGATGTTGTTGTGTGGTAAAAATACATTGTTTGATTGAATATCAATGTATGTTGTTATGATGTGTCGTGGGTAGCCTTTGTGGTGTGAATCCCTTGTGGAAGTCATTGTGATTTGTATGATTGTTGTGGTAGGTGATGAAATGCATTGTTTGAATTGTTTTCAATGCATGAATATGATGATGTGTATATTGGTTGTGTAACATACAATGTGGCATTGATATTAATGTGTATGCCTTATATGATGTTGAGTAATGATAGTGCATGTGATGACATGTTGTGATGATAAAGTGTGGCCGAAAGGCAGAGGAATGTGATATGTTGTAATTGGTTTTATATGCATGTTTATGATTACATGTATGTGTGAAAATGAATTGCTTACGTGAAGTTCAATGTATGCTAATTGGTGGCCGTATGGCAAGAAAATGCATTGTTGGATTGATTTCTAATGCATGAATAAAGTTGGTGAAATAATTCATATTGATGAATTATATGTGATTGTAAGAGATGAATGCATGACAATGTTTGTATACATGTATGCATTTCAAGAATGCCTTGTGTCATTATCATGTGTAGCATAATGATGTGCATTCTTGTGTTGAGGGATTCTAATGAGAATCCGCTACAACGTCGTGAGCCTCTCTTGGTGGAGGTGTGAGCGATCGGGTCGTGAGCTTCTCTCGGTGAAGGTGTGAGCGATGGTTGTAGATGATCGTGAGCCTCTCTTGGTGGAGGTGTGAGCGATCGGGTCGTGAGCCTCTCTCGGTGGAGGTGTGAGCGATCCATAAACATCGTGAGCCTCTCTTGGTGGAGGTGTGAGCGGTGGGTGAACATCGTAGGCCCGACGGGGAGTTACTTTGGTAACGAGCGATGGTTCCAGCAGAAGTTCCTGAGTGAACTTGAGATGATTGAGTCGGTACCGCATTGCATTTGCATAGAGTCGTGAGTCGGTCTCTATGATTTGCATTTATCATCTCTATATTTGTGCATTAATGAATAAACATAAATATGTATGTTTATGTGGAGTGATAAGAATTGTGGAAGTGTGCATGATGAATATGCTTGGTTTTGTACATATATACATTGTGATGTATATGAGTGAGCTGTGATGAATTGTGGTGAAAATTGTGAATGGATGCGTTATGTGTGGAAAATCATGATTCGATTGATTATGTGTGGTATGTTGTATTTGTGGTATGCTATATGTGTTAGTATGTGATGGTATGGGTGAGATGATTTATACATGTGTTTGAATGTGTGTTGCATATTATTATACAATCTCGATTTAGTTGTTATTTCTCACCCTTCTGCTGTTTTATAATGCTCTATGAGGCATTGCAGATTAGAGTTGCTGGAGGTCTTTTGGGGAGACTAGCCCTCTGTTCTGTTGTCGGTCTTGGTGTCTGCTCTGATACGTAGCACGGGAGTCGGGGAAACGATTATGTTATTTATGTATATAATTGTTGAATATATATTTGGTATTACCTTTATAAGGAAAACTTTCCCAATTGAGGGTAATCTATTTTACGCTATGTATCAAATTTATGAGCAGGGATGATGTTTTACTTATTTAAATGTGACATCCTTGTTTCTGTCGGAAAAATAAATTTTATATACTCTGATGTTATTTATGTATTATTTATTCGCGATGGGAAATGGGGTGTTACACTAGTGGTATCAGAGCAGGTCGTTTCGTCCGGCCAAGTTGTTGAGTCAGTTGGTGTGACAGTTGAATACTGTCATTTTTGTTTGTCCCTTAGTACGTGATATGTGTGGGAAACACTGTCAGTGCTTCCTGGTTTTCTAATCCGATGTCTGCAGGAGTTAGAATGAGATGAGTGGGGGAGAAGCTGGTACTTCTCCAAGTTGCTTCGGTTGTGGAGCGTGGGCTCAGTGTGCCGTTGATTGCAAGATTGTAAGTGTTGTTAGGACAGTGTTGTTCCCGATCCCGGAGGGAATGCGGAGGTAAGGTTTATGTCAACTAAGGATTTGCGCCTTAGGTAGCTTTGTGTATGGGATGCAAGAACGACTATTATAGTTTGGTAAAGACAGTTTATGCTCCATCATGATTATCGACTGTCTATTGACAAATTGAGGAACTGATCACCCTTAATCTCTTGTTGATAGTTGACGGGAATTATGTTGGATGGAATAGAGGGTCTTTCTGGCTTGGATAGTGTGTGCCATGAATTATTTGGAATTGAGAAAATGATTACGGATTGCTTTGATGAGTTGATGAAGACTCTTATACTGGAAGATGAGATGGATTAGAGGTTTTTTTTGGTATGTTGGTCAAGTTGGGAAGTCATTGGGAGAGAACGATTGGGTATTGTTAAAGGTTGTTCTCAGAGAGTAGAGTGTGAACTCAAATTGGACGAAGGTAAGGATTTGAGGTTGAATATGCTAAGTAAGTAAAAGAACTTTTAGGACGTGAAACTAAGATGTTATTATGTTTGTGACGATAGTTTTCTAGGAATTAGCAGAAAGGACACACTGATGAGCTATCGGTTGTGCGTAATTTTTAGATGTATTCCCGGATGGAATATTGGATGTTAGTAATAGAAGTACCTGAACTGATAGAGCAGTTAGAAGATTTACTGGAAAGGAGAATTGTGAGGCCAAGTGTGTCGTCTTGGGGAGCCCCGGTATGGGTAGTAACAAAATGGAGAGATGATTGAATGGAATAACAAGCATTATGATGGTATTGGTATTGAGAATATGGAAAGCGAAACTTAAAGTTCTGGAGAGGTTTGGAGTCTTTGGAATTATAAAGCGTTAATGGAAATTTTGAGAAAACTTTAAGTGTGAATGTACTATTTGAGAGTTCTTTTGGGATGGTTGTTGCTACACATGGGGATTTATGGAATTTGGACTGTTAAGAGAAGAAATTGTGTATGGGTTACTTACAGTTGATTAAGGTAACGATTGAGAATAAGTGTCCACTTTCATGAATAGATAACTGGAATGGTTTGGTTGAGTTTGAGTGAAACCGCAATTGGATGGAATGTTTGATAAGAGTGGTGAATGGTGTGAGTTGAGGCTTTGATTGATTTAATGTGAGTCTGGACAAGTTTGAATGAGGGTTGGTTTGTTTGGGCATTACAACGTGCAGTGATGTTGTTCGGTGATAGTAATGCGCCTGTAATATTTGTGGAGTAGAGGAATCGTACCTTCCATATTTATGTGGGTTTGAAAATGTTTTGGGTTGAAAAATGTGGATTTTGGGGTTTCAAACAGCGCTGAAGGATTCTGAGTTTTCGCAGGTTCGCCTAGCGAACCAATCAGCGAAGGGTAGCGAATGTTCGCTACGGGTATTCGCCTAGCGAAGGCATCAGCGAAGGTTCGCTAGAGTGTTCGCCTAGCGAACTTTGGGTGTTTTTGGCTCTGTTTGGTTCTGACTTGGTTCGCCAAGTGCTCGCCTAGCGAACTTTGTGTCTGTTTTTAGCTAACATTTGGTTCGCTGGAACATTCGCCTAGCGAAGGAGCTAGCGAATGCTCGCGAGGGATGTTCGCCTAGCGAAGGAGCTAGCGAATGCTCGCGAAGGAGGTTCGCCCAGCGAACAGTGCGGTTCGTGTAATTTTGTTTTCTGCATAACTTTTGATTGGTGACTCGGATTGAGGCACGGTCGGATGATTGGAATTCCTGATTAGTTATGACTTGGCTCGAATTATCCTATTGGTAAAGTTTATGTCGTGCGTGATGAGTTAAGTCGAAAATTTTACTTATGTCTGCTTTGATGGTTAAAAAGTGGGAACTTTTGGGAGGATTTAGAGATTTGGGTTGGTGTGTGAATTGACGTCTGATAGTGTGCGGTTGGGTATATTAACAGTGATTTTTGGTGAAAATGAGAAAGAGTTAGACTTTGGACGTGAAATTGGTAATTTTGATGGTTACGAGTTATCAGAGTGTGAAACGGAAGCGTGAAGTGGCATGATTCGTATATGCGTGTGGGACTGGTAATAGTTCATGGGTTGAACATTGGAAACATGTAGGAATGGTGAGACTATTGGACGTTTCAGAATGGAAGTGTTAGGTGAAAGGTTCAAATGTTATCCATGGGCTACTATGTAGATGGATGTTTGGTTGTATGTTCGATTGGTGAATCGGAGCATTGTTGTTGGTGTTCTGGTTTTGTTGATGTTGTTGAGACCCTGTGGTGTCGTGGAACTTTATGTTCTTGTTTGTGTTGTTGCCTCGTTTCCATGGTGATGGTTCGAGTATGTGTGGCTAATTCCTTTGTTGGGAATTAGGGGAGTGTTACCTAGGGTAGGGTAACGATCTTGTTGTGTTTCGGTTCTAGAGTGAACCTGTGTGTTGGTATCTTGGTTTTCTTTGAGTTGTGAGTTGGTGGTCAAGTGCATTGTATGGGCATTGCATTCGGTCGTTGTGGTTGTTGCCGTTGTCGTGGCATTGTTGTAGTCGTTGTTAGCGAGGTGGTTTGTCAGTTGTGTTATTCGTGGTGTGCCTTTTGTTGGCATGTTGGTTTGTGGGTCGGATACGAGAGTCGTGTCCGGGGTTGTTCGTCTCAGTATATTTTCGAGGACGAAAATGTCTAAGTGGGGGAGAATTGTAATGCCCCGATTTGTTTAATTCTATTTGTTTATTTCATTTAATGAATTTTTTGAAATGTGTGAATTTATTGTATTTTACCTGCTAATTGAGTTAATTGGTTAATTTCTCTGATAGATGAAATATTTTTAATAAATTATAATTTCTTTTCAACTTTTATTTCACGAAAATATATTTCATCGTTGTTTATGTTTTATCGCATTTTGAGAGCGTTTGGGAGATATTTGGGCGTAAGGACAAAAGGGTCATTTTGGGTAGTTAGATATTTTGTTATAAATAGAAAGTGGAAAGAAAAAGAGAGAAAAGAAAATAGAGAGAAAGAAATGAGAAGATAGAAAGGAAGAGGAAAGAAAAGAGGAGAAAGAGAAGAAAATCGAAGATTCTCCGTTTCAAGCGCGATTAATCGGGTAAGGGTGAGAAGTTTCAATTATATCTTGCTTGTGTATGTATATGTGTTGTTTGTTGTGATTGTTTTGGTTGTTTCTCGACTTTTTCTTATCGATTAAAATTAGGAGTAATTGATAGAAATCGATGTTTTCACGGATGAAATTCGATATAAACCGCGTAGAATACTCGTTGATTATGTCTAAACATGTTTTGGTTGTTCTGGTATGAATTAGAAGGGTTTGGGTGATAAAAATGATGTATTTTGGTCCCATATGACCTAGGTTGACGCTGCTGCGATTTCTGGGTTTCGCGGGTTCGCCTAGCGAACCCCAGCGAAGGAACTGGCGAATGTTCGCTAGAAGGTTCGCCTAGCGAACTTTATGTCTGTTTTCCACTGCCTTGGTTCGCTAGGGTTCGCCTAGCGAATACTGGAGCGAACATGATATTTTCCAATTTTGTTTTCGTCGTAATTTTCAAACCGTAAGTCCGTTTTGGTCGCCGTTTGAAGCGTTGGAAAGCTAATGAAAAGATCTTTCTATTAAAAATGGTTTGGAGGGCAGTAGATGAATTATTTAGGTCGTGGTTTTGGAAAAGTGTTGGGTTGTCGGGTTTTTATCGCGTACAATATGTGCGATTGATGTGTTAGCATAATATATGCTTGTGACATGTAACGTGTAGCTTGTAGACCATTATATGATGTGAATATACATGATGAAATGTTGTGATGATAGTTTGTGGCCTTGTGGCAAATATGTGCATTGTTTTGGATTAGACTTCGAGGCGTGATTAATGATGTTGTTGTGTGGTAAAAATACATTGTTTGATTGAATATCAATGTATGTTGTTATGATGTGTCGTGGGTAGCCTTTGTGGTGTGAATCCCTTGTGGAAGTCATTGTGATTTGTATGATTGTTGTGGTAGGTAATGAAATGCATTGTTTGAATTGTTTTCAATGCATGAATATGATGATGTGTATATTGGTTGTGTAACATACAATGTGGCATTGATATTAATGTGTATGCCTTGTATGATGTTGAGTAATGATAGTGCATGTGATGACATGTTGTGATGATAAAGTGTGGCCGAAAGGCAGAGGAATGTGATATGTTGTAATTGGTTTTATATGCATGTTTATGATTACATGTATGTGTGAAAATGAATTGCTTACGTGAAGTTCAATGTATGCTAATTGGTGGCCGTATGGCAAGAAAATGCATTGTTGGATTGATTTCTAATGCATGAATAAAGTTGGTGAAATAATTCATATTGATGAATTGTATGTGATTGTAAGAGATGAATGCATGACAATGTTTGTATACATGTATGCATTTCAAGAATGCCTTGTGTCATTATCATGTGTAGCATAATGATGTGCATTCTTGTGTTGAGGGATTCTAATGAGAATCCGCTACAACGTCGTGAGCCTCTCTTGGTGGAGGTGTGAGCGATCGGGTCGTGAGGCTCTCTCGGTGGAGGTGTGAGCGATCGGGTCGTGAGCCTCTCTCGGTGGAGGTGTGAGCGATCCATAAACATCGTGAGCCTCTCTTGGTGGAGGTGTGAGCAGTGGGTGAACATCGTAGGCCCGACGGGGAGTTACTTTGGTAACGAGCGATGGTTCCAGCAGAAGTTCCTGAGTGAACTTGAGATGATTGAGTCGGTACCGCATTGCATTTGCATAGAGTCGTGAGTCGGTCTCTATGATTTGCATTTATCATCTCTATATTTGTGCATTGATGAATAAACATAAATATGTATGTTTATGTGGAGTGATAAGAATTGTGGAAGTGTGCATGATGAATATGCTTGGTTTTGTACATATATACATTATGATGTATATGAGTGAGCTGTGATGAATTGTGGTGAAAATTGTGAATGGATGCGTTATGTGTGGAAAATCATGATTCGATTGATTATGTGTGGTATGTTGTATTTGTGGTATGCTATATGTGTTAGTATGTGATGGTATGGGTGAGATGATTTATACATGTGTTTGAATGTGTGTTGCATATTATTATATAATCTCGATTTAGTTGTTATTTCTCACCCTTCTGCTGTTTTATAATGCTTTATGAGGCATTGCAGATTAGAGTTGCTGGAGGTCTTTTGGGGAGACTAGCCCTCCGTTCTGTTGTCGGTCTTGGTGTCTGCTCTGATACGTAGCACGGGAGTCGGGGAAACGATTATGTTATTTATGTATATAATTATTGAATATATATTTGGTATTACCTTTATAAGGAAAACTTTCCCAATTGAGGGTAATTTATTTTACGCTATGTATCAAATTTATGAGCAGGGATGATGTTTTGTTTATTTAAATGTGACATCCTTGTTTCTGTCGGAAAAATAAATTTTTAGTTACTCTGATGTTATTTATGTATTATTTATTCGCGATGGGAAATGGAGTGTTACATTGAGTACCTTATAATACAACAGACTATTGAGTTCCTTATAATGCATTACCTGATTAACAAGTACAACCCGCTCTCCACCAAACACAACATAAGACAAACTATTGAGTGCCTTATAATACAACAGACAAAACAAAACAAATCGCCGCCGCCACCCTAACTGAGTTCCAGAACAACGCAAACAAACAGAAACTAAATACTGTATTCTACAACTACATTGCCACAAAAAAAAAAACATAAACCTATGAGAAAAGGTTGTTTATACTCGTCAATCGCAGAGGTAGTTGGTTGCTCTGTACCATATGGAATCCAGAATAATGAACCTCAGAGGAACACTCCATCAAATCCTCAACCGACTTAGTATTCATATGCACACAAAAAAACCTAAAAACATTCAAAGTCAATACACAAATCAATCGATAAATCAATAAAAAAAATCAACCAATAAACAAAACAGTATTAGCCTCAAAATCTTCACAATGTAACTAATTAGATCAAACAACAAACAAGCAAACACATAAACTTTTAGCTACTTCAAATTAAATTCCAACAATAAAGCAATGCTTAATTGAGATCAAGTAATGATAAATTGAATCCGAAACGGGTTCAAACGAACGAAACAGTGACGATAACGAGATCCAATTATGAAATGAAAGTAACGAATGGTGATTGAAAAATGAACCTGATGATGATGATGACGATGATGATGAACTCGGAGAATGTGAATGCGTCGCTTTGCACTAGTGGTTAAGGGTTGAAATGTTATTACCATGCGCTTAGATCTGAGGGAAAGTAATGGAAACTCTTCAGTGAGGAACAATGTCCATGTTGTTTGATGACCGATTTAGCAGTTGAGTGACGAACGATGGAGCAATTGTGTTCTGTGTGATTCTGATTTGGTGCGATGGAGCGATTGAGCTATAAAGCGATTCAGATTCTTGTGGAATTCAGGGTTTAGGGTTTAGGATGTTACATGCAATTGTTTGGAACGATTAACATATTCAAAAATTGCTTGGAACGATTGAGAGAGATGAACATTCTGCGATTTTGCGAGTGCTTATAACGATAGAGAGAGAGATGATCAATGAGAAATTTAGATTAATTTTTTATTGAATTTGGGAGGTTTTGCGTTTATTCATTTACCCCTTTTAGTTTATGAAAACAATAATAATATTGTTTAACAAATAAATAAAAATAATAAAAATATTTGGATGATGAATAATATGTCAAACAAAGAATAAAAAATTAGACGAAATATGAATAGAGAGGGAATACGGAGATTTTCAGATGAGTGGAGGGAAATGAATTTTTTTAGAGTTTATTAGAGAAAAAAAGAGAGAGAAATAAAAAAATAAGTAGAGGAAAAATTAAAATATAAAAAAACTAAAATAATAAAAATAAGAATTTCAAATGAATTCTCATGTAGAAAAAACAAACAAAGATAGGTTTATATCCATGGAATCTCATATTATATTTTATTAATGTGTTTAGATTAATAATTAGAGTTGTTAAAATAAATAATTTTTTTGGCCAATTAAAATTTACACCCGTTTTACCTTTAACGGGAGTAATAGAGATTTGACTATAATAATGATTTTAATTTATTATAATAATATTTTTAATTTACACATTTTTTTCAAAAATAGGATGTCTATTGTCACGTGTTAGTAATTAAAATGACATTTTATTTACAAATTTGCCACCAGATTACTTATTTACACCCATTTTCTATATAATGGATGTAAATTTTAAAATTATATTCGTCACTTTGCACTAGTGGAATACGGAGATGCATCTCTAGAACAATCTATGGTAAAAAGGAGTCTTTTAGAGATGGACGAATGTGGTTGATCTTAAATTATTCCGGAGATTCATCTCCGAAGAATATTTTCAAAAATATACTAGGTGTTATTTAATTTTAATGTTTTGCTTAAAGAGAAAAGTGCGTCAAAAAATACATTTCTGAAATCTGAGGTACAATTTTAAATTTTATGAGATATTTTTCCAACACATAAGATATATTAAAAAATTCCAAGAAAAAAACATAATTAAACTTCTTATTAAAGACTCATTCCATCTTTGACAAATAATTATAAATAAGTAATGGAGACTAAATATATATATATATATATATATATATATATATATATATATATTGAGTCAATTAAGTTACCACCAAGGAAATATTACTAATCAATATAAAAGTGGGTCATGACATATATCATAGCATAGGTTATACAAAATCAAATTAATGTGTCACCAATTATAAATAAATTAATTAACGAACATCATTCTTCCCCGATAACCAATATGGATTAGTATATGATGTGAGATGTGTATAGAATTACAACAAGAAACCTTTCTACCTATAGATGACTTTTGTAATATTTTGTTTACGTATAAAAAAGTGGAACCATCCTAGAATGTCTTTATAACCACATGTAATTATGTATTTGTCGTAAATGAATTCATTGTTATTTATCGGTCAAAATAAGATTTTAGCATGCGTGTATCATTGAAGTCTGTAATTATTTATTTGCGGTAAATGAATTCATTGTTAATTATTGGTCAAAATAAGATTTTAGCATGCTTATATCGTGGAAGTCTCCACGCAACATCTATATCAATATCAAGATGCAATACAATTTTATTTATTATATTTTATTATTTATTATATTATGTGTTGAAATATTAGATTAGATTTGATTAGATTTAATATTTAAATATAATTCAAGTTGTGTTAGCCAAAGTCTAATTAGGATTGTATATAAATAGTCATAGTTTGTATCATTATTTACACAATTCAATAATACAAATCCTTATTTCCTTATTCTCTCTATTCTCTTCTCACTAAACGTGTCTCACACACTAACAAATTGGTATCAGAGTCTGGTTATTGTTCTTGATCGAGTTTTCAAGAACTTCATGTCAGATATCGTGTTTCCAGGGCAAGTGAATCAACAGCTGCGAACATGACTGGTGATAAGAGCATTCTGAATTCCCTTCCAATGCTGCTAACTTCGACAGAATCTCTCATGCTGAAACGACGAAGGAGGCATGGGATATTTTGGTGAAGTATTATGAAGGAGGTGAGAAAGTCAAGGTTGTTAAGTTGCAACCCTTGCGTTGACAATATGAGTTGTTGTCGATGGGAGAAGACGAAAAAGTTGCAGAATATGTGTTGAAGGTTCAGAAACTTGTCTATCTCATGAAGGGTTGTGACGAAACCATAACTGATAAGATGATAGTTGAAAAGGTAATGAGAACGTTGACCTCTCACTTTGATCACATTATCGTAGCTATTCAAGAATCCAACAATCTTGAAACCCTAAAAGTGGAAAATTTGGTTGGTTCGTTGGAGGCGCATGAGATGAGGATTGTCGAAAGAAAGGGAGTTCAGGATTCGATACAAGCACTGCAGGCTCAGTCATGGAAAAGGAATGGTGGTTCCAACAAATCCAAAGGCAAAGTCGACAAGACTCAAGGAAAGAAGTCTTGGTCGAACCCTTACAAGAATCAGGGCGAAGATAGAGCTTCTGAATCCTCGAAAAGAAGATGAGGAAACTATCGAAATGACAAAGAAGATAAGAAAGGTATGCAGTGTTATAACTGTGAAAAGTGGGGTAATTTGGCCAAACATTGTTGGTACAAGAAAGACAATGGATTGAAAAAAGGTAAGAACAGAGGAGTGAACCTTGCACGCCAAGATTCAGATGATTCTGAAGGTGATATGGTGGTTATGGCTGCAGTGGCAGATAACCATGTCGAAATCAAGATCTGGTTCCTCGACTCATGCTACTCAAATCACATGACTGGTCGAAAGGAGTGGTTGGCAGATTTTGACGAGTCTAAGAAGAGCAAGGTAAAACTTGCTGATAACAGTTCGTTGCAAGCAGAAGGTACTGGCAATATAGCTTTTCAACTGAGTAATGGAGCGAAAGCTATGATCAAAGATGTGTTCGATGTACCTGGAATGAAGTGCAACCTATTAAGTGTTGGACAACTGGTCGAAAAAGGCTTCTCAGTTGTCATGAAAGATGGAGTTTTGAAATTGTTTGACACCCAGAACAAATTTGGTCTTGAAATATTCGTTGTCGAAGAACATGACGTTTAAGACCATGATCAGTTCGACTGAAGTACAATGTCTAAAAATTGTTGTCGACCACAAGGATAGATGGTTAGGGCATTTGAGGTTTGGACATTTTAACTTTCGATCACTCAATCAACTTATTACTCAAGATATGGTATCTGGTATTCCAAGTCTTGAGATACCTGACAAACTCTGTGAAGGTTGTTTAGTCGGAAATCAATCCAGAAATTCTTTCATTTCGACTATGCCAATGAGATCATCCTGCATACTCGAAGTTGTACATTCAGATGTATGTGGTCCATTCGAAGAACATACCATTGGTGGAAACAGATATTTTGTTTCGTTTGTCGATGAGTTTAGTCGAAAGCTGTGGATCTATATGATCAAGAGAAATGATGAAGTATTTGAAATCTTTAAGAGATTCAAGATGCTTGTCGAAAACCAGAGTGAGAAAAGGATCAAAGTTCTGCGAACAGATGGAGGTGGCGAATACACTTCGAAGATGTTTGAAAAATTATGTGCAGAACATGGTATTGATTATGAGGTAATTGCTCTTTATACTCTGCAACATAATGGAATTGCTGAAAAAAGAAACAAAACCATATTGGATATGGCGAGATGTATGCTCAAGCAGAAGAATTTGCCAAAATCTTTATGGGGTGAAGCTGTTTCGACTGTAGTTTATATCCTGAACAGGTGCCATACCAAGAAATTGAAGAACAAGGTTCCTGAAGAAGTGTGGAATGGCAAACAATAATCAGTGATTCATCTGAAGGTGTTTGGCTCTATGTGTTACAAGCATGTTCCTGATGCAAGAAGAATGAAGCTTAATGACAAGAGTGAACCTATGATTCTGGTAGGATATCATAAGACAAATGCATAGAAGCTATTCAATCCAATTAATGAGAAGATTGTGTTGAGTCGAGATATTTTGATTGATGAAAATTCTGCCTGGGATTGGAATTCTAGTCATTCAATTAATAAGCCATTGATGATCTCTAATTTCGATGAAGAAACTGATGAAGTTGAAGTTGAAGGGATTGCTAAGAATCCAGTCGAAGTTGAAGTAGAAGCAGTTGCTGACATTCCCGACATAAAGGTTGTAGCTGAAACAAGCCAAAGACCTCGGCGAAATAGAGTTCCTCCAACGAGACTTCATGATTATGAAGTGACTGGTGATGATGAAGTCACACCAGATGGAGAATTAGTTCATTTTGCTTTACTTGCAGGTGCTGAACCAATCAACCATAACGAAGTTTTAAAAATTCAACAGTTTAAGTTATTTATGGTCAAAGAGTTACAGGCAATCGAAAGAAATAACACATGGGAGTTAGTCGAATTGCCAGCACATACAAAAGCTATCGAAGTAAAGTGGGTGTTCAAGTTGAAACACAATGCTGATAGGTTGATAACAAGACATAAAGCAAGATTAGTAGCTCGAGGGTTTTTTCAAAGAGAAGAATTTGACTACTCTTAAGTATTTGCTCCAGTAGCAAGACTAGAGACTGTTCGACTACTGGTAGCATTGGCATGTAACCAAGGTTGGTCGACATTTCACTTAGATGTGAAGTCAGCATTTCTGAATGGTCCGTTAGACGAAGAGGTCTATGTCACACAACCTCCTGGGTTTGTGATTCAGAAGGAAGCGAGTAAAGTATATAAGTTGCACAAAGCGCTCTATGGCCTCAAGCAGGCACCTAGGGCATGAAACAAGAAGATCGACTCATACTTAGTCAAATTGGGATTTGTCAAATGAAAGTCTGAGTATGGTGTCTATGTTCTGGTTGTAGCACACGATATAACAATTATCTGTTTATATGTCGATGACTTGTTGGTAACTGGAAATAGCTTGGAGAATTTGTCGAAGTTCAAAGAGCTGATGATGAAGGAATTTGAAATGTCGGATCTAGGAAAATTGTCTTATTTCCTAGGCACGAAATTTCAAATGCTGAAGCAAGGTATGGTGTAACACCCTTTTCTACCCCCAATAATGTTGCAGCAAAAACAACTCAAATATCATAGTAAGGCATAAAAATTCCCTAAAAGGGTGCACATTTCACATTTAAATCAAAATAATACACTTGCCCTGTAAACAAAGGGGATTTTCCTCAAAATAACTCAAAAGCCTTCACATGGCAACGGAACTCAAAATTCTCAATTAAAAGGTTTTCAACATACATCATAATAATCAAAATAAAACCATATCGTCAAATGACAACGAAAATAAGGAAACAACATAGTTCGACTCAAAGGACCCAACCCGGTGTTACACTATCAGAGCAAGACCCTCTAAATCGACCAAAAGCAAATAAACTTCAAGTCCTCGAAAGTATCCACAGCTAAACCTGATCACCTGCATGTTACCCACGTGGAGGCAACATTCAAACAGACAGGGTGAGTAATCACAATTCATAATAATCATTATAAAACAAGATATACATAAAATGACATTATCTTCATAAACGACATCATCAAGGTCATCATCAAGGAAAACATCAGGAAACACCATATCACAAATTCATCAATGCCACATAAATGCAATGCATAACAAGACTCATGCATATGGTACCAATCGTCACAAAGGATGGACACCAGGCAATCAACCCTCCAAAGATCCCCTTCGATAGGATCGATCCCACAATCAGAACCGGAGCACGTCATAATTACCTCATATCCGTACAATGGGAATGAAGCGTCGTCACAGAGTATGCATATGAATGTATGATACACAAACGTCAATAATTCATCATCATCAAGTAAACATCATTATGTGCATCATCATTTATAAATTTTCATAAATTCATATCATCATATATTCATCGAAACATCACAAACCAGCACCTCAATATCATCAAGAACATCATGGTAAATCATCATAAATATCACAACATCAAGTACCAGAACGACACAATAACAGAAACGGAATTTCGCGAAACAGCAGTTGTTTGCTCCAGGGTTTGCCTAGCGAACCTGTTCGCTGTGGTCTTCGCCTAGCGAAGCGGCCAGCGAACCTGTTTGCTGTGGCCTTCGCCTAGCGAAGCGGCCAGCGAATCTCACAGATCTCACACTCAACACCAGAAACCCAACATCTGTCATGCTCGCCCCCACATTCGCCTGGCGAAGCCATTCGCTGGTTCCTTCTCCTAGCGAAACTCCCAGTGAAGCCCACCTCTACTCTCCAGATTCATCTCAGTACTCCCTCCCACGTTATCGCGCATTCGCTGCGCTGCTCGCCTAGCGAGCCTTGGCGAACATTCACCTAGCGAAGCAATGGTTCGCCTAGCGAACCTGCGATTACAGCAAATAGCTGCTACGCATCAGTAGCTCCACAACCACCAAAGTACCTGCGATTACAGTCTCAAATGACCCAAAACCATCCCTACAACAGTCCTAACATATCACAAAATTTAAAGGCCTAAAATCTACGTCTGTTAGGTCGATTCAGGACCCTACGGGAAACCTTAATTTCCCTAAACCTTCAAAACTCTCAAGCTTCATATAAACTCTAAAGATCCTTCGCCACAAGGCTAAAACTACAACAACGAGGAAATCTACCCCAAAGGTCTATTTTACCGATTAAATTCAACTCTTACTAATCGATTCACAAAATACCCTCAAAATCATCAGTTTACCCCAAAACCCATAAACCCTCATAAACCTCAAAATCACCAAATCCACTTCATTCAATCGAATCCTATATTGAAAACATTGAAAGGTAATTATTTCCCATACCTTAGATTGTCGATCCGATGAGTTTTCTCTTGAGCCTTTGGAAACCTTCACGAAAATCCTCGCCTTCTCCCTTTTTCCTCAAAGCTCTGCACTTTCTCCTTATTTTCACGATCTCCATAAGTGAATCCTAATTCTCCTCAATTCCTCCTTTTTGGTTAATTTAACTCTTGGGCCTCAAAATTGGGCTTTCCCCATAATACCCTCACTAATTCTCTTGAATTGTCCACTTTACCCTCAATTCCTCTAATATTATTTTAAATTAATAATAATACTAATATATTCATATTCTATACTATTATTTAATTAAAATAACCAAAACTTCACAAAAACATCGACATCGACACGGACCACCAAAATTCACGGAAAATTCACAAATATTATATTTAAATAAATTAAATAAATATTTCTCATAAATTTGGGATGTTACATATGGTGCTACATCAAAGGAAGTATGTCAAAGAGATACTCAAGAGATTTAGAATGGATGATTCGAATCCTGCATCCTCACCTGTCGAACCAAACTTGAAGTTGGAGAAGCATGGAGAGGAAGACAAAGTTGATGTAACTTTGTTCAAATAAATAGTTAGATCTCTGAGATATGTGTGCAACAGTCGACCTGATATAGGTTTCGCAGTCAGATTAGTGAGCAGATTCATGGGTAAACCAAGAGTGTCACACATGAAAACTGCAAGAAGAATTCTGAGATACTTAAAAGGAACAACAGATTTTGGAATTCTATTTCGAAGAGATTCTGAAGGCAAATGAGCAATAGTTAATTGCTTTTCAGATGCTGATTGGTGTGGAGATAAGGAAGATCGAAGAAGTACAACTGGCTATTTCTTTCAAGTATTTGGTGTCTCAATCTCATGGAGTTCGAAGAAGCAACCTGTGGTGGCAATCTCATCGTGTGAAGTAGAATATATAGCAGGATCCTATGCTACATGTCAAGCAATTTGGATCAGATCAGTACTTGAATAAATGGAGGTCGAAGTAAAGAAACCTCTTGTGTTGCAAATCGACAACAAGTCAACCATAAATCTGGCGAAGAATCCAGTTCTGCATGGAAGAAGTAAGTATATCGAAGCCATATTTCACTTCTTGAGGGAAAAGGTAAATCGAGGTGAACTTGAAGTTAGGCATTGCTCAAGTGAAGCACAGTTGGCCGACATTTTCATCAAAGGACTGAAGATCGACAGATTCCTGAATTTGAGAAAGAAATTAGGAATAGTTCAGATCGACTATAACTAGCGTATGCTCGACAATTTGGATTATGGGGGTGTGTTGAAATATTAGATTAGATTAGATTTAATATTTAAATATAATCCAAGTTGTGTTAGGCCAAGCCCAATTAGGGTTGTATATAAATAGTCCTAGTTTGTATCATTATTTACACAATTCAATAATACAAATCTTTATTTTCTTATTCTCTCTCTATTCTCTCCTTACTAAAAGTGTCTCACGCACTAACATTATGATATTAATTTGTAAAATGACAAAAACACAATATAATTTATTATTTTATATTATGTTTTTTTACATACTTGATAAAATATATTATATGCGGGTGCTGATGCACACATAAGAAATTGGGGGCTCAAGCTCTCATAAAAAAACAAAAAATAATTTCATAATAAGAGTAGTTATTAATTAGATAATGTAATTTACATTTATGTTTTGACATATATATATATATATATATATATATCACACATGAGAATGCCATTTTTATATGAGAACATGAGAATGAATTTGAACCATTAAATTTTAAAATAAATGGTAGAGATTATGGGTAACTTTTTTTTCTCTCTCCTCCATCATTTATTTTAATAATGGAGGAGAGAGAAAAACAAAAACCAACACATAATCTCTACCATTTATTTTAAAATCTAATGATTCAGATTCATTCTCAAGTTCTTACATAAAAATGACATTTTCATAGGATATATATATATATATATATATATATATATATATTTAAATTTTTAATTATTCTAATTTCTTTTACATAAATGAATTTTTTTACTTTTCAATCAAGAGTCTGCACATTGTATTAACTTTACTTTTTATCTTCTTAAATTTTAGGCACCACCTTCTTTTATCATAGTAACATATGATATGATAGTTTATTTTCGACAAAAATATTGTTTGGGTCCTTTAAGTTGTTTTATTATAACAAGTCAGTCCTTTATGTTTTTTTTACTACAATTTGGTCATTTATGTTAACTGACGTGTTCACCGTTGACATTTTTTGGAAACTTCGTTCCAAAAACACTTATGTGGCACAAACAACGATGATGTGTCATTTAAGGAGATGATGTAGAACATGTTGAAGATGTTGAAGATGTTAGTCTATGTCATTATGTTGTTAGTTTTGACTTTTGTAATGTTGATGTGTATTTTGGTTAGGAAGTGGTGATCATTGTTAATTTTGATGTTAGTGTCGTAACATGCCTTTTGGTACCTTCATGTAACACTTGTCGTAAGACATGACTTTTGGTACCTTCATGTAACACTTGTTGAAATAATATACCAGTTTTGTTACAGTAAGGTCATAATTTATACAACAGACAAAACTTGAAGGACCTGATTGTTACAATTTAAAAACAAATGGGACCTGTTTGTAGCAAAAAACATAAATGACTGACTTGTTAAAAAATTAACTTAAAGGACCCAAACAATATTTTTGCCTTTATTTTATCTCCCCCTCTTACTATTTCATTTGAAATATTTATTGTTTAATTATTTTTATTTTAATATCAATTAGTTTTTGTCTGTTGATAATTCACTCAAGTGAAACCTCAAGATGTAATTCACAAAAGTGGTAGAGGAGTCTTCTCTATAGTCATCTCCAATCTTAAGAAGAAGCAAAAATATCCAAACAGAAACAAGAAATACGATACAAGGTCCCAAGCAGGCCTCAAGAATCTTACCTTATGAAGAGTCTATATTGGAATATCAAGGAAATAACTAATCCTCCCTCAATATTAGCACTTAAAAGATTGAAAAGTCTTTACAAACCTAACTTCCTTTTCATTGCTGAGTCGAAAATTAGTTTCGATAAGCTTTCGTGCATTTTGTTTCTTAAACTTAGTTATAAGTTATTTTTGCATTCAACAATACTCCTCTATCATCTCTTTAGTGTTTTTGCAGGCTTGATATTGATCCAATTTTCCTTGGTTCTTCTGACCTATTTGTGGCGTTTACCTTCCTTCTGGATTATACGCCATTGGCCACAAATACAGTTTATGATTCTAACAATCTGTACAAGAGGAAAGTGCTTTGGGGGGATCTTAGTGATCTTCAAAATAACCATATTCTCTCTTGGACTTTTATTGGGGATTTTAATGCAATCACTGGGGTTCATGAACAAAGTGGTCGTAACTCCCCTACGAAGAGTTGATCGCTCTATTTAGTGTGCCTAAATAAATCTAACTGCAAGTATACAGTCGTATCGCGTAGTTTTAAAAGATTATCAATCCCACAGAGACTAGAAATCGAACGCACCGTTATCTATCGTTACTATGTTTATCTAAGGCTAATCGGAATTGGTTTTTAAGTTCAAACGGGAAATTAAAGAGAAATTAAAATTTAGGAATACTAGTTATGAATAAGTTATCGGTATATAATTCAGTAAACCTACGTGGAATTAATTAAACCTAAACGTATAAAGATTTATCACCCTATTCATCTATAGGAAAAACCGGTTTAAAAGCCCTCACCTCACACTCCCGTGGTTATTGCTTCGGACTATACTTCTAAGTCAATACGTCTGCTCTCGCTAGCCCGTATGAGGTTAAAAATACTTTTTTAAAACTAGTTAAATCTAATTAATTTTAAAGCGCTTCCGCTGTTTTTAAAACTAATGCCCGATTTCAGCTATCCGGGTAAAGCCTCACACTCCCGTGGTCTCGACTTTAACCTTTGTTACCTTTTTTACTCTCGTAATAAAAGTTGGGTTTAAAATTAAGAAATCGAAGCCAGAAGAAGAATTGATTATTGATTTTAGCTTAGAGAAATTAGATCCATTTTAGTTACTTCATTACATACCGATAAGTTCGGTTTAGCTAGACATAATTACGAACTTAAACGTAAAAGCGGAAAAACAATAAATCAAAGACATAATTAAAAGAAAATAAGTGATGCTATAAATTTAATAATGGAAACCTGGTAAATGCAGTAGCAGCAATCCCTCCACAGACTGGTAGGTTCTTGCTTGGATAGAATTAAATAACAAATGATGAAGGCAATGAAACAAATTAAATCTAAGTGTAATAGTTCCTCAATGTGAGAAACTATTACTTTTATTCGGTAATGGGTGACAACGAATTACAAAGGAAAAACGAAAGCAAAGGAATTCTGGAAATAATTTGGCAGCAAGACAGTACTCTTGAAAGGAAAATTTGGCTACCCTTTGTTCTTCGAAGACTTTAGTATTTATAGACTGATTTTAGGTGGAGGTTGGAGAGAATGTAGGCACTCCTCTTGAAAGTTACGTGACTTTGAACCTAGTATTCTTCGGAGGAAAATGTGATCGTGTAACAAACTGGCTCTCTGAAACCTCGTAGACACGTTTCTGCTTCAACGTGTAAAATTGAGCGCATGACGATCGTGAGGCATTGTGACGATCGTGATGTATTTTGAAGCTGCCACGGTCGTGGTGTACCTGTGACGATCGTCACATCAGCAAAGTTTGGTTTTTGCAATTTTTCTTCTCTTTTCTGCTCTTTCCTTGCATGTTTTGGTTCTTTTCCACACTTAGCATACTTTGACTTGGAAAATGGAATTACCTGCAAAAACACTTAAATAATCTAGAGAAAATCGGATGTTAGACGAAAAACGGAATAAGAAAATAACATAAATCAAAGTAAAAACATGATATATTTTCGTGTTATCAAACTCTCCCACACTTGAATCTTTGCTTGTCCTCAAGCAATCAATCTATTAAAACGGACAAGCTTCATCAAATGCACATACCTGGTATACCAATGGATTTGAAAAGGAGTTCCTTGTTAGTAAGACAGGTACTAGTATAAAACACTAAGGATACAATGATGACACAAAGCAACAAGCTTGTCATAGACCTCTCTTTTGTACAATCCAGTTCAAATCATTATATTATAGTTCAACCATAAGTTTTCGTATCTATTTCACCCGGTTTCATTCTAACGCAATCACATTAAGCCCTTTGCCTTATTCACGCACGTAGTGGAGTAACTGGTTAGTGACTTTGATCCCTTTTTCTCACGGGGCCTGATACACAAGTGTGGTAACCCTTTATACATCCCATTCGTAGATTGCGGGGGATCGAACCATAGTTTGCCCTACCAAGTCCAGAATCAAGTACCTCTGAACCAATTGACAACGGATTTTCTTTCTTTTCTTGTAACTTTTCACAACTGTGCAGGTTGTTTCATATTCTATTTTTCTCGGCATATAGATAAGAAAGATTTTTTTCTTTTCATGATCTGGGCATCAAACACTTATATTCATCGGCTCCCCACGTGGTTTGTGATTTATACGGTGCTGACTGCTAATATAAACTACTAAGGGTTACTTTAGGATTGAACTCAAGGTATCGTATAATAAGTATCGAAACTGATATTGCATACGCAAGAGGTCTAAGGTGTCAAGACGGTATCGATCTTGTTAGCACTTTCCCAACTTCCTAACATAATTTAAAGCTTAGTATGTCACGATGTGCATTAATCGTAAAAAAATTTTTTCCGTTATGGCAGAATGAAATGGGAAAATCGGATTACTGAACGAAAATATTCATATATTAACTTTGATAAGGAAAAAGAAAGTACAAGAAAGGGAAATAAAACGGAAATAAACTGACTCTCCCACACTATATCGGACATTGTCCTCAATGTTGCGATATAAAGGGAAACAACAAGAAAGACTAAAAAGAAAAACAAAATAAAATCAAGGAGCTCCACGTCCTCTGCCTCTAGAGCGTCCTCTTCCATGCTGCGCTACGTGATCAGGAATGCCCACGTGATGGATGTACTCATGTAGGCTCTGCACTCGCAGTGTCAATGCACCCATCTCGTCGATGACACCGTCAACCCTCTGACCTTGGTCAACTTGCCCTTGCTGGATTTGACGCATAAGGGTCATCATTTCATTCTGTTGTTGGGTTTGTTGCCATATAGCCCTCAAGATTTCTTCATTAGTAACTGGGTCTTGGTCAGGGCGGCGACGACGTCTGGAGGTCAAAGGAGCATCATTGGCAGGCGGTGGTTGGTTTTCTGGGGCGTTATCCATCTCTTGCTCCATCTCATCAACATGTCCATGTTCTTGATCATCAGGAGCAGGCGCATTTTGCTCAGGAGCATTAAGATCAAAAAGCCAATTGGCCATATTCTGAGGGTCAATGCGGCTCCTGCAAGGCATGATGATACTTCTTAAGATTTTGGCGTGGACCATAGGATGGTATTTCCCATCTCGTCGTAACTTGATGAGCTGAGAGTTTCGGCAATAATCTATATCAAGAAACACTGGAGGCAAGGAGGGTAGTCTAGCAAGGTCGTTTTCCAAATTCAAACCGAGTGCAATAGAGGTAACAATCCCTCCAAAATAGAAGGGTTTGGAGCCTCTAGCACAGTTTGATTGTATGTGTGCTAGTAAAAATGGTGCGACATTGATTAGCTCTGGATGAAACATACAATGAAGGAAAAACAGCTCCTTAGAATTCACCTTGTGGTTACTATCTCGTGCAAAGATGGTGCTTCCTAATGTGCGGTGAACATATCTGACGGCTGGGTTGTGGATATATGTTGCGTTAAGGCTATCCCAGCTGTCAACTGTTGTTCCTGTCAACTGATTCCATAATTGAAATGCTGCTTGAAAGAAAGTTTCCTGTGGTACTCGGCGGTGCACGCTCTCACCATGGTGGAAACCAAGCATTCTGGCAAGTTGCTCTTGGCCGATTTGATACTCAGTACCAAACATGCGGAACTTAGCGATATCGGTTAGTTGATTCGTCTCCCCTGCCGGGGTTATATAGGTGAAGGAACTGAGGAACTCTAAAGTTAGGTCTTCGTAAGTGGGCCTGCTTTGAGTGCAAAGCTGCCATAGACCGGCATTTTGTAACATCCATTTAACTCCCTCAAGCATTCCAAGTTCCTCTAAACATGCAACGTCAATGTAGCGGGTCGGTTGAACAGAACGTCGATAGTAATCAATGTACCGAGCTCTTTGGCGTTCTCCTGCTTCTCCATCTCTGAAGTTCAATGTAGATAGGTCTGGGATTTGACGTGCCATTGTTAGGTTAAAGAGAGATTAGGAAAGAAAGTAGGTTATAGAGAATGAGGGTTTGTGAAAAGAAAGGGTGTATGGTTTGATTATATAGTGAATTGGTAAGATGAATGGTTACGGAAAATGATTAATGTGGGTCAAATATGTGTGAGTGGAAAGGTTATGGAATGGAAAAAGGTAGTGGGACGGCTGAATTTTGAATGAGGGAAAGAAGAGGGAGACGAATGAAGCAGTTCTGTTTTAACGCAGAACCTGTTCCAAACCCGCGTGACGGTCGTCACGGGGTCGTCACGATCGTGACGGGCACAAATTCTGGGTGGCAAAATAGTTTATGACAGAAACAATTCCAAATATAATATTTTAGTAACAGGCAATGGTAAGCATATAGAAACAGCATTATATTGCATACACAGAGATAAGTAATATTACACATAAATTAAAACAGAATTAAAAGTATGAGCAGGAATGAAATTGAAATCATAAAGAGTTAACATTAGCAGCAAATGAAATTATCCTTTAAAACCAAAGAGGTGCTATTAAAATACTAGCAAAGTATCAAAACTGTATAAAGATCAAATTATTCCCGACATGAAAAATGAAAACTGAAATAATGTAAAATTGTTCTAAAGTAAAATGCATAAAAAACTTGAAAATAAGGTGCTTCATAAATCTAGCCAAGGCGTTTCTTCAAAGATGTGATGGCTTGATTTAAATGATCAAATTGTTCAACGGTCAAATCCATGAGTCTAACAATGTTTTGTCGCATAGTGTTTAGCTCATCCTTTACTGAAGTGATTTCTTTATGATACTCATCCATAGTCTTTAGAATAGAATTCAGATTAGCAGCATAGTTAGTGGCATCAACTTTAGGAATGTCAATGTCTTCTTGGAATTCCATATAATCAAGATCATGGTAATGAGGGGGTGTTTTTGGGTCGATCTCAGGTTCAGGAAAGGTTTCTTCCGGTTCAGGTACGGGTTCATCAAGGTCATATAGCCAATTATGTTGATTGTGCACACTTGTGCGTTCATGATTTGGAAGTGTAAAGTGTGGTACGACAACATTGTTAATCAAAAGCTGAAAATGGTTCGGACCTTGGTTCCTAATCATAGCCCTATTGAAACAAAAAGTGATATTCATGGGTCTAAATTCTCCAAAGGGGTTAATCTTAGAATGTCGGGTTCTGAATCCCATAGCATCAGCTATTTTTGTAACTAGGCTACCTATAAGAATTGGACTGTTATCATTATTAATGAGTTTGCAAAAGTTGTTCAGCATAAAAGTGAGTCCATTAACCTCTCTAGACTGAGAAGCACAAAACATAATGAAAAGCTCATCCCTCGAAACAATGTTATCATTCTCAGGTTTACCAAATAAAGTATAGGCCAGGATCATATGAAAGTAGCGGAAAGCGGGATTATGTATTTCTGTTGAAAGCATAGGGTCCATGTCAAAATCAGGTTTCCCTGAAATTCTACCCCAAAAATCACTCAGCTCTCCAACCAACACTAAGTCCTCTTGAACCACAGAGAAAACATTGAGTCCTTCAGGAAATCCTAAAAGATCTGACAGTTCCTTTATGGTGAACTAGCAGCTGTATCCAAATAGTCTAAAGGTAATTCTTCCCCTGGTTAAACCTTTTCCACAGTGAGGGTTATAGCTTAAAGAGGTCAGGAATTCTAAAGTCAACCTACGGTAGCACTTATGTTTCTTGTTGGCAAAACCCTCCCAACCTAATTGGCTAAACAGAAAGTCTACGCTCTCACCTACACCTAAGGCGGTCATGGTGGGTCTGTGGGTAAATTTTATCAAGGCAAATGGTCTAAGAGACAAAGCCTCATAGCGATGCCACTGTGCTCCATCTCTGAATTCTACTAACAAGTTATCCTCGTTTGCCATTAATTAGTACTTTTTGCAAAAATGTAAGCAGAAGAGGAGAACAGAAAGAGTAGAGAGACTTTATAATCCTGTAGTTTTTTCAATTTTAAGATCAGCACAACATTTTCAAATTGAATTTAAAATGATATAAATGAAACTAAAATTTTGCAAAATAAAATCAAAACATAGGAAACGTAAAGAGATAACAAATATAAAGCAAGAAAAACAAAGATCATGGGTTGCCTCCCATTAAGCGCTGTTTTTAACGTCGAAAGCCTGACGAATTCAATTAGATGCTTAGTTAAGGGGTTCGGTGGGCAACTCTAAAAGTCTTAGGCAGTTCAAATAATCTCTATTTTCAATGCTGTGATAGTGTTTTAGACGTTGTCCATTAACTAAAAATGGATTACTATTCCGCCCCTTTATTTCTATCGCTCCACTTTGCAGAATTTTTGTAATCTCAAAAGGACCGGACCATCTAGACCTTAATTTCCTAGGAAAGAGTTTTAATCTTGAGTTAAATAGGAGTACAACGTCTCCTACACTAAATTCTTTTCTAGATAAGCGCTTATCGTGCCATCGTTTAGTTTGTTCTTTATATATTTTAGCATTTTCGTAAGCGTCTAATCTTAACTCTTCTAGTTCATGCAGATCTAGGATACGTTTTTCACCTGTGGAATCATACCTTAAGTTCAATGTTTTAATAGCCCAATAGGCTTTATGTTCTAATTCCACTGGTAGATGGCAAAATTTACCATAGACTAGCTTGAAAGGTGTAGTTCCGATTGGTGTTTTGTAGGCTGTCCTATATGCCCATAAAGCTTCGTTGAGTTTAGATGACCAGTCTTTCCTAGAGGTGGCTACGATCTTTTCTAGAATTTGCTTTATTTCTCGATTCGAGACCTCAACCTGTCCACTTGTTTGCGGATGATATGGTGTTGCTACGCGGTGTCTTACTCCATATTTCGATAGTAATTTGTCAAATATTTTTTATATGAAATGAGAGCCACCGTCACTTATGACAAGTCTCGGCACACCAAATCTGGGAAAGATTGTGTTTTTGAAAAGCTTTATGACTACTCGTGCGTCATTTGTAGGAAAAGCTATTGCCTCTATCCATTTTGAAACATAATCGACAGCTACGAGTATATATTTATTTCCGAAGGATGATGGGAAAAGTCCCATAAAATCGATCCCCCATACATCAAAGACTTATACTTCTAATATACCTTTTTGAGGCATCTCATCGCGTTTTGATATGTTACCAGTGCGTTGGCACCGGTCGCAGTTTAGTATTGCAATGTGGACATCCTTCCAAAGGTTGGGCCAGAATAGGCCGGATTGCAAGATCTTAGCACATGTCTTTGAGGTACTAGCATGTCCTCCATAAGGAGCAGAATGACATTGAGAGATCATGTTTTCTATTTCTTCTTCTGGGACGCAACGACGAAAGATACCGTCGGCTCCTCTCTTAAACAGCAAAGGTTCATCCCAATAATAATGTTTTAAATCATGAAAGAATTTTTTCTTTTGTTGATAAGATAAGTCTGGTGGAAGTACTCCAGCTGCTAAGTAGTTGACTATGTCAGCATACCATGGCAGGGTTATGTGCATGTTAATTTCTTCCACGACTTCTTCCATCTTTGGGCCATTTAATTGTAGAGTAGACATATCACTTTCTAGTTGGACTATGAGTCATTCATATGGGAAATCCTCATTAATGGGTACTGGCTCTGGTTTAATGCCCTCTAATCGGGATAAGTGGTCTGCTACTACGTTTTCAGTTCCTTTCTTATCTTTGATCTCTAAATCAAATTCTTGTAAGAGTAGGATCCACCTTAGCAGTCTAGGTTTTGCATCCTTTTTGTTAAGTAAATATCTAATAGTTGCGTGGTCTGTATAAATGATGATCTTAGCTCCCACTAGGTAGGAACGGAATTTGTCAAGGGCGAAGATCACGACTAAAAGTTCTTTTTCTGTGGTAGCGTAGTTTATTTGGGCAGAATCTAAGGTTCTACTTGCATAATAAATGGCATGAAGTTTTCTATCCCTCCTCTGTCCTAAGACTGCACCTACAGCATAATCACTTGCATCACACATAATTTCGAAAGGTAATCTCCAATCTGGTGGTTGCATGATAGGTGCGGTGATAAGAGCTGTTTTCAGCTGTTCAAACGCTTTTAGACATTTCTCATCAAAGATAAATTCAGCGTCTTTCATTAATAGACCGGTAAGAGGTTTAGTGATTTTCGAGAAATCCTTTATGAATCGTCGGTACAAACCGGCGTGTCCTAAGAAACTTCGTATTTCTCGTACGTTTTTCGGAGGTTGAAGATTTTTTATAATTTCTATCTTAGCTTTATTAACTTCAATTCCTCTATCGGACACAACGTGTCCAAGTACGATTCCTTAATTCACCATAAAATGGAATTTCTCCCAGTTTAATACGAGATTAACCTTTACGCATCTTTCCAATACCATTTCTAGGTTCGATAGACATCCTTCAAATCTCTGCCGACAAACAGAAAAGTCATCCATAAACACTTCCATAATGTCGTCAATAAAATCAGCAAAGATTAACATCATGCATCTTTGGAATGTGGCAGGTGCGTTACATAGTCCAAACGACATTTGTCGATAAGCAAATGTACCATAGGGACATGTGAAGGTCGTCTTTTCTTGGTCGAATAGGAATTTGAAAGAATCCTGAATAACCGTCTAAATAGAAGAAGTATGAGTGTTTAGCCAATCGTTCCAACATTTGGTCAATAAAAGGCAATGGGAAATGGTCTTTACGAGTGCCTTTATTTAACTTTCTATAATCGATGCACATTCTACTTCCAGTTACAACCCTTTTTGTTATAGATTCACCTTTTTCGTTCTTAACAACTGTAACACCTCCCTTCTTTGGAACGACATATACTGGGCTAACCCATTTACTATTTGATATCGGGTATATAATTCCTGCTTCTAAAAGTTTTTTCACTTCGTCTTTGACTACAGTACTCAAGATCGGGTTGATCCTTCTCTGATGTTCCCTAGAGGATTTACAGTCTTCCTCCAGCATAATGCGATGCATATAAATAGAAGGACTTATTCCTTTAAGGTCAGCAATGTTATAGCCTAACGCAGTTGGGTATTTTCTTAAGACATCTAATAGTTTCTTGGTTTCGATCTGTCCTAAGTCTGCATTGACTATTACAGGTCGTTCGAGAGCTTCGTCTAGGAATTCATACCTTAAATTTTTGGGTAATGTTTTCAGTTCTAGGGCCGGTTTCTTCGAGCAAGGTAGATGATCTGGTGTAAGTGCTAAGCATTCGCTTAGGCTATCGTCTTGATAAGGTTCACGCCAGTTATCATCTTCGAAAATCAGAGGTATTGGAATTTTTAGAATATCTGAATATGTGGTCGGTTCCATCTCTATTTCTCTTACGCACTCATCTATGACATCTAGTAGATAACATGTGTCGTCTATAGCTGGAGCTTGTAAGAATTGTGTCAAAATAAATTCAACCTTCTCTTCACCAACTTCAAAAGTTAGTCTGCCTCTCTTTACATCTATAATTGCTCCAGCAGTAGCCAAGAATGGTCTTCCTAATATGATAGGAGTAGTAGAGTCTTCTGTAATATCCATGATTATGAAATCAGTAGGGATATAGAATTGTCCTATACGAACTGGAACATTTTCTAGTATACCAACTGGGTATTTAACAGAGCGGTCAGCTAATTGAACAGACATCTTAGTTGGTCTTAATTCTCCCATATCAAGCTTCTTGCATATGGATAAGGGCATAACACTAATACTGGCTCCTAAGTTGCATAGATCTTTGTCTATGACGAACTTCCCAATTACACAAGGTATGGAGAAACTACCTGGGTCTTTCAGCTTAGGAGGCATTTTGTTTTGAATTATTGCGCTACACTCAGCAGTGAGTGTAACTGTTTCGTTTTCCTCAATCTTTTTCTTATTGGATAAGATTTCTTTTAGGAACTTAGCATATGAGGGCATCTGGGTGATGGCTTCTGTAAAAGGTATAGTGATGTTTAATTGTTTCAGAAGTTTAACAAATTTCTTAAATTGCCCTGCAGTTTTGGAAATTTTCAATCTTTGAGGATACGGAATAGGTGGTTTATAGGGTGGTGGAGGCACATAAGGTTTTTCTTTGTTGACAACCTCCTGGTCATTATCTTCCTTTTCCTTGGGTTCATTCTCCTTCTCAGTTGTTGTGTTGTTAGCGGACTTTTGGTACATGGCTGGATTTTGAAGTCTTGGATCAATGGGTTCATCTAATTCTTTTCCACTTCTCAGTATAACAGCATTTGCATGTCCTTTAGGATTAGGTTGTGGCTGTCCAGGAAACGTCCTAGCAGGAGCAGCAGTAGGTGCTTGTTGTTGAGCCACTTGAGAATTTTCTGTTTCAAGCATTTTGTTGTGAGTGGCCAAAGCGTCTACTTTGTTTGCTAACTGCTTAATCTGTTCACTAGTGTGTACATTTTGATTCAGGAACTCTTTGTTTGTCTGAGTCTGGGTAGCTATGAAGTTTTCTATCATCAGTTCAAGGTTAGACTTCCTAGGAACATTTGGAGCAGCTGTTGCAGCCTTTTGATAACCTGGTGGTGCAGCAGGTGCTTGACCAGGTGCATACAGTGCATTGTTGTTTTTGTAAGAGAAGTTTGGGTGATTCTTCCAACCAGGATTATAGGTATTTGCATAAGGGTTTGCTTGAGCATAATTCACTTGATCTGTAGAAGCTCCTGCTAAAACTTGGCATTCAGGGGCAGCGTGTCCAGCTGTTCCACATAATTCGCAGTTTGGCGCTACAGCAGCCACGGCGGTTGTGGGTGTTATGGTCAAATTGTCTATCTTTTGAGCGATTGCATCTACCTTAGCACGGACATGATCTAGGCTAGAAACTTCGTACATTCCTCCTTTTGGTTGGGATTTCTCCACTTGAGTTCTTTCACCTCCCCATTGGTAGTGATTCTGAGCCATACTCTCGATGAGTTGTGTGAAGGCAAGCTTCTCAATGGTTTTGATGAAGACAACATTATTCAAGATGTTATGCATATACAAAAAGGAATTTGGATCAAACAAGTCAAGCTACTTAAAGAATTTCAAATATTTCAAGACTTAGTGTTCAAGAAATTCACATTTCATGAAGGTATAATGACAATTCTAATCAAATACTAAAGTCTTAGATGCCCAATCAAACAAACCTCATTGCATACTTGTTTCATGATCATGACTTGTTTAGAATAATCTTTTTTCACTTTTTACCTAATGCAAATTGATTTGCATGAAGGGTCCAATCGATTTGCACCTGTTGTTTGCTGAATTTTTCACACTTTTTCACTGTGCAGTCGATTTGCACTTTGGTTCAGTCGATTGCATGCTGTTCATTTTTGAAATTTTGTTACGTTAAGCATTGTGCAATCGATTTGCACATAGGTGCAATCGATTTGCACCTGAACAGAATTGAAAAATCATCATTTTGCATAACACCTCTTCATGCCTCTCTTCATGGAACCTTTTCATTATGCAATGGCATTTGTTCATGAATTTTTTTACAGTTTTTACCATGTTTCCTAAGGGTGTTATGTGCATATAAATACATGATATTTCAAATCAAATTTTCAACTCTTTCAACCAAACTTTTAAATTCTCACATATTCATACTTCAAGTTTCTTAAGCCTTCATTCAAGAACTTTTCTGAACATTTTCATATCATCTAACCAGAAAGTACTTGAGCAATCTAAACACTTTATTGTTTGTGAATTATTGTCATTGAAAGAGAAGATCAATCTTTGGATTGATATATTGAAGAATCAAAGTTTCATCTACTTACTCAAAATTCAGAACTATTGTAAAATCCTAATGGTCCAACAAGTGTTTGGTTTTAGGTGTTGACTATAAGGGAAGAATTATTTCTCTTATAGGGTTTGTTAGAATCCTTGTTATCCGGATTGTGGATACAAGAGGTCCATTCTAAGATTTGCTCTTGGTTGGACTTTAAACTTGTAAAATCCAAGAGGGTGTTCTTGGTGGTTGATAGTTAGTGACTTGTATAGAAAGACTAGGAAGAGTCTTGTCTTGTCCAAAACTATAGTAAATTCTCTTTCATGTTGAAAGGGGAGTGGAGTACTCTCGGACTGTGAGGGGAACCACTATACATCGCCGTGTCTTTTACTTTCCGCATTTACCGCATTTCATCACTTAGAAATCTTTAGGAAAGTAATAACTCAAAATCATCAAAAATCGGGATAATTGTCTAAGAACCTAATTCACCCCCCTCTTAGGCTCACATATAAGTTACAATTGGCATCAGAGCAGGTTATAGATAACCTGTTCCTACAGATCCAGTATGGCTTCCGCAAGTTCAAACCCGGTTTTCAAAGACGGTGGTAGTAGTAACAAGCCCCCACTTTTCTCTGGAGATTATTTTGACTTTTGGAAAATCTGCATGAAGGCACATCTTGAAGCACAAGGAGAAGGTATATGGGAAGCCATTGAGAATGGTCTGCATAATCCGGTTAATGTGGTCGATGGTGTTGGTACTCCAAATTTAAAAAATACATATGATGAAGATGACAAGAAAAGAATCTTGAATGAAAAGAAAGCTGTCAATATTCTTCAGAGTGCATTAAGTATGGATGAGTTCTTTCGTGTTTGTCAATGTAAATCAGCTAAAGAAATATGGGATACGTTGGTAGAAACACATGAAGGTACGGCTGAAGTAAAAAGATCCAGACTAAACACTTTAAGTCAAGAATATGAAATGTTCGGAATGCAGACCAGAGAATCCATTGTTGCATTACAGAAGAGATTTGTTCATTTGACTAACCACTTAATGGCACTTGGTAAAACATTCTCAAATGATGAATTAAATCTCAAAATTCTAAGATCATTGACTAGAGAATGGCAACCAAAAGTAACGGCAATATCGGAAAAGAAAAGCCTCTCTACGATGACTTCCGCATCTCTATTTGGTAAACTTCAAGAGCATAGTTAGAACTTGAAAGATTGGAGAAGCATGAAATAAAAGTAAAAGATTCAAAAGACGTTGCCTTAAAGACAAAAGTAAAAAATTATGATATAAATCAAGAGGATGAGTTCAATAGTGATGAAAATGATGATCTTATCAAAAAGTTTGAAAAATTTCTAAGAAAAGAAAGGAAAAAGGAGATCACTAAAGGGGAAGCACCAACGAGAAAGATTAAATGCTTTGAATGTGGAGAAAGAGGACATGTTAAAAGTGAATGTCCTACACTTCAAAAGAAAAATAAATTCAAGAAAAAGAATCATAAAAACGTAGACAACAAAATAAGCTCATCTTCAGATGAAGAACATGTAAATCTTGCATTGATAGCATCACACCACTCCGATGATGAAGAAGATGAGGTTAGTAATAATTCTTTTGATAGTGATGCACAAGGTGCCATAAAAGAATTGTTAAATGAATGCAAAATTATGTATAAAACTATATCATCTCAAAAGAAACAAATTTCAACTTTAGAAGGAAAAAATGTTTCATTAGAAAAAGAGATCGAAAATGAGAAACAAAAGATGATTAGTGAAAAACAGAATTTTGTATGTAAAAATTGTGAATCTCTCTCTTTTCAAATTGTCCAATTAAAAAGGGTACTTGAAAGGTATGAGAAAGGACAAATTGGATTGGAAGAAGTCCTTAGTCAACAAAGATACTCAAATGATAAAAGTGGACTTGGCTATTCTAAACCAAGTTCAAGTAAAACTATATTTGTGAAGGCTAAGGATCAAACTTCCAAAGAGAAAGTGAACAAACCTAGGAATGTGCATCCTAATCCTAAAAATAAAAGATTTCCTAAAAAGAAATCTTATGTTCCAAGATATAAGAGAAACTTTGAACCTACTTGTTTTTATTGTGGTATTGTTGGCCATACACCTAATGCTTGCTATGTAAGAAACTTTAGTCTTGCAAGTGGGCATTATGTGTGGGTAAAGAAAGGTACTAACTATGATGGACCCAAAGCACATTGGGTACCAAATCAAACTTAATTTGTTTTGTAGGTTTGCTTGAGGACCACTTTAAATATATGTTGTTTTGATAAGTGGTGGCTCTAAGCTTTTGGTGGAAGACTTAAACTAACTTTCAAATCTAGTGCTTATAGTCCAAGGGTTATTTCATACGGGGAATACCTTAAAAGGAAGAATTCTTGGCATTGGCAAAGTTGAAGCACTAACTTTCACATTCATTGAAGATATACTTTATGTTAAAGAACTAAAGGAATGTCTTCTAAACAAAAGCCAACTTTGTGACAAAGGCTTCAAGATCATGTTCACCAAGGATAAATGTTTTGATGAAGTCAATCTTGAGGTAAAATCTCATAGGTAAACAATTATTTTTTATTTTTCAAGATTTCTTTATATATTTCAAGTCTTTTCCCATCCTTTTTGCTAATGACAAAGGGGGAGAAGATATATGTGTTTGTGTTTGTTTTTTTTCTAACAAAGTGCAGCTAGCAAAGACTCTCTAAAAATCATGAATTAAGGGGAGCATTGATCAAGGGGGAGCCTTTTGTGTTAGAGAAACAATATTAAAGCAAATTTTCAAAATTGGGTTGTCATCATCAAAAAAGGGGGAGAATGTGAAGGCAAGCTTCTCAATGGTTTTGATGAAGACAACATTATTCAAGATGTTATGCATATACAAAAAGGAATTTGGATCAAACAAGTCAAGCTACTTAAAGAATTTCAAATATTTCAAGACTTAGTGTTCAAGAAATTCACATTTCATGAAGGTATAATGACAATTCTAATCAAATACTAAAGTCTTAGATGCTCAATCAAACAAACCTCATTGCATACTTGTGTTTGTTTTTTTTCTAACAAAGTGCAGCTAGCAAAGACTCTCTAAAAATCATGAATTTAGGGGGAGCATTGATCAAGGGGGAGCCTTTTGTGTTAGAGAAACAATATTAAAGCAAATTTTCAAAATTGGGTTGTCATCATCAAAAAGGGGGAGAATGTGAAGGCAAGCTTCTCAATGGTTTTGATGAAGACAACATTATTCAAGATGTTATGCATATACAAAAAGGAATTTGGATCAAACAAGTCAAGCTACTTAAAGAATTTCAAATATTTCAAGACTTAGTGTTCAAGAAATTCACATTTCATGAAGGTATAATGACAATTCTAATCAAATACTAAAGTCTTAGATGCTCAATCAAACAAACCTCATTGCATACTTGTGTTTGTTTCTTTTCTAACAAAGTGCAGCTAGCAAAGACTCTCTAAAAATCATGAATTTAGGGGGAGCATTGATCAAGGGGGAGCCTTTTGTGTTAGAGAAACAATATTAAAGCAAATTTTCAAAATTGGGTTGTCATCATCAAAAAGGGGGAGAATGTGAAGGCAAGCTTCTCAATGGTTTTGATGAAGACGACATTATTCAAGATGTTATGCATATACAAAAAGGAATTTGGATCAAACAAGTCAAGCTACTTAAAGAATTTCAAATATTTCAAGACTTAGTGTTCAAGAAATTCACATTTCATGAAGGTATAATGACAATTCTAATCAAATACTAAAGTCTTAGATGCTCAATCAAACAAACCTCATTGCATACTTGTTTCATGATCATGACTTGTTTAGAATAATCTTTTTTCACTTTTTACCTAATGCAAATCGATTTGCATGAAGGGTCCAATCGATTTGCACCTGTTGTTTGCTGAATTTTTCACACTTTTTCACTGTGCAGTCGATTTGCACTTTGGTTCAGTCGATTGCATGTTGTTCATTTTTGAAATTTTGTTACGTTAAGCATTGTGCAATCGATTTGCACATAGGTGCAATCGATTTGCACCTGAACAGAATTGAAAAATCATCATTTTGCATAACACCTCTTCATGCCTCTCTTCATGGAACCTTTTCATTATGCAATGGCATTTGTTCATGAATTTTTTTACAGTTTTTACCATGTTTCCTAAGGGTGTTATGTGCATATAAATACATGATATTTCAAATCAAATTTTCAACTCTTTAAACCAAACTTTTAAATTCTCACATATTCACACTTCAAGTTTCTTAAGCCTTCATTCAAGAACTTTTCTGAACATTTTCATATCATCTAACCAGAAAGTACTTGAGCAATCTAAACACTTTATTGTTTGTGAATTATTGTCATTGAAAGAGAAGATCAATCTTTGGGTTGATATATTGAAGAATCAAAGTTTCATCTACTTACTCAAAATTCAGAACTATTGTAAAATCCTAATGGTCCAACAAGTGTTTGGTTTTAGGTGTTGACTATAAGGGAAGAATTATTTCTCTTATAGGGTTTGTTAGAATCCTTGTTATCCGGATTGTGGATACAAGAGGTCCATTCTAAGATTTGCTCTTGGTTGGACTTTAAACTTGTAAAATCCAAGAGGGTGTTCTTGGTGGTTGATAGTTAGTGACTTGTATAGAAAGACTAGGAAGAGTCTTGTCTTGTCCAAAACTATAGTAAATTCTCTTTCATGTTGAAAGGGGAGTGGAGTACTCTCGGACTGTGAGGGGAACCACTATACATCGCCGTGTCTTTTACTTTCCGCATTTACCGCATTTCATCACTTAGAAATCTTTAGGAAAGTAATAACTCAAAATCATCAAAAATCGGGATAATTGTCTAAGAACCTAATTCACCCTCCCTCTTAGGCTCATTTATAACTTACAAGTTGTTGGGCTTCATCATAGGGTTTATCCATAAGTGTACCACCAGCGGCGGCATCTATTGTCAATCTTGTATTGTACAAGAGACCATTGTAAAACGTGTGGATAATTAACCAATCCTCAAGACCATGATGCGGGCATATCCTCCTCATATCTTTGTATCTTTCCCAAGCATCATATAAAGACTCGTTGTCTTTTTGTCTGAACCTGTTAATTTGGGCTCTCAGCATAGCTGTTTTGCTTGGCGGAAAGTATCGTGCCAGAAAGGCCTTCTTTAAATCTTCCCAAGAAGCAATAGAATTCGATGGCAAGGATTGCAACCAAGCCCAAGCTCTATCTCTTAATGAGAAAGGGAAAAGACGTAGTCTTATGGCGTCTGCGGTTACACCATTTGCTTTCATAGTGTCTGCGTACTGCACAAACTTGGTCAGATGTTCGTTCAGATCTTCTGTTGGGTTTCCAGAAAATTAATTTTGTTGCACAGCAGATAACAGCGAGGGTTTCAACTCGAAATCGTTTCGGTTGATTGCTGGAGCGACAATGCTGTTGTGAGGTTCTTGTTGAGATGCGGCAGCATAATACTTAAGAGGTCGGTTTTGTGGTAAGTCAGCCATGTCTGTTTCTGATTCGGAATCTGATTCGGATTCAAGTTCAGGATCTGATTGAGATTCAGGTTCTGATAAAGGAAAAGGGATATCGTGAGCTAAGCAGTATTCTTGGATACGTCTTTTTACGGTAAGAAGACGTTCAGGTTCGTCTGTCGGTCGTATGAGGTCTTCGCCAGAAGAGCGAGTACTTGGCATACACTCAACAGAAAGGGAATTTTGGTTTTTACCTTAGTCTATACGACGTAACAAAGGAATTACGATGTCGACTTAATTAGTCCCCGGCAACGGCGCCAAAAACTTGATCGCTCTATTTAGTGTGCCTAAATAAATCTAACTGCAAGTATACAGTCGTATAATGTAGTTTTAAAAGATTATCGATCCCACAAAGACTAGAAATCGAACGCACCGTTATCTATCGTTATTATGTTTATCTAAGGCTAATCGGAATTGGTTTTTAAGTTCAAACGGGAAATTAAAGAGAAATTAAAATTTGGGAATACTAGTTATGAATAAGTTATCGGTATATAATTCAGTAAACCTACGTGGAATTAATTAAACCTAAGCGTATATGGATTTATCACCCTATTCATCTGTAGGAAAAACCGGTTTAAAAGCCCTCACCTCACACTCCTGTGGTTATTGCTTCGGACTATACTTCTAAGTCAATACGTCTGCTCTCGCTAGCCCGTATGAGGTTAAAAATACTTTTTGAAAACTAGTTAAACCTAATTAACTTTAAAGCGCTTCCGCTGTTTTTAAAACTAATGCCCGATTTCAGCTATCCGGGTAAAGCCTCACACTCCCGTGGTCTCGACTTTAACCTTTGTTACCTTTTTTACTCTCGTAATAAAAGTTGGGTTTAAAATTAAGAAATCGAAACCAGAAGAAGAATTGATTATTGATTTTAGCTTAGAGAAATTAGATCCATTTTAGTTACTTCATTACATACCGATAAGATCGGTTTAGCTAGACATAATTACAAACTTAAACGTAAAAGCGGAAAAACAATAAATCAAATTAAGACATAATTAAAAGAAAACAAGCGATGCTATAAATTTAATAATGGAAACTTGGTAAATGCAGTAGCAGCAATCCCTCCACAGACTGGTAGGTTCTCGCTTGGATAGAATTAAATAACAAATGATGAAGGCAATGAAACAAATTAAATCTAAGTGTAATAGTTCCTCAATGTGAGAAACTATTACTTTTGTTCGGTAATGGGTGACAACGAATTACAAAGGAAAAACGAAAGCAAAGGAATTCTGGAAATAATTTGGCAGCAAGACAGTACTCTTGAAAGGAAAATTTGGCTACCCTTTGTTCTTCGAAGACTTTAGTATTTATAGACTGATTTTAGGTGGAGGTTGGAGAGAATGTAGGCACTCCTCTTGACAGTTACGTGACTTTGAACCTAGTATTCTTCAGAGGAAAATGTGATCGTGTAACAAATTGGCTCTCTGAAACCTCGTAGACACGTTTCTGCTTCAACGTGTAAAATTGAGCGCATGACGATCGTGAGGCATTGTGACGACCGTGATGTATTTTGAAGCTGCCACGGTCGTGGTGTACCTGTGACGATCGTCACATCAGCAAAGTTTGGTTTCTGCAATTTTTCTTCTCTTTTCTGCTCTTTTCTTGCATGTTTTGGTTCTTTTCCACACTTAGCATACTTTGACTTGGAAAATGGGATTACCTGCAAAAACACTTAAATAATCTCGAGAAAATCGGATGTTAGACGAAAAACGGAATAAGAAAATAACATAAATCAAAGTAAAAACATGATATATTTTCGTGTTATCAAGAGCCCTATGCTCGATTTTCAAGTTTGGTCTAATGCAAATCAACTCATTCATATTCCTACTCAAGGAGCTTTTTACATTTTGTCAAACAAATAGGCTCATCCTTATTTCATTGAAAGACGTATAAACCGTTCTATTGCCAATCTTTCTTGGTTAAATACTTGTTCTAGCACCTCTGTTTGTACTCTTACCAAGTTGCACTCGTACCACTTCCCCGTCCTTCTTGAATTTCATATCAATCCTATTAAACTGGTGTCTCAATTTCAAATTTTGAAAATCTGGACTTTGCATAAAGACTACAGAAAGTTGATAGAGTCTTATTGGAATCAAAAGGTGATTGGTTGCCCTATGTTGGTGGTTTGCAAGAAGCTTCAAATGCTAAAAAAATCTTAAAACCTAGAATCACTCCATTTTCGAGAATGTCAATCAAAATGTCATTTTGGCTGAAGCTAATTTGGATTGGATTCAGGCCCAAACTTAGATTTTGGGGAGACAAATAACAACTTCAATAGGCAAGAAATGGAGGCCCAATTAGACAACCTTTCTCTCGCGTTGGATATGGAGGAATGTTTTTGGAAAGAGAAATATAGAATTAAGTGGCACATGAAGGGATACCAAAATACGGAATTCTTCCACCGTGTTACTAAAATTAGGAATTCTCTCAAGCCTATATCTATTCTCAAGCATGGAGAAAAGAATTTTACGAAGATGACCCAAATAGCTGCCAACATTGTGAATTATATATAAAGGATGAGTATGCTAAGACAGATCATGTCGTTGATGTGTTGCCTATATGTCTCCGTATGATGGAGATTGGGCATGAATGTATTGATAGGGGACTTTTTTCGGATGACTCTGAGGCAAGAGACGTCGTAGATGCCATGATGACGGAGGCACGAGTGGTACTGCAGTACATGAGGTAGCGTAGAAACAAAGGGTCCCGAGGTTGAGTCCGTCATGCGCAGTAGTTTATAGTATTTGTACTCTGAATTTATTTCCGGTTTTATTTCATTTTAACTTATTTCGACTCCGTTGTGCACTGTGAATTTATTACTTTATATATGTCATTTTATGCATATCGGTTGTATGGTCTAATTCATCATATTATACATTTACTATACAATTAATTTCATCTGAGCATCGCTAAAACAAATTTAAAATTTAATGTCTAATATGGTTACAGAGATGCATCTTCGAACTCTGTCTAGTGTAAATGCGAAGATGCATCTCCAAAACAATGTATTGTTAAAATGAGTGTTTTAGAGAAGAACAAATGTGATTGATATTAAATTATTCAGGAGATGCATCGGTGAAATATATTTTGAAAAATATAACAGTTGTGACTCAATTCTACGGTTTTGATTAAAGAAAAAAGTGTATACATCTTCGAAATTTTATTTTTTCATCACATAAGATATATTAAAAATTTCCCAAAAAAGGTCATAATTTCCGTAACATAAGATTTATTAAAAAATTCCCAAAAAATCATAATTAAACTTCTTAATAAAAACTGATTCTATCTTTGACAAATAATTATAAATTAGTAATGGAGACTAGAAAAAAAAAATTGAGTCAATTAAGTTACCAGCAAGGAAAAATTACTAATCGATATAAATGTGGGTCATGACATATATCAAAGCATATTATACAAAATCAAATTAATGTGTCACCAATTATAAATAAATAAATTAATGAACATCATTCTTCCCCTATAACCAATATGGATTAGTATATGATGTGATATGTGTATTAATAACAGCAAGAAGTCTTTCAACCTTTTGATGACTTTTGTAATATTTTGTTTACTATCAAAAAAGTGGAGCCATCCTAGAATGTCTTTATAGCCACATATAATTATTTATTTCTGGTAAATGAATTCATTGTTATCTATTAGTCAAAATAAGAATTTAGCATTGGTCAAAATAAGATTTTAGCATGCTTGTGTCATGGAACTCTCCAAGCAACATCGATATCATGATGCAATACAATTTTACTATTTATTATATTATGATATTAATCTCTACTTTTTATCTAACAATATATTTGCAAAACTTAGTTTTCACGTAGTCAAATTGTCATCCTCACATGAGATAGGTTATATATATATATATATATATTAGTTTATCACACAAATAGTTTAAATTAAAATCAAAATAAATAAAAAAATCTATTAACGTTTTGACACATGTGTATAATAATACAAAAAAAAAAGATAAACGGATATAGAGTGCTCATTTGAACGCTAATTTTATTTTATGTTTTTTTTACATGATAAAATATATATTATATATGCGGGGCTGATGCACACATAAGAAATTGGATGTTCAAGTTATAAAAAAACAAAAATTATTTCATAATAGTATTAATTTTTTTTAATCAAAGAAAGATTGTATCTATTTAAAAAGAAAAGTAATAAAGTATAAAGCGATCGCACGGATCCCGCCCTTAAGAAAGACAAGAAAGAAGTAAAGTGGTAACTAAAACATCATCAATTTAGCTATATGTGTCCTAAGTTTCCTGCTACATCAACTCATATGTACAATCATATATATTATGTTATCAGCTATTTTTGTCTTATTACAACATTACCATAACAAATATCGTTATGGTATTTCCACATACCATAGACAGTCTCCGTAGCAGCTAATTTCAGGATGGAGGATCTCCACCCCTTACCTTTGGTACTCTTACTTAACCATATCAGTTCCTCGTCCCATGTTTGCGAAATATGTGTAATCTGTATCCATTCAAGGATTTTGGCCCAAATACAGACTGTTTCAGGACAAGCAAACAACAGATGATTAATGAATTCCTCTTCTTGTGTACATAAACAACATCTATCATCAAAAATCATACCAAATCAAAAAAGACATTGTTTCGTAGCCAATCTACTGTGGCATGCAAGCCACTTGGTCATCAGAGCCCTCGGTCTAGCAAAATTATAACGGAATAATTTCCTCCATGTAACTTTGGGAGTACCTTTACACATAAGCTTATAGACATCCTTCATCTTAAACTTCTTGCTACTTAACATGTGATCCCAAACCTGCTGAATATCGCCCAAAGTAGTCCTTTGTTTGAAGAAGGTCTTAATAATTCAAGAGTTATGGCTTTTGATGCTAATGTTCATCAAATCCTCGTGTTTCATATAATAAGTATGTACCCATTTAACCCACATGCTATCAAATTTATCACTGAGGTTCCAAAGCAGTTTTATCATAGTAATTTTGTTCCAAATCTTAAGGTCAATAATATCCAATCCTCCATAATCCCGAGGTCTACAAACATTATCCCAAGCAATAAGGCTTTTTCTACTGATATCAGATCCACCTGTCCACAAGAAAGATCTACAAATATCTTCAATCTTATAAACGATAAACTTGAGGACATGGAAGCATTGCATCCAATAGTTTGCAATGACAAGTGTAACGCTTTTGATAAGCTGGACACGTCCTGCATAACTAAGGAGTTTAGTGCTTCAATGAATAACTCTACTCAGTATCTTATCAATCAACGACATATAATGATGGATAGATAGCTTTTTAGAGATCAGAGGAACCCCAGATACCTGAAAAGGAGTGGCCCTTATCGGAACGTAATAAGGTTCATGATATCCTGCCTTGTGCTCACGTCCACACCACCAAAATAAAATTTGCATTTTCTCGGGTTGAGTTTGAGGCCAATCGATGTAGAGAAGGTGTTGAAAGCCTTCATCATAAGCTCAACCGACATATAATCTCATGTAGAGAATAAAAGCAAATCATATGCAAAAAGAAAGGTTTGTAATGTGAAGCTTCTCGCATTTGGTGTGATGGTTGAAATTAGGATTCTTCTGCATTTGCCGACGACACTTGTTTAGATATTCCATTATAATGACAAATAAGAGAGGGGAGATAGGGCCCCCTTGTCGAATACCTCGCTTGGGCTGGATAGCTCTCGTATGATGGCCATTGATATTGAATTAATAAGTAACATATGTGACAGTAAGCATAATCTATCTTACAAACTAGGTTGGAATTCCTATCTCCTTCATTATACATTCCAATGCATCCCAATTAACCATATCTTAAGCTTTTTGGAAATCGATTTGAATCATACAACAGGGAGTTCCACCTTTCCTAGAATAACCTTTTACCAACTCATATGCCAACAAAATATGATTATGAATATGTTGAACCAGGACAAATGTAACCTACAAGTGGTGAACAATATCACCGATAACCTTACCCAATCTAGTAGTGAGGATTTTTTAGATTACCTTGTATACAATGGTACATCCTGCTATTGGTCTATAATCTTTAATAGTCCTAGCATCACCATGTTTCAGAATAAGTATTACCACAGTCCCATTGAAGGCTTTGAATAATCACTCATGGTAGAAGAAATCCTTAATTGCATTTACCAAATCATATTTAACAGTATCCCAACTACCTTTGAAGAAATGGGCTCCATAATCATCTATCCCTGAACTATCTCTTTCTCACTAATGGTATCCAAGAGATTCTGACGTTGGTCCATGTTCAATTGTGGTCCATTCCTCATGGCAGCCACATCAATGTGGTGAACACTACTATCAGTTGTACCTAATTGGTAGGTATAATAATCCACAACTTCTGCTTCAATATCAGATTGAGCAGTCAGAATTTAGTCGTAATATTTAAACAATTTAGTTAAATTTTTGGTATTGGCTTTGGATTTTATAGATGTGCGGAAGTACGAATTATCACCTTCGCCCTAATTAAGCCATTCGACTTTTGACTTCTTTCTTATAATTTTTTTCCTCAAGTTCTTGTAAACTTACAACCTCTGCAGTCAATTCTTTAACCCTAACTATTGTAGTACCGTTCATAGGGTTTGCCACTAGGGAAGTGTGCGCTTCAGCTAATCCATCTCTGGCCTTGATGAGCCCTGTTGGTTATGCATAACCGGCTTGCTCAATACTCTCAAGACGGGTTGCATTCACATGAGCTTATTCCACAATACAAACATAGCATTGCCTGCAAGTGGCATGTTCCAATTATCTGCAACTAGAGTATCGTAGCCTTCGAATTCCATAATGCAATTATAGAACTTGAAGATTGGCTTTCTAAACAGTCTTGGTTCAATACCTTTCGAAAAGAGTAAGGAATGATTCGATACACTTGGGGTAATATCGTGAGACTTGTATCGATATTCTGTTAGAGCCATTCAATATTTCCCAGTATATGATCAATACGGGAATAAATTGTACCTTCAGTGTGATTATTCGACCACATGTAGTAATTGCATGTAGTCTCTTTCTCAAATAAACCAACAGTTTTCATCATGTTACACATATCGACGTATTCAGACTCAATCACTATATTTCCTTGCTATGGATAACATTGTTGAAGTCTCCAAGCGAAATCCAAGGGCATTGCTGGTGCTCATGAATTGTAGTAATATTGTTCCATAATAATCAATGTTGCTCCAATTTATTCAATGCATACACAGTGGTTAACCAATACAAAAAATTGCCTTCCATATTATAAAAACCGCAATGAATGAATTGGTTGGTACAACTAACGACTTTGATATCTACAACATTTAAATTCCAATACAGTCAAACCCTTCCATTAGCATGGTGTTTGTAGTTATCAACAAAACTACCCTGTAGCTTGAGTTTACTTCGGATGGAAGAAGCGTTTTTTAGTTTGACACGAGTTTCAAGTAAACCGATCACTTTAGGACGAAACTCTAGGAAACGGTAGCGAATCTTCCTAAGCTTTTCGGGATTGTTTATCCCCCCACACATTCCACGTAGCTAGCATGGAACACCATCATGAAGCACTCGTGAGGCATTCCAATCTCCCAGTGGCTCAAATCCATTGAAATATTTAACAGTTGATGGTGTCCTTTTCTTTGGAGTCCCCTTGTTCTTATCCTTTCCATTTTTTGTGATTGTAGTCCAGTCCGGATGAATATCAATAATAGTCCCTTGCGTATTTGCATTTAAGCTTTCTACTATTGGTGTATTAATCATTTCTGCTTCAACAGGTTTTGGAGTTGCAGTCTGCACTTTTGCATCTGCATGTTTTAGAGCTACAGCCTTCTGTTTCTGTTTTGGATGCCATATTTTGATTGGTTTTGTAACTTCACATATGTGACCAAATCGTTGACATTTATCACAAAATAAAGGTTTTCACTCGTATTCAACAAGCTTGATCAGTTTAGCACCATCACGATCCTTGATAATGATTTCCTTTGCTAAGGTTTCCACTTATATTCAATCGGCGTGTCAAAACTAACCTCCTAGACCATGACGGTCTATCTCAAAGCCATGACGATCATCATGGGGATTACGACTAGCCAGTCATCCCTTCACTTCATTTGTCACCACTCCTTCCCACCCCGTCATCCCTTAAGGGACCCCAATGATTTGCCTGTCATTCAGATGACACGTGCCAGCCTCTTTAAACGCGTTGACGAGTTGTCCATCAAGCAAGTGACATTCGTCACCTCTGGGTAGAACGCATAATGCATTTTTCTACCATTGAAACACCTTCAGAGCTCCAATTTCACTTCTAATTCATCCTAATTCGAACAGAAATAATTCATACAAGATTACATCATATTAACAGGTTGATTTCACACAAATTAACATTTAATTTCATCATTTGATCATTGTTCAAGATTAGGTTTGTGAAATCAAAACACAATAATAACAACAACATCAGATATATCCATACCCATTTATCATGGGTAATTCGTAGCACAACATAGAACACAAATTTCATCACGACAACATCAATCACAACAGATTATGCATATATTTATAACCAGTAATTCACACACAATCAACAATGATAAAATAAGAGAAACCCTAGAGGAGGATTAAGGAGTCATCACTACCCTTTCATAAAATTAAAACCCTTAATTGAGTAGTCCCCCTACCTCAGGTTTCCAGCAAAAGCGCTCTATCTATGACTTCTTTATTTCTTCCTCAACCCTTGCTCATGCCCTCCAAAAGTGTTTTTCTCAATTTTTCACGTACTGTTCCAACTTTCTAAAACTCTCATAATCTCATCAATAACCTATTTATTTAACCTAATTACAACTTACTAACTATTCTATTTTAGCCCATTAATATTTTATATTCTCACCACTTATACCACAATTCCTCATAATTCTATTTTCCACCCCAAATCTCACTATTTGTCATTTCCTATTTATATTTATTTAATTGATATTCTACTTAATTAAACAAACCAATTACAATTATAATAACCCCTAAACCCAACATACCACATATTATCACCAAATAAATAATTAAAACACACTAAATTATTTAAATAATAAAATAAATCAACAAAATCTACTACAAAACGCGTAAACAACGACGCCATGCTCACAACGCTTCAACCCTACACCGTTGTTACATATCTAAACTAAGGCGCAGTTGTATTTTATTTGTTTATTGAATAAAAATTATCTGTATATAACAATGGTTGATAAACCAACCGTGGTGATTATCTGTATATAACAACGGTTGATAAATCAACTGTGGTGATACCATCAAGCTTTCATGTGTTCGAACTTCAGCGCCATCATATATATTATTCCTTTTATGTTAAAGCGCGCCTTTTCTTTTTTATTTACTTTTAATTAAAAAAAATTAAAAGTTATGACTACGGTTGTTTATATACACCGTTGTGATATATTTTGTATGTTTTTTTAATTTTTAATTCTAAAAATAACTCTGGCGCTTTAATATGAAATTTCATTATGAAAATAATATATCATAACGGTTTAAATTGTTGACCGTCGCAGTAGCTTTTCAATATTCTCCAAGCTAGCTAGTTTCATTGTCTCTTCAGTGTCCTTTTTTCCATTGAAAATAGAAACCAGACGAAACGTTACACGATTTCAACCCTAAACCCTAACGTTCAATACTGTGAAAAAATACACGATTTAAACCAAATCTTGCATCATCAGTATCTATTTGTTGTCATTTTCGTCATCATCGTCACGATCGTGAAGAAAATAGAAGATTACGCACATACCAACACCGTCGTCATCATCGTCACCGTCGAGAAGGAAGATAACAACAACATCGTCGTTGTCGTAAGGAAGGAAGATAACAACAGCACCAACATCGTTTACTTCGTCGTCACGTTTAGGGTACGTAAAATATTTTCCCCATGCATCTACAATAAACTCTTTTGCCATTGTTGTTCATGTTGTTGTTGTTGTTGTTGTTTTTGAACTTAGATGTCGACCTTGTCGAGTTCTTCATCAGAAACCAGCGAAGAAACTCAAACAAATGAAAGGTTAGCCAATGAAACTCAAACAACTGAAAGTCAAACGAAAAGATCACAAAGAGGTGTCCCAATGATGCCCCAATTCACATCAGTCCGCAACTCATCTGGTGTAAAAATTCCGATCGAGTTTGATTCGCACTACAGATTAGTGGATTGTCCACATTACGCTACTTTTAGGAGTTATGTTGCGTTCCTTGCACGTAGCAAAGTCAGTATACTGATTGATGATTGGAGAGAAGTGGATGTTAATGTCAAAGACAGCATATGGACAGACGTTAAGGTATTTCATACTATAATTTTCATATATTTGATATCACTACCTATAGTTTCTAATTCATACTTATATATTGATTTAATGTAGTTGAATTTTGAGTTTACCGATGACTCAAAATTGAAAAAAAAGTGGATAACTTATGCCGGTGTTCGTTGGAGGGGATTTAAGTCACGGCTCACGGCTAACTACATTACGAAGCCTAAGAGCGGTCTTCAACCTCCATGGATTCGGTATATTTTTTTATCGAAGAAGGTGTGGCACAAGTTTGCGAAGAAATGTCGTTCTGAGGAATTCAAGGTTAGTACTAGTCTTATGTAACCTATAATGTTATGCTAATGAGTTATAGATACTAATCTTACACATTTTTCACTATGTTAATTACAGGCTAAAAGCGAAGTAGGAATTCAGAACAAGGCGAAAAACATGTACCCCTATAATGTTATGCTCATGTTGTGTAGGATAATTTGGTTGTGGCGGCCCATGAAGGCACATTTGTTCCGGAAGCACAACAGACATATTAGTCGAAGCTATCGGAACAGCTGAGCATGGAGGTCGTGTCCGTGGTGTTGGAGATGGTGTCGGCTTGAGGTCATACTTTGGATCTCAATGAAGAAGCACCGAAACTGCTGAATTTCTTGCTCAACGACTAAAGATTGAGAATGTTGAGAAGCAATTGGCGGAACAAAGAAGGCTGTTTGAAGAGGAGAGGGAAAAAAGGGAGAAAGAAGTGGAAAGGTTACAAGAGTTGTATTCGGTATGTGTCGTAAATCGCGCTTATTTTGGTATGATATATATTGTATGTTCTAATTGAATATATTGTGCTTATTTTTGTTTTATGTTCTAATTGAATGTTATGATGTAGAGATTAAGTGAAAGCCTCGAACAATGAACTAATGAAGATCATCGTTGCGTTGGTGATGATCAAACTCCAAGTAGAAGTGTCGTAAATCACGCTTCTACAAAAGGGAGTAATTGTACAGCCCCTCCCCCTGTAGATAACCGCAATGGGATATTGGACCCTAGTCCAAATGAAATAACAAGTTTATACTTGTCCATTTCAACAACAGACCTTGCGCAAGCTCTCCCGCTAGAACATTGCCCTAAATTTGATTTAGTGTATTACACTCCTGAAGATGTGAGGGATTAGTGGCTTGACATAGCTATTTTGCAAGTTTGGTGCACGTAAGTATAAAGTCGAATATACATGTCATTATAGAACATTATAATTTTTTGTATTTTCTCCCTTAATTTATTCATTTTCTTTGACCATTTAGGTACATTCACCGTGTTTGTATAGAATTGAATAAATCAAGTACCTATGGAATCTTGGACCCAAGTTTTATTGCTTGGGCGTATAATGATAAAAATATTAGAGAAAAGTACTTGAAAAGCCGGCTAAATGACAGAGGAAAAGAATGTTACCTTGCACCATTCCTATGTGGGTTAGTATTGTTGTAATTTATTTCTATATTCTATATTTAGTTTTGTTTTAGTAACAACTAATAATATATATATATATATATATATATATATATATATATATATATATATATATATATATATATATATATATATATATATATTCTCGTGTTCATTGGCAATTGATCGTAATATCGTTTAGGATAAATACGGTGACATTACTGTGTTCCTTGCACAATCCACTCCCCAAACCAATGAAAGATCTTGTATTAACGTAAGTGTCTTTGTTTAATATCATTTTCTTTGGCATTAATTGTAATTAGTTTATCATGTAATATGTTTAATTCAATTTTCAATGTGCAGTATTGTGGAGCAAGTTAATATATTGAATAATGTTAGAAAAAAGCCCACATACCTTGCTCCTAAAGTAAGTGACCCGATTACCTGTTTATTTCATTTACATTCATGCATGTGTGGTTGTATTCATGTTTTTATATTCATGTAATTTGTAGACGAGGAAACAACGCGGGAGTTACGAGTGTGGGTATTTTATCATGAAACACATGTTAAACATTGTCCTTGCCGGCACTGTTGATTCATGGGATACGGTAATATATACCATAAAGTGTTTACATATATTAATATATAAGTTGACAATTGAATTATCATCATGCATGGTCTTCAATTTTTTGCTCTTGTGTAGATGTTTAACGACGAAACCCCATTCCCCGTTGAGGACTTTGTGGATCTTCGTAAACGTTGGGCGTATATCCACAATGCACTTAAGGGTTCTGCTCCTGCTGTTTGATATATCAGCAACATTTTTTGATGCACATATTTTTTGCTTTTGATGCACATAATGTGAACAATAGTTTTGGCTTTTGATGCACATAATGAAATCAATAATATTGGCTTTTGATTTAAACAATGTTAGCAGTTTAATTCTCTGATTCATTTAGCTTTTGATGTAAATTTCTTTTGATGTAAATTCTCTGATTCATTTATAAGGATAAAATATAGGAAGAATTGTGTTTGATGCACATATTGTGTTTGCATGTAAACAGAAGCTGTTTTGACAGGATAAATTATAGGAATAATTTGATAAGCAGATAAATTTTATATTTAAAACAGGCTATTTTTGGCAGCGGTTATAAACCTATCCGTAGTTGTATGTCAAACGCTAATATAAATAAAAAATGTTGTTGCTGAGAATCGAACCAGGTCACAGTTTAGTTATATCACAACGGTTGACTAAACTAACCGTCGTGAAATGGTGCGCGCATACTGGAATACAACAACGGTCCCAGAACCTTCATTGTACGTACCTCATATACAACAACACTCTACATAACAACGCCTTCGCCCCCGTCATTATATGTCATTTCCAACCGTTGTTAAATGAGTTTTTCGTAGTAGTGAAAATTTATGAGCAGTGGTTGACGACTGACGGGTCAGAGATTTTGAGTTTTAATGTTCAGTTCGGAGATTTTTGAGTAGTTTTGTGATTTTGGTGACTGTTTGTTGCCTTTCGGCGAGTTTAGAATTTAAGGTAAATAATAATGTGTTGTATTTAGTTGTATGATAGATAATGGGTTGACCCAATTGAATGTGAGAGATGTAGAATATTATTGTTACCTTGTTGGTGGGCTTATACGAGTAATCATATAAGTTGTAGAATATTTCTATTACCATGTTGGTGATCATATTTTTGAGTAATAATATGTTTACCCTGTTGATGTGTAATATTGAGCATGTATAATAATTTCTTACCTTGTCGGCGAGCTTACATGAGTAATAATATGTTTTACACAGTTGGTGAGTATTCTTGAGCACATATGTAAATATTTTCCCTGTTGGTGTGTAATATTGAATGAATATATAATTATATGCATGTGTTGAGCTGTGATTACATGTATATGTTGTTGAGATGAGTAGTTCAGATGAGGAACTATAGTTGAGGCTTATTATTGGCATAGTTTTTGGTTGAGATGAGGAACCATTGTTGAGTAACATATTGATGTTGTCAGTTGCATTTTATGCATCATATTCATTGGTGGAATTGTTGGTTCAGATGAGGACCCAGCGACGAACCTCCGATTCATTGGTGGAATCGTTGGTTCATATGAGGAACCAGAGGCAAGCCTCAGATTCATTGGTGGAATCGTTGGTTTAGATGAGGAACCAAAGGCATGGATCTATCAGTAATATAGCTCTGAAATCCAAAAATTTGGTACCACATGCATGTTGAGTTAAGAGTGATGAGTTGCATTACATTACATAAATTTGCACCTGTGATTGTTCTATGTTTGTGAACTATTTTTTATTGTTGAATATTATTTTTGAACTATCCTAATTATTTATATACACCGTTAATATTATAAACATATTTCTCACCTTTTTTTATTTGTTTGTGTGGTTCGTTGTACTGATGATACAAATACCTATGTAGAGGAGCATTAGATGCTTATGTGTGAAAGGATTAGCGTAGATACATACTTAGTGTTTTTATTTATCGTTTTGAGTTTACTTAGTATTTCTGGATTTTACTCTGATAGTGTAACATCGGGGCAGGTTATCATTTTGTTGATGTTTTCTTGAGAGTTTGTTGAATTTATTTCTTTATGTTGGAACTATGATGTTTTATGAAAATATGATATGTTTATGTTGAGATAATGATTTCTGATGCTTAATTTAATCTTGAGAAAGAGGTTTTATTAGTAATGTGTGACACTATATTATGATTTTAAAATAAATAATTTGCATGCACTACTATAGAAAACACATGTAGCCTTGGACGCGAAGTTGATTTAACCCCGGTTACAGAGGCGGGGTAACAAAGGGCGTCATGAAAAACTGTCACTTTACCCCTCAGTTTTAGAATAACCGAGAGAATAGTTTAAATGGTCACTGGTCCGATCCCCAACAATAGCTTATTTATATTTTCAAAACTAGCACCATATACCTCTCGGTTTATTAACAAAATCGAGGGGAAATATATATTCTATTTTATTAAATACTCATTACATTGTTTACATAGAATATTAATAAATTAATTTGTTTACAAACTATATTGTTTACACAGAAAATTAAAGCAAAAATTTGAATCTGATTCATCATCATCGTTGTCGGTGAAGAACAAATGTTGGAAATCTTGGGGAAGAGCAAATGTTGAGGATCCTCGTTTCATAGATCTTGAGGAAGATCAAATGTCTAATATAAAACAAAAAAAGGTTAGATAAATAAAATAAATATTCATATATAAGATAATTTAAGAACACAAACCTTGACCGAAATAATTTTCTACTCTTGCAATCTATCATAGAGAAATTTTCCCAAATAAAATAAAGACTTTTTTAATTTTCAATGTTTTCATGTCAAGTGTTTCATTATCAAATTTTAATATTCAGAATGCTTTTATAATGAGGGTTTTAGGTTTCACGCGGATCACTAATGACAATATGTTGAGTGTTGATACTTATTAAATGTATGACAATGATTTGTTTAAGGATAGTGAAGAAACTGAATAAAAACACTTATATTTTACCTTAGTTATTACTAAAAAATTAGGTAAATGTGTATCTTTTTAGATACAAAATACAATAAAATATGTTCTATCCCAAACGCCACATACCTTTCGGTTTCTATAAAAAAACAAGGGGAAAATATTTTTTTTAATTACATTGTTTACACAGAATATTAAAATAAATTGTTTAAACATGTCCACATCTTGACAATAGATTCTTGGAGAACAAAAAATCTTTTCAAATTTTTGATAATTTATCTATTCCAACCAAGAGAATTTTTTTTCTTTACTATCAACCCATCCTAGAGAGATTTCATTATCTTGAGCAAATTTTTTCATGACAAATATTTTCACATGAAAGAGAATAAAATGATTGTTTTTAGAAATAAATTTCTCAATGTTGTCAACCGAAAAAAACAATAAATTTCTCAATGTTTTCTTTGATTGACAACATAAGAAGGTTATTTCAAAAATACAACAACAACATCAACATCATTATGTTGTGATAGATTGTAAGAGCATAAAAAATGTTTTGTTCAAGATAGAAGAACATTGAAGATTTTTTTTGTCTTGCAATCCATCACAAAGAATGATGTGTACAAGTTTAGAGCAGCTGCATATAAGTTAGGTTTAGAGTAAAATCTGATTAACGAGTGCTTTTATAGTAAAATATGATAAATCTCTCGGATATTAAATATAACTGAAGTAATATATCATTAATTTAAAAATAAAATAAAAAGAAAGACACCACTTTTAAAGAAATAAAAACATAAATTGTTGTTGTCGGGATTCAAAGCATGTCCTGAATTATTTTTTCCCTCGATTATATTTAGAAACCGAGGGAATATGTGGTATTTATTAAAAAAATAAAACATGGCGCGCCTTGACATTTTACCTCGGTTTTTGGTTGGGTGATGTAAAAGCTTTGTCATGAAATGTATTATTTGTAGTAGTGACGATCTTTTTAAATATGCGTTTTGGGGTTAGGGTGTTACATTTTGAGAAAAAGACCTACGGTGACAACCTTGCTTTGAAATTTATTTCTACTGCAGACCCTTAAGTGTTATGGTTTTAACTAAAAATTTAACAACTGGATCTTTTCTGTACTCAAGTAAGCATAGATTTTTGTATCTTTAAATGGAGGTCTCAATGGTTTTTTTTGAATTCGAGAGGGGGTGAGACAGGGAGACCCCATTTCTCCCCTTCTTTTTTTATTGAAGAAGATGTTCTTGGAAGAGGGATTTTAAAGCTTGTCAATAGAAATTTCCTGAAGCTCATTCTTGGCCATAGAGGTTTCCTTGTGCCTTCTCACTGTCTCTTTGCTAATGACATTATGGTATTTTTTTTAGAGGAAATAAAGCATCCATTGAAGCTTTAAACAGGTTGTTTTCTTCTTATGCTCTTGTTTCTGGTCAAGTGGTGAATCAAGCCAAGTCTACTATCTTTGTCGGGTGCATCTCTGATGCTAGGCTTCATCACATTTCTAATTTCTTCGGTTTTAAAATTAGTGCTTCTCCATTCACATATCTTGGTGTTCCTATTTTTGAGGGTATGCCAAAAACTAGTTTCCTAAAGCCTATTGCTGACAAGGTCTTAGCTAGACTTAGTGCGTGGAAGGGATCTCTTTTGGCTTTTGCTGATAAGGTTTAGTTCGTGCAATTTTCTATACATTCCATGTTGATTCACAACTTCTCAGTGTACTCTTTGCCCGTTTCCATGCTTAAGTATATGGAAAAAGGCATTAATAAAGGATAATTGACAAAATAAAAAGGTGACTGTGGTGTGGAGAAATATCTACAAGCCTACCTCTTAAGGGGGGCTTGGTTTGAAATCTTAGATCACCTTAAACAATACCTCTAATCTCAATTTTTTTGGGATATGTTGAATTCTCAAAAAGATTGGGCATTGTTACTTAAAGATAAAGCTTTGAAGAACGGGGTCCCTTGTAAGTATCACATTTATTCTTCCATCTGGAGAAGATTAAAGAAGAAACTTGAGGTTATAATGTCTAATTCTTCCAATCTGATTAGCAATGGTTTATCAACCCGCTTCTGGCTGGACTCATGGTGTGGCCCTTCATTGATTAACCGCATTCAGGATCCTATGCAACTATCCATCAATAATAAGGTTGTTGATTTCATTATGGATGAAGCCTAGAAATTTCGTGAATCTGTTTTGAATTTAGAGTCTAATATGCTTCATTTTTCCAACAAGGTAATCATTCCCCTATATCATACTAAGGATACTAGAGTTTGGAATCACAGCCCTTTGGGGGCATTTTCAATGAAAGAGGCCTATCTGTTCAAAGATTGTCTGACCAACCTCACTCCCTAGTTCAAGCATGTTTAGAATATTGACATTCCCCCTTCAAAAGCCTTGTGGGTTGGAGACTTTTCCATAATAAAATGCCAACTGATGATAATCTAGGTGTGAGAGGATGTTGCTTAGCCTCTATGTGAATCTCCGTAATAAAGAAGTGTAATCTTCCTCCCATTTATTCTTCATGTGTGATTTTTCCAAGAAGTTGTGGAAGTGTTTTTCTTTAACATTCACGTTAATATGGTCTTGCGAAACTATTATACAAGCCCTGGATGTTTGTGATAGAAGATGGAGTCTGAAGTGTATAGTGGTTATTCAAGTTTCCATTGTGTAAATTATTAACTCCATTTGGTTTTTCAAGAACACATGCAAATTTGATGGCAAACACATCATTTGGGATAAGAATCTGAACTGGATCAAGACTAAGGTTAAGGTCATTGTCGAGTTATCAAAAAAAGTTTCAAACTCCTCCATTAGGGACTACTCCTTCATCAAGAAATTCAAGATTACTATACATCCCCCTAATGCTCCAAAGATTATGGAGGTTTTATGACAGTCTCCTTCAAGAGGTTGGATAAAGTGTAATTCCGATGGCTCTTTCCTGCCTCCTAAAGCTGTTTGTGGAGGTCTTTTTCAAGACGACAAGGGTGAGTTTATTCTTGGATTTGCTGAAAGTTTAGATTGCTTTTCTTACTTCCATGCCGAGCTTTGGGGTATAATGTGTGGTATAGATATTACTTTTACTTCAGGAATTAGAATAAGTTGTGGTTAGAAATAGATTCGGAATAGAGATTTCTTACTTCAAGAATATGTTTCTCATTATTGAATTGAGTATTAGAATAAGTACGAAAATAATAACTATTAAAAAAATAAAGTATTATAAATATGTCTTTAACTTGTACGAAAAATACCCTTATATTATCTCAAAAAGAGATATTAGATAAAGCAAAATAAATCATATCAAACATGAAAACCCTTAAATTTTCAAATTAAACTTTGAACGGTTCAATAAAAAAGCACCTAAAAAAGAAAATTGAAATTAATCAAAATAAACAAAATATTGAAACGTAAAAAGAGAAAAATTAGTGATTATCAAAATGTGAGATGAGAAACGCGTCGTATGTGCGGGTTGAGAAATTTGTGAGTTAACAAGAAGGAGCCGTTCAAACAAAATGAAAAAATAAAAATCATGATTGAAGTAGAATAAAAGTAATTGAAAAATATGGGAATAGTATCTGTCCATGAGAAATTGATATTGACAACAAAATAAAATGAAAAGAAAAAGTTGTTGAATTACAAAAATATTCAATGAAAATGAAAGATCGGATTCATCGAAAATAAAAAAACATATAAAGAAAAAGAATGATAATATTAATAATCTCTCAAAATCATAATTTTGACTAAATTCAATACTCTAAAAATAAGAATACTAAAATGTAAATTTATAAAATTAGTATCCTAAAATATAATTAATTAAATTTTCAAAGTAGTCAAATTTATCTAAAATAAAAAAATAGCTTACGTATTTAAGTTTGAAAATTGACTACACGTGTCATTTAATTATTGCTGGCATGTCATCAGAGGTGTGGGGGGTCCTTTGAAGCATTATTATCACATTATGGGGGTGGGGTGTGTGGGGTAGGGTGTGGTGGGGTTCCTTTGAAGCATTATTATCACCTTATCTATAAACAAGCTTCTATCAATTCTATTCTTATAAAAACTAGAGTTTACTTGGTCATGGAAAGTGTAATCGAGCAAGATATTGTGATTGTGGGAGGTGGAATTGCTGGCCTCACAACCTCCTTGGGACTTCACAGGTATTCTCTTCATATATATCTATCTTTCTCATACACATATGATACATTATTGTTAGTGTAATTTAATGATTATGGTAGATTGGGCATTGGAAGTTTGGTATTAGAAAGTTCAGAAGGTTTGAGAGCGAGTGGATTTGCACTAATAATATGGGAAAATGGTTGGAAGGCTTTGGATGCTGTCGGTGTTGGAGACATCCTCCGCCACCAACATACACAGCTTCATGGGTAAGTCTCTCTCTTGTTTTTTTTTCTTTCTTTTTTTAAAGAGACACAGTATCCATTCATGTTTGAACAGTCATTGTCATCCATAAATTGCTTTGTCAGATTAGTTATTTCAATTTTTTAATATATATATATATATATATATATATATATATATATATATATGAGTCATACTAATACACATCCATGTAGGTGTGCATTAGTGTATTTTTGTGCGGAATCCACCAATTTTAAATATATGTTAGCTAGTTAATGGCTTTAAGAGATGCTAAATCTTTGATTGGTACCATAGATAATGTCTCAAAAAACTAGTTTTACCTCCAAGCAATCTTTGATTGAAGACCACACCAGCTAACACTGAAGTTTATCCAAGTTTGATTGAAGACCACACATAGCCAACAGAGATGTAACAAACACTAAACAATTCTAAAACCAGAGACACAAATCTGACTCCACCTCACTTTTTCTATTTCTTTATCCTTCACTTTCTGATTACACTGTTTCTTTGTTTTTTTTAAAAGATTCATTCCATACCACCACTAGCATTAATATATAGATATATAGATAGATATACACATGTTGGATTTGGAAGTTGGAGCCATCTATATATTAATGCTTTTCTTTTTCATTTTTTTCTTTACCGTTGAAGTTTGAAAACCTGCAACCGAAAACAGCATCTTGGTATCAGAATCAAAAACCACCAAAACTGTAGACAACAAGAATCTTTTGCCAAGTATGGAATGAATTGATGAACAATCATACATCAACAAGTTGCAATAATAAAACAAAACCCAAACTGAAAATCTTAGAATCCACCAGAATATGTAACAAACATAAATCTATTAAAATAATGTTAGACAAGATCACAACATTGTAAACTCTTTGTTGTTAATCTCTCTAACCACTGTGGAATAAAGCATGATATTACGAAACAATCTATGGAGTAGAAGATAGCCTATTGAAGATGATGTCTATGGGTGGTGGCTGAGTTGTATTGTTATCAACAAAGTCTCACATTGTTTTGTTTGCAAATAAAATGAGTGTTTATAAAACTTAGTAACTCATGGGTTGTTGTCATCTTGTGTGTTGGACAAATGCTAAATGAGATGGATGCTGTTATGAATTGGGCTTAGGCCCAGTAATTCTTTTCAAAAGTTTAAATAATTAATTTCTAAAAATATTAATTAAAACAATTAATTATTAATTTAGGCTATAAAAAATATTAATTAATAAATTATTCTAGTCATCAATAATATATTATTAAAAATTATTTTTTTATCCCAATCACCATTGCCACGTATGCAAAATTGGAGGGGGACTACAAAAATACAAAGACCATCAAAATTGAGGGACCAAAATCGCAGGTTTTGTAATAGGGGGATCAATAATGTAAAATGTTCAAACTAGATGGATCAAAAGTGCATTTAAGCCAACATTTTAAAGAGTTTAGAGATCAATATGAACTTTTTTAAAATTAAGGGATCAAAATGAACTCTGAGATTAAGATACATGACAAAAAGGTATAAAACCTTTTTTTTTAATAATTCATTTGCTTATAAATGAAATTAACTAAAATTTTATACACTCATATTTTTCTCACAATTTTATTATTATTTTTTTTATTTTCAATTTTTCTCTCACAATTTCATCACTTTATTCTTAACTTTTAAAATTTTCTCTCACAATTTCATCTCATTGACCTTTATTTGACACAATATTTTACTCAAATTTTCATCTTTTTACTTCAAAAATATTATTGTTTTGGACACGATGGCGAAATTTAAATTTGACTAATTATGTGATATTATTTATTTTTATTGTATTTAATCATATGTCATGTATTTGAGATTAATTTAAATTATTATTTTAAATTTTAAGTTTAATTTGAATTTGATTTATTTTGTATTAATTTTAATTTAAATAATTTAAAAATTAAATAAAATTTAATATAAATAAAATATTAATATATAAAGTAAAATTGTGAGACTCAATACGAGTTGCATTATTGGAGTGAAAATTTGATGTCTTGTTTCAATATCATTATTGGAATGACATAAACTAATGTGATGATTCTATTCAATTAAAAAATTATGTGTACAATGAGAAGCAATATATAGCTCTACAATGAGACAATAAATGAACCTATTTAAGACAGTAATCAATCTAAGGCTAAATAAAGGATTGCCATTTAACAAAAGAAATCAGTAATTGATATTAACAATTTGTCTAAATAAATGTTAAGTAACAACTCATGCCAACTAATATTCAACAGGATATTCTGCTTCATTGCTCCCCTCAAGTTAGAGGTTGAGGGTTGTGAGATCCTAACTTGATAGATAACTCCTGGGACTGCTTAGTCTCTAAAGATTTTGTGAAGATGTCTGCTTGTTGCAATTTGGTTGGCATGTGAACAGTAGATATAACTCCCTTGTTGATGAATTCTCTAATAAAATGACAAACCACTTCAACATGTTTCTTCCTTTCGTGAAAGACCGGGTTGGAAGCTAAATGAATAACAACTTGATTGTCGCAATGTAGAATTGTAGGAGAATCAAATTCCACTTGCAAATGCGCATGCAATCTTCGCAGCCATATGATTTCACTTGTGGCGTGCACCATTGCTCTGTACTCCGCCTCACTAGAGGATATCGCTACGGTAGTCTGTTTCTTGGTTTTCCATGATATTGGAGTTGCCCCCAACTTTATTAGGTAGCCCGATATTGACCTCCTAGTTAGTGGACATGATGCATAATTTGAATCACAATATGCAACTAGCTTGAGATCATTGTCTTTGGGGATGATAATGCCCTGCCCTGGTGCAGACTTTAAGTATCTCAAGACAAGCATTGGTGCCTCCCAATGTCCTCGGTGAGGTTCCTGCATGAACTGGCTAAGAATATGCACCGAGTATTCCAACTCTGGCCTAGTGATGGTGAGATAAATGAGTCGGCCCACCAATATGCGGTATTGTGAAGGGTCCTCATATAAAGGACTCGAATCCAATGCTAATTTATGATTTAGTGCAAGTGGCAAAGATGCAGGTTTGCAAGCTAGCATCCCACATTCGTTTAGGATGTCCAAGGTATACTTTCTTTGACACACAAACAATCTGGAGGAACCACGGACCAGTTCTAGGTCGAGGAAGTACTTCAGCCCTCCCAAGTCTTTCATGTGAAAACACTCGCTTGAATTTTGCACATGATTTTGCATCATTCCCAGTCACAATAAGATCATTATCATAAATAAGCACAACTATGAAAACAGATTCACACGAGTATGTAAATAGGTTATGGTTAGCTTCACATTCCTGGAAACCATACCTCACTAATGCGTGGGACAACTTTGAGTACCAATTACGTGAGGTCTTCCTAAGATCATATAATGACTTTCTCAAGCGACACACCATGCCATCATAGGGAGCATTGTAACCTGGTGGTACTTCCATATATACCTCATCATCTAACTCTCTGTGTAGGAATGAGTTGCTTATATCCATTTGGTGAACTTCCCATCCTTTAGCCACTGCAACAGTAAATAGACATCTTACAATTGTCATCTTGGAGACTGGTGCAAAAGTCTCATTGAATTCTTATCCTTTAACTTGTGTGTATCTCTTCGCTACGAGTCAGGCTTTATACTTTTCAACTTCACCGGATGACTTGTACTTAACCTTGTATACCCATCTGCAACCCACTGCCTTCTTTCCTTTCGGAAGCCTTGCCAACTCTCACATTTTTTTTAAGGCATTGAGTCCTTGTGACATGGCATCTCTCCATTCTTGAGTTCGAGTTGCTTGCTTGTATGATTGTGGCTCCTCGATGCTTTCAATTGCTGCAAGATAAGGTTGATGTCTTTCTGAAAACTCATCATAATTTACATAATTTGATATAGGATATACCATACCTGAAGAAGTTGACGAGTTTGGAGGTGTACATGTGCAGGTTTTCTCTGGCGAATAACAATGATAACCATTCAGACGTTTAGGTGGATATCTGATCCTTGGCCCTAAGTATATGATTGTTATGAGCTCACTTTCCCCCTCATTATAAGGTTCTTCGACAACCACAACCACATCAGAATTTTCAACCACATCAGAATTTTCTTCCACAACTTGTTGATCTTCTGCTGGTTGAGTGAGGAGATCAATCTGGTTTTGCTGCCTATCTTGGGTAGGTGCAGTTTCCTCTTCAATAGAGCAAGAATTGGGAGCAAACGTTGGTGGAGGATCATCTCCATTACTTCCTTTTTCTCGTGATGCATAAGGAAAAACATTCTCATAGAACACCACATCTCTTGATACATAAATTTCTCGTGTCCTTAGATTGTACATCGTTCAACCTTTTTGACCCTTAAGGTATCCCACAAAGACACATCTTTCTGCTCTAGAATCGAACTTATCTCGCTGTTTGCTTAAATTCTTAACATAACACAAGCACCTAAAAGTCTTGATATGTTAATATGATGTAGGTTTTCCAAATAACTTCTCATATGGAGTTATTCCATCATTAACCATTGTAGGCGTTCTATTAATGAGGTAAGTTGCTGTCAAAACACATTCCCCCCAAAATAAGATGGGCAAGTTAGCTTGGAACCTCAAGGCTCATTTTACATTGAGTATGTGTCTATGCTTCCTCTCCACCCTTGCATTTTGTTGAGGCGTTCCTACGCATGAAGTTTCATGTAGAATTCCTTCTTGGTGAAGAGTTCCTTGAAAATCATGATTGGCAAATTCTGTCCCATTGTCACTACGCAACCTCTTGACCTTTTCATTATATTATGTCCTTATCATGTTGAGAAAATTTATCAAGATTTTTAGAACTTCTGTTTTTTCTTTCATCAAGTATACCCATGTTCCACGCGAATAATCATCAAAAATCGTAAGAAAACTATGACAACCATTATGAGAGTTAGTGCTATATCTCCCCCATAAGTCACAATGTATAAGATCAAAAGGATTCTCAACTTTATTGTAACTAATATTAAAGGGAAGTTTACATTGTTTTGATCTATGATATATACAATGGACTACATTATATTTGAAATTAAAATTCACTAGCTGAGATATACGTTGCATTACTTGAGGAGATGGATGTCCCATGCGTGTACGCCAGAGATCAATTTCATTTTCATGATGAGCCTTAAAAGCTGACCCTTGAACTTGTTTCCTCAGCACGTAAACCCCACTATGTACATCACCTAAACCAATCTTCTTCTTCGTGACAAGGTCTTGTATCAAACAATGATTAGGATGATAATTTATAAAGCAATTTAAATCGCTAGTCAATTGACAGATTAAAATAAAATTGCAATCAAACTCAGGCACAAGTAAAACGTTGTATAAAATTATGTCTTTGCTAAGATCAATAATCCCCATTTCCTCTACTAACATTGCATTCCCTGTAGGAACAATGATATAGAAAGGTTTCTCAATCTTGGTTACCCCACTCATTAAGGATAAGAGAGGAGTCATGTGGTGTGATGCACCACTGTCCAAAATCCATTTTTTATCCTTGCACAACATATTACCAACATCAAAAGATTCATGAAGCATCACACGCGAACCATGCAACGCTCGCCCCCTGCACTGTTTCTTTCTCTTCCTTTTGTTCTTTAGTAACATGTGCATTGTGAGTTATGGGTTATCCTCCATTGTCTCTTGGATGATGCTGCGTCCTTCGCGTGCCCCAGTTTTCCGGATAACCTATAATCTCAAAGCAACCCGCCTTAATGTGACCAACTTTGCCACAATGATCACATTTTAACTTCTGCCCATCTCTTCTTAGCCTATTTTTATTTGGAGCATAAAAAGCAGATCCTTCTTATTCTCCCTTGACTGTGACTATCTTATCTCTTTCACTTGTGATCCTGGCCTCTTCTCTGAGGACGTGATTGAAGACACGTCGTAGCTGAGGCAAATGTTCAGTGTTCAACATGGTTGCCTTAACATGCTTAAATCGCTCACTATTAAGACTTCCAAGGAAGAGGTGCACATGTTGACTTTCTTCTCTCTTCAGAATCTCTTTAGATGCACCGCAGGTACACTCCGGAAATAGCTGTAACTCACCTAGTTCATCAAGAATGCTTTTGAACTTGGTGTAATATTCTATCACAATCATGTCTGGTTCATGCTCCATTAAACACAACATTCGCCATAACTGGTGGATTCTTGGAGCATTAGTTTGAGCAAATCTCTTTTCCAGATCCTCCCATGTATCTCTTGCAGTCGATGCAAGAGAGATGCTTCCATGTAAAACTGGATCTACAACATTAATTATCCACGCCATGACCATTGAATCAGCTATCTCCCAATTGTAGAAATCTGGATTTATCCTCGTAGGTTTCTTGATCGTTGCATCGATGAAACCCAACTTGTTTTTTTGCGCGAAGTGTCGTCCTCATGGAACGTGCCCAATTGAGGTAGTTCTCGCCTTTGAGCGTCGCAGCCACGAGTGGCGTTCCTGGATTGTCAGAGAGACTGAGATAGTAGGGTGATGTATTTGTGATAGCGGAAGACGTTTTTGTTTTGTTGGAGGCATTAATCTTCTCCACCTTTTTTTAACTTTCATTCTCTGAATCAGAATTGTGCTCTGATGCCATATTGGAATGACAAAAACTAATGTGATGATTCTATTCAATTGAAAAATTATGTGTACAATGACAAGCAATATATAGTTGTACAATGAGACAATCAATGATCCTATTTAAGACAGTAAATCAATCTAAGGCTAAACAAAGGATTAACTTTTTACAAAAGAAATCAGTAATTGATACTAACAATCTGTCTAAATAAATTCTAAGTAACAACTCATGCCAACTGATATTCAACAAAATATTCTGCTTCATTAATCATCATGCTTAATGAATCCCACAAAGAACCTAAAAATGAATTGCACCGTTGGAAATGTTCTTCCTCGTTTTATATGTCAGAGATAAATTTATGATTAACCCTTCTTTTGAAAATAGTAAAACAAAAAACAACTTCAAAAAATCATTTAGCATTTTTTAAATAATTTTTCCAAACTAATGAATTGTTTTGAAGTGCAGGCTTGTAACTACAACTTTGATTACGGGGAAACAAACATCAACAACTTCTTTCAAGGATGACACAAGAAAGCAGTAAGTGCACCATTTATATTATTTAGTCTTAACATTCACACCATATCTCCTCATAAAAATATTTGCTTCTACAAGTGTTTCAATTCTACCATTCTTGTTATATGTCACTTAGTGGACCCTATGAGGTTCGTTGTGTTAGAAGGAAATTACTGTTGGAAGCCCTTGCTAATGAGCTTCCAAGTGGAACCATTAGGTACATGTCAAGGGTGGTTGCTATTCAAGAATCTGGCTTCTCAAAGATATTACATCTTGATGATGGAACAACAATCAAAACCAAGGTAATCAATATTATGTGAAATATCATACTCTCTCATGTACAAAAGACCAATTATTTTTAGATTAATTGAATAATCTTTTATTTGATCTTTACATCTTGGGCTTTGTTTTCGAGTTACAAGGTTACGAGAATGAAGGACTTGAAAGGATTTTTTTTTTTGAAAAAAAAAGTAGAAATCTTTATTATTTTTGAATATATATATATATATATATATATATATATATATATATATTGATATCTTAAAGTTTTATGGGATACTAATACAAATATATAATGTATTTTGTTTTATAATTATTATAAAAATAGTCGTTAAGTGTAGTGGTTGTTGATGGATTTATGTCAGAGTGATGATTAATAGTGGTCAGAGTGGTGACAGTCAGTAGTATTATGATGGTAATCGGTAGTGATGATTAGTAGTTGTTTGAATGGTGTTTTACGGTGATCAATGTGGTGATTATAGTGGTAGTCGACAGGGCCGACCCTGTGCATGTGTAGGAAGTGCTATAGCACAGGACCCTAAATTTTAGAAGCCCCAAGTTTTAAAAGCTCTAATTTTTTCCATAAATATTAATAGAAATAAATAAAATATTATAATAAAAAATCAATAAATAAAAAAATATGATAGAAACCCAATACATACCCAAAAATAAGATTGATCAAAACTTAAAATAATTATAACTAAATTTATTTTTAATTAATACATAATTGTATTTTGGTGTTTTTTTTAATTATTATAATATTTAAAAAAAAATTTTAGGCCCATTTTTAAAATTAGAACGGGGCCTCCGAGATGATTGGGTCGGCCCTGGTAGTCGATGTGGTAATTGGTAGTTAGATTGGTATCATAGGTAGATGAGCTGATGATCAACAGTGGTTAGAGTGATGGTCAATAACGATCCATGTGGTGGTTGATATTGGTCAAAGTGGGGGATTAATTGTTGTCAGAATGGTGGTTGGTGATGATCACAATGGTGTTGGTCAGATTAAAATCCATATGTGAAAAAGTGGTGATCAAATGTCATAATAATTGGTGGCCGGTGTTGAATGTAATTCAACATTTAAGATTAGTCTCATTTGTATTTGAATTTGAGTTTGGTTTGAATTTGAGTTTGGTTTGAGTCTTTGTGTAAAACTCAAATGATAGTGAATTTGTAATAGAATTGTACACATTTCCAAATTGAGAAAGTTAGTTAGAAATTTGTCTCTCTCATTCTCTCTCATTCTTTCATCTTCATCTTCTTCATTCTTGTGCATTGTTAATGGAAGTTCATTGTTGAACTCCAACATTTGGTATCCAGAGCTCCAGTTTGATTCACAAGGAAACACAAGTGTAATGAGGTATCTGATTGATTTTGTTCATAAAATTCGCGTTGAATTGAAGTTTGAAATCGAAGATAATCACAGATCTTGATTCTCAGGGTTTGGGAAACACGAGTGTTGGTGAGAACTGAGTGATTTGCACAAGGAGGAAGATGAATGACACAAACGATAACTTGAACACAAAGCTTTCTGTATTGACGAAAATAACTAGAATCGGTGGTCGATTTAGATGTGTGTGTTGTTTGGAGCTCAAGATGTTCTTGATCTCGTCAATGATGGTTACATGTTGGTTGCAGAAAATGTAACAGAAGCGCAAAAAACTGCGCAACATAAAACTAGGAAGAAGGATCAAAAGGCATTGTTCTATATCCATCAGTGCGTGGATACGAAGGTGTTTGAGAAAATTGTTAATTCGACGACAGTGAAAGCGATGTGGGAATCATTGGTACGTGTCGTGGCGAGAAAAATTTGAGATTAAGTTATTGATTAACTTAACTCGAAAAGCAAGAGTCGCCACCGAACTTTATTTTTTCCAAAGGAAAAGGAAAAAGATCGAACAAACCCCACAAAAAGCTAAAAAAAGAGATCTGGATACAAAGGTTGGTTATGCAAGGGAAAGGTATTAGCACCCCTCACATTTGTGGTACTCCACAGGAACAGTTTGCTTATCTGTGTTAAAAAAAGCTATGATGCTTGTTGGTTGATTTAAAGTGATAAGATATTTTGTTGTATTCGAGTGGATAACTCAACTTACTACCCACAAATATGAGGAAATGAGAATTTGCATCAATCTTGATATGAAGAACTTAACTTGGAGTTCTTCACAAGTACATCTCAACATTCAAGTGGAAAATGTCAATCATTTCTCAACATCTTGTAGAAGTATAGTGGTTTGCATCACTACAAGAATAGACTCATATCTAATCTTTTGAAAAAAGATCTTAAAAGAAAAAAATGCACAAAGGCACAAAAAGAAGTTTGATGAGGTTTATCTTTTTTAGATGTTTTGAAAAGAGTTTGAATATGCTTAAGTGTTTTAGCATTTATTGAGAAAATATTTTCTGGACCTCTTGACAAAGTCAAGGTTTATTAAGAAAAAATGTGCGAAGTTTGAAAACAAGAAGTTTTCGAAATAGAGATAAATTTTTAAAATTTAAGAAGTGGAAAGGAAAAGAAGAGATTATCCTAAAACATTAAGTAAATGGTCTCATTGTTAGGTAGCCTAAGAGAAAACCTTTGTGTGTGCAAGTGAACTAACCAAGAAGAGCAAGCATTTGACATTAGTCAAAATAAGCATTCATTTCCCTTTGAATTAGTCCACAAGATGAACAAGCACATAAGCAGATGAGTACCACAAGGTCCGGACAAAGATCACAAGGTCTCAAATCAAAGCCAAGTCTCAGATGAATCACCCCAAGCAAAGGAAAAGAAACCCTAGATCTAGGTCCAATAGTCCAAAGTCTCTAAGCATAGGATAATAACACAAAGTCCAGATGAGAACCACATTAAGTTTTTAGGGTTTTGATGATTTAATAATGTTTTTTTGTCTTTTGAAGATAAAGAAAAATAAAAAGTAAGAGATAAAGCATAAAATAAAAACAAACATAAAGATGCTTGAATGTAAATGCTCAAATATAAATGACATAAAATAAATTGCATAAAAGTAAAGAGTAAGAAAGTAAATGCTTGAAACTAAAATTAGGAGCTAGTACAATTATGAGGTGTTAATGTTAGTGATAATGTGAATTAAACCGATTCGGGACAAAGCGCTACGTTAAGAAATCATAATTGGACTTATGTAGAAGTCACAACTATCTGAGGTCGGTCAATAACAATTTATGCGTCATACATGTTAGAGAAATGACACAAATTCGTTCTCTTAAAACAATGCAACACAAGTCTAAACAAAAGAAGAAGAAGAAAGAGACGGAGAGAGATTATCAACCATCAATCCAAAGTACCAAAAATGATCCAATGGTCATTTAAAGATAAGTTTGAAATGAAGAAAGTTTAATCCATCAAGACATCAATCCAAAGTCCAATTGAACAAGATGAAGCATCAATCAACCACAAATGATCAAAGTCAACAAAAGTCAAAGCATAAAATGGACCAAAACAATAAAAAAAACAATTAAAAAACAAATTTAAATATTTTAAAAGGGAAAATAAAGAGAAAATACCAAAGAGGCATCAAAGCATCAAATAAATGTCCCAAAAATTTCAGAAAGTCATAAATACTATAAGTAATGAGATCTCAAAAGTTGGGATTAATATGTTTCAAAATAATTGAAAATAAATTGTTGAAAAGAAATTATAAGAAAAATAAAGAGAAAATAACAATAAATGCTAAAAATAATTTAAAAAATATGAAAAAAAATATATGTGATAGAAAATATTTTTAGAAATTTATGAAAAAAAATTGGAGTGAAAAAGGTTTTAGGAACTATTTTTAATGAATTTGGAAAGAAAGTAGAATTAAATGAAAATAAAAAGAAAAAAGGAATTTAAAATACAACGACTAGGTTAGGTGGCGTGTTTTGATTGGTTGACACATTTGAATTTCGCTCCAGAAGGTGTGAAGTTCAGCTTCGTCTTCAACCTCTGGCCAAAATCACAGATCCTTGAACTCTGAGTTTCAAGCTCAAACACCTCATGCTTAAGCTTCTACTTATGTCATCGTTCTCATCTCTCTGCATTGGAGCCATTAATTCACTCCAAGAAGAGAGAATTTGGCCAAATACACAGAAAACCTAGAAGCTTCAAAGTTAAATTAAATGACTAATACGCAAGATAAATCAAAGGTAAGTGAGGGCTTAGCATCATAAGATCAAGACGAAGAGAGTGGTAACTTGTTTGTGCTGAGATTTTACTCGTATCTACCTATTCGAAAAAGATTCAAAGGTATGAAAATGGTGCGATCGGGTTAAAGGTTGCAGAAGGTGTTGAACTTCTGTAACGCTTCAAGTAGTTTCAGATGATGTCGATGAAGGATTCTGGGCAGAGATTCGAAGTTAAAATAAGCTTAAATCGAAGTTAGGGTTTCTGGTTTTTGAGCTTGTCCAGAGTAAAAATGGAAGAGGTTCTGTGGCTCTCCAAGCTTGCTAATAAAGGAAAAACGATGCTCTATTTATAGGAAAGGGAGTGAGGTCATGGTACGTGCCAAATTGGATCTCAAACGTGTGAACCAAGTAGAGAAAATTCTAGATCTAAACCGTGTGAAAAGTTGGCATGAAATGCATGAGTTTGGAGCAATTTTAAGTCGTTTTGTGTTGTACCAAATGTCTTTGATCATGATAAACAATTTTGCACATGTGCTAAGTGGTCCCAAGTGAATTTAGGTAATTTCTAATTACGAGTCATGTACCACAAATGCATAGCCAGGTAACGATGTTCATGCTTAGGCCAAATGGAATCTAATCGTGCGTTTTATGATTTTCTTCAGGCCAAATGATCTTCTCATGAAGGAGAATACAATGCTAAAAGAACCAAATCAAAAGGATGCTTGAGATGAAAATGGCATGACTTGAAAGTTGAGGTCGTGGCACTGAAAAACAGGTCTGGCATTAGGTCAAACATGTTATGGACTTAGTTTTGTGCACATATGGCCTTTGAGCAACTTCAAAAATTGATGGACTTAGATGCTGAATTGAGTCATAACCTTTGAAGCAAAGTTGTAGAGGACATCAAATGTGACATTTGGTTCAAAGAAGATTCCAAAAAGGTTGAGAAATGAGAAAGTTATGGTGTTGGGACCAAGTGACATGCCATAATTGATTTTAGGCCAACCAACCATGTACCAACTTGAATTTTCTTGAGTTCACTTGTATTCAAAGGCTCAATAATGATCACCTGAACATCAAATGAAGGAAGCTTGATTGTTCTTTGAATAACCTTGATGATTGCTTGAGAATTTAATGTAAATGGCATGGAAATAAACACATGAACCATACTTTAATCATCTTTGAATTTATGCATCAAACTTGAACTTTTCTTGATCAAATAATGTTGAATGAATCTTGACATGAATGTGGCCTAAGGTTAGAGGTAATGTCTTGAGATAAAAGCTCTTGTGGACCATTTGTTGACCATACCTTTGCCTTAGGGAACCCCAAAATCCTAATTTAGAAAGCAGTCTTGATCCTTTGATTACAAGCCCCTACCTTGCATAATAGGAAAAGGAAACATCACATATTTTTCTATTTTGAATAAGGTTAGTGATGTTAGAATGTAAATAAGCTATAAGATAACAAAGAAACACAAATGGTGCTTGGCGATCTCCTACAAAAGTCAAACCCAAGGAGGTAAAGGTTAGGAGGAACCATGCTTGTGATCTTGGTGAGATGCAAATGATATGATAGGTGGAATCTTAAGGGTAAAAATTAGGGTATGATAGTACGATGCTATGGTGGTGACACATCAGTTAAGAAGTTCAAGTTGGAGTCCTTATGCAAGTGTTCTAATTGTACTATAGGTTTTTTTATCGTCTCCACAGGGATTGTTCTGAAATGGGATGCTTGTAGTTCAATAGTTTACCGTTTTAAGAAAAAGGGTTTTCAAAGTGTGTTTCATAAATTGTCACGTTTTTAGTAGCAAAACTTTAAATTCTAAAGTGTTTGATTAACAAAGTATATCAAAAGTAGTTTTTCATCTACCCTAACTAATACGTATTCTCTTAATCTCGCATGTGAAGTCAGATCCGATTAATATCATCGTGTATTCTCTCAATACTGTCTATCTCTAGAGCGGCGTCGTGAGAAATGTCGTATTCATTGCTACACGATCTCTCTATATAACAACCAATATAGTAAGCTTTAAGTTCAATACAACGCAAATATCAACCATAGACTGATCTCTCAAATCTATTAATCGATAGATAAATATTTTAGGTCAAGTTCCATAAAATCTATGTCTAGAGTTTTACAAAACAAAATGGAGGGGACATTAAGAACAAAAATATTCATCATATATTAATCATCACTTGTTCACATACAAGGCCAATTAAAAGAAATACATAAAGTTAAGGTAGACTACCTCTACCTTTGATACAAAGGAAATTAACTACCTATAACCATGGTAGTTTGCTTTACAAATAATGAGAGAAAATGAATGAGCATCCACGTCGAAGAATCGAACTCGGATGCGAATTCAGCTTCTATTTTCAAAATATCACTCTTTGGTGAAGAAATGCAAAAAATATAGGTTTCTATGTGAAAATGGGGTTAGGATCCCCAAAAAGTGTGAAAAGTACATATATAGTACTTTCAGAATCTGTCAAGTTCGCCCAGCGAACCCATTCTTCGCCCAACGAACACCACTTTATGCCACATGAAGTGCCTCTGAACAGTTAAACCGCCCTTGAGGAAATATCTAAGTTCGCTGTGCGAGCGCTTCTTCGCCCAACGAGCTTCTTAGCTACAAGTTCGCACAACGAACTTATGGTCCTTTAGCTATTGCCTCAAATTTGAGATGGTTAGTTGGGGCTTTGTTGCAACCTCGCCCAGCGAATATTCGCAGGGTGCTCGCTGTTGTTCGCCCAACGAACATGCTGAATCTTCTCCTTTTCTTTGGCTTCTTTGTCAATTCACTTGTATCTTACTCTTTGATGTTTTATGCCTAATTCCTGCACAATAACACACAAATCAAAGCAACCAAAGGTATTTGCACATAATTGAAGAATAATATGGAAACATGGAATAAATCCATTGAAACAAAACAAAAGAGTTGAAAAATGCCAAATATAATGGATCAAATTAAAGCATGTTTGGAATTCAACAACAAGAAATATGAGAATCTCAGCGTGAAGAACAATGAGAAGATGCTTGATTACATCTCTAGAGTGGTTGTGGTCACTAATGAAATAAAGTATTATGGAGAAACACTTTTTGAATAAGTAATAATTGAAAAGGTACTGAGATCACTTACTCCTCAACTTGATTACATAGTTGTAGCCATATAACACTCTAAAGACACTAACACCATGAGAATTGAAAAGCTTCAGAGTAGTTTAGAGGCACAAGAGTTGCGTCTAACTGAAAGAAACTCTGAAATGGAGTTAGAACAGGCTCTGAAAGCTTAGACTGTGAAAGCTTCTTCTGGTAAGAAGAACCAGAAGCAAGCATGGCTAGAGAACAAGAAAAAGTATGATGATGGTGTTCAAAAGTTAGAACTCTCCAATTGTGATAAGAAATATCAAAATGTTCAGAAGGGAAAGGAGAAGTTTGACAAGAGGAAGGTTTAGTGCTATAGTTGCAACAAGTTTGGCCATTTTACTCTTGATTGTTGGTCAAACAAGGTTAGAAAGGGTGAATAAACCAACATATCTAGAGCAAATTATGATGATGAACCTGTGATATTATTGGCATTTGAAAATGTAGGTGGATTAATGGCAAACTAATGGTATATGGACTCTATCTCTTCAAATCACCTAACTGGAAACAAGAAATGGTTGGTTGATTTTGACTCTGGTAAAAGGACCAAGATCAGATGTGTTGATGATAAGTATCTCAATATTAAAGAAATAGGAAATGTCAGACTTAAGTTGAACAATGGAAAAATTGTACTGATCAAGGATGTATGATATGTTCCTAGCATGAATAGTAATCTAATGAGTGTAGGTCAGCTGATTGAAAAAGGATTTTCACTAACCATGAAGAACAATCTCTTGAAGTTGTATGACTGTAATCAGAAGCTGATTATGCAGCTTGAACTGGGAAGAAATAGGACATTCAAAGTGAATGTAGCAACAACAGATACTCAATGCCTTAGTGCAGGAAATGCTAAAGGGAAAAGTGAGTTGTGGCACAAGAAATTGAGGCATTTAAAATACAGAAGCTTAGGGCATTTGAGTTCAAATAATCTAGTACATGAAATTCCTAAGATTGTGGCACCATAGAAATTATGTGATATATGCATGAAAGGCAAGCAACCAACATTGCCATTCTCATCAGAAATGCCTCAAAGAGTAACTCATGCTTTGGGTGTGGTGCATTCGGATGTATGTGGTCCATTTGAGGTACCTTCATTTGGAGGGAACAAATACTTTGTGTCATTTGTGGAAAAGTTCATAAGAATAACATGGGTAACACTCATTAAGTTCAACTGTTAGATGTTTGTTGAGTTTCATAAGTTCAAAGTGAAGGCTAAAAATCAAAGTGAACAAAGGTTAAAGATCCTCTGAATTGATGGTGGATGTGAGCTTAATTCAATAGAGTTCAAGAAGTTCTATAAGGAATATGGTATTGAGCATGAGGTCGCTGCTCCATACACTCCACAACATAATGGTCTTACTGAAAGGAGAAATATAACTCTACTTAACATGACAAGGAGCATGCTGAAGAAGAAGAATCTACCTAAGCAATTATGGGGTGAAGCAATTGCTACTTCAGTATATGTGCTCAACAGATGTCCAATAAAGAAGTTAAAGAAAGTAGTTCCTATTGAGAAGTGGTCTGGAAGAAAGCAAAGTGTCAACCATTTCAAGGTGTTTGGTTCAGTATGTTACAAACATATACCAGATGCTACTAGAAGGAAATTGGATGACAGAAGCAAAGTCATGTTGCTTATAGGTTACCATAGTACATGTGCTTATAAGATCTATTTCCCAGTCACAAACCAAGTTGAAGTCAACAGAGATGTCATAGTGAAAGAATCAGAAACATGGGATTGGAGAAAGTCTTAATCCAACTATAGTGCAGTGACAACACTAGAGTATGATTCTGCCTCTAAAGGAGATTCTTCCTCTGAAGGAGATTCTACCTCTGAATGTAATTCTGACTCTAAAGAAGAGTCTGAATTTGAAGATTACTTTGAAAGAGAGTTTGAATATAAAGGAGAGTCTGATTCTGATAATGGATCTGTCTCTGAAGGTGATCCAAGCTCTTAAGGTTGTCCAGCCTCTGAAGGTGAAACTTCTGAAGGTGGAGTTTCTAAAGGTGGTCCTTCTTCTGATGGTATCCAGAGGCCACAGAGTTAGACAGATATCAAGGAGACTTTAAGACTTTGAATTGCTACAAGATACTGAGATTTATTCTAGAGTAGAAGTCATACAGAGTGCCATGATGGTGGACTCTGAACTTGTGACCATCAATGAGGCTCTAAAAAAAAGGTGTGGGTGAACTTCGTGAAGGAAGAGCTTGCGGCCATTGAAAGAAACAAGACATGGGAATTGATTATTCTACCTTAGAAAAAGAAAACCATCAGTGTGAGATTGAATTTCAAGATAAAGCTGAAGCCATATGGTTCACTTGCCAAACGTAAAACAAGGTTAGTAGGTAGAGGATTCCTACAAAAGTATAGTTTACACTACTTTGAAGTGTTTGCACCTATAGCTAGACATGAAACCATAAGGTTGGTTGTTACTACAACTTCAAATAAGAATTGTCCCCTGGTATATTTAGATGTAAAGTCAGCTTTTCTAAATGGTCCATTGCAAGAAAAAATTTATGTGTTACAACCTCTTGTATTTGTGAAAGAGAACAAAGAAGAGATCGTGTACAAGCTGCATAAAGCCTTGTACGGGCTGAAACAAGCTCCAAGAACTTGAAATATAAAAATTGATTCATTTTTCAAGAGTTTGTGATTTAAGAAATGTGAAATGGAATATAGTATGTATGTGCATCATAAATCTAAAGGCAATGTGATTTTGGTGATTGATCCGCTGTGACGCACCGATCAAAAACGAGTATTTTTGAAAAAGTAGTAAAGGAAAGCGATACTCAGATGTCGTATAGCAAGGATTCTTGTATTATTTCAACCAACTAAAGAAAATGTTTATAGGGGTTTTAAGTTTCGATTTATAAAACAAGAGAAAAAGTGATTAAAATAAGTGATTATCAATTAAGCTAAAACGGTTAATCTTCTGTTTTAGTTTCCCAACTTATCATCGATCCAAATAATTCCCAATTCCTAAGCGGACTTTATCCCCTTTTTGATTATAATAACAATAAAACAAACGCAATTGATATTATACGATACATATTCCTAATTTCTGAATTAAGCAAACAGATGAGATATAGTAACCGTGAATTAAGCAAACACGAGAAACATACGCGGACTAAGCAAACGCGATTTAAGTATAAGAACGTGCAATCATCAAAATAAATCAATCAACCCTAAGATAAATTGAATTAAGCAAACAAGATATCACAGAGAAGAATTTAAAAGAAATAGATTTTATTGGAAATTAAAAGAACCTCAAAGTGTCAGCGAAAACCGATTACCGCAGATTAATCCTTGAGATTAGTTCTCCATGAAAATCGTAAAAAGCAAAAGAAATTATTCGTGAACAAAGAAAAGAAGGTAATGTACAGTATCACAGCTACTACTAGGTATAGGGAAGCATCACAAAATCCGGTTCTGAACCAACTGGGTCAAAAAACATAAAAAACCCGACCCAAAACTAAATATTCCTAAAGGTAGAATTCGGGTCCTGACTTCAACGAATTATTCGAGCCTGCTACACTCCGAATCAGCTTCTACGTAAAACATGAAAGTTGTAGCTCTTTGTCTCAGCTTTCCAACGACTGGTTGAACACGCAAATTTGATTCCCGTAGCTCCAGTTATGATCCGAATAGTGGACATGTATCAAATAACCGCTAAAGCTGAAAAATAAGCTGCGAAAATAGATTAATGGCAAACAAAGACTTAATTATAAAAACATAATAAAACACTAAAATAAACGAAACAAACTAAGGAAATGCCTAAATACAAACATACAAGAATGTGCATTAAAATGCACTGATCAAATCCCCCCACACTTGAACTTTTGCACTCCGAGCAAAATAGTATCAAGACTCATGGAAAACAATAGCATCCATAAATTCATTCTAGGACACAAACTCTTCTTCGGTCAAGACTGTATCGATAGGTACTAATTTTGCACACTAAGGATATCGTAAGAACACAAATCTGCAATTGTGCGGTCATAAACCCCCCTCCTATACAAACCAATTTGAAACATGTTATTATGCTTAAGCCTAACTTACTCATCCTCATTTTTGCTCTCTTTCATTCTAATGCAATCACATTAAGTCCGTTATTTATTCACACATATGGTAAATAAGCCTGTTAGTGACTATGATCCATATCTTGTCAACACTTCAAAATTAACCACTTTTTTAAGGTTTCACAACCGTTAGCCTAAGTGACCGGGTGATAGTCACCTAACTTAAAAGGCGGATTCCTATTTAGATTTCTTATTAAGCACGAGATCATTCACTTATTTGCATCAGCTTAATTTTTTAGTGTGTGATTTCTAGATGGTGCTGACGGCTAAATAGACTACTCAAGAGCTATTAAAGGATGAGAACTCAAGGCTATGTCATAACAAGTATTTAAATCGGTTTCCATCTTCGGGAGACTTAAGGTGTTAAAACGATACTGATCTTATGAACTTTTCCCAAGTCTCCACAATATAACCTCAGATTAATCTATAGCCTAAAAATTTCAAAAGATGCATTGCGTTTCTATGTCTAATTTTTTTCACTTAAAAAAACACAAAAACGAAGAAAATTAAAAGAAAACAAAACAAAGAAATGATTCCCTCCCCCACACTTAAAACATACATTGTCCTCAATGAAAGAACAGAAATATAAAATAAGAATGAGGAGAGATAAGAAAGGATACACTAATCGGTAAAAAAGCAAAACGAAAGTGAAAAAAATTAGTTCCCTCCCCCACACTTAAAACATATAGTTCGGACGCGAGACAGGGCATCCGGACGCGAAAACGGTAAAAAAGTAAAACGAAAGTTCAAAACACACTAATCGACACTTATGACTCAACTAACGGTTAAAAACGACAAGAATCTCCAGCAAAGGCGCCAATTTGATCCGCTGTCGCGCTCGAATAAAAAACGAGTATTTTTTAAAACAGTAGTAACGGTGACGACAACTCGAGTATCGTTCTCACAAGGACTCTTGTAATTTTATTAATCAACACAGTAACGGTTTATGGGGGGTTTTGGTTTTGATTTAGAAAAAATAATGAAAATTAGTGATTATAAAAGAAGTGATTATCAAAATAAGCTGAAACGGATAATCTGCTGTTTTAGTTTCCCAACTTATCATCGATCCAAGTAATTCTCAATTCCTAAGCAGACTCTATCCCCTTTTCGATTATAATAACAATCAAAGAAGCGCAATTGATATTATACTATACATATTCCTAATTTCTGAATTATGCAAACAGATGAGATATAGTAACCGTGAATTAAGCAAACACGAGAAACATACACGGATTAAGCAAACGCGATTAAAGTATAAGAACATGCAATCATCAAAATAAATCAATCAAACTTAAGATAAATCGAATTAAGCAAATAAGATATCATAGAGAAGAATTGAAAGGAACCTCAAAGTGTCGGCGGAAACCAATTACAGCAGATTAATCCGAAGAAGTTAGTTCTCCATAAGATTACAAAGCAAAAAGAAAAGATGTCAACAGTGAAAAGAACATTATGAACAGTAGCACGGCTACTACTAGGTATAGGGAAGCATCACAAATCCGGTTCTAACCCAACTGGGTCGAAAAACATAAAAAACCCGACCCAAAACTAAATATTCCTAAAGGCAGAATTCGGGTCCTGACTTCAACGAGTTATTCGAGTCTGCTACACTCCGAATCAGCTTCTGCGTAAAACATGAAAGTTGTAGCTCTTTGTCTTAGCTTTCCAACGACTGGTTGAACGCGTAAATTTGATTCCCGTAGCTCCAGTTATGATCCGAACAGTGGACATGTATCAAATAACCGCTAAAGCTGAAAATAGATTAACAACAAACAAAGACTTAATTATAAAAACATAATAAAACACTAAAATAAATGAAACAAACTAAAGAAATGCGTAAATACAAATATAAGAGAATGTGCATTAAAATGCAGTGATTAATTTTTCACTATTTCTTTTAGGATGACAAAATAAGTACTCTTAACAACTATGTCCATAGTCATATAAGGTCATACATTATTTTTATGCACTATCTCTAATATTTAAAAATTAAATGTGTCAAATACAAATTATATTAAAATAATGATTGTCGATTAATATTGGTCAGGTGTGGATTTGATTCTTAGTTAAGAAATGGTATCAAATATGTTCTCAGTTAAACCGATTCAACCCTATGATCTAAATTTTAAAGTGTATTCAATTCTAGAATTCAAATAAATTAAAATCAATTAAACGTGTCTAAAATTATATTGTATATTTGAATATGTACTAGTTGTATGATATTTGACTTTCTGTCCCAACATATAACTAAATTTACTTGTAAGAAGAAAACGACTTCAATTATGAGTTTAAATTAGTATAACCTCAATTGATACATAAATGTTTGCAATTCCAAAGGTATTGATCGGGTGTGATGGAATAAACTCTATAGTGTCAAAGTGGCTAGGCTTCAACGAGGCATCTCCCATAGGGAGGTATGCAACCAGAGGTTATGTAGAGTTGAAGAACACTCACAAGTTGGAACCATTATTCATGCAATACTTTGGCAAAGGTTTTAGAGCAGGAGTTATTCCATGTGGTGACAAGGGTGTTTATTGGTTTTTCACATGGACACCTACCATCAAAGGTAAGGATACTCTTTTTGATTTTCTATATTAAAAAAAAAATTAATTACATATACTTTTTTGAAATTTTTATAAGAGACTATTCATTTTTATTAAATAATTAATATATATATATATATATATATATATATATATATATATATATATATAATTTTTTATATATATAAATTATATATATTAATTATTCAATACATTTTAAAAAATAAATTATCTCTTACAAAAAAATCAGTGAAAGTAATTTAGTAATAATAATTTTAATATTATTGAACTAATTAATATTTGTTTATATTTTAGATCATCAAAAAGAGCTAGCACAGGACCCAGCTAAATTGAAGCAATATGTGTTAAACAAGTTAGAAAATATGCCTAGTTATGTTAGATCTTTCATAGAAAACACCGAGTTAGATGCTTTTCATTTAGCTCCATTGAGACATAGACATCCTTGGGAATTTATAATGAAAAATACTAGTAAAGGAAATGTTTGTGTTGTTGGAGATGCATTACACCCTATGGCACCTGATCTTGCTCAAGGGGGGTGTAGTACTTTAGAGGATGGGGTGGTTTTAGCAAGGTGCTTGGCAGAGGCATTTTCCAAGAAACCAAAGGAAGGAGAAGAAGAATATAATATGATTGAGGAAAGTTTGAAGAAATATGCAAAGGAGAGAAGATGGAGATGCATTGATCTCATTACTAGATCTTATATTGTGGGTTCCATTCAACAAAGTGGTTCAAATTTGGTTAATTTTCTTAGGGATAAAATTTTGGCTACATTTTTAGCTGATGAGCTGTTGAAGAAGTCAGGTTTTGATTGTGGACAATTAAAATAGCTCTAACTAGTGACATAGTCTTCTTTCCATGATAATAAACTTGTGTTCTTTGCATTTGATGATGTTGGGAATTTCTTTTCCATATGGTTTGATGTTGATTTAAGAATAATAATGGACTCAAAGTCTAAAGATGAACTTATTTGATAAAGTATTACATACTTTTAAATTTTGCAAATTTTATTGATTTGATCTACTCAATCAAAATTATTCTCATCGCCACATAATAATTGATATAGTTGTAAAAATAATTTATTTTAAAATAATATATTGACCAATTTTTTTATCTAAAGGTCTTTCACTAATTTTAAAATAATAACATGTTTTTTTTATTATTAATCATAACCTACATATTATGAAATACCACTAAAAATAACCTAAAAAATGTTATAGAGGTAGCTCTAAACATAACATAAACATCTTTTACTACTTATTTACAATGTTATAACTATCAAAATATGATGAGATTTTAACGTAAGATAAAAATATATAATCTTAAATATGTATAATGTATATGGTGAACATACATAAAAATAAACTAAAATATATATATGAACTAACTAACAATAATCTAGACATGCTTGTGAGAGATAAAGAGAATGAAAAACAAAAAATGAAAGAATGTTGATAAAGAAGATAAACTACAATGCTTAATCTCATACCCATATCAATAATTAATAAGGTTGGTGACAGAGAAATTGTTGGGAAGAATCAACATAGAGAAAATAAATAACATAATTACAATATAAGAACATAATGTGAAAATTCTAAATCGGAGAAAAACTACAATCACTGTTAAATGACAATTAGAGAATAATATTATATGAAAATTTTTACAAACCATAATTTACCCTAAATCATTTCAGGCCTCCAATACACCACATCCTCTAAAAAAAATACTCAACTATATTTCACAACACTCTAACACAAGAGTATAAGATAACAAAAAATAAGACAAATATAACTTAAAGTGGTTCTGGTCGGTGCATTTTGTAATGAAGAACTTGAATTTTTTATATAGTCTTGGACTCCCCTTTCCTTTACAAAACTAAGTGATGTGGGACTTCTTCAACATGTATATTTTCAACCAACTCCAACAATCTCCATTTTGATTGAAGATAATACATCAACTTTCATTGTTTTCACTGACTAACATATTCTACCATAAAGAGTATGGTCACTTGAAGTTACACCACTCCAAAAAATTTTATATTATCTTCACCAATAATCTTAGTTCAAAAACTATCATACTCCACCGAAAGAAGACTATACTTAACTTGAAGATAAACCAATCCAAGAATTTTCACATGTCGAAAACCACGTTGAAAACGTATGGTGTAACTTCCATGTTGGTAGGAAACTCTTTAACCAACGATATAATCTTACAGTACACCTTACATCAATTTCACTCAATACTCATGTACTAACTAGTAACCACAATACTCATGTACTAACTACTAACCAACATCTTGTGTAACCTTGATTGTATCAACACATCTTTGACTTAAACTTTTTACAAGTTAAAAACAATTCTTCTATCAATTTTCTCTAACACAAGCTGCACAACGGAATTTGTGACTGCAACTTAGCAACTCTTTCACAATACCACCCTTCTTTTCTAATGTGGAAGATATGAAAAAAGTGCAACCACAAGGATACTAAGAACTCCTATACACGATCAAGCCAAAAGCACTAATACCACCACTACAAAAAAAACTCATTTTACCTTGGTTGCAAAATGGACTTTACCTCAGTTTCACATGCGAGGTAATGAAGGGTGTCATGAAAACTTGGCCCTTTATCCCTCGGTTTTTTATCCACCGAGCAGTGTTTTAAAAATCGGACCGGATCGGCCGGTCGGATCGGTTGGACCGGGAACCGGTCAGGTAACCGGCCGGGTTTGCTTGCTCGATCGGCCATGTCTTCGAACCGGTGAAAACTGGTGTGAACCGGTGCGAACCGGGAAAATCGGCGGTTTTCGCAAACCGGTGGTTCAACTGTTTATTTTTTAATTTTTTTTTTTAATTTTTTTTTTAAATTTTTTTTTTACTTTTTTTTTTTTAATTTTTCAAATACATAGGAACTTTTCTCCAAGAATAATAGTGATCACTCATTTGATTCAAGTGATACACAAATTAAGTTTCGTAATATCCACAAAACTATTTTTACTATTTTGTATTTATATTAATTGAAAAACCATCATACAAATATTTGTATAAAAATTTAAAAACACATATTAAGAAACTAAATATAATATAATTTTAGACTTAACTGATTTCCAGTATATATATATAGACTTGGAAAATTTATTATTTAGAATAATGTTAATATTTGTATTGTTTTAATTATTAACATTAAAACTGATTTTCTATTAACATTAAAACTATGAATTTAAATTAGACTCTGTTTAAAATTTACAATTAGACTCTTTTAAAATTTGAATTTAAATTATGAATCTGTAAATAATTTAAAATTTAAATTTAAATTATGAATCTGTAAATTTATGATATGATATTTTCAAAAAATTTAAGTGATAGTTATATTTTTTAGATACTGAATCATCCGGTTCGATCGATTTTACCGGTTTTATACCTATTATAATGACAGGTTTATTCAACCGAGTTATCCGGTTTAATCCGGTTTGGTCATGCGGTTCGACCAATGACCCAGTGGTTCGACCGATAAACCAGTGACCCAGTACCCTCACCGGTTTGATGACCGGTCCGATTTTTAAAACACTGCCACCGAGGGGATAGTTGAAATGGTCATTGGTTCGATCCCCGTCAACAACATTTTTTATTTTCAAAACTATATAGTATGTGCCAAATACCTTTCGGTTTTTGTTAATATCTGAGAGAAAAAATAAGTATTTATGTCAGTTTGATATAATAATCGAGGGATATAACCTATTTTTTGTCATTTAGAATTTGTTTTAAATATCATTTCGGCTAGCTTGTATTTTTTCTTACACATAAACTACAAATTCTGTGAAAGAATCAAAACATTTTATTTTATACAGAACATAAAAATGGAATACAAAATTACATTGTTTACAAATCAAATGTACACATATCTAAAATGGTACACCAAGAGAACTTATACATTTTTGAAAACAAATGATGATGATGATGGCATGATGATGATGGGGTGAGGTTGAAAGAAAAACTATAATGGAGTGACAAAACTTAGAAGTTTGTATGGTTGTAAAAAACACACGAATTTTTTTTTTGTGATTGAGGAATGTATGTTAAGTTTTGATATTAACATATTAATTTTTTTTTAATGAGTCAATTTGATGCTTTTTTTGAACCGGACACTTTTACAAAACCGGCCCCGGTTCTTTGGTTCGAATGATTTTGAACGGTTCAATCCGATTTTTCGGTTTCACTCCGGTTTTAACCCACTAGCAGTTTTGAAAGGTTGACCAAACCAGATTCATCTTCGGTTCCCGGTCCAACCGGTTGAACCGGCCGGTTCGGTCCGGTTTTTAAAACATTAAATTAAACATTGTAATAAAAATAAAAAATTTAATTATTTTAAAGAGTTTATTTTTGCAAAAACAAAAATAATATTAAATATTAGTTTATATTGTATATAATTTACTTTAAATATGATTTTTTAATTAAAAAATTGGTATTTAAAAGTAAATTTAATATGTTTTTTCGTCTCTTTTTTTAATCTCGATATTCATTTTAGTTACTTAATTTATATTGATTCTTAAGTCTTTAAAATGTATCATATTAATCTTTTTTATTAATTAATAACAAAAATTTCAGAATTCTATTATAAAACTTATTGTTAGTTAGACGAGAAGTATTACGATGTATGTTTTGAAATATTAAGAGACTAATATAAATATTTCATGAGTTAAGAGATAAAAAAAAATCTTAGTATTAACATTCAAAAAATATAAACTTTTAAAATAAATTATTATTATAATACAAAAATTGATATGACAATACTAGTTAATATTTATATATAATATATTTATAGAATTGTATGGTTAGCTTAGAGATACATACTTGAAAATTTATAAAGAGGTAATAAAAAAGTAAAACACTATTATCAAAGTAATGTAATAGTAATATATTAAAATAAAATATGTTTTCTTGAGGGGTGCCATAGCACCCTTGGACTCCCAAATAGCTCAATAGTAATTATTACTTATGCTTTTTGACATTATTTCAAGTTACCATTGTGTTACCTTAAGCATGAACCAACAATGCCTCTAGAGATAATATTTAACATATGTCTTATAACATAGTATCCACACGAAAAGTTATCGAATTTTTTTCGTGTCTATATATAATTTTCATATAGTTACTAATACACACAAAACACAAGTAATACATTAGTGAAATTAAAATAATGTCAAAAAGCATAAGTAATTATTACTTTTGGGTAAATGAACCTTGGCTTTCTATCTTCACATTGTATAGAAGGAACTCACGTTCATCGAACATTTTTAGTCTAACTTTACTAATACTATGAACTTTGAAAGCCTTATTGTTTTTTATTTGAATGACTCTAACACTTCTTTTAGCTCAAAAGTCTCAAAATACTATTTCCTAAGACACATGTCATAAGAGCATCATTAGTCCATAACCCAACTCTTTTTTGTCTCTAAACTTATTACCACTAGTGCGTAAATACTTTATAACCATATTCATCTAAGGTAGCTACAATCTTAATAGAATCGCACTTGCTACATCTTTTGGGATAATCCTTATTAAAGTGATCAACTTTATGACAAGTAAAGTATTTAAGCTTTGACTTATCAATATTGGACTTGTATTTGGACTTTGACCTGAATCTCTTACACTTCTAGTTTCATATATTCTCACTTTTTCCCCTTGAGACACTTAAGACTTCACCACTATTGTTAATCTTCAAATCTTTCATTTTTTATAACTCCTTTGATATTATGACCGCTTGGATTTCATCCAAAGTGATAATGTCTTCCTAACCCTAAATACATTCAACCTTAAATTGAATAACAGACCTTGGTAATAACTTTAACAAGAGTATAGCCTTGTTATCGTCATCAGTTTTCAACTCAATATCTGCAAATCATCAATGATCTTTTGAAATTCTGCCATTTGTTCCAAAATATATTTATTCTCCACCTTACAGAAAGAATAAAATTGTTGTTTCTGACACAATATGTGAGCCATAGAATTGGTCATATACAATGATTCAAGCTTATCTCAAATTTTAACTAGGATATTCTCCCTCTCGACTTCCCTTAGAACTTTACCTATAGGATACAATAATGTCACTTCTGCCATTATACACCATCCTTATCTTCTCTATTTGTTTTAAATTTGTAGGAATAAATGTTTCACCTTTCAATGCTTCTAGATACCTTTGTTAAATTAATGCAACTTATGCTAACTTTCATCTTTGAACATAAGTAGCTGTTTAGTTTTGATGATGTATCCACTGAAGTCAAGTATCTGATAAAGATAGCTCAAGTGGTCAAAGATGCACAAGATGGTTGATTAAGTTATCCTCTTGAATCAAGATATGCTCTTGAAGAACATAACATCTATATAAAGTCAAAACTATGGTCAAATGACTTTTAAGTGAAGACTTCTGTTTCAAAGGTCACTGGTGGTTTAAACCTCTCAACCCTCAGATGATGGCACAAAAGTTATTGTATAATCTCCACAAAAGTTATTGTATCTTCAGAGTTGTGAAAGAGAGGAAGTATGAAAGCTCGTCTAATCGTTTTCATCTTAGTGACCAGTGTCTTGTAAAGACGCAAGGGTATTTCTAGAAATGTTATGGGTAAATCAAACACACACTAAAAACCACCATAAAATGTTTTTAAAGCCTAACCAGTTGATTATGGGAGTGTCTAATTGATAGGAAAATTCTTTCTAATTGAATAATCAATTAAATTAATGGTCTAATCAATTAGATCATACTTGGATGAGTCTAAAAATGATCGGGACAATATCTTAATGATTGGTAATAGCTAAATATCAAAGTATTTCATTTGTGGCTTTAACAATCGATTATTTAAGGCGTCTAATCGATTAGCCTAATCGATTAAAGCATTGATTTGACCCATATATTGTTTCCAAATTTATACCAAGTATGTGCATATAAATAGAGAACTTCACTATCAATTTTTCATATTCAAATAATAAGTTTAGATCCCGCTTATCATTTCTCTCAACATATCTCTAAATATCTCATTTTTATCACATATATTTAGCAATAGTGATTCAAGAGTATTTTTGAATCTAAGTGAGGATCATTGTTTTTGGTGAGGAAAAAATTATAAATTTACCAAAAGTGTATTATCTCTTGAGTAAATAATTCTTCCATAGGAAGTAATTATTTTGGTTACGAGCTAAACTAGTTAAAAGCTCTTGTTTGGCTTAAGGATTGTTTTAGGAAGTCTTCGGTTCATGATGATCTACAAGTAAAATCTCCATAAAAGTTCTTGAGCTAAGCCTGGTTAAAAACTCTATCAATTTGAGATTAGCCCGATGAAAATCTCTCTTTGTTCCTAATGTTAGAACATGATTTGGTTCTGCAAGATATCTCTAAGTTTTGATAATAACAAAGTAGTATTTGTGTGAGAACAATTTTGGTACTCTAACGTTTGTTTTCTAAAGTATTGACAAACAGGATCTAACTTTGATAAAGAAAGCTCTGACTCTGATAGAGATCATGTGGAACGTCACTCTCAATTGATCAAAAGTCGCTTATGCGTCAAAGAAGCAGGTTTGCTTCTGATCTGCTCTACTTCAGAAAGATTCTAAGAAGACAATATGTTGTTGCTGCAATGTTCTCTTGGATTTTGGTTCTGAATATGACTCTGATGATTATCTTCTGAAGACTAAGTGCTAAAGACTCTGAAGACAAGGTTCTGATGAACAACGTTCTGAAGACTTAAGTTTCTGAAAACTCTGAAGACATGGTTCTGCTGAACAACGTTCTGAAGACTTAAGTTTCTGAAGACTAAGTGTTAAAGACTCTGAAGACAAGGTTCTACTGAACAACGTTATGAAGACTCTGAAGACTTAAGTTTCTGATAACCAAGGGTTCTGAAGATGGAGTGCTAAAGACTCTGAAGACAAGGTTCTGCTGAACAAATTCTGAAGACTCTGATGACTTAAGACTCTGAAGGCCCCAGTGATCAATTCTTCTGATCAGGCTTCAACCATATCTATTTAGAAGCCTCTGATGAATAGAAGAAGATGAAATGTTTGCGAGGGAAAATAATACATAGTACATATCAAACACGTTCTTTTCCACTACCCTGATTTGGTGGTACAAAGGACAATATTTGTGTATGATTTTCATCCCAGCATAACAACATTATTTCAAGTCTTCAGCAACTTTACTGATATTCCTGATCTGCCCTCCAACGGATCTTTTTCTGGCTATATAAGGACTTGATGACTTGAAGAATTGTGTGATACTGATACATACGAGAAAGAGACACTGAAACATATGAGAGAGGTACATGCGTGAACAGTAAAGCACCACAATACAAAGAAAAATACATTGTTCATACTGTATAGATTTTATTTGAGCTATTCATAGTGTTTATATCAGCTTGTGTAGAAGCAATTCATTGTAAACATTAAATTTGTGCAAACAGTTGTTTGTATTCCTTAAGGGACCAGTTAGGTCAGAATCCTTAAGAAGAGACAGTTAGTCTTTATATGTTAGTCACCAGTAGTTACTAGTGCAGTGTATTCAGTTTGGTTATAGTGGATTAAGTCCTTGTGTATAAGGTGAAATCACCTTGGCGGGTGGAGTGGATTAACTTGATAGTTTTCAAGTGAACCAAGATATATCGTGTGTCTTTCTCTATTGCTAGTTTATTTGTGATCTTTGTTTGAGTTTCACAAAAAGCTTTCATTTTGAAAACCCAATTCAAACCCCCATTTCTTGTGTTTTCTCACACCTTCAATTGGCATCAGAGCTCCGGTTCTGATTGTGATAAAAAGATTTATCAACACTTCATCGTGTTCAGTACCGATCCAGTATTTGTGTGAGATATCATGGCTGCAGCTAATGTTAATCCTATTATAGAAGAGAAAGATCATTATAGTGCCAAACCACCAGTCATTGATGGTGAAAAGTTTGACTACTGGAAAGATAGAATTGAAAGCTTCTTTCTTGGTTATGATGTAGATCTTTGGGATCTTGTAGTCGATGGCTGCACTCACCCAGTTGATGCTACAGGAGTTAAAGTGTCTAGAAGTGCTATGACCAACCAACAAAAGAAAGATTACAAGAATCATCACAAGGCAAGAACCATATTGGTAAATGTTATCTCTTATACTGAGTATGAGAAGATAGCAAATAGAGAAATTGCCAAATCCATTTTTGATTATCTGAGAATGAATCATGAAGGAAATGCTCAAGTTAAGGAGACAAAGGCACTGGCCCTAATCCAGAAATATGAGGCATTCAAAATAGAGGATGATGAAACAGTTGAGACTATGTTTTCAAGGTTTCAAATGCTAGTCGCAGGACTTAAAGTTCCGGACAAAGGATACTCAACTGCTGATCATGTTAAAAAGATCATCAGAAGTCTTCCCAAGAAATGGAGACCTATGGTAACAACTCTAAAGCTATCCAAGGATCTTAACAGCATAAGTCTTGAAGAACTTGTTAGTTCTTTAAGAAGTCATGAGATAGAGCTGGAAGAAGATGAACCTCAAAAGAAAAGTAAATCTATTGCTCTTAAGTCTAAACCTGAAAAGGCAAAGGCTTATCAAGCTGAGGAAGAATCAGAAGATTCAGATAAAGAATCAGAAGATGACATGTTACTTAACTCCAGAAGGATTAACAAACTCTGGAAACATAGGCAAGGAAACTTCAGAGAATTAAGAAGAAACAAAGGCCGCTCTGTGTCATCATCTGGACAAAAGAAACAAAGTTCCAAAAAAAAAGTCATCTGCTATGTATGTAATGAGCCAGGTCGTTACAAGAACGAGTGTCCAAAGCTTAATAAAGACAATAAGCCTAAGAAGAACTTCTCCAAAGCGAAGAAGGTACTCATGGCAACTTGGGATGACTCTAATTGTGAAGAAGAAGACTCTTATGAAGAATAAACAAATTTTGCGCTAGTATCAATAACAATTGACCATGAAGTCTCTGGAGAACTAGAAGACAGAATATCATCAGAAGCAGAATCAGACTCTGACTCTGACTCAGAGGTATTATCTAAACTCTCTCGTTGTGAATTAGAGTAATTTCTTTCAGAAATGCTGGAAAAATACCAAACTCTTCAGAGTAAATACAAGGATCTTAAAAGATCACATGTAATTGCTTCTGAGGCAAAAGATAAGCTTGACAAGAATAATTCTTCTCTAAATGAAAACATTTTTTTCTTTAAAAAATAGTAATTGTGCTTTGAAAAGCAAAATTTCTAAATTAGAAGAAGAATTAATCTCCAATGTGTCTGACACAAACTGTATCAACAAGTATGATAGAGCATTCCAGTATTTTCTAGCTAAAAGCATAGATAGAAGCAGAATAGCTTCCATGATCTATGGAGTTATCAAAAATGGTAAGAAAGGTTTGGGGTGTACAGAAGCATTTGAAATTGACAAAAGTCAACCTGTTAAACCAAAACCTCTCTATGACCATTTTGTGCCTTCTGGCACTGAGCTTGTTTACTCTGAGCTTGCACAAAACCCCCATTGACACAGAAATCTATTTCTAAAGTCAAATATCATGCACAAATTCTACTTGATTATCCTGTTGTATATAAGCCCAAAGTTGTCAAACACTCTGTGAAAACTAACAAGAGAGGATCCAGAAAGTGGGTACCTAAGGACAAGATAATCTATGTTGCAAATATCCTTAGCAGCTCAGTTGAAACACCAATCATGGTACCTAGACAGTGGTTGCTCGCGAAACATGACGGGAAGAAGGCATATGTTCCAAAGTCTGGAACTTAAGCCTGGAGGCTTCGTTGGTTTCAGAGGAAACTAGAAAGGAAAAATCATTGGCTCTGGAACTGTTGGTAATGGTAACCTTCCTTCTATTACTGATGTTCTTATGGTCGATGGTTTGATGCATAACTTGTTGTTAATTAGTCAACTTAGTGACAATGGTTATGATATCATCTTTAATCAAAAGTTCTGTAAGGCTGTCAGTCAGAAAGATGGCTCAATCCTGTTTATCAGAAAGAGGAAAAACAACATTTATAAAATTAGACTTTCTGATCTCTGTGAACAGAATGTCAAATGCTTAATGTTTATTAATGAGGAGCAATGGGTATGTCATAGACGTTTAGGCCATATTAGCATGAGGAGGATTTCTCAGCTAAATAAGCTTGAACTTGTCAGAGGCTTACCAAATCTGAAGTATTCTTCAGATGCTCTTTGTGAAGCATGTCAGAAAGGAAAGTTCTCTAAAACTTCCTTCAAAGCAAAAAATGTTGTGTCCACCTCTGGACCGTTAGAACTTCTACACATTGATTTGTTTGGACCGGTGAAAACTGCTTCAATCAGTGGAAATAAGTATGGATTAGTTATCGTTGATGACTATAATCGTTGGACATGGGTAAAATTCTTGAAACACAAGGATGAGTCACATTCTGTGTTCTCTACCTTTTGCTCTCAAGTGCAAATAGAGAAGGATTGCAAAATAGTCAGAATCAGAAGTGATCATGGCGGAGAATTTGAGAACAGATACTTTGAGAATTTTTTTTATTCCTATGGCATTTTCCATGATTTCTCCTGTCCCAGAACTCCATAACAAAATGGAATAGTGGAAAGGAAGAATAGGACTTTGCAAGAAATGGCTTGCACCATGATCCAAGAAACTGACATGGCTAAGCACTTCTGGGTAGAGGCAGTAAATATAACATATTATATTCAGAACAGGATTTCCATAAGACCTATTCTGGGTAAGACTCCTTACGAATTGTGGAAGAATAGAAAACCCAACATTTCATATTTTCATCCTTTTGGCTGTATTTGTTTTATGTTGAACACTAAAAAGAATCTTGGCAAGTTTGACTCCAAAGCTCAAAAGTGTTTACTGTTAGGATACTCTGAACGCTCTAAAGGCTACATAATCTATAACACTGAAACACGAATTATTGAGGAATCAATTCATGTCAGATTTGATGATAAGCTTGACCCTGAAAAGTCAAAGCTAGTTGAAAAGTTTGCAGATTTGGAGTTTACCTTATCAAAATCCAAGGAAGAAGATTCAAAAGAAGGAGACAAAGATGCAGACTCTCCAGATTCAGATACAACCTTGCCAGAAACTGAAAATAGTCCATCTCATCAGAAGAAGAATAGACTAAAGACTTCTCATTCTGGAGAATTGATTTTGGGAGACAAAGCTGATCCAGTCAGAACTCGTTCATCATTCAAATCTTCTAAAGAAACTCTTCTGAGTTTGGTGTCTCTGATAGAACCAACATCAGTTGATGAAGCTCTTAGGGAGAATGAATGGATTCTGGCCATGCAAGAAGAGCTGAATCAATTCACCATAAATGATGTCTGGGATCTTGTTCAGAAACCTAAAGGTGCCCACGTCATTGGAACAAATTAGGTATACAGAAACAAGTTAGATGAGAAAGGTGAGGTCGTAAGAAACAAAGCACGACTGGTAGCACAAGGTTATAGTCAGCAAGAAGGTGTTAATGTAGTAATAGGGGGTGTTTTAAATCGTCTCCACAGGGATTGCCTGATATTTTGATGCTTGCCGTTCAATAGTTACACCGTTTTAAGTTCAAAGGTTTCAATTGGTTCTCAATTTCGTTTAACATCAATTTGTAGCAAAGAGTAATTTTTAACAAAGAGTTTGAAAGGTTTTTATAAAAGCATGTCAAGGTTAGGTTTCGCTAATCTTTTTCACATATATCCGAATAATCAAGCATATGAACTCAGTTTCCGACCAATACAACCGCGTATCCTCCCGACTAAGTTTATGTCTAAAGCAAAGTCGTGAGTATCGTTGTTTAGACCGTCAGATGATGTCTCACGCTAACAATCTAAACAACAATCGTTAAGATCAACACAAAGAGAATAGAAAATCCCAAATCTATGTCTAGAGTTTGGTTTTTAAGAGATGAAATTGTTAGGTCATGATTTGTAGAATCTATGTCTAGAGCAAAACAAATCACACATAAAGCATTAAGAGAAAACAACTTCATCTATATTGATCAAAGACTTTGTTCATACACAATAGATCAAAACAAATACATATAATCAGAATCAACTACTTCTAACCTCAACACAAGAGAGTTTAGCTACCCATTCTCATGGTAGCTTGGATTACAAGTTGAAAGAGGAGATGAATGAACATCCACGTCGAATAATCGAGAATGGATGTGACTTCAGCTTCTCAAAGTAAAATTCCACTCTTGGATGATCAAAATACTGAAAACTATGTTTTTGGGTGAAAAAGGGCAAAAGATCCCTTCCAATAAAAGTAAAAATCTATTTATACACTTCTGAAATCTACAGCATTCGCACTACGAGCAAATCATTCGCACTGCGAATGAGAGAAAATGGCACTTTAAGTGCCTCTGAGACTTAAACCGCCCAATGCTGACATCGAGGGTTCGCATTGCGAACAACCCATTCGCACTACGAATGAGAGAAATTTTGCCTCAAAAACATTCTGCCACCCTTCGCCTGGACCTTCGCACTGTGCACCAACTAGCGAGCCTTCGCTAGGAGTTCGCAGTACGAACTTTTGGATAATTTCCATGAAAACATTCTGCCACCCTTCGCTGGGAGCTTCGCTGACGTTCGTAGTGCGAACCTTCGCTGCACCCTCGCCAGCTCCTTCGCACTGCGAATGCTCTGTTGCAGCAACAATTTCAGTGGCAACTTGCATCCACTCAATGTGTCTCACCATCTTGATCCTTTCATGCCTAAACCTGCACATTAACACACAAATTACAAGCTTCACTCATGTATTCCAATGTAAGCACTACAACACAATTTACCACTTAAATCAACCGATTCTGCATGGAAAGTAATGAAAGATGCCAATTATTGTATACTAATATATAACATGTTTGACATCTAACAAACTCTCCCCAACTAACTCTTTGTTTATCCTCAAGCAAAGTATGCCTCTCACGAGGATTTGCATGAGCATTCAATTCAACCAAGACGCGAAAAACGGCTCAACTAAACAACGATCACAACAACGCAACAATTACACAATTCAAGAACCTATAATGTAAAATAACTTGACTCTTAAACAATTTCAACAATGTTTCAAGAGACAACTAACTCATCATGCACATGTCATTCTACACTCCACTTCGAAAAAGGATTGAAGGAAAACGTGCATACAAACACGGGACAATTACACTCAAATGACGAATGATGCAAATACTAAACAATTCATACCATATCTCAATGATCACAAAAGAAATCATGGAAGTAAAAGATCACTAAGGACTTCAAGGTTGTAGCTTGGTCGGGTAAACAAAAAGGGACATTTCTAATGGCCATTGAAACGAAATTGCCGAAGCAAAAGAACATTCACTAAACACATTCACACCACACAACTTCATTTCACCAATTTTTCATTACACCTTCACAAACTACCGTGCATAATTATTGAATCTATTTTTTTTCATTCAAGCAAGCATTTTCTCATTTGTACAACATATTCACACTCTTTTCTTTACATGCTTGCTTGAATTTTTTTTTTCTTTCAAAATTTGGAGTAATGCACCCATCTTCTTTTTATTCTCCCCAACTCATTTTCGACTCAACCTAAAGTGAATGTTCCTTGCTTTTTAAGGCAAGGAAATCAAAGTATACAATTTTCAAAGGTTCAAGAAGAAAATGTTAGAAACTCACCAAAGTCAGTGATGAACCAAACTTGCAAATTATGTACATAAAACAAGTTCATCACCAAACTGAGTTCTAAACTGTTTAGGCTCAAAGGGGCTACCAAATGCTCACTCCTCACAAGTGAATTACTATATGGACATGGTTGTGCTCACATTCAACAAGTGCCTTGATCACTTCTCATACTTCCACAAAATCACATGGTCACAAGATAAGGCATGAATTAAAAGTAAAAACAACATTCATCATCAATCCTTAGCATATAATAACACTTTGGAGGCTTCTCACTTTAATGGTTTTTGATCCTAAAATGACACATGCATTCAAAGGAAGTTATAACATGAAACAACATTTTCAATTGCACCAAGACGCAAAGTTCTAAAACATACAAAATTCTCGAACTAGGTAACGATGTACCTTGTCGCAACACAATGCTTAAGGTACTATCATAGCCCTCACATCTTGGAGGAATCTTCCTTTAAAATCAAGAGTCTCCAACCTACTTCCAAAATTCCATCATAAAAGAAGGAACATTAAAATGAAAACATATTAACAGTTTGAGAGTTGAACATTCGTAAACTGAAGAATTCAACTCTTAATAACACTTAACAACAAAAAACACCTTTAAGTGTTGAGCATTCGTACACTGAAGAACTCAACACTTAAAACAATAATTAAAAACCAACAAATTATTAGTAAAAGCGAAACAAATTTTTTTTACTAAAAACACTTAACATTACTAATAATAATAATAAAGTGCTTGGTGTAAAAACACCTACATAATCCAAAAGGGTACCTCTAGGGTACAAGTACAACAATTTTCAAAATATTCCACTATATGGATACAATAGACTAGTAAAAGCTGAAAAAAAAATAAATACAAGAAAACTTCACTTTGGTGACCAAAGGAAGTGCAAAAGTCTATGATAAAAAAAAAATCATTCCTCATCGGACTCCGTCTCTAAGACCTCGGTAACCTGCTCATCATCATCTCCCTCATCAGAACCAGAACCAGAAACCTCCACATCCTCGCCATCGCCATCTCCCTCCTTATCAGCATCATCTTCCGCAGGACCAGCTGCATCCTCCCCCCTCCGAAAACTGGCCTGGCCTCAGGCCATCCAGCATGTGCGAGGAACTGCTCCCTCGACATCAAAGACTGCTCCGCGGCGGGATCCCGAATCTGCAGCTGAAGTACCTGCATAGAGTCATGTAAATCAACCATGGCGCGCTGAGAAGCGGCCATCCAATCCCAGTTGTACTGGCAAATCTCCTGCTGATAAGGATAGAAATTAGGAGACCCAGAATTATCACCCCCACTCATACCAGCCTCTGTACCAGCTCCAGAAGACTCAGCCCTAACACCCTTAGGTTTGCAAAATTTGTCGACGTATCGATCATCGATAGCCGACGTGACAGTAACTTGATGGCGCGAAGGCAAATGAACACCAGCTTCAGCACAAAGGACATGAACAGACAAGGAAATGCGAGAGGGGAATTTTTCCTCAAAGCATTTCCTCCTAAACCACTCTCGACAATTGCCCTTATCTCATAAGCAATAATCCTCGCAACATCAATCTGTACATTAGTAAGAATGCTATGGACTAAGTGAGTAAGGGGTATCGGCACTGTTGAGGAATGTGACTTTGGCTTAATATTGGTGACAACCAAAAGTAAAACAAGCTGGGCCAAAGGCAACATGTCCTCTCGGTGATACCTGACGGGAACCCCAGAATGGTTGAGTTCAACAGTCTTACCCGGACGCAACAGATCGCGAGTCATCTGTGGAATATCCCGGTGACGGTTCAGAGTTCTATGATAAGTATCCAACTCACTAGCATGTAAATGAAGAGGTTCACCAAGAACCCGACTGATTGTCCTTCTGTCAAACCTCACAATTTTTCCTCCAACCACTGTAGTCCAATTAAAAAGATCACCCTCATCAGGAAGGGCATTTGCATAGAATTCTCGAACTACCTCCACATTGTACGAATCAAGCGGAGTTATCAGCTGATCCCACTTTTTTGCATGCAATAGGGCAGCTACAGAACGATAACTCCCTTGATCATTCAGAATAAATCGCTTCTCTGCCAGGATGGTCCTCTTTTCCAGAACCAAATACCTTTTAGCCTGTCTGTGCCCTCTGAACCGAGTATCGTCGAATTGGATCGGTACTTGTCTTGATGTAGAGGCTTTCCTTTTCTTTGCAAGATTAGCCTTAAGACCCATCTGCATATATCATAAACAAACCACACAAAACACCAAGACAATTCATTAAAAATTAGGACACAAATGCATAAGGCTGAACTAAAAAAAAACAAAAATCTGGGCTGCTCGCTGCAACACTTGCACTGCGAATCCTGGCGAACGTTCGCCCCAGATTCGCAGTGCGAACAAGCCAGCGAATCCACGAAAATTTTGAAAAAAATTAGCAGACCCAGATTTCACAACATAGCATGGTTCTATATGTCTTATATACCCTAAAACCAGCAGAAAATTTAACATGCATCACTTACAACCCTTAACAAAAGAATTGAACCTAAACTTTCTACATATTTCTAATGCAAATTCCACCCCTAACACAAACTAGCAGAAAGCATAAAGAGAAGAGATGCAAACCTGGTTGGAAATGGCAATTGAGAGAAAAAAAACTTGAGATAAGGACAGCAAATCACACGTGAAAGTGAAAGGGTACTTGAGAGTTTTTCCTTCTCTTTTTCTTTGAATGGTGAGAGGGAAGTTGACTAGGGTTTTTTTTTTCCTCAAGTCATCAGCCAGTCAAATGGGTCATGGGCCTACGCAGGCCCACCCACCTTGTAAACCCTCACTTTTAATGAGGTGGCAGCAAAACCACAATGTCTGGTTCGCTGATGTTCGCAGTGCGAATGGCTGGCGAATGCTCGCCCCAGACTCGCAGTGCAAACAAGCCAGCAAACAAGACAGTTTTGCAAATTTTTCAGGTCTGTCCTGCTGCCACAATGCCAATGGTTCCAAATTGTAAAATCACTACAAACAACAAATGAAAAGCCCAAATACTTACAATGTTGGGGTGCCTCCCAACAAGCGCTTGTTTAACGTCGGCTAAGCTCGACGGTCCACCGCAACCTCAAGGATCGCGGAAAGGCATAACGGCGGGATTCCGCTCAAAATCTCCTCCAAGATAAACTTTCAATCTTTGGCCATTGACAGTCCAATTCTCGTTGGTTGTTGTGTCTTCAATTACAATTGCTCCATACGGCTTGATATCTCGAATCTGAAACGGACCCGACCATTTAGACCTTAACTTTCCTGGAAACAATTTTAACCGAGAATTGAAGAGCAGGACCAGCTGTCCCACTTTAAACTGTTTGATGATAATTTTTCTGTCATGGTAAGACTTTACACGCTCTTTATACAGCTTGTTGGAATCATACGCCTGAAGTCGCAATTCGTCCAACTCGTGCAATTGAGTTTTTCTTTTTTCACCGCTTAGAGTTGAATCAAAGTTCAAAAATTTTAAGGCCCAAAACTCCTTATGTTCCAACTCTACCGGTAAATGGCAATTCTTACCGTAGACCATTTTAAACGGCGTGAGACCAATCGGAGCCTTAAAAGCGGTCCGATAAGCCCACAAAGCATCATCCAGTTTGTTGGCCCAATCTTTTCTAGAGGCCGAAACAGTTTTTTACAAAATGCGCTTTATCTCACGATTGGATACCTCCGCTTGACCGTTAGCTTGAGGATGATATGGTGTGGCAACCTTGTGCTTCACACCATATTGCTCCAGAGCTTTGTCAAGCTGAGTGTTACAGAAGTGAGATCCTCCGTCACTTATCAACACTCTCGGAGTACCAAAACGCGCAAAAATATTTCTTTTCAAAAATTTCACTACAGTTTTTCCATCGGCTTTAGCACAAGCTATCGCCTCAACCCATTTAGACACATAATCCACAATGACCAAAATGTATTCATTAGAAAATGAAGATGGGAATGGACCGACAAAGTCGATCCCCCAACAGTCAAAAACTTCAATTTTTAACATATTTTACAAAGGCATTACGCGCCGCCGTGAAATTCCTCCACTTCTCTGGCATTTGTCACAACTTAGGGCATGCGCATGCGCATCTTTGAATAACGACGACCAATAAAAGCCCGATTGAAGGACTTTAGTGGCCGTTTTTAACCCATTGAAGTGTCCTCCATACGGAGATTTATGACAATGCCACAGAATATCCGTGGCTTCCTCTACCGATACACACCTTCTTAAGAGGTTGCCGACACCAAGTTTAAACAAATGAGGTTCATCCCATACAAAGGACTTGGCATCCGACAAAAATTTTCTTTTTTGATGGTGCGTTAGACCGTCCGGTATCAATCCGGCGGCTTTGTAGTTAGCCATGTCGGCGAACCACGGTCTAACCTGCACCCTAAACAATTTTTCATCAGGGAACTTCTCTTTGACTTCACATTCATTCTTGGTCACGTCAATGTTTACCAGGCGGGATAAGTGATCCGCCACCAAATTCTCGGATCCTTTTTTGTCACGAATTTCAAGATCAAATTCCTGTAACAAAAGGATCCAACGAATAAGCCTCTGCTTAGAATCAGGCTTGGTGGGCAGATACCTTATAGCCGTATGGTCCGTGTAAATGATGACTCGTGAACCAATCAAATAGGAACGAAATTTCTCCAACGCATACACTATAGCAAGCAACTCTTTCTCAGCTCTTGCATAGTTAATTTGAGCCTCGTTTAAAACTTTGCTCGCATAATGTATAGCGTGGAAAAATTTCGTTTTCCTCTGACCCAAAACAGCCCCAACCGCATAATCACTTGCATCGCACATTAATTCAAAATCTAATTTCCAGTTAGGTGCAACGATTATCTGTGAGGTAGTTAAACTCTTTTTCAAAAAAATAAACGCAAAAAGACAAGATTCATCAAAGTCAAAAAACTTATCTTTAATGAGCAAGTTGCTCAATGGCTTTGCGACCTTTGCGAAGTCTTTGATGAATCTTCGGTAAAATCCGGCGTGTCCAAGAAAGTTCCTTATGCCTTTGACATTCTTCGGTGGTGGCAATTTCTCAATAACGTCCACCTTGGCTTTAACAACTTCAAGGCCCTTTGAAGAAACCTTGTGACCGAGCACAATTCCCTCGTTCACCATAAAGTTGCATTTTTCCCAATTAAGCACCAAATTGGTTTCCACACACCGTTCCAACACCGTATCCAAATTTTTCAAGAAAATATCAAACGATTGTCCAAAAACCGAGAAATCATCCATAAAAACTTCAATTGTCTTTTCGATCAAATCCGAGAATATCGCTTGCATACACCGTTGAAAAGTCGCCGGTGCATTACATAATCCAAACGACATCCTCCTATAAGCGAAGATTCCAAACGGACATGTAAAAGCGGTTTTTTCATGATCCTCCGGGTTCACAATAATTTGGTTGTAACCCGAATAACCATCCAAAAAACAGTAAAATTGTTGACCGAAAAGCCTTTCGAGCATTTGATCCATAAAAGGTAGAGGGAAATGATCTTTTCTCGTAGCTTTGTTCAACCTACGGTAGTCAATGCACATTCTCCACCCGGTCACGGTTTTTGTTGGAATGAGCTCATTTTTCTCATTTCGGACCACCGTTAATCCGCCTTTTTTCGGTACCACATGCACCGGACTAACCCACGGGCTGTCCGAAATGGGATAAATCATTCCGGCATCTAACATTTTCACCACTTCCTTCCTAACCACTTCTTTCATGATAGGATTTAAACGGCGTTGAGGTTGAGCAACCGGTTTAAAGTCTTCCTCCATAAATATCCGATGCATGCAATACAAAGGGCTTATGCCTTTGAGATCGGACAAAGTCCATCCCATTGCATCCTGATTTTTTCTCAACACTTGAATTAAGCGGCTCTCCTCATTTTCAGATAAAATACTGCTTATGATCACCGGTTTATTACCACTGTCATCGAGAAAAGCACACTTCAAGGTTGACGGTAACACTTTTAGTTCAAGTTTGGATTGTTCATCATTAACCACTATTTTTAGACTTTCCTCTTCATACTCCCAAGGTTGCAATTCTTCTAAAGCTTCAAGCTCCAACAAACATTCTTCAAGAGCTTGCTCTTCTTCAACCGAGAATACTTCCAAGGAATCATCCAAAGTTCTTTGTAAAGGATCAATGACATGAATTTGCTTCATGACATTAACAATCACTTCCTCCGTTGCATCGATTCGGAAACAATCACCTTTCTCTTTCTTGTGCTTCATTGCATCATCAAGATTGAAACATACCTCTTCATCTTGGACTCTCACTTTCATGAGACCATCGTTCATGTCAATTGCCATTCGGGCAGTTTTTATGAAAGGCCTTCCAAGAATCAAAGGTGCATCCTCATCCCCCTCCATTTCAATGACAACAAAGTCTATTGGAAACAAAAATTTGTCCACTTTGACCAACACATCTTCTGCTACACCGTGAGGACGGGTAGTGGATTTGTCTGCGAGTTGCAATGTCACTTGAGTGGACCTCAATTCCATATGACCCAACCGTTTCACAATCGACAAAGGTATCAAGTTGATACTAGAGCCCAAATAAATCAATCCGTTGCCCACATAGATGTTTCCTATAGTAACCGGCAAGGTGACTCGTCCCGAATCACATTCTTTCCTCGGGAGAGTACGTTGAATGATAGCGCTACAGCTAGCATCTACCATAATGGTCTCTTGATCTGTATACCTCTTCTTTTTCGTGAGAATATCCTTCATAAACTTCGCATATTTAGGCATTTGCTCCAAAGCCTCGGAAAATGGGATGTTTATTTGTAATTGTTTGAAAATATCCATAAACCGAGAATAGTGTCGCGCACTATCTTTCTTTGTAGGAGCATGCGGATATGGTAAATGTTGGATCGGAATATTGTTCACCGGTTCTTTTCCCTTCCTAGTTCTCTTCACTTTTTCTTCTATCTCTCTTTTTTTCTCATCCTCACTTTTTTCCTTCTCATTTTCAACTAAAACACCCTCAACATTTTTTTCTACTTCAGTCTCATCGCTATCTTTTTCTTTTTCAACTACAACCTCCTCCTCCACTACTCTTTTACCTACACCCATGTCAATCTCTCTTCCACTTCTTGTTAGAATTGCTTTACAATCTTTAGGATTCGGAAGCGTATTTGCCGTAAAGTGCCCTTTTTGTTGGTCGGCCAATTGTTTTGATAATTGCCCGACTTGTGTTTCAAGATTCCTTATGGCCGCATCGGTATTCTTTTGATTGGAAGTTGCCATTTGCATAAATTGTGTGAGAGTGTCTTCCATCTTCGTATTTCCAACGGGAGCTTGCGGAGGTTGAGTGTAATTTTGGTATTGTTGACGGGTTGATGGTCCGGCTTCTTGCAGTTTCCACTGTTGTTGATAACCTTGGTTAGGCCGTTGTTGGTAACCTTGGTTGCCTTGTTGATACGAAGGTCGGGTGGAGGACAATAACCGGTCGGATGGTCACCTCTACAAAGTTCACAAACTAAGACTTGCACATTTTTACTTGAAGAATCATGAATTTCTTTGAATTGTTGCGGCAGTTTAGACATTTGCTTAGTCAACAACTCAATCTGTTGTGATAATAACTTGTTCTGTGCAAGGATAACATAATTTGTTCCCAATTCCAACACTCCCGGAGTTCGTTGAGACGGTCCACGGTTGTGACTACCTTGATGGTCGTTCAAGGCCATCTTATCAATAATAGCTGTGGCTTCTGTTGCGGTTTTACTTAACAAGGATCCACCAGCGGTGGCATCCAACAAGGTTTTGTGTACAAGTTAAAGTCCATTTCGAAATATATGAATTTGTGACAATTCATCAAAACCATGGCCTTTTCACTTTCTTAACATTGATTTGAATCTCTCCCAAGCTTCATTGAGAGATTCATTGGCTCCTTGTGTGAACACCACGATGGCGGTCTTTGCCTCCATAAACCGAGTGTGTGGGAAAAATCTCTCCAAAAATTTCTCTTCCAATGCATTCCAATCCGTCATTATCGCCGTTGACTGATCAAGATACCATTCCTTTACCTTCCCAATGAGAGAATGCGGGAATAATATCTTAAACAGAGATTCCTCTTCAGCTTCGGGCGCACCAGTCGCTCCCGTTATTTCATAAAATTTTGTCAAATGGGTGAAAGGATCTTCATGATCCATACCCGTAAATGGACTTTGATATAACAGCTGGAGAATACCGGTCTTCATTTCAGCATGACGACCATTATGTGCATGGCGAGCGAACTGGGCATTGTGTCTCGGACTGTTTGTGCAAGGTCTAGAAGCAGGTGGTGGTGGATCTGCCTCCATAACTGGAAGTATCTGTGGAAGTGGTGGTGGTGGTGTAGAAGTACTTTCCTCTTGTTCTCGCTTCTGTCTTGCTAGCTGCCTCCTTCGTCTAGTTCTGCTGTTGATTCTACGAGCGGTTCTCTCAATATCAGGATAGAAAAGAAGTTGGTCCGCCGGTAGTTTCCCTCGCATAAACTAAGTCTGCACACTAAACCAAACAAATTAACTAGTTCAAGATAAAGTTAACAAGCTTAAAACAGCACACTATCGCAATGCTTGCAATATCACTAAACAATCCCCGGCATCGACGCCATTTTATTAATATAGTAATAGGGGGTGTTTTAAATCGTCTCCACAGGGATTGCCTGATATTTTGATGCTTGTCGTTCAATAGTTACACCGTTTTAAGTTCAAAGGTTTCAATTGGTTCTCAATTTCGTTTAACATCAATTTGTAGCAAAGAGTAATTTTTAACAAAGAGTTTGAAAGGTTTTTATAAAAGCATGTCAAGGTTAGGTTTCGCTAATCCTTTTCACATATATCAGAATAATCAAGCATATGAACTCGGTTTCCGACCAATACAACCGTGTATCCTCCCGACTAAGTTTATGTCTAAAGCAAAGTCGTGAGTATCGTTGTTTAGACCGTCAGATGATGTCTCACGCTAACAATCTAAACAACAATCGTTAAGATCAACACAAAGCGAATAGCAAATCCCAAATCTATGTCTAGAGTTTGGTTTTTAAGAGATGAAATTGTTAGGTCATGATTTGTAGAATCTATGTCTAGAGCAAAACAAATCACACATAAAGCATTAAGAGAAAACAACTTCATCTATATTGATCAAAGACTTTGTTCATACACAATAGATCAAAACAAATACATATAATCAGAATCAACTACTTCTAACCTCAACACAAGAGAGTTTAGCTACCCATTCTCATGGTAGCTTAGATTACAAGTTGAAAGAGGAGATGAATGAACATCCACGTCGAATAATCGAGAATGGATGTGACTTCAGCTTCTCAAAGTAAAATTCCACTCTTGGATGATCAAAATACTGTAAACTATGTTTTTGGGTGAAAAAGGGCAAAAGATCCCTTCCAATAAAAGTAAAAATCTATTTATACACTTCTGAAATCTGCAGCATTCGCACTGCGAGCAAATCATTCGCACTGCGAATGAGAGAAAATGGAACTTTAAGTGCCTCTGAGACTTAAACCGCCCAATCCTGACATCGAGGGTTCGCACTGCGAACAACCCATTCGCATTGCGAATGAGAGAAATTTTGCCTCAAAAGCATTCTGCCACCCTTCGCCTGGACCTTCGCACTGCGAACCAACTAGCGAGCCTTCGCTAGGAGTTCGCAGTGCGAACTTTTGGATAATTTCCATGAAAACATTCTGCCACCCTTCGCTGGGAGCTTCGCTGACGTTCACAGTGCGAACCTTCGCTGCACCCTCGCCAGCTCCTTCGCACTGTGAATGCTCTGTTGCAGCAATAATTTCAGTGGCAACTTGCATCCACTCAATGTGTCTCACCATCTTGATCCTTTCATGCCTAAACCTGCACATTAACACACAAATTACAAGCTCCACTCATGTATTCCAATGTAAGCACTACAACACAATTTACCACTTAAATCAACCGATTCTGCATGGAAAGTAATGAAAGATGCCAATTATTGCATACTAATATATAACATGTTTGACATCTAACAGAAGGGATAGACTATATAGAAACCTTTGCACCAGTTGCCAGGTTAGAAACAATTCGTCTTTTAATTTCTTTTGTTGTGAATCATGACATTACTTTATATCATATGGATGTAAAGAGTGCATTTTTAAATGGGTATATTTCTGAAGAAGTGTATGTGTATCAACCTCCTAGTTTTGAGAGTTCTAAAAACCCATATTTTGTTTTCAAACTTAAAAACTTGTTATATAGTCTGAAACAGGCTCCAAGAGCTTGGTATGAAAGGCTAAATAACTTTCTTTTGGAAAATGACTTTACCAGAGGAAAAGTGGATACAACACTCTTTTGTAAAACCTTAAAAAATGACATTCTGGTTGTTCAAATCTACGTTGATGATATTATATTTGGTTCTGCTAACACTTCCTTGTGCAAGGAATTTTCTAAGTTAATGCAAGCTGAATTTGAAATGAGTTTGATGGGAGAACTCATATTCTTTCTAGGAATTCAGATTGATCAACGTCTAGAAGGAACATACATTCATCAGAGCAAGTATGCAAAAAAACTTCTAAAGAAGTTCAATATGTGAGAAAGTAAATCTGCTAAGACTCCTATGCATCTGACATGCATTCTGGAGAAAGAAGAAGTGAGTAAAAATGTTTGTCAGAAGCTCTATCGTGGTATAATAGACTCTCTTCTATATTTGACTGCTTCTCGTCCAGATATTCTGTTCAGTGTATGTCTTTGTGCTCGTTTCCAATCATATCCAAGGGAAACTCACTTAACCGTTGTTAAGAGAATCCTAAGGTATCTAAAAGGAACAACTAACCTTGGTTTGATGTATAAGAAAACATCAGAGTACAAGCTTTCTGGTTACTGTAAGCAGATTATGCTGGAGACAGATTGGAAAGGAAAAGTACCTCTGAAAACTATCAGTTTCTGGGGAATAACCTCGTCTCTTGGGCAATCAAAAGACAATCAACAATTTCTCTTTCAACTATAGAAGCAGAATATATCTCAGTATCACTGTGCAGTACTCAGATACTGTGGATAAAGAATCAGCTCGAAGATTATCAGATACACGAGAGTAACATTCCTATCTTCTGTGATAATACTTCTGCCATTTGTTTATCTAAGAATCCTATTATGCATTCTAGGGAAAAATATATTGAAATAAAACATCACTTTCTATGTGACTATTTTCAAAAGGGTATTTTTCAGTTAAAATTTGTGGATACAGAACACCAGTGGGCTGATATTTTCACAAAACCCCTTGTTGAGGATAAATTCGTATTCATTCTAGAAAATCTATTTATTAAACCTTGTCCAGAATGAGAAGATGATATTTTAATGTGTCAAGTCACAAGAACTTCTGATATAAGATTTTGATGTTAAGCAAAGTGTTTTATTTTTATGTCTTTCTGATTAATGATACTTTTACATGTTAGAAGATGTCCTGATCAGAAACTCGTCTAGTCAGATACCTCTTGGTATTCTTAACCTTGGGAATATCAAACGTGCTCTCTTCAAAACAAACGGCTATGATTATTTGTGACACTTGTCCAAAATCAAATCATACCTACTGTTGAAGAGACACCTCGAGCGTTGTGATTTCGTGAGACTAGGTTTCAAGTAATTATTTCCTATTACTCCCACCTTTTTATCATCATCAATATTTTTTTTATAAATACTCACTCTTTCACTTTCACACACTATGCTACTCTCACTTCCCACACTTTCTCTTAGAAACCCTAAAACCCTTTTTGTGCTCTGTAACTACATCATCTTCTTCAAATGGATCCTCAATAACAAAGCGTTTCCAATTTTCTCAACAACATCAACAAGCAGAATCGTCCTCAATGGTTTCATCAATACCTGCTCAAACAGAATCAACTTCACTTCATTAATCACTATCCATTTTTCAGAAACCAACTGAAGTTCACATCGTGGATCTCCCTGCTCATGTTCATTAGGCGGCTCCTTTCTCAGAACTAGAGGTTCTATGTGAATGGCTGGTAGACTTTGATAACTTGATGGAAAATGGAATAGACTTATCTGAGAATCTAAATGCTCAAGGTTGGAAAACCTATTTTGATCGTCTCTACGACCCCATTTATTCAAATCTCGTCAAGGAATTCTGGGGATTTGCTGACGCTAATTGTTGTACCCCAAATTTTTACCCTTAGATGTCATCTTCATTTGTGCATCTTAGGTCAGGCATCTCTGCATTGTTTGAGCTAACCCATATCTAGCAGTTTGTTTCTTAGTGTTCAAATTAGGTTTGCATATAACCATGAAGCTCCACAAGTTGTTCTGAAGTAAGTCAAATCAACAAAAGGTCTCCAGTGCAAGAACTTTGGAATTAGGGTTTTGCTCTGAAGAAATCACTGAGAAATTGGCTCTATCAAGTCATGAGTTGTGTGGTTCACTTACCACTTAAGGTCATCTACCTCCAAGAGACATCGTTCAACAGGAATCCAAGATCTATTGGTCCTCAATAGGAGAAGTTTGAGCCTCAGCCTCTCTATACCTCTAAATTAGGGTTTCTGTGACACCTATCAGTCAATGGCTTTGATTTTCATCAAGATGAATTCCCAAACCCTAATTCTTTGATTCTATTGGTTTATAAACATCCTCAAGAGTCTCCTAAGACCTTTAGATGAGAAAGAAGAAGCAAGTTTATAAGATCTGACCTCAGTGCATTCACAGTCAAAATTAGGGTTTTTGACTGAAACCCTAATCCTTTGGAATTTTGGTTCAAATGAAGTGTCAATGGTTCTAATCATCATAGAATGTCTCATGAGGTATAAAAAGCATCAAGATCAAGTTTCATGATTTTTCCATCAAGAGAAGTAGGGTTTTGATCATGAAAGATGTCATATGTGAGATTTTTCCCCTAATAGCACATTTTGAATTGACCATAACTCCTAAACCACACACTCAAATGAAGTGACTCAAAGCTCATTGGAAAGCTCTTTTCAAGATATTCAATTTGTTCCATATGGCTTTTCATCCAAAAATGCTTGGTTTTTGAGTTATGAAGCTTGCAAGATAATTTGACCAAACACTTAGAAAAATTTCAACACTTTTCTTCACAATTTTTCTCTAACTTTGACATCACTTTTCACCCATTTCCACTTGGATTCAAGACTTGGGTCCCAAATGAAAGTTGTAGAGCATGATGGAGCTTTCCAACCATATGTGGAACATCTCATTTGAATGAGTCAAACTCAAGTTATGGTGTTTTAAAGTGGGGTACCTCAAGTTGTCAAAACTCAAATAGCTTAGAAAATTTCTAAGTCTCTTTGTCCACTCATGCACACGACTTTAAGGAAATCTTTCTCACTAATACAAACCTTATCTCAAAGAGCTCTCCACGTGAAAAACGTGCTACCAAATTCCTATTTTCCAAGGAGCTAAGGAACACACAAAATGGAGCTTTATTCATCTAGAAATATTGCACCAAAGTTGACATGTTACAATGTCACGTACACATAAAGTTCAGATTTTCTTCACTTGTTGCTATGTTCACTCTTTGGCACTTCTTGATTACATGTTTCTAAGCTGCCACAACACACAAGTGTCCTGCTACGCATTAATCCAAAGGTTTGGTGTTTGGACCATTACATGAAGTGCACTCGTGTGGAGAGGTGCATGACATAACATGTTGCTTTACAAATCTTCCTTGTAACATTAAACAAATCTGAGCAAGGTTATGTCAAGTACAAGCATGCTCTGTTTACTTTTTCATCATAGTTCCCAACCCTCACTTTGCTTTAGAAACCGTACAAAGAAAGAGCCATGACTTTGAGCCTCCATTACACAATCCTGTTTCACTTTTTGAAGCTACAACTTGAACCATACTCCAAGTACCTACTGACCTTTGTTTTCTATCAATTCCAAGGTGCAACTTTGCCCTAAAATTCGTGGAAATAAGTTGCCAAAAGTACAAGAACTTTCACTTGACAAGATAGTGTGAGAGGAGTAACCGTTGTATTTGTTAGCACCATGACATGCTGATCCGTTGAACTTTTTCTACTGACATAAGCAAGCAACTACACGATCACATGGCTCGAGAATGATGATGAAAAGTGGACACGCGTGTAGTATCATGCGGGCAACTTTTCTCTCTTGTACCAAACCATTATTCTTTGAGTTTACCGTTGCCACGGACCAGTTCTACTCTCTATAAAAGGAGACATCATCTCCTTTATTAGAGGGACGATCAGACCAAGAATAACATAAACACCACTTCAAAATATTTAGCCAAGGAAACTCAACATTCTTGCACGACATCTCTTCGCAAGAACACCACTTGCAAACCATTGTTTTGTGCAATCCTCTTCACAACAAACAACCAAGACCACAACCATCACACCAACCATCAATACATCAAAGCAACAAGATCAGAACAAGAGCGATACAACACCAACACTACACTCCACAAAACCTTTAAAAACATGTGAGCTTCATTTTGGCCTGGACATAAAAAAACCACCAACGATCTTAGCACCAACAAGGAGAATACAAAGCGTCAGAATATCAACCAACATCCTCTGATTATCTCTTTGTAACACCAACAATAACAAGTAGAACACTACCTCTCACAACACACGAGAAAACCACAGCCTCTTCTCATTCCTTTCCTTTCACTACGCTAAACAAGGGAAAAGAGGGCGCTTTTTTTGGCCTATGACAGCGCTTAAAAGCGCTGTCTAAGGCTGCGCTGTCGTAGGTAAAGACAACTCTTTTTTATTTATGAAAAAACGCTCTCTAAAAGGGGGACTTTAGACAACGCTTTCAAAAGCGCTGTCTAATGTATACGTTTAAATTTTTAAAGAATTTTTTTATATACTTTAGAGAGCGCTTTTTTATTCAAAAGCGCTCTATAAAGGGGGACTTTAGACAGCGCTTATGAAAGCGCTGTCTAATGTATACGTATAATGATTTTTTTATATAACTTTAGAGAGCGCTTTTTCCTTAAAAGCGCTCTCTAAAGAGAGACTTTAGACAGCGCTTCGAAAAGCGCTGTCTAATGTATACCTTTAGACAACGCTTTTTTCTCAAAAGCGCTGTCTTTTGTCTACGTATAATTTTGAAGATTTTTTTTTAAAAATCCCATTTTAACCATTTTTTTATGCAGCAACCTGTATAATTCACATTTCCATAAACCTGTATAATTCACATTTCAATAAACCAATATAGATACGCATTTCCATTAACAAATTCTATTTCAAAACTAGAATTTACATTAATGCAGAATTTACATTTCAATAAACTAGAATTTACATTCACAAAACTATACATTCAAGAAAGAATTCTTCTTGCAATAAAGAATTCGCACAATTCCTCCTTAGTATCTTGCAATTGTTTCCTCGTGTAATAAGGACACGCCATATCATCGAAATACTACATAACAAAACAAAATACGCATTATTTAGTTAAAAATAATAAATTATATGACATATCCGATAAATATTAAAATAAATCCTAAGTTATAAAACCATACATACCGTAATAGGAATCTCCAATTGTCTCATTTGAAGGATTTCTCTCATGAACCTCAAAACGAAGTACCCGCGGTCTATGCCATTACGCTGACGAGGGCACTACACATAGACAAACAAATAAGAAATAATATATAGATGTTTTGTGTTATCAAGTAGCATCACTAATAAGCAATATTGTGAAAATTAATATACCTCCACTTTGACCCATGTAATATTGGTTGATCTAGCCCGTGCTACTCGAGTCTTTCTTTGTGCACGGTATAGTAGTATAGCTCTATAAAAGAAAAACGTAAACTTAGAACAATGTCACAGAAATAATTAAATATACAAATACACACGAATATTTCGAACAATCTCACTTACGTGTCAACCACATCCTTCATATTCTGATATGTGGACCAATCAGTATCCAATGAATTAAGATAATAGACCACTTCTGTTATAGGATTAATGGCAACCAACAACCAGTGTCCACTGTAAAATATAACAAAAGTTTAGATGGATAATTTCTACGCAAAAGATACAAATTAAAGATTAGAATGAAATTAGAATGAAAATCTTACCCGTTTCCAGTATTATACGGTAAAAGAAACAGACTTTCTGTGTTGCTGGCCATAAATCGCTCAAGTAAGTGGTCTCTTACTTCAATTGCATTCATACCAATTCTCGGTGCATTAACAAGGCTGTAAGAGAAGAAACAGAATCTGTTTGATAATTTCGTCCCCCGCATGAATTTTTCATACAGGCACCTTAAATAAAAACATAATAAACATTAGACTATTTTCATTGAAATGTGTAAATAAATTGTTCAACAAAATAAATAATAGATTGATTGGAGTACCAGATGTATGAATGCATAACACCGATGCCTAATTCAGTATGCTTGAATATCTGCTCCATGTCCTCTTTTCCGATTATCTCGGAATGCGGAAATCCAAAAACACCTTCGACCATTTCTATTTGACAAATAGCACCATCCATCAAATCTGACATTGTCATAAGTGTTTCTAGACATGACTGAAAGCGAGCTCTTTTTTCCTGCACGGTCCTTGTAGAAGCTTTTTTCATGCCGGTCTGTTGTGAAGCATGAACAGGAACCTAACAATCATATAAGTTAGGTAAAGTAGAAAATCATGAAACTTTTGAATTCGGATAATAGAATAACACTTAAAAGCTACCTCTCTGTGTGATTCAACAGACTCGTTTTGCCGCAAAACCCCTTTATTCTTAGCTGCGGGTTTTGTAGGAGTCTAACATTACCATGTAAAAAAATGTAAGTAATGGTTCAGAATGATTTTCATAATCATTCAGAATTGACATTTGAATACTAAGAGATTCGTAATGGTTTTCAACATACCTCATCACTTATGGAAATGAGGTCTAACGGCCATGCAACAAACGAACCTATTGCATCCCGCAGCAATGTAACCTCTGAAACCGAGTCAGGTATGGGTAGTACCGCATCCGTATCTAAAGCGATATCAACCGACACTTTTAGATATCCATTAGGGAGCGGTTGATGGTAAAGTAACGCTCCCACAAGGTTATGCACTTTCCCTTGCCAACCATGCGATAAGTCGGTAACGACAAATACAACTGGCAAGATGAAATGCCCTTAAGCAATAATAAATATGTAACTGTTAATATGTATAAAGGTCAATTAAAATAAATGTGTTAATTTAATTAAAATAAATATGTGCTAATTACCTCAGAAATTTTATTTGGAGAATTGATACTAGCTTTGTCACTAGTATCTTTCAAACCGGAACCTCGCTTTTCCGCCTCATATCTCTCTTTATCCTGTTGCAATTCACAGGCTTGCGCTTGTAGTGCCATCAAAGTTTGCATGACTTCTTGGTTGCTGGGATTTTTTCTCTTTGGTTGCTTATATAGGGAAGATGGAGTCACACCAAATCCTTTACCTCTCACCCAACCGGGATACTCAGGAACATTTAGTACTCGACTAAGAATGCTCCTGCAATCATCCTCATCTGTGGGTAAGGATTTAGATAGATTCTCCTGAAATTCATTGACAAATCGAAAATTATTAGTGGGGATTAAAAATTAATTATATTTTAATAAAATTTCGATTAACTTTGAGACATAATGTTATACTTACACATTCGTCATAAACATGCTGAACATCTTCTCTAACAGCTCCATCCTTACCCACGCGAGCTTCCTTCCACAAAACATGGTCCGGAAGTGATGATTCTTCACTTTTAGACTCTTCTAACTACACATTTAGTTAAATAATAAGTTCATCAATTATAACACAATAATACAATTAATAAAATCATAGCATTAATATATACTTACCAATTTTTGTTGTAACCGTGCATATCCCAAACGCCCTTTTCTGTATGGATACGCGGGTTTTGATGCTCTTTCGCGATTAATGGCACTCAATTTCTGGATAAAAAATTTTAAGTCATATCAAAACAAACTAATGAAACAAATATATAATACAATCAATAGACATGACAAGATAACATTACATTGAATTCTTCGGTTTTCCGTTTGTCTACAAAAATGCCCCATTCTTCCGGTGTAATCACATCCGCATACAACGGTGGAAGTTCTGCTTCAACAAAATTTTTGTCCTCATCCCTAAGATATTTGTTTGATAATAAGGCTCTAAACCCTCTGTGTCTCTTTCCGGCCAATTGAAGACAATACTTTTTCCGGCTTTCTTCAATATTAAAGGACCTCTACGAAAAAACATACACATATAAACATAAAGTGTGTTAGTATAAGTAAATTAAAGACTTAATCGTCAACAAAAATCTAATAACATCAATCATATTTGGTAAGTACCTGTATCTCAGTCCATATCTTTTCTTTACCGGCATCCAACGATTTACTTCTCCAATTATCACTAGTGATTGGAATGTGCTGACAGACAAGTGAACCAATGTATGAAGACAACATTGAACCGTTAGGCTCAACTAGTTGGTTCTCGTTGTAACGGTCTGTTTTTGATATTCCCTATTTTTGTGCTAATTGATGTTTTGTTATTGAGTCTTTTATTTAATTGAGCAATATTTATGTGAATGGTGAAGTTGGTGTTTTATTAGCCTCGCCGGGCGAAGTATGTGTCGCCGGGCGGCGTGTACGTTTCTGTGATGTTTTGGATTTTGTGTACTTAATAGATATTTATGTTAATTATGATGTTGGTAAGTTAATATGTTGTTTTTACATATGTTGTATTTTTACCGTTTTTGGAGATTTCGCGGGAAAATTAGAATAGAGGGTATATTAGATATTTTATAATTAGTGGTATTTAATTAATAGTTAGTTTTAATATTTATTAGAAGTGTAGATTTTAAGTTAAGAAAATATAATAAGTTAGTAAGTTAGAAAGTATTATAAGTTTAGAAAAGAAGAAAAAGAAAAGTTAGTAAGAGTTTTTTCAAAAGAGAAGAAAAAGAGAGAAATAGAGAAGTGAAGAGAAAGTGAAGAAAAGTTGGAAAATTCACCAAACGAGCTTCGGGAATCGGTTTCTTATCGGGTAAGGGTGCGAAACTCGGTTATTATATCATTGTATACGATTATATCCGTTTGTTTTTGAATTGTTTGGATTGTGTAGGAAAATATTGAGTTTAGGTTAGTTTTTGACATAATCGATAAAATCGGGAGTTTTTACGGATGAAATTCGAAACAAATTGTGTAGTTTAGTCGTGTGAGGTTAGGCCGACGTTATAGAAACTCGTTTCGTTAAAATCGGTTGATAATTGAAGATTTTGTGTTTTTGAGTTTTGATTATGTGTATGAATAGTGATTTCGAAAAGTCGTGGAATCGGGTTTTTCTTGATCCTAATATGTTGGTATGTATTTATGTGATATTACCATGTATTTATTCGGAAGAAAGTAATTGAATCGGTCGGGTTTCGGGCGATTACGCAGCTGTACCAGAATGTAGCAGAATTTCTGGTTTTGTGCGCAGTCGTACGGACGCGTGCTGTAGGTGAAAATTATGTTTTCGTGTAATTTTCGGAAATTCATATCTCTTGAACCGTAAGTCGATTTTAACCCTCGTTCGAAGCGTTGGGAAGCTAACGAGATGTTATTTCTAGGAAAAATAGTTTTGGGGTCTGAACTTGCTCCAATCGGTACAGTTTTTACGAACCGTTTCGTAATGTCGGGCGTCCGGTTTATGTTTTGCGTTATTTTGAAATATTCATATCTTGTTAACCGTTTATCGTATTTAAGAGTTCTTTATACCGAATCGAAGCTGTCGATGAGTACTTTTTGATGATGATAGAAAATATTATTTTTGGCCGACTTTTAGCCGACTTTTCCGAGAAATCGTAAAATGGAATTTTGAGTTATTTTTCAATATTGTAAGACATGTTATGATATGTTATGAGATGGCTTGTGTGATGATTCTTTGATGGGAATTTGATGTTGTGGAATGGTATATTAGTGTTTGTGGCCATTTTGGGCAATTGTGTGCATTACTTTATATGTACTTGAAATGCATGATTTAATGTATGAGTCTTGATTGCCATGGGTCATTATATGACATGCATCATGTTGAAGACATTGTAAGATCCCTTCGTGGGTGTAAACAATGCATGAAGACATTGTAAGATCCCTTCGTGGGTGTAAACAATGCAGTTAGACATTGTAAGATCCCTTCGTGGGTGTAAACAATGCATGTTGAATTGTAGATCCCTTCGTGGGTGTAAACAATGCAGTTAGACATTGTAAGATCCCTTCGTGGGTGTAAACAATGCATGTTGAATTGTAGATCCCTTATGGGTGTAAGCAATTGTTGTATTGATCGTGTGCCTATTATAAAGGACTAAAAACGATCCATAACGTCGTATGCTTGGTGATAAGTGGTAGCGACGGGGAACATCGTATGCCCGACGGGGAGTTACCCTAAGTAACGAGCGATGATTCCAAGAGTTCCTGGGGGACTAATGGTACCGCATGCATAGAGTCGTTGTGTCGGTCTCTGTGCATTTGCATAATTCATTACATGAATGTTTATGTGTTGAATTTTGAGAAGGATTTGTTATGCATTGTGTTAATGTATATGCTTATGTGATTGATGTGTGAAATGGGTTGAATATGTCTTGTGTTGTTTACAAGTATCATATTTGTGTGGTGAGAATAATTGTGCATATTTTGCTAAGTGTTATATAATGATATGCAATTATATTATAATCCTGTTTCTCACCCTTCTGCTGTGGTTTAATGCTCTATGAGGCATTGCAGATTAGAGGCTGAAGTCTTTTGCGAAGATTAGTGTCTTCGTCTTTTGTCGTTCCGTCGGCTCTGATATGTAACACGGGTAGTCGGGGTTCGAGTGTAGATGTTTCTTTTGGCTTGTATATGGTGGCTTCTATGAACATGTATATGACATACTTATCTTTTGTGATGACATCACTTATGGATGTTCCGCTTTAATCCATAACTGAACGAGGATATTTTGGAACTGAGTTCCTATGATTATATGACTATCAGGTTGTTATATATCTATATGAGCATAATGTTTTAGTTCACGTTGGTGTGACATCTCTGGCTATATCATGATAAATTATTCTTTGCTCTGATGTTTTATTTATAAGATTAGTTTATTCCGATTTTTGTACGGGGTATAGAAGGGGTGTTACATTAAGTGGTATCAGAGCCAATGTTTGGTTTGTCCGACCATGTTGTCGTGTCGGTTGTGTCTTGTTGGTCTGTTGCACTCTGTGGAGTGGTTGTTTAACCATAATTTGCTATCATTGGGAATGTTCAGATTATGGCGGCAAGACGTGACGCTGCTATGACTCCGGCCATGCAAGCTATGGCGCAAGCGATGCAGAATTTACCGAATGCTGCGGCGGACGAGGAGTCGCGTAGTATGGATAAGTTTCAGAAGAATAATCCACCGAGCTTCGAAGGTACTCATGATCCTGAGGGAGCACAGATTTGGCTGAAGAAGATTGAGAAGATCTTCCGTTTCATTAGGTGTTCCGAGGATCAGAAGGTGCAATTTGGTACTCATGTGTTGGAAAAGGAAGCTGAAGATTGGTGGGCGAATGCTTCTCAGAGGTTTGAGGAGGATGAAATAGTGGTTACATGGGCTGTGTTCAAGGATGCTTTTCTGGAAAAGTATTTTCCGGAAGATGAGAGAGGTAAGAAGGAAATTGAATTTCTTGAACTGAAGCAGGATAATTCCTCTGTTGCGGATTATGCTGCTAAGTTTGAGGAACTTGTGAAGTTCTGTCCTAATTATAATACGGCTGGTTCTGAGAGGTCAAAGTGTTTGAAGTTTGTGAATGGCTTGAGGCCAGAAATCAAGCAGGGTATCGGTTATCAGGAGATCAGGCAGTTTCCAGTGTTGGTGAACAAAAGTAGGATTTTTGATGAGGATAGCAAAGCACGTGCTACTCATTACAAGAATCTGAATGATAAGAAAGGAAAAGGGCAGTTCAGAGGTAGGCCTTATGTGACTTCTGCTGATAAGGGGAAACAGAAGGCTACTTTTGATAGGAAGCCGAGTGGAGGAGGAATGAATTCTTCTATGAAATGTTATAATTGTGGTGGTATGGGTCATCGTGTGTCGGAGTGTAGGAGGAATATGAACAAGTGTTCTAATTGTGGTTTGACGGGTCATGTGGCTGCTGATTGTAGGAGGAATACGGTCAAGTGTTATAATTGTGGGGAGAATGGTCACTATAGTACAAAGTGCACGAAACCAAGACAAGCTCAAGCGGGCGGAAAGGTGTTTGCATTGGCGGGGACTCAAACTACGAATGCAGACCGTTTGATTAAAGGTACGTGTTTTATTAATAGTACACCTTTAGTTGCTGTTATTGATACGGGAGCGACTCATTCGTTTATTTCGTCTGAGTGCGCGAAGCGTTTGAATCTTGCGTTAACTTTGATGGGTGCTGAAATGGTTATTGAGACTCCTGCTTCAGGGTCGGTAAATACATCTTTGGTGTGTATGAGTTGTCCTTTAACCATGTATGGTAAAGACTTTGTTATGGATTTAGTATGTTTGCCGTTGGTGGGATTGGACGTGATCTTGGGTATGAACTGGTTGCAATTTAATCGAGTTCATATAGATTGCTATCACAAGTTAGTAAGGTTTCCTTCTATGGAAGATGATGAATTTGAGAGTTTCCTATCCACTAAAGAGTTGAAGAAACTTTTAGCGGACGAAGCTCAATTGTTTGGTTTGTTCGCATCATTGTCGGTGGAGAGTAAAGTTGAGATTGATGTGTTTCCAGTGGTGTGTGAATTTCCAGAAGTATTTCCGGAAGATATTACGGACGTACCGCCGGAAAGAGAAGTTGAATTTTCTATTGATCTAGTTCCGGGTACTAGACCGATTTCGATGGCACCGTATCGTATGTCGGCATCGGAATTGGTAGAATTGAAAAAGCAATTGAATGACTTGTTGGACAAGAAATTTGTAAGGCCAAGTGTTTCTCCTTGGGGTGCTCCGGTATTGTTGGTAAAGAAGAAGGACGGGAGTATGCGGTTATGCATTGATTATCGACAGTTGAACAAAGTGACAATTAAGAACAAGTATCCGCTTCCAAGGATCGATGATTTGATGGACCAATTGGTTGGTGCGAATGTTTTTAGCAAGATTGATTTGAGATCAGGATACCACCAGATTCGTGTGAAAGGAGAGGATATTCAAAAGACGGCCTTTAGGACACGGTATGGTCATTACGAATACTCCGTGATGCCATTCGGGGTTTCTAACGCGCCGGGTGTGTTTATGGAATACATGAATCGTATTTTTCATGAACAGTTGGATCGTTTTGTGGTTGTGTTCATCGATGATATTTTGATTTACTCTAAGTCTCAAGAGGAGCATGAAGAGCATTTGAGAATTGTGTTGCAAATTTTGAAAGAAAAACAATTGTATGCTAAGTTGTCAAAATGTGAATTTTGGCTGTCGGAAGTAAGTTTCCTTGGACATGTTATTTCCGGTAGTGGTATTAGTGTTGATCCATCCAAGATAGATGCGGTGATGCAATGGGAGGCTCCTAGGTCGGTTACGGAGATTCGAAGCTTTTTAGGCTTGGCAGGTTATTATCGGAGGTTTATTGAGGGATTTTCGAAATTGGCACTTCCTTTAACGCAATTGACTTGTAAAGGAAAGGCTTTCATTTGGGATATTCATTGTGAAGAGAGTTTCAATGAGCTAAAGAGAAGGTTGACAACGACTCCGATCTTGATTTTGCCTAATCCTAATGAACCATTTGTTGTGTATTGTGATGCTTCATTGACGGGTTTAGGTGGTGTTTTGATGCAAGATGGAAAAGTTGTGGCATATGCATCTAGACAATTGAGAGTGCATGAAAAGAATTATCCTACACATGACTTGGAGTTAGCGGCCGTGGTGTTTGTTTTGAAAATATGGAGGCATTATCTTTATGGTGCGAGATTTGAAGTCTTTAGTGATCACAAGAGCTTGAAATATTTATTTGATCAAAAAGAGTTGAACATGAGACAAAGGAGGTGGCTAGAACTTTTAAAGGATTATGATTTTGGTTTGAATTACCATCCGGGTAAGGCAAACGTGGTGGCCGATGCCTTAAGTCGGAGGTTGTTACATATGTCCGCATTGATGATGAAAGAATGGGAACTTCTGGAGGATTTTAGAGACTTGAGTTTAGTTTGTGAAATGACGCCGAGAAGTGTGAGACTTGGTATGCTACATGTTACAAATGATTTTCTTGCAACGGTAGGTGAAAAGCAAAAGTTGGACTTGAAATTCGTTGATTTGATGTTGAATGAGAATGAAGATTTCAAAGTTGATAATTTTGGAGTTTTGAGATTCCGTGGTCGTATTTGTATTCCCGATAATGTGGAGTTAAAAAAGATGATATTGGAAGAAGGGCACCAAAGTAACTTAAGTATTCATCCGGGAGCGAACAAAATGTATCAAGATTTGAGAAAAATCTTTTGGTGGTTCGGATTAAAGAGGGACGTTGCTCAATTTGTGTATGCATGCTTAACTTGTCAAAAGTCTAAGGTGGAACATCAAAAACCGAGTGGATTTATGCAACCGTTGGATATTCCGGAATGGAAATGGGATAATATATCGATGGATTTTGTTACGGGATTGCCGAATACGCAAAGAGGTCATAATGCTATTTGGGTAATTGTTGATAGGCTTACTAAATCTGCTCACTTTCTTCCAATTGATATTAGTTATCCTTTGGAGAAGTTAGCCGAGATTTATGTTCTTGTGGTGGTGAAGTTACATGGAGTTCCTAAGAGTATTGTATCGGATAGAGATCCTAGGTTTACATCGAGGTTTTGGGAGAGTTTACAAAAGGCTTTGGGTTCTAAGCTAAGATTGAGTTCGGCTTATCATCCGCAAACGGACGGTCAAACCGAGAGGACGATTCAATCGTTGGAGGATTTATTGCGTGCTTGTGTACTCGAGCAAGGTGGTGCTTGGGATGGTTATTTGGCGTTGATTGAATTCACTTACAATAACAGTTTTCATTCGAGTATAAGTATGGCACCATTTGAGGCTTTGTATGGTCGGAGATGTCGAACACCTTTGTGTTGGCATGAAACCGGCGAGAGGACGATAGTTGGACCGGAAATGGTACAACAAACAACGGAGAAAGTGAAGTTTATTCGGGAGATGATGAAAGCTTCTCAAAGTAGACAAAAGAGCTATCATGACAAGAGAAGGAAAGATCTTGAATTTCAAGAAGGCGACCATGTGTTTTTGAGAGTTACACCGGTTACGGGTGTGGGTCGTGCTTTGAAGTCGAAGAAGTTGACTTCTCGTTTTATTGGTCCATATCAGATATCCGAAAGAGTTGGTGCAGTGGCTTACAGGATAGCATTGCCACCGAATCTTTCGAATCTACATGATGTTTTCCATGTTTCACAGCTACGGAAGTATGTTCCAGATCCGTCTCATGTGATTCCGATGGATGAGGTTGAGGTAAGAGATAATCTTACGGTTGAGGTTTTACCGGTGAGGATTTTAGATCGCGAGTTGAAAAGGTTAAGAGGCAAGGAGATTGCACTTGTGAAAGTGGCGTGGGGAGGCGCTGCTGAGGGCAATTTGACATGGGAATTGGAAAGTCGGATGCGGGAGCGTATCCGGAGTTGTTTGAATCAGGTAATATTTTCGAGGACGAAAATTTCTAAAGTAGGGGAGAGTTGTAACGGTCTGTTTTTTATATTCCCTATTTTTGTGCTAATTGATGTTTTGTTATTGAGTCTTTTATTTAATTAAGCAATATTTATGTGAATGGTGAAGTTGGTGTTTTATTAGCCTCGCCGGGCGAAGTATGTGTCGCCGGGCGGCGTGTACGTTTCTGTGATGTTTTGGATTTTGTGTACTTAATAGATATTTATGTTAATTATGATGTTGGTAAGTTAATATGTTGTTTTTACATATGTTGTATTTTTACCGTTTTTGGAGATTTCGCGGGAAAATTAGAATAGAGGGTATATTAGATATTTTATAATTAGTGGTATTTAATTAATAGTTAGTTTTAATATTTATTAGAAGTGTAGATTTTAAGTTAAGAAAATATAATAAGTTAGTAAGTTAGAAAGTATTATAAGTTTAGAAAAGAAGAAAAAGAAAAGATAGTAAGAGTTTTTTCAAAAGAGAAGAAAAAGAGAGAAATAGAGAAGTGAAGAGAAAGTGAAGAAAAGTTGGAAAATTCACCAAACGAGCTTCGGGAATCGGTTTCTTATCGGGTAAGGGTGCGAAACTCGGTTATTATATCATTGTATACGATATATCCGTTTGTTTTTGAATTGTTTGGATTGTGTAGGAAAATATTGAGTTTAGGTTAGTTTTTGACATAATCGATAAAATCGGGAGTTTTTACGGATGAAATTCGAAACAAATTGTGTAGTTTAGTCGTGTGAGGTTAGGCCGACGTTATAGAAACTCGTTTCGTTAAAATCGGTTGATAATTGAAGATTTTGTGTTTTTGAGTTTTGATTATGTGTATGAATAGTGATTTCGAAAAGTCGTGGAATCGGGTTTTTCTTGATCCTAATATGTTGGTATGTATTTATGTGATATTACCATGTATTTATTCGGAAGAAAGTAATTGAATCGGTCGGGTTTCGGGCGATTACGCAGCTGTACCAGAATGTAGCAGAATTTCTGGTTTTGTGCGCAGTCGTACGGACGCGTGCTGTAGGTGAAAATTCTGTTTTCGTGTAATTTTCGGAAATTCATATCTCTTGAACCGTAAGTCGATTTTAACCCTCGTTCGAAGCGTTGGGAAGCTAACGAGATGTTCTTTCTAGGAAAAATAGTTTTGGGGTCTGAACTTGCTCCAATCGGTACAGTTTTTACGAACCGTTTCGTAGTGTCGGGCGTCCGGTTTATGTTTTGCGTTATTTTGAAATATTCATATCTTGTTAACCGTTTATCGTATTTAAGAGTTCTTTATACCGAATCGAAGCTGTCGATGAGTACTTTTTGATGATGATAGAAAATATTATTTTTGGCCGACTTTTAGCCGACTTTTCTGAGAAATCGTAAAATGGAATTTTGAGTTATTTTTCAATATTGTAAGACATGTTATGATATGTTATGAGATGGCTTGTGTGATGATTCTTTGATGGGAATTTGATGTTGTGGAATGGTATATTAGTGTTTGTGGCCATTTTGGGCAATTGTGTGCATTACTTTATATGTACTTGAAATGCATGATTTAATGTATGAGTCTTGATTGCCATGGGTCATTATATGACATGCATCATGTTGAAGACATTGTAAGATCCCTTCGTGGGTGTAAACAATGCATGAAGACATTGTAAGATCCCTTCGTGGGTGTAAACAATGCAGTTAGACATTGTAAGATCCCTTCGTGGGTGTAAACAATGCATGTTGAATTGTAGATCCCTTCGTGGGTGTAAACAATGCAGTTAGACATTGTAAGATCCCTTCGTGGGTGTAAACAATGCATGTTGAATTGTAGATCCCTTATGGGTGTAAGCAATTGTTGTATTGATCGTGTGCCTATTATAAAGGACTAAAAACGATCCATAACGTCGTATGCTTGGTGATAAGTGGTAGCGACGGGGAACATCGTATGCCCGACGGGGAGTTACCCTAAGTAACGAGCGATGATTCCAAGAGTTCCTGGGGGACTAATGGTACCGCATGCATAGAGTCGTTGTGTCGGTCTCTGTGCATTTGCATAATTCATTACATGAATGTTTATGTGTTGAATTTTGAGAAGGATTTGTTATGCATTGTGTTAATGTATATGCTTATGTGATTGATGTGTGAAATGGGTTGAATATGTCTTGTGTTGTTTACAAGTATCATATTTGTGTGGTGAGAATAATTGTGCATATTTTGCTAAGTGTTATATAATGATATGCAATTATATTATAATCCTGTTTCTCACCCTTCTGCTGTGGTTTAATGCTCTATGAGGCATTGCAGATTAGAGGCTGAAGTCTTTTGCGAAGATTAGTGTCTTCGTCTTTTGTCGTTCCGTCGGCTCTGATATGTAACACGGGTAGTCGGGGTTCGAGTGTAGATGTTTCTTTTGGCTTGTATATGGTGGCTTCTATGAACATGTATATGACATACTTATCTTTTGTGATGACATCACTTATGGATGTTCCGCTTTAATCCATAACTGAACGAGGATATTTTGGAACTGAGTTCCTATGATTATATGACTATCAGGTTGTTATATATATATATGAGCATAATGTTTTAGTTCACGTTGGTGTGACATCTCTGGCTATATCATGATAAATTATTCTTTGCTCTGATGTTTTATTTATAAGATTAGTTTATTCCGATTTTTGTACGGGGTATAGAAGGGGTGTTACACTCGTCACTCCAATGTACATCAAATTTCGTCCCTTTATCTCTAGCGCGGATGATTGACTTCATAATGGTTTTTCCTCATTTTATTTCATGTTCTACTTTCGAAGCTTCATTCTGAGCTTCATGTGTATCATGTGTCTCGTGCGTATCTTCCTGGTTACTAGACATTTTACCTGTAAGAAAGAAAAAAACAAAAATCAAATGACAAAATAAGTTTACTCCACACAGACACACTCTGTCCTATTTCTTCTTCTCTCTCAACTCATTTTCATGAAAGGGAATTCAGTGAAAGTGATACCATAACTTGCATTGCAGACAAACAAATACAAATAGGAACATAGAGGTGCTAAAAATGACAGACTAAAAGAAAAAGGCAATAACTAGCACTTCTGCTATTACAGTTAACACAGAGAACTGCTGCTACAGTTTGCATTTCACAACATAGCAATCTATACAGACTGTAGCAAGGGATGTTCCTAGACAACCACACTAATAATTATTTCACATTATTTTATCTAAACTCCATATAACTTCCAATAACTTCACTAAAACACAAAATGTCCCACTGTGGTTTTGTACCAAGAACTACAATTAACATGAAGATAACTTCTCTAATGGCTAAAAGGTACCCTTTACATAAACTAACTACAAATGCACCCTTATTAACATACCAAGTATAACACCAGATGAAAAGTTCAAGAAAACACACAACCAATAACCTCTTCTTCGTTTCGTCTTCAATGGCAGTGAAACTTCACGTCTGACAATGGCAGTGAAACTTCACGTTTGACAATGGCAAGAACAACAATGAAACTTCACGAAAGCAATGGCAGAGAAGAGCGACGGCAATGGCGAATGGGTTTCAGCAAGGGTTTTCTAAAACGCGCGGTCGAGAGAAGAATATGAATAAAAGTTTCAGAAAATGAAATGAAATGTAACCATTATTTTAATTCATAAATTACCTTAGAGGGCGTTTTCCTTATAAAGCGCTTTCTAAAGTTGGAGAATTTAATTACCTTAGAGGGCGCTTTCCTAAAAGCGCTTTCTAAGGTTAACCTTTAGACAGCGCTTTTATAAAGCGCTTTCTAAAGTTGGAGAATTTAATTACCTTAGAGGGCGCTTTCCTAAAAGCGCTTTCTAAGGTTAACCTTTAGACAGCGCTTTTCTAAAGCGCTTTCTAAGGTGGCTACCATTTAGGGCATTTAACAGCGCTTTTGGAAAGCGCTTTCTAAAGGCTATCTATTACAGCGCTTTTTTTTTAGCGAAATTTTTTAAAGACCTATAGCAGCGCTTTGTCTAAAAAGCGATGTCTTTGTTGCGCTGTCTTTGTCCAGTTTTGGCGTAGTGTTTTGAACAACACCACAAACATGTTTCTATTGGTGTGACAACAAACAATAAAAACGGGGAGAACAACAACCAGCACACAATACCAGAACACAACACAACACATAGTATACCCCACTGATCATTCCCATTGGCAAGAACACGTGGGCTTTGGCTTTGAGGCCATAGAGTAGCAGTTCAACCATTGTCTTTGCTCTATAAGTATCAACAAGCTTGGAAGGAGCTCTTTATTACTTCTGCAGACCCCATTGAAGAGGCCTTGGACCTTCTCCAAGAGGTAATGATGTGAACCTTGAATGTTCATGTTCTTTATTTGAAATGAAAATATAGCCTACGTGATGTTTGAGCTCATTGGTTGTATTAACTACTTTAATATGGTTGTATGTGTTGTTAACATAAGTTTTGGTTTCATGTTATTGTACTGATGAGGGTTGGTTTATGAGAAGCACAGTTAAAGTTAAGATTAGTTATTGGTTTACGTTGGTTCATTAGAGCAAAATACATCACTTCTGGTTCTTACAAGACAAGGAATGATGGAGAAATGAAGTTGGTTGAGAGATGATGCTTGAGTGATGGCGCCCACCAGGTTACTCTCCTGGTTTGCACGAGCAGGCTTCATGGAGAATTTGTTTTGCATGGGAGCGATGATGTGCTGGCAAGACGTGAGAGGCTGGCTTTTTTGGTTTTGTCGTTTAGTCACTTAGGTGACTAAGTGACCGGTTGATGAACGTTACATATTTACTTTGTGCATTGACCATACAATATGTCACTAAACTGCTTAATTTTCCTTATTTGACATGGGTTTTTTTTTCGCTATCCATACCCCTGCCCAGAAAGGCCCATTACGCTTAACAAGCACAACTTAGTTCATGCTAGGTTTATCAATGTACCCCCCATGCGTTTCTTTCTTCTTTTTTAATTTTTATTAACTCAAAATATTTTCATATCATTTCAAATCTTCTTTTCAAACTTTTATTTTTATTTATTTTACTTAAAACTTTTTTTCTTTATTTCAAAAACTCCAAAATATTTTAATCTCTATTTAATTTTAATTATCAATTTATTTCTTATTTGTTTATTTAAGTTTAATTGCTAATGTGTGAGTTTTATTTCTTTTATCTTTGGATTAATTGTCAACTTTATTTATGAGTCATCTCTATTAATCATTTTGATTTTTTAATCACTAATATCTTGTTAAAATCTTGAACAAAGTTATCCCATGTTTGACTTATCATATGTTTGATTTTGATGTGCATTTTGTTCTTCTTTAAACCATCATCTTTGATTAATATCATGCTCTTTATCTTGTGAGTGTTCCTTATGTTTGTCTTCCTTAAGATTGAAACATATTGATATGTCTTTATGATGCTCATATCCACTTTATCCATGCTTTATTATGAAATACTTCTTGCCATATTCATGTTATTGTTGTCATATTATTCATCTTTATCAATATCTCTTGTTATCATATCTTTGCTACTGTTATTATCCCCTATTCCAAAGGAAGGTGATTATTGTTGACTCTTAAAGTCATAGCCCCCATCTTAACCTTAGTAGCCTCATAAGAGCTAAACCCTATTTCTTGGCCTCATCAGAGCCATAGAAATCATAACTAGCCTTAGGAGAGAGTTCTTACACTCTTGGTGATATTCATCATAATGAATACTCACTTTCCCTACTGACTAAAACATAACATAGGACCATTATAACTAGACTTAGAGAGTTCTTATACTCTACAATGAGTTCACACTCATTTCCCCTCTGAATATTGACCACAGTCAATCATTCAATAGAAGTAGAACTATGCATACTCTGATTCTACTCCCGAGGATACGTAGGCGCAAAGTGCGATGCTTTATCGAGTATACTTAGATACTAACCCCTAGGGTTTCAACCTTTAGCATAGAACCTTAGCAAACATAAGATAACTTAAACAAGAGGTTCCCGTAGAGTACTACGGACGTTTAGGGTGCTAATACCTTCCCTAGGCGTAACCAACCCCCGAACCTTAGATCTTCCCCTTTAGGTTTTTCTAACGATCTTGAACCTTTCCTTTGGATAAATCAAAGTCGGTTGTAAAAGAAAATGATGCAAGTTAATTAATAATTTGTTATCCGATTTTCACCGCAACAGAAATGGCGACTTCACTAGGGAAAGTTAGACCTATTGCTGGTCCCTTCCTAAGAGGGTTAAGCCTATCTTGTATTCATGTTATTTATGTTTGCTTGCTTTACTTATATCTGCTTATATACCTGCCATATTTGCCTATATATTTGTATATCTATTCTATGGGTTGACATGGTATCTATGAGTGAGATAAGTCCTAACCCGGACTTGAGAGAACACATATGTTTAGGAACCATGGACATAGTCAAGGGAACTTCGAGGGAGAAATCCCAAAGGAGGGAACTTGAAGTCCACACTCAGTTGAGGCCCTCTTGAATGTAGTATAATGTTACGCGAGCAATCGTGAATGTGTTACTACTTTCAATTTGGTGCCAGAGATACTGAGGACCTTTAGTTATCCCTTTACCCCAACTTGGCCTATATAGACGTAGTGCGATGGCTATGAGGGAGTAATCCTAAATGGTTGTTACGCGATACTACACTCAGACGAGACTCTCTTGAGAATTTTATTGATCACCGAGCAATTGGGAAGTTGATAAAATCTGAAAGATGGGTTGTCGACTCTGGGAACTTCTTAGAACCCTATTCAGCAGGTGAAAACCAGTAGTACATACCAATTGGGATGGGTAGACCTTGGCTCCATTCATGAGACCTATAAACCTAGGGTTTGTTTATCTTGTTGTGTGTACATATGTCTGTGCTCGTGTGCTTTATGCATCTCCACATTCAAGCATTCTTAGCCCTTTGGTTTCGAGGAACTCAAATGTTTATTCCCTTTTCAAAGATCAACAGAGCTTGGATTTTAAAAAAACAAAAAAACTTCTTCTGTTTTCCAAAAAATTTTCGCAACTTGCCTTTGAGTTCCTTGAAACCATTTGGCTTGCATTAGCATCTCATTTGCATCATGTCATAGCATGTACATTTCCTCTCTGTCTTCGTCTCATGTCACCGTTTTCCCTTCAGAATCGTCTTTGAATCGACACCCAAGCCAAACTCGACAAAGGATGCCTGAATAGTACTGTGAAATGGACAGAGTCAACAATGAATTAAGTGAGCTCCGAGGAGGAGTGGGGCAGATTCTGGAAGTAATTCAAGTTATGAGTGCAAGGATGAATACACAAGCGACGGTGGTCTCCGAGATTATCACCACAACTGTAGAACCTCCCGTTACTATTGTGAACCCCACTTTAGGCATGCCTTTTAACTTTATGAGTGCTCCGGCCATCACTTCTACTCAACAAGTTGTTCCCTTGGTTAATGAGGCTTTTCAAGCTATTCCTACCTTCACTCCAGCAATAGTGCAAGCTCAGGTGCGCCCAGTTTTTCAGAACCCACATCCGGTTTATGATCATGTCAATATGTCTGAAGAAGGGGATAATCGACATGAAAGGCTGAAGGAAAGTGTAGAGACAATGCAGAGGAAATTGGAAGCAATGGAGAGGAGCAATGTATCTAATACTAATGTTAAAGACAAGTGCTTAGTCTCAGGCTTGGTAATTCCACCCAAGTTCAAACTACCCAATTTTGACCTATACTCCGGTGTGACCTGTCCTAAGTCGCATTTGGTCATGTATTACCGACGAATGGCTGCATTTATGGATAATGACAAGTTGATGATCCACTGCTTCCAAGATAGTTTGAAAGGGGCTGTTGCAAAGTGGTATTTGACTTTGGACCAATCTAGGATCCGATGTTTTTAAGATGTATCTGATGCTTTTGTAAAGCATTACAGATATAACATGGACCTGGCGCCAGATCGCAGACAATTATTGAGCATGTCTCAGAAGGATACCGAGTCTTTTAAAGAGTATGCACAAAGATGAAGAGAACTGGCTTCACAGATAGAGCCACCTTTATCTGAAAAAGAGTTGACTAATTGGTTTGTTGACACGGTGAGACCGGAATTCTACGAAAGAATGATCAGTAGCGTGTCTGCCAGTTTCTCCGATATTGTGGCTGTGGGGATTAAAGTAGAGCTTGGTCTGAAGAGTGGAAAAATGACCAAGAGAGCTGGTAGTTCGAGCGACGATGCCAAGATATCCTTCAAAAGGGAAGGAGATACCAATGTGGTGATGACGAACAAAAGGAAGAAAAATCAGTTCTGGAAGCGACAGCAGCAACAACAGTGCTATTCTGTTTAGCAACCTTATGTGGCCACCATCGCGCCAACCTTTAACCATCAAGCTTCTGTTTATCAGCCAGTTCCTCAACCACCAATGTATCAACGAGCGCCCAACGCTCCTGCTTATCTCCAACGGACTCAAGTTTCTCGTCAGAGCATTCTAGGCAAAAGAAAGGGTGGAAGGCCTCCGATTCCTCCCATTCCAATGACGTAGACAACATTGTATTCTGTTCTGGTGCAACAAGGATTAATAACTACAAGTTCATCAGGCCCACCTCCTGATCCGCTTCCACCTTCTTACAATCTCAATGCTTATTGTGCATTCTATGAAGGTGCACCAGACCATAATTTGGAAGGTTGTTTTGCTTTGAAGCATATTGTGAAGAACTTAGTGGAGAGAAACATTTTGTCCTTCGATGGCTCCCAGCCTAATATCAAGAACAATCCTTACCCGCTCATGAGATAAGTAATGTTGTGGAGGATGTATCAAGACAAAGATGGATTAGGGGTCTGTGATTGAATTCCTCTTTGATTTTCTGTATTTGATTCCCTAAAGCTGGCAATCTTTTGGCTGTTTCAGCAATTTTATCGTACTTATTTTGCACTTTGAATTTGTATTTGCTTATAAGCTTTGTTGTACTTTCAGTTGGCAAGGTTAATGAAATGTTTGTGCATCTTTTGAATTAAGTCCATTCGTTTCACTCATCTACTTTTATGCTCATACCAAAAAAATGCAAAAAATGTCTTTATCTTGTTTCTTTCCCTTTATCAAACTTATTGTTAAGCAAGGATTGGGGAGGATGATGAAAACCTCGTGCTCATAATTGCTGTGGTATGCTGCCGATTAAACCTTACCGATGATATAAGGCATTGTTTCAGTTCCCAAACACTGGAGAAATAAGGAAGATAATCCCTCGTTAACCCTTTGAGCCTAGAAGTAGGAGCTTCCTTTTCTTGCACAAAAAACCCTTAAATCTCAACCTTGGGGCAGGGTAGTTCTCAGTTTAACTTGGATATGCAAGTGCTTAGTGTAAGACGCCAGTCATCTCTCTCAAATCAAGTGAATTCCTAGTCTACAGGAACGTAAATGTGTAGCTTGAGTTAACAGAGCATAGGACTGGAGTTCATCACGAAGATTGGGTGGGCCAAATAAACTTTGAGCCTTTATCTTTTGTTTCATAAACCATGAACCAGACCACATTACAACCCTTAAAAGACCTAATTGAGGTAAGGTTGTTTTGAAAGCATACTACAGCAAGGTTGATTAACCTGACTCCTAATAATCTTTGTTATTTGCGTGTGTTGACCAATTTAGCTGTCATTCTGTCAATGACTAGATCCACTCTGCTTTTTATTTAATTATTCCACCGCGTGTGTTTCATCAATAAACTTTGATTTCAAAAAGCTTGCATGAATATCGCATTAAACTTGCCAATTTTTAATGAACAGTACTTGTTTGTAAAAACAAATCAATATCAAAGAAATCCCTACAAATGCAGCCAGTTAGGGGGTTCAACTTGATAAAGGAAGCTCAGTTAGGGGCAACCAAGCGGAAGGATTTGCCAATCTACTGAATCAGGGGCAGAACTCGTCAAAGTTCAAAATATTGGGGCAAGTCTCCCTGAGGTCATCTTATGACAAGTATGGACTCCAGTGACCTATCAGCAGGGATAAGTTTTGTTCCCCAGTCGTTTCTACTACAATTTGTGTATTACGAATACAGTTGAACAGAGGCAGTTATGTCAAGGCTCATGAACCTTTTCAAAGTTTGAAGACATTGAAGTATCTGGTGCGTCAATTCTTCTGTGAAATCCTTTTGATGACTTACCCTCACAAACCAGTTAATCAGGGGCAATCAGGTCAAGATTCGATAAATCTATAAAAAATCAACACATCTCCTTCACAGATCAACCAAGTTGACTGGGGCAAGTTTGTTCCCCAAATCGTCAAACGACCAGTCTGAAGCAAGTCCAAGGACCTTGTTGTGTGAATACAGTTAATCTGGGGCAGTTGCGCCGAGATCTCTCCAAGAGTTTGAAGATATTGAAACACCTTGTATGCCAATTCTTCTATAAAATCCTCTTGTTATCGTCTTCTGACAGACCATATAGCCTGGGGTAGATAAGATTTGAAGATGATCATTACAACAGTAGGATGCAGAATTATTGTGTTCTTGTGATATCCTTTGCAAGCTCCCTAATAAGCTGTTACTTTAGCTAATCTTGACAATTCTCTATGGATTCTACACCAACAAAGAAATCAAGCTCATGATGGCAGTCTTCATGATGTTATACCTCAAGTGGAATACTCTTTTCACCAGTGAAGTTGTTGATTCTTCTTCATCCCCAGTGTTAGTCCAATCTGTTGAGTTTGGCTGGGTGTCCTTGTCGAGACGTTTTCTTCGTCTCCAGTTTCGCTTGTCTGTTTTGTCAGCATAAGCATAAGCATGGAATAAGCACTCATATGCACAGCATCTTAGCCTTTTGCCTCCCTTTTTGGTGTTTTCCTGTTTTGTTCACTTTGGTGTTTATCTCCCCAAGTGACTGGGTTTGTCTATTCTCTCCAATAGAGTTGTCAGCCCTTAGGCATAAAGTGCCCATTCTTTTCTGAATTCCCCACAGAAACTTTGGTATTTGATTCTCGTGGATGATGGTTGGTTCAGTTATCTTTTCCACATGTGGATAAGATAAGTTCCCATTTGAGTTCATTCCTCAATTGGAGTCTTGTTTGACCGTTTCTTTCTAGCTTGTTCCTAGATCGAACCTTGGTCCTAGGCAGTTGTGGTTTCTGAGCCCATCTGGAACGTGCATTTATTTTGCACTATGTCTCGCAGAAGAATCTTTTACAAGATCCACATTGAAGACATGATTATTTCTCCAACATTTTTGTGATATCAACATAGCTTTGAGGTGCCAGTCTCTTATAAGCTGCATATCTATCTCTGGTACTATTCAACCTCTTCGCGACCGTAATTGGGTATTCCCCAGGAAGCCTTATCTTCAGTTATGCTACCCCGGTGCTGACCTATCGTTTTCTATACCTTTATTGGGGCCCATCTTTTGGTTCTATCTCCAATAAGGTTCTTCTTTTTCCAAAGTGCCAACCGGTCATTCTTGAACCTGTTGTTCCATCACTTTGGATGTCTTTTCCCAGTGAAGACCGTTTTTCGGTTCAACCTTCATTGCGGATCCTTTCTAGAATTTCATCTAGCCTTGATGATCAATCATTCTAGATACCTTTATTGGGGCCCATTTCTTGGTTCAATCTCCAATAAGGTTCTTCTTTTTCCAAAGTGCCAACCGGTCATACTTGAACCTATTGTTCCATCACTTTGGATGTCTTTTTCCCAATGAAGACTGTTTCTCCGGTTCAACCTTCATTGCGGATCTTTTCTAGAATGTCATCTAGTCATGTTTTGACTTGATGATCAATCATTCTAGATACCTTTATTGGGGCCCATTTCTTGGTTCAATCTCTAATAAGGTTCTTCTTTTTCCAGAGTGCCAACCGGTCATACTTGAACCTGTTGTTCCATCACTTTGGATGTCTTTTTCCCAGTGAAGACCGTTTCTCCGATTCAACCTTCATTGCGGATCTTTTCTAGAATGTCATCTAGTCATGTTTTGACTTAATGATCAATCATTCTAGATACCTTTATTGGAACCCATCTTTTGGTTCTACTTCCAATAAGGTTACCTTTCTGGCTCCTATCGGTTTTCCTCATGAAGCAAATTATGTGTTATCTCAACCAACTCTTATTTGAGTACCAGAGTCTATTCTTGACTCATTGACTTTGTTCCATTTAAACTCCAGTTGTTTATCTTCGGTTATCACGAACCGTTTGCTTATATCAGGTTATCTTGAACCTGTATTACTCATTTCAGGTGTTTTTATTTGGCGCGCAGGGTTTGTCTCTGTCTTCCTGGCTTTTCTTGAAGATCCCATCTTGAACTCTTCGGTATAAGAATCCCCAGGAAGTCTTTGCTTGGTTATCTGTCTTTTTTAGGCTAATCCTCGGATCAGGCTTTTCTTTCTGGTTTCATGCCCAGGAAGAGTGTGGGTTTATTTTGTCCCCAGTAGTCTATCTCCCCGGTTTTTTTTCCAATGGAGATTGTTTTTTTGTTTTCCCCGGTGTTTCTTTGGAGTCTCCCCAGTGAGTATCTCTCGTTGGTTAGCCTGTATCCCCAGTGAGTTTTTCTCATGGATACGAGCTTTTGTCTTTCCCCGGTGGAGCTTATCTTGTGTGTTTGCTTCCTGTTGTCCCTGGTGTCTGGTCTGTCTGCATCTTTGCACCTTCCTGGCATCATATCATCATTTTAGAGGTTCATGGCATGTCAGCATTTGCATGTCTGTCGCTTGTCCTTGGCATCTGCATTCCATCTAAGGGCAAAATTTTCGGTATATTATATTTAAATACCTTTCACCTTGATGCCCCTGGAATCTCCGTTCCTCGTGCCATCCGGTAAAGCTATTTAAATAGGGGCAACTGTTGTACCCCAAATTTTTACCCTTAGATGTCATCTTCATTTGTGCATCTTAGGTCAGGCATCTCTGCATTGTTTGAGCTAACCCATATCTAGCAGTTTGTTTCTTTGTGTTCAAATTAGGTTTGCATATCACCATGAAGCTCCACAAGTTGTTCTGAAGCAAGTCAAATCAACAAAAGGTCTCCAGTGCAAGAACTTTGGAATTAGGATTTTGCTCTGAAGAAATCACTGAGAAATTGGCTCTATCAAGTCAAGAGTTGTGTGGTTCACTTACCACTTAAGGTCATCTACCTCCAAGAGACATCGGTCAACAGGAATCCAAGATCTATTGGTCCTCAATAGGAGAAGTTTGAGCCTCAGCCTCTCTATACCTCCAAATTAGGGTTTCGGTGACACCTATCAGTCAATGGCTTTGATTTTCATCAAGATGAATTCCCAAACCCTAATTATTTGATTCTATTGGTTTATCAACATCCTCAAGAGTCTCCTAAGACCTTTATATGAGAAAGAAGAAGCAAGTTTACAAGATCTGACCTCAGTGCATTCACAGTCAAAATTAGGGTTTTTGACTGAAACCCTAATCCTTTGGAATTTTGGTTCAAATGAAGTGTCAATGGTTCTAATCATCATAGAATGTCTCATGAGGTATACAAAGCATCAAGATCAAGTTTCATGAGGTTTCTTGCAAGAGAAGTAGGGTTTTGATCATGAAAGATGTCATATGTGAGATTTTTTCCCCTAATAGCACATTTTGAATTGACCATAACTCCTAAACCACACACTCAAATGAAGTGACTCAAAGCTCATTGGAAAGCTCTTTTCAAGATATTAAATTTGTTCCATATAACTTTTCATTCAAAAATGCTTGGTTTTAGAGTTATGAAGCTTGCAAGATAATTTGACCAAACACTTAGAAAAATTTCAACACTTTTCTTCACAATTTTTCCCTAACTTTGACATCACTTTTCACCCATTTCCACTTGGATTCCAGACTTGGGTCCCAAATGAAAGTTGTAGAGCATGATGAGAGCTTTCCAACCATATGTGGAACATCTCATTTGAATGAGTCAAACTCAAGTTATGGTGTTTTAAAGTGGGGTACCTCAAGTTGTCAAAACTCAAATAACTTAGAAAATTTCTAAGTCTCTTTGTCCACTCATGCACACGACTTTAAGGAAATCTTTCTCACTAATACAAACCTTATCTTAAAGAGCTCTCCATGTGAAAAACGTGCTACCAAATTCCTATTTTCCAAAGAGCTAAGGAACACACAAAATGGAGCTTTATTCATCTAGAAATATTGCACCAAAGTTGACATGTTACAATGTCACGTACACATAAAGTTCAGATTTTCTTCACTTTTTTCTATGTTCACTCTTTGGCACTTCTTGATTACATGTTTCTAAGCTGCCACAACACACAAGTGTCCTGTTACGCATTAATCCAAAGGTTTGGTGTTTGGACCATTACATGAAGTGCACTCGTGTGGAGAGGTGCATGGCATAACATGTTGCTTTACAAATCTTCCTTGTAACATTAAACAAATCTGAGCAAGGTTATGTCAAGTACAAGCATGCTCTGTTGACTTTTTCATCATAGTTCCCAACACTCACTTTGCTTTAGAAACCGTGCAAAGAAAGAGCCATGACTTTGCGCCTCCATTACACAATCTTGTTTCACTTTTTGAAGCTACAACTTGAACCATACTCCAAGTACCTACTGACCTTTGTTTTCTATCAATTCCAAGGTGCAACTCTGCCCTAAAATTCGTGGAAATAAGTTGCCAAAAGTACAAGAACTTGCACTTGACAAGATAGTGTGAGAGGAGTAACCGTTGTATTTGTTAGCACCATGACATGCTGATCCGTTGAACTTTTTCTACTGACATAAGCAAGCAACTACACGATCACATGGCTCGAGAATGATGATGAAAAGTGGACATGCGTGTAGTATCATGCTGACAACTTTTCTCTCTTGTACCAAACCATTATTCTTTGAGTTTACCGTTGCCACAGACCAGTTCTACTCTCTATAAAAGGAGACATCATCTCCTTTCTTAGAGGGACGATCAGACCAAGAATAACATAAACACCACTTCAGAATATTTAGCCAAGGAAACTCAACATTCTTGCACGACATCTCTTCGCAAGAACACCACTTGCAAACCATTGTTTTGTGCAATCCTCTTCACAACAAACAACCAAGACCACAACCATCACACCAACCATCAATACATCAAGGCAACAAGATTAGAACAAGAGCGATACAACACCAACACTACACTCCACAAAACCTTTAAAAACATGTGAGCTTCTTTTTGGCCTGGACATCAAAAAACCACCAACGATCTTAGCACCAACAAGGAGAATACAAAGCGTCAGAATATCAACCAACATCCTCTCATTATCTCTTTGTAACACCAACAATAACAAGTAGAACACTACCTCTCACAACACGCGAGAAAACCACAGCCTCTTCTCATTCCTTTCCTTTTGAACAACACCACAAACATGTTTCTATTGGTGTGACAACAAACAATAAAAACGGGGAGAACAACAACCAGCACACAATACCAGAACACAACACAACATAACACATAGTATACCCCACTGATAATTCCCATTGGCAAGAATAAGCGGGCTTTGGCTTTGAGGCCATAGAGTAGCAGTTCAACCATTGTCTTTGCTCTACAAGTATCAACAAGCTTGGAAGAAGCTCTTTATTACTTCTGCAGACCCCATTGAAGAGGCCTTGGACCTTCTCCAAGAGGTAATGATGTGAACCTTGAATGTTCATGTTCTTTATTTGAAATTAAAATATAGCCTATGTGATGTTTGAGCTCATTGGTTGTACTAACTGCTTTGATATGGCTGTATGTGTTGTTAACATAAGTTTTGGTTTCATGTTATTGTACTGATGAGGGTTGGTTTATGAGAAGCACAGTTAGAGTTAAGATTAGTTATTGGTTTACGTCGGTTCATTAGAGCAAAATACATCACTTCTGGTTCTTACAAGACAAGGAATGATGGAGAAATGAAGTTGGTTGAGAGATGATGCTTGAGTGACGGCGCCCGCCAGGTTACTCTCCTGGTTTGCACGAGCAGGCTTCATGGAGAATTTGTTTTGCATAGGAGCGATGATGTACTGGCAAGACGTGAGAGGCTGGCTTTTTTGGTTTTGTCGTTTAGTCACTTAGGTGACTAAGTGACCGGTTGATGAACGTTACATATTTACTTTGTGCATTGACCATACAATATGTCACCCAACTGCTTAATTTTCCTTATTTGACATGGGTTTTTTTTTTCCGCTATCCACACCCCTGCCCAGAAAGGCCCATTACGCTTAATAAGCACAACTTAGTTCATGCTAGGTTTATCAATGTACCCCCCCCCCCCCATGCGTTTCTTTCTTCTTTTTTAATTTTTATTAACTCAAAATATTTTCATATCATTTCAAATCATCTTTTCAAACTTTTATTTTTATTTATTTTACTTAAAAAAAAATTTTCTTTATTTCAAAAACTCCCAAATATTTTAATCTCTATTTAATTTTAATTATCAATTTATTTCTTATTTGTTTATTTAAGTTTAATTGTTAATGTGTGAGTTTTATTTCTTTTATCTTTGGATTAATTGTCAACTTTATTTATGAGTCATCTCTATTAATCATTTTGATTTTTTAATCACTAATATCTTGTTAAAATCTTGAACAAAGTTAGCCCATGTTTGACTTATCATATGTTTGATTTTGATGTGCATTTTTTTCTTCTTTAAACCATCATCTTTGATTAATATCATGCTCTTTATCTTGTGAGTGTTCCTTATGTTTGTCTTCCTTAAGATTGAAACATATTGATATGTCTTTATGATGCTCATATCCACTTTATCCATGCTTTATTATGAAATACTTCTTGCCATATTCATGTTATTGTTGTCATCTTATTCATATTTATCAATATCTCTTGTTATCATATCTTTGCTACTGTTATTATCCCCTATTCCAAAGGAAGGTGATTATTGTTGACTCTTAAAGTCATAGCCCCCATCTTAACCTTAGTAGCCTCATAAGAGCTAAATCCTATTTCTTGGCCTCATCAGAGCCATAGAAATCATAACTAGCCTTAGGAGAGAGTTCTTACACTCTTGGTGATATTCATCATAATGAATACTCACTTTCCCTACTGACTAAAACATAACATAGGACCATTATAACTAGACTTAGAGAGTTCTTATACTCTACAATGAGTTCACACTCATTTCCCCTCTGAATATTGACCACAGTCAATCATTCAGTAGAAGTAGAACTACGCATACTCTGATTCTATTCCCGAGGATACGTAGGCGCAAAGTGCGATGCTTTGTCAAGTATACTTAGATACTAACCCCTAGGGTTTCAACCTTTAGCATAGAACCTTAGCAAACATAAGATAACTTAAACAAGAGGTTCCCGTAGAGTACTACGGACGTTTAGGGTGCTAATACCTTCCCTAGGCGTAACTAACCCCCGAACCTTAGATCTTCCCCTTTAGATTTTTCTAACGATCTTGAACCTTTCCGTTGGATAAATCAAAGTCGGTTGTAAAAGAAAATGATGTAAGTTAATTAATAATTTGTTATCCTATTTTCACCGCAGCACTAATGAATACTTCACTGTGTCACATTGTCGCACCCTAATTTTTGACCCTAAGATCCCTTTTCTTTTGGCATAGCATCTCTAGGTCATGTGGTCTTTATGTGCGTATTTATTGCGACTAACCAGCTTGTGTAGGCGTTTTACACTCAAGTGGAGATGACACTCGCTCAAGCATTTTAGGGCAGGATCAACCGATTATAGGCCCAGTGTTTCAAATAGATTTGGGGCCATGATTTCCAGGACCAATTCCTCTAGTAAGCGTTATTTCTCAAGAATATGATTCAAAGTCATTCAATTCAAGTCTGTCTATTTGGAAATATCCAAGTACAAGCAATATGTCGAGGTGAAGATGTCTTTTAAATAACCTTTCAAAAGTGATGAAAAGCCTAATGCGGATGTCGTGGAGCCACTTGCCATTCATCGCCGGCCCACATTTCTCTTTTTTCCTCTGCCGTTTCTTTCTATTTCGCATCATTGTAACTGTAATCATCAATATAATGAGAATGATGGGGTATTGGGTCGATTGGGGATCAGGGTAGATTTAGGGTTTATGTTTTGTTTGGAATCGAGAGAAATCGAGAGCGACGATTGCGAGAGAGAAGAGAAATTTTGAGAGAGGAATTGAGAGGGAGAGACGAGTGATAGTCGGAGCGAGGACGGTGGCGGTTAAGGGTTTCTTTAACCCTACCCTTTTTTTTTCTCACGCTGAGAGAAGATGAGAGACGAGCGAGAGACGATGAAGGGAGAGGGCGCCCCTTGGCCTTTTTTGTCCCTTTCGTTTTTTCTTTTTTATTTTAAAATTAAAATCCTTTTTTTAATCAAATTTAACTTTTATATTCTAAGTAGATATCTTTTGTTAATTAGAATTTTTTAGTAATCTAATTTTAGACTTTTAATTTAAAACCTTTTTAAAACTATAATAATAATTATAATTCTCTTTTTATAATAATTAATTTAACAGAAATTTTTTCTTTTATGGTAATTAAGTTAAATATTTTTATAATAATAAAAAACTGTTATTTATAAAATATTAAGATTAAAATCTTTTTTTATTAATATTAAAACTCTTTAATAACTTTTAACTTTTTTTAACATAACTTTGCAACTAAAATAATAATTAAACCCTTTTAAATAAAAAAAAATTCTTAACTTTTTCAAATTAAAACATAAGTCTTTAATAATAAACCATTTTTTATAACAATTAAGTTAATAATCAAAATTAAAAATCCTTTTTATAATTAAAATAAACCCCTTTTTTTAATAATTTAGATTAAGTTTTTTTTATAATAATTTAAAACCTTCTCTTTAATAATAATAATTAAAATTAAAAACTTTTTTTTTTAGATTAACAATAAACTTTTATAATTATAATAAACCTTAAGAATCAAAACTCTTTTCTTAATAAACCGCTCCCCGTTAGAACTATTCGTCATGCGCTCGAGTGTGCATCGCTTGTATGTTTACTTATCTGATCTTATTTTCTTGATGTATGCTTATTTGATATATTGCTAAACCTTTTAAAATATAAAAATTTCTACCCATATAAGTCGATCGCCTTAGGGCATCGCATTCGACCTATCGATCACAGGACACAAGTCTAGCATCACTTTGCTAGCACTCTCGCCTAAATAACGTTAATTAATCGCATAAATATCCAAGGGAAAATCCCTTGCATGATAACCATGTTATTGTGCATGGTACACATCATTTGCATTCATAATCGACAAACTTAAGATAAGACAATTAGACAACTTAGGATAGATTTCCTAGGTTAGTCCCCCCTTAACTTTGATTTTTCAAATCAAACTTTAGCCCACCTAATTCTCCACACAAGAGAATTAGATGTTAATCATCTCAAAGAAAGGGACATACAGTCACATACCCCACAAAATCCAAACATTTTTAAAAAGTGTGGTGGTCTTTCTTAAGATGATGACTCATCTTCCTCTCCTAAACCTTTAAACATTTAGTACCTTTAATAATAAGGAACTACAAGTGCTCTGATTCCCTCCTGACAGGATATGTAGGCACAAGATGCGATATCTTGTCGAGCACACTTAGGGAAAAAATAATAAATTACCTACCCTTAAACCCTTAGCAAAACAAATAACAGATAATATAAAATAAATCAAGAGGTTCCTGTAGAGTACTACAGATATCTAGGATGCTAACACCTTCCCTAGATATAACCAACCCCCAAACTTAGAATCTTAGTGCATTTGCATTGCATTGTGGGAATTCGGTTTTTCTCTCTTCCCTTGGATAAAATCAAAGACCGGTGGTGACATTAAAAATGCGATCCTAGTTAACAAATAACTATGGTATCTAATTTTCACCGCGACAGAAATGGCGACTTCACTGGGGATATTCATAAGAGGGTTCCCCCTAACTTGATTAATTATGTTTTTGTTTTATATTTGTTATCTGTTATGTTTGCTTGGGTTATTACTTGTGTGGTGAGACAAAGTCCTACACCCGGACTAGAGTGAAATTAAGATAGGAAAACGGTGAGACTTCAATGATACTTTGTGGGAGTCGATTCCTGAAAAAGTAAATTGAGACTTCACCACTCAGTCTAGGCCCTCTCGAATAAAGTATTTGTCCAACGAGTTCATTCGTGAAGACGGTATGGTTTTGATCTAAAGGCCCTCGGGACTGGGGACCGTAGTTACCTTTAAAACCAACTTGGCCTATTAGGGCGTAGTGCGGGGACTATGCAGGAGTCTATTTCTGCGATAGTTGCTAAGCGATACTACACTCAGACGAGATTCTCTTGAGAATATTATTGACTACCAAGTGATTTGGGAAGTCGATAATATCCGAAAGATGGGTTGTAGACTCTGGGAACTTTGTAGAACCCGTTCGGCAGGTACATTTGAAACCATAGTACACTCCTATTAGGATGGGTAGACCTTGGCTCCATGCTGTGACCTTTCAAACCTAGGATTTTTTTGTTTGTTTGATTGCTTGTGTACGCTTTGTGCTTTGTGTGTTTGCGTCCCTGCATTCATTAGCATCATTTCATAAAGATTCATGGAACTTAGTCTTGTTTATAAATATCATAAGGATACCATGGACTTTTAAAAAAAATTTAAAGAAAAAACGTTGAAGTACCTTTACAAGAGCCATAACCTGGACGATCTAAGGGGATTGGAGACCTTATTGACGGATAAAGAAAGGTTCAAGACCAGATATGGGGAAGCCCTATTGATAAGTAAATACTATCTACTCTACGCCAGTCTATCACTGTTGGTGACAATTCTTGAAGGATATTCTCAGATAATGGAGTTACTTATTCAAGACAAGAATCCATTTACTATCTTCGACAAATGTCCGAGCTAATATGACTACAAAACAGAAATTTTGGGAAGAAGTTACTCTAGTCCTTAATCAATACCTTGGAAGCTTAATTGGAAGAAGAAGTCAAACGAAGACCGTTGGAAGAGTCTCCTTAGATCTATCATTAGCTTTTATTTAGCTTTTCCGTTATGACTCTTAGAAAGTGTACCAACGCGTTGTAAACAATTTTGTAATAAACCAATCTTTTAATATTCCAATACTAATAGTTGTAACCATTTTAATAATTAAAAAAAAAACAAGTCTTTTGATATTCCTTGGTAATTATAAATAGTTGAGTTCCATGAATCTTGCAATTGCATATTTTTTTGCATACATCCTTTCTCTACCTCGGCTTATTCAGTCCTATCTTCGTGTCGCTCAGCCGATCTTTTAGCATTCGACCGAACTTGAAGCAGTTACTGGGGATAATGGATGGAACAGAGAATGTGGATCCCATGTCAGGCTTCAGAGTGATGACTAATCCGATGTTCGATTTTCCTATTGACGATAATGCTCCAAAAGAGGATGTTCCTTTTCGACCTCAGCCTGTGCAAGATAACCTGGTTGGTCAAGTTAATGAAGGAGATTCCCATTTTCTGAGGTATATGCCAAATCCCCAGAACATCCGTCCTATGACAACTGCGAATGATCCTAGATTGGGAGAAATTAAAAAGGGATTTCGTGACCTCCAAGAACAATTGAAGATGTTGAAAGGACCTAACGCATCTGGTCTTAAGGCTATGCCTCATCATATTTTAAGCTTATTCGCTGTTTTCATATGTAATTTTCTGCGTTCGTTAATGCACTTGTTTTGCGTGTGAGAACTTGTTAATTTTGAATAATTGATGCAATGAACAATGTTTGTCTTGAAGAAATACATTTGTTTCACTCATTTTAAAACTCTTTTTCTATTTTATAATGCCAATGCTGCGTAATCTCTTGCGTTGGCAAAGAATTGAACGGAGGATGATGAAACCAAACGCAAGATCTCTCGTAGTATGCTTTTGAATAAGACTCTGCTAGTGATATAAGGCATTATTTCAAAAATCCTAAACACCGGAGATATAAGAAGATAAACCCTCGTTAACCCTTTTGGGCCTTTGAAGTAGTAGTTTTCTTCTACAAATAAAAAAACCCTCATTCTTAACCTGGGGCAGGGTAATTTTCAAAAATGGAGTAAAATATCACGAAGATTGGGTGGGCATAAACAAACTTTGAGCCTTATATCCTTTGTTTCTTAAACCGTGAACCAATCCATGATACAACCCTTAAAAGTCCTAATTGAAGCAGGGTTTGTTTCGAAAGCATACTCATTGAGATATCGTTTCCTGACTCCTATGAGCTATGCTCAAGTTCGCGTTGGCATTATAAAATCGGTAATTCGACCACCAAAAATATTTTGAATAAAACTTCAAGACAAATATACGTTGCATTATCTGTTTCAGAATTAACATTTTCTACTTGCTAACTTTGCTTGACATCGTAGAAATTAACATACATGTGGCATTGATGAGCTAAAATTTAATATTGTTTCAAGGAAATGATAGTATCCAGGGGCACGACACCTGAAAACTTTGCTGAGCAGGGGCAAGTTTGTTTCCCAGCTGTTTCTTTCACTGTCTCACCCCAAGGGGCAAGTTTGAAGACTCAGAATACCCTCAATCTGGGGCAATTACGTCGAGATTTGGCAAATCTCTCCAAGAGTTGGAATACATTGGAACACCTCGAGTACAAAATTTTCTGTAAAAATCCTCTTGGGATAACTTCTTCTCATAAACCAGGTGACCTGGGGCATTTTTGAGAATCGAAGATTACTTTTCGTCTAATCACAACAAATGTTCATTCAAAATGGCGACTACTATACGATGTCAATGCAGAGTTTTCATCCTTCATCCACGGCCTAAGGAGTTATTGATTCAAATGGTGTGACGACTCCCCGGCAAGATTCTATTTCAGGCAATCACGACCATTCTCCTGTAAAGCTCCATTTCAAGAAGTTATGGTACGTTTGACGCAAGATTCCTCCAGCCGGCAACCCGAGAATCCTCAGTGGATTTTCCTACAACTTCAACTTTCCTCAGCAAAGCGAGTGTTTATTTCACTCTTCAACTCAACTTTCTCCAGTGAAGACGGATGTTTATTTCATCCCTTCGAAATTTTCCTGATATTTTCAACTACAAATGATCAAATCTCCCCCAATGAAGTGGATATTTATTTTATCCAATTACAACTTTCATTCAGACTACGTTAGTTCGCAGTGGATATTTATTTTATCCCCCATGAAGTCTTTTCGTTGAGTTTGATTCGTTCCCAGTGAATCTTTCTCATCCCCGACGGAATCACAAGGCTCATCTCGACAATCCTAATTGAAGTCATGATGTTCACCCCCAAGTGGAGTGCTCTCTTTTCCCCAGAGAAGCTTTGAAGCAGGAATTAGTTCCATATATGGCTTTCCATTCATCCCCAGCGATGCTTCTTATATTGCGAAGATTGGCCGAGTATTCGTATCGAGATGCTTGTTTTCATCTCCTTTTTGCTTTTTGTTGTTGTTTTGTCAGCATAAGCATAAGCATAGCATGACATTCTTTCATGTAGATTCATGGCATGTGCGCATTTTGCATCTTGCGTTTTGTGTTGTTTGTTTTGTTCTGTCACATTGGTCGTGTTTATCCCCCCAGTGACTGGGTTTTGTCTGCTCCCTCCAAATAGAATCGTCAGCCCTAGGCAGGAAAAACAGGTCCTTTCTAATTCCCCACTGAGTTCGATCCTCGTGGAAGATGGTTGCTTTAGTTTTCTTTTCCATCTTTTTGGATAAGGATAAACCCGTTGAGTTCAGTCCTCAATGGATGGAGTCTTGTTTGACCGTTTCTCTCCAGTTATTTCCTGGATTGATCTTTGGTCCCTGACAATCACAAATTTTGGATATTTCTGGACTTTTGAACCCAGATCGAGCGTGCATTTATTTTGCACTTTGTCTCCCCCAAGAAGAGTTTGCTCGAATATCTTTATGGAAGACAGGAAATTATTTCTCCAGCAGTTATTTCAACATTTTCAAGGGATTTACGCCCAGACAACAAGTGGTAGCTCTTTATTTGAGCTCAGTTCTCTACCTGGATGATAAATGGCAGTCTCCTCAGGACAGTTTGTCTATCCTCGGTGAAGCTTCCAGGATCTCGGCAGTAGATTCCTTGGTTTATTTCAAATTTTGACAAACAGTCATTTCTTTCCAGGATCTCGGCAGTAGATTCCCTGGTTTATTTTAAACTTCGACAAACAGTCGTTTATTTCCTGGTTATTCTCGGCAGTAGATTTCCAGAAGACCTCGGCAGTAGGTATCTCATTTTATATTTCCTGGTTATTCTCGGCAGTAGATTTTCGGAAGACCTCGGCAGTAGGTATCTCATTTTATATTTCCTGGTTATTCTCGGCAGTAGATTTCCAGAAGACCTCGGCAGTAGGTATCTCATTTTATATTCTCTGGTTATTCTCGGCAGTAGATTTCCAGAAGACCTCGGCAGTAGATTCTTCAATTTTTTCTCCTTCTAAACAAGGTATTCAGAGGAGAAGCTGAATCATTATTTTGATCATTGGAAGCTTATTTTGGTTATTATCTTTGCTCAGGCTATCATTTGTTTGATAGTAGGTAATATACCGTATATATTTGGTCAGATGCCTAGCTTAGGCTACCGTGGTGGTAGTAGGTCATCTTTCCTTCTGTGTTTACCTTGCTCAGGCTACCATTTGTTTGGTAGTAGGTAATACATCCCCTTTTATTTCAAATGGACATATTTGCTTAGGCTACCAGTTATTGTTTGAACCATCATCATTGCCTAAGATATCTTTGTGATTGTCAGTTGGCAGTCTCTTTCCCCCAGTGGAGTTGGATCTTTCCCCGTGGAGTCTTGCTTTGTCGAATCGCCCTCGTCGGGTCTTTCTTTCTTTATGTTTTAACGTTGGGTATCCCCTGTGACTTTGTTTCATCACAGGATCATTGTCTTGCATTTCATATCATTTCATACCATATCATGTGCATTTGGCGGCATCTTAGGGCCAAAAATTTTGTGCATGTTTGTATTTAAGTCTCACTATCTCGTCGAGACGAAGATTTCCAATCTCCATATCTCCGGATAGAAGAAACTTAAATAGGGGCATCTGTCGCACCCTAATTTTTGACCCTAAGATCCCTTTTCTTTTGGCATAGCATCTCTAGGTCATGCGGTCTTTATGTGCGTATTTATTGCGACTAACCAGCTTGTGTAGGCGTTTTAAACTCAAGTGGAGATGACACTCGCTCAAGCATTTTAGGGCAGGATCAACCGATTATAGGCCCAGTGTTTCAAATAGATTTGGGGCCATGATTTCCAGGACCAATTCCTCTAGTAAGCGTTATTTCTCAAGAATATGATTCAAAGTCATTCAATTCAAGTCTGTCTATTTGGAAATATCCAAGTACAAGCAATATGTCGAGGTGAAGATGTCTTTTAAATACCCTTTCAAAAGTGATGAAAAGCCTAATGCGGAAGTCAGACCAAGGGATTAAATTACTTAAGATTAGTTGATTGATTCAAGACAACTTCAAGTTTATATTCATGGCTATTCATACTCCAAATTTGAAAGTTATGATCATTCATTAACAATCCATTCAAGTTACAAGAGTAAGAGGACTCTCATGAGTTTTTTTAAAAATATGAGCCGTATCCAAAGTCCGAGTTTGAGTTACCATTTCGAGACGAATTACAAATCCAGTGCAGTCCCAATCCTGAGAAAAGCAATGGCAAGCAACTAGCGTGTCTTCACGTTTTGATTGAAAAGTGTGACAAGTCTGTGATTCTAATTAATCAAGTACCATTTGCCAAAATTATTTGATATTGCTTCCAAACTAGTGGTCATGATTTCTCTTTAAGAATACATGATGTTTTTAAAATGGGGATAATCATGATTATTTGAGAAACATTACTGCTATACACAGTCAACATTGCCCCCTGCTAGAATAAAAAACTTTACAAACTAACAGAAGCAGTGCGGAAATGAGACAGTCACTGTATACCAACGAAGCTTCCAAAAGGTAGCTCTTTGCCTTCAGTACCTAGAGGTACTACAAACCTGAATACAGGATGCTACAAATAAGTTGTTGGAATAATGTTTATAAAGCTCATGGATAAGTGGTCAAAATAGGATTGTTACAACAGGGATTTCACTGTTAATCAAATTACATGCTTCCTAAGACTTTTGCTCATTACTGAATACAAGCAATCTCTGCAAGAAATCTGTACATTAGTTGGTCCGCCGACATGCCGTCTAAACCTTCTAACTCATTTGGTTACCATGCTTTATAACATTCTACTGCTTGTAAAGTGCTTATCAGTAGTGTTTAACGTCTTCCTCGCATGTTGACACCAAAGGTGTATTGGGAACCTACGCATAGCATGTTGTATCAGATAGTAACACTTAGATAGACAAACAAATGGAGCAACGATTAAATAAGGCATTCTATTCTAAATAGCTACATGAGTCGCCCAAGGAATATGCGACATAATCATACCTCGTAAGTAAGAGAGTTGCGAAACCAGTGCCATGTTCCGCTCGCATCCAAGCTTGTCCAGACAACATCAAAACAGTTCAGAACTTATCCGTAAGGCGATATTATACGAAATTGTGAATCTACAATAGAGCATCGGAATGCGAAGTTTAAGACTTCAAAATTACTGTAAAAAACGCCTAAAGCGTGAAGCAAGGCATCAGGTGCATTAACATAAGGACAGAGCGCGGTAACAAAATCTTATGTTTACGACAGCGTCAATCAAATCACATACAAACATAGCAGAAGAAAAATAAACTTCAAACAGTTCCAAATTCACCTCAGCTAGCAGTCGGCTGCTAGTAACATTGATTCATGAAGAAAATCAAGCAGTAAAGTTCATCAACAGCCTAAGACGCCAATACTTGAGCCAGCACCTGAAGCTGCAACAAAGTTGAATAGTTTAGACACAAGTATCGATTTCCTAAACATTGTCTAACAGTTCAGGAGATAATTATCAAATTCCTAAGCCATAACTATCAGAGAGTTACGACAGTCCAAAACAATATCTCAAAGGTTGCAGAGCACATTTTTTCAGAGATAATGGCACAAACTATGAAAGAGCAGGCACACATAAATGGAAAGATGTGAACAGTTGGGGAATAATACACAAATCACACAACATTCAAATCATGAGCCTTACTTTCCTAAGTACAATCCAAATGATCAAGACGTGTTTCAACATGGATTAATGGCCAGGAAATTTCAAATTTTATGACTGTTAGAGCTTGAATTAGGAAAGTACCTAAAATAGCACGCATTGCAATCAGGGGAGGATCAAAAAAGAAAACACGGTTCCAAGCATACAAGTCAAAAAAGTAAACATGTTTCAACCAATTTGGGAGGACAACGATTATTGTAAAAAAGGGTTTAAGGCCTCAGATTCTGAAATCAGAAAGTTTTCATCATTTTTCAATTGAAGTTATGGGCAATATCCCAAAGGGATACCGCCAGCATAACTTTCCAAAAGCAGAAGTGGACAATTCAAACAGGGCAACAGTCAGATCAATTTTCCAAATCAAAAACGTATCAGACATTTAATCTTTCTAAAAACAAACACCACAAATCAAATCAGCAAGGATTGAGATATTGTTTTCAATAGCATTCAAAAGTTTCCGAAATAGTTCATCACCATGGGCCTATAAATAAGAAGAGAATCACTGCATCAAGTACACACGAAATAATCACCCTATACGCAGCACCCAAAACTACCAACTTCATCACCAAACCAAAAACAGAGATTCAAAAACATTTTGGTTCATCATCATCTCACAGAAATCGCACCAGTGACACTAGCAAACAAATAATCGTCAACATCAAGTCCAGAAAAAGGCAAAAAACCAAAGACAACACGATCGAGGCTCAGAACACCAAGAGCGTTCATCCTCGCCCAGAGACTCAGAAGCACGTCGCTCATCATCGTCCCTCAGAAACCGAAGAACCAAAGGCAAACGATACAAACCGCGAAAGCTCACAAAAGGTAAAAAAGGGGTATAGAAAGAGAACTTCCCTGGTTGACGTCCGTGGAGCCACTTGCCATTCATCACCGGCCCTCATTTCTCTTTTTTCCTCCGCCGTTTCTTTCTATTTTGCATCATTGTAACTGTAATCATCAATATAATGAGAATGATGGGGTATTGGGTCGATTGGGGATCAGGGTAGATTTAGGGTTTATGTTTTGTTTGGAATTGAGAGAAATCGAGAGCGACGATTGCGAGAGAGAAGAGAAATTTTGAGAGAGGAATTGAGAGGGAGAGACGAGTGATAGACGGAGCAAGGACGGTGGCGGTTAAGGGTTTCTTTAACCCTACCCTTTTTTTTTCTCACGCTGAGAGAAGATGAGAGACGATGAAGAGAGAGGGCGCCCCTTGGCCTTTTTTGTCCCTTTCGTTTTTTCTTTTTTATTTTAAAATTAAAATCCTTTTTTTAATCAAATTTAACTTTTATATTCTAAGTAGAAATCTTTTGTTAATTAGAATTTTTTAGTAATCTAATTTTAGACTTTTAATTTAAAACCTTTTTAAAATTATAATAATAATTATAATTCTCTTTTTATAATAATTAATTTAACAGAAATTTTTTCTTTTATGGTAATTAAGTTAAATCTTTTTATAATAATAAAAAACTGTTATTTATAAAATATTAAGATTAAAATCTTTTTTTATTAATATTAAAACTCTTTAATAACTTTTAACTTTTTTTAACATAACTTTGCAACTAAAATAATAATTAAACCCTTTTAAATAAAAAAAAATCTTAACTTTTTCAAATTAAAACATAAGTCTTTAATAATAAACCTTTTTTTTATAACAATTAAGTTAATAATCAAAATTAAAAATCCTTTTTATAATTAAAATAAACCCCTTTTTTTAATAATTTAGATTAAGTTTTTTTAATAATAATTTAAAACCTTCTCTTTAATAATAATAATTAAAATTAAAAACTTTTTTTTTTTTAGATTAACAATAAACTTTTATAATTATAATAAACCTTAAGAATCAAAACTCTTTTCTTAATAAACCGCTCCCCGTTAGAACTATTCGTCACGCGCTCGAGTGTGCATCGCTTGTATGTTTACTTATCTGATCTTATTTTCTTGATGTATGCTTATTTGATATACTGCTAAACCTTTTCAAATATAAAAATTTCTCGATCCAACGTCGAGCCCATTTTCTACCCATATAAGTCGATCGCCTTAGGGCATCGCATTCGACCTATCGATCACAGGACACAAGTCTAGCATCACTTTGCTAGCACTCTCGCCTAAATAACGTTAATTAATCGCATAAATATCCAAGGGAAAATCCCATGCATGATAACCATGTTATTGTGCATTGTGCACATCATTTGCATTCATAATCGACAAACTTAAGATAAGACAATTAGACAACTTAGGATAGATTTCCTAGGTTAATCCCCCCTTAACTTTGATTTTTCAAATCAAACTTTAGCCCACCTAATTCTCAACACAAGAGAATTAGATGTTAATCATCTCAAAGAAAGGGACATACAGTCCCATACCCCACAAAATCCAAACATTTTTAAAAAGTGTGGTGGTCTTTCTTAAGATGATGACTCATCTTCCTCTCCTAAACCTTTAAACATTTAGTACCTTTAATAATAAGGAACTACAAGTGCTCTGATTCCCTCCTGACAGGATATGTAGGCACAAGATGCGATATCTTGTCGAGCACACTTAGGGAAAAAATAATAAATTACCTACCCTTAAACCCTTAGCAAAACAAATAACAGATAATATAAAATAAATCAAGAGGTTCCTGTAGAGTACTACAGATATCAAGGATGCTAACACCTTCCCTAGATATAACCAACCCCCGAACTTAGAATCTTAGTGCATTTGCATTGCATTGTAGGAATTCAGTTTTTCTCCCTTCCCTTGGATAAAATCAAAGACCGGTGGTGACATTAAAAATGCGATCCTTGTTAACAAATAACTATGGTATCTAATTTTCACCGCGACACACATGTTCTGGGAAACAAGTTCATCATTACGGAGAAATCCATAGCCACGCTACTTGGAATGGAAAAATCTTGTGGAAAGCGAATTTACAAGATGAATTCTAAATCCAAGTTTCCTCTGATGTGGGAAACCACCTTTCAAGAGTTAAGATTTATCAAACAAGCTTCGTGTTTGGGTGAAAATTATTCTGGGATGTATTTATCACAGACCAAATTGAAGTTCTTCTGATTTTCTTAATACCGATCAGAAATTCATGTTGTACTATCTGATGAAAGGAGAGAAAATCTGCCTCCCCTCAGTTCTATTCAGATACCTCAGAGACTCAGTAAGAGAAAAAAGATACCAATCAAAGAAATCTAAGAACTACATTCATTTTGGTCGATTGATCTCAGATATTCTGGTTGAGAGTGGAATGATTGACCATCTGTCAAAAGTGCCAGTCACAAATGAATTAGACATCATAACTAGAACTCCTATGAACAGTAAAAATCTGAAGATAATGCAGATTATTGATGAAATCAGATTTGAACCAAGCATATCAACAAATTAGGAGAGTCTGAAGTCAAAAAAACTGATGTTAGATGGGTATCCTCTGTTCACCAAACATGATAATCCAGTAGTTATAGCTGAATACACACGTCTTCGAGAAGCTGAAGGTTGTAATGTATCTGACTTTAGAATTGAGGATTTGATGGATAATCCTCCTGATATGATGAAAAAGAAGAAACCCTTCACCAACACATCTCTTCAGACAAAAACTGCAAAGAAGTTGAAGAAAAATATAGGAGAAGCCAGCATAAGAAACATTTCACCGGCCTCATATCCAGAACAACAGAGTAAGTCTTCTGAATCTCCTTCTATAATTGCACCTGTTATTATTAACAGAAGTTTATCTTCATCTTTTCCTACATCATCTCCACCTCCCTCAACTCAACCATTATACTCTACTCCTCCACCACTATTTTCTACTGTTATCACCACTTCTCCCTTACCCATCTCTGAATCAACCATTGAAATAATCCCATCCTCTGCACCATCTATACAATTTACACTAATAATACTAGAAATCACATCAACTCAACCATCTTCCACCATATCCATACAACCAAACCCCATCATTTCTACACAACCATCTCTAACCATCTCCCTTCCATTAACCACTCAATCTCTTTCTGAATAATTTCCCACTGAACTTCTTCAAACAACCAACTCTCCATCAACCACTCCATTAACTGCTCCACAAATCATACCGGAAGCCATAAAAGACATTCTTGAACCTTCTTCAAATAATTATTACCACCAATGTTGGAGATTTTGTTGAAGAAAATCAACCTTTACCTAAGAATCAACCCTCTGACCTTCCTCCTAACCTAGATGAAGTAATTTATACTTTTAAGGACAGTGTGGTTATGAGATTCAAGACACTCTCTGATGAATCAAATTCTAGCGAAGACCCTTCTTCTTTGGGTGCTCCGTGGGATCAATTTAATCAGTGGATGTCTGAGGAATTTCAGAAGATACAAAATCTTTCTGTTCAGACAAAGGACTATTTTGTTCAGCAAGCTGAAAAGAGGTTGAAAGAGAAGAAGGAAGCTGAAGCTAAGCTAGCTACTGAAAGAGAATTAGCTGAGAGGTTAGCCAAGGAAGCTCTAGACAGAGAGGCTGAAAGGTTGGCTAAGGAAGCTAAAGATCAAGCTGAGAGAGAAGCTGCTGAAAACTCTTCCTCTGATCCAGTGTTGAAAACTCTGGCTAACATTTAGAAGCAGCAAAAGTTGTTCAGAACAAGAATGGACAACCAAGATAAGTCACTGTCAACATTCAGAATGCACTTGCTTAGATCCTTCAGAGGCTCACTCCTCCTTCTCAACCTTAGACACCTTTTTAGGCTACCCCGTTGTTTGTCTTTGACTGTTTGTTTACCCTTGTTATACTTTGAATTATCCTTTTTATTACCCTTTTTTATTATGACAAAAAGGGGGAGTATTTTAATGGAAAGTTATTTTGATAAATATCTTTTCTCTGAATCATAGCTCTAACATTCTAACATTCTTATTGCAAATTTTCTTAGAATGCTTTTCAGGAACAATAATTATATTGGCAATATGACTTTGATACTAATCAGGCTCTGATCTAACTAATCAAGCTTTGTTATCATACTCCATTACCACTATAATCAAGCTCTGATATTTTTGATCTGACTAGATCCTTGTAATCAGGCTTTGTTATTCCTAATCTGATAAGATTTTTTTAAGTCTTAGATTATGGGGGAGCTTGATAAAGGGAAGTTTACTCTGAACTTATCTGAGTCAATTCTTATTTATTATCTTCGTACAAAATTGTGTTATCAAAATACATTGTTTTGTCATTATCAAAAAGGGGGAGATTGTTGGAACAAGATTTGGTTCTGCAAGATATCTCTAAGTTTTAATAATAACAAAGTAGCATTTGTGCGAGAACAATTTTGGTACTCTAACGTTTGTTTTCTAAAGTATTGACAAATAGGATTTGACTCTGATAAAGAAAGCTCTGACTCTGATGGAGATCATGTGGAACGTCACTCTCAATTGATCAAAAGTCTCTTCTGCGTCAAAGAAGCAAGTTTGCTTCTGATCTGCTCTACTTTAGAAACATTCTAAGAAGACAATATGTTGTTGCTGCAATGTTCTCTTGGATTCTGGCTCTGAATATGACTCTGATAATTATCTTCTGAAGACTAAGTGCTAAAGACTCTAAAGACAAGGTTCTGATGAACAACGTTCTGAAGACTCTGAAGACAAGGTTCTGCTGAACAACTTTCTGAAGACTCTGAAGACTTAACTTTCTGAATACTAAGTGCTGAAGAATCTGAAGACAAGGTTCTGCTGAACAACGTTCTGAAGACTCTGAAGACTTAAGTTTCTAATAACCAAGGGTTCTGAAGATGGAGTGTTGAAGACTCTGAAGACAAGGTTCTGCTGAACAAGTTCTGAAGATTCTGATGACTCAAGACTCTGAAGACCCAGTTATCAATTCTTCTGATCATGCTTCAACCATATCTATTTAGAAGCCTCTGATGAATAGAAGAAGATGAAACGTTAGCGAGGGAAAATAGTACATAGTACATATCAAACACGTTCTTTTCCACTACAATTCCACTACCCTGATTTAGTGGTACAAAGGACAACATTTATGTACGATTTTCATCCCAGCATAACGGCATTATTTCAAGTCGCCGACAATTTTATTGATATTCCTGATCTGCCCTCCAATGGATCTTTTTCTAGCTATATAAGTACTTGATCACTTGAAAAATTGTGTGATACTGATACATACTAGAAAGATACACTGAAACATATGAGAGAGACATATGCGTGAACAGTAAAGCACCACAATACAAAGAAAAATACATTGTTCATAATGTATAGATTTTATTTGATCTATTCATAGTGTTTATATCAGCTTGTGTAGAAGCAATTCATTGTAAACATTAAATTTGTTCAAACAGTTGTTTGAATTCCTTAAGGGACCAGTTGGGTCAGAATCCTTAATAAGAGACGGTTAGTCTTTGTATGTTAGTCACCAGCAGTTGCTAGTGCAGTGTAATCAGTTTCGTTATAGTGGATTAAGTCCTTGTGTATTAGGCGAAATCACCTTGGCGGGTGGACTGGATTAACTTGACAGTTTTCAAGTGAACCAGGATACATCGTGTGTCTTTCTCTATTGCTAGTTTATTTGTGATCTTTGTTTCAGTTTCACAAAAAGCTTTCATTTTGAAAACCCAATTCAAACCCCCTTTCTTGTGTTTTCTCACACCTTCACCTAAGTTCAACCTGATGTAAAAGCTCAGTAGGGTCAACATCATCCTGGTTAAAATCTCATTTGAGTTCATGGTTAGCGTGAAAAAAAACCTGTTCAGTTCGGAGGATAGCCAAATCAAAAACTCGTATTGGTTTGATATTTTCCTATGGAAAATCTTTATTTGGTTTGGAGACTAACCACTCTAAGCCCTATTCATTATTTGGTTAAAAGTTAGCTTTAAAACTTCATTTCCTTGTATAAGAAGGTTTGTGGGCGAATCCTTCTGAAAGCTCTTAATTTTATTGGATACTGAAATTCTGGTATCAGACGTGTGATGTTAAGGTGTGATGTCACAACAACACACTCTGCACAATGTACAGCAAAATAGTAAAATAACACCAAGAATTGTTGACCCAGTTCGGTTACAACCAACCTACTCTGGGGGCTACCAAGCCAGGGATGGAATTCACTACTTGTAGATATAATTTACAGACTCAACGACCCGTTGACAATCTCCTAAACTTATACTCTACTAATGACTTCCTACCTAAGAAACCACTTAGGTATGAGAACACCACTCAATCCCTTACAAACACTCAAAGAACCCACTTTGAGTACCCTTGATCTTACTTCACAGCTTCGATCAATTCAAACAACTCTCTTTGCTTCACAGATTTAGAGAGGACAGATCACCAATGTACCCTTGAATGGTTTACTCACGATTCGTACAAATATCTAAGACACTCAGCCTCTGCTCTTGATCTTCAATCTGTGCTTTTTCCTTTGGTCTTGTGCGCTTTATATAGCTCCTGAATTGGGCTTGGACTTGTCACAATATTTGATCAGATTTGTTAATTAAAACTGAATCTTCAAAACAGATTTTATCCCCAAAATCTTTTTAAATCTTCAACCTTTTAATTCTCCAACAGATCTGCAATCAAATCTCCCATGTAACAGAAAATGTCTATCCCAAGATATTCTCATCCAATGAGTTAACCACTCTCCACAATTCTAGCTAATACGCGTGCCCTAATAACATAACTTGCTGTTATTAATTCTGCAGGTCTAATGTTACAACATCACCTGTGTGACATCAGACATCCAACTTCAGCACTTAACTACTTAACACAGCCCAGTGTTAAGACTTCAATGTTACAACATCAGTACCTTGACATCAACATTGAATACCCTTTATTTTACCAAAATTTCAGCCAATCCAGGAACTATCAATCTCCCCCTTTGGCTAATTTTGGCTAAAACAATCTCTGCACTCTGCAATCAACTCCTGCACTCTGCACCTTCAGAGATTTCAGCAGCGGAATAATCTTCAGAAATTTGAAACTCATTAGCAGCAGTTTGACACTTTGCATAGTCTTCATCACTTGATCTGCTGCAGCACCATCTTCATTATTGACAACAGCCAATTGGTGCTCCTCCTCTAAAAACATGAACCAGCACCACAGCTGTTCAGTAGCTCACAATGTGCAGCAATTTACTCCCCCTAGATGTCTGCTTGGCTGCACTCTTCACATGTCATGATATCTTCAAGACTCCCCCTCAATAACTGCATTACCACTTTTCAACTAAACACCTTTTAGCAGCATCAATCTATCTCCCCCTTAATTTCTGCATCACATTAGCAGCATATGGCACTAATCCTCTTGACTATTTTGGCTAACTTCTCCCCCTTTTTAGCCATAATTAGGCAAGCTTCTATAAGAAGCCCTATTAACTATAGTCAGTATACCCTAGCTCTCATTGTTAGCCTCTCAGTTAGTAAACAGGCAAAACAAATCATAGAAGAAAACTAAAAACATAAACAGTGCATAAAACAACACAATATTCAAATTACATAACAGAAAAACTACTAAAACTACTGAAAGTAAGAGAAAATAAGCTAGTCTTCTTCTGAACTAGATTGTCCTCCAGGATTCTCTTCCTCCTCCTCAGAGCTATCCCCTCTGGCATCAACTTCAGAGTCATCAACATCATCATCACCACTGTTCAGTTCTAACTGCTGGATCAGCTTTTCAAGTCTCTCTTTTCTAACCAAACTGGTACTGATTACTTCATCAAGGTCTTTGCACATGGTCTTCAATTCTTCGATCAGTTCAGCCTTTGTAGTCTTCTTCTTGACTTCAGCAGTTGATGTTAGAACAATGTCTGGAACATGATATCCTAAAAATAGTTTAGGGTGTAGGGACAAAGCTGTCTTCCTCTGGCAAGCTATGTCTGAGCTTGTTAAAGTTTCAAGATGTTGCTCCAAGATGATACCACACACAAGAGATGGGAATGCTATGGGTAACTTGATAGCGTTTGTTCCAGCATGTTTCACCACTTGCTCAAAGATGTAGCTGCCATAGTCAAACTTAATCTTCTTCCCAATAGCACATATAAACCTGCCTAATCCAACAGCGATTGTTGTCTTGTGGTTTGTTGGCACCCAGTTGGCAGCACCAATTCTGTGAAGAATTGCATACTTGATGCTAAGTTTACTGGCTGGCAACTTCTTTTTCAATGGCCAAACCCTTATCTGACCAGTTGTAATCTCTTTACATATATCATTATCAGTCATCTCAAGTTCACTATACTCTTCATCATCTCTTCCTAGATACTTATTGATAGTACTAGGAGAAAAATTAATGCATTTTCCTCTCACATAAACTTTCATGAAATCAGTGCTCTTTTTATCAGTAATATTTCCAGAAATGTTGACAACAAATTCTTTAACAAGACTTTCATAGCACTTAGGAAACTTGGTCACAGTCTTTACCAATCTAGCCTCCTTAATCAGCTCCATGATATCCTTCATTTCCAAAGCTTCTTTCCCAAGCTCCCTCTCTAGGGCCAGTCTTCTCTGACAAACATATTTCCATAATGATGCACTGCTGGCATAATGAAAGGAAATGTTGTCGACTGGAACTTCAGGAACTTTGTCAGAGATTCTCTTCAAAATTGTCCTTCTGATAGGTGTGATGTTATGAACATCATCCTCATCATCACGGTCAGAATTAGAGTCTTCCCTTATTTTTCTCTTTTTGGATTTCACAGCCACTTTGCTCCATGGCTTGGTTGGACCAACAACAATGTTCTTCTTGCCTTCAGACTTCTTTGGAGAGGGATCAACGGTCTTTCCTTTCCTTGTCTTCAGTCTCTTAGCAATACTTGGGACAGCTTTTCCAATGATTTCATCATCGGATAAGTCAACTACATTGATCACATCCTCATCCTTTTCTTCCCCAGCAGGTGAAGTTCCAACATCTTCCTTAACATTAGCTTCCTCCTGTACATCATCTTCTTCTATTCTTACTTCAGAATCTTCAACAACAGACATAGCAAGTCTATGAAGATTTGTAGCTGCACTTTGCATGTCGCTCTTTTCCCTTTCAGAATGTTCCGCAGGCATTTGTCTCAGTGGTCTAGATATACCTAAGCTTTTATCCACGTCTACCCTTTCCTCAACAGTTTGAGAAGTGGATAACCTAGGTGTCATTTTATTACTAAATAGCACACTCGTGACAAGCTTTTTCGTTTCATTATCTCTAAAAATAGTCCTAGCCCTTTTTGGAACAAGTTTGGAAGGTCTAGATTTACCTGATTCAGGAAGAATGGTTGAGAGGGGCTCAATGTCCATGGGATTGAATGCTAAACCTTCGTCAGGGGAAACCCTAGCTCTTTCTTTTGTGGAACTCTGACACTCAGATTTCTTGGATGGAGACGCCATGACTCTTTTCAGTGAGGGTTGATTCTTGAAGTCGAAGGAATTGATTCGTAGCGAGAGCAGAGCTTTGAAGACGCATGATGTTGTAGTACCGGGAAAGGGGGTTCTGAGGCTAGAAGCTTGATTTGGAGTGTCAATGACTTTTTCCCTCCATAAAAACTTTCCTTTTAAAACGCTCACATCAGAACTTGTTAACTTTGAGTGACCTTTCAGCATCCTGATGTCATAGTCTGATGTTATGACATCACCATCATTAGTTGAATCTCCTTCAAGAGAGATCCACTGATAACAGTTGTCTTTGGTTCTGGTACCCTTCATAATAACCTGATTATGTTCATCAGAAACCACACACCCATCCTTAGTGTAATTTACCCTGTAACCTTCATCACAAAACTGGCTTATGCTGATCAAATTTGCACTTAAGCCATTGACAAACATAACATTGTCAAGTTCAGGTCTACCATCACCTTGCACTTTCCCAACTCCTGCAACAACACCTTTTCCTCCATTGCCAAATATGACTTCATGAGAGAGACAGGGTCTAAGATCATCAAACATGGATCTACATCCAGACATGTGCTTGGAACACCCACTGTCAAAATACCATGTTCCTTCTTTAGCCTCTTTGTCATCCAAGTGAGCCAATAAGCACTTCACCTTCTCCTTAGGTACCCATTGTTTAACAATTTTGGGTCTGTGCTCTCTCCATCTGTTTTGAGGCTGAGGGTATCCATGCAGCTTGTAGCAAGAGTACTACATATGTCCAAATCTTCCACAATAATAGCATCTCACCCTTTCATCTCTGAATCTTCTGCCATGATGAGATTGCCTATGCTGCCATCCATGATGTGGTCTCCTCCTACCATAACTGCCCTGCCATCTATTCTGTTGATATCTTCTCCCATAAGTAGGCTGAGAATACTGTTTCCTGGATTGTCTCCCATGATGGTGTGGCTTTCTTCTTCCATATACATAAGGAACAGCATTGGTGTAACCATACCAGTTGTCCTGATGTTGAGACATCTGATGAGACATGTGCTGTTTGAACTGAGCAGCTTGCATGCTCTCATGGTATTGTGGGGGCATATACTGACTAGCTCCCTGTGGCTGCTTTCTCTTCTGATAGGGACCAGTCTTCTTCTCAATCTTCTTAGGTTGGGAAACATCAGCTTTCTTAGGGGTAGGATCCTGCTTCTTTGGCTGATGTTGAGATGAAAGTTGTGACACTTCCTTCTTTGAACCTGAAGTGCTTCCTTCTGAAGTTCCCTTGTCCTCAGCCACATAACTTATCCCAGCTTTGTCTCCAGCAGCTTTTTCTGACTGAAGGATCTTGTCGAGTGTGTCTGTACCACAGCTCAGCATCCTAACAGACTTGGTCATTTGATCAAGGTGAGCTCTAACTAGCACCACTTCATTTTCAAGATCAGTCTTTTCATTCTCTAGCTGAGCAATCTGTTGCTTGTGGCACTTATTTTCTTGACAAATCTCAGCACTCTTTAAACACAGCTCTTGATAGGTAGATCCCAACTCCTCATAAGTTACTTCTCCATCACTAGAATCATCATCAGAAACAACAGCTCCTGTTAAAGCTCTCACATACTTTGCTGACTCGCCTTCACTTTCACTATCAGAGTCAGACCAGGAAACTGTCATGCCCTTCTTCTGCTTTTTCAAGAAGGTGGGACATTCTTTCTTGACATGTCCATACCCTTCGCACTCAAAGCACTGCACTCCTTTATCTTGGGCAGTTTTCTCTTCATCCTTCTTGCTGGTGTCAGAAGTCATGTTCTTGACATTAGGCCTGGAGTTATTATTCATTCTCTTGAATACTTTGGTGAACTGTCTTCCCAACATCACTATGGCCTGAGACAGATCCTCCTGGGATTCAGATTTCTTCCCTTTCTCTTCTTCACCATTTGTCACCAGGGCTATACTCTTTGGCTTCTTTTCTGGTTCTTCCTTATTCAACCCAAGCTCAAAGGTTTGAAGAGATCCAATGAGCTTATCAACTCTCATCTTGCTGATATCTTGTGATTATTCAATGGCAGTAACCTTCATCTTATACTTCTTAGGTAGGGACCTAAGGATCTTCCTCACAAGCTTTTCATCTGACATCTTCTCTCCAAGAGCACTAGATGCATTGGCCAGCTCAAGAACACTCATGTGGAAATCATGAATAGTCTCATCTTCCTTCATCTTCAGGCTTTCAAATTTTGATGTTAAAATCTGAAGTCTTGACATCTTGACTCTAGATGTTCCTTCATGAGTAGCCTGCAAGATATCCCATGCTTCTTTAGCAACTTCACAGGTATTGATTAACCTGAAGATGCTCTTATCCACTCCATTGAAGATAGCATTCAGAGCTTTGGAATTTCCAAGGGCAAGCTCATCTTCCTCCTTGGTCCACTCTTCTTCAGGCTTTGGCTTAGAGGTGCCTTCTTTATCTTTGCCAGCATCATCCTTCTCACACATGACAGGTGCTTTCCACTCTTTAATAACAGCCTTCCAAGCCCTACTGTCCAAGGATTTTAAGAAGGTGGTCATCCTTGGCTTCCAATAGTCATAATTGGATCCATCCAAAATAGGGGGTCTGTTGACGAATCCTCCAACTTCTTTGTCCATCTTTTCACCAGAAAGTAACTTCCCTAGATCTCACCCAGAGACAGACAGGATGCCTGCTCTGATACCAATTGAAATTCTGGTATCAGACGTGTGATGTTAAGGTGTGATGTCACAACAACACACTCTGCACAATGGACAACAAAACAGTAAAATAACACCAAGAATTGTTGACCCAGTTCGGTTACAACCAACCTACTCTGGGGGCTACCAAGCCAGGGATGGAATTCACTACTTGTAGATATAATTTACAGACTCAACGACCCGTTGACAATCTCCTAAACTTATACTCTACTAATGACTTCCTACCTAAGAAACCACTTAGGTATGAGAACACCACTCAATCCCTTACAAACACTCAAAGAACCCACTTTGAGTACCCTTGATCTTACTTCACAGCTTCGATCAATTCAAACAACTCTCTTTGCTTCACAGCTTTAGAGAGGACAGATCACCAATTCACCCTTGAATGGTTTACTCACGATTCGTACAAATATCTAAGACACTCAGCCTCTGCTCTTGATCTTCAATCTGTACTTTTTCCTTTGGTCTTGTGCGCTTTATATAGCTCCTGAATTGGGCTTGGACTTGTCACAATATTTGATCAGATTTGTTAATTAAAACTGAATCTTCAAAACAGATTTTATCCCCAAAATCCTTTTAAATCTTCAACCTTTTAATTCTCCAACAGATCTGCAATCAAATCTCCCATGTAACAGAAAATATCTATCCCAAGATATTCTCATCCAATGAGTTAACCACTCTCCACAATTCCAGCTAATACGTGTGCCCTAATAACATAACCTGCTGTTATTAATTCTGCAGGTCTGATGTTACAACATCACCTGTGTGACATCAGACATCCAACTTCAGCACTTAACTACTTAACACAGCCCAGTGTTAAGACTTCAATGTTACAACATCAGCACCTTGACATCAACATTGAATACCCTTTGTTTTACCAAAATTTCAGCCAATCCAGGAACTATCAGATACTCTCAAGAATAATTCTTAGGGACATGCGTAGGTCATCTTAGGCCAAACATGTATAATTCTACGGTGTTCTTTCTTCTCCCATATCTTTTTTTATTTTCAAGTCATTTTCGTTCCTCTAATTTTTCGCTGCTTATTTACTAAATTAATTTATAAAATGTTTAAACTATGATTTTACAAATGATTTTGTTTTAAACCAAAGTTTTTCAAACCTCTACAATTCACCCACTTTTGTGTATGGAGTCACGTGTTCAACAAATGCCACCAATGTTGGACTTGTGACTCCACACACAAGAGCGAGGATGGTGAATTATGGGGATTTCAAAAACGATAGTTTAGAAAATAATTATTTTCATTTTCGGAGTCTAAAATTTTTTTTTGAGAAAACATTTGGATAAAGCGGTGGAAAATTAACAGAAGAAGATATGCGGAAAATAAAAAGATAAGGGAAGAGACAAGACACTAGAAATTGTAGAGGTTCAGTCTAAGTGGTGACCTAATCCTCTCCCCAAGATTTATATTGAGATTATCCATAAATGCTCATGAGCTTTTAGTAGGTTGAACTCATGAACTCCCTTATACAAGGAAATATGAGGTTTTAGGTTAACTTCCAACCAAACAATAGATAATAGAGAGAAGCGGTTAGTCTTCCTTCCAAACAAAAAACAAAGCTTCAAGAGGTTTGTCTCCATACTTAAACTCTTTGAGATTTTACACATCCTAATATTAAACCAATGTGGACTTTTGAACTGGTTATCTTCCGAACCAAACTGGGATTTTACACGAGCTGACCATGAACTAAACTAAGATTTTACAACAGACTGATCTCAAACCAAATTGGGGTTTTACATAGGTTGGCCACGAACCAACTTGAGGTTTTACTCCAGGTTTATCTCGAACCAAGTTGAACTTTTACACGGGCTGAACTCACAAACCGAACTGACGACTTCATTAAGACGCTATCACAAATGATTATAGACACTTTTTTGCACTAACCCAATCGATTGGAATTATGGTCCCATCGATTGGGAATATGCTACAATCGATTGGATAGTTCAAAGGTTGCACCTTCACTAGTAGTCACCAAAGAAACTAGAAACTAAGTTGTCATCATAAAAACCAATCCATGATAGGTATGAATGGATAAGATTTGATCACTTCTTGATTGAAACTGCAAACACATAGTCCACATTCTCCCCCTTTTTTATGAAGACAACACATCTTTCATGGAGATGGCAAAAGAAACAAACAGATATATAATTAGACTGGTTAAACTCCCCCTCCCATGAGAGTATATTACTCTCCCTTTATCATAATAAAAAAGGCATGTAAAAGATGCAAGAAAGGTAAAGTAAATATGAAAACAGAGTTGCATAAACATTTAGAAAAGGGAAAAACGAGATTTTTTTTTCAATTTAAAGGAAATTTTATTACAAGAAGGATATTACAAAAAAAATACAAACAAAAATAGTAACATTTAAGCAAATAGATAATTCATCTCATCATTGATGTGCTTCGTGGCGTAGCTCACGACTATTATCAGAGTAATACAAAAGATATCGAACCCACAGAGACAAATAGTCAATCCTATCGTTATCTACTATCGCTATGTAAATCTAAGGCTAAAAGGAATTTTTTTTGTGAGAAGGAAATTTAATACAAGAAATAAAGTTTGTCTTGGGAGAATATTAATAAAAGCGAGACCGGAATGTAATTTCCAGCTGCACCTATAGGACTCAATAAATTCTTGGCGTTTGTTTTGATTTTTAAAATATTTTTAGGAAGAAAATATCAACTTAAAAACACTGCTCACTTTTACGCAGCCCGGGTTATGTTTCGAAACCATAAATGCTCTGTCGTCGCTCACTCAGTTATAATTTTGAAACAATGTTTGAAAACTAATAAATCCTAATTAATCACTAAAGTACTGTTGCTATATTATTAAATCCAGTTTTTATGATCGGGTATGGGTCTCAGACAATCGCGATGTTGACTAGTACCTAAGTGTTTTCGATTTCGCACAAAACCTTTTTATTTTAAAACTAAAAACCAGAATCAGAAAAATAAATTAATATTAAAATTATACGCCAAACTAGTTTACAGAGTCCCGTATGTCATACCCTAATTTTTACCCCTAAGATTCCACCTGTCATATCATTTGCATCTCATCAAATTCACAAGAATGGTATCCTCCAAACCCCCTCTCCCTGGGTTTGCTTTTGGGGAGAGATCACCAAGCACCTTTGTGTTTCTTTGCTTGCTTGTATGCTAACATCACTTACTTTATTCAAAATATAAAAATATGTGTTGTTTTCTCTTTCTTATTGTACAAGGTAGGGACTTTTAATCAATGGATCAAGCTTGGTTTCTAAATTAGGGTTTGGATGCTCAAAGTCAAAGTTTGGTAAACAAATGGTTAACAAGAGCTTTCATTTCAAGGCATGGCCTATAATTTTAGATCACATTCATGTCAAGCTTCATGGAACATCATTGGATCAAGAGAAGTTCATGTTTGATGCATGATTTCAAAGATAATTCAAGTACGGTTCATTTGTTTATGTTCATGCCATCTTCATCCATTTTTCAAGCAATCATCCAAGATTATTCAAAGAGGCAAGCAAGTTTCCTTCTTGTGGTGTTCAAATTGTTCACCAATGGGCCTTTGGGTGCAAGAAATGGCAAGAAATCAAAATTTGGCACATGTTTGCTTGACCTAAAGTCAAGTATGGCATGTCACTTGGTCCAAAAACCATAACTTCTTCATTTCTCACCATTTTTGGAACCTTCTTTGCGCCAAATGTCACATTTGAACTTCACTACAACTTTGATTCAAGGGCCAAACATCAATTCAACCTCTAAGTCCATCAATTTTTGGATTTGCTCAACTGCCCATGTGTGCACAAGAGTAGGCCCAAGACCTGGTCGACCTAATGTTTGACCTAGAATTTTAGGCCACGACCCCAACTTTGAATCAATGCCATTTTCAATCCAAACATCCTTTTGATGTGGTTCATTTTCCATTTGATTGTTTTCCATGAGAAGATGATTTGGCAAAAAGAAAATCTCAAAACGCACGAGTGGATTTTATTTGGCCTAAGCTCAAACATGGTGCCTCGAGCTTTGCTTCTTAACCTACTTCATGTCACGAGTTTCATGCCAAATCCCAATTTGGGACCACCTGCACAAGTTAAACCTTTTTGGAAAAGTAAAATACGTCTGAACAAACACAAAATGACTTATTTCAAGTGTCAATTCACACATTTCATGCCTCATGCTCACACGGTTGCAAATCACCAAATTTCAAACCTAATTCACACAAATTTAGATCTATTTCACATGTGTGAGCTCAACAACACTTTCCCTATTAACAGAGGAAGCATTTGCCTTTATTTGCAAGTTTTAAAAGCCAAAGAAACTCTACAACCATTTCAACCTGATACCTCAAAAAACCAGTCAACCACTTCTTTGATTCAAGCTCTTTTAACTTTGAATCTTCGCCTAGAATCCCACACCAGCACCTTCTAAAGCTAACTGCATCGTTGTCGTGCCTTGAAGTTACCTGGACCAAGCTCTCCATTTCCACCATTGTTGGACCTTCGAGCTTCAATTAAAAAGGTAGTTACACGTGACATTTTTGAGGAAACAAATTACAAGTGTGTTCGTCTTGATTCATTGATCAAAAACCCACATCTAAATTGAATTTATCTTTTGATTTAGTCATTTAATTTTACTTTGAAGAACTAGGGTTCTTCACGTGTTAGAGAAAATTCTCTCTGCTTAGAGCAAATCAATTGCTATGATGCAAAGAGACATGAACGATGATGTGATACGCATTAGAATCCATGATTGAATCAAGCTAAAAACACGAGTTCATGGATTTGCAAAATCAAGCTGAAGGTTGAAGATGAAGTTGATCTTCACGTGTTTTGGTGGAAAATTTTGAATTCTCAGCCAACCACAACCTGACACGCATGCTAGCTGTTGGATCTTTTTAATTTAAATTATTTTTTAGTTTCATTTTCTTTTCTGATTTTTATTTTAATCATTTTTAATGATTTTTTACTCCAATTTTTTTTATAATTTCATAAAAATATTTTATACCACATATATTTTTTGCATAATTTTTAAAAATAATTTTGCATTTAATCCATATTTTCTTCTAATTTTCATTTAATTTTCATTTTGCATTTTATTTTTGATCATTTTTAAATATTTTCTCATTCAACTTTTGATATCTTTCTATTTGCAATATTTGTGACTTCTAATAATTTTATCAACCATTCATTTGATGTTTTAATGCATATTTAGCATTTTTTTTCTTTTATTTTCCATTTAAAATAATTTAAAATCCTTTTTTATTTTGATTTTATTCAATTTTGGGAAGGGCTTGAACTTGTCTCTTGATGATTGCTTAGTTGAACATATTTTCAACATTTCAAGTGTTTGTTTGATGATCCCTTGGTCGATTGAACCTTCTTTGGTTCAAACATGTTAATAGATGATCATTTGGATCATCTGTGACACTTTGCATATATCAGAGATAGGTTATCCCTTGATGATCATTGCTTTGTGGCCTTTGACTTGTTGATAAATGAACCTTAGTGATTGCTTGAGCCTTCATTTCATTTCCTCAACTCTCTTCTCCTCTCCATATCCTTACTTCTTTGTTTTAACTATTGTGTTACATTGCTTTAGGAGGATGATTTTGTATCATTTCTCTAGCATGTTTGAACACATAAATTGTTATTGACCGGCCTCAGATAGGTGTGATTTCTAGATAAGTCCACTTACAATTGCTTAATATAGCGCTAAATTGTCCCGACTCGATTAAATTCTCATTAATACTAACATTGACATATTAATTGTGCTAACATCTAACATTTATTTTATGCCTTCACATTTATGTCATTTACTTTATGTCATTTAAATTCATGACATTTACATTCTTGTTTTTTATTTTTGCCTTTTATCTTTATGCCTATTACCTTTATGCATTCTTTTGCTTTCTTATTTCAAAAAGACCAAAAACATGATAAAATGGCTAAGACCCTAAAAAAATTAATTTTTTGGACTCTGTGTTAGGGGTGTGCAAAAAAACTGGTTTACAAGAACCAATTTTAAAAATATGGTGCACCGATTTTAAAAGTCCATATTATTTGGTTTAAAAACTAGTTCAAATCTATTTTACTAAAACCATAAAAAATCAGTATCCACTTTTAAAAACCAATACATAAATGGTTAATCCACTTTTCAAACATAGTGTATTATTTGCTTTGTCTTGTTTCATGGTCATAAGTGACAAAATGAATTTTCAAATTAAATTCTATTCATTTTGTTTTTCCAACTGTTGACGTATAACTTGTATTAAAACTTTGCTTCTGGAATTACTCAATTTTGTTTTTCTTGATTGAAAATTAATTTTTTTTTCCAATTTCTTAATAGTTTTGTTTCATAATTATTACTTATTATTTCTATTCATTTTTATTGAGCTATGTAATTTTAGGAAATGTTTCGGTCGAGATTCAAGGATTCATCGCCGACGAATGGTTATTGATTTAAAAAACAGTTGGATGGAGTGAATAATAAGTTGTTGGATTGAAAATTGAGTTTTAGTTGAAACAAATTTGAGGAAATTTTGGTTTTAAAATTGTTCCAAATAAAAACTGGTTTGTTGGTGCAAACCGGTTATTAACCAAACCGATCCAAACATAAACCGGTTTTAAAAAAATAAACCAGTTTTGTCTAAGTGGTTTTAAAAACCAAACTGATCCATATATTTGGTTCAATTTGGTTTGGTTTAAGAACCATGCACACCCCAACTCTGTGTTACTCTCCCTTGCTTGAGGAGTATTTTGGACTATGGACTTAGGACCTAGTGCCTTCCTTTTGCTTGGAGTAGTATCTAAGATTTTAGAGTTTGATCGGAGAGGACAAGAAGGAGATCGTCGCGGCCTTCGTGTAGGACAAGAGTAGCTGCTCGTAGGAGAGGAAAAGGGGGTGAAGGTACCTGCAAGGTACTCCGATGCCAAAGTAAGTATTTGGTCAAAAGAAAGGGGGAAAGCAAGTAAGAGAAGTCAAGTGTATGATTTGTGATACCTGCCCCTCTCGAGCGAGAGGGTTTTTATAGGGAGATTGTTGGCGAGCAAAGTGCCTGATCGACCAATGAGGTATTGACAGATGGAGGGCGAAGCGCGTGGTCTTTCTAACTGTTTCCGTGATATCCGGGGAGGCAGTTGGTCGCGTGAGCTACTCTGCGCGTGAAGGGGACACGCCCGACGGCTACATTGTGCCCAACGGCTATATTGTGCCCAACGACTATATTGTGCTTATTGGGCCTGTTCGCTAATTATGATGGATTGGGCCTGACCCTTAAGGGCAGGAAGCCTTGTCCGGTTCAGAACAGGAGCCCCCCAAGTCGTTGCTCTGTTGGAGAGTAATGACTTTAGATAGCTGTGACTTCGACCGTACTGTCGGGGAAGTGGTTGCTCGCGTAGAATGTTCCATTCGTGCCCCGACCAGATGTGGTCGTTAGCTACCAGCGCAAAATGTCTATCAGGGTTTGCGGCGTCCTCGGAGAAATGGGAGTTTTTGGCGAGCATCTCTGCACGGATGTGTTCACTTTGACGAAGAGACTTGCTCGTGGGGGCCAAGGGCTAGTGTATTTTCTGCGCTGAACCAGGTGAAGAGTTTTTGTGACGTGTTGAGCATTTATGGCCTTTGTCAGCCCTAGGGGCATATAGGCTATGATGACCTTCGCGATTCCCCACGATCAAATGGTTATAAAAAGGTGGGGGAAGGTTTCATTTTCATAATTTCACAAGTTTTTTACTCTTTGCTTTCGTTTGCTCTGCAATTAGTCTTCGCCGGAGCTTCTCTTCGCCACCGTCAACTTCTTCTTTTACTTGTAAGTTCGTTATTCCCTTTCTGCATATTTTTATAGGTTTTCCGGTTGAAGTTCATATTTTCCGGTTGAACTTCATGTGTTCTTTGATGAACACATGAATTCCAGGAACTTTTGTGAAGAACATGATGAATTTTAGGAAATTCTAGACTTTTGTAGAAATTGTTAGCGTAGATCCTTGTAGAATCTGGTTAGGTGTAGAATTTAGTTTGTAGTCGGGCACTAGGCCTATTCGGAGTTTTAGCGTGATTTTGGGACGAACATGCGTCCTCGTATGTGCATCTGCATGTTCTGGTCGCGGAGGCCTCTTCTAGCTATTGGTAGGTAATTTATACGAGCACGTGGTTGTCCCCGGATTCGTTAACGCCCTTTCACTTGATTAGTGGTGGAAGGGTGGATTTGATCGCGGATCACCGACGCACAGAAAGTACAAGAAGGGCCCAGTGTGCCCGCCGATTACTCGAATATCAAGGTCGCAGGAGGGGACCTTGACTGGCTTGGACATGAGCCTTTGTCTTTTCGATCAACCTTCTCCGCCGAGGAGATACGGGACTTCGACTTGTTGGAGAGACGCAACGAGGGCGCTCCACGGGCATGGAAAGCCATTCGTCCCGGGGAGTATGATAGAATCTGTTCCTCGTACCCGGGACTTCGCTTTCCTATGTACGAATTTGCGTTTACGGAGGCCAAGATGCGTCTCCCTTTCACTGACTTCCAATCTTCTCTATTCACCCATTTGGCCTTGTGCCCGTCCCAGCTTCACCCAAACGCCTTGGCTTTTATAAGGGCTTTTGAGTTAGTGTGTCGTTATCTCAATATCGGGGCGACCACTGATCTCTTCTTCTGCCTCTTCCAAATTCAGCGGAGCACGGCGGGGTCGAAACAGAGTTGGGTGTCGTTTAAGCAACAGAGTAAGATGTTCTGGCCGTATTCTGATTTGATACGCAATTTCAAGGACAGGTTTCTGATCGTGAAGCCTATAACCGAAGAGGCGAAGATGAGCATTTCGACCATTGAGAGGGTGATGGTGGATGGTCGGGAAAGGGATGGTGTGGTCTCCATCTTTCCTTCGTCGTTGATCGGGACGGGAATCAGTTGGTCGGGGAGGATGGACCTGTCCGAGCAGCTAGATATATTAATGTCAAAGCTCTCCTTGAGTGTGATAACGACGACGACGCTATGACTTTGCTTGGTATGCTCCACTGTTTGGTTTTGTTTCTTTAAATTCTTTTGATTCTGACTTGATGTGTGTGTTCGCAGGTATGATGGCTGACATGCGAGAGCGTCTGATGAGGTCGCAGGTTGCGAAGGTTCACAAGAAGGCGACCACCGGTACCAAGGCTGGGGCGCCTAAGCAGACAGTGATGGAGAGTTTTGCTGCTGGATCTACCCCTGTCCCGGAGAGAGCCTCGACGCCGCTGACCCCGGAGGGTTCTCTTAAGAGGAAGAGAGATGCTGCAGGGACTCCTGTGGCCGCTGGTCCCGGGGGGTCCGGTGCCGGTCATTTCGTCTTGCCCGCCTGCTACACGCGTCGAGACTTGTTCGTTGAAGGGGATTCGATAGAGATCCATGATTCTGAAGCTACGACTATTTTGAACGCCAATTCCAAGGTGAGGAGAAAACAGTTATGCCAGGATGCCGCGGGCATGTTCAGGGTCCTTGAAGCTGCCCTTGTCCTCGCCGACGATGAAGCCGCTACTCGGGCGAGCCTCGTGACTTCCCAGAATAGAATAGCCGAGCTGGAGGCAGAAAACAACAAGTTGTTCAACGATTTGAAACAGTTTGAAGGTCACGAGGAGGCCAAGGTACTGCTCCAGACGGAGGTGACCCAGCTGAAGTTAGCTGCGCTTGAGGCTGACGAGGAGAAGGTGCGCCTTCAGGTGAGGATCACTGAACTGGAAGGCTTGACTTCAGCCGTCCAGGATGAAAATGATAACGAGAAGACCCTGAAGTCGCGGGCTGACTTGATCGGCAGGATTAGAGTCCTAGGTGAGGATAATCTGAAAGCTGCTGAGTTCGACTTCAATGCTGCAAAATGAGAAGATGGTGGCCCTTAATTCTGACGTGAAGCTTACGACGGATGGGATGGGTTTGTTCAACAGAGTGGTGGATGGTCAAGTTATCCCAGCCGAAGAGGAGAGTGAAGTCGCGGAGTAGGACTTGGTTGTTTAGCATGTTTTGTGGGCCTGCGTGCCCTTATCAATTTGTATTTATCACTTTGTATGGGCGCTGCCCCTCTTTGTATTTATGGCATTGTCCGGTCGTGGCCGGTACTTCAATATACATGGGTTTTGTGGACATTTTATTTTGGACTTTGCTCTTTTTGTTTATATGTGTGTGTGTCCCCGGCTAAGCGTAAAACCTACCGAGGAGGGCGAAGTGGTTCCGCCCACGATGAGGCTAGGACTTCGTTTGAGGTACTAATCTCATAGGCTTGGACTGTTCCCATCGCGAGCTGGGTGTCCTGCCTGAATGGTGCGGCAACGGCGGAGCTCGGTTGAGGTATCCCCGTTGTGCACAGGATCTGCTCATTTAATGAGCAGAAGCTGGCCGACGTTGTAATGCGTGTCGCGCTTCACCAGGGCACGATACGATGGTCGCGCAGCTCTCCCCGTTTTGGGGTGATTATGTCGGGGACTTGTCTATCCTTGTGGTTAAGGACTTAGCTATAGTACTGCTTGAGTTTTTCAGCATTCCATGGTCGAGCAAGTTGTTTTTCGTCCAGTGTTTCCAAGTAATATGCTCCCGTGCCCGTTTTGGACTTGACCCTATAGGGTCCTTCCCAGTTCGCCGCCAGTTTCCCTTCGCGAGAATCCTTCTGGTTTCTGCGCAGGACCAGACTGCCTACGGGGAAGTCGCGCTTTATGACTCTGGCGTCATGCCGCATTGTTATTTGTTGCTTCAATGCGGCCTCGCGGAGGGCAGCCCCAAATCTTATTTCTTAGACCAGATCGAGTTCCTCGCGTAGAGCCTCGTCGTTCATCTCTTCGTCGAGGGGAGCTTCTGTCCTTCTGGAGGGCTCCCTTATCTCCACCGGTATTACCGCCTCTGTTCCATACGCTAGTCGGAAAGGGGTTTCCCCGGTGGTGGAGTGAGGTGTTGTCCTGTACGCCCAAAGGACGTTGTGGAGCTCCTCGACCCATCTTTTCTTGGCCTCGCCTAGCCTTCGTTTTAATCCGCGTAGGATCACTCTGTTCGCGACCTCCGCTTGCCCATTGGTTTGGGGATGCTCGACCGAAGTAAAGCTTTGTTTCGTTCCCAATTTGGCGACGAAGTCTTGGAATTTTCTGTCCGTGAATTGGGTTCCGTTGTCGGTTACGAGGGCCTGGGGCACCCCGAATCTGGCGAGGACGTTTCTTTTGTAGAAATGTAGTATGTTGAAGGCTGTGATCTTGGCGAGCGCTTCGGCTTCAATCCATTTTGTGAAATAGTCGACGACCACGATTAGGAATTTATTTTGATAAGATCCCATTGTAAAGGGGCCTAGGATGTCCATCCTCCACCAAGCGAAGGGCCAAGGCGAGGAGAGGGTCTTCAACTCGTTGGGTGGTGCCAAATGCATGTCCCCGTGGCGCTGGCAAAGATCACATTTTTGCACATGTTCTTTGGCGTCGTGCTGCATGGTCAGCTAGTAATATCCTGCGCGCAGAGCTTTTCGAGCCAGGGATCTTCCTCCTAAGTGTTGTGCGTTGATGCCCTCATGGATTTCTTGTAAGATTTTGGGGACCTGGGCCTCATCGACACATTTTAATAGGGGAATGGAAAACCCTCGTCGATATAACTTGTCCTCGATTAGTACGTACGAGCAGGCTCGTCGTTTAGTTACACTGGCCTCCTTACTGTCTTGGGGAAGTTCCCCTTTGGTGAGGTAATTGTATACCGGGGTCATCCAACAATGGGGGTCTCCGACGACGTTAACATCCACCAGGTCGGGCTTTGTAATGCTCGGGTTAGCCAGTGTTTCTTGTATGACGGATTTGTTTCCACCTTTTTTTCTGGTGCTGGCTAATTTGGAGAGGATGTCTGCTTGGGTATTCTGTTCGCGCGGGACGTGCTGAACTTCCCATGCTTTGAACTCTGTCAATTTTCCTTTCACCGTGGTCAAGTATTCGGCCAGTTGGTCGTTCTTTGCCTGGTACTCTCCTCGTACTTGGGATGCCACAAGTTGGGAGTCAGTGCAGATTTTAATTTTCCTCGCGCTGATGTCTTTAGCCAGTCGTAGTCCTGCGAGGAAGGCTTCATATTCGGCTTGATTGTTGGATGTTTTGAAGGAAAGGATCAAGGATACTTCGATCAGGGTCTATTCCTTGTTTTCGAGTATAATCCCTGCTCCGCTGCCAGCGGGGCTTGACGCGCCGTCCACGTAAGTGATCCATTCTTGTGTCCCTGCCGGAGGGAACGATTCCGGAGTCATTTCTGCCACGAAGTCGGCCAGGACCTGCGCCTTGAGGGCTTTCCTTCCTTCGTAGTGAATGTCAAACTCGGCCAGTTCAAGGGACCATTTTAGCATCCTGCCAGCCATATCTGGTCGGCTTAGCAGCTGCCTAATTGGCTGGTCGGTCCTGACGACGATAGTGTGCGCCAGGAAGTAATATCTGAGCCTCCTCGCGGCGATTATGAGAGCAAGGACCACCAGTTCTATTTGCGTGTATCTGACATCAGGTCCCTGTAGGGCTTTACTGGTGAAATAGATGGGTTTTTACCCGTCAGTAGTCTCGCGAATAAGTGCTGCGCTTACTGCTTCGTTGGCCACGGAGAGATACAGGTATATGGTTTCCCCGCGGTCTGGTTGGGACAACACTGGTGGTTCGGACAGAGCTTGTTTGAAATGGGCGAGAGCATGCTCGCACTCGTCCGTCCACTCGAAATTCGCCTCCTTCCTGAGTAATTTGAAAAAGGGCAGGGCGTGCTGGGCGGACTTGCTTACGAAGCGAGCAAGGGATGCGAGCATCTCGTTGAGAGATTGTATCGCCTTCTTTGACTGCGGCGTGGGGAATTCCACAAGTGCTCGGCATTTGTCTGGGTTTGCTTCTATTCCTCTTTCGGTGAGGTAAAATCCGAGGAATTTTCTTGCTCGCACGCCGAAGGTGCATTTTTCCGGATTAAAACGCATTTTACATTTTCGAGCTTGGTGGAACACCTTGCGCAAGTGGGTGGTATGGTCGGGTTCCTCTTGGGATTTCACGATCATATCATCTATGTATACTTCGAGCATGTCACCGATTTCTGATCGGAAGACTTTGTTCATCATGCGTTGGTATGTGGCCCCGGCATTCTTTAGTCCAAAGGGCATTACGTTATAGTAATAATTCCCCGAGGAGGTCATGAATGCCGTGTATCTCTTGTCCACGTCGGCCATGGGGATTTGGTTGTATCCCGAATAAGCGTCCATGAAGGACAAGAGCTTGAAACCTGCGGAATTATCTATGAGTTTATCTATGCTCGGCAGTGGATAAGCGTCTTTCGGGCAAGCCCGATTGAGATCAGTGTAGTCAATGCACATGTGCCACTTTCCATTATTTTTCTTTACAAGTACAATATTTGAGAGCCAGGTCGTATACCTGGCCTCGGAAATAAATTTTGCCTCTAAGAGGTCTTGTACAAGCTTTTCGGCGGCCTGTGCCTTTTCTTCGGATTGTTTCCTTCTTCGTTGGGCGATGGCGCGAGCAGCTGGATTAATTGTGAGGTGGTGGCATGCAGTTTCTGGATCAAGGTCGGGCATATCCGCTGCACTCCATGTGAACAGGTCGGCGTTGTCGTCAAGGTATTTCTTCAAATCCTTCTTTACTTCTTCGGGAAGACCAGTGCCTATCCTCACTCCCTTGCTGGGGTTGTTGCTGAAAGTGATGATCTCGAATTCCCCATCTGGAACTTGTCGCAGCAGTGTAGGAGACGGGGAGCTTGTCACTCTTAACATTCCATCTTCGTCCCAATCTTCGTTTCCATCTTCAACAAGCCTGCTGTCGAGGTCAATGGTGTGCACGGGAAGCATGGGCTTTTTCTCTGGCTGGCCCTCTTCGGCTGGAACCTCGTCCTCTCTGGTGCGCTTTGCCGACTTTGCTGTTGTCGCGATCTGGTTCTGCCCTTTTGTTGCGGCCTCGAAGCATCTGCGAGCAGCCTCAATGTCACCGTGCAGAGTTGCGACGTGTCCTTTCTCAGTGTAGTACTTGAGCTTGAGGTGGACCGTCGAGGGGACAACAGCGAGTTCGGCGAGAGCTGGTCTGCCGAGGATGCACTGATAGAGCGACGGGCAATCAATGACTAAGAACTGCGTTTTGATTGTCCAGGATGCCTCCTCTTCGCCAAACGTGACCGGTATCTCCACGTAACCCCAAGGTCGGGCCGTTGCTCCGTTGAATCCTTGGAGATCAGACCCCACGTACGGGGAGAGATTAGACTTATTCAGTTTCAGTGCGCGGAACAGGCTGGAATACATGATGTCCACGGAGCTGCCCTGGTCGACCAGGATTCTCCGCACATCAGTAGATGATAATTTGGCTCTAATCAGCAGAGGAATGTGGGAATTCGGCGATCCTATGGGGAGTTCCTCTTTGTAGAACGTGATCGGCTGTGAACACCCTTTACCTTTGCCGATCGTGTACAACTGATCGGGGCTACTGTCTATCAGCTGTTCAAACTTTCTCTTGATGGATCCTATCGTGAGTTCATGGTACCCCCCACATGAGATAACCATGCCCGTAGGAAAGGCTTCCCAGGTGCTGTGTATGAATGCCTGGGAAGTCGGATCGAGACGGTCAGGAACGAGGAAGTCCTCTGGTCGGCTGATGGACATTGCGACCTGCGGGGGAGGACTGGAGGGGGTCGATTATGCTTCTTTCTTCTGATCAGACGTGTCTCGTCGGGAGGATTCTCCCTTCTTCACGTATTGCTTCAGGTGACCCTCTTTGATGAGGATCTCTATGGCGTCCTTGAGGTGCACGCAATCTTCTGTCACGTGCCCGTGACTACGGTGGAAACGACAGTATTTGCTTTTGTCGACGTTTCCTTTTAACGTGGTTGGTTTAGGGAACCTGACGCCTCCTTGTTTGAATTTGGTGTTGATACAGTCGGAGAGAATACATTCACGCGAGGTAGTGAGCACAGTGTATTCATTGAATCGGCCAGCTGGCCCTTTGCCTTCACGGGGACGCTCCTCCCGTCGTTTCTCCTTCCCCTCATGGGATGGCTCAGACTCCTCCTTTTTGGGTGCTCGGGGTGCTTCCCGATCTCTTACGTCCCGGGCATGGTATGCGGCTTCTTTCTCCTCGTAGCGAATGTAATCTTTGGCCATGTGGAGAAGCTCAGTCAGTGTTCGAGGAGCTTCGATCCGGACAGCTTTGCGGAAGTCGCTCTTTGGTCGGAGTCCTTTCTCGAGGAGGTACTTCTTCATGTGATCAGAAGTTCTGACTTCCACTGCCTCCTTATTCAATCTCTCGATGTACTCCCGCGGAGGTTCTTCCCTGCCTTGTATGATTGCTTCCAACGTTGCCTCCGTCTTTGGGTGTCGTCGGAAGGCTGTGAAATGGCAGGTGAATTGGCCTTTGAGCTCGCGCCAAGAGGAGATGGATCCTCGAGGGAGTCTTTTGAACCATGTCATCGCACCTTTCCTCAGGGTGATGGGGAATATTTTACACCGAATGGCTCCAGAGACACCATGATACTGGAGCATAGCTTCGATGTTCTCCAGGTGCTCGTGAGGATCTGACGTGCCATCGTACGTCGCTAGTGTGGGAGGTTTCACTAACCCGCGGGGGATCCGGGTGTCCACAATGTTTCTCGTGAATGGGCCTTGAGCTTCGTCGTCACTGCTAGAGCTGTGAGAGAATGACAGAGAAAGACTGTGGTCGCGGCTTTGACTGCGGCAAGGAGAGTGTCAGCGGGTACGCCTATGCTCGTACTTGTCCGAATGTTGGTGTCTTTTGGAAACAGGGGAGTGCCTAGTTTTCCTAAGAGAACGACGATGTCGGCGAGCGAGATCGGGTGTTGGGCTCCCTGATCTCGAACGTTCTTTGACCAGGGAAGGACTATCACGTCTCCGCTTTGAGTGAACTCGCGGAGGCGGGGAGAGGTTCAGCATCTCCGAAGTGTGATGCTCTTGAAGGGTGTGCTCGAGGGCGCTGATCTTTTCTCCCTGCTGGATGATGAAACGATTGGAATTGTTCAAAGAGGCGATGAGCACCGCGGTGGTCGGATCAGCGTCTTGAGGAACCGAAATGGGTTCGAAGAAAAGTTCCGCGGCAGTCGCTCGCGGTATTTGTTCGTCAGGCTTTGGGGAAGCTGGCCCACCATTGCGCAGGACATTTTCGGATGGGACGTGCCCTACGACAGCATCGTTGTCGACATTGGCTGCGGCGGTTACATGTTCCTGGTGGATGTCACTCTTGATGAAAGCCATGATGATCTGGGATTTTGGAGATGAAAGCTTTGGTCTTTTGGGTGAAAAGATGAGGGATCTTGATTCAAAAAGACGGGGAAGCGAAGTTTCCCACAGACGACGCCACTGATCGGAGAGGACCAGAAGGAGATCGTCGCGGCCTTCGTGTAGGACAAGAGTAGCTGCTCGTAGGAGAGGAAAGGGGGGTGGAGGTACCTGCAAGGTACTCCGATGCCAAAGTAAGTATTTGGTCAAAAGAAAGGGGGAAAGCAAGTAAGAGAAGTCAAGTGTATGATTTGTGATACCTGCCCCTCTCGAGCGAGAGGGTTTTTATAGGGAGATTGTTGGCGAGCAAAGTGCCTGATCGACCAATGAGGTATTGACAGATGGAGGGCGAAGCGCGTGGTCTTTCTAACTGTTTCCGTGATATCCAGGGAGGCAGTTAGTCGCGTGAGCTACTCTGCGCGTGAAGGGGACACGCCCGACGACTACATTGTGCCCAACGGCTATATTGTGCCCAACGGCTATATTGTGCTTATTGGGCCTGTTCGCTAATTATGATGGATTGGGCCTGGCCCTTAAGGGCAGGAAGCCTTGCCCAGTCCAGAATAGAGTTTATCTGAGACCTTGTGATTCATCTGAGACATAGTGCTACACCCGAGACTTTATGATCCTCAATTCAAGACTTGGATGATTTCTCTGTGGCTCTATGACCTTTTTACTCATATGGTTTTCTTTGATATTCATTTGTGCATGTTGCTTGTTCCTCTTGTGCAAAGGAGGGAACTTGAAGTCCACACTCAGTTGAGGCCCTCTTGAATGTAGTAGAATGTTACACGAGCAATCGTGAATGTGTTACTACTTTCAATTTGGTGCCAGAGATACTGAGGACCTTTAGTCATCCCTTTACCCCAACTTGGCCTATATAGACGTAGTGCGATGGCTATGAGGGAGTAATCCTAAATGGTTGTTACGCGATACTACACTCAGACGAGACTCTCTTGAGAATTTTATTGATCACCGAGCAATTGGTAAGTTGATAAAATCCGAAAGATGGGTTGTCGACTCTGGGAACTTCTTAGAACCCTATTCAGCAGGTGAAAACCAGTAGTACATACCAATTGGGATGGGTAGACCTTGGCTCCATTCATGAGACCTATAAACCTAGGGTTTGTTTATCTTGTTGTGTGTACATATGTCTGTGCTCGTGTGCTTTATGCATCTCCACATTCAAGCATTCTTAGCCCTTTGGTTTCGAGGAACTCAAATGTTTATTCCCTTTTCAAAGATCAACAGAGCTTGGATTTTAAAAAAACAAAAAAATTTCTTCTGTTTTCCAAAAAAATTTCGCAACTTGCCTTTGAGTTCCTTGAAACCATTTGGCTTGCATTAGCATCTCATTTGCATCATGTCATAGCATGTGCATTTCCTCTCTGTCTTCGTCTCATGTCACCGTTTTCCCTTCAGAATCGTCTTTGAATCGACACCCAAGCCAAACCCGACAAAGGATGCCTGAATAGTACTGTGAAATGGACAGAGTCAACAATGAATTAAGTGAGCTCCGAGGAGGAGTGGGGCAGATTCTGGAAGTAATTCAAGTTATGAGTGCAAGGATGGATACACAAGCGACGGTGGTCTCCGAGATTATCACCACAACTGTAGAACCTCCCGTTACTATTGTGAACCCCACTTTAGGCATGCCTTTTAACTTTATGCGTGCTCTGGCCGTCACTTCTACTCAACAAGCTGTTCCCTTGGTTAATGAGGCTTTTCAAGCTATTCCTACCTTCACTCCAGCAACAGTGCAAGCTCAGGTGCGCCCAGTTTTTCAGAACCCACATCCGGTTTATGATCATGTCAATATGTCCGAAGAAGGGGATAATCGACATGAAAGGCTGAAGGAAAGTGTAGAGACAATGCGGAGGAAATTGGAAGCAATGGAGAGGAGCAATGTATCTAATACTAATGTTAAAGACATGTGCTTAGTCTCAGGCTTGGTAATTCCACCCAAGTTCAAACTACCCAATTTTGACCTATACTCTGGTGTGACCTGTCCTAAGTCGCATTTGGTCATGTATTACCGACGAATGGCTGCATTTATGGATAATGACAAGTTTATGATCCACTGCTTCCAAGGTAGTTTGAAAGGGGCTGTTGCAAAGTGGTATTTGACTTTGGACCAATCTAGGATTCGATGTTTTCAAGATGTATCTGATGCTTTTGTAAAGCATTACAGATATAACATGGACCTGGCGCCAGATCACAGACAATTATTGAGCATGTCTCAGAAGGATACCGAGTCTTTTAAAGAGTATGCACAAAGATGGAGAGAACTGGCTTCACAGGTAGAGCCACCTTTATCTGAAAAAGAGTTGACTGATTGGTTTGTCGACACGGTGAGACCGGAATTCTACGAAAGAATGATCAGTAGCATGTCTGCCAGTTTCTCCGATATTGTGGCTGTGGGGATTAAAGTAGAGCTTGGTCTGAAGAGTGAAAAAATGACCAAGAGAGCTGGTAGTTCGAGCGACGATGCCAAGATATCCTTTAAAAGGGAAGGAGATACCAATGTGGTGATGAAGAACAAAAGGAAGAAAAATCAGTTCTGGAAGCGACAGCAGCAACAACAGTGCTATTCTGTTTAGCAACCTTATGTGGCCACCATCGCGCCAACCTTCAACCATCAAGCTTCTGTTTATCAGCCGGTTCCTCAACCACCAATGTATCAACGAGCGCCCAACGCTCCTGCTTATCTCCAACGGACTCAAGTTTCTAGTCAGAGCATTCCAGGCAAAAGAAAGGGTGGAAGGCCTCCGATTCCTCCCATTCCAATGACGTACACAGCATTGTATTCTGTTCTGGTGCAACAAGGATTAATAACTACAAGTTCATCAGGCCCACCTCCTGATCCGCTTCCACCTTCTTACAATCCCAATGCTACTTGTGCATTCTATGAAGGTGCACTAGACCATAATTTGGAAGGTTGTTTTGCTTTGAAGCATATTGTGAAGAACTTAGTGGAGAGAAACATTTTGTCCTTCGATGGCTCCCAGCCTAATATCAAGAACAATCCTTACCCGCTCATGAGATAAGTAATGTTGTGGAGGATGTATCAAGACAAAGATGGATTAGGGGTCTGTGATTGAATTCCTCTTTGATTTTCTGTATTTGATTCCCTAAAGCTGGAAATCTTTTGGCTGTTTCAGCAATTTTATCGTATTTATTTTGCACTTTGAATTTGTATTTGCTTATAAGCTTTGTTGTACTTTCAGTTGGCAAGGTTAATGAAATGTTTGTGCATCTTTTGAATTAAGTCCATTCGTTTCACTCATCTACTTTTATGCTCATACCAAAAAAATGCAAAAAATGTCTTTATCTTGTTTCTTTCCCTTTATCAAACTTATTGTTAAGCAAGGATTGGGGAGGATGATGAAAACCTCGTGCTCATAATTGCTGTGGTATGCTGCCGATTAAACCTTACCGATGATATAAGGCATTGTTTCAGTTCCCAAACACTGGAGAAATAAGGAAGATAATCCCTCGTTAACCCTTTGAGCCTAGAAGTAGGAGCTTCCTTTTCTTGCACAAAAAACCCTTAAATCTCAACCTTGGGGCAGGGTAGTTCTCAGTTTAACTTGGATATGCAAGCGCTTAGTGTAAGACGCCAGTCATCTCTCTCAAATCAAGTGAATTCCTAGTCTACAGGAACGTAAATGTGTAGCTTGAGTTAACTGAGCATAGGACTGGAGTTCATCACGAAGATTGGGTGGGCCAACTAAACTTTGAGCCTTTATCTTTTGTTTCATAAACCATGAACCAGACCACATTACAACCCTTAAAAGACCTAATGGAGGTAAGGTTGTTTTGAAAGCATACTACAGCAAGGTTGATTAACCTGACTCCTAATAATCTTTGTTATTTGCGTGTGTTGACCAATTTAGCTGTCATTCTGTCAATGACTAGATCCACTCTGCTTTTTATTTAATCATTCCACCGTTTCATCAATAAACTTTGATTTTAAAAAGCTTGCATGAATATCACATTAAATTTGCCAATTTTTAATGAACAGTACTTGTTTGTAAAAACAAATCAATATCAAAGAAATCCCTACAAATGCAGCCAGTTAGGGGGTTCAACTTGATAAAGGAAGCTCAGTTAGGGGCAACCAAGCGGAAGGATTTGCCAATCTACTGAATCAGGGGCAGAACTCGTCAATGTTCAAAATATTGGGGCAAGTCTCCCTGAGGTCATCTTATGACAAGTATGGACTCCAGTGACCTGTCAGCAGGGGTAAGTTTTGTTCCCCAGTCGTTTCTACTACAATTTGTGTATTACGAATACAGTTGAACATAGGCAGTTATGTCAAGGCTCATGAACCTTTTCAAAGTTTGAAGACATTGAAGTGTCTGGTGCGTCAATTCTTCTGTGAAATCCTTTTGATGACTTACCCTCACAAACTAGTTAATCAGGGGCAATCAGGTCGAGATTCGATAAATCTCTAAAAAATCAACACATCTCCTTCACAGATCAACCAAGTTGACTGGGGCAAGTTTGTTCCCCAAATCGTCAAACGACCAGTCTGAAGCAAGTCCAAGGACCTTGTTGTGTGAATACAGTTAATCTGGGGCAGTTGCGCCGAGATCTCTCCAAGAGTTTGAAGATATTGAAACACCTTGTATGCCAATTCTTCTATAAAATCCTCTTGTTATCGTCTTCTGACAGACCATATAGCCTGGGGTAGATAAGATTTGAAGATGATCATTACACCAGTAGGATGCAGAATTATTGTGTTCTTGTGATATCCTTTGCAAGGTCCCCAATAAGCTGTTACTTCAGCTAATCTTGACAATTCTCTATGGATTCTACACCAACAAAGAAATCAAGCTCATGATGGCAGTCTTCATGATGTTATACCTCAAGTGGAATACTCTTTTCACCAGTGAAGTTGTTTATTCTTCTTCATCCCCAGTGTTGGTCCAATCTGTTGAGTTTGGCTGGGTGTCCTTGTCGAGACGTTTTCTTCGTCTCCAGTTTCGCTTGTCTGTTTTGTCAGCATAAGCATAAGCATGGAATAAGCACTCATATGCACAACATCTTAGCCTTTTGCCTCCCTTTTTGGTGTTTTCCTATTTTGTTCACTTTGGTGTTTATCTCCCCAAGTGATTGGGTTTGTCTATTCTCTCCAATAGAGTTGTCAGTCCTTAGGCATAAAGTGCCCATTCTTTTCTGAATTCCCCACAGAAACTTTGGTATTTGATTGTCGTGGATGATGGTTGGTTCAGTTATCTTTTCCACATGTGGATAAGATAAGTTCCCATTTGAGTTCATTCCTCAATTGGAGTCTTGTTTGACCGTTTCTTTCTAGCTTGTTCCTAGATCGAACCTTGGTCCCAGGCAGTTGTGGTTTCTGAGCCCATCTGGAACGTGCATTTATTTTGCACTATGTCTCGCAGAAGAATCTTTTGCAAGATCCACATTGAAGACATGATTATTTCTCCAACATTTTTGTGATATCAACATAGCTTTGAGGTGCCAGACTCTTATAAGCAGCATATCTATCTCTGGTACTATTAACCTCTTCGCGACCGTAATTGGGTATTCCCCAGGAAGCTTTATCTTCAGTTATGCTACCCCGGTGCTGACCTATCGTTTTCTATACCTTTATTGGGGCCCATCTTTTGGTTCTATCTCCAATAAGGTTCTTCTTTTTCCAAAGTGCCAACCGGTCATACTTGAACCTGTTGTTCCATCACTTTGGATGTCTTTTCCCAGTGAAGACCGTTTTTCGGTTCAACCTTCATTGCGGATCCTTTCTAGAATTTCATCTAGCCTTGATGATCAATCATTCTAGATACCTTTATTAGGGCCCATTTCTTGGTTCAATCTCCAATAAGGTTCTTCTTTTTCCAAAGTGCCAACCGGTCATACTTGAACCTATTGTTCCATCACTTTGGATGTCTTTTTCCCAGTGAAGACCGTTTCTCCGGTTCAACCTTCATTGCGGATCTTTTCTAGAATGTCATCTAGTCATGTTTTGACTTGATGATCAATCATTCTAGATACCTTTATTGGGGCCCATTTCTTGGTTCAATCTCTAATAAGGTTCTTCTTTTTCCAGAGTGCCAACCGGTCATACTTGAACCTGTTGTTCCATCACTTTGGATGTCTTTTTCCCAGTGAAGACCGTTTCTCCGGTTCAACCTTCATTGCGGATCTTTTCTAGAATGTCATCTAGTCATGTTTTGACTTAATGATCAATCATTCTAGATACCTTTATTGGAACCCATCTTTTGGTTCTACTTCCAATAAGGTTACCTTTCTGGCTCCTATCGGTTTTCCTCATGAAGCAAATTATGTGTTATCTCAACCAACTCTTATTTGAGTACCAGAGTCTATTCTTGACTCATTGACTTTGTTCCATTTAAACTCCAGTTGTTTATCTTCGGTTATTGCGAACCGTTTGCTTATATCAGGTTATCTTGAACCTGTATTACTCATTTCAGGTGTTTTTATCTGGCGCGCAGGGTTTGTCTCTGTCTTCCTGGCTTTTCTTAAAGATCCCATCTTGAACTCTTCGGTATAAGAATCCCCAGGAAGTCTTTGCTTGGTTATCTGTCTTTTTTAGGCTAATCCCCGGATCAGGCTTTTCTTTCTGGTTTCATGCCCAGGAAGAGTGTGGGTTTGTTTTGTCCCCAGTAGTCTATCTCCCCGGTTTTTTTCCAATGGAGATTTTTTTTTGTTTTCCCCGATGTTTCTTTGGAGTCTCCCCAGTGAGTATCTCTCGTTGGTTAGCCTGTATCCCCAGTGAGTTTTTCTCATGGATACGAGCTTTTGTCTTTAGCCGGTGGAGCTTATCTTGTGTGTTTGCTTCCTGTTGTCCCTGGTGTCTGGTCTGTCTGCATCTATGCACCTTCCTGGCATCATATCATCATTTTAGAGGTTCATGGCATGTCAGCATTTGCATGTCTGTCGCTTGTCCTTGGCATTTGCATTCCATCTAAGGGCAAAATTTTTGGTATACTATATTTAAATACCTTTCACCTTGATGCCCCTGGAATCTCCGTTCCTCGTGCCATCCGGTAAAGCTATTTAAATAGGGGTAACTGTTGTACCCCAAATTTTTACCCTTAGATGTCATCTTCATTTGTGCATCTTAGGTCAGGCATCTCTGCATTGTTTGAGCTAACCCATATCTAGCAGTTTGTTTCTTTATGTTCAAATTAGGTTTGCATATCACCATAAAGCTCCACAAGTTGTTCTGAAGCAAGTCAAATCAACAAAAGGTCTCCAGTGCAAGAACTTTGGAATTAGGGTTTTGCTCTGAAGAAATCACTGAGAAATTGGCTCTATCAAGTCAAGAGTTGTGTGGTTCACTTACCACTTAAGGTCATCTACCTCCAAGAGACATCGTTCAATAGGAATCCAAGATCTATTGGTCCTCAATAGGAGAAGTTTGAGCCTCAGCCTCTCTATACCTCCAAATTAGGGTTTCGGTGACACCTATCAGTCAATGGCTTTGATTTTCATCAAGATGAATTCCCAAACCCTAATTATTTGATTCTATTGGTTTATCAACATCCTAAAGAGTCTCCTAAGACCTTTAGATGAGAAAGAAGAAGCAAGTTTACAAGATCTGACCTCAGTACATTCACAGTCAAAATTAGGGTTTTTGACTGAAACCCTAATCCTTTGGAATTTTGGTTCAAATGAAGTGTCAATGGTTCTAATCATCATAGAATGTCTCATGAGGTATACAAAGCATCAAGATCAAGTTTCATGAGGTTTCTTGCAAGAGAAGTAGGGTTTTGATCATGAAAGATGTCATATGTGAGATTTTTTCCCCTAATAGCACATTTTGAATTGACCATAACTCCTAAACCACACACTCAAATGAAGTGTCTCAAAGCTCATTGGAAAGCTCTTTTCAAGATATTCAATTTGTTGCATATAACTTTTCATTCAAAAATGCTTGGTTTTAGAGTTATGAAGCTTGCAAGATAATTTGACCAAACACTTAGAAAAATTTCAACACTTTTCTTCACAATTTTTCTCTAACTTTGACATCACTTTTCACCCATTTCCACTTGGATTCCAGACTTGGGTCCCAAATGAAAGTTGTAGAGCATGATGAGAGCTTTCCAACCATATGTGGAACATCTCATTTGAATGAGTCAAACTCAAGTTATGGTGTTTTAAAGTGGGGTACCTCAAGTTGTCAAAACTCAAATAACTTAGAAATTTTCTAAGTCTCTTTGTCCACTCATGCACACGACTTTAAGGAAATCTTTCTCACTAATACAAACCTTATCTTAAAGAGCTCTCCATGTGAAAAATGTGCTACCAAATTCCTATTTTCCAAAGAGCTAAGGAACACACAAAATGGAGCTTTATTCATCTAGAAATATTGCACCAAAGTTGACATGTTACAATGTCACGTACACATAAAGTTCAGATTTTCTTCACTTTTTGCTATGTTCACTCTTTGGCACTTCTTGATTACATGTTTCTAAGCTGCCACAACACACAAGTGTCCTGCTACGCATTAATCCAAAGGTTTGGTGTTTGGACCATTACATGAAGTGCACTCGTGTGGAGAGGTGCATGGCATAACATGTTGCTTTACAAATCTTCCTTGTAACATTAAACAAATCTGAGCAAGGTTATGTCAAGTACAAGCATGCTCTGTTGACTTTTTCATCATAGTTCCCAACACTCACTTTGCTTTAGAAACCGTGCAAAGAAAGAGCCATGACTTTGCGCCTCCATTACACAATCCTGTTTCACTTTTTGAAGCTACAACTTGAACCATACTCCAAGTACCTACTGACCTTTGTTTTCTATCAATTCCAAGGTGCAACTCTGCCCTAAAATTCGTGGAAATAAGTTGCCAAAAGTACAAGAACTTGCACTTGACCAGATAGTGTGAGAGGAGTAACCGTTGTATTTGTTAGCACCATGACATGCTGATCCGTTGAACTTTTTCTACTGACATAAGCAAGCAACTACACGATCACATGGCTCGAGAATGATGATGAAAAGTGGACATGCGTGTAGTATCATGCTGGCAACTTTTCTCTCTTGTACCAAACCATTATTCTTTGAGTTTACCGTTGCCACAGACCAGTTCTACTCTCTATAAAAGGAGACATCATCTCCTTTCTTAGAGGGACGATCAGACCAAGAATAACATAAACACCACTTCAGAATATTTAGCCAAGGAAACTCAACATTCTTGCACGACATCTCTTCGCAAGAACACCACTTGCAAACCATTGTTTTGTGCAATCCTCTTCACAACAAACAACCAAGACCATAACCATCACACCAACCATCAATACATCAAAGCAACAAGATCAGAACAAGAGCGATACAACACCAACACTACACTCCACAAAACCTTTAAAAACCTGTGAGCTTCTTTTTGGCTTGGACATCAAAAAACCACCAACGATCTTAGCACCAACAAGGAGAATACAAAGCGTCAGAATATCAACCAACATCCTCTCATTATCTCTTTGTAACACCAACAACAACAAGTAGAACACTACCTCTCACAACACGCGAGAAAACCACAGCCTCTTCTCATTCCTTTCCTTTTGAACAACACCACAAACATGTTTCTATTGGTGTGACAACAAACAATAAAAACGGGGAGAACAACAACCAGCACACAATACCAGAACACAACACAACACAACACATAGTATACCCCACTGATCATTCCCATTGGCAAGAACACGCGGGCTTTGGCTTTGAGGCCATAGAGTAGCAGTTCAACCATTGTCTTTGCTCTACAAGTATCAATAAGCTTGGAAGGAGCTCTTTATTACTTCTGCAGACCCCATTGAAGAGGCCTTGGACCTTCTCCAAGAGGTAATGATGTGAACCTTGAATGTTCATGTTCTTTAATTGAAATTAAAATATAGCCTATGTGATGTTTGAGCTCATTGGTTGTATTAACTGCTTTGATATGGATGTATGTGTTGTTAACATAAGTTTTGGTTTCATGTTATTGTACTGATGAGGGTTGGTTTATGAGAAGCACAGTTAGAGTTAAGATTAGTTATTGGTTTACGTCGGTTCATTAGAGCAAAATACATCACTTCTGGTTCTTACAAGACAAGGAATGATGGAGAAATGAAGTTGGTTGAGAGATGATGCTTGAGTGACGGCGCCCGCCAGGTTACTCTCCTGGTTTGTACGAGCAGGCTTCATGGAGAATTTGTTTTGCATAGGAGTGATGATGTGCTGGAAAGACGGGAGAGGCTGGCTTTTTTGGTTTTGTCGTTTAGTCACTTAGGTGACTAAGTGACCGGTTGATGAACGTTACATATTTACTTTGTGCATTGACCATACAATATGTCACCCAACTGCTTAATTTTTCTTATTTGACATGGGTTTTTTTTTCCGCTATCCACACCCCTGCCCAGAAAGGCCCATTACGCTTAATAAGCACAACTTAGTTCATGCTAGGTTTATCAATGTACCCCCCCCCCCCCCCCCCCCCATGCGTTTCTTTCTTCTTTTTTAATTTTTATTAACTCAAAATATTTTCATATCATTTCAAATCATCTTTTCAAACTTTTATTTTTATTTATTTTACTTAAAAAATTTTTTTCTTTATTTCAAAAACTCCCAAATATTTTAATCTCTATTTAATTTTAATTATCAATTTATTTCTTATTTGTTTATTTAAGTTTAATTGTTAATGTGTGAGTTTTATTTCTTTTATCTTTGGATTAATTGTCAACTTTATTTATGAGTCATCTCTATTAATCATTTTGATTTTTTAATCACTAATATCTTGTTAAAATCTTGAACAAAGTTATCCCATGTTTGACTTATCATATGTTTGATTTTGATGTGCATTTTTTTCTTCTTTAAACCATCATCTTTGATTAATATCATGCTCTTTATCTTGTGAGTGTTCCTTATGTTTGTCTTCCTTAAGATTGAAACATATTGATATGTCTTTATGATGCTCATATCCACTTTATCCATGCTTTATTATGAAATACTTCTTGCCATATTCATGTTATTGTTGTCATCTTATTCATCTTTATCAATATCTCTTGTTATCATATCTTTGCTACTGTTATTATCCCCTATTCCAAAGGAAGGTGATTATTGTTGACTGTTAAAGTCATAGCCCCCATCTTAACCTTAGTAGCCTCATAAGAGCTAAATCCTATTTCTTGGCCTCATCAGAGCCATAGAAATCATAACTAGCCTTAGGAGAGAGTTCTTACACTCTTGGTGATATTCATCATAATGAATACTCACTTTCCCTACTGACTAAAACATAACATAGGACCATTATAACTAGACTTAGAGAGTTCTTATACTCTACAATGAGTTCACACTCATTTCCCCTCTGAATATTGACCACAGTCAATCATTCAGTAGAAGTAGAACTACGCATACTCTGATTCTATTCCCGAGGATACGTAGGCGCAAAGTGCGATGCTTTGTCGAGTATACTTAGATACTAACCCCTAGGGTTTCAACCTTTAGCATAGAACCTTAGCAAACATAAGATAACTTAAACAAGAGGTTCCCGTAGAGTACTACGGACGTTTAGGGTGCTAATACCTTCCCTAGGCGTAACTAACCCCCGAACCTTAGATCTTCCCCTTTAGGTTTTTCTAACGATCTTGAACCTTTCCTTTGGATAAATCAAAGTCGGTTGTAAAAGAAAATGATGTAAGTTAATTAATAATTTGTTATCCGATTTTCACCGCAACACTAATAAACACTTCATTGTGTCACATTGTCGCACCCTAATTTTTGACCCTAAGATCCCTTTTCTTTTGGCATAGCATCTCTAGGTCATGTGGTCTTTATGTGCATATTTATTGCGACTAACCAGCTTATGTAGGCGTTTTAAACTCAAGTGGAGATGACACTCGCTCAAGCATTTTAGGGCAGGATCAACCGATTATAGGCCCAGTGTTTCAAATAGATTTGGGGCCATGATTTCTAGGACCAATTCCTCTAGTAAGCATTATTTCTCAAGAATATGATTCAAAGTCATTCAATTCAAGTCTGTCTATTTGGAAATATCCAAGTACAAGCAATATGTCGAGGTGAAGATGTCTTTTAAATACCCTTTCAAAAGTGATGAAAAGCCTAATGCGGAAGTCAGACCAAGGGATTAAATTACTCAAGATTAGTTGATTGATTCAAGACAACTTCAAGTTTATATTCATGGGCTATTCATACTCCAAATTTGCAAGTTATGATCATTCATTAACAATCCATTCAAGTTACAAGAGTAAGAGGACTCTCATGAGTTTTTTTAAAAATATGAGCCGTATCCAAAGTCCGAGTTTGAGTTACCATTTCGAGACGAATTACAAATCCAGTGCAGTCCCAATCCTGAGAAAAGCAATGGCAAGCAACTAGCGTGTCTTCACGTTTTGATTGAAAAGTGTGACAAGTCTGTGATTCTAATTAATCAAGTACCATTTGCCAAAATTATTTGATATTGCTTCCAAACTAGTGGTCATGATTTCTCTTTAAGAATACATGATGTTTTTAAAATGGGGATAATCATGATTATTTGAGAAACATTACTGCTATACACAGTCAACATTGCCCCCTGCTAGAATAAAAAACTTTACAAACTAACGGAAGCAGTGCGGAAATGAGACAGTCACTGTATACCAACGAAGCTTCCAAAAGGTAGCTCTTTGCCTTCAGTACCTAGAGGTACTACAAACCTGAATACAGGATGCTACAAATAAGTTGTTGGAATAATGTTTATAAAGCTCATGGATAAGTGGTCAAAATAGGATTGTTACAACAGGGATTTCACTGTTAATCAAATTACATGTTTCCTAAGGCTTTTGCTCATTACTGAATACAAGCAATCTCTGCAAGAAATCTGTACATTAGTTGGTCCGCCGACATGCCGTCTAAACCTTCTAACTCATTTGGTTACCATGCTTCATAACATTCTACTGCTTGTAAAGTGCTTATCAGTAGTGTTTAACGTCTTCCTCGCATGTTGACACCAAAGGTGTATTGGGAACCTACGCATAGCATGCTGTATTAGATAGTAACACTTAGATAGGCAAACAATTGGAGCAACGATTAAATAAGGCATTCTATTCTAAATAGCTACATGAGTCGCCCAAGGAATATGCGACATAATCATACCTCGTAAGTAAGAGAGTTGCGAAACCAGTGCCATGTTCTGCTCGCATCCAAGCTTGTCCAGACAACATCAAAACAGTTCAGAACTTATCCGTAAGGCGATATTATACGAAATTGTGAATCTACAATATAGCATCGGAATGCGAAGTTTAAGACTTCAAAATTACTGTAAAAACGCCTAAAGCGTGAAGCAAGGCATCAAGTGCATTAACATAAGGACAGAGCGCGACAACAAAATCTTATGTTTACGACAGCGTCAATCAAATCACATACAAACATAGCAGAAGAAAAATAAACTTCAAACAGTTCCAAATTCACCTCAGCTAGCAGTCGGCTGCTAGCAACATTGATTCATGAAGAAAATCAAGCAGTAAAGTTCATCAACAGCCTAAGACGCCAATACTTGAGCCTGCACCTGAAGCTGCAACAAAGTTGAATAGTTTAGACACAAGTATCAATTTCCTAAGCATTGTCTAACAGTTCAGCAGATAATTATCAAATTCCTAAGCCATAACTATCAGAGAGTTACGACAGTCCAAAACAATATCTCAAAGGTTGCAGAGCACGTTTTTTCAGAGCTAATGGCACAAACTATGAAAGAGCAGGCACACATAAATGGAAAGATGTGAACGGTTTGGGAATAATACATAAATCACACAACATTCAAATCATGAGCCTTACTTTCCTAAGTACAATACAAATGATCAAGACGTGTTTCAACATGGATTAATGGCCAGGAAATTTCAAATTTTATGACTGTTAGAGCTTGAATTAGGAAAGTACCTAAAATAGCACGCATTGCAATCAGAGGAGGATCAAAAAAGCAAACACGGTTCCAAGCATACAAGTAAAAAAAGTAAACATGTTTCAACCAATTTGGGAGGACAACGATTATCGTAAAAAAGGGTTTAAGGCCTCAGATTCTGAAATCAGAAAGTTTTCATCATTTTTCAATTGAAGTTTGGGCAATATCCCAAAGGGATACCACCAGCATAACTTTCCAAAAGCAGAAGTGGACAATTCAAACAGGGCAACTGTCAGATCAATTTTCCAAATCAAAAACGTATCAGACATTTAATCTTTCTAAAAACAAACACCACAAATCAAATCAGCAAGGATTGAGATATTCTTTTCAATAGCATTCAAAAGTTTCCGAAATAGTTCATCACCATGGGCCTATAAATAAGAAGAGAATCACTACATCAAGTACACACGAAATAATCACCCTATACACAGCACCCAAAACTACCAACTTCATCACCAAACCAAAAACAGAGATTCAAAAACATTTTGGTTCATCATCATCTCACAGAAATCGCACCAGTCACACTCGCTCAGAGACTCAGAAGCACGTCGCTCATCATCGTCCCTCAGAAACCGACGGACCAAAGGCAAACGATACAAACCGCGAAAGCTCGCAAAAGGTAAAAAAGGGGTATAGAAAGAGAACTTCCCTAGTTGACATCCGTGGAGCCACTTGCCATTCATCGCCGGCCCACATTTCTCTTTTTTCCTCCGCCGTTTCTTTCTATTTCGCATCATTGTAACTGTAATCATCAATATAATGAGAATGATGGGGTATTGGGTCGATTGGGGATCAGGGTAGATTTAGGGTTTATGTTTTGTTTGGAATCGAGAGAAATCGAGAGCGACGATTGCGAGAGAGAAGAGAAATTTTGAGAGAGGAATTGAGAGGGAGAGACGAGTGATAGACGGAGCGAGGACGGTGGCGGTTAAGGGTTTCTTTAACCCTACCCTTTTTTTTTCTCACGCTGAGAGAAGATGAGAGACGAGCGAGAGACGATGAAGGGAGAGGGCGCCCCTTGGCCTTTTTTGTCCCTTTCGTTTTTTCTTTTTTATTTTAAAATTAAAATCCTTTTTTTAATCAAATTTAACTTTTATATTCTAAGTAGAAATCTTTTGTTAATTAGAATTTTTTAGTAATCTAATTTTAGACTTTTAATTTAAAACCTTTTTAAAACTATAATAATAATAATAATTCTCTTTTTATAATAATTAATTTAACAGAAATTTTTTCTTTTATGGTAATTAAGTTAAATCTTTTTATAATAATAAAAAACTGTTATTTATAAAATATTAAGATTAAAATCTTTTTTTATTAATATTAAAACTCTTTAATAACTTTTAACTTTTTTTAACATAACTTTGCAACTAAAATAATAATTAAACCCTTTTAAATAAAAAAAAATCTTAAAATTTTCAAATTAAAACATAAGTCTTTAATAATAAACCATTTTTTATAACAATTAAGGTAATAATCAAAATTAAAAATCCTTTTTATAATTTAAATAAACCCCTTTTTTTAATAATTTAGATTAAGTTTTTTTTTATAATAATTTAAAACCTTCTCTTTAATAATAATAATTAAAATTAAAAACTTTTTTTTTTAGATTAACAATAAACTTTTATAATTATAATAAACCTTAAGAATCAAAACTCTTTTCTTAATAAACCGCTCCCCGTTAGAACTATTTGTCACGCGCTCGAGTGTGCATCGCTTGTATGTTTACTTATCTGATCTTATTTTCTTGATGTATGCTTATTTGATATACTGCTAAACCTTTTCAAATATAAAAATTTCTCGATCCAACGTCGAGCCCATTTTCTACCCATATAAGTCGATCGCCTTAGGGCATCGCATTCGACCTATCGATCACAGGACACAAGTCTAGCATCACTTTGCTAGCACTCTCGCCTAAATAACGTTAATTAATCGCATAAATATCCAAGGGAAAATCTCTTGCATGATAACCATGTTATTGTGCATGGTGCACATCATTTGCATTCATAATCGACAAACTTAAGATAAGACAATTAGACAACTTAGGATAGATTTCCTAGGTTAGTCCCCCCTTAACTTTGATTTTTCAAATCAAACTTTAGCCCACCTAATTCTCCACATAAGAGAATTAGATGTTAATCATCTCAAAGAAAGGGACATACAGTCCCATACCCCACAAAATCCAAACATTTTTAAAAAGTGTGGTGGTCTTTCTTAAGATGATGACTCATCTTCCTCTCCTAAACCTTTAAACATTTAGTACCTTTAATAATAAGGAACTACAAGTGCTCTGATTCCCTCCTGACAGGATATGTAGGCACAAGATGCGATATCTTGTCGAGCACACTTAGGGAAAAAATAATAAATTACCCACCCTTAAACCCTTAGCAAAACAAATAACAGATAATATAAAATAAATCAAGAGGTTCCTGTAGAGTACTACAGATATCTAGGATGCTAACACCTTCCCTAGATATAACCAACCCCTGAACTTAGAATCTTAGTGCATTTGCATTGCATTGTGGGAATTCGGTTTTTCTCCCTTCCCTTGGATAAAATCAAAGACCGGTGGTGACATTAAAAATGCGATCCTAGTTAACAAATAACTATGGTATCTAATTTTCACCGCGACAGAAATGGCGACTTCACTGGGGATACTCATTAGAGGGTTCCCCCTAACTTGATTAATTATGTTTTTGTTTTATATTTGTTATCTGTTATGTTTGCTTGGGTTATTACTTGTGTGGTGAGACAAAGTCCTACACCCGGACTAGAGTGAAATTAAGATAGGAAAACAGTGAGACTTCAATGATACTTTGAGGGAGTCGATTCCTGAAAAAGTAAATTGAGACTTCACCACTCAGTCTAGGCCCTCTCGAATAAAGTATTTGTCCAACGAGTTCATTCGTGAAGACGGTATGGTTTTGATCTAAAGGCCCTCGGGACTGGGGACCGTAGTTACCTTTAAACCCAACTTGGCCTATTAAGGCGTAGTGCGGGGACTATGCAGGAGTCTATTTCTGCGATAGTTGCTACGCGATACTACACTCAGACGAGATTCTTTTGAGAATATTATTGACTACCAAGTGATTTGGGAAATCGATAATATCCGAAAGATGGGTTATAGACTCCGGGAACTTTGTAGAACCCGTTCGGCAGGTACATTTGAAACCATAGTACACTCCTATTAGGATGGGTAGACCTTGGCTCCATGATGTGACCTTTCAAACCTAGGATTTTTTTGTTTGTTTGATTGCTTGTGTACGCTTTGTGCTTTGTGTGTTTGCGTCCCTGCATTCATTAGCATCATTTCATAAAGATTCATGGAACTTAGTCTTGTTTATAAATATCATAAGGATACCATGGACTTTTAAAAAAAATTTAAAGAAAAAACGTTGAAGTACCTTTACAAGAGCCATAACCTGGACGATCTAAGGGGATTGGAGACCTTATTGACGGATAAAGAAAGGTTCAAGACCAGATATGGGGAAGCCCTATTGATAAGTAAATACTATCTATTCTACGCCAGTCTATCACTGTTGGTGACAATTCTTGAAGGATATTCTCAGATAATGGAGTTACTTATTCAAGACAAGAATCCATTTACTATCTTCGACAAATGTCCGAGCTAATATGACTACAAAAGCAGAAATTTTGGGAAGAAGTTACTCTAGTCCTTAATCAATACCTTGGAAGCTTAATTGGAAGAAGAAGTCAAACGAAGACCGTTGGAAGAGTCTCCTTAGATCTATCATTAGCTTTTATTTAGCTTTTCCGTTATGACTCTTAGAAAGTGTACCAACGCGTTGTAAACAATTTTGTAATAAACCAATCTTTTAATATTCCAATACTAATAGTTGTAACCATTTTAATAATTAAAAAAAATACAAGTCTTTTGATATTCCTTGGTAATTATAAATAGTTGAGTTCCATGAATCTTGCAATTGCATATTTTTTTGCATACATCCTTTCTCTACCTCGGCTTATTCAGTCCTATCTTCGTGTCGCTCAGCCGATCTTTTAGCATTCGACCGAACTTGAAGCAGTTACTGGGGATAATGGATGGAACAGAGAATGTGGATCCCATGTCAGGCTTCAGAGTGATGACTAATCCGATGTTCGGTTTTCCTATTGGCGACAATGCTCCAAAAGAGGATGTTCCTTTTCGACCTCAGCCTGTGCAAGATAACCTGGTTGGTCATGTTAATGAAGGAGATTCCCATTTTCTGAGGTATATGCCAAATCCCCAGAACATCCGTCCTATGACAACTGCGAATGATCCTAGATTGGGAGAAATTAAAAAGGGATTTCGTGACCTCCAAGAACAATTGAAGATGTTGAAAGGACCTAACGCATCTGGTCTTAAGGCTATGCCTCGTCATATTTTAAGCTTATTCGCTGTTTTCATATGTAATTTTCTGCGTTCGTTAATGCACTTGTTTTGCGTGTGAGAACTTGTTAATTTTGAATAATTGATGCAATGAACAATGTTTGTCTTGAAGAAATCCATTCGTTTCACTCATTTTAAAACTCTTTTTCTATTTTATAATGCCAATGCTGCCTAATCTCTTGCCTTGGCAAAGAATTGAACGGAGGATGATGAAACCAAACGCAAGATCTCTCGTAGTATGCTTTTGAATAAGACTCTGCTAGTGATATAAGGCATTATTTCAAAAATCCTAAACACCGGAGATATAAGGAGATAAACCCTCGTTAACCCTTTTGGGCCTTTGAAGTAGTAGTTTTCTTCTACAAATCAAAAAACCCTCATTCTTAACCTGGGGCAGGGTAATTTTCAAAAATGGAGTAAAATATCACGAAGATTGGGTGGGCATAAACAAACTTTGAGCCTTATATCCTTTGTTTCTTAAACCGTGAACCAATCCATGATACAACCCTTAAAAGTCCTAATTGAAGCCGGGTTTGTTTCGAAAGCATACTCATTGAGATATCGTTTCCTGACTCCTATGAGCTATGCTCAAGTTCGCGTTGGCATTATAAAATCGGTAATTCGACCACCAAAAATATTTTGAATAAAACTTCAAGACAAATATACGTTGCATTATCTGTTTCAGAATTAACATTTTCTACTTGCTAACATTGCTTGACATCGTAGAAATTAACATACATGTGGCATTGATGAGCTAAAATTTAACATTGTTTCAAGGAAATGATAGTATCCAGGGGCACGACACCTGAAAACTTTGCTGAGCAGGGGCAAGTTTGTTTCCCAGCTGTTTCTTTCACTGTCTCACCCCAAGGGGCAAGTTTGAAGACTCAGAATACCGTCAATCTGGGGCAATTACGTCGATATTTGGCAAATCTCTCCAAGAGTTGGAATACATTGGAACACCTCGAGTACAAAATTTTCTGTAAAAATCCTCTTGGGATAACTTCTTCTCATAAACCAGGTGACCTGGGGCATTTTTGAGAATCGAAGATTACTTTTCGTCTAATCACAACAAATGTTCATTCAAAATGGCGACTACTATACGATGTCAATGCAGAGTTTTCATCCTTCATCCACAGCCTAAGGAGTTTTTGATTCAAATGGTGTGACGACTCCCCGGCAAGATTCTATTTCAGGCAATCACGACTATTCTCTTGTAAAGCTCCATTTCAAGAAGTTATGGTACGTTTGACGCAAGATTCCTCCAGCCGGCAACCCGAGAATCCTCAGTGGGTTTTCCTACAACTTCAACTTTCCTCAGCAAAGCGAGTGTTTATTTCACTCTTTAACTCAACTTTCTCCAGTGAAGACGGATGTTTATTTCATCCCTTCGAAATTTTCCTGATATTTTCAACTACAAATGATCAAATCTTCCCCAATGAAGTGGATATTTATTTTATCCAATTACAAATTTCATTCAGACTACGTCAGTTCGCAGTGGATATTTATTTTATCCCCCATGAAGTCTTTTCGTTGAGTTTGATTCGTTCCCAGTGAATCTTTCTCATCCCCGACAGAATCACAAGGCTCATCTCGACAATCCTAATTGAAGTCATGATGTTCACCCCCAAGTGGAGTGCTCTCTTTTCCCCAGAGAAGCTTTGAAGCAGGATTTAGTTCCATATATGGCTTTCCATTCATCCCCAGCGATGCTTCTTATATTGCGAAGATTGGCCGAGTATTCGTATCGAGATGCTTGTTTTCATCTCCTTTTTGCTTTTTGTTGTTTTTTTGTCAGCATAAGCATAAGAATAGCATGACATTCTTTCATGTAGATTCATGGCATGTGCGCATTTTGCATCTTGCGTTTTGTGTTGTTTGTTTTGTTCTGTCACTTTGGTCGTGTTTATCCCCCAAGTGACTGGGTTTTGTCTGCTCCCTCCAAATAGAATCGTCAGCCCTAGGCAGGAAAAACAGGTCCTTTCTAATTCCCCACTGAGTTCGATCCTCGTGGAAGATGGTTGCTTTAGTTTTCTTTTCCATCTTTTTGGATAAGGATAAACCCGTTGAGTTCAGTCCTCAATGGATGGAGTCTTGTTTGACCGTTTCTCTCCAGTTATTTCCTGGATTGATCTTTGGTCCCTGACAATCACAAATTTTGGATATTTCTGGACTTTTGAACCCAGATCGAGCGTGCATTTATTTTGCACTTTGTCTCCCCCAAGAAGAGTTTGCTCGAATATCTTTATGGAAGACAGGAAATTATTTCTCCAGCAGTTATTTCAACATTTTCAAGGGATTTACGCCCAGACAACAAGTGGTAGCTCTTTATTTGAGCTCAGTTCTCTACCTGGATGATAAATGGCAGTCTCCTCAGGACAGTTTGTCTATCCCCGGTGAAGCTTCCAGGATATCGGCAGTAGATTCCTTGGTTTATTTCAAATTTTGACAAACAATCATTTCTTTCCAGGATCTCGGCAGTAGATTCCCTGGTTTATTTTAAACTTCGACAAACAGCCGTTTATTTCCTGGTTATTCTCGGCAGTAGATTTCCAGAAGACCTCGGCAGTAGGTATCTCATTTTATATTTCCTGGTTATTCTCGGCAGTAGATTTTCGAAAGACCTCGGCAGTAGGTATCTCATTTTATATTTCCTGGTTATTCTCGGCAGTAGATTTCCAGAAGACCTCGGCAGTAGGTATCTCATTTTATATTCTCTGGTTATTCTCGGCAGTAGATTTCCAGAAGACCTCGGCAGTAGATTCTTCAATTTTTTCTCCTTCTAAACAAGGTATTCAGAGGAGAAGCTGAATCATTATTTTGATCATTGGAAGCTTATTTTGCTTATTATCTTTGCTCAGGCTATCATTTGTTTGATAGTAGGTAATATACCGTATATATTTGGTCAGATGCCTAGCTTAGGCTACCGTGGTGGTAGTAGGTCATCTTTCCTTCTGTGTTTACCTTGCTCAGGCTACCATTTGTTTGGTAGTAGGTAATACATGCCCTTTTATTTCAAATGGACATATTTGCTTAGGCTACCAGTTATTGTTTGAACCATCATCATTGCCTAAGATATCTTTGTGATTGTCAGTTGGCAGTCTCTTTCCCCCAGTGGAGTTGGATCTTTCCCCGTGGAGTCTTGCTTTGTCGAGTCGCCCTCGTCGGGTCTTTCTTTCTTTATGTTTTAACGTTGGGTATCCCCTGTGACTTTGTTTCATCACAGGATCATTGTCTTGCATTTCATATCATTTCATACCATATCATGTGCATTTGGAGGCATCTTAGGGCCAAAATTTTTGTGCATGTTTGTATTTAAGTCTCACTATCTCGTCGAGACGAAGATTTCCAATCTCCATATCTCCGGATAGAAGAAACTTAAATAGGGGCATCTGTCGCACCCTAATTTTTGACCCTAAGATCCCTTTTCTTTTGGCATAGCATCTCTAGGTCATGCGGTCTTTATGTGCGTATTTATTGCGACTAACCAGCTTGTGTAGGTGTTTTAAACTCAAGTGGAGATGACACTCGCTCAAGCATTTTAGGGCAGGATCAACCGATTATAGGCCCAGTGTTTCAAATAGATTTGGGGCCATGATTTCCAGGACCAATTCCTCTAGTAAGCGTTATTTCTCAAGAATATGATTCAAAGTCATTCAATTCAAGTCCGTCTATTTGGAAATATCCAAGTACAAGCAATATGTCGAGGTGAAGATGTCTTTTAAATACCCTTTCAAAAGTGATGAAAAGCCTAATGCGGAAGTCAGACCAAGGGATTAAATTACTCAAGATTAGTTGATTGATTCAAGACAACTTTAAGTTTATATTCATGGGTTATTCATACTCCAAATTTGCAAGTTATGATCATTCATTAACAATCCATTCAAGTTACAAGAGTAAGAGGACTCTCATGAGTTTTTTTAAAAATATGAGCCGTATCCAAAGTCCGAGTTTGAGTTACCATTTCGAGACGAATTGCAAATCCAGTACAGTCCCAATCCTGAGAAAAGCAATGGCAAGCAACTAGCGTGTCTTCACGTTTTGATTGAAAAGTGTGACAAGTCTGTGATTCTAATTAATCAAGTACCATTTGCCAAAATTATTTGATATTGCTTCCAAACTAGTGGTCATGATTTCTCTTTAAGAATACATGATGTTTTTAAAATGGGGATAATCATGATTATTTGAGAAACATTACTGCTATACACAGTCAACATTGCCCCCTGCTAGAATAAAAAACTTTACAAACTAACGGAAGCAGTGCGAAAATGAGACAGTCACTGTATACCAACGAAGCTTCCAAAAGGTAGCTCTTTGCCTTCAGTACCTAGAGGTACTACAAACCTGAATACAGGATGCTACAAATAAGTTGTTGGAATAATGTTTATAAAGCTCATGGATAAGTGGTCAAAATAGGATTGTTACAACAGGGATTTCACTTTAATCAAATTACATGCTTCCTAAGGCTTTTGCTCATTACTGAATACAAGCAATCTCTGCAAGAAATCTGTACATTAGTTGGTCCGCCGACATGCCGTCTAAACCTTCTAACTCATTTGGTTACCATGCTTCATAACATTCTACTGCTTGTAAAGTGCTTATCAGTAGTGTTTAACGTCTTCCTCGCATGTTGACACCAAAGGTGTATTGGGAACCTACGCATAGCATGTTGTATCAGATAGTAACACTTAGATAGACAAACAAATGGAGCAACGATTAAATAAGGCATTCTATTCTAAATAGCTACATGATTCGCCCAAGAAATATGCGACATAATCATACCTCATAAGTAAGAGAGTTGCGAAACCAGTGCCATGTTCCGCTCGCATCCAAGCTTGTCCAGACAACATCAAAACAGTTCAGAACTTATCCGTAAGGCGATATTATACGAAATTGTGAATCTACAATAGAGCATCGAAATGCAAAGTTTAAGACTTCAAAATTACTGTAAAAAATGCCTAAAGCGTGAAGCAAGGCATCAAGTGCATTAACATAAGGACAGAGCACGATAACAAAATCTTATGTTTATGACAGCGTCAATCAAATCACATACAAACATAGCAGAAGAAAAATAAACTTCAAACAGTTCCAAATTCACCTCAGCTAGCAGTCGGCTGTTAGTAACATTGATTCATGAAGAAAATCAAGCAGTAAAGTTCATCAACAGCCTAAGACGCCAATACTTGAGCCAGCACCTGAAGCTGCAACAAAGTTGAATAGTTTAGACACAAGTATCGATTTCCTAAGCATTGTCTAACAGTTCAGCAGATAATTATCAAATTCCTAAGCCATAACTATCAGAGAGTTACGACAGTCCAAAAGAATATCTCAAAGGTTGCAGAGCACATTTTTTCAGAGCTAATGGCACAAACTATGAAAGAGCAGGCACACATAAATGGAAAGATGTGAACAGTTTGGGAATAATACACAAATCACACAACATTCAAATCAGGAGCCTTACTTTCTTAAGTACAATCCAAATGATCAAGACGTGTTTTAACATGGATTAATGGCCAGGAAATTTCAAATTTTATGACTGTTAGAGCTTGAATTAGGAAAGTACCTAAAATAGCACGCATTGCAATCAGGGGAGGATCAAAAAAGAAAACACGGTTCCAAGCATACAAGTCAAAAAAGTAAACATGTTTCAACCAATTTGGGAGGACAACGATTATTGTAAAAAAGTGTTTAAGGCCTCAGATTCTGAAATCAGAAAGTTTTCATCATTTTTCAATTGAAGTTATGGGCAATATCCCAAAGGGATACCGCCAGCATAACTTTCCAAAAGCAGAAGTGGACAATTCAAACAGGGCAACGGTCAGATCAATTTTCCAAATCAAAAACGTATCAGACATTTAATCTTTTTAAAAACAAACACCACAAATCAAATCAGCAAGGATTGAGATATTGTTTTCAATAGAATTCTAAAGTTTCCGAAATAGTTCATCACCATGGGCCTATAAATAAGAAGAGAATCACTGCATCAAGTACACACGAAATAATCACCCTATACGCAGCACCCAAAACTACCAACTTCATCACCAAACCAAAAACAGAGATTCAAAAACATTTTGGTTCATCATCATCTCACAGAAATCGCACCAGTCACACTAGCAAACAAATAATCGTCAACATCAAGTCCAGAAAAAGGCAAAAAACCAAAGACAACACGATCGAGGCTCAGAACACCAAGAGCGTTCATCCTCGCCCGGAGACTCAGAAGCACGTCGCTCATCATCGTCCCTCAGAAACCGACGGACCAAAGGCAAACGATACAAACCGCGAAAGCTCGCAAAAGGTAAAAAAGGGGTATAGAAAGAGAACTTCCCTGGTTGACGTCCGTGGAGCCACTTGCCATTCATCGCCGGCCCTCATTTCTCTTTTTTCCTCCGCCGTTTCTTTCTATTTCGCATCATTGTAACTGTAATCATCAATATAATGAGAATGATGGGGTATTGGGTCGATTGGGGATCAGGGTAGATTTAGGGTTTATGTTTTGTTTGGAATTGAGAGAAATCGAGAGCGACGATTGCGAGAGAGAAGAGAAATTTTGAGAGAGGAATTGAGAGGGAGAGACGAGTGATAGACGGAGCAAGGACGGTGGCGGTTAAGGGTTTCTTTAACCCTACCCTTTTTTTTTCTCACGCTGAGAGAAGATGAGAGACGATGAAGGGAGAGGGCGCCCCTTGGCCTTTTTTGTCCCTTTCGTTTTTTCTTTTTTATTTTAAAATTAAAATCCTTTTTTCAATCAAATTTAACTTTTATATTCTAAGTAGAAATCTTTTGTTAATTAGAATTTTTTAGTAATCTAATTTTAGACTTTTAATTTAAAACCTTTTTAAAACTATAATAATAATTATAATTCTCTTTTTATAATAATTAATTTAACAGAAATTTTTTCTTTTATGGTAATTAAGTTAAATCTTTTTATAATAATAAAAAACTGTTATTTATAAAATATTAAGAGTAAAATCTTTTTTTATTAATATTAAAATTCATTAATAACTTTTAACTTTTTTTAACATAACTTTGCAACTAAAATAATAATTAAACCCTTTTAAATAAAAATAAAATCTTAACTTTTTCAAATTAAAACATAAGTCTTTAATAATAAACCTTTTTTTATAACAATTAAGTTAATAATCAAAATTAAAAATCCTTTTTATAATTAAAATAAACCCCTTTTTTTAATAATTTAGATTAAGTTTTTTTTATAATAATTTAAAACCTTCTCTTTAATAATAATAATTAAAATTAAAATTTTTTTTTTTTTAGATTAACAATAAACTTTTATAATTATAATAAACCTTAAGAATCAAAACTCTTTTCTTAATAAACCGCTTCCCGTTAGAACTATTCGTCACGCGCTCGAGTGTGCATCGCTTGTATGTTTACTTATCTGATCTTATTTTCTTGATGTATGCTTATTTGATATACTGCTAAACCTTTTCAAATATAAAAATTTCTCGATCCAACGTCGAGCCCATTTTCTACCCATATAAGTCGATCGCCTTAGGGCATTGCATTCAACCTATCGATCACAGGACACAAGTCTAGCATCACTTTGCTAGCACTCTCGCCTAAATAACGTTAATTAATCGCATAAATATCCAAGGGAAAATCCCATGCATGATAACCATGTTATTGTGCATGATGCACATCATTTGCATTCATAATCGACAAACTTAAGATAAGGCAATTAGACAACTTAGGATAGATTTCCTAGGTTAGTCCCCCCTTAACTTTGATTTTTCAAATCAAACTTTAGCCCACCTAATTCTCCACACAAGAGAATTAGATGTTAATCATCTCAAAGAAAGGGACATACAGTCCCATACCCCACAAAATCCAAACATTTTTAAAAAGTGTGGTGGTCTTTCTTAAGATGATGACTCATCTTCCTCTCCTAAACCTTTAAACATTTAGTACCTTTAATAATAAGGAACTACAAGTGCTCTGATTCCCTCCTGACAGGATATGTAGGCACAATATGCGATATCTTGTCGAGCACACTTAGGGAAAAAATAATAAATTACCTACCCTTAAACCCTTAGCAAAACAAATAACAGATAATATAAAATAAATCAAGAGGTTCCTGTAGAGTACTACAGATATCTAGGATACTAACACCTTCCCTAGATATAACCAACCCCCGAACTTAGAATCTTAGTGCATTTGCATTGCATTGTAGGAATTTGGTTTTTCTCCCTTCCCTTGGATAAAATCAAAGACCGGTGGTGACATTAAAAATGCGATCCTAGTTAACAAATAACTATGGTATCTAATTTTCACCGCGACACACATGTTCTGGGAAACAAGTTCATCATTACGGAGAAATCCATAGCCACGCTACTTGGAATGGAAAAATCTTGTGGAAAGCGAATTTACAAGATGAATTCTAAATCCAAGTTTCCTCTGATGTGGGAAACCACCTTTCAAGAGTTAAGATTTATCAAACAAGCTTCGTGTTTGGGTGAAAATTATTCTGGGATGTATTTATCACAGACCAAATTGAAGTTCTTCTGATTTTCTTAATACCGATCAGAAATTCATGTTGTACTATTGATGAAAGGAGAGAAAATCTGCCTCCCCTCAGTTCTATTCAGATACCTCAGAGACTCAGTAAGAGAAAAAAGATACCAATCAAAGAAATCTAAGAACTACATTCATTTTGGTCGATTGATCTCAGATATTCTGGTTGAGAGTGGAATGATTGACCATCTGTCAAAAATGCCAGTCACAAATGAATTAGACATCATAACTAGAACTCCTATGAACAGTAAAAATCTGAAGATAATGCAGATTATTGATGAAATCAGATTTGAACCAAGCATATCAACAAATTAGGAGAGTCTGAAGTCAAAAAGACTGATGTTAGATGGGTATCCTCTGTTCACCAAACATGATAATCCAGTAGTTATAGCTGAATACACACGTCTTCGAGAAGCTGAAGGTTGTAATGTATCTGACTTTAGAATTGAGGATTTGATGGATAATCCTCCTGATATGATGAAAAAGAAGAAACCTTTCACCAACACATCTCTTCAGACAAAAACTGCAAAGAAGTTGAAGAAAAATATAGGAGAAGCCAGCATAAGAAACATTTCACCGGCCTCATATCCAGAACAACAGAGTAAGTCTTCTGAATCTCCTACTATAATTGCACCTGTTATTATTAACAGAAGTTTATCTTCATCTTTTCCTACATCATCTCCACCTCCCTCAACTCAACCATTATACTCTACTCCTCCACCACTATTTTCTACTGTTATCACCACTTCTCCCTTACCCATCTCTGAATCAACCATTGAAATAATCCCATCCTCTGCACCATCTATACAATTTACACTAATAATACTAGAAATCACATCAACTCAACCATCTTCCACCATATCCATACAACCAAACCCCATCATTTCTACACAACCATCTCTAACCATCTCCCTTCCATTAACCACTCAATCTCTTTCTGAATAATTTCCCACTGAACTTCTTCAAACAACCAACTCTCCATCAACCACTCCATTAAATGCTCCACAAATCATACCGGAAGCCATAAAAGACATTCTTGAACCTTCTTCAAATAATTATTACCACCAATGTTGGAGATTTTGTTGAAGAAAATCAACCTTTACCTAAGAATCAACCCTCTGACCTTCCTCCTAACCTAGATGAAGTAATTTATACTTTTAAGGACAGTGTGGTTATGAGATTCAAGACACTCTCTGATGAATCAAATTCTAGCGAAGACCCTTCTTCTTTGGGTGCTCCGTGGGATCAATTTAATCAGTGGATGTCTGAGGAATTTCAGAAGATACAAAATCTTTCTGTTCAGACAAAGGGCTATTTTGTTCAGCAAGCTGAAAAGAGGTTGAAAGAGAAGAAGGAAGCTGAAGCTAAGCTAGCTACTGAAAGAGAATTAGCTTAGAGGTTAGCCAAGGAAGCTCTAGACAGAGAGGCTGAAAGGTTGGCTAAGGAAGCTAAAGATCAAGCTGAGAGAGAAGCTGCTGAAAACTCTTCCTCTGATCCAGTGTTGAAAACTCTGGCTAACATTTAGAAGCAACAAAAGTTGTTCAGAACAAGAATGGACAACCAAGATAAGTCACTGTCAACATTCAGAATGCACTTACTTAGATCCTTCAGAGGCTCCCTCCTCCTTCTCAACCTTAGACACATTTTTAGGCTACCCTGTTGTTTGTCTTTGACTGTTTGTTTACCCTTGTTATACTTTGAATTATCTTTTTTATTACCCTTTTTTATTATGACAAAAAGGGGGAGTATTTTAATGGAAAGTTATTTTGATAAATATCTTGTCTCTGAATCATAGCTCTAACATTCTAACATTCTTATTGCAAATTTTCTTAGAATGCTTTTCAGGAACAATAATTATATTGGCAATATGACTTTGATACTAATCAGGCTCTGATCTAACTAATCAAGCTTTGTTATCATACTCCATTACCACTATAATCAAGCTCTGATATTTTTGATCTGACTAGATCCTTGTAATCAGGCTTTGTTATTCCTAATCTGATATGATTATTTTAAGTCTTAGATTATGGGGGAGCTTGATAAAGGGAAGTTTACTCTGAACTTATCTGAGTCAATTCTTATTTATTATCTTCGTACAAAATTGTGTTATCAAAATACATTGTTTTGTCATTATCAAAAAGGGGGATATTGTTAGAACAAAATTTGGTTCTGCAAGATATCTCTAAGTTTTAATAATAACAAAGTAGCATTTGTGCGAGAACAATTTTGGTACTCTAACATTTGTTTTCTAAAGTATTGACAAATAGGATTTGACTCTGATAAAGAAAGCTCTGACTCTGATGGAGATCATGTGGAACGTCACTCTCAATTGATCAAAAGTCTCTTCTGCGTCAAAGAAGCAAGTTTGCTTCTGATCTGCTCTACTTTAGAAAGATTCTAAGAAGACAATATGTTGTTGCTGCAATGTTCTCTTGGATTCTGGCTCTGAATATGACTCTGATAATTATCTTCTGAAGACTAAGTGCTAAAGACTCTAAAGACAAGGTTCTGATGAACAACGTTCTGAAGACTCTGAAGACAAGGTTCTGCTGAACAACTTTCTGAAGACTCTGAAGACTTAACTTTCTGAATACTAAGTGCTGAAGAATCTGAAGACAAGGTTCTGTTGAACAACGTTCTGAAGACTCTGAAGACTTAATTTTCTAATAACCAAGGGTTCTGAAGATGGAGTGTTGAAGACTCTGAAGACAAGGTTCTGCTGAACAAGTTCTGAAGATTCTGATGACTCAAGACTCTGAAGACCCAGTGATCAATTCTTCTGATCATGCTTCAACCATATCTATTCAGAAGCCTCTGATGAATAGAAGAAGATGAAACGTTAGCGAGGGAAAATAGTACATAGTACATATCAAACACGTTCTTTTCCACTACAATTCCACTACCCTGATTTAGTGGTACAAAGGACAACATTTATGTACGATTTTCATCCCAGCATAACGACATTATTTCAAGTCGCCGGCAATTTTATTGATATTCCTGATCTGCCCTCCAATGGATCTTTTTCTAGCTATATAAGTACTTGATCACTTGAAGAATTGTGTGATACTGATACATACTAGAAAGATACACTGAAACATATGAGAGAGACATATGCGTGAACAGTAAAGCACCACAATACAAAGAAAAATACATTGTTCATAATGTATAGATTTTATTTGATCTATTCATAGTGTTTATATCAGCTTGTGTAGAAGCAATTCATTGTAAACATTAAATTTGTTCAAACAGTTGTTTGAATTCCTTAAGGGACCAGTTGGGTCAGAATCCTTAATAAGAGACGGTTAGTCTTTGTATGTTAGTCACCAGCAGTTGCTAGTGCAGTGTAATCAGTTTCGTTATAGTGGATTAAGTCCTTGTGTATTAGGCGAAATCACCTTGGCGGGTGGACTGGATTAACTTGACAGTTTTCAAGTGAACCAGGATATATCGTGTGCCTTTCTCTATTGCTAGTTTATTTGTGATCTTTGTTTCAGTTTCACAAAAAGCTTTCATTTTGAAAACCCAATTCAAACCCCCTTTCTTGTGTTTTCTCACACCTTCACCTAAGTTCAACCTGATGTAAAAGCTCAATAGGGTCAACATCATCCTGGTTAAAATCTCATTTGAGTTCATGGTTAGCGTGAAAAAAAACCTGTTCAGTTCGGAGGATAGCCAAATCAAAAACTCGTATTGGTTTGATATTTTCCTATGGAAAATCTTTATTTGGTTTGGAGACTAACCACTCTAAGCCCTATTCATTATTTGGTTAAAAGTTAGCTTTAAAACTTCATTTCCTTGTATAAGAAGGTTTGTGGGCGAATCCTTCTGAAAGCTCTTAATTTTATTGGATACTGAAATTCTGGTATCAGACGTGTGATGTTAAGGTGTGATGTCACAACAACACACTCTGCACAATGGACAGCAAAACAGTAAAATAACACCAAGAATTGTTGACCCAGTTCGGTTACAACCAACCTACTCTGGGGGCTACCAAGCCAGGGATGGAATTCACTACTTGTAGATATAATTTACAGACTCAACGACCCGTTGACAATCTCCTAAACTTATACTCTACTAATGACTTCCTACCTAAGAAACCACTTAGGTATGAGAACACCACTCAATCCCTTACAAACACTCAAAGAACCCACTTTGAGTACCCTTGATCTTACTTCACAGCTTCGATCAATTCAAACAACTCTCTTTGCTTCACAGCTTTAGAGAGGACAGATCACCAATTCACCCTTGAATGGTTTACTCACGATTCGTACAAATATCTAAGACACTCAGCCTCTGCTCTTGATCTTCAATCTGTACTTTTTCCTTTGGTCTTGTGCGCTTTATATAGCTCCTGAATTGGGCTTGGACTTGTCACAATATTTGATCAGATTTGTTAATTAAAACTGAATCTTCAAAACAGATTTTATCCCCAAAATCTTTTTAAATCTTCAACCTTTTAATTCTCCAACAGATCTGCAATCAAATCTCCCATGTAACAGAAAATATCTATCCCAAGATATTCTCATCCAATGAGTTAACCACTCTCCACAATTCCAGCTAATACGCGTGCCCTAATAACATAACCTGCTGTTATTAATTCTGCAGGTCTGATGTTACAACATCACCTGTGTGACATCAGACATCCAACTTCAGCACTTAACTACTTAACACAGCCCAGTGTTAAGACTTCAATGTTACAACATCAGCACCTTGACATCAACATTGAATACCCTTTGTTTTACCAAAATTTCAGCCAATCCAGGAACTATCAGATACTCTCAAGAATAATTCTTAGGGACATGCGTAGGTCATCTTAGGCCAAACATGTATAATTCTACGGTGTTCTTTCTTCTCCCATATCTTTTTTTATTTTCAAGTCATTTTCGTTCCTCTAATTTTTCGCTGCTTATTTACTAAATTATTTTATAAAATGTTTAAACTATGATTTTACAAATGATTTTGTTTTAAACCAAAGTTTTTCAAACCTCTACAATTCACCCACTTTTGTGTATGGAGTCACGTGTTCAACAAATGCCACCAATGTTGGACTTGTGACTCCACACACAAGAGCGAGGATGGTGAATTATGGGGATTTCAAAAACGATAGTTTAGAAGAGAATTATTTTCATTTTCGGAGTCTACAATTTTTTTTTGAGAAAACATTTGAATAAAGCGGTGGAAAATTAACGGAAGAAGATATGCGGAAAATAAAAAGATAAGGGAAGAGACAAGACACTAGAAATTGTAGAGGTTCAGTCTAAGTGGTGACCTAATCCTCTCCCCAAGATTTATATTGAGATTATCCATAAATGCTCATGAGCTTTTAGTAGGTTGAACTCATGAACTCCCTTATACAAGGAAATATGAGGTTTTAGGTTAACTTCCAACCAAACAACAGATAATAGAGAGAAGCGGTTAGTCTTCCTTCCAAACAAAAAACAAAGCTTCAAGAGGTTTGTCTCCATACTCAAACTCTTTGAGATTTTACACATCCTAATATTAAACCAATGTGGACTTTTGAACTGGTTATCTTCCGAACCAAACTGGGATTTTACATGAGCTGACCATGAACTAAACTAAGATTTTACAACAGACTGATCTCAAACCAAATTGGGGTTTTACATAGGTTGACCACGAACCAAATTGAGGTTTTACTCCAGGTTTATCTCGAACCAAGTTGAACTTTTACACGGGCTGAACTCACGAACCGAACTGACGACTTCATTAAGACGCTATCACAAATGATCATAGACACTTTTTTGCACTAACCCAATCGATTGGAATTATGGTCCCATCGATTGGGAATATGCTACAATCGATTGGATAGTTCAACGGTTGCACCTTCACTAGTAGTCACCAAAGAAACTAGAAACTAAGTTGTCATCATAAAAACCAATCCATGATAGGTATGAATGGATAAGATTTGATCACTTCTTGATTGAAACTGCAAACACATAGTCCACATTCTCCCCCTTTTTTATGAAGACAACACATCTTTCATGGAGATGGCAAAAGAAACAAACAGATATATAATTAGACTGGTTAAACTCCCCCTCCCATGAGAGTATATTACTCTCCCTTTATCATAATAAAAAAGGCATGTAAAAGATGCAAGAAAGGAAAAGTAAATATGAAAACAGAGTTGCATAAACATCTAGAAAAGGGAAAAACGAGATTTTTTTTTTCAATTTAAAGGAAATTTTATTACAAGAAGGATATTACAAAAAAAATACAAACAAAAATAGTAACATTTAAGCAAATAGATAATTCATCTCATCATTGATGTGCTTCGTGACGTAGCTCACGACTATTATCAGAGTAATACAAAAGATATCGAACCCACAGAGACAAATAGTCAATCCTATCGTTATCTACTATCGCTATGTAAATCTAAGGCTAAAAGGATTTTTTTTTGTGAGAAGGAAATTTAATACAAGAAATAAAGTTTGTCTTGGGAGAATATTAATAAAAGCGAGACCGGAATGTAATTTCCAGCTGCACCTATAGGACTCAATAAATTCTTGGCGTTTGTTTTGATTTTTAAAATATTTTTAGGAAGAAAATATCAACTTAAAAACACTGCTCACTTTTGCGCAGCCTGGGTTATGTTTCGAAACCATAAATGCTCTGTCGTCGCTCACTCAGTTATAATTTTGAAACAATGTTTGAAAACTAATAAATCCTAATTAATCACTAAAGTACTGTTGCTATATTATTAAATCCAGTTTTTATGATCGGGTATGGGTCTCTGACAATCGCGATGTTGACTAGTACCTAAGTGTTTTCGATTTCATACAAAACCTTTTTATTTTAAAACTAAAAACCAGAATCAGAAAAATAAATTAATATTAAAATTATACGCCAAACTAGTTTACAGAGTTCCGTATGTCATACCCTAATTTTTACCCCTAAGATTCCACCTGTCATATCATTTGCATCTCATCAAATTCACAAGAATGGTATCCTCCAAACCCCCTCTCCCTGGGTTTGCTTTTGGGGAGAGATCACCAAGCACCTTTGTGTTTTCTTTGCTTGCTTGTATGCTAACATCACTTACTTTATTCAAAATATAAAAATATGTGTTGTTTTCTCTTTCTTATTGTACAAGGTAGGGACTTTTAATCAATGGATCAAGCTTGGTTTCTAAATTAGGGTTTGGATGCTCAAAGTCAAAGTTTGGTCAACAAATGGTTAACAAGAGCTTTCATTTCAAGGCATGGCCTATAATTTTAGATCACATTCATGTCAAGCTTCATGGAACATCATTGGATCAAGAGAAGTTCATGTTTGATGCATGATTTCAAAGATAATTCAAGTACGGTTCATGTGTTTATGTTCATGCCATCTTCATCCATTTTTCAAGCAATCATCCAAGATTATTCAAAGAGGCAAGCAAGTTTCCTTCTTGTGGTGTTCAAATTGTTCACCAATGGGCCTTTTGGGTGCAAGAAATGGCAAGAAATCAAAATTTGGCACATGTTTGCTTGACCTAAAGTCAAGTATGGCATGTCACTTGGTCCAAAAACCATAACTTCTTCATTTCTCACCATTTTTGGAACCTTCTTTGCGCCAAATGTCACATTTGAACTTCACTACAACTTTGATTCAAGGGCCAAACATCAATTCAACCTCTAAGTCCATCAATTTTTGGATTTGCTCAACTGCCCATGTGTGCACAAGAGTAGGCCCAAGACCTGGTCGACCTAATGTTTGACCTAGAATTTTAGGCCACGACCCCAACTTTGAATCAATGCCATTTTCAATCCAAACATCCTTTTGATGTGGTTCATTTTCCATTTGATTGTTTTCCATGAGAAGATAATTTGGCAAAAAGAAAATCTCAAAACGCACGAGTGGATTTTATTTGGCCTAAGCTCAAACATGGTGCCTCGAGCTTTGCTTCTTAACCTACTTCATGTCACGAGTTTCATGCCAAATCCCAATTTGGGACCACCTGCACAAGTTAAACCTTTTTGGAAAAGTAAAATACGTCTGAACAAACACAAAATGACTTATTTCAAGTGTCAATTCACACATTTCATGCCTCATGCTCACACGGTTGCAAATCACCAAATTTCAAACCTAATTCACACAAATTTAGATCTATTTCACATGTGTGAGCTCAACAACACTTTCCCTATTAACAGAGGAAGCATTTGCCTTTATTTGCAAGCTTTAAAAGCCAAAGAAACTCTACAACCATTTGAACCTGATACCTCAAAAAACCAGTCAACCACTTCTTTGATTCAAGCTCTTTTAACTTTGAATCTTCGCCTAGAATCCCACACCAGCACCTTCTGAAGCTAACTGTATCGTTGTCGTGCCTTGAAGTTACCTGGACCAAGCTCTCCATTTCCACCATTGTTGGACCTTCGAGCTTCAATTGAAAAGGTAGTTACACGTGACATTTCTGAGGAAACAAATTACAAGTGTGTTCGTCTTGATTCATTGATCAAAAGCCCACATCTAAATTGAATTTATCTTTTGATTTAGTCATTTAATTTTACTTTGAAGAACTAGGGTTCTTCACGTGTTAGAGAAAATTCTCTCTGCTTAGAGCAAATCAATTGCTATGATGCAGAGAGACATGAACGATGATGTGATACGCATTAGAATCCATGATTGATTCAAGCTAAAAACACGAGTTCATGGATTTGCAAAATCAAGCTGAAGGTTGAAGATGAAGTTGATCTTCACGTGTTTTGGTGGAAAATTTTGAATTCTCAGCCAACCACAACCTGACACGCATGCTAGTTGTTGGATCTTTTTAATTTAAATTATTTTTTAGTTTCATTTTCTTTTCTGATTTTTATTTTAATCATTTTTAATGATTTTTTACTCCAATTTTTTTTTATAATTTCATAAAAATATTTTATACCACATATATTTTTTGCATAATTTTTAAAAATAATTTTGCATTTAATCCATATTTTCTTCTAATTTTCATTTAATTTTCATTTTGCATTTTATTTTTGATCATTTTTAAATATTTTCTCATTCAACTTTTGATATCTTTCTATTTGCAATATTTGTGACTTCTAATAATTTTATCAACCATTCATTTGATGTTTTAATGCATATTTGGCATTTTTTTTCTTTTATTTTCCATTTAAAATAATTTAAAATCCTTTTTTATTTTGATTTTATTCAATTTTGGGAAGGTCTTGAACTTGTCTCTTGATGATTGCTTAGTTGAACATATTTTCAACATTTCAAGTGTTTGTTTGATGATCCCTTGGTCGATTGAACCTTCTTTGGTTCAAACATGTTAATAGATGATCATTTGGATCATCTGTGACACTTTGCATATATCAGAGATAGGTTATCCCTTGATGATCATTGCTTTGTGGCCTTTGACTTGTTGATAAATGAACCTTAGTGATTGCTTGAGCCTTCATTTCATTTCCTCAACTCTCTTCTCCTCTCCATATCCTTACTTCTTTGTTTTAACTATTGTGTTACATTGCTTTAGGAGGATGATTTTGTATCATTTCTCTAGCATGTTTGAACACATAAATTGTTATTGACCGGCCTCAGATAGGTGTGATTTCTAGATAAGTCCACTTACAATTGCTTAATATAGCGCTAAATTGTCCCGACTCGATTAAATTCTCATTAATACTAACATTGACATATTAATTGTGCTAACATCTAACATTTATTTTATGCCTTCACATTTATGTCATTTACTTTATGTCATTTAAATTCATGACATTTACATTCTTGTTTTTTATTTTTGCCTTTTATCTTTATGCCTATTACCTTTATGTATTCTTTTGCTTTCTTATTTCAAAAAGACCAAAAACATGATAAAATGGCTAAGACCCTAAAAAACTTAATTTTTTGGACTCTGTGTTAGGGGTGTGCAAAAAAACTGGTTTACAAGAACCAATTTTAAAAATATGGTGCACCGATTTTAAAAGTCCATATTATTTGGTTTAAAAACTAGTTCAAATCTATTTTACTAAAACCATAAAAAATCAGTATCCACTTTTAAAAACCAATACATAAATGGTTAATCCACTTTTCAAACATAGTGTATTATTTGCTTTGTCTTGTTTCATGGTCATAAGTGACAAAATGAATTTTCAAATTAAATTCTATTCATTTTGTTTTTCCAACTGTTGACGTATAACTTGTATTAAAACTTTGCTTCTGGAATTACTCAATTTTGTTTTTCTTGATTGAAAATTAATTTTTTTTTCCAATTTCTTAATAGTTTTATTTCATAATTATTACTTATTATTTCTATTCATTTTTATTGAGCTATGTAATTTTAGGAAATGTTTCGGTCGAGATTCAAGGATTCATCGCCGACGAATGGTTATTGATTTAAAAAACAGTTGGATGGAGTGAATAATAAGTTGTTGGATTGAAAATTGAGTTTTAGTTGAAACAAATTTGAGGAAAATTTGGTTTTAAAATTGTTCCAAATAAAAACTGGTTTCTTGGTGCAAACCGGTTATTAACCAAACCGATCCAAACATAAACTGGTTTTAAAAAAATAAACCAGTTTTGTCTAAGTGGTTTTAAAAACCAAACTGATCCATATATTTGGTTCAATTTGGTTTGGTTTAAGAACCATGCACACCCCTACTCTGTGTTACTCTCCCTTGCTTGAGGAGTATTTTGGACTATGGACTTAGGACCTAGTGCCTTCCTTTTGCTTGGAGTAGTATCTAAGATTTTAGAGTTTGATCGGAGAGGACAAGAAGGAGATCGTCGCGGTCTTCGTGTAGGACAAGAGTAGCTGCTCGTAGGAGAGGAAAAGGGGGGTGAAGGTACCTGCAAGGTACTCCGATGCCAAAGTAAGTATTTGGTCAAAAGAAAGGGGGAAAGCAAGTAAGAGAAGTCAAGTGTATGATTTGTGATACCTGCCCCTCTCGAGCGAGAGGGTTTTTATAGGGAGATTGTTGGCGAGCAAAGTGCCTGATCGACCAATGAGGTATTGACAGATGGAGGGTGAAGCGCGTGGTCTTTCTAACTGTTTCTATGATATCCGGGGAGGCAGTTGGTCGCGTGACCTACTCTGCGCGTGAAGAGGACACGCCCGACGGCTACATTGTGCCCAACGGCTATATTGTGCCCAACGGCTATATTGTGCTTATTGGGCCTGTTCGCTAATTATGATGGATTGGGCCTGGCCCTTAAGGGCAGGAAGCCTTGCCCGGTTCAGAACAGGAGCCCCCCAAGTCGTTGCTCTGTTGGAGAGTAATGACTTTAGATAGCTGTGACTTCGACCGTACTGTCGGGGAAGTGGTTGCTCGCGTAGAATGTTCCATTCGTGCCCCGACCAGATGTGGTCGTTAGCTACCAGCACGAAATGTCGATAAGGGTTTGCGGCGTCCTCGAAGAAATGGGAGTTTTTGGAGAGCATCTCTGCATGGATGTGTTCACTTTGACGAAGAGACTTGCTCGTGGGGGCCAAGGGCTAGTGTATTTTCTACGCTGAACCAGGTGAAGAGTTTTTGTGACGTGTTGAGCATTTATGGCCTTTGTCAGCCCTAGGGGCGTATAGGCTATGATGACCTTCACGATTCCCCACGATCAAATGGTTATAAAAAGGTGGGGGAAGGTTTCATTTTCATAATTTCACAAGTTTTTTACTCTTTGCTTTCGTTTGCTCTGCAATTAGTCTTCGCCGGAGCTTCTCTTCGCCACCGTCAACTTCTTCTTTTACTTGTAAGTTCGTTATTCCCTTTCTGCATATTTTTATAGGTTTTCCGGTTGAAGTTCATATTTTCCGGTTGAACTTCATGTGTTCTTTGATGAACACATGAATTCCAGGAACTTTTGTGAAGAACATGATGAATTTTAGGAAATTCTAGACTTTTGTAGAAATTGTTAGCGTAGATCCTTGTAGAATCTGGTTAAGTGTAGAATTTAGTTTGTAGTCGGGCACTAGGCCTGTTCGGAGTTTTAGCGTGATTTTGGGACGAACATGCGTCCTCGTATGTGCATCTGCATGTTCTGGTCGCGGAGGCCTCTTCTAGCTATTGGTAGGTAATTTATACGAGCACGTGGTTGTCCCCGGATTCGTTAACGCCCTTTCACTTGATTAGTGGTGGAAGGGTGGATTTGATCGCGGATGTCGAATTCACTTCTCTTCCTCTGCTTTTCAGGTGAAAATGGCTGAACCCCGCGATGAAGTTATGCCCGACGCAAAGAAAGTACAAGAAGGGCCCAGTGTGCCCGCCGATTACTCGAATATCAAGGTCGCAGGAGGGGACCTTGACTGGCTTGGACATGAGCCTTTGTCTTTTCGATCAACCTTCTCCGCCGAGGAGATACGGGACTTCGACTTGTTGGAGAGACGCAACGAGGGTGCTCCACGGGCATGGAAAGCCATTCGTCCCGGGGAGTATGATAGAATCTGTTCCTCGTACCCGGGACTTCGCTTTCCTATGTACGAATTTGCGTTTACGGAGGCCAAGATGCGTCTCCCTTTCACTGACTTCCAATCTTCTCTATTCACCCATTTGGCCTTGTGCCCGTCCCAGCTTCACCCAAACGCCTTGGCTTTTATAAGGGCTTTTGAGTTAGTGTGTCGTTATCTCAATATCGGGGCGACCACGGATCTCTTCTTCTGCCTCTTCCAAATTCAGCGGAGCACGGCGGGGTCGAAACAGAGTTGGGTGTCGTTTAAGCAACAGAGTAAGATGTTCTGGCCGTATTCTGATTCGATACGCAATTTCAAGGACAGGTTTCTGATCGTGAAGCCTATAACCGAAGAGGCGAAGATGAGCATTTCGACCATTGAGACGGTGATGGTGGATGGTCGGGAAAGGGATGGTGTGGTCTCCATCTTTCCTTTGGAATGGGTCTACACCCATTTCAAATGCCGAACAGATCAGTTCCTGGTGAAGCATGAGCAGCTTTTCCCGGTGGATAAGGAGTCGTACAGGATCCTCCATGCTTACGTGGAGAGCTTTACTCCGACCTTCGTCGTTGATCGGGATGGGAATCAGTTGGTCGGGGAGGATGGACCTGTCCGAGCAGCTAGATATATTAATGTCAAAGCTCTCCTTGAGTGTGATAACGACGACGACGCTATGACTTTGCTTGGTATGCTTCACTGTTTGGTTTTGTTTCTATAAATTCTTTTGATTCTGACTTGATGTGTGTGTTCGCAGGTATGATGGCTGACATGCGAGAGCGTCTGATGAGGTCGCAGGCTGCGAAGGTTCACAAGAAGGCGACCACCGGTACCAAGGCCGGGGCGCCTAAGCAGACAGTGATGGAGAGTTTTGCTGCTGGATCTACCCCTGTCCCGGAGAGAGCCTCGACGCCGCTGACCCCGGAGGGTTCTCTTAAGAGGAAGAGAGATGCTGCAGGGACTCCTGTGGCCGCTGGTCCCGGGGGGTCCGGTGCCGGTCATTTTGTCTTGCCCGCCTGCTACACGCGTCGAGACTTGTTCGTTGAAGGGGATTCGATAGAGGTCCATGATTCTGAAGCCACGACTATTTTGAACGCCAAATCCAAGGTGAGGAGAAAACAGTTATGCCAGGATGCGACGGGCATGTTCAGGGTCCTTGAAGCTGCCCTTGTCCTCGCCGACGATGAAGCCGCTACTCGGGCGAGCCTCGTGACTTCCCAGAATAGAATAGCCAAGCTGGAGGAAGAAAACAACAAGCTGTTCAACGATTTGAAATAGTTTGAAGGTCACGAGGAGGCCAAGGTGCTGCTCCAGACGGAGGTGACCCAGCTGAAGTTAGCTGCGCTTGAGGCTGACGAGGAGAAGGTGCGCCTTCAGGTGAGGATCACAGAACTGGAAGGCTTGACTTCAGCCGTCCAGGATGAAAATGATAACGAGAAGACCCTGAAGTCGTGGGCTGACTTGATCGGCAGGATTAGAGTCCTAGGTGAGGACAATCTGAAAGCTGCTGAGTTCGACTTCAATGCTGCAAATGAGCAGATGGTGGCCCTTAATTCTGACGTGCAGCTTACGACGGATGGGATGGATTTGTTCAACAGAGTGGTGGATGGTCAAGTTATCCCAGCCAAAGAGGAGAGTGAAGTCGCGGAGTAGGACTTGGTTGTTTAGCATGTTTTGTGGCCCTGCGTGCCCTTATCAATTTGTATTTATCACTTTGTATGGGTGCTGCCCCTCTTTGTATTTATGGCATTGTCCGGTCGTGGCCGGTACTTCAATATACTTGGGATTTGTGGACGTTTTATTTTGTACTTTGCTCTTTTTGTTTATGTGTGTGTGTGTCCCCGGCTAAGCGTAAAACCTACCAAGGAGGGCGAAGTGGTTCCGCCCACGATGAGGCTAGGACTTCGTTTGAGGTACTAATCTCATAGGCTTGGACTGTTCCCATCGCGAGCTGGGTGTCCTGCCTGAATGGTGCGGCAATGGCGGAGCTCGGTTGAGGTATCCCCGTTGTGCACAGGATCTGCTCATTTAATGAGCAGAAGCTGGCCGACGTTGTAATGCGTGTCGCGCTTCACCAGGGCACGATACGATGGTCGCGCAGCTCTCCCCGTTTTGGGGTGACTATGTCGGCGACTTGTCTATCCTTGTGGTTAAGGACTTAGCTATAGTACTGCTTGAGTTTTTCAGCATTCCATGGTCGAGCAAGTTGTTTTTTGTCCAGTGTTTCCAAGTAATATGCTCCCGTGCCCGTTTTGGACTTGACCCTATAGGGTCCTTCCCAGTTCGCCGCCAGTTTCCCTTCGTGAGAATCCTTCTGGTTTCTGCGCAGGACCAGACTGCCTACGGGGAAGTCGCGCTTTATGACTCTGGCGTCATGCCGCATTGTTATTTGTTGCTTCAATGCGGCCTCGCGGAGGGCAGCCCCAGATCTTATTTCTTCGACCAGATCGAGTTCCTCGCGTAGAGCCTCGTCGTTCATCTCTTCGTCGAGGGGAGCTTCTGTCCTTCTGGAGGGCTCCCTTATCTCCACCGGTATTACCGCCTCTGTTCCATACGCTAGTCGGAAAGGGGTTTCCCCGGTGGTGGAGTGAGGTGTTGTCCTGTACGCCCAAAGGACGCTGTGGAGCTCCTCGACCCATCTTTTCTTGGCCTCGCCTAGCCTTCGTTTTAATCCGCGTAGGATCACTATGTTCGCGGCCTCCGCTTGCCCATTGGTTTGGGGATGCTCGACCGAAGTAAAGCGTTGTTTCGTTCCCAATTTGGCGACGAAGTCTTGGAATTTTCTGTCTGTGAATTGGGTTCCGTTGTCGGTTACGAGGGCCTGGGGCACCCTGAATCTGGCGAGGATGTTTCTTTTGTAGAAACGTAGTATGTTGAAGGCTGTGATCTTGGCGAGCGCTTCAGCTTCAATCCATTTTGTGAAATAGTCGACGACCACGATTAGGAATTTATTTTGATAAGATCCCATTGTAAAGGGGCCTAGGATATCCATCCTCCACCAAGCGAAGGGCCAAGGCGAGGAGAGGGTCTTCAACTCGTTGGGTGGTGCCAAATGCATGTCCCCGTGGCGCTGGCAACGGTCACATTTTTGCACATGTTCTTTGGCGTCGTGCTGCATGGTCAGCCAGTAATATCCTGCGCGCAGAGCTTTTCGAGCCAGGGATCTTCCTCCTAAGTGTTGTGCGTTGATGCCCTCATGGATTTCTTGTAAGATTTCGGGGACCTGGGCCTCATCGACACATTTTAATAGGGGAATGGAAAACCCTCGTCGATATAACTTGTCCTCGACTAGTACGTACGAGCAGGCTCGTCGTTTAGTTACACTGGCCTCCTTACTGTCTTGGGGAAGTTCCTCTTTGGTGAGGTAATTATATACCGGGGTCATCCAATAATGGGGGTCTCCGACGACGTTAACATCCACCAGGTCGGGCTTTGTAATGCTCGGGTTAGCCAGTGTTTCTTGTATGACGGATTTGTTTCCACCTTTTTTTTGGTGCTGGCTAATTTGGAGAGGATGTCTGCTCGGGTAATCTGTTCGCGCGGGACGTGCTGAACTTCCCATGCTTCGAACTCTGTCAATTTTCCTTTCACCGTGGTCAAGTATTCGGCCAGTTGGTCGTTCTTTGCCTGGTACTCTCCTCGTACTTGGGATACCATAAGCTGGGAGTCAGTGCAGATTTTAATTTTCCTCACGCTGACGTCTTTAGCCAGTCGTAATCCTACGAGGAAGGCTTCATATTCAGTTTGATTGTTGGATGTTTTGAAGGAAAGGATCAAGGATACTTCGATCAGGGTCTATTCCTTGTTTTTGAGTATAATCCCTGCTCCGCTGCCAGCGGGGCTTGACGCGCCATCCATGTAAATTATCCATTCTTGTGTCCCTGCTGGAGGGAACGATTCCGGAGTCATTTCTGCCACGAAGTCGGCCAGGACCTGCGCCTTGAGGGCTTTCCTTCCTTCGTAGTGAATGTCAAACTCGGCCAGTTCAAGGGACCATTTTATCATTCTGCCAGCCATATCTGGTCAGCTTAGCAGCTGCCTAATTGGCTGGTCGGTCCTGACGACGATAGTGTGCGCCAGGAAGTAATATCTGAGCCTCCTCGCGGCGATTATGAGAGCAAGGGCCACCCGTTCTATTTGCGTGTATCTGACTTCAGGTCCCTGTAGGGCTTTACTGGTGAAATAGATGGGTTTCTGCCCGTCAGTATTCTCGCGAATAAGTGTTGCGCTTACTGCTTTGTTGGCCACGGAGAGATACAGGTATATGGTTTCCCTGCGGTCTGGTCGGGACAACACTGGTGGTTCGGACAGAGCTTGTTTGAAATGGGCGAGAGCCTGCTCGCACTCGTCCGTCCACTCGAAATTCGCCTCCTTCCTGAGTAATTTGAAAAAGGGCAGGGCGTGCTGGCCGGACTTGCTTACGAAGCGAGCAAGGGATGCGAGCATCCCGTTGAGAGATTGTATCGCCTTCTTTGACCGCGGCGTGGGGAATTCCACAAGTGCTCGGCATTTGTCTGGGTTTGCTTCTATTCCTCTTTTGGTGAGGTAAAATCCGAGGAATTTTCTTGCTCGCACGCCGAAGGTGCATTTTTCCGGATTAAAACGCATTTTACATTTTCGAGCTTGGTGGAACACCTTGCGCAAGTGGGTGGTATGGTCGGATTCCTCTTGGGATTTCACGATCATATCATCCATGTATACTTCAAGCATGTCACCGATTTCTGATCGGAAGACTTTGTTCATCATGCGTTGGTATGTGGCCCCGACATTCTTTAGTCCAAAGGGTATTACGTTATAGTAATAATTCCCCGAGGAGGTCATGAATGCCGTGTATCTCTTGTCCACGTCGGCCATGGGGATTTGGTTGTATCCCGAATAAGCGTCCATGAAGGACAAGAGCTTGAAACCTGCGGAATTATCTACGAGTTTATCTATGCTCGGCAGTGGATAAGCGTCTTTCGGGCAAGCCCGATTGAGATCAGTGTAGTCAATGCACATGCGCCACTTTCCATTATTTTTCTTTACAAGTACAATATTTGAGAGCCAGGTCGTATACCTGGCCTCGGAAATAAATTTTGCCTCTAAGAGGTCTTGTACAAGCTTTTCGGCGGCCTGTGCCTTTTCTTCGGATTGTTTCCTTCTTCGTTGGACGATGGCGCGAGCAGCTGGATTAATTGTGAGGTGGTGGCATGCAGTTTCTGGATCAAAGCCGGGCATATCCGCTGCACTCCATGTGAACAGGTCGACGTTTTCGTCGAGGCATTTCTTCAAATCTTTCTTTACTTCTTCGGGAAGACCAACGCCTATCCTCACTCCCCTGCTGGGGTTGTTGCTGAAAGTGATGATCTCGAATTCCCCATCTGGAACCGGTCGCAGCAGTGTAGGAGATGGGGAGCTTGTCACTCCTAACTTTCCATCTTCGTCCTGATCTTCGTTTCCATCTTCAGAAAGCCTACTGTCGAGGTCAATGGTGTGCACGAGAAGCGTGGGCTTTTTCTCTGGCTGGCCCTCTTCGGATGGAACCTCGTCCTCTCTGGTGCGCTTTGCCAACTTTGATGTTGTCGCGATCTGGTTCTGCCCTTTTGTTGCGGCCTCGAAGCATCTGCGAGCAGCCTCAATGTCACCGTGCAGAGTTGCGACGTGTCCTTTCTCAGTGTAGTACTTGAGCTTGAGGTGGACCTTCGAGGGGACAACAACGAGTTCGGCGAGAGCTGGTCTGCCGAGGATGCACTGATAGAGTGATGGGCAATCAATGACTAAGAACTGCGTTTTGATTGTCCGGGATGCCTCCTCTTCGCCAAACGTGACCGGTATCTCCACGTAACCCCAAGGTCGGGCCGTTGCTCCGTTGAATCCTTGGAGATCAGACCCCACATACGGGGAGAGATTAGACTTATTCAGTTTCAGTGCGCGGAACAGGCTGGAATACATGATGTCCACGGAGCTGCCCTGGTCGACCAGGATTCTCCGCACATCAGTAGATGATAATTTGGCCCTAATCAGCAGAGGAATATGGGAATTCGGCGATCCTCTGGGGAGTTCCTCTTTGTAGAACGTGATCGGCTGTGAACACCCTTTACCCTTGCCGATCGTGTACAACTGATCGGGGCTACTGTCTATCAGCTGTTCAAACTTTCTCTTGATGGATCCTATCGTGAGTTCATGGTACCCCCCACATGAGATAACCATGTCCGTAGGAAAGGCTTCCCAGGTGCTGTGTATGAATGCCTGGGAAGTCGGATCGAGATGGTCAGGAACGAGGAAGTCCTCTGGTCGGCTGATGGACATTGCGACCTGTGGGGGAGGACTGGAGGGGGTCGATTCTGCTTCTTTCTTCTGATCAGACGTGTCTCGCCGGGAGGATTCTCCCTTCTTCACGTATTGCTTCAGGTGACCCTCTTTGATGAGGATCTCTATGGCGTCCTTGAGGTGCACGCAATCTTCTGTCACGTGCCCGTGACTACGGTGGAAACGACAGTATTTGCTTTTGTCGACGTTTCCTTTTGACGTGGTTGGTTTAGGGAACCTGACGCCTCCTTGTTTGAATTTGGTGTTGATACAGTCGGAGATAATACGTTTACGCGAGGTAGTGAGCACAGTGTATTCATTGAATCGGCCAGCTGGCCCTTTGCCTTCACGGGGACGCTCCTCCCGTCGTTTCTCCTTCCCCTCACGGAATGGCTCGGGCTCCTCCTTTTTGGGTGCTCGGGGTGCTTCCCGATCTCTTGCGTCCCGGGCACGGTATGCGGCTTCTTTCTCCTCATAGCGAATGTAATCTTTGGCCATGTGGAGAAGCTCAGTCAGTGTTCGAGGAGCTTCGATCCGGACAGCTTTGCGGAAGTCGCTCTTTGGTCGGAGTCCTTTCTCGAGGAGGTACTTCTTCATGTGATCGGAAGTTCTGACTTCCACTGCCTCCTTATTAAATCTCTCGATGTACTCCCGCAGAGGTTCTTCCCTGCCTTGTATGATTGCTTCCAACGTTGCCTCCGTCTTTGGGTGTCGTCGGGAGGCTGTGAAATGGCAGGTGAATTGGCCTTTGAGCTAGCGCCAAGAGGAGATGGATCCTCGAGGGAGTCTTTTGAACCATGTCATCGCACCTTTCCTCAGGGTGATGGGGAATATTTTACACCGGATGGCTCCGGAGACACCATGATACTGGAGCATAGCTTCGATGTTCTCCAGGTGCTCGTGAGGATCTGACGTGCCATCGTACGTCGCTAGTGTGGGAGGTTTCACTAACCCGCGGGGGATCTGGGTTTCCACAATGTTTCTCGAGAATGGGCCTTGAGCTTCGTCGTCACTGCTAGAGCTGTGAGAGAATGACAGAGAAAGACTGTGGTCGCGGCTTTGACTGCGGCAAGGAGAGTGTCAGCGGGTACGCCTATGCTCGTACTTGTCCGAATGTTGGTGTCTTTTGGAAACAGGGGAGTGCCTAGTTTTCCTAAGAGAACGACGATGTCGACGAGCGAGATCGGGTGTTGGGCTCCCTGATCTCGAACGTTCTTTGACCGGGGAAGGACTATCACTTCTCCGCTTTGAGTGAACTCGCGGAGGCGGGGAGAGGTTCAGCGTCTCCGAAGTGTGATGCTCTTGAAGGGCGTGCTCGAGGGCACTGATCTTTTCTCCCTGCTGGATGATGAAACGATTGGAATTGTTCAAAGAGGCGATGAGCACCGCGGTGGTCAGATCAGCGTCTTGAGGAACCGGAATGGGTTCGAAGAAAAGTTCCGCGGCAGTCGCTCGCGGTATTTGTTCGCCAGGCTTTGGGGAAGCTGGCCCACCGTTGCGCAGGACGTTTTCGGACGGGTCGTGCCCGACGACAGCATCGTTGTCGACATTGGCTGCGGCGGTTACATGTTCCTGGTGGATTTCACTCTTGATGAAAGCCATGATGATCTGGGATTTTGGAGATGAAAGCTTTGGTCTTTTGGGTGAAAAGATGAGGGATCTTGATTCAAAAAGACGGGGAAGCGAAGTTTCCCACAGACGGCGCCACTGATCGGAGAGGACCAGAAGGAGATCATCGCGGCCTTCGTGTAGGACAAGAGTAGCTGCTCGTAGGAGAGGAAATGGGGGTGGAGGTACCTGCAAGGTACTCCGATTCCAAAGTAAGTATTTGGTCAAAAGAAAGGGGGAAAGCAAGTAAGAGAAGGCAAGTGTATGATTTGTGATACCTGCCCCGCTCGAGCGAGAGGGTTTTTATAGGGAGATTGTTGGCGAGCAAAGTTCCTGATCGACCAATGAGGTATTGACAGATGGAGGGCGAAGCGCGTGGTCTTTCTAACTGTTTCTGTGATATCCATGGAGGCAGTTAGTCGCGTGAGCTACTCTGCGCGTGAAGGGGACACGCCCGACGGCTACATTATGCCCAACGGCTATATTGTGCCCAACGGCTATATTGTGCTTATTGGGCCTGTTCGCTAATTATGATGGATTGGGCCTGGCCCTTAAGGGCAGGAAGCCTTGCCCGGTCCAGAATAGAGTTTATCTGAGACCTTGTGATTCATCTGAGACATAGTGCTACACCCGAGACTTTATGATCCTCAATTCAAGACTTGGATGATTTCTCTATGGCTCTATGACCTTTTTACTCATATAGTTTTCTTTGATATTCATTTATGCATGTTGCTTGTTCCTCTCGTGGTTTAATCCAAAGGGAAAGGAATGCTGGTTTTGACTTATGTCAAATGCTTACCTCTTCTTGTGGCTAGTACATTTATACACACAAAGACTTTCTCTTGGCCTACCTGACAATGAGACCATTTTCTTTTTGCTTTAGAATAGTCTCTTCATCTCCTTCCCACTTCTTAAATTTTCAAAACTTTTCTCTATTTCAAAAACATCTTGTTTTCAAACTTCACACCCCTTTCTTAATAAACCTTGACTTTTTCAAGTGATCCAGAAAATCTATCCTCAATAAATGCTAAAACACTTAAGAATATTCAAACTCCTTTCAAAATTTATAAAAAAGACAAACCTCATCAAACTTCTTTTGTGCCTTTGTGCACTTTTCTTTTAAGAGCTTTTTCAAAATACTAGATGTTAGTCTATTCTTCCAGTGATGCCGACCACTATACTTCTAAAAGATGCTGAGAAATGTCTGACATTTTCCACTTAAATGTTGGGATGTGCTTGTGATAAAGTCCAAGTAAAAGTTCTCCATATCAAGATGATGCAAATGCTTATTTCCTCATGCTTGTGGGTAGTAAGTGAGTTTTTCCACTCGAATACGAAAAAATATATTTTCATTTAAAATCAATCAACATGCAACCCAACTTTATATAAACACATATTTGCAAGTGGTTCTTGTTGAGTACAATAGATTTGAGGGGTGATAATACCTTCCCCTTGCATAATCAACCCCCGTATCCAGATCTTCTTTTATAGCTTTTTGAGTTTTGTGGGTTTTGTTCGACCTTTTCCATTTTCCCTTTGGAAACAATAAAGTTCGGTGGCGACTCTTGCTTTTCGTGTTATGTTAATAAAAAAACCTCAATCTTGTAAGCCTCATGAAAAATATTACCAAACCTTCAAGAATGATTTGTTTCAAGACACCATCTCTCTTAATTAATTACAAATCTCTTGTTATCAATATCTGAAATCAAAACTAGAGGTTGAAGATGAAAGAATTTTTGTTTCAAGAGTTTCTGTGTTTTCAAAAGTGAGAGGGTGTTGATTTCACAAAAATCACAATGTAGATTATGAATTTGTGTAAAGTTGTTTTTGGAAAATGATATGAAAAAATGAATTTATATGTGTTTGCGATTAAGCCCGAAAATGGATAGAAAAAGTTAGTTAGATTCGAGTTAAGAACATTTCATGATTTTATCCGAATGAGCAAGTGAAGTCACTATGCCAAAGAAGGGAAAAGACAACGCTTTTTTTGGTCTTTAACAGTGCTTAAAAGCGTTGCCTAAGATGGCACTGCTGTAGGTAAAGACAACGCTTTTTTTTATGCAAAAGCGCTGCTAAAGGCCTACTTTAGGCAGCGCTTTACCTTGAAAAGCGCTTTCTAAAGTAGGCCTTTGGCAGCGCTTTTTCCTGGAAAAGCGCTTTCTAAAGTGGGCCTTTAGCAGCGCTTTTTCAGGCCTTTTATGCTTTCTTTTGGCATCTTTAGGCAACGCTTTTTCAGGAAAAAGCGCTTTCTATTGTCCCCCTTTAGAAAGCGCTTTTTAAAGCGTTGTCTAATGTATTCTTTATTTTACTTTAAGGCAGCGCTTTTAGTGTAAAGCGTTGTCTATTTTGTACTATAGGCAGCACTTTTTCTATAAAGCGCTTTCTTTTCTTCACGTAAAATTTGCTTTTTAAAAGCACTTTTTCAAAAATCAGAATTTAGGAAGCGTTTTTTGTTTAAAAGCGCTGTCTATTCCTTATTTTTTAGAATTTTTTTTTTGGAAATAATACCATAAACCTGTATAATTCAAGCCTTTCTTTCAAACAAATAGGCATTATATAACATTCAACAAGCCTTTATTTCAACACATAGGCCTTATATTTCAACCATTGAGCCTTTATTTCAAAAACAATCCTTTATTTAAACATAGGCATTATATACCATTATAATCCAAAATATATACACCATTACCATTCAAAACATAAGCCATTTGATATAAATCAACACAAACATGCATCATATATACACCAATCCATAATTCTAATAACAATTTGTTCACCTAGAAATCCTTTAACTTCTAAAGATTCCTAATATATAACCACTTCCAAAACTATACAACATTCCATAACTACACAACAACTTCCATACCTTATATGATTCTTTTCTCAATAAAGTATTCACACAATTCCTCCTTGATTTCTTCCAACTTCTCTTTCGAGTAATGAGCACACTTGTATTCATCAAAGTACTACATAATAAAACATAATATGCATGATTTAGTTAAAAGTCATAAATTATATGAAATATTCGATAAATACTAAAATAAATCCTAAGTTATAAATCCATACCAAGATTGGAATCTCTATTTGATCCAAATGAAGGATTTCTCTCATAAACCTCAAAACATAATAATCGCAATCTATTCCATTACGGTGACGAGCACACTACACAGAAAAACAAATAAGAATATATAGTTGTCTTGTTTTATCAAGTACCGTCACTATTATAAGCAAAATTGTGAAAGTTAATATACCTCTACTCTGGTCCAAGTAATGTTGTTTGCTTTAGACCGTGGTACTCGAGCTTCTCTTTGTTATCGGAATACTTGTATTGCTCTAACAAAATAAAAACATATATTTAGAACAATCTCACAGAAATAATTAAATATACAAATACACACGAATATTTAGAACAATCTCACTTACGTATCAACCATATTCTTCATATCCGGATATGTTGTCCAATCACCATCCAATGAATTCAGATAATACACTACTTCTTTTGTAGGATTAATAGCAATCAACAACCAGTGACCACTGTAAAATAAAACAAATGTTTAGATGGAAATTTTCTACGCAAAAGATACAAAGATTAGAATGAAATTAGAAGGAAAATGTAACCCGTTGCCCATATTATACGGTAAAAGATACAAACTTTCTGTACTGCTGGCCATAAATCTCTCGACTAAGTGATCTCTTACTGAATCTGGATCCTGAACAATACATGGTGCGTTGACACGGGCGCAAGACACGAAATAGAATCTGTTTGACAATGGATTCCCGCGCATAAATTTGTTATACATGACCCTTAAATAAAAACATAATAAACATTAGAATATTTTCATTGAAATGTGTAAATAAATTGTTCAACTAATTAGATAATAGATTGATCGGCATACCAGATGTATGATTGCACAACACCGATGCCTAATTCAAGATGCCATAAAATCTGATCCATGTCCTCTTTTGCAAGTGTTTCGAAATTAGAAAAACCAAAAATACCTTCCTCCATTTCTATTTGACGAATGGCACCATGCATCAAATCTGATGTTCCCACAAGTGTTTCAAGACACATCCTAAATCGACCAACAGAAGCTCTTTTTGATCCGGTCCTTGGAAGATCCTTTTTTTTGTTGGATACGTTGCTAACTTTCTTGCTGACTTGTTGTGACTCTTGAGCAGGAACCTAAAAATCATATAAGTTAGGTAACGTATAAAATCATGAAGCTTTTGCATTTGGATCACAGAATTAACACTTTCAATGTACCTCTTTTTGTGATGCAACAGACTCGTTGTGCCGCAAAATCCCTTTATCCCTAGATGCGGGTTTTGTAGGAGTCCAACATTACCATGTAAAAAAATGTACGTAATGGTTCAAAATGCTTTTCATAATGGTTCAGAATTGACATTTGATTACTAAAACATTCATAATGGTTTTCAACATACCTCCTCATCCACGAAAATGAGATCTGCCGGCCATGCAACAAACGATCCTATTGCATCCCGCATCAATGTTGTCTCTGAAACAACGCCAGGTATCGGTAGCAACGCATCCAGCTCTAATGCAATATCAACCGATACTTTCAGATATCCATCAGGGAGCGGTTTATGGTGAAGTAAATCTCCCAAACTGTTATGCACTTTTCCCTTGCCAACTATGTGATAAGTCGGTGACGATAAATACAGCTCACAAGATGAAATGCCCTAAACCAATAATAAATATGTTATTGTTAATGTGTATATATGTCAATTAAAATGAATGGGCTAATTTAATTTCATAATAACATATATAATTACCTCGGGAAATTTCTTTTGACAATTGATACTAGCTTTGTCACTAGTATCTTTCAACTCTGAACCGCGCTTTTCCGCCATATATCTTTCTTTGTCCTTTTGCAAATCACGGACTTGCGCTTTTAATTCCTCCAACGATTGCATCACTTGTTGATTGCTAGGATTTTTTTCTTTGGATGCTTATATAAGGATGTTGGAGTCACACCAAATCCCTTACCCCTGACACGGCCAGAATACTCAGGAACATTTAGTACCCGACTAAGTATGCTCATGCAATCCTCGTCCTCACCTGTAGTTAAGGATTGAGATAGGGTCTCTTGAAATTCATTTACATATTGACAATTATTAGTGGGGATTAAAAATTAATTATATGTTAGTAAACTTTTGATTTAATTAAAGACATAATGTTATACTTACACATTCATCAAAAACATGTTAAACATCGTCCCTAACAACTCCATCCTTGCCGACACGAGCAGCTTTCCACAAAACATGTCCCAGAAGAGATGTTTCTTCACTTTTACTCTCTTCTAATTACACATTGAGACAAATAATAAGATCATCAATTATAACACATTGAGACAATTAATAAGATCATAGCATTTATATATACTTACTATTTTTTGCTGTAAGCGTGCATATCCCAAACGCCCTTTTTTGTATGGATATGTCTGTTTTGATGCTCTTTTCCGATTTATGTCACTCACTTCCTAGATAAACAAGTTTAAGTCATATCAGAACAATCTAATGCAACAAGTATACAATACAATTAATAGACATGACAAATTAACATTACATGGAATTTTTCGGTTCTTCATTTGGCTACAAATGTCTCCCATTCTTCAGGTGTAATCAAATCCGCATACTTCACTGGAAGTTCTGCTTCAACAAACTTCCCTTGCTCATCCTTTAGAAAAGTGGTTGATAAAAAAGTTTGAAACCCTCTGAGTCTTTTTCCGGCCAATTGAAGACAATACTTTTTTTTGGCTTTCATCAATGTTAAAAGACCTCTACGAAAAAAATACACATAGAGTGTGTTAGTATAAGTAATTTAAAGATATAATCATCAACAAAAATCTAATAACATCAATCATATATGGTACGTACCTGTATCTCAGTCCATATTTTTTTTACCGGCTTGAAACGCTAGATTTCTTATGTTATCACAGGTGATTAGAATATGCCGACGAACAAGTGAACCTATGTAACTTGTCAACATTGCACCGTTAGGCTCAATTAGTTGGTCTTCAACACTCCAATGTACATCATATTTGATTCCTTTATCTCTTGCACGAATTATTGACTTCATAATTGTTATTCCTCGTGTAATTTCTCTTTCTACATTCTGAGGTGAATCATTTGCATCATTTGTATCGTGTGAGTCATTTGTATCCCGGTTACTAGCCATTTGACCTGTAGTAAAGAAAAAAATAAATAGTAAGCAACGAAAAACGAAACACAAGTGATTATTACATTTCATCAATAACAACACTAGTAACAGCAATCAATCAATCAGGAAGTTCATTTTGAAGGTGAGAAACTCACATCCGGCTCCATAGAAAAGATCAGAGTCATCTTATTTTTTCTACCCCCTAGAATCCTCCTCCTGGTATTATTTAAGCTCTTAACAATGTTTTGAATAGCAAGCATAAGCATTTTTTATTATTATTTATGTTATAAAAACATTTATTGAGAAGAGAAGACATTGCTTCATTAGGTAAAAAATGGTGAACAGTAATAATTTGAAAAGGAAGCACATTGTACACACTAGTGAAAGTAGTGATAATCATAGCATCAACTATCCATCTTGGATACAAAGTTCTGACATTCAAACTTCTCAATATCAAGTACATCATCACCCTCTTGGATGGATAGCAAAAGCAGAGAAATGCTTCAAAGTTGGTTCTAACACATTCTAACTGTCAATGCATACTAACACATTCTAACACATTCTAACTGTCAATGCATACTAACACATTCTAACACATTGTAACACATTCTAACACATTCAAAAGTTGCTAACTATCAATGCATACTAACTGTCACTTCTCTTGTTTGTACTAACTGTCAATGCATACTAACACATTCTAACACATTCACTAACACATTCAAAAGTTGCTAAAGTTATTTTCTTCAATGCATACTAACACATTCTAAAAATTTCACTAACTGTCATATAATGGAAAAAACGAAAAAACAAAAACGTACTAGACGTGAAAGAGAACAGAATAATGGCGGTCGGAGAACACAACAATGGCGGTCGGAGAACAGAACAATGGTGGTCGGAGAACGGTGGAGGTCGGAACAGTTGCGATATCGCCAGAGAGAAATGGGGGAGAAGTCGTGAAAATGATTAGTAAGAAATTATTTGGGCTTTTTTATTTTTAAATTAAAAAATGACCTAAGGCAACGCTTTTTGAAAGCGCTTTCATAGATCAGCCTATAGCAGCGCTTTTCCTTAGAAAGCGCTTTCTTTTCATTGGCCTACAACAGCGCTTTTAGAAAGCGCTTTCATATGTGGGGCCAACTTAAGGCCTTTAGTAGCGCTTTTTAAAAGCGCTTTCTAAGGTTACCCTTTAGCAGCGCTTTCTAAGGTTATACCTTTAGCAGCGCTTTTATAAAAGCGCTTTCTAAGGTAGTGACTCCGTACGACCTTTAGCAGCGCTTTTTTTTAGCGAATTTTTTTCAAAACTTATAGCAACGCTTTCTTATAAAAGCATTGTCTTTGTAGTGCTGCCAAAAGCGAATTTTGGCATAGTGAGTGGAATAAGAAAACATAAAGAATTAGACCCATTTCTCATGTGATTTGAACCACCTTATAACTCTGATTCGATTCAGAGAGGCTCGTGAATTGAATCAAGTACAAAGTCTGATTCAATTCAATTTGGACAGAGTCAGATAGAGAAATATGAAAAACCGTCTGACTCGAGTCAAGTGTAAAGTCTGCTTAAAATAAAATGAAGTAGAGGTAAACCAGATCTGTTTGAGTCGAATCAAGTGCATCTTATGATTCGAGTCACAAAGCTTCTTGATTCGAATCAAGTTAAAAGTCTTTTTCGATTTAGAGTGTTTGAAAAACTTTGGTTTGCCTCAGTTCAATTTGATTTGAGTCAGGATATGTACATGATTCCAATCATGCACAAAAAAACTCAAATTTTCATGATTATTAAAATATTTTGAGATTTTCATTTCAACCTAACTTGAATCAATAACACGTATGGTTCTTATTCCACTAACTCAACCAATTAACTAAAAACATCACGATCAAACTCAAATATAATAATTGAATTATGCATGATAAAAGTGAATCATTTCAAAACTTGATTCAGGGATGTGCAATGATGAAGAAGAATCAATAAACAATAATAAATGAAACGAAAGAGATAATACAAGCAACAAAACCGTATTGGGGTTCTCACCTTGAATGTATTAGGGACATGCAACTTTAACTTTGTGGTCGGTTGATAGGTCTCATCCCGGAGCAGCCTATCTCAGGGTGGTCAGTCCGAGAGAGAAATGGTCGGCCCATAACAACATATATAAAAAATATAATTTGGGTTTTAGTGTGTCACAACCCTTACCTTTTTGAATTCGGTGTTAGCACCCTTTTATAAAATATTTTCCATTGAGGTGTTGAAACATGTGTAATATAAGAACCATAATTTGAGTCCTATATGTGCATATTTGTCCCTATCATCTTGGTGTGTGTTTTTGGATCTGTGTGTTATGCATGTATGACTCGTATTTGGTTTTGATGATGACAACTATTAAGCGTTTAAAACATGACAACTCAATAAGTCATACGACATTTGGTGTTAATGATGAAGTTCTTGGTGACAAATGTCAAAAGGGCTGTTCATTGCAACTAACTAGTGGTTCATGATGATGGTATCCAAACAAGATACCACAAACCTCATCGGTCAAAGATATCATGTTTCAGTTTAAAGTAATAAATGACGTTGAATCAAGCAGAGGAACATGAAGTCTTAAAGTTGTGTAAGTGAGAAAGTGTGAAAGTTTGCATGGTCCTACAATTTGTGCTTTAGTTTGATTAGTTTATTCTAAGAAAAACCATAGTAAGCCTTTAGATATTAACGCCACACACACACACACACACACACACACACACACACACACACGCACAGACACACACACACACACAAACACACACACACTTACACACATACACACACACCAAAAATATTTTCAAACCTCTTTACTCTTTTGATAAAATATCTTAAAACATTTTCAAACACATGCCTAATTGGTTAGAAGTTTGGTTAATCAATTATGAAGGTATTTTACATTGTTTAATCGATTAAGGGCTTCCTCTAATCGATTAAACATATTTGTAACACCTCTTAATTGAAACATAAAACATTCCCATGTATCATTTGCTTTGTGAGCCAGATTTTTTTCTTATATAAAGGAGACTTCTCCTCATTTCATTTCACACTAGTTTTATGAATAGAAACCTTTCTATCATTCTTTCTACTCTCTTTCTTTCTAAAATTATTTTTCTCACTAGAATTTCCATAGTGCAAAAAGAGTGAAAAGTTTCTTCTCAGATTTGTGTTGTGCTGATGTTGTGCTATAATTTTTTTTACAAGAGTAAGATTCACTTTTGCAATATCTTTGCAAAAGATTTTATGGTTGTATGATAAATGTGAAAAACTCTTAAGTAAGGGTTATTTGGTTAATAATGTTTAAAATCTCTAGTTGTTGTTAGAAGGTTTTTGGCCTAATCTTATGCAAAAGCTCAAGTTGTAATTGAAGGTTGTTTGGGTTGATCTTGTAAAAGTTCAAGGTTATTTTAGTGTAAATATCAAGAGGAAACACTTAGGAATAGAAGTACGCCAAGTTGTTAGGACGAACTTGTATAATTTTCAAAAGTGATTTTTCTATCCCTTATCTCATTTACTTTTAGTCTTTTATTTTCTTTCTGATGCATTTCTCTCTTTTTTCCAATATTTTTCTACTATTTCTCAGTTTGTTTGTTTATTTATATTTATCAGTGGTATTTTTGATTTCTCCTTCACGTGTATTTATCATTAATTTCTAGTGGTTATATCTCCATCGTATGTTTTACTTATATTTCAGGTGATTCAGATGAAGAAGAACATGTTGGAGTGAAACCGAAGCAAAATACACGAAGACTAGGAAAGAGCAGACTTGTAGTATAAAGACCACAACCCACTACGGTCTAGCTGTAGCAGATGCTACGCTTCGTAATTGGCGAAAAATTCTCCCTTTACATTTTTGGCTCGCAGTATAATAATCAGGGGCCACTACGGCCTACCTGTAATGGATGCTACGACGTAATGAGCCCATACCAACATTGGATTCCATTTTTAAGTTAGTTTTCTTATGGACTTTCAATTCCCTTTAGTTTCCAGCTGTTTCCTTTTACCTTTATGACCCATTTACACGAAATTTATCCCATCATTATGGTTCTAGGTCTATATAAAGTCTTGTAATTTTGAGTTTGGGACATTAAGTTTTTAGAGAATTTCCTTTACCAAGCATTTTAGAGTAATTTTTCTGCACTTTATTTTATACAAAGTCTAAGTTTCCGTTGTTGTTAGAAGTCTTTAAAGAGAATTTTGTATTGAATTATTCACCGCAATTCCAAGTTTATGTTTAATTTATATATTACTATTATGCTAATGTTCATGTCTGTTACCATGTATGTTTTAATCTTAAGCATTCTCGTGTAGTAGTCTTAGGATTTGAGACATGAGGATTGTTCAAGTGACAGACCTAATGTAGGTTCTTCGTTGCAAGTTAAATAACGAGAAATTTTTATTTGGTTTTGATTTGTTTTTTTTAAAGCATAAGTTCGCTATGAAAGTAGGAAAGATTTGGGCATCAATTATATGCTGAAAGGGTATAATTGATGCCCAACTTAGAAAATGTTGGACAGTTGAACCTGAGGTGACAAAGTGTCTTAGGCTAAATTGAGAAAAGTTTCATTTTTTTAAAATCACTACAAAAAAAATAGGAATTTGCCAGGTGAATATCACCCCGCAAACCCAAAATTCACCCTGCAAAGTCACATTTGCGGGGTGCTTGAAATACTTCGCAAAAACAGTAGTCGCAACTTTTTGCCAGGTGAAAATCACCCCGCAACCTTGCCAGGTACAAATCACCCCGCAACTTTGCCAGGTACAAGTCACCCCGCAAGTGCATTTGCACAGTTGATATGAGACACGCGTGTCAGAGCTGTTAAAAGCACGCAGAGCAGACATGGGTCAGATTTGTTCAGAATTTTGCGGGGTGCAAATCACCCAGCAAATCTTTAATATTAATTATTTTCTCTCAGCAGAGCAGGCGTAGGGCTGGTAGGTTTATAGGGTTCAGAAAATTTGAGGGGTGCATACCACCTAGCAATTTTTTATTATTCAATTTTGTTGGGTAAAATTCACCTGGCAAAGGAGTTATATTTACCAAGTTTAAATCACCACGCAAATACTAACACATATAATAAAAAAAAATATATTTATATTATTCTAAATATTAAATTAATATTTAGAATAATATAAATATAATAAATAATTTAAATTCAGAAATATTTAAAATTGATATATTATTTTAAATTCTAAATATTTAAATTCAAATTTAATTTAGAAAAGTTGATAATTAAATAAATTTATAATTAATCCTAAATATTTAAATTCAAATTTAATTTAAAAAAGTTGATAATTAAATAAATTTATAATTAATACAAAATATTTAAATTTAAAATGACATTCACTCCGGATCCGAATCTTGGTTGTTTCCGTTTTCTTCATCATTCTTGTCTACCACTCCTTGGTTATCAACCGGTCCACCTCCGCCACCACCATAATGTTGTAGAAACATTTGTTGCCATTGTTGCATTTGTTGTTGCATTTGTTGTTGTATTTGTTGTTGTACTTGTTGTTATACTTGTTGTTGAATTTGTTGTTGTGTAAGCATTATTTGCTCTTGTGAAAGTCTCAATGCTTCCTCCAACTCCATTTGTTTTTTTCTCAATGCTTCATTTTCACGTGCTGATTCACTCTGAGCTAGCTGTCTAATTGTTTTAGTTATTTCAGGGGTTAATGTCGGAGGACGTGAAGACCCTTCCCCGCATAAAATTCTCCTAAATAAAGACATCCTATCCCCTTTTTTGTAGTTGCCAGCTAAAGGCCCAGTAGCATAAATTTTTCCATTTCTATTCCTTCCCTTACATGCTTTCAACCACAAATATTGATCAACATCTGGAGCAAGTGGATGTCGCCCCCGTGGGCCACCTAACTCCGGATGTTTAGCTAAAAGTGCTGCCTTCAATCTTGCATACTCCGCCTACACATGCATAAAAAAATAAATTAAATAATATTTTAGGCAATTTTATTTAATTAAAAAAATTTAACATAACATTTAAATATTAATATCATCTTACCTGAATTTCTCTAGCACAGTCATCGCTCCACTCTCCATCTCTTCCCCGATAAGTCCTTTCGTGAAGCTCTTGCATTAATGGAGTTCTTCCTTTCTCACAAGCCTAATTAATACAAATAGAACTTCAATTAAAAAAAATATTATCACAATTAAGAATATAATTTCAAAAAAGTAGTTAGATGAAAATATTATTACCATCCGCTCAACATGATTGGCCATACTAATGCTTCCCGCTCTATGATTAACGGCTCCCCTTTCTGATGCTCTACGTTGCTTTGCTTTTTCAGATTTTTTCTTAAAATCATCAGATTTCCAATAAACAAGCAATTCTTTGAATAATTTTTCGCCCATCCAAGGAGGCATGATCCCTCTTTCCTCAAATCCGAGTCTAGCACGCTTAAGCATGTCAGAAAGTCGGGCTGATGCTCTCTTCTTAAAATTAATCTCAATCAACTCCTCATCTAGTGGGTCCCATGCACACTTCTCCTGCAATATTGAAAAATTACTACTCAAATTGTGTATCCTCAAAATCTTCATTATCTTCATTTGATTCAAAATTATCTTCGGATTCCGACTCTTCATTATCTCCACCCACGTCATCAACTTGCTAACCCTCAACCTCGTTATCACACAAACTTGTGAGTTGTTCAATTTCAATCACATCATTATTTTGTGACATTTCATCGACTTGATAAGCAACGTCTTCCATAAGTTCATCATTTTCAATATGGCCTATTGGTTTTGACTTGATTGCAACACACCAATCTCGCTTACCTCGCTGAATTGAAGGATAAGGGACGTAATAAACTTGCCTGACAAGATGTGCCATGATGAAATGATCATAATGTTTGTACCTTCGATCCATTTTAATCTCTACAGTGTTATATTTTTTATTTATTTTTGTGCCTCTATCAGATGGATCATACCAATCACAATAAAACAAGATAACTTTGTTTTCCGAGTCCAAGTAATTGTATTCTAACTCGTAAATGTGCGTAATGACACCATAGAAGTCGTCTTCACCACCATTTGTAACTCCTTTTACAAACACACCACTGTTTATGGTTTTCTTTCCTTCTGTCCATTCATCGGTGTGAAATTTATACCCGTTTACAAAGTATGTGTGCCATTTGTTCACACGTTTAATAGGGCCTTCAGACAAGTTTCTCAAATGGAGTAATTGTGGAGACGATTCAACATTACATGCCAATTGTTGCTTGAACCATGATGGAAAATAAGCATGTATGTCAGCAGTTGTTGCTTGTCCACCGGTGAGTTCATAATGGAAGGTATTATATAACCTATATCGAAACACATTAAAAGTAAGTTAGAAGGTAAGAAGTTTACACCCAATGTGTTCAAAATAAATATTCACTTGGTATACTTACTCAATGTATGGTTTAACTTCAACGCAATTAATCAACACGTGAACATGAGCAGATTGCAATTCCTTTTCGGTCAGCCAGTGCACATTCGTCTTTCCAGAACTCCGACCAGGAAGACCAAAGACTGATAAGGTGAATTGACTTCTTTCTGTAACATTAACTTCATTCCTTATGATTCTTGGAATTAACATCATGTTATTGAAATAATGAGAGCAAAAATGTGATGTTTCCCGATGCAAATAATGTGCACATATTGAACCCTCAACTTTAGCCTTATTTTTCAGTGATCTCTTTGAATCACCCATGAATCTTTCAAATGTATATATCCACCTATATTGAACAGGTCCGCCAAGCAAAGCTTCATATGCAAGATGCACAGGAAGATGTTCCATTGAATCGAAAAAACCAGGTGGAAAAATTTGTTCCAACTTGCATAGAATGAGAGGAATGTCTTTGTTCAACTTAATGAGGTCATCCACTCTTAAAATTGACGCACAAATATCTTTAAAAAATTGACTAATTTCAGTTAGTGGATTAAGCACTTGTGTTGGCAATGAGCTGAAGGTAATTGGAAGCAACCGTTCCATGAAAATATGACAATCATGACTTTTCATTCCATTCACCTTCGCAGTGTTGGGGTTAGCACACATTGCCAAGTTAGAAGCATAACCATCGGGCATTCTCAATTCAGTTAACCATCGACAAACAAGCTTGGCTTCTTGGGGAGTTAGACTATAAGTAGCTTTGGGTTTTAATAGTTTCCCATTCGGTAGAGTCTTCAACTCTAAATATTTTCGATTACACAACAGTTGCATGTCCTTTCTAGCATTCTCATTATCTTTTGTCTTGCCTTGGACATCCATCACAGTGTTAAATACATTATCGAAAAAATTCTTCTCTATGTGCATAACATCAAGATTATGTCGCAATAAATTATCTTTCCAATATGGGAGGTCCCAAAAAATACTTCTCTTAGTCCAATTGTGGCTGTCCCCGTATCCTGGAATTCGGATCGCTTTTCCATTGTCGGTGAATTTTGGTAGATCACGAACCATGTTCCATACTTCAACTGATGACAAACAGGGGGGAGGCGGATCTTTTACTTTTACATCTTTTCTGAAATCATTCATGTTTTTTCTAAGTATGTGGTTTTTTGGTAGGAATCTACGATGACAGTCAAACCACGAACTTTTTCCTCCTTTATCCAATGTAAACGCCTTTGTCTCACCCATGCAATGAGGACATCCCATTTTACCATGTGTACCCCAACCACACAACATGGCATATGCAGGAAAGTCATTAATCGTCCACATCAAAGCAGCTCGCATGTTGAAGTTTTGTTTACGAGATATGTCATAAGTAAATTCTCCAATCCACAGCCTCTTTAAATCATCAATTAAAGGTTGTAAATACACATCAATTCCTGCTTTTGGACTCGACGGCCCTGGAATGAGGCAAGTCAAAAACATGTAAGGCTTTGTCATGCACATCTCAGGGGGGAGGTTGTAAGGGGTAACAATAACCGACCAACAAGAATATCCAGTTCCCGACTGTTGGACATATGGAGTAAAACCATCAGAGCACAATCCGAGTCTGACATTTCTAGGTTCTGCAGCAAAATCATGATGCATCCGATCAAAGTGCTTCCATGCCTCGCCATCAGATGGATGTCGCATGGTGCTTGGACTTGTTTTGTTTGTATGATCCCATGTCATTTGACTCGCACTGTGCATTGAAGCAAACAATCTCTGCAACCTTGGTATTATCGGCAGATAAAACATTGATTTCACTGCTATGCGTTTTTTATTACGATCAATGGCTTTAGTGCGAACTGCATACCTTGGACTGTTACAAAACTTACATTCCTCCAACGCTCCATCATTTGTACCAAACTCATTGTCATAGAACAACATGCAACCTCTAATGCAATAATCAATCTTCCTTACTTCTAAACCCAACTTCATAACCAACCTCTTCGCGTCATAATAACTTCTAGGCAAATTGTCTTTCGTAGGGGTCGCATCCAACATCATTTGACAAAAGAATTCCAGACACCGATCAGGAACATTCCAGTTTGACTTCGCGGCCAACAACCTCACACACATAGATAATTTAGAGTCTGACGAACCCTCAAACAATGGCGTGTTTATTTCTTTCAACAACTGATAAAACTTTTGAGCTTTCTCATTCGACAACTCTTCCTTATCACTATCTTGTTGTTCATCGTAGGTCACGTTCACCCCTAAAGCATCGCCAATCATGTCATCATGCAGATTAAACTGTTCTTCATACTCCATCTGTGATCGACTACTTGAGCCCTGTTATACATTACTAGTCTCTGGCATATTCATCGACATTGCTTCCCCATTTGATGTCCAAACCCAATAATTTTCCTTAAATCTCTTTCTCTTCAAATGAGTTTCTACTTCTTCCGGATTACTTATTATACGTCTACATCCACATTTAAGACACGAACATCTTACTCCTCCCTCTATTCGACAACATTCTTGATCAAATGCCCATGTAACAAACGTTTTAACTCCTTCCTCAAAATGTGGTTTAAGTCCACGTCTCCCTGCATACATACGATCGTACATCCAACTACGATAGTACTTGTACTATTCCATACTGCACGTTTACAATATCGTAACCATTATGATCACATAAACGTTTTAATCAATTGAACAATTCGGAAATTTTGGTCAATTATATCAAATAACTAATACACATAAATTTCTATTTTAAAAACATAGAAAATACTATAATTATGTTATTATAAATAACATTTCATTTCAAAATTAAAGTATACCATACTATTTACAAAATAATCATGCTATTATAAAATCATGTCACAATGCTATTTTAAAAATATATTATAACTATCATATAATAACAATATATTAAAAAATAATAACAAAATGTAAATACGATATTAATTAATGCTACTATAATAATATATGTTTATGTGTTAATTATGTTTAGTATTGTATCAATGTTACTACAAAATATAAATTTATAATAATTATGTTTAGCATTCTATTTTTTAAGAATTAACTATTTAAGAATTAACTATTTTCCTAAATATTCTGTTTTATAAAACTAACTATAATAATATTCTGTTTTATAATTAACTATATTATACTATTTAATAATATTCTGTTTTATAATAAATATTCTGTTTTTTTAGAATTAACTTTTTTTAAGAATTAACTATTTAAAATATATTCTGTTTTTAAAAATAATAATAATCTGTTTTTTAAACAAATGATAATATTCTGTTTTACTAAATAATAATAATAATATTGTGTTTTTTATAATAAAAAAATATTCTGTTTTATAAAAGAAAAAAATATTCTGTTTAATAAATAAAAAAATTTGTTTTCACAAATATTAATAACATCCTATTTATAAAAATAAAAATAATAATCTGTTATTTCTTTAAATAATATTCTGTTTTTTTTTTTTATTTTAATATTCTGTTTTTAATAAAATATTATTTTTCATAAATATAATATTAATAATAAACTAAAGCTAAATCTATTAAAATTAATAGTATTCTGTTATATAAATAATATTATAAATATAGTATTAATAACATCTTATTTAAGAAACTAATATTTATTATACTATTTAATAATATTCTGTTTTATAATAAATATTCTGTTTTTTTAGAATTAACTTTTTTTAAGAATTAACTATTTAAAATATATTCTGTTTTTAAAAATAATAATAATCTGTTTTTTAAACAAATGATAATATTCTGTTTTACTAAATAATCTATACAATATATAAAAGAAATACTTTGTTTTGGTGTAGCCATTTTTTGTACCATTTTTACCCTTACTTTATTTTGTAATTTACTTAATAACTTTTTATTATTAACTTCCACATAACTTCTATTGTTAACTTCCACATAACTTCCTATTATTAACTTTCACATAATATTTTTAAAAAAATTATATTTAAATAAAAACTATCATTTATATTTTCATTCATGCGCATTAAAAAAGCGGACAGACGGGCACGCGAGTGCCCGTCTGGACGCTAGTAATAATAAGGCGACATCTAAAGTGAGACATCTATTATGTGGTTCACCGGTGTGCCATAAAAGATATACGGTTATATTTAATCAATGGTTCAGATTTATTAAATCTATACAATATATAAAAGAAATACTTTGTTTTGGTGTAGCCATTTTTTGTACCATTTTTACCCTTACTTTATTTTGTAATTTACTTAATAACTTTTTATTATTAACTTCCACATAACTTCTATTGTTAACTTCCACATAACTTCCTATTATTAACTTTCACATAATATTTTTTAAAAAATTATATTTAAATAAAAACTATCATTTATATTTTCATTCATGCGCATTAAAAAAGCGGACAGACGGGCACGCGAGTGCCCGTCTGGACGCTAGTAATAATAAGGTGACATCTAAAGTGAGACATCTATTATGTGGTTCACCGGTGAGCCATAAAAGATATACGGTTATATTTAATCAATGGTTCAGATTTATTAAATCTATACAATATATAAAAGAAATACTTTGTTTTGGTGTAGCCATTTTTTGTACCATTTTTACCCTTACTTTATTTTGTAATTTACTTAATAACTTTTTATTATTAACTTCCACATAACTTCTATTGTTAACTTCCACATAACTTCCTATTATTAACTTTCACATAATATTTTTTAAAAAATTATATTTAAATAAAAACTATCATTTATATTTTCATTCATGCGTGCCCGTCTGGACGCTAGTAATAATAAGGTGACATCTAAAGTGAGACATCTATTATGTGGTTCACCGGTGAGCCATAAAAGATATACGGTTATATTTAATCAATGGTTCAGATTTATTAAAAAACAAAAATAGAATATTTTACATTTTCTCACACAATTTTACCCCCACCATTAGCATTTATATATTCATCGAAACTCCAACAAATCTAAAAAGAAGTGTGTTTTGCAAATTAAAACACTTTTTCAAACCTGAAGCTGTCTTATTTATGACTTAATGGAACAAGTTTCCATGTGAATTTTTCGCTTGGTTACAATGAAGAATGAAATTTTTTGACAAAATACAAATATATATTCTTTTTGAATAAATGTTCATTAAAAATAATTTAAGAAGAATTCAACAGTAACAGTTATTCATTACTTAAATCCCAATTTTACACCCCAATTTAAGTTAAGTTATGTTTTATATGACAATAAAATATTAATGATCAACAGATTATTTGCATACAATGGGAAAACAGAGAGATCGTTGAGAGAAAAAGAAAAATTACAGTCGATGTAGAGAAAGTGTGTTAGAGATATGATTAGGGAGAAATAACAAGGATGAATTTAGTGTGTTTTTTATAATAAAAAAATATTCTGTTTTATAAAAGAAAAAAATATTCTGTTTAATAAATAAAAAAATTTGTTTTCACAAATATTAATAACATCCTATTAATAAAAATAAAAATAATAATCTGTTATTTGTTTAAATAATATTCTGTTTTTTTTTATTATTTTAATATTCTGTTTTTAATAAAATATTATTTTTCATAAATATAATATTAATAATAAACTAAAGCTAAATCTATTAAAAATAATAGTATTCTGTTATATAAATAATATTATAAATATAGTATTAATAACATCTTATTTAAGAAACTAATAATATAAATATAATATTAATAATAAATAAATCTAAATCTGTTTTATTAAATAATAATAATAATATTTTGTTTTAAATAAATTATATTTTTCTGTTTATAAAAAAGTAACAGTATTCTACTTTTAAAAATATAATATTTAGTTTAAAAATTATATTATACATATTTATATTAATTTCGGTTTTAATAATAAACTAAATCCAAATATATTATTTATTTACTAAATCTAAATCTAAATCTTAAACTAAATCTAAATCTATTATTTATTTACAAAAATAATAATCTATATTTTAAATATTATTTATTTACTAATTTATAAAAAAACGAAAAAAAAATATTTTTAACATATTTATAAACAGATTATTTACAAAAATATTTTTAACATACAAACTAAACAAATCTAAACAGTTTTTATAAATCTAAATCTATTATTTATTTACAAATACTCTAACATCACCTAACATACAAATACTCTAACATACAACAGCCAGAAATCAAATCTACAAAAAAATCATTAAAACTAAACTCTAACATACAAAAACTCTAATATCATACAACAGCCAATAAGGTAGAAAAAAAAAGTTGATAAAAAATGAGTATCTATTGATGAAGAAGACCACAAACTCGTACAGGAGAGGAAGTGAAATGGGTAGGAAGAGAATGGAATTTTTTGGAAGAAGAATATGAAATGGGTAAGAAGAGGAGTGAAATGGGTAGGAGAAGAAGATGGAAAACGTGTAGGAGTGAATGAATCAGCACAAATAATAAATATATGCCTGCTCATTTGACCGTTGCGCCTTGGAAAACGTGTCTTTCACGTTGCTAAGTGATTTGCACCCCGCAACTTTGCTGAATGTAATTCACGCGGCAACACATGCAGTTGCAGGGTGGTATTCACTTCGCAACTTTTCTTACGTTGCTGAGTTAAATTCACCCCGCAACACTTACTGACACAACCTGCCCTCTCTGCTATGAATTGACATGTTTAAACGTTTTATTTTTTGAAATTTTAAAAAAACATTGCGGGGTGATTTACACTCGGCAAACTTTGTTTCAAAAATTCCGTTCTCTCCAAATTAGTTGCGAGGTGAATTTTTTAATAAATTTTATTTATATATATATTTTTTTAATAAATGAGTTGCGGGGTGTTTCGCACGCGGCAACGTATTTATTTTGCTAGGAGAGTTTCACCCAGCAAATATGCATATTTCTTGTAGTGTATAGATGTGTTTTAAAGGATTCTAAACAAATGAGATACATTGCGAAAGCACTTAACTTGTTATTTTAGGACAAGATAATACTCTAACGAACGTGGGCATTTCATGCAACTTTTATTTATTTCTATAAGTAAATTTCTCGTTGTTAACTAAAATCAAGAACTTGCATGAGTGAGTCTAAGAATGGATCCATTTTCCCAAATCCCATTTTATAAACTGTTAAAATCAAATCTATTTATTCTAACAACAACATCAAAATGATTATTTTGGATAGACATAGGAGTATTAAAATTTGGCAATCAAAATGATCTCTAAGGACGATAACATTTTTTACTACTTCAATATATCTGTACGCTAGCGGCGTGTCATATACTAACATAAATGCTTTCAAAATAAAATGTTTTTATAAATATTTTTTGAATTTTGAATATTATTATTCACCCCACCTCTTGTCTTGGAAGTCACTTAGTCAACATTGTTATCTTCTGATTAGCCATTTGATGGCTTCTCAGACCCTTTATTTATTTTGATGTCTTTGGATAACAACTTCTCCTCATTATTATATATAGATGAGATATATTGATAAGGCCATTCATGATCCCAGTTCCCTGTAGCCATAAATTATGAAACATGCAAACTACCTTCAACCTTTTCTCGAAGATCCATTATTTCAACCCATCTTTGGATTCACTTATTTCCACTGCCACTTTTATGAACTGATCAATATACTCTCGAAGGGTTTCCTTCTTATTTTAGGGAATACCAATGAGTACATCTATTTCTTGTTGTTGTTGCTTATGTGTTGTGAATTGCATTGTGAATTTATCACACAAGTTCCTCCAACAATTGGTGGAGCCATCCTTTAGGGTTTTGAGCCATGTCACCGTGACTCCTTTTAGACACAACACAAATAGATATTAATTGTATCCACATGCTTAATGTGATCGTCAGGATCCTATATCTCGTTATAATTGTCTAACTTAAATGGTTTTCTAGGTATTTTGGAATCCTACAATCAATGATATGCTCCAAGAACAGGTTCTTCCGACGGTGAGAGAAAGCTTGGCAAGTGGTATCTTGTTTGTCCTTCTTCTGGGAACCTTGTGATGGAGATCTTATAAGGCAATGATCCTCGGGAGGAGTGTGGCTACCATCCTCACCTCCCGAACAATGAAGAGTAGAGTTATGGGACTGTTTGCACGATGACGCTCTAGAGATCTTGATTTCCTCTTGTGCTCTGATGTAGTGTTGCCGATAATCGTGTTAGGCATAACTCTAAGGTTTCCACATTGTAATGCCTCTAGGCATGCGACAGCTTATCAAAGAGCTTTTTGTTTATTTTCTTCTACATGCAATTCAGAATGAGTGCACTATGTTTCAGCACTTTGTTGTAGGTTCTTGTTATGAGTTCGTTGGCGCATTACAATTTGAGTGTGGTTTGAAGTTGTTAAAGGTTCTAGAACATTTATGGCTCAGGTGTTTGTGTTTGCAGTCGAGGTTGTATAAATGTTTGACCTTGGATTAATTAGTCAAAATGATAGAATGACGGTAGGACTAAGAAAGCATTTATGGCTAAAGTGAATACATGACTTGACTCCGGTGACCGACCTCATGCATGCTCGTTTGTGACCCATCTAAAAATTAATTTTTAATATTAAGTACACCTTTCTCCCTTATAATTCTATCCAGGGTAAACTTTATTGGTTAAAAAGTGCGGTTAACAAGTACATAAATATTACAAAGAATTGATTTGAATGGTTAGAAGTATATATTACAATTATTTTTAAGTATCATTTAAGCCTTTTGTGGTTAATACTTATAACTTAAATTTTTTTTAAAATGATGAATAATAATATTTATAAGTATCATTTAGGGTTCACCATAAATTAATTATTAAAATATTAACTTTTTGTTTAGTTGTTTCCCTTAACAAAATAAACTTCTCATTAACTACTTTTATTTTTATCGGTTTCCCTTACTTTTCCTTAACAATATGTATTATTATTATTTTATATTTTTTGGATTTTGGAGAGATTAAATCTTTTAATTGCCATGTATTTACATCCATTTAAGTGTACTTTTTAACTATTAGTCAAACTAATTTTCTTCCTCTAACTCTTTTTTTAATTGTTTCTTATATTAATTAGATTTTATGTTTTTAATCTCATGTCTTTATATTCATTCAATTTATTTTATTTATTTATTTAGTCAAACCAATTTTTTCCTACTAACTTTTAATTTATTTTATTTTAATTATTTATTATTTTCATTGAGTTTTATATTTTTAAATTGGTTATTTCGAAATTCCAAGTGATAGGGTTAAGGACTCGCTGATATATAAATATAGGCATTAGGGTTTCATTAGTTTATTATATTCAAGCACTAATCGGCATACTCTTTTCTTCTTCTCCTCCTTTTTTCTGCTTCTTGTTCTTCCTATTCATTCATATATATTTGAGCAGATGATGAAAATAAGTGATTAATTGCTTATTGGTTTTTCCATGAAGCTATCATAATCGAGCTTTTTAAAACTGATGCTCAAATCATATATAGCTTTTTTTCTTCTTGAAAATTGAAATTGTTTTTTTATGCATCCTTTAAACATGTTTTTGTATAAATATTTATTTATTTTCAGATCCAGCAATTCTGAATAGATTATTTTCACAACCGAGCAAATTAATATTTGAATTTTATTATATTTAATGTTGGTGGTACGAGTACGAGACTATGATGATTTGAGCAGATGATGAAAAAAAGTGATTAATTGCTTATTGGTTTTTCCATGAAGCTATTATGATCGAGCTTTTTAAAACTGATGCTCAAACCAAATACTCAATCACAACATATTTTCTTTTAAGTTTTTATTTTTCAGCATGGTTTTAAATTGTTATTGCATTGCAATTACAGTCATTATAAAGGTTGGAATGTGTATTGCAGCTATTACGGTGTGAATTTTAATTTGGAGTTATTTGATATTAAGATTTTTTATTATTTAAAAAATAAATTGAGTTTTAGGTTTTGAAATTTTGATGCAACTTAATTTATACAATTCGATGTGATTGCAAAATCAATAGTACCAAAAATAACCCTTCAAATGAACCCGATGTTGAGCGTAGTCCATCCCTACTTCTCAACATACCCAGAACATCTTCAGATCCTCCTGTCCAATACTCACCATCTCTATTAACTTATGACTAATTCATTTTTCTTGACTCAACTTCAACTAAACTCATACACTTAATCACTATCACTCTCTGTTGGGTTCAATCCAAATGAAGAACTTCTGAGCAACATTTCCTCTGGTCATCGTTAATTCGCTGACTTTTAATATCAAATGTTTCCAACAACTCCTGTTTTTCATTCTCCTTAAGGTGATGTGAATCCTTTTTCAGATACGGGTTTCAACACCTTTCTTGTATCTCCTATCTTTGATGAATTATCTTCTAGGTTTGGCCAGGTTCCAACTTCATCACTTCCAAACCTTGGTCATTTTCAACCTTTTAATACACCCTTAGCCAAAGCTTTTGCCTCTGCCCCACACCTTGGTCCCATTCCTTCAAAAGTAAAAAAAATCTTCAAAAAAAAGACTACTGGTTACCGAGCAGATGTCCAGAAAACCTTAGTTTCTCTTGGGAATCGACAAAATGCCATGTTTGATTGGATGACAACTGACTTTTTTCCATGTATTGCTCCACCCATTCTTCCTCCAATCCTACCTGAAGTTTCTTTTCCTGAGGTTCCATCAGCTGATTCGTCCATTGAAGACTCTTCATCCTCTCACTGATCTGCTTTGCTCCTTCCTCGTTTTTGTTGTTGCCAAAAAGGGGGAGAACGACTCTTGACTTGCTTTTGATTTCACTTCTTATGTTTTCCCTAATATCTTTTGCTTTCCCTTATGCTACGTGTTTCAAAATCTTATGATTGTTTTTTTTTATTTTATAAAAAGGAGCTTATAATGGTGCTTAAATTAAAAGATCTTCTAACATTGCAATCATCATCTTTTGTAATATTTTGCTATATTACTGAAACTCTTTTAGTTAGTAAAACCAAATAAAAATATGCACAATTTGAGGGGGAGTTCTTGTTTATTTTATCAAAATCAAAATATACTTAAACTAAGGGGGAGCTTTTATCTTTATCTTCTCATCCATAAAATCAAAATAAAATTTGTTTTTGACAACACCAAAAAAGGAGAGAATGTTAAGTCGAGATATTTTAATTGTGTCAAAATAATTTTATTTTAATTATTTAACATCCTTGCTTGATTAAAGATATGAAAAAAAATTTCCTGAAACACACTTGGTTATTGTAATGTTTCACACATGAGGATCAAGAAATAAAGCAATGGCAAAATTATAATAATATTTCATGTGTGAGTTTAAGAAAGAAAAGCAATGGCAAAGTTGTAATTATCCCAGAAAATGAAATCATATTGTTCCGGACTGCCCCAATGACTAGGCATGACCCAATCCGTTTCTGCTCCCAGAACGGCCCAATTGCCTAACTCCAGCCAATTTAGGGCAACACTTACATTTCTGTCCCTCTACCGGGCAAATATGGTCGGATGAACCCAAGGGTCACCTGCTCCTCCTCGATAGTTACTGTTCGTTATGCACATTTCCACCATCCAGAAACAGTCACGACGCACGTGCTCGCAACTGCGCCTTTTCCCGTGGCAATGACTAGTTTTGGACACCTCTGCCCGTCCCAACGGCTAGTTTCTGGCAGTTACCTATTCTTCGTGAAACGGTTATTTCGTCCCGAAAATAGGGATTGTTGGCCACGCGTTGGGGGCACTATAAAAACCCTCTCATTTGAGAGGGTCAGGTATTCAAAATCATCATACGAAACATATACTTTGTACTTGCTCTATCTGTCTGTCTCTCTCTCCTGATTTTTACTTTAGCATCGGAGTTCCTTGCAGGTACACCCCCTCCTCATCTCGCACACCCAGCATCGCAGACATCATCGTTGGCCCACATCAGGTTCTGATCAGCCGTCAAGATCAGTTACGCCGTCTGTGGGAACTCTATCATCCCCGTCTTTCTTCCATTATAGATTCAAGACCAAAACAGCCTTTTTCGAAGATTCTCATCACGGCAAGCCAAAATCACGTTCATGATGCTCGCAACTCTGCTTTTCTCCCCGTCAGCAAGACTGATATTGACGGAGCTGCACCCTTCCTTGGAGGTGATGCTTATCATCTGAGAGACGAAGCCCAACGCCGACCCGGCCGTGGCGGCTCTTCTGGAAGCCCTCAACAAAACCAACCTCCTAATCCTACAACAAAATACGAGGATTGGAGCCCTAGAGGAGTCTAACCTTCCAAGATCTCCCCTGTCGAGGAAAGAGCGCTCAAGATCCCGAAGCCCACCTCCCCGACGTGAAAGAGACCGTAGGGCACCACCCGAGCCAAAGTCCCATGCCGTCAGAAATCGCGATCACATCTCCCCACAAAGCCAGTATTCCCTAGGAACCAAGAGGACTAGGAGGGACCAGCGTTCACCTCTGCCTTGATCCAATGGTCGGGCACGAACCCCATCTTCCCGCAGAAATCATCGTCCTATTCTTGAGCGAAGCACCCGTTCCCCGTCATGGACCAGTAGCAGCAGCGACGACGAGCCTCGCGGCCCATTGTCTCAGGAGATCATGGCTATGCGTCTCCCAAGGGATTGGAGAAACCACCGTCTCTGTGCACCTACGACGGTACAACGGATCCTGACGAGCACATCGAAAATATCAATGCTCTGCTCGAATACTGTGGCGTCCGGGGCGCCATCAAGTGTAGACTGTTCCCTACCACTCTCAGGAAGGGAGCGATGGCCCGGTATAAGAAACTCCCCGACGAGTCCATCACCACGTGGAGACAGTTGGGGAGAATGTTCTCCAGACACTTCACGGCATCCCGCCGCCACCCGAAGACCGATGCCTCCCTTGAGGCCATAATTCAAGGGAAAGACGAGCCTCTTTGAGCCTAAATCGAGAGGTTCAATAAAGAAGCAGTACACGTCTCAACGACCGATGATATGAAGAAGTTCTTGCTCGAGCGAGGACTTCTTCCCCGAACAGAATTCGCCAAAGCAGTTGGCATTGAAACCCTGAGGACCCTGGACGTATTCCTCCTCAAGGCGCAAGCATATATCCACTATGAGGAGAAAAAAGTTTCCAGCTCCGTCGGGACTCACGGCACCAAGAGAGTGTCCGGGCCTCAAAACATGATGATCCCTCGACATCTCGTCGGGGAGACAAAAGACGCGAGGACCACCCCCGGGAGTCCCGGGATCACAAAGGACCCTCCAGCCGCTTCCATGAGTATACTCCCCTGACCGCCTCCAAGGAGAAAATCCTCTATGAATTCCCTAAACAGATTTCGGCCAAGCCGAATACTAACAAGTTGAAATACTGTCGTTTCCACAAAAGTCACGGCCATACAACTGACGACTGCATCCACCTGAAGGATACCATTGAGATACTGATCAGGGACGGCCACCTGAAATAGTATACCAAGAAAAGGGATGCTCCATGGAAGGACGCCCAAGAGTCCTAGAAAGTCGAGGAAGAGGTGTCTTCCTCGGAAGAGACAAACCTTCAGGTCGCCATGAGCATATCGCGGCCTGAGGACTTCTATATTCTCGAGGGGCTCAGTGCTCCCCCTACTTCGCAGCACATAGTCCATGGGAAAGCTTCCCTTCCGCCATGGTCATCTCCCGAGGGGGCTTCAACAAGGTTAATGTGGGCTCCGTTAAAAGGAAATTCGAGCATCTTCTCAGAACGGGCTCCAACAGAAGTACCACGCTCGACAAAGTCGGGTGAAAGTCGGTCCCCATCTCTTTCTACCGCGAGGAGCTCCTCGGTGGGGCTCCCAACTCAAGCATTCCGCTGCTCGTGAGAGCCCAGATGGCTAACTTTGATGTTCGCCGAATTCTAGTCGACCAAGGCAGCTCGGTCGACATCATGTACTCGCAGCTGTTTTCCACCCTCTAGTTTGATGAATCGCACCTGACCCCCTACGTGGGCTTTGAACTACAACACTTCAATGGGTTGGTTACAAAGCCCTGGGGATACGTGGAATTGATCGTGACCTTCAGATCTACAGAGACGGCTAGGTCTATTAAAGTCTAATTCTTGGTTATCGATTGTCCTTCTCTCTATCAATGCATCTTTGGGAGGCCAACCTTGGCTGAATTGGTGGTCGTACCATCAACCGTGCACATGAAAATGAAGTACTATACTTCTAAGGGTCTGGTCGCCACTTTACACGGGGATATTGAGGCAGCAAGGAGATATTTCGAAGCAGCCACCAAAGGACTAAACACCATCGCCGCCAAGCCGAAGACTTCCAGCAAGTTGGCGCTGCCCAGCAGCTCCGAGGAGGTAAAGCCGCTGCCCCGCGTCGACTTTATCGACCTTGACAGCTGCTTCTCCAAAGACGACCAGAAGGAGACCAAGACTTGTTCGAGCATCCCTTCAGCTTCAACTAGCACCTGCGAGAGCTCACATCAAATGCGCCCAATTCTGGATGGCGAGTTCTAAATCGTCCTGATCGGCGATGACCCCTAGTGGGGAGTGAAGATCGGGACCGGACTCCCTGACTTAGCGAGGAATCAACTCAAAGCTTGCCTACAGGAGAATGCAGATTTGCTCGCCTGGAGAGCCGCGGAAATTCCCGGCCTAGATCCTACCGTCACCTTCCATCAGCTCGCAATAGACCCATCCGCTAAGGTTGTAGCACAACGTAGGAGAAAGCAGTCTTCGGAGAAAACCGAGATTGCCGAACAAGCTGTAAAAGACCTCCTTGAGACAAACTTTATTTCGGAGGCCAAGTACACTACTTGGATGTCCAATGTTGTACTCGTTAAAAAGTCTAATGGAAAATGGCGTATGTGTGTTGATTATACCGATCTCAATAGGGCATGCCCTAAAGATGCATATTCCCTCCCCAATATAGATAAACTTGTTGATAATTCTGTCGGTTTTAAATTGTTATCGTTCATGGACGCCTATTCGGGCTACAATCAAATACCGATGGAAAAAAGCGACAAGAGGTACACGACTTTCATGATCGAATCGAGCAATTATTACTACAACATAATACCCTTCGGCTTGAAAAACGTCGGCGCTACCTACATCGAATGATGAACAATGTCTTCCGGGGAGAAATCGGGGACATGCTCGAAGTGTACATGGACGACATGATCGTGAAGTTCCACGAGGAATCTGATCATACGGCCTATTTGAGGAAAGTCTTCGAGCAGGCCAGGCAGTACCGGATGCGATTCAACCCGAAGAAGTGCACGTTCGGGGTACGAGCGGGAAAATTCCTCGGCTTCTATCTAACGGAACAAGGAATCGAATCTAACCCCGACAAGTGCAGGGCCTTCTCTGAGTTCCCCACACCTAACTCAAAGAAATCCATCCAATCCCTCAACGGGATGCTCGCTTCGTTATCCTATTTTGTGGCCAAGTCTGCCTAGCACGCACTGCCCCTTTTCAAACTCCTCCGCAAGGAGGCAACTTTCGAATGGACGGAGGAATGCGACCCGACTCTCCTCTACCTAAAACGATCATTGTTAGAACAACCCGTCCTCTCTCAGCCAGATAACGACGAAACCATATATCTCTACCTCACCGTGGCAACCGAGGCCGTCATCACTGCCTTTATCCGTGAAACACCCGATGGGAAGAAACCCATTTACTTCACGAGCAAGGCGCTGTAGGGACCAGAGCTGAGATACCAATAAATAGAGAAAGTAGACCGGCCCTCATCAACACTGCGAGAAGACTAAGGCACTACTTTCTAGACCACACAACCGTGGTCCGAACAGACCAGCCTGTGAAGCAACTGTTAGGCCAACCAGACATGGCCGGCAGAATGCTCAAGTGGTCGTTGGAAACTGTCCGAATTTGACTTCCAATATGAGAGCAGAAAAGCCCTCAAGGCCCAGGCGTTGGCTGATTTCACCGCAGAGATAACATTCACTGATTCCCCTATTTGCAGGGCATGCAAATGGACAATCTTCGTCGACGGGGCATCCAGCTCGGCAGGAAGCGGAGCATGTATCATCTTGGAAAACGAGGAAGGAATTATTGTCAAAGTCTCGCTCACATTATCTTTCCCTACATCCAATAATCAGGCAGAATACGAAGCCTTCCTCGCTAGTCTACGTCTGGCCGAAGACCTAGGAGCCGAGGTAGTCATCATCTGCACCGATTCTCAACTCGTAACCCTCCAAGTGCGAGGAAAATACTAGGCCAAGAATGACAACTTGTCTGAATACTTGACCCTGGTTAAGGAGAAGATGACGAAATTCGCGATAGTAGAAGTAAAGCATGTCCCCCGCGAACATAATGTCAGAGCGGATGTTTTGTCAAAGCTAGCGAGCACAAAGAAAAAAGGGCGGAAACAAATATGTCATCCAGGAAGTACTTCCTCGACCCAGCATCGAGAAAGCTTCTGCGATCCTCGACGTGCAAGTCATCGGTGACAACAAGTGCTGGATGACCCCTGATAAGTGCAAATTGTACCTATTTTTGTATATATGTTTTGTTGCACTTATAGATACTTTGTGGTAAATATTGTGTGAATAAAACCCAATTTGTTTATAAATACGTTTACTTTACATTTTAATGTATATATTGCGTATCATGTAAATATCAATGAGTTTAATTGATTTTCTCTCAGTTTTGCAGGTATACAATCAAGGATGTCTTGCCATTGTTGTATAGATCATTAAATAAGCATTCCAACGCTTCGAACCGGGCGAAAAACAGAGTTACGATTCAAAAGTTACGAATAAAATCATGCAGGATTTTTGCTGTTGCTGTCAGCTGCGCCGGGCGGTACATTTTGCATCGCCGGGCGGTGAGATTTGAGCGCCGGGCGGTGCTGCGGCGGAGGAAATAAGAGAGTTGAAATAAGAGACTTACAGGAGCGTGCCATATTTTTTGGGCTAGCGTCGGGCGTTATTCCAGTGTCGGGCGGTGCTAGATATTTGTTACTAGGCGGTTTATGTACGCAGCTGATGTGAGAGGAAAAGTGGGTGCCGCCGGGCGGTGCTTTCTAGTGCCGGGCGGTGGGTCTGAACCAGAATTTTGTATTTAGTTCATTTTACTTCATTTTTGAAAGGGATGTTGTTTGGAGGTGATTGTTCCTCTCCAACTTCATCAACCTCATTCTTTGATAGATTAACTTAGAAAATAACATGAAAGCATGCATACGGATGAACCGGGGTGTATTGATCATCGATCGACGTTGATAAATCGCGAGATGTTTGGTTCATTTCTTTTCTTCTTTGTGTATTTCTTCTATGTTGGGTTGTGTATATGTATTTATTCTGAACTCATGTAAATTTGTCGCCCGTGGCATTATATGATATCTGCTTTACAAATCTTTATTGGTGATTGTCTCTGATTTTTGTTTTATGCGCGAGGTTTAAGTTGCGTTAGAGATAATCCTCGCAAACTTCGATTAGGGATGATTATCTGTTAGTTAATGGACTCTAGAGATAGATTTAAGAGCTAACAATCTTTAATAGGCGTCAAAGCTTAATGTCTTCCGTGTTTCGAGGCTTCGCTCGCGAGAGTGACGAAGAGAGTGACACGGTTGTTATCTCAACTTTGCGTTAGGCATAACCTTTGTTGTGAGCGATGCTGGGTGATATTGAGGAGTATTGTAGGTGGAGTATAACTGGACGGTAAGTTTAAGTTTGTGAGGAGTGATTTATATGCATTGACGAACGAGTCTTTCTCTCTGAAGAATTATTTCTTTTTGTTTTAATGTTTACTTTTATGTTTTCTTGTTTGAAACTATTTTAATCCAAACTCATTAACGCGAGAGACTGTCGAACGACATTCTTTCCCTCGAACCGATCTTTGTGGACACGACATAAATCCCAGAGAGAATTCTTTTCGCAAAAAATATTTTTGCTTGCTTGCCCTATTCTGCATTCAACAAAATGGCGTCGTTGCCGGGGATTGGTTTTGATATTGAATCGCATTGCGATAGTTTCTTTGTTTTTGAGTTTTGTATATATCGTATATATTGTCTATTTTCACTTGTTTATAATGATACTTGTATATTTTAACGTTTGTTTAAGTGTTTGGTTAGGACGCTTGCTTTTGGTTGCGCGGTGAGACATCACCATAGCATGAATGAAGGAAGTTCTAGCTAAGCACCGTAAAGGCGTCGAGCTTACGACGTAAAAAAAGTATGTTTTATAGTTTTTCTTTTCTAAAGTTTTGTTTGTTGTTTGGTTGCAAGTCTTGGTCGACTTATTTGAGGACGCTTTTGTGATTTTCCAAGTTGATTCGTTTCAACTTGCGGATGTATGGTAATGATCTTGTTAAGTTTTGTACACGTCTGAGGTATGTATTTATCGCTTTCTATACTTTAGCATATTCATGATACTTAGGCTTTTTACAAACTTTCATGCCATTCATTCTTTTGTATACTTGTTCTATTGTGAATCACTTTAGTTCCCAACCTTTTTGTAAGGTAGCTTTCCATTGTTCATATATGCGGAGTACCAACATTCTTGTTCTAACTGGATTTTATTATGTTGAATCTGTTGTTTGTGTTGTTTATATAAATGCATGAAATGGATCAAGGCAATTGTTTTATTTTGAGCACAATCACCTTAGCCAAATAGTCAATTCACCTTGTGAGCGTGTGATCATTTGTAACCCCTTTGAGCTTTTTGATCCATGTTTTTATTTGAACTTAATGCTTGTCTATGAGTATTTAGTTCACTTATTTTTTATTGGATTTTGTTTTTTCTTGGACCTCAATTTTGTGTTGTTGTATGGATTTTTTCCTTGCCTTAGAAAGTAGGGAGTATTCACATGATGGTGCGGTTGAATTCAAGTTGGGGAGAGGATGATTGTGTACTCATTGGTTGGATTCTATGCGGATTAAAAAAGAAAAGAAAAAAGAGAAAAATTTGTGAAAGAGAAAAAGAAAAAAAAAAGAAGAAAAAGAAAATCATTGAAAAAGGAAATAAAAAGAGTTTCAATAATTTTGCTAAATAAGTATTGTGTGTTGTGTAACACTTGGGATTGTGGAAGAAGTTGATTGAAATTTGGTGTTTGAGTCTTTGTGAGTTGATCACTCCCTTAGGTTTAGGCAAGTTTTTGTTTCAATTACCTTTAGAAATTGCCCCTTGTTTGTTTACTTGACCACGTTACAACCTTGAAAGTCCTTGTGATTCTTGCCTTTGAATTTTCAATGTGAATTTGTGGATGTATGCATAATTTAGTCTATTGTTTGCATGATTGTTGTGTGAGTGAAAAGAACCTCATTTTGTGTTTTTCATCTACCGATGATTGTTTTTACTAGGTGTGATTCACTTTGGAACTTGTGTTGTTTTAAAATGTTTGGCATGATTTTTGTATTTTTCGTTTGTTTCGTGACTATGTTATCGTCGTAGCCAGTGGTAAGTATTTACTTTTTGTGTGTACCATTTTTATTTGAACCATTCATTCGTTTCCGTTTTTCAAAACCTGTTGATTCGGCTTTCTTTGGATATCGCTTTTGTGTTTTCAAGTTTGTTTGATTCTTGTTTGTGGACAAACAATTATGTAAGTTGGGGAGAGTTTGATAAGTGCAAATTGTACCTATTTTTGTATATATGTTTTGTTGCACTTATTGATACTTTGTGGTAAATATTGTGTGAATAAAACCCAATTTGTTTATAAATACGTTTACTTTACATTTTAATTTATATATTGCATATCATGTAAATATCAATGAGTTTAATTGATTTTCTCTCATTTTTTCAGGTATCTAATCAGGGATGTCTTGCCATTGTTGTATAGATCATTGAATAAGCATTCCAACACTTCAAACCGGGCGAAAAACGGAGTTACGGTTCAAAAGTTACGAATAAAACAGTGCAGGACTTTTGCTGTTGCTGTCAGCTACGCCGGGCGGTACATTTTGCAGTGCCGGGCGGTAAGATTTGAGCGTCGGGAGGTGCTGCAGCGGAGGAAATAAGAGAGTTGAAATAAGAGACTTACAGGAGCGTGCCATATTTTTTGGGCTAGCGCCGGGCGGTATTTCCAGCGTCGAGCGGTGCTAGATATTTGTTACTAGGCGGTTTATGTACGCAGTTGATGTGAGAGGAAAAGTGGGCGCCGCCGGGCGGTGCTTTCTAGCGCCGGGCGGTGGGTCTGAACCAGAATTTTGTATTTAGTTCATTTTACTTCATTTTTGAAAGGGATGTTGTTTGGAGGTGATTGTTCCTCTCTAACTTCATCAACCTCATTCTTTGATAGATTAACTTAGAAAACAACATGGAAGCATGCATACGGATGAACCGGGGTGGATTGATCGTCGATTGGCGTTGACAAACCGCGAGATGTTTGGTTCATTTCTTTTCTTCTTTGTGTTTTTCTTCTATGTTGGGTTGTGTATATGTATTTATTCTGAACTCGTGTATATTTGTCGCCCATGGCGTTATATGATATCTGCTTTACAAATCTTTATTGGTGATTGTCTCTGATTTTTGCTTTATGCGCGAGGTTTGAGTTGCGTTAGAGATAATCCTCGCAAACTTCGATTAGGGATGATTATCTGTTAGTTTTTGGACTCTAGAGATAGATTTAAGAGCTAACAATCTTCAATAGGCGTCGAAGCTTAATGTCTTCCGTGTTTCGAGGCTTCGCTCGCGAGAGTGACGAAGAGAGTGACACGGTTGTTATCTCAACTTTGCGTTAGACATAACCTTTGTTGTGAGCGATGCTGGGTGATATTGAGGAGTATTGTAGGTGGAGTATAACTGGTCGGTAAGTTTAAGTTTGTGAGGAGTGATTTATATGCATTGTCAGACGAGTTTTTCTCTCTGAAGAATGATTTCTTTTTGTTTTAATGTTTACTTTTATGTTTTCTTGTTTGAAACTATTTTAATACAAACTCATTAATGCGAAAGATTGTCGAACGACATTCTTTCCCTCGAACCGATCTCTGTGGACACGACAAAAATCCCGGAGGGAATTCTTTCCGAAAATAAATATTTTTGCTTGCTTGCCCTATTCTGCATTCAACAACCCCCGTCAACAACTACCTCGCCAAGGACGAACTACCATCGGACCCCAAGGAGGCCAGCGTAGTCCGGCGCAGAGCCTACTCCTACGTTTTTGTCGAAAATAAGCTCTACAGACGAGGGTTCTCCATCCTTTTGCTCAAATGTGTCGAGGAAGAGATGGTCGCCCATGCCCTGCGCAAGATCCGCGAAGGGATCAATGCCCAGCACCTCGGGGGGAGATCCCTCGCCAGGAAAGCTCTACGAGCGGGATACTACTGGCCGACCATGCAGCATGATGCAAAAGAGCACGCCAAGAGATGCGACAAATGCCAACGGCACGGGGACATGCACTTGGCACCACCCAATGAACTCAAAGCAATGTCCTCCCCGTGGCCCTTCACGTGGTGGGGCCTGGATATCCTAGGACCATTCGTAGTGGGGTCAAACCAGAACAAATACCTAGTTGTGGGCATTGACTACTTCACCAAGTGGATAGAAGCGGAGGCTCTGGCCAAAATAAAAGCCCACAATATACTTCGCTTCTACAAGGGGAACATCCTTGCCCGCTTCGACATCCCTAAGCAATAGTCACCGACAAAGGGACGCAATTTACGGATAAAAAGTTTCAGCAGTTCGTCGCCCAACTGGGCACGAAGCAACACTTCGCGTCCGTCGAACATCCCCAGACTAACGGGCAAGCCGGGGCAGCAAACAGGGTAATCCTTCAAGGCCTCAAACGAAGGTTGGACGAAACGAAGAGACAATGGGTCGAGGAGTTGCACAGCGTACTCTGGGCCTACCGCACTACGCCCCACTCTTCGACTGGGGAAACCCCTTTCCGTCTAGCTTACGGAACTGAGGCAGTGATCCCCATTGAGATACACGTACCCTCCAGGCGGACTGAATCCCCTCTGGATGAGGAAACGAATAACGAGGCGCTAAGGGAGGAGCTCGATCTCGTCGAAGAGGTCCGGTCAGGGGCGGCTCTCCACGAAGCCTCACTAAAACAAAGAATTGCAATTAGGTACAACGCCAAAGTTATACGGCAAGAATTCCAAGTAGGCAATCTCGTCTTAAGAAGTAATCACAAAGATTCCCGAGAAGGCAAACTCGCTGCAAATTGGGAGGGACCCTATCGCATTCGGGCGAAGACAGAGAATGGGGCCTACTACATAGAACACCTTAACGGGGAAGAACTTGCTCGACCATGGAACGCCGAAAACTTAAAACAATATTATAGTCGACACGACAGGCATAATGTACCGACCATGAATGCGCGCCCAGGTACAAGCGCTGCATACATAAACAAATCATGGTCGGCTTTCTCTCAAGAACGAGCGGAACCCATGCCCGATGGCGGTTTCTTGACCGAGCCCGCCGTCGTTAAAGTACCATGACAGGCAGAACACCCAGCTCGCGATGGGAAGTTCACACCGCGAACTCAGGCCTCAAACGCGACCTGAGCTCTGCTCTCATGCCCGAAGTTACCCTGGCCATTCGACCAGTCCCCCTCACTGTCGAACACATCTAATTCGAGCAAATCTCAAAACAATAAACAAATCACTATTACCTCAATTATGGGCACACACGCACATCGAGCGACAATTCAACACTTAGTGAAAATAAAAGGAAAGTAGATCCATGCGCGAAATAGATCATACAATCCGACCAGATCGGCCGGAAACATATATATTACAAAACAAAAAGTTACACAAATACGGCACACAGGCCAGAGATACAACAAAAAAGAAATCACTCATTCATCTGCTGAGCCTCCTCGCGGAGAGTCTGCGCATGCTCCTCGCCAATCTGAAGAAAGTTGGGGATGATGATCTTTCCATTCTCAACATGGTACAGGAACCCGGTCCCCTCAGTGGACATTTGGACCCCGGGGTTCACGAGCTTCAGCTGTGCCACAATGTTGTTGAAAGAATCCTCACCGATGGCTTCGACGTCATCCTCCGCCTGGACGATACGAGCAACCAACTCAGTCTGAGTCTTCAGCTTCTCCAGCTCCTCTGCTCATCTTTAGTAGGGGCAGCAGTAGACCTCAGTTGCTCGACCAAATCTTCCGCGACTTTCTTCTCCACAGCAAAATTGTCTTTTTCCCCTTGGATCTTGGTCAGCTCCTCTTGGGACTTTTTCATCGCCTCCCCGACGGCCCTAGCCTCCTCCTTAGACTTCTTCAACTTCTCCTCCAGGACCGCTATCGCGGCCTGGGCCTTCTTCAGCTCGGAGTCATCACTACTACGAAAACCCCATTTAACGACGCCAGGTTTACCACGGTTTCGTATCCCACCGTTGTATAAGGACTAAAAATTTATAACGCCATGTTTAACGACGGTTGTATTACATAACCATTGTAATACAAGCTGTGTAACAAGCTTCGATTCCCAACTACTATATTTTTTTTCCATATTTTTACATTTTAACACGCTTGTATTAGAAGACCGTTCTAATACATGTATCACGCTTCGATTCACAGCAATGTATTTTTTGTCATATTTTTAGATTTTAAACATGTATTAATTTTTTAAACATGTCTAACGCCATGTAATGTATGATGTATATTCCCAGCAATGCATTCTTTAGTATTTTTAAGTGCAATAGAGTATATATATAACTTAAAAAATAAAACTGTAAGAGATGAACATATATAGAAATAATTTTTTTTTTAATATTCCATTGAGAGTACATTGATAAACATATTACATATCAAGATCATTGTCAGAGCCCATAGCATATAATGCATCTTCATAATCTAGACATCTCTCATCACTCTCCTCATCGGAATCATAATATACAGGCCTCCTTTTTTTCTTTATCTTCTTCTTCTTCGGCTTCTTCTTCTTCTTCTAATCCTTCCTTACCCTTAAGATATCCCTGAAGTTGGCAGTTGCTGGTTGGACGACCTCCTGGATTGACGCCTGACGTTCCTCATTGAGGTTTCTAGGATTCTCATTTGTTAAACTCATTGTTACGAATAATATATTATTTTGATATGTAAAATTGTCTATTTATAGATGAGGTTAAAGATGAAAAGACTGATAGTTTAATGCTTGTAATGATGATAACTTGTAAACCGTTCATATTCTGGAACGATATTTTCTTGTAAACCGTTCATATGTTGGGAAGTGCAATGGTTAATAATATTACGACGGTTATAAGTGATGACCGTAGCGATATCACTTATAATCCAGGCGTAATTTTAGGAAAATGTTGTTGCCTGGTGTCGAACCTTGTACCACGTATAAGGGGTATCGCTACGGTTATTATAACTAACCGTTGTGATATTATTAAATTAATATATAATCTATCATAACGGTTATTTAAGAAAACCGTTGTGAAAAATTTACCTATATAAGGGAATTAACTTTTCCTTTTTGACAGTCGCACCGTTTCCTTCACAGCGAAACCCTAGCACCCAAACTTCATCTTTTTTTAGAATCTACGAGAAGAAATACAAGAAGTATGAAGCTTTTGATTTAAGCTTCTTCCTCCTTGTAGTTCTTCTTGCAGAATCTAAAACTAGATGAACATGGTGATGATGCTGGCGGTAGCAAGCGTAATGTACATATTGTTTTGTTGAATAGTACTCATTATCTCGTTTGCTTCATGATGTTTTTGTTGATTGTTCTCTTTTTGCGCAGATTCGACTTTAATGCTTCACAAGCAAGGTGAACTTCATTGTTATGGTACAGTCCCACTTCTTAGCGTTTTCTTTCAACTTTTGCTTGTTTTGTTTTGAATACTAACTAATTTTCTTCATTGCTTCCCACTTCTTAGGGTTTGTTTCTAATTTTGCTTGTTTTGTTTTGAATAATAACTAATTTTCTTCATTGCTTTCCCACTTCTTAGGTTTGTTTCACATGGTGATGATGATGGTGGTACATATATATATGAATTCATTCTAATAAGGTACATATATATGAATTCATTCTGATATTGTACATATGAAATTTAGTTTATTATTCTGATATTGTACATATGAAATTTAGTTTATTATTCTGATATTGTACATATGAAATTTAGTTTATTATATACTATGTATATTGTTTGTTTTACTATCCTTTTAATGAAAATGCAATCTGTTAAATTGGTATCGAAACTTATAATCTGAAAATTAAGATGTATTTGAAAACCAACCATTATCATGTCAATGTTTTTCGAATCGCATCCATTTCATTCAGCACATTGAATGTTCCTTAACGCATAATATACGATTCAACGGTCTGATTCCTTCTACACATCGATATCTTTTATATTATATAGTTTACCTATTCATCGCCAAAAATCATCGTGGTTTTTATGATCATGATTGTTATGATGATAAAATCGCGATGATTTTGGGCGATGGAGAGGTAAACTATATAATTAAAAATATCGATGAGTAGAGTGAATCAGACCATTGAATTGTATATTATGTGTTAAGGAACATAAAATGTACGGAATGAAATGGATGCAATTCGAAAAACAGTGGTGTGTTTAAGTTGGTTTTCAAGAATATTTTAATTTTCAGATTATATATTTCCTTACCAATTTAATGGTTGTAATTCTTTAACTAGGTGTATGGTAAAACAAGCAATATACATTTGTATATAATAAACTAAGGGTACATGTAACAACAGTTGAAACTAATATCCGTTGTGATTGATAATATATTTCACAACGGTTGAAACTACTATCCATTGTGATTAATAATATATTTCACAACGGTTGAAACAACTAACCGTTGCAATATATAGCGCGTTTTCCAGAATACAACAACGGTTTCCAGACCGTTGTAGAAACATTGAAGATACAACAACAATCTACATAACAACGCCTTCGCCCGCGTCATTATATGTCATTCCCAACCGTTGTTAAATGGGTTTTTCGTAGTAGGGCATGATGGGAATCTTCCTCGACGTAAACCGCCGTCATCTCCAAAACCCTAATCAGGGCGGAAGCATCCTGTGCCAGCACTGCCCTCTTGCTCGGGCGATCCATTTCCTCGAGCTTTAGAGACTCCGCCTGAGGAACCCTCAAAGAGGAGTCTTCGAAGAACTTTTTATTGTGAAGGCACGGAGGCAGCTCGAACCTGCTCTTCTCCCCCGCCTGGCTGAGGGCCACCACATCGGTCTGTCGGAAGCGCTTGAGCCTCGAGTTTACAGGCATTGGAGAATTCTAGACAGGCGGCAGAGTCAACAAGAAGGTCCTCGACCCCATTTATAGAGGTGGCCCTCGTTGGCTGAGCCGACTCTTCGTGTTTGCTGCGCCACCCTTGCCCTTCGCATGGGCATTCTTCACCATCCGTTCGTGCGACGAAGACATTTCACCTGCAAAAACATAACGAGCACGTTAATAAACGGGGAAGGCAATAATCCAAACAAGCTAAGAAATAAAGACTACCCAGTAGTTTAAGAGCATCATCGTGAGTCCTGCACTCAAGGAGCTCCTTTGTGTTAATATAACGACTCTCCACCTTCTGACCCCATCTTCCTCGAAGATTGGGTCCCCGCTCTTAGTCTAGCACTGGGCAGGGGTAAAACCATTGACAAAGTTCACTAGAGTCACATATCTGGCCTTGTCATCATCATCCAACATCTCCGGCTAGGCAAGATACTGGCCAGTCCCCTGGGAAAAGTGAGCATCACTCCAGCAGAAGGGGAACTTACGCACCACAACTTTGCCCTCATCGTCGTAAAGATCCTCCCCGTTCTCGTCCGTCGACACCTCCCAGACATACGTGGAGTCTTGGACCTTCTCTGACACGGGCTCGATAATGTAAAGCCTCTCCTTAAAAGTCCTAATGGACTCAGAGAACGGTTTGAACAACTTCCTCGCCTGCTTCAACGAGACCCAGCCGAACTTCCTCCCCGAGACTTGCCGCTGGAGATGGAAGACCGTAAAGAAAAAGGGGAGGTAGCTCTTATTTTCAGGAACTCGGACGTCAATTCGAACGCCCGGATGAAGGCTAGGGAATTAGGATGGAGCTGCGAGGGGGCCAGATCTAAATGCATAAAGACTGACCTCTGGAAATCAGTAAAGGGCAGCCTCAACCCAATGTCCTTGAAAGCGTACTCATACATCAGGAACATCTCCCCATAGTCCGTGCAAATACGGTCGTCCTCTCTAGGGAAATGAACCTTCCATTCCCCTTCAGCCCCCACGGTCGTGAAGACGTCTCCAGTATACAAAGCAAAAACATAGGCGTGCTCTGTAGGTTCTGCGACTGACCACTCTTCTACGGAGGTCCTCGCAGGTGGGGTCTCGTCGGCATCACTGGGAGTAGCTGTGTCTTCTGTATCACTACTTTCTGAGGAGCTCTACTCGGACGAGTTTATAAGAACTTCGTCTTCAGTTTCACGGGCCATCTCTTTTACCTGAAAAGTAGAGGACAAAAGTAAATTCGATGACAAAATTAAATCCACCATTCCACCGTTAGTCAAGTGAAAGGACGCGCAAAGGCTCGAGGACGACGTCCCCAACCTAAGCCCTACTCAAATGGCATAGCTAATAGCGCGAGGAGATACCCGGGGGCAACCCCTCCAACACGCACGGGGAAATCCTCCCTGGTTCTCTACCCAGAACATCGTTTGAAGATCTACCAGAAAGCTCATGAACCCGCCGAAAAACTCATGAGTACACCGGAAGTTCGTGAGCTCCGCCGGCGACAAACACTCCCGTCGTTGCAACAGCGTCAGAGCCTACCTTAGGTCCTAAGTTCCTAAGCTTTCGGTGACCATGGCAGCGGCTAAAACTGACCAAACCACCGCCTACCACCAACAGCCACCGGAAACTGCTACTACACTACCTAGTTTCACCCTAACAGCATGCATTCTAGAAGATCAGAAAGCTAAAAAGCCTAAAACTAGAGTCAAGTTGAGCAAGAAGTGTTAGAGGGTTGAAGAAAGCTGGTCGGTGCTTGTACGGCGGTTGGACGGCGGCTGGACGTCGATTGGACGACGACGAACGAAAGAACAAAGAGCAGAGGAGCGAAATAAGAGAGAGAAGTGAAAAGTACAAATGAGCAGCTTTTCCCTCTATTTATAGGTGTTCTGAGGGCACGAGCACGCGCGGCTAGGGGCATCATCATGACCGTAGCCTAGCCATCATGATGCATTCAATGCAGCACAGGGCTCAAGGAATATGTGGCACTTCACCTCATCAGATCACATCAACCGTTGGGCTCCTTATACGTCGGGCACGCCAAACAACGTTACGTATCCCGTGGGCACTAATTCCCTCGGGCATCGTAGACAGTCCCGTCTCGTCGACAAGCAACGACCATTTCTGGACCTCCCTGGAACTGCGAACTACCTTTAAGTCATCACTCTCATGCTCGGGAGCAACGACTTGGGGGGCTCCTGTTCCGGACTGGCCCAATGACTAGGCATGGCCCAATCCGTTTCTGCTCCCAGAACAGCTCAATTGCCTAAGTCCAGCCAATTTGGGGAAACATTTACCTTTCTGCCCCTCTACCGGGCAAATATGGTCGGATGACCCCAAGGGTCACCTGCTCCTCCTCGGTAGTTACTCCCCGTTATGCACGGTTCCACCATCCAGAAACAGTCACGACGCCTGTGCCCGCAACTGCGCCTTTGCCCGTGGCAACGACTAGTTTCGGGAACCTCTTCCCATCCCAACGGGTAGTTTCTCGCAGTTACCTATTCTTCGAGAAACAGTTATTTCGCTCTGAAAATACGGACCATTGGCCAGGCGTTGGGGTCACTATAAAAACCCTCTCATTTGAGAGGGTCAGGTATTCAAAATCATCCTACGAAACACATACTTTGTATTTGCTCTCTCTCTCTCTCCCGATTCTTACTTTAGCATTGGAGTGCCTTGCAGGTACACCCCCTCCTCATCTCTCACACCCAGTATCGCAGACGTCATCTTTGGTCCACATCAGGTTCTGATCAGCCATCAAGATCACATATCAAATGGCATTTTTGTAATAACATAAAGCAGATAAGGATCAAGACAACATAAGATGAGTATCAACATCACTCAATGGTATTTCTGTAAATAGGTGATCTTCTACTTTACACTACAAATGGCAGAATTGTAATTACTAATGTCAGACTTGTAATTAGAAGCATATACTCAGGGCAGTCTTGGTACTCAAGAACTAAGAGGATCATAATCTCTATAAATAACCTTTGTTCTTTACTTGTTTTCAAGATATCCAACAAAGACAAAATACCAAGAGAAACATTAATCACTTTGCTTACCAAAATTCTTTCTCACTAAAAATATAATCTTAAAATCAAGAATTTCTATTTCTAAGCATATTGGTCTCAAAATCACATCTTCTTTACTCATCTATTGAGGAATTGTGAAATTGATTCTTCTTACAAATTAATTCATAGTACATTATGTTGTAAAGTATTAAAGAAAGCTGATAAGCATTTATTGAAAAATCTCACATGAAATTGTGGGGACTGGAGTGGCCGAGTTTGGTGAACCGAGATAAGTATTTGTGTGATTCTTCTCTGAACTCTTCATTTCAAGTTATTTAGTTATATTCAATTCACACACATACAACAATACTTATATTATAAAGTTAATATTCCTTCATACATTCTCTTATAAAAAAAGGGGTCACTATTCAACCCCCCCCCCTTTTCGAGTGGCATTTATATTTACTTCATTGATCGCAGTCCATCTCCACCATCACGCCATGAGAAATGGAAAAGGGCACGTCAAAGACCAGATGACTTGTTCACATCAGAGGTTACACACAAAGTGGCTGAAGAGATTGTAAGGAGATATTTTTTCAACATTACTTATTTCAGTTTATTCAATTTGGTAAAGATGAACTTTTATATGTGCTGTAGAATATATTGGTTGAACAAGTCAAAGTTGGTATATTTGTTCCACAAGATCATCATGACATCTTGGTAGAAGCGATTGGAACCGAGGAGCATTTTGGGTGTATTCTTGGTCTTGGAAGAGGCGTCGACTTGAAGTCACATTTTTTACCATCACAACAAATTAACGAAGTAAATTGTAGGTAAGAAATTGAAGAGATAGCTGCTGAAAATATATGAGAGGTATTAGGATAGGAGAAGGAGAAGGGGACTCACAAGGAGCGGAAGAGGATGTTGCAGGAGGTGAGAGAAAATATGTTATAGGAGGTGCGGGAGGAGCGAGACATGATATTGCATGAGAAGCGAGAGATGTTGTTTTAGGAGGTGCGGAACGGGCGAGAGAGGTTGGTAGAGGTTGACCGAGAGAAGTGTACCTGCGATGTGATTAAGGTATAAGTATAATTTAAAATATTTGTGTTGTATGTTGTTGTTATTATTTATGTATTTAATTTTTGTATTGTATTTCAATTATTTTTTTGATGCAAAAATTGAAATCAATGGGTGTAGTCAACCACCCAATTCCAGATTGTCGCGGAACAAAATATACCCACGAGCGCTCATATGCTCGAGATGATAATATAGTCTCTACTGAACTTTATTTATTTCAAAAGGAAAGAGAAAATTTCGATAAAACTCTTAAAGGAAAAAAAAAGGCCGTCGTAACCAAATTCAGATTAGTGAATCGATTATGCAATGGGGAGATAGTAACACCCCTCACATCCGTTGTACTCAATGGGAACCATTTCGTTAGTTTCTCAAATGTGAATGTTAGCTTTCGTTATTTACTTTCTCCTGGTTATTAAAAGTTTGAGAGGAAAAAGAAAAGGACTAAAAATAAGTTTTTTCTTAGGGTGTCTGGCCAGACGTTGAATCTCGCTCCTACGTATCGCAAGATGCGATTGGGAATTCAATGCTACGTAATTCTGGGTAGCAAATGTTTTTTAGTTAGTCGTTTTTAGGGAAGGATGTTTGATTCGCATTCGAGCGGAAAACATGGTTTGCTACCTGTCATACCTCAATTTTGACCCTGAATCTCTGAATCAATATATCATGACATTTGCATTGCCTGCACATCATAAAATACATTTCATCTCGCACAATGTCTAAAATGTCAGCTAGAATAAATTTTCGAATTTACAGACAGATCGGTTGAATGGTTTCTCAACTGTGCGTAAAATTAGCGGACAAAAAACTTCAAAATCAAGCTTTCAGATGTCAATTTTATAAAGCTACGTTTCGCGTAGTTTAACTTGTCATGCTCGTTTTAATTTTTTGACTATTTTTTTTTTGGTCCATTTTAATCAGTCTGAGCATATTAACCGATCATTTTTTATTTTAAAATTTAATCAAAACCTATATATTCTCGAAAATTTTATTTTGCGCTGATCATTTTAGATATCACTTAGCTCAAAAATTCTTTCCCTTTAAAACTTTGGAATTTTGGCAAAAATCTCCTACTTCTCAATAAGTGTTGTTTAGCTTGGTTGCTACTAAACTTTTGTTAATTATAGAATCTTCCAAAACCATATCTCTGTCTCTCTTAAAAGGTATCACAAATTCGTCAATGTCTCTGAACCTTATGAATTCCTCATATTTTTATTTGGCCCGACGGCCATCCGGTATAGAGGTGAAGAAAAAAGTTGTTCTCCTCTTTATCTGTCGCATGCGTCGCCTATTTTCCACATTATCTCATCGTTTGTTCTTGCTGTAGTTTCTTCATTTGTTGCTTACATTCTTCATCCACAATCCACCTAATCAATGTGCAAGCTCGAAACCAAATTGAAAAAATATCAAATAAATTCGACCAACAAGTCAATATAGCCATAATTTTGCTGTGATCCCAACAACAAACTTACAAGCATATCTACCGAAACAATCCGAGTCAATTTTCATCATAATATTTGGCAAAGACCTTTGAAAAAATGTAACATTAGAGATATATTGATAAAACTTAATAATTAATGTGTGTTTAATTGATATAAACAGTATACATCAGTCTTTACACTTAGAATTAAATTTTATTAATAAAACTAAAATTTAATTATTTTTAGTTACATTTCACATATATTTGGTTTCATCCAAAATAATTTAAAATTTAATTATAATAATAAATATGTTTTTTATGATATACTTTGTATTTTGAGTTAGGTAAACACAAATATTGTGCACAATATGCATAAGTTGGCAACAACCTCTTCAATTATTTCCATTGTGCTTAACAAAGATTCAACAATTATACAAAAAAAAACTTAATAAATGACAAATCAAGGGTAATTATGGAAACGTTAACTATGAAATTGGTGTGTATGAAAGGCAGCATTATTCTGGTGATCATGTTGGTCCTTACTGATGACACCATTCTCAGATGATGTTGCTGTCATCTCATCACTCCAACATGCAGATTTGTTTCTTGTCAGCTCCAGCAATGAATCTCTTACATCTTCTGCCTCAACTATTTCACTCTCCTTTTTCTGCTCATAACCATAAATTTAATACCATGCTATATATTTAATCATGGAAACATAAAGTTGTTATGTTTTAAAGAGAAATTATATTTACCTCAACTTTGAAAACATTTGAAACAAGACCCTTGTGGCTGGTTACTGTGGCATGCACTACATCCATGCCTAAAGTGTTCATTGCTTCCATCAATCTCACAAATCCACCAGGTCGATGCTCACAAAACACCTTCACAAAATACTCATTCCCATCTATTAGTGCAACTTCCACTTGTGGCTGCAATATCCATTTCTTGCACTATAAGTAATCTCAAATATATAAGATATAGAAACAACAAACAAAACAAATCTATGAAACACGGACACAGACACATAATCACAAGTGTCAGCGTTGTGTTGATGTAGGCTCTGACACAGATAGAGAAAAGTCTGTTTTCAGAGGTGTCGGTGCTACAGAAAAACAATATCAGAATTCATAGCAAAATTAGATAAGATAGGTTGTTAGGTATACCTCCATTTGTTGTGTCTGTTTGTCAGCACCAGTACCTACATCTTCCTGCTTAAGTTTTGAAACATAGCCATTCCCAACGTGAAAACCATGTTCTTCTTTTGGAACATTACTGTTATTATTATTATTATCTACTTGAGCTTGAACACCGCCGATATATTGATTATTATTTCCATTAACAATGCAGTTACTTTCAGTTCCCGTGTCTGAATTTTCCTCAAGTTCATCTTGAAGCTCTTTCACTTGTTTCTGCAAATCCTTCACAAACTCAATAGCATCACCAAGAATCGAAGCTCTATCAAGCTTTGAGATTCTCGGAACCAACGAACGAAGGTTATATAGCCTATCGTTCAGTTTCTTCCTTCTTTTTCTCTCCGCCTCAAGGTTCTTTGATTGATTTCCCTTTCCGTTTCTTCTTCTGAATTTTCCGTCTTCCTCTTCTTCATTCTGATCACTGCAATCTGACATAGAATCCGATCTACCAACAACTTGTTCGTGTTTTCTTTTCGAGTCTAATGGATCAACAAACATATACTGATTATTATCAGTCATAACGCTTTTGTTATCATGTTCCTCTTCTGTGGTGGATTTGAGAATGCTGTTGTTATTGTTTTCTTGATCATGAAGGAACGAGCCGTGGTACTCTTCGGAAAACGTTGTTTCATCGTTTTTGATTCGGTTTTGTTGCTGATTGTAATTGTAATTGTAATTGAACTGTTGCATGAAGTTCATCACAGACATGTCATTTGGAAGATTCAATGGCTCTGATGGATGAAAATGATTGTTCGTTTTATCTCCGTCGATTTCGTCGACTATAACTTGATTTGATTGCATGTTGCTCATTGAATCGAAGCCAATTGAGCTGTTCATCATCCCTTCTTGATCCACCATGACAATGCACTGAGATGTGATGAAATCTATCACCTGTTGATCTTCACCAACCTGTTATATTATACACACAAAGATAGTTATCAAAACTATAAGTCATTTATTTCATGTGTCAGTGTCATGTTAATGTCGGAAACTGACATGTCTCAAACACCGAACACGTTAAAACATATAAGGGGGGAATTACTTGTTTAGTTACAAAGAGCTCAACTAATCCACCAGGCACAGGAATCAAAACATGTGTCCCATTAATTGTTTCCTACACAAGTAATACTCAACATCAAATATCATTTTGCATGACAAAGATGAAGTTAAAAAAAGAGATTCAAAATTAACTAATAAACTTACTTGTAAAGTGTTTGGATCCAAGGTGTTAGGATAGTTAAACCAACTAGGTTGATTTGTTAATAGAGTTTGTGCATGAATCCTAGATCATTGTAGTTTTGAATAAAAATAGAAATTAATTCAAGGTAAAACGAAATATATAACCCTAAACCGTAAACCCTAAAAGGAAATTATACCCTGAATCGGTAGTAATGGAAGTGTTAAGTTGTGAAAGAAGATCACAAGACTTTGTTCTAGGATGTGAAAACATTGTATCCCTACACGAAGAGATAGCGAAAACATGTTCTTCTCCGCCGCCGTTTTGATTGTTTTCACTTCCACCACAACAACATCCCAACCATTCAAGAAACCTATATATATAAACCAACAAATTAACTTTATTTACAAGATATATAGAAGAAAAAAAATGGAATGGTTAGTTATGTAATTAACTTATGTAACCTAACCTTTGATCTTCACTTAATTTCCAGTAAACACAATAGTCCCAACCATTCAAACCAACAAGAGGTCTTAATCTCTCACTAAAGTTTTGCATGATGAAATTGTTCATGTCACACTTCAATAGTACAATTCTAAAATTTGTTAGATATCAAAATCATACATCATGTGATAATATTGTATGTACTATTAGAATATGCATTTTATAATATACTCACATGCAACCATGCAAGATAAAGCAGAAGAATATCTTCTTTGATTCCTTAGATGAGTTTTTTCTTCTTGAATTTCTTTGACAACAAGGCAAAAAAAAGTAAAAGCAAAATTGAAGAAAAAAACAGAAACTTAGTAGTTGATAGCAACAGTTAACTGCATCATCATATCATCACAAAATTTGGATCATATGTATGCATAATGATAAACTTATGACAAAAATCCCATGTCAGAAAATCAACTAGAAACAAAGTAGCTTATATCAATGTCTTATAAGCATGATGCAACTAATAATCACAAGAATATCTTTTTTATATGCATATATATTGGAGTGTAGGAGGCTGTTATTATGGTAGGTGAAGTGTAGAGGGTGAATGAGAGAGAGAGGGAGAGAGAGAGAAAATAAATAATAAATTTGGTTTATAACTTAAGAATGTGTAAGTTTGTTAGGGAAGAGAAACGAGAAATGAGGGAGAGAGATTAAGATATAAGATGAGTTGGTGATGATGGGAGGAGCATATATTGCATGATCCAAGATGGCGTATAAAACCTTAACTACTTTCCTAAAGTTATTCATTCGTTTTGGATAATAATATCTTGAAAACTTCAACTACTCTTATGATTTACTATATATTTAACCATAAATAGAAACGCATAATATCTATATTACATTTATATAATGTGTATTGGGATGATATCTCAAACATTTTGGATAATATTTTTAAGGGAATTTTTTATCCCATGATTGGAAAAACTTACGGAAAATTCAAAATGACTTTTAGATTTTGGAGATGTATTTCCGAACGTACTTTGTCTTAAGTCAAAACGTTAATATATTTGGAAATACATCTCCGAAATATTTTAATACATACCTCATACATTCCTCTCTAAAAGACTCATTTTACACGTTTATTGATCCGGAGATGCATGTCCGTTTAAGATTTACAGAGATGCATCTGCGTAACATAATATTCACTATTCTGATAGGTTATTCAGATGAAGATGGCGATTTATAAATGTTAAAGATCCTGTTATGTGATGAGCATTAAACTATACAATCTATATGCAAAAAAATGACATAATATATAAATCCAGATAGTCAAAATAAGTCATCAGTTGATACACAATGAAGTCGAAATACATAATAAAGTAGAAATAAGTCAAAATAAAACACAATCGATAATAAATCCAACAAATACTATATCCTACTGCGTATGTCGGACTACACCTCCTCGGACTCCTCTAGCTTCGTCCTTCGACGCTCTCACCGGTACATCAGTGTCTCTCGTGCCTATGCCATAATGGCATCTAAAACCTGCCTCACCTCAGACCCATCAGGGAATGTACCTCGTTAATGTCTGGCTGCACAATCTCCACAATGCGACGACATATAGGCAAGATATCATGATCATGATCTAACTGTGTTTGCTCCTTCTCTAGTACCAGATGGAGCAGCATGATGAGCTAACCTCGGTCGATCTCCTAGAGCAGCTTGCATCATATATGGATGTGACACCCTGAAGAACCACCTGATGTACCTGTCGACATATCTCTAGTCGCTCTCAACTATGGTACTTCGTGCCTCCTCCGGTACCAGATGACTAAGATAGTCATCAAACATAACATACATATCTCTACGTGTCATAATAGGAGGAACAGAGACGACAGGGTGTCTTAGAATAGTCTGAGTGTAGCTGAACTGCAGCATTACGCGCTCAAACAGATGACGTAATGTCAAACGTGAACCGCAAAGCAACCATCCCGAGTATAACACTGTGTCGTCAAAAGTCCACGCCTCACAGTGATCAACAGAGTTGTTAAAGTGCTTATCCTCGGTAACTAAGCGATCAAGATACACTTTGAGTGGCTCTATCGCCTGGTTCCCTCTAAGTGGGAGAAATGCATAAGCACGCGACATATACTCAGTATAAGTTGGTACACACGACCAACCGAAGATGCGCGGGAAGTGTTGGAGGATCCAAGCCTGAAAGTGTTGGAATACACTAATCATCAGTTAGGACGTTGCAAAAATGTAATGAAAATGACACACAAACACTAAAAGACCAATAAATATTATCGCCAGTAGTGTGATGTTGCCTGTCACGTGCTTCATCTTCCACCTACAACACTCTGATAATTTCGAGTATAAGTAGACCAAACAAGAAACCCCCCAGTTGTACTCATGTATCCGCTCGAAGTCCTTGAAGTACCATAGGTAGACAACATCTACATAAGTGGCACTCTTGTCCATAAAAATCACAGTGCCAACCAAATATAGCAGGCATGCTCTCATAGCATACGCTCTATGGAGCTCCACTTGCTCGTCATCACCTTGGGCTCGCTCTACTCTAAGAATCTCATATGCATATACCTTTTTCAAGAATTCCAACCTAGCATGAGCCCCTCTGGTTTTTTCCATCTCCCTCATGGAATCCTTTGGGTTAACTCACAGATAGTCTATCATCAATTCGAGTGCCTTGTCTTTGCTAATCCTCCTGTGATATAGAGGTTTCCCCTAATCGAAAGATGCAACAAACACAACACATCGTCAAGTGTGATAGACATCTCACCAAGGGGTAGATGAAATGATGACGTCTCAGTGAGCCATCTCTCCCAAATGCATTAAGCATCCCGTGGTTGACCGTAACATAACCAGTCTTGCACAAGTTCTTCATCCCAGATAGGAACAAATCATCCTGAAACCACTTGTCATTAGGATGAAGTAAGCTAGTAATCTTTCGCTCATGGTTAATGAATGTCATCGGATCACGGTCCTGCAGATAAATAAATTAATGTCAAAAACTTGTAATATAATGATAAACATAATTTAAAAAGAATGAATCCAATTAATTTTACCTCTTTGTCCCGGATATGTTTGGTAATTTGGTATGAGTACAGAGGCAATAGTGACAACTTTACAGGGCCTCCTCCAAATGCTTGAGGTGACACTGGCTCATCAGCCTTAGCATCCTGAGATGGTTCTGGCTCAGCAGCCTCATCAGCCGGAGGTGTACTTGGCTCATCAGCACGAAGTCCCTCCAGTGCCTGGGGTGGCACTGGTGCCTCAAGTACCATTGGTCACTTGGGTACCTCTGACGCGTGAATATGTGAAACATGTCGCTTACGGGAAGATAGTGTTGGTGTAAGCCCTAGAGGCCAATACTTTTGGCACTTGTATTGAATTATTTATTAATAATAAACGGCATTTCTTTATTATGTTTTTTTCCAATATAATAAAGTCCCTAGAATAGCTAGTCCATTTAATGAAATATTAAGTGCGACTTAATCATGAGATCCCATTAAACATAAGGACAATATTCTTAAAGTATCTGTAGTCGAGCTTTGCTATGAAGTGGGATAACATTAAAGCATTAAGACTATTATGTAGATAGAGTAATGATCACATCTCATGGATCATGGATTAGGAGTTATCAAGTCTTAACATAGATATGAATATTAGGAGTAATATTTATACTGGATTGACCTGCTATAAGAGTGCTACATAGAATGTTATACAAAGTGTCATAAGTTACTCTCGTGGTGTATACCACCCTTCGACCTGAAACGACTATGGACCCCATATGTAGAGTCAATTACTTTATTGTTGATCAAACAATGTTTGTAACCGGATGACCATAAAGACAGTTGATGGATATACCACAAAGCATGTTGAGGAACATGAGTGACCTAGATGGGATTTTCCCATCCTGTGTAACAGGATAAATGTCTAAGGGCCCCATATTAAACTGGACAAGGATGACAATGCATATGCCTTGTGATCAATATAGACATAAGGGCAAAAGGGTAATTGTACATACAAGTATTATCACAAAAGGTTTTGTCAGATCACATGAAATTTTCGTAACTTGGGTAGCAGGGATGTGTTGCTAGATATCGCTCACTGTTTATAATGTTAAATGTATGATTTAATATTATTGCCAACGTCGCAAAAAACCTATAGGGCCACACACATAAGGACAAATTAATAAGAGGTAAAGTAAATAAGAAACATCGTAAGGTACAGTGCACTTAAGTAAATGTAGAACACCGTGAGGTATGGTGCACTTAAGTAGAATACGGAATGTGGTAAGGTACCACGCACTTACGTGTTAAACGTTACACCATAAGATATGGTATGCGTGCACTTAAGTGGGCTTTTTAGCTTGCAGCCCACATAAGTGGTTTAATAAATAGAACCCTTGTGCAGAAGCATATACTCTTGATAAAAATTCGGATTGTGAAACCCTAACCGTATTTTCCTTCTCTCTCTCTCTCTCACTCAAAGCCTTCAATCGTAGCAGCTAGCATTGAGGCTGAATGAATCTGTTTGTGTGGAATGAGTAGAGGTGTTGTTCATCATTCAATGCTCGTGATCACTCATTCGATTCAGAATCAAAGGTTTCATTGCCACAAGAGGTAACCATTTCAATCATTGATCATGACCATTCATAAGGATCACTAAAGGGAAAATTTTAATTTCTGCTGCATTTTAGATCGCGATTTCCCTTCAGATGGAGGAAGTGATGTGTCAGTAGGGGACACCTGTCTCCTACAGGAAGAAAAATATGGAGAATCATGAGCCCCATAAGTCGATTCCTCCACATGAACCTGGCTAGAGTGAATAGGAGCCTCTGAAACTTAACTCTACTCCCTCGGGGCTGATGCATATTGTGCAATCCTCTCGTGCCTCAATCTATCATCTCTATCAACCATAATGCATGTAAATAAACCAGACAAGTGTCAGACAATTACTAAAATCAAGAAAAGCAACAAAAAAAATAGACAAATAAATTACGGAGATGCATCTCTGGTTAATAGTAGTCCAAACGTTGAAAAATTTCAGAGATGCATCTCCGAAATTTCCTGCAACTTTTCAGGTATGTCAATGGTGGTAATGCATACCACTAAACCCCTAAAATTAATGCTTTGATCATTATTTTTAACCATCAAACACGTTTTACAGTATGTATAAACTTACATTTATGCAAAAACTGTCTGTTTCTTAAGATAATCATCAATTTCTACTCATTTATACAAAAACTAAAAAATGTTTACAAAAATCAAAAACTTAAAAATTGAGAGTTTAATTCAGTGTTGAATGATGTCTTTGATGTACTTGATGTTGATGGAAATAGCTTTGAACTTGGTTGATTGAATTTGAGAGAGTGTGAGTTGAGAGAGTTTGAGAACAATTTTAGATTTTTGTTTTAGAAATGAGGAAGGAGAAGGGTCCTGACGTGTTTTGGAGCCAATATCGTCTGGAGATACATCTTTGTAATATTTACGAAGATGTATTTCCAGATTTTTTTAGCATTAAGTCAAAATTCTATTTACTCAGTGTGCGTCTAGAGATGTATCTCCGAAAACTAGGGATATTTTCACATGGTGCTCTAGTAATACATAGGGTGCATTAAAAAATCCCCTGTTTTCGAATACTTTAGACCTCATGCTTAAGAGTTGTGTACCGGTATTAATCAGAACCTTGAGCTCATACTTACAGTCTACATCATAAGCCTTAAACTAACACTTAAGACCCACAACACTTATATAAATCATGCCTAAGCATTAATCCAGAAAAATGCCAAGATACGAGATTAACATTACTCCTGAATGGGTGTTGAATCCGACTTTAACAACTCACAAGTCCAACTTAGAAAGGAAATAAGTGGGAGAATGGTTTCCCTATCCAAACAAAAAAGTTTGCCACTTCCATGTTACATCATGTCAAAAAGCGAAAACTACCAATGACAATACCCGTGTATGTCTACGCCTATTATGGGAATACGTTACCAATCCACTCACATAATTAATGATTGGTTAAAGGACATACTACTAGCTCTACCTATAAATAGAGGATTCAATATGAATATAAATTCATATCATTTTTAACCTTTTTTTAAACGCAAACAAAATATGGTAGGCTAAAACCCGGGATCCTAAGGGAAAAGAAGAAAAGGAAGGTACTACGACCAAAGTACAAGGAAATCCTAGGGGGAAACACACAAGGAGTACTAAACTCGGGATCAAAATCAATAAAATTGAAGAAAAATAACTAGCTAAAACAACCTACACCACGAAAAAATGGGGATCTAAAATAAAACTATGAAAATAAAATCACATAGAAAAACCAGCAACAAATGAAGCCAAAGCTCCCAACCCAAGGACATCCGTAGGAGCACCAAAACCACAAAAAATGCAACAAGAACACGCCCAATGAAGGTCAAACTACTCACCCCTATTGGTTTAGAAATAGGATAGGATTCTCAAGTTAGGTCGAGGATATCTTATCGATAGGGTTCTCACCCCCTTATATCCATCAATAATACACTTCATACTCTTGGGATATCATATTTTGGGTCTTGTCTCTAGCACACTTCTAGTAGGGTTCCTACCAAATTTATCAAGAACAATAGATATTGTTATTGGATTTGAACTCAGCTAATAGCTGTTAAGAATAATTTTATTTTTCTTAAAGAAATTTATGTCCTTTTATTATGGATTTTTTTAACTTCTCTAAAGATTGTTAAGTATGGATTGCTGGGTTTTTTTAGAACTAATGAACTATTAAAAACTTAAATAAATGTGTTATGATCCGTTTAGATGACCCAATAATTACGACCCAAAGAGCATAATGACCCATCGCACTATATGTAGAGCATGTGTATTATTCTAGACAATGAAACAAGTGATCTCAATCTAAGATTAATTAGAAGGATATCTATATATCACACCATTAGATTAGCAAGATGTTATAACCGCTCTACAATATAAGAGGGAGAACACGTTATTTCTCATGTAATTCAAATTCAAGTCTCATTGACTTAATCTTACTCTCACAATGACTTGGGCGTTGGAGTTCTAACCTTGCAAATCAGTCTTCATTCCATCGTACTGACAGCTCGGGTCCATAGTTACGATCTACATCCATTGTTCACAGATCAATTCTGATTCCTGCATGTAACATTGGTGCCGTCTGTGGAAATCGACATTTGATTCTCACGTTTTTCACATTTGAACATTCATATATCGATTCACTAAACTGAAGCTTCCTCAACCTAGAAATTCAGATCTCCTAAATATGAATTATAGGTATATATTCTTAATCTTCTCCAACTGTTCCAAGACAACCTTAGCATGTGAGGTGCTAACGAACTATTGGACAATGTTTACAACATGGTTGAATAGCAGAATTCATAAGTAGTATAAGAGAGACTTTTATGCCACATAAATTCATGACATAGACAACCATAGAGAATTTTACAGATCACATGTTTATAGTAGAATCATATATAGGAAACCTAATCTAATAGAAATTGTCGCCCATTCTTAAGGGATTCATGGCTTCTACAATAGAAAAGCAAAAATAAAAACTTACAATGATTAATAAGGATCCTATAATGGTAGAAGAATGACAGGCTCGATGTAGTGATGAAAGCTTTGTGTTTTCTTTTTAAAGTTTAATAGCATTGTGGTGTCTTGTAAGCACATTATGATTATGTAGTACCCTAAATTTTGACCAGTGTTTTTCTTTTGTGCTACCAGGGGGTATTGTTTAAATGACATTTGGGCGTCTGGGCCCATTTTTGGGTTTGGTTTTATACAAAGGGTTTTTGGGTTAAGCAATCAAGGATTCAGTTTAATTTTTAATTTTTTTTTTAGATATTAGATAGTAATTAAAATTTCTGGTTTTTTTATTTTTTAATTATTTTTCTTTAATTTATTTTGTTATTATTTAAGAGGTCATTATAATTAGGTGTAATTTTAAGTTTTTATTAGAAATATTGTTTTAATTAATCCTTAGAGTTTCGATATATATTATCAATATTTTAATTAGGGATAATTTTATGTCATTAATTAGAAATTTAAGGGTTTTAAGTCTAATTTTATTTAAAATTTAAATGTTTATGGTTAATTGTTTTTTTGTTTGTTTGAAAGGTTTGGACTTTTTTTTAGATAGATTAGATGTTAATCAAAATTTTATTTTAAAGTTAGTTAGTCTTTAATTTATAATTGTTTTGATTTATATGTGGAAGATTATTTATAGTAGGGTCATTAGAATTATTTAAGTGGGTCTAAGTTTTAAATATATTAGGTTAACTTAATTATTAATTAGAAGTAATTTTGATTAAGTTTTAGAGTGTAAATATATTAGTAATTATTAATTAGGAATATTTTTATTATTATTTTGTCATTAGTTGATAATTAAGAGGGACCGGTTGGGATTTATTTTATTATTATTGTTATTTTTTTCATCTAAGTGTTAGTGTAGTTAAATTGGAAATATTATTTATTTTAGTTATTTTCTTTTTTTTTACTTTTTTTTTTTTCTTTGGTCAAAATTGTTGACCGAAAGAGTCATCGCCTTCCTCTCGCCCAAAACCCTAATTCACGCTAAAATTGGAAAAAATCAAATCAAACGGAATCATTTCATTAATTTTTGAATCAAAATTACAAAGCAAAATCAAATCCAAAACGATTACAAAATCATATCTCAAATTACAATCAAATTGAATTCAATCGGATTCAAAGTTTCCTAACTAAATCTAAGGTAATTAACTTTAAACCTAATTTTTCCTATATAAACTAAGAAGAAGTTCAGAAAAAGGGGACCCTTGGAGATTTTAGCCGTGAATCCACAACCACCACCTAAAGCTCTTTCACAAAAAAAGGACTTAGGGTTCATCATTAGAACCCTAAAAATCCTTGAGCTAAACCTGCAAATAGAAAACACAAGAGGATTAGTAAGGAGATTAAAAGAATCCGCGAGGAATAAAGAAAGAGGGGAGGATAAGCAGCTTAATTGGACACTGCAGGGGAGGTAAGCCGAAGAACTTAGCTTGTAGGTCTTGATTTTGATCTGTTGTTGTGTGTTTGTGCTTGGGGGTTTTTGAATTTGGATCTTGTTTATGTTTCTGGGTTTTCTGGAAAATTAGGGTTAGGGTTCATGGGGTAGAGGGTTAGGGTTCGTAAAGAACCCTTAGGGTTCTTGGGGGTTCAGGTGAAATTCTGGGTTTGGGATGCATGTTGGGGTTAGGGTTCTTAGGGTTCCTCGCGAACCCTAAAGAACCAAGGTGATTTCTGGGTGGGATAGGGTTTAGGGTTCTTGGGGTTGAATTTTTCGGTTGAAGTTCAACCGGATTCTAGGGGTTGGGGGTGGTTAAGGTTTGCGCACGGTGGCCGGAAGGCGCACCGGCGACGGAAAGAAAGAGGGAAGTGAGAGAGAATGAAGTTTAGAGAGAGAGAGAGAGAAGTGAAGAGAGAGAAAGAGTAGTGAGAAATGAGGGAGTTCTTAGGAGAACTCCGTTTATGTATGCCCTCAGGACGGCCACGGATGGGTGCCAAGTGGCACTATCCCTACGCTGTAGATCAATTGACCGTTGAGTCAACCTTAGATCATGTGTGCAGAATCATTCAGTGCTCCTTCGTTTGACTAGGCTTGAGAACCGTTAGATGGGATTACCAGGTCTGGTAAGCGTAATCAGCGGCCTTAATTCCATGACTTGGAGATCCTTCTAATCAGGTTCAGTTGTTCCAGAACGAGTCAAACAATTGACCTCCCTCATCCTGGAATTTTTTTTTAGATTGGGTTTTAGTAATTGGGCCTTGCGCCCAGATTACTATCCACACCTCTGCTTCATCAAGCCCATTACTAAATTCAGTGAAAATACACCCCCCTTTTTTGTTTTTTTATTTATTAATTAAGTTAATTACTTAATTTAATTAATAAATTAGGATTTTAATATTAATTAGGATTTATAAATAATAGGGTTTTAGGTTTTTATTAGGATGAGTAATTAGGTTTTTTTGGATAATTATGGGTTTTATTTCATTTCATTTTTTAATTCATTAAAATATTCTTTTCCCTATTTTTAACAAGGATTTTTTTATGGGATTTAATTTTGGGGGTTTAGGGCTAAGATGTTTTGGTGAATATGGGTTTGGGATTTTGTAAGAAAAATAATATTTTTTTAGGATAAACATGGGTTATAGTAAATTTAATGTTATTTTTTGAGATCAAAATACTTTTCTATTTTTATTTATCTTATTTTTATTTATTTTTTGGGACTATTTGGCATTTAGAAATTTTTTTTTTTTTTTTTTGAATAATTTAGGGATAAACTTTGCTTTTTTAGCATAATAACACTTGGGACTTTATTTTTTCCTTTTCTTGGGGAAATTAGGAAGTTATTTTAAGGGAGATAAAATTTTTTTTTTTAGGATTTAAAATTTGGGATAAAGCTCTTGGTCCGAGAGCCTAAATAAGGGATGGGATACGGGATAAAACTCTTAGGTTTCAAGAGTATAAATAAAGGCCAAGGGATAAGGGATTAAGGGATAAAACTCTCCGTCCGAGAGTATAAATAATAGATAGGGTTTTAAGGGATAAAACTCTCCATCCGAGAGTATAAACAAGGGATAAGGGATTAAGGGATAAAACTTTCCATCCGGGAGTATAAACAATGGATAAGGGATTTAAGGGATAGAACTCCTTGTCTAGGAGTATAAATATAGATTAAAGGATAGAACTCCTTATATAGGAGTATAAATAATAGATTTGGGGATAGAACTCTTTATCCAAGAGTATAAATAGTGGATTGGGTTTAGGATTAGAAATGGGAATAGGATTAGGGGGTAGGAATAGGGGAGGTGAACTACGGTTACTCTGATCATTCAAAGATTGAAGGTACGTAAGCATAGGGTTGTAAACCCTAGCGAGTATAATAATAAAAAACTTAGGATTCTTTTGTAAATAAGTAAAAAGTCAGACAACAAACAAACATATCCTAGAACTTAAGGAGGATCCCATTGAGTACAATGGAGGTGAGGGGTGCCTAACACCTTCCCCTCACTTAACCGACTTCCGAACCTTAGGAATCTCTGCCCTTAGGATTAGGATTTTAGGTTTATCATTTATTTTCCTTAAAAAAATATGATGGCGACTCGAATATTTTTGTCGGTCCGACAGCTGGCGACTCTGCCGAGGAAGTACCTCCCTAAAGAGAGTCCCTCCTAACCTTAGGTTTTAGGGTTCTTGTTTGTTTTGGGTGTTTATTGTTTTTATTTTTTATTTTTTATTATGATTTATTTTATGTTTTAATTTGTTTTTATTTATTATATTTGTCCATTATATTTTTATTTTGTCATCATGCATTGGATTGGGGGCATATAATGTGTGAAGCTAAAGCCCAAGCTTGGAGTATAACCCTAGATTAGGACGTGGAACGGAAATGTTTTGGGGGGGGGGGGGGGGATGTGACATCCCCAACAATTCATTGATGCCACACTCAGAATTGATCCTTCCAAAGGTGTCCTCATGAAAGGGCTAGCCCCTAACGTAGAGGATGATTTGGATGTGGTCCGAGACTCTGAGAACTTTTAGCCTACCCTTGCCAACTCATGGAGACCCTACGTATTCAACCCTCAAGGGCTGTTACTAGGGTCCTACCCAGATGAGACTTATCCCGAAGGATTACCATAGGAAGGCTTGCTCCTTTTCATGGTAAAACAAGGGTATAGTCTGTACATTATAGGGTCGTTATACTGTCCAAACTTTATATCCTACTTGTGAGGGGATTGGGTAGACAACACATAGACCTAACATATCATAGGGAGCCTACCTTTACTAGGGCATGCTTGCATATTACCTTATCCTAATCAAAGTATATAAAATTTGCATTCATCATCCTCATAAAGTCTTTTTTGCATTATCATGTCACAGGAATCTTAAACGTTTTCAAAAAGGAATTAAAGTCAAAGCCAATGGAATTCGGGAAAAGGAAAACTATCACAATCAGGGTAAGAACGTCTGACATAGAAGACTTAAAAGCTTATGTTATGGGGTTGCCTCAGGAAAGGAGAAAGCCCATAATTCGTAAGTATGGGGATATATTAGATCTTGTCACTACTCCTATTCAAGAAGAGGGCCTAACCGCCTTGGCTCAGATTTACGACACAGAGCTAAGGTGCTTCCAGTTTCAAGACTTTCAAATAGCCCCCGCTCTAGAAGAAGTTCGTAGGATACTGGGCCTCCCCAAGAACAACAAAGGTCCATTCAAGGCTTTAGGGTATCGCCCTTCCTTCAAAGAAATGGCAAGCTGTCTTCATATCCGTGAAGAAGACCTGCAAGCTAGCTTAAGGGTTCAAGAAGACTTTCATGGGTTTTCTAAAGGGTTCTTGGAGAAGAAAGCCAGTCATTTCGCTGCTTGCAAAAATTGGGCAGCCATGGACACTATCATGGTACTCCTCATCTTTGGGTTAGTTCTATTCCCGAGCGCAAAGAACTTCGTGGACATCGTTGCCATTAATTTATTCTTGGCTGTGACCATTGGAGAAGAAGATCCTACTCCGACTCTCCTCGCTAACATATACTTTACCCTTCACCAAAAATTTGAAAGAAGAGGAGGGGCTCTGCTATGTTGCCCTCAGTTATTGTATAAATGGTTGTGCTCTCACCTAGTAAGGGACTTAAAGGATATGAAAAAAATGAAAGCCTATGCTTGGTCTCAATATTTGGTATCTCTTGTTGATAAAGACATCTTGTGGTTCCCTCAAATACTCCATCGAGACGACGTGATCCTAAGCTGTGGGGGTTTTCCTAATGTACCCTTGATAGGATCGAGAGGGTGCATAAGTTACAATCCTGTCTTAGCAATGAGGCAATTGGGGCATCCATTGGCCTACAAGCCCGAGGATAGGTTGTTAGAAGGCTTCGTCCTACAAAATGTAACTGGAAATTGTCCCGATGTTCTAAAGATTGCTCAGGCTTAGAGGTAGAGTATCAAAGGGAAGAGCAGTCTTAAAAGACCAAGGGAAGAATCTATGGTACCATATATACAATGGATGAAAGAAAGGGTGAGCATAGTGAAGTTGCCTTTTACTCTGGATCGTCCTATTAATCCAAGGGTTCCCCCACCTGCTGCAATCTCCATAGAGGAAAGTGAAAGACTCAAAGAGACCATTTCACAGTTGAAAAAAGAGATAGAAGAGTGGGAAGGTAAATTTTACCAAGCCACTGAAGAAACTAGTCAATTGAGAAGGAGTCTCAATGAAGTTGTGGAGCAGGCTAGGATAAATAAAGGGATAGCCCAGATGGAGGAGGAGAAGAAGGAGCAAGCTTATGCCGACCTTCAAGTTGTGAGTTCACGTCTCAAGACTCATAAGGATGAGTTAGATAGGGCTTGGCGTCAAAGGGATGAGTGGAGGGACATTTGGATGACATCAACGCAAAGAGAGTTCAAGGAGGGATGTGATAGGCATATCCATAACCTAGAAGGTGAAGTCCAAAGCTTGGCTAACGCTCTTCTCGAGAGCAAAAGGCAAGCCTTAGATGCAACTGTGTGAATGAGGTCAGCTGAAGAACTTCTTGCCCTATGGCCAGAAGGATGGTTAGAAACTCAGGAAGAAAACCGAGAGCTTAGAAGACTATACGAGGAGCTTGAGGAGTCCTACGAAGAACTTAGAGAGTGGGGCACCTATATTGAAGAACATTACCAATAATTAGAGCAAACAACTGAGGAGGATAGAGAAATCATGGCAAAGTTATAAAGAGATGAGGCATATTATCGAGAAACGTATCAGAAGTTGGTCTTACTATCCAACGATCTCATCCACGAGATCCCTCGAAGTTTAAAAGAGGCTGAGTACATGGCTGATATCTTCAAGCCAGTAAAATAGATCGCCGATTTTCTTGCACTTTGTCGTGAGATGGTAGAGGAGTTTAGGGCAAGGATTAGGAGGAGGATTTAGCCTTTCTATGTAATGACTTCTTACGTTTGGGTTTTTAGTTATGAATAAGTTAAGGGTTTATCCCTAGTTTGGTTTTCCTTATGTAATAAATGGGGCTTTGACCCTAGTACTTTCTTTTCATGAATAAAAGTATTTGTTTTTCCATTATCATTGGCTTTACTCTTAATAAATAAAAGTTTAAGATTCCTAAAATAAAAATAATTTCTGCATACTCATACATTCATGCATGCATAACATAATAAAAAAAAAATCAAACGGAAATCATTTTTCAATATCTTCTCTCAGAATCATCGCAACAATCTGACGTCTCGACCCAACACCCGTGCTCACCAAAAGAAAGCTATGGAACAAATGGAACTGAACCACGCTGCTCTAAAGGGAGATGTGGATGTTGTCAAAGGAAATGTGGAGGAAATGAAGGACAAAATCGACAACTGACTCGAGCTATTCAGAATCTGATAGCAAGAGATACCGAGGCTAGTAACCGTAGGAGTGTCCCTACCCCTCCTCCCCAGTATGAAGATAATAATCCTCTCTTGGGATTTGTGGCTGACTTGGAACGTGAAGCATTAGAGGTTAGTAAAGGGAAGACTAACACTCAGCCTCCTGTAGGGTCTGTTCCTCCACCAGAGCATAATGAAGAATCACGACCTATACAGATACATGTCACTCGTGAGGTCTCTGATGACTGACGCCTCCAATATGGAGAGGAAGATTCTAGGCAGGTAGTTCGTGAAACCAAACTGGTTGCCATGGAAGGAAGACGAGCGGATGAAAAGTATAAGATAATTGAAGAGCGATTAAGGGTTGTGGAAGGATCCAAGGTCTTTGGGGTTGATGCTTTGGAAATGTGTCTGGTACCCGATGTGGTTATACCTCCTAAGTTTAAGGCACCTGACTTCAAGAAGTATAAAGGGGTTAGTTGCCCAAAAAACCACATCCGGATGTTCGCCCGAAAGATGGGTGCCCATGCTAAGAATGAGAAGTAGATGATACATACTTTCCAAGACAGCCTTAGTGGGGCGTCCTTGGACTGGTATATGCAATTGGAGAGGGCTCACATTAAGACTTGGGAAGACCTTGCAAGCGCCTTTTTGAAGCAGTACCAATATAATGTGGACATGGCGCCTTATCGCATGCAATTAGAAAACATGTCCCAAAAAGGGAATGAATCTTTTAAGGAATACGCCCAAAGATGGAGGGAACTAGCCTCTCGTGTGTAACCTCCATTGTTGGAAAGTGAGCTGGTAGATATGTTCATGGGAACCTTGCAGGGGCTATACTACAAAAAGATGATTGTGTCCGTCTCAACTGGATTTGCGGATTTAGTTACCATTGGGGAAAGGATCAAGAATGGATTAAAAAGCGGAAAGATTGGAAAGTCGTCTTCCAGTCAACATAACAACAAAAGGTACTCTGGAAACAGCTCGAAGAAGAAGGCCAATGCCATTTCTGCTGATAGGTATACTCAAGTACCTTATAACCCTTACGTGGCGGCTACTGCCTCTAGTCAAGTGTCTCCTACGCTCCAAATCCAGCAGCCAAGGGTGCCACCTCCGCAAAATCAGCAACAACAGAAGTATCCCCGAAGGGAACAAAGGAGGCCATGGAAGGACTTTGACCCTATACCCACTACATATACTCAGATCCTGCCAATGCTAATCCAAAAGGGATTGGTAGAATCAAGTCGTTAGGGCCCCCACCTACGCCTCCTCCTCGAGGGTATGATACTAATGCTAAATGTGTGTATCATGCTGGATCGCCAGGGTATACGACTGAAAAGTGTTTAGCCTTCAAGTTTAGGGTGCAAGATTTGCTGGATCAGAAGGTCATTAACTTCAGTTATGACAATCCAAATGTAGGAGATAATCCTTTCCCAGGGCACGTTGGACCAACTGTTAACTCCATTGAGGGACTAGGAGAGAATGCCCTAATCAGAGGGGTAGAACAAATAAAGACCCCTATGATGAAAGTAAGGGAAGTATTAATTGGGTATGAGGAGTTTGAAAGGTTGCACGGTGACTGCGGGGATTGCGCGTCTGATCCCAGTAACTGTAAGAAGATGAAGGAGGTCCTCTAACAATTAATGGACCAAGGGATAGTACAAATTGGGTACTTAAGGAATATGAATAAGGTGGCTGCCTTAGAATCCCAGGGGCAAGTACCTTCTGAGATTCCATACCAGAAAAGAGGAGTTGTGACCCCTATTCAAATACCAGTTCCAAGGTCTGCACAAGTGCCTATTCAAATACCAGTTCCCAGGCCTGCACAGACACCCATCCAAATACCAGTTTCAAGGCCTGCACAGGCTCCTATTCAGATATCAATCCCGGTACCTGCACGAACACCAATTCAAATACTTGTCCCTGCACCAGTCAAAGTTCCAGTGCTTGCAAAGTCAGAAGGCCCTATCACTTTCCATGTTCCAGCACCATTTCCATATGAAAGCACTAAGACTGTACCTTGGAAGTACGACATCACTGCGTCCATGGGAAGAAAGACTATAATACCATCACCAGCTGTTACTAACATAGCTGGTATTGGAGGGATGACCCGTAGTGGAAGAGTATACTCCTCAGAACAACCCAAGAAGGATACCCCCGAAAGCTCAAAGGCGAAGGAGACCACAAATACAGGGGAGGGATCTTCCAAGAAGGGTATATCTCAAGAAGACGCCGAGAAATTTTTGAGATTAATAAAGAAAAGTGATTATAGGGTGGTGGACCAACTGAATCAAACACCGTCCAAGATCTCTATTATGTCCTTGTTGTTATGCTCAGAGGCACATAGGGAATCCCTGCTGAACGTCCTAAATGAAGCCCATGTCACCAAGGATATATCAGTGATTCAGTTCGACGAGGTAGTCGCCAATATTGCCGCCAGCACCTGTCTGGGTTTCAGTAGTGAGGAATTACCTCCCGAGTGGCAAGCACATAATGAGGCCTTGCATATATCAGTCAAATGTCAAGACACTATTCTCTCAAGGGTGCTAGTGGACACAGGGTCTGCCCTAAATGTCATGCCTAAGGATACCCTTATGAAATTAACATCTGTAAGGACCTTTATGAAGACCAGTTCCCTGATTGTTAGGGCTTTTGACGGTTCGAAAAGAATGGTAATTGGGGAGGTAGAGATACCTACAGTGGTGGGATCACATACCTTCATGATCACTTTCCAAGTCATGGATTTCAATCCCTCCTACACTTGTCTTCTAGGACGACCATGGATTCATGTTGCGGGCGCAGTTACTTCCACTCTTCATCAGAAATTAAAGTTCATATCTGGGGACAAATTAATAATTGTTGATGGGGAGGATGACATGTTTGTCAGCCATCTCTCGCCATTCAGTTACATAGAAATGGATGGGGAGACATTTGAAATAACTTTTCAAGCTTTGGAGGTTGTGACGGTCAGTCGTAAGCAAGTCGTTCGACAAGAGGAAAGGCCGAAAAGGATCACAGACTTAATCCAGAATGGGGATACTAGGGGCTGGGGCAAAGTGATAGAGATACATGAAAAGAAGGATCAATTCGGGCTGGGTTATAAACCAGCTAATAAAGGGGTTCAGAAGTCTCGTCATATGACATTTCCTCCTCTCGGAGAAACTTTCCATAGTGCCGGTTTCAGAGATGAAGATCAAGTGACTGCAATTGAAGAGGAAAATAGGGGGATACCAGATTGGGTGTGCCATTGCTCACCAGATACAGTTCTCTACAATTGGAGGGTCATCGAGATTCCTGAGATGATTTATGTTTCGAAGTAATTTACTTTTCTTTAAAATAATAATAAGTCCTTTGTTATGCCCAAGGCAAATGGACAAGCTTTGTAGGGTCACATTTTGTTTCTTTGAATTATTTAATAATAAAATCACATTTTTGTTTTCAATCAAGATCTTTTTCTTTCATATTTGCTTTTTTTTCAAAATGGCAATACACTTCTTTTTCCAGTACTTTCATTCCCATCAATTCAAAAAATAATGAACGATAAAAATCTCTCTCATGCAGATTTAAAAATGAACCTATTGAAAATGACACCGCTATAATTCCTTGCAACTTCGAGTTCCCGATTAACCAAGCGGAAGAGGGTGATGAGGACGATTGTGAGCTCCCTGAAGAGCTAGCCAGAATGTTAAAGCAAGAGGATAAGGTGATACAACCTCATCAGGAACCAGTGGATGTGATCAATCTGGGAACTGAAGAGGACAAAAAGGAGGTTAAAGTCGGTGCTTCTTTAAACAAGGACGTAAAGGAGAAGTTGATCAAGTTACTACAAGAGTATGTGGATGTGTTCGCTTGGTCTTACCAAGATATGCCTGGTTTGGACACAGATATTGTTGAACATAAGCTACCGCTTAAACCCGAATGTCCACCGGTCAAACAAAAGTTAAGGCGGACTAGACCAGATATGACTCTCAAAATCAAGGAAGAGGTTAAAAAGTAGTTTGACGTTGGGTTCTTAGCCGCAGTGAAGTATCCAGAATGGGTAGCCAACATTGTGCCTGTGCCAAAAAAGGATGGAAAAGTCAGAATGTGCATAGATTATTGAGATCTCAACAGAGCAAGTCCTAAAGATGATTTTCCACTACCCCACATTGATGTGTTGGTGGATAACACTGCTCAATTCTCAGTCTTCTCATTCATGGATGGATTCTCCGAATATAATCAGATCAAGATGGCTCCCTCTGACATGGAAAATACTACTTTTATTACACCGTGGGGAACCTTCTGTTACAAGGTAATGCCCTTCGGGTTAAAGAACGCTGGGGCAACTTATCAAAGGGCAATGGTCACTCTTTTTCATGACATGATGCATAAGGAAATAGAGGTTTATGTAGATGACATGATTGCCAAATCAAAAACCGAGGAAGATCACATAGTCAATTTACAAAAGCTGTTTGAACGACTGAGAAAGTTCAAACTACGACTAAATCCGGCAAAGTGTACTTTTGGGGTCAGATCTGGGAAGTTGTTGGGGTTCATAGTCAGTCAAAGAGGTATAGAAGTTGATCCTGATAAAGTGAAGGTCATTCAAGAAATGCCAGCACCGAGGACTGAAAAAGAAGTGTGTGGATTCCTGGGGAGATTAAATTACATTGTTAGGTTCATCTCACACCTTACTGCTACTTGTGAGCCAATCTTCAAGCTGTTGAGGTAAGGTCAAAGCATCGAGTGGGGTGAAAACTGTCAAAAGGCCTTCGATCGAATCAAAGAATATTTGCAAGAGCCACCCATATTGGTACCACCTGTACCTGGAAGACCACTCATAATGTATCTAACGGTGCTTGACAATTCGATGGGCTGTGTACTCGGACAACAAGACGAAACAGGGAGAAAGGAACACACAATTTATTACTTGAGTAAGAAATTTACGGATTGTGAATCCAGATACTCACCCTTGGAGAAGACTTGTTGTGCTCTTGTATGGGCCGCCCGCCGACTAAGACAATATATGGTGTGCCATACTACTTTATTGATATCAAGAATGGACCCCATCAAGTATATATTCGAGAAGCCTGCAGTGATTGGGAGAGTGGCTCGGTGGCAGATGTTACTAACTGAGTATGATATCCAGTTTGTTACCCAAAAGGCCATAAAAGGGAGTATATTAGCTGATCATCTCGCTCATCAACCGGTAGATGATTATCAACCAATGCAATTTAACTTCCCCGATGAAGATGTGATGGCTGTAAGAGACGATGATATTCCGGATTCTTACGAAGGACCTGAGCCCGGATCTCGGTGGAAACTTATATTCGATGGTGCCTCAAATGAAGAAGGACATGGGGTGGGAGCTGTTATAACTTCCCCAACGGGGTTTCACATACCTTTTACTGCAAGGATATGCTTCACATGTACTAACAATATGGCGGAATATGAGGCATGTATCTTGGGAATTAACGAAGCCATTAACCTCGGAATCAAGATCTTAGAAGTATATGGAGATTCGGCTCTCGTCATCAATCAAGTCAAAGGAGAATGCAGAACACTTAATTCCAAACTAACTCGATATCGAGATTGTGTCTGGAAAAGGATAACATACTTTGATGAGATCACCTTCCATCATATTCCTAGAGATGAGAATCAATTGGCAGACGCTTTGGCAACTTTGGCATCCATGTTCAAAGTCAAGTGGTATAATGAAGCACCGGCTATAAGAATCAATCGCTTGGATGAACCATCTTGCTGTGCAGCAGTGGAGGCCGAAGTAGATGATAAACCGTGGTTTTATGATATCAAACAGTTCCTCCAGAAATAAGAATATCCTGCAAATGCCTCAAGCGGGGATAAGAAAACACCTTGAAGATTGGCTGCCCAGTTTTTCCTTGAAGGAGAGGTACTGTATAAAAGGAATCATGACATGGTGTTACTCTGGTGTTTAGATGGACATGAACAGGACATGCTTATTAAAGAAATACACGAGGGATCCTTTGGAACCCACGCCAACAGGCATGCAATGGCTAAGAAGATTCTCTGAGCAAGGTATTATTGGTTGACTATGGAATCGGACTGCTTCAAATATGTCAAGAAGTACCACAAGTGTCAAATCTACGCGAATAAAATTCATGTGCCACCAACTCCTTTGAATGTCTTAACTGCCCCATGGCCCTTCTCTATGTGGGGGATAGACATAATCGGGATGATCGAGCCGAAGGCATCAAATGGCTAAGAAGATTCTCCGAGCAGGGTACTATTGGTTGACTATGGAATCGGACTGCTTCAAATATGTCAAGAAGTGCCACAAGTGTCAAATCTACGCGAATAAAATTCATGTGCCACCAACTCCTTTGAATGTCTTAACTGCCCCATGGCCCTTCTCTATGTGGGGGATAGACATAATCGGGATGATCGAGCCGAAGGCATCAAATGGACACCGGTTCATTCTAGTTGCTATTGACTACTTCACCAAATGGGTAGAGGCTGCTTCCTACACTAATGTGATAAGGCAAGTAATTGCACGATTCATCAAGAAAGAGATAATTTGTCGCTATGGGGTTCCTAATAAGATCATCACGGATAATAGGCTCAATCTAAATAATAAAGTGATGGATGAGCTATGCGAGAGTTTTAAAATCGATCACCATAACTCGTCGCCTTATCGCCCAAAGATGAATGGCGCGGTAGAGGCAGCCAACAAGAACATCAAGAAGATTATCCAGAAAATGGTGAAGACTTACAAAGATTGGCATGAAATGCTCCCTTTCGCACTTCATGGCTACAGAACCTCGGTCCGTACTTCGACAGGAGCTACTCCTTTTTCCTTGGTATGTGTCACAGAAGTGGTACTCCCTATTGAAGTAGAAATTCCTTCACTAAGGGTCATAATGGAGACTAAGCTGGATGAAGCTGAATGGGTACAAAATAGACTTGATCAACTGAATCTCATACAGGAAAAGCGCATGGATGTTGTATGTCATGGTTAACTATATCAGCGAAGACTCAAAAAGGCATTCGACAAGAAAGTTTGTCCTCGCCTATTTGAAGAAGGAGACCTGGTGTTAAGAAAAGTGCTACCCATCTATAAAGATCCTCGTGGAAAATGGGCCCCGAACTATGAAGGACCATATGTAGTAAAGAGTGCCTTCTCTGGTAGAGCTTTAATGTTGACTACTATGGATGGAGCGGATTTACCTCGACCGGTGAATTCCGATTCAGTCAAAAAATACTATGCCTAGAAAACGAGGATAATAGCCCGCTAAGTCGAAAACCCTAAAGGGCGACTTAGGCAAAAATTAGGGCGTCCTGGTGGATTGAAAACTTGAAAGAGAAATCCAGGCAAAAATTAGGGACTTGAATAAAAATGATACTCGACAAGTCGAAAACCCTAAAGGGTGGCTTAGATGGAAAAAATGGTATATCATCCTGGTGGACTAAGACTCGAAAAGAGCGGTCCAGGAAAAATTAAGGATATCCAAAAGGCATATGACTGATAGCACTTACGGCCACACAACGGGGATTCAGAAAGGAATGATCAATCCAGTCGTCATCTTCAGAAGTGAAGTGTCATGGCCTTGGAGACTTAGGGATATTAGCTGGTGTTTGAATTCAATAGGGACATAGATAAATTTGTTTTTTTTTTTCGTATATCCATTTTTCATCTTGCAGATTTGTAGTAATTCCTCCTTATGAGGATTACGTTCCTTATGTACTATTGCCTGTTTATGGGCCATTTTTCAATAAATAAACTTTTCTTTTCTATCCAATTATTCTGCTTGATTACAAAATGTTGATTAATTATAGAATAATGCATTGAAACATTAGGCATAATCAAAAGCTTTCCAAAAAAAGAGAAAAAAGAAAGGTATTTTACTTCGATTTGGGAACAGTAAAGGGATCATATTTCTTCCAAGTTAAAACACAGTGTCTACAGATTAACAGTCACGATTCAATCATTGTGGGAGTTTCTTTGAGAAAATAATACGCATCTCCAGATATCAAGAACATATGACTTGTTACACTCGCCAAAGGAATCAAGGGTTTAAGGGCCGGGAAGTCGGAATATTACAAAAGATTTGGTTTCCGTAAAAAGATGCACTGCATATCATAAAAGAGGCATTAGCCCAAACAATGCATCATGCATAAGAGCACACATACGTTTGAACATACATGCAAGGCATAAGGATTATAATTTCTCTCAGGAGTACCAGGGTTTAATTGGTTATCACACTAGGGATCTTAGGATAATCGGCGTAGTACCTTTCAGGCCCAACAGTCAAAATTATGGTCCTTCTTGTATTTAATCATCTCCTCTTCAAAAGAGGAAGACACGTCGACTCCCTCTTTCTAATTCGAAGACGATTAAATAGGGGCAGTTGTAGTACCCTAAATTTTGACCAGTGTTTTTCTTTTGTGCTACCAGGGAGTATTGTTTAAATGACATTTGGGCTTCTGGGCCCATTTTTGGGTTTGGTTTTATACAAAGGGTTTTTGGGTTAAGCAATCAAGGATTCAGTTTAATTTTTATTTTTTTTTTAGATATTAGATAGTAATTAAAATTTCTGCTTTTTTTATTTTTTAATTATTTTTCTTTAATTTATTTTGTTATCATTTAAGAGTTCATTATAATTAGGTGTAATTTTAAGTTTTTATTAGAAATATTGTTTTAATTAAGCTTTAGAGTTTAGATATATATTATCAATATTTTAATTAGGGATAATTCTATGTCATTAATTAGAAATTTAAGGGTTTTAAGTCTAATTTTATTTAAAATTTAAATGTTTATGGTTAATTGTTTTTTTGTTTGTTTGAAAGGTTTGGACTTTTTTTTATATAGATTAGATGCTAATCAAAATTTTATTTTAAAGTTAGTTAGTCTTTAATTTATAATTGTTTTGATTTATACGTGGAAGATTATTTATAGTAGGGTCATTAGAATTATTTAAGTGGGTCTAAGTTTTAAATATATTAGGTTAACTTAATTATTAATTATAAGTAATTTTGATTAAGTTTTAGAGTGTAAATATATTAGTAATTATTAATTAGGAATATTTTTATTATTATTTTGTCATTAGTTGATAATTAAGAGGGACCGGTTGGGATTTATTTTATTATTATTGTTATTTTATTCATCTATATGTTAATGTAGTTAAATTGGAAATATTATTTATTTTAGTTATTTTCTTTTTTTTATTTATTTTTTTTCTTTGGTCAAAATTGTTGACCGAAGGAGTCATTTCCTTCCTCTCGCCCAAAACCCTAATTCACGCTAAAATTGGAAAAAATCAAATCAAACGGAATCATTTCATTAATTTTTGAATCAAAATTACAAAGCAAAATCAAATCCAAAATGATTACAAAATCATATCTCAAATTACAATCAAATTGAATCCAATCGGATTCAAAGTTTCCTAACTAAATCTAATGTAATTAACTCTAAACCTAATTTTTCGTATATAAACTAAGAAGAAGTTCAGAAAAAGGGGACCCTTGGAGATTTTAGCCGTGAATCCACAACCACCACCTAAAGCTCTTTCACAAAAAAAGGACTTAGGGTTCATCATTAGAACCCTAAAAATCCTTGACCTAAACCTGCAAACAGAAAACACAAGAGGATTAGTAAGGAGATTAAAAGAATCCGCGAGAAATAAAGAAAGAGGGGAGGATAAGCAGCTTAATTGGACACTGCAGGGGAGGTAAGTCGAAGAACTTAGCTTGTAGGTCTTGATTTTGATCTGTTGTTGTGTGTTTGTGCTTGGGGGTTTTTGAATCTGGATCTTATTTATGTTTCTGGGTTTTCTGGAAAATTAGGGTTAGGGTTCATATGAACCCTAGGGTTTATGGGGTAGAGGGTTAGGGTTTGTAAGAACCCTTAGGGTTCTTGGGGGTTCAGGTGAAATTCTGGGTTTGGGATGCTGTTGGGGTTAGGGTTCCTCGCGAACCCTAACGAACCAAGGTGATTTCTGGGTGGGATAGGATTTAGGGTTCTTGGGGTTGAATTTTCCGGGTGAAGTTCAACTGGATTCTGGGGGTTGGGGGTGGTTAAGGTTTGCGCACGATGGCCGGAAGGCGCACCGGCGACGGAAAGAAAGAGGGAAGTGAGAGAGAATGAAGTTTAGAGAGAGAGAAAGAGAAGCGAAGAGAGAGAAAGAGAAGTGAGAAATGAGGGAGTTCTGAGGAGAACTCCGTTTATGTATGCCCTTAGGTCGGCCACGGATGGATGCCAAGTAGCACTATCACTACGCTGTAGATCAATTGACCGTTGAGTCACCTTAGATCATGTGTGCAGAATCATTCAGTGCTCCTTCGTTTGACTAGGCTTGAGAACCGTTAGATGGGATTACCAGGTCTGGTAAGCATAGTCAACGGCCTTAATTCCATGACTTGGAGATCCTTCTAATCAGGATCAGATGTTCCAGAACGAGTCAAACGATTGACCTCCCTCATCCTGGAATTTTTTTTTTTGTTTTTAAACTGGGTTTTAGTAATTGGGTCTTGCGCCCAGATTACTATCCACGCCTCTGCTTCATCAAGCCCATTACTAAATTCAGTGAAAATACACCCCCCTGTTTGTTTTTTTATTTATTAATTAAGTTAATTACTTAATTTAATTAATAAATTAGAATTTTAATATTAATTAGGATATATAAATAATAGGGTGTTAGGTTTTTATTAGGATGAGTAATTAGGTTTTTTGGGATAATTATGGGTTTTATTTCATTTTATTTTTTAGTTCATTAAAATATTCTTTTCCCTATTTTTAACAAGGATTTTTTTATGGGATTTAATTTTGGGGGTTTAGGGCTAAGATGTTTTGGTGAATATGGGTTTGGGATTTTGTTTTTAAGAAAAATAATATTTTTTTAGGATAAACAAGGGTTATAGTAAATTTAATGTTATTTTTTGAGATCAAAATACTTTTCTATTTTTATTTATCTTATTTTTATTTATTTTTTGGGACTATTTGGCATTTAGAAACGATTTTTTTTTTTTTTTTTTGAATAATTTGGGGATAAACTTTGCTTTTTTAGCATAATAACACTTGGGACTTTATTTTTTCCTTTTCTTGGGGAAATTAGGAAGTTATTTTAATGGAGATAAAAAGATTTTTTTTAGGATTTAAAATTTGGGATAAAGCTCTTGGTCCGAGAGCCTAAATAAGGGATAAAACTCTTAGGTTCCAAGAGTATAAATAAAGGCCAAGGGATAAGGGATTAAGGGATAAAACTCTCCGTCCGAGGGTATAAATAATGGATAGGGTTTTAAGGGATAAAACTCTCCATCCTAGAGTATAAACAAGGGATAAGGGATTAAGGGATAAAACTCTCCATCCGGGAGTATAAACAATGGATAAGGGATTTAAGGGATAGAACTCCTTGTCTAGGAGTATAAATATAGATTAAAGGATAGAACTCCTTATATAGGAGTATAAATAATAGATTTGGGGATAGAACTCTTTATCCAAGAGTATAAATAGTGGATTGGGTTTAGGATTAGAAATGGGAATAGGATTAGGGGGTAGGAATAGGGGAGGTGAACTACGGTTACTCTGATCCTTCAAAGATTGAAGGTACGTAGGCATAGGGTTGTAAACCCTAGCGACTACAATAATAAAAAACTTAGGATTCTTTTGTAAATAAGTAAAAAGTCAGATAACAAACAAACATACCCTAGAACTTAAGGAGAATCCCATTGAGTACAATGGAGGTGAGGGGTGCCTAACACCTTCCCCTCACTTAAACGACTCCCGAACCTTAGGAATCTCTGCCCTTATGATTAGGATTTTAGGTTTATCATTTATTTTCCTTAAAAAAATATGATGGCGACTCGAATATTTTTGCCGGCCGCGACAGATTAGATGATTTCTTTCCATTTGCAATTCTAGCAGAAAGTTTGAACCGCATAGCTATGATGATGGAGGGGCATAATGGCTCTATAAAGTTCAATAGCTCCACTATGGTGTTGAAATGTGCCTTTATTGATAATCTTGTGTACTTTTCTCTAATTTTCATCTATTCTTCATGTTTCATTCCTCTCATTGCTTCTTCATTGCAACTTTCATAGTAAAATACTTTGAAAGTTGTCTGATTAGCATGATTTATGCGTGGTTCAATATTTTTCATGAATAATCAGAATCTTTATTAAAAACATACAAAATGGCAATGCATTAATAGTAAAAACTCTTGAAAATAATAAATTTAACTACTAAAAACAAAGTGTGATGGTGTGTCATTACAACCTAAAACTTGAACCTTTCCTTGTTCTTAAGGAAATCGCTTGACAAATGAGATTTGAGAACTATTGGAATTTACCTTATTTGATGATAAATTCTAAGTTGACGTTACTTACCAAATCACTTAAAAGTTCCTATTAAATTTTCACTACCATTCTCATACCTTGGGATGGATAACTCAAAATACTTTACTCCTGCGTTATATCTATTCAAGTTTTTCTCTATTTAAAACTAACCTCTTCGTCTTGAACTCTTATCTTCATTTATCCATTATTGACATCAATCATCATGTGTGTTATCTTCATAAAAGTTTTTCCTAGCATCATTAGAACTTCAATGTCTTCATCAATATCCATGACCTCACAATCAACTAGGAACAAGAATTTGTCTACTTTCACCAAAACGTCTTCGACTATACCTGAAGGATGCTTTATTGACTTATCTGCCAATTGCAACGTTATTCTTGTATCACTACTACAAAACGCACAAACAGCAACGCCCAAGTCACCACGGTTCTTCCAAACACCGTTGTGACATCTCTAAACTCATGCGCTAACATTTTATTTTATTTTTTAATTATAAATTTTTATGGTATAATAATGGTTGACGTTATAACCGATATGATACAATCTATCTTTCGTGGGTTCGAACCTCAGTGCTCTAAAAAAATTTATTCATTTAACGTTAAGGAGCTCCTTTCTGTTTTATTTATTTTTAAATAAAATATTAAAAGGAATATCACTACGGTTATTATGAGTAACCGTTGTGATATAAAATTTTATTCATTTAACGTTAATGCGCTTCTTTCTTTTTTATTTATTTTTAAATAAATAATAAAAGGGATATCACTACGGTTATTGTGAGTAACCGTTGTGATATAATTTGCTATTATTTAAAATATAATTACGATTATTCTTGTAAACTGTGACGAAAATTGATATTTTTTAATATATAAACGAAAGTATCTGTTGCCTAGTTCATAACAGTCGTTTCTCTCTAAAGAAAACCCTATAACACAACCCTCTCCTCTCATGAATCTTAACCAATACTGTAACAAGTGAATGGCGAAAACAAGCTTAAAGGATATCTGATGGGAGCAACGTCTGATGCAAACTCTTACGGCGGCGAAGATGGTATGTTCTCCTGCTTTCTTCTTTTTACTCTTCTTCTGTATGTTGTTGATGTTTAGAATTTAGAATTATTGTTTTAGGGTTTGGTTTTAGGATGCTCTGGAAACATTATGTTATTAATGTTTTAGGGTTAAGTTTGAAGTTTATTGTGTTTCCTTGTAGATACATGGTTATGATGGTGGTAGCAAGCGTATGGTGATAGCAAGCGTATAGTATGGTGATGGTTCATATGGTTTTTTTTGCTATGGAAAAAAAATATAAGAAGTATTAAGTTATTGTATAAACTTCATCCACCTTATATTTTTTCTTCATGACATCACAAACTAGATGAACTTGATATATCTTAATTTGTTACAGTTCCATGATTATTTTCAATAAGAGGTGCGTTATTGACTCAATGTATATTGATTTGTTACAATCCCACTTATGGTTTTGTTTCAACTATAGCTGAATTTGTTTTGATTACTAACAATTTTATTTTATTTGAAATAGCTGAAGCTGTATAGTAAAGATGATACATAGTGATGATGATGGTGGTAGCAAGCGTATAGTATGAGTTGATAAGGTACATATGGTTTGTGCTAAAATAATGTATGTTTTTTTATTGTGTTGCAGGGATTTGTTGTGTTGTTGTATGTTGTTGTTGTTGAAAAATATTCTCAAAACAAGAACAAAATATTGCTAAGTCACAAGAAATAGGCTTCATGTGACTTAGCAATGTTTTGTTCTTTATATTCTTATACAGGTTGACAGGAAATGAAGTTTAGTTTATTATACACTATGTATATTGTTTGTTTCACTAACCTTTTAATGAAAATGCAATCATTTAAATTGACATAGAAACTTATAATCTGAAAATTAAGTTGTATTTGAAAACCAACCTATATCAATCAATGTTTTCCGAATTGCATGTATCTCATTCGGCACATTTTATGTTCCTTAACACATAATATATCGTTCAATGGTTTGATTCCTTCGACACATCGATATCTACAATTCTACTTTACCTCGTCGTTGTCGCTTATCACCGTGATTGTTAAGATCATGCTTGTTATGATGATAAGTCATCATAACAATTGTGATGATAAGCGACAATGATACGGTAAACTTTAATAAAAAATATCGATGCATTTAAGGAATCAAACCATTGAACCATATATGTGTTAAAGAATATAAAATGTGCATGATGAGACGCATGCAATTCAAAATACAGTGGTGTATTTAAGTTTGTTTTCAAGAATAGTTTAATTTTTATATTATATAGTTCTTTACCAATTTTAATGGTTGTATTTCTTTAATGAGGTGTATGGTAAAACAAGCAATATACGTTGGTATATAATAAACTATGGGTATGTTTCACAACAGTTTTCTACATTAACTGTGATCTAATGTAATTTATTTGCTGTTGCTGGGTTTCGAACCCAGTACCGTATATATCACAAAGGTTGTTAAGCATAACCGTTGTGATATACCGCGCGTTTTCCAGAATACAACAACGGTGCCAGGACCGTGATTATAAGTAGCGCATTTACGACAACACTCTACATAATAACGCCTTGATTTGTGTGATTATATGTATTTTTTAACCGTTGTTAAATGGGTTTTCCGTAGTAGTGTATGTTTCATCTCAAGGACACCAATCTTTTTAATAACTGAGAAATATATGAGATTGATGCTTGCACATAGTAATAGGAAATGTAACTCTTCCTATATCATTTGCTTTTTGAGGTAGGATCCTCTGAATGATGGCACTATAATTGGCTTTTAAGTGAATGGTCTCGTCAACATATCTTATCTTTTTCTTTAAGATTTCTTTCAAAAATTTTGCATACAAAGGCATCTGTTATAAGCTTCTGAGAATGGTATGCTTATTTGGAGTCTTTTGAAAATATTCTAAAATCTCGCACACTCTTTTTAGTAGACTCTTCATGTTGTGTTTCTCAACCCTTGTTTTGTGGTTTTTTTTTATTTCTTCATTTTTTTCAATTCTTTTTCATCCTTACTATTTTTTACTTTTTTTTTCTTTTTCTCCTTCATATTCCTCTTCTTTGTCTATTTCTCTTGATTCAACCAAAACCCTTTTATTTCTTCATTACTATTGTTTAACTTGTTTTTACCACTTCTAGTTGTACCCGTTTTTTAGTGTTTTGTTGATCACATAGGTACTTTGCAATCAGATGATTTTGTGTTTCAAGATTATTGATCGAGGCATCGGTATTCTTTTGGTTTGCCATGGAAAACTGTATGAATTGGCTCAATGTATCTTTCAACTTTAACGATTTGTATTGTTGTTGAGGAGTTTGTTTGTAATGTTGGTATAATGATTTTTTTATTTGACGATTAGACCTATGGTCTCCATACTTGGTTATAATTGTTTCACCTCTAAAATTTATTATTCTGATACTGTCTCAAACTTTGTTGAATTCCTAAGAAGTTGACTTCTTTGTTTGATGGTGGGAAAAATCTTGTTGGATGATCTTCGTTGCATAGCTCACAATAAGTAATTTTTCAATGCTTTTGGATTTTGTACTTCACTTTATGTTGTTGAGGAAATTTTGACAATTGATTGATAAGTTCGTCCATGGTTTGGTTTAGCAGCTTATTTTAAGCCAATATTGCATTGTTGGAATTCAAAATAATGATGTCAACCTTCCTTCGTGTAAGGTTTCTATCACATTGCCCTTGGAGATCACTTAGTGTTATTTTTTACATAATTTCTATTACATCTACAACACTATTTGTCAAGGAGAAGGTTTGATAGTTTTTATAGCCTATTTCTGAATTTTGGATTTGTGTGGGGGCTTCAAAATCGTGATTTTGACATATTTTCATCATAGACTTGGCTTCTGTCGCGGCCGGCAAAAATATTCGAGTCGCCACCATATTTTTTAAAGGAAAATAATGATAAACCTAAATATCCTATCCTAAGATAAAGATTCCTACGGTTCGGGAGTCGGTTAAGTAAAGGGAAGGTGTTAGGCACCCCTTACTTCCATTGTACTCAATGGGATCCACCTTTGAGTTTAGGGCATGTTTGTTTGTCTAAATGAAAAGAAAGCCTAAGTTTTTTCCTAATTATACTCGCTAGGGTTGGTTTGCAACCCTATGCCTACGTACCCTCAAAATGAAGGATCAGAGTAACCGTAGTTCACCTCCCCTATTCTTACCCCCTAATCCTATTCCTAAATCCCAAATCCTATCCCTAAATCCCATCCACTATTTATACTCTTGGATAAAGAGTTCTATCCCTTAAATCTAGTGTTTATACTCCTAGATGAGGAGTTCTATCCCTTAAATCCCTTTGTCCATTGTTTATACTCTCGGAGGAAAAGTTTTATCCCAAAATCCATATCCCATCCCTTATTTAGGCTCTCGGACCAAGAGTTTTATCCCTTAATCCTTTTATTTATACTCTCGGATATCAAGAGTTTAATTCCTCAATCATAAATCCCATCCTTTATTTAGGCTCTCGGACCAAGAGCTTTATCCCCATGTGTAAATCCCTTAAAACTTTAAAAATCTTTTTTCCTTCTAAAACCATTTTTCTAATTTAAAAAAAAAAAGAAATTGAACCCCAAACGTCAAATAATTTAATATATCAAAAATACAAATTAATCCAAAATAAATCCATATTAATAATCTCCTAAAATATTTGTTCCAATTAATTTTTTTTTTTTTAATCCCTTTAAAATAATTTTCCTAAGAAAATAACTCCTTTTATTAAATCTACATAAAAACTTAATTTCCATATAATTAAATAATTTTTACTAAATGATACAAAAAAAGCAATAGAAACCAAATGAAAAACTTATTACAACTTGAATCAAGGAATTGATTCAATGGTAATAATTTTTAAATGAAATAAATGGAAATAAAAAACCACAAAAATCCCAAAATAAAAAAAAAACCAACCCTAAATTCTATTTTTATGTTAAAATCTCCTAATTAAAAAAACCTAAATAAAATAATTAATTTATAATTTAATTAAATAAAAAAACAGGGGTGTAAAAACCTTTAGGAAAAGTAATTGGGCCATAGATGGGGGGTGCCAAAAGCATTGGGCGTAAAGCCCAATGGCCAACACCACCTCAGAAAAAAACAAAAAAGGAAAATGATTTGATTCCAATTATTATAATAATAATTTCTAAATAAACAAACCAATTTTAAAAACCCTAAATTATTAAAAATAAATTTATTAAAACCCCAAGGGTTCAATATGAACCCTAGCCCTAACTTTTCCAGAAAAAAACACAATCAATTAATAGTAACAGCAATAAAAAAACCTAAGTTACCTCCCCTTGCCTTGACCAAATTAAGCTGCTTCCTTCATCCCTTCTTTTCTTTCCTGTTCCTTTGGCTTTTTCCCTTCTTGTGCCTTTTCCCCCTTCTTGGTGGTGATTTTTTGTATCTCTTCTTTTTTTTCTTTTCCCTGTGCCTTTTCCCCTTCTTTTGCCTTTTCCTCTTAGTGGTGGTTTTTTTGTATCTCTTCCTTTTTCCCTTCTTTTTCTTTTATCTTGTTTCTCCTTTGGTATGAGATTCCTTTTCCTTTCCTTTTCCCTTTCAGAGGGTTTAGGGTTGTTGAAGGTTTAGGGTTTAGGGTTTTGTTGTTGAGGGTTTAGGGTTTTATTGTTGTTGTTCTTCGATTTGTGAAGAACAACAACTTTTATCATATGGTTTTGTAAATTGCCCTCCAAAAGTGTGTAAAATGTGTCATATTTATAGATGACAATTATGGTTTTAAAAAAAGAAAAAAATATATATAATCAAAAGCCCAAAAAAAGATTTTTATTTTGTGATTTTTTTATTAAAAATAAAAATAGAAAAAGTTAGTAGTAAAGAAAAAAATAAATAAAACATTAAAAAGTGGGGAAGATGATTGGTCAACAACTTTGATCAAAATAAATAAATAATAAAATAAATAATAAAATAAAATATAAAAAAAACCAACAACTAGTTACTAATAAAAAACAGACAAAAATCACCTTAAGAAAATTTTAAACGAACAGAAAATAACTAAACAAATAATAATTATTTTAATAATAAAAATCCAATATCAATCAGCCTTAATTAACAAAAATAATCCTAGTTAATAACTAATAATAAAAAAAATCTTAATTATTAATAAAACAAAATTCCTAATTAATAGATATAAATAAGAAGCCAATCAATAATAATGAAAATATTAAAAATAAAATCTGATTGTTATTAAAAATCTAATTAATAAAATTATCTCTAATTGGATCCTAATGATATATATATTTAATTCTAAAACAAAATTTTTAATAAAAACTTAAAAATAACCTAATTATCCAATTTTAAATAAAAATAAATAAAATGATTAACAATTTCACAAGCAAGTAACGGTAGTTCTAACATTCCCTAATTACTAATGATAAAAATAATAAGAAAACCAATATAAAAGCCATAAAATTCTATTAATAAATAAGTAGTGAAAAAAAAATTAATTCTACAATAAAACTTGATTGTCAACTAATTAATCTAAAAAAACAATTCTTTCTAATAAATAATTCTAAAATAAAAAAACTAAATAACTCTAAAAACTTTACTTCCTAATCTTTTAAAAAAATAATTAACCAAAATCCTAAAAAGTCTTTTTTTTTTATTTCTAACTAATTAAAAAAAACCACTTAACTATAAAAACCTGAGAAAATCCCCAAAAACATTTTATTATAATTAAATCCAAAAATCTAAGACTATAAAAAAAAAGAATAAATAAAACCTTAATTAAATTTAAACAAATTTGCTAAAAAAAACCCTTATACCAAACCAATTCCAAAATGGACCTAAAAATACTAACAAACCCCTCAAAGCCCCAAATGACACTCCCTAGTAGTACCAAAAATTCTAAAAAACACCGGTCAAAATTTAGGGTACTACAGCTGTCCCTATTTAGTCGTCTTCGAATCAGAAAGAGGATGTTGATGAGTCTTCCTCTTTTGTTGAGGAGACGATTAAATATAAGAAGGACCCTAATTTTGACCGCAGAGTCCGGTAGGTACTACGCTGATTATCCTAAGATCCCTAGTAATAAACCCTTAACGAAATACCCGATAGAACCCCTTGATGAATACCCCTTGTGATAAAACCTATTGACACAACAGTGACACCCCTAGGTAGAATCCTTTGATGACAAACCCAATAAATCCTCCCCCTTTTTTAATTCTAAACAAAAACCCTTTTTGGATGAAAATCCCTAGATGGAACCCCTTGAACAAAATCTAGTAGAACCCCTGATACAACTCCTCCACGAAATCCCTTGGACGAAAATCCTTTAATAGAAATTTTTGTAGAACCCCTTGATGAAACTCTAATATAACCCCTTTTGGATGAAAATCCCTTAATATAACTCATAGGATAAAAATCCCTTGATAAAACCCCTTTGATATAAATCAGGTAGAACCCCCTTGACAAAATTCCGATAGAACTCCTTTTGATGAAAATCCTTTGGTATAACCCCTTGATAAAATTCCAGTAGAACCTCTTTTGGATAAAAATCCATTGATAAAACCCCTTTGATAATTCCTTGGTAAAACGTTTTTTGATAAATTCCTTAATAAAACCCCTTTAATAAGATCCCTTGATGAATTCCTTTCGATAAGATCCTTCGATGAAACCCCTTAAAATTCTTTGACAACCCTTCATAAACCCTTGATAAAAAAAAAACCCTTAGATACTTGATGAAACTTATCCTTTGTGTGGGATAAGTTCATAATCTGGGGATGTGAGAGGTGAAGACCTGATCACTGATGGATGATAATCCTGTAAAATCCTTTATCGAAGCAATGATTCAATGATATTGCTGGGGGTTAAACCCCTAAGAGTGATTATGAACCCTATGCATGTATGCATGTTTGTGTATATGAGTGCATGTATGCATGTTCATGTATGCATGTGATGCTATGTTATGATAGAGCGTAGTGAAATGATTAATGCATGATAATGATTTAGTTGTCTCTATGAATGCCCTTGTGGTGAGTAATGGAATGGTTAAGACCTTGAAAGGTTGCTTGTGTAACAAGGATACTTGTCCCAAAAAAGGGTAGTGGGTATTAAGCTAACATGGTCTCCCGATACTTGTTTTGAACTTGAAGATTGTAGATGTAGGATAGAGCTCGTATGTGCAACCTCTGAAGTATCGATAGGGCTTGCCCCTGCAGTATCATGCCTTTTGCCCCAATCTGTTGTGTCTTCGAAGAGATTCGCCTTAATATGATTTTTGAAGAAGCTTGACTATACCATGCACTTAAGACAGCTTGCGATTATATTAGCCTTGGAGAGATTCGTCCTCCACTAACCAACCCTTGGAATGATATGCCCCAAATGAATAGTTTTCTTGAAGTGGTTTCTTTTGATCATGCTTTAAGTGGTCTGCCCCCGATTGAGCTTCTGAAAGGTATGCCTAAAAAGGAACTTGGATCCCACCATGTTGAGGTATGACTTTGATATAAACTGCCCCAGTATTTGAGTCTTGAAAAGTATGCCCCAGTTTTTGACTCTAAAAGGTATGCCCCTTAATTAATTGGGTATAGAGGAGTGGCTTGCAAAGGAGCTTGGATCTTACCATGTTATGATATGACCTTAATATGAACTGCCCCAATATCATGTCTTTGCCTATGATTAGATGCCTTGTAGAGTGATTGACCTCAATGCACCCTTGAGTTGGTATGCCCCAGCGTGAACGTCTTGAAAGGTCCACTGCTTATCATTAGAGTCATGGAGGTGATTCAGCATCAGTGTGTCAAATCTTGAGATGTTTTGCCCCTACTTAGTAGGATTTCCAGATAATATGCTCCTATGATCATTAGGATTTGCCCCTTGATTGCGAGGATCCTTAGGTGACTTGCCCCTAGTCCGAAATTCCTTGAAATGATATACCCCTGATTAGACCATTATTGATATTCCCTTGGTGCTAAGTATTGATTTGTGAGTAAAATTATTCCCTTTGAAAAGTAATTCTAACTCAATGCTCATGCAAGTTTTGAAATCAAGAAAGAAAAAAAAATTTACGGCGTATACAAATGATATTTGTTCATAAGGTTGGCACAAATGAAGATGTGAGAATATGGTTAGCGATGTTCCAACAAACATTCGGATTCGGAGTCAGTTTAACAATGAATTTGCCGAGTATGCTTTTATAGTGCCCCTAGCTTCAATTAGGACTTTTACATGTTGTAACGTGGCCTGGTTCATGGTTTAAGAAAACAAAGATACAAGGCTCAAAATTTGAAATTTAACCCACCCCATTCTCCTTGATATTCTCCATTCCTAAATCCAATTTACCCAACAGACACGTTCATCCTGTAAAAGAACCTTTTCAGTCACGGTGATTCAAAGGTATACTGGTTTAAGCACTTGATGAGCTCTTTTTTGAGGTGCAGTCACCCACTCCTGTTTATAAGATTGTTCCCTATTTCCCTTTTTCCTTTCTTTTAATCCCTTATTTTTGCATGGACCAATTCTTCTGAATTTAGTGGTCCATCGGGATACCCTTATTTTGCCTAAGTCAAAGTCCACTATTTTTCAGCTTTTTCCTTTTCTTCTTGACTTAGCGGGCTTTTGTTTTTGGAATAATTCTTGAGTGATTTGCTTTTGACTTAGAAAGGGTGTGACTGGCATATTAGATATTATGAGCTATTATCCCTTTTGCTTCCTCAATGTTGAATGGTGTGAGGAAGAAGATGTGCTTTAAACCTTTTTCCTTGTGATTAGGTGTACTGATTCCCTTGCATTAGGACGCATTGTTGAGTTAATTGAAATCTACCCTGCCCCTGGTTAAGATTAAGGTTTTTTGAAAATAGAAAGAACGCCAACTTCTGGCTCGAGGGGGTTAACTACGGATTATCTCCTTATTTCTCCAGTGTTTGGGGAGTGAAACAATGCCTTACATCTTCAGCCAGGTCATACCATTAAAGCATACATCAGCAAATTCGTTTGTTTATTTACATCCTTCTCCTCCTAAGTTTGTTAATAGGTGAGAAGTGAAAAGAAAAGGTGTGATTTATTTTATTTTGGTGGCATAAGAAAGAGTGAAACGAATGGATGAATTCCAAAAACATGCATGCTCATCTTATTAAAATTATTTCCCAAAAAGTACATCTTTTAATTACAAACAACACTTATCAAAAAGGAAAATACAACTGGGAATGATAAAGGCCTAGTGATCCTAGAAGTGAGCTCCCTTGTTGATCCAACCAATTTTGGGAGACTTCTTGATGTCCCTCCACTTGTAAAAGTAAGGGGTGTCTTTTAATCCATGGAACTCCTCCTTTGAAATTCGGTTGCAGGTCTTGTGCTTTGAGCTCATAGCTTGTAGTGCCTGAATAAGGTCAAGTAACTGCAGCTTCACTAAGCCACCTCCCATTAAGTCATGAGACATTGGTGTAGGATCTTATTCTCTTCCAAACTTCCTTTGTTGAAACACATGAGGTTGCTACTGAAGTAGATACAATTGAGACTCTGTTGCAGAGGCATATATCATCCAAGGTTGTTATATTTGAGGCTCTGGGTGGGCCTCTAGTTGGCATGGTGAAGGGTTACCTTCCATCTTCAATGGTACTTTCCCCTTGTTGGGTTCCTCCAAAGCTTCTTGAGATATCTTTCATGTTCCTTTGTGAGTATCGGGAAATCTGCTAACTAGGCAGTTGAATAAAGGCGGAGGTGGAAAGGATATGCAAATGTATGTGTATGTATGCAAAGTGCATGAAAATGCATGGGGTATGCAAGAACATTTACTTTTAAAATATATTTTCATGAAAATGATGAATGAATGTTTTAATTAAGTATTTTATTGGGTTAGGGTAAGGTAATGTACAAGCATGCCCTAGTAAGGTGGGCTCCCTAGAACAGGCTGGATCTAAGTTAAGACTACCCAATCCCCTCACATGTAGGTTATAAAAATTTGGACAGCATAACGACCCTAAAATGTTCAGACTATACCCTTGTTTTACCATGAGAAGGAGCAAGCCTTCCTACGGTAATCCTTCGGGATAAGTCTCATTTGGGATAGGACCCTAGTAATAACCCTTGAGGGTTGAATACATAAGGTCCATGATTGGTGTGGGGTAGGTTAAGGTTCTCAGAGTCACGGACCACATCCAAATCATTCCACTACGAGAGGGACTAACCCTTTCGTGAGGATGACTTTGGAAGGATCTACTCTGAGTGTGGCATCAACACATTTTAGGGGACGTTGCGTCCCCCGCAAAATCATTTCCGTTCCACTTTAGGTTCTAGGGTTATCCTCCAAGCTTTGGGTTTTAGCTTCACTCCCTTTTTTTATGTCCCAATCCCTTGCATGATAATACAAAAAACAAAATGTTAAATAAATAAATATATGAAATAAAAATAAATAAATAACAATAAAAATATAAAAAAAAACCAAAATAACATCCAAGGAAAACAAATCCCTAAATCCTAAGGCTAGGATTGACTCTCGCTAGGAAGGACTCCCCAGCAGAGTCGCCAGCGGTCGCGGCCGGCAAAAATATTCGAGTCGCCACCATATTTTTTAAAGGAAAATAATGATAAACCTAAATATCCTATCCTAAGATAAAGATTCCTACGGTTCGGGAGTCGGTTAAGTAAAGGGAAGGTGTTAGGCACCCCTTACTTCCATTGTACTCAATGGGATCCACCTTTGAGTTTAGGGCATGTTTGTTTGTCTAAATGAAAAGAAAACCTAAGTTTTTTCCTAATTATACTCGCTAGGGTTGGTTTGCAACCCTATGCCTACGTACCCTCAAAATGAAGGATCAGAGTAACCGTAGTTCACCTCCCCTATTCCTACCCCCAAATCCTATTCCTAAATCCCAAATCCTATCCCTAAATCTCATCCACTATTTATACTCTTGGATAAAGAGTTCTATCCCTTAAATCTAGTGTTTATACTCCTAGATGAAGAGTTATATCCCTTAAATCCCTTTGTCCATTGTTTATACTCTCGGAGGAAGAGTTTATCCCAAAAATCCATATCCCATCCCTTATTTAGGCTCTCGGACCAAGAGCTTTATCCCTTAATCCTTTTATTTATACTCTCGGATATCAAGAGTTCAATTCCTCAATCCCAAATCCCATCCTTTATTTAGGCTCTCGGACCAAGAGCTTTATCCCCATGTGTAAATCCCTTAAAACTTTAAAAATCCTTTTTCCTTCTAAAACCATTTTTCTAATTTAAAAAAAAAAGAAATTGAACCCCAAACGTCAAATAATTTAATATATCAAAAATACCAATTAATCCAAAATAAATCCATATTAATAATCTCCTAAAATATTTGTTCCAATTAATTTATTATTTTTTTTTAATCCCTTTAAAATAATTTTCCTAAGAAAATAACTCCTTTTATTAAATCTACATAAAAACTTAATTTCCATATAATTAAATAATTTTTACTAAATGATAAAAAAAAGCAATAGAAACCAAATGAAAAACTTATTACAACTTGAATCAAGGAATTGATTCAATGGTAATAATTTTTAAATGAAATAAATGGAAATAAAAAACCACAAAAATCCCAAAATAAAAAAAACCAACCCTAAATTCTATTTTTATGTTAAAATCTCCTAATTAGAAAAACCTAAATAAAATAATTAATTTATAATTTAGTCAAATAATTTAATTAAATAAAAAAACAGGGGTGTAAAAACCTTTAGGGAAAGTAATTGGGCCATAGATGGGGGTGCTAAAAGCATTGGGCGTAAAGCCCAGTGGCCAACACCACCTCAGAAAAAAAACAAAAAAGAAAAATGATTTGATTCCAATTGTTATAATAATAATTTCTAAATAAACAAACCAATTTTAAAAACCCAAAATTATTAAAAAATAAATTTATTAAAACCCCAAGGGTTCAATATGAACCCTAACCCTAACTTTTCCAGAAAAAAAAACCCAATCAATTAATAGTAACAGCAATAAAAAAACCTAAGTTACCTCCCCTTGCCGTGACCAAATTAAGCTGCTTCCTTCATCCCTTCTTTTCTTTCCTGTTCCTTTGGCTTTTTCCCTTCTTGTGCCTTTTCCCCCTTCTTGGTGGTGGTTTTTTGTATCTCTTCTTTTTTTTCTTTTCCATGTGCCTTTTCCCCTTCTTTTGCCTTTTCCTCTTGGTGGTGGTTTTTTGTATCTCTTCCTTTTTCCCTTCTTTTTCTTTTATCTTGTTTCTCCTTTGGTATGAGATTCCTTTTCCTTTCCTTTTCCCTTTCAGAGGGTTTAGAGTTGTTGAAGGTTTAGGGTTTAGGGTTTTGTTGTTGAGGGTTTAGTGTTTTATTGTTGAGGGTTTCAGGTTTTATTGTTGTTGTTCTTCGATTTGTGAAGAACAACAACTTTTATCGTAGGGTTTTGTAAATTGCCCCCCCCCCCCCCCCCCCCCCCAAAAGTGTGTAAAATGTGTCCTATTTATAGATGACAATTATGGTTTTAAAAAAAGGAAAAAAAATATATATAATCAAAAGCCCAAAAAAAGATTTTTATTTTGTGATTTTTTATTAAAAATAAAAATAGAAAAAGTTAGTAGTAAAGAAAAAAATAAATAAAACATTAAAAAGTGGGGAAGATGATTGGTCAACAACTTTGATCAAAATAAATAAATAATAAAATAAATAATAAAATAAAATATAAAAAAACCAACAACTAGCCACTAATAAAAAACGGACAAAAATCACCTTAAGAAAATTTTAAACGAATAGAAAATAACTAAACAAATAATAATTATTTTAATAATAAAAATCCAATATCAATCAGCCTTAATTAACAAAAATAATCCTAGTTAATAACTAATAATAAAAAAAATTTTAATTATTAATAAAACAAAATTCCTAATTAATAGAAATAAATAAGAAGCCAATCAATAATAATGAAAATATTAAAAATAAAATCTGATTGTTATTAAAAATCTAATTAATAAAATTATCTCTAATTGGATCCTAATGATATATATATTTAATTCTAAAACAAAATTTTTAATAAAAACTTAAAAATAACCTAATTATCCAATTTTAAATAAAAATAAAAAAATGATTAACAATTTCACAAGCAAATAACGGTAGTTCTAACATTCCTTAATTACTAATGATAAAAATAATAAAAAAAACCAATATAAAAGCCATAAAATTATATTAATAAATAAGTAGTGAAAAAAAATTAATTCTACAATAAAACTTGATTGTCAACTAATTAATCTAAAAAAAAACAATTCTTTCTAATAAATAATTCTAAAATAAAAAAACCAAATAACTCTAAAAACTTTACTTCCTAATCTTTTTAAAAAATAATTAACCAAAATCCTAAAAAGTCTTTTTTTTTTATTTCTAACTAATTTAAAAAAAAACCACTTAACTATAAAAACCTAAAAATGAGAAAATCCCCGAAATCATTTTATTATAATTAAATCCAAAAATCTAAGACTATAAAAAAAATGAATAAATAAAACCTTAATTAAATTTAAACAAACTTGCTAAAAAAAAACCCTTATACCAAACCAATTTCAAAATGGACCTAAAAGTACTAACAAACCCCTCAAAGCCCCAAATGACACTCCCTAGTAGTACCAAAAATTCTAAAAAACACCGGTCAAAATTTAGGGTACTACAGCTTCTATGGATCCTTGTGAGAGCACGACAATGGTAGTCTTGGCTTCTATGGATTTATTATGTGTGAAAATCTTGTTAAGAAATTTTCCTCAAGTAAATTCCAATTAGTCATTACCTGTGTCAAAATATCCAAGTACCATTCCTTAGCTTTTCCGATATATGAGTGGGGGAATAACCATATAAATATTGCTTCATCTTCTTCTTCGGCTGCACCAAGAGTTCTAGATAATTCGTAGAATTTGGTAAGGTGTGTATATGGATACATGTGGTCCAGACCTACAAAAAGGATTCGCGCATAAAATGTGAAGTAATTCAATTTTCATTTCAGATTTTTCAGGTATTTCATTAGGGTCTGACATGTGAGCCAGTCTTCTAAGACTATTGTGGCATGCCATGCCAACAACAATGTTGTTGGCCTGATTCTGGTTGTTATTGACATTGTTAGCGTAATTGTTGTTATTTATCATTTCTTCTGGTTTTATAGAAACAAAAGTTTCTTTCAGTTATGATTTTCTTCTAGCTAGTTGCTTTCTTGTTTTACTGTTGATTTTGCAAGTAATTCTCTTGATATTGGGATCAAATAGTAACTGATCTTCCAGAATCTTTCCTTGCATAAACAAATTAAGCAATCTAACCAAACACTTAGTAGTAAGAAAATAAAAGATATTCACAAATATAAACAACAAAAAACAAATATGAACAAGGATACATAAACTGATAAAAATTATTGCAATGCTTTTAATATCTAAATGTTAGTTCCTGACAATGATACCATTTTGTTGAATGTAGTATTTGCCCAGCGAGGCCTATAGCTCGCCAAGAGAGCTTGCTTTTCTTCATCAGCAAGTTTTGCCCAAGTTTTTCAAGTGGGCTTTGGCCACCTTATCTCTTCCTGGGCGCTTTTGTCACCTTCCTTCACCTTGAAGTTACTCAGCCAAGAGCATTTGAACCACTTCTTTTTTCTTAACGAGATTGTCACCTCGTCCAACGAGTTGTCTTGCTTCAACATAAAGTAACTTGGCCTAAAAAAATCTCTAACCTCCTATACACGCATAACGAGCTTATATATTTTCCTGGCGAGGAGGAGTCGACAATGTTGCCATATTTCTGCTCTATTTTGGTCATGTCTTTTACTAGACAAGCCTCTGCTTCGTCCAACGAGTTCCTTGTTGCTCAGCTTGTACGAGTTGTGATTTCTTTGTATAATTCTGCCTCTACTCATTAATGACATAGTTAAAATATTTATACATGTGTTTTAGCGCAATTTTATGATAGATTGGGTATTTTTCATGTGATTTCTTGTGTTTTAAATTAATAAGTACTTATGTTAAATGATTAATTTTTTCATTTATTAAGCCTCTCTTGCTATCCCTGGTATACTCAACCAACATTCCTTGTTAATCAGCCCATCAATTACATCTTTCAGTTGTATATAATTGTTCATGTTATGGCCTGTTCGCACGCAATTCTCGCGCGAACAACCGCTGGCATCCGATCGCAGGTTTACTTGCGGGATCGGCCACAGAATCCTAAACAATGGGTCGAGTGTAAGTCTTATTAATGGGATGGCTTTTAGTTTAGTGAAATTGGACACTACTTAAAAAAATCAAAAAGGTTGCAAATTGATGAATAAAACAAAAAGTGAAAAACAGATAAGTAAATGCCAAGATAACTTAAAATTTGATCATATAAATTGCATTAAAAGAAAAAGTGTGGACGCTATCATACATTTTGCGGGAGTAAACTCGTTTATCTTAACGCTTGGTACTTAGAGTGTTTTCCCTTTTGCAATGTTACAATTGCGACCCCTAAAATGGAAATGACTATTGCTTTAAATATGATAAAAAAAATTGTTCGTCTCCCAAGATTGGCCCTGGTTGTGACACGTGTCACCCCACTATCTTTCTAACTTCCCACGTTCTCGACGCTTCAAATTTTCCCGCTCAAAGACTTATCAGCTTGGTCTTGGTTTCAAAGGCCACCAGTCGAAACCCTTCGACATTCGTACCTCTACGTCTTCTTCTGACGCATCCTTGCTCGTGTTGACTTGTACTTTGGTCTCCTTACCATTCTTTCTCCTGAAGTCGAAACTGCTCACTGGCTTTTTCATCATATCTTCATTTCCGATGATTGGTCGAAATCTCTCAGCTAACAAATTGCCCCCCCAAAAGGCCAGTTTCGATCGAGCATTTTGTCGACTGAGAAACCCGGCGTTTTGTTTTCTGCGATATTTCGAAGGCGCTTTGGTTTCGACCCAATAACCAATGTTTTGTCTTCTGTCGAATCTTAGCCACGTGTTACTCACAGTCTGACGTGATGATGGTACATTTCTGCGCCATGATTTCCAAGAAACTTCATGATGGCTAGTCACGTCCTAAGTTATGGGTCTCAAAACCACCCCCACTAACTGTAGAATTTGAACAGTTCTTGACCTTTCAGTTGCATGTGTTTTCTTTATAAATACTCCCAAAACATGTCTGGTTTTCTTTTCGCCACTTTCCCACAGCTTCTTCTTCTTCCAAGTCTTCTTGCTCTCAAAAGCTTACGTATTCTCCATTCCAATGGCTTCTTCTGCAACTGTAACCGCTTCCTCTACTCACACCATCGAAAACAATCCTATTGCCTTCATTCTTTTTGAAAATGAGTCACTCAGGCCGCTCCCTCAACCGTCATCTGCTGATGAGGCGGTGGTGGAAAATTGGCAACGTCAAATGGTCATCCCCTTTGTGGTGGCTGGCAAAATCCACGCTTTTCATGGTCCATATCCGGATAAAAAGCCAAATCATCAAGAACTTCAAGAGTTCTTTCCATGTTCCGCTTCTACCATACCACCAGCTTTTGAGAAAGGTGGCACTTTAGACCTCAAATTCATGGTGCCCAAAGCTAGAGTCCTTAGATCAATGCCTACATCTGGAAACAAATACTACATTTCTTGGCTCAACAAGGTCGAAGGCCAGCATCGGGAACAATGGAAAACGACTGGCATCTTCGACGTCATTCAACTCTCAATAAACGCTCACAGGGTCAACCCTTGTTTGCTGCTGGTGTCGATTTACTTCTGGGAAGGGTCGACCAGCTCTTTGACGTGGCGGCCATCACTGGCCTTTCACCTTTGGGCGAAACATTCGACCCAACTCTGGAAACGACTAATAATTTTGACTTCGAGCATGTTAGTTTCCAGAACTACATCGAAGACCATCACAATAAAGGCTTCAAAGAAGTTTCCGACGAAGAACACATCGCTTTCCTGACTTTGTGGCTGTCGTATTACCTATTATGCCCTGGCTCTCTGCAAATAGCCAAAAGTTATATCAACCTGGAGATCTAAATTCACGAAGGTCGGCAGGTATCTTTGGGTAAGGTTTTACTAGCCTTCCTTTATCATTTCCTTGGTCTATCAGCCTTGCGGCTAAAACTTCTGCATGCGACTACCAAAGCTTTAAACATCTCAGGGCCTATGAGGTTGCTGCAACATTGGCTCAATGCCACATTTGAGCAACAACTGGGCTACCCTGCTTCTGCAATGATGGAGCCTTTAAACAAAGAACGTCCCATAGAGGGCGTTCGACTCGCTCTAATGACCACCCAAGAAACCCCCAACAAAACTCTCTTTATGAAGTATCTTAATATTTTTGTGGACACCACGTCTTTCGTCCCCAGTATGTCACCTTTTGTGGCTCGAAAATTTGGTCTGACATGGTTCAAGAACCCATTCCCTGGCGTTTCCCCCAAGGCAGCAGCGAAGTCGAACTCCATATGGCTGACATTTCTAACCCCCACCATGCTATCCTTTCGGATTGAGACGGGGAACACAGGTTATGGGTTTATAAACTACCAGCCCAACCTGGTGGCCCGTCAATTTGGCCTAAGCCAAATGCTGCCTAAGTCTTTGGTGAAACATTCTACTGACATTGTGCAGGCTGGTCGACGGCTGAACTTGGTGGGTCACAAGGCCTGCCTTAAGCCAGGTCGACACAACGTCTTGATTTACCTGTCTTTGCGTTCCAACCCTCCTTCTTTACCACAGAAGACTTCAACGTCTGGTGGTCAGAATACCAGACTCAAATTTTCGCACGCGACCTTTTCCTGGAAAACGTGGTCAATGCTTTTGCTGTCGTAGCTGGTGAAGTTCCCAATCCGACAGTTGTTGCGCCTGTCGAGGACAATCAAGAAGCTGATGCCACAGAAGACCCACCAAAGAAGGTAACTCCTGAACTCTTCATTTTTATTTCATTAGCTTCCTTTAGCTAATCATTTGTGTTTACTTCCCAGGGTCAAAAACGGGAGCCAATTGCTGCATCAACCTCCACCAGACCTGCAAAGAAACCAAAGACCCCGAAGCCACAGGTATAACTTGTTTCAATGTTCCTTCACATTTGTCTCTGTTGCTTATCTGACTTTGTTGTTTGCTAGGCTTCTGAGAAAATCTCATCTCCTGAGGGAGACGTGTCGGACGAAAGTACCCAATCCCAGATGTTTCCTACTGGAGCCCTAGCATCCCCTCCAGCTACCCCATTGGTGAAGAAGAGGAAGACCCAAGTCAAGAAAACACCTTCAAGAACGGTTGCTTCGACCGTAAACCCTGTCGTCCCCAGAAACCTTGCTGAAGTTCTCAAGCCTGTCAAGGATGAAGCACCTCCTCCAAAACAACCTGCTGAGGTATTCATCATCCTTGCTCTATTGCTTCATATGGTACTTGGATATTTTCTCACTGAAACTTTTCTTGCAGGAAATTGTGGCCGCTTCGACCACTGCTGAAAAGGATGATACTGTAACAGCTACCATTGTCAATCCGCCTGAGACAACAACCGTGTTTAGTCCTCAAATAGTCGACAAGTTTCAAATGACCTCGACAGAAGAGGATCTAGTGAAGAAAATGTCTCCAGTTCAACACACCACCACTGAGACTGGGAAGGACGGTGCAACCACTGGTGATAATGAAAATTCTTCATCTATTGATACTACTGCTGAAGTCGACTTGAACCCTAAAGCTTCTGTTGAAGGTGGTTCCAACCTGCCTACGCCTAATGTCGACAAAGTTCTTACCCCAAAGGAGATTCTGGCGACAAAACAAGCAAATCGAGCAGCAGCTTTGAAGGCACTGCACAAGCTTCACCAAGAGCCTGGGGACGTTCAACCCAAGAGTTCGACGGACATACCAACCCCAGAAATAGATGTTTCTTTCGCCCTCAAGCTCCAACAATTTAAGACATACCTATTTGAGGACGAATTTCTGGCGGTCGTCGCAGAGGAAGCTGTTATGGCTTGTGATGTGTTCAAAATATTGGATGAACTTGCCGAATTCCAAGTTCCTGCTCCCATGGCCACGTACTTAATCGAATTTGAAGCCTTCTTTAGGCAACTGGCCAATGTAGCACGGTTTTCGGGACCGCCCACATCCGCCTGCGGATGGGATTGGGTGCTATTTTCTGATTTCTTATTTATCCTATGAAGCTGGAAAGGAAAGGGAAGTTATCTCAAACTAACCTTGCGCACAAATGTTTTCTTTAACAAATTCTAAGAGATTGGGGAGTTCGGGATCAGGTTATATAATGGGGAGTTATCAACTATCCATCCTATACATGGTTATCCATGGGTTGATAGCAATTTTCTACTGTTCTACTGTTTTCTACTTGATGGTGTTTATCCGTTGTAAATGGGAAAGTTTCTCCTTTGGGAAGGTTGAGAGATGTTGAAAAGATATTTTTGTTGTTTTCGGGTTTTTCGATGTTTTTGGTAAGATACTGGACTTAAGGTTTTTGTTTAGTGTGCTCGCTAAGATTTCACAATCTTATGCCTACGTATTCCCGTAATGATAACAGGGAAATCAGAGCAATCGTAGTTCCTCCTATTCTATGGGAGGAAAAGATGTTTTGGTGTCTTATTCAAAGCCCAAGACGGAGGTTAAAAGGATGTTTGTGGGAATTGATTGAAGGAGTGAATAGATTAAAGATTGAGATATGAATATCCGGGAAAAACATCGGATGAAAATCGAAGGAATATCCGAAAAAGCGTCGGATGTAAAGAAAAGGAATATCCGGGAAAGCCTCGGATGTTAAAAAAGAGGAAATGGTTACTTTGGTATCCTGTTCAAAGCCCAAGACATGAAGCTAAAGGGTATGTTTGTATCTTGTTTAAAGCCCAAGATGTGAAGCTAAAGGGTATGTTTGTATCTTGTTTAAAGCCCAAGATGTGAAGCTAAAGGGGTCCTAATTGAGAGGGATTATGTCATCTCTAAAGAGGAGTTGTGATGTTTGTATGCTGTAAGCAAAGCATGTTTTGATGCTAAAAGGTTGATTGACTCAACCGGGGATTTCTTTATACAAGGCCTAAGAGGAGGCTAACTTACTCAACAAGAGAGTGTTTATATGTGTATCATGTACAACGCCCAAGATGGAGGCTAAAAGGGTTTGACTCAACAAGAGAGTGTTTTTGTATGTATCTTGTACGAGGCCCGAGACGGAGGCTTAAAGGTGTTTGAGAATGTCTTTGAGACTCAAGGGTATTTAGACTGTCCAAGTCTACGGGGTGTGTCCTTGCACAATGCCCAAGAGGAGGCAAATGAAGATCTAGACTCAATTGAAAAACTGCTCTATCAAGATGACTAGTTTCTGTTCCTATACCTTTAAGAGGTTGTCGGGACAATTTGTACAAAGCCCAAGAGAAGGCAGAAGAAACTTTTAAGAAGCCGAAGGGACAATTTGTACGAAGCCCAAGAGGAGGCTATCTTCCCTGAGGAAGAATCATTATGCGAAGCCTAAGAGGAGGCTGTGAGACACTTCTAAGAAGCCGAAGGGTCCTTGTACAACGTCCAAAAGAAGGCGGGAATGCTTTTAAGAAGCCTGTGGGTCCCCAAACCCCGAGAAGTTCAAGACATGCCATTCACCGAGAATAGATCAAGTCAGGAGAGTCCGAGAATTTGGAAGAAACTCAAAAGATGTCACTCACGGAGAAAAGATCATCTCTGGGGAGTAGAGTTTCTTTGACGATTTCTAAGGGTGACAGTCTGAGAAAGGGTTCATTGAGAATGCTGCCTTTCACGTCTCCATATTGTTTAACCCCAAGAGGAGGGAAGACTGTGTCTGGTAATCCTATGGGGATCTAGTTTTGTTTGTATTTAAGAGTGACCAACAGGGCTTTACCTAGTGCTAGACGTAGTTGCCGGAGAAAACTCTAAATAACTATACTAGTATTACATAGTGGATATTTGACAAGTATATAAAAGTTTGTGAAAGAAGACTTACAGTGAGCAGCCCCACAATACAGTTATATATATATATATATATATATGAAAGCGGATAAAGAAAGCAGGTAAACACTTACTCGGTTGTAGAGCTTCCATGTTGTTTGATTAGTTTGTTCAACAAAGAAAGCTTTGGTAACAATATTATATTCAAAATTAAAGGAGAAAGTGCTTTGAAAAGATTGTTGGGGCTTACAGCTCAAGGAGAGGCCCGAGGTTTTATCAATGATTGCACTGTGGTTTTGAATTTGTACAGGGACTTATACAAGTGACTGAGGCCCCAAAAAGGTTTTATGTACAAAGGGATGGGTCTTATACTATCTCAAGAGGCCCAAAGGTTTATTTTTATACAAGTGGTGGGGCTTACTGCTCAAGGAGAGGTCCAATTGATTATTTTTGAAAAGGCGATTGCGCCAAGATCTTTGAAAACACCGTGGGTCTTATACAATGACTGAGGCCCAAAATTATTTTGGTTTCAAAAAAAGGGTTGGGTCTTACACTCTATTAGAGGCCCAAAGTGTTTGAAAAAGATTTGTTAGGGTGAAAATCAAAGAAACCCTAATTTCATTTTTTAAAGGCATTTTTCAAAGAAAAATCAAGTAAAAAATGATAAAAATATCAAATAAAATCATTAATCATGTTATAAACAATGATTAAGGTTTATGAAAAAGTATTTTATCCACATGAATATTTAAAATCATTTTGGTTTTAAAAATCAAGAAAAAGAAATCATTTTAAAAGCATTTAAAACAATATTTTTAGAATATATTAAAAATATATCAAATAAAAATATGTTTTTGTGATTTTTTGTGGATTAAAATATTATGGAGTATGAATAAGAAGTGTGTAAAACAAAATTGGAAAATGATGATTTTTGCTATGTAAAAGAATTGGTTGAGTTTTGAAGATAAAATAAGAAAAAGAGGAAAGATGTCACAACATCACATTCGACATCTCTTTTAGTTTTCAACATCTTTTTTATCAAACTTCCAACACTCATAACTCTCTCAATTTTTAACGAAATTAAAATCCGTAAGAACCTATCTTGACTGATTTTTTGCAAGGAATCCAATGGTATCACTCATACATAATGAAACTTAATGTACAGAACACACAATGCAAAAAACCAGAACTGCACATGTAGATTTCGACATCTTTTCTCGTCAAACTTCCAACACGCATAACTCTCTCAATTTTTAACGAAATTAAAATCCGTAAGAACCTATCTTGACCGATTTTTCACAAGAAATCTAATGGTATCACTCATACATACTGAAACTTAATGTACAGAATGCACGAAGCAAAAAACCAGAACTGCATGTTGATTTTAAAACAACATAAACTCCACATATAAACATGTTAAAGTGCAAACAGTAAGAGGATCACAAAATACACATTAAGGACTATATTTTTGCTTCAATAATTGTTCAATATGATGCATGTATGTGGACATCAAAGGAAATCATGATTCAAAGAATTCAAGTTGTGAATTTTACCTCTTTTTTGGAGATTTTGTGCAACCTACCAAGTGTTTTGTTCCAGGAATGATTTGATGCTTTGGACACCCTCAAGTGACCTCTTAGAAGTTTTTAGGATGGTTGGAATCATCTGGAAACCTCTGGAGCAAGTTTGAGCTCTTTCTTGCAAAATGGACAAAAGTGGCCAAAATGCCAACTTTCTCAAATGGTGTTCCAGATGGGGGGAACCATTTGGGATAGTTCAAGGATGATATTTGGAGTGTGTTTGAGGTCTTATTTGGTTTGGAAAGTGACTGAACCAAGACATGGCTTGAAAAATGCAAAAAAGTCCAATTTTGAAGTTTTGAGAGGTGACTTTGTGATTTTGGTGTTGTAGGTCACTTGTGAGAGTTTGGATAGCTTAGATATGACATATTGGATGTGTTTGGATCATGAGTTGTGATGGAAATGCTCTCTAACTCAAAAACTCATAATTACCTTGCTAAAGAAGGCATTTTGGAGTGAAAGAAGTGATTTTGAGGAAAGCATCTGTTTGATGGCTTTGGTGTACTCAAACTGAGCACAAATGAGCTTTATTTATAGTAGAGTAAGTTTGTTTTGGCAGCAATAGTGAATGGCAACTGCTGCAGAAGTTTGGCAACTGTTGAGCAATAGAAATCTAAGTCTCCTCTAGCCATTGACTAGAGGTTAGGGCACAGGCTGCTGGTCCCCTTGTAGTTGGAGGAATCTTGACTGAATTTAGTTAGAGAAAGCTCAGTTCATACCACCTCTAAGATCCATTAAATGCTCCAAACCAAAATTGGAGTCTTGTCCCTCTTTTAGGGTTTTTTAGGTTTGGCATGCTACTTTTGGTTCCAAGGACTTTGGAGGCTTGGAGATCAGATCATCCCCCTTGGATTTGATCCTCAGATGTGTCCAAAATGATCACAAGGCTTAAAAATTCGTGTGGCACGAGAAATGTACAAATCTGTCCTGAAACCTGTCTTAAAAATCAGCTGCAGCAAGCCTTGTTGTAAAATCCATAACTTCTTGCTCAAGAATGATAAATGGCTGTTCCAGGACTTTCTGGAAAGTTGAGATGATATACTTCAACTTTGATGTTCAGGTTTTTTCTTGAATCAACTTAGATCATGGAGAAAAACATCCTTGAAGTTGGGATATTCTTGCTGGAAAAATATTAATGATGTTCTATGAAATGTTGAAACATTTGACAACTTTGAACATTAATAATTCCAAACTTTAATCACTTATATCTTTTAATCCACTATGATATTTTGAGTTGAAGTGAATTACATCTTTGATGTTTGTCCTGCATGGTGACAAAGCTTGAAAATTGTATGGCACAAGAAAAAGTGCACAAAATCTGTCCTAAAAAACAACTGCAGCAAGCCTTACTGTAAAGTCCATAACTTCCTGCTCGAGTATGATAAATGGACGTTCTATAACTTTCTGGAAAGCTGAGATTACGTACTTCAACTTTGATGTTCAAGGTTTGTGAATATAAGACTTGTAAAGTTGCCAAAAATGACCTTGAACTTGTGTGATCAAATCTGTCCTAAAAGCTATCATGAAAATTATGTTTTATCAATGCCTTTTGCAGAGACCATAACTTTCTGCTCGAGAATGATAAATGAGCTTTCTAGGACTTTCTGGAAATGTGAGATGATGTACTTCAACTTTCATGTTTATGATATGGCTTGAATCAACTTGGATCATGGAGAAAAACGTCCTTAAAGTTGGGACATTCTTGCTAGAAAAATATTAATGATGTCCTATGAAATGTCGGAACATTTGACATTAAGAATTCCCAACTTTGATCACTTATCTCTTTCAATCCTTATGACATTTTGAGTTGATTCCTTCTACAATGTTAAAGTATCAAATACCCTCTTTAAAAGTAGCCCTTAAGCAAAATCAATGGATGCTTGGATCAATAGTTACAACCTTGAGAAATTGTGTATTTGAACATGATTTTAACTTAGAAAAAATTTCTAAGCTTCCTTCAATTTGATCAATTTTGCAATTTTGCATGATTTCTTGATTTAAATTTGAACAGATTAAATCATCCATCATATTTTCTTGAGTAATGGCTTGTGAAGCTCAAAGTTGACCAAAAGTTAAACTTTGGCTTTCTGCGTCAGTTGACTTTGTATTAGATGAACTTGAGGCTTGATCCAATTAAAATGTTGCACTCTTGAGCTTAATTCTTGATGTGGGAGTTCTCTTGATCCTTTGTGGGTGTTTAAGAGGTTAGACAAGTTGAAGATCATGTCATTCCTTGATTCATCCTTTGTCTAAAGGCTCTGAGAGGGCTTGAAATCCTAAGCTTGATTGTAGTGAGTGCTCAACAATTCCTTGAGGAGATTGATAAGGCACAAAGGTACATCCATATTGTGATTATGATTTTCACAATGATGGGAAATCTTAGTGGTCAAAATTTGGGGTATGACAGATACCCCTATTTAATCTTCTTAGACCTGAAGGGATGAATAGCAAAGAGTTTTAGACATTCGAGGTATAAGAGGATTAAATATCAGAGTACCTAGAATTTTGACCGTGAATACAGATGAAATGATATGTGATGAATGGAAGACTTTTGAACACTGTGGGGAATGATGCCACAGGAGACAGACCAACAGAATTTTCTTGGGGATGTAAGATATTGTGGAAATTTGCCGAGGTGACAAAGAGTATTCAGTAGTATTTGGAAAGAGAGGGATAAACCCTAGAACAAAGATACAGACATCCGGCAAAACATCAGATGCGAAAGAAGTAACACACTCTGGAAAACATATCTGCAACATCTAGAAAAGCGTTAGATGTATTAAAAATAACTTTGAGGGTAAATCTGACACATTTAGAAAAGCGTTAAATGTACAGGAAAAAATTTAGAAGACTGGCAGAATGATGGCCATATTCGAAAAATCATCAGATAAGTCATCAGAACAAAAGTGGCATCTGGAAAAGCATCAGATGAGGAAAAACATATCTGGGAGAGCATCAGAGAGACAAAATTTATATCTGGGAGAACATCAGATAGACAAAGAGAGTTCTGGAAAAACATCAGAACAGGTTTTGGAAAAGACTTCAAAACCAAAAGATATATCCGAAAGAACATCGGGTAGACCCAGAGAAAAGTTCTGGGAAAGCATCAGAACAGATAGACATATTCGGAAGAACATCGGATAGACACAGAGAAACATTCTGGAAAAGCATCAGAATAGATAGACATATCCGGAAGAACATTGGATGAAGAAAGAAAGTTATATCTGGAAGAACATCAGATAAGACATAAAAGTATTGGTGCCAGATCAGTTGGACTTTGTAGAAAGGTAAGATGTCGATAATAACACGACCACTGATGAATGCAAATGAGGATTAAAACATTCTTGAATGCATGGTATATAAAAATGTTATGATGTATGATTAAATGTATGTAATGCAAATGAAAATGTTGTCCACAAGTTTAGACTCTTTGAGGAGTAAAGACCAACAAGTTTACACTCTTTTGGGGAGTGAAAATCAGACTGGAAGACTGATTCCCCAACACAAAGATTACTGCCATTGCTTAGGGACTGAAAATGTTGTATATTAGGAAGGCTTGCCCCAGTAATGAGTTTTGAATTTTTTTTTTGAATAAACCAATTCTGAGAAGAACTTGCACTGAACAAATTTTGAACTGATTCTTAACAGGCTCTGGAAAGAACTTGCCCCTAATAGGATCATAATAGGATCACTGGCTAAGTTTCTAAACTATTTTGAAAATTCCTTGAGAGGAAAGCTAGTTTGCAATCAAAAAATGCTTATTTAAACATAGCAAATTTAATGCAAAGTTTATGCAAAATTTTCGAAAACAAAATCATTGTTTTTAGAAAAAAGTACAGTGATATGAATTACTGATTAAAAACACGGTGGTTTAAAACATTTTGAATAAAAAGTAAAACAGAGGTATAATACCAAAACAAATGATTTGCAAAAAATGATTTTGGAGTCAATTTACGCAACCTTGTTGTAGTATGCTCTCAAAATAACCTTACTTCAATTAGGTCTTTTGAAGGTTATAACGTGGCCTGGTTCACGGTTTATGAAAGAAAGATAAAGGCTCAAAGTTTATTTGGTGCCCACCCCCTTCGTGATGTTCTCCAATCCTATGCTCAGTTAAACTTAAATTGTGCATTCAGGTTCCAAAAGGTTTCGGAATTGTACTGATGATAGTGATAACGATGGTCCAGAAGTCTTAAGACAGTAGCTACTGCTTCTTTACAACATTTAATTGTTTTTCATCTTTGTGGATTTCTGAAGATCGAGGATTTAAGGACCTCTTCTCTATATTATCCCTAACTTTTTCCTGAACTATTTCTTTTGAAATTTATAGTCAGCGGGATGCCCTAGTTTTTGCCTAAGCTTTTTGACTTAGCGGGATTTTTTATTTTTGATTTCTTCTTAGAAAGAAAGTGACTGCAAGATTTGATGATTACGACGGACCATCACCTGGTTTTTGATTTGAAAGGCGTTTTTAGCATCTGCTTCTTGTATGCAAACTTTTTGAGTTTGAATACACAACCCAAATTAAACTGAGATGTTTTTAGCATCATATTATCATATTTTCTTGAGTAATGGCTTGTGAAGCTCAAAGTTGACCAAAAGTCAAACTTTTACTTTCTGCGTCAGTTGACTTTGTATTAGATGAACTTGAGGCTTGATCCACTTGAAATGTTGCACTCTTGTGCTTAATTCTTGATGTGGGAGTCCTCTTGATCCTTTGTGGGTGTTTAAGAGGTTAGGCAAGTTAAAGATCATATCATTTCTTGATTGATCCTTTGTCTAAAGGCTCTGAGAGGGCTTGAAACCCTAAGCTTGATTATAGTGAGTGCTCAATAATTCCTTGAGGAGATTTATGAGGCACAAAAGTACATCCATATTGTGATGATGATTTTCACAATGATGGGAAATCTTAGTGATCAAAATTTGGGGTATGACAGCCAAGGACCTTACTATGTGCAAACAAGTCGACGCTTAAATCAGGCTGAAAAATAATGAGATGGGTCGTGAGTGGTATCTTAGTTCACTTTGTGAGAAGAAACTTGAGGACTTCGAGGCCACAAAGCAAGAGCACTCTAATAAGCAGCGTGCTTTCGACCAGCAGATATCTGACTTGAGGACTTTGTGAGGAAAAAGTTGAGGACTTCGAAGTGGCTCTCAAAATAAAGGATACCATTGGTCAAATGCGGAAAAGGAAAACTCTCCTCGAAAGCAAGGTTGTTCACGAGAAGAGCCTTTTTGAAGACTTTAAGTCTAGATTCCCTGCTTCCTCTTAATTTGCATGTCGAACTGTTGTAACTTTACTTGGATATTTTGTAAGCCATCTTGGCCTCCCTAGCCTATTTTGGCCACTTATTAATGAAAAGTTACTTTTTAATTTGAATCTCTTGTAACATAGGTTTATATTTTTTCAAATATTTCCTATTTACCCTTAAGACTCGTTGATTCATTCCTACTTCCTGAACCTCGTATGCATTGTTGTTGAACCCTTGGATCACTTTGAATGGTCCCTCCCAATTTGGTGACCATTTCCCTAGCGTTCAATCCCGTCGATCCATAGGCAACACTGCTTTCCACACATAGTCGTTAACTGCAAAGGTCTTCTTTCTGACCTTCTTATTATATGCCTTGGCAACTCGTGCCTTCTGGCGTAATAACACATTCAACGCTAGCATCCTTTCCTCGTCTAAGTCCACGATTTCGTCTAGCATCATGTCCGTGTATTGCCCCGATGGAATTTCATGTTGTCGTTACACTCTAACTGATTGTAAACAAACTTCTGCTGGTAATACAATGTCGTGACCGAAAGTCAAACGGAACGGAGTTGAGTTTGTTGACTATTTGGGGAATGTTCGGCAAGCCCATAAAATTTGATTCAATGTCTTGTGCCAATTTTTTGGCTTTCTGGCCATGTGCTTTTTGATGAGCCCAATTACCACTTTATTAGCTGCTTCGACCTGACCATTTGCTTGAGCATAATATGGTGTCGAAGTAACCAATTTGAAACCCATTTCTGCTGCGAACTCTTGCATTTTCTGGCCTACGAATACGGAATCTTGATTCGTAGTGATGGTTTCAGGGATCCTAAATCTATACAAAATATGATTCTGGATGAATTCGATCACCTCCTCCTGATCTACTTTCATTAGGGGCACAGCCTCTATCCATTTTGTGAAGTAGTCTATACCCACAAGGATGAATTTTTGTTGTTTCGACGAGGCTGGTCGAATTTCCCCTATGACATCCAATCCTCATCCACGAAAGGGCCATGGTTGGACGATGGTGTGCAATTCGCTGGCTGGCATGTGCTGAATGTTTGCATGTTTTTTACAGTCTTGGCATTCCTTTGCAAAGTCCTTACAATCCTTGAGCATGCTTGGCCAATAAACGCCTTGTCAAAACAATAACCATTTCATCTTATGGCCAGCTTAGTGAGCCCCACATGTCCCACTATGGACCTCAGAAATTTCCAGGTATGCGTCTGTGTCCCCTAGACACTTGAGCAACACTCCTTCTGGAGTCTTTTTTAGCAACTCATTTCCCATCAGAACATAACTTGAGCTCTGTATTTTGTCTTCCTATCAGTGTTGCCCACCGGATTCTCCAAATACTCGATTATTGGTCTTCATCAATCTGCCGGTGATAGATTGCTGATAGAAAAAACCTCATAATTTCCCAAACCTTCGATTAAGCTTTTTGTCGAGGCGTTTGCCCCCACAGTTTTTGGGATTGACAGGCTTGATGGTGGAAGCATGTTTGACACCATGTTCTCCTTAATTTCAATGAAGTCTTTCAACTTCTCTTCTGACACCTTGTACCCTGAGGCGATCTGCGCTAAATCCTTAGCCTCTTGATTTTCTTCAAAGTGTTCCAAAAGTCGCTTTGCCATTGAGAAGTATACCAAAAGATGCTCTTTGACACACTTATATTCTCTCGTGATTTGTTTAATCAGTAATTCAGAATCGCCTTTTATTACAACTTTCATGGCACCCAAATTCTTAAGTATTTTGAGGCCAGTAATTAAGGCTTCATATTTTGCCTCATTATTGGAGCATTTCCCGTCAACCTTACATTTGAATTTAGTTGGAATACCCTGCGGGGATACTATTAAAATTCCAATACCTGCCCCGTTTCTATGGCTCGATCCATCAAAGTATAACTTCCAAGGGGCAACGTCGACACTACATATCGACGGTTCGACTACTGTGTGGTCGACAATAAAGTCTGCCACTATTTGACCTTTCATAACCCTTAGAGGGACGTATGTCAAGGAAAACTCAGTCAATGCTAGTGCACATTTCCTAATTCGACTATGCAGAATAGGTTTAGACAACATATGCTTAATAACATCAAAATGCGACGAAACATAAACATCAACTGGTTTGATATATTGCTTTAATTTCATACATGAGAAGTAGAGGCATAGGCACAATTTTTCAATCATAGTGTACCTAGTTTCAGCATCTATTAACATTCGACGAAGGTAATAAATGGGTCTTTCGACGCCACTACTATCCTCTTGTGCTAACATGCTTCCTATGGTCGTATCCGACGCAGCAATGTACAACTTCATGTTTTTATTCATAATAGGTGGCAATAAAATGGGAGGCCTTGTGAGATATTCTTTGATAGCTTTGAAAACCTCCAGCTGCTCCCGTTCCCAATGGAAATCACTTTCCTTCTTGGCTTTGAGTAATGGCGAGAATACCTTCGTCTTGCCACTTAGATTCGATATGAACCTTCTCAAGAAGTTTATCTTCCCCAACAAAGATTGGAGTTGCTTCTTTGTCGAAGAAGGCTTGAGATCCAAGATTGCTTTCGTCTTGTTCTGGTTTATCTCGGTGTCTTTCTTGTGAACCACGAATCCCAGGAAATCCCTTGCGTGAACACCAAAAGCACATTTTAGTGGATTCATTTTTAATCCATATTTTCTCATTCTTCTGAATGAACGTCGAAGGTGGTCTAAGTGACCATTCTCCGATGAGGATTTTATCACAATGTCATCAATACACACCTGCATAAAATTCTCAATAAAATCATGGAATATAGCATTCATGGCTCTTTGATAGGTTGCCCATGCGTTTTTTAAACCAAAGGGCATTACAACCCATTCGTATGTTCCCAAAGCCCCAGGGCACCGAAACACAGTTTTATGGACATCCTCTTCGGCTATGAGAATTCGATTATATCCAGAATAGACGTCGAGCATACTCAAATATTCGAAACCTGCAGCTGAGTCGACAAGCATTTCTGCCACAGGCATCGAATATTCGTCTTTTGGGGTAGCGTTGTTCAGATCCCTAAAGTCTATACAGACTCGAAGGGTTCCATTTTTCTTGATAATGGGCACTATGTTCGCTATCCATTCGACGTACCTTGAAGTTCTAATGAACCAACTTTTGAGAAGTCTCTCGATCTCCTGCTTGATTTTCAGATTAATCTCTGGAGCGAATCGTCGAGGCTGCTGTTTTACTGTCCTTTTACCTAGCTGAATTGGCAGTCGATACTCCACCATACTTCGACTCAGACCAGGAATTTTTCCATAATCCCAGGCGAAGAAATCCTTGTATTCCTTTAATACCCCGATCAGTTTGGCCTTCATCTTCAACCCAACTTTGGTTCTCACATAGGTAGGCCTTCTTGCAACCCCATCTCCTAAGTCAACCTCTTCGAGTGGGTCCTACACTTGCATTCTTTGCAACTTATTGGTTGGGTCTTTCTCAAACCCCAAAGGCTCATTGTCATAAATACAATCAAGCCTCCATCTTTCTGAAGTTGTTGTCTAGCCTTGTGGGCCATTTAGTTGTGCATTGTGATCGGCTTCACTAGCTATCTTCTATTGTTTTTCTGCTTCTAGCATCGTTATTCTTTTGTTTTCAGCCAAATAGGCCAAAATTCCAGCCATGCTTTCTGACTCAGTAGTCATTTTCACCACTACTGGCCACCCCGTGGGTGGATTATCTTCTGTAGGCTCCATTGTTTTGTCGGCACCATCCCAAATAAACCCGTAGTCGGGATTTAAGTTCAGGACGCGGCCCGTGTCGACAGAGGTATAAGACCCTGACCGGTCATTACAAGGAGCCACATTTGCTAGGTGTTGATCAAAGGACTTCTTACAGCCCTTAGCTTCGTCAATCTTATAATAACTCTGATCAGTCTTAATGTTTTCGACAATGCCATCCTTTCTCCAGATGCTTAATCTCTGGTGTAATGTCGACGACACTGCTCCTATTCCATGGATCCACTCCTGACCCAACAGCAAGTTGAAATTCTCCTTTGAGTTTATAACCATAAAGAGTGTTGATCTATTGGTTGTACCCACTTCCAAGTCCACTTGGACAACCCCAAGGATGTTGCTAGTCTTTCCTTCATAATTGGATAGAACCATATTGTGTTGTCGGTGGTCAGCCTCGGTTTTTCCAATCTTTTTAAATAAGTTATGGGGCATCAGATTGGCGGTTGCCTCTCCATCCATAAACACTTTGTTTACTGCCACTCCGTCAACCTTCGCTTTTATAAATAGTGGTTTCAAGTGGTACATCATCCCAGGACTGGGCCTCTCAAACATGGCCGTTTGTTCTTCTACCACACCACTGTTCATCACATAGTAACATAGCTGTTTGTCCTCCGCATTTTCATCTGGCACGAAATCCTCTTCCACTTCAGAGACTTATGACACCATTTCATACTCAACTGGAAGTATTGACATGATACCACAGCTTAGGATGAAGTCTTCACCATAGGTGTCATAATTGGTGTCATCATACATGTCTTCGTCGAAGTCTCCATCTGGTGAAGGGGTATACTCTTCGTCTGACTGGGGAGAATACTTTGGTTCTTCCTCATCTGATTAGGGAGTGTATTCTGGCTCTTTCTTGCTTTCGATTACAGATGTATATTTCGAGCTCTGGGTCGAGACCACCCCCTTCTCTCCCGAAGCTTCGACAGTCACTGCCATTGTTTGATTTGTCATGACTTTTTCCTTTTCTACCCACCTTCCTTTTGGGTATTGTTGTTTCTGTCCAAAATTTCCTACAGGATTCAACTGTGAAGTCGAAGCCTCTTTCTCAGCTTTCTTATTCCGCTGATAGTGTCTCCATTAAGTCCTTGTCATAGGATTCTTCCCTTTATAGTTCGGGGATATCACATAGCCCCTAGGTTCGACCCTCTTGTTATAGACTTTTGCCTCCTTCTCCAAATCCAATACTTTCCACTTCGGCCTTTTGCTCCCTTTCTGATTCACTGGTTCCACCCACTTCTCTTGTGGAGTGTCCGACGATGGCACAAAGGTCTTGGGTCGTGCCTCTTGGAACAGCTTCATGTACTTCTCATTTTGACGAGGGGCACCATTCTGGTCGAATACAAACCTTAGGACAGATGGCTTACCACCTCGCGGCATCTCTTTCTTGCCTGCTTCATATTTCTCAGCAGCTTTCTCATCAAAGATAGTGTTGCACCTAGGGCATAACACAGCCTTTGATCCACTTACCCTGCATTTTTCTTGGAAATCCTCTAGGTTTTCGCCAGCTTGAGGGTAAACTGCCTCGAGTTCTTCCTCAGTCTTTTTGTCCGAACCGTCAGTAGTTTCGAACATCATGCATTCAAAAGATTCAGTTGTTAACTGTTTGTTGAGACCCTCAGAGTACAAAGCTTCTTCGACCTTCAGCGGGTTCGTGTCAACTTGCATCTTTGACCTTTCGCCAAATTGAAGTCGGTCTTTCTTTAAAGCTTTTTACACCATATCCCTGAAAAGAACACATTGAGCTGTTTTATGACCAAGGAAATTATGAAATTTATAAAATCCCATTTTCTTCTTTTGTTCTAATGGGGGGTCTGACCATCTTTAACTAGTAAATCAAATATTTCGTCACATTTAGACACATCAAACATATAAGTTTTAGCAACGTATTTATCTGTTTTCCCAGTTTCGACGGGATTTTTCCCGTTTGATGGTTTTAATAATTTGCATGTGTACGGAGGCCTTGGCTTGAGTTCAGCCACGTTAACCTCGATTTTGTCGACGAGTTCCTCGTCTTCAGAAGAACATTCCTCAGCGGCTACGTACAAAACTTTTTCTTTCTTACGGTATCTATTAGTCAAGTTTTTTCAGCTTTCAGTCGTTCGACTTGTCGGACCCTGTCCGCTAGCTGTGCCATATCCCTGAGATATTGTGTGTCTAGCTTTTTCCTGATGGAATAGTCCAAACCTCCAGCTGTCATCTCGACTAGCTCATGTTCAGGGACTTGAGTAAAGCCTCGTGTTTTCAAAAGTCTAAACCTGTTAAGATATTGGTCCACCGACTCCGTGGCCTTCCGTTTGACACTGGCCAACTCTTTCAGACTAATTTTCAATTGCCCCGTGTAAAACTGTTCATGAAACAATCTTTTTAATTGTGCCCAGGTATGGACAGACTGTGGGGGCAACATGGTAAACCACGTAAACGCATTCTTCGTGAGGGAACTTGGGAAGTACTTCATTTTCAAGTCCTCATTATTTGTTATGTCACTAGCTTCACTTTGATATCTGGCAACGTGTTCGACTGTGGACTCTTCAGTCTCTCCAGCGAACTTGGTGAACTTTGGCACTTTCCACCCCCTAGGTAATTCTTTCTGCAAGACAAAATCTGGTAGTGGGGACGTATACGTTGGTCGTCGAAGGCCTGTATTTTTCCCATTTTGGACCATGATCTGTTCGACCATTGCTTCTAAGTTTCGTTCGCCAGCCAGGGCATCGTGTCGAACTTGTCTGACCACATAGTATGGATTTTGGTTCCTATGAACCATCACAACGGGAGGCCTTTGGGCCACCCTAGGGGTTTGTTCAACCTCATGGGGTTGGTCAATTGTCTCGTCGAAGATCTCATCCTGACAAACTGGTGTCTCCGGTCGAGGCGGAGGAGTTTGTCGACCCGGTGTCCTAGGAGCACCTAGGAAATCACCTATTCTTGTCATCTGAGTTGCCAATTGTTGGTAACTCTGGTTCGAATCTTGTATTAATGGTCTCAATATGGTGCCCATCTGCTGAGGCAACATATGAACCATTTCGTGATTACTCTCATCCATCTGCTGTCTCATGACCGCGACGCAACTTGAAGTGAACTTTGGTATTTATTAGGATAACTGATTGAAACCTGGGGGTCAAGTAACTTGGTTTGCCAAAGGCCATAGTCCTTGGTATGGTGAGAAAACTGGAGACGAACTTTCCCTAAACACCGGACCACTAGAATGTAAACTCGACATGAACTCTGTCAGCATCCCAAAAGATCGAGGGATGGGCATTGTGAAACTAGGCACATGCTGCCCTGTAGTCTCTATCATCGTCGGCCTTAGTTCAGATCGACGTGGTGTCGCGGTTGGCCTACTATGGGCGACGGAAACCGCAGATACAGTCCTAGAGCCAACGTCAGTTGTTTGCGTTACAATTGTACTTTCTGCCGAAGATGGTTCTTCGTTCGGACGTGGTATCACCATCTTACCACTACGTAAATGCATGCAGTCAACTCAAAATGGATCCCACTAGGTGCCTCCTATTGCAGGTTTACTTGCGGGATCGGCCACAAAATCGCAGAATAATGGGTCGAGTGTAAGTCTTTTTAATGGGATGGCTTTTAGTTTAGAGAAATTGGACACAACTTAAAAAAAAAACAAAAAAAGTTGTGAATTGATGAATAAAACAAAAAGTGAAAAACAGATAAGTAAATGCCAAGATAACTTAAACTTTAATCATATAAATTGCATTAAAAGAAAAAGTGTGGACGCTATCATACATTTTGTTTTTTGTAACAGCCCGGGCCCCTCGCAAGGCGATCCCGACACTGCTACCTCACGATCTTCTCTACCCCCTCACTAGTAGAGTTTTTGCCTTTCGTGGGAATCGAACCCTGTACTCTGGGGTTCAAGTACATGTTCAATCCATTCCCACTACCAATTGAGCTAGTAGCTCAATTGGTAGTGGGAATGGATTGAACATGTACTTGAACCCCAGAGTACAGGGTTCGATTCCCACGAAAGGCAAAAACTCTACTAGTGAGGGGGTAGAGAAGATCGTGAGGTAGCAGTGTCGGGGTCGCCTTGCGAAGGGCCCGGGCTGTTATGGATCAGGGTTCGCGTTCTCTCTGATGGTCGGCTAGGTTTGGTGTTTCGATAACCAAGAGTTTTTTTTTTGTCAAAATTAACATAAGGTTCGGTGTCTCTCAGTCATTTTTTGAATATGTCCGAGACTTTTATACTAGGTTGTTGTTGAACCATTTAGAGTTTGAGCAAAAAACTTACACTTCACAACCCCATAGGAATGATAATAGTCCAACCGCGTGATAATAGTCCAACCGGTCTATTGGAACATAGAGTCTATTATTTTAGACTCTCCTACTTTCGCCTTACTATTTGGTCTTGTAGACAACCCACAACAAAATCACATTACAATTGCCAACACGCGGAACCGACAATAAAAAACAATAGCAGTCTTCATTGGTATTTCCCAAAAGGTCTTGTCTCAAATGTTTTCAAAGTTGAGGTAAATATAATTTCTCTTCAAAACATAACAAGGAGAGTGAAATAGTTGAGGCTGCAGATATATGAGATTCATTGCAGGAGTTGACAGTGAACGGATCTGCATGTTGGAGTTATGAGATGACAGCAACATCATCTGAGAATTAGTCTCATCAGTACAAACCAACATGATCACCAGATTAATTTTGCCTATCATCCACGCCAATTACATAGTCAATCTTTTGATAATTAATCTTAATTTGTAATTAATTATACACTTTTTATAATGTTCATTGGCAAACAGTGGACATATATATGAAGCAATTCATATATTTCTTATTGTTAATTGCTCTTCTTATTGTCATTTAAAAAACATCTTGTTTTAATCCAATTCCCTATGTTTTAATCCAATTCTCTATAACAAATTTACAACTTTTTTTTAATTTCATTAGGTTGGATTTCAATTCACATACGTATCTCTTGAGAAATACTGGATCTGAAAATCATAGTTTTAAATTGCAATCGCTTCAAATCGAATTGTACTTGCAGTGTGATTTAAAATCATAAATCAGGTTGCATCAGAATTTCAAAACCTAAAACTCAATTTATTTTTGATATAATGAAAAATCTTAATATCAAATAACTTTAAATTAAAATTCACTTACAAGAAAACATGTTGTGATTGAATGTGGTTTGAGCATCAGTTTTAAAAAGCTCGATTATGATAGCTTCATGGAATAACCAATAAGCAATTAATCACTTTTTTCATCATCTGCTCAAATAATCAGTCTCATGCCACCAATATTAAATATAATAAAATTCAAATATCAATTTGTTAGGTTGTGAAAATAATCTATTCAGAATTTAAATAAATAAATATTTATACAAAAACATGTTTAAAAAATGCATAAAAAACAATTTCAAGAAGAATAAGAAAAAGACTATATGATTTGAGCATCAGTTTTAAAAAGCTCGATTATGATAGCTTCATGGAAAAACCAATAAGCAATTAATCACTTATTTTCATCATCTGCTCAAATATATATGAATGAATAGAATGAACAAGAAGCAGAAAAAAGGAAGAGCAAAAAGAGTGTGCCGGTTAGTGCTTGAATATAATATACTAATGAAACCCTAATGCCTCTATTTATATATAAGCAAGTACTTAACCCTATCACTTGGAATTCGAAACAACCAATATAAAATTCATTAGATGAAACCCTAATGCCGTTTAGGGGATTGAGATAAACTAAACCAACCTATAAAATCGGAAAATGGAATTTTAATTTATAGGGAAAAAATATAATAATTATAAAATATGATATAGATATTAGTTATTAGAAAAAAAAAAGGATTTTTGGGAAAGGTTAGTGGAGAAAAGTTATATTTTAATGATTAATTAAATAAATAAAAGTTAAAGAGAGAAATTTTAGTTTTTAATAAATAATTAAAAATATAAAATTCAATGAATATAAGAAATAAATAAAAATTAAAAATTAAAAGTTAGTGCGATTAAAATTATTTGACTAAATAATAAAAAAAAACTTAAATTAAATGAATATAAAAACATAAAATTCAATGAATATAAGAAATAATTAAAAATTAAATAAAACTTAGTGTGAAAATATTTAGTTTGACTAAATAATAAAAAGTAAATTAAATGGATAATAAAACATGACTATTGATAAATATAATCTCCCCAAAATCCCTTAAAACATATTGTTTAGAAAAAGTAAGGATAGGTTTGATTGAGATTTTTTTAAGGGGTAGGAGTGGAAATATTTAAAATGAAAAGTGTTTGGTTCATTATTTTTTTCGGAAAAAACGGAATTTTTTTTAAAGAAAATTAGGGTTGCTAAATTATAATTTATTATATTGACAAAATTAACCTCGTTTTTTATAAAAATTATAATTTATCTTTTCTTTTAAAATTCCATACTTTGTTAATTCAAAAATTAAATTGTACAAGGTGATCTCATAGGATCCAACCCTCGAAACGATAAAATGAAACAAAAAAAAATCGAAACCAATCTACACTAGACCATCACCAATCTTGCATTGTGTTCACTTAGTTTAGAGTGGATCCATCCCTAATACACTAGTATTACAATAATATACTCTCTTATCTTTGTATTATTTACATTCTTTCCATAACAGATATCGTTTATATACTTCGAAATTGCATAAATCGTCTCAGCAGAACATTTTAATAATTGTGTCTTTCAGCCCCTACCTTTACTAGTCTTTGTTATCCACTTCAATTCATTTTCCCATTGCATAACCTTCAGCCATTCCAGGACTTGTTTCCATATGTGCCTCAATTCTCGACAGCCAAAAAAGACACGGTGGATTATTTCTATCTGATTACAGAAGCAGCAGTTTGCATTGTCAATCATATCGAACCTTTGAAGCCTATCTTTTGTTGCTTGCTTGTTGTGACATGCTAGCTAAAACAAAAATAAACATTTAGGTTGTGTCATGTTGTTATACGGATTTTTCCACCATTCCACAGTTTGATAGTCACCTTTTAAGTGTTGAAACAATTTTAGTTCATAAATCCTCCAAGGTTTTGATGATAACAAAGTATTTGAAAAAACAATTAGGATCTCTAACTAGCCAGTTTGTGTGTGCAGAATTATATTTACTTGATGGAACTAGCTCTGACACTGAAATGGCTTTGGTTCGGTTCTGGTCACACTCTCTCAAGGACGACTGATCAGAAAAGCAGTTGCTAGTATACTCCAGCTCATAAGCGTGCTATGCTGCCTCTGATGCTAAGTAATGTCATATCGGTTATGCTAACACGGGACTCAAAATTTATTGACATTATCTTCTACAGGTTGTGTTGTACTTGAATCAGAGTTGTATCCTCTAGACAAAGGCCTTGTTTCACGGATACTCTTGTGACTGAAAGTTCCAACACTTGATTCATTGGAAAAGAAGATGTACTAGAAGATTTGGTTATGTTTGTAGCCATTGGAGATCTCCAACGTCTTTATTTTCCTTGGCTATAAAAAGAAGCTGAAGATTCGAAGATCAAACAAGAAATAACGCTGCAAATACAACTAAGAAATACACGCACTACTTTCAAAAAGTTGAGTCTGTTAAGAGTTCTTACTATTGTGTTGATTAAGAATCTTTGTAATAGTGTGTTGTATTATTTGAACACCTCTGATATTTTATCAAGTGTTTTTGTAAGTTATTCCTTCTCTAAACTATCTGTTTAGATTAAAGTCTCTCGTTGTAGGCTTGATCAAGGTAAAATTCTTAGACACGAGCTCTAAGCAAAGGAAAGTCTTAATCAGAGGCTGGTTAAGCAAGGGAAAGTCTTAGACACGAGATCTAAGCAAGGTGAAGTCTTAGACAGGTGGTATAAGCAAGAGAAGTCTCGGTCAGGAGCTGATTGAGCAGAGTGGAGTCTTAGACACGGGCTCTAAGCAAGGGAAGTCTTGGACAAGTGGTCTGAGCAAAAAGAAAAATCTTATACGAGTGTGTATAAGCAAGTGTAATCTAGTTGATTTTAGTGAAAAATCTCTTTCTTGGCAAGGGGATTGGAGTACTCTCAATTGGGAGAGGAATCGGGATAACTGGTGTGTGTTCTTTGATTTTTTTAATTTATTTCTGTCTCTATATTTTCGCTGCACCTTATCAGATTATGAACTCAGTTTTAGAATCTGAACTCTGAATCAGAAGTAAATCTATTTTTGCAAAACACAATTCAATCCCCCCCTCCTTCTTGTGTATTTTTCTCACCTTCATTAAGTACCTATAAACTCTCGTAGTTTCAAACTTCTTGCTCATATTACTTCAACCTTGCATCTGCTGAGCCGTGTCTCTTTGTTTGAGAATGGTTTTTAAGATCCACGAGCAATTTTTCTTCACCTACATTGTCATCATCTGATCCTTCTTGATGTAATAACCGTGAATCCATTTTATCCACCGGCTATCAGCCTTCCACTGAGGTTCCGCAGTAATTTAGTCATGTTAGCTCTATTCCACTCATCAAGAGAAATTAAGTTCATATGGTAACACCCTAAAAACCCCGACTCATAATTTAAGAATAAAATCAACATTTTAGGATGCTACTCAAACGAAACATGAATATTTTCCAATTAATTTCAATACTCGCAGTAGAATTTAAAATAATTAACATAAACTTCAATTATCTCTTCAAAATAAGTATTAAATGAAACTAACAAAATTCAAACATTAACTCAAAATAACTCAAACATATCATTCCCCAATGTTACAGATCAGTGTAATGAGTTTAACTAAATGACGATAAAATAACAAAGAAAACGAAGAGAGCTTTTTAGTCCTCTTCCAACTCTCAACAACACCTACTCCTCTTGGTATTTTGTACAACATTGTACTGAACAATACAAAACAAACAAAAAATGGGTGAGAATGCGCTCAAATATATTAACTGTGTAAAAGAATGTAATGGTAGCTTAAATCACACATTCAACAACGGCACAACAATCCAATTCACATAGTTTTTATGTACGCAACGTGACTCACAACTCGAATCTGTGCATGTAGTACCAATTTAGACATTAGAGGTTTTTTACTGATCCCATCCACTCAACAATGGTTCCTCACTCGAAGTGGATCCCCACTTCTATTCCCTTGACGATCACAGGTCTCCACTTTTGAACCTGTGACTCGCCTCTTTCAACACACCGACACAAAATGATGCATGACATGCAAAGTAATGCAACAACAACAACACTTATGGTTTTTACTTCTAACCATAAGCAACATGCAATATAACATTCATAGTAGTCTTTGTTTCTGAACTACCCACCTTAACACAAACAATTATCATTACTTTCAAAGCACATAATTATATTCTGAAAGCTCCTGTGGTTTGACGAAATTTTGGTAAAACATGAATATGATAAAGATGAAGAAATCTGCTCAAGATTAAAGATGTTGAAAAATATGTCCTAACATATTACAAATATAACAGGTTTAATTATTCAACAAATCTGTCAAAGATTTGGTGCGAATTTGCAGAGTGGATAAAGGAGAAAAGATTGAAAGCCCAAGACAACAGAAGACTATATAAGGAGACTTAGACCTAGGGTTAACAGACTGTACTTTTGTATCACTTATAACTTTGTAACCTAGTTCTCTTGTGTTGAATATGGGTTTAGGGTTTGAGAGTCGTTGGCTCTCTTAGGAGTTGTAAGTCTTCATTCTGTAATATGGGATGCAGAGTGGAAGGCATAGGTACAGGGACACAACCAGAAGCCTGTAGGTAATGGTTGTTGTATTGTTCTTGGACGAAGCTTTGAAGCAAGTCCAAGATGACTTGGAGGTCAAAAAACCGCGACAGGTTCTGTATTGGCAGAAGACAGAGATATCACTGGTTGTGATTAAGATGTGAGTGGGGTATCTCATATCAGGGTTGTAAACGTTTGAGTTTAGCCTTGATAAAGATTTTCATTAGGTAGATGTTAGGTATAAAGTTGTAAACGGGGGAGTTTAGCTTTGTAACATTTCTACGGATAGTGAAGTCTTCGTCCTGGATTGGTATCCCCCAGATGTAGGTGAGTTGCACCGAACTGGGTTAACAATTACTGTCTTATTTAACATTCTGCAATTTACAGTTTTGTTAATGTTCTTGACTGACATGTTGGATCAGATGTCGTGACATCTGTGAGTGTGCAGTTCTGATATTCAATGTATCAGTCTGCTGTTGCGCCTCTGAGTTTAAATGATTATGTAGCACAATGTCTTGACATGTGATAGGACATCTGTTGTCTGTATAGGCCAGAATTTCCATTGGTATCAGAGCAGGCATCATGTCTGGTTCTGGATGAGATCTTTGGGAGATATTTTCTGGCGTTTAAACAAGGAGGAGTTTTGAAGATCAGATTAATCAACTCAGACATACTCAAGGGTATTAATGGATGAGATGGATGTTCTGGATCGAAGGGAGCAACCCGGAGGTTGTTCATGTTGCTTAGGAGATTCTACAACAACTATAGGAGAAGTGGCTAGTTCTCTTGTTGGTGTGTCTTATAAGATGTTGTAACATCTTATTAGGGCATGCAGGATCTGTTCCTTGGTGGTTCCGCTGCATGTGTTTCTGATGGAAGAGCTCTAAAATTATGGGATTCTGGAGTTGTTACTGAAGACAGTTGGTGGAAGGGCTCAATCGTCGGCCTCTATATTTGAATATATCTGTATTCTTTTATTCCAAAGTCGGGAGCGATGGAGTGAAGGAAGTTGTGGTTAGATATCTGGTATGGTGACTTGGTACTTGGAAGCTTGGTTTCTTGGTGCAGTTGAAGTCAGTTGAAGAGGAGAGGAATTGAGTTAAGTTTATCAGGTTCTTGCTCTAGGAGTTTGATAAATTATTGGTCGGCTAGGTTGTCAAAGATACTTGAGAATTCTCTCAAGTCCACTCATAAAGGCATCTATGTCGTGTATCTAGAGTCTTCTAATTACTCTTCTGACTAGAAGGTGTTTCTTTGAAACACAATCTGAAGAAAGTGGAGGTGATTTATTTTCACCGTCCAAAAACAACAAGGAAAGATTCATATCTCTTGACCCTAAGAGTAGATCCAATCGGATTGAAGAATTGTTGAGGTAAATGAGATTTGTTCAGAGAAAGTCTTAGTTACTTGAGTCAAGGGTGGCAGTCTTGGTATCTCAACATTGTCCTTTGAATAAGATACTTGTAAAAAGATTGAATACTTTATAAGTGTTCCTGACATGATCTGGTGAAGCTCAGCTACAGCAGTGAAGAAGGGTTACTGGACAAGGATTTAAGATCAATTGCTATTTGTGGAATCCACAAGTATTTAATTAAGGCAAAAAGGCACCATGGGTCCTTTAAGTTATTTAATGCTACCACTTAGGTCCTTTAAGTTTTTTTTGTAACGTTTAGGTCCTTTAAGTTTAAAACCGTTTGCACCGTTACCCTTTTTTTTAAATTCCGCTACAAAAATGCATATGTGGCAAAAATGGAGCTTAGGTGGCAGTTAACAGTGATGATGTGGCATTTTAATTTATTATTTATTTAATTTTTAATTCCACATGGATTTTAATTTTTTTTTTTTAATTTTTTTTTTTTTTAATTTTTTTTTTATTTATTTGTACGCCAGTTAAGACTGAAAGGACCTAATTGTTACATTTTAAAAACATATGGGACGTGAGTGTTACAAATCATGTCCTTCCATAATAAAGCTTCTAATGCAGTGGTTATGGTTCTAAGTTGATCAAAGGGGTACATGCAAAGGATTAACACTATAATAAAAAAACTCACTTTATTTTATTGAAACAAAACAATAAATATATTTTTTAACCCTAAACTATTGGCTTACGAAACTATAAGAGGTGATGAATAAGAATGTCCAATTCTGATACCATGTTTGAAACTATGCTAGAGAAAATTGATGATTTCATTTTTATAACAGAATTCTGTTATGATTCAAGTTAGTTACAAAAATGATTGCACCTTGTTATTCAAGTTAGTTACAAAAATGATTGCACCTGGTTATAATAGGTTACAAGCTTTGATGACTGGTAGATGCCAGTTAGAATACAATGTCAGTCCTGCAACTTTTTGTTTTTAATTCACGTTGGATGTTCTTGAACAAAACATTTCAGTGTTTCATTTTCTTATGGGTTTTATCTCAATTCAAGAATGTGCCCTATAAAAATCATACTTCACCTCATTGTATTTCGGTATTTGTTTTTAATTAATAGAATGATTTATTGTTGGTTGATCATAATTAGACAGGTGAATTCTTGTATGAAATATATTTATTATTTTCTTTATGGAACTTGAATACTATGCTTGTTTCTTGTTAAACAACACATCAATCGTACTATTTTATATTTTTGTTTTCTGTTGTTGTAATGATACTATCATATAGTAATCATTGGTAAAATGATGAATCGTAATCAATTTTGCATCATATTGTTCGGCAAATTACTACAATTTTTTCAATTTTCTCGTCTGCATAATGCAGGATGGCAGAACCTGGAAATACTGTGGCATTTGAGGAAAATTTGTTACTTTCTTGAATCTTAAAGATTACAAAATCTTAAATTAAAAAATTAAAATTATAAAATCTTAGACTTTTCTTGTTATAATATACTCTATATTTAAGTAGTGAATTTCATTTTTAAAATATTAACATTATACAATCATAGAGAATTAGAATTGAATAAAAAATAGTTTTAGCACTATTCTTTCCATTAATAATTATTGTGTATAGTTCGACATCAAATTGCACTAATTCAATATGTCAAATAGTAACACTCAAGTCCCATATGTTTTTAAAATGTAACAATCAGATCCTTCACGTCTTAACTGGTGTATAAATAAATAAAAATTTTAAAAAAAAAATTTTAAAAAAAATTTTAGAAAACAAAAAAAAATTTAAAATACACGTGGAATTAAAAAATAATTAAAAAATAAAATAAAATGCCACATCATTTAACTTAACTGCCACCTAAGCTCCGTCAATGCCACATATACTTTTTTTAACGGAAATTTCAAAAAATGTTAACTATGCAAACTTTTTAAAACGTTAAGGATCTGACTGTTACAAAAAAATCTTAAAGGACCTAAGTGGTAACATAAAATAACTTAAAGGACTAAAAGTGCATTTTTGTCTTTAATTAATTATCCTTGAAAGTCAAGATTGCTGATGTTCAACAAGATGTTGGAACATCTCATCTTCAGAGTTTGCGCAGAATCATGGGAGGGGTATTGCATACGCTTTAGCACCTGTTTTAGTCTTAGGTGGTGACCTAAGAAGTGGCTTCAGTCGGGTGTGACAGAAGCATGTGTTCTCTGGAGAGTTTCCTAGCAAGAAACTAGTCTGGACTTTGATGCTGTTGAAGATGAAGATGAAGACATCATAATCTTGATGGTTACTGCTTGGATCAGATTATTTCTGATCTAAGTATTTGGGAGCATGGATCTTGCTCTGTTTGTAAAGGTCGAGGATAAGTGGCAGTTATCTCTGGCTTTCTACTGACAGCTCTACTAAGGGAAGTGACATTCTTTGGTATGGCTACGGGGTAGTCTTGGACTACTTATTTTCTGAAGATTCAGACGTGGCAGGTTTGAAGTCTTTGGAGTTTCAAAGCAGGATGGAGGTTGTCTACTCAAACTTGGTTGTTGAATCAAGCCTATGAGAGCATGGAACTCTTGTTCTACGAAGGGAGAAGGTTCTTCTAAGTGGCAGAAGGAGGAGCTAAATTCAACAGTTGGATGTCATATCAGAATATTCTGACATCTAGCTTTACATCAGAGGTCTCAGCTGGTGATGTGGCACATCAGCTTAAGATAAGGTGATCTACAGGAGAATGGAAGTTATGGGTGCTTCAAAAAGGTCTATCTCACGCAGTTTGCGGGAGCTGTGGATGGGAAGATGTTACATGACTAAGAGGCTTGGTGGATCTAAGATGTCTTGCTATGGGGCAAGTAGTTCATGTGACTTGAAGGCCTGATTTCATTAAGTGGATCAGTGTATCTTGTGGGAGTTCTAAAGATGAGTGAGGTCAATCAAAAAGTGGCATTTGGTTGATTTCACAATATGCATTCAAGCAGGATGCTTGAAACTGATTGCTCTTTTGCAAAAGAGTAGTTAGTTGAAATTGTAAAGAGGTCCTGGTTCTCTGGGAGCTTGTGGCAGAAGTTCTAGGGTGAGAATGGAAGCATACCTTCTTTGGTGGATGAGATTTTATTTCTCTCTGGGTTTCTGAAGTTTTCTTTGTTCAAGCTGGTGGTGCAGTGTTGTGTGAAGATCTTCAGTGTGGATTACTATGCTGATAGTAAGTCTAGTGGTGGAGCATATCAAGAGCCATGGTGTGTGGTGTCTGTGATGTGTGGAAGATGTCATAACTGTTGTTAGAACATCTTTGGGTTGGTTATCCTTGGTGAAGGATTTCAGGTTCTGTGAGGAACTGGTTACTTGCATCGTATCTAAGAAGTATCTACATTGTCATACGGGAGAATGATGGAGTAGAAGAACTGTCTTGGAAGATTGATGTAAGTGTTTTAGAAGACTGGAGTGGATCATGGGTTGGTTGCACGAAGGTCTGGTTTCTGATGCGTTTAGAAGTGGATATTCACCAAAAATCAGAAGTATTCCAGGTTATCATATGGGAGAATGATAAGGAATGACTGTCTTGGATTGTGGGGTGTCTATCTCTATTGCTGGCTGGGTAAAGTCAGTGGAAAATCTTGCGAAGGGGATGTTTCCCTAGCTGCAAGTCATGCTAGTAGTGGATCAGTTTAGCAGCTGTGAAGTTCTGGAGCATGCATACGATAGCTGACATCGTTATAACAAACTAAGGGGCCATATGCGTCTCTTTGAGGAATGTGAAGCATTTTGATTCAATTGGTTTGTGCCTCAAGCAGTTCGAGGTCTATACATGAGAATTCAAGAGGAGTTCGTGTAGTGTGTAGATGGTTGCAGGATGGGGGGATCAATGGGACTTTGATCTCAAGCCAAGAGTTTGTTATGGTTGGTATACACTTCCTCACGGGTAACATGATGGTGATCATGTGTGAGTGATTATTGTTTCTTGTCAGAAGAAGCAATAAGAGAGTTGATGATTGCGTTCAGCAGGTGTGTTGAACAGAGAGTGCGCTCTTGAAGACATGAAGATGTGTCTTATATTTTCCATTCATTAGCTTAGGTGTTCTGGGGAGAAGCACTGGTTACCTTAGATAGGGGGAGATGCCTCTTGATCTAAGATGAATTACTGCAAGGATGCAGTTGAAGTTCCAGTTTGCATTTGTGTGTCAAGCAAGCTGAGATGTCAAGGAGGATGTCTTGACATTGTTGTATTGTTGCAAGTTGTGGGAAACTTGGCAGTATATGTGTTTTGGTAATGGTTCTTAGTGGATGCTTAAGAATCATTGATTGAGTCTGGGGGAATTTATTTTTCTCTGCAGATTGTGATCAGAATTTTATGAAGAAATCTCTGTGGTGTCAAATCAGAAGAAGAATCTGGGAAGAATACACAATGTCTGACATAATGTCAGGACATTGTTATAAAACATGTGTGCATGTAATAGGTTCTTTGGTCGGCGTTCTTAAGAGAATAAACAGTCAATAGTCTTGGCCGGTGAGCATTTAGTGGAGTGATTATCTTTGGTTAATGAATCTTTGTATTAACCAGAGTTATTTTCTGTGGTTCGTTAATTCCTAAGGGAATTGCTTGGCTATAAATAAGACTGGATCGATTCTTCTTAGTCTCATCATTCCTTTAGTGATCGTTGGCATTTATCAAATTCTAGGTGAGTTGAGTCTAGGTTTGGAGTTGTCTTGGTCATTTTTTCCAAGTTTTGGCTAAAAATGGGGAGAAGTAGTCTGTTTTTCTGTGGCTTTCTAGAGTTGTTTTGCAATGCTGGATAAGATGCTCCGACATCTTAACTTTTCTTTTTCCTTTGTGTCTTGTGATCTGAGTTGAAAAACAGGTTGTGACTTGTGATCTGAGTTACATATTTTATGAACTCCATGTCACGACTGTTTAAGCTCTTTCTGGAATTCAGGAAGAAGATATCAGAAGGGAAACTCTCAAGATGAAGGGAATCATGGACCTTTATTAATCTCGCTCATCTAGCACAGAAGAGAATGTTTTTGCCAAAATTTGTCAAAAGGGGGAGATTGAAAGCTCCTGTGGTTTGACGAAATTTTGGTAAAACATGAATATGATAAAGATGAAGAAATCTGCTCAAGATTAAAGATGTTGAAGAAGATGTCCTAACATCTTACAAATATAGCAGGTTTAATTATTCAACAAATCTGTCAAAGATTTGGTGCGAATTTGCAGAGTGGATAAAGGAGAAAAGATTGAAAGCCCAATACAACAGAAGACTATATAAGGAGACTTAGACCTAGGGTTAACAGACTGTATTTTTGTATCACTTATAACTTTGTAACCTAGTTCTCTTGTGTTGAATAAGGGTTTAGGATTTGAGAGTCGTTGGCTCTCTTAGGAGTTGTAAGTCTCCATTCTGTAATATGGGATGCAGAGTGGAAGGCATAGGTACAGGGACATAACCAGAAGCCTGTAGGTAATGGTTGTTGTATTGTTCTTTGACGAAGCTTTGAAGCAAGTCCAAGATGACTTGGAGGTCAAGAAACCGTGACAGGTTCTGTATTGGCAGAAGACAGATATATCACAGGTTGTGATTAGGATGTGAGTGGGGTATCTCATATCAGGGTTGTAAACGTTTGAGTTTAGCCTTGATAAAGATTTTCATTGGGTAGATGTTAGGTATAAAGTTTTAAACGGGGGAGTTTAGCTTTGTAACAGTTTTACGGATAGTGAAGTCTTCGTCCTGGATTGGTATCCCCCAGATGTAGGTGAGTTGCACCGAACTGGGTTAACAATTACTGTCTTGTTTAACATTATGCAATTTACAGTTTTGTTAATGTTCTTGACTGACATGTTGGATCAGATGTCGTGATATCTGTGAGTGTGCAGTTCTGATATTCAATGTATCAGTCTGCTATTGCGCCTCTGAGTTTAAATGATTATGTAGAACAATGTCTTGACATGTGTTAGGACATCTGTTGTCTGCATAGGCCAGAATTTCATATTCGCAATATCGCAACTCATAAGTATAATCATAATTCACCAATTATAATCATGTATTTCATTATCATAATAATTCACCTTAATCAATTAAATTCATCAAATACACCAAAACAACAGTCAGCCATTGACCACGCGAGAAAACAACATCGAAATTCTAACGTATCACTCAAAATCGGTCTCTGGTGACTGTAACACCTTAAACCTCAACTCTTCATTATAAAAACGAAAATCACATTTTAGGAAGTTAGTCCAACAAAATATACATACTTTATTCATAAAAAGTCAACATACTCCCAGTGGAATTCAAATTATGGCTTAACTTCAAATATTTATTCAATTGAAATACTCAAAGAAATAAACAAAATCCAACTTCAACTCAAAGAAATTAATGTCTCATTCTCCAATGTTACAGAATCAGAGCATTGTCCATCTAATAGCAAAAAAATAAAATAAAAAACAAGAAAGATAGTTGCAATTTCATCTTCGAACTCATAATAGCAATTACTCCTCCCGAGTATCTGTACAACATTTCACAAAGCCACACAAAACAAAAAAGAAAGGGGTGAGAATAAACCTTACAAATGTTGACTTACATGCCATTTTCAAATTCTATCATTTTGTATCAAACAAACATACTTGGTCTCCTTGTGATGCGTGTCTTTATGCCAAACAAAAGAAATTGTATTTTCCTTTAAGCACTTTTATTTTTTATGTTCTTTTTGAATTATTGCATGGTGATCTTTGGGCCCTTTCTCCACTACATCCATATTAGGACACAAATACTTTCTTATCTTAGTTGATGATTTTAGTAGGTTCACTTAGGTTATATTTAAAAAAATTAAAGATTAAATTAGAACCAAACTCATTAACTTTATTTCCTATATTGAAAACCAATTTCACACTACCTTAAAATGCAAACAATGGTTCTGAATTTTCAATGGATTCTTTCTTCTAATCCAAAGGGATCGGCCATCAAAGAATCTGTGTTGAAACTCCACAAACAAATTGGTATGGTGGAGCGAAAACATCAATTCATTCTAAACATGGCTAGATCGATGTCCTTTCAAGCCAACTTTCCCTTAAATCTATGAGCTTTTAGTACACAACATGTCATTCATATAATAAATAAACTCCCTACTTCTCTCTAGAAATAAAAAAAGTCCTTATGAACTTCTCCATAAAGAACCATCATCCATTATTTGTTAAGTCCGACTTAGGATGCAGGAGATCGTCTAATTAGATATAACAGTTGGTGATGAGCTTGTAACTCGCATCTGATATGCAATTTAGAATCTACTTATTCATTGCTATTTTATAAAGGTAACTCTAAATTAGACTTTAGGTGGGGCATTCTATTTAAAAGCCAAAACAAAATTAATTTACTTTAAGTAATTAATTTACATGTGTGTCGCATGGACTTTTAACTATTATCATATACAAATACAATATGTTCAAGGAAACTAGAATTTAAAATTTTAGCCAAAGTCCTTACTTCGATCAAATTTTATTGTATTTCATATATCAAAATCCCTATTTCCAATATATATATATATATATATATATATATATATATATATATATATATATATATATATATATATATATATATATATATATATATATAACAAAAGGGTAAAGACAACAAAAATCACAATATACAAAAATAAATATAAAACAACCAAGTCCACATACCTAGCCAAATTAAAGTCAATCAAAAATACAAATTGAACAATAATAATCCAATTCCAACATGAAAGAACTTCCCAACCACGCTCCATCTTTGAGAAATACAAGAACTCTCCAATGGAGTTGGTTGAATACTTGGATTTAATCCACCATCCATGGAACTAATTACATTGTTGCTATCTTCTTTCACTTCAATTCCAAATCTCATCCCTCCAAGACAATGTCCTACAATATTACAAATGAACCAATATTTCTTCACCTTATTAAGAACCACTTGATCTTCTCCACTCTCATACTTAGCCAACACTCCACTACTTGTTTCACATGATCTAAAAGTATCCTCTCTCACTTCATACACATTATGTTGCCCCTTCACATACTTGAAAACTACACCAATACAACACCAAAAAGCATCTGTAATTATTTAAAATAATCAAGAGTATGTTTGTTTTAGTTTTAAAAAAATAATTTTTTTTAAAATAAGTTTTATGAAAATATTTTTTAAATTTATTTTTTATAAATTGAAAAAATAATTTTGACATCATGTAACATAAATATAGATTATTGATGAAAATAAATTTAAAAATAAATAAGGGCATATTTGTTTTAGTTTTAAAAAAAAATACTTTTTTTTATTTTCAAAAATATTTTTTATGAAAATGTTTTTTAAAATTAAAAGACTAATTAAATCATGTAACATAAATATACATTATTAAAGATTAAAAACATAGTCGAAATAACAATTTTTTTTAAATAATGTATTTCAAAAATAATTTTTATGAAAAACAATTTAAGTAGCTTCAAATTTAATTGAATTTAAAAAATTTGATATTCGAAAAATTTATAGTAAAAGGTGAAATATATATTTAAACTAATTTTTTAAACTAATTTTTATTTGAATTTTATAATAAAAAAAACCTTAATAAAAATTTTAAAAAATATATATATAACACTTTTAAAATCATTTAAAAAAACTCAAACAAACATGCCCTAAATAAAATACAATAATTAAGTAGAGATTGAGTTGAAAAAATACCAAGAACATCTCCAAGACTAAAGTTGTGTTTTTCTGCCCATGTAGCATAATTTGTTTGGCTACTCCATTCATCTTCATCACCAACATCATAAACACTAGCCATGACACAGTTCAAGAGAAAACTACAAAGTAAAATAAGAATTGAGAGCAAGAAGGTACAATTTTTGAAAAAATTTGTGACCCCCATTTCTCTGAAAAAGTAAGAAGATGTGATGATGGAAAGTGGATGAAATAAGGATGAGTTGGTACTTTCACAAGTTTGCTTGTGTTTGAAGAAACAGCTCAAATATGGAAGACCAATTGGTCAAATTATCAACCTCAAATTAAATATTGATATTGACACATTTAAAACTTTGCTTAACAAAATACAAAAGTGCCTAATGGACCCAAAAGCATGATTAAGTTTTACACCTTCAAAGTTGGAAGGAGAGACCTAGCTGAAATGATTATTAACTTCATAACCAAGATAAGCCAGGTTATCATGTTTTCTGTTTTGCCAAACATTAGTAAAATTTGCTGTACAAATACTATTTTTTAGAAAATTTGTTGAAAATCTTTATTGAATGATACAGCTGCCTGTTGAACCCAAGCGAAGTTGTCACTCATGACTTGATTATACTTGGTGGAGTGGTAACAAGTACTTTTAATTTTAATAACAATCCATAAAATGCCCTACAACTTATTTTGGTCTCGGTATTCATAAGAGAAAAAAAAATAGAGTTGTCAGGTATTTGAAAGTCTTATATAGATTAGTCACAGTTTAATTATGACAAGATAATTAAAGATTCTATTTAATCTAATTTTAATATTGAGAAAAATTTATGAGGTCTTATTTAGGTACGGTTTAACTGTGAAAATTTTGAGATCCTGTGTGATAGCTTGCTTTACACATCATAAAAATGACCCTAAAAAACACACATATATTTAAAAATACTATATTATTTTTTATAACACGGTCTCAGAATAATAATAAGATCCCTCGACAGTTCTCTTATAAGATTATTGTCCCAAAGAATGTTTTATGGTCTCTAATCCTAAACCATAACTATAAAATCCGATGAACATCCATACTTAGATACAAGTTGTTCTAAAATCTTATAACTTCATAGTTACAATCTCTTCTAACTTGATCGTCAAAGTGTTTGCAAGTACAACCCTCTATCGTCAGAATCAGTTGCTAATAACCATCGTTGAAGAGTTCATCATTGTAACCATCATCTTAATCACTTGAAGATAAAGGTCTTTTCAGATCATTTTGTGTCGTCAGTGAAAATTTTGTTCAATATTTCAACTTGCTTCATATTAGGCGATGAATCCCATGTGAACACAAGAGATTGGACAATAAACCCCATGTAAACACAAGATAAGGTTCTTCTTCCGATCAAGAAGTAAATGACCTTCTTAGTGGTCTCCTAGTGTTCAAAGGCACATAGAAGTCATCCATGAGCAGAATGATTGGCTTACGCAAATATCCAAAAATTAGGAGATATAATCTGAGAAGGCGGAGCGAGCTGGAAGTATCACTAATGAAAATAGAAGTTGCATCCTTAACGTTTCGCGTATTTAGGGCCCAAAATCGGCATATAAGGTCCTAAATATTGTTAAATGTGTAATTCTTTGTGTTAAGCATGTTTGTAAAGTGTTGGATTCAGCATAATCAAATTCAAATGTATTCGATAGAGTGTAGTCGAATATAACTTGTAATAGTTGAATCTGTGTGTATTTGACACTCGAAGACAGCTTATAGAAGAAGGAGGTGCATGTATTCGATGGAGAATCTAATATAGGCAGTCGTAGTTGAAGCAGTAAGTATTCAACGGAGTTGAATAACAACTTGTTGAAGTTGTTAGTCAGCTTGAGATTGCTTTATGTATAAGCAATCTCATTATAAATAGAAAGGTACCCTACATTTGTAAAAGCATAGTACTTAATTTCAATACATCATTCTTCCTCTCTGAAACCCTAATTTTCTCTCTCTTCCCTTTTTCTCTCTCAAATTTTCTCCTTTGTTCAAATTTTTGTGCAGCGGAATCGTCTTGCAACCAACGTGTGGTTGAATCACTCAAGTGAAGAGCGAGGAACAAGAATGTTGAATCAATCCAGAAAGTGATTGAATCTTATTCTATCAAGATTAATTCCAACATCTGGTATCTAGAACACTGTCTGTAATTCTTGGGATGCATAGAAAAATTACTTCTCATCCGAATGAACATTTTCCATCAAATCTTCTCTTCTTGAATGGCAATAATTATGATAATTGGTGTAACCAGGTGAAGGTTGTCTTTTACTATTAAGACGTTTGGGATCTTGTGAAGAATGAAGTGACATTAATTGGCAAAATGTCACGGATGAACAAAAGGTCGCGCATAAATATTTGAAGAAGAAAGATTATAACGCTCTCTTTAGAATACATCAATGTGTTGCTCCAGACAACTTTCAGAAAATTGGTAATGTAGACTCGTCGAAGGAAGCATGGGACATCCTTAAGAAATATTTTGGAGATGTTGAGAAAGTGAAAGAGGTGAGGTTACAAACTCACAAAAGAATGTATGAGTTGCTTCAGATGGAAGAAAGTGAAAGTGTGGTTGATTTCTTCACTATGGTAACAAGATTGGTGAATCAAATCAAGATATGTGGAGAAGTGTTGACACCAAAATTGATTGTTGCAAAGATTTTGAGGTCATTACTTCCAAAATTCGATCATGTGAAAGTAGCCATAGAAGAATTGAAGGATTTGTCAAGCATGACGAAAGAAGAACTTTAAGGGACGCTTGAATCTCATGAACAAAGAATTGTTGAAAAATCAGCAAGCAATATGAAAGGTGGTGTAGCTCTGCAGGCACAATTAACAAAAAGAAAATAAAGGCAGAGGAATCTAGAACGGAAAAAAGGTAGAGACGGTTACAATAATTCAAACGGTAGGAGTCACCAACAAGAAGGAAATTTGTCGAACTAGAGACAATTCATAAACCAAAGCAATCATGGAGGTGGTGCTGCATGTAGAGGAATAGGTGGTGGAAGGAAACATGATAAGAGTCATATTCAGTGTTTCAATTGTCAGAAACATGGTCATTATACTAGTGATTGTCTCTGGAAAACAAAAGAAATAATCGAGAAGGTGATGCAAGACTTGCAAAAAATGAAAAAGAAGTGTTGTTGATGGTCACAACAAAAGAAGAAGAAAGCTTCAAGGATCAATGGTACTTATACTTAGGTTACTCATTACATGTGACTGGAAGGAAAGATTGGTTTGTCAACATCAGTCCATCGATTAAGAACAGGGTGAAACTTGCAAATGAAAATACCCTAAATGCTAAAGATATTGATGATGTTCTTATCATGAGGAAAGATGGCAAACGATCACTAATTTCTAATGTATTGTACATACTAGACATGGAAAGTAATATTCTCAGCATAAGGCAACTGATCAAGAATAATTACAAAGTATTGATCGAAGCTAAGATGATAAGAGTACTCAACTCAGGTGGCAAGTTAATCTTGAAGGCAACAATGTCTCAGAACAAAACCTTTAAGATTGAACTTAATGTGATGGAGCACAAGTGTCTGGCATCTGCAGCTATTGGGGATGAATGCCTATGGCACTACATACTTAGCCATCTCAACTTCAAAGACATCAAAAATCTGAAGAGAAGAAATATGGTTTCAAGTTTACCAGAAATCGAATTTCCAAATAAAGTGTGCGGAGAATGTGTTCAGGTAAAGCAACACATGAACAACTTCAGCAAAGATACAGGAAGTAAGTTAAAAGCAACCCTTGAGATCATATACTCATATGTGTGTAGTCCTCTTCAAGTAGATTCGATTGGAGGTAACAGGTACTATGTTACATTCATAGATGATTTCAGTCGAATGTTGTGGAAATACCTAACCAAGAAGAAAGGTGATGTGATTGAGGTATTTACCAAGTTCAAAGCAATGGTGAAAAGACAATGTGGCTGTAAGATCAAGACTTTGAGGATTGATGGTGGTGGAGAATATGTGTTGAAAGACTTCGATGCATTATGTGAAAAAGAATGGATTGTGCATGAGATGATGTCACCCTACACTCTACAACAAAATGGTACTGCTGAAAGAAAGAACATACCCATCATGAACATGGTAAGAAGTATGTTGACAGGCAAGCACTTACCTAATGAATTATGGGTTAAAGTTGTGTCGACTGCAACATACACCTTGAACAGATTTTAAACAAGAAGCTAGAAGGTATCACACCAGAAAAATGTTGGTCTAGCATCAAGAATAGCTTAAGTCATGTGAAGGTGTTTGGACCTATAGCACATAGACATGTGCCTGATCAGTTGAGGAGGAAGCTTGATGACGAGTCAAACCTAATGATCCTGATATGATACCGTTCTACTGGAGGTTATAAATTGTTCGATCCCTTGAACAAGTAAGTTGTGATCAATAGAGATATGATCATAGATGAGCTGAAGGAGTGGGATTGGAATCAAAATCTCAATAAGGATTCAATGAGAGTCATATGTGATAAACTAACTAGTGAAGCTGATTGTGGAATTTGACCAGAAGAACAAAGGGTTCTAGCGGGCACAGTCATACCTTAAAGGACAAGAAATATGCTTATGATGCTAGAGGAATGTTTGATCACATCAAAGGATGTGGTAAATGATGAAGGTGAACTGGTACACTATGATTTATATGCAGACACTGAACCAGTCAATGTAACAGAGGCATTGAAGGACTCAAAGTGGATGCAAGCTATGGTAGAGGAACTGAAGTCCATAGAAGTCAACAAGACTTGGCCACTAGTCGAATTTTCATAAGACAAAAAGGCAATTGATATGAAATGGGTTTACAAAGTGAAGTTGAATCCAGAAGAAGAAGTAACCAGACACAAAGCAAGACTTGTAGCCAAAGGATTTCTTTAGAGAGAAAGAATATAATTTAATGAAGTTTTTGTACCAGTTGCTAGGATTAAAATAATCAGGTTGATTGTTGGCCTAACAAACATGAAAAACTGGTATATTTGTCGAATAGCTAGGAAATGTGCATTTCTAAATGGTCTCTTAGATGAAGAAGTTTATGTAGAACAACTAATTAGTTTCATAATGCAAGGTCAAGAAAGCAATGTATACAAGTTACATAAAGTCCTGTATTAACTCAAACAAACTCCAAGAGTTTGGAATAAAAAGATAGATGTCTTCCTAAGGGAGAAAGAGTTTATAAAGTGCATAAATGAGTATGGTGTATATGTTAGAATAAGCAAGAATGAACTGCTTATACTATGTGTGTATGTTGATAACCTGTTGATAACATGTAGGTGCAAAAAGGAGATCGAAGATTTCAAAAGTGACCTGAGCAAGGAATTTGAAATGTCTGACCTAGGAAACATTTCATATTTCCTTATCATCAAATTCTAAAATAGTAGTAGAGGACGGATGTTGCACCAAAGAAGATATGCAAGTGAGATACTCAAAAGATTTAAGATGGAAGAATACAATGCAACTTCGATACCAACTGAAACAAGATTGCAGTTGACAAAGGATCCAGACGAAGACGAAGTCAAACCAACTCAATACATAAGACTTATTAGATCATTAAGATACCTTTGTCTCACAATGCCTAATCTATCATACAATGTAGGTATGATGAGTATCTTCATGCAAAAACCAAAGGCATCACACCTTGCAGCCACTAAGAGGATACTAAGGTATCTCAAAGGAACTCTCTACTATGGCATTTTGTTTCCTGTAGCAGATGTAAGAAAGGAATGCAAACTGATGGGATACACTGACTCAAGTCCGTGTGGTGATGCTGAGAATACAAAATCCACAGCTAGTTATTTGTTTATGCTAGGTGGTGTACCGGTTGCTTGGAGCTCAAAAAAATAACCAATCGTAGTGTTGTCATCGTGTGAGGCTGAGTACATAGGTGTCTCCCTTTGTGCATGTCAAACAACATGGATGGTGAATTAGATCGAAGAAATTGTAGCTGAAAATCAAGGAGCAATGATTATAAAAACTGATAAAATGTCTTCTATCAATCTGGCCAAGAATCTGATAGCACATGGAAGAAACAGCACATTGAGATGATATTCCATTATCTTAGAGAGCAAATAGAAAATGGAAAGTTGGACTTGGAATGTTGTAGAACTGAGAATCAGATTGCAGATCATGACGAAGATTGTACAAGTGGAATTGTTCAAAAGACTGATAACTATGATGGTGTAGATAGCTTAGATATAATATATTAGGTGGTGTGTTAAATATGTAATTCTTTGTGTTAAGCATATTTGTAAAGTGCAGAATTCGATAGAATCGAAGTCGAATGTATTCGATAGAGTAGTAGTCGAATATAGTTTGTAATAGTAAAATCCGCATGGATTCGAGAGTCGAATACAGCTTACAATTGAAAGAGGTGCAAGTATTCGATAGAGAATCGAATACAGCTAGTTGTAGTCGAAGCAGTAAGTATTTGACAACGTTGAATAACAACTTGTTGAAGTTAGTTAGCCAGTTTAAGATTGCTTTATGTGTAAGCAATCTCATTATAAATAAATAGGGAGGTACTCTACATTTGTAACAACATAGTACTTAATTTCAATACATCCTTCTTCCTTCTTAAAAACTCTAATTTTCTCTCTCTTCCCCTTTTCTCTCTCAAGTTTGCTCCTCTCTTCTAATCTTTGTGCGACGGAATCGTCTTGCAACCAATGTGTAGTTAAATCACTCAAGTGAAAAGTGAGAAACGAAAATTTTGAATCAATCAAAAAAGTTATTGAATCATGTTTTATCAAGATCGATTCCAACAAATAAAACCATAAGACGATAAATAAATAATTATTGAAGAGCGGGATTATCAAGCACGACAATAGTTGAAAAACTCATTGTCATCACCATCAATATTTAGGAGTGAGATCAACAAGCAACAACATGCAAATAAAAAAAATGTCTGAAATAGCATTATGCAATTTGATAAAGGAAATGTAAGGATTAAACCATGAGAAGAAAAATATTTCGAATTAACTTATTTATTTACAATTCTAAAAAGATTCTAATAAAAAGTTTAAAAAGAATATTTTAGAATAAAACATGTCTAAATAATTATGAAATTAATTGCTATACACTGACAATATAAAAAAAATTACACTGTTAATTCATCACTATTATTCATTTGCATGACTTCATAAATTTTTAAAATAAAAGTCATTATCCGTTTGCATGACTTCATAAATTTTTAAAATAAAAGTCAAACTTCTTTTAACATCCAACGGCTATGATTCGCTGCATTTCAATTAAATCCAATAATTATTGTTTTTGCTCAGTTATTAAATTTGAATACTCTCAATTGATTGAAACTTAAATATGTATTGACTACATAATTTTAATCACTTGATTTTAAGAAAAAGAAATTTCTAGAAAGGTTACATGAACAATGGTGACTTCACATATATTAATATTATCATTAAGAACTATTGGTCTACTCCAATTAGAGGTGTGCAGAAATATGATTAACCAAATTATATTATTAAACTGAATTGTAATGCACCATAAAAAAAACTGAACCACTTAAATGGTTAATTAACTGAACCATTTAATTCAAACAATTTTAATTCAGTTTAAAACCGGTTTATAACCAGTTCTTTTTTATAATTTGTTTTAATTATATAAATAAGTTTTTCGTACAAAAAGAAGAAAAACTATTGAGAGGGGAAAAAATAGGAAATAATTTAAATAAAACAATTCTCCCCAAATTAAAAAAAATTAGTTTTTTTTTATCTTGAAAGTTTTTTTCGAAAAATAAAAAAGAAATTTTTTTTTCGAAAAATACAAAAATTTTAAAATTTTTTTTAAAAAATAACTAAAATTTTAAAATTATTTTTATGAAAAAAACAAAATTATTCTGAATTTTTTTTTCGAAAAATAAAAAAAGTTAAAAATATTTTTTTATTCTGCAAGTTTTTTTGAAAAATAATAAAAAATTTAATTTTTTTTCAAAAAAAAAAGTTTAAAATTTTTTTTTATTCAGAAAATTATTTTATCGAAAAAAAAAATTTATTCTGAATTTTTAATTTTCTTAAAATAAAAAAAAATTATTTTATTTCAAAAATTTTAAAAAAAATTAAATTTTATTTATTTTAAAAAAAAAATCGAAAAAAAATTAAATTTTTTTTATTCTTGAAGTTTATTTTGGAAAATAAAAAAAATAAAATTTTTATTATTCTGAATTTTTTTTCGAAAAAATAAAAAAAATTTAGATTTTTTTTATTCTGGACTTTTTTTTTTGAAAAATAAAATAAAATTTTTAAATTTTTTTATTCAGAAAATTATTTTTTCGAAAAATAAAAATAATTTCCGAAAATTGTATATAAAATGAAAATAATTTATTCCGAATTTTTTTAGAAAAATAAAAAAATTATTTTTTTAAATAAATTTTTCAAATTTTATAAAAAATTAAATTAACATTTTTTTTATCAAATTAAAAAAATTGGTTTTAAAAGAGTTCAAATTATAAAATTGATTTATAATTGCAAACTGATTATAAACTAGTTTATAAACACAAACTTGTTCTAAACTAGTTTTAAACTGAATTGAAACCATTTTAGCAGTTAACTGTATTTTTATTGAAATGGTTATTGTAAATCGAATTGAACAATAAATGTGGTTTGATTCAGTGCAGTTCATGAACCACGAACACCTCTAATATTAACTTACTCTAAGAGTAAGTTTCTTTTAACTTACTTTAAATCATAGTCTTTGAATTGAATCTAATCTAATGAATAAATTAGTCTTTTACTTAATTAATTATTAGATTAGATTCAATTCAAAGGCTATGATTGAGAGTAACTTCAAAAAAACTTACTTTTGGAGTAAGTTGATTCCCACCCTATATATATATATATATATATATATATATATATAATTTATTTATGAATCGTGTGTATGTGCATACTACAATGGCTATGATCGACACAAAATTCAGTTTTTTTGATGGTATGATTCGGCTGGAAGTTTTAGGCTTCGATAAAATGATTTATATTCTCTTATTTGGTGGGGCTAATTTGGTGGTCAACACGTGAGAATTTTTTTACTTTGGAGACTTTCCTTTTATGAGTAACACACTTTGAGACATATTCCATATACTCACCCAAAATCTTATGTGGTGTGTCACTCATAAGTGAAAAATGCTCTATCGTGTTTACCCCTAATTGACCTCAATAGTGGTATTAGAGCCTTTGATTCGAGTGAAATGATTGACTCACTTGTATCGAAAGTATCCCCAATAATCGGGGTAGAGTGTCCTGTTGAAAAGTGTAAACTGCGGAAGTGTATGTGATAAAAAAAAGAGCTTCCTCTTGAGGGAGAACATTGTGGATATACTCACACTTGAGGGGGAGTGTTGAGAATAACAAGTGTGGGTAGTGTGGATAGACACATATCTATCACCTTGAAGTTTTGGGTGAATATGTTGTGTGTCTCTCATAATATGTGATGCTCTTAAAAAGAAAGCTCCAAAATGAAAAATGCTCCATCGTGTTTCCCATTAATCAAGATTAACCGGATTTTTTAATCTCTACAAACTTAATTTCTCTGTTGAATTGTAATTCCCTGTGTCGAAGCTTATTTCTCGACAGAAATTAGGAAGTGTCAAAATTGTAATTTTGTAAAGGTAGCAGAATTAGGTATTTTTGGCCTTGCTTGAGGAACAAGCAAGCCAAAATCTATAAATCGGGAGTAACCCCTATCATTGTATAATAACTTGCTATTGCAAAGAATAAAACTTCAGTTTTTGAAAAGCAGAGAGAAGCTCTACAGAATTTTTCATCTTCTTCTTCTCCTATTTTTCCTAAACCCTAATTTATTTCTTCTCCGATTTACCCTTTTCTTTTCTTCTTTCATTATCATTGTGCAGTGGTGAAATCTTGCAACCAAGGTTGGTTGATTCACTCGAGTAAATAGTGAAGAACAAGAGGAGTAATCGATCAGAAAAATTGATTCTTGTTCATCAAGATTTGATTTGGAATTCATCAAGTTTGGTGAAATTCTTGAATGAGAATCAAGTGTATTTCTAACATCTGGTACAAACATTTTTACTGAGTGATTCGTGGAAAGCAAAACATGATGTCGATGAATCATCCGAACAGGCATTTTTCGGCGATTCTCCTAATTTTAAAGGGTCGGAATTATTAGAATTGGTGTAAACAAATAAAGATTGTTTTCTATTGTCAATATCTTTGGGATCTTGTGAAGGAGGGAGTGACACCGCTTCCAAAAAACGCGACGGATGAAGCAAAGACTGCACCAAAGAATTAAAGAAGAAATATTTTAAAGCTCTCTTTATAATCCATAATGTGTTGATCGAGATAATTTTGAAAAGGTTAGTGATATAGAATCGTCAAAAGAAGTATGGGGAATTCTGGAGAAATCATTTGGAGGCGCAAAAAAGGTGAAAGAGGCGGATAACTCACAAAAGAACATATGAATTTCTTCAGATGGAAGATAATGAAAGCATAACAAATTTTTTCACTAGGGTTACAAAATTGGTGAATCAAATCAAGGTACTGGAAAAGTGTTGACATTAAGTTCAATTGTTGCAGAGATCTTGAGGTCATTGGCTCCAAAGTTCGACCATGTGGTAGTAGGCATAGAAGAGTCAAAATATTTGTCAACATTGACAAAGGAAAAACTTCAAGGGATGCTTGAATCTCATGAACAAAGAATGGTTGAAAGAGCTGCAAGTAAGTCAAACAGTGATGTGGCTTTATATGCACAATTAGCAAGAGAAGAGAAAGGCAAAGGAAAGTGGTTCGACAACAAAGGTAGAAGAGGCTACAACAATTCGACTGGTCGAAGTCAGCAAGAAGGAGGTTGGTCGAATCAAAAGCCCCCATACCAAAGCAACAAAAGAGGTGATGTTGTAGGTAGAGGAAGAGGTGGTGGTCGAAAATCTGACAAAAGTCACATTCAGTGTTTCAATTGTCAGAAGTATGGTCAATATTTTAGTGATTGTCCTAAAAATAGAAGAATCATGATAATGATGCAAAGTTTGCAAAGCATGAAGAAGAAGAGATGTTGCTGATGGTCACAACAAGATATGAAGAAAGATTCTAAGACCATTGGTACTTGGACTCGGGATGCTTATCACACATGACTGGTAGGAAGGATTGGTTTGTTAACATAAAACCCTCAATGAAGAACATGATGAAATTTGCAAACGACAATACTCTAGCAGCTGAAGGTTTTAGTGATGTTCTGATTATGAGGAAATATGGCAAGAGGTCAGTAATTTCCAATGTGTTGTACATATCAGGCATGAAAAGTAATTTTCTCAGCATACAGCAGTTGGACGAAAAGAACTACAAAGTGTCGATTAAATACAAGATGATGAGAGTTCTCGACTCAGGAGGAAGGTTAATCTTGAAGGCTTCTATGTCTCAGAATAGAAACTTCAGGATTGAACTTAGTGCCTTGAAATTACAATCACCAGGAATGAATGGATGTGGAACTATAGACTTGGACATCTCAATTTCAAAGACATCAGAGATCTGAAGAAAAGAAATATGGTTTTAGGATTACCGAAAATCAACATTCCAAATGAAGTGTGTGAGGAATGTGTGCAAGCGAAGAAGCACAAGAACATCTTCAGCAAGGATGCAGGAAACAGGTTGAGGAAGTTATTGAAGTCATATACTCTAATGTATGTGGTCATATCCGGGTGGATTCGATTGGAGGTAACAAATACTTATCACATTCATAGATTGTTTCAATAAAAAAATATGGACTTACCTGATCAAGAAGAAAATTGAAGTGATTGAGGTATTTTCCAAGTTTAAATCTATGGTCGAAAGACAAAACGGTCGAAAGCTCAATATTCTAAGGACTGGTGGTGATGGAGAATATGTGTTGAAAGACTTCGACACATTATGTGAGAAAGAAGAGATTGTACATGAGGTGGTCCCCCTTACACTCCAAAGTAGAACGAAACTGTAGAAAGGAAGAACAAAACCATCATGAATATGGTGAGAAGTATGTTGAAAGGAAAGCATTTACCCAAAGAATTATGGGGAGAAGCTGTGTCGACTGCAACATATATTTTAAACAGATGTCCGACGAAGAAGCTATAACAAATCACACCAGAGAAATCTTCGTCTGATGTCAAGCCTAGGTTTAGTCATCTGAAGGTATTTAGATCTATAACACATAGACATGTGCCAGATCAGATGAGAGGAAAACTTGATGACAAGTCAAGTCAATATCCTAATATGATATTATTCGACTAGAGGATATAAGTTGTTCGACCCAATGAATAAGCAAGTAGTGATCAACAGAGACGTGATCATAAATGAGCTTAAGGAATGTGATTTGACTGAAAATGTCAAGAAAGATTCAGTGAGAATCTTATGTGAAAAACCATCAAGTAAAGTCGAAAGAGAAGTTCAACAAGAAAAAGTCAGAAGTCAAGTAAGCACAAGCACACCTCAAAGAACAAGACACATTCCTGCAAGGTAGCAAGAATGTGTATGTCATACCCCCATTTTACCCTAAGCATTCATTCATTGAAGCATTTGCACCATAGTTCAGTCATCCATCCGTTCATTGGTTCAATAACATATGGCAATATAAAAATGTGTAAAATGCATGACTTATAAATAATATATGGCAATATTAAAAATATGTGCTGTCAAAATAAAGCATGAAAATATGATATATCATAAGTTATTAATGGAATAACAACTCATTAGGTGTGTCTATCAGTTTGTTGTATCTGCCTTTGTTTGTTAAATATATGATTTATAATAATGTTTAAAATGCATGACTTACAATATGTGATACCACGTCTTTAAATTAATTTTAAAAGTATTTCAATTACAAATTCATTTGCTATAATTTGATTAAATAGATGTGAAATACTCTTATTTTATTATCCAACCGACTGAGTGCACTGGATTTAAAATATATAATCATAGGAAGTGAGTTAAAATAAAAGTTAATTCAAATATTACACAATTATTTAGTCAAAATACTATAGATGAAAATATTCGAACACTAATATACTCATCTTTTGTTATGTAACTTCATTTTATTTAATAATTATATGTCAAATAAATGGATTTTATAAATTATTCAATTACTTTTTTAACAAATTTAAAACTGTAAATTTTATATAATCAATAATTATAATATATTATTTTTTACAAATAAATGGATTCTACAATTTTCTACAGTTTTGAATTAAATTTAGAGTTATTTTTAGAATGTTTTTAAGGGTGTTAATTGTCTCACTTAATCTATCATTACAAAGGATTTTCTAAAATAGAATGGGGCAGTAAAACATGTTTTATTAATTTATATTTTATTGATAAGTAATATATTTTAGTTTATTGAATACAAATAGATCATATAATTATCTAATAATTTAGTTTAATTACATAATTATGGAAATATAAAAATAAAAATAAACAGTTAGTTAACTGTATTAAATGTCATTCATCAAAACAAAATCATCAATATAATAATGTATTTTGTTCTTAACACTTTATCCATCAATTTCTTTTTATATTTTAAAATCTATAATTAATATTATGTTTTATTTATTTTACATGAATGTAAAGGAAATAAGAAGAGTTTGATGATAAAATAAATTTAATTATGATAATTTTTATAAAACTCATCAAACTTTTTCGGTGAAAAATAAATTTTAACGTTGCATCAAATTATATATATATATATATATATATATATATATATATATATATATATATATATATATATATATATATATATATATATATATATTAAAAGAAGATTATTTAAAAAATTAGAAGATTAGAGTTGCAATTTGATTTTCCATAAAGATTGTCTTATTGCTTTTTTTTGGATGACCGAACTTGAACCGAGGTATAAAACATGTTATTCTATTCATGATATTGATAAAAGTTTGATAAAATTATGAAAAAAAATAAATGAGTGCGTGAATCATTAGATTTTCCTATTCAAATTTGTTGGGGTTGGATACAAGGGACAATTATTGTCGAAGAGGATTATGTTGTGTTCGAAACATGGGAGATTTTTCAAATTTGACTTCTCTAAAACATAGAGTTGATGAAAAAACAGATAGAATTCTAATAAAGAAAAATAATACTAATTATTAGCAAGAAGCAAGCCCTCTTCAAGCTGTCGAATATAGATTGAAGAGGGTGATCATAGATCAGAGGTTTCTCGTGAATAAACTTCAAATTAACATAAGAATATTTTAAAAATTTCTTGTGTTAGCAATGTATATTAGGATAAACTTCAAATTAACATATGATAATGCTAGAAATTATGTATTATCAAAACTTTTTGTTAATTTTTTCTTGAGAGTTTCATTAATATCGTATCTAAGTGAGCCATCTATTATTATTTATAAAAAATATCATATATATATCAGGGGTGTGCAGAAATATGATTAACCAAACAATATTATTAAGCTAAATTGTATTGCATCATAAAAAAACTGAACCACTTAATTAACTGAACCATTTAATTCAAACAATTCTAATTCAGTTTAAAACTGGTTCATAACCAGTTCTTTTTTATAAATTGTTTTAATTATATAAATAAGTTTTTCGTACAAGAAGAAGAAAAACTATTGAGAGGGAAAAAAATTGGAAATAATTTAATTAAAACAATTTTCCCCAAATTAAAAAAAATTAGTTTATTCTTATCTTGAAAGTTTTTTTTGAAAAATAAAAAAGAAATTTTTTTTTCGAAAAATACAAAAATTTTAAAATTTTTTTATTCTAAATTTTATTTAAAAAATAATTAAAATTTTAAAATTATTTTTTTGAAAAAATCAAAATTATTCTGAATTTTTTTTTTGAAAAATAGAAAAAGTTAAAAATATTTTTTTATTCTGCAATTTTTTTTTTGAAAAATAATAAAAAATTTAGTTTTTTTCAAAAAAAAAAAAGTTTAACATTTTTTTTTATTCAGAAAATTATTTTTTCGAAAAATAAAAAAAAATTATTCTGAATTTTTAATTTTCGTAAAATAAAAAAATTATATTTTATTTCAAAAATTTAAAAAAAAAATTAAATTTTATTTATTTTAAATAATTTTTTCGAAAAAAAAATTAAAATTTTGTTATTCTTGAAGTTTTTTTTGGAAAATAAAAATAATAAAATTTTTATTATTCTGAATTTTTTCTTGAAAAAATAAAAAAAAAATTAGATTTTTTTTATTCTGGAATTTTTTTTTTGAAAAATAAAATAAAAATTTTAAATTTTTTTTATTCAGAAAATTATTTTTTCGAAAAATAAAAATAATTTTCGAAAATTGTATATAAAATGAAAATAATTTATTCCGAATTTTTTAGAACAATAAAAAGATTATTTTTTTAAATAAATTTTTCAAATATTATAAAAAATTAAATTAACATTTTTTTTTATCAAATTAAAAAAATTGGTTTTAAAAGAGTTCAAATTATAAAATTGATTTATAATTGCAAACTGATTATAAACTAGTTTATAAACACAAACTTGTTCTAGACTAGTTTTAAACTGAATTGAAATCATTTTAGCAAGTAACTGTATTTTTATTGAAATGGTTATTATAAACTGAATTGAACAATAAATGTGATTTGATTCAGTGCAGTTCATGAACCACGAACACCTCTAACTCCAATCCCTCCATTCTAGTTCCCATTGGTCAACCTAATAAGCCAAAAAGGAGTCTTACTATAAATAGAATAAAAATGACTGAATGAAAGTAAAAAAACATGAAAACGCTTAAAAAAAGAAAAAGTGAAGACGCCAAAATGAAGCTTGTACGTGGAATGCATTATGGTGAACAAGAGTGAAAGGAAGAAAAACAAAATTTGGTTTTTCTTCAATTATATTCAATTCATCAAATCCTCACACACAAGTTAATAATCCATTGCAAGACCATTAACAAATGGTTTTACATACCAATACCAAATCCAACCCTTGCCAAACCGTCTTTCCAATATTCAATAATAAAGTTTACAACGTAAAAGTTAGTAACAAACATTGCCTCCCCTCTACAATGGTGACCATACTCGAAAGGGATATCAAGCCTGCTCTGTTAGTGGTTGCTTCTCTCATGCTTTTGCCATCAATTATATTCCTTCAAGCGCCCAGAAATGAATTGGTCTTTCAAACAAGAAAAATAAAGTTTTTAATTGTAGAAATAAAACACATAAGATGCAACTCTTTCAAATTTTAAGGAATTGGTGTGTTAACTTTGTTACAACTCTTTCAAATGCTTAAATTCCTCGCAATCAGCCCCAACCTCACTAAGTGACAAGTAAAGTTTCGGCACTATCTTGGCTAACATCAGCTTGAAACCAACCGAGGTTGAATTCGGACTGCTATTATTACTCACAGAAGCATCTCTGTTCAACGAACCAATCAAGTAACCTTTCATGTATGCATCACAAGCTTTGAGGATGTAATGACCACGCCTCTTAAAATGTTCTTTAATGAGTACTTCAAAATCCTAAAGAATTCATCAGGAAGATAACAGTCAAATATCCTTCGCACAACCAAAAGAAGCAACATACATCTCAACAAAAACACTTGAAAATAGTAAATTGAAAGACATTAGAACGAAGCAGATAAGGGACAGTAAAGACCCTGCAAAACTTCTCGACACATTAAGTATTCTCAAAAGAAATATGTATAATTAAGTAAAACATCTAAACATTATTCATAATCACCTTGGGAGGCTTTCGGATAAGATACATCATGGTCTTGCAGTTCAGTAAAAATGTATTCTCATTGTATGATAATGAATTCTTCTCTCCTTCGGCTGTTCCAGTTTGCTTGTCATATCCAGCTTCATTGAAGTAAGGCTTCGAGTTGAGTACTAGCCCTTGTAGTGAAACTAGAACTTGAAGGATGCTAGAAGATTTTGGATCCCATACTTCATTTCCTCTGCCTGTCCATGTATTGAGAAGGCTAAGGCAAACCTTCCCCTCCTCGTACAAATTAGGGTTAATCCGCCAACCACCTGAATGATAGTATGCCGACTGCATCATTTGAGGCCCATACAAAAAACACAGAAAGACATGAGATACATTCAGGCGGATAAAATTTATACAAGGGAGCACATCCTTTGCATTTAAAAATTAAACATCTTCCATTTTATGGCAGGGACATAATAAATTGCACATAATTGTAGCTTTAAGATAATGTCTTACTGGTGGAACATCAGGATATTCTGGCGGAAGGTGAAAATCAAAGAAAAACAGTCCATCTTGGTAAGGGGTCCCAAATGGCCCTACAATTACTGCCCTCAAAAGATCCATTCTATCTTCATAAACCCGTACAAAAATTTCCTCTGTCAAAATGTTCAAATTGTTTACATTTATTAAAAAGGGTGTATAAACAGCCAAGTGCAGCACAATACAAAACTTATATGGTATGAATAAATCTATATTCATAGTTCACTGACCAGGAAGGTTATTTTGTAGTATTCCCCAATCTTGTTGCACCTTCTTATACCATTTTCGGTTGTTCCTCTGAAAGTGACATGAAAGTCATTTAGTGACCTCAGTATGATATAATAAAGGAAATTATATTACAAAGAAAGAATGAAGCATTTTTTAATGTATGTGTGCATACTCACATTTGATGCACCAAGTTGATCAATATTCAACAGTGATAATATTTGATTTAGCTAAATATAAAAATAAGAACCTAACGTACAATAATAATACTAACCTAAAAGGATCGTTTGTCAATAATAATACTAACCTAAACGGATTGTTGTGTCTTGAGTAATATTCGTCAAAGGAAGATGAAGCGTGAAATAAACATGCAACTACCTATTCATTATTTCATTTCCTTACTTCACTTATGATTCGAAATAAGGCAGAAGCAGCAGTACCTGTCCATTTGCACCAATATAATAGTGGTCTAACGGATCTGTAACCATGTCAAAATGTTTCAAACTGCAAGCATCATCGTCACAACTTGCAGGAGCATCTTCATTCTTCAAGCTGAACAGTGTCTCAGATGCATCCGCATTTTCAGATCTTCCTTGAATAACAGACTCCTCAATTTTAAAACTCTTGCTGCCTGAATTGTCATCACCATCAATGGCAATATATTCATGAGAGCTGGTCTCACAAACATTAACTGGTGACAGACATTCAATATCACCATTTGGCGGCACGTGAACATGATCTAAGTTCCTTTGTCCCCTGGAGAATATTCCAGAGGCAAGTCTAGTGACAAATCGAATTGCTGCCAGCGGGACAGAAAGTGCTGCAGTCCTACTCAAGTCTCTCTCTCCATTCTCATCTGCTTCAGAAGTGACGTTGCTTGAATTTTCCCTATTTACATCCTGCATCAAATCTTGCATAACTATAGACTAATAATAACTATTAACACCTCTAGCTGGCCCATGATAAGTCTACCATAAAACAAATGCATTTATTGAAGGGAGAAACTGACTCGGACCTTAAATGAGGGTAAAACGCCATTTATTTATATTATGATAAGTTTCATAACCACTTCATTCATCAAATATTAGGTTTACCTAGCAAGCTGTAAAACAGTCAAATCTAGCGGGTAGGTGCTACTTTTTGATAGGACTCCTGATAACAGTACTAGGTGATAGATTTTCCTTTAGGTTTCTTGGGGAAAAAAAGTTCAAACCCTACTAATAACCACATTATAGTTGGAAAAAGAAACAAACCTCTCTTGATTCCTCTAGGACTTCCATTTCATCATCATTGACGGTTTCCCAACTTGCAGCATCACTTATGTCACTCCCTGCAGCAATTGACTCATCATCATCATCTCTACCAACCACATAAATTGCTTGAGGCCCAACCTGGAAGTAATGTAAATTATAGACAGTGAAAATGGAAATGTTGTATACTAACCTTAATCTCTAATATAGCCTCTTAGATTATGCAGACGAAAAAGTTTTGATTATGAATCTAAATCAAATCTCATTTAAGGCTGTGAATGAGAAAGACCCATAAACCAGAATCCATCTATTTTAGCACCAAAAGACTGTTCAACATGCTAGCAAAGGAATTTTAGTAACTTTGGAAAAAAAAAGAATATGCTTCGTTTATTTCTAATAGTCACTGCTTTTCTATTACATGATATAAGCCTAAAGATATTAAAATGAACACAAAATACCAATTACAATGTAGGTGATATAAAACCTTCCAGAAAACATTTAGAAAAAGATCACATACTCAAAATAAATGACTGCCAAACAATGATAGAACTCCACTTTATTTTATATTCTATAACTCTACCATAAGGATCAAATATTCTCTTAGAAATTGGGGTTTAGGCCTAACTCAACCCTCCACCACTCTTAACCTTTAGGTTTCTAAATACCTACAAGCTAAAGTACACAGATTCATCTTTCCCTCCTTTTCCCAAGTAATACAAGTTTAAACTTCTGCAATAAGTTTTGAAAACTTTCAGATATAATCATTATTGATTGGAACTCTAAAAGCTGGACCAGATTTTACCAGCCCAACACAAAATCCTATTCCAATTGCCAGCATTTTACCAAGGTCTTCCTGAATCACTCTTCACATAAACTGAAAGATGCCTTCACTGATTGCAAGTATTATGCATAATGTACTTGCAACACTAAGGCGCTTAGTAGAATATCTTAATCACTGAGAAATTGAACATCCTGATTATGTTCTAATTAAACCAATTTTAAAAACTTGACATTTCCACTGACGGAAACAACGCATTCAGATTACGAGTCTTGTATTAATGATATGTGTAAAAAACTGAATATTAGTAAACATGCAGCATTTATCTTTTGTCAAGATGGGAAGAAATTACAGATAACAATGAGAAAGCTAATATATGAAATGAGCATACCGTCGATATCATCCCATCAGCCCAAGTAACTTCAATATCACCACTCTTAAGGCCAGTTATATTTCCAACCCAAGAGAGGTCTGAGAACTCCACATCAGTTTCGCCAGATAAAGTTCCTGATTGGGTTGACTGGGTTGACACTACCTTTATAATTCCACTCTTCTCATTCTCCAGCTTTGATTTCTCAGTTGACGCTCCAACAGAAGTTTCTACACCGACAGACACAGGTGATAGTCTAACAACCACATCCCCGTAGCAGTAATCATAATCTGGATGGCCCTCTAGCTCATAGACACTAACAATTTCCTCTTTGTCAAATTCTCGGGGATCGTCTGCCTTGGCAGCTGGTTTTATCCACCTCACACAAGCCGTCCGCTCCTTGGCATTAAGACTCCTAACCACCCCAACTCGGCTAGTTTCACAATTATCCTCACCAGCATCAGAGGTTTTCTCTACAACATATTGTTCTGAAACAAATTCATGATCACCCGGATTTTCAATAGGAATTAAACTCGTAGAATCTAGTTCACGCTCTATCGTTCCATCCTGCCAAGAAACATCAACTCTTGTCCTAGTGTTGGCAATCATAAGGGCTTTTTCAAAGCTTTCCTCTTTCTTCCGGGCTCTTTTATCTTTCCTGATGACAACTTTCCTTATTTTCTTGCGATGAAGAGGCCAAGCTTCATGGACAGGGTCCTTTGATACTGAGATAGAACTACCGCATGAGCTAGATTCGTGTGAAGGATTATTTCTATCATCTCCACCATTCCCTATCAAAGCACCTGCTGAGTCAAGGTCCATAGCATCCTTATTCCCATATGATTCCTCAACTGTAGCTTCTTCTGAATCACACCCACTTTCTGTTTGATTAGAATCTAATTCAATGTTAACAGAGACATTATGTTCCGATTTTGATTTGCTTTTGTTTACGGAAACAGAGGATGACAGCACAGATGAGGGTAATAAACACCAGTCACCCAATTGCCAATTTGTATGAGCAAAACAAGACAACAATTTTAAGTTTTTTGGACTCTGCTCCTCAGCTGGGGCAGTAGAAGAAAATGGCCCATAACCTGCAGATGCTATCCAATAAACAAACACTGATCCAACTGTAACATTGGTGACAGTGCCTTCTAACCTGTTTGCTTTCCACAAGCCAGACAGCCATCTAGCCATCTTGAAGATTGATGAAGACTTGGCCCTTACACGTTGCCCCGGGTAATAAGGGAAATGCCCATCTTCAAGAATATTCTTTGAAATCGGTTTAAGATTCATTGGATCTGCTTTGGAGACTTTACAAACTGAACCGTCATCAAATAAAACAGTCACATTATCCAAAACATCATCAATTCTTCCTAACCAAGGCCCGAGCACCACATAATCACCAACCGTGAAATCTCTAATACGCTTTAAGTCTTTTGATGAGACCTCTTTTACAACAGATCCATCATGGGCCAACAAATCCACAGTTATATTGACATCAACCACAACACCTACTTGCCCAGTAGGATCAGAGGCAGAAGCTACAAAATCACCATGTAAAAACCCACGATCAATAACTTCTACCTCACTGAAATTCTGAGTGGACTCAGATTCATCCTTCCAGAGTACACGTATCTCGTTAGCCTGAAGCGCGGCGGTTTTACCATGCACAGAACCGTCATTCCTATCAGAACTTCTGCGACCATTATTACTTTCATCACCCTCCTCAACATCACCGTCCTCATCCTCACTATCATCCTCATCGTCAGTGACTCCGCTATCTGAATCCGAATCTGAATCCGAATCACCATTAACTTCCATCACAATCCCAATTATCCCACTGCTTTTATTCTTCACAACATCTTGTCTATAAATTTGCATGGTATTACTTTTCTTACAAGAAACCTCATCAGGTGTGGCTTCATTGTTTTCAGAAAGTGTTTCATGTTGTTGAACTTCCATCTAAAATTATAAAACATCAATAGCATCAGATTGTCGTTCTATTCTAGTCTTCATATTCAACTTAAGTTCAGCAATTCAAACAAAAAAATATTATCAAATCCAAGTTATAAAATGTACTTAGCAGCATGGTTCAAAAACCTATCCCTAACTAAATAACAATAAACAGAAACGTTCACAAGACGTTTGGATGGGCTTATTTGAGCTTATCTTCTGCCATAAATTTTGTGACACTATTTGGGAGACTTAATCAAAACAGCTTATGACATTCTTCATAAATTCTTTTCAACTTATTTTTATAAATTCTTCAAAATAGCTAATGAAAACAACTTATAACATATATAAAAATAATTTAAATTTATTTTATCTTTTGTTATAAAAATAGCTTACACGAGCTTATTCATAAGAGCTTATTTTGATAAGCACTCATGCTATAAGCTGCATATCCGCTATTTATCCGAACAGGCCCTAATAGACTAAACAAACTCCAAATTCATTCTGGATCTGAAATCAGGTGACAGAATCAAACAAAAACACAGTTTACCTCCCAATCATAGCACAGTTTGTGAATTCAAATTGAAACACAAACAAACATCATCATCATCATCATTATCATAAATAAACCGTTATATTTAAATCAGACGAAAACCTAATAAACTATACCCTAAACAAAACAATTATCAAAATCTAAATAAAAAAACGCGGATTAATTAATTAACATACCCTAAGGTAGCTCAAACAATCAAAAGAAATTGAAAAATTGATTCAACGTTTAAAAGCGAATGAGCTAGGTTTTCATGTAGCATCGGCGTTGCGAGAGGTTAATGATTGAGGAAAAACGAATTCGAAATGGAGAAAGAAAAATGAATATCAGGCGAAAATTGAAAAGATAAAAAGAAAAGAAAAAACCTACAGCTGGGGTTAGAAAAGAAGAGAGAGAAAATGAAAGTGGAGCTTACGAAGAAAGAAGAACGAGCTCGCGTGTATCAGATGAAGACGATGACGATGAAGGAGGAAAGGAATGATGGAAGAACGAGAATATTTGTTGCAGAGGTGTAAGGGCAATTTCGTCATTCTGATTGCTTTTTATTCCCTTCTTTTTATGTGGGTAAACCCTCGTTGGATCGGATCGGGGCCGTTCGTTTTAAATACTTTGTTCAATTCAAGCTAAATTCAATTATTTCTTTTATATATATATATATATATATATATATATATATAACAAGTGTGAGTAGTGTGGATAATAGTGTCAGATTTGATAGGAATGTGGTGACTTAAGCATTTATGAATGAGAGAATTCATACACCTATAACCTTAAAATTTTGGGTGAGTATGTGGTGTGTCTCTCACAAAGGTGTGTCTCTTAAAATTTACGCGTACTCCGAGCTCATTGTGCTTTTGATGCGTGTTATCCGCAAGTATACGGATTACGTCAGAGTAATATAAAAGATTTATTGATCCCACAGAGACCAATGTCAATCTATCGATTACTATTGTTACGTTGTTTATCTAAGGCTAATAAATATCAGGGTAAAAATTTTCTATAGAACAAAAATAGAATTAAATCAGATAAATACTATACTGGAATGTAATTCACATCAATCAAACAATACTTCTGTCATCCAAATAGTAACACTTACGGGGCAACATTTTCTTCTTTGAAAAAGAGTTAATTAAAAAGGATCTGTCGCGTTAGCGTGATCGGAACCAGACCTAACCTTTAATCTATACCAGCAGCTCACGTTGCACCGGTCGCTCTCTGCGTTAAAGTGATAAAGTCCTTTTTTATGTAATTACCTCTAAGACTTAGTTAAAAAGTGCTTTCGATTGAAAATATTTTATACCAAAGGGTTTCCGGCATATGTTCGGCCAACCGGATCCTAAATCTATAAACGCGTCCGAAAATAGTTTAAAACCTCTTTCTAATAATATAAAATTTTCCTAGTTAATTAATAAAGCGCTTACGTTGTATTTATCAATTAACAACTAACAAACTCTTTTCTAAAATGTCGGACGGCTTTCGATCTTACCCGATCTAGTCACGGTCATTACGCAAATAAAAACACGGTCTCGTTTACGTAATGACCGATCAATTAAAGTTCAGAAGAGTTTAATTAAAATAAAAAAACAGCCCCTAAAGTATTTATAAAGAGATGACATGTGGAGTATCGTCGGAACGACGATCCTCACATCCCAGCACAAGGGATTTAGCTGGACATGGTAACTAAAAACATAACAATAAATTGGTTTGCAAAGTAAAGCATTTGTAAGATAAAAACGTGCAAAGTGTGAGAGTATATTTTGAGAGAATGAATACAAGTGTCACGCTTGAGTTCAGTTCCAAAAGATAAACAGGTCACACAGAAACTTAAAATAACAAAATAAGGGCAGAGACGGAAAATAAATTAATGTAAAGCAGTGCAGGAAAAATAAACGAATATAAAAGCAATACGGAATATAATTTATAAAAGAAACCTGCTCCAAAGCGGAGACTGAATCTGGTACAGAGCTGGAAAGTAAATTGCGGGAAAGTAAATAACTTCTAACTATGATTGCTCCAATCTCACTAACAACTATAGTGCAACAACCCCTCGATATGACGGATTCTTGCTTTACAGAATAAACTTTATGCCTAAGGTTGAAAACTAAGATTGGATGAAATGAAAATGAAAATACAAGGCCTATTTATAGTGCTAATGAGGCTGTAACGTCCGCACAACGTTATAGAAAACGGCTAAGTAATAATTTCCAAACGTGTGTAACTGCCTCTAACGTTTCTGACTGCTTGCATGTTACAATGGTCGGCGCCCGCCGACCCCTACTCCGCGTCCGCCGAGTGTGTCCATGGAATAAAACGTATTTTGAGACCGTTGGAATGAGGGTGAAATCCACTACTCAAAAGGCGTTCTCTATGGCATTCGCTGAATGAAACGGTTAGTGTATAATTTGCACAAGAAATCTCCGTTTTAGCCTCTTTTTGCGTCGTTTCCTCACTGTAAGCTCAAATCAGGCAATGTATCTGAAAGTAAAACAAAATACCATAATAACATGGGAAAATAACAAATAAACAACTAAAAACATGTGCAATCGGAGTCAAATATACAGTGTGATTTGGTGTTATCAGCTTTTGATACGGACTTAAGGCATTTTTGCGATTCTGAAACAGCTTAAAGCACCCCGTTTGCATAAATGTGTGTGAGATATTGGATCGAACTCTAGTGTTGTCGACTGGGATGTTGTCAGCAGGGAAAGCTTTTAGGTTTCGACGGGAGACAAGCATGAAGTTGAAGCTGGTTCACATGCTGATGTCGAAGTGTTACATGATGTAGTTGAAGTTAGTTCTAGTATGTAATGTCGAATTGTAATGTCGAATTAGGCCTTGTGTTATGGATCCAATTGTTTAGTTAGCTTGTTGTGTAAGTTAGCTAGTTAGTCTATAAATAGGCTAGATCTCTCGGGTTGTTGAGAGAGGTCAATTGTGTTATTCACTTGTAATCATTTGTACCCTAATTGAATAAGTGAATAGAAAACAGTTTGCCCAAAATCCTATTCTCCTTCTTTCTTCTTCATTCATTCATTTCTCTCTTTCTCACTCACACACACACACTCTCTCTCTCTCTCTGTGTGTGCGTGTGTGTGTGTGTTCTAACTGTTTCATTGTTCACCCAAGAAACTTCGTTTCTCAATTAAGAATTTGTTAATTGGTATCGTTTGTCACAAAAAACTGGTGTGGTGAGCGTAGAGCAAGATGATGTCAATAAAGTTTGAAATTGAGAAGTTCACCGGAGTTAATGATTTCATTTTATAGCATTTGAAGATGCGATCCCTTTTTGTTCAACAGGGTTTGCTAGAAGCGTTAAAGGGAGAAGACGTCATGGATGTTGCATTGACGGAGAAGGATAAGACAACGATGATCGAGAAAGCCCACAACGTCATTGTTCTGAGTCTTGGGGATAAGGTTCTCAGGCAGGTTTCAAAGGAGACAATGGCAGCTGGTGTTTGGCTAAAACTTGAAGGATTGTATATGACAAAGTCCTTGGTGAATCGTTTGTACTTGAAGCAAGCTTTGTTTATCCAAAAAGGCTCTAATAGATTAAATAAACTCCACATTCATCCTGGATCTGAAATCAGGTCACAGAATCAAACAAAAACACAGTTTACCTCCCAACCATAACACAGTTTGTGAATTCAAATTGAAACGCAAACAAACATCATCATGAATAAATTGTTATATTTAAATCAGACGAAAACCTAATAGATTATACCCTAAACAAAACAATAATCAAAATCTAAATTAAAAAATGCGGATTAACTAATTAACATACCATAAGGTAGCTCAAACAATCAAAAGAAATTGAAAATTTGATTCAACATTTAAAAACGAATGAGCTAGGTTTTCATGTAGCATCGGCGTTGCGAGAGGTTAATGATTGAGGAAAAAGAATTTGAAATGGAGAAAGAAAAATGAATATTAGGCAAAAATTGAAAAGATAAAAAGAATAGAAAAACCTATAGCTGGGGTTAGAAAAAAAGAGAGAGAAAATGAAAGTGGAGCTTACGAAGAAAGAAAAACGAGCTCGCGTGTATCAGATGAAGACGATGACGATGAAGAAGGAAACGAATGATGGAAGAACGAGAATATTTGTTGCAGAGATGTAAGGGCAATTTCGTCATTCTGATTTCTTTTTATTCCCTTCTTTTTATGTGGGTAAACCCTCGTTGGATCGGATCCGGACCATTCGTTTTAAACACTTTGTTTAATTCAAGCTAAATTCAATTATTTCTTTTCACAGATCAACAAAATCAATTACATGTTTATTTTTATGACAATATATAAAGTAAGTTAATTCGTTTTAGTTTTCGCCTACGTCACAAAAATGATTTATTTCATGTTTATTTAAACTTCAAATAATGGAGTGACTTGAAGGTCTCCAGGTCTATTTTATCTTCAACAAATCGTAACAATTTAATTAATATTAGTTGTTTATTTCTTTGCTTCTTTGTCTCTTTATGCTAGAAAGCTCGGAATAGGAGAACAAAGACAACATACATGAATTTGTTTCTAATATGGACTTAATGCACTTTTGCGATGTCGATACATCTGCGTTCTCCGAGCTCGTTGTGCTTCCGATACGGACTTAAGGCTTTTTTGCGATTCCGGGACATCTTAAAGTGCGTCATTTGCATAAATGTGTCTCTGATACAAACATAACGCGATTTTGTGATTCTCTTATGGCTAACAACACATTATGTGCTCTATTTGCGTATCCGATCAGAACTTAATGCAATTTCGCGATGCTAATACGGCTCAAACACACAACTCGTATCTAAGGCCTATTAAACACACTTCTTTGTAGCTGACGCACCCTTTTCCCCCTGGATCTAGCCTGTTTGTGGACATAGTTTGATCGGTTTAATATTTATTGAACTAAACCATAAAAATTGCTTATTTTTTATAAAATTCACACATTCATTTCTTAATTTAAAAAATATAGATCAAACTTTAGAATAGTCCAGAGAAGAAATATTTTTGGAAAAAAAGTCATTATTACGTGCTAACATCTCAAATATCATTTGATATTAATTTGACCATTTACCATTCTTTAAATCAGAAACTAAATAACACTCAAAACTTCATATTGCATTTAGATCAACCCGACATCCGATCTGACCCGATCCGTTTGCATAAAACAAGTGATATGAATTGAAGGAACAAAAGAAAAAACTTACTTCGAGATACGTTCTTCAAGTTATTTTCTTGACAAGTGTGTTGATGTTTCACCATCTTTATCATCTTAATCGAGTTTTGAAGCATTTGCATGCTTGCCAACCTCCTCGTCTCTTTTTTAATGGTAGTCTATTTTTTCATCAAGATTACCCAATTCATAATCTTCCTTGTGAGCCTTTCTACTTGATTTATCCCTTGATCTATCTTTATCTCTATCAGTCTCTCTCTCCTCCCTAATTTTATCTTTCCCCTTATCCCAATCCCCATCTCTATAACTTTCTTTGTCTCTATGTTTCTCTCGTTTTCTTTCATTTGCCTTATACATGTCCCTATCTCGAGTTTTCTCTTTTCCTCTTTCCTTCTCGTGCGTTCGATCGTCATCTTTCTCCAATTCTTTTTCTTTCTCGTAGTCCCTATCCTTACCATGATCCTTCTTATCTTTATCCCTCTCACACTTTTTTCCCTATATTTATCTCTATCATAACTTTTATCCTTTACTTTATCATCTTTACCCCAATTATTTTCCTGCTTATCCCTATAATGTTCCCTTCTAGCACTTGCATCCTTCTCAACATCATCTGAAGCCCTCTTAGGTTGATCCCTGTCTTTACTTCGGTGTTCCTTATCACTCCTCTTCCTATACATATTCCTATGTGTGTTAGACTTATCTACCTCATCATCATCAAAATGATCCCTCACAGAGGAATCATGTTTGTCATTTCTATCATCATATTGTGATTCAGACCACTCCACATCAATCATAAAACATACAAACAAAAGCATACCATTGAACTGTAAGAAACAAAGCCCTATGTTGTTAATTCCTATGCTTTGGCGTGCAAATTAGGGAATCTCGATGTAGAGTAGAGCTCCTCTTAGGTTGATCCCTGTCTTTACTTCGGTGTTCCTTATCACTCCTCTTCCTATACATATTCCTATGTGTGTTAGACTTATCTACCTCATCATCATCAAAATGATCCTTCACAGAGGAATCATGTTTATCATTTCTATCATCATATTGTGATTCAGACCACTCCACATCAATCATAAAACATACAAACAAAAGCATACCATTGAACTGTAAGAAACAAAGCCCTATGTTGTTAATTCCTATGCTTTGGCGTGCAAATTAGGGAATCTCGATGTAGAGTAGAGCTTTACTGCAACAGAATATTATGTCATGTTGCCTTATATAAGGGTGGCTATAGAGGCCACAAATCGCAGTCGAAATGCATTCTCGCGTGCACTACAATTATGCGCCAGGATAGGGGGACTAAAATCGGAAAAGTTAAAAAAAGGGAAAATGGAAACTTGGGCTCAGTTTTTTACTGTTGATGACCAATTCCATCGACGTTTAAATCAATGCAACTCCAACTCTTATCGAATACAAGGGTAAAGGGGCAGCGCGATTGGACTGAATTGCAGAATGATGTTGATTTAGGGTTTTGATCGTTAAAACTAATATGTTATGGTTTCAATAGGGGCTAGACAATTGGTCGGTTTGGGTCGATATCGGGTCCAAAACTTAAATATGGCATAAATCGTAGTTTTATATTAAAGACCCAATTTCGACCAATTAAATTTTGGTTTTTGGCGATTTCGATTAAATCGGTTTGACAGATAAATCGGGTGAGTTTGGTCGGTTTAATATTTATTAAACTAAACCATAAAGAATGCTTATTTTTTTTTATAAAATTCACACATTCTTTATATATATATATATATATATATATATATATATATATATATATATATATATATATATATATATCAAACTTTAGAACAATCTAAAGAATAATCATTTCTTTATTATTTTAAAAAAAAATATTATTACGTGCTACCTTATCTCCAATATCATTAGATATTCGATTGATCATTACCATTCTTTAAATTAGAAACTTAATAACACTCACAATTTTAGACTTCATTTAGATCAACCTGACATCCGACCCGACCCGATTTGTTTGCATAAAATAAGTGATATGAAGTGAAGTAACAAAAAAATAAGACTAACTTCAAGATACGTTATTTAAGTTCTTTTCTTGACAAATGTGTTGATGTTTTACCATCATTATCATCTTGATTGAGTTTTGAAGCATTTGCATGCTTGCCAACCTCCTCGACTCTCTTTTCAAGGTAGTCTACTTTATCACCAAGATTACCCAATTCATTATCTTTCTCATGAGTCTTTCTACTTGTTTTATCCTTTGACCTATCTTTATCTCGACCAGTCTCTCTCTCCTCTCTAATTTTATCTTTCTCTTATCTTGATCACCATTTGTATAACTTTCTATGTCTTTATGTTTATCTCGTTCCCTTTCCTTTGCCTTATCCTTGTCCATATCTTGAGTTTTCTCTTTTTCTCTTTCCTTTTCGCGCTTTCAATCCTTATCTTTCTCCAAATATTTTTCTTTCTCTCGGTCCATATCCTTACCCCGATCCTTCTTATATTTATCCCTCTCATGCTCTTTTTCCCAATATTTCTCTCTATCATAATCTTTCTCCCTTACTTTACCATCTTTACCCCTGTCATTTTCCCTTTCATCCATATTAGGTTTCCAGCACCTTTATCCTTCTCTACATCCTCATAAGACCCCTTGGGATGATCCTTGTCTTTACTCCGATGTTCCTTATCATCTTCTTCATATCCTTGATCATATGTCTGCTAGACTTATATATCCCATCATCATCATAATTCTCCCTCGTAGGAGAATCGTCTTTGTCATTTCTATCTCCATACAGTGATTTAAACCACTCCACATCCATCGCAAAACCTACAAACAAAAGCATACCATTAAACTGTAAGAAACAAAGCCCTATTTAGTCAATTCCTATGCTTTGGCATGCAAATTAGGGAATCTTGATGTAGAGTAGAGCTTTGCTGCAACAGAATACTATGTCATGTTGCCTTATACATTGGTGGCTATAGTGGCAGCAAATCGTAGTGGAATCGCATTCTCGCATGCACTATATGTCCGCGCCAGGATTGGGGGATTAAAATTAGAAAGGTAAACAAAGGATAAAGGGATACTTGGGCTCAGTTTCTGACTATTGATGACCAATTTCTACGGCGTTGAGATTAGTGCAACTCTGAATTGTATCGAATACAAGGTTAAGGGGGCAGTGCGATTGGGCTGAACTATGGAGTAGTGTCGTTTTAAGGTTTTAATCGTTAAAATTAATATAATATGGATTCAGTTAGGGGTCGGACAATCGTTCGGTTTGGGTCAATATTGGGCCCAAAACTTAAATTTGACTTAAACCACGGTTTTATTTTAAAGACTCAATTTTGACCGATGAAATTTTGATTTTCGACGATTTCGATTAAATTGGTTTGACGAATAAATCAGATGTATTTTGTCGGTTTAATATTTATTGAACTAAACCATAAGAATTTCTATTTTTTATAAAATTCACACATTCATTTCTTAATATATATATATATATATATATATATCAAACTTTCGAATAGTCCAAAGAAGAATTATTTTTGTATTATTGAAAAAAAAGTTATTATTATGTACTAACATCTCCAATATCATTTGATATTAATTTGATCATTATCATTCTTTAAATCATAAACTAAATAACACCTGAAACTTCATATTGCATCTAAATTAACCTGACGTCTGATCCGACCTGATCTGTTTTCATAAAGCAATTGAAATGAAGTGAAATAAAATACTTTCAGAAAGAAGCAAGTAGAATAAAATACTTCACAATGAAGCAAGTATAATAGTATGTTTAGCCCAAAAAATATATAGGCTTAAATGTATTTTTTATCCTATTAGTTGGATGGTTTTTAATTTTTTGTCCTTCAATTTTAAAAATCAGTTTTTACATCTCTTGGGATTTGGTTGGTCCTCCTCCAGTATTGCAGACTTGGCGGCAAATTAGGACAAAAAAAATATTTTTTTTAATGACATGACATTGATGATTGATGTGTAGGATAATTTATTATTTTTATATAATTAATTTATAATTAAATTAATAATTAATAATTTTAATTAATTTTTTTCCAATTAATTAATTAAAGTATTAGAAATAAATTATTGGACCTCAAGCCAATATTGTTTCAGCATTAGCCTAACAAACGAAGTGACATTCGTTGATGTTTGTGTACACTATATAAATAGTTAAGGAAATTTCTTATGGCACCATATGGGGTGGAAAAAGACCAAATGGAAAACCCAAAATGCCCCTTAAATTTCGGAGATGCATCTCCGGACGCACCTTGAAACATTAAATGAGTCGGAGATGCATCTCCGTCATATTTTAAAACATACACCATGCATCCCACTCAGAAGGCATTTTACACATTTATTATTCCAAAAATGCATCTCCGCTTATTTTACGGAGATACATCTCTGTAATCTAACCGAACAGTGCATGTTATGTTTTTTTTATGTTTATTCACATGAAGATTTATAAATGTTATGTACCATGTTATGTGACAAGATTTAAATCATACAATCGATATGCAAAAAATGACGTATATACATTTAGATGGTCCAAAAATGACATATATAAATAAAGTCTAAATACACGATAAAATAACATGAAGTGAAAATAACATATAATCCATAATGAATCCAAAGTATAACTACTATATACTACTGCACTACTGTGTATGTCAGACCACATCTCTTCTGCCTCATCGGCCTTCAATACCCATCGTCCTCTGACACTGTCTCCAGTACATAAATCCCCCCTGTGCCTTTATCATGATGGCATATAGGACCTACATGTCTGACATCAGACCCATCAGGGAAGATACCTCTCTCAATGCCTGTCTGCACAATCTGCAATATGTGACGACATCTAGGCAAGACATCATCAGCATGATCTAAGTGTGTCTGCTTGTCCTCTAGTATACGGGTGTGACACCCTGAAGAATCATCTGATGTACCCGTCGATGTAGTTCCAATCGCTCTAAATTATGGTACTTCGTGCCTCCTTCGGTACCAGATGACTCTCATATTCATCAAACATGGCATCCATCTGTCTACATGTCAAAGCAAGATAAACATAGACAATAGGATGTCTGGGAATGGTTTGAGTGTAGCCGAACTTCCGCATCAGGCGCTCGGGCAAATGAGGAGCAGTGAGACGTGATCCTTAAGTCAACCATCTCGAGTATAACACTAACTCGTAAAATGGCCGCGTCTCACGGCGATCGACATAGTTATTGAAGTGCATGTCCTCGGCAACCAGGAGGTCAAGATACACTTTGAATGACTCTATATCCTGGTTCCCTCTGAGTGGAGCAAATGCAGTAGCACGCGACATATCCTCAGTGTAAGTCGGTACACCTTTCTAGCCAGAGATGTGTGGGAAGTGCTAGAGGATCCAAGCCTGAAAAGTTTGAAACACACGAATCATTAGTAATGGTGTTGTAAAGATGAAATGAAATTGGCACAAAAACATTAAAAGTCCAATATATATTACCATCAATAATGTGATGCTGCCTATGACCTATTTCGTCTTCCACCAACAGCCCTCTGATAACTTCAAGTACAAGTAGACCAAAAAAGTGCCCCCAGTTGTACTCATGGATCCACTCGAAGTCCTCAACGTACTATAGGTAGACGATGACTGTATTAGTGGCACTCTTATCCACAAAAATCACAGTGCCAACCAAATATAGCAGATATGTTATCATAGCACACGCTCTATGGAGCCTCGCCTACTTGTCATCGCCTATAGCCTCATTTGCTCTAAGGATCTCATTTGTATATAACTTTTTCAGGAATTAAAACCTAGGATAAGCCCCTATGGTTCTCTCCATCTCCTGCATCACCTCCTCTGGGTCAACTCCTAAATAGTCTACCATCAACTTGAGTGCCTTGTCTTTGCTAATTCTCCTATGATCTAGAAGTTTCCCTGTGATAGAAAGATGTAGCAAATATGACACATCGTCGAGTGTGATAGACATCTCACTAAGTGTTACTGCAGTAAAGCAGCAAGCAAACCATTTTAAGTAACCCATTTTTGTCGTATCCACAGGGATCAATGCGAGGGAAAGAATGCCATTCGACGGTTTCTATGTTTCTAAGCTAATGGTTCAAAAGTTTTGGTTTTAAGAAAGAACCAAGATAAAATGCATGAAATGTAAAGACGAAAAATATAAAGTAAGGACTGAATTATAAACGGAGCCTTGTTGGAATTGGATCTCATCAATTGATAACACATGCATTATTCTAATCATATTATACATAAATCAATCATTCGCCTAATATCCTCACGTATCACCCACGACAGAGGTTATGTCTAACGCAACATCGAGAGAACGACCGTATTGCCTCATTGGTGATGGGAATGGAATGAACATGTACTTGAACCCCAGGGTACAGGGTTCGATTCCCACGGAAGGCAAAAACTCTACTAGTGAGGGGGGTAGAGAAGATCGTGAGGTGGCAGTGCCGGGATCGCCTTGCGAGGGGCCCGGGCTGTTACATAAGGTATCAAAAGATTACATCCAACACCAACAAGAGATCAAAGATCTTACCTTTTCTCCCTTGGAATGAAGAAATATCAAGTTCTGATCTTTAATTACAAGTTGTATCAAATATCCAAAAAATAAATCTAGAAAGTGTGAAAGTTCTATTTATAATGCAATAAGAAATTTCACCGTTCGCAAAGTGAACCTTTCATTCGTACAGCGAATGTCAAAAATAGGCACCTGAGGTGCCTCTGATAAGCTTAAACCGCCACAGAATTTTCGCGAGTTCGCAATGCGAAGGATCACTCGCAAAGCGAACACTCATTTTCCCGTTTGCAAAGTAAACTTTAGTGCCTTTTGCCCCTACCAAATTCTGGGACCATCCGCTGGAGACCTCTCCAGCCTTCGCAAAGCGAACCTTCGCTAGCTATTTGCCAGAGTTTGCAAAGCAAACTTACTGATGTTTTCCTCTGTTCTTTGGCAGCTTGCACCACTTTCTTGTGTCTTACAACTTTGATCATTCAGTGCCTTTTCCTGCACAATAACACACTTATTACAAGCACCAAAGGTATATTCTGAATGTTTAGAAGAACAACAATAATCAAGAGTAAAATCAATGAAAACATGAGAATTGAGTAGAAAAAGTGCAAAGAAAAATGGTTCCTTTCTAGGTCAAATATGCACCTAACAACTCTCCCTAACTAGATTTTTGCTTGTCCTCAAGCGAAGTATGCCCCTCATGAAAACAAGAGGATTTGCTCAAGCATAAGATTCAACCAAAGTCAAGCATGAAAATGCGCACAAGCAACGTTCACCACTCAATAGAATCGAACAATGACAAAGAACTAAGTTCATAAACAAATATCATGGAATTGTTTAAATAACAACTAAATTTTCATACTTGAATCACTCTAACACTCCTCTTCAAAATAAGAATGAAGAAATTAACGCGTTTCCAACCGCGGGGAAATTTCACTCACCCGACAAACAATGCAAATAGCAATTCAATTCATACAACATCTAACAATCAAAACATGAAAATGTGGAAGTAAAAAGATCACTAAGGACTTTAAAGGTTGTAGCTTGGTCGGGTTCACAACAAAGGGACATTTCTAAAGGCCATTAAATCGAAATTGCCAATGCAAAAAGAAACATTCACTATACATGGTATTTACACATCACAACTTCATTCACCATTTTCATTCCTTTACCACAAACCTTCTCAAACTTCCTTATGCACAATTATTTCATTATCTATTTTTATCACTCAAACAAGCATTCTTTTTCTTTTGTTTTTCACATTATATTCACACTTTTTCTTTTCATGCTTGTTTGAACTTTTTCAAAAGTTTATAGAACCCTACCAATCTTTTTTTCCATTCTCCCCAACTTAAATTCAACCAAACCTCAAGTGAATGCTCCTTGCTTTTTACAGCAAGGAAATCAAATTAAAACAATGCTCAAAGGTTCAAGAAGAAATTTTTAGAACCTCACAAAATTCAATGATGAACTACACTTTTGAATGATGTACATAAACCAAGTTCATCACTAAAATGAGATCTAAATTGTTTAGGCTCAAAGGGGCTAACGAATTCTCTCTACTCACGGGTAAGATACTTTTGGATACGATTGTGCTCAATATAAACAAATGCCTTGATCATTTCTAATGCCTCCACAAAATCACAATAATCAAAAGATAAAGTATGAATCAAACGAATTAAACAAAGTTACCAGTCATCCTAACATATAGTAAACAAAGGAGGTTTCTCACAATTTGTGGCTTTTGGACCTAAGTGAAACAAGCATTCAAACAAGTTGCAAAATGAAACAAAGATAACATTTGCACAAAGCACAAAATTCTTAAATCATTCTAACATTCTATAAAGCAATACAATTTACCATGCAACTTCAAAGCTCAACATCCATCCAGACTCGGTCGAAGCTTCATTGAATACTTTTATACAAATAACAACCAATCTAGGAGTTCTCATCATTCTTGATCACACTAGAGAAAACAAATACATATAATATAAACAAATGTACAAAGCTTTAAAATATAGAAATTATCGCAATGCGATTCAATATCTAAATATCGATCCTCGGCAACGGCGCCATTTTGTTGCTGCGGTAAAGCAGCAAGCAAACTATTTTAAGTAACCCATTTTTGTCGTATCCACAGGGATCAGTGCGAGGGAAAGAATGCCATTCGACGGTTTTTATGTTTCTAAGCTCATGGTTCAAAAGTTTTGGTTTTAAGAAGGAACCAAGATAAAAGGCATGAAATGTAAAGACGGAAAATATAAAGTAAAGACTGAATTATAAACGGAGCCTTATTGGAATTGGATTTTATCAATTGATAACACATGCATTCTTCTTATCATATTATACATAAATTAATCATTCGCCTAATATCCTCACGTATCACCCACGATAGAGGTTATGTCTAATGCAACATCGAGAGAACGACCGTATTGCCTCATTGGTGATGTCTCACGCTACAAAAACCAACACATAGCATTAAGAGTTGATACTCACACAAGTGTTAAGCCTAAATCTATTTCTAGAGTTTAGAACAAAACAAATAATCATCTTAGATCCAGATCTGAAGAGTATATGTCTATAGCGGTTCAAATCAAAATAAACATGTAAACAAAGATGACACCCAAATCAGATAAAACGCCAATGATCAGAATACGTACATACGCTCAACCCTTTTTACACGTATTCAACTAATTTGTCAAATGAATGTGAATACCGTTCTTCATCACTATTATCACGCATCCTCGCAATACTGTATCGATCATACTCATGCTAGCCATGCTACTTAATCAACACAATACAACAAAGGATAAAATGAACATCAACTCACAAAATCATGTCAAAAGTTTGGTTCATTGATAGATGAAAATCTAAGATCAAGGATTTGTAAAGGTTTTGTCAAGACCACAAATAATCAATCAAAGACAACAACAATAGAGAATCCAAACATATTCACAAACATACATTAGATGAAATACATAAGGTATCAAAAGATTACATCCAACAAAAGATATACGTTTGTGTAAAACGAGGCCGAAAGGAGGCTATATCCTCATGGTTCGCAATGCTGTCATCCCGAGTGTCGCTTTACCTTGCTCAAGTCACACTGATGTGCACCAAAGAGGAAACTGGCTCTATGATTTGAAGGTTGCTCCTATTTTAGGTCCGTTGCTACCAAACATCCCCGAGGACGAAGGAAACGAGACGGAGGATGAGTTTGACCATATGGACCAGTCTCCTATTCATGTATCACCTGCACACACTCCACCTGTTACTAACCGTTCTGCAGGTACCTCTTCCAGATTTTATATCACTGAAGAAATATGGCAAGCACAGCAAGCCAGAGAAGAAGAGCATGATGGCATGTTCTATGCCATGTACCAGCACCAGCAGGAGATGATGGACCTTATGTGCGAGTCACATCAATCCACTCTCGAGAACTTACAAGCACTTAGGGATCAAAATGCCTCTCTCATAGAGAGGATTGAGCAGATAGAGCTGTCACATACCACCCGGCACCGCAGTAGGAGTCGTCGCCCCAGACGTTCAGAGCATGGTGGAGATGGCCCCAGTAGCCGACATGAGTGATTGCCAGGTTTCACCTATCTCTTTCTCACTTTTTATCGAAACATTGAGGACAATGTTCGGTTTAACTGCGGGAGGAGATATTTACTGTTTTTAGTTGTCTTTACTATTTCTATTTTCTCTCTATTAGTTTAATATTGCTTTTTAGTGTAGTTTAGTTCGTTTTAAAAATTTTCACATGTGCTTGACGAGTCATTTCGTGTAGTTTGTCTATTTTCCCAATTCTTGAGTCTTAACAATATATATATATATATATATATATATATATATATATATATGAACAAAGAAAACAACATTTATTTTGAAATTTTGGGCTATTAGGACAAGTAAGTATCATTTGCAAAGGCTTGGGAAAACTTTTGAAAAATCGATATCGTTTTTACACCGTAAGTTTCTCAATTATAGGAACCTATCCAGATTTTTATTATACGGTGGCCTTAAAATCTCACCCTTTATCGCTTACCCTTAAGTAGTTTATTCTAGCAGTCAGCACCATCTTAACCATCGCTAAGTGACAAACCGATGCAAATAGGTAAGATCCTTCAAAAGAAAAAGAAAAGAGAAAGAAAAATCCAAAAGATGCTAAAGTATCTTTGGAAAAATTGCAAGAAAAATTATTTATCAAAAGAAAAAAAAAATTGCAAAAAGTATCAAATTTATGATATAATAACAGGATCAGGATTACCACAGGTTACGTTCACCATGCAAGTGCAAGATAACGGGCTTAATGTGACTGCGCCTGAATGAAAAGGGGTAAGAAAGGAATGAGTAAGCTAGGCCTAAGTATAACACCTTGGTTTGGATTGGTTTGTATAGGAGAGAAACTTATGCCCGCAAATCACGGAAAATGTCATTACGATACCCTTGGTTCACAAGTTAGTACCTACTGATGCATTACTGATCAAACTTAAGTCTTTAGCTCAGATGAGATACTTGTGTGTTTGTTGTTCTTCTTTTTCTGCTTATGAGAGTTTGCTTGAGGACAAACAAAGATTTAAGTGTGGGAGAATTTGATAACACTAAAACACACTGTATATTTGACTCCGATTGCACATGTTTTTAGTTGTTTATTTGTTATTTTCCCATGTTATGATGGTATTTTGTCTTACTTTCAGATACATTGCCTGATTTTAGCCTGCAGTGAAGAAACGACGCAAAACGGGGCTAAAACGGAGATTTCCTGTGCAAATTGTACACTAGTCGTTTCACTCAGCGAACACCATAGAGGATGCCGTTTAAGTAGTGGGTTTCACCCACGTTCCAACGGTCGCGAGACACGTTTTATTTTACATACACACTCGGCAGACACGGAGAGGGGGTCGGCGGGCGCCGACCGTTGTAACGGGAGATTGGTCAAGAGCGTTCTACAGTTACACACGATTGGAGATTTTACCTCAACCATTTCCTACAATGTTATGTGCCCGTTACAACATCACTAGCTCTATAAATAGGCTTTGTGTTTTCACTTTTTGAGCATCCAATTCTAGTTTCCAACCTTAGGCATAAAGTTCACTTTGTAAAGCAATAATTCATCACATCGAGGGTTATTGCACTATTGTTGTTAGTTAGATTGAAGCAATGTAGTTAGGAGTTTTACATTCGAAGTTATTTACGTTCAAGTCAGATTTACATTTCCCGCAATTTACTTTCCAGCTCTGTACCAGATCCAGTCTCCGATTTGGAGCAGGTTTTTATATAATTTGCAATTTATTATTATTCACATTGCCTTTATATTCATTTACTTTATTGCAGTGCCTTATATTCGTTTATTTTCTGTCTCTGCCATTACTTTATTACTTTATTTGTTTGTGTGATCTGTTTTTCTTTTGGAACTGAACTTAAGCGTGACACTTATGTTCACTCTCTCGAAATACACTCTCACACTTCGCACGTTTTCATTCTAAAAATGTCTTATTTCGCAAACCAATTTACCGTTATGTTTTCAATTACCATGTCCAGCTAAATCTCTTGTGTTGGGATGTGAGGATCGTCGTTCCGACGGTACTCCACATGTTATCTTTTTAGAAATACTTTAGGGGCTGGTTTTGGTTTTAATTAAACTCTTCTGAACTTCAATTGATCGGTCATTACGTAAACGAGAATGTGTTTTTGTTTGCGTAATGACTGTGACTAGATCGGGTAAGATCGAAAGTCGTCCGACATTTTAGAAAAGAGTTTGTTAGTTTTTAATTGATAAATACAGCGAAAGCACTTTATTAATTAATTAGGAAAGTTTTATATTATTAGAAAGAAATTTTAAACTATTTTTGGACGCGTTTATAGATTTAGGATCCGGTTGGCCGAGCATATGCCGGAAACCCTTTGGTATTAAATATTTCCAATCGAAAACACTTTTTAATTAAGTCTTAGAGGTAGTTATATAAAAAGGGACTTTATCACTTTAACGCAAGGAGCGACCGGTGCAGCGTGAGTGGCCGGTATAGATTAAAGGTTAGGTCTATTTCAGATCACGCTAACGCGGCAGATCCTTTTTAATTAACTCTTTTTCAAAGAAGAAAACATTGCCCCGTAGTATTACTACTTAGATAATAGGAGTACAGTTTGATTGATGTGAATTACATTCCAGTATAGTCTTTATTTGATTTATTTCTATTTTCGTTCAGTGGAAAACTATTACTCTGATTTTTCTTTAGCCTTAGATAAACACCGTAACAATAGTAATCGATATATTGACATTGGTCTCTGTGGGATCGATAAATATTTTATATTACTCTGACGTAATTCGTATACTTGCGGATAGCACGCATCATTTATCTACTAAATCCATAATCCTTGGAGCTCGTGATAATTGTGTTTTTATACACCTTTCCAAAATTGGAGGTTGTATTTTTAGAATCAAGTTCTGATCAAACAATAGTGAACAACATAAGAATCAGTTATCTCATCTCAAGCTCAAGGTAAGCCACTATTCTTTCCAACTTTCTTTTGCTCACTACTAATTTTGCTAACTATTAGATCATAATGAGGCACTTCAAATCGTGAAAACAAGGTTACTAAGTACATGCAGTCTCATTTCTTTGCAAAAAAAGCTTTAAGAGGTACTTTTAGTAACTATTGTTTTGATTAACTCTTAAGCTAGATGATACTCCTTCAATATTGGTTATTTTTTCTTTCAAATTTTGCTTCATTCAAATATTGATCACTTTATCATGAAATATTATTGAAAAATGCATCATTTTTATTACTTCTAAGGCTCAAATATGAAGAAAAAGGCAAAAAAAATGCTTAAGAGAGCTTATCTTGGTGTAAGGGCAAAGATGAGAAAAGAAAATAGATACAAAGAGACATGTAAAATGGGCTCAGCATCTGTTATGGTAATCATTGGAGAAAAACTTGTAATAGCTAATATAGGAAATTACATAATTGTTGTGTGTATAGATGACATGGTTTTTATTAAATTATGATCCTCATGATCACAATAAAAGAAAAAAATAATTGAACTCAAAAATATTATTCTATTCAATTAAAGAAAAGAGAAAGTACATGAGGTTTTATATAGGCCCCTTTTAAGAGTAACAAACTAACAGAATAATAAGGAAAAAGTCTTAACAACTATTTTGACTAATTCAACACGAATAAGACTAAATCAACATGCTATAAAAGAGGGAAATAATATAAATATCCTATATTTTAACACCCTTCCCTCAAACTGGAGATAGTATTTTCTTTTACATAGCGCGATGCCTAAGTAAGAATAGGCTATTTCTAGGCCAAGGAAATATTTTAAAAGACCCAAGTCTTTAATGCTAAATTTTTGGTCTAGGACATGTTTGATGTTATTAAACTCAGAAAGTGAGGTACCTGCAAGCAGAAAATCATCCATATACACTAGAATAACATTATAATTTAAGTCATTATGTTTAATAAATAGAGAATAACTAGCTTTAGATTGAGTTAAACCTAAGGCAATAAGGGTTTGGGTGAGAGTATTGTTCCACAATCTACTTACCTGCTTTAGGCCATAGATGGACTTGTTAAGTTTACAAACAATGTGTTTGGGGGAGGATTTAAGGCCAGAGGGAGTAGTCATGTAAACTTCCTCGTCTAAGTTACCATGGAGGAAGGCTGTATTGATATCAAGTTGGTGTAAATGCCATCCTTTGATGGAGGCAATAGAAACAAAAGTACGAATATTTGTCATTTTGACAACCAAAGTTTCATGATAATCAAGCCCTTTGGTTTGGGTGAAACATTTATCCACAAAATGGGCTTTGTATCTTTCTATGATGCCATTGTAATGAAATTTTAACTTAAATATCCATTTACAATATATAGCCATTTTATTGGGAGGTAATGGAGTTAGCTCCCAAGTGTTATTGTTGGTAAGGGCTTGTAACTCAACGTCAATAGCATGTTTCGAGTTGGGGTATTCAAAAGGTGGATCAGTTATGGGGGGAGGTGGTGGAATGGTAGAAGTGTTATGTTTGGTGGTTGTTTTAGGGTAAGGAAAAATGTGTTAAAAAAAGGTAGTATCTCTAGACAAAAATATAAGTTTAGATTGAAGGTCATAGAGGATGTGCCCTTTGACCCCGTCTTTGGTGCCTAAACAAATACATCTACGAGACCTAGGATCAAGTTTAGTTATATTATGTTTAGGGGTACAAGCAAAAACTAAGCAACCAGAAACTCTCATATTAAGGTAATCAGGAATGGTGTTATACAAAATGTGAAAAGGTGTTTTATAAGACAAAAGTTTTGAAGGATAAAAACAGCATGAGTAAAGGCATAAGCCTAAAAAATGTTTGGTAAATGAGATTGTAAAAGGAAAGCACGAGTGGCATTCAAAAGGTGTTGAAGCTTACATTCTATAATCCCATTATTTTGAGGCGTATCCGGGCAAGACATTTGATGAATGATCCCATGTTTTTAGTAAAAAGATATCATGGTGAATTCAGGACCATTGCCAGATCTTATTGCCCAGATAGTTTGATGAAATTGAGTTTGGATGAAGTGAACAAAAGATTGAATTACATGTGAAGTTTCAGACTTAAGTTTCATTAAAAATTCCAACAAAATCTATTGTGATCATCCACAATGGTTAGGAAATACTTGTGGCCTAGCATATATGGGGTAGAAATGGGACCCCATATGCCTGTATAGACAATATCAAAACCAGCATTGTAGTTAGTATTTCTATTATGGAAAGGAAAACGTTTTTGTTTTTCCACAAAGCAATTGTCATAAATAGAAGACGATTTAGTAGATAAATGCATAGGAAAAACTTTATTAATGTGTGTGAGAAAGTCATGTGAAGGGTGACCTAGACAAAGATGTCATAGGTCACTATTATTTACAATGTTATGACAGTAAACATTACTACTACTAATAACAGCATGTGGCAAAGTCTTATGTCGGGGAATTGGAAGTAAGGGGGAAGTAAGCATGTATAGGCTATGGGAGAGGTCGGATGTACGAATCGTCTTGAGGGTATGGTTCCCCTGTATCAAGCATTTGGAGGAATTAAAGTAAATGATCAATTTAAAGCATTAGTAATGCAGAGAATGGAAATAAGATTGATGTGAAAACCAGGGATGTATAATACATGATCCAAATAGAAAGACTTGTTAAAATGAATTGTGCTTGAGTAAAAAGTTTTGACATAAGCACCATTGGGAAGTTTAATAAGGATGGGTGGAATTTCAACAAGATGATTAAACATGGAACTGGAGTGGCACACATGACTAGTGGCTCTAGTGTCCAGTATCCAAGCATATTTGTCAGGGAAAAAATGATTGAGGTTGAGAATTACTTGATGGATCTGGTACGTGTGTGTGCAATTGTTGGATGCTAGCTTGAGGTGACTAAGGTGCCTGTTGAATAAGAGCCAGAAGAGTCTTTTTTTGGTCAGGAGTGAAAATTGAAACAACACTCTCAGTAGAAGGTGTGTCCTCTTGATCAACCCCTTCATTGTTGTCTTCAGAAGCTTGTGCAAGATTCAATTTCTTCATGTATGGTGGAAGCCTGTGTTTCTTGAAGCATACCTCTATAGTGTGACCTTGTTTGTTGCAAATGGAATAAACTTTTAAATATTTACCTCTTCCGTAGTTTGCAGACTTGAAATTGGGATCCTGGGCTCGATTTTTGGGCTGGAATTTTTTGAGTTGTGCAATATTCTTGTCAGAGTCACTTGTAGAAGCGTGTTGTCTTTCTTGTTGTATCAACATCGGAAAAAAACTTGTTAATATGTGGGAGGGGTTGCATAAGTATAATCTGTGAGCGAATCGGCACATACTATTCATTAAGACCTTTGAGGAAGCGAATAATGTGATCGTTGTCTCTATAGGTTTTGATGGTGGAAAGAAGGTTGTAGGAACGGGCAATATTGCAGGTGCAAGAAGGGATAGGTCAAAAATTGTCAAGTTTCTGCCACATTTTCTTGAGGGTGATGAAGAAATGGGTGATGGAAAGATCCCCTTGCCGAAGGGCGTAAATATCCTCTTGTAAATCAGAGATGCAAATGTTGTTGCCTTGATGATAGCGTTCTTTGAGTTCATCCCAGATTTCTTGAGTTGTTTCCATTCAAATAATGCTCTATGCGATATCAAAAGTGATATAGTTGGTGATTAATGTCATGACCATGGTATTACAACGATCTCAGACCATGGATTTGCGATCATCAGAAGAGGGACAAATTAGGGTTCCATCAATGAACCCTAATTTTTTTCGATCAAAGCACAACTCGAATAGAGTGAGACCAAGTGTGGTAGTTTTCAATGGTTAGCGCGGGTGTGACGATGTTGTGGTTGGGGTTATCAAAGGGGTGCATAAAGAATAAATCAAGCATATCGTTTTGGTAGATTCGCTGAGAGTTGTTAGAATTGTCATTGTTGTTGTTAGAATCAGTATTGTTGTTATTGGTAAGAATATCTTGATCGATGAATTCATTGTCAGTGGCCATGATTTTGACGGCAAGGCAAGGAGGAGAATGGAATGAAAAATTAGGGTTTGAAGGTCGGGGAAAAGAAAAAGCGATGAATCTTGGAGAAAGAGAGAAAGAGAGAGAGAGAGAGAGTGAGAGAGAGAGAGAGAGAGAGGTGATGCAAATGCAACGAAAAAAAGGGAAAGGATAAGGTGAAATCTGAAAGAACAATGAAAACGTGGCACGTGGATAGTACAAAGAGAAGGAAGATCAGGGTGACTGAGAAGGAAAGAAAGATGGAAAACCCAATGAAAAAAGAGAGTAAACAAGAGCCCTTAAATCTGTTCTTGATATCATGTTAAATTGTGATCCCCATGATCATAATAAAAAAAAAGAATTAAACTCAAAAATATTATTCTATTTAATTAAAGAAAAGAGAAAGTACATGGGGTTTTATATAGACCCCTTGCAAGAGTAACAAACTAAAAAAATAATAAGGAAAAAGTCTTAACAACTATTTTGACTAATTCAACGTGATTAAGACTAACTAAATTACTTCTCAGTTAAAAAAATAAGACTACCTGATTAACTAAAAAAATAATAAGGGAAGAATGGAGATGTCATCTCAATCCTCAAAAGTTACTTCATAGCAAACTGAATTTCTTTGCTCTTTTAGTTCAGTTTGTAATGTGACTATTAATAGATCTGCTCATATTAATTGGGAAATAATACTTCTTGTTATTTACAAAAAATAACCGTTAGTTAGGTCTAGTAAACATGCTTATAGTAACAAGTTTATCTTGTGTATCACAACTATGATTAAAAGCTGCTTATTTTTTTAGTTGTCTTAGTGATTATACTAATGACTAATCAGCATATAACATCACAACATCCATTCAAAGTTTTTCGTTTTGGCATGTGGAATTCCAAGCTCATATTATTAAATATGTTATGTTTTTTTCCAAATAGTGAAGATAAGATTGCAACAGCAGAAAGGACTAAGCCAAGACATGAAGCAACAATGAGATATGTCTCACATCGTTTTATTTAGAAAACATTGTAGTGTATATAAAGCTTAGACGTGCATTTGCTTTTGAATTGAAAAGATACCATATGAATATGAACTAAGAAGATTGGGCCCAATTTATTTTATTATAAAATTTTAATTAATTAATTTTAAACCAAAAACATAATTAAAATATTTATAATTAATAATTAATTTTATTTATTAATTAACTAAAAATATTAATAAATAAAATATCCTAGTCAATATTGCCAAGTCATTATTTTTGACTCTTGATCATCACAATCACGTCTCTAAAATTAGAGGGGGGACAACTAATTCTCAAAGGAGATAAAGTTGAGTTCAAAATCATAAAATTATGGAGGCCAGTAGTGGATTTAAGTCAAATATATATTAGGGTTTAGTCTCCAAGTAACACTTCCTCTTATTTGTTATTTTATCTTTCGAGTGATTAAGAATAAAATTAGTTAGCATGTAAGAATTTTGCTTATGTATGTATTAAGAAGTTTAACTCATAAGAATTTGTTTGGTGTGCATAATAAGAAGACATGATATAATAAAATTATCATATTCCACTTAAATTTTTTGTTTGGTGTTCTAGTAGAAAAGAATAAATTAAACCTATTATTAATTCTATCATATTCACTCTTTGTTATTTTAATCTTTATTTTAAGGTAGGTTTGCAACCTTATACAATTATAAAAACCTATTACATGTATATTCTAAAGTTTAAAGACGACCGTGTATATTTTTTGTAGAGTGTTAAGAACTTGTTTAGACCTCTTTGTGTCTTCTTATTATAGTTTGTGAGTTTTATTTCAATTATGTGTCCATTATCAAATTGGTATCAGAGTAGGTTAGGCCATGTTAGTATGAATATCAAAAAGTATTTGTAATGTGAGGGAAGCAAAAAATTTATCATTGTATTAAAAAAGTATGAGTATTTTGTGAGAGAGATATGAAAAAAACTACAATTTTGTATTGCCCGATCTCAAATTAAATGTGGAATTATATTCAAGTTACTTGAAACTCTTAATGACAACACTTCTAAAAGCTCATAATGTTTGGAGCTTTGTGAAACCTGTTTTACGACAAGGAGTTGATGAAGTTGCTTCTATAATGGACCAATTGTCATTTTCGCAAATTTATCGAGGAATTGATTGCTAAATATTTGAAAAAAATAGCACATGTCAATAGGGGTGCTCAAATAAATCGGTTATTTAAATAATTCATATCCATATCCAAATCTGGTTATTAAAAACCGGTTAATTATTAGAATGGTTTTAACCAAATCCATAATTTGGACATCCATATCCAAAATAAAAACTAAATTAGTCAATTTTTTTTATTAAAAAAAAAACTTTTAAAACTTAAAAAAAAAAAAAAAAAATTTTCAAAAAAAAAATTTCCAAATTTTTTTTTTCAAAATAAAATAATTTTTATTCAAATTTTTTTTTATTTTTTCGAAATCTTTTTTTTGAAATTTTTTTTAGAAAATATATTTTTTTCAAAAAATTAAAAAAAATGATTTTTTTTTATAATTAAAAAATATATATTTTCCAAAAATTTTAAAAAACTATTATTTATTTTTGAACATAAGTATTTTTTCTTAAAAAAATTATTGCAAAAAATGATTTTAAAATAAAATTAAATCAAAACTAATTATAAAATTGATAATGGATATAACCGGTTATTAACTGGTTTATAATCATTTTATAAAAATAAAAATCGGTTATAACAATTAGTTTTAATAACCTGTTATGACATATGAATTATTTATTGTTATGGATTGGTTATGAAAATTAACCCTCCATGAGCATCCCTATTTAAATCTCTAGTCGTGCAATTCAACTATGATGAATTTTTTTTCCGAAGTTTATTGTCCTTCCATCAAAGTAAAGCCCTATTAGAGTTTTGTGGATGATAATCTCATATTTGTGTTGGATCCTCCGTCCATCTGTCATCACATTGCATATTGATACTATACCTTCTCTGTCCAGTTTCGGTGCCTCCTAGCCCATCCATGTAACAGTTATACACATATATGTCTTTGAAATTAAGGTTTCTTCACAAAATTCAGCTTAACGTTTGTTTTAGATTTATTTTATGTTTTACTTTGGGCTATTTTGTCATTGACTTATTGTAAATATATTTTTAGAGAGATTATATGTTTTTGGCTTATTAATGAATATGTTGGAAATATTTGAGCTTTTGTGTATAATTAATTCACCTTTGCTATACTTTAAACTTTTGTGTTATTTTTAAGAATATGAACAAAAAATTGTGTAAAATTGATTTATAAAAACTGGATTTTTTTTTAAGAATATGAAAAAAAAAATTGTGTGTAAAATTCATTTATAAAAACTGGATTTTTAAGTCAAAAACCGGTTTTACCTTAAAAATCAGTTGTAAAAAAATGAATATCCAGTTTTAAAAACTGGATTTTTATATCTAAATCCGGTTTTAAGTTGAAAACCGGTTATGAAATATATAACCGGTTATAAAATTTGGTTATGGATATAACCGGTTTATACCCGGTTTTGTAAAAACAAAACCATTTATATAGATTGGTTATAATAACCGGTTAAGATAAATGGTTTTATATTGGATATGGATTGGTTATGGGAATAAACCAATGTTGAGCATCCCTACATGTCAATATTGTTAAGGAATTATGGTACATATTGGTTGAAGTTGTCACATAAAGGAGTAGAGAAGGTTCAGAAATCCAAATTGTATTCTCTGCGTAAAGAATACGAAATGTATAAATTGTCTACTTCAAAAGCTATAGAGAACAACATTTTTCTTATGTTGTAAATTTTGTCAATAAGATGATAATATATAGAGAAGATATTTCAGCAGGGCCGACCCAACGCGTTCAGAGACCTCAGGCAAAACTTAATTTAAATTATTTTAAAAATAATATTTAATATATATATATATATATATATATATATATACATAGTTTTTATTAATTTTGTTGTTTAATAATTATAGAATTTGTTTTAATGAAATATGCAATCACAACTTACCTATTTTCTCTCTCCCATGTATTTATTTCCACCAGTAGAACCCATGTGCCAAACATAATTGTCTAGATCTTTCATCTAGGGGTGGCAAAACGGACCCGGCCCGTTGGGCATGCCCGTTTTACCCGCACTTTAGTGCGGGGTGGGCCAAGGGTTTAGGCCCTCACCCTCTAATGTGTCCGCCCCGCCCCGTTTTCTTCGCGGGCACAAACATTTACATAAAATTTTGCGTTTTTAAGCTTAAAAGGTACAGTGCCCGCAGACTTTCCCCACCCCGCCCTAACTTTTTTGCGGGGTGGGTCTAGGTTTTAGGCCCGCATCCTCAACTATGACCGCTCCGCCCCGCCCCGTTTTTTGCAGGCATTTGTGGGGCGGGCCTAAACGGGGCAGGCATGCCCGTTTGCCACACCTACTTTCATCACAAGGCCATTACATATCATGTTATGTTTTATGAAACATTCTTTTATTATATAAAAGTTGAGGCCTTATTTTTCTGCATTTGAGGCCTATTTTAAAGGCCCAAAAATTTTGAGGCCTAAGGCGATAGCCTCACTCGCCCTGGGCTTGGATTGGCCCTGTATTTCAGATAGCAGAATGATGGAGAAGATTTTATGTACCATGCCAATGAAATTTGATCATGTGGTAACTATGATCATTAATGGTGTGATTGGTTGTGAAGAGAAAATGAGAAGAGAGAAATATGTAAGATAGAGTGTGAGAAGAGTGATAGACGTGAGAAATAAAATAAAATTGAGGTATTGTTTGGTATAAGAGAAAGATAAGAGAAATTGAGAAGAAAGAAGTGTTAATTATTCTTAAGAGTACAAAAATATCCCTAAAATATATTAAATAAATAGAAATAAGGGGCATAAATGAAATATTCTCAACAAAATTACATTTCTCATCTTTTTCTTCTCTCTTTTGAAGAGAATGTGAAAAGTGGTGGGTTCCACTCATTTTCTCTCTCTTCTCTATTTCTCTTCTACACCAATCAAGAAAAACTCACTCTCTCTTCTCTACTTCTCTCTCACCTAACTCTCTCTTCCCTATTTCACTTAAACCAATCACACCCTAAGTTCCACGACATCAAGGCTATGTAATTAACAGAGTTGTAAGGTAATCTTGAAAGTCCCGTCAATAAACTAATGGAAAAGACAGAGAAAGTTTAAAGACAATATGCACCAAGTATGATGCTTTTATGAAGACAAAATAATATCAAGGTCAAGTGTCAAAAAGAAGGAAAAGGCTTCTCAACATACATTTCTAGACATATCTCAAAAGGATCAAATTTGCACTAAGTTAATTGGATATCAATGATGGAAATAGTCTTTGATCATGATGATAAACGGTTGAAGTCCAAGCTCATTCAAGTATCAAGATTACATAAGCCTTTGGATGTTGATTTAAGAGGAATTGATCTTGTTGCAAAGGTATTCAGTTATAATTCATAATATGTATATTCATAGATGCTCAAAAAATCATTCATCATTTCATCTCAAATGTTTCTAAGTATCCATGCATCAATACCTTGCATGCCAAGTCTTTTGGCAAAGTATTTTTCACTTTTTACATCAGTGTAATTAGTTAAACTCTTTTGCAAATTGGTTACAAGTTCAAATTTCAATGATTTTTGAAAAAATAACTAAGTGTAATCGGTTACATAATTTATGTAACCCGATAGATTCTAGAACTTTGAAAAATCAACATGTTTTCAGCATTGCAGAATGCATTGTTTCATCAACCATTTCTATTTTAAACCAATGAAAACCTTGATTCCTAAGGGTGATAGTGCTAGCCACTTGAAAGATTATAGACCAATAGCTGGATGCACTGTACTTTATAAGATCATTGCTAGAATTTTGGCTGATAGATTGGGTGAGGTTCTGCAGAGTATCATTAGCCCTTGTCAGGCTGCTTTTGTGCCTGGTCAAGTGATCCATAACCATATTTTGCTGGCTTATGAGCTTATGAAAGGCTATTCTAGAAAAGGGGGCACTCCTAGAACCATTATCCAAATAGACCTTCAAAAAGCATATGACATGGTCAATTGGCAAACCCTTGAAAGCATCATGAAAGAAGTTAGGATTCCTAATCAATTCATCAAGTGGATTATGGCAGGGGTTACTACAGTTACTTACAGATTCAACCTGAATGGAGTTTATTCTAGTGCATTGACTGCTAGGAGGGGTATAAGGCAAGGGGATCCAATATCCCCTCTGTTGTTTGTTATCCTGATGGAATACATACACAGATCCATGTACAAAGTGCAACTTAACCCCAATTTTAACCATCACGCCAAATGTGAGAGTTTGAGCCTCACAAACCTCACATTTGCAGATGATGTTTTGCTATTTTGCAGGGGAGATCTTGGCTCTGTGGAGATTATGATGAAAGCCTTCAAAAATTTCTCTGAATCCACTGGTTTGGTGATGAACCAGAATAAGTGCAAAATTTTCTTTGGAGGTTTAGAAGAGGACAGTAGAAAAGTGATCAAAGATGCAATAGGTTTTCAAGAGAGAGCTCTGCATATAAAGTACCTGGGTGTTCCTCTCTCAAGCAAGAAGTTGAACATCAAGCATTATCTTCCTCTGGATGACAGAATTGTTGGGAGGATCAAGCATTGGTCTTCCAAACTCTTGAGTTATGCAAGGAGAGTGCAGCTGGTGAACAGTGTGATTCATGCCATAGCTCACTATTGGCTGCAATGTTTCCCCATGCCAAAGGAGGTTATTAAGAAGATTGAAGCCATCTGTAGGAGCTTTGTGTGGACAGGAAATCATAGTATCAGCAGAAAGAACCTTGTGGCTTGGAAAAAGATGGCAAGGCAAAGAAACATGGAGGTATGCAAATTCTGAATCTTGCAGTTTGGAACCAGGTGTTAATGATTAAATGTCTTTGGAATCTGGCTAGAAAGTCTGATAATATGTGGGTTAAGTGGGTGCATCAATACTATTTAAGACATGGTGAGATGATGGAGTATGAAGTAAAAATGCACAACTCTTGGGTGATGAAAGCCATCATGAATCAAAGAGCCAACATGCAGAAAGTGACTACTGCATGGGATAAAGCAAATCTTAGAAATAAGTTCAAGGCCATAGAGTTCTATGAGTTGACGTGTGATGATAATGAAGAGGTGGGCTGGAAAAGTCTCATGTTGAGTAATTGTGCTAGGCCTCGTGCCATTTTCTGCCTTTGGACTGTCTGTCATGGCAGTATTGCAACCAAGGATAGATTGGCGAGGTTTGGGTTGGTCCAAGACAGGATATGTAGCTTGTGCAGGGAGGATGATGAATCTATCAATCACCTCTTCTTTGCCTGCAGCGGAATAAATCAAGTGTGGATGGATCTGCTTCAGTGGATGTATATAGTGCGCAGGCCTGGTAGCTGGGATACTGAATTACATTGGATTCTTGGTAGAATTAAGGGTAAAGGATGAAGAACTTCAATTTTGAAAATGTTAGTGGCTGAAACAGTTTACAGTATATGGGAGTATAGAAACAATATAGTGTTTGGCAACAATGTAAATAACGTTAGCATTATAAACAAAGTGATAGATAGTGTGGTGTATAGGGGCTGGTCTTATGGTAAACTTAGGAAGCACATAGCCAAGTTGATGATGTAATGTCTTGTTAGCTGGTTGGATCCTAGTGATCACCTTGCTTGTATTGGTTTTTTTGAATTAATATATTCTCTTTGATTCAAAAAAAAAACCAATGAAAACCTTCGTGAAACATCTACCAATGTGTACAAATGATCCAAGATGTTTCATAGGATGTATATAAGGTAATGGTCATTCAAAATTCAGATTTAACCTCTTTCACTCAAGTTTTAAACTACAGTTCAACATTTGTTTCAACTCAATATCTTGAAACTTTTTCTTCATAAATTGTCATATCATTGCAAAAAGTTTCTGAGCATTTAAGGGTTTTGTAATTGAATTGTACATTGAAAGAGAATGTCAATTTACCATATAGAAATTGATACAAGTGCAACAACTTATTTCAAATCTTTATTCAAAATTCTGTTTTGATCACAAAGTTTTAGTGATCAATGTTTATAATAGAAAGTGGTTGTACTTTCTACAAGTGTTTGCAAATAGGAAGGGATGTGTTTCTTTTTGTTGGAAAAAGTCCTTTAAATCAGGTGATTCAAAGTTCACCGTAGTTGTTAGTGTTTTTGTGAAATCAAGGAAGTGGTGTGTTTCTTTGTTATTGTTAGAAGATAGTAGAAGAAGTCTTGGTGTGAGGCTTGTACAGAGACCTAACAACAATAAAAATCTCTCACAGGGTGTGAGGGGACTAGATGTACCCTTGATTGATAAGGTAAAATAGTATCCATCTTTGTATTCTTTATTTTTCTGCATTTAAATTTTGCACTTTACTTCATAATTTCATCAACATATTTTCGAAAAAATAAGAACATAAGAACCACCACTTAAAAACTCTAAAAATCTGAAAAATCTAATTCACCCTCCGCCTCCTCTTAGATTGAAAATGTATACTTATAATAGGCATCATAGCAGGTTATAGGTAACTTGCTTCTAAGATCCAGAAGATGGCTTCCCCAAATCTAGAGATGGTGATAACAACAAACCTCATTTGTTTGTTCATCAATGAATATTATGACTTTTGGAAAATATGCATGCAAGGATATCTAGAAGCACAAGGAGAAGAAGTATGGGGTACTGTAGAAAATGGTTATTTCGTTTCCACAAGTGTTGTTAGTAACGTTGGTACACATAAGATCAAAAGTTCTTAGAACGATGATGATAAAAAGAAAATACTCTTTGACAAGAAGGAAAAGAATATGCTTCAATTAACACTTGGTATGGATAGTTATTTCGTGTCTCTCATTGCAAAACAATGAAAGAAATATGAGATACGTTAAAAGTCACTCATGAAGGAATCATGGAAATGAAAAGATCAAAACTGAACACATTATCTCAAGAATCCAAAATGTTCAGGATGCAACCCAAAGAATAAAAAATCAATAATTTCATAATTGATTGGTGCAATGTATTTAGATTAAGAATTTTTCTTCCCATACTTTTTTTCTTTGAAACAAGTAGTTAGCATCTTATTCTAAGATAATAAAATACAAAATATAATGACACAAACTTTACATGAAATGATGCAAAATTGTAATTGAGGCGCATAAACCCAAGCAAAATAACATCTTTATAGACGCGCATCTCCATATTTTTCCGGAGATGCATTTTCGAACAATTTTTTTAGCAAAATAAGGGTGACTCATTTATGAAGTACTAAAATGTGTGTATAAAAAAGTGCGTCCGAAAATACATGTTTAACGCTAGGGACAATCCTGATTTTTCACATGTGGAAAAAGTAACCCCTTAAAATAAATCAACTCGATTTTTCAATATTTTAAAAAAACTTTTAAATTTGAAATTTAAGTATCTAAACAACGCGGATAGGGTGAGATGCTAGAACCCAGAAATTCAATCGAACATGAACATGACCTTTATAGTAACATTCAATACTCAATGATTTGGCAAAAAATATATACTAATAAAGTTTTCTCGATTCTATTCCCAATAAAAAACGATGTTCCGAAATCAGAGTGAAGAAACTAAAAGATGGAGACATTGAGAATGCTAAAGGATCTGGGACTAATAAAATAATTTAATTAAAATGTTGAATTATATTCTCCCCCAAACCCTAAAAACTAGTAGAAAGAGTTTTGTACACTCGATTCTTCCATTCCCACATATTTTCAAAATTCCCATACAAGCCTTTTTGTTTACTCTTTCATCTAATTTCAATGGATTCTTCACCCTAAAAACAAAATAATGTGAGTTGTATGGATTCTTCACCCTCATATTATTAAATTTTCAAATCAAATTGCAACCTTATAAATTTTTTTGCTTGAAATGCTTTTCGTTACAAAATTTTAGTTTGAAGGTGAAATTTGAGAACCTGCAAATGAACGTGAATCCAAATTATAAATTATAACCGTCCTTTTAATCTATACATAATAGAAAGACAACTTATAGTGTTTTATATTTAGAAATTGAGCACTAGTTGTCCTAACTTAAATAAAAAGTGGAAATGAACATTTCAGGCATCACATTCCATCAAGAGTGCTCTCCAATCCAAATTAAACCATCGGTTTTTAAACAACACTTCAAGTGCCTGTTTGCTTGTGCTTTTAGATTGTATTAATTAATATATTTTAGTTTTATGATAGTTTATCTTAATTAAGTTTCTCAAATAAAAGCTTAAACCCGCCAACAAAAACTAGGTTTAGTACTTTTCTCCAAAGTTGAAAAAAAAAATACATTGTAATGTAAAGCACTCTTTTTGTTAGCACAGAAAAACGGTTTTGTTATGCGTTGTTTTATTAGAAATTGAAAGGGCCAAGTTTATAGACTTAGCAATACAACTGACTGCCTAGAAAATAGGAAACTGACTCACACACTATCAGCACATCTTAGAAAATAGAAAACTGACTCACACACTAACAGCACATTCTAAATGTGAGTGAGAAAATAGGAACTGACAGCAACAATAATTAAAAAAAAAACAAAACAGTAAATATAATTCTAAACTCAAAATTGACTTATTCAACAATTCCTCCCTTAAACTGCTTGCTCCTTGCAACAATTTATCTCAGACTCATCAAGCATTCCTAGAGCATTTAACAGATGTTGGAATTCTTCAACTTTGAGTGGCTTTGTCATGATGTCTGCTAACTGATCTCTTGTACTGTAATAATTCAGTTCAATAACACCATCATTACATAAATTTCTCAAAAAATGAAACCGAACATCAATATGTTTACTTCTTCCATGCAAAACCGGGTTTTTGGATAATTTAATTATTGAGACATTATCACAAAACACCACAGTAGCTCCTTCTTGACAGTGACTAAGATGTTCCAAAATTCTTCTCAGCCAAACACATTGACAAGCACATAACGCGGCTGCTATAAACTCCGCTTCTGTTGTGGATAAGCTAACAACCGGCTGTTTCTTTGACACCCACGAAATCACACCACCTCCTAGCAAGAAAGCATAGCCTGAAGTGCTATTCCTATCATCAAGGTCTCCTGCATAATCACTGTCGGTATAAGCAATTAATTCTTCATTTCCTCCAGCCTTATAGAAAATTCCCAGATTTTGGGTGCCTTGTAGATATCTTAAGATTCACTTTGCTGCCAAGAAATGACTCTCCTTTGGCTCTTCCATAAAGCGACTTATCAAACTGACAGAATATGCAATATCTGGTCTTGTAGCTGTAAGGTACATAAGACTTCCCACAAGTTGTTTGAATATAGTCGTATCAACCTTCACTCATTTGTCTTCTTTTTGTAACCTGCTGCCTGGAACTATAGGACTCTTCACTGGATTGCAATCAGACATGTCGAATTTTTTTAACATATCCTTAATATATTTCTTTTGCCCAATGAAGATTCCATTGCAACCTTGCAAAACTTCAATGCCCAAAAAATATCTCATCTTGCCTAAGTCAGTCATTGCAAATTCTTTCATCATCATAGTTTTAAACTCTTGAAACACCGACATATCATTACCGGTATATATAAGATCATCTACGTAAACACACACAATTAAAATTTCACCTTTCTCTCTCTTCTTCATAAATAAAGTGTGCTCATGTGGACATTTCAAAAAATCATTTGCTGCAAGGTAAGATTCCAACTTGCTGTACCAGGCTCTAGGAGCCTGCTTAAGGCCATACAAGGCCTTCTTAAGCTTGTATACTTGATGCTCACATCCTTGAAATACATAACCTGGTGGCTGCTCTAGGTAGACATTTTCGTTGGTTGCTCCATGTAAGAAAGCTGATTTAATATCAAGTTGATGAATACCCCACCATTTTGTAGCTGCCAATGCAACAACAGTTCTGATAGTTTCAAGACGAGCGACTGGCGCAAATATCTCACTATAATTTATGCCTTCCTCTTGAGTGTAGCCTTTTGCTACAAGTCTAGCCTTGAATTTGTCAATCTCCCCTGTCTCCTTTAGCTTAGTTTTGAAAATCCACTTGACTCCTACAACTTTGCAATTTGGTGGTGGATCAATTAGCTCCCATGTATCATTCCTTTGAATTGCTTGAATTTCAGCATCCATTGCATCCCTCCAATGCTGAATTTTTTATGCTTGTTTATATGTAACTGGATCTGATCCTGCAAACATGGCAAAATTCATTGCATCTTCCTCAGTTAAATCATCACCGATGACATAATCTCTCATCCATATTGGTGGTCTTCTAGTCCTCCTTTCAGCTGAATTTTCTGAAGCGGTTGAAATGGTGGAATCCAACATATTTGAAGTTGAGTTTGGAGCTGCATCACTTGTGGTTGCTGTTGTATCATTAGAATTTGTTTGGATTATCTCATCATCTTCTTGACTAAATTCTTCCAAAGGATTCAACTCATTTGTATCAAGTGCTATGCTTGTCTTTGTTTCACCCCAATCCCAGGCAGCACCCTCTTGGAATTTAACATCTCTACTGATCCAAATTTTCTTTTTAATTGGATCATAAAGTTTGTAGGCCTTAGACTCCTCACTTACACCCAACAACACACATTTGATACTTTTATCATCAAGTTTGCTCCTTTCCTGGTCAGGTACATGAACATATCCAATGCTGCCAAAGATTCTAAAATATGAAACAGATGGCTTAATTCTGCTCCATGCTTCCTCTGGAGTGACATTCTTGACAGCAAGAGTCGGACTTCTGTTTAAAATATGAATCACCCATTTTACAGCTTCTGGCCAAAAGGATCTTGGAACTCCTTTTTCCACCAAAACACTGCGAACCATATTTATAATAGTTTGATTTTTTCTCTCAGCTACACCGTTTTGTTGTGGCGTGTATGAAGTAGTGAGTTGCCTTTCAATACCATATTTACTGCAAAATTCAGCAAACTCCTTAGAAAGATACTCTCCCCCTCTATCGGTACGCAATATTTGAATGGGAGCACCAACTTGTTTTTCAACTAATGCCTTAAACTCTTTAAATACACCAAAAGTTTCACCTTTCTCCATAAGAAAATATACCCATACTTTCCTACTTAAATCATCAATGAAAGAGAGTATGTACCTTTTATTTCCATTTGATGTAGGATTGATAGGACCACAAATATCAGAGTGAATTAACTGCAACAACTAAGATGCCCGCCAATTCCTTTGTCGTGGAAAAGGATCTCGTTGATGTTTCCCTTTGAGGCAATGTTCACAAAGTTGAGATGTTGGTTTAAAGGAGGGAAGCCCTTTCACCATACCAAGCTCCATTAAAGTTTTCAGTCCATTGTAGCTCAAGTGACCATAACGAGAGTGCCATACTTGAGCTGGTGGCACAGAATTGACCTGAAAGCAGGATTGAGAGACTCCGGATTTTACACTAATAGCAAACATACGATTAGTGGTCATGAAGGTTTCAAAAATAAGGCCATTTTCTTTAATCACTATACACTTGTTTTGCTTCATTTCAACTGTTAACCCTCTTTCCAGAAGTTGCCCCACACTAAATAAATTATTTTTCAGCTCAGGCACATAAAATACATCATTTAGAAAATGCACGACTCCGTTTATCAAAAGTTTGACCATACCTTTCCCACCGACCTTTAGAGCATAATTATTCCCTAATTTCACTTCATCTAAAAAACTTTCATCAATGGAGGAGAACCAATCCTTTCTTCCTGTCATATGGTTGCTGCAGCCTGAATCGATGAACCACATGTCTTGTGTATTTGATTTTCCATCCGATGAGAGTTGTGCCATGAGTAACAATGCTTCCTCATTGGTCTCAGCATAATTTGCAATGCTGTCCTGGGGTTTCTTTGGGCATTCATACTGAAAATGGCCAAACTCATGACAGTAATAACATTCCACTGCTGACTTGTCTACTCGTTGTCTACCTCCTCTGCCTCTTCCTCGAGCAAATCCACTCCGAAAGCCACCTCTTCCACGACCATGACCAGTATTTGTCTCATCTCGAGTTACTTTCAGCACTTGCTCTTCATGTGAATTATGCTCATTCATTCGTTGTTCGTGTACCAACAAACTACTTTGGAGTTCATCTACAGTCATGGAATCCAAAGCATGAGATTCTTCGATAGAACACACTACATAATCATACTTGGAGGTCATTGAGCGAAGAATCTTTTCGACAACGGTAAGATCCAACATTTGTTCACCGTACATTCGCATCTTATCTGCTATAGTGAGAGTTCGAGCAAAATAGTCATTAACTGATTCTCCATTCTTCATCTGTAAAATCTCCCAATCACGTCGTAGGGCTTGAAGCTGTGCTCGCTTTACTCTAGCAGTGCCTTGGTATTTCTATTTTAAGGAATCCCAGATCTCTTTCGATGTCTCCATCTTTAAAATTGTTTCGAGCACAGATCGGTAGATTGCTTAAAAGAGGTAATTCTTTACCTTCAAATATTTTAGCTTAAGCTCGCCCACTGTTTTCTTCTCGTTCTTCGTTAATACAACACCTTCAGCATGTTGAGGAATCTCTGGATCTATAAGATTCCAATACTCCTTTGACCTTAAAAAATTCACCATGAGCATTACCCAATGATCAAAATGCTCACTCAATTTTGGAATTACAGGTTGCACGAAATTGCCATCCGTGGTTGTAGCCATGATTGAAGTCTGCTGCTTCTTTTTACTTATTGCACGCCTAGCTCTGGTACCAGATGTTAGCACAGAAAAACGGTTTTGTTATGCGTTGTTTTATTAGAAATTGAAAGGGCCAAGTTTATAGACTTAGCAATACAACTGACTGCCTAGAAAATAGGAAACTGACTCACACACTAACAGCACATCCTAGAAAATAGAAAACTGACTCACACACTAACAACACATTCTAAATATGAGTGAGAAAATAGGAACTGACAGCAACAATAATTAAAAAAACAAAACAGTAAATATAATTCTAAACTCAAAATTGACTTATTCAACAATTCCTCCCTTAAACTGCATGCTCCTTGCAACAGTTTATCTCAGACTCATCAAGCATTCCTAGAGCATTTAACAGATGTTGGAATTCTTCAACTTTGAGTGGCTTTGTCATGATGTCTGCTAACTGATCTCTTGTACTGTAATAATTCAGTTCAATAACACCATCATTACATAAATTTCTCAAAAAATGAAACCGAACATCAATATGTTTACTTCTTCCATGCAAAACCGGGTTTTTGGATAATTTATTTGTTGAGACATTATCACAAAACACCACAGTAGCTCCTTCTTGACAGTGACTAAGATGTTCCAAAATTCTTCTCAGCCAAACACATTGACAAGCACATAACGCGGCTGCTATAAACTCCACTTCTGTTGTGGATAAGCTAACAACCGGCTGTTTCTTTGACACCCACGAAATCACACCACCTCCTAGCAAGAAAGCATAGCCTGAAGTGCTCTTCCTATCATCAAGGTCTCCTGCATAATCACTGTCGGTATAAGCAATTAATTCTTCATTTCCTCCAGCCTTATAGAAAATTCCCAGATTTTGGGTGCCTTGTAGATATCTTAAGATTCGCTTTGCTGCCAAGAAATGACTCTCCTTTGGCTCTTCCATAAAGCGACTTATCAAACTGACAGAATATGCAATATCTGGTCTTGTAGCTGTAAGGTACATAAGACTTCCCACAAGTTGTTTGAATATAGTCGTATCAACCTCCACTCATTTGTCTTCTTTTTGTAACCTGCTGCCTGGAACTATAGGACTCTTCACTGGATTGCAATCAGACATGTCGAATTTTTTTAACATATCCTTAATATATTTCTTTTGCCCAATGAAGATTCCATTGCAACCTTGCAAAACTTCAATGCCCAAAAAATATCTCATCTTGCCTAAGTCAGTCATTGCAAATTCTTTCATCATCATAGTTTTAAACTCTTGAAACATCGACATATCATTACCGGTATATATAAGATCATCTACGTAAACACACACAATTAAAATTTCACCTTTCTCTCTCTTCTTCATAAATAAAGTATGCTCATGTGGACATTTCAAAAAATCATTTGCTGCAAGGTAAGATTCCAACTTGCTGTACCAGGCTCTAGGAGCCTGCTTAAGGCCATAAAAGGCCTTCTTAAGCTTGTATACTTGATGCTCACATCCTTGAAATACATAACCTGGTGGCTGCTCTAGATAGACATTTTCGTTGATTGCTCCATGTAAGAAAGCTGATTTAATATCAAGTTGATGAATACCCCACCATTTTGTAGCTGCCAATGCAACAACAGTTCTGATAGTTTCAAGACGAGCGACTGGCGCAAATATCTCACTATAATATATGCCTTCCTCTTGAGTGTAGCCTTTTGCTACAAGTCTAGCATTGAATTTGTCAATCTCCCCTGTCTCCTTTAGCTTAGTTTTGAAAATCCACTTGACTCCTACAACTTTGCAATTTGGTGGTGGATCAATTAGCTCCCATGTATCATTCCTTTGAATTGCTTGAATTTCAGCATCCATTGCATCCCTCCAGTGCTGAATTTTTTATGCTTGTTTATATGTAACTGGATCTGATCCTGCAAACATGGCAAATTTCATTGCATCTTCCTCAGTTAAATCATCACCGGTGACATAATCTCTCATCCATATTGGTGGTCTTCTAGTCCTCCTTTCAGCTGAATTTTCTGAAGCGGTTGAAATGGTGGAATCCAACATATTTGAAGTTGAGTTTGGAGCTGCATCACTTATGGTTGCTGTTGTATCATTAGAATTTTTTTGGATTATCTCATCATCTTCTTGACTAAATTCTTCTAAAGGATTCAACTCATTTGTATCAAGTGTTATGCTTGTCTTTGCTTCACCCCAATCCCAGGCAGCACCCTCTTGGAATTTAACATCTCTACTGATCCAAATTTTCTTTTTAATTGGATCATAAAGTTTGTAGGCCTTAGACTCCTCACTTACACCCAACAACACACATTTGATACTTTTATCATCAAGTTTGCTCCTTTCCTGGTCAGGTACATGAACATATCCAATGCTGCCAAAGATTCTAAAATATGAAACAGATGGCTTAATTCCGCTCCATGCTTCCTCTGGAGTGACATTCTTGACAGCAAGAGTCGGACTTCTGTTTAAAATATGAATCACCCATTTTACAGCTTCTGGCCAAAAGGATCTTGGAACTCCCTTTTCCACCAAAACACTGCGAACCATATTTATAATAGTTTGATTTTTTCTCTCAGCTACACCGTTTTGTTGTGGCGTGTATGAAGTAGTGACTTGCCTTTCAATACCATGTTTACTGCAAAATTCAGCAAACTCCTTAGAAAGATACTCTCCCCCTCTATCGGTACGCAATATTTGAATGGGAGCACCAACTTGTTTTTCAACTAATGCCTTAAACTCTTTAAATACACCAAAAGTTTCACCTTTCTCCATAAGAAAATATACCCATACTTTCCTACTTAAATCATCAATGAAAGAGAGTATGTACCTTTTATTTCCATTTGATGTAGGATTGATAGGACCACAAATATCAGAGTGAATTAACTGCAATAACTAAGATGCCCGCCAATTACTTTGTCGTGGAAAAGGATCTCGTTGATGTTTCCCTTTGAGGCAATGTTCACAAAGTTGAGATGTTGGTTTAAAGGAGGGAAGCCCTTTCACCATACCATGCTCCATTAAAGTTTTCAGTCCATTGTAGCTCAAGTGACCATAACGAGAGTGCCATACTTGAGCTGGTGGCACAGAATTGACCTGAAAGTAGGATTGAGAGACTCCGGATTTTACACTAATAACAAACATACGATTAGTGATCATGAAGGTTTCAAAAATAAGGCCATTTTCTTTAATCACTATACACTTGTTTTGCTTCATTTCAACTGTTAACCCTCTTTCCAGAAGTTGCCCCACACTAAATAAATTATTTTTCAGCTCAGGCACATAAAATACATCATTTAGAAAATGCACGACTCCGTTTATCAAAAGTTTGACCATACCTTTCCCACCAACCTTTAGAGCATAATTATTCCCTAATTTCACTTCATCTAAAAAACTTTCATCAATGGAAGAGAACCAATCCTTTCTTCCTGTCATGTGGTTGCTGCAGCCTGAATCGATGAACCACATGTCTTGTGTATTTGATTTTCCATCCGATGAGAGTTGTTCCATGAGTAACACTGCTTCCTCATTGGTCTCAGCATAATTTGCAATGCTGTCCTGGGGTTTCTTTGGGCATTCATACTGAAAATGGCCAAACTCATGACAGTAATAACATTCCACTGCTGACTTGTCTACTCATTGTCTACCTCCTCTACCTCTTCCTCGAGCAAATCCACTCCGAAAGCCACCTCTTCCACGACCACGACCAGTATTTGTCTCATCTCGAGTTACTTTCAGCACTTGCTCTTCATGTGAATTATGCTCATTCATTCGTTGTTCGTGTACCAACAAACTACTTTGGAGTTCATCTACAGTCATGGAATCCAAAGCATGAGATTCTTTGATAGAACACACTACATAATCATACTTGGAGGTCATTGAGCGAAGAATCTTTTCGACAACGGTAAGATCCAACATTTGTTCACCGTACATTCGCATCTTATCTGCTATAGTGAGAGTTCGAGCAAAATAGTCATTAACTGATTCTCCATTCTTCATCTGTAAAATCTCCCAATCACGTCGTAGGGCTTGAAGCTGTGCTCGCTTTACTCTAGCAGTGCCTTGGTATTTCTGTTTTAAGGAATCCCAGATCTCTTTCGATGTCTCCATCTTTAAAATTGTTTCGAGCACAGATCGGTCGATTACTTAAAAGAGGTAATTCTTTACCTTCAAATCTTTTAGCTTAAGCTCGCCCACTGTTTTCTTCTCGTTCTTCGTTAATACAGCACCTTCAGCATGTTGAGGAATCCATGAATCTATAAGATTCCAATACTCCTTTGACCTTAAAAAATTCTCCATGAGCATTACCCAATGATCATAATGCTCACTCAATTTTGGAATTGCAGGTTGCACGAAATTGCCATCCATGGTTGTAGCCATGATTGAAGTCTGCTGCTTCTTTTTACTTACTGCACACCTAGCTCTGGTACCAGATGTTAGCACAGAAAAACTGTTTTGTTCTGCGTTGTTTTATTAGAAATTAAAAGGGCCAAGTTTATAGACTTAGCAATACAACTGACTGCCTAGAAAATAGGAAACTGACTCACACACTAACAGCACATCCTAGAAAATAGAAAACTGACTCACACACTAACAGCACATCCTAAATGTGAGTGAGAAAATAGGAACTGACAGCAACAATAATTAAAAAAAAATAAAATAGTAAATATAATTCTAAACTCAAAATTGACTTATTCAACACTTTTTCTCAAAGACTAAACAAATTACCTTCCGCATAGGTGTCAAGCCTCTAGGAAGATCCTTCTCAACTGTAGCAAAACCACTTTTTGGGAACGAAGGAATGTAGTGTGTTCAAAGGGAGGTGGAAGAGTGAAAAATGAAGCAGATGCGTGGAGGGAGAGATTGGTCACATTGTTTCATAATGGTGTATCCATGTGTATGTGGTGGTAAAAAGAATGTTAATAGGGTGATGGTTGGGAAAGGAAGAGAGGAAAGTGTTTTGAAGCTTGGAGATTTAGTAGGTGATGAACATGGAGTGGAGGTCGATATTGTTCTTGAGAGATGAAGGGATTTATGTGAGGTTTGAGTTGAAGGTTGTTGGTGAATGGAGATGATTGGTGAGTTAAAGGGATTGTGTTTTTTTTTTGTTTTTTTTTTTTGGAAATTTTGGTATCCGGCCTTGCGACCGACTAATTCAAGAGAGACCAATCCGACTGTCCACTAGCGGGGGTCCCATTTAAAGGGATTGTGTTATGTGTAGTGTGAGAGGAATAACATGAAGAAAAGGGTGTATCGAAAATCTCACCTCTAAAAGAAGAATGTCTGAGTTTTTCTTTTATGCATGGGAGAGAGTATTACCATTATGTGGTTTTGATCCACATGAAAGAAAAAAGAATCCTCTGTGATGTGTGTGAGTGGTCACAATGGTGATGATGAGATGTTTAAAAAAAATGGGACCACCTTTTTAAAAAAAACCTTGCTTATGTGTTGTACCCCAAATTTTACCCTCAGATCCTCAGATCATTTTTCATATCATTTTAGTCGATCATCACGTATTTGCAATCATGTAGTACATCGATCATATCCTTGCTTTTTTCCGTTTAAATTTTGTCATTTGATTTCATCTTGATTGAATTTCATATGTTTCATCTTACATGAGTGTCACTGTTATTTTTTTAGTTTTGTTATTTTTTATTTATTTCTTTTACTTTTTAGTATTATCATTATTTATTATTAATATCGTTTTTCTACTTATTGTATTATTATCAATATTATTATTATTATTATCTTTTTTTACTATTTCATTATTATTATTTCTATTTATTTAATCATTAATATTTTATTACTTATTATTATTTGTTATTCTTATTTTCATTATTCTGTTATTGTATTATTTATTATTATTATTATTATTATTTTCATAATCATGTTAATATTCATTGTTTAAAATTTGTTATTATCATTTTACATGTTCATGTCCCCGACCATAGTCCAAACCATACAGTCTGCAATTTGTACAAACATCCATACTCCAATACTCCTAGTCCAATGGACCCTACTCTAAATTTGCCAAACCTATCAGTCTCCTCTGCAACACGCCAATCCAACTTTTCCAACTTTCTGTCAAAAACAATTCTTACACTCCAAATCGTACACAACCTTTTTGCTGCTAAAACCACCTCCTTTTTCAAGCAATGAACAAAACCGTACTTCCCGTATCTACTACTATACAACACATTGTCGCACCTCGAAAAAAATCGCTTAATCGAAGACACGACCCTCGTGCGAAAGGCGCGGAAAACGGTTCGACAGAGTCCCCACTGAACTTTATTTATCCCAAAAGAGGGAAAGGGAAATATCGAGAAAACCTTTAAGGAAGCGGATAAGAACATGGTCGTCGCAACCACATTCTGGGTTCGGGAGTCGGTTACGTGAGGGGAAGGTACGCGCACCCCCTCACGTCCGTTGTACTCAACGGGAACCTCTTAATTCGAATCGCGATACTCGTTAGCTAAGTTTGTCTATTTTCTTCTCTAAAATAAATGCGAAAAGGTAAGGGAAAATGATACGATACGGAGGGGGAAATGGGTGGTTTAAGGATAGGGTGCTCGGCAAGGTCATCGCGACCTCGGGCCTACGTATGCTCATTCGGACGAGAATGAGAAATCAGAATAATCGTAGTTCGACCACGGGGTTTGACAGAAAAAGATGGTAGTGTGGACGCAAACGGGGGAAAAAGAAAAAGTGTGTGTAGGGAAGGTAAACACAAATGGTGGAAAAAGAAAAAGGGTGGACACAAACGGGGGAAAAAGAAAAAGTGTGTGTAGGGAAGGTAAACGCAAATGGTGGAAAAAGAAAAAGGGTGGACACAAACGGGGGAAAAAGAAAAAGTGTGCACGCCAAGATCATCGCAATCTTGTGCCTACGTACCTTTATTCGGACAAGAATAAAGAATCAGAGCAGTCGTAGTTCGTGGTACGCCCACGAAAAGAGGAGGGTTGGTTTATTTTAAAGAGAGGCGTCGATTGCTCACACACGAGTAAGATAACTCGCACCCAAACAATCGAAGGAAGATCAAAGACTTGAACCCCCCATTTATCACCTTGAAAGAGTCATGATAGTTATTAGTCGTTTTGAGATTTGTTGTAAAAATCCGCTTGATGTTGGATCAAGGGTTTATTGTATGTGCTCGATTGGTTGAAAAGAATTTGGTTAGTTTTAGATAAGAGGCGTCAATTGCTTACACACGAGTAAGGAAACTCGCACCCAAACAACCAAAGAGAGATCAAAGACTTGAACCCCCATTTTTCACCTTGAAAGAGTTACGATAAATGTTAGTTGTTTTTGAGTTTTGATCATGAAAATCCGCTTGACGTTGGATCAAGGGTTTGTTTGTAAATGAAAAGACGTTGGTTTTGATGTTGATTTTGAAAATGGCTCAACGACGAATCGAGGGTTTGTTTGAAAATGGCTCAACGACGAATCGAGGTTTTGGTTTTGAAAAGGGTTTATTTGAAAATGGCTCGACGACGAATCGAGAGTTTGATGAAAAAAGGGTGTGAGAATCGATCCTAGTCCCTAGGGGTGCTCCTAGTCACGACGTCACGATGGGTGTTTTGAAAATGGTCTTGACGACGAATCGAGTATTAGTTTGAAAATGGGTTGTCTATGCTAGTCCCTAGGGGTGCTCCTAGTAAACAAACCGCAACCAAAAGAATAATAAATGCGTACATCGGAATGGGGGAAGGATACATGTAAAATACAGGTGTTGACAGAAATAAAGGGTCTCATTGTAAGGTAGCCCAAGAGAAAGCCGTGTGTGTGTGAAAAAGTGTCCTAAACTAAGCCTTGAGTATGCGTCGAGCAAGTGGATGATCATAACCAACAGTCCATTCACATTCGTTTTTAGGGTTTCGATATTTATTAATTGTTTTCGATTAAATGGTGAGTAAATGAAATGAAAATGAATATGATACAATATGATAATATGTACAACAGTATAATAATATAATCGACAAGATATAATATTGACATAAGAAAATAAAATTGGTCTCGTCTTAATCGTGATTTAATCGATAAGTTGATAATCGGACTTTTGACTTTCATTGACCCAAAATAGAATAAAAGAATATGTGAAATGAAAATTAAATAGAAATTAGAAATTAAATCGGAAATATGAAAAAAGGTCTCACCTTTATCAAGATTTAAAATCTAAAATTGATAAATCTTGATATATTGGTTTTCATGGACCAATAATGAATAAATAGTAAAATGAAATAAAAATAGAAAATGACAAAAGAACTAATAAAGGTCTCACCTTTACCAAGATTTAAAATTAAAAATCGATAAATCTTGATATTTTGGTTTTCATGGACCTAAAAATGATGAATAAATGAAATAAATTGAAATAAAAAAATAAAAAAAAAAGGTAGGCCTCAAATAAATCAAAATTTAGTTGGTTTGACTAAATAATGAGTATTGTTGTATCATTGGCCCAAAAGAGAATTGAAATGAAAGCAAAAATATTAATGGAGATAGAGATCTAAAAGCAATATAAAATAAAAAAAGAAGTTTAAAAACAACAAAATAAGAAATGAGGGAGGGGGTGCACCCTGGATTTGGGTGATGCTATGGGATCATCATGGGCTTGCGAGCCCATCCTTCTCCAGCACGGTGCACATAGGAAAACAAGGGTGGAGAAGAAAAAGAACATGACGGGCCGAGGGCCCAAGATGCAACCAAAAAATCTCTTAAAACTAGACCCCAAGCCAACAACCACGTACCAACAACATCATCATCAGCTTAAAATTATTTTATAAAACCAAATATAAAAATGAAAGAAGAAAAGTTAAAGCTGCTTTGAAGGAAACGAAAAAGAAAACAATTGCACAGCTGCCATCAATTCATCACAGCAACATTTACATCACTTCGCGTTGCCACCATTAAGAAACCCACCTTTGAAGGTCTCCTCTCGCTCATCCCGTTCGATTGCTCGCTCACTCCCTCAGGTTTGCGGTTCAGTTCGCGATTTTGTTTCCTTTCACTCTTTCATCTCCATCTCTCTGTTTTCGGTTTTGGGTTGTGGGTGTTGTTGGTTTTGGTTATTGATTGTGGTTGAGGTTTAGAGAAGGAAAGTTGAAGGTCACGGCAGATTTGTGGGTTTTGGTTTGATGTGAAGGATTTCAAGGGGTGTTGTATGAGGATTTGTAAGTGATTTTCGGTTGTGATTGAAGGTTGAGGAAGGTGGGTGAAGGAATTTGAGATGAGGATTTATGGTGGTTCTAAAGAGGTTTTATGAGGGAGTAAGGGTGAAAGAATGGTTGTATGGAATGTTTGTTGTTGCTGTTGAATTGAAAAAGGATGAGTAATGGAAGGTGGTTTGAGGGAGGATTAAAAGATAGCAAATGAGCAGAGTTTTGTTGGCTTTTTTGAAGTCTCCTAGAATGAGGTCAGTATTGCTTTATTTATCAAACAATTGGAAGGATTCAGATGGAATTTTTTTTGAGGAATTGGCGATGTTGTGCCGTTTTGTGGGTGCGTTTTTCCGTTTTGCAAAATTTTGTGCAGGTTGTGCATATGTGGGGTCGTGGAGGGTATTTGTTGCGTCGTACGTAGGATTGTCACGTGATTCTGTTTTTTGTCCTCTTGTGTGGTTTTGGGAATGGTTGAAGGTTATTTTCTCTTGGTTGCAGGTTGGTGATTGTGTGGGTTGAATTGTATGTTGTATAAGACGGTTTGTGTATGAATAAAGTAGCATCTTGTTAACCTCTTGCTCACAATTGATAATTTGCATGACTGCCAAATTGTAGTGGGGGTGGAAGTGCTTGTGTGGGACGAGGCTGGTGGTCTCCATAAGCTTGTCTTCGCCTTTTTTGCTTCAAGTTATAATGGGCCTTGAAGTGTAATAATGGGCTCTCTTGCTCTTGTAACTTCATGAGCCTTTTTGTATTAATTTTTGTAGATTTATTTTGGTAAAAGAATCTAATAAAGAAAAAGATAATAATGAGAAATAAATGTTCATGGATTAAACTAAATTCAAAATGAACATGGATAAGGGTTCTAAAAAGTGTGGTATTTGGACATGAAAATGGATATGTGATTTAGATAAATAGAAATGGTTTTAAAAAAAGAAATAGATTAAAAATGGATATTGGATAGAAAAGGTGAATGGGTTTTTTGTGAATTTGTTTGAAATGGATAAGGATTTAAGGAAAATAAAAAATGGATAAAAATGTGGGTAATAATGGATAATGAATAATGAAAACTTGAGCATAGGCAACAAGGAAACAACGTATTTTTTGGATTTTCCAAATATGGTCAGCGGTTGGATGTACAGATGAAAATATACACAGGTAGGACAAATTTGAGGTATGACAGATGCCCATATCTAATTGGCTTAAACCTGGTAAGATGAACTGCCACGGTGTTTGTTCGATCGGGGTATAAGTCAATTAGATATGAAGAAAACCACAAATTTGTCCGGGAGGAAAGAAAATGCTTGGGGTGTGAAGTAATGGATAACCAGAAATCTGGCACCAAAAGGATGACAGACCTATCACCAAAAGGATGATAGTAAACTCACGCACACAGACCCTTCCACCAAAAGGATGAAAATGAGGTCAAAGCCTGCTATTACCGACGAGATAATAGGGCACACACGCACACAGACCCTTCCACCAAAAGGATGAAAATGAGGTCAAAGCCTGCTATTACCGATGAGATTATAAGGCACACACGCACACAGACCCTTCCACCAAAAGGATGAAAATGAGGTCAAAGCCTGCTATTACCGACGAGATAATAGGGCACACACGCACACAGACCTTCCACCAAAAGGATGAAAATGAGGTCAAAGCCTGCTATTACCGAAGAGATAATAGGGTACACATACACACAAACCCTTCCACCAAAAGGATGAAAATAAGGTCAACGCCTGCTATTACCAACGAGATAATAGGGCACACATACACACACAGACCTTCCACCAAAAGGATGGAAATTAGGTCAAAGCCTACTATTACCGACAAGATAATAGGGCACACAACACACACAGACCCTTCCACCAAAAGGATGAAAATGAGGTCAACGCCTGCTATTACCACGAGATAATAGGGCACACACACACAGACCCTTCTACCAAAAGGATGGAAATGAGGTCAAAGCCTGCTATTACCGACAAGATAATAGGGCACACAACACAACCTGCTATTACCAAAAGGATAATAGGGCACACACACAACCTGCTACTACCAAAAGGACAGTGTGGCACCCAACACAACCTGCTATTACCAAAAGGATAATAGGGCACACACACAGCCTGCTATTACCAAAAGGATAATAGGGCACACACACATAACCTGCTATTACCAAAAGGATAATAGGGCACACAAGACAGCCTGCTATTACCAAAAGGATAAAATGGCACACAACACAGCCTGTTATTACCAAAAGGATAATATGGCACGCACACAAAGGTTGTCACTCACCAAAAGGATGACACACGGACTAAGGGTTTATGGATCGGCGACACCAAAAGGATGACGGATCAAAACAAGCTACTACCACCAAAAGGATGATAGGAACTTCTTATTCGTGAGGACCAACATCAAAAAGATGAAGGTTGAATTGACAATATGAACGGCTACCACCAAAAGGATGAGAGGAAGGTTTTATTTGAGGGTTACCAACACCAAAAGGATGCAAGTTGAATTGAGTTAAATGGGTTTGGCTATCACCAACAGGATGATAGTAAGACAATTGAAAAAAGGTCAAGTTTGCTGGGGATGTGACGAGATTTATTTGTAGACATCAACAAAAGGTTGAAGTAAAGAATTCAATGAGGAGAGCCCACGAAAGGAAAGTGAAACAGTGAAAAATGGAGAAGGTAACCCGCCAAGATCTACGCAATCTTGTGCCTACGTATCTTTACTCAGACGAGAATAAAGAATCAGGGCAGTCATAGTTCGACTTGAAGAAAAGATTCAAAGAGGAACGCCCATATACTCAGAAAAATGTTTATTGGTTGGGATGAGGATGACGACCTTAGCAACAAAAAGTTGAGGAACACAACCCAATGAAGAATGCACACTAACTTGCTTGGAGATCACAGTATCACCAACAAAAGGTTGAAGATTTCATGAGGAACGCCCATGAACTTGAAGAGGATGCCCCTGGCTGGGCAGAAGGTTGCTTGCAATCTTGACTTGATCAACAAAAGGTTGGACAACTTCGTGGGGAACGCCTACAGATTTGATGAAGATGCCCCTGGCTGGGCTGAAGATCGTCTTGAAATCTTTGTGAAGAACGTCCAAAGATTTGATGAAGATGCCTCTGGCTGGGCTGAAGATCTTCTTGTAGTCTCGAGATTGATCCTGGATCTTGACTTGCATGTATGCTTAATTTTGTAATGATGTGCAATGCAAATGCTGACGTGCGGAGATGCAAGTGCTGGGGAAGTATGATTTGGTTTTGGTATGTATATGATGCAGATGATGCTTATGATGTTGAATGCAATGCATATGATACGTATGATTGCAAACAGGATATTGGATATGTGGTAAAGGTGCCAGCATGGTGGCCTTTTGGTAGTTGCCAATGAGGATTGGACTTTTGGGCGGTGGGAGGGATTTGATTTCCTCGACACTCAGTGCGTTGAAGACGCCATGATTGAAGCAGACAAAGATGCTTTTGAAGCCTCGAGTTTGATCACTTGATAATGAGTCATGCGTTCATTTATGAGAGAACTGCAACTTTGCTTGATGGTTAGGGTTGCTTGCTGCAATGAGTCTTGCCCCAGTCTGAACATAGTAATGGTCTGCTCCTGATTAACCTATTCTGAAAGTTGATCTTTGACGTGCTTTGAGATGGCTTACCCCTGATTGAGCTATTGAAGGGTTTGCCCCAGCCTGAGCGTTTTGAGGGAGTCTTGCTTCTGGTTGGCACCACCGAAAGCTCAAGTTCCTCTTTGATTGTCCCTTGTTGGAATTGCTTGGATGTCTAGCACTGATTTGCAATTAAAATTGCTCATTCACAAATGGTAATCTTAGTACAATGCTCATGCAAGTTTTGAAAAAGAGTTGTTTATTGGAGTGTCGTGATATTGAGACGAATGGACCGTTAGCCCAAACGTGTGCTGATTTTGATGGTGTGAAAGGTATAGCAAGGAGAATGACACCAATGCTGAAGATTAGCAAATATGGGGAGTCAGTTTACGCAACCTTGCGATAGTATGCTTTCAGAATAAACCTCCCTTTAATTAGGTCTTTCGAGGGTTGTAATGTGGTCTGGTTTACGGTTTATGAAACAAAGGATATTAGGCTCAAAGCTTGGTTTGTACCCACCCCTTCTTCGTGATGATCTCCAGTCCTACGTTCAGTTAATTCTACACATGTTTGTATTCCAAAAGGGTTGACGGTGTAAGAGTGATGACTTAAGGTTTGCTCGAACTGGCAGTCACCTTATTTTGTTTTTGGTGGATGTCAGTGACCCTTTGGTTTTGATATGGTGGTCACTGGATCTTATTTTGCTTTTGTTGAGGATTCGAGGGCCTCTTTTGATTTTGCTTTTGATCCCTATCTTTTGCATGGACTAATTTCGCTTGTCGAGTCCATCAGGGTTGTCTTGATTTTTGCCTAAGTCTCCTTTGAGGTGCTTGACTTAGCAGGCTTTTGATTTTTTTTTTTTTTGTTTTGTTTTGTTGGAGGATAGTGACTGCCCAGTCATGGGTCTTTGATGATCAACCTTCATGTCTTTTGGATTTTTGCTTTGTGATCTGAGTGCGTAGTTGGATTAGCTGAACACTACCCTACCCCAGGTTGAGTGTAAGAGTTTAAATATCCGAAGGAAACTACTACTTCTAGGCTCAAAGTGGTTTACTAGGGATTAACTCCTTGTCTCTCCAGTGTTTGGGGGTTGAAACAATGCCTGTACATCACCGGCAGGATTCTGTCCGAAAGCATACATTTTGCAATTATGGGTATTTCGCTTTCATCATCCTCCTTCCAATCATTGCTAACGACAACTTGATATAGAGAGTGAAGTGGAAATAAATATGTCTGTGATTTACAGTAAAAGAAAAAAATGAGTGAATACGACATAACTGATTCAAAACATGCATAGTCAGTACATTAAGAAAACCAAATACAAACGGCAATGTTCAAAGCATACAGTACTTAAACAAATAAAGACAAAAATACAAGAATGCAAATGATGGAATGGCAACATGACTGCCTTCTTCAGGGAATAAAATTGACTTGACTTGACTTGACTTGATTTGGCTTGCTGCTGGCACTAGCTTGGCGGCGGCAGAGGGTTTTTAATGACGTTTGGAGCCCTCCCATTGAACGTGAGAAACTTTGAGTCAATCATGCCTTGAACCTTGTGTTTGAAAGCTCTGCAGTCCTCGATCATATGCCCTGGAGCACCCTTATAAAACTCGCAATGAGCATTAGCATCATAATCTGGAGGGATGACAGTAGGAGGAGCCAAGTCTCTCGGAGTAATGGCCCTCTTCTCCATTAATTTAGCAAAGATCTGAGCATATGACATTGGTAGGCGATCAAAGTCTCTATCAGACTTCCTTGTCCTTTGTTGATTAGGCTGACGTTGTTGAGCAGCTCTCTGTTGTTGATGTTGAGGGGGATACTGATACCCTTGATGGTTGTAGGATTGTTGCTGAGGAACCTGTTGTTGAGGCATTAGAGCTTGAACAACTTGAACAGCTGGCTGATAAGGCATTGGTGCATATTGCGCAGCAGCAACATACAGATACTGGAAGTATGACATTTGAAAAGGCATTCGAGGGGGAGCTTGCTGTTGAGCTTGCCCTTTCTGAGCATGAACGACATTTGTTTTGCCCTCTTTCTTTTTGTATCCATTGAAGCGTTTCTTGGCTTGAGACTGGCTGCTAGAACCTCCTTGGATCTTTCCGCTCTTCAGACCTTCCTCAATTCTTTCACCAACGATCACCAAATCAGAGAATCCAGCTGAAACATTGCCAATCAGCTTCTCATGGTACTGGCCTTGCCAAGTACCCATGAAGATGTCAATCAGTTCACGGTCAACAAGAGGTGGATGCACTCTTGCAGCTAGCTCTCTCCAGCGTTGCGCGTACTCCTTAAAGGATTCGTTGTCCTTCTGAGCCATACTCTGAAGCTAAGTACGATTCGGAGCAAGGTCGGTGTTGTACTTGTATTGCTTAACAAATACATCAACTAGATCATCCCAAGTGCGCACATTGCTACGCTCCAGCTGCATATACCACTCAAGAGATGCTCCAGACAAGCTGTCTTGGAAGCAATGGATCATCAGCTTTTCGTCTTTGGCATGGGCAGCCATCTTGCGGCAGTACATCCTTAGATGCATGTGAAGACAACTGAGACCTTTGTACTTTGGGAATTCTTGCACTTTAAACTTGGGAGGAATGACAACATCTGGCACCAAGCACATATCCAGAGCATTCAAAGAAGTTGAGTTGCGTCCCTCCATGACACGGAATTTCTCAGCTAGGTCACGGTACTTCTTGATGGCTTCAGAATCCTGAGCTGCAGTAGGATTGACAATTGGGATGGCAGCATGTTAATTCTGTACCTCATCATACTGATCCACCAGATTTTCTTTAGCATGAGGAATAGGGATCTGAGTGACAATAGGTTGGGCTTACGGAATAGCACCAATAGTAACTCCAGATGTTGGAAGTGGTTGAGATGTGGCAGGAGCGAAGTCCATTGGTATCCCATAAGTGATGGGGTTGGGAACAGGAACTGAGAGTCTTGAGGTAGATCCTTGAACAGGTGCATTGTTGGCAGCAGCGGCTTCGCACAGTTCTTCCTCCTTTCTAGCCATCATGATGGCTTCGAGAATCTGATCGATCTTTCCTTTGATAGAGTCCAACTCTTCTCTGAAGGCGGCTTGCTCTTGTTGAATCTGCTCCATCATTCGTCTGGTATTAGCTCGAGTTGTGTACTGGTGTTGAGGAATCAGCTTGATTTACTAGAGAAGGAAGGAAGTTGAAGTGAGATTCTAAGGTTGAAAATGCAATGCGAGATGCATAACAGATGCAATGCAATGCAATGATATGAGATGCAACGCAAGATGCAAGATCCAGGATCGCAGAATCAAACAGCTTCAAACAGTTCTGAAGTTGGCCGGAGGAACGGGTCAAGAACCACAGCTAGGATCAAGAAAACCCATAGGTAGGTTTCTAAAACGGGTAGGTGCCTAGAGTTATGGATATATTTCAAAAACATTATAACCAAGACGAAGAGACATCCTACTATAATATACTCGAAATAATCTCGTCTAGGTGAGGTATTCGTTTCTTCCCCACGAGAAAGATTCCTCGGAGGCGCCCACTACACAACCATCGACACACGGGTTCTAAATAGGGTTCTCAGAATCCTAGATCGAGGTCGAAAATATTACTGTCAGGAAGTAATACATTCGAGGGATCTCATCTATTGGGGCGTTGACATTAACTCACATAGAATTAACGCTACCAACCGCCATGGGTAAATTGGGTTAATGGTCCTTTGGATCGACGACCCACCTCGAAGATATTACCGCCATGGCAAAGATTCACCACAACAATAATATCTCCAAGGGAATCTACTCTAAGCGGTGGTTTTCGCTTCAACTCACGCGGAAGAGACCACGCAAGCCTACACTACATAACCACCATCCTAATCCTAGGGTTATACTCAGACTCGGGTGTAGAGCCATCTCACAAAGTTCCCAATATCAGAACAACCCATCAATGTTACAAAAGGTAACACAAATAAGGAAACAGGAAAGCAAATAAGTAAGCGAACGAGAAGAAAAAGATAAACAAAGCTAAAGAGCTAGCGATTTGAATAAAGATAGGCTTGACTCTCTCTTGTATAGAGCAAATAATCCCCAACAGAGTTGCCATCTGTCGTACCTCGAAAAAAATCGCTTAATCGAAGACACGACCCTCGCGCGAAAGGCGCGGAAAACGGTTCGACAGAGTCACCACTGAACTTTATTTATCCCAAAAGAGGGAAAGGGAAATATCGAGAAAACCTTTAAGGAAGCGGATAAGAACATGGTCGTCGCAACCACATTCTGGGTTCGGGAGTCGGTTACGTGAGGGGAAGGTACGCGCACCCCCTCTCGTCCGTTGTACTCAACGGGAACCTCTTAATTCGAATCGCGATACTCGTTAGCTAAGTTTGTCAATTTTCTTCTCTAAAATAAATGCGAAAAGGTAAAGGAAAATGATACGATACGGAGGGGGAAATGGGTGGTTTAAGGATAGGGTGCTCGGCAAGGTCATCGCGACCTTGGGCCTACGTATGCTCATTCGGACGAGAATGAGAAATCAGAGCAATCGTAGTTCGACCACGGGGTTTGACAGAAAAAGATGGTAGTGTGGACGCAAACGGGGGAAAAAGAAAAAGTGTGTGTAGGGAAGGTAAACGCAAATGGTGGAAAAAGAAAAAGGGTGGACACAAACGGGGGAAAAAGAAAAAGCGTGTGTAGGGATGGTAAACGCAAATGGTGGAAAAAGAAAAAGGGTGGACACAAACGGGGGAAAAAGAAAAAGTGTACTCGCCAAGATCATCGCAATCTTGTGCTTACGTACCTTTATTCGGACGAGAATAAAGAATCAGAGCAGTCGTAGTTCGTGGTACGCCCACGAAAAGAGGAGGGTTGGTTTGTTTTAAAGAGAGGCGTCGATTGCTCACACACGAGTAAGAGAACTCGCACCCAAACAATCGAAGGAAGATCAAAGACAAGAACCCCCCATTTATCACCTTGAAAGAGTCATGATAGTTATTAGTCGTTTTGAGATTTGTTGTAAAAATCCGCTTGATATTGGATCAAGGGTTTATTGTATGCGCTCGATTGGTTGAAAAGAATTTGGTTAGTTTTAGAAAAGAGGCTTCAATTGCTTACACACGAGTAAGGAAACTCGCACCCAAACAATCGAAGAGAGATCAAAGACTTGAACCCCCATTTTTCACCTTGAAAGAGTTACGATAAATGTTAGTTGTTTTTGAGTTTTGATTATGAAAATCCGCTTGACGTTGGATCAAGGGTTTGTTTGTAAATGGAAAGACGTTGGTTTTGATGTTATTTTGAAAATAGCTCAACGACGAATCGAGGGTTTGTTTGAAAATGGCTCAACGACGAATCGAGGTTTTGGTTTTGAAAAGGGTTTATTTGAAAATGGCTCGACGACGAATCGAGAGTTTGATGAAAAAAGGGTGTGAGAATCGATCCTTGTCCCTAGGGGTGCTCCTAGTCACGACGTCACGATGGGTGTTTTGAAAATGGTCTTGACGACGAATCGAGTATTAGTTTGAAAATGGGTTGTCTATGCTAGTCCCTAGGGGTGCTCCTAGTAAACAAACCGCAACCAAAAGAATAATAAATGCGTACATCGGAATGGGGGAGGGATACATGTAAAATACAGGTGTTGACAGAAATAAAGGGTCTCATTGTAAGGTAGCCCAAGAGAAAGCCGTGTGTGTGCGAAAAAGTGTCCTAAACTAAGCCTTGATTATGCGTCGAGCAAGTGGATGATCATAACCAACAGTCCATTCACATTCGTTTTTAGGGTTTCGATATTTATTAATTGTTTTCGATTAAATGGTGAGTAAATGAAATGAAAATGAATATGATACAATATGATAATATGTACAACAATATAATAATATAATCGACAAGATATAATATTGACATAAGAAAATAAAATTGGTCTCGTCTTAATCGCGATTTAATCGATAAGTTGATAATCGGACTTTTGACTTTCATTGACCCAAAATTGAATAAAAGAATATGTGAAATGAAAATTAAATAGAAATTAGAAATTAAATCGGAAATATGAAAAAAGGTCTCACCTTTATCAAGATTTAAAATCTAAAATTGATAAATCTTGATATATTGGTTTTCATGGACCCATAATGAATAAAAAATAATGAATAAATAGTAAAATGAAATAAAAATCGAAAATGACAAAAGAACTAATAAAGGTCTTACCTTTACCAAGATTTAAAATTAAAAATCGATAAATCTTGATATTTTGGTTTTCATGGACCTAAAAATGATGAATAAATGAAATAAATTGAAATTAAAAAAAAAAACGTAGGCCTCAAATAAATCAAAATTTAGTTGGTTTGACTAAATAATGAGTATTGTTGTATCATTGGCCCAAAAGAGAATTGAAATGAAAGCAAAAATATTAATGGAGATAGAGATCTAAAAACAATATAAAATAAAAAAAGAAGTTTAAATACAACAAAATAAGAAATGAGGGAGGGGGTGCACGTTGGATTTGGGTGATACTATGGGATCATCATGGGCTTGCAAGCCCATCCTTCTCCAGCACGGTGCACATAGGAAAACAAGGGTGGAGAAGAAAAAGAACATGACGAGCCGAGGGCTCAAGATGCAACCAAAAAATCTCTTAAAACTAGACCCCAAGCCAACAGCCACGTACCAACAACATCATCATCAGCTTAAAATTATTTTATAAAACCAAATATAAAAATGAAAGAAGAAAAGTTATGGCTGCTTTGAAGGAAACGAAAAGAAAAAAAATTGCACAGCCGCCATCAATTCATCACAGCAACATCTACATCACTTCGCGTTGCCACCATTACGAAACCCACCTTCGAAGGTCTCCTCTCGCTCATCCCGTTCGATTGCTCGCTCACTCCCTCAGGTTTACGGTTCAGTTCGCGATTTTGTTTCCTTTCACTCTTTCATCTCCATCTCTCTGTTTTCGGTTTTGGGTTGTGGGTGTTGTTGGTTTTGGTTATTGATTGTGGTTGAGGTTTAGAGAAGGAAAGTTGAAGGTCACGGCGGATTTGTGGGTTTTGGTTTGATGTGAAGGATTTCAAGGGATGTTGTATGAGGATTTGTAAGTGATTTTTGGTTGTGATTAAAGGTTGAGGAAAGTGGGTGAAGGAATTTGAGATGAGGATTTATGGTGGTTCTAAAGAGGTTTTATGAGGGAGTAAGGGTGAAAGAATGGTTGTATGGAACGTTTGTTGTTGCTGTTGAATTGAAAAAGGATGAGTAATGGAAGGTGGTTTGAGGGAGGATTAAAAGATAGCAAATGAGCAGAGTTTTGTTGGCTTTTTTGAAGTCTCCTAGAATGAGGTCAGTATTGCTTTATTTATCAAACAATTGGAAGGATTCAGATGGAATTTTTTTAGAGGAATTGGCGATGTTGTGCCGTTTTGTGGGTGCGTTATTCCGTTTTACAAAATTTTGTGCAGGTTGTGCATATGTGGGGTCGTGGAGGGTATTTGTTGCGTCGTACGTAGGATTGTCACGTGATTCTGGTTTTTGTCCTCTTGTGTGGTTTTGGGAGTGGCTGAAGGTTATTTTCTCTTGGTTGCAGGTTGGTGATTGTGTGGGTTGAATTGTATGTTGTATAAGACGGTTTGTGTATGAATAAAGTAGCATCTTGTTAACCTCTTGCTCACAATTGATAATTTGCGTGACTGCCAAATTGTAGTGGGGGTGGAAGTGCTTGTGTGGGACGAGGCAGGTGGTCTCCATAAGCTTGTCTTCGCCTTTTTTGCTTCAAGTTATAATGGGCCTTGAAGTGTAATAATGGGCTATCTTGCTCTTGTAACTTCATGAGCCTTTTTGTATTAATTTTTGTAGATTTCTTTTGGTAAAAAACTCTAATAAAGAAAAAGATAATAATGAGAAATAAATGTTCATGGATTAAACTAAATTCAAAATGAACATGAATAAGGGTTCTAAAAAGTGTGGTATTTAGACATGAAAATGGATATGTGAATTAGATAAATAGAAATGGTTTTAAAAAAAGAAATAGATTAAAAATGGATATTGGATAGAAAAAGTGAATGGTTTTTTTGTGAATTTGTTTGAAATGGATAAGGATTTAAGGAAAAGAAAAAATGGATAAAAATGTGGGTAATAATGGATAATGAATAATGAAAACTTGAGCATAGGCAACAAGGAAACAATGTATTTTTTGGATTTTCTAAATATGTTCAGCGGTTGGATGTACAAATGAAAATATACACAGGTAGGACAAATTTGAGGTATGACAGATGCCCCTATCTAATTGGCTTAAACCTGGTAAGATGAATTGCCACGGTGTTCGTTCGATCGGGGTATAAGTCAATTAGATATGAAGAAAACCACAAATTTGTCCGGGAGGAAAGAAAATGCTTGGGGTGTGAAGTAATGGATAACCGGAAATCTGGCACCAAAAGGATGACAGACCTATCACCAAAAGGATGATAGTAAACTCACGCACACAGACCCTTCCACCAAAAGGATGAAAATGAGGTCAAAGCCTGCTATTACCGACGAGATAATAGGGCACACACGCATACAGACCCTTCCACCAAAAGGATGAAAATGAGGTCAAAGCCTGCTATTACTGACGAGATAATAGGGCACACACGCATACAGACCCTTCCACCAAAAGGATGAAAATGAGGTCAAAGCCTGCTATTACCGACGAGATAATAGGGCACACACGCACATAGACCCTTCCACCAAAAGGATGAAAATGAGGTCAAAGCCTGCTATTACCGATGAGATAATAGGGCACACACACACACAGACCCTTCCACCAAAAGGATGAAAATGAGGTCAACGCCTACTATTACCGATGAGATAATAGGGCATACACACACACACACACAAATCCTTCCACCAAAAGAATGGAAATGAGGTCAAAGCCTGCTATTACCGACGAGATAATAGGGCACACAAGACACACAAACCCTTCCACCAAAAGGATGAAAATGAGGTCAACGCCTGCTATTACCGACGAGATAATAGGGCACGCACACACACACAGACCCTTCCACCAAAAGGATGGAAATGAGGTCAAAGCCTGCTATTACCGACGAGATAATAGGGCACACAACACAGTCTGCTATTACCAAAAGGATAATAAGGCACACATACAGCCTGCTACTACCAAAAGGATAGTATGGCACCCAACACAACCTGCTATTACCAAAAGGATAATAGGGCACACACACAGCCTGCTATTACCAAAAGGGTAATAGGGCACACACACACACAGCCTGCTATTACCAAAAGGATAATATGGCACACAACACAGCCTGCTATTACCAAAAGGATAATATGGCACACAACACAGCCTGCTATTACCAAAAGGATAATATGGCACGCACACAAAGGTTGTCACTCACCAAAAGGATGACATGCAGACCAAGGGTTTATGGATCAGCGACACCAAAAGGATGACAGATCAAAACAAGCTACTACCACCAAAAGGATGATATGAACTTCTAATTCGTGAGGACCAACATCAAAAGGATGAAGGTTGAATTGACAATATGAATGGCTACCACCAAAAGGATGCTAGGAAGGTTTTATTTGAGGGTTACCAACACCAAAAGGATGCAAGTTGAATTGAGTTAAATGGGTTTGGCTATCACCAACAGGATGATAGTAAGGCAATTGAAAAAAGGTCAAGTTTGCTGGGGATGTGATGAGATTTATTTGTAGACATCAACAAAAGGTTGAAGTAAAGAATTCAATGAGGAAAGCGCACGAAAGGAAAGTGAAACAGTGAAAAATGGAGAAGGTAAACCGCCAAGATCTACGCAATCTTGTGCCTACGTATCTTTACTCGGACGAGAATAAAGAATCAGGGCAGTCGTAGTTCGACTTGAAGAAAAGATTCAATGAGGAACGCCCATTGACTCAGAGAAATGTTTATTGGTTGGGATGAGGATGACGACCTTAGCAACAAAAAGTTGAGGAACACAACCCAACGAAGAATGCACACTGACTTGCTTGGAGATCACAGTATCACCAACAAAAGGTTGAAGATTTCATGAGGAACGCCCATGAACTTGAAGAGGATGCCCCTGGCTGGGCAGAAGGTTGCTTGCAGTCTTGTCCTGATCAACAAAAGGTTGGACAACTTCATGGGGAACGCCCACGGATTTGATGAAGATGCCCCTGGCTGGGCTGAAGATCGTCTTGAAATCTTTGTGAAGAACGTCCACAGATTTGATGAAGATGCCCCTGGCTGGGCTGAAGATCTTCTTGTAGTCTCGAGATTGATCCTGGATCTTGACATGCATGTATGCTTAATTTTGTAATGATGTGCAATGCAAATACTGACGCGCGGAGATGCAAGTGCCGGGGAAGTATGATTTGGTTTTGGTATGTATATGATGCAGATGATACTTATGATGTTGAATGCAATGCATATGATGCGTATGATTGCAAACGGGATATGTGGTAAAGGTGCCAGCATGGTGGGCTTTTGGTAGTTGCCAATGAGGATTAGACTTTTGGCCGGTGGGAGGGATTTGATTTCCTCGACACTCAGTGTGTTGAAGACGCCATGATTGAAGTAGACGAAGATGCTTTTGAAGCCTCGAGTTTGATCACTTGATAATGAGTCATGCGTTCATTTATGAGAAAACCGCAACTTTGCTTGATGGTCAGGGTTGCTTGCTGCAATAAGTCTTGCCCCAGTCTGAACATAGTAATGGTCTGCTCCTGATTAACCCATTTTAAAAGTTAATCTTTGACCTGCTTTGATATGGCTTGCCCTTGATTGAGCTATTGAAGGGTTTTCCCCAGCCTGAGCGTTTTGAGGGAGTCTTGCTTCGGGTTGGCACCACCGAAAGCTCAAGTTCCTCTTTGATTGTCCCTTGTTGGAATTGCTTGGATGTCTAGCACTGATTTGCAATTAAAATTGCTCATTCACAAATGGTAATCTTAATACAATGCTCATGCAAGTTTTAAAATAGAATTGTTTATTGGAGTGTCGTGATATTGAGACGAATGGACCGTTAGCCCAAACGTGTGCTGATTTTGATGGTGTGAAAGGTATAGCAAGGAGAATGACACCAATGCTGAAGATTAGCAAATATGGGGAGTCAGTTTACGCAACCTTGCGATAGTATGCTTTCAGAATAAACCTCGCCTCAATTAGGTCTTTCGAGGGTTGTAACATAGTCTGGTTTACGGTTTATGAAACAAAGGATATTAGGCTCAAAGCTTGGTTTGTACCCACCCCTTCTTCGTGATGATCTCCAGTCCTATGTTCAGTTAATTCTGCACATGTTTGTATTCCAAAAGGGTTGACGGTGTAAGAGTGATGGCTTAAGGTTTGCTCGAACTGGCAGTCACCTTATTTTGTTTTTGGTGGATGTTAGTGACCCTTTGGTTTTGATATGGTGGTCACTGGATCTTATTTTGTTTTTGTTGAGGATTCGAGGGCCTCTTTTGATATTGCTTTTGATCCCTATCTTTTGCATGGACTAATTTCGCTTGTCGAGTCCATCAGGGTTGTCATGATTTTTGCCTAAGTCTCCTTTGAGGTGCTTGACTTAGCAGGCTTTTGATTTTTTTTTGTTTTTGTTTTATTTTGTTGGAGGATAGTGACTACCCAGTCATGGGTCTTTGATGATCAACCGTCATATCTTTTGGATTTTTGCTTTGTGATCTGAGTGCGTAGTTGGATTAGCTGAACACTACCCTACCCTAGGTTGAGTGTAAGAGTTTAAATATCCGAAGGAAACTACTACTTCTAGGCTCAAAGTGGTTTACCAGGGATTAACTCTTTGTCTCTCCAGTGTTTGGGGGTTGAAACAATGCCTGTACATCACCGGCGGGATTCTGTCCGAAAGCATACATTTTGCAATTATGGGTATTTCGCTTTCATCATCCTCCTCCCAATCATTGCTAACGACAGCTTGATATAGAGAGTGAAGTGTTAATAAATATGTCTGTGATTTGCAGTAAAAGAAAAAAATGAGTGAATACGACATAACTGATTCAAAACATGCATAGTCAGTACATTAAGAAAACCAAATACAAACGGCAATGTTCAAAGCATACAGTACTTAAACAAATAAAGACAAAATTACAAGAGTGCAAATGATGGGATGGCAACATGACTGCCTTCTTCGGGGAATAAACTTGACTTGACTTGCCTTGACTTGATTTGGCTTGCTGCTGGCACTAGCTTGGCGGCGGCAGAGGGTTTTTAATGACGTTTGGAGCCCTCCCATTGAACGTGAGAAACTTTGAGTCGATCATGTCTTGAACCTTGTGTTTGAAAGCTCTGCAGTCCTCGATCGTATGCCCTAGAGCACCCTTATGAAACTTGCAATGAACATTAGCATCATAATCTGGAGGGATGACAGTAGGAGGAGCCAAGTCTCTCGGAGTAATGGCCCTCTTCTCCATTAGTTGAGCAAAGATCTGAGCATATGACGTTGGTAGGCGATCAAAGTCTCTATCAGACCTCCTTGTCCTTTGTTGATTAGGCTGACGTTGTTGAGCAGCTCTCTGTTATTAATGTTGAGGGGGATACTGATACCCTTGCTGGTTGTAGGATTGTTGCTGAGGAACCTATTGTTGAGGCATTGGAGCTTGAACAGCTTGAACAGCCGGCTGATAAGGCATTGGTGCATATTATGCAACAGTAACATACAGATACTGGAAGTATGGCATTTGAAAAGGCATTGGAGGGGGAGCTTGCTGTTGAGCTTGCCCTTTCTGAGCATGAACAACATTTGTTTCGCCCTCTTTCTTTTTGTATCCATTAAAGAGTTTCTTGGCTTGAGACTGGCTGCTAGAACCTCCTTGAATCTTTCCGCTCTTCAGACCTTCCTCAATTCTTTCACCAACGATCACTAAATCAGAGAATCCAGCTGAAACATTGCCAATCAGCTTCTCATAGTACTGGCCTTGCAAAGTACCCATGAAGATGTCAATCAGTTCACAGTCAACAAGAGGTGGATGCACTCTTGCAGCTAGCTCTCTCCAGCGTTGCGCGTACTCCTTAAAGGATTCGTTGTCCTTCTGAGCCATACTCTAAAGCTGAGTACGATTCGGAGCAAGGTCGGTGTTGTACTTGTATTGCTTAACAAATGCATCAGCTAGATTATCCCAAGTGCGCACATTGCTACGCTCCAGCTGCATATACCACTCAAGAGATGCCCCAGACAAGCTGTCTTGGAAGCAATGGATCATCAGCTTTTAGTCTTTGGCATGGGCAGCCATCTTGCTGCAGTACATCCTTAGATGCATGTGAGGACAACTGAGACCTTTGTACTTTGGGAATTCTTGCACTTTAAACTTGGGAGGAATGACAACATCTGGCACCAAGCACATATCCAGAGCATTCAAAGAAGTTGAGTTGCGTCCCTCCATGACTCGGAGTTTCTCAGCTAGGTCACGACACATCTTGATGGCTTCAGAATCCTGAGCTGCAGTAGGATTGACAATTGGGATGGCAGCATGGTAATTCTGTACCTCATCATACTGATCCACCAGATTTTCTTCAGCATGAGGAATGGGGATCTGAGTGGCAACAGGTTGGGCTTGCGGAATAGCACCAACAGTAACTCCAGATGTTGGAAGTGGTTGAGATGTGGCAGGAGCAAAGTCCATTGGTATCCCATAAGTGATTGGGTTGGGAACAAGAACTGAGAGTCTTGAGGTAGATCCTTGAATAGGTGCATTGTTGGCAGCAGCGGCTTCGCACAGTTCTTCCTCCTTTTTGGCCATCATGATGGCTTCGAGAATCTGATCGATCTTTCCTTTTATAGAGTCCAACTCTTCTCTGAAGGCAGCTTGCTCTTGTTAAATCTACTCCATCATTCATTTGGTATTAGCTCGAGTTGCGTACTGGTGTCGAGGAATCAGCTTGATTTACTGGAGAAGGAAGGAAGTTGAAGTGAGATTCTGAGGTTGAAAATCCAACGCAAGATGCATAACAGATGCAATGCAATGCAATGATATGAGATGTAATGCAAGATGCAAGATCCAGGATCGCAGAATCAAACAACTTCAAACAGTTCTGAGGTTGGCCGGAGGAACGGGTCAAGAACCACATCTAGGATCAAGAAAACCCATAGGTAGGTTTCTAAAACGGGTAGGTGCCTAGAGTTATGGATATATTTCAAAAACATTATAACCAAGATGAAGAGACATCCAACTATAATATACTCGAAATAATCTCGTCTAGGTGAGGTCTTCGTTTCTTCCCCATGAGAAAGATTCCTCGGAGGCGCCCACTACACAACCATCGACACACGGGTTCTAAATAGGGTTCTCAGAATCCTAGATCGAGGTCAAAAATATTACTGTCAGGAAGTAATACATTCGAGGGATCTTATCTGATTGGGGCGTTCACATTAACTCACATAGAATTAACGCTACCAACCGCCATGGGTAAATTGGGTTAATGGTCCTTGGGATCGACGACCCACCTCGAAGATATTACCGCCATGGCAAAGATTCACCACAACAATAATATCTCCAAGGGAATCTACTCCAAGCAGTGGTTTTCGCTTCAACTCACGCGGAAGAGACCACGCAAGCCTACACTACACAACCACCATCCTAATCCTAGGGTTATACTCAGACTCGGGTGTAGAGCCATCTCACAAAGTTCCCAATATCAGAATAACCCATAAATGTTACAAAAGGTAACACAAATAAGGAAACAGGAAAGCAAATAAGTAAGCGAACGAGAAGAAAAAGATAAACAAAGCTAAAGAGCTAGCGATTCGAATCAAGATAGGCTTGACTCTCTCTTGCATAGAGCAAATAATCCCCAGCAGAGTCACCATCTGTCGCACCTCGAAAAAAATCGTTTAATCGAAGACACGACCCTCGCGCGAAAGGCGCAAAAAACGGTTCGATAGAGTCACCACCGAACTTTATTTATCCCAAAAGAGGGAAAGGGAAATATCGAGAAAACCTTTAAGGAAGCGGATAAGAACATGGCAGTCGCAACCACATTCTGGGTTCGGGAGTCGGTTACGTGAGGGGAAGGTACGCGCATCCCCTCACGTCCGTTGTACTCAACGGGAACCTCTTAATTCGAATCGCGATACTCGTTAGCTAAGTTTGTCTATTTTCTTCTCTAAAATAAATGCGAAAAGGTAAAGGAAAATGATACGATACGGAGGGGGAAATGGGTGGTTTCAGGATAGGGTGCTCGGCAAGGTCATCGCGACCTCGGGCCTACGTATGCTCATTCGGACGAGAATGAGAAATCAGAGCAATCGTAGTTCGACCACGGGGTTTGACAGAAAAAGATGGTAGTGTGGACGCAAACGGGGGAAAAAGAAAAAGTGTGTGTAGGGAAGGTAAACGCAAATGGTGGAAAAAGAAAAAGGGTGGACATAAACGGGGGAAAAAGAAAAAGTGTGTGTAGGGAAGGTAAACGCAAATGGTGGAAAAAGAAAAAGGGTGGACACAAACGGGGGAAAAAGAAAAAGTGTGCTCGCCAAGATCATCGCAATCTTGTGCCTACGTACCTTTATTTGGACGAGAATAAAGAATCAGAGCAGTCGTAGTTCGTGGTACGCCCACGAAAAGAGGAGGGTTAGTTTGTTTTAAAGAGAGGCGTCGATTGCTCACACACGAGTAAGAGAACTCGCACCCAAACAATCGAAGAAAGATCAAAGACTTGAACCCCCCATTTATCACCTTGAAAGAGTCATGATAGTTATTAGTCGTTTTGAGATTTGTTGTAAAAATCCGCTTGATTTTGGATCAAGGGTTTATTGTATGTGCTCGATTGGTTGAAAAGAATTTGGTTAGTTTTAGAGAAGAGGCGTCAATTGCTTACACACGAGTAAGGAAACTCGCACCCAAACAACCGAAGAGAGATCAAAGACTTGAACCCCCATTTTTCACCTTGAAAGAGTTACGATAAATGTTAGTTGTTTTTGAGTTTTGATTATGAAAATCTGCTTGACGTTGGATCAAGGGTTTGTTTGTAAATGAAAAGACGTTGGTTTTGATGTTTATTTTGAAAATGGCTCAACGACAAATCGAGGGTTTGTTTGAAAATGGCTCAACGATGAATTGAGGTTTTGGTTTTAAAAAGGGTTTATTTGAAAATGGCTCGACGACGAATTGAGAGTTTGATGAATAAAGGGTGTGAGAATCGATCCTAGTCCCTAGGGGTGCTCCTAGTCATGACGTCACGATGGGTGTTTTGAAAATGGTCTCGACGACGAATCGAGTATTAGTTTGAAAACGGGTTGTCTATGCTAGTCCCTAGGGGTGCTCCTAGTAAACAAACCGCAACCAAAAGAATAATAAATGCGTACATCGGAATGGGGGAGGGATACATGTAAAATACAGGTGTTGACAGAAATAAAGGGTCTCATTGTAAGGTAGCCCAAGAGAAAGCCGTGTGTGTGCGAAAAAGTGTTCTAAACTAAGCCTTGAGTATGCGTCGAGCAAGTGGATGATCATAACCAACAGTCCATTCACATTCATTTTTAGGGTTTCGATATTTATTAATTGTTTTCGATTAAATGGTGAGTAAATGAAATGAAAATGAATATGATACAATATGATAATATGTACAATAATATAATAATATAATCGACAAGATATAATATTGACATAAGAAAATAAAATTGGTCTCGTCTTAATCGCGATTTAATCGATAAGTTGATAATCGGACTTTTGACTTTCATTGACCCAAAATTGAATAAAAGAACATGTGAAATGAAAATTAAATAGAAATTAGAAATTAAATCGGAAATATGAAAAAAGGTCTCACCTTTATCAAGATTTAAAATCTAAAATTGATAAATCTTGATATATTGGTTTTCATGGACCCATAATGAATAAAAAATAATGAATAAATAGTAAAATGAAATAAAAATCGAAAATGACAAAAGAACTAATAAAGGTCTTACCTTTACCAAGATTTAAAATTAAAAATCGATTAATCTTGATATTTTGGTTTTCATGGACCTAAAAATGATGAATAAATGAAATAAATTGAAATTAAAAAAAAAAGGTAGGCCTCAAATAAATCAAAATTTAGTTGGTTTGACTAAATAATGAGTATTGTTGTATCATTGGCCCAAAAGAGAATTGAAATGAAAGCAAAAATATTAATGGAGATAGAGATCTAAAAACAATATAAAATAAAAAAAGAAATTTAAAAACAACAAAATAAGAAATGAGGGAAGGGGTGCACGCTGGATTTGGGTGATGCTATGGGATCATCATGGGCTTGCGAGCCCATCCTTCTCTAGCACGGTGCACATAGGAAAACAAGGGTGGAGAGGAAAAAGAACATGACGGGCCGAGGGCCCAAGATGCAACCAAAAAATCTATTAAAACTAGACCCCAAGCCAACAGCCACGTACCAACAACATCATCATCAGCTTAAAATTATTTTATAAAACCAAATATAAAAGTGAAAGAAGAAAAGTTAAAGCTGCTTTGAAGGAAACGAAAAGGAAAAAAATTGCACAGCCGCCATCAATTCATCACAGCAACATCTACATCTCTTCGCGTTGCCACCATTACGAAACCCACCTTCAAAGGTCTCCTCTCGCTCATCCCGTTCGATTGCTCGCTCACTCCCTCAGGTTTGCGGTTCAGTTCGCGATTTTGTTTCCTTTCACTCTTTCATCTCCATCTCTCTGTTTTCGGTTTTGGGTTGTGGGTGTTGTTGGTTTTGGTTATTGATTGTGGTTGAGGTTTAGAGAAGGAAAGTTGAAGGTCACGGCGGATTTGTGGGTTTTGGTTTGATGTGAAGGATTTCAAGGGGTGTTGTATGAGGATTTGTAAGTTATTTTCGGTTGTGATTGAAGGTTGAGGAAGGTGGGTGAAGGAATTTGAGATGAGGATTTATGGTGGTTCTAAAGAGGTTTTATGAGGGAGTAAGGGTGAAAGAATGGTTGTATGGAACGTTTGTCGTTACTGTTGAATTGAAAAAGGATGAGTAATGGAAGGAGGTTTGAGGGAGGATTAAAAGATAGCAAATGAGCAGAGTTTTGTTGGCTTTTTTGAAGTCTCCTAGAATGAGGTCAGTATTGCTTTATTTATCAAACAATTGGAAGGATTCAGATGGAATTTTTTTAGAGGAATTGGCGATGTTGTGCCGTTTTGTGGGTGCGTTATTCCGTTTTACAAAATTTTGTGCAGGTTGTGCATATGTGGGGTCGTGGAGGGTATTTGTTGCGTCGTACGTAGGATTGTCACGTGATTCTGGTTTTTGTCCTCTTGTGTGGTTTTGGGAGTGGCTGAAGGTTATTTTCTCTTGGTTGCAGGTTGGTGATTGTGTGGGTTGAATTGTATGTTGTATAAGACGGTTTGTGTATGAATAAAGTAGCATATTGTTAACCACTTGCTCACAATTGATAATTTGCATGACTGCCAAATTGTAGTGGGGGTGGAAGTGCTTGTGTGGGACGAGGCTGGTGGTCTCCATAAGCTTGTCTTCGCCTTTTTTGCTTCAAGTTATAATGGGCCTTGAAGTGTAATAATTGGCTCTCTTGCTCTTGTAACTTCATGAGCCTTTTTGTATTAATTTTTGTAGATTTCTTTTGGTATCTAATAAAGAAAAAGATAATAATGAGAAATAAATGTTCATGGATTAAACTAAATTCAAAATGAACATGGATAAGGGTTCTAAAAAGTGTGGTATTTGGACATGAAAATGGATATGTGAATTAGATAAATTAAAATGGTTTTAAAAAAAGAAATAGATTAAAAATGGATATTGGATAGAAAAGGTGAATGGTTTTTTTGTGAATTTGTTTGAAATGGATAAGGATTTAAGGAAAAGAAAAAATGGATAAAAATGTGGGTAATAATGGATAATGAATAATGAAAACTTGAGCATAGGCAACAAGGAAACAACGTATTTTTTGGATTTTCTAAATATGGTCAGCGGTTGGATGTACAGATGAAAATATACACAGGTAGGACAAATTTGAGGTATGACACACATCAACAGCAACAATTCAACATAACCATTTTCCACACTCCAGTCTCTCACACAAGCCTCCCAAAAGCCTATGCCACCCTGCTAAACCTGTACACTCAAGACCTGTCATGTACCACAAAAAGCTCCCAAAAACTGACCATCTAATATCCGCAGCGGCAAGCCAAGATTACAGCCTACCTACAACATCAACATCGGAACAAAACTTATTGGAGAAGTTTTAGAATGTTAAAAGGAGAAGAGGTGAAAATCAATAGGGGGCACCACATTCAGAACAACAACACATTCACAAGCTTTCACAAAATATCAGAAAAAAGAACGTACACACTTTGAAGAAGCAGATAAGCGGATCACAATACCACAACACAAAATTCCTACCATTTACATCAGCAAAATACACCAGTTCAGAACAAAACTCACACAGGGAGAGGAGAAAGACACGGTTTAACAGAAACAATTACCACACATACACGCAGCAGGGGCTGACAGAAGATTCGTGCACACCAACACGTACACATAGCAGAACAAACAACAACAACATCAAGTTGAAATACAACCATTCAACGCAAGTTATTTCAAATCAATACCTGTAAGTGGTTTTTAGGTAAATCTTCGTTTTATTCTTATAACTCGAGTCGTAGTAATTTCGAATTTGTCGCGAACCGAATCGAGCTGATAATTTGATTTTGAGGGCAAATAGTGAACAATGTTTGGTCCGTCGTCGCCGGCTATTAGCCATGGCGCGGCGGAGCTCCTTTTCAGCCGTTGATCCATGGAGCGTGCGACCAAGAGAGAGGGTACGGACGGAAATTCGAGGGCTAATGTGTGTCGTTTGATTTGCGAAAGAGAAGATGAGAGCGCAAGAGGGGAAAGGGAGATCGAATTGGCGAGAGAGAGTGAGAAACAGGGTGCCGAGCGAGAGAAATGAAAGAGAAAGAGAATGCGAGAGAGATGAAGAAGCTTTTACATAACAGGAAAATGAAGCCATGAATGAGAGATCGTGGAGATGATGATGAACCGGGGAGGTGTGAGAATTGGAGAGAGCGATTTCAAGGAGAAGAAGGTTGGTTTTCAGCGAGATTGTTGTTGTTGTTTACGGATGCGATCTCAGAGAGAAAGCGAGAAGGTATAGGTTGATGCTACCTTTCCCTCTAGGTTTTTTTATTTTTATTTAATTTTTGTCTTGCCTTGACTGAATTGGGTCGGAAATGACCCGATCCACCCCTGTATCCGGCACCCATTCGGGCCTTCCCTCATGGTTTTCATGCTTTCACACCCCACAATCACCATTTCATCCCCTTGGCTTCATACTGAACATCATTGGGCCAGAAGTCTGAGCCCATGCGCCTCCCGGTTACCGCTACACCCCTGTGTAGCTTTGTTTTGTTTTATTTAGATTTTATTTTAGAAATTAATTAAATTTTAGCATTAGACTTTAATCAGGGATAATTAGGATATTGTTTAGATTTAAATTTTAATTTGATTTTGGTCCTAGATTAATTAGATTTTAAATTAAGTTTTGATTTAGATTAATTTTGAATTAGAATTAGACTTATTTTTTGGAGATTAATTTACTTAGTTAGTTAAATTAGGATTAGTTGTTAGTTTTTTAGACTTTTCCTAGAATTAGTCCTTAGTCTTTTTATTACAAGTTTTTTTTTAATTATTTGATTAGTTGAATTTAATTAGTTTAAAATTAATTATTTGTTAGAATTAGTTTATCATTAGTTAATTGAACTTTAGTAGAATTAATTATTTTAGTTTTAGTTTCTTTTAGAACTAATTTTTCTTTTAGAATTAATCATTTAGTTTTAATTAGAATTTAGGTCATTAGTTTCTAACAAATATTAGTTTTAAATTAGAAATTCCTGTGTAATTAGATTTTTATTTAATTTTAAAGTTAATCTCGACATTTTGTATTTTTCACTTTAATTAATTTCTGATATTCTTTTTGGATTTATTTCTCTTCGTTTTCGGCTGTGATTAGTCCCTAATTCCTGATGTTCAATCTGTAAGTTTAATTCTATTTGCATTTGACTGTGATAAATACCTGATCCGTGAAGCCAATTCTTTCACGATTTATCTGTTTGCCTCATTCCAAAGGAAAGTCTCTCTATTGACCACAAGGTCATAGATAGCTCATTACCCTTTTAACCTAGCCTTAAGTTTGGAGTCGCCGCACTCTACGTAGGCGTCTTGCTTTCAGACCCTACTTTCCCGTGAACACTTCATCCCCTGTTTAACCTAACCTTCCCAAGAGATAGCCATTAATCTCGTCTCCTTCAAGACGGTCTACCCTTCACAATCCTTTCCTAAGAGATAGCCATTAATCTCTTCTCCTAAAATAATCAATCCTTACAAGCTTTGCTTTCAAGCTTTTCACCCTACTTTCCCTTGGAACCTTGACCACAGTCAAGAGTTCCTCACCCCATTGAGGGAAACTACGATTGCCCTGATTTCTCAAGTTCACCTTGAGAATACGTAGGCATAGGATTGCGAGATCCTAGCGAGCTACCTTTTTCTTTTTCCATCTTTTTTCATTTATATTCGATGCCTTCTCGGATTCCACATTTTCTTTTTACACCCTTAGACCATACTTAGTGTATATACCCCTAGGTCTTTCTTTACCTTAGCACATTTCTCTTAGCAAGCAACTTTCATATAACACAAATACTAACAAGAGGTTCCCGTAGAGTACTACGGATACTTAGGGTGCTAATACCTTTCCTTTGTATAACCAACCCCCGAACCTAGATTCTTTTTTTAGGGTTTTCGTTCTTTACCCTTTCCTTTGGATAAATCAAAGCTCGGTGGTGAATTTCAAAGTTTTACGATGCAAGTTAATTAATAGCTTGTTATCTGATTCTCACCGCAACAGAAATGGCGACTTCACTGGGGAATACTAATTATGGTTGCAACAAGGGCTGACGGCAAGGAAACAAAATAAATCCGAGGGTACGGAACCTGAACTCGGAACACCTCATCAAACAGATTGACGGAAAGGAAATAACATATATCCGAGGGTACGGAACCTGAACTCGGAACACCTCATCAAACAGATTAACGGAAAGGAAAACCTCAAATAGGGATCACATCAAACAGGTTGATAAAAATGACTGACTTAAGGTGACACCATTGGTAACTGTAGAAGTATGAATAAAACCAAGGATGGATAAGCTTCTCGTGAGAGATTGCCACTTATCGTTGCGAAGGTAATGATAGAAAAACAAGCTTCTCAAGGAGATTGTCACTTGTTGTTGGGTATAAATTCCAAAGAGATGTTGGTATTACAACACTGCTGGAGGAATAATTGTCTTCAATGAGGATCTGTAAAAGATTCTTCCTGTGAGATACAATGCAAAATAAATGCACTTGAAAGTCGGTTCAGAAACCAAACCTGCCAGGGCCAAGGTTCAGTCTAGGAGCAAGCTAGAAAGAAACGGTCAAACAAGACTCCAATTGAGGAATGAACTCAACTGGGGATTTATCTTATCCGAATGTGGAAAAAGATAACTGAAGCAACCATCATCCACGAGGATAAAACTCTGTGGGGAATTCAGAAGGAATGAGCTTTTTATGCCTAGGGCTGACACCTCTATTGGAGAGAAAAGACAAACCCAGTCACTTGGGGAGATAAACGCCAAAGTGAACAGCACAGGTAAACACCAGAAACATGTAGCAAAAAATGATAATATGCTATGCATATGAGTGCTTATACCATGCTTAAGCTTATGCTGAAAAAACAGACAAGAAGCGAAACTATAGATGAAATAAACATCTCGACGAGGATACCCAGCCAAACTCAAAAGGTTGGACCATCACTGGGGGTGAAGTAGCTTTACTTCAAGGTTATGTCCTTCTCTGGGGAAAAAGTACTCCACTTGATACAACATCTTGACTTCACTAGGATCACCATCATGAGTTTGATTTCTTCACTGGAGAGAAGAGATCCATTGGGAGGTGCCAATATTAGCTAAAGAGACAACTTACTGGGGAGCTGGCAAGAGCTGAGTAGTTCTGCATAACTTATCTGCCCCAGAGTACATGGTCTGTCAGAAGAATACATCAAGAGGATTTTACAGAAGGATTGGTACACAATGCGTTTCAATGTCTTCTAACTCTTGGAGAGATTTATCGAATCTCGACATAACTGCCCCTGATTGACTGCTTCGTACGACAAAGTTCTTGAGCTAGTTGTGAGTCTTGATCGAGGACCAAGATTGAAGCTAAGAGGTTAATTGGGTTCCGCTAGGGAAAATCATTATACAAAGCCTAAGAGGAGGCTGGATTCCACTTGGGGAAATCATTATACAAAGCCTAAGAGGAGGCTATCTGTTGACTGACTGACTCCGCATGGGAGAATCCTTATACAAAGCCTAAGAGGTGGTTGTCTGATAGTTTATACTCATCACAAAGTGTACAGAGCCCAAGATTAACAGCGTCTGCACAATAAAGTCCTTGAACTTGTGCTTCGGACTGGTTGTTGACAACTGGGGAACAAACTTGCCCCTGTCAAGTTGATCTATAAAGGAAATACAAGATAGAAGAAGACAAATACAAGTCTGCTCCTCTCTTACAACAACTTATAAATACCATTGCTATTAGGGTTTTCATAAAGCAAAATTCCAACACCACCCTTGTGAGTGATTTTAATGAAAATAAGTTTAAAATAGTTAAAACAATTAAAAATCAGATAAATTTAAAAATAAAAATAAAATTGAAATGAGATCATAGATAAACCTATTTATTTATTTCGAACATAATGACAGAAAAATAAAAACAAACGGACTAAAAATGAACAAAAGGTCGGACATAAAAATGTTTTAAAAAAATAAAATGAATGCATCAAAATGAATAGTGTGAAATAAACCTCTCGGAAACATACATCGTTTGATCTAATTTTGAAATAAATTTTGACCGGTTAAAAGGCTCAGACTAATCAAAATACAATCGAAAAACTAGTCGAAAAAATAAAACGAGTACGCCAAGTTAAACTACGGGAACCTTACTTGTGCGCATTTGTTTGTTTAATTTGAGCCATAAATCCATTCTTGGTTGAATTAAATGCTTGAGCAAATCCTCTTGTGTTCAATGAGAGGCATACTTTGCTTGAGGACAAGCAAACATCTAGTTGGGGAGAGTTTGTTGAATGCCAAACATGTCTTATTTTGATCCATCTTTATTGACATTTTTCAACTCTTTTGTTATGTTTCAAATGGATTTATTCCATGTTTCCATGCTATTATTCAATTATGTACAAATATTTTTGGTTGCTTTAATTTGTGTGTTATTGTGCAGGAATTAGGCATAAAAACATCAAAGAGTAAGACACAAGTGAATTGCCAAATAAGCCAAAGAAAATGAGAAGATTCAACATGTTCGCTAGGCGAACAACAGCGAGCAACCAGCGAATATTCGCTGGGAGAGGTTGCAGCAAAGCTCCAGCGAACATCCCAGATTTGAGGCAGTAGCTAAAGGACCATAAGTTTGATGTGCAAACTTGTAGCGAAGAAGCTCGCTGGGCGAAGAAGTGTTCACACAACGAACTTAGATATTTCCTCAGGAGTGGTTTAACTGTTCAGAGGCACTTCAAGTGCCATAAAGTGGTCCTCGCTGGGCAAACTTGACAGATTTTAGTTGTATTATATAAGTACTTTTCACACTTTTTGGGGATCATAACCCCATTTTCACATAGAAACCTATATTTTCTGCATTTCTTCACCAAAGAATGATATTTTGCAAATAGAAGATGGATTCGCATCCGAGTTCGATTCTTCGACGTGGATGCTCATTCATCTTCTCTCATTACTTGTAAAGCAAGCTACCATGATTATGGGTAGCTAATTTCCTTTGTATCAAAGGTAGAGGTAGTCTACCTTAGCTTTATGTATTTCTTTTGATTGGCCTTGTATGTGAACAAGTGATGATTAATATATGGTGAATATTTTTATTCTTAATGATCCATTTTTGATATTTGCTTTGTATTGAACATAAAGCTTACTATATTGGTTGTTATATGGAGAGATCGTGTAGCGATGAATACAATATTTCTCACGACGCTGCTCTAGAGATAGACAGTATTGAGAGAATACAAGATGATATTAATCGGATCCGACTTCACATGCAAGATTAAGAGAATACGTATAAGTTAGGGTAGATGAAAACTACTTTTGATATACTTTGTTAATCAAAATTTAAAATTTAAAGCTTTGCTACTAAAATCGTGACAATTTATGAAACAAACTTTGAAAACCCTTTTTCTTAAAACGGTAAACTATTGAACGACAAACATCCCATATCATAACAATCCCCGTGGAGACGATAACAAAATCCCCCCTTTAACTATGATTCAGATAGTTATGCTATGCAGATGATGTAAATGTCATGATAACTGTATTGGTTTATTGAACGAGGGGAAAATTTGGGTATGACACATCCATAAGAGAACTTTTGTGAAAATTTACTTTAAACCCCGAGACAACTTCAAACATCTGCAGCGTTGCTTTGAGAGTCAAGATATTCTTCCAACTTCTTTTCCCCATCACAATAGTATCATCCGCGTACAGAATGTGTGACAGTCCCACCTGTACACTTTTGACCATCATAAGATTAAGTCCTTCTGCCGCCAAGAGAAATAAGAAAGGCGATAAAGGGCCCCCTTGTCTAAATCCACGACCCATCACAATCTCTTCGGTAGGACTGTCGTTGATCAATATAGACACTCCAGGTGTTCTCAAACATTCGTTTATCCAATTTCTCCACTTCCCGTTGAATCCCGTCTTTTCCATCATATAGTCAATAAAATTCCAATCCACTGAGTCGTAAGCCCAATTTCTTAATAATCAAACTGACCCCTTTCCTTTCCCCACCTTAATAACGACGTTAAAATATTCGGCTATACACCACTCTCTTTCTTCAAACTTATCCTTACAAGCTAACAACTCCTTCCAAAAAAAATGTTTCATATTGAAATTACTAGATGCTTGAACATTAACCAAATATATACGAAACATAACTCCTTCCAAACCACATAAATTCCAATAAACACTCTCTTACAAAATTGAATTTAACCTCCATCATACATGATTTCTACATGATCAGCGAACCCTTAACTCTACCAATAACAACTTTTGTCGTCCATTCGATATCTCTTCTACCTGAAGGGTAGGGTTTCTATAATGAGTTTACAACAAATCTAAAGAATTGTAATAGTACTAAAAGTAGAATTTTTACGTCTATTTAATCTCAAACTAAAAATATGCAAGACTTGTGGAATGTAAGAAAAAGGATACCAAAATTGTTGGAAATTCACCACACCCTATGGTAATTGCCTTCAATCTTGATCTCAAGATTGATAACCAACCCACAAACAATACGTAATGACAATGAAAAGAAGAAGAACAAAAACAAGAACAACAAGAAACGAGAATGAGAGAGAAGAGAAATATTTGGAGAAGTGTTGTTACCCACAAACTGTGGGATTTCTGTTTTATTGAACTTTCACTTGCAACAGCAACTGTGAATATTGTTCTGTATATGTTACAATGTACAAGGGAAACTCCCTATTTATAGATTTAGATTTACAAAGGCCCAAAACTATAAAAGCCCAAAATATCAAATCTAATCTAAATCATATCAAATCTAATAAAAACAAATATGAATCCAATCTAAATGAATCTGTCGAAACACCTTCGACAACTCGACACAAAGCTATTCGACACTATAATGATTCGACTTCGACACTATGAATTACATTTAACACAGCACCTAATTCATTGTGTCTAAACTATCTACATTCATCATAGTCCTTAGCTTCTTGAACACTTCGACCTGCACTCCCTTCGTCATGATATCTGCAATCTGATTCTTAGTTCTGCAGTGTTCCAAATTCATCTTCCCTTCTGCTACCTGCTCTCGAAGATAATGGAACCTCATTTCGATGTGCTTGCTTCGACCGTGAGCTATTGGATTCTTCGCCAAATTGATAGCTGACATGCTGTCGATCTTTATGGTAATTGCTCCATGATTCTTCCCTGTAATCTCTTCGACCAAGTTCACCATCTAGGTTGCTTGACATGCACAAAGAGAAGCAGCTATATATTCTGCTTCGCATGACGATAATTCCACTACTGGCTCCTTTCTCGAACTCTAAGCAACTGGCGCACCACCTAACATAAACACATATCCAGCTGTGGATTTTCTATCCTCTGCATCACTACACCAGCTAGAGTCTGTGTATCCAACTAACTTGCATTCTTTCCCTTCATCAGCTGTAGGAAATAAAATGCCATAGTCGAGAGTCCCTTTCAGATACCTCAGTATCCTCTTCGTCGCTGTTAGGTGTGATACCTTTGGCTTCTGCATGAATCTACTTACCATATCAACACTGTATGCTAAGTCAGGCCTTGTGTGACAAAGGTATCTAAGTGACCCAATAAGTCTTCTATATTGGGTTGGGCCGACATCATCTTCGTCTGGATCCTTCGACAGTTGCAGTCTGGTCTCAGCTGGAGTCGAAGTTGAGTTGCAATCTTGCATCTCAAATCTCTTGAGTATTTCGCCTGCATATCTTCTTTGGTGCATCATCAAACCTCTACTAGTATTGTAGAATTCGATGCCAAGGAAATATGAGAGATTTCCCAAGTCTGACATTTCAAACTCCTCACTTAGGTCATGTTTGAAGTCTTCGATCTCCTTCTTGCAACTTCCTACTATCAACAAATCATCGACATAGAGACATAGTATAAGCAATTTGCCATTTCTTATTCCAAGCTCTTGGAGCTTGCTTAAGTCCATACAGGGCTTTATGCAGCCTGTACACTTTTCCTTCTTCTCCTCGTTTCACATACCCAGCTGGTTGTGCGACATGAACTTCTTCATCTAGGGGACCATTAAGGAATGTACACTTCACGTCCATCTGACATGTGTGCCAATTGTTCATATTTGCTAAACCAATAACCAACCTGATTGTTTCGATTCTAGCAACAGGTGCAAACACTTCATCGAAGTCGATTCCTTCCTTCTGAAGAAATCCTTTTGCCACAAGTCTTGCTTTGTGTCGAGTTACTTCTCCTCTAGGATTCACCTTCACCTTGTAAACCCACTTCACATCAATTGCCTTCTTGTCTTGAGGCAATTCGACAAGTGACTAGGTGTTGTTGACTTCGATGGACTCTAACTCTTCATTCATTTCTTTCACCCACTTCGAATCTTTCAATGCCTCGGCTGCATTGTCTGGTTTGACATCTGCGTAGAAAGCATAATGTACCAGCTCACCCTCTTCATCGACCACATCATCTGATGTAACTACACATTCTTGCAACCTTGCAGGCATGCGTCTTGTTCATCGAGGTCTTCTTGAACCTGCTTCATCTGCAATTGGTTCCTGTCGAACTTCTCTTTCGAATTCAGTGGCTGGTTCTTCACAAGAGATTCTCACTGAATCCTTCTTGGCATTCTCAGTCCAATCCCATTTTTTAAGCTCATCTATGATCACATCCCTGCTGATCACTACCTGCTTATTCACTGGGTCGAACAACTTGTAACCTCCAGTCGAATGATATCCTATCAAGATCATCTGATTTGACTTGTCATCAAGTTTCCTTCTCAACTGATATGGCACATGTCTATGTGCTATAGATCCAAACACCTTCAGGTGACTGAAACTAGGCTTAACACCAGACCAACATTCTTCTGGTGTGACTCCTTCAAGCTTCTTCGTCGGATATCTGTTCAAAATATACGTTGTTGTCGAAAATGCTTCTCTCCATAATTCTTTAGGTAGATGCTTTCCATTCAACACACTTCTCACCATATTCATGATGGTTCTGTTCTTTCGTTCTGCAACTCCATTTTGCTGTGGTGTATAGGGTGGCACCACCTCATGCACAATCCCTTCTTTTTCACATAATGTATCAAACTCTTTCGACACATACTCTCCACCACCATCTGTCCTCAGAATCTTCAACTTTCGACCACTTTGTCTTTCGACCATGGATTTGAATCTGGCAAATACCTCAAACACATCACTTTTCTTCTTGATGAGGTAAGTCCACAACTTTTGACTGTAATCATCTATGAACGTGACAAAGTATCTGTTGCCACCAATCGAATCCACTGGATTGGACCACATACATCAGAGTATATGACTTCAAGAATTGCCTTCGACTTCCTTCCTGCATCCTCGCTGAAGCTATTCTTGTATTGTTTCGACTGAACACACTCTTCACAGACTTCACTTGGAATGTCGATTTCTGGTAATCCTGAAACCATATTTCTTCTCTTCAGCTCCCTGATGTCATTGAAGTTAAGATGACCTAGTCGAAAGTTCCATAACCACTCATCTCTGCTGGCTGCTGTTGCTAGACACTTGTGCTCCATCACATTGAGTTCAATCTTGTAGGTCCTATTCTGAGACATTGGAGCCTTCAAGATCAACCTACCATCTGCGTCGAGAACTCTCATCATCTTGTCTTCGACAACTACCTTGTAGTTCTTTTCGACTAGCTGCCATATACTGAGCAAATTACTCTTCATACCTGGAATGTACAACACATTGGAGATTGTTGACCTTTTACCATCTTTCCTCATAATCAGAACATCACCAACACCTTCAGCTGCTAGAGTCTTGTCATTTGCAAACTTCACTGTGTTCTTCGACGAGGGCTTCATGTTGACAAACCAATCTTTCCTCCCAGTCATGTATGATGAGCATCCTGAGTCCAAGTACCACTGATCTTGGAATCTTTCTTCATCTTTTGTTGTGACCATCAGCAACGTCTCTTCTTCTTCATGCTTCGCCAGATTTGCATCAGTTTCTTGATTTTTCTTCTTTTCTGGACAGTTACTAACATAATGGCCATACTTCTGACAATTGAAACATTGAATGTGAATTTTGTCTGGCTTTCGACCACCACTTTTTCCTCTACCTGCAGCACCACCTCTTTGGTTGGCTTGGTTCCAAGGTTTCTTCTGAGTCGAATTACTGCCTCCTCTATCTTTGTTGCCATTCACGTTTCCTTTGCCTTTCCTTTCCTTTTCTGACTGCACTTACAAAGCCATATCACACTTCGACTTTGCTGCAACTCTTTCAGCCATCCTTTGTTCATGAGACTCAACCGTCCCTTGAAGCTCTTCCTTCGTCAATACTGACAAGTCTTTTGACTCTTCTATGGCTACTACCACGTGGTCAAACTTAGGAGCCAACGATCTCAAAATCTTTGAGACAACTGCTTTTGTCGTCAGCATTTCTCCACATACTTTGATTTGATTCACAAGTTTTGTAACTCTTGTGAAGAAATCTGTAATACTTTCGTTGTCTTCCATCTGAAGCAACTCATAGGTTCTCTTGTGAGTTTGTAACCTCACCTCTTTCACCTTCTCTGCGCCTCCAAACGACTTTTCAAGAATCTCCCATGCTTCCTTTGCTGATTCTGCATCGCTAACTTTTTCAAAGTTATCTAGATCAACACATTGATGGATTATAAATAGCGCTTTATAATCTTTCTTCTTCAATTCTTTGAGTGCAACCTTTTCTTGATCCGTCGCGTTCTCCCCAAGCGGTGTTACTCCTTCCTTCACAAGATCCCAAAGATCTTGATAACAGAAAACCACCTTGATCTGCTTGCACCAATTCTCATAATTATCTTTCTTGAGAATCGGAAGACTCGCCGGAAAATGCCCATTCGGATGATTCATCGCCATCACGTTCTTCCTTCCTTGAATCGCAACCGAAGCTCTAGATACCAGATGTTGGAAATTCACCACACCCTATGGTAATTCCCTTAAATCTTGATCTCAAGATTGATAACCAACCCACAAACAATACGTAATGACAATGAAAAGAAGAAGAACAAAAACAAGAACAGTAAGAAACGAGAATGAGAGACAAGAGAAATATTTGGAGAAGTGTTGTTACCCACGAACTGTGGGATTTCTGTTTTATTGAACTTTCACTTGCAACTGCAACTGTGAATACTGTTCTCAATATGTTACAATGTACAAGGGAAACTCCCTATTTATAGATTTAGATTTACAAAGGCCCAAAACTATAACAGCCCAAAATATTAAATCTAATATAAATCATATCAAATCTAATAAAAACAAATTTAAATCCAATCTAAATGAATCTGTCGAAACACCTTCGACAACTCGACACAAAGCTATTCGACACTAGAATGATTCGACTTCGACACTATGAATTACATTTAACAAAAATAACAGATTTCCATAATGAGTTAATTACAACAATTCTAAAGAATTGTAATAGTACTAAAAGTAGGGTTTTTATGTCTCTTTAATCTCAAACTAAAGATTTGCAAGGCTTGTGGAATGTAAGAAAGAGGAGACCAAAATAACATAGCACATGTGATCTTTGGAGCAAAATAGTGGAAATAAAAGATAAATGGGAAACTATTTTAGCATGAAGTTAGAAGGTAGAGATGTTAAACCCCATTTTAGTGTTGTACTATTTTATTGTTATGTCATTCTGTTTGTATGTGGTGAACATGTGAAAAGCCTGCCATGTTCTTTTTATATGTAAAAATTTATGATTCATGTGTTCTTATTTTAACTATTTTTTTCTTCGTATTTAAAGATGCAACTTTTTTTACACTATTCATGTAAATAAGAAGCAAAGAATTACAATAAAATAATGCAAATAATTTTAAAACATGTTATTTTGAAAAAAAAAAATCCATTAATCTTAAATGATTCTTTCACCATAAAATAAGGGTGAGAATTGAATTCATTAAGCAAAAATTAATCAAATCTATCCACTAAAAAATTGATCCAGTTCAGTGCTACATAAAAGTATGTCAATAGACTGGATCAAATTCATCTATCTATCTATGTATCTAAATATATATGGATTTCATCCAACATATTTTAAAGATTCAATAAATCATTTTAATTATATATTTTAAATTTATTAAATTATTTAATAATAATAAAATAAAAAATTATCTATGAAATTATTAAGATCAAATAATTTTAAAATATATTATTTTTTAATTTTTAATTTTTAATTAAAAAAAATAAAATTTAAAAAAAAAATCTCTAAAAATAGACTAAACAAAATTTATTTATCATAGAAAACTTTGAAATTTATATAAAGCCTAATTTGAACCATATCAAAACATATTTATTAATAATTTTATGAGGATCATATGAAACATTGCAAATATATTTAACTCTTAAAGCTTTTGAGTGTTATTAATCTCTATCTCAAGTTATTAACTAAACAAAACAAATACCCGTGCGTCTGCTCGGATTAGTTGTACATATTTTGTGTCTTAGCAATTTATGTTAAGTGCTAGTAATTTGAAATTAATAATATATTTGATTAATTAAAATATATTATATAAAGTTAACTCATATAGTTAAAGTTAAATAATAAAGGTAATGTTAGTCATGTTTTTCATTGAGGAACTTAGACTTTCAGTGTAATTACATAAAATGATTAGATTGTAAACTTGAAGTGGATTTGACTCAAATATTTTACATGTAATTTTTTTATGTATTAGTAATATCTTGTGTTTTTTTTTATGAATCCGTGACATTTATTTTTCTCTAATTATTTAAATAATTATCGCTAATAACTTTTGACTTGTATCTTTTAATTAATCAATGAAAAATATTTTATTTGAATCTTTTTATATATAAATAAAAAATATTTGTCACATGGATTTTTTTTATAATTATCAATGAAAAGTATTTGTCCCGTGTTATTTTATATATTTGTGATAAATATATATATATATATATATATATATATATATATATATATATATATATATATATATATATATTTCTCTAGTATTTTTAAATTTATCAATAAAAAATATTTTTTGGTATTTATTTCATGTAAAATTTATAAATATATGATATATATTTTATTTATTTATTAGTGATAATATTTATTATTGTATTTATTATTAGAAACAAAACATTACTAGGGAAATTTTTATATAAGGAAATTTGTTGGTTTGAAAATAGACTTATTTTTTAGTATTTATACATAAAATATATTTGTCCCATGTTTTTATGTAACAGTTATTAACATTTGTCCTGTATTTTTTTAATAATTATTTTTATTTTTATTTCGATAATATTAAAAAAATATTAATTGTAATTAATTTTTTAGTGTATTATAATTATATTTATGATTTATTTTATTAGTATATTAGAATTACTCTAAACTTTATTCAAAATAGTTTATAAAAATATTATATTTGGAGATTAGTGATAATTTAATTTGTTTGTAAAATGCACACTCCAACAATATTTTTTGGACTTATATAAATAATAAATAGTAATATGATAAAATTGAAGTGTGATATTTATTTAGTATTCGTATTTTTGCCGCACAAGTAATCCGTCATCATTTTAAAATCACTTAATTTTAGTCTTCCATCTTTTGTTTTGCTAAAAACATAATAGTATAACAAATTTCAAATGACGTGAGATATGATATGATGTATAATTATTAAAATAGATCAATAAGTTATATATCATTATTTAAATTAAAAAATTAATAATTTATAAAGATTAAACAGAAATTTTAAAAGATTTTGTTGTACTTTATTTAATCTCCAAAGTTTTTAATAATGACTCATTTAAAAAAAAGAAAAAACTAAAGTTAGAAGAAATTATAATTAGTGTATTATTAGTTTTTAAATTTTGTTTAACTATATTAAAAAAATATTGTTTCGTATATAACATTCAAAATGATAAAAAAAAAAATAAGAAAATATTAGTTCGTATATAAAAAATATTGTTTATATATATATAATGTTTCTTAGTTAAAATAAATTATGAATAATATTTATGTAAAAATTATAACAAAAGTTACTTTGATGTAACAAAAATTCTATAATTAAATTAATTTAGTGTTGACAAAATAGTTGTAATGACATAAAAGTTCTAAAAAGAATAACATGAAAATATTTAAGATTAAAATTCAAAGGATATTAAAGAATATTTGGTAGGAATAGGTTTTCTTAAGTCTATTGGAGATGTTGTAAAATGAAAAGGTTCAACCATACGAAAACCTTTTATTTGAAAATCTAATAATAATATATATTTTATTGATAATTATGATAATTGAGATAAAGTCCAATAACGACTAATCAAATGGTTATTAAGTAACAAAATAATTTATCTAACAATGTGAGAAAATCCACAACAAACAAGAGAATGATATAAGACGAACAAATAATTTGTTTAGTTAATTTGATCAAATTGATCTAATACGGTGCGGCGAGTAATTTTTCAATTCACTATACTTCTAATATTTATAATAATAGATTATAAATGAGTTAAAAAATAATCTACTAAGTTTCCAATAACATACTCTACTTTCAACCAATTTTTTTTCTCAATCTCTTTAACTCTCCCTATATATGAATCACAAAAACTAAAAGCTTTTAAAAGTGTTTATCAATCCCTTTAGATAACGTCAAATGTCTACCAAATTTCAAGAACTCCAAAATATTTCTATCCTTGTCTCTCAAACTAGGATTACCAACTGAATTAAAATAATATTATTGGGCTCTAGGAAGAATAATTCAAAGGACACAAGCCAATGCAATACTGGGAGAGCGCCCAACAACGTGCTACGAGCCTCCAAAAACGAAATCTTGTTCAAAGTGTAAGACCTCGTTTTTTATTTATTTATTAAATTGAAATTTTGCGTGTATTTAATTGTTTAAAATCAATTTTTATATACCTTTGGGGATGTTTGGATGGTTGATATTAATACTTGATGCTTTGGGTTGGTGGCGCATAGTTCTAGTTATTTAAATAAACAATTATAATATATTCATTTTATTCAATTTATTCGAATAAAATAGAAGAGGAGACTTTTGGGTGGAAAATAGAAATGTAGAAAAGAGAAGAGAATTAGGGAGAATATTATTAGTATTATTAAAATAAAATTAGAGTCATGAGGGGTATTTTGGTGAATAAGGGAATAAGTGAGGGAAAGGTGAGAAATTACTAATTTAGGGAGATTAGGTTTCTAATAAAAAGGAGTTAGTAAGGGTTTGAGATTAGTATGTGAAAATAAAATTGGGAGAAGAAGAGGCTAGGAGAAAGAGCTTAAGGAGAAACTTCATTGATAGAGATTGAAGATCTTTTGCTAGAAAAATCTAAGGTGATTGGGGAGGGGATTACTCCTAATATGGTGTAGATTTCATGAATTGGATAGAAGGTAGTCCTTAATCCCATTAGGTTTTCATAACTTTCCCCCTTTTGTTGAATGAATGATGAACATGATAAAAATTTTGTGATAGCATGAATTGTATGATGTATGATGTGAAATTTGTGTACTATTTTTTCTGTAGAATTTGCGTCTTCTTGTTGATGGTATTGGCATGAGTTGTTACTTTTATGTTGTTGTGAGTTTGATGAACAAACCTTGTCAAATCCAAGATTAATTGATGAAATTACATGTTAATTAATGGATAAATGATGTTTTGATGTTAAATATTATATTCCCTGTCGTTGTTGTTCGATTTAGGGTCAGAGATGGGTCATCATGAAGAGAAGCATTCACATTGGGTCAAACACTTACCAAAAGGTCAAAGACTCACCCAAATAAGTGAGAGAGACACCACATATTCACCCAAAACCTTAAGGTGATAGGTGTATGGGTCCTCTTTTCTAAGCAGTGTGGGACTTAAAACTCACACTTGTTTCTCCACATAACTCACACTTTTCCCAATAATCTCCCCCTCAAGTGTGAGTCCAACCACTATGCTCCCCCTCAAGCGAAAGTTCTTTCATCCACATGCTTGTACCGCCGTTGAGAGACACCTTTATCTCGTCATGGGCACTTCAACGAAACACGCCGCTTGGCTAACATGTAAAGAAGACTTTCGACACAAGGAGTCGGTCCCTTACTCGAACCAGGCTCTGATACCACTAATGGGTCATCATGAGGGGGAAGCATTCACATTGGGTCAAACACTCACCTAAAGGTCAAAGACTCACTCATATAAGTGAGAGAGACACCACATATTCACCCAAAACCTTAAGGTGATAAGTGTATGGTTCCTCTTACTTATAAAGTGCCCAACCTTCACTTTTCTAAGCAATGTGTGACTTAGAACTCACACTTGTTTCTCCACATAACTCACACTTTTCCCAACAGGGAAAATGGGAGTTCTTATTTGAGCTCATATAGCAAAAACGAAGTTTCCGCCTTCTGATTCAAGGTGACGGGTGTCACCCTAATGACGCCCTGGTCGTCACCCTAATGACGCCCTGTTGTCATACCCTAATTTTTATCCCTAAGATTCCACCTCATTTACATCATTTGCATGACATTTAGCATTACATATGTGTGTGTCTTTATGCATCTCTAACCCATTACAAATACAAGAAATGTGTGCTTGCTTGCTTTACAAGTTAGGTTGTGCTTCAAGATGTTCAAACTGATGATTAACCAGGGATTGGTGTGATCTTCAACATCTCAAAACTCATTCATTCATAAAGATCAAGAGTTTCCCCTCATCAACTATCAAGTACAAGATTGCATCATTTCAAATTCATCAAGCTTCAAGATTCATCAGATGCACCAAATTAGGGTTTTTGACTGAGTGAGGCTTACCATTGAATTTTTCATCTAAGGATGATCCTACACTTAAAAAACATGATTAAAGGACATCAAATACATCTTTGAAGACCATTCACAAGATCCCAATTGCCCAAGAAGCTTGATTCATTGGCAATTACAAAGTTTAATTCATCTGATACAAAGTGAAACAATTGATCAAGTCAAAGCCTGATTTTTGGCATCTTTAGGTCAAACATGATTGGTGAATGCATTTGATCATGATCAATCAAGAAAAATCAAATAAAATATCAAAATTACAAAATTAGGGTTTTGAGAAATTTCACTAAGTTATGAAATTCTATGATTTTTCCCCTACTTTCCAAGTCCATAACTTCCTCCTCAAGCAACTATTTTCTTTTCTCCAAAGACCAAATTGAAGATCTTGTTCCATACTATAACTTTGTCCTAGGAGATGATTTCCAAAAACTGCATGGATAAAGAGATATGAGGCCATGAAGTAGAGGGTTCACTACTTTTGGAACAAAAACACTTAGAAATTTTTTCAACCAAATCTGCCTATGTCATGAAGCTAACTTTACAAGCATTTTTCATCATAATCCAATTTAAATCAAGGAACGTGTCAACATGAAAGTTGTAGAGGATGTTTCAAGCTTTTCAAAGAGTCCAAGAACAAAGATTTATCTTACTTGAGCTAGAAGTTATAATTTTTGCAAAAGGCATTGATGAACCTGAATTCAAGACAGATTTCTTGTAGCACATGATTTTGGACACACTTTGCAAGCCTTATCTCTGCACAAGGTCAACATGAATCTTGTAGTATCCCATAATATCTTCAAGATGGTACCAAATTTGCTGAAGTTCAATCCTTTTGCATAGTAGAAAACCTCATCCCAAGGCATGAACTTAAGTTTTGTTTTGGTGCATTAAGTGAAATGCCAAAAAGTTATGAAACTTGTTCACCAAGTCAAGGATTTGTTCTAAACATCAAGACTAAGGTCACAATCTGAATGATGATGGTCCAAGTGGTCAAGATTTGATCTTGCTTAGAAAGAAAGCTACTTGAACTTTGCATTTAAGTTTTGAAAAATGACAAGATACATTGGATAATAGGGTGCATCCCAATCAACAACTTTTCCTACAAAAAATTAACTTGTTTTCCTATAAATAAATGTCATTTCTGATCATTTTAAAACACAACAAGACCTCAAAACCTCTATACATTAGAATTGCACACTCTTGCAAAATTCAAAAACCATTAAAGTGAAAACATGAATTTCACAAACCAGTCTATAAGCCTCCATTCCAACACTTCAAACACATCTCATACCACATATATAAGCTTCTGAAACACTCTAAACATCATCAAATCATCCATAACCAGAAATTGCATCTTCACATCATCATTGTTGCATAACTTACAAGAACAATCAAATTCTTCATTCCAAACACTTTCCACACCACTCATCCATCCAAACACTTTCTATACACTTAATAGAAGTGATCCAAACCCTTGAAACACATTTGTAACACATCAATCCATAAGAGCACGTCTCACTTGCTCAAACTATAGTTTGATTCATGTAAGGAGTTCCAGAAGGTTTCAATCCAATTCAACCACTTCAATATATTCCTTGGAGGCCAAGGAAGTTTTTAGGATCATCAAATTGCATATGGAACACCTCTAAGCAAGAATTCTATTTTCACTTTTGAAGGTAAGTGGCTCTTTTCCAAACTTTATAATTCATGCATCATTCTTGATCATTTGAGTTACAAACCTGTTTGTCATGTTGTGAGGATTATTTACCCTAAGTCAATTACTTTGAATATGTATTGTATGGAATTTCATTGTAGATTTTCATTCTAGGGTTCTTTCTGGTTCGTGATTAATTAGTTGTTATACGTTTATAATTAATATAATTAACCGATACCGCCATATTCCTTGTGAAAAAACAAACACTTTTCATGTTTACATCGTGCAAAAATATTGAGTATTAAGGGAGATAGCATTTCCAGAAAATTCAAAAACGGAGGTTGGTGTTTCTGATGGAGAAGATGATGGAGGGTGCGTATTCTCTTTTTAAATTTCTAGTTTTATATTTATTTCAATGAATGTGTGTTTGTTAACGAATAGGCATTGCGCCATGGTGGTTAGTGTGTGTGTTTGGTGTGTGAAGCGAGCTCAAGGTCTGGGGTTCGAATCCTCCTCGCCCCAAACCTTTTTGCATTTTATTTTTTTACCATTTTCAACTTGAAACTTTAATATATATTTTAACACCCGTGTTATCTTTCAACCCAAAGCATATGGCCCAGTGGTAAGATTTTGGGCCTGCAACCACAAGGTCACGAGTTCAAGCCTTGTGGGTGACAATCTTTTATTTTTTATCACTAGTTTTCATGTTTTTCTTCCCATTTTCTTTCAATTTTTTCTATATGCAAAATTAATTATTTTTGAATGATTATTTGCACACTTGTCATTTATCCCCTCTATTTTGAGAATATATAAAAAAATACCAAAAATAATATTTATTTCATGTACTTTTGTGTAGTTGAAAACATGTACTTTATATGTGTTTAAAAGCTTTTAATGATGTTTTTTAGATTTTTCCCTTGATCTAATTGAACATATGTGTTTATGTGACCATAGCATGCTTTGATTAAGTCTTGTAAATGACTTGTACCATGTTTAGTTGCCTTTTTCTTTGAAAAAACTTTGATTAAATAGTTTGTTTAAGAGATACCTTCAAGGTTTAATCTTTCTTAATCTTTTGAAACAACTTGATGCATAACTAGGGCTTCCACTTGAGTTTGGTTTCTTTAACCCTTGTTCCAACCATGTTAAATATCTTGTTCATGTGCTTACCTTGATTAAATTATTTACATGTTCAATTATTTCCTTCTTAAACTCTCTTTAGGGTTTTGACTTACCATGTTCATCTGATCCATGATTCATGTACTTGCTTAAACTTGTTTATGATGCTTCAATTGGTTAAATTTTTGCTCACATGTTCAAATATTTCCTTTATAAACTTCCACAATGTCAAGCATGTCCATTATCTTATGCTTTTCCTGTTATACACATGTCTTTATACCATGCTTAATCCTACTTGTATATTTCAGTTCATTCTTGATGTTTTACTTGCTCATACTTGGTAAACTTTATCTGTTAAGTTTTTCTTGACATTAGTATTTATGCTCATCATTCCCTTCACCCTTTGTTTAGACTTAGTTCAAACATTATGATTCCCTTCAAAATTCAACTTCAATCAAACCCTAGCCCTCTTTGGCTTCAAAACTCAAAAACTCTTCCCTAAGAGATTAGACATGAGTCATCTCTATAGAAGAAATATCTCTTCTATCCTCACAGTATATATCAAACTTTTAAAACTTTCTCTCTCATTTAAGTGATGTAAGTGGCCTACTTGTTGATTCTATATCCAAGTTGACGTCTCTCTCTTATTATGGTACATAGATACTTTTTCATTTAAGTGATGTAAGTGGCATACTTTTTTATTTTATATCTAAGTTGAATTCCTTCTCTTATTATGCAAAGATCATTTATCTGTCTATGTTTATGGTGGTATAGTTGGGCAATTCCTCTTAAGATGACAACTTGTCTCTTCTCCTAAAAAACCCAACAAACATTGATTTTACCCGTAGTTCCCCGAACTACAAATTCTCTTACTTCCTCTAGGGATATATAGGCATAGGATTACGAGATCCTAGCGAGCACACCTTTTTATTTTCACCCCCTTTATTCATATACATTACAAAAACAACAAAAACATTTCCCACTCTCATCACTCACTCAAAAACAGTCAACTCTCCCAATAAATAGCAAATAACTTAAGCAAATAACACAAATATTTTAAGAGGTTCCTATAGGATACTATAGATACTTAGGATGCTAGTACCTTCCATTTGTATAACCAACCCCCGAACCTTAGATCTCTTATTGAATTATTTCACATTGCATATTTATGGGTTATTCTTTTTTTAACCCTTCCCTTTGGATAAATTAAAGTCCGGTGGCAATATTTGATTTGCGAGTCAAGTGAATCCAATAAGCTTGGTATCCGATTCACCAAAAATGCATCCACAGAAAAATGGCGACTTCAATGTGGATGCTACTCCCCAAAAGAGGGTTAAACCTATCTTATCATATTTTATTTTATTATTAATATATTATTTGCTTGCATTTGTTTCGTTTCTTGGTTGATCCTTATGAGTGAGACAAGTCTTAACCCGAATTTCAGTGTACATAAATGAGATAGGATGTTGGTATAATCAAAAGTTACATGTCTGGAGTAATCCTACGCATGAGTAACATATGATATAATCACACTCAACGCAGGCCCCTTTGGAATTACTGATGTCATTTGCGAGTAGTCGTAATGCCATTACTTTTTTCGATTTGGGAACCTGAGAAATTGGGGACCTTAGTATCCCTTTACCCCACTTGGCCTTTTTCTAAGATGTAGTGCGGTGATTATCCATGTGTAGACCTGAGGTAGTTGTCACACAATACTACACTCAGACGAGTTTCTCTTGAGAATATTATTAGCCTCCATGAAGAGATGGATCTATGACTCTGGGAACCTTGATAGAACCCATTCTACAGGTACAATAAACCCATAGTACATATCTCTTGGGACGGTTAGACCCATGACTCCATGCTCGTAACGTCGAACCTTTAAACCCACATGTTTGTAACCTTGTGTGTGTGCATCCATACATTCATGCATTCATCAAACATCATTTTTTCAAATCATTCAAGGAACTTAAAACATATTACAAATATCATAGGTTTTATGATAACACCGAATCACACTACGTATTTGACTCGGATTGCACATGTTTCTTAGGATTTTATTGCTATTTTCTTGTGTTATGCTTGTGTTTTGTTTTGTTTTTAGGTTCTTTGTATTCCCAGAGCTCCTCGTGAAGAAATGAAGAAAAACGAGCAAGAAAACCAGTTTTTGAGGAAATTGTACACATGGCATCCACCATGGCGGGCGCCATAGGGTAGGCCATGACTTGGATAGGAGTTAACTGCTGTCAACTGCCATGATCTCCACTTCTTTTTCCCTTGGTTCACATGGCGGGCGCCATGAGGGGGTGGGGGCGCCACCTTTGTCGTATGGCTTCCCTCCCAAAAGAAGTTGGGGGGCACTTTGGTCTTTCCATAGTTTTTCCTAGGCTATAAATAGATGAGTCCTTGATCCTTTTTCTTTATCCAAGCTTAGTTTCAGAACTCAAGCCATATATTTTCAGTGTTATAAAGTGATAAACTTCTCACATCGGGGAGTTATCACACTGTTTGATCGAGTCTGTAATCGAGTTTGGAGCACTCTGGTAGAAGTTAATCCTGCCGCCATTTTCATTTCCAGTCATTTATTTTCGGTTGTACCAGATTTAAAGCCTCTGATTTGGAGTAGGTTTCTATTTACTTTCCCGCACCATTTATTTTCTCGCACTATTTACTTCCTCGCACTATTTATTTTCTCGCACTATTTATTTTCCCGCACTATTTACTTAAAAAGAATCTACTTTAACATGATCTATTTCAACATGTCTATTTACATTTCCATGTCCGACTAAATTTTAAAGGTTAGAATGTAAGGATCATAGTTAAAGTAGTATTCCATACAAGGTGTCAATAGAAATGCTTAGGGGTTATTCTGATTTTTAACACAAGTTTTTTGCACTTTATTTCTGTTGGGTAAGATCGAAAGCCGTCCAACCTTTGGTTAAACTTGGTTAGTCTTAACTGTTCAAAGGAAGCGAAAGCGCTTTGTCTAGTTAAGTAGGAGCTTTTAATACTTTAGAAAAATGATTTTAAAACTATTTTCGGACGGGTTTATGGGTTTAAAGTCCGGTTCGCATGAACCTCTTTTTGTTAAAAGTTCCAAGTCAAAATACTTTTCAACTGAGTCAAGAAACTATATTTCTTAAAAATAGGTTTATTACTTTAACGCAATGCGCACCTTTTTATAAGTGACAATAAGAGGGTTCGATTAAGGGATAAATTCGGTTCTGAATACGCGAAAGCGACAGTTCCCGTTAAATTAGTTATTTTCATAAGTAGAAAACATTACCCCATAAGTCGTTCTATTTACAAGCATTTGGAATACTATCCGACTGTGTGAATTACATTCAGGCCTGTTGTTTTAAATTGAATTTTATATCTTCGTACTTTACTTCGCTTTTACTGTGCACTCACGAACTCCCGATTGATTTGCCTTAGATAAACATCGTAACAATAGAAACCGATAGATTGATGTTTGGTCTCTGTGGGATCGATAATCTTTTATATTACTATGACGCGATTCGTATACTTGTGAAAACACCGCATCAAGTTTTTGGCGCCGTTGCCGGGGACCAATTACGTCAAATTTTGTACCCTGTTGTTACACCGTCTAGACTAAGGCTTTACCTACTGGTCAATGCGAAGAACTCGCAGCACCGGTAGTCTTATAGATCCTTTAGCGGAACTTGAACATTACGCTCGCGCACGTCTCTCACTTCATAGAATTAAGGAAACTATGGCCGAAGACCGTAACCAAAGACCCCTTAAGGATTTCGCTCAACCATCCGATGACGAACCCAGTTCTAGTATAGTAAACCCTAATATTCCTGCTAACAATTTCGAACTGAAACCCTCCCTATTACAATTAGTACAACAAAACCAATTCGCGGGTCTTCCTTCTGAGAACCCAAATCAACATCTAAAAGTCTTCATCTAATTAGCTGACACTTTTAAAACCAATGGTGCTACTCCTGAGGCGATTCGTCTAAGATTATTTCCTTTTTCCCTCAGAGACAAAGCCCTTACATGGTTAGATTCCCTTCCAGCCAATTCTATAACAACTTGGGAAGACCTTAGGAGAGTATTCCTTGCTAGATATTTTCCCCTAAGTAAAACTGCTGTTTTTCGAAACCAAATAACCAGATTCACTCAAAACCAAGGTGAATCACTCTTTGAAGCTTGTGAGAGATATAAAGACCTATTGAGAATATGTCCACATCTTGGCTTGGAATCATGGCTAATCATTCATACCTTCTATGATGGACTTCATTATAACACTAAGATGACCATCAACGATGCCGCTGGTGGCGCTCTGATGAATAAACCTTACCCTGAAGCTTACGCTCTCATCGAATATATGGCTCAAAACCATTGTCAATGGGGAACAGAACGAGCAACAGTGGAGAAGAAAGAAGCCCAAGGAGGAATACATGAATGAAAATAAATCAGACCAGGTCAACTATGCCCAAGGGAACCCATTTTTAAACACTTATAACCCTGGATGGAGGAATCACCCAAAATTTTCCTACAAAAATAATAACCCTATCCAAAACCCTGCACCTCCGAGACCACCCGGTTTTCAAGCCCAAAGACAAAACCAACATATGCAAGTCGTGCCGCCCAAGCCGAACCTTGAGAAAATCATGGAAAATTTCATTTCGGCTTAAACCCAGCAAAACAAAGAATTCCTAAACCAAAACATTCATGTAAACGAAATGATTACCAAGTTAGGAACCAAGGTAGACCAAATAGTCACCCACAATAAGATGCTTGAAACCCAGATCTCTCAGGTAGCTCTCAAACAAGCTCCCGAAACCACCCCTGGAGGACAATTTCCTGGACAACCTCAACAAAACCCCCGAGGACAAGCCAATGCAATTACCTTACGAAGTGGAACCGTTTACGATGAACCGTTTAACCCGGCATTGAGTAAACCCAAAACTTCTAAGAAAAGCGTTGTACCTACAGACAAAGTAGAGGAATCAGTGGAATTTGAAAAACAGAAAAACCAAGATAAGGGAGAAACTATAGATAAAACTAATGAACCACCCCCGCCATACAAACCTCCAATACCCTATCCACAAAGACTCAAACAAACCAAGATCGATAACCAATACCAGAAATTCATTAAAGTCATAGAGAAACTTCATGTGGAGATCCCTTTCACAGAAGCCATCACCCAGATACCATCTTATACAAAGTTCCTCAAAGACATCCTTACCAATAAACGTAGACTTGTCGATCCAAAACCTTTGGAATGCAATTCCATTTCCGAGAATAAACTTGCCAAAAAGGAGAAAGATCCTGGAAATTTCTCCATACCTTGTATTTTGGGGAGTCATGTCATCAATAAAGCTTTCCTGAACTTAGGAGCTAGTGTGAGCTTAATGCCTCTAGCAGTTTGTGAAAGGTTAAAACTAGGAGAACTGCAACCTACTAAGATGTCTCTTCAATTAGCCGATAGATCCGTCAAATATCCAGTAGGCATATTAGAAGACGTCCCAGTTAGGATCGGTCAGTTGTTTATCCCTACTGATTTCGTTGTCATGGACATTAAAGAAGATGATGACATCCCAATCCTCCTAGGTAGGCCATTTTTATCAACCACAGGAGCCATAATAGATGTCAAGAGAGGAAAGTTGACTTTTGAGGTAGGTGATGAAAAGATAGAATTCATTTTGTCGAAATTTCTTATGGCACCAGTATTAGGAGACGCATGTTATGCCATAGACATCATTGATGAATGCATTAGGGAACTAGATCAAGAAGAACCCATAGAAACAATCAAACTACCTTCAACCCTCATAAGGGAAGATGATGGATTTATGGAACCCTACATTGATGATAACCTTCACGAATGTTTATCCCTTACCCCCAATCCAATACCATGCCCCAAGAAACCAACTTTAGAACTTAAAGAACTACCCAAGAATCTAAGATATGAGTTTTTGGACGAGGAAATGAACCGTCCAGTTATAGCGAGTGCTACCTTAAACCAAGAAGAAACAGACCAGCTCTTATATATTTTTCGGAAATGTCCCTCAGCCTTAGGATATAATATCTCTGATTTGAAAGGTATAAGTCCATCCGTGTGTATGCACCGGATTTTACTTGAGGAAGATTCGAAACCCTCCAGAGAACATCAGAGAAGGATAAACCCTATAATGAGTGATGTTGTTAAGAAGGAAGTTCTTAAGTTACTGGAAGTAGTTATAATTTATCAAATCTCAGATAGTAAGTGGGTGAGCCCCGTGCATGTAGTACGTAAAAAGGGAGGCATCACAGTCGTGCAAAATGAGAAAGGCGAGCATGTAGCAAAACGGATAGAATGAGGATAGTGTATGTGCATAGATTACAGAAAATTAAACAAAGCAACTAGGAAGGATCATTTCCCTTTACCATTTATAGACCAAATGCTGGAACGTTTAGCCAGACACTCCTATTTTTGTTATCTTGATGGATATTCGGGATTCTTCCAAATTCCTATTCACCCAGAAGATCAAGAAAAAACAACCTTCACATGCCCTTATGGAACCTTTGCCTATAGACGGATGCCTTTCGGTCTCTGTAATGCTCCAGCTACCTTCCAGCGTTGCATGATGTCAATCTTCGATGATTACCTTGATGGAATTATGGAAGTATTCATGGATGATTTCTCGGTATGCGGATTTGATTTCAAAAACTGTCTCGTTAACCTTGAGAAAATCCTGAAAAGATGTGTGGATGTAAACCTAGTGCTAAACTGGGAGAAATGTCACTTTATGGTTACCGAAGGTATAGTTTTAGGACACATAGTCTCTGAAAGGGGTATTGAAGTAGATAGAGCCAAGATAGAGGTAATAGAAAACCTAAAACCCCCTAAGACCACTAGAGAAGTCCAAAGTTTTCTTGGACATGCTGGTTTCTACCGGCGTTTTATCAAGGATTTCTCTAAAATAACCAAACCTTTAACTAGCCTCCTGATGAAAGATGTCGAATTTAATTTTGATGAAAAATGCATTGAAGCATTTAACCTTTTGAAACAAGCGCTAATTTCAGCACCCATTATGCAACCCCCAGATTGGGCCGAACCTTTCGAAATCATGTGCAATGCTAGCGATTATGCTGTAGGAGCTGTTCTAGGTCAAAGAAAGGATAAGAAATTACATGTAATTTATTATGCTAGTAGAACCCTAGATGCTGCTCAGCTTAACTACGCAACCACTGAAAAAGAACTCCTTGCCGTGGTTTTTGCTATGGACAAATTTCGATCTTATCTGGTAGGAGCTAAAATTATAGTTTACACAGACCACGCTGCTATTCGTTACCTATTAAGCAAGAAAGATGCCAAACCTAGGTTACTTCGATGGATCCTTTTATTGCAGGAGTTTGATCTAGATATTCGAGACAAGAAAGGCACAAAAAATGTAGTTGCTGATCACCTTTCTAGACTTGAGTACCTGAAACCAGATTTAGTGCCTATAAATGATGATTTTGCCTATGACAGGTTAATAGCCAAGATATAAGCCATTGAAGAAAATAACCTAGATCCTTATAAGAACCCTGAAAAATCTTTGGAGGTAAGTGGTGTACCTTGGTACGCTAATTTTGTTAATTACCTAGCCGCTGATATCATACCTCCTGACCTTAACTATCAACAGAAAAAGAAGTTCTTTAACGATGTAAGATAATTTTATTGGGATGAGCTACTTCTTTTCAAAAGAGGTACAGACGGTATTTTTCGTCGTTGCGTTCCAGAAGAAGAGGTAAGAAATATCATAGAACACTGTCACTCTGCACCCTATGGAGGACATGCTAGCACCTCCAAGACACACGCTAAAATTCTTCAAGCTGGCCTTTTCTGGCCCACAATATGGCTTGATATTCATGCTTATATAGTCAAATGTGACCGGTGTCAGCGCACTGGGAACATCTCCAGACGTGACGAAATGCCTTTAAGGAACATTCAGGAAGTAGAACTTTTCGATGTTTGGGGTATCGATTGTATGGGACCATTTCCATCCTCATTAGGAAATAAATATATCTTAGTAGCTGTTGACTACGTGTCTAAATGGATTGAAGCCATAGCCTCACCCACAAGCGACACACGAGTAGTGATTAAGCTGTTTAGGAATTATATATTCCCTAGATTCGGAGTACCCCGTCTTGTTATAAGCGATTGTGGATCGCACTTTATATCAAGGATTTTTGATAAACTTTTAAGCAAATATGGAGTTAAGCATAGAGTAGCAACACCTTACCATCCACATACTAGCGGCCAAGTAGAGGTATCTAATAGGGAGATTAAATAAATCTTAGAGAAAACTGTTTCAATAACTAGAAAAGATTGGTCTCAGAAGCTACAAGAAGCACTATGGGCCTACAGAAATGCCTTTAAAACCCCTATTGGAACAACTCCTTACCAATTGGTATATGGAAAGTCCTGTCACCTACCCTTTGAGTTAGAACACAAGGCCTATTAGGCCATTAAAACCTTAAACTTAGATTATTTGACTGCTGGTGAAAAGTTCATCCTTGACATTCATAAACTAGAAGAACTCCTCCAGTCTGCTTATGAAAATGCCATAATATATAAAGAAAGAACCAAAGCTTGGCATGATAAAAGAATTATAAAGAAAGATTTCAATATAGGAGATCCTGTTCTCCTCTTTAATTCCAGGTTGCGACTTTTTCCTGGCAAGCTTCGTTCAAGATGGACAGGTCCTTTCAAAGTTTCTAAAGTCCTAAAATCCGGAGCAGTTGAGATCAAGAACCATTCTTGTAGTCCATTCATTGTAAATGGGCAGAGGTTAAAACACTACGAAGGAGGTGACATTCCCATTGACTACTCCAGCTACACTCTGATCGATCCACCACTACCTACTTCAGCTACATGAGTTCTACTCGTCAAGCTAATGACGTTAAATAAGCGCTGCATGGGAGGCAACCCACGGTTTTTTTTATTTTTCTTTATTTTTTTATTTTATGTTTATTACTTTTCATGTCTTACATTTTGTTTTTATTAGTTTGTTTGTATAGACTGACCTTTTATAATGTTTATGTTTTTCAGGTCCCATTCTCTAACCCTTCTTTTCAGGATGCAGACCTTCGACGACATGCACGTCACTTTCAGAGATGACGCACAGAGACAACGCCATTTAGTCCTTTATCAGCGCCCCATGGAACCTACCCGTTACCCTGACCAGGCTTGCATGGATGCCTTAGGCATTGAGCCCAATATAAGGTTTCTATGTAGCCAGCTCCAGTGGGATGAGTATGCTGATGGCATGCATTCGACCTACAGAAACCTCACCCTGGAGTTCCTCAGTTCATTTAGCCATGAGCCATATGTTGGTCAGGACGGCAGCGTCATTTTCAGACTGTTTGGGACAGAGTACTCTTTTACCCATAAGGGGTTTGGTGATTTGCTAGGTTTCCAGACTTCCCCTGATGCCATGCCTAATTTACCTATGGGATACTTTATGAGTCGAGATATCGACAAGTTCTGGAGCAATATTACAGGTGGAGGAAGCCCTGATCCATCCAGCCAGCTATCTCACATTATCCATAACCCAGCTCTCAGGTATTTCCAGATGATCCTTGCCCACACCTTCCTTGGAAAGGCTGATGTTGATGTCCATGTTAGTGATGAGGAGATCTTCTTCCTTTTCTGTGTGAACCAGTCGCGTCCTGTGGCCTGTGGGAACTTTCTTCTTGATAACTTCACACTCACAGCCAGATCTTCTGAAGGAATCATCCATGTGGGAGGAATAGTTACTCAGATTGCTACCGCTTTGGGTCTTACTAGTAAGCTGCTTCACCTGACTCTCTACTGCGGGTATACCACACTGGATATCGATTTCTGCTTAGACCGAGGGTTGATGAGGAGAGCTTTCTTTCACCCTAACCAGTTCAGGCTCTTGATCGACGGCGAGACCATCCATTACTTCACTTTACCTGATCCTATGATGACTAGTGTCCACGACCCTACTAATTGGAGTTATGCTTAAGAGGGTTATGGAGAGACAGTTGATGAGCCTCGCACTCCACCGTTACCAGAGTATAACCCTACACCACCTTCTCCCAGGATTACAGTGTTGTCGAATAATCTTTCCTTGCAGAGACCTGACGTGTACACACAGCTAGCTGAGCTATGTATGGAGACTGCCAGATTTTGACAGGAGGTTACTGACCTTACCTTGCAGGTCCAGGTGTCCGATCTGACTCACGGGACAGAGGCTGATTGCTTGTATCAGGAGATCGCAGATCTACGCCGCGAGTTAGCCGCAGTTCGAGGTTCTGACCAGACTGAGGAGCATCCAGCTCCATGATGACACTACTCTCATTATCTTTTTTACCGTTTTATTTACTTATTTCCGTTTTTCAGACTTATATATATATGTTTTACATTCTCGCATTTGGCTTCCATGTTGTTCATGATGTACTTTGGTTATATATATGCATTTTTATGTTTATTATTCTCTCATTTTATTTTATTAATTTATTTACTTATTTATTATTTGTATTTTTATTTTTAGACCTAACAAAAATATGCATGTACTAGAACAAGAAGGATGTGCTACCTGCACCCACTGCACCGTCTTCTTCTCACCCTTCTGCAGGTACTGCTCCTGGTTTCTATATTACTGAACAGATGTGGAGCGACCCGCTGGCCAGAGAAGAAAGGCGTGATGGCTTGCTTGCTGCCATCCAGCAGCAACTGACTGACAACATGAGATTCATGCAAGAGTCACAGCAGCAGACAAATCGCTCTATTCAAAGTATCATGCAAACTCAGGCTGCTTTGACCACTAGATTCGACGAGTTCGCAGCTTCTCAGAGCGATCTCGCCACAGTAGATCTCGTCACCCTAGGCACTCACCGCACGGTGGCGACAGTACCAGTAGCATGCCATAGGACTTCCAGGTTACTTTTTCCCTATCTTATTTCGAAACATTGGGGACAATGTTCGATTTAAGTGTGGGAGGAGACTTTATCTGTTTTACTTGCATTTTCTTTCCTTTTACTTTTTTATTGCTTTCTAGTTTATTTATCTAGTTTTTAGTTTATTTTTAGAATATGCATGTGCTTGACGAGTCATCAGTGTAGTGTATCCCTATTTCCCCATTTCCTTAGCCTTACCAAAAAAATATTGACAAAAGAAAGTGTATTGTTCTGAAAATTTGGGCTTTGAGACAGGTTTGAGTTAGGATGCGGATGACTTGGGAAAACTTTTTTGAAACATTGGTATCGTTTTAACACCATAGGCTTTGTGATTATAGGAATCGACCCCGATACCCCATATACCATGGCCTTAATTATCTTTTTAGAGTAGGTCCTTAGTAGTTTATCCTAGCAGTCGGCTCCGGCCTAAGCATGCTCTACGTAAGGGACAGATGAATATAAGTGAATGATTTGTATGTTGTGCTTCATAAAAATGCAACTCGGGTATAGGTAACCCTCACAAGGTCATTTAACCCAAAAAGTTGTAAAAATTTGCTAAAAGAAAAAAAAATAAAAAATAAAAAAATAATAATAAAAAAAAAAGAGAATAAAATTTGCCCATTGTTGGTTGGTTCAGAGGTATCTGGTGCTGGACTTGGTAGGGCGGGTTACGATACGATCCCCCACAACTACAATTGGGTCAATAAAAAGGGGTTACACCAGTTTGTGTACCAGAGCCCCATGCTTGAGATCAGAATTACTAACCGGTCACTTTACTATGAGTATGTACGGATAACGGGCTTAATGTGATTGCACCGGAATGAAGAGGACCTAAAAGAGATGCAAAAGGTAGGTCTAGGTACAGTGGGGTAGTATGGATTGGTTTGTATAGGAACGAAGTTTATGTCTGTGTCTGCGGAAAAGTGTCATTACGATATCCTTGGTTGACTTAGTTAGTACCTATCACTTCATCCTAGTTTGAACTTAGAAGCCCTTTTAGCCCAAATCATTCGTTGATACCACCTTTTTCTGTCATGATCTATAAAGTGTTTTGCTTGAGGACAAGCAAAGGTCTAAGTGTGGGAGAATTTGATAACACTGAATCACACTACGTATTTGACTCGGATTGCACATGTTTCTTAGGATTTTATTGTTATTTTCTTGTGTTATGCTTGTGTTTTGTTTTATTTTCAGGTTCTTTGTATTCCCAGAGCTCCTCGTGAAGAAATGAAGAAAAACGAGCAAGAAAACCAGCTTTTGAGGAAATTGTACAGATGGCATCCACCATGGCGGGCGCCATAGGGTAGGCCATGACTTGGATAGGAGTCAACTACTGTCAACTGCCATGATCTCCACTTCTTTTTCCCTTGGTTCACATGGCGGGCGCCATGAGGGGGTGGCGGGCGCCACCTTTGTCGTATGGCTTCCCTCCCAAAAGAAGTTGGGGGGCACTTTGGTCTTTCCATAGTTTTTCCTAGGCTATAAATAGATGAGTCCTTGATCCTTTTTCTTCATCCAAGCTTAGTTTCAGAACTCAAGCCATATATTTTCAGTATTGTAAAGTGATAAACTTCTCACATCGGGGAGTTATCACACTGTTTGATCGAGTTTGTAATCGAGTTTGGAGCACTCTGGTAGAAATTAATCCTGCCGCCATTTTCATTTCCAGTCATTTATTTCCGGTTGTACCAGATTTAAAGCCTCCGGTTTGGAGCAGGTTTCTATTTACTTTCCCGCACCATTTATTTTCTCGCACTATTTACTTCCTCGCACTATTATTTTCTCACACTATTTACTTTCCCGCACTATTTACTTAAAAAGAATCTACTTTAACATGATCTATTTCAACATGTCTATTTACATTTCCATGTCCGGCTAAATTTTAAAGGTTAGAATGTAAGGATCATAGTTAAAGTAGTATTCCATACAAGGTGTCAATAGAAATGCTTAGGGGTTATTCTGATTTTTAACACAAGTTTTCTGCACTTTATTTCTGTTGGGTAAGATCGAAAGTCGTCCAACCTTTGGTTAAACTTGGTTAGTCTTAACTGTTCAAAGGAAGCAAAAGCGCTTTGTCTAGTTAAGTAGGAGTTTTTAATACTTTAGAAAAACGATTTTAAAACTATTTTCGGACGCATTTATGGGTTTAAAGTCCGGTTCGCATGAACCTCTTTTTGTTAAAAGTTCCAAGTCAAAATACTTTTCAACTGAGTCAAGAAACTATATTTCTTAAAAATAGGTTTATTACTTTAACGCAATGCGCGCCTTTTTATAAGTGATAATAAGAGGGTTCGATTAAGGGATAAACTCGGTTCTGAATACGCGAAAGCGACAGTTCCCGTTAAATTAGTTATTTTCATAAGTAGAAAACATTACCCCATAAGTGGTTCTATTTACAAGCATTTGGAATACTATCCGACTGTGTGAATTACATTCAGGCCTGTGGTTTTAAATTGAATTTTATATCTTCGTACTTTACTTCGCTTTTACTGTGCACTCACGAACTCCCGATTGATTTGTCTTAGATAAACATCGTAACAATAGAAACCGATAGATTGACGTTTGGTCTCTGTGGGATCGATAATCTTTTATATTACTCTGACGCGATTCGTATACTTGCGAAAACACCGCATCATTTTACCATGAATTTTGAGAAAAAAAACACTAGGAAGTACAATTTCAAAGTTCCTGATGTGACAGAATTGAGAAAGCTAGGACATATGATCTCTTGTCCAGAGGATTTCAGAAGAAGATATGGAAGACTTTTGGGTATTATGAAGACTTATATTAAAGATGGGATTCTTGACACTCGTTCAACTCTATGATCCACTCTATCACTATTTCACATTCCCAGATTATCAGCTTGCACCAACTTTGGAAGAGTATTCATATTGAGTTGGTTTGCCAGTATTAGACAAGATTCCTTTCAATGGCTCAGAGGAAATTCCTAAGTACTCAATCATTGCAAAAGCTCTTCATTTGGAGACTTCAGATATAAAAGATAACATTACCTCCAAAGGAGGAATTCAGGAGTTAACTTCCACGCTCTTGATATGGAAAGCTATAGAGTTGGCCAAAGAAAATAGTATGGGTGCCTTTGAAGCTATCTTTGTGCTACTCATCTATGGTCTGGTACTATTCCCAAACATCAATCACTATGTTGATGTTAATGCTATCCGGATATTTTTAAGTGATAACCCAGTGCCTACTCTGCTTGGGGACACCTATCATTCTATTCATCACAGGACCAAAAAGGGAGGTGAAGCAATCGTATGTTGTGCACCCTTGTTCTACAAATGGTTTCAATCACACTTACCTCGAACCAGACTCTTCACAGAGAATCCAGACAAACGCATATGGTCTTAGAGGCTTATGTCTCTCTCTCATACAAATTTGAACTGGTATGGCCCAACTTATGACACAAGAGTTATTATTGACCGTTGTGGAGAATTCCCTAATGTACCTCTTCTTGGTATACATGGGGGGATTAACTACATCCCTGCTTTTGCAAGACGTCAGTTTGGGTACCCCATGAAAGATAAACCTAGCAACCTTTCGATATCAGGTTTCTTTTACCTTAATGAAGAAGGAGATCCAGAGTTGAAAAAGAGAGTTATAAATGCTTGAAACACCATTCATAGGAAAAGAAAAGATCAATTGGAAAGGAAGAACTGTGTTGCTTTTAAGCCCTACACTCAGTGGGTAGGCACCAGAGCTTGGGAACTCAAGATGCCTTATTCTCTTGAGAAATATTTATTACCTTTTGCTATAGCATCATCATGTACCATCCCTATTGAGAACAGAGGGGAGTATCAAGAACTTTTGACTAGGATGAAGTTGGAAAGAGACACTTGGGAAGGCAAGTATCATGCTTCAAGAGCCGAGAAGATAGAGTTGAGGGAACAACTAAAAGAAAAGGACGACTTGATTGAGATATTTGAACAACATGCTGTGGAAAGACAAGAAGAGTAAGAGAGCTTATTCTTCTCTGGTAGTATCCCTCCTACTTCTGGTGCTTGGAAGAGGATCGTCGACCAACTTACGATTTAAAATGCTCAATTGAAAAGACAGAAGAGGAAGCAGCAGCAAGGAGTTGGACCTTCATCAAAGAGAATTCCTTAGGACTCATAGGACTTAGCTTTTCTCTTATATTTTAAGATCTTTTGAAGTTGTACTTCCAAAATTGTAATCCTTCCAGTTCATTAATGAAATGTGATTTTTGAGTTATTCAAAATGTTATCCATCTTATGATGTTTGCGACATAATTGCTAAAGTTCCTTGAAAACAGAGTCTTTGGCATTTTTTACACATCATGCATCATTCAAACATTTTGCATTTTTCAAAAAATTCACATGTATCTTTTACTCCTAAAAGTCAAATTGTTTCATCAATACGATACTCGGGCAAGTCGCCAGAAAAGGAGAGACCAACTTGAGCAATAAAATAGGGAGCTTAGAGAAGAAGTTATTAACCTGAAAGATAGTATGGAAAGACTCAACATTATGATGGAAGCAATGACGCTTGCTCAAAATCAGCCGCCACCTAGTTCTCAAGAAGCTATACAAAGGACCGTGATCTTCGAGATCATCTTCGCACCTGTCTCTGGTGTGCGCGTTAGTGCTCTGCAGTATTCCATACCTCCCGACTTTCCTTGGGGCATGCCTCTCAACTTTATACCAGAGGGTTACAGACCTCCGATTCCTGAAGCTCCAAAAGTCACTGCAATCATGTATATGCCATCTCCTATAGTACACTTTATTCCCTACAATGAAGAGCAGATCTTCCATGCCACTCTCAGTGAAGGTATGGCGGTAGATGAAAGGATGGACGATTTCCAAGATTAGTTTTTAGAAATATAGAAAGAACTTAAGGCTCTTCGCGGACAAGATTTGTTTGGGAAAATGCCGCAGACCTCTGCCTGGTTCCAAATGTTAAAATCCTGCACAAATTCAAGGTGCCTGACTTTGAAAAGTACAAGGGTAACTTTTGCCCTCAGAGTCATTTGGTTATGTATGGCTGTAAGATGTCTACTCAGACGGACAATCATCAGCTACTAATTCATTACTTTCAAGACAATCTGACTGGGGAAGCACTTAAGTGGTACACGAGACTGGAGAGTACGAAGATTCATACTTTCAATGATCTTGGTGAAGCCTTCGTAAGACAATACAAATACAACCTAGACATGGCTCCTGACAGAGATCAAATTAGCGCTATGTCTCAGAAGGAAAAGGAAAGTTTCAAGGAATATGCACAGAGATGGCGTGAAATTGCCGCCCAGATTTTCCCTCCCCTCGAGGAGAAGGAAATGAAAAAAATATATCTGAAAACACTGAGTCCATTATATTATGGCCACATGGTCGCAAGCACACCCAATGATTTCACTGAAATGGTGAACATGGGGGTACGAATTGAGGAAGCAGTCTGAGCGGGACGTTTGACTAAGGATACAAAACCATCCAGTAGTATCAAGAAACATGGGAGTGGGTTCCAAAATAAGAAAGAACGAGACGTCAGCACTGTCTTACAAAGCCAGCAAAGACGAAGGTACCAACAACGACAGATAGCAACAGTGTCTCCTGTTATCAACTCAGTGCCAACTCCGGTCTACCAGCCACCATTCTCTCAGAATCAGCAGTCTAATCCACAATATCAACATCAACATCATCAACAACCTTCACAACAGGCTCGACCGCAATACAACAATAATAATCGTATTCAAAGGACACCCAACTTTGATCCCATACCAATGACATACACAGAGTTATTCCCAGCTTTATTAGCAAATGGACATATTGAGACTAGGTCTCCTCCAGTTATCCCAAGGGATCCGCCCTATTGGTTTAAAGCTGACCGATTATGTGCCTACCATCAAGGAGCGCCTGGTCATGGTATCGAAAACTGCTTTAGCTTTAAAGCTGATGTTCAGAGGCTCATCAAGAATGGAATTTTGTCTTTCAAAGACACTAATTCGAATATTCAATCAAACCCGCTACCTCAGGATGGGGGAGCTACCGTGAACATGGTATATGGATGTCCAGGCAGCTACAAAATCTATGATGTACGTCTGATGAATAGAAACTTGGTAAAAATGCATTGCAGATTGAGTGAGTATGGTTTGATACCGCCACACAATTATCACCGTTGCAGAATCTGTTCTAAGAATAATCAAGGACGTTACTTTGTGCAAGCAACTCTTCAAGATCAAATGGATAAGGGATATATCCAAGAATACAAAATGAGGGATTACAATTCAGTCAACATGGTTCACAGTTGTCTAGGGTAGTATGGAGTCTATGAAATCAGATACATTAGAGAATCCTTGGTGAAGATGCACAAATGCTTATGTAGGACTGCTTACTTTGGTCTCGATCACCATAATCATGCAGGTTGCGGAATTTGTTCCAGAAACCCACGTCGGTATCCCCTTGTCCGCAATGATATTCAAGGATTGCTAGACCAAAGAGTTATCTCAGTCCACTATGAAAGGGAATTTGTTGATGTTAGGAGTAAGTTTTTGTCATAATTCCTGACTTTAACGAACCTGAACGTTTGGAGATTCCTTTTAACACTCAAAGGATTCCTATTGCTCCTTTACCCGAACATATAGAGATCCCTTATGATAGTCGAAAGACGACTGTGACTCGTTTAGTCATCTATTTGCTAGTTCCAGTCCCATACAAGTCTGAAAAAGTTATACCTTACAAATACGGTGCAACTATGGTGGAAAATGGCAGAGAAGTTCCACTACCGTCAGTCATTAACATTGCAAATATGGACAGAGTCACAAGAAGTGGACGTATATTTACCAAAAGAGCTGAGGACGACATTACAAGAAACAAAACTACAATTGGGGAACCTATCGAAATAGGCAAATCCAGTGATACAAATCAAAGGAAGGATGATGATGAGGTGTTGAGACTGATCAGAAAGAGTGAATAAAATATTGTGGATCAGTTGTTGCACACTCCCTCCAGAATATATGTGTTGTCCCTTCTAATGAGCTCTGAAGCTCATAGGGAAGCTTTGCAGAAGGTATTGGAACAAGCCTTTGTGGACCACGATGTGATCATGGATCAGTTCGACAACATTGTTGCTAATATCACCGCTTGTAACAACCTGAGCTAAGAAGGGGAAAACCATAACATGGCACTGAACATCTTAATCAACTGTATGAATGACGCTTTGTCTAGTGTGTTGGTGGACACTGGTTCAACATTGAATGTCATGCCGAAGTCCACTCTTTCAAGATTATCTTTTCAAGGAGCTCCTATGAGAGGCATTGGAATCGTTGTTAAAGCTTTTGATGGATCCCAAAAGACAGTTATTGGAGAGGTTGATCTCCCCATAACTATTGGGCCTTATACGTTCCAAATTACATTCCTGGTAATGGATATCGGAGCAGTGTACAGTTGTTTGTTGGGTCGTCCTTGGATCCATGAGGCCAGGGCTGCGACTTCAACGTTTCATCAGAAATTAAAATTTGTGAAGAATGGGAAATTTATAACAGTATATGGTGAACGAGCTCTGATCGTAAGTCACCTATCATCATTTTCTTACTTGGAACCTGAAGAGGCCATTGGAACTCAATTCCAATCACTTTCTGTAAGTAATGAAGACATGAAGAGAGGAACATCCATTTCTTCTTACAAAGATGCAGTGCGAGCAGTTGAAAGTGGGACCACTAAAGGATGGGGAGTGGTTGTGATCCCTACTAATAACAAGACTAGATGAGGCCTTGGTTTTTCTCCAGTATCTACAAAAACTACAAAGAAGGATAAAATCTTTCATCCCATTCAGGATGTTTTCCGCAGTGGAGGTTTCATCTACCCTACTTCGCCAGAAGTTAATGCTATTATGGAAGATAACTTTGAAGATGATTCATCCATTCCTGCAGAGGATTGGGAGCCTTACCTTGAGGATCCTGGGTACATATCACAAGAGGATGCTTATATACCATTTTACTCTCCTCAATTTGAGTATATACTTCAATCAGACGACAAGATGATTGAGGAAGATCACAGTGCTGAGAAACATCTTGATTCTCCCATTTTACCAAAAGTTGATACTATTATGGAAGATAACTTTGAAGATGATCCATCTATTCCTGTTGAAAACTGTGAATCTTACCTTGAGAATCCTGGATACATATCACAAGAAGATGCATATGTGCCTTTTTGCTCTCCTCACAAGAAACTTAAGTATACCCCGTGGCCAGACAACGATACAGTTGAAGAACAAGTCTCTACTCCACCAGAAGTCAGTGCCTTCCTTGAATATGATCCTAAGAAGGATTCACAGGACTTTGTGATACATGGAGGAGTTTGTCAAAATTGGATAGTTGTTGACGTCTTGACTATTGTTCACATATCTAAGTAATTTTCTGTCGTCTGTTGTGTCCTTTCAATTTGCCCAAGGCGAAAGATGTTTTTTAGGGCCCCCTTTTTAAAAATGTTTCCTCTTTGCTCTGCCCAAGGCAAAGGAGTTTATTTATCGGGATTTTGTTTCAAGAATTGATTAATCATAAATAAAGATGTTGTTTTCAATTCCATACTGTTGTTTTTACTTTTTGCTTTTTCGGAAAATGGTAAACCTAAAAAAAAAATGATAATAAATACTTTCAATAAATCTGTGCACACTCTGCATATTACCTATTTTCTAAAGTCCAACATCAATCATATGTGCAGATTAACCATAGAAAACCCCATTGAAAAACATGACCCTATGCCTTCTCCCAACTTTGAGTTCCTAGTGTTCGAAGCTGAAGAGGAAGAGGATGAAGAAATTCCAAATGAGATCTCTTAGTTACTCAAGCATGAGGAAGAAACCATTCAGCCTTACAAAGAGCCGGTAGAAGTAGTCAATTTGGGTTCAAAAGAAGATAAAAAATAAGTTAATATTGGAGCATTGCTTGCTCCAGCATTCAAAGAAAGTATGATAAAACTTCGCAAAGAATACCCAGATGTGTTTGCTTGGTCCTACCAGGATATGTCAGGGTTGGATACAGATATTGTGGAACATCATTTGCCGTTAAAACCAAAATGTCCACCAATCAAACAAAATTGAGAAGAACTCGCCCGGATATGGCCATCAAAATTAAAGAAGAAGTTCAGAAGCAGATTGATGCAGGATTCCTTGCCGCATCTGAGTACCCTCAATGGTTGGCCAATATAGTGCCAGTACCCAAGAAAGACGGTAAAGTCAGAACGTGTATAGACTATAGAGATTTAAACAAAGCTAGTCCTAAAGATGACTTTCCGTTACCACATATCGACATAATGGTCGATAGCACTACAAAATAAAGTCTTTTCTTTCATGGATGGTTTCTCAGGATACAATCAAATCAGGATGGCGCCTGAAGATATGGAGAAAACCTCATTTATTACACCATGGGAAACATTTTGCTACAAAGTAATGCCTTTCGGTCTGAAGAATGCAGGTGCAACTTACCAAAGGGCCATGACAACTCTTTTCCATGACATTGAATACCACGCTCAGAAAGCCATCAAAGGAAGTATTCTGGCTGATCATTTGGCTCACCAACCAATTGATGACTATGAATATATCAAATTTGACTTCCCAGATGAAGATGTGATGTATCTAAAAATTAAGGAATGTGATGAACCCTTGCCAGATGAACGGCTAGAACCAGGATCCCGTTGGGGTTTGATATTCGATTGAGCTGTCAACGCTTATGGAAATGGGATTGGGACAATCATTATTACGTCTCAAGGCTCCAATATTCCTTTTACCGCAAGGTTGACATTCAAATGTACAAATAATGAAGCTGAATATGAAGCTTGCATCATGGGTCTCGAAGAAGCCATTGCCTTGAGGATCAAGATTCTGGATGTATATGGAGACTCGGCTTTGGTAATAAATCAGATCAAAGGAGAGTAGGAAACACGTCAACCTGGTTTGATCCCTTACAATGATTATGCAAGGAGGTTGCCAACTTTCTTCAATGAAATTGAGTTTCATCATATTCCCCGTGAAGAAAATAAAATGGATGATGCACTGGCTACATTGTCTTCCATGATTGTTGTGAATCGATGGAACGATGTGCCTAAAATCAATGTTATGCGCCTTGATAGACCCGCTCATGTGTTTACAGTAGAAGTGGTTGTTGATGATAAACCGAGGTATCACGACATTAAATGCTTCCACCAAAGTCAGGAATACCCGCTTGGAGCATCAAGGAAAGATAAGAAGACTTTGAGAAGATTGGCTGACAATTTCTTCCTAAATAATGATGTGTTATATAAGAGAAACTTTGACATGGTCTTGCTCAGATGCATGGATAAACACGAAGCAGACATGTTGATGAAAGAAATTCATGAAGGCTCCTTTGGTACTCCTATCAATGGGAAAGCAATGGCAAAGACAATATTAAGAGCAGGGTACTATTGGCTGTCAATGGAATCTGGTTGCTTCAAGTATATGAAGAAATGTCACACATGTCAGATTTATGCCGACAAAATTCATGTACCTCCAACTCTTCACAATGTTCTTTCTTCTCCATGGCCTTTCTCTATGTGGGGATTTGACATGATTGGCATGATTGAACCCAAAGCTTCAAACCGACATCGTTTCATCCTGGTGGCCATTGATTATTTCACCAAGTGGGTTGAAGCAGCCTTGTACGCTAATGTAACTAAGCAAGTGGTGGTCCGATTTATCAAGAACAATCTCATCTTCCATTATGGTGTTCCAAGCAAGATCATTACAAATAATGGATCAAACTTGAATAACAAAATAATGAAAGAGATATGCGTCGAGTTCAAAATTGAACACCATAACTCTTCTCCTTACAGACCTAAGGTGAATGAGGATGTTGAAGCTGCTAACAAGAACATCAAGAAAATCATCCAGAAAATGGTTGTTACATACAAGGACTGGTATGAGATGCTCCCTTTTACTCTACATGGGTATTGTACATCCGTCCGCACTTCAACAGGGGCAACCCCTTTCTCCTTGGTATATGGCATGGAGGCAGTGCTCTCCATAGAGGTTGAAATCCCATCAATGAGAGTCTTAATGGAAGCAAAGTTAACAGATGCTGAATGGTGCCAAAGTCGATATGATGAACTGAATCTGATTGAAGATAAAAGAGTGATGGCTCTATGCCATGGTCAGTTATATCTGCAAAGAATGAAGAAAGCTTTTGATAAAAAGATTCAACCTCGTGCTCAAGAAAATACAATCTTTCCTTACTGATTCTAGGGGCAAGTGGACTCCTAATTATGATGGCCCATACATCGTTAAGAAAACCTTCTCAGGCGGTGCCTTGATTCTTGCAACCATGGATGGTGAAGCATTCACTCGTCTTGTGAATATTGATGCAGTCAAGAAATACTACGCCTAGAAAAATGAAAAGAACAGCTCGCTCTGTTGAAAACTCGAAAGGGTGGCTTATGTAAAAAAAGAGCGTCTCGGTGGATTGAAAACCCGAAAGAGCGGTCCAGGCAAAAATTAGAGACAAAACAAAAAAATATTATCCCGGTAGATTGAAAGCGCGAAGGGGCAATCTAGGCAAAAGTTAGGGATTTATGGCAAGTAATTGCATCAAACCAAATTGGATTATCTGAAGTAGCCACGTCTATCAAAGAGTTCTCAAATCAAATAAGTTTCACCGAAGCTCAAGAACATTTGGAATTCAAAGTTGTTAGGGAGAATTGTGGTCATGGTATTTTAACGTAGCCCTTTCCCTTTAATTACCATTTTCTAAATTTGTAATGATCCATGAAATCACGTCATTTACGGATTATCATTCTATCAATAAAATTTGAGCTTTTGTCCATTTGTTTGCAATTCTTATTTCATTTATATCTTGCAAAATGACATTTTTTTCCTTTTGATAGAAATTCTTGAAACAACAAAAAGGTAAAGTATTTACTTTTTTTTTTTAAATGCGTGTGTTTACTTTCCTTTTATTTGTGAACATTAGAAGGAAACATCAACAGTTACTCCAAGAACGACTAAGTCTCGAAATACAAAATTGAATGTTCTTATGGTTTACCTTGCGAAGCGTCACCAAATGATGGATCTTTACTCCAAATTGCTGTGATGTGTTGGACGTATGTTTTGATATCCCCAGTTGAATTGTGGACTTAATTCTCTTCAGTGAAGAATTAAACCTGGTATCCCCAGTTAAGCTTTGATTCAAGCTTCTCCAGATGGATGTGGTTTTTTACCCCCATCAGAGTACAAAATTACTTTACCTCCAGCCAGACAAGGTTTGTATGGTTACCTCTTCAAACGGGTTATTGATGTCAGAAGATTAACTGGGTTTCTCCCCGAATGAAGTATCTTCCTCTTCTCAGAGAAATTTGAGCCTTGCAGCAGGACGTTGTTCTATTAAATGGCTCTCTTTGTCCGATCTCCCGTCTATATACCCACTGAGTTCAATCCTCATGGAAGTTTTTGCTTTAGTCCTCCTTTCCACTCTTGGATAGGATAAAACCCCAATTCGAGTTCATCCTTTGATGGGAAGAGTCTTGTTAAACAGTTTCTCTCCAGCTTATTCCTGGATTGAATTTGGTCTTTGACCATTTTGATAACTTGAACCTCTAAATTGGAAGGGCATTTATTTTGCACCCTTTGAGTGGTTTATCTCCCCCAGAAGGAATCTATTAAAGGTTCCCCAGTAAAGACGAACTTTATTCCTCAGCAGTTTGTTACAACATTTCCTTGGGATTTATACCTGAAAACAAATGACAGACTCGTTCTGAGCAGTTTGGCTATCCCCAATGAAGTGATCAGCATATGAATTATTTTACATCAGATGGTATCTCTCCGAAAAAATCTCGAAGGGAAGTTTGGTGCAGTTTTCCAGCAAATGGGTCTCTCTAGTTTATCCTCAGTAGAGAAGTCTTTTGTGAACCCTTATTTTACATCACATGGCATCTCTCCAAAAAAGTCTCGAAGAGAAGTATGATGAAGAAATGGTTGTCTCTCAGAAAAGGTTCCATCAGAGAAATTTATGGAAGATTATTTTAAGTGATTTTTATCTGCTTAAAGCAACATTAACCTTAGCCAATGGTAATTCCTCAATAAGTCTGCTACCAATTTTACATCACATGGCATCTCTCCGAAAAATTCTCGAAGAGTAGTATGATGAAGTTTATTTTCCATCAAATGGCATCTCCCCAGAGAATCCCTGTGAGAAGTTTGATGAAGATCCTTACAAGAAGTTTTTCTCTTTATTTGAGAAATTTGTTTTACAAGTTAACTAGCCCGCATCTCCTTGAAGATCCCCAGTGAATTTATTGATCCAGCAAGTGATTACCTTTTCAAAAACTTGTCTGCTTAACCTTTTCAAGAGAAAGACTTGATAAAAAGAAATCAAGACCAGTTTCATGGCTTATGTCCAGAAACGCGGGGAAGTTTATTTCAGAAACCGAGACCAGTTTCGTGGCTTATGTCCAGAAACGCGGGGAAGTTTGTTTCAGAAAACCGAGACCAGTTTCGTGGTTTATGTTCAGAAACGAGGGGAAGTTTATGATAACCTTTTCAAGAGAGAGACTTGATAAGAAGAAATTGAGACTAGTTTCATGACTTATGTCCAGAAACGCAGGAAGTTTATTTTACCCTTTCTAAGTAATGTTACTTAGTCAAAGAAGATGCTGCATCATTTTCCAAAGATGGAAGTTCAAATTGTCAGAGATATAATCTCATCCCCTGTGGAGTTGAATTCCTCTCCCCATTGGAGTTGACATCTCTTTCCTAGAAAGTTACAACCTTTTCCCCAATTTTATTTCCCCAGTGGTTTAGTCTATCGTTAGTCTCCTATGGCATGATTTCCCACTGATCCCATGTCTTGCATGTCATATCATATCATTAATAGCATCTTAGGGGCCAAAATTGTGCATTATTGTATTTAAGTGTCTCCTACCTGGTCGAGACTAAAATGTCAATCTTCATATCCCCGGATAGGAGAAACTTAAATAGGGGCATCTGTCATACCCTAACTTTTACCCCTAAGATTCCACCTCATTTAAATCATTTTCATGACATTTAGAATTACATATGTGTGTGTCTTTATGCATCTCTAACCCATTACAAATGTAAGAAATGTGTGCTTGCTTGCTTTACAAGTTAGGTTGTGCTTCAAGATGTTCAAACTGATGATTAGCCAAGGATTGGTGTGATCTTCAACATCTCAAAACTCATTCATTCATAAATATCAAGAGTTTCCCTTCATCAACTATCAAGTACAATATTGCATCATTTCAAACTCATCAAGCTTCAAGATTCATCAGATGCACCAAATTAGGGTTTTTGACTGAGTGAGGCTTACCATTGACTTTTTCATCTTAGGATGATCCTACACTTCAAAACATGATTCAAGGACATCAAATACATCTTTGAATACCATTCACAATATCCCAATTGCCCAAGAAGCTTGATTCATTGGCAATTGCAAAGTTGAACTCTTCTGATACAAAGTGAAACAATTGATCAAGTCAAAGCCTGATTTTTGGCATCTTTAGGTTAAACGTGATTTCCTCAAGTCAAATATCATGAAAATATGATTTGTGTATGCATTTGATTATTATCAATCAAGAAAAATCAAAGAAAATATCAAAATTGCAAAAAAAATGCATGGATAAAGAGATATGTGGTCATACTACAACTTTGTCCTAGGGGATGATTTCCAAAAAATGCATGGATAAAGAGATATGTGGCCATGAAGTAGAGGGTTCACTACTTTTTGAACAAAAATACTTAGAAAGTTTTTCAACCAAATATTCCTATGTCATGAAGCTAACTTTACAAGCATTTTTCATCATGATCCCAATTGAATCAAGGAAAGTTGTCAGCAAGAAAGTTGTAGAGGATATTTCAAGCTTTCCAAAGATTCCAAGAACAAATATTTATCTTACTTGAGCTAGAAGTTATGAATTTTGCAAAAGGCATTGATGAAGCTGAATTCAAGACAGATTTCTTGTAGCACATGATTTTGGACACACTTTTGATCACTTTGCAAGCCTTATCTCTGCACAAGGTCAACATGAATCTTGTAGTATCCCATAATATCTTCAAGATGGTACCAAATTTTCTTAAGTTCTATTCCTTTGCATAGTAGAAAACCTCACCCCAAGGTATGAACTTAAGTTTTGTTTTGGTGCATTAAGTGAAATGCCAAAAAGTTATTAAACTTGTTCACCAAGTCAAGGATTTGTTCTAAACATCAAGATTAAGGTCACAATCTGTATGATGATGGTCCAAATGGTCAAGATTTGATCTTGCTTAGAAAGAAAGCTACTTGAACTTTGCATTCAAGTCTTGAAACATGACAAGATACATTGGATAATAGGGTGCATCCCAATCCAAAACTTTTCCTCCAAAAAACCAACTTGTTTTCCTATAAATATATGTCATTTCTGATAATTTGAAAACAGAACAGGACCGCAAAACCTATATACATCAGAATTGCACACTCTTGCAAATTTCAAAAATCATTAAAGGGAAAACTTGAATTCCACAAACCAGTCCATAAACCTCCATTCCAACATTTCATAGACATCTCATACCATATATATATAAGCTTCTGAAACACTCTAAACATCATCAAATCATCCATTACCAGAAATTGCATCTTCATATCATCATTGTTGCATAACTTGCAAGAACAATCAAATTATTCATTCCAGACACTTCCCACACCACTTATTCATCCAAACACCTTTTATACACTTAATAGAAGTGATCCAAAGCCTTGAAACACATCTGTAACACCTTAATCCATAAGAACACATCTCACTTGCTCAAACTGCAGTTTGATTCATGTAAGGAGTTCCAAAAGGTTTCAATCCAATTCAACCACTTCAACATATTCCTTGGAGGCCAAGGAAGCTTTTAGGATCACCAAATTGCATCTGGAACACTTCTAAGCAAGAATTTGATTTTCAATTTTGAAGGTTAGTGTACTTTTCCCAAACTCTATGATTCATGCATCATTCTTGATCATTTGAGTTACAAACCTGTTTGTCATGTTGTGAGGATCATTTACCCTATGTCAATTGCTTTGAATATGTATTGTATGGAATTTCATTGTAGATTTTCATTCTAGGGTTCTTTCTGGTTCATGATTAATTAGTTGTTATACGTTGAAAATTAATACAATTAACTGATACCACCATGTTCCTTGTGAAAAAACAAACACTTTTCATGTTTACATTGTACAAAAATATTGAGTATTGAGGGAGATAGCATTTCCAGAAAATTCAAAAATGGAGGTTGATGTTTCTGATGGAGAAGATGATGGAGGGCGCGGTGCGTATTCTCTTTTTAAAATTATTGTTTTATATTTATTTCAATAAGTGTGTGTTTGTTAACGAATAGGCGTTGTGCCATGGTGGCTAGTGTGTGTGTGTGTGTTTGGTGTGTGAAGCGAGCTCAAGGTCCGGAGTTCGAATCCCCCTCACCCATACCTTTTTGCATTTTATTTTTTACCATTTTAAACTTGAAACTTTAATATATATTTTAACACGCGCGTTATCTTTCAACCAAAAGCATATGACATAGTGATAAGATTTTGGGCATGGAACCACAAGGTCACGAGTTCAAGCCTTGTGGGTGACAATCCTTTATTTTTTAACACTAGTTTTCATGCTTTTCTTCCCATTTTATTTCAATTTGTATATATGCTAAATTAATTATTTTTGAATTATTTTTTTCACACTTGTCATTTATTCCCCCTGTTTTGAGAATATATCAAAAAATACCAAAAATAATATTTATTTCATGTACTTTTTTGAAGTTGAAAACATGTACTTTTTATGTGTTTAAAAGCTTTTATTGATGTTCTTTAGATTTTTCCTTTGATCTAATTGAACATATGTGTTTATGTGACCATAGAATGCTTTGACTAAGTCTTGTTAATGACTTGTACCATGTTTAGTTGCCTTTTTCTTTGAAAAAACTTTGATTAAATTGATATCTTCAGGGTTTAATCTTGCTTAATCTTTTAAAACAACTTGATGCATAACTAGGGCTTCCACTTGAGTTTGGTTCCTTTAACCCTTGTTCCAACTGTCATACCCTAATTTTTTACCCTGAGATTCTGTTTTCATTTTGCATCGTCTGCATAGCATATCACATCATTTCTAGGTCAATCATCCATGCATAGATAACCAATTTACCAGACTTGTGTTTGTTTGTTTTCCTTTGTGAATTTAGGGTTGCTGTAGAAGGCTCAAAGGTCATAGACGCTGTGTGTATGCCCATTGAGATTTTGATTCCTTACAAGTTGTGTTGAAATCCAGATTACCATGATCAAGTGGATTAGAGTTGAAAGATCATACGGTTGAGGTTCTATTCCAATATTTGTCTTCCTCAAAGATTCCCCAGAGCATGATCTTATATCAGGGTTTTATGACAAACTTCTTCATACTTCAGATCTCATAGAGATTCATTATGTTTGATACATCATTTTCTTGTTTCTTGTGGTACAAGTTATTTGTGGATAGAGGAGTGGAATTCAAAGGATCTTAATATGACGCATGACAAGATTCAAAGTTCAAATTAATCACTTATGATTTAAAGAAAAATGAAATTTGGATCTTGTTGTTGATGGTTTGAAGTTGAGAGTTTGGATTAAAGTTTTGAATCGAGTTCAAGAAGGGATTCATGTGAAATTCAAATTTTGAGGTCTTACAAATTCAAGACGCTACCAAAATTAGAGTTTATATGCATTTTGAAATTTAAGATATGTGTACAAATTGTAAGGTGGTCTACAAGAATTTCAAGTCCTCTTCCCATTTTGTCATGAAGATTCACGCTTTGAAAATTTACAAATTCAAGGAAATGTAAAAGAGAATTGTTTGTTTACACATGCATTTTTAAGTGTTGATACAAAATACTACCTTTTGATTCACATTGACATTATTCTTAATCAAGGAAAAGTAGAGGCAATATAGAATGACGCTGGAACATTCCTACAGATTCCTAAGCACATCATTATACCTAGTTTCAAGAAAAATTGGGAGCATAGAAAAGCATTGTTTGGAACAAAATCCCGTTAAGTAGGTAACACGTTCTTGCATTCATATTCAGAATTTTTCCAATGTTCAGGTTACAAAAAAAAAAGGGCAAAAGAAATAAGAGCAAAGTCCTAAAAGAAATGAAAAAAGGCCTTCGTATGTTGTCCTAGCCAACGAACTCGTTGCTCAACGGTGGGACTCACCCATTCTCAAACACCAATGTCCCAGCTCTCCTTTAACCACATGCTGCCTCTATTGTGTGTTTAATTACGAAGTACTTCAAGGCATGTTACTGCTCTGTCAAAATACAACACAATTAAACATAAAGATTTGGAAACCGGTAAGTTTCAAACATGTTCGAGTAAAAAGGGAAGTATCATCACGATAGCTTGTTTTCTTTCCAAAACATAATTCCAAACACAATCAACACAATCCCAAAAATAAAGAGATGTGTTTCAAGATAGAATCATCATCATCAATTGTTTCCAAGACAGTTCTCCCAACACATTCAAGCAGGATCAACACCAGTTCAATTTCATTCCAAAACGGTTTCAGACATGTTAATATAAAAACAGAAACGATTTTCAAAGCAATAATTGGGATGTTTTTTCCAAAATAGAATCAGCAACCTGGTTTTTATTGGAATCAATGTTTAAAAAGGGAGGAGGCCTATAAAAAGGACATAGACAGCAGCAATACAGATTTTTTCACACCAACCATTCACGACAGCACAATACCGATAGTTGCAGAAATTCACACCAGTAAAAAAAAACTACCACACATAAACCATCCTTGTCCAATACAAACAAAGCCGAGAAAATTCATTCACCAAAATACCATCCTCAACAGCTTTCACTCAAAAAAATGAGACATCAGAACAGAAAAATAGGGGGAGATTCACCAAGAAAAAGAGCAAAAAATCAGAAAAAAAATACTCACAGAGCTATCATCACACCCACGCACAAAGCCACCAGAACATCAGCTCATACACACATTGCAGTAAATTTCACATACCCACACTACAGAGAGAAGGAAAAGCATCGTTCACATACACACCATTGGCAGAGATTCACAGCAAAGAAGATTCAATCAAAACGCAGAGATACCATCGCAAGCACCAGACCACAGAACAATATCCACATACCTACACAATAACGGTGAAAAGGAATAGCAGGAACTCGCAGAAAAGTTCATGCATCAATTCACACATAACAGAAAATCAGCAAAGGTTCAAAGAAGCAGTATCGCACATATACATAAAGAACGGCAGGAAAAGAATCGTATAGCCACACGCATAGGGACGTTGGGACAAGGTTCAGAACAATACCTTCACAATTGCCGACATCACCGACACCGCCGCGATACGTAATTCTGTGCTTGATTGTTATAATGCCGTATTTCGTTCTGTGCTTGATTATTGTAATGCCGTAATTCTTTATGTGCTTGATTGTTGTGATGTCGTAATTCGTTGATTCTATTCCTTGAATTTCGCTCGAATTTGCGTTGGAAAGGGAAGTGCGAGGGAGGTCGTGCGCGACGAGACATAGATATAAGTAGCTGAGAGTGAGATTGTTGCTGTGTGCGAGAAGACGACGGCGGAAGTAGGATGTCGAGAGAGAAACCGTGCCAGCAATCAAAAGGGTAGCGAGAGAGAGGAGCGGTTGAACCTAGCCTTGGCCCGTGTTTTGTGATGAGCGGTTTCTTCTTCATGATTGTTCCCTGAGAGTTTTACCTTTTTCCTTACTTTGGTTCTGAAGCGAGTTGAACGTGGCTGATAGATTTAGGGTTTTCTTAACCCTCTCATGGACAAACCGGACCGGGTCATGGGCTTAGCCTGACCCATGTCTCACTTTGGGCTCTTTCTCTTCCTTGAAGTTTATTTTTTTGGCCCATGTTTCATTAATCAACATTATCATTATATTTGGTTTTATTTCCTTAATATTATTATCATTAGTTTTTTTACAAATTTCTTTTTTTTTAGTTAAAAAAAATACTAAGTTTTTTTTAAGATTCAAATTTTGATTTCTAAGCTTGTAGGTTTAGCAAAATTCAAGTCTTTTTTTTTCATGATTAATAATTGTATATTATGATTGGTGTTTTTTTTTTTTTATTTTAGGATTAGAACTTTAGTTTTAGGAATTAATTCTTGATCATTACAAAAGACTGCGAACAAATGTTAAAACCAAAAAGACAATTTAATTTTTAGGTTTGGAGTCACCGTACTCCATACATGTGTTCTACCATGGACACTTTCTACCATTTTCAACTTAACTTTAACTTTAGACTCACCGTACTCTATGTAGCGTCTTGCCATAGACTCTACCTCCCCCTGGAACCTTGACCACAGTCAAGAGTTCCTCACCCTCTTTGAGGGGAACTACGGATACTCTGATTCCACTCCCGTCAGGATACGTAGGCACAAGATGCGATGTCTTGGTGAGTATACTTAGATAATAACCCCCTAGGTCTTTACCTTAGCAGATACCTTTAGCAAGCAAGCAAATAACATAACATAAATACTAACAAGAGGTTCCTGTAGAGTACTACAGACGTTTAGGATGCTAATACCTTCCCTAGGCGTAACCAACCCCCGAACCTTAGATCTCTTAGGTTTTTTCGTTCTTGAACCTTTCCTTTGGATAAATCAAAGACCAGTGGTGAATTTAAAAAATTGTGATTCAAGTTAACATAATAGCTTGGTATCCGATTCTCACTGCGACAGAAATGGCGACTTCACTGGGGATCTTAACTTAGAGGGTTAGGCCTAACTTGTTTAGTATTCTTATTTTTCTTGCTTATTTATTATTTTGCTTGTTTATATCTGTTGTGCCTGGTTTTGCTGTATGCAGGGGTTCTTGAGTGGTGAGGAGTCCTACATCCAGACTTGAGTGCAATTATGATAGGAGATGATATGGTCAAGGATACTTTGACAGAGTCGATTCCTGAAAAGTTGAATTGAGAAAATCATCGCTCAGTTTAGGTTCTTTTGAAATTAATGTTGTTTGAACGAGTCCATTCGTGAAAATGATATTAATTTCGACCAAGAACCAGTGAGACTGAGGACCGTAGTACCTTTAACCCCACTTGGCCTTTCAGAATGTAGTGCGGTGACTATGCGGGAGTCTATTTCCAAATAGTTGTCACACGATACTACACTCGGATGAGATTCTCTTGAGAATATTATTGACTAACCGAGTAATTTGGGAAGTCGATAATATCCGAAAGATGGATTGTAGACTCTGGGAACTTTGTAGAACCCGTTCGGCAGGTACAAATAAACCTCTAGTACATACCTTGGAAAGGGTAGACCATTGCTCCATGCTCGTGATCCTCACGCCTAGGCCTTTGTTTGCCTGTATATGTGTATACATGTGTTTATGCATCCATACATTCATGCATAACCCTTTGGTTTCAAGGAACTCGATTGTTCTTTCATTTGCAAAATCAACAAAAATCATTGGATTATAAAATGAAACTATTTTCGAATTGTTTGCAACCTACTTTTGAGTTCCTTGAAACCATTGCATCACATGGCATATCATTTGCATCTTTGCATGTGTCCATTTGTCCAGCAGCTCATTCCCAGTTGTCTCTATCTTCCAGTGTCACCTGTGAGTCATCAAGCTGATTCCTCGACACAAATACCAGACTAGAGCTAACTACAGACGCATAATGGCAGAGCAAGAAGCACACAATGCTGAGATGCGAATGGAGATCGACGACCTTAAGTCAAGCATGGCAAAGCTCACTGAAATGCTCCAAGTCTTGATTGCTAGAGGAGAGCAACCCCAAAGGACTGTCATCCAAGAAGTTTCAACTGCTGATCCTCAACATGTTCAGGTGCCACCTTCAACTTGGCCAGAGTTTGGTTTGCCTCCCAACTACTCACCACCTCTTGCATCTACTGCTATGATTGGTCAGACTTCCAGACCAGTGTTTCAAGCTCCAGTTTTCTCTGAGCCTAGACCTGTGGTTCATGCTGTTACCCAGACTACTCGACCTCCTTTTGAAAACCCTCTTTATGAGTACAATGCTGCCAATGCTCAGGGTGAAAACCATGAAGATTTTGTCGAACCCGCAATTGTCCGTGAACATTTTCAAACTATAGACAAGAGACTTAAAGCCGTAGAGGGTACTGATTTCTTCAACATTGATACAGAAAACATGTGCTTGGTTTCTGACCTTGTTATGCCTGCTAAGTTTAAGGCTATCGATTTTGTGAAGTACAAAGGTGATTCTTGTCCAAGAGCTCATTTGGTCATGTATACCCGAAAGATGGCTGCTCATGCCAAGAATCAGAAGTTGCTTATCTACTATTTTCAAGATAGTCTGAGTGAAGCTTCTCTCAAATGGTATATGAATCTTGAACAGAACAACATTCACTATTTCCAGGATCTTATTAATGCCTTCATGAAGCAATACAAGTATAACCTCGACATGGCTCCTGATCGCCGTCAGCTGCAAAACATGTCTCAGAAGGATAAAGAGTCTTTCAAGGAATATGCTCAGCGCTGGAGAGAGTTGGCTTCCCAAGTTGAACCTCCTTTGGCAGAGAAAGAATTAACTGGACTGTTTATGGACACCTTGTCTCCATTCTACTGGGGGAAGATGATTGGTAGTGTTTCATCCAGCTTCACTGATTTGGTTACTATTGGTCAGAGACTCGAGGAAGGACTTAAAAATGGTAAAGTATCCAAAGCCGCTGAATCTTCTAATGGAGCACAGAAATCCTATGGGAACTTCCAGAAGAAGAGAGAAGATCAAACCAATGCTGTTATGTTTGAAACCAGAAGGTCTCGTCCTCAACCCCAGTATGTTGATCACTCCGCTGTTGCTGCTGTTACTCCTATTGTTGCTGCTCCACGACTAGCTCAAACCCTTCAACGTCCGACTGTTGGACAGAATCAGTACCGTAATAGGAAAAATTTTGATCCTATTCCAATGACATACACTGAACTTTATCCTGGGCTGGTTCAGAAAGGTTTGATTATTACAAGGCCTTTGCCTCCTCCTCCAGATCCACTTCCACTTGGATTCAGATCTGATCTCCATTGTACATTCCATGAAGGTGCCGCAGGCCACGACTTGGAGCATTGCTTTGCATTGAAGGCTAGAGTACAAGAGCTGATTAGAATGGGTATTCTCTCCTTTCGTGACACCAATCCGAATGTCAAGAACAATCCTTTGCCAGAGCACGCTAAGTGAAGCTTCAGTTGACTTCAGCAGACTTCAGTGTTTCAGACAGGACAACTCACTCTTGTTTCTAACTAGTCACTAGACTTTTGTTTCTTGTTGTTTGCATTTTCCTTATCTTGTATTAGTTTGTTTGCTTTAAAATTATGTTTGTACTTTCATAATTAATAAAATGAGCATTGTAACTTTTGGATTCAATTCATTTTGTGTTTGCTATTTACATCTTTATGTTTTCCTTTTCAGAAACAAAAAAAAAACAAAAAACAAAAAACAAAAAAAATTATCTCTTTTCCACTTTCTTTTTGATTATGCAAAGATTGGAGGGAGGATGATGAAAACGTAATACTCATAATTGTTGTCGGTATGCTTTCAAATCAAAACTTTGCTGAGGATGTAAGGCATTGTTTCAGTTCCCAAACACTGGAGAAATAAGGAAGATAACCCCTCGTCAACCCCTTTGAGCCTTGAAGTAGGAGTTTCTTTTCTTTACAAATAAAAACCCGCAATCTTAACCTGGGGCAGGGTAGTTCTCAGTTAACTTGATTGTGCATTCAAATACAAGAGTTTCATTCAAGACACCTTTCATATAAAGGTTGCATTCACAGTTTCCCTTCGCACACAACAATCAAGTGTCGAAGATGTCTTTCAAGTCGAACGCCAATGATGGTTCACCGTAATTATTAAACCAGACATTCACAACCTTTCGACTCTTCCAAATTATAAATGTTGTACAAGTTGTTCCCAAAGTGATAAATAAAGAAGAATCATCAAGAAGTCCTTACTTAAAGAATGAGCCGAGTCCCTTTCAAGGCAAAAGCTAAGAAAGATGGGAAGCTCATGACCTTACTTTATACAAAGAAAAATAAGAACAAGCTTGTATGACAACCAAATGTTGTAAGGAAGAAATGAATGGCATCTCAAGCCCATTGACTTCTGAACCATCATCACTATCATCAATGCAATCCCTAACCTATGGGAACCTGAGTGCAAAGTCTGAGTTAACTGAGTGTAGGACTGGAGATCATCACGAAGATTGGGTGGGTACAAACAAACTTTGAGCCTTTATCCTTTGTTTCTTAAACCGTGAACCGGGCCACGTTATAACCCTCAAAAGACCTAATTGAAGCAAGGTTATTTTGAAAGCATACTACAGCAAGGTTGCGTAAACTGACTCCTAAAGATCGTTGCAGATCATTTATTTTATCACGCCTTTTTGCTTTATCTTTCACTTTTAAACGTCTTGAACCACCGTGTTCTGACCAGTGACCCTATTGTTTTACCTCTTTCCAAAAATGATTTTGATTTCAAAAGTTGCATGAACTTTGCATTTACTATGTTTGTATGAACACTTTTGTTTGCAATCTGGCTTCCGCTTAAGGAATTTTCAAACCTTTGAGAAACTTGGTCAGTGATCCAATCAGGGGCAAGTTCCTTCCAGATCCTATTGAGAATCAGTTCAAGATTTGTTCAGTGCAAGTCCTTCTCAGAATTGGTTTATACAGAAGACTTTTTCAAGACTCATACTGGGGCAAGTTTTCCAAGTGCACAGTAATTCAGTCATTTTCAGCATCAATCCAAGCTGAGGCAATTATCAGTTCATATACAACAGTCAACTAATCTGGGGCAGTTTACTTGAAGAATCCCCAAGCAGTTTTCCATCCTTCCTACAAGGATCAGCAAATTGATACAGTTTACCAGTGTGGCAGAGATTGTGCAGTGACATCTCTAGTTTCAAAGCAGAATGGCAGTGATCTCCGTGTTGAGGAATCAGTATTCCAGTCTTGTCTTCTCCACAAAAGAGTCGAGTCGTGTCTTCGACGTCTGCATTGCATTTACATTTGCATTTGATCATATATCATCTGCATAATTCATATACATATGCATAGCAAGAGTGTCATCCTCATTTGCACTCATTTGCATCCTCCATAGGTCGTATTGTTATTCACGTCTTATCTTGTGATATAAGTCCAACTCACTTGGCGCCTACTAAACAGACATTGTCGCGTCTATCCAATGCTTTCTTGGATACGGTGATCCATTTTATCCAAAGATTTCTTGGGTATCTCCTTGTTCATATTCGTTCAATTCTTTCTTGGACGTTGTGATTTCTTTCTATCTAATACTTTCTTGGGTATCTCCTTGTTCATATTCGTTCAATGCTTTCCTGGACGTTGTGGTCCCTTTACATCCAATGCCTTCTTGGATCTCACCTTTTTACCTCATAGTCATCTAAAGCCATTATTAGATACTGTGATTATACCTTTCATCCAAAGCCATTATTGGATGTCTGGTTTCTTTACCATCTGATGCTCTTCTGGATGTGTCCCTCTTTCTGATGTTCTTCCAGATCGAGTCTTTGTTCACAATCATCTAAAGCCATTATTAGATATTATGGTTATACCTTTCGTTCAAAGCCATTATTGGATGATAGGTTTCTTTACCTTGTTCACTTTATCTAAAGCCATTATTAGATATTGTGATTATACCTTTCATTCAAAGCCATTATTGGATGTTTGGTTTCTTTACCATCTGATGTTCTTCCGGATGAGTCCCTCTTTCTGATGTTCTTCCAAATTGAGTCTTTTGTTCACAGTCATCTAAAGTCATTATTAGATATGGTGATTATACCTTTCATTCAAAGCCATTATTGGATGACTGGTTCCTTTTGCATTCAATGCCATTCTTGAATGTAGTCTTTGTTCACATTCATCTAAAGCCATTATTAGATATTGTGATTATGCCTTTCGTTCAAGGCCATTATTGGATGTTTTGCGTCTTTTTTGTCCAATGCCATTCTTGGATGATATTATTCCATATCGAGTCTTTGTTCACATTCATCTAAAGCCATTATTAGATATTGTGATTATGCCTTTCATTCAAAGCCATTATTGGATGTTCGGTGTCTTATTCATCCAATGCAATTCTTGGATAATGTTTTTCCAGACTTTTCGCTTTGTTTATTCTGATGCTTTTCCGTAATGACATTGCCTTTTTACCATCTAATGTTTCCCCTGATATGTCTTCAAATCTCCCCGTACCTTTATTGCTTTTCTGAATGTTTCGGGTGTATCTTCAGGATCCTCGTCTTGCATATCATTTCATGCCATATCATATGCATTTGTGGCATCTTAGGGCCAAAAATTATGCATGTTTGTATTTAAGTCCCTCCTATCTCGTCGAGACGGAGATTTCAACCTCCATATCTCCAGATAGAAGAAACTTAAATAGGGGCATCTGTCATACCCTGATTTTTGACCCTGAGATTCTGTTTTCATTTTGCATCGTCTGCATAGCATATCACATCATTTCTAGGTCAATCATCCATGCATAGATAACCAATTTACCAGACTTGTGTTTGTTTGTTTTCCTTTGTGAATTTAGGGTTGCTGTAGAAGGCTCAAAGGTCATGGACGCTGTGTGTATGCCCATTGAGATTTTGATTCCTTACAAGTTGTGTTGAAATCCAGATTACCATGATCAAGTGGATTAGAGTTGAAAGATCATACGGTTGAGGTTCTATTCCAATATTTGTCTTCCTCAAAGATTCCCCAGAGCATGATCTTATATCAGGGTTTTATGACAAACTTCTTCATACTTCAGATCTCATAGAGATTCATTATGTCTGATACATCATTTTCTTGTTTCTTGTGGTACAAGTTATTTGTGGATAGAGGAGTGGAATTCAAAGGATCTTAATATGACGCATGACAAGCTTCAAAGTTCAAATTAATCACTTATGATTTAAAGAAAAATGAAATTTAGATCTTGTTGTTGATGGTTTGAAGTTGAGAGTTTGGATTAAAGTTTTGAATCGAGTTCAAGAAGGGATTCATGAGAAATTCAAATTTTGAGGTCTTACAAATTCAAGACGCTACCAAAATTAGAGTTTATATGCATTTTGAAATTTAAGATATGTGTACAAATTGTAAGGTGGTCTACAAGAATTTCAAGTCCTCTTCCCATTTTGTCATGAAGATTCACGCTTTGAAAATTTACAAATTCAAGGAAATGTAAAAGAGAATTGTTTGTTTACACATGCATTTTTAAGTGTTGATACAAAATACTACCTTTTGATTCACATTGACATTATTCTTAATCAAGGAAAAGTAGAGGCAATATAGAATGACGCTGGAACATTCCTACAGATTCCTAAGCACATCATTATGCCTAGTTTCAAGAAAAATTGGGAGCATAGAAAAGCATTGTTTGGAACAAAATCCCGTCAAGTAGGTAACACGTTCTTGCATTCATATTCAGAATTTTTCCAATGTTCAGGTTACAAAAAAAAAGGGAAAAGAAATAAGAGCAAAGTCCTAAAAGAAATGAAAAAAGGCCTTCGTATGTTGTCCTAGCCAACAAACTCGTTGCTCAACGGTGGGACTCACCCATTCTCAAACACCAATGTCCCAGCTCTCCTTTAACCACATACTGCCTCTATTGTGCGTTTAATTACGAAGTACTTCAAGGCATGTTAATGCTCCTGTCAAAATACAACACAATTAAACATAAAGATTTGGAAATCGGTAAGTTTTAAACATGTTCGAGTAAAAAGGGAAGTATCATCATGACAGCTTGTTTTCTTTCCAAAACATAATTCCAAACACAATCAACACAATCCCAAAAATAAAGAGATGTGTTTCAAGATAGAATCATCATCATCAATTGTTTCCAAGACAGTTCTCCCAACACATTCAAGTAGGATCAACACCAGTTCAATTTCATTCCAAAACGGTTTCAGACATGTTAATATAAAAACAGAAACGATTTTCAAAGCAATAATTGGGATGTTTTTTCCAAAACAGAATCAGCAACCTGGTTTTTATTGGAATCAATGTTTAAAAAGGGAGGAGGCCTATAAAAAGGACATAGACAACAGCAATACAGATTTTTTCACACCAACCATTCACGACAGCACAATACCAATAGTTGCAGAAATTCACACCAGTAAAGAAAAACTACCACACATAAACTATCCTTGTCCAATACAAACAAAGCCGAGAAAATTCATTCACCAAAATACCATCCTCAACAGCTTTCACTCAAAAAAAGGAGACATCAAAACAGAAAAACAGGGGGGGAGATTCACCAAGAAAAAGAGCAGAAAATCAGAAAAAAATATACTCACAGAGCTAGCATCACACCCACGCACAAAGCCACCAGAACATCAGCTCATACACACATTGCAGTAAATTTCACATACCCACACTACAGAGAGAAGGAAAAGCATCGTTCACATACACACCATTGGCAGAGATTCACAGCGAAGAAGATTCAATCAAAACGCAGAGATACCATCGCAAGCACCAGACCACAGAACAATATCCACATACCTACACAATAACGGTGAAAAGAAATAGCAGGAACTCGTAGAAAAGTTCACGCATCAATTCACACATAACAGAAAATCAGCAAAGGTTCAAAAAAGCAGCATCTCACATATACATGAAGAACGGCAGCAAAAGAATCGTAGAGCCACACGCATAGGGACGTTGGGACAAGGTTCAGAACAATACCTTCATAATTGCCGACATCACCGACACCGCCGCGGTACGTAATTCTGTGCTTGATTGTTATAATGTCGTATTTGATGTTGATTATTATGTTGTTAATTTAATCCATTTTTTTGTGTGGAGAATGATGTTGATTTTAATTTTGGTGGTTGTATGGTGATCATTTGATGATATTTCATGTTATGGTGAATCATGCATCATGGTGTACGTACTTCGGTCCGATTTTGGTATGCTCTGGTCTAGTGGTATGGATTCAAGAGCAAGTAGCTGGTTCCAGATGGGAATCAGTGAAGCGTTACTTATGGTGATAGTAATGAATTTGTGCGCTCTGATCCGATGGTGTGGATTCAGGAGCGAGTAACTTGTTCTATATGGGAATCAGTGAAGCGTTACCTATGGTAATGGTAACGATTTGGTGTGCTTCTGTCCTATGGTGGGGATTCAGGAGCGAGATGGACCTGTGTTGTTAATTATGGTATCACATGCATTATCGAGTCATGGTGTTGAGTACATTGCATTCATTATTTGCATATGTATTGAATAATTATGTTGATATTGGTGATTGAGAATACTTTGGTGATGTATGCGATTGAATTAGGTTGAATAATTGTTGATGTTATTTAGGATACCCTTGCATACTTTTGAACCATTATATATTATAAGCGTATTCTCACCCTTTTTTGTATCCTCACCCCTTTGTTGTTTGTGTGGTTCTGTGCTCCTTCTTGGGGTACAGTTGACCAGGTAAATGAGTAGCTGCTTAGAAGCTGAAGGATGACGTTGAGGCTATTTTTCTTCCTTTTTCGTTTTTATGCGATATTTAGATTTTGTTGTTTTGATTTGTAACATTGGGCCAATGAACGATTAGCCTCATTAATTGTTATTTGTTTTGATGTTATTGATGTTGAGGGCATTTTTCCATGACCATGATTAATGTTATGAGAATTATTTGGTCAATGAGTTACTTTAATTGCTTTATTCCTTGCGATGAGCCTATGTAAAGGCGAGCATGTGATGGTAAATGTTTAAATTATTACATGTATTATATAACCCATGTTATAGAGCAGTTTTATGTTGTGTTTGAGGGATACCCTATGTGTGTAGTTATTTTATTCTCGCATTATTTAACATTTTTGGGGGTTTAGGGTGTTACATAGTGGTATCACAACAAGTTAGTCCATCCGTCTAGGTTTTTGACATGATAATTGATCCCTTGTATGTGACATGTGTGTACACAGTGGATTCATTATTTCTTCTAATGTCTATTTGTTGGTGTGCAGAGTAATGGCTGGGAGAAACAATCACGCAATTATTGATGCTTTGGAGTCAGCGGCCTAGGTGATGCAGGGGCAACATAACCATCAAAGTGCAAATGGTGAGTTGCGTGGGTTTGATAAGTTTACGAGAAACAAGCCACTGACTTTCAAGGGTAGATATGGTCCCGATGGTGCACGGGGCATGGCTCCAAGAGATTGAGAAGATTTTTTGAGTGATGGCTTGCACGAAACTTCAGAAGGTGCAGTTCGATACTTATATGTTGTATGAAGAGGCCGAAGACTGGTGGGACAACGCGCGCCAGAGGCTGAAGGTTGTTGGCATTAAGATTACTTGGGCTGTGTTTAGAGTTCATTTCCTAGAGAAGTACATTCTGAAGGATGTGCGGAGTAAGAAGGAGATTTAGTTCATCGAACTCAAGTAGGGGAATATGACTATTGTTGAATATGCTGCTAGGTTCAAAAAGCTGGTGAAATTTTGTCCACACTACAATTATGCGTTTGTTGAGGGTTCGAAACGCATCAAGTTTGAGAGCAGATTGCGCCCTGAGATCAAGCAGGGAATTGGGTACTAGGATATTTGCTGATTTCCTATACTGATGAATAAGTGTAGGATATATGATGAGGATAGTAGGGCTCGTTCTGCTCACTATAAGAGTCTTAGTGAGAGGAAAGAGAAGAATCAGTATCGCGGGAAACGATATAGTGCTCTAACTAATAGAGGGGAGAATATGACTTCATATTAGAAAAAGCCAATTGGGGGAGAGACTCCTGCTTTTGTCAAATGTTTCAAGTGTGGTGAGTTGGGCCCCCGTGCTAATGTGTGTAGGAACAACGTTCTTAGGTGCTTTAAACGTGGAAAGACAGGGCATCGTGTTGCATATTGTAAGAGTGTAGGGCCAACTTGTTATAACTATAGTGAACAGGGTCACATCAGTACCAATTGTCAGAAGCCAAAGAAAATTTTGTCTGGGGGAAAAATATTCGCTTTGACAGGGTTAGAGACTACTAGCTCAGATTGGTTAATTCGAGGTACGTGTTTTATTACTAGTATTCCACTACTTGCTATTATTGACACGGGTGCAACACATTCGTTTGTTTCTCTAGATTATACTGAGAGGTTGGGTTTGATGTTGTCTTCTGTGGTTTGGAGTATGATTGTTGATACCCCAACTCTAGGTCCGGTAACCAATTCGTGGTTTTGTTTGAATTGTCCACTAACTATTTTTGGTAAGAATTTTGGGATAGATTTAGTCTGCCTACCGTTGAGACAACTCAATGTTTTTCTTGGAATGAACTGGTTGGAGTTTAATAGTGTTCATATAAACTTCTACGACAATACAATGTCATTTCCAAAGTTTGATGGAAATGATGAGTTGTTTGTGTCTGCTAAGTAAGTGGACGAGTTCGTGAAGGATGAGGTTGAAGTGTTTATGATACTAGGTTCTATGAAGACTGAAAGTAAAGTTGCAATTGGAGAGTTACCTTTAAAAAATGAAAATGATCGTCACAACCATATTCGGGTTCGGGAGTCGATCACGCAAGGGGAAGGTATTAGCACCCCTCACGTCCGTTGTACTCAATGGGGACCTCTTAGTTAAACTTGCAGTTGAATGTTAGCTTATGTTATTTGTTTTCTTCAAGTTATTAAAAGGGAAAAGAGAAAAAAAGAAAGGAAACCGTAAAAAAAAGTTTTTTATTAATGTGTGTGTGACAAGATTAAGGGTCTAACTCTTACGTATCTCCAAGTAAAATAGAGAATTCAAGGCTACGTAGCTATGGGTGTTATGGCTTGTTGGTTTATTTTATTGAACAAATGTTTATATCACGTTCTAAGGGCTAAACATTGGCTTGTCTACTCTTGGAGGAGGCTTAAGTACTTGTTTGTATTTGCATTAGAACAGACTAAATAATTTTCTTTTGTGAAAAAATTTAAATTGCACAAGGGCGAGTAATTAGGTTTAATGTGTGGGTATATTTTAAGTGGAAGACGGTTATCCAAACAGGGAGCCATACAGCAGTGTTTAGATAGTCGAGGAAGGACAAAGTCTACACCATCCTTCCTTTTTCTTCTTTAATACTATGAAAGAATATGTGGTGAATTAAATCATGGTTCATTAACAGAAGACGGTTATTCATGCAGGGAGCCCTACAGTAGTGCATAAATAATTGAGGAAGGAAAAAGTCTACACCACCCTTCCTTTTACTTCTATAGAAGAACCTAATCTAATTCTAATAATTAAAGTGTTTTTAGAGTGGAAGACGAATGTTCGGACAGAGAGCCCTACAACATTGTCCAAACATTTGGGAAAGGAGAAAGTCTACACCACCCTTCCTTTATCAACCAAGTTATTGTGAAAATAAGTTTGAAAGGTTTAAATTGTGAGTGTTGAGTATTTGTAACTACAAATTCAACTGATTTTTGAATGATGTCAAACAAGGAATAAATGAGGTAGTTTATTGTAATGCTCTTGTATATTGGACGATGTCAACCTAAATTTGGATGTTAACCTGTCTGTTTAGCCTTAGGATGCATAAAAAGAGTCTTTGAAAGAGTTTGATAGGTCTTAGGCATGACATACACATCAAAAAAATCAAGTTTGTGTGTCAAAACAACAACATAGGCCGAACTATACGTGATCAGGCCGATCTATGGAAGCATCAGCTTCAGTATAGGCCGACACATCCATGTTTCAGGCCGGCTTCTATGCTCCAAGAATGAAGCTTGTAGATTCTGCTGACAGGCTGTATTTCAAGTTGCCTCTCAGGCCGGCCTGAACAACTTCATAGGCCTACCTATGACCTTCATAGGCCGACCTATGCAATTTAAAACTTGAAAAATTCTTTTTTTCATCTTATTTTTCTTGCATCCTTTTTCCATTTTTCTTCATATACCTATATATACTCATACATGCATCTTCTTCTAGGTAAGGTTTCCTAGTGAATAAAACCTAAACGAAACCAGATTACAAAGTTTCCCATCATCTTCATCCCTTCTTCTATGCATACACACAATTGAACTTCACATAATCATCTTTCGATTGGGTGACCATCTAGATTAGGGTTGATAACGGCCAATTAGGTTTGATGTAACCGAGAATATTGGGTTTGGGGCTTTGTGTGTTTCAAGTAAGAAAACCAAGGTGGGGTTTTCCTTCAAGATCGGGTGGATTTGAAGTTTTTGGACAAGATAACTTTAACACAGATTCAACCGAGTGAAAGCCTTGGGACAAGGTGGTTTCCTTGCAGGGGAGTAGCGCGGGGCGGTGAATTGTGTTCGGGAATCTCGGGTTTCAACAAGTCGCGTGCTCGGGATAATCGAAGGATTGTAGCCACATTGTTGGTCACTTGATCAAGCTTTGATCAAAGGTTCGAGGTGGAAGAATCAACACAAAACAATAGGGTTTTTGGGGTTTGCATTCTTCATCTCTTGTATACACATTTTTGCAAAGAAAATGTTAATAGCAATATCTCAATTTGATTTTGAATTTAGGGCAGACGTACCCATAGCGAGGCCGATTGGGGAACTGCCTAAACAAATCTCGGTCTCTCTCTCTCTCTCTCTCTCTCTCCCTCTCTCTCTCTCTCTCTCTCTCTCTTCATCTCTTTATTTCTTTTATTGTTTATTACACAATTTATCGAGTTCGTTGTTGTTTGATCAATTTGATTGGAAATTGTATTATACTATCTTTTAAAGGTGTTGTTGCTGATATAATCACAATCACTTTGAGTGTGATAGGTTTTCACGTCAACAAAACAAACTACATTTCCAATTGTTATCAATTGCACATCAAGTGTTTGATAAATTGTTTGTGTGTATTTTGTTTGCGTTTTGGTTCATTGGATATACGAATTACGATTAGCATTGCATTTAATTGATTCATAGCTTGATTGTTGTTGGACATTTATGTTCTTTATCACTCCGTTTGGTTTGCATTACACATATTACTTTTCGATAGTAGGTTCGGTTAGACTATTCAATTTGGGTCGTTTTTCCGCTGGACCTTATTTTGAAAACAAATTTTTGCCAAAAGTTTTTGGTTGTAAAATTTGTGATCTATTTACCCCCTATAGATCGAAGCCTATTGTCTAATAAGTGGTATCAGATCCTAGTTCATTGCGTGCTTGATATACATTTCTTAGAAGAATGGCTACCGAACCTAAGGGTGCATACAATAGAGCACCAATTTTCACCGACGAAAGTTATGGCTATTGGAAAGCACTTATGCGTATTCATGTCAACTACGTTGATAAAGGTATTTGGGATACTATCCAAAATGCTCCAAATGAAATAACTATGACCAACGAAGATGGTGTCACAATACCTAAACCAGAAGCACAATGGGATGATAACGATAGGAAATTGTGGTCACATGATTGGAAAGCAAAAAACATTCTCACTTCCGCCTTGGGAGTTGATGAGTTTTATCGCGTTTCTCATTGTGAGACCACCAAAGCTATGTGTTATGCATTAGAGATTTCCCATGAGGGTACTAATGATGTTAAACAAGCTAGGATCAACACATTAAATCAAGAGTTTGAGCTGTTCCGTATTGAGGATGGTGAAACCATTGCGGATATGCGTAAATGGTTCACCATCTTATAAATTGATTAAATGCACTAGGTAATCCTGTTTCCAATGAACTTGCTACTAACAAAGTTTTGAGGTGTTTAAGTAGGGAATGACAACCAAAGGCCACCACTATTAAAGAAGCAAATGATATTAAGTCGCTTGATCTTACGACTTTGTTTGGTAAGTTGGAAGAGCATGAGCAAGAGCTTACTTGCTTGGCAAAATACGAGAAGAGGTCAAAGAGTGAAAAAGGGAAAGACAAAGAAGAAGGGAAGAAGTTCATTGCTCTAAAGACTTCTAGCTCAAGGCCTTCTCAAGATGAGCAAAGGGATAGTAAACTTAAAGATGACAATGAATCTGATGAAGAAGATATGGGATTGTTCATAAAGCGAGTCAACAGATACATGTTAAAACATGGCGACAAATATCCCAACAAGTACATCGATAAATCAAGAAGGTTATCAAGTTCCTCAAAAGAAGAAGATGAAGGAAAAAAGGGAAAGTCACGAAGTACATTTTACAACTGTGGTAAACCAGGTCCCTTTAAGCCGGAGGGTCCAAAAATCAATAATGAAAAAGGTCGTCACAAAGCGACTAGAAAAGGTAGAAGAGCCTATGCGGCTTGGGAAAGCGAAAGTAATTCATCAAGTGATGATAACTCTACTTCAAGTGAGGAATCGGCCAAACTTTGCTATATGGCAAACAAAGGAAAGAAAAACGTTGTAAGTCAGTCTAAACTTCAAGCTTCTCGTGATTAAGATTTTTCTCAACTTCAATAATCCTTTGAGAATCTACAAAGACAAGCTATAGATTATTTCAAGAGATTAACTTCAAACAAGAAAATCATTTCTCATTTGGAAGCTAAGATTGCTGAAAATGAAAGACACGTGGAAGCACTAAAGAAATCTATGTTAAATATTCTAGAAGGACACGATGAGGATCCTAGATCTTTGTGGAATTTTGGTTGTGAAACATGTCACATTTGGCAAAAGGAGTCAAGGACTCTTAAAGATAAACTTGATAAGGCTTTGTAACCTAAGGTTACTTTTGCTATAGATACTTCCAAGTATGACTTACTAGCTCACAATCCGTATCAGAGGTATAGTTACATTAAAAAAGAACCAAATAGCAAAAGGTTATCTTCTCAAAATTTGTATTATCACTACTGTTACAAAAAGGGACACACTATTGCAAAGTGCAGAGTTAGGAAACTTCATGTTTCTGATGGTGTCTTTCAATGGATCCCTAGATGCAATCAAGGTTTTAATAATCCACAAGGACCCAAGGAAGATTGGGTACCTAGCACAAGTTTTTAATCATGCAGGAAAAATGTCTTGACTCTATAGAAAGAGTATGGGATCTTGTTCATAGAGCATCAAGGCACAACACGGTAACTCGTCCTTATCGTTTTGATCTATGTGACTAACGAGGCAGATTTTGTTATTAACCAGGTTAATTCTTTGTGTTTTTCTTTTAAGTGGTAAAAGTATGTGAATGAATACAAATAAGCTATCTGAGAAGTGTCGGAAAGGTATTATGTTCAATTGTGTAGGATATCTTTGACTAAACTTGCTCAAGAACATCAAACCAGGAGTGATTAATCTAAATTGATGAAACATGAGAAGAAGCAAGATAAAAATCATAATTGTGCAAGATGAAAAGCCCAGTTGTAGTGGGATAATCATCTCTCAAGTTGAAAGAATATTCAACAATCATCAAGTGCACTTCTTGAATACATTTCTAATATCACATTCAAATACTTGTGCAAGAAGGAAAGTGGTAAGAACGTTTTGGTCTTATTTGTGTTTTGTGGCACGTGTTGCATTCACTTCAACTTTCGTTCAAAAGTTCTTCATGGAATGCTTGTGCATCCTCTGTCTTATGAACGGTGAGGTAATATCATTTCAACCCTATTTCTTGTCATGTACGTAAGTGTTACTTTTACCTGTTTATTTCTTAAGAATATGTGATGAACTATGTGTGATGCTTGTGATATGTGTCTACTTCCAAAAATATCAAATGTGACTGTTGTATGTTGCATTCTACATGTTTATAGTAGCCATGCATAAATGTCGTTATAATTCATCTTTATCTTAAACCAAGACATGTTTGTATTTTATTTTGCATATGTCAAGCAAACAAACCATAAATTTGATTATATGTATGCATATCTCATAAATCTATTGTTCATGAGTCATCTTAAGTTTCTCAAGGTCACTAAAGATCAATTGATTAAAAAATTATTGAAGATTGGAGTCTTCAGGTCGACACGAACCATTACAGGTCGACCTGTGCAAGTCAATGTTTTACTATAGGTCGACACGTTCGATTTCAAGTCGGCTCATGTCGTATCTTTTTTTAATGTCCAGAATTTTTGCTTCAATATGTGCCGACCTGTAGCATGAATAGGCCGACACATACGACCTGAGGTCGACTCATAAGCACTCTTGAAACATTTCTTTTTATTTCTCTTCACTCATACTCTTGTTCTTGCATGCACAAAATACCCATCATTTCAAATTAACTCAAATCCTCAACATTTACAATTACTTGTGTTTTGTGCTTGAATCCAACATCATAAATTCCTCCTTCATCATCAAATATTTATCATCTCCCTCAATAATCCATCAATTTCTTCACTTCTCTCAAAATTTCCAAAAACTCACTCTATCTCATCATAATTCGAATTTCTCCATTATTGTGAGTGTGTAGTTGTTTCTTTGTGTTAGGTTGTTGCTATTGCTTGTATTTGAGCGCGTGGGTGTTTTTGTATCACCCATTCTCTCACAAGTTTCATTCAAACATTTCCACAAACACCTTGTGTGTGAGTTGGTTTCCCTCAAATTCAATGGCCTCTAAGTCAAAGAATGCATCCAAAGGAAAAGGCAAGGCCTCCTCATCCACTCCTGCCTCTAAGACTCCATTTTCCTTGATTTCAAAGAAGTATGAAAGAGATTTTAAGCTTAAGCTTGTGACTCGCCCTGTCGTCAAGCAATATATATGGAAGAAGAAAACATTGAAGGTTTAGCTCTACCCGATGTCATGACTCGTGTCGAGCATCAGAACATAGACTATTTCCTTCAGTTGGCTCAAAATTACAACGAGGATCTCATTCGCGTGTTCTACTCCAGGCTACATGAACAGGAAGGTGCAAGCTTCAAGTTTTCCATAGATGGCAAAGTGTATCATTTCACAAATGAGTTATGGAGCACTCTATTCGATATTACTGTTAGTGATCCTGAAATTGATGAAGAGTTTGATGAAGAAGAAACTGATGAAGTGGTAACCGATTCCGATAAGCATAAAGACTTTAATTGGAATGTTCACTTGAACGAAATGCTTAAGGTTCCTCGAGCTGCAAACTATTATGAACCAGTTACCACAGGTCAATTAAAGATGCTACCTCGAATATTATTGTGGATTGTCTCTCATGTCTTACATCCGAAAAATGGTGGGTTTTTCAAGAGTTGATTTTTCGGAAATTCATCTTGTGTATATCTTGCTGCACAATGTCAAAATCAGCTGGCCACACTACTTTGTTGATCATATGTTTTCTATATGTTCCTGCAACAAAGGTATCTCTTTATGCTATCCTTCCATGATTGCAAAAATCTTAAAGCATTTCAAGATTGGTGTGGCTAATCTCTTCTACAAATCACCAAATTCTTCTCATGAGCTCTCACAACGTACTCTCACCAACATGAGCTATTTCTGGGATATCAAGCGTCGAGCATACTATCTCCGTAAGAATGGTAGGAAGATTTTCAACTTCGATGATCCAGACATGGCTGTTGATGAAGCTGAAGAAAATCAAATGGAAAATGAGAATCTTGATGAGAATCCTCATGGTGCTCCAGACGGCGATGTTATGATGCAAGATGCGGACCAAGGATTTGGTCACGATGGTAATTTTTATGTTGAACCTAGAGACACTGCTGCTATTATTACCATGTTGCAGAATATACAGGTATAACAAGATGAGAGATATGTTGCACAATCAGAAGAGCTACATCAAATGAGGGAGCACATGGCCACTCAGGATGTTGATTTCCAACCCTTTGCTGCTTACACAACGGAAAGCTTCTTATCCTTGCGCAACACTATAAATGAACATCACATTACTGAGATGGATCGGTTAAATCACATCATTTACACCCAGGAAACAGATGGAGATCATTATGAGAGCTTCTACCGTGAGCAATGTGAGCTCGGTACATTCAACGCAAAACCAAGGTCAAGAGGACGCGTAAGGCATTGACTGGGGTTATGATATGGTTTTTTTTGTGTATTTTCCTTCTTCTTGTGATTGTGTCCCTTGAGTTTCTTCTGTTTGCATTTCTTAATTATGGTTGTTTGCTTGTCAGTTCTTGATTGTTAGAACAGTATCTTAAGCATTTACTATGTTGTAATAAGTGTTGACTTATGTATTTCTTTGGATATTAGTGTTGTTAATTATTGTGCTTATGACATTTACATATTTGTTGTATGTGAGTGCATCTCATTTCTTTGCAATTGCCTCTATGTGGTATTTCATATTTGCGTAATGAGCATCTGCGTGATGCTTCTAACGGATTGATTGCTTTCTTTCTTTTTGATGTTGTCAAAGGGGGAGAAGATGAGATAATGAAGAGGATTATGCAAGATATATGCATACATTTAGGGGGAGCTATCAAAGGGCAAGGCATAAAGTTAGGAGGAGTTGTTTCGTGTATCAAGAGAAGTGCAACAGGCTACAGCTACATCATATACATTTGCCATCATAAAAAATGGGGCGTATGTGAGTGCTGAGTATTTGAAACTACAAATTCAATCGGGTTTTGAATGATGTCAAACAAGGAATATATGAGGTAGTTTATTGTAGTGCTCTTGTATATTGGATGGTGTCAACCTAAATTTGGATGTTCATTTGTCCCTTTAGCCTTAGGATGCATAAAAAGAGTCTTTGAACAAGTTTGATAGGTCTTAGGCATGTCATACATATCAAAATATCAAGTTTGTGTGTCAAAAAAACAGCATAGGCCGACCTATATGTGATCAGTCCGACCTATGGAAGCTTCAGCTTCAGTATAGGCCGGCACATCCATGTTTTTGGCCGACTCCTACGCTCCATGAACGAAGCCTGTAGATTCTACCCATAAGCTGCATTTCAAGTCGCCTCACAGGCCAACCTGAACACCTTCATAGGTTGACCTATGACCTTCATAGGCCGACCTATGCAAGTTAAAACTTGAAAAAATTCTTTTTTGCATCTTATTTTTCTTGCATCCTTTTGCCCTTTTTCTTCATATAACTATATATACTCATACATGCATCTTCTTCTAGGTAAGGTTTCCTAGTGAATAAAACCTAAACGAAACCAGATTACAAAGTTGCCCATCATCTTCGTCCTTTCTTCTATGCATACACACGATTAAACTACACATAATCATTTTTTGATTGGGTGACCATCTAGATTAGGGTTGATAACATCTAATTAGGTTTGGTGTAACCGAGAATATTGGGTTGGGGGCTTTGTGTGTTTCAAATAAGAAAACCAAGGTGGGGTTTTCCTTCAATATTAGGTTGATTTAAAGTTTTTGGACGAGATCACGTTAACACAGATTCGACCGAGTGAAAGCCTTGGAACAATGTGGTTTCCTTGCAATAGAGTAGAGCGAGACGGTGAATTGTGTTCGGGAATCTCAGGTTTCAACAAGTGGCGTGCTCGAGATAGTCGGAGGATTGTAGCCACATTGTTGGTCACTTGATCAAGCTTTGATCAAGGTTTTTAGGTGGAAGAATCAACACAAAACACTAGGATTTTTGGGGTTTGCATTCTTCATCTCTTGTATAAACATTTTTGAAAAGAAAAGGTTAACAGCACTATCTCAATTCGATTTTGAATTGAGGGCAGATGTACCCATAGCAAGACTGATTGGGGAACTGCCTAAACAAATCTTAGTCTCTCTTTCTCTTCATCTCTTTATTTCTTTTATTGTTGATTATGCAATTTATCGAGTTCGTCGTTGTTTGATCAATTCGATTGGAAATTGTTTTCTACCGTCTTTTAAAGGTGTTGTTGTTGTTGATATAATCACAATCACTTTGATTGTGATAGGTTTTAATGTCAACAAAACAAACTACATTTCCAATTGTTATCGATCGCACATCAAGTGTTCGATAAATTGTTTGTGTGTATTTTGTTTGCATTTTGGTTCATTGGATATACGAGTTACGATTAACATTACATTTAATTGATTCGTAGCTTGATTGTTGTTGGACATTTACGTTCGTTATCACTCCGTTTGGTTTGCGTTACACATACTACTTTTCGATAGTAGGTTCGGTTAGACGATTCGATCCAGGTCGTTTTTCCGCTGCACCTTATATTGAAAACAGATTTTTGCCAAAAGTTTTTTGTTGTAAAATTTGTGATCTATTTGCCCCCCCTCTAGATCGAAGTCTATCGTCTAACATAAATTGATTATGAAAAAAGCTTGATGTTGGATCAAGCATTTGATGCGTGTTTGAATGGATTGTGGAAAATGATTTGAAGAATCACTTGGCGTTGAACCAAGGTTTTAGCGTTTTTGAAAAGTTTATTTACAAAAGTTAAAGTTACTACTTATTTTAATTAGACAACTAATCACCCATTTAAACAAGCATGAACAAATAACAACAAATGATGATAAATGTAGTTAATAAGCCAAAACAGAACATGAGTGCATAGATGTGTGAGAAATATTAATATGAACAAATGTAGCAAGAAAGCAAAATAAGACAACGCTCATTGACTAAAACATAATAAATAAATTATGTTGACAATAATTAACTAACTAAATCAATTCATTTGGAATCAATTAATTAAATTAATTAACTATAATTAACTAGATTAATTTATTAAAAAGTATATTTAACTAATTAAACATACAACAACAAAAACAATAAAAAAAGAGTAAAGAAAAAAGAAATGAGCCTATTAAGAGAAACAACCCACCCTGGGGCGTTGTTAGCAGCAAAACGGGGTGTGAGCAATGGCTGGGCGCAGACTCACCAACACAGAGGCCTAAGTGGAGAGTTAAATGACCAAAGGGGCAAGGGTGAAGGTTCACAAGGCCACCATGAACGTGTATGTGCTAGATCTGCTGATCAGGAAAAGAAATCAAACACAAACTTAAAGCGGACACGTGGTGAGGATGTCCCCATCATCACTGACATCTTCTACCACCCAAGGCTGTCCGACGATATGATGCATGAGGGAACCCTAAGTAGGACTCAACCTCTTAAAACAAGGACTCCCACACGCTACTCTAGGGATGGGAATTCCTAATATCAGAAAGTAAGTGAATCATATCAATTAAAAGGGACTTAAATGCAATGGAAAAAATCAGAGAGGTGGGGGACACGTTACAACTCCCAACGACCCATTTGTCCACCTCTATTTCTAACACAAAGTTTCGTATTATTAAATAAGAAAAAAAATTCACATGGGAAACCGATGGAAATAACGATAATCACATTCCTTCACATGAAATAATTCTTTTCTCTCTAGCCTATGAGCAAACAGAAACAAAAAACATGAACATAGAGCACAAGATCAAACACGGAGAAACAAATGAATCCTCACAGTGGCGAACACCACGGCGGTTCCGTCGTGAAAAACCCAAAACTCGTTCGAACCTCTGCCTCTACCTAAACCAAACCACCCAGACACAAATCTAACACAAAAATCCACAAAAAACACAACAAAAGGACCACAAATCACAACTCAGCAACCAAACCCTATGATTGAAATTAAACCACAAACAACAATGATCTCACGACATGGGGTTAAGGCTATGTTAAGCGAAGAGAACACAAAAGTACAATAATCTTAAGCAAAGCATGAAGAAAGTTACCTGGCCTGAGCTACTCCGACGACATGTATTTTCTGGCGATGTTCAAATAATCTTTCTTTATACCTTTTATACTTTTTAAATATCTTCCTCCTTCTTCTCTTGCTTCTTCTCTGATTTCGAACCTTTTTAAACGCTCTGGAATAGGTTTGTGTAGCTCAACCTTGCTCAAACTTTGATGATGAGTTTGAGAGGTCAGCGAAGATGAGCTTTAGTGTAGGGTATTAGGGAGTATTTATTAGGGGTGACAAAATGGATGGATTGAATGGATATAAATTGGATAGTTAGTGGATGGATCAAAATAATCCATTAATCCATTAATCCATTAACAATTCACTAAAGTTTTTTTTTTTTAATTCAATCTAATTCATCTGTTAAGGATAAAATACATTCAATTCATCAATTAACCTCTTTTTAATAGATGGATATCTATCCATCTATAAAAAAATGTTGTATATTTTAAATTTATAAAAACTATTTTTTAAAATAAATTTTTTTCAGTGATTTTTCTCTATCTCTCAAAATCCATAATTATGATTTATTAAATAATTGTTTTTATTAATTTTTCTTTCTATCAATTAAATTTTTCTCTCTAACTAGGGCTGACAATGAACTGAACCAACTCGAAAATAGTTCGGAATTCGGTTCGACAAGTAAATCGTTGAACTAGGTTCATGAACTAAATGAGCTGAATATGAACGAAAAACTATCTTCGTTAACTAAATGAGCTGAACTTGAACTATACATAGCTCGACTCGTTAGGTTCATGAGTCAACTCGATTATATATGAGAATGATTATATTATCTTTAAGAGTAGGTTTAAAGATTTAATCCAAATCTTAACCCTATATTCTCTCTTATGTACTACTTGTGACAGTAAAGCTGACAATTGGATTTAGAGTCGTCCTTGTTGTAGGCATTATGACATTTTTTAAAATAATATGTGTAATGAAGGTTTCAAGTGGTGTAATTATTTTTTGATAAAAATGTATCAAATTCTAGTAATTTTTTGTGTACTATTTCATTAAAGTTGTAAGTTTCCTATATATTTGATGAAGTTATGGATTTTTGAGACAAATTTAAAGTTCAATTGAGTGTTTTGTGAGTTAGACTTTCAAATGCGTCTCTTAAAAGTTTTGTAGTTTTTGAATTATAAGATTTTCGAAACAAAGTTAAATTCCATACTCATAACTTTTATTTTATTTCAATATTTTCTTATTTAAAAAAAATATTAATTTAAATTTTTAAATATATAAAAATAAAATAAACTTTAAAAATGGTTTTTAAGTCCGTGAAGCAAGTAAATTGAACCTAATGATATGAACCTAACGAGATGAACTGAATTGTTCGTGAACTTTTAATGAGTCGAGTTTGAGCTGAAAAAAAAGTTCGTATCGAACTCGAGCCTCGATTTGAGTTGAACCAATTCTTAAATAGTCGAGCCGAGCTAAGGCGGGTTCGACTCGACTCGACTCATTTTCAGCCCTATCTCTAACTAAAAAATAGTCAAATATAATAATTCACTTTCTTAAAAAAAACTTTAATCAATATAGTAGTAACAAAATAACAGAAATCTAAAGTAGTAATAAATAACAACAACTTAATTAATAATTAATGTGCAGTAATTCTAATGAGCAATGAATATGTATAAACTAATGATAAAACGTGTTAACTGGAAAAGTTTGTTTCAACACCTATTAAATAAAATTTACACTGTAAAATTATTAATTTGATTTGTGTTATTAAAATTAACTTTTCGATAGAAAAAATATTAATAAACTCATTGCTAAATTTTGAATTATACTACTAAAAAATTCATCTAAAGCAAAATTTAAAAACAGTAAAACCGAAGCATTAAATTACATATTTGAAAATATTATTTTTAGAATAAATTTTATTTTCAAAAAATAAAAGAGAAAGATTATTTTTAAATTCTAATATTTTTTATTAGAAAATATAAGAGAAAGAAAAATTGTGTGTTTTTTAATTATTTTTTTATGATATATATTTTTTGAAATAATAAAATAGTTTTTATTATAAAAATGATCCAATGGATTTGAAAAATTTAGTGGATGGATTGGATCAATCCATGAATCTAATTGGATGGATTGAGTCCAATTCATTAACTAATTTTATGAATAATTGATGAAATTTTACTTAATGGATCTAATTGGCACCCCTAGTATTTATGCAGTATAACAATAGTGAAATCGTCCTCCCTTATGAATGAAACAGTAAATGCTTATATAGTGGTTTAGATTAGGGTTTTCTAAATGGAATATGTGTGAAATCGGTTGCAATTTTCACTTGGGTCATGTGGATTTAGCTGAAAACAGGTGAGCTGGAAGTTTTCTGAATCAATCCATTGGAAACAAATTGATGAATCCTTGATTTTGTGGGATTGTTTGTGTGTGGAATTGCAACGAATTTTCTCAGCTTGAAAATGCTTTCTCTGTGTATGTTTGCACCTTATTGAACAATTAATTTTTATTCTGGTCCCCTCTGATTGCTGTACACGTATTTGTTTATGACTTTGTCGAAAATATTTGTGAATTACTCCCTCCGTCCCACAATGAGTGATCCATTTGGAATAAAATGGTGTCCCAAAATATATGACCCATTTCAATTTCTAATGCAACTTTTTCTATTTTACCCTCTAATTAATATTACTTTCATCATTCCCAATACATTACAAGGGTACTTTAGTAAAAATATCATTCTATCTCCTTCATTTATTCCCTTTTTCTTAATTTGTGTGAAAAGTCAACTGGGTCACTCATTGTGGGACAGAGGGAGTAGTACTTTTTTGTGTTTTTCATTTATGTATGGTATGTAATATTGTTGAATTGGCATTTGGAATTTTCATTGTGTATGCACACATTGCATCATGTTATGTGTTTCATGCCTTATTGCCTCATGTATGTGTGACTTGAATATATTGTGTGTTGCCTCTGATTTGTGCTTTTGATACCCCTTTTGAATATGTTGGATGTACACTTAACATGATGCTCATGAGTTGTTGTAATGTCTACATATATACTATTACATGAATTTCCCTTTCACATCACATTCTTGACAATTATTTGGTAAGCTTTGTTAATTTTGAACTTAGGCTCCCCTTTGTGACTTGCCTTCAAAAAGCTTTCTCTTACATGACTGTCCTCTTGATTGAATTCCTTATTTCTTTGTGTTTTAGGCTTCCTAATGATTGGCTTGGAGATGAGGAAAGAATATGGCAATGGTTCTTATGGAAGAGATAATTTGGTGTTAGGTTTTGGTTTTTGAAATGCATGGTTTATGTTCAATGTAAAATGAATTCAAAGTGTAATATGGTGACATTGTATCTTGAGACATATACACAACTTTTGTAACTTTTGAAAACAATTGGCAAGAACATGCATGCTCTATCTTGAATGTAAACATTAAGTCTTTAATCCTTAACATGCTATCTTGAATGAATGATAGATTTTAACTTTGAAAGATGAAATGAATTGATTATCACCATAACATGTTTGATGGATAAGAAAATGACTTGATTAAATAAACAAAGCCAAACGCAAGTCTAGACTGAAAAATGAACTTTCCCCTTTTTTACAAAAATCAAACGTGCTTATGAATTGAAATGAAGAAAGTTTAAGTAATGACTCAGGAAGAAAAATTATTCGTTGTCAAGTGATAACTTACCTCTTCTTAGAATTCAAAACAAGAATAATGGAATGAAATATGGGTGATCACTTGAAAAAAAGTCAATGGTCAGAGTCAACCTTTGACTTTGACTTTGACTTTCTTAAATAAGTCAATCAAGTGATGCAGACAAGTGCTTAGTAAGATAATGAATGTTATTTATCCAAGATCCAAAACACATGCCAGACTCACATACGAAAAAGCTATGCAATGTAAAATGAAGGGGAGGACAAATTTTGGGTATGACAGACTCACATACCGAAAAATAACTCTTCTATGTCTTTCCATTGACTTTCCCGCTCCACTGCTAATGCGTCTTCAAATTTTTCCTTTTGACTCTCCAACTTCTTCTAAAATCTTCAAGAGTTTCTTTTTACACCTAGGTGGGAGTTTTTCTAGATGTACCAAACCACACTCTCAGGCCGATGTCATCTCCAACAGCACAGACACGCCCACCATGTGAAGACAAACTTCTCCAAATGTTAGTTTTGATGAAGACAAGGTAGAAGAATTTGCTCATGTTAAAAGAATGGAAAAGGTCTCATTTCAAAGTCTAAAGCATCAAGTTTAAAATACAAGTAGTGAAGAATAGCTTTGGATAGTTATGATTGACCAATAAGACTTGAGGTACAAGTAAGAATTTCCATTATGTTCATTAATAAGTGCTAAAAAAAAATTATGGTAACCATGTCATAATTGCATTCATGTTTTGAAACCTTGAAACCTGGCTAGAACTCAATCCTTTAATCATTTTTATGTTTCATAAAAGGTGTAACCAATTACACATTTTCTGGTAACCGGTTACACATTTGTGTATTTGTGTTCTTTGGCTGGGTGTAGTAGGTGTAACCGGTTACACCATTTCTTCTAATCGGTTACACACGCGATTTTTTCAAAAAATTTTAACACCGCTTCAAGTGTAATCAATTACACCCTTTTTGGTAACCGGTTACCACTGAAGCAGTGGCAGTGGTTCATTCAAAATCTGATTCTAACGAATTTTTTATCGCATCCCTCAAGCATGGCATCTTTTTATGCATGCATGCACTTTCAGAAATGTCTTGAGGTACTATAAACACATTACATATCAGATTTTGAATTCCTACCTCTCTCAATTGCAATTCGATTTGCTTACTCTCTCATTTTTAAATCGAGTATCTTGCCATACAAACTTTTTTTGAAACTTCTGCATACATTTTCATTGCATCTCTAAAAAGTTTCAACTCTATAATTCCTTGAGCACTTGTATAACATTTTGAAAATTGCCTACTTGATAAATAAGATCAATTCTAGTAATTGATATAGACATTCATCATACTTCAAACTTCTTATTGTTTTTCTAGAATTATTTTGTATTCCTTGCTGTCCAAGACTGTTGGAAGCACGAGAGTTGAATTGGAGCGGATTGTTCTCATTTCAACTTGGTTAATCATAGGGTGTTGTTGCCTTAGTGATTAGTTAGAAGCTTGTGTCTAGAAGTATAGGATAAGACTTGTACAAAGTTCTAACAGATAGTAAAATCTCTTACTGCATAAGGGGACTGAAGTACTCTCAGATTGTAAGGGGAACCAGGATACATCGTTGTGTTCTTTATTTTTCTTCACTTTATCACTTTCAACACTTAACATCAAAACAAAAACTAACTACACTTGAGTCTAAAAACCAGAAAATTTTAAAGTACCTAATTCACCCCTCTTACGTGCATTCCATACTTACACACCATGCTCCTTTGTTCCTATTGCTTCTACTAATATATCATGTCATGGTTTTGGAACAAAAGAACCTTGACATAACCAAATAATCCTACACAACATGATAATATATACATTGTTAATTACCAAAGCAATTTAAATAACACAACACACAACAAATCCAACTTACAATTTTTTCAGTGACTAATCTTGAGGCATTTGAAGTGTAGTCTCCATTTGGTCTTTGTCGAGCCCTCTTCCACTTATCATGTCGTGATGGTGGAGATGGGTTGCGATCATGACTTATGAAGTCCTTATCTCCTAGTTGTTGTATTTTTCAGCAATCTCTATTTTCTCAAGTTTTATGTATCATCCACGAGACAATCTATGAGTGTATTTGTTTTTACTTTTTTGAGTTGTCCTGCTTCACTTTTAACATGTTTTAAACATAGTAAAAACATTAACTTGCATGGTTGTTTCTATAAAGCATAAACATAAAATTATTAGAAAATACCATTAGTACTAACTAGGAACTCCTTAGGACTACGAGACTTGACAAACTTTTTCCAAACCTTCTTGTTAAGAAAATTATATCTCACCCATAAAAGTGCAAGATTAGGCTTAGGTTTCCTAATGTAATCGCTTGTGAGTTGTGACTTGAACCCCTTCCAACACGTACCAGCATAAGAGATCCACTTTTTTAAACTTAGGATCATCAGAAAACTCAAACGTCAACTACACAGTTACATCAATAAGTATATATTAGTGATTATATAAAGTAATATCGAATCGATGAAAATTAAAATTAACACCTTAACTTCTAACCATATGTTATCATACACCTTTTCTGGTACTTCTTTCCAATCATTTAACAATATGCTGACATGGAACACAACATAACTCTTAAAAAGCGAAGTATGAGGACCATCAAGTATCGTATAAATGACACTAAACTCAATCACATATTTTACACCTGACTTGTGGACTTTTACTAATTGTGTCATCATTGTAGCGCCTTTTTTTAATATTTTCTTTATATTTTCCTCCAATAGATTGAGAATCGTTTGTATAAGTTTCATTTGTATAAGTAGTTTCGTCACTACTAGATGAAGAAAAAGTCATCTATCAAGACATAAAACAATCAACAACAATGGCATCATCAACAACAATGGCATAACCAACACAGTGGTATTAACAATAACAAATGCATAAACAACAATGGCATCATCAACACAATAACATCACCAACACAATGGAAACTTCAACAAAAAATACATCATCAACACAATGACATTAACAACACTCAGACATCTACAACAACAATGGCATCATCAACACAAGGCATCATCAACACAATGACATATCAACAACAATGGCATCATCAACACAATGACATTAACAACACTCAGATATCTACAACAACAATGGCATCATCAACACAAGGCATCATCAACACAATGACATATCAATAACAATGGCATCATCAACAACAATAGCATCATCAACACAATGTCATCATCAACACATTGGCAGCATCAACAACAAATGCATCATTAACAACACTGGCATCGTCAATACAATGACATCAACAACAATGGCATATCAACAAAAAATGCATCATCAACAACAATAGCATCAATAACATAAAAACAAACACAATGGAAAATGAAGAAGTTGGTGTCATCTTCCTCCTCGACGGTACGTAAGCCTAAAACGAAGAAGTTGGATGAAGTTGTTTGTTGAAAATGGTGTTATTTCGTTAGGGTTGAAAATGGTGTTGTTTCGATAGGGTTGACAATGGTGTTGTTTCGTTAGGATTGAAAATAGCTTTGCTTCGTCAGGGTTAGAAATGGCTTTGTTTCGCCAGGGTTGGAAATGAAGAAATGCAACTGAAGAGACAAGCTAGTTAGCTAGCTGTGTTTCCTTGAAGAGAATAAGTCATTCCACCATGGTTGTTTAAAACAGTCATTGTGATATATGATTATTTTAATGTAATTTTATAAAAAAGCGCGCCAAGTTTTGAGCATTTAAAAATTTTAAAAAATTGAAAATATATTAAAACGGTTAGTTTAAATAACCGTGGTGATATATATTTTACATTAATGTAATTATATAAAAAAGTTTAGGTTTTAAGTATTTAAAATTGAAAAAAAAATTAAAAATATATCACAACGATTAGTGTAAGCAACCATAGTGATATCACTTTCATTTTTTATCTAAAAATATGTAAAAATGAAAGGCGCAACAAAAATAATGAAGAAATCACAAATTTGTTAGCTCTAAGAATCGAACCCAAGAAAAGTATAAGATATCACCACGGTTGTTCTAAACAACCGTGATACTAAGTTTAAAAAATTTAATTAAAAAATAAAACAATTTATTGGCGCCTGAATTTAGAGATGTCACCACAGTCCTTCAAAGGACCGTAGTGACGTTGGCGTTGTATATATTTTTTTAGTAGTTTACTTAATTAATTATCAATTAATATGCCTTCTAATCAACTAGGAAGAAAAACTCAACTGTCAATTGGATTGGGATCTTCATCTTATTGATTAGAACAAGAGTAATGCCTCTAAATTAATTAGATAGGATTGTTAATCTATTAAGTGATGTCACAAATTAAGATTTCCTTTTTAGGGTTAATCTAATTAATTAGGATGTGCCAAAGTCCATATGGATTATTTTCTTTTTGAGCCATTTTTTTTTCTATATAAAGGAGGTTTTTCCTCACTCTTCAACACACCAATTTTTTGAGATATCAAATCTTTTTTCTCTCTAGTTCTCATTCTCTTATAAGTTTTATTCACTGGTAATTTCTTTAGTGCCGAGAGAGTGAAAAACTTCATCTGATAGTTTTGGCGTCTTTCTCTTGAGTTAAAATTGTTTATTCAAGATCGTAGTTCTCTTGTGGTTTTTAATAATTTTGAAGGTTGCAAGCTAAATTTGTAAAAAGTTGGTTTAAGGTTGTTGGGTTGAGCCTATGCAAAAACTTAAGGTATTTATGTAAGGTTTTTGGGTTAATCATGTGTAAAAGCTCAATAGTTGTTTTATTTAAGGTTGTTAGGTTGATCATGTGCGAAATATTTTTTTATTTAAGGTTGTTGGGCTGATCTTGTGCAAAAGCTCAAGTTGTTTAGGTTTTCAGATTGTCCCTGTGCAAAAGCACAAGATGGTTTTAGTGGAAATATCAATAGAAAACTGTTAGGGATTGGAGTAGACCGCGTGGTTTAAAGTTGAACCATGATAATCTTTGGTGTGATCTTTTGTACTCTATCTCTTTATATTTATATATGTTATATATTATTTTATTATCTATCTTTTTCGCTGTTTGTTCTGTTTATTTATGCTTCTAATATAAATAATTTTAAATCAATTATTTTTGTGAAAAAAATTTTAAAATCCGAATATCATAATTCACCATCTCTTGTGTTTAGAGTTGCTTGTTCAAAAATACATGTGGTTGCATGAGAAGCTCTAATGAACAAAAACATAGAAGATGTCTACGCGTTCATTAAAGATATGTCACATAACCACTACCAATATGGAAGTGACCAAACTTCCACTGAATGTTAACCTCTCACCCTCACACACACGCAAAGGGATAGGTATGAAGTTGACGCTTTAGATCATATTGTTTATAAAGTTGATGTGTTAATTCAAAATTTTGATAATTTGAATGTAAATAATGACACCCATTATGTTTCACCTTGTAAAACTTGTGGGATTATTAGTCATGGTGGTGTTGAATGTAAAATGATTTCAAATGGAGAGTCTAGCCTATAGGAAGTTAATTACCTTAACAATTCTCAGATATGGAGATGTATAGCCCAAGGTGGAAAGACCACCCAATTTTTTCTTACAAGAAAACCTCTCCCTCACAACAATCGACTATACCTCCTGGTTCTCAAGGACAAAAGGGTGATATTACTCCCAAAAAATTCAATATTGAAAATTTTATGATCAATTCAAATAAAACAAAAATGATGAGTTTAAATACCATAATCTACACTCAAATGCAGTCCTTAGGGATCTAAAATCTATGGTAGATTACATGGCCACCCATAATAAAATGTTTGAGACTCAAATCCCACAAGCAGCACAATAAATTACTTCATCCTCTAAAGCTATTGAGACATTTACAAGAAATCCTAAACAAAACCCAAAAGGACATTTAAATGTTGTCACCCTAAGAAATGGGAAACAACTTAATGATCCTAAGCAACAAGACGGGAGTGGCAATGAGGAAAGTGAAAAGATCCAACTAACGATTGAGGACTCTCAAGTCCCAATTTTCATAGGGATACTTTTCCTTGCTACTGCAAGAGTGATTATAGATGTTAATCATGATAGACTTACTTTTGATGTATGGGATGAAATGATTGAATTTATATTGTCTAACCTCATGAATTGTCCTTCTACTGAGGATTCTTGTTGCATGCTTGATATAATAGACCATTGTGTTAAAGAATGATCCTTTAAATCACTTCCTTGAGATGAATTGGAAGCATGTTTGATCGGGAGTATAAATCAAGAAAGTAACAATGGAGAAGATGAAGTATATGGAAAATTAATGGATGAAAATCTTCTCGATAAAAACTTTACATTGTCCGTCATTGTAAATGCGTAATTAATTGATAAGGAAACTGAAAAAATTGCTTAATATCCTCAAATGGTACCCTAAAGCAATTGGGTATACCATTGAGGATATAAATGTGATAATTCATGTCATTTTCATGCATAGAATATTGCTTGAAGAGGACTCCAGACCATCTAGATAATATTAAAGGAGATTAATCCCTAACATGAAAGACATGATGAAAAGAGAGTTACTTAAACTCCTAGATGTAAGGGTAGTTTATCTCGTCCCTGATAGTCGTGTTTAATTATTACATAAAAAAGGTAGAATCATAGTTGTTAAACATGATAAATATAAATCAATTGCAACAAGACTGGTCACGGGGTGGAAAATTTCTATCGATTATAGGAAGTTACACAAAGCAACTTGTAAGGTATTGTTAGGATTGTTTATGAATTCTAGTGACCATTTCAACCCGATGAACCAAATCAACCTAACATATTTGTTTTTATAAGTGGACGAATTAGTAATAATCACTATAAATTTACTCACATAGTCATAAGAGTCAAGGGACGAATCTTGATGTTGGCGTTCAATTTAACAATATTTATTTTTATCGATTGAGGTAGAATTTGTAACACAACACATATATTTTATTGGAGTTTGTTTAAGATTGGGTATAATCAGAACAAACTTGTTCAAAATTAAAGTGGTTTGTTTGAGATAAGAGATTTATAATTTCAAATTTGTGAGTCTATGGACTCAATCTATTCGATACATAATAACATTTTTATATGAACGTTTGGATTTTTATATGTTGATTTAAAATATTCTGTTTAATTCAAGTACAACGATTTTAAATTATAAAGTTTAGTGTAAATATTAAATAAAATGATAAAAATTCATATCATTTTAACTATATAGTCTTAGGAATTTTTAAAAAAAATAGACACCAGATAAGCCAATTCAAAACAACATGCTCATTGGACTGAATCGATTTAGGTTTGACGTGAAAAACTCTGGTTTTTGACCTAACACAAATCAATAAAATCTGATTTGATCCAATAATGAGTTTGAGCAAAACCTATCAAATAAACGCCTAAACAATGTTTAAAGATTCCATATAAAAAATATTAGTGGTTTAAAATAATTAAATCAAAATTTGAAATTAAAAAAAAAAAAAAACAATAGAGAAACTATTAGAATAATGTATAAGCAAGTTGCATTATACTTCAACGTTGAGAAATTATATGGATTAAGGTTTCTTGAGTTAAGTGGGTTATGTTTGAAATTCTATGTTTCATGGCTGCTTTGGAGGTATGTGATCCTCGTTTAGTTAATTTTCCTCTTTCACCTAAGTGAAGATGACAACTTATCTCAGACTCTACTAGCCTCTGATGTGATATTCTTTCAATCAAATAAGGCGCCCAAATTTTCTCTTCCCTTTAAGAGGTAGGTTAGTTGGCTTTCACTCTACTTTCTCTTTGTGGAAAGTAGTTTCTCTTTTGGGTTCCAATGTTGAGGAGTTTTATGATTGGCTTGTGTCTCGTTTGAGTAAGAAAATGGGGCCTAGTATGTTCACCTATTTTTGGATGGACTTATGGGTTATGTCCACCACCCTTGTGTTAGGTTCCCGATGCTTTTTAGCATCTCCAATAAAAAAAATTGGTCGGTGGATCAAATTGGTGTGGTTATGGATGATATTTTGACCTATGATTTGAAGTTGAAGAAATCTCTTTTTATCTACAGGCATAAAGTGGTCTCTAACTTGTTGTTAGCTATTATGAATATAACTCTCTCTCTCTCTCTCTTTCTCTCTCTCTCTCTTCTCTCTCTCTCTCTCTCTCTCTCTCTCTCTCTCTCTTTCTCTATCTATCTATCTATCTATCTATCTATCTCTGATTCCTGATAATTAGTGGCGAGGTAAGTCTAAGGATTATTCCATGTTACCTTCGTGGGGTTAGAGATTCTTGAGAGAAAGACGTCCATTGTTCCTTCACTTTCTTCAATGAACTTAACTCTGCCTTTTATTTGGGATAGTTGAGCCCCCTCTAAAGTGGTGTCTTCTTCTTACAATTTTTCAAGAGAATGTTCCTACTAGAGACAATATTTCCATGCATAAGATTTTATTGGACCCTGAGGGATTATCTTGCCCGGTGTGTAAAGGTCGCATTGAGTCAGATATCCATTTTTCTGTGACTTGTGATCTAGTAGAAATCGTTTGGTATATGATTTTTAGATACTTCAGAGTAGGATTTCATTCTTCATAAGGACCTCTCTACTAATTTTTTGTTATTTAGATCATTGGGTGGCAGACCTAGGAAGGGGGTTAGTTTGTCTATGATTTGACATATTTAAGTATGGTCTATTTGTAAATTTATGAATGATAATATTTTGTCAAATTCTACTATCACTGTGATGTGAGTATATTCCTTCCTTGAAATGATATCTTGGTAGGTATACGAGAAACTCTTGTGCTTTCTTTGTCTGACTCGATAATCATATTCTTTGCCAGAGAAATTCTTGTGTTTTCTCTGTCTGACTCGAGAATCATATTCTTTGCCAGAGATAAAATAGGAGTTAGTCTCGTTGACCTTGCAAGGGCGAGTTCTTGGCGGTACTCCTAAAAACTAGTTTTATGTTGATTACAGTTGTGTTTAGCTAAGACATATTCTTTCGTCACTTGGGGTGGATGCATTGGGTTCCTTCTTGCCTGTTTGGTGTGTGGACTTTTTCAAATTTTGGGGTTGGTGCCTTGTTTAGCCTCTTTTTTAATTTAATACTTTTTTGGATTTTTGTTTGGTACTTCTTGTACCTATTTGGATACTCGTTGTTTAGAGGACTTTAATTGCTTGAAATTTTATTTATTTATATATTATTATTTACCATTATGTTGTGAAATGATGTCGTCAATAACAAAACAAAGTTATGAGATAAAGATTGAATTTCTTGAATAAATACAAGAAACCCTATTAGGTTTACAAAAGTGATAGAAGAAGGAAGAATAAGAATTGGTTAAAACTATTTTACTATTCACTTTCTCAATAAGGGTTCAAAAATTACAAGTGAATAACAACAATTAACCTCTCTCAACAACCTAAGAGAACTAGTTTATTTATAGACTACTAAGCTAACTTAAGCTACAAGCCAACTTAACAATTGGGCTTACAAGCAAGTCACAATTCGACATGCTAACTTAAACACAAAGCTAACATATTTCGACTAAAGCATGCACAACTTCTATCGAACCATAAAGCCACCCTTGTCGACACTAGAGTTCGATCCAAAATACCAACAAACTACACCTTGGAACAAACTCTACACTAGCAAGGGAACAAACTAGCTTTCATCATGCAACTTTATAAACTGCTTACAATGGAAAAACTTGCTACTTGGCAATGTCTTGGTGATCATATCAGCAGCATTGTCATCGGTCAAAGCCTTCAGCACCTGGACTTCTCCACGTTTGTTATCTCTCTGGCGAAGTGCAACCTCACATCGATGTGTTTGGTTCGCTCATGATAGGATGAATTCTTCGACAAGTGTATTGCACTTTGACTATCACATTTAACAGTGATAACTCGACCTTGAAGTTTCAGTTCCTTAGCAAAACCTTCAAGCCACAATGCTTCTTTCATAGCTTCAATGAGGGCAATATACTCCGCTTCAGTGGTTGATAAGGCAACAACCTTCTGAAGTGTTGCTTTCTAACTAATTGTTGTCCCAAACTTAGTGAACACATATCCAAAAATAGATTTTCTGAAATCCATACAATCTGCATAATCAAAGTCGACAAATCCTTCAATTTCGACTTTACTATCATCACCACAAGCTCTACCATAAATATGGACTCTGCTCAAAGACCCATTGATGTACCTCATAATCCACTTTAATGCTTGTTAGTGTGTCTTCCTAGGATTGGCCATATACCTGCTTACAAGGCTCACTCTGTATGCTATATCTGGCCTCAGACGCACCATAACATACATCAAAGAACCTACTATACTAGCATATGGGATGTTATTCATATAGGCTCTTCTGACTTCAGTACTAGTACTTTGAGTCGTACTTTGCTTGTACCGAGGATTAGTTGATGTTAGAACAGGCTTTGAATTCGACATACCAAACTTGTCGAGAATCTTTTTCAGGTATGTCTCTTGAGATAAACATAATCTCGAATGCTTTCTATATTTCCAGTTGTCTATCCCAAGAATTTTGGAGGCAACTCCCAAATCCTTCATGTTAAACTCCTTATCGAGTTCAGCCATCACCTTCATAACATCTTTGACACAGTTGCTTGCTATGAGGATGTCATCCACATAAGCATCAAAATAACAGGTGAATTTTCTGGTCGAAATTTAAAGTAAACATAGTGGTTGGACTGGCTCCTAGTGAAACTTACGTGTTCCATGAACTTGTCAAATCTCTTATTTTAGTGTCGAAAAGATTGTTTCAGACCATACTAAGACATATTCAGCTAACACACATAGTATTCCTTTCCTTTTTCTGCATACCCTTCAAGTTGCCTCATCAGGATTGTTTTATCTAGATCACCATACAGGAAGGTTGTCTTCACATCCATTTGTTCAAGTTCTAGGTCGAACTTCTCCACCATAGCAAGCATCATTCGAATGGATTTATGCTTTACAACAGGTGAGAACACATCACTGAAGTTGACATCTTCTTTCTGAGTGAAACCCCTAGCAACCAACCTTGCCTTAAATCGCTTCGACATCACTCCTTCGATTCTTTCTTTAACCTTGAAAATCCACTTACAGCTGACTAACCTGGCCCCTGCAGGTTTCTCGATAAGCTCCCAAGTGTTATTATCATGAAGAGATTTCATCGCGTCGTCCATGGCTTTAAGTTATTCAGTCTTATTTTTTACTCCTCACAGCTTCCTTGTAGTCTCTAGGTTCTTCATCAAGAACTTCACTTGTAGAGATAAAGACGAATCCTATGACATCTGCATAAGGAAGTCTCTGAGGTGGCTTGATGACTCTTCTCGACTTGTCTCTTGCCAGCAGGTAGTCATTATCAGTCTCCTTATCTTCATCAATAATTTGTGCTTCTTATTCGACTTCATTAGGGATATGCAATTCAGTATCAATATGCTCCACCTCAACGGGAATCTCTTCATGTTCCCGCTCTTCTTCAGAGATCTTGGTACTTCGACCAACATCATCAGTTTTTTTGAAAGTCATCTCAGCTTCATTGAAAATTACATCTCAACTTGTGATACACCTCGTGTGACCTGGTTGTAGGCACCACAGCCTATAAGCTTTGACTCTTTCTGGGTATTCAAGGAACATACATCTTAGAGCTCTCTGTTTGACCTTATCTTGTCTAATGTGAGCATAGGCTAAACAACCAAATACTCTAAGTCTGTTGAGATTAGGTGGATGTCCCAACCAGACTTCTTCGGGTGTCTTAATTCCCAAGGCAAACGAAGAACACCTATTTATCAAGTATGCTCCAGTCACAAGAGCTTCGGTCCAAAATACCTTCAATCCTGCACTAACCAACATGCATCTAACATTTTTCAGAATGGTTCGATTAAACCTTTCAGTCAAACCATTATGTTGGGGAGTACCTCCAGTAGTTTTGTGTCTTGCATACCATATGCAACATAATAGGTGTTGAAAGCCTCATTGCAAAATTCAAGATCATTGTCAGTCCTCAACCTCTTGACCTTCCTGACAGTTTGATTTTCGACCAGGGTCTTCCAACTTTTGAAATTTTCAAAAGTTTCATCCTTAGTCTTTTGGATGAATACCCATAACTTTCTAAAATAATCATCAACTATGAATAGAAAATACTTTGCATCTAAGTGTGAAGGATTCCTTGTAAGCCCCCAAAGATCAACATGAATGTAATCAATGGATACATGCGTTCTTTATTTACCTTTGTTAAATTTCACCCTACAGGATTTACTAAATACATAAGGTTCACAAAACTCCAGTTTTTCGACTGTCACCACATAGCAGATTTTGTTTCGACAATTCCACCAGACCTCTTTCATTAACATGGCTCAGTCTTCGACATAGATTTTGTGGATGCCACATCTGCTGAACCATTTACAGCCTCATCCTCAATGGTATACAAACCTTGTTTCTTCACGTCTCTCAGAACTTTCTTTGACCCCTTCATTACTCTTAGGATACTTTGCTCTCCTTTGAAAACATATTCTCTCTTTCTTGTGCACACCAAAATCAAGTTGCTTGCTTGTCTTAAGTCATTGAATCCAATCCAACTGTCTTTAGAAATTCACGCTGCCCGACCATATATAAGTTCGGTTTGGCAATATAACATGTACATTTTTATGCATTCTTACAAAGTTACACCTCTTTAACTTTACTAACTTAAACGTTTGAGTGTTAAATTTATAGAGACACCCCACTCCACCATACCAGAGACCCACACCGCCGTACCAAACAACTTAATGTCAGCACTCTTCTGCTCCACACCAAAACACTTCCCAACTCTACACAGCTCCTGATTCCATACCTTCCTGTAGAAGTGGCATCTTTGAAGCCGAACCACTTTGCAATCAAAGTTAATTTCATCACGCCCTATCGATACCTTTTAAATTGCAAACCCTTAATTTATCAGTTAAAGAATACAAATTTGAGTTCATAATAGAAATTTTTTTCTTTATATGTTAACCAAAAGATCTTATATATTTGTTATTTTATTTAGTATGTCACACATTGTTTACTTTGATTTTGATGATTGTTGCATCAACAAAGATGTAGTATCTTAGTGAAGCCAGATTCCTGAACAGCAGCCACCTTAACAAGTACTTAATGGTTCCAATTGGCAGCTCATTGGCAAGGGCTTCCAAAATAGCTTCCAAAATAACTTCCTTCTAACACAATCATGTTCACTACATGAATAGCAAAAACCATTCATCATAACAAGATTTTCACATCAAATTTAAGAAGATAGTCTTCAAAGAATTTTAAGCAAATGTAATTGGCATCAGAAGATGAATTACATCAATGTTACTAGCATTCACAAAACTTGTACCAACCAATAACACTACAAGCTACCACAGTAAAACTGTAACAAGATGCTCAAAATCAAAACCAATAATCCCCCCAAAACAGGTGGAGTATAGCAACTGCAAGTGTATATAACATAACTTTGTTTAAAATCTTTCTCAAATATTTCTGAATGCCAGTTTTTGCTACAAGATTCCCCATCAATCCACTACTTGATAATGGATCTCCAATATTTACTTGCTGTCCGGGAATCTATCCTCGTATGACTGGGGCACCTGCCATCATATACAGGATTTAATGAACTTCTGGTTCGAGAAAGACGCTCATCAAAGGTATATATCCAGAAAATCAAATAAAGAGAAATAAAGCCAATCAAGTGTACCATAAAGCTTGCAGTGATCATCTTCCCGGCAAACCATCTTCCGTGTAAGGCCCGCTGTGCACCAATAGCAGATTGGGTATCTTCAAACCGTAAGTAGACAAACCCAGCACTCTTCCTGCGCATAGAAACAATAAATAAGTGAAAATTTCACGATCTTAGTCTCTTAAGAACATAAGAATTACTAATTAACTCACTTATCAACATATATATGTTTTAAATTCCCAAACTTGGAGCATTCTGCTTCAACATCTTCTTTAACATCCAAATCAAAGTCCGGTTCCTTCTGCAGCACACAATATCAATATTATCATTCAACACAACGAAAGTATGCCAAAAAAATCTCTATAGGAGAGCAATTTAACTACCTCATTTTCCGGATCAAACATATTCTTTAGCAATAAGCATTCACTTGGAACGCCAATTGTATCAATAGAAGGACTTGTGAGCATTGGAATTTGAAGACCTCCACCTGGTAGTCCAGCTACTGGTGGTATGTTTCCTGTTGCGTCTAGATTAAGGCTTGTATTGTTGACAACAGAATTGCCCAGAAAACCAACCATACTGCCAAAAAAAAGGCATAGAAGGTTAGATTATACACTGATCCCAAAATATGAAAACCAAAATGGCAGGGGGGAAAACCTTGATGCAGTGCCACTGCGATCCAACCTCTGCATGAGTAATGCTCGGGACGAGGCATTCAAGGACTGAAAATTAAAGAAAGGTTAGCTATGACCAGTGGTTTGTATGAAAAATAATTCAAACTAATTTATGGAAAGGGCAACCGAGTGCTACGGATCTCTCACTATTACAGGGTCCAAAGAAGAGTTGGATCCATTGTTTAAATATAAATTAACTAGAGTTGAAGTTGAATATAAATTCAACTAACTTTTAGTTCAAATTAATTAATATATGGAAAAATATAAATGATCTCAAGATCATTGTAATTTGGTGCTTGTTGGAAGTGAAGGCCATAGGAGATATTTTATAAAATAAGCCTATACTTTAGTTCATTTCAAATCTGAAACATTAATAGTATTTACTGCGCATTAATTTTCTAGATAATTTATCATCATAAAAATGAGTAATATTCCTCAAACATCAGATCCTTGTAAACTACTGAAATAGTCATCATCTTGACATTGATAACCCAATTCTTAGAAGTAAATATTCAAGAGAACCGACTAAATATGGAAATAAGGTGAGACAACAAAGATTAACTGTGAATACATGACAAACAAGAGAGTAAACTACTCCAATAAAAATAGAGTAACTAAGTATAATCACATACACATCGAAATATGAATGTTCTGTTATCAAATGTGACTGTTACAATGCATTCAGGGAGCCCAGTATACAATTTCAAATAGAAAGTATGAGTAATTTTATTAGAAATAATCTAGTGTCAGTCTTAACAAGTATGCTGACAAGTATAGCATACTTAGACTTGGCTAACATTAGAGTATCTGTAATATATTTGATAAGAATTTAAGAGGTCAAAAACAATTTTCGTGAGAAATATATTACTCACCAAGCCACCACCTTCATCATCATCAATATCACCAGTATTTCCACCGAATTCTTGCATTCCAGACTGATCAGTAACAGCTGATACCTAAGAAGAAAAATATGCAACAGGTCAACCAATTTAGATCATTTGGTTTACATAAATAAATGTCAGCAGAAAATCCACTTGCTAGGAACAAGTTCAAGCCAAAATCAAAAGCACATATAGATGTATAACCCTTAAGATCATCATAGGATTTTAACAGTTCTAATAAAATCTATGTTGCTGTTTGTTAGCAGGGCCTCAATTAAATTTCTGCATCTCATTAGAAGCAAAGAGGGGTTGTGGAGAATCAGCAGTCCATGAGTCATGCTAACAATTTAAGAAGGGTAATCCAAACCACCAGTACACAAGTTAGACTGAGGAGTGAAGCTGGTCCTACTTTCAAAAAGGGGATATTTCATTCTTGTGTATTTTCCATTCTTTATTGTGTAAGGAGCATTACTCCATTCCATTGTTATTTTCAATTTTTTTTAGTTTCCTGGGATTATACCATAATCCAAGAATGTCCTCTGGTTGATAGTTTATTTACAAAAGACGCCAATATTTTCTTCTATTATGCACAAAATCCTATCATATTGAGATCACACTAATATATGTGACAGATTCATAGTAATAATACTACATTTCATATTTTCCAGTTTCAAATCTAACACTATTCTAGCGCAAACAATAATTATTCTTTCTTAACGTAACTTAAAATAGGCAGAAAACAAGAATATCAACTAAACAAAAATTACAAGCACACCCCTAACTAATTTTACCTTTTTTCTACAAACAATAAAAATACTAAAACTATAACATAAACTTATTCTCTATCTTGACGGTTTAACATATAAAAATAATATCAATTCTTAACAAATTAGTTAGAAATACAAGCTTTCTTAATTTCAGATATTTAAACAATGGGATTGTATATTTAGTAGGGATGGAGATAGTATATGAAAGGTCCTGGGATTTCATCAAGAATCCTGATGGTAGAGTAAATCCAGCAATATGACAACGATGAATACAATGTGTGCTTATACACAATCTATAATCCAGTTAGATCTACCACAAAATCAAGATACAAATTAAACTGGCCATGAGCTTTTTGTTTGCTCCCACATTTAAGTAATTAAAATTTTATAAATTTTATTCAATAGGAACTTATATTTAGTAAATTGAGTCTAATATTAGTAAAAGAAGGCCAACTAAGCTCAAATCTATGAGCAAATCAACAGTACCTTGATTGTCCTGCCACCAATCTCCAATTGGCTATTCAAGCTCTGAGCATTTTTTGCATCTTCAAGCCGAGCAAACTACAGTAAGCAATAAATACAATTAACTTTACACTGCCAAAAACAAATGCAGTGAGCATATCATACATAAAACAGTATATTATTAGAATAGCATCATAGCCGAGTAGCAACCGCAACTTCATCCATGAGTAAAAAATTACAAACATTGTGAAATATTCGAGCTGAATTCTTTACATACTTGATAAAGCTCATATGTTCAGCAAGAAATTCATGTTCAAACTCCCAAGGTAGACACAATTTTTTTAAATGATCCAAGTTAAACTTTTGTAGGCATGATGATGTCCATAGCTCTCAAATAGCTGGTGTATGTGTGCATTAGAGAGCTGCAATGTTATTTATTACATCTACCAATAAGTATTATACAAACTAAACCATCCAAGCTTAGGCCTTGTGTTCTAAAACAAGTTATGCTCAATATTTAAATTCGGTGCGTCCAAATAAACCTAAAGTGTTTGGCTTGGCTGGACTCGTTAACACCCCAATATTTGGCTGGAGTTGAATTTGGCTTGGTCCAAATTCAAGTTCTCCCTCAGTTTAATTCATTAAAAGCAGCTTCCGCAAAAGATATGAGCAGCTGATCAATTAAAGGATATTTAATAATAAAATAAAAAGTAGATAAGTTAACTTGATCAAAAAACTAACTATAAGATTCACCTGCACAAAGCCAAAACCTTTGCAATGCCCAATTTCATCAAGAGGCAGCTGGACTAGCTCAACTTGACCAAATGCTTCAAAGACCTAAACAATTTCAGGTGAAAAAAATAAAATAAAATAAAATAACAGCAACCAATTGGAAGCAAATATGTTGATGAAAAATACCATCATTCTCGATTTTCAAATAATTTTTAAAAAGTAGCATTATTAAAAAGAAGTACAAACAAAAAAAGGAGGATAAAACCAGGAACGTGTCTCATTCTACTCTCAACAATGCATCATATCATAAGGATCCCTTTCAGTCTACCAGCTCTAGAGAGTCAATCATAAAATGCACCAGAAAATTATCCAAGGAAAAAATAAACAAGATGTGCTTACCCTATGAAGATCAGCTTCAGTAATACTGGAATGCAGATTGCCAACATATAGCCTTCTTGCACCCCCAGAATAAGGACCCAAATTTCCAGAAGGTCCATTGGCAACAGATGCCGTAGATTGAACCAAATTCTTTTCTGCTTCTGATGGCTTCACCATCACTGGTTGACCAAGAATTGGTTGACCTGAAAGCGCTATTGCCATGGGAACAGACATAGCATCGTAAAACTCAATATACCTGCAAATGTAAAGGCAGAAAAAAATAGTACAAACATCAGGACCATTAATTAATTTATTAAACAGAAAAACATTTCATAAATGACATTGTGATGTCAATTTGATGGTTCAAAATGAGACTTTTAAGTTAATAGCATTAATAGGCACTGGTGCATGTACTAACTGTATTCAAGAATAAAATGACTCAGTAGTGCATGTAGACCTTACATGATGATACAAAGAAAATTCATAAATGCAAGAAATTGCAATGAAAAAAAGATTATATAACCTCTGTTGAATAAGAAGCATGACTGAACAAGTAATTCTAGGATCATCAGTCCTATTATTATTATTTTCCTTTACTACAACAACCACCACCAAGCCTTACCCCACTATGTGGGGCGGCCTACATGGATCAAACTATGCCAACAAGAGAAAATTAAATCCCCACATATTAAATATAAAATCATTACTTAGGTAAACAATATATAAAGTAACACTGATGTATCTAGAAAACTTTGGTGAACAAATATCCCAACAAAAACTACATTGAATTGAATGAACCAGCAATTTTTTAATACTAAAATATGAGAATTTTTTTTACATACATTTAGATAAGGAATAATACAATGCAGTAAGTCTCCGTGGAGGAGTTGTACTATATTTGAAGTTATGAAATTAGAAAAAGAAACACAAGATTACTAATAATAAACTTTTAATTAAAGTATTAAAATGAATTAGAAATTTGTTCCCAGTAAGTCATATTCAATTAACACTTGAAGTGCTAGCTCAGCGATTAGAGCTTAAGCCTAGTAACCTCAAGATCCTACTTCTAATCCCCTCAAGGACAGTTGGAAAATCGTCATTAGTGCTACTATAATTAATAAAAATTTCACCTTCCCCAATTTTAAAAAAATAAATAAAATTAAAAGGTTACATGATGTGAAAATGTTTTCAAAATTAGATATTGAATCTTGTTATCTGATGCTTACCCAACACCTTTAGAACGTCTTGAATTGCGGTCCATAATCAAGCGAACATCTCGCACCTGGAAATAGTAGACCACAGACGTACAAAAGACATAGGTTAAAGAACAAATCGCTTTTTCAATGACAAGAAAGGGTGCTAAAGTAAAAACTCAGCGATTGGGATAGTACGATAACTATAATATTAATATTTAGCTTGCAATTGATGTTTTCCAAACATGAGGCACCAGAGGACTGACTGATGTGTAAAACTCTTTACACTATAATGAAATAAAACTAAATTTTTTTGTGTGTTCTAAATTTTGAGTTAGTGACAAAAGTGTATTTCCTTCCAATGTTTTACTTGATAATAATAAAAATGCATTTCATGCCTTTCAAACCATATATTTCAAAGGTCAAAAGAAAACAGATTGTTTTCCACTAATAACATACAACGTCCTTTTCATTTATTACACTCCAAGATCAATGCTAACTACAGTAGAAAAATAACTCAATTTTGATGCTAGCAAAGAAAGGAAATGGAAGTATGGAATATTGTACCTTGCCAGCCTTTGAGAAGAACTCATAAACATCTCTTTCATCCGCTTTAAGAGATATCTATGAAAATGCTTTCATAATTAGATCTGGCAGTAAATTTATGAACAAAACAGATCATGTTATTTCATTACAGATGTAGTAGGAAGACCTGATAAGCAAACACAGTTCTTTGATCTCTTTCAGGGTCAGTCTCAGGTTCAGCTGCATCTTCCTTTTTCTCTTTATGCCGTCTGCAAGATACAAAACACAATTATAGTCCAAGTTGTAGGAATACAATCGAACTCGTCGATCCAGTTCAGGTTTGAAAATAATAATAAAAAATTTATATAAAAAATTATTGTATAAAATATTTATGTAACAAATTATTGTATAAAATATTTATGTAACAAATTATTGTATAAACCATAGCTTCCCAACACAAATGTTCAGGTTTTTTAAATATGCAACATGGAAGCAAATTGTCTTTATATGTATAATAAAGCCCAGTTCCACTGGACAGAGGCCTGCAGGGAACTAGGTTAGGTTAACAAGAAATCCCCAGGTAACATAGTTTTGAATTGACGTCTTAGCTTCTTGAATTTAAAAGAACCAAACCTGGAGATAGTGGGAAATAGTAATTAAAGGGAGTGAGTGTCTTCCAATTGCTATTAACACAAGATTTTGTACCTTTTATCAATAAAACAAAAAAGTTATATTGGAATAGCACCTCCAACTTGGATGGATGACAATTCAAGAGATTGAGGGACCTAATAGCATTAATTGAAACCTGTTAAAACTTAAACTTTTATATATGCTGACTAAGAGAAAACACAAGCATAAAGAAAAAAATCAATTCCATATATGAAAATAGTTCTATATAAGATGTCTCCAATGACATAGTTGAATATGTTGTAAGAATCAGTAGCAACAGGACAGCATGAAACATCAACAAAAAAAAAAGAAAGAAAAAACGTGTCTTGCAGTAGATAAATCTCTAAATTCCAAGATTGTCAAGATCAAAGGCTTTGTTTATCACATCAATGATGTCTAGGTGCAAAAGATGCAATGAGGGAAAAAGTAGTAATGTTGAGCATCCAGGGCTAGCCATGAACAAAAGACATATAAGGACTTCATTAGTATCAAAAGTCATTCTCTCAAAAAAGAACTTATGAACTAATTGGTGTAAAAGTGAAAAAGGACACTAATTGGAGAACCTTCTAAACCCTACTCTAGTATCTTTTAATTAATCAAAACAAACACCAATCTATTACATGCATAAATAGAAACTGCGACCAATATGTGAACATTGTTTTTGCGCACAGGCATCAGAAGATGAATTGATTCTTTTAAGCATAGTCTATTACTCCCTCACCAGCATTTCTGCAACAGAACAAATGCAATTAAGCAACTAAGTTCAAAGGGGGAGGATAACAAATAACATGGTATCACACTGCTACAGCAAACATTCAAACTGCCCCCGCCCCAAAATATTGTGATGCATGCATTCAGATCAGATGCACTCTGGAAGGGAGAAATTTTGAAACCCGTGATCTATTTTGTTCCTCCAAATGCCAGAAAGACCAGCTGATGCTCACTCTACCATATCTGCGAGTTCCCAGAATCTAATGGTCAATACTCCGAGGCTTTAAGAATGTTGAACAGCATAACTAATACACAACTCAGGAACAGGTATTCTTAAATTTAGTACAGATATTAGCCACCTATCAGTGACTCTAACAGTACAGATGAAATGCAAGAGAAGTGCTTGTTTACAAACCAGCGTTGTCGATGGCGGATGGTGGTCTATGGCAGAGAGCCAAAATCCCACCATACTGGCCGCTTTGCGGCGCCATTATAGCAGATTTTGGCGGAAAAACCTGCAATATCGCCCGATATTTACCATTGCGGCAAGCCCAAAAACCACCATGTATCCGCCATAGCAGCCATGGCACCGCAATTTGATAACATTGTTACAAACAAGGACATAATTCATGAACATAAGTCCAAATAATGATTGGCAGCAGATCAGGAAGGACAAAACATCAATACCATCTATAAAAAATGATGAGTGGGTGGTTAAACTCTACTTCCAAAGAGGATAACACATTTACAATTATCTACGCTTGGCAAAACTAAAAGTGAATATATCTGCATTTGCATCATCAGTACCGCCTTAAAATGCATAAACCGGGTTCTAAAAGGGTTCAGAATCAGATCAAATGCCACCTAACTACCAAGATCCATGTGGCCAACAATTTCGTTAAATTAAATATAATCAATGACTTCAAAGTAGACAACAATTCGTGACTTAGAATTCCCATAAATAAAGACAATAGCAAAACATTGGCTTAAACTTAAAGAAGGAAAAATAAATTAAAAATCTGAAAACAGTCTCCTTCAACATAAGCATGACCTTTAGGGTATCCTGCAATCAATCTGATGACCAAACTACAATGTCTTAACCGTAACGATACCATTGACAAAGATGGTGGCTGAAGGTGAATGTAGAATTTAGATTTAGCCACTAGCAAAAAGTCTGATAAAAGAACGAAGGAAGTAATTAAATAATAAAGGATTGATCAACAAGCAATTAGACCTGAAAATATAGATAGGGCCCAGATATATACTCTATCATATTTCCAAGATAAATATCATTCTGACTAGAGAGTAGAAACATTGATAAATTTCGAGTCCACAAGACCCGCAGCTTACTTGCACTGTAACTGTAAGACTATAACAATAGGGACAAAATTCTAGATCACTTGATCAACTAGGTTCTAATATTATATTGGCTCAACTCTCTACCAAAAAGCTTAAGCTGTTAAAGAAATGCTCCGGGCATGTGTCTTAGACAACTGTGCTTCATGATGAACTTGGTTAGGTCATAACTAGAAAGTATTAGGAAATTTGATTTATTATAAACAGAAGAATATGTTATGGATAAATTAAACAAATGTTTTTGAGTAAATAGCTTTTCTATATCTTTTCTACATCCAATTCAATGCTCAGCTAAACCACAAGACTATCGCCACCAACCATAGTTATTTTCGTATAATCAATACAGCAGCTAAAATGATAAAAAAAACTTAAATGAGAAATAATACCTGTTTTCTAACTTTTCTCTATCTGGTTCCTTTGTGTCCCTTCCCATTCCACTGTCTCTGTAATCCTTTGTGTCCCTTCCCACTCCTCTATCACGACTTGTCTCTCGGGTTCTGTTATCCATATCACCTCGATTCCTTTCGGATATACTTTTGCTTCTCCGAGAGCATTCTTTCTCTCTTTCACCCTCACTCCCTCGACTCCTTCTCTCTCTTTCAACCTTCTGGTCTCTGTCTCTCTCCCTATCTCTCTTCCTATCCCCATTACCCTGAGAGATTCTACGCTGATCGTTCTCCTTGTCTCCATCTCTAGACCCTGAACGACGCCGAGACAAGCCTCTCTCTTTCTGCCTATCATAACCACGAGAACCATCTCCGGATTTTAAATGCTTGAAACGATTATCAACATCATCATCATCATCATCCTTCTCACTATCCTTATGCTTGGAGCTTCTACTACGAACTCTATCATCAGATTTCAAATTCTTTTCCCCACCATTAGAAATTAGGTTCTTGCTCTTAAGCTCAGAATCATCAACTGTTTTCTCTAAATATTCATACTCATCAAATTCCATCATAACAAACTCAATTGAACAGTGAAATCCCCCAAATTAACTGCAAATTAGGCACAATCGACAAGCATTGTTTTAGGGCTTCAGAAGATAATCATGATAAATTTGTTTTACAATAATCTACTATTCAGAAAATGATAATCGTTTACATGCTCTAAGATTGTAACGTAATTTTGAATTTTGTCAGTTGAATTAACATGGAAAAGTAAGTGAAATGAATGAAAATAGACGAAAACCTTGTTGAGCGAGCAAAAGAGACGTTAGGGTTTGTGCGGTTGAATCTGAAAATGAAGTGACCTTCAAACACAACAGAGTATAAGAGAGTAATGAAGGACCGTGGTATACTTACGTTACCTATTGGAATTGAAAGTTTTTATTTTTAGTTAGTTATCTAAATCTATTAAAATATTTCTATTTTTGGTACAAAATTCAAATTATTTCCCCAAATAACCCACATTTTTCCATTTTATTCTCAAACTAACTTATGTTTCAAAAAACATCTCAATATATCTTAGCTTCAAAAAGAAATTAGAACGCAGAATCAGTGTCAGATAAATTGACGTTGTTCTAGACTGGACCGATGGTCAGGCACGGCCTAATTCACTTCTGCACTCAGAACGGCCCAATTGCCTAAGTCCAATCCACAAAGGACAAAAGTTACCTTTCTGCCCCTCCAACCGGGCAAGGAATGAATCACTCCTTCCCGGAACAGCTGCTCGTTCCGCACGGCTTCTTCACTCCCCGAACAGCTAAGGGCATGTGCCCGAAACTATGCATATGCCCAACATAACGGCTAGTTTTGGACACCCTGCCCGACATAACAGCTAGTTTGGGCAGTTACCTATTCTTCGAAAAAACGGTTATTTCGCCCCGAAAATAGGACCGTTGGTCACGCGTTTGGGGCACTATATAAACCCTCTCACTTGAGAGGGTCAGGTATCAAATATTCACCCTACGAACTAATACTTTGTACTTGCCCCTTTTCTCTGACCTTTTCTTACTTGAGCGTCGGAGTGCCTTGCAGGTACACCCCCCTCCTCCTCTCCATAAGCTCAGCATCTCAGACGTACTTGGTGGCCCACTTCAACAAGATCTGATCCAACCTTCACGATCAGTGGCATCGTCTGTGGGAAACTTGTTCTCCCCTTCTTTCTTTCCCCGGAAACCAAAGATCAAAGCAAATTTTCAAGATCATCATCATGGCCTCTCAAGATCACGCCAAAGGTGTTCTCCAATCCGCTGTCCTCCCCGTCAACAAGACTGACGTTGACGATCCATCTTCTCTCCTCTGAGATCCCCGTTTTCTGAGAGACGGGGCCACAACCTCTCCTTCCCCTACTCCTACTGATCGCGAAGACGACCAGCCCTCGCTGGCCATCCAGCCCGTTCCTGCTCCACCCAACGCCGACCCCGCCGTGGTGGCCCTTCTGGAGGCGCTCAACAAGACCAACTTCCTGATCCTTCAGCAGAACGAAAGGATCGGGGCTTTGGAGGAATCCGCCCGTCCAAGATCCCCACTTTCGAGGAAGAACCATCGACGATCCAAGAGCCCGCAACCTCGGCGAGAAGTCGACCGACGGCTACGCCAAGAACCAGAATCTCGTGTTGTTCGGAAACGCGACCAGGTTTCCCCGCGGAACCAGCACTCTCCCGGCCACAAGAGGACCAGAAGAGACAAGTAGTCACCTCCGGTCAGGTCAAAGGGCTGGGCCCGTTCATCTTTCCCCCGAAGAAGTCGTAGACACGAGCGAGTCATCTGGTCCCCGTCACCAACCAGTTCCAGCAGCGATGATGAGCCTTACGGCCCATTATCCAAAGAGATCTTGGCAACACGCCTCCCCAAGGGCCTGGAGAAGCCCCTAGCACTGGGCACGTACGACGGCACGACTGACCCTGACGAGCACATCGAAAACATCGATGCACTATTAGATTAGCGTGTCGTCCGGGGCGCCATCAAGTGCCGGCTATTTCCAACCACGCTCTGAAAAGGGGCAATGACGTGGTACAAGCAGTTGCCCGAAGAATCTATTATGTCGTGGAAGCAACTGGGGAGGATGTTCTCCTGGTATTTCACTGCGTCGCGGCGTCACCCCAAGACTGAAGCCTCCCTTGGGGCCATAATCCAAGGAAATGACGAACCTCTCCGGGCATACATCGAGAGGTTCAACAAAGAAGCGGTACAGGTCCCTACAACAGACGAGATGAAAAAATTTCTGCTCGAGCAAGGGCTCCGCCCAGGCTCAGAATTCTCTAAAGTTGTCGGCCTCGCACCTCCGAGGAATCTGGATGCCCTCCTCCTAAAGGCATAGTCGCACATCCAGTACGAGGAGAAGGAAGCACCCAACTCTGTTCGAGCTTCCCGCCACCAAGAGAACGCTCGGGCCTCCAGAGGCGAAGAAGCCTCGACATCCCGTCGAGGAGAAAGGAAGCACGAAGACCGTCCACGGAACTCCCGCGACAGCAAGGGGCCCTCCGGACGATTCCACGACTATACCCCCTGATCGTCTCCATAGAGAAGATACTATCCGAATGCGCGAATTCGGAATTCAAGCAAGCAAGGGTCCGCTTCCCCAAGCAAATACCGACCAAACCCAACGCCGACAAATCGAAGTACTACCGTTTCCATAAGAGTCACAGCCACACTACCGAAGACTGCATCCATTTGAAGGATGCTATCGAGATACTGATCAGGGATGACCACCTGAAACAGTTCACGAGAAAGAAAGACGCTCCCCGGCAGGACGCCCAGGAGTCCAAAAAGGTAGAGGAAGAGGTGCTTTCCTCGGAAGAGGCCAACATCCAGGTCGTCATGTCCGTATCACGGCCAGAGGACTTCTACGTCCCAGATGAGCTCAGTGCTCATGCCTATTTCACGGCCCACAGCCCGCGGGAAACATTCCCCTCCGCCATGGTCATCTAGGGCGGGGGCTTCAATAAAGTCACGGTGGGCTCGGTGAAAAGGAAATTCGAGCACCTAATCAGCACGAGCTCCAGTAAGATAACCATGCTCGACCAAGCCTATAAGGGCTTCGTCCCCATCTCCTTCTACCGGGAAGAGCTCCTCGGAGGATCTCCAAACTCGAGCATACCCTTACTAGTCAGAGCTCGAATGGCGAACTTCGACGTTCGCAGAATCTTCGTCGACCAAGGTAGCTCGGTCGACATTATGTACTTCTAGCTGTTTTCGACACTTCAGTTGGACGAATCATACCTCACCCCCTATGTGGGGCCTGATTTGGAAGTATTCAATGGATCAGTGACCAAACCTTGGGGTTACGTCAAACTGATCGTAACCTTTGGATCAGCAGTGACGGCCAAGTCCGTCAGAGTGCAGTTTCTGGTGATAGACTGTCCACCACTGTACCAGTGTATCTTCGGAAGACCAACATTGGCCGAGTTGGTAGTTGTGCCTTCAATTGTCCACGATGATGTTTCGAAGCAGCCACGAAGGGACTCAATGCCTTCACCTCCAAGCCAAAGGTATCGAGCAAGCCAGCCCTGCCCAGCAGTTCCGAGGAAGCCAAGCCTCTGCCTCAGGTCGACTCCATTGACCTCGACAGCCGCTTCCCCGAAGAAGACCAGCAGGAGGACCAAGCAGCTTCAACCAGCTCGTCTACCCTGTCCAGCAGCAGCTCCCATCCGATGCGCCCAATCCCAGATGGCAACTTTGAGCTCGTTTTGTTCGGCGACGACCCCCAGCGGGGAGTGAAGATTGGAGCGGACCTCCCCGACATCGCGAGGAAGCAACTCAAGGCCTGCCTCCGTGAGAACACCGATCTCTTCGCCTGGAGCGCCGCCGAGATGCCCGGCTTGGACCCGTCCGTCCCCTGCCATCAACTTACGATTGACCCGGCCGTCAAAGCAGTAGCACAACGTAGGAGAAAGCAGTCTCCTGAGAAAACGAAGGCTGCAGAAAAAGCTGTAAAATACCTCCTCAAGGCCAAATTCATCTCGGAGGCCAAGTCCACCACTTGGCTGTCCAACGTTGTACTTGTGAAAAAATCTAATGGCAAATGGCGAATGTGCATTGACTACACCGATCTTAATAAGGCATGCCCGAAGGATGCCTACCCCCTCCCCAATATTGATAAACTTGTTGATAATTCTGTCGGTTTTAAACTTTTATCATTCATGGACGCCTATTCGGGCTATAATCAAATTCCAATGGCAATGAGCGATAAAAAATACACGGCCTTCATGACCAAATCAGGCAACTATTATTACAACGTAATGCCCTTCGGCCTGAAGAACGTTGGCGCGACCTATCAAAGAATGATGAACAAGGTCTTTCGGGGAGAGATATGCGACATGCTCGAAGTCTATAGGGACAATATGATTGTAAAATCCCACAAGGAAACCGATCACACTGCCCATCTAAGAAAGGTCTTCGAACAGGCCAGAAAGTACAAAATGCGTTTCAACCCGGAGAAGTGCATGTTCGATGTCCGGGCAGGCAAGTTCCTCGGTTTCTACTTAACGGAACCAGGAATCGAAGCCAACCCCGATAAGTGCTAAGCATTCTTCGAGTTTCCGACGCCCAAGTCAAAGAAATCCATCCAGTCCCTCAACGGGATGCTCGCGTCATTGTCCCGTTTCGTGGCCAAGTCTGCCCAACACGCCTTACCATTCTTCAAACTCCTCCGCAAGGAGGCAGCGGCGTTCGAATGGACCGAGGAATGTGACTAGGCTCTTCTCCACCAAAAATGAGCACTCTCAGAACCACCCGTTCTCTCTCGCCCGGACAACGGTGAAACTTTATACATGTATCTCACTGTAGCAACCGAGGCGGTAACCGCCACTCTTATCCGCGAGACGCCTGACGGGCAGAAGTCCATCTATTTTACGAGCAAAGCACTGCAGGGGCCAGAGTTGAGATACGAGCAAATAGAAAAATTGGTGTTGGCCCTCATCAACGCAGCTAGAAGACTAAGACACTACTTTCTAGCCCACACGATTGTGGTTCGAACAGATCAACCCGTAAAGCAGCTACTGGGACGACCAGACATGGCCGATAGAATGCTCAAATGGTCGCTCGAACTGTCCGAATTTGACATCCAGTATGAGATCAGGAAAGCCCTCAAGGCCCAGGCTCTGACCAACTTCGTTGCTGAAATGACGTTCGCAGACTCCCCCGCTCGCGGAGCATGCAAATGGACCATTTTCGTGGACGGGGCCTCCAGTTCGGCAGGAAACGGAGCGGGCATCATACTGGAAAGCGGTGAGGGAATCATCGTTAAAGTATCACTCATCCTGTCCTTCCCTACCTCTAATAACTAGGCTGAGTATGAAGCCTTCCTCGCCGGGTTACGCTTGGCCGAAGACCTTGGCGCAGAAGAAGTCGTTATTTGTACAGATTCACAACCTGTAGCCCTTCAAGTCCGAGGAGAATATCAAGCCAAGAACGACAACCTGACCGAATACTTAGCCCTGGTCAAGAAGAATATGACAAAGTTCACAGCGGTAGAGGTAAAGCATGTTCCCCGCGAACACAATGTCCGGGAAGACGTTTTGTCCAAACTAGCCAGCACGAAGAAGAAAGGCGAAAACAAGTCCGTCATACAAGAAGTACTTCCTCGACCCAGCATTGAGAAAGCTTCCCTGATGCTCGACGTACAAGTGATAGGCGACATCAATTGCTAGATGACCCCCGTTTACAACTACCTCGCTAGAGACGAACTCCCGTCCGACCCTAAAGAAGCCAGCGTAGTCAGGCAAAGAGCCTGCTCCTACGTCCTGGTCGAAAATAAACTCTACAGACGAGGATTCTCCGACCCACTGCTCAAGTGTGTCAAGGAAGAAATGGCCACCCATATCTTGCGCGAAATCCACGAAGGAATCAACGCTCAACATCTCGGAGGAAGGTCCCTTGCCCGAAAGGCCCTTCGAGCAGGATATTACTGGTCAACCATGCAACATGATGCTAAAGAGCACATGAAGAAATACGATAAATGCAAATGGGACGGGGACATGCACCTAGCTCCACCTAACGAGCTCAAATCTATTTCCTCCCCGTGGCCATTCACCTGGTGGGGCCTGGACATCCTGGGACCATTCGTGTTAGGATCAAACCAAAACAAATACTTAATAGTAGGCGTGAACTACTTCACAAAATGGATATAAGCGGAGGCTCTAGCCAAGATAACTGCCCTTAACATACTGCATTTCTACAAACGAAACACCATCGCTCATTTTGGCATCCCCTAGGCGATAGTTACAGACAATGGGACACAATTCACGGACAGGAAGTTCCAAGACTTCGTCGCTTAGCTAGGCACGAAGCAACACTTTGCATCTGTCGAACATCCTCAAACAAATAGGCAAGCTGAGGCAGTGAACCGTGTCATCCTTCGAGGCCTCAAACGGAGGCTGGACGAAACGAAGAAGGCTTGGGTCGAGGAGCTGCACAACATCTTATGGGCATACCGCACAACTCCACACTCATCAACCGGGGAGACCCCCTTTTGCCTGGCTTACTGGACCAAAGTTGTGATCCCCATCGAAGTTCACGTACCCTCCAGGCAGACAGAATCGCCCCTAGACGAAGATATGAACGACGAGGCACTAAGGGAGGAACTCGATCTCGTCGAGGAAATCCGAACAGAGGCAACCCTCCACGAAGCCTCATTAAAACAAAAAATTGCCATCAGGCACAACGCCAAAGTCATACGATGAGAGTTCGACGTGGACAGCCTCGTCCTAAGGAGAAACCATAAAGACTCTCGCGAAGGCAAACTAGCCGCCAACTGGGAAGGACCCTATCGTGTCCGGGCAAAAATGGAGAATGGGGCTTATTACCTAGAACGTCTCAACAGGGAAGAACTTGCTCGACCATGAAACGCCGAAAAGCTGAAATAATACTACAACTAAGGCCTTAACTATCGGTTCGATCCGTCACGACGACGAGCATCACCTACCGACCATAATGCACGCCTAGGTACAAGTGTCGCATGCTAGTGAAGCACAACCCCACCCAGGAACGAGTCGGGTCTCTGCTCGACAGCGGTCCCTCAACCGAGCACCGCCGTCGTCAAAGTACCACGACAGGCAGAACACCCAGCTCGCGATGGGAGGTTCACGCCGCAAACTCAGGCCTTAAACGTAACCTGAGCTCCGCATCCTCGCCCGGATATTCCCCGGCCGTTCGTCCAGTACCCCTCACTGACGAACACATATACAACGAGCAATCCCCTAAAACTTAAAGCAAAACAAAGTAATCCCTATTGTGGGCATACATACATAAACGAGCATAAGTACAACACTTAGCGAAATTTAAAGCAGATAAAGCCATGCAAGTCACAAAACCAGCCACGAGGACCGGGCACATAATTAAAAGTAGTAGGTGGCCTCAAGGACCATAATTGTGCTTGATTACATAAACTAGGGGCCATGCCCCCCATTCAAAATAAGTTACAACAAATTACACGGCACGTAGGCCGGACAAATTACAACAACAACAAAAACCTTCACTCATCCATCTGGTCAGTCTGCTCGGCGTTAGGTTGGGGCTCCTGGCTTTCCACGGGCTGATCATTGGCGTACTCTTCGAGGAGGGAGTTCGGTCTAATTATCCGGCCGTCTTTGACGTGCGCCAGATAATGGGTACCCTCGGTGGAAATGTCAAGTTCGGGGTTCACCACCCGCAGTTAAGACACGACATTCCTGAAGGATTCGTCCGTAATGATGATGTTATCATCCTCGGCCGCCAACATACGGGCAACCAGCTCAGACCTTGTCTTTAGCTCCTTCATGTCCTCAGATTCATCTTCGCCCGAAGCATTGGCCGCCCTCAGCTGCTCGACCAGCTCCTCAGCCACCTTCTTCTCTACAGCCAGCGTAGAATTCTTCCCCTTTAGCTTGGTCACCTCCTCGTCCGCCTTCTTCCGGGCATCCTCAGCGCCCGTGGCCTCCTACTTGGCTTTTCTCGCTGTCTCTTCCAGAGATGTTATGGTAGCCCGAGCAACCCTTAATTCAGACTCAGTGGCAAAGTCCCCTTCAGCGTAGATGGTCGACATCTCCAAAACTCTGACCAGTGCGGAGGCATCTTGGGCCACCAGCACCCTTTGGGTCGGACGGTCCATGCCCTCCAGCCGGAGAGACTCTGCCCGCGGCACGACCAACGGCGTTCCCTCGAAGAACCGTCTGTCATGAATGCATGGAGGAAGTTAGAACTTCCCTTTTTCCGGGGCCCGGGTGAGATCCACCCCTTCGGTGGCCCTGAACTGCTTGGGCTGTGAGGCCAGAGGCAAGGGAAATCCCTGGGGGGCAGGAGTGGGAGAAGAGGTCCCCGCAGCAGGCTGAGGAGGAGTGGGAGCACACTGAGAGAATTTGGTCTTGGGAGCAGCCGCCCCGGACTTGTTCCTCGCGAGAGCATTCTTTACCATCATTTCGTGAGCTAGAGGCATCTCACCTGCACAAACAAAATACGAACATGTTAGACGAGGAAGGAAACATAAGTCGGATAATTAAAACAACTAAGACTACCGAGTAATTTATAAGCTTCTGCGGGAGTCTTGCACTCCAAAAGCGCCTTGGTGTTGATGAAACGATACTCCACCCTCTGCCTTCCATCCTCCTCGAAGATGGGATCACCCTTCTTCGTCCAGCATTCAGCAAGCCGGAAGAAGTTGACATACTTCACCAGTGTATCATAAGCAGCGGCATCCTGCCCATCTAGGTTGTGCAGCTGGAGAACATACTCGTTAGGCTCCTTGGTAAAGTGGCCAGGTCCCCAGTGAAAGGGGAACTTGAACCATCTCTCCCCGATAAACCTCTCAGCCTCATTGCACAGGTCGTTACCCTCCTCGTCAACTTTGATCTCCCTGACATACGTGCTATCATGGGCAACTTTCAATACGGGCTCTATAATGTAAAACCTCTCCTTGAACGTCCGTATCGATTCTGAAAAGGGCTTGAACAACTTGCGAGGCTGTTTATACGAAACCCAATCGTACCTCATCCCCGTCAGCTACCGTTGAAAATGAAATACAGTGAAAAATAAGTAGAGAGTAGCCCCTATCCTTAAGTACTTGCACGTTAGCTTAAATGCCTAGATGAAGGCCAGCGAGTTCGAATGCAGCTGCGTCGGGGCCAAATCCAGATGCACGAACACTGACTGCTGGAAATCAGTGAACGACAACCTTAGTCCCAGTTCCTTGAAAGCGTGCTCGAACATAGCGAAACGCTCCCCGAAATTTGTGTAGACCTTATCGTCCTCGGAGGGAAAGTGCACCTTCCACTCCCCCTCTGGCCCGACGACCGTGAAGACATCCCCCAGATACGTCGCGAAGGTGGATACATGCTCGGCTGGCTCAACCACCATCCACTCCTCTGTGGAGCCTTCAACAGTATCCTCTTCCATTTCCTCCTCCTCCCCGACTGCGCTGGGGACACTCGAGGATTCTGAACTACTGCTTTCCGAGGAGCTCGCTTCCTCCTAGGACGAATCTATTATAATCTCCCCGTTTGGCCCTGTCGCCATGTCAATCACCGGAAAAGCAGAGAAAAAAGTGAATTCGATGAAGAATCAAATCCACCATTCCACCGCTAGTCAAGTGAAAGGGCACGCAAAGGGCGGAGGACGACGTCCCCGACCTAAGCCCTAACGTCAAACTAAAAACTCAAGAGTCTCCCACGAGGAGACGCCCGGGACGAACCACTTTCGTACAGGAACTTCCTCAAGCCACTTCCCAGTTTCCGTTTGAAGCTTCACCGGAAACTGTAAACGCTCAACCAGAAACTTCATCATTACACCAGAATCTGAACAATCGCGGCGGTTACACGTGCATCATCATCGCGACGACACCGAAAACCGCCCTATTCAAGAGATATCCTACTAACCTGGTGGTCTCGTCGGCGGCGGAAAATGGCCTAACCACCGTCCACCACCAACAACCATCGGAAATGGAGCAATTCATCTACTAAGCCTAAACCTAACCGCATGCAATCTATAAATAACCATAAAAAAGAGTAAAGGAGCACGAAATCAGTAAACTTACTTAATTAAAATGATGAAAAACGGTTGCTCGGAACTGGGTACGACGGCCGGAACAATAAACGGCAGTGACGGACAGATGCTTTGAGGAAGACGAAGAGAAAAGAGAAGCGAAAAGTTTAGAATAAACCGAGTCTTCCCCTTTTATACTGAGGGGCACGTGCAGAGGCACGCCGTCGTAGGTCATGATGGCTATTAACTAGCCATCATTGCCTAGTAACTGCTACACAAGGCTCGAGGCACACGTGGCGCCTTAACGTTCAATTCCTCCTAACCGTTAGTCTCCCCGTACGAAGGGCAGTCTAGTCACGGCCAAGGATCTCACGAACACCAGGGGTCACGGGCACCACGAGATAACTTTCTCTGTCACCAAACGACGACTTCACGCTAGCTCCCAGGAGCCACGAGTTGTCCTTATGTCATTACTCCCATGCCCGGGAGCAACGACTTAGGGGCTCCTGTTCTGGACTAGACCGATGGCCAGGCACCACCCAATCCACTTCTGCTCCCAGAACGGCCCAATTGCCTAAGTCCAATCCACAAAGGGCAAAAGTTACCTTTCTTCCCCTCCAACCGGGCAAGGAATGAATCACTCCTCCCCGGAACAGCTGCCCGTTTTGCACGGCTTCTTCACTCCCCGAACAGCTAAGGGCATGTGCCCAAAACTATGCCTATGCTCGATATAACGGCTAGTTTTGGGCACCCTGCCCGACATAACGGCTAGTTTAGGCAGTTACCTATTCTTCGGGAAAACCGTTATTTCGCCCCGAAAATAGGACCGTTGGCCACGCGCTGGGGGCACTATATAAACCATATCACTTGAGAGGGTCAGGTATCAAATATTCACTCTACGAACTAATACTTTGTACTTGCCTCTTTTCTCTGACCTTTTCTTACTTGAGCGTCGGAGTGCCTTGCAGGTACACCCCCCCTCCTCTCCATACGCCCAGCATCTCAGACGTACTTGGTGGCCCACTTCAACAGAATCTGATCCAGCTTTCACGATCAGACGTCTTCATTGTAAAATTAAATGTGAACGTCAATTGAATTGGCGATTCCATCTAATTTAGTCAATTCAATTGAAGCTAGTGTGATGTGTTTTAAATGGTGGTACTAGTTGAATTGACGTGTATGTGCATTGCCAAAGGGTGGCTCCATCTTAACTGGCAAGAGTGTGTTAGATGCTTTGATGTCGGTTAACATTCACTTCACATCACAGATCTTCTTAACTTCAATAGTTCCATCATGATTGTAAGAAGAAATGGACATGTTTTTTATTCGATAACGAAGTTTTCGATAAAAATGTTTTTTTGAAACATCCAAACTTTCGAGCATCTTGAAAGGAGTTTGAACTGTTGGTTAGATGGAAAGATTGCAAACGGGGAAAGAATTAGAAGTATTGAGATGGTTGTTGTTGAAAGAAGTTTGGTTTTACAACTATCCTTAAGATTTGATGATAACAAAGTGTAAAGGACAATTTTGTACTCTGACTATTTCTGTTAAGTGCGCAGGTGTTGCGGTGAAAATCGGATAACAAGCTATTTATTAACTTGCATCGTTTTCTTTTACAACCGACTTTGATTTATCCAAAGGAAAGGTTCAAGATCGTTTAAAAACCTAAAGGGGGAGATCTAAGGTTCGGGGGTTGGTTATACAAAGGGAAGGTATTAGCACCCTAAGTATCTGTAGTACTCTACCGGAACCTCTTGTTTTAATTTGTGTTATGTTGTGTTTGCTTGCTAAGATAATATATGTACTAAGGTAAAGACCTAAGGGTATGTACAAAGTTTGTCTCGTCTTAATCATGATTTAATCGAGAAATCGATAATCAATGATCCTTGACTTTCATCGACTAAATAGTAAATGAAACTGAAATATAAATAAAGTGGTCTCATATTGATCAAAGTTTTGTCGCTTTAATGAGATCAATCAAACTATGAAGTTTGTTATATCATCGACCAAAATAAAGATAATGGAATCGAAATGAAAAATAAAGTTGGTCTCGTTTAAATAAAGATTTAGATCGATAAAATCGATAAATCTTAATTAAACTCTCATTGACCAACAAAATGAAAAATAGGCCTCATATTCATCACAATTTATTGATTCAAGTAAATCAACAAAAATTATGATTTTGATATATCATAGGCCCAAAAATAAGATAATGGAATTGAAATTGAAATAACATGATGAAATCTTTTAACAAAGTAAAACAAAATAATATAAAGATTCACAACATGAAATTTTTAAATTATTTCTAAATAAAAATGAAATAATCATATGAAATAAAATAGAAAATAAACCAGTAACAGGGAGGGTGCGCATGGGTTGAGAGTGTGTGTGATCTAAAACAGAATCACCACGGGCTCAAAGGCCCATCTCACTAACTACAAACCAAGCACCGCTCCATTAACAAAAAAAGGGTTGAGAAACAGGAAGGGGTGCACATCATACTCAGTGGCGCATGAAAAAGTAAAATATGGGTCAAAGCCCAAAAAAACACAATCCACGGTTTACAAAGGAAATAAAAAAAGAAATGCCTCATCAGATTAAAAAGAAAGACCATCATCACACCGCCTTCTTTAAAAGAGGAAAAGAAAAGGTCCACATGAAACCCAAAGAGCATATGGCCACGGAAGTGAGTAAGTCTCGGTCAAAGAAATGCTCAGAATCACCATGGACTCATCATCGCGCATCAGCCATGGTAAGAGATTGGAAACCGAAACGTAAATAGGGCGCCTTCAACCTTCGACGAACTCAGAGTTTCCTCCGTTTGGGATTAGTTTCTGATTAACTCAATCGCCTCAGGTTTGTGGGGTTTCGCTCGATTTCAATTCATTCCTCTTCTCCTTCTCTGTTCGCTTCGGTGTGTATTCACGATTTGGGAATGGGTTATTAAAGGTTGAGAGGAGTCTGTGACGGTTTCACGATAGTGAGCGGAGGTGAAGGGTGTTGATTCTGTTGGTTTGATATGGGTTAATGGAGGACCGTGACGAAGAAAATGGCGGAGAAGAGTTATGACATTGGTGGTTAACGTGGTGTTTGGTTGATGAAGAGGGAGCGTTCGAAGGTGCGAAACAGATGATAGAAATGAGGTTGTTGTTGATTTGGTGATGATTTGGAAAAGGTTTGAAAGTTTTGTGGTTGTTCTGTAGTTGTTTAGGAATCTATGGTATGAAGGGTTATGGAAGGTGAATGATGATAAAAGAAGGCTGGGTTTTGTGTGGTGAGTGCGGAGGAGCGTTTGAGGCTTTGAGAAAGGTTGTTGGATCTCCTCCCAGAAACAGGGGTGGTTCGTTTGGTTTTGTAGCAGAGGCACAACAGGTTTGGAGTGTCTTGGTGATGTTGCGCGTGGGATGGTATTGTACAGTTCGCAGCAGGATTTGTGGCAAGGTTTTGTTTACGAACCAGTTTGTAGCAGGATTTGATGGTGTGCTGTTACTTTTTGGAGGATTTTGGGTAGGCTTTTGGCGGAAAGTGGGGGTTGTGGCAGAAAAGTTTGTACGAATTGGAGTGTTGGAGAAGCTGGACAAGCGGTGAGAAAAAGGTCAGCAGAGGGTACTTGAATTGGCCAAGGTTTAGTTCAAAACAAACTTGGTTTGGTGATGAAAATGCAACCATGGCCCTCTCCCTTTTTTTACGGAAGAAAAATAAATAAATGAGCTTGAATCTAAAAGTAAATTCAAATAATGATTAAAATTAAAGATAAACTAATATTGATAAAAATTAGGCTATTTAAATTAATTTTAGATCAAAACCAAAAATAAATTTAAACTAAGATAAAACTGAAGTCAGTTAAATTAATTAGACTAAAATCAAGAGAAAATTACAATTAAATTAAAATTAGTGATTAAAAATAATGAAACATTAAAGTTCTAAATAAAGAAAATATTCTAAAGCTCATGAAAATACTAGAATAAATAACAGAAGAAAACAGTGACGATAATCAAACGAAAAATGCATGACTATGATTAATGGACCAAATGACTGCAAACGCTGAGACAGACGACCTAAACATGATATGACAATGATCAGAGAATCTGAGGGTAAAATTTGAGGTGCAACAGCAGGTAAAAGAAAACAGATTCAGATTTTGAAGAAGTCAAATCTGAGTGCAGACAAAGTTTGAAGAAAAGCTAAAAGCATATTGAAAAGAGAAGACACACTCTGAATAAAGGAAGAATACAAAAGTGTGTTTAAAACAAAGACAAAATTTATGAAGGATTATCTCTCACCAAAAACTTGGGGTTGGCAAAAGTGGAGGTGAATGTGGATTCTATGAGGCTTATTGACATCCTTAAAATGGGGATGGTTCATGGTTACTCACTTGTCAAATAAATTTATCACCTAGAAAATCACATAAAGAAGTTAGAATGGTCCACTCTTATATGGAAACAAATATGTGTATCGATGCCCTTGCTAAAGTATGTGTGGAGAGCGATGAAGACTTGATTTTTAAGCAAGCAGTTTTAGAGTTTATTAGCTATTTGGTTCATTTACATATTTCGGGATCTACAGTTTCATTTGTTGTAATTTCTTTTCTTTTAGACTTTGGGCCTATATTACATTTGAGAAATCTTTTCTATTTCTATTTAAGTGACAAATGATAGGACATAAAGAGAAACTTTTTGTTTCTAAATAAACTATTAGTAGTGTTATAATATTATTATATTTAATGATTATTTTTTTATGCTTCTCTTTAATATTAGCACTTCTATATAACAATTAGTTGATAAAAATGAATTTATGTTATTTAAAATGTTAAAATATTTATAATAAAATAATTTACATATATCTTAATTATGTTAAAAATATAATACAATAATTATTTTAATATTTTTATTTATATATAAACAATATAATAATAAATTAAAAATGTTACACTATCAGCGCGATCCGCCAATGATCTGCATCCCTGACTTAAGTTCCTGACTCTGCCACCGACTCTGAGATAAAATCTATTAATTGATTATATTACTTAGAAAATCAAGATATTATGAGAACTTTCACATTTAGGGAGAATTGGTAAAATTGACAGGATAAACTCAAAAAATGGTCGTTATTTTTATGTTAAATCTTTCTCTTTAACTTGAAATTAGGTTTCAAGCAAACAAATACAGCACACGAAAATGTTGAAAACGATAATCTCGCCTCAACCATGTGATATAGAAATTGCTGTAGAGTAAAGATCAATACAAATTCTCTCTAGTGTCATGATATCTACAAAGCACATGCTAATACATATCTGTTGAAAAATATTTTATGAGATTGAGAGATCAACATGTAAGAACTTAATATACATTATTGTTTAATTAATTAATGGAAAGAAAAAAAAACTTGTTCAACATTAAGTATGACCATAAGTTAGTTTAACATAATAACTTGTTGTCTTCCACCCTTTCAATTTATCACTAATCAAGAATCATCGCTTATGAAAGTTGTTCTAATATAATGATGGTTGTCTGTATAAAAATTTCTCACCGAGGCAAAAGGATAATACAATGTCCAAACATTCTATATGAACAAATTTTGACGTACCATTGCACATACAAAGATCTATAAAATCCCTACTTGAGAAGGAAACAAAAAGGTATGTCATAAATTATATTTAATATAATAATACATCCAAATGGTAAGGTTCAACAATGAAGGTTTCATATTTTAGCAGTCAAATAATTCATAACTCATAAATAGGAAATTCTACACATGGAAAAAAAAAATAGTCCAAAGTACTACCCAACACATAATTTCTTAAGAGAATTTCTTAATGCCCCCTAAATGTTTCTAGAGCACTATGCAAATTTTTAAAAATACTCTTTATTTTTGGAGATGTATCTCAGACGCAGTCCAATACATGTATTTCATTCGATTTTGAGTTAAATTTTAATTGTATGAATAAATTTATTTCGAAAATGCGTCTCTGAAAAATTTCCTTAAATGTATTTATGAAAGGTGAAAATTTCTCATAGATTATGAGAGCACTTATATACATTGTAGCAATTATTGTGCAGTTTTGTTTACACATTTATATAAATTTTTCTTTGTATAATTTAATGATATTGTACTTGTTGGACTTTAAATTCCTACAGGGTTATGTTACGCAATTATTTCCTATTAGGTTGTGTTGGTTCTTCAAGATCTTCTTAGTTGTGGATGCCGGTTCTAAATAATGGCTTCAGTACTGCTCTGATAATTTATGAGAAATTTTTAGATTTTGGAAATATATTTTTGGAAATGTGGGTAAGAAATGTGTTCGGAGATGCATCTTCGAAATGGGGAGTGTCGCGGCCGGCAAAAATATCGAGTCGCCATCATCCTTTATTCGTCCTAAGGGACAGGAAAATAATGATAAAACCTAAATCCTAAGGGTGAGACACTAAGGTTCGGGAGTCGGTTAAGTGAGAGGAAGGTCTTAGACACCCCTCACTTTCATTATACTCAATGGGATTCTCCTTAAGTTCTAGGGTATGTTTGTTTGTTAGTTGAATGTTTAACTATTTATATATTTATAAAAATCCTATTATTATACAAAGAAGAAGAGGGGACCCTATGTTTTTTATTATTATTGTACTCGCTAGAGTTTGCAACCCTATGCCTACGTACCTTCAATTTTGAAGGATCAGAGTTTCCGTAGTTCACCTCCCCTATCCCCTATCCCTAATCCTAATCCTATCCCTAATCCTTTATTTATACTCTTGGATGAAGAGTTCTATCCCATATCCTCATCCCTTATTTATACTCTCGGATGAAGAGTTCTATCCCATATCCTAATCCATTTACTTATACTCTCGGATATCAAGAGTGAAAGCTCTTGTGTTTTGGACAAATTTTGGTAAACTATAAATGCTGAAAAAGAAGCGTCAACATGAAGATCAAGCTGAATAATTCCGCATAAGATAAGATGTCGAATGAGATGTCCCAGCATGCAGACTCGACATCCTGGACTGTTATAACAGGTTGATTTAAATTTGTTTTATATATGCTGCAAGACTCAGGAGAAATCGCAGGAGTGGATCAAGGAGATGGAAAGCCCAAGACAGCAGAAGACTATAAATAGTAGACTTAGATCTAAGGTTTAAGGACTGTAACATATGTATCACTTATAACTTTGTAACCTAGTTCTTTTGTGTTGAATAAGGGTTTAGGGTTTGAGAGTCGTTAGCTCTCTTAGGAGTTGTAAGTCTCCACTAAGTATTATGGGATGCAGGGTGGAAGGTATAAGTACATGTACACAACCAGAAACCTGTAGGTAATGGTTGTTGTATTGTTCTTGGACGAAGCTTTGAAGCAAGTCTAAGATAACGTGGAGGTCAAGAAACCGCGACTGGTTCTGTATTGGCAGAAGACAGAGATGTCAAAAGTTGTGATTAGGATGTGAGTGAGGTATCTCATATCTGGGTTGTAAACGTTTAAGTTTAGCCTTGATAAAGATGTTAATTGGGTAGATGTTAGGGATAAAGTTGTAAACGGGGGAGTTTAGCTTTGTAACAGTTCTACAGATAGTGAAGTCTTCATCCTGGATTGGTATCCTCCAAATGTAGGTGAATTGCACCGAATTGGGTTAACAATTACTGTCTTATTTAACATTCTGCAATTTACAGTTTTGTTAATGTTCTTGACTGACATGTTGGATCAGATGTCGTGACATCTGTGTGTGTGCAGTTCTGATATTCAAGGTATCAGTCTGCTGTTGCGCCTCCAAGTTTAAAAGATTATGCAGCACAATGTCTTGACATGTGCTAGGACATCTGCTGTCTGCATAGGCTAGAATTTCAAAGAGTTTTATCCCAAAAATCATAATCCATTTATTTATACTCTCGGATATCAAGAGTTTTATCCCAAAAATCCTAATTCATTTATTTATACTCTCGGATATCAAGAGTTTTATCCCAAAAATCCTAATCCATTTATTTATACTCTCGGATATCAAGAGTTCTATCCCAATTCTTTATACTTTACCCTATATTTATACTCTTGGAGCTTAAGAGTCTTATCCCATAACAAAATATGATAATCCCAAAAAATATAGGTTTATTCCACATCTAATTAATTATAAGAGTGAAAAATAATATCCTAAAACATAAGTTAATTCCCCATTTATTCTATTATAAAAATAAATATCTTAATGCCCCAAAAAATATAAATTAATCATAATTATTTAATTACAAAAAAAACTTATAATATCTCAAAATAATCATATAATTACTTAATTAAATAACTTGTAATATCCCAAAAAATATAAGTTAAATCTTATAACATCCCCTCATTAAATTAATCCCAATTATTCTAAAGAATATGAAATTATCCCAATTATTAAACCCTATACAATAAATCTCAATTATTTAGTTAAAAACTTGTAATATTCCGAAAAATATAAATAATCCCAATCATTTAGAAACATAACAGAAATTCCAATTATTTAATAATTTATAATATCAAAATATGAAAATAAATCCCAATTATTAAGATTCCAATTATTTAATCATAAAACCTTTAATATCCCAAAAATATAAATAATCCCAATTATTAAATTGAATATAAAAATAAGATCCCAATTAAATTGATCCTAATTATTTGAATTAACCTTAATTATTAAATCCTAAATATTCCCACTTAATCTCTAATTGTAATTATTGATTAAAGAAAAAATTAATTTAGATTTCAATTAATCCCCTTTTATTCCTAATAAATTATTCTCTAATATTTTATTCCTTGATTGTTTGCAATTAATTAACTATTTATCCTTAATTATCCCAAAAATATTGGTAAAGAAAAATTCTTATTTTATTTAAGAAAATTAATTAGTGATTTGCAATTAAACCTTTATCTTGTTTTTATCCCAAAGTTATCCCAAAGAACTTTTAATGTTTTATCCCAATATTCCCAATTTATTTATCCCAAAGTTATCTCGGCGGCGATGGTGTGACCTTGCCCGTGCGAAGGAGGACATCTGGCGCGACTGCGTGTTCTACGGCGTCGGATCCGTTTGATGTCAAGGCGGAGCAATCGAAACGCAGAGTGCTGCACGCGGTGGTTCATGCTCGGAGGGTGGTCGCACGTCCAAAATCCTCCGGCGCGGTGGCGACGTCGATTCTGCAGTGTGGTTCGGCGACTTCCGATTGCTTTTCTTCTTTTTATTTCGGTATTTTCGTTATGTAGTCGTGGATGCTTGTTTTGGTGTAGGATTTTAAGGTTACTGTACTTTTCATGTGTTGATGCTGGATTTTTTTTGTGATTTTGTATAATTTTTCCAACTAGTTTGTGGTTTTCCTTCGTCTAATTTCTACAGGATATGTATATTGGCCATAATGCTATTCATGTTGGTAAGGGATGGATTGTGTTATGTAAAATTGCGAATTGTTTTTTCCAAATCCCCCGTGATTGTAAGAAATGTTCCTATTTATATTAAAAATTAGGTTTTAAACATTAAATTAAATAATTAAGAAATAAGTAAAAAAAAAATTAATGTTAATATTTTCTAACCAAAAATAATTTAATTATATAATTTTATGCAACAAATAAAATATTTTGTTTTTAATGCATTTTTTAATTAGGAAAAAGTTTCCAAGATAAGATAGATCATAAAATTAAAAATTAAAAATTAAAAATAGCAATAAAACTAATGAAAAATAAACTCCCCTTTTTATTATTTTTTTGACTTTTTAAATTACTCATATTAATTATTTCCTAAAATGAAAATATTAACCTAAAAATGAAATGATCTAAAAAGAACAAAATCTCTAAATATTTTTTGTGTATTTTTTATATTAAAAATCAATTTAAATGAAATGTTAAATGAAATTGAATCACTATCCTTAAATAAAATGTGAACATAATTTTTTTAAATATTTTTTTTTATTTTAGGATTTTTTTTTACCATTTTTTAATAAAAAGGTGAAAATTTGAAAATTAATTATTTTTTAAAAATGTCTTTTCAAGAAAACGAAAATTAATTAAAAATGGTTAAAAAAATGCGGTTTTTGACCTTTAAAATAATAAAAGCAAACAAACAAGGCTAAGAAAGATGTATACGAGATTCGAACCCACAAACTTACACCTAATCAATTGGACTAACTTGACACTTTTGATTTTATTTCCATTTTTAAAATACTAAAAAAAAGCTAGTGGTCAAAATTTAGGGTACGACAGAGAGCATTTTTAAAAATTCGCGTTGTGCTTTAGAAACAATTAGGGTGCTTTAAGAAATCCTCTTTCTAGAAAATAAAGTTTCAAACTTTTAATCAAAATCCAACCGAATCAATGATCAATATATTGTGAACTTACAAAATTAAATACTACCTCCGTTCTTTTTTATAAGAGACGAGTCAATTTTTAAGTTTATTAAATAATCAATGTATCTAGTCTATACACTGACCAAATACATTGATTATTCAATGAACAAAAAAAATAAGTTGTCTCTTATATAAAGGAACAGAGGTAGTAATTCGTATACTATTTTTGTATATAATCTATAAAAGATGACACATCATTGGAAAACGTCTTGACATGTATTTATCAAATGCAATCTAAAAGCGATTGTTTCATAAATTGAGAGTATATGTTAAGAGTCTCATACAAGACAATATATGATTTAAACATGTATTTATAAATAGATGCAATTCTTGTAACACCCTTTTCTACCCCACGAATATACACGGCAAAATACACAAATTATCAGAGTAACAATCACCTCAGAAGGGTGCACATTTCTCAATAAACTCAAAATAAAACATTTGATCCGTAAACAACGGGTTTTCCTCAAAATAATCAAAAGGCCATCAAATAGCAGCGGAACCACCATAACCACAATAATCCAAATTCAAATGGGTTTTCATTAAAAGTCATAACAATCAAATAACAACAAAAATAACAACTCAACATGGTTCGACTCAACGACCCAACCCGGTGTTACAATATCATAGAAAGACCCTCTACGTCGACCAAAAGCAAATAAACTCCAAAAGTCCTCGAAGGCATCCACAGCTAAGACTGATCACCTGCACGTTACCCACGTGGAGGCAACATTCAAACAGGCAGGGTGAGTAATCACAATTCATTATAATCAATATAAAAATAGGATATGCATAAAATTGACGTCATCATCATATACAACATCATCAGGGTCATCACAAGGCAAACATCAAAGATCACGACATCATAAATTACATCAATGCCAAATAAATGCAATGTACAATAAGACTCATGCATGTGGTACCAATCGTCACAGTCGATGGACACTAGGCCATCACCCTCAAAAGATCCCCGTAATTAGGATCGATTCTACACAAGAACCGGAGCACGTCAAAATTACCTCACATCCGCACAATGAGATTGAAGGCACCATAGACCGAAGTTTGAAATGCTATGAATGCATGATACACAACATCATAATCATCATCATCAATAAAAGTAATTACGTGCATCACCATCCATCAAAATCTCATGTTAATCATGTCATCAATTATTCATCAAAACATCACGAAATCATCATCTCATAGTCATCAATAACATCATGGTAAATCATCAGAAAAATCACAGCTCAAAACATCAAGACAGCACCAGAATCATAAACAAATTCGCGAAACAGTAGACGTTCGCTAGGATGTTTACTTTGCGAACTTGTTCGCCTTAGCGTTCGCTTTACGAGCTGCCAGCGAACCCCCGAACTCCATACAAACACCAGAGAAAATCCCATTCTGTTACGCTCGCTACTCTATTCTTTGGGAAGTTCGTTGTGCAAACTAAAGATCACAACCAGAGTTTATCTCAGTATCATCAAACAAAATCATCGCGCAATCGCTGCGCTGCTCACTTTGCGAGTCTGGGGCGAATGTTCGCCTTGCGAAGGAATTGTTCGCTTTGCGAACTCGCGATTTCAGAAAATTGCTGCTACGCATCAGTAGCGTAACAGATCCAAAAACCTCACGAATTCAACCCCCTTTTACCTCAACCACATTCCCAAAACATTCCTCAGGCACTACGGCACTCAGATACACAAAACCTACGACTATTAGGTCGATTAATTATACTATCTGGACCTCAAAATCACCTAAACCTTCACAGCCCCAAAGATTCTTATAAACCCCATAAATCCCTTTCTCTACAAGATTCCACATATCATCAACAAAAGGTTTAGCCTCGAAGGCCTACTTTTATCTGATTCAATTCAACCCTTAATAATCAATCCACAAAAATGCCCTAAAGCACCAATTTACTCAAAAACCCACAAACCCATATAAACCTCAAAATCAACTTTAAACACATCGAATTCCTATATTGAAAACAATGAAAGGCAATACTCCCCATACCTTAGATTGTCGATTCAGATCTTTCTCTACTGAGTCTTTGGAAACTGTTGGATGCAGAATAGGGCAAGCAGCAAAAATATTTATTTTCGGAAAGAATTCCCTCCCGAATTTATGTCGTGTCCACAGAGATCGGTTCGACGGAAAGAATGTCGTTCGACAGTCTCTCGCGTTTATGAGTTTGGATTAGAATGGTTTAAAACAAGAAAACAGAAAAGTAAACATTAAAACAAGAAGAAATCATTCTTCAGAGAGAAAAACTCGTCCGACAATGCATATAAATCACTCCTCACAAACTTAAACTTACCGACCAGTTATACTCCATCTACAATACTCCTCAATATCACCCAGCATCGCTCACAACAAAGGTTATGTCTAACGCACAGTTGAGATAACAACCGTGTCACTCTGTTCGCCACTCTCGTGAGCGAAGCCTCGAAACACGAAAGGCATTATGCTTCGACGCCTATTGAAGATTGTTAGCTCATAAATCTATCTCTAGAGTCCATAAACTAACAAATAATCATCCCTAATCGAAGTCCGCGAAGGTTATGTCTAACGCAACCCAAACCCCGCGCATAAAGCAAAAATCAGAGATAATCACCAATAAAGATTTGTAAAGCAAGTTTTATACAACACCATGGGCGACAAATATACATGAGATCATAGTCAATACATATACACAACCCAACCATAAAGAAAAACACAAAGAAAAAGAGAAATGAACCAAACATCTCGCGGATTGTCAAAGCCGATCGACGAGAGATCCACCCCGGTTCATCCGTATGCATGCTCCACAGTTGTTTTCTAAGCTCTCCAATGAAAAATGAAGTTTGATGGAATTAGGAACAAGAATCCCCAAAAACATAACATAAAAAGTGACTAAAATGAATTATATACATTTCAAATTCTGCACTGTTCGCTAGGCGAACAGCTCATTCGCTAGGCGAATGCACGAAAATGGCACTTAAGTGCCTCTGAATAGTTAAACCGCCCCTTGCTTTCTTCAGAAATTCGCTAAGCGAACGTTTTATTCGCCTAGCGAGTGCTCGCTAGGAAGTTCGTGAAGCGAACTTAGGTCTCTTTCTCCTCTGCCTCTTTCTGGCCTCCTTCGCTGGGACCTTCACCAGCCTTCGCTAGGCGAACATTCGCTGTCACACTCGCTAAGCGAACATGACAGAAAAACAGCCCCTTATTTAACCACAACTTCTGCATCGTAGCTCCGATTTACGCACAGTCGGAAGCGCTGGAAAGCTTATTAGATGCTCTACAAGAATATGGCAAGATGGCCTTTATTTGTTACCTATAAAAATGAATGGAAAGCAATTAAACTCAACGATATATACAAGAAAACGCAATATACACACGAAAACGTAAAGTAACCGTATTTACACATAAAGTGGGGTTTATTCAACCAATTTTAACACAAAGTAACGATAAGTGCAACAAAACTTATTTACAAAAATAGGTACAATTTGCACTTATCAGAAACCTTCTCGAATCCTCACCTTTCCCTTTTTCCTCAGAGCTCTCGCCTTCTTTCCTTCTTTTCACGGTCTAAAAAAATGAATCCTATTCTCAAATTCTCCTTTTTGTTAAACCTAACTCTTGAGCTTCTAAAATAGGCTTTCCCAATAATACCCTCACTAATCCTCCTCAAAAGTCCATCTTACCCTTAATTCGTATAATATTATTTAAATTAATAATAATACTAATATATACTATATTACATACCATTATTTAATTAAATAACCAAAACTCCACAAAATGCCAACATCAACACAAACCACCAAAATTCATCGAAAATTCACGAATATTATATTTAAATAAACTAAATAAATATTCTAACAAGATTTGGGGTGTTACAACTCTCCCCCACTTAAATAATTTTCTCCCTAAAAAATTACCTCAAAGAAATAGAGTCGGATACGACTCCCTCATCTGATCTTCACGTTCCCAAGTCCAACTTTCGCCAGTCGGTCCACCCCACAACACCTTCACCAAAGTTATGTCCTTACCCCGCAGTTGCTTCATCTCTCGACCATCAATCCGCACAGGTAAAGCTTCCACTGTCAGGTTATCCCTCACTTGTACATCATCCATCTGTATCACATGCGATGGATCTGGAATGTACTTCCTCAACTGAGACACATGGAACACGTCATGCAAATTCGCAAGTGACGGCGGTAAAGCGATTCGATAGGCTACCTTTCCTATCCTCTGCGAGATTTGATATCGACCAACAAAACGTGGAGTGGGCTTCTTAGACTTCAAAGCTCGACCCACACCAATCACTGGCGTCACCCTTAAAAACACGTGATCTCCCTCTTGGAATTCAAGTGTCTTCCTTCTCTTATCATGGTAGCTCTTCTGACGACTCTGCGTCGCTCTCATCCTTTCTTGGATCGTCTTAATCTTCTCGATCGTCTCTTGCACAATCTCAGGTCCAAGTATAGCACTCTCGCCTGACTCATACCAACACAAAGGAGTCTTACACATTCTCCCATACAAAGCTTCACAGGGCGCCATTCCAATACTAGCGTGAAAACTGTTATTGTACGTGAACTCAATCAACGGTAAATGGCTATCCCAAGATCCTCTGTGATCCAACATACAAGCTCTCAACAAATCCTCTAAGGATTTGATAGTCCTTTCTGTCTGTCCGTCCGTCTGCGGGTGATAGGCAGAACTCATCCTCAACTTAGTACCCAAAGCATCTTGCAAACTCTTCCAGAACCTAGATGTAAATCTTGGATCTCTATCCGACACAATGCTCGAAGGTATCCCATGTAACTTCACAATCTCCTCGATGTACATCTCGACTAGCTTCTGCATAGAATGATTAATCTTCATCGGCAAGAAATGGGCCGATTTAGTTAATCTATCTACGATCACCCAAATTGAATAATTTCCCTTAGCAGTTCTCAGTAATCCTGACACAAAATCCATGGAAATGCTATCCCATTTCCATTCTGGAATATTCAACAGTTGCATCATACCTAAAGGCTTCTGATGCTCAATCTTCGACTTCTGACACGTCAAGCACGCATAAACAAACTCTACGATATCCTTCTTCATACCCGGCCACCAAAACAACTTTTTCAAATCCTGGTACATCTTCCTAGCACCGGGATGAATACTCAACCCACTTCGGTGTCCTTCTTCTAAAATACTCTTCTTGATTTTTGGGACATCTGGGACACATACTCTATCCCGAAACTTCATCACACCATTCTCGTCAATCCGGGATTCTCCCCCGTTACCTTGATTAATCAGTGTCAACTGGCCAACCAACTTCAAGTCAGATTCTTGTCCCACTCTGATCTCTTCCAGAATACCACTCGTCAACTTCAACATTCCCAACTTCACACTGTCGGGAGTGGCTTCACATATCAAACTCAAATCTCAGAATTGTTCAAGTAACTCCAACTCTTTCGCCATAAGCATCGACATATGCAATGACTTTCTGCTCAATGCATCGACCACTACATTTACTTTGCCCAGATGATAACTCAAATCAAAATCAAAATCCTTCAACAACTCTAACCACCTTCTCTGCCTCATATTCAATTCTTTCTGATCAAATAGGTACTTCAGACTTTTATGATCACTGAACACTTCAAACTTAGAGCCAAACAGATACTGTCTCCAAATCTTTAACACACACACCACAACAGCCAATTCCAAGTCATGTGTAGGATAATTCCTCTCATGAACTCGGCATTGTCTCGAAGCATAGGAAACAACTTGTCCATTCTGCATCAATACTCCTTCAAGACCCATCTTCGACGAATCACAATACACCACAAAAGATTCGCTCGGATTAGGCAAAATCAACACTGGAGCGGTCGTCAACCTCTTCTCCATTTCCACAAAACTCTCCTCACAAGCTACATCCCACACAAAAGCTTGACTCTTTCGAGTCAACTGAGTTAAAGGTAATGCCAAGTTAGAAAAGCCTTCGATAAACTTGCAGTAATAACCCGCCAATCCCAAAAAAATTCGTATCTCGGTAGCAGACTTCGGAGTCTCCCACTGTAACATAGCATCAAACTTGGAAGGATCTACAGCAATTCCACCACTTGAAATCACATGGCCAAGGAAACTCACTTCCTTCAACCAAAACTCACACTTGGACAGCTTTGCATACAACTTCTTCTCCTTCAGTACTTGCAACATAGTTCTCAAATGCTCAGCATGCTCTTCTTCTGATCTAGAATATATCAAGATATCGTCGATAAACACCACCACAAACTTATCCAAATACTCATGAAAAATTTGATCCATGTACTCCATGAACACACCAGGTGCATTGGACACACCAAAAGGCATCACAGTGTATTCATAGTGACCATACCTCGTCCTGAAAGCCGTCTTCGGAATATCATCAGGCTTAACACGAATCTGATGATAACCAGACCTCAAATCAATCTTACTGAACACACATGCACCTACTAACTGATCCATCAAATCGTCGATTCTCGGAAGTGGATACTTATTCTTGATAGTCACTTTATTCAACTGCCGATAATCAACACATAACCTCATACTTCCGTCATTCTTCTTCACTAACAGCACAAGAGCACCCCACGGAGAAACACTTGGTCGAACAAACCTCTTCTCAAGTAACTCTTCCAACTGTTTCTTCAGTTTACTTAACTAAGAAGCTGACATCCGATAAGGAGCCATGAACATTGGACTCGTACCTGGTATTAAGTCCACTGCAAACTCTACTTCACGTTCTGGAGGCAAATCACTGATGTCATCTGGAAACACATCTGGAAATTCACATACAACAGGTAAGTCGACACTTGCCACTTCACGATCAATCTGCAACGATGCAAACATTACAAACACCAGGCCTTTATCTTCCACCAGTTCATCCACTTGCTTAGCAGACAAGAACGTCAACTCTCCACTATCACCAAACTCAGGAAACTCCACAGTCTTGTTATAACAATTGATATGAACACAGTTGAACTCCAACCAGTTCATTCCAAAGATTACATCGATTTGGTGCAAGGGTAAGCACACCAAATCCATCACAAAACTCTTCTAAAAAATCATCACAGGACATCTCAAACACACAAAGGTAGTAGTAACAAAACCATTAGCTGGAGTTTCTATTACCATATTACCATTCATATCAGATAACTTCAAACCCAATCTATTAGCACATTCAAGCGAGATAAAAGAATGAGTAGCACCAATATCTATAATAGCAACCAACTCGATATTATTAATAAAACATGTACCTCGAATCAGGTTGTCCTTCTCTGACGCTTCTGCACCACTCAAAGCAAACACTCTTCCACTGGTCTGAGCAGCAGTGGCAGTCTTCTTCGGCTTCTGACATTGGGTATTGATGTGACCCTTTTCCCCATAATTAAAACAGGTTGGACCATCGTCTTTGTAATCAGTAGCTCTATGCCCCTTCTTACCACACCCGTAGCACCTCAACACATTATTGGTACACACATCAACACGGTGGCCTTGCTCGCCACACTTATAACACTTCCCAGAAGCGGGAGCTGCTCCCCCACTTGTCTTTTTCCCCTCTGAAGCCTTCTGCTTCCCTTTGTCAGCTAAAGTTATATAAGGTTTCCCCCTATACTGCCCTTTCTTCTCACTCAACTGCTTGTAGTGAGCAGATCGAGCTCGACTATCCTCATCGTAGATTCTGCTCTTGTCCACCAACTCAGCATACCTGGGAATTTGTTGATACCCAATACCCTGCTTAATTTCCAGCCTCATCCCATTCTCAAACTTGAGACACTTGGACATCTCAGCATCAGCACGGTTGTAATGCAGACAGAACTTCACCAGTGCCTCAAACTTCACAGCATACTCTGCCACAGTTATGTCTCCTTGCTTCAGCTCAAGGAATTCCACTTCTCTCTTGCCACGAGCATTTTCTGGAAAATACTTTCCCAGAAACTCCTGCTTAAACACAACCCAGGTTATCACAGTGCCAACATCTGCGAGTCTCTGACGGGTGTTATCCCACTAATCCTCGACCTCTTCTTCCAGCATATGCGTTCCAAACTAAACTTGTTGCTCATCAGTACACCTCATCACTCGAAAGATCTTCTCGATCGCCTTCAGCCACTTGTGTGCACTTGCTGGATCATGAGCACCCACAAAAGTCGATGGATTGTTCCTCTGAAACTTCCCGAAAGCACGAAACTCGTCCTGAACTCCACCATTCAGATTGAGTTGAGCCACTACATTAGCAACTGATTCCAATGCATCAACGATATCACGATCATTTCTTCCAGCCATCCTGCACTCCACCAACAAGGTTAGAAGAAACAAAACATCGACAGTGTACACACACTCGTCGACTGACAGGGGACTGACATCACGTAAAAACCTGGCCGGACGGACCGACCTGCTCTGATACTACTAATGTAACACCCTTTTCTACTCCAAGAATATACACGGTAAAATACACAAATTATCAGAGTAACAATCACCTCAGAAGGGTGCACATTTCTCAATAAACTCAAAATAAAACATTTGCTCCGTAAACAACGGGTTTTCCTTAAAATAATAAAAAAGCCATCAAATAGCAGCGGAACCACCATAACCACAATAATCCAAAATCAAAAGGGTTTTCATTAAAAGCCATAACAATCAAATAACAACAAAAATAACAACTCAACATGGTTCGACTCAACGACCCAACCTGATGTTACAATATCAGAGCAAGACCCTCTACGTCGACCAAAAGCAAATAAACTCCAAAAGTCCTCGAAGGCATCCACAGCTAAGCCTGATCACCTGCACGTTACCCACGTGGAGGCAACATTCAAACAGGCAGGGTGAGTAATCACAATTCATTATAATCAATATAAAAATAGGATATGCATAAAATTGACGTCATCATCATATACAACATCATCAGGGTCATCACAAGGCAAACATCAAAGATTACGACATCATAAATTACATCAATGCCAAATAAATGCAATGCACAACAAGACTCATGCATGTGGTACCAATCGTCACAGTCGATGGACACTAGGCCATCACCCTCCAAAGATCCCCATCATTAGGATTTATTCTACACAAGAACCGGAGCACGTCAAAATTACCTCACATCCGCACAATGGGATTGAAGGCACCATAGACCGAAGTCTGAAATGCTATGAATACATGATACATGTAACACCCCTTCTATACCCCGTACAAAAACAGAATAAAAAAATAATCTTATAATAAAACATCAGAGCAAAGATTAAGTCATTTAGATATAAACAGAGATGTCATATCAACGTGAACTAAAAACAACCTGCTCATAAAGATATATAACACCTGGATAGTTTTTATAAACAAAGGAACTCCGTTCCAAAATATCAGCATTCAGTTACAGAATTAAAGCGGAACATCCATAACTGATGTTATCACAAGTGATAAGTTTGTCATATTCATATTCATACACACAACTATACACATGCCAAAAGTTTACATATAAACACTCGAACCCCGACTACCCGTGTTACATATCAGAGCCGACGGAACGACAAAAGACGAAGACCTAATCTTCGTAAAAAGACTCCAGCATCTAATCTGCAATGCCATTACAGCATTAAACCACAGCAGAAGGGTGAGAAACAGGATTATAATACAATTGCATAATATTATAAACACTTAGCAAAATATGAACAATTATTTCTCACCACACATTAATGAAACTTGTAAAAGAATACAAGACATATTAAATCAATAATCACGCACCAATCACATAAGCACATACATTAAAACAATGCATAGCAATTCTATCACAAGAATTCCTCACATAATCATTCACACAATGAATTATGCAAATGCACAGAGACCGACACAACGACTCTATGCATGCGGTACCAATCCAACCTTGTAATTCATTAGTCCCCCAGGAACTCTTGGAATCATCGCTCGTTACATAGAGTAACTCCCCGTCGGGCCTACGATGTTTCCCGTCGCTATAAACCATTATTTCAGGGCGTACGACATTTATGGATTGCTCTAGTCCACTATTTCAAGGCGCACAATCCGATTGCCATAGTCCACTATTTCAGGGCGCACAATCATTTGTGATTAATCGCTTCTACCATTATTTCAGGGCGTAAGACGATAAAACTGATTCATCTATGAATCTTCCAATGCAAGAATGCATATCATGATACTTGACACATTAATGACTCATGCCAACATCAAATGCTCATGCATTAACAATAATCATGTATTTCAAGTACATATAAAGTAATGCACACAATTGCCCAAAATGGCCACAAACACCAATATACCATTCCACAACATCAAATTCCCATCAAAGAATCATCACACAAGCCATCTCATAACATATCATAATATGTCTTACAATATTGAAAAATAACTCAAAATTCCATTTTTCGGTTTTCCAAAAAAGTCGGCTAAAAGTCGGCCAAAAATAATATTTTCTATCATCATCAAAAAGTACTCATCAACAGCTTCGATTCGGTATAAAGAACTCTTAAATACGATAAACGGTTAACAAGATATGAATATTTCAAAATAACGCAAAAACATAAACCGGACGCCCGACACTACGAAACGGTTCGTAAAAACTGTACCGATTGGACCAAGTTCAGACCCCAAAACTATTTTTCCTAGAAAGAACATCTCGTTAGCTTTCCAACGCTTCGAACGGGGGTTAAAACCAACTTACGGATCAAAAGATATGAATTTTTGAAGTTTTGCAAAAATGCTGTCAAAACCAAAAAATGCTGTTGCGAAAATACTGTCAAAAAAACCAGAAAATCTGCTGTTGCGAAAATGTTGCTGTCAGCCACGAAAATCAACATAAAAACCTCATAAATCCATCATTTCTCATGAAACAAATTGTTATACAACCTATTTACATCATATAGCAACTATTAGGATCAAGAAAAACTCGATTCCTCGACTTTTCGTAATCACTATTCATACACATAATCAAAACTCAAAAACACAAAATCTTCAATTATCACCTGATTTTAACGAAACGAGTGTCTATAACGTCGGCCTCACCTCACTCGACTAAACTACACAATTTGTTTCGAATTTCATCCGTAAAAACTTCCGATTTTATCGATTATGTCAAAAACTAACCTAAACTCAATATTTTCCTACACAATCCAAACAATTCAAAAACAAACGGATATAATCGTACACAATGATATAATAGCCGAGTTTCGCACCCTTACCCGATAAGAAACCGATTCCCGAAGCTCGTTTGGTGAATTTTCCAACTTTTCTTCCACTATTCTTCCTCTTTGAGGTTTTCTTACTATCTTTTCCTATTTTCTAACTTATATTCATTTTTTTCTTAACTTATAACTTATCATTATATTATAATTTCTTAACTTATAATACTTTCTAACTTACTAACTTATTATATTTTCTTAACTTAAAATCTACACTTCTAATAAATATTAAAACTAACTATTAATTAAATACCACTAATTATAAAATATCTAATATACCCTCTATTCTAATTTTCCCGCGAAATCTCCAAAAACGGTAAAAATACAACATATGTAAAAACAACATATTAACTTACCAACATCATAATTAACATAAATATCTATTAAGTACACAAAATCCAAAACATCACAGAAACGTACACGTCGCCCGACGACACATACTTCGCCCGGCGAGGCTAATAAAACACCAACTTCACCATTCACATAAATATTGCTCAATTAAATAAAAGACTCAATAACAAAACATCAATTAGCACAAAAATAGGAAATATCAAAAACAGACCGTTACAATACACAACGTCATAATCATCATCATCAATAAAAGTTATTACGTGCATCACCATCCATCAAAATCTCATGTTAATCATGTCATCAATTATTCTTCAAAACATCACGAAATCACCATCTCAAAACAACAAGATAGTCATCAATAACATCATGGTAAATCATCAGAAAAATCACAGCTCAAAACAACAAGATAGCACCAGAATCATAAACCAATTCGCGAAACAGCACGCGTTTGCTAGGATGTTTGCTTTGCGAACTTGTTCGCCTTGGCGTTTGCTTTGCGAGCTGTCAGCGAACCCCCAAACTCCATACAAACACCAGAGAAAATCCCATTCTGTCACGCTCGCTACTCTATTCGCTTTGCGAGGTCATTCGCTGGAAAGTTCGTCGTGCGAACTAAAGATCACAACCAGAGTTCATCTCAGTATCATCAAACAAAATCACCGCGCATTCGCTGCGCTGCTCGCTTTGCGAGTCTGGGGCGAATGTTCGCCTTGCAAAGGAATTGTTCGCTTTGCGAACTCGCGATTTCAGGAAATCACTGCTACACATCAGTAGCGTAACAGATCCAAAAACCTCACGAATTCAACCTTCTTTTACCTCAACCACATTCCCAAAACATTCCTCAGGCACTGCGGCAATCAGATACATAAAACCTACGACTATTAGGTCGATTAATTATACTATCTGGACCTCAAAATCACCTAAACCTTCACAACCCCAAAGATTCTCATAAACCCCATAAATTCCTTTCTCTACAAGATCCCACATATAATCAACAGAAGATTTAGCCTCGAAGGCCTACTTTTATCCGATTCAATTCAACCCTTAATAATCAATCCACAAAAATGCCCTAAAGCACCAATTTACTCAAAAACCCACAAACCCATATAAACCTCAAATTCAGCTTTAAACACATCGAATTCCTATATTGAAAACAATGAAAGACAATACTCCTCATACCTTAGATTGTCGATTCAGAGCTTTCTCTACTGAGTCTTTGGAAACCTTCTCGAATCCTCACATTTTCCTTTTTCCTCAGAGCTTTCGCCTTCTTTCCTTCTTTTCACGGTCTAACAAAATGAATCCTATTCTCAAATTCTCCTTTTTGTTAAACCTAACTCTTGGGCTTCTAAAATGGGCTTTCCCAATAATACCCTCACTAATCCTCCTCAAAAGTCCATCTTACCTTTAATTTCTCTAATATTATTTAAATTAATAATAATAATAATATATATTATATTACATACTATTATTTAATTAAATAACCAAAACTCCACAAAATGTCAACGTCAACACAAACCATCAAAATTCACCGAAAATTTACGAATATTATATTGAAATAAATTAAATAAATATTCTAACAAGATTTGGGGTGTTACAATTCTCACCATATATTTTTTAACATAATATCAAAATTTTCGTTTAAGATCTGATAGATTATCTGTTATCAGATTTTTGCTATCGAGTAATCCACTATTTATTTCTATGCTTGTTGAGTGATTTATTATTGTCTTGAGTTACTTATCTTTTCTAGTAATTTTATTTTATATAATAATAATAATAATAATAATAATAATAATAATAATAATATTTTTTTTTTCTTCTAAAAGTAAAAATCACTATGCCAAAATTGACTTTAACCTTCGCTTATTTTGACCTTAGAGACTACTTTATATTTCTTTTAGACTGCGTTTTTTAATTTAAAGTGATTTTACATGTAAATATTAAACAAATATTTTATTTTAAAACAATGTCTTTAGAGATGGCAATTTGACTCATCTTTAGTGGGTATTTATAAAATTACTTATAATGGGTAGGATAAATACCTGCAAAAATAAGTACGGGCACGGACTCGAGTAATTGTCCACTTAAATAAGCGGGGATCGGTGCGGGTATGGGCACCTTAGTATCCACCATGCCCCATACCCGAATAATATATATTTATATATTTTAATTTATATTATTATATAAAAATATATTTTTATAAAATTAAAAAAAAAATATATCAATTTTAAACTACTACATATTTAATATAAGTGATCATTTATTTTATAATTCAACAATAATTTTTTTTTAATTTTTTTTAATGTTTTTAAAAATTTAAAATATAATGAGATTTTATACTTGATATATTTATTTTTATTAGAAATGCAGTAACGGATACGGATACGGACACTTATATACTTATAGGGTACAGGGACGTGTCAATGTTGATACCTAAGCGGATATGAGCTCGGATAAAGAGATTTTTTCAACTACAAATATGGGCTTGAATACTATAGTATCCTACCCAAACTCTACTTATTACCATCCCTAGGTGTCTTAGGTCGACTTTAAACAACTATTTCATAAAAAAAACAATGTCTTTTAATACCTCTAAATAGCACAATGTTGTCTTATATCGCATGTTATACGGAGTTTTAGTTTAACTACAGTTTTAGTCCCTTATTTTATTTGATTAATAAAATTAGTCTCATATTTTAAATTTAAATAATTTTGATTTTTTTTCATATTTTTGCACTTAAAATTAAAATTGATTTTATATTTTAATGACATGTTTTTTGTGAAACATAACAAATCATTGTATATAAATATATTGTGAAATTTTACAGATAAAAATATAAGTTAAAAAAATGAATATTTCATCGATTTTCTATGAAAAACATGAGAGTGAAATCAAAATTGTTTGAATTTAAAATTAAAATATTAATTTCGTGAATCGGATAAAATTGGAGAACCAAAATTATAATTTAACTTATAGTTTTCTTTCATAAGAAATGTGTTGAGACATTAAGTCGTTTATAAACAACATTTTTATATCCCTAAACATTGTCTTATGTTAAATTATATAACACGTCTGTCTTATAAACATTGTTAAAAGACACTTTCAATATAATTTTTCTTAATTTTTTTTCTTAAGTATTGTTTTTTATTCAAATATAATATTATAAATTTGCATAAAATTAATATTATATTTGAATAGAAAAAAAATGATACTGAAAGTCTTAAATTTGAGTTTTTTTTTAAAATAACTACTATTTTTAAATAATATCCAAAAAAATCCATCATTTCAAATTAATTATCAAACTAACCATGTTTAGTTTGGAGAAGAAAAGAATGCGGCAATCAAAATGGCGCATGCATACTACACTTACAAGGAGGTGCTATTTGCATTGGCTTATATTCATCCCAAAGAGGATACGTCATTTAAATTGGCGCATGCATTGAAAAATTATACATATACATCATTTGAATGGTGCATGTATTCAAAAATTATACATATGCACCATTTGAATTGGCGCATGCATTGAAAAATAATACATATGCACCATTTGGATTGGCGCATGTATTATAAATAATTAAAATTATTAAAAATAAAAATAAAATAAAATGTAAAGGATGTGCCATTTGAAATGTCGCATGCACTTAATGCATGAATGTATGCGCCATCTTCAATGGCGACACATAGAAGCATGAGCCATTTGAAATGACGCTTATGTGTTAAAGAGAATGCATTCGACAATCACAATGGTGATTCCTCTTTTCTTCTTGGTTATTTTCGTAATAAATTTGAAACATTGGTTTATTTGGTATTTAATTCGAAAAAATGGTTATTTTAAAGAAATTCTAAATTTCAACATAACAAATATGAAGAATATATTTAAACCAAGGTTATGAAAATCGGACCGGCCGGTTCAACCGGTTAGACCGGGAACCAGACCTATGTCCGGTCAATTAAACCCTTTAAACCGGCCTGGCAAGGAACCGGGGCACTGACCAAAATACCAGGCGGAAATCGGGAAAACCGGGGGTTCGTCCAATTACATGCGTTGAACTGGATTTTAACCTTTTCAGCTTTTATTTATTTATTTATTTAAAATAAAAATATAAAAGATGAAAAAAAAACAATTTAATACTATTAAACCAAATGGGTCTTATAATTGAAGACCTTACTCTAATCCATTTAGAATTTGGATTTTCTTGATAATAAGGCCTAGAATTCTTTTTATAAATAATATTCTCCGATTTATTTTCTTAAGTTTTGAGTGTCGGACATAATTTATTAATATTGTTATGATCACGCTTTCACAAAGTTGACAACGCTTAAAAAGATACATGTTTCTTCTTAAATTCTAATATTCTTTGGCTAAAATCAAGCACCATCTAATATATTTTACACAAGATATAAAATTCTAGCAATTTTAACTCTCTCAAACTGATTCTAGTTAAGAAATTATAGGAAATAAAAATCACCAATCTATATGATAAAAAATTGGTACTAAATCATATAACATATACAATAACGGTTTGACCCTCGATCGAACCCGATCATACATTTAAACCTTAAATCCCACCCTATACCGGTTCAATATCCGGTTCGGTTTTAATTACCTTGATTTAAACTACTCATATGTAAAATTCACAACCGCTCTAATACAAAGTTCAAAAACATACATATCTAAAATATAAAGAAAATTTATAATATATTTCAATTCAAAATTATATGATTCTCTGATTTGTTAAGAAAAACAAATGTGAGTAATGCTCACTCGTATTGATACTTCAAATTGATCCCAACAATTATATATCATGAGTTTTGTGTAATCTTAAAAATCCATTCCAAAAGGTGTAATATCGTACAAACCTAAGTAACACTGTACAAGGATCACAAACTATAATAGACATTCTCACTATAAGTTATCAATCACACTTGTTCACTTATTTTCGAATTGAGAGATATTATGACAGGGAGAACAGTGAGGATGAATCCTCAATTGAAATCTCACAAAAGTTTTGTTAAAGTATTTCCAATATATGTTGCACCAATAATACTACAATAGTTATTAATATCATTCACTAAGTTTAGAATCCATCTTAGATAGTGAATTAACAAACATTTGTTCTCAAATAGCAATGTTACAGCGCATTGAAATTTTAACAAACACCTTTAGAAAAATTAGACCATTTCTTAATATATCAAATAGCTTTCTTAGGCACCACACGAATTTCCGTTTTTACCTCCAGTTTTCGGATGTGCACATTCAGACGCACCATTTTTTTAAAAACGTTGATTTGTCCCGGATGTGCATATCAGAAATAATTCCTGATCTGCAGATCCGAAAAAATAGCAAAACTTTATTTATTTTTTTAAAAATCAGTTTTGTTGGTTGGTCGCAGATGTTAATATATCGTCGCAACTTAATATACATTTGAAAACATCCATATATAAAATAAATTGATATAATATATATATATATATATATATATATATATATATATATATATATATAATAATACTCATGTCAAAATACAGTACATAAATGTAATAAAAATAGAATATATCAAACAAAAAACTACTGTGTATGCCGAAGGATCTCTCTTGGCTCCCCTGCTCCTCTGCCCCTACCCGCCGTCCTGACTCAATGTCTGCGGTACTGAAGTGCCCCCCGAGCAATCTTAATAATTCTATCCATGGCAAGTCTGCCACTAGAGCCTTCAGGGAGGTGACCGTCCGCAATGGCCGCCCGCGTTATCTCCTATATCTCACGACAACGAGGTAGGACATCCTGAGTATGGTCCAGCTGAGACTGTTGCTCCTCTAATATCTCCTGATGAGCAGGTCTGGGTGACGATCCCTCAGCAGTGGGCATCATGCATGAGTGTGAGACGGTATAGAACCACATGATGTACCCGGCAGCAACGCTCCAGTCTCTCGGCGCTCTTATCGCCCGAGCCTCTTTTGGTACCAAGTGGGACTGGAAGTCAGCATATGTCTCACCTATCTGCGTGCGGGTCAAGCCTAGAGGAGCAGACTCATGAGGTATCCTGGGGATCGTCTGCGTGTAACCGAACTGACGCAAGACGCGCTCCGGCAGGTATCGAACAGTAATGGTCGAACTGCATGCCAACCATCCTGAGAACAGCGAAACCTCATCGAACGGGCGCGTCACACGGTGATCGGCATAGGCGTCATAAAAAATGTCCTCAGCAACCATCCGATCAAGATAAACTCTGTAGGGCTCGGGCGCCTGGTTCCCTCTGAGCAGGAGAAATGCAGCAGCACGCGGCATATCCTCAGTGTACCCACCGACACTCCCCCAACCAGTAATCTTGGGAAAGTGCTGTAATATCCGCGCCTGAAATGGAAAACATAACATCAGTGTCAAACATTATAATGAATATAGAAAGAAAAGAAATGAAAAAAAAAGACTTAGAATATAAGATTGTTACCACGTATAGTGTACAGCTGCCTGCCATAGTCTTGGCTGCCCAGAGGCAACTGTAACACCCATATATAATATAATACATAAAAGCATTAATATCATACATGAATTCACGTTTTGGTACTGAAATATCATAAGTCCCTAGTTAACACATTATACATATAGATGCCCAAAATACCTAATACAAAAAAACTATGGCATTATATATACAAGATGTTCCAACACTAAGAACTAGATCAAACAACGATCTCAAAATCTTCACAACGGAAGCCTTGCCACACAAAAGCTACGATCCGTAAGGAAAATCAAACAACTTTGTCCTTACCCTTCGCCGAACCTGTAGTACCTGTGATATAAACAACAACATGGGGTGAGATACATCAATCTCAGTGAGTTCCCTATCTTATAGGTCCTCTCAGCTTTACAAGGTTCTAACAATCCTACTCAAGTCCAAGGGGAAGGGGAAAGGACTTCGAGTTCATAATTCCAATTCTCACACTATATGGAAACATGTCATGAGTTCATCAACTCACAATATCACTAATCGATAACCATACCAAGGCATCCCCTTTTCCCGTCCGTTTCTACGTCTAGAAGTCGGCCCGAGTCATGGATCCTTGTAACCTACTTGACATACGAATGGATTCGGGTTCTACGGGCCATTAACCATTACAAGCATACGCTCCCTGAGCGCCATTCGTAATGCACGCGGGAATCAAACCTGCCAAGTAGTCATGCATACGTTTCAGAGGAGCTCGAGACTCATGAAACTGCAACTCAAAACAACCGGTTACGATTACGTGATCACACACACAAACGTGATTGTATTCGACAATCACTAGGTCACAATGCCTCAAGGCCACATTCGCCTTTCACCAAACCACAATAGTTTACACACATGTTCCATACTAGTGTTCACTCTCACCTAGGCCAATCTCGTCACGGATGTACCTTCCTACATCAGGTGCCCAAGCCTTGCCGTCTAGGGTTTTCGATAATTCCCTAGTCATAGAACTATATTATACTATAGTTCCGCATTGAGGTTTCCTCACTCGTCCTATTCCATCTTTATCTTTTAGCATGCATATTTACTCTCAATCAAAATTAAACAACAAGAGAAATAGGAAATAACAAGTCAATAATATAATAGAAACATATAAAACAATATATCACAATTCACACCGATTCTGGTTCCCTCCGATTTATTTAATCGGGCATCAAAACTAATATTTCTCACTTCCAACAGGTAGAATATTTTCCTAGCTCTCCATCGGTACCAAGAACACTTAAATCGGGTAACCGAGTCGAAAGTTACGGATTTTAAAAAAACAATCCTTTTTTTTTCTTTTTGCTCCAGGTCGCGCTAAGCGGGCTCCAACCCGCGCTCAGCGCACTCCTCTCGGCCTGGAAGGGTTGGAAATTTTCCATACAACGCTCAGCGCGCTCTGCGTTATGCAGAAATTTTTTTCTTTTGACAGCCGATTCCAACCTGCATAACCACCCTCACAAACACATCCAAACAACCAATAGAGGTGTATTATCATGATCCCATCATGGTTGATCAAACAATTTCATAAAAACATAATTTTCTCACAAAACCTAATAATTTCCAAAACCCATTTCATTCCAAACTCATTCCAATCAATACCAACATCATAACAATTCTCTATAGATGTTTCTACACATACATTGATCATACTACACAATTATATCGATTTCCAACCGTTAAATTCATGATTTTAGCAAGATTATTCATTTTCTCCCAAAACCAAACCTAACTCTAGAACTCAAGAAATCCTACAGCTAAGCATCTAACTAGAACCCACCTTGAATAGATGATGATGATGAAGAGGAGATGATGATCCAAGCTTTTCTCTTCAATTCCAAGTTTTCTCTTCTCTTTCTTTCCTTTGCTCTTCCTTCTCTCTATTTTCTCTCTCTCAAATGTTACTATGTTTGGAAAATGAGAGGAAAAGAAATGATATAGAAACTATCATTAATTTAGTAATACTACTAAATGTCCAAATTATCTCAATTGCACCAATTAATAAAACCTCAGAGTTAAATAATATTAATCTGATCAATTCTGAGTTCGTCAGTTTACTCTAATTATTTTATCCAATAATTTCTCAGAGCAAACCGGAATCCAGTTGACCATAATAATATTATCCCGAGTGGAATAATTCACGGGGTATTACATCCTCCCCCCCTTAAATAGAAATTCGCCCACGAATTTAAAACAATTACCTGAAAAGATGGGGATAAACTTCTCGCATCTCGGATTCCAATTCCCACGTTGCGTCACCCGGATGCGTCTCATCCCACTAAACCTTAACAAGAGGAATCTCTTTATTCCTTAACACCTTAGTTTCCCTTCCTGTGATACGACTCGGTTGAGGCTCAAACGTTAAATCTGCTTCTATCTCAATCGTATCAGGTAGAATTGGCTGAAGAGCATCTGGAACAAACTTCCGAAGCTGAGATACATGAAAAACATCGTGCATTTCTGACAGAGAAGGCGGTGGGGCTAACCTGTACGCCACTTCACCAATTCTTTCTAAAATTTGATGCGGTCCCACGTATCTCGGACTTAACTTCCGCGACTTAAGCGGTCCTTTCAACCTCAATCTCGCAGTAACCTTCAAAAACACATGATCCCCCTTATCAAACTCCAAAGGTCTTCTAGGGTTATCCGCATAACTCTTCTGACGATCTTGTGCTTGTTTAACTTTACCACGGATCATCCTAATCTTTTCCGTAGTTTCGTGAATAATTTCGGGTCCTAATATTCTATCTTCACCAACCTCCGCCCAACAAAATGGCGTCCTACACTTCCTTCCATACAATGCCTCGTAAGGAGTTATACCGATACTTGCATGATAACTATTCGTATAAGAGAACTCGATCAATGGTAAAAGTTCTATCCAATTTCCTCCACTTTCAAGTACACAAGCTCGTAACATATCCTCCATTGTTTGTATTGTCCATTCTGTCTGACCGTCCGTTTGCAGATGATTCGACGTGCTTAAACACAACTTCGTTCCCATAGCTTGTTGGAAAGCTCTCCAAAATCTTGAAGTAAACTTTGGATCTCTATCCGAAACAATACTAGAGGGAAAACCATGTAATCTCACTATTTCTGAAATGAACAACCTTGCGAGATGACTCGCCTTGTAAGTAGTCTTTACGGCCAAGAAATGCGCAGATTTTGTCAACCGATCTACAATTACCCAAATCGAGTCATAGCCACCCTGAGTACGGGGTAGTCCAACTGCGAAGTCCATGGAAATACTATCCCACTTCCATACCGGAATTTCTAAAGGTTGCAACAAGCCACCCGGTCTTTGGTGTTTAATCTTCACTTGTTGGCATACCGCACATTCCGATACGTACACCGCAATATCCCTTTTCATCCCGGACCACCAATAGTCCCTCTTTAAGTCGTGATACATCTTTGAAGAACCTAGATGTATAGTAAAAGTACCCTTATGCGCTTCTTCCAAAATCCTTCTTTTCAACACCGCACCATCCGGAATACAAATTCTTTGATTAAATAAAATGATCCCGTCGGTAGCCCGCACGAAACCCGGTTGAGCCAACATTTCTTGTAACTTCTCATCCAAACCTTGTTCTTATTGGATTTCCTCCCTAAGGGTAGAATTGATAATCAAATTTCCCATAATCACACAATCAGGAGTCCAAACAAATTGAAGATTTAGATCCCTAAACTTTTCCAATAAGGCATACTCTAACATCATCAACTCGGTATTATGTAACAATTTCCTACTCAGTGCATCCGCTACTTTATTCGCTTTACCCGGGTGGTATTTTAGTTCTAAATCATAATCCTTCAAATACTCCATCCACCTCCGTTGACGCATGTTCAACTCTTTCTGATCAAAAAGATACTTTAAGCTCTTGTGGTCGCTGAACATCTCGAAACGTACACCATACAAATAATGGCGCCACACTTTCAAAGTAAACACAACTACCGCCAATTCCAAATCATGCGTTGGATAATTCTCTTCATGGACTTTCAACTGCCGAGAAGCATAAGCCACCACATGTCCATCTTGCATTAACACACCTCCTAATCCCATCTTCGATGCATCACATAATACCTCATACGACTTGCTAGGATCAGGAATAATTAAAACAGGGGCGGTCGTCAGTCTTTCCTTCAAACTCAGAAAACTTCTTTCACAAGCCGAATCCCACTCATACGAACAGTTCTTTCGAGTAAGTCTTGTCATTGGTAAAGCCAGTTGGGAAAAACCTTGAATAAATCTTCTATAATAACCTGCCAAACCCAAGAAACTTCTGATTTCTGCAACGTTCTTCGGTCTCTCCCAATTAATCACCGCTTCAACTTTTGATGGGTCTACCGCCACACCTCCTTGAGATATGACGTGACCAAGAAAATTAACCTCCGACATCCAAAACTCGCACTTGCTTAGCTTGGCAAAAAGTTATCTTTCTTGTAAGATCGATAAAACTATTCTTAGGTGTTCTCCGTGCTCTTGAGAATCACGAGTATAGATAAGAATGTCATCAATAAAGATCACTACAAATTGATCCAAGTAAGGTTGGAAGATCCGGTTCATATAATCCATGAAAACTTCTGGAGCATTAGTCACACCGAAGGGCATCACTAGAAATTCATAATGACCATAACGGGTTCTAAATGCAGTCTTCGGTACATCTAAACTCTTCACACGAATCTGATGATAACCCGACCGTAAATCAATCTTCGAGAACACACAGGCTCCTTTCAATTGATCTAACAGGTCGTCTATCCTTGGTAGGGGGTATTTATTCTTAATGGTGACCTTATTCAACTGACGGTAATCAATACACAACCACATTCCACCATCCTTCTTCTTTACCAACAACACTGGAGCTCCCTAGGGCGAAACACTGGGCCGAACGAAATGCTTAGCCAACAACTCTTCCAACTGATCCTTTAATTCTCTTAACTCAAGTGGTTCCATCCGATACGGAGAAACGGATATTGGAGCCGTTCCCGATATCAGGTGATAGAGAATTCCACTTCCCTCTCCGGAGGAAAATAAGTGATATCCTCGGGGAAAACTTGGGGAAATTCACAGACTACCAGAATATTCAACACCTGAAGGTTGTTACTCTCCTCCTTAGTAAGAACCAAAAGAACGGACTTTTCCTTTTCAAACAAGAAATTAATCATTCCAACCGTACCTTCCAAAATTGTAGTTAACACATCCCTTGGAGTAGCCTCATCGGATGGAATAATGATTAGCTTTTCTTCACAACCGATAAATACCGAATTAGCCGAAAGCCAATCCATTCCCAAAACCACATCCACTTTCTTAAGCGGCAAACAAATCAGGTCTATTTGGAAAACTCTTCCATTCATAGAGAGAACACAATTTTCACACATTAACAGTGTTTCAACAATCTCATCCGTGGCAGTAGTAACCACCATGGGTGGGGACAATGGAATAGCTTGCAACCCTAGCCGCTTCATACATTGCCTCGATATAAAGGAGTGTGTTGCTCCACAATCAAATAATACAATACAAGGATGTCCATTTACGAAACACGTACCAGCAATCAAAGAGTTGTCACCCTTTGCTTTCTTCGTATCCAAAGTTTAAACCCGACCAGTATTCCTCCCTGGTGTCTGATTCCTACTCTGAGGACAATCCCTCGCCAAATGGCCCACTTTTTGGCAATGATAACACCTCACCCCTTCGATACCACACCTTCCATGATGATTTCTACCACAGTTGCGACATACAGGAGGTGCACTAGTCCTAGAACTTTGAACTTGCTTCCCTTTGAAAGATTGTTGCCTTGGTCTAAACTGTTGATTCAATCTTCCTCAGTCACTTTGATTCAACCTACTCAATTCTCCTTCCGCTTGTACCTTCTTCAAGCTGTGTTCCGCCACGTAACACTGCCTTAACAATTCAGCATAGCTAGTGAATTCCCTCTGAGACACGCTATGTGAAATTTTAGCCTTTAACCCAAATAGGAATTGATCGATATTCCACCGCTCGTCAGGAGCATACATGGCTTGCCTAGAGTAAGCAGCCATAACCTCGAACTTTTTCGCATAAGAAGCCACGGTCAAGTTACCTTGTCTCAACTGTTGAAACTCGAATTCCTTCTGAGACCTTAAGGAACTTGGAAAATACTTCTCCATAAAATTTATCTTAAACTGTTCCCATACCTTCGATACCTCTTGAATTGTCATTAAGGCTGAAGCGCTCTCCCACCACCTCATGGCAGGACCCTTCAACAAGTGAGAAACGAAGACCACCTTATTTTCCTCGCTGCACTGAACTATTAAGAAAATCCGCTCCATACCGGATATCCATTCATGAGCCTTTACCGGATCTAACCCTCCCTGAAACTCCGGAAGATTCATACGAATGAAATCCCTAAAGGCCCCCCTGCAGCTTCAGGAACAACCACTGGAGGATGCAGACCACCAGCCATTTGCTGTACCATTTGTTGCACAGGCTGATTTTGTTTCTGTTGAATCTGTTGCATGAATTGATACAAAGGGGCATTCCCCTCGTCACCTGGTGGATTTGTCCCCGCCAGAGTGATTCTCGGTCTGCCACGGTTGTTTCTGCGCCTGTCCGCCATGTCCCTGAATGTCATACAGATAGGATTAAGTTGATCAGGCTCAATACCATAAATATAACACTCAAGACCAATGGCGACACGTCGCATAGGAAACGGAAAGAAAAAAGTTATACTATTTCATGGCTAGGTCGAGGATACGACCTGCTCTGATACCAACTGTAACACCCATATATAATATAATACATCAAAGCATTAATATCATAAATGAATTCACGTTTTGGTACTGAAATATCATAAGTCCCTAGTTAACACATTATACATATAGATGCCCAAAATACCTAATACAAAAAAAAAACTATGGCATTATATATACAAGATGTTCCAACACTAAGAACTAGATCAAACAATGATCTCAAAATCTTCACAACGGAAGCCTTACCACACAAAAGCTATGATCCGTAAGGAAAATCAAACAACTTTGTCCTTACCCTTCGCCGAACCTGTAGTACCTGTGATGTAAACAACAATATGGGGTGAGATACATCAATCTCAGTGAGTTCCCTATCTTATAGGTCCCCTTGGCTTTACAAGATTCTAACAATCCTACTCAAGTCCAAGGGGAAGGGGAAAGGACTTCGAGTTCATAATTCCAATTCTCACACTATATGGAAACATGTCATGAGTTCATCAACTCACAATATCACTAATCGATAACCATACCAAGGCATCCCCTTTGCCCGTCCGCTTCTACGTCTAGAAGTCGGCCCGAGTCATGGATCCTTGTGACCTACTTGACATACGAATGAATTCGGGTTCTACGGGCCATTAACCGTTACAAGCATACGCTCCCTGAGCGCCATTCGTACTACACGCGGGAATCAAACCTGCCAAGTAGTCATGCATACGTTTTAGAGGAGCTCGAGACTCATGAAACTGCAACTCAAAATAACCGGTTACGATTACGTGATCACACACACAAACGCGATTGTATTCTACAATCACTAGGTCACAATGCCTCAAGGCCACATTCGCCTTTCACCAAACCACAATGGTTTACACGCATGTTCCATACTAGTGTTCACTCCCACCTAGGCCAATCTCGTCACGGATGTACCTTCCTACATCAAGTGCCCGAGCCTTGCCGTCTAGGGTTTTCGATAATTCCCTAGTCATAGAACTAGATTATACTATAGTTCCGCATTGAGGTTTCCTCACTCTTCCTATTCCATCTTTATCTTTTACCATGCATATTTACTCTCAATCAAAATTAAACAACAAGAGAAATAGGAAATAACAAGTCAATAATATAATAGAAACACATAAAACAACATATCACAATTCACACTGATTCCGGTTCCCTCCGATTTATTTAATCGGGCATCAAAACTAATATTTCTCACTTCCAATAGGTAGAATATTTTCCTAGCTCTCCATCGGTACCAAGAACACTTAAATCGGGTAAACGAATCGAAAGTTACGGATTTTAAAAAAATAATCTTTTTTTTTCTTTTTGCTCCAGGTCGCGCTAAGTGGGCTCCAACCCGCGCTCAGCGCGCTCCTCTCGGCCTGGAAGGGTTAGAAATATTCCATACCGCGCTAAGCGGGCATGACCTCGCTCAGCGTTATGCAGAATTTTTTTTCTTTTGACAGCCGATTCCAACCTGCATAACCACCCTCACAAACACATCCAAACAACCAATAGAGGTGTATTATCATGATCCCATCATGGTTGATCAAACAATTTCATAAAAAACATAATTTTCTCACAAAACCTAATAATTTCCAAAACCCATTTCATTCCAAACTCATTCCAATCAATACCAACATCATAACAATTCTCTATAGATGTTTCTACACATACATTGATCATACTACACAATTTATATCGATTTCCAACCGTTAAATTCATGATTTTAGTAAGATTATTCATTTTCTCCCAAAACCAAACCTAACTCTAGAACTCAAGAAATCCTACAGCAAAGCATCTAACTAGAACCCACCTTGAATAGATGATGATGATGAAGATTGGAAGATGATTGGTGAAGAGGAGATGATGATCCAAGCTTTTCTCTTCAATTCCAAGTTTTCTCTTCTCTTTCTTTCCTTTGCTCTTCCTTCTCTCTATTTTCTCTCTATCAAATGTTACTATGTTTGGAAAATGAGAGGAAAAGAAATGATATAGAAACTATCATTAATTTAGTAATACTACTAAATGTCCAAATTATCTCAATTGCACCAATTAATAAAACCTCAGAGTTAAATAATATTAATCTGATCAATTCTGAGTTCGTCAGTTTACTCTAATTATTTTATCCAATAATTTCTCAGAGAAAACCGGAATCCAGTTGACCATAATAATATTATCCCGAGTGGAATAATTCACGGGTATTACATCCTCCCCCCTTAAATAGAAATTCGCACACGAATTTAAAACAATTACCTGAAAAGATGGGGATAAACTTCTCACATCTCGGATTCCAATTCCCACGTTGCGTCATCCGGATGTGTCTCATCCCAATGAACCTTAACAAGAGGAATCTCTTTATTCCTTAACACCTTAGTTTCCCTTCCTTGATACGACTCGGTTGAGGCTCAAACGTTAAATATGCTTCTATCTCAATCGTATCAGGTAGAATTGGCTGAAGAGGATCTGGAACAAACTTCCGAAGCTGAGATACATGAAAAACATCGTGCATTTCTGACAGAGAAGGCGGTAGGGCTAATCTGTACGCCACTTCACCAATTCTTTCTAAAATTTGATGTGGTCCCACGTATCTCAGACTTAACTTCCGCGACTTAAACGGTCATTTCAACCTCAATCTCGGAGTAGCCTTCAAAAACACATGATCCCCCTCGTCAAACTCCAAAGGTCTTCTACGGTTATCCACGTAACTCTTCTGACGATCTTGTACTTGTTTAACTTTACCACGGATCATCCTAATCTTTTCCGTAGTTTCATGAATAATTTCGGGTCCTAATATTCTATCTTCACCAACCTCCGCCCAACACAATGGCGTCCTACACTTCCTTCCATACATTGCCTCGTAAGGAGCCATATCGATACTTGCATGATAACTATTGTTATAAGAGAACTCGATCAATGGTAAAAGTTCTATCCAATTTCCTCCACTTTCAAGTACACAAGCTCGTAACATATCCTCAATTGTTTGTATTGTCCATTCCGTCTGACCGTCCGTTTGCGGATGATTCGACGTGCTTAAACACGACTTCGTTTCCATAGCTTGTTGGAAATCTCTCCAAAATCTTGAAGTAAACTTTGGATCTCTATCCGAAACAATACTAGAGGGAAAACCATGCATTCTCACTATTTCTGAAATGAACAACCTTGCGAGATGACTCGCCTTGTAAGTAGTCTTTACGGCCAAGAAATGCGCAGATTTTGTCAACCGATCTACAATTACCCAAACCGAGTCATAGCCACCCTGAGTACGGGGTAGTCCAACTGCGAAGTCCATGGAAATACTATCCCACTTCCATACTGAAATTTCTAAAGGTTGCAACAAGCCACCGGTCTTTGGTGTTCAATCTTCACTTGTTGGCATACCGCACATTCCGATACGTACACCGCAATATCCCTTTTCATCCCGGACCACCAATAGCCCCTCTTTAAGTCGTGATACATCTTTGAAGAACCTAGATGTATAGTAAAAGTACCCTTATGCGCTTCTTCTAAAACCCTTCTTTTCAACACCACACCATCCGGAATACAAATTCTTTGATTAAATAAAATGATCCCGTAGGTAGCCCGCACGAAACCCGGTTGAGCCAACATTTCTTGTAACTTCTCATCTAACCCTTGTTCTTGTTGGATTTCCTCCCTAAGGGTAGAATTGATAATCAAATTTCCCATAATCACACAATCAGGAGTCCAAACAAATTGAAGATTTAGATCCCTAAACTTTTCCAATAAGATAACATCATCAACTCGGCATTATGTAACACTTTCCTACTCAGTGCATCCGCTACTTTATTCACTTTACCCGGGTGGTATTTTAGTTCCAAATCATAATCCTTCAAATACTCCATCCACCTCCGTTGACGCATGTTCAACTCTTTCTGATCAAAAAGATACTTTAAGCTCTTGTGGTCGCCGAACATCTCGAAACGTACACCATACAAATAGTGGCACCACACTTTCAAAGTAAACACAACTACCGCCAATTCCAAATCGTGCGTTGGATAATTCTCTTCATGGACTTTCAACTGTCGAGAAGCATAAGCCACCACATGTCCATCTTGCATTAACACACCTCCTAATCCCATCTTCGATGCATCGCAATATACCTCATACGAGTTACTAGAATCAGGAATAATTAAAACAGGGGCGGTCGTCAGTCTTTCCTTCAAACTCAGAAAACTTCTTTCACAAGCCGAATCCCACTCATACGAATAATCCTTTCAAGTAAGTCTCGTCATTGGTAAAGTCAGTTGGGAAAAACCTTGAATAAATCTTCTATAGTAACCTGCCAAACCCATGAAACTTCTGATTTCTGCAACGTTCTTCGGTCTCTCCCAATTAATCACCGCTTCAACTTTTGATGGGTCTACCGCCACACCTCCTTGAGATATGACGTGACCAAGAAAATTAACCTCCGACATCCAAAAATCGCACTTGCTTAGCTTGGCAAAAAGTTGTCTTTCTTGTAAGATCGATAAAACGATTCTTAGGTGTTCTCTGTGCTCTTGAGAATCACGAGAATAGATAAGAATGTCATCAATAAAGATCACTATAAATTGATCCAAGTAAGGTTGGAAGATCTGGTTCATATAATCCATGAAAACTTCCGGAGCATTAGTCACACCGAAGGGCATCACTAGAAATTCATAATGACCATAACGGGTTCTAAATGCAGTCTTCGGTACATCTGAACTCTTCACACGAATCTGATGATAAGCCGACCATAAATCAATCTTCGAGAACACACAGGCTCCTTTCAATTGATCTAACAGGTCGTCTATCCTTGGTAGGGGGTATTTATTCTTAATGGTGACATTATTCAACTGACGGTAATCAATACACAACCGCATTCCATCATCCTTCTTCTTTACCAACAACACTGGAGCTCCATAGGGCGAAACACTGGGCCGAACGAAATGCTTAGCCAACAACTCTTCCAACTGATCCTTTAATTCTCTTAACTCAAGTGGTGTCATCCGATACGGAGAAACGGATATTGGAGCCGTTCTCGGTATTAGGTCGATAGAGAATTCCACTTCCATCTCCAGAAGAAGAAAAGTGATATCCTCGGGGAAAACTTCAGGAAATTCACAGACTACCGGAATATTCAACACCTGAAGGTTGTTACTCTCCTCCTTAGTAAGAACCAATAGAACAGACTTTTCCTTTTCAAACAAGATATTAATCATTCCAACCATACCTTCCAAAATAGTAGTTAACACATCCCTTGGAGTAGCCTCATCGGATGGAATAATGATTAGCTTTTCTTCACAACTGATAAATACCGAATTAGCCGAAAGCCAATCCATTCCCAAAACTACATCCACTTTCTTAAGCGGCAAACAAATCAGGTCTATTTGGAAAACTCTTCCATTCACAGAGAGAACACAATTTTCACACATTAACGGTGTTTCAATAATCTCATCCATGACAGTAGTAACCACCATGGGTGGGGACAATGGAATAGCTTGTAACCCTAGCCGCTTCATACATTGCCTCGATATAAATGAGTGCGTTGCTCCACAATCAAATATACAAAACAAGGATGTCCATTTACGAAACACGTACCAGCAATCAAAGAGTTGTCACCCTTTGCTTTCTTCGCATCCAAAGTGTAAACCCGACCGGTATTCCTCCCTGGTGTCTGATTCCTACTCTGAGGATAATCCCTTGCCAAATGGTCCACTTTCTGGCACTGATAACACCTTACCCCTTCGATACCACACCTTTCATGATGATTTCTACCACAGTTGCGACATACAAGAGGTGCACTAGTCCTAGAACTCTGAACTTGCTTCCCTTTGAAAGATTATTGCCTTGGTCTAAACTGTTGATTTAATCTCCCTCAGTTACTTTGATTCAACCTACTCAATTCTCCTTCCGCTTGTACCTTCTTCAAGCTGTGTTCCGCCACGTAACACTGCCTTAACAATTCAGCATAACTAGTGAATTCCCTCTGAGACACGCTATGTGAAATTTCAGCCTTCAACCCAAACAGGAATTGATCGATCTTCCACCGCTCGTCAGGAGCATACATGGCTTTCCTAGAGTAAGCAGCCATAACCTCGAACTTTTCCGCATAAGAAGCCACAGTCAAGTTACCTTGTCTCAACTGTTGAAACTCGAATTCCTTCTGAGACCTTAAGGAACTTGGAAAATACTTCTCTATAAAATTTATCTTAAACTGTTCCCATACCTTCGGTACCTCTTGAATTTTCATTAAGGCTGAAGTGCTCTCCCACCACCACATGGCAGGACCCTTCAACAAGTGAGAAGCGAAGACCACCTTATTTTCCTCACTGCACTGAACTATTAAGAAAATCTGCTCCATACCGGATATCCATTCATGAGCCTTTACCGGATCTAAGCCTCCCTGAAACTCCGGAGGATTCATACGAATGAAATCCCTAAAGGCCCCCCCTGCAGCTTCAGGAACAACCACTGGAGGATGCAGACCACCAGCCATTTGCTGTACCATTTGTTGCACAAACTAATTTTGTTTCTGTTGCATCTATTGCATGAATTGATACAAATGGGCATTCCCCTTGTCACCTGGTGGATTTGTCCCTGCCGGAGTAGTTCTCAGTCTGCCACGGTTGTTTCTTCGCCTGTCTGCCATGTTCCTGAATGTCATACAGATAGGATTAAGTTGATCAGGCTCAATACCATAAATATAACACTCAAGACCAATGGCGACACGCCGCATAGGAAACGGAAATAAAATACTTATACTATTTCATGGCTAGGTCGAGGATACGACCTGCTCTGATACCAACTGTAACACCCATATATAATATAATACATCAAAGCATTAATATCATACATGAATTCACATTTTGGTACTGAAATATCATAAGTCCCTAGTTAACACATTATACATATATATGCCCAAAATACCTAATACAAAAAAAATTGTGGCATTATATATACAAGATCTTCCAACACTAAGAACTAGATCAAACAATGATCTCAAAATCTTCACAACGGAAGCCTTGCCACACAAAAGCTACGATCCGTAAGGAAAATCAAACAAGTTTGTCCTTACCCTTCGCCGAACCTGTAGTACCTGTGATGTAAACAACAATATGGGGTGAGATACATCAATCTCAGTGAGTTCCCTATCTTATAGGTCCTCTCGGGTTTACAAGATTCTAACAATCCTACTCAAGTCCAAGGGGAAGGGGAAAGGACTTCGAGTTCACAATTCCAATTCTCACACTATATGGAAACATGTCATGAGTTCATCAACTCACAATATCACTAATCGATAACCATACCAAGGCATCCCCTTTTCCCGTCCGCTTCTACGTCTAGAAGTCGGCCCGAGTCATGGATCCTTGTAACCTACTTGACATACGAATGGATTCGGGTTCTACGGGCCATTAACCATTACAAGCATACGCTCCCTGAGCGCTATTAGTACTGCACGCGGGAATCCAACCTGCCAAGTAGTTATGCATACGTTTCAGAGGAGCTCAAGACTCATGAAACTGCAACTCGAAACAACCGGTTACGATTACGTGATCACACACACAAACGTGATTGTATTCAACAATCACTAGGTCACAACGCCTCAAGGCCACATTCGCCTTTCACCAAACCACAATGGTTTACACACATGTTTCATACTAGTGTTCACTCTCACCTAGTCCAATCTCGTCACGGATGTACCTTCCTACATCAGGTGCCCGAGCCTTGCCGTCTAGTGTTTTCGATAATTCCCTAGTCATAGAACTATATTATACTATAGTTCCGCATTGAGGTTTCCTCACTCTTCCTATTCCATCTTTATCTTTTAGCATGCATATTTACTCTCAATCAAAATTAAACAACAAGAGAAATAGGAAATAACAAGTCAATAATATAATAGAAACACATAAAACAACATATCACAATTCACACTGATTCCGGTTCCCTCCGATTTAATTAATCGAGCATCAAAACTAATATTTCTCACTTCCAACAGGTAGAATATTTTCCTAGCTCTCCATTGGTACCAAGAACACTTAAATCGGGTAAACGAGTCGAAAGTTACGGATTTTAAAAAAATAATCCTTTTTTTCTTTTTGCTCCAGGTAGCGCTAAGCGGGCTCCAACCCGCGCTCAGCGCGCTCCTCTCGGCCTAGAATGGTTGGAAATTTTCCATACCGCGCAAAGCGGGCATGACCGCGCTCAGCGCGCTCCGCGTTATGCAGAAATTTTTTTCTTTTGACAGCCGATTCCAACCTGCATAACCACCCTCACAAACACATCCAAACAACCAATAGAGGTGTATTATCATGATCCCATCATGGTTGATCAAACAATTTCATAAAAACATAATTTTCTCACAAAACCTAATAATTTCCAAAACCCATTTCATTCCAAACTCATTCCAATCAATACCAACATCATAACAATTCTCTATAGATGTTTCTACACATACATTGATCATACTACACAATTTATATCGATTTCCAACCGTTAAATTCATGATTTTAGCAAGATTATTCATTTTCTCCCAAAACCAAACCTAACTCTAGAACTCAAGAAATCCTACAGCTAAGCATCTAACTAGAACCCACCTTGAATAGATGATGATGATGAAGATTGGAAGATGATTGGTGAAGAGGAGATGACGATCCAAGCTTTTCTCTTCAATTCCAAGTTTTCTCTTCTCTTTCTTTCCTTTGCTCTTCCTTCTCTCTATTTTCTCTCTCTCAAATGTTACTATGTTTGGAAAATGAGAGGAAAAGAAATGATATAGAAACTATCATTAATTTAGTAATACTACTAAATGTCCAAATTATCTCAATTGCACCAATTAATAAAACCTCAGAGTTAAATAATATTAATCTGATCAATTCTGAGTTTGTCAGTTTACTCTAATTATTTTATCCAATAATTTCTCAGAGCAAACCGGAATCCAGTTGACCATAATAATATTATCCCGAGTGGAACAATTCACGGGGAGCAGACTCATGAGGTATCCTGGGGATCGTCTGCGTGTAACCGAACTGATGCAAGACGCGCTCCGACAGGTATCGAACAGTAATGGTCGAACTGCATGCCAACCATCCTGAGAACAGCGAAACCTCATCGAACGAGAGCGTCACACGGTGATCGGCATAGGCGTCATAAAAAATGTCCTCAGCAGCCATCCGATCAAGATAAACTCTGTAGGGCTCGGGCGCCTGGTTCCCTCTGAGCAGGAGAAATACAGCAGCACGCGACATATCCTCGGTGTACCCCCCGACACTCCCCCAACCAGTAATCTTGGGAAAGTGCTGTAATATCCGCGCCTGAAATGGAAAACATAACATCGGTGTCAAACATTATAATGAATATAGAAAGAAAAGAAATGAAAAAAAAAGACTTAGAATATAAGATTGGTACCACGTATAGTGTACAGCTGTCTGCCACAGTCTTGGCTGCCCAGAGGCAACCATCTGAGAGCCTAGAATAGGTGTATGCCAGCGTAGCCGCCCCCCAGTTGTACCCATGGATCTCTGTGGGATCCAAAAGGTACCTGAGGTAAATGATATCAACGTAGGTTGCGCTAGTGTCCACAAACAGCTGCATGCCGAGCAAAAACAGATAGTAACATCTCAGGGCACGCTGCCTGTGGATCTCCACCTCAGTTGGATCACTTGCTGCCCATCCAGCCTCTGCAAGCTCCTCACAAAATTTGCTTGTCAGAAAGGAGAACCGGACGTATGCGCCTCTCAACTGGGTCACCTCCGCAAGTGCATCAACTGAGGTAGCCCCAAGCTCCTCAGTCAGCATCTCTATCGCTTCCACCTTCGACATCTTACCATGACGGAGAAGGGTACCCGTTACGGAGGAAAGTTACCTATCCTAGCCAGACATATCTAGCAGTATGCTCAGAGTACCCCAGGAGTAGGGACATATCAGACGGTCCCCCGGGGTAACCCTCCAGCTCATCGAAATCGTCATCGTCGTCACCACCCTCATGTGCTGGGTGATCACCCTCAGGAACAGGAATAGGAACAGTCTCCTGAGGTGCGGATGATGGAAGTGGAGTCTCCCAATGACGCCTGCGTGCGGAGGGGCCCCCTGATGAACCAGTAGTACGAACCCGACGCCTCTGAGATGTAGAAATGGCGGCTGACGGGGGAGTGACCTGAACCTGTGATGTGGAAGGTTGTGGTGTAGGATGTCCCTCAGTTGTAGGGCCTGCTGGAACTGCCTCTACGCCGGAACCCTCGGCTGTAGACTGCGTCCGCTCACATCGGACAGATGCATGTTGAGTTGTCCGTCCATGTATCATACGATCGCCTCTGGCAGCCATGTAATCTGCAAAGCATAATAAATAAATTAGAATTTTTTAAAAATAATTAAAATAATAATAAACAATAAACAAAAAAAAAACAAAAATAGAAACCAAGTTGCTTCCGAATTTGCACATCAGGAAAACTTCCGTGGATGCACGTCCGGAAGTACTCAGAATATTTAACGTTGGGTTTTTCCGAATGTGCACATCAGGAAAGCAATCAACGTTAAAATTTTTCCTGATCTGCACATCTGATACGTATTTCAAGTTCTAAAAAATGCAGTCATGGCTACTGTACCATAGAAAAGGGCATTTTAATGCCCTGATCGTCCGTTTGAAGCAGCAAACAATATCTACATTGTCTCTAACCTATGTTATTCATACTACCTAAAAATTTCTACACCTAAATTTCTACTCTAAATCAATTACTCGAAAATAACTCTAAAACTCTAAAATTAAAAAACTTATCGATTAAATTGAGATACAGAGGATTTGGAGTGTCTTGATCGTTGTAGAAGTTGCTCTGCGCCGAACTCGAGTGAAAAAAGTCAGGATTTGTGGAAATGAGAAATTGAGAGTTTGAGAAAGTTTGATTGTTTGGAATGCGAAAAGCTAAAGAATGAGGGGGGGAGAAGGGTCTGGCGTGAAGTTATAAGAATTTCTTCCGGATTTGCACATCAGGAATTATTCCGGATATGCACATCCAGAACAAATCAACGTTGTGCATATCTGGAATCAGGGGGCAAAAAAGGAATTTCACGCAATGTCTAAAAAACTCATAGGATGTATTAAGAAATCCTCAAAAATTAAGTACAAGATCAAATATATGCAAACAAAAGAAGTATGAACATCAGATTAACACATCTGAACCATAGGTGTAAGACAACTTATCAATCACTTTACTGCACAAATTAAAACACAACCTATTTTTTTTTACAGTAAAACAGATTCATAACCAAGCAACAACAACAGAGTTTTGACCCTCCAGGTCTACAATCGGGAAACCACCGATCCAAGTTCTGGATCCAAAGGACTTACCCAGACAAACAATATTATGGGCATCCCTATTACAATCCCTATTAATAAACATAACACTGCAGAAATTAAAAGACTCAATTAACTATCTACAATCACCAGCAATAAGTTCAATATCAGCATAGCCTAAACTACCATTGATGCAGTCAACAGCAAACTTTGAATCTGACTGGACAATGACTTTGTTCACTTTCAAGCCCATTAACAAGCAAAAAGCCCATCTGATAGTGAGAGTTTCAGCCTCAATAGGGGAGACCTCGATCACCTCCTTCCTACTTGCCGCAAGAATCACCTCAGAGGAAGGGTTCCTCAACACGTAGCCGAAACAAGTATTGTTATTCACATCAAAACCCGCATCCACCTGTAAAATATAAGCATCATAACTCAGCTCCCGCGAACCCGAGGTTTCTTCCCCCTGCCTACTACTGTCCCGAACCAGATTAGCCAGAGTGAACTCCTCAACAAATTTCCAAGCCTTCCACGCCACCCTAGCAGGATCCATCCGTTTCTGCTCATGAACCAAAGCGTTTCGCGCCTTCCAAACATTTTGTAACAATGTACAGAGCAAGTTCACGCACCAAACATCACCACATTTAAGCACCTGAAGTAGCCATTCATGTAAACCCAAACCTGTTTGAAATTTATACCCCAGCACCGACGAAAAGAACACCTGCTTCACGAAGAAACAATCCATGAAGAGATGTTTACAAATTTCCACCTCAGAGCAGCAGAAGGATCTAAAGCTACCCCTTTATGCAACAAATTATCCTTGGTTGGAAGGATATTTTTTGCCAACCTCCATAAGAAATTACGCATTCTGACCTGGATCTTCGCCCTCCATATCTCCCTCCAAAGGTCCTGATAAGCTATATAGGAGGGCCCCGGCTGCGAGACATCATTCATGGCCTTACACATATGGTATGCAGACTTCACTGAGTACTCACCATCTTTCTCCCCATGCCAGACAATCTTGTCCTCACAATTCCTGGACGATAGAGGAATGCTACAGATGTTTCTTGCGTCCCTCGGGTCAAACTTACTCTCAATCAGATCTTTCTTCCAGACTTTAAGGTTGTGGTCAATGAATTCCTCGACTTTGACATCCACCCGCCCATCACTCATAGGTCTTAAAAGTTTGAAACCAGGATTAGATGGAATCCAACTATCCTTATAAGCCAAAACCTTTCTCCCATTCCCAATCCTCCATCTTGCCCCTTTTCTAACCAGATCCCTCGTGCCAATTATACTCCTCCACACGAAACTTGGATTGTAACTAATAGTACTCTCCTTAATAGAGGATCTGGGAAAATACCTTCCTTTTAACACTCTCCCCAACAGGGTGTTTTCATTTGTGAGGAGACGCCAGTAGTGCTTACCCAACAAGCTCTGGTTGAAATCACTAAAACTTCTGAACCCCATGCCTCCTTCCCCTTTGCTTTTAGCCATCCTTTTCCAACTAAGCCAATGTATTCTCTTCTTATCACTTTGGGCACCCCGCCAGAATTTTGCCACAATTGCCTCAATTTCATTGCAGATCGCATCCGGAAGTCTGTAACAGCTCATTATATAGGACGGAATAGCTTGCGCGACAACTTTTATCAGAACCTCTTTACCCACCTTCGAAAGGTACTTCTCTTTCCACCCTTTTACTTTTTTCCACACTCTATCAACCACCAATTTGAAAACTTGCTTTTTCGATCTTCCTAGCACCACCGGAAGGCCCAGGTATCGTGTGTGACTTGAAACCATAGAAACACCTAACTTCATTGTTAATTCCTCTTGATTCTCACTGCTAACATTCCTGCTAAAAGAAACCTCAGACTTGTCGAGGTTAACTAACTGACCCGAGTGGAGTTGATACCTCTCTATCACAGACAAAATACTTGAAGCTTCCTGAAGGTTTGCTCTAACAAAGAGCAGGCTGTCATCGGCAAAGAAAAGGTGCGTGATTTTCGGGGCTTTACCTGCAACTTGAATTCCGTGGATCTCATTCACCTTCATTTCTTTTTTGATTAGACCTGAAAACACATTAGCACACAAAATAAACAAGTAAGGAGAAAGCGGGTCTCCTTGACGGAGACCCCTTTCCGGAGTGAAACTGATTCCTGGCTGACCATTGACTATAACTCTGTAAGAAACAGTTGAGATGCACCTGCTGATCACCTTCACCAACTCCTGTGGAAAACCCATGGCCTCCAACACCTTGATAATGAAGGACCATTCAAGTCTATCGTACGCTTTTGATATATCCAGCTTCAACGCCATCACTCCCTTCTTTCCCTTTGTCTTCTTCTTCATCCAGTGAAAAAACTCCATGGCCACAAGCGAATTTTTCGTTATGAGTGACCCTAATAGGAGCAAAACGGTTCATGAAATTCTCTGTAACCAAACACCGATCCAATCTACATTGAATGTTGTTTTCCCCGGTACGGCAATTTGTCCAAGTATACTTGTAACCATGAAAACCTGGATCCAGCAAATGACATTCCTCTAGCACTTTCCTCCCCTCAGCAAAATGCTTGAAAGACCTACTGATGCCTCCAACTTTTTCATGATCAAACAGCGTGTCGTTTAAGTCCCCAAAGCATATGCATCTATCACCACCACTATTTACCAAATCTCTAATTAATCGCCATGTTTCCTTCTTCCTATTTTTCTCAGGGAAACCATAAATCCCACTAAAGAACCACTTACTACCATCAGCAACTTCAGAGATAAAACCTCCAATGTGATTCAAAGAGAATGATTCCACCGTAACGTTTACTTCACCTTTCCAAAACAGAATGAGCCCACCAGCTCTCTCCCTCCCGATACATTGACAATTAACCACAAAACATCCTTCAAAGCCACATCTACATTTAATGGCATGGACCTCCTCTTCCTTTAATCTAGATTCCATAATAAACAGTAAATCAGAGTTTTCAATGCGGGTGAGCCTTGACAAGGCTCGAACTGCACAGGGACTCCCCAACCCCCTGCAGTTCCAGCTAATAATTTTCATTGTTCTAGGCGGTGTTGGTTCACCAACACCACCTCTGGTAAGCTATGACTTTGTTCTTCCACGGTTTGACCTTTCCTCTTTTTCTCCCCGCTACCATGGCCATCTATCGTCCCCTCCACAACCATGACTTCTACCAGCTGTCTTTTGCCACCATCCGACTCCATAAGCTTCTGTTGATTAGGGCTGACCCTCCTTGGTGTATGCTTACGAGTCAACTTCTTCTTTTTCGGAAGCACTGGAGTTGGGCTGGAAATGGAAACTTTTCCACCTCCCTTCTTTGAGATGTCCACAGCACCAAGAGACTCAGCAACTGCCTCAATCTCCACAATTGCTGATTTTGAACCCGTTTCTTTATTATTTGTCTCCTTCATTGTTGGGGCCAAAACTTGTTGTACTTGATTTTGTTCTACCTCACCTTCCGTCTCCTTACCTTTCTCTTTCACCGTATACTTGCTACTTCCAGACGAGACCTGAAAAAGACTTTTATTACACGAACTCGAAGTGGACTCCCTTCTTTGCTCGACATGATTCTTTGGTAACAGAGATGCCCGGAGCCACGGACCATATGCAAGTTCCTTCTCCTCAAGTTCCTCGAAACCCTCCTCGCTCAAATCAGTAACTGCTTCACAATCCTTCAATTGATGGCCTAATCTTCCGCAGACGAAACACAGTGTGGGTAACCTTTCATATTTGAAAAAGACACGAAGATTCTTCTCCTTAAAACGAACCACTGTTCCCCTCTTCAGAGGGAGTTTCAGGTCAATGGTCACTTTAACTCGCAAGAATCTACCATTCATGTGGGCATCCTTTTGGTCGACTTCCTCAAAGACTCCCAGTATACTTCCCAGTTTCCTTGCCATAGCTACCGTCCTAAGCATTAACGGAAGTTCATACACCCTCACCCAAAAGGTTCCGTAATGCATGTTCAAAGCAGATGGTTGTTCTTCCCCTGAAACCTTTTCCAACACTACCAAATTCTGGTCAAAACTCCAAGGGCCATTTCGCAGTACATTTTCCAGGTCTCTCTTTGTGGAGAAACGAAACAAAAAGAGATTCTTGCTCAGTTCCTGTGGATCCACCAGATTTTTCAACTTCCACGCATTTATCTTTGTTGACGTGAAGGCCCTTGAATTGAAGTGACTCTCCGACCAGATCTTCGCCGCTAGGGTTCTTTGAAAGATCGCTCCCTCTCCCACTTCCTCTAGATCCGCGGTCACACCTTCTTCCTCTTTAGAGAGTGAAAACTCCCTCCACTTATCCATATCTAATGAAACATAGACTATGCAGACCCTTTGAAGCTAAACCTCCTCACCAACTAAAAACCAGAAAACTGAAAAACCCCCCTCTATACCAGAAAGGAGAACAGGGATCTCAGAAAAAGATAGTAATCAACCAAAACAGTTGAAAAGAAGAACCAGATAGACTGGAAGGGGAAGCGCCACTATAGGAAAGTGGAAAAAGAAACTCCAAACCCTAAAAGGAATGGGAAAGAAACACGTTAAGTTCTAGAGAGAAGTGAGATCCTCTCTCACTAGAACACGTGGAATTTCTAATTGGTAGGTCGGTCACAACAGAGCTCAAAATAACTTTGATTAAAAAATAGCACAACCTAGTTATTTAAATTAACATATAAAAAATAGCAATTCAAAAAAATGAGAAACAATAATTGTAACGATTATATTATATAGGTGTCATTGATTCCACTTTTTCAATTAATTTACCATGTTACCTTATGAGGTTCAGATATGAGAAATTGAAACAATTGATATGATGCTGAAGCAATTCAAAACTGATTTCGAGAGATTCACTGATTTGAACTATCTGAACAACTAGAGTGACTTAATTAAAAGGAATTTGAGATTGAAATTAGGTTTTGAACAAGAGAAAGTTGAGCAATGAGCTTCTAAATCTAGTTTGACAAAGAAAGAAACAATAACTGAGTTTGTTTTGAAAGAGAAAGTGATTTGAATGTTGAGCGATTTTTTTTTAAAATAAAAAATGTAGTAATATGATAATATTTTTTAAAATAAAGAATGTAGAAATATGATAACTTTTTTTAAATTAAAAAAATGTAGTAATATAATAACTTTTTTAAAAATAAAAAATGTAGTAATATAATAATTAATAATAATAAAATAAAATTAGTTTTAGTGACACCAAATTATTGTCAGTTGGTAAACATTTATGTAGGTATAGGCAAATTTCTTGTACTGCAACTATGTGGAGATATTATGTTTTTCACTCCAAAAGTCAACAAGTTGGTGCATTGATACCCATTAAGGCACTAGGAACACGTGTGTGACAAGGTCAATGAGGTATTGTCAAGTTTTATTGCTCTTCAATGTCCTCCTTTCTATCTTTGTTTGATACCGTCAATTCAATACATTGTTGATTATGAAAGTGAAGAAATATTCGCAAGAATGCAACTTACGATCCTACCATAAGAAGATTCGGTGTGTGTGACCTAGTGGTGAAACGTTTGGTCTTGAGAGTGTGTTATTCTCAAAGTCTCAGGTTCGAATCCTGCTGGATACAAATTGCTTATTTAAAAAAAAAGAAGGGTTTTCATAGTCTAAAATTTAATACTTCATCTGCTTTCTATTCAACCTATAGTTGTCAAATTTTATCAATAAATACCTTGCGCCCCCTCATATCACAATTGATCTTTTATTAAAAAGTTGTAAACCAATCTTCTGTCAAATTAATCAATAAGTTTTCTATCAAAACTTTGCAATTCCAATGTTCCTAATAGATGTTTTCAGGATGGCTCTTCCTCCATTTCTATATATTCTTCCTATCCCATTCAACTACCATAGAATGACCTCATGTTCCTCATCTATGCATTCAGTCACCTCTGATTTAAAATCGCTTATTCAAACCTTACAAACGTTGTTTCGCTAAATTAGACAATCCTCTCACAAATATTGGAATCTTCTACCATATCTGTTAAGAAATGTACAAAACCGGCTGGAAGAGTGAGGATTGCTCCCACAAATATTGTCCGATGTGGGACTCTTAACAATATCAACACCAATTCTGCACATCTTTCATTGGTTTGGTTCTTAGCATCTTCATCTATTATTACCAAAGATCTGAAGATTTTTTTGCTCGATAAGAAGTAATAAATTTCATACACATATTCCAATTTTTTTACATTTGTCTTTTTTTTTTAATGTTTTTGAAACCCTAATATTTTCATTTTTACTCTTAGCTTAGATCTGCAATATCACCATACCTTAATCATGATTGTGTTTTTAATTTTCCAAATTTAAGATTAATTTGTTGAATCATAGTTTGAAGTTCATGTCTTTTTTTGTCTTCCATTTTCTTATTCAGATTTAGAAAAGATTGTGGATGAGATTTTGAATGTGGATCCAATAGCAGCTATAAAGTATCATATTTTCGTGCTCAAATAATTTTATATTTGATTTTCATGTTCATATCTTCAAAAATATTGTGGATAAAAGACATGTTTTCAATTCCACTAACATTTTAGCATGCTTTGTTAGCTCATTAACGGTTCATATATTTTCTTATAAAAATATTTTATGAATACAATTCTTTGTACTAAATTTTAATTTTTTATATGAGTTATTAATATTTACTTTTCATGTTTGAATTTCAATGAAAATTCTAAGGAGTATATTCATGGAGACGTATTATGATTAGGATGGGGCGATTTCAATCTCATGGTCTGTTATGTTTATTTTTGTGTTTCTAATTTTTTTAACCAATTTTGATACATAATGATATATTTTGCAATTGAGGTATTCAAGATGTTTTTATGTAGTTAAGAATATACAGATGTAAGGAATCTAAATCGAGTGGTGATATTATTTTTTTGTCTTGCTTATAATTCTTATTTCTACTCATTTTATAGAACTGACAAATGATAAAGTTCTTTGAGAGTATAAAATCTTTTTTAACATGTTTCTTCTTCTTCTTCTTTTGCAAGTTATAAATTTGTCAGCTTTGTCGTAATCTATGTTAGTTTTACCGTTGATCTGGCGTCATCGCTAGGTTTGTTCTACTTAATTATTGATATATTTATCTTTTAGGTTTATCTTAGTAGTGAGATTTTTCTTTGGCAAGTTGTTAGATTCGTTCCCTTCTCTCTTTTTTTTTGTTGGTTTTGTGTTTTACATAGATTTGAGAATCACAATTTAAAAAAAAAATATTCTGCAGATGTAGAGAAAATAGATCTGGAGAAAAAAGGTTTGGCGAAACGTAAATCTGAAAATTTTCTCCATTTTTGGGTTTTCAAAATGTATTTTCCTCTTGTTGTTCAAATATTTTGAAACCCAGGTAATTTCCTCTAATTCTTTGTTTAATTTTTTTTAGAGTTTACTCATTTTTTCGTTTTTATCAATTTTGTTTTTATATCGGCTTTGATTTCTTAATTTTTCAGATTTTTAGATTTCGATTTTATATCAACTTTGATTTCTTTTGGTTCAAATAGATGTTTCACGTTTTCTTCATCCATTTTTGATTTCATGTTACTTCAACTCATTTCTTTTGCATATTTATTTCATTTATTTGAATACCCATTTGTTTGATTTCTATCATTTGTTTTAAATACCATGTGTTTGATTTCTATAATTTCTTTTGACTTTACCATCATTTTTTTTTGCAGAAATTTGTCTTATAAACTGTTCCGGACTGGACCAATGACTAGGCATGACGCAGTCCACTTCTGCTCCCAGAACGGCCCAATTGCCTATGTCCAGCCAATATGGGGCAACATTTAACTTTTTTCCCCTCTACTGGGCACATATGATCAGAGGGAACACTGGGTCACCTGCTCCTCCTCGGCATTCTTGCCCGTCATGCACGACTCTACCATCCAGAAACAGTAACGACGCCCGTGCCTGGACTACGCCTTTGCCCGTGGCAACGGCTAGTTTCGGGCACCTCTGCCCGTCTTAATGACTAATTTCTGGCAGTTACCTATTCTTCGAGAAACAGTTATTTCGCCCCGAAAATATGGACCATTGGCCACGTGCTGGGGCACTATTAAAACCCTCTCATTTGAGAGGGTCAGGTATTCTAAATCATCCTAAGAAACACATACTTTTGTACTTGCCATTTTCCTCTCCAGATTCTTACTTTAGCATCGGAGTGCCTTGCAGGTACACCCTCTCCTCATCTCACACACCCACCATCACAGACGTCTTTCTTGACCCACTTCAGGTTCTGATCAACCGTCAAGATCATAAACATAACACCTGATCGTTAGGTTTATTTGAAGTCTTTCCAATAAACTTTTTTTATAAACTAAAATAATATATTTTGCTTTTATTCTCCCATGGTAATGCTTTGGAAAGAAAATAGCTGGTTTGTGCTCATTCTCGAACATATATTTCTTTTCTACTCACTGTCTAACTTATTCTTTTTTTTTCTTTCTGACTTTATTTTTACTCTCGCCTATCTTTTAATTTTTCTTATCATTTTTTTTTGTTTTTTTTGTTTTGTGCATAAAAGATTGTTTTTTACATCTAAGAAGAACCAAACCTACAAATTTAAGTTTTACTTTCTTTCCTCATATGTAAGAAGATTTTTCACATTAAAAAAAAAATCTTCTTCATTTTTTAGTCATGATTTTTTTTAGTTTCTATTTTTTATTTTTCTTTCCTCTTTATAGTCATGTTTTCTAAATATAAATGATTTAATGCGAGATTGTAATGTGATTTAAAAGTTTTATTTTGTTTAATATTTTGTAAATTTTTCTGTGTTTTCACTAGTTTGAATGAATTTTTTTATGTATGGATCAATAAAGAAGATATTGGAAATTTAAAAAACAACCGGTATAACTAGATATTAGAAAGATGAAAGATGATAGATATTTCAAAATTATGAATATTAATATAGAAAAATATGAAATTTTATTTTGTTTCAAATCATGATTAATGGTGAATTTTGTTTAATTTATATCTTCAAATTACTTTATTACTTTAGTCTTTATGTATTCTATTATATCGAAGTGCTTTATTGATTTTTTTAAAACAAATACATATATATATATATATATATATATATATATATATATATATATATATATATATATATATATATATATATATATATATATATATTACTCTTCTTCTTCCGTTTCAAAATAACTATTGTTTTAGTAAATAAAATTGTTTTAAAATGACTGTCATTCTCACTTTTTAATATAACAATAATTATTATTTTTTTCAATTGTGTCTTGGAACTAATTTAATAAAAAGTAAATAAAAAAAACACTTTAATAAAATTAATTTAATTAAAATGTAATGCTTATGACAACATTATTATATTTTTTTATTTACCTACAAAAACCAATTCAAGAAACATCATGATATTTTGGGTCTGCCATATGTAATATTTGGTCTTGGAACTAATATAGGTCACTTCCTATATTGTTATTATCATGTCTTGATTAATACTAATAAAAATAACCTATATAGTATTTATTTATTGTAATGCTCAATATAATTTCAATAAAAAATGGTTAGTTCAATGTTTATACAGGTTAAAAGACTCACAATTTAAACACTTAATTATCAATTTAATATTTTATTTATTACTATTTAAGAGTGTAAAAATTGTAATTTACTCTTCGATTTAACAATTTTATTGTATAATAAATTTTTACGGCATTAATTGAAGTTATTTTTAGTTAATTTTTTTTACTTTTTCCAACTAATTATAGAGTCCGATTGATTACTTTATTTTCATACAATCAATCATCAAAATTTTTATCACACATTTGCATTGAAAATGTTTAATTTTCTTTTTGAAAAATGATAATATATTTTTCCCAAAAAATAATTAGTTTTATGAAAGGGTTTAATGGTAGTGCACTGTCAATGTAAAAAAATATTACATCCAATTAAAATATTTTAAAGTGCCACATCATTTAAATAATTTAAAATCTACAGAGTGACTTGGCAGAATACATGATTGTCATTGGTTGACAGTATAAAAATAATTTACACTGTGCACCATCCTTTTTCTCTTTATGAAAAATGTGAAATGGAGTTATTGAGAAAGTAAGGATATAATGGATAAATTATAACATTAAACTATAAAAACAACACTTAAATAGAAACAAAAGAAATTCTAAAACAACACTTAAAAAAACACTTTAATAAAATTAATTTAATAAAAATGTAATGCTTATGACTAGGGGTGGGAATAGACTGGGCCGAGCTAGGCTTTGCCAAGCCTGAGCCTGACCTGCTAAAAAATTCAAAACCTAAGTCTGGCCTGTAGCCTATCATAGGCTTATTTTTAGGCCTAAGTCTGACCTTTTCGAATGCCTGATTAGCCTACTAGCTTATTTAAAAGCCTACTTCATTTTAACATCTGTAAATAAGGAATTCAACTAATGTTAAATAGACTAATAAGTTAAAAGGTCAATGAGATTAAATGTATGTTTGTTTTCATTGTCTCGTTCAAGTTTTATTTTTAGCATAAATTTGGTGATACTATTTGTTGAAGATAACTAGTGAGAAAAACTTATGACAATAACTTATGACATTGTTTATAATATTTTTTCAACTTATTTTCATACGTTCTTCAAGATAACTAAGTTTTATTTTCGTATTTTAATTCAAAGTACAAAATAGAATATAATAATAATAAATTTATTGATTTTTTCTTAAATAGGCCAGCCTGATAGGCTTAAAAGGCTTTTCTTACGGCCTATGGCCTAGCCTCTTTAGCTAAATAGGCTTATAAAAAAGCCTAGGCCTTTTCTATTTAAGAAAAAGCCTGGTCTGGCCTGAGCCGTAGGCCCCTGTTAGTTGGTCTGGCCTATTCCCACCCCTACTTATGACAACATTATTATATTTTTGGCTAAAATACAGTTTTGGTTTTCCTGTTTGTCAAAATTCACGGTTTTGGTCTCCCATTTTTTTTTAACAGTTTTGGTCCCCATCCTAATTTTGGCATAAAAAAATGATGAACAGTACTTGGTCCGTACATGAACAGTACATGTCCGTACATGAACAGTACATGAACAGTGAGGGTTGGGGACCAAAACTGTTAAAAAACAAAATGAAGGATCAAAACCGTAAATTTTGACAAACAGGAGACCACAACTGTATTTTAACCTATATTTTTTTATTTACCTTCAAAAACCAATTCAAGAAACATCATGATATTTTGAGTCGCCATATGTAATATTTGGTCTTGTAACTAATATAGGTCACTTCCTATATTGTTATTATCATGTCTTGATTAATACTAATAATAACAACCTGTAGAATATAGTATTTATTTATTGTAAAGCTCAATATAATTTCAATAAAAAGTGGTTAGTTCAATGTTTATACAGGTCAAAAGACTCACCATTTAAACACTTAATTATCAATTTAATATTTTATTTATTGCTATTTAAGTGTGTAATAATTGTAATTTACTATTCGATTTAACAATTTTATTTTATAATAAATTTTTAAAATCTAACAAGGCATTAATTGAAGTTATTTTTAGTTATTTTTTTTTCTTTTTCCAACTAATTATAGAGTCTGATTGATTACTTTATTTTCATACAATCAATCATCAAAATTTTTATCACACATTTGCATTTTCAATGTTTAATTTTCTTTTTGAAAAATAATAATATATTTTTCCCTACCTATTCATTCATCGATTTTTTTCGGCAAACGTCTCCTCTCTTGTGTGGTAGGAGGTAGTAAACCATGAGTCCTTTTTTGTATTATCAGAGTAATTCTTCTAGTCAATTAAAACAAGTTTGCTTATTAAAAAAATCCTTATTATACCAATATTTATATATGCTTATTATTTTAAAATTTGTGTTTATAATTATTTTATTGACTTTGATTTTGATTATGAACAGTATAGTGTTATTTTATTTTTAAAAAATAATTCTATATTTTTAAATCTTAACTTTTCCAATCTAAATATATGAAAATATAAAGAAATTATGAAAAAATATATAATTATAGGATTAAATGGGATTAATTATTATTATAATTTAAACTAATTTATTTGCCCACTATAATGCTCTATTTACTTTTTAAGTTTAAACAGGATTAATCTAATTATTTAACTAATATGCATAAAATAAAAAGTTTTATTGTTCATAAAAATTCATATAAAATATTCAAACCCAAAATAGATTCATGTTTTACCAAACATATTTTTTTAAATATAAATATCTATCATTAGTGGTTGGCTGAATTGTATGGTTAACCTTCATTTCGATCGTGTTTTTTTTTTTCATAATTACTTTTTCAAATGATCATTTTAAACTATCATTTTTTTAACTTTTTCAAATGAAAGTCGTTAATGTTGGTAACATTTGGTTTCATTTAATGTGAGATGACAATACTAATGGAGTTGAATGATTTTTATGTATATTTAAAATATTAATGGAGTTGAATGATTTTTTTAATCCATATAAATACGCAAAAAAGAAAAATGAGTTATTGATCCAAATACTAAAAAGTGTGTTATAATTGAAATTTATACGAAATAAATGAATAAATATATGTCACAGATGTAAATAAGAAAAAAAAACTATACCGTTAACTATATATTTTTAAATTATATTTTCTATTATAAAATAATTGTTATTTGTATAAAAACTAAAATAATGATTTATTTAATACACTATTAAATAATTTTATTTTTGATTATACTATTCATTTATTCATTTGTATAAGAAGGATAGATAAATTTATTCATTCAACCTATAATATGACTCAAATAATAATATTTGAAATTTTAATATTTGATTGAAATTTTTGTAACCTAATCATGAAAAATACTGAACAAGTTCAAAGTGGTAAATGCAATTTATAAGTTTTACACAAAATGATTATACGTTACAAAATTATATTTAAAAAACATTACTTATTTAACACATTATAGATACATAATACAATAATGTTAAAATTTATAGTCACTTTGTACTCTTACCATATATGATATTCATTTTCACATGCCTTTGCACATTCTAATACTTAATACATGAAGAATAAAGCAAATTTGTATTCTTTAACTAGATATATGTAGTTGGTGTTGTTATTTGAGAATGAAATGTATGACTCCAAAAGTTATATTTAATTCATGAGAATTAGATAAAATCTATTATGTGTGATTTATCTAATGATAATTTTTTTTTTAGGAACAGGGACCTTCATTCAGTGAAGTTTCATACACGAGTATTGACCGTTCGAGCGTGGGGAGGGGGAGGGGGCGTCCTAAGAAGAAGAAGGTGTTGTTCCCCTAGTTCATACTCTGGAAATAAAGAAAGGCAGGAACAATGGAAGCACCTCGAGAAGCATGGCAAGTAGCCAACATGAGGAACAAGAAATTGTTAAAGAACATAAAGAAGAGCCAAAAGACTTGGAAGCTGGAGAAAGGATGAACACCAAGAACAACTCAGATGAAGAATTACCCAAGAAGCTATGGGTTGACGTGATAAGCGGCAATAGAATGGCCTCGAACGGGATGGCGATAAAATACATAGCCCCAAAACTGGTGGATGGAGAAATTGAAGTAGAAATTGAAGAAAATGATGTGGAATCTGAAGTGAAATTTTGGGAATCAGCTCTTATTATGTATGCCCTAGGTCGGGATCTGAGCATGAACGCAGTGAAGCAATTCATGAGCAAATTCTAGAACTTTGTCAAGCTCCCTAATATGTTCTACCATGAGGAGTGATACTTCTTGCTGAAATTTCACTCTTTCATGGAGCGAGACATGGTCTTGACTAGAGTTCCCTTCACTATCCAAAATGTCCCCATGGTTCTGAAAGAATGGAGCCCAGGATTCAATTTCAAAAGAGATATGTTGCGAACTCTGCCTATTTGAATCAAGCTCCCACAGCTTCCCTTACACTTGTGGGGTGCTAAGAGCCTAGGTAAGATTAGAAGTGCGTTAGGAAGACCCCTATTTACAGATGAGGGTACAACTAATAAGGTAAGGGTCTCGTATGCTAGGATCCTAGTGGAGGTAGATGTCACCCATAAGCTCAAGGAATCTATCAGTATTAAGGATAGTGAAGGAGAGAAGATGACTCAAATGGTTGAGTACGAATGGAAACCAAAATACTGTGAAAGATGTCAGAAGGTGGGACACACCTGTTCAAATGACAAAGCTACTGCTTTCAAGCAGTGGAAATCCAATTCCAACTGAGTAAGCAGAGTGACAAAGAGCATAATCCTAAGCATCACAATGTATCATAACCTCAACCCTGCATTGGCTATATTAGTAGAGACTAGAGTAAAGTATCATAAGGCTCAAGCCATTAGAAAGAAGTTTGGGACAAAGTGGAACTACTTGGATAACTATGAGATGCATCACAATGGTAGAATTTGGGTTTTGTGGGATGATTTTAGGATAAAGGTGAACAAGATCAAGAGTTCAGATCAGTACATCCACCTAGAAATTGATAACTGCCAGGATGGGAAAAAGTATTGGTGCATAACTGTTTATGGATTAAACACTCTTGATATAAGGAAAAGGCTTTGGAGGGATATTGAAAATCTCCACCCCATTGGGGAATGGTTCATCATTGGTGATTTCAATAATGTCTGCAGTGCTTTGGACAAGATTGGAGGCAAGGATGTTGTGGAAAAGGAGTATATAGACCTTACCAACATGATGGACAAGAAATGGCTTTATGAAAAAGACAGTGTAGGAGACCACTTTACTTGGTTTAATAAACATGTGCAAGGAGCCATTTACTCTAGAATTGATAAGGTTATTGGCAATATGGAGTGGGTCCAAAATAACATGAATATCACCCTGAAAGTTATGGAAGCTGGAGTATCTGACCATGCTATGCTGTGCCTTGAGGGAAGCAATGAGAATCAGCCTAAGAAAGCTCTCTTTAAATTCCAGAATGTTGTTACTAATTTGGATAGTTTTAAGGAAGCTATTAGTGCTAATTGGAATCAACAAATTGAAGGATCTGCTATGTTCATATTGTGGAAGAAGCTGAAGATAATAAAAAGTACCATAAGAGAGCTAAGTAAGCCTTTGAAAGGGACAAAAGAGAAACTTGAAGCAACTAGGAAAAAGCTAACTGAGGCTCAACATCTTTTGGTCAGGAACAGGATGAATAGCAGGATGATAGAGGAAGTCAAAACCCTTACTAAAGATGTGATCAAGTTGAACAGTCTAGAGGAACAGTTGATATATCAGAGAGCAAAAATTAACTGGATAAAATTGGGAGATGGTAACAATAGTTTCTTTCATGCATCCTTGAAGAGCAAAAACCAAGTCACCAAAATGTCTACTCTTGCTGACAGTGAGGGGCATGTGTATAGACAACAAGACAAAATGGAAGAAATTGTCTTGAATTTCTATGAGGACCTGGAGGGAAATTCTGCTCAATCCATAAAGTGTATCAACCTTGTAGATATGAGAAAGGGCCCCCAGATAAATGATATACATAAGAAGAATTTGATGGACCATGTTACTGAAAAAGAGGTTAAGACTGCTCTTTTCAGCATTCATGACAACACAACCCCAGGTTTGGATGGTTATGGTTCTAAATTTTTCAAGTCCACTTGGAACATTATCAAAGAGGACCTGTTAAAGGCTGTTAGAGAATTCTTTGCCTCCTGTAGATTACTTAAAGATGTTAATTGAACCCTTGTCACTTTGATTCCTAAGAAGTCCTCTGCTGCTAGAATTAATGATTATAGGCCAATATCTTGTTGCTCAACCATATACAAGATAATAGCTAAGGTTTTGGCTAATAGACTGAGCAAAGTCGTGAGTAGTATAATTGATAAGATCCAAGCAACTTTTATTCCTGGTAAGCATATTCAAGACCATATTCTCCTAGCCTTTGAATTGATTAAATGGTACAATGCCAAAGGAGGTCCTCCTAGATGCATGATTCAAATGGACCTTTAAAAGGCCTATGATTCTGTGGAGTGGCATGCCCTTGAGTCTATTATGCAAGAAATGAGTTTTCCTCCCAAGTTTATTAGATTGATTATGGCTATAGTGACAACTGTTTCTTACAGATACAAAGTGAATGGTGAGATCACTAAGCTCCTTAAGGCTAGAAGGGGGCTTAGGCAAGGGGATCCTCTCTCCCCCTTGCTTTTTGTGATAGTGATGGACTATTTGCATAGGAAGCTTCAAAGGCTTAGATTGAATCCCAATTTTAATTACCACTCAAAGTGTGAAAAACTGGGAATTATAAATATTAGCTTTGCAGATGATCTCTTTATGTTTGTTACGGGTGATGTAATGTCTGTTGAGTTGCTTATGGAGATTTTCAAGGACTTCTCATCTGCCACAGGTCTGGTAGTTAATCCCAGCAAGTGCAAGGTTTATTTTGGCAATGTGTATGATGCTACTAAGACTAATATCATGAATGTGATTGGTTTCTCTCAAGGATGTCTCCCTTTCAGGTATCTTGGCATGCCTCTGTCCAGCAAGAGGCTCTCAGTTGGCCAATGTCTGATTCTTGCTTAAAAAATCACCACCAGAATCAAGCACTGGAGCTCTAAATTGCTCAGTTTTGCTGGCAGGCTTCAGCTAATAAACAATGTGGCTTTTGCTACTTCAAATTATTAGCTCTAATGTATCCATTTGCCAAAGGCTGTCATCAAAAGAATTGAAGCTATATGCAGATCTTTCCTTTGGTCCAATAGTGAGGTTATTACTAGAAAGTCCCCTGTCTCTTGGAAGAGTGTTTGTCATACCAGATCTCATGGTGGGCTTAATGTCATCTCTTTGACTGAGTGGAACAAAGCTTGCCTTGCCAAGCTCTTATGGAACCTCAGTGGTAAGAGGGGTAGCCTATGGATCAAACGGATCCATAACTATTATTCAAAGAACCTTAACATCCTGCAGATTCCTATTAAAAGCTCTAGCTCTTGGATCCTAAAAGGAATTATGAATTTGAGGGATAGGCTGCAGAAGACAGAAGAGTGGACACAAATGTTGGAGGTAAACAAGTTTAACACTAGAAGAATCTATTTGGCCATAATGGATCAGAATGAGAAAGTTGACTAGAGGTGTTTAGTTCTGTCTAATCTTTCCAGACCTAGGACAGTTTCCACGTTGTGGCTTGCTTGCCATAGGAAACTTGCCACTAAGGATAGGCTTGTTAAGTTTGGTGTGAACATTGATGACACTTGCTATTTTTGTAATGAGAAAGAAACTGTTCAACACCTATTGTTTGACTGTGTTGAAACCAGTTTCATTTGGAATGAAATTTTAGCCTGGCTGCAAATTCAGTATCGTGCTCAAAATTGGAACATGGAGCTCCCTTGGCTGATTAGCATGTGCAAGAGAAAAGGGTGGAGAGCTGAGGCTTTGAAGTGTGCTGTTGCAGAAGCTACTTATGCTGTTTGGAACCATAGAAATAACTTTTGTTTTGGTGAGTCTAGTAATAGGGACAAAGTTGTTGAGAAAATCTTAAATTACATAACTCAAAGACTTTGGCTGAAACCAAAACTTAGGAAGTATGTTAGCAGTCTCATGATGCCTTGATTGGCTTGTGTTGCCTTTGTTGGTTTTGCGGTTGGATTGTTTGATCGCCGGTGTTTGTAATAGTTTTTTGGCTTAGTAATATAATTTTTACTTTTTCCCAAAAAAAAAATTACTTTTTTAATTAAAAGATAAAAATATATTAATTATATTTTTAAATTTTTTCTTAATATCCTTTACTTTTAAGTTTTTAATTTTGATGCAAGTTTGTAGTATTTTGGATGTGTTTTTTTATTTGGTCGGTATTAATGTACAATTTTGATCTCTAGATTTTTTAAATATGCCTTTTTGGCCCTTGTATGGTGTCACAAGATGTGTTATGCCACATTCGTAAAATCTCATTAAAATTTGTTTGGAGACCAAAATCACAAAAAATAAATAGGGGGCCAAAATTGGCCACTTCATAAATTTGAAAGGTAAAAAATACATTTAAGATAAATGGTGGTTTTCGTTCAAAAGAAGAGAGGTGGGGGATTTGTGGATGGGAAAGAAGGGGGAGTTATGAGGAATTTTTTAAAATTTATTTATTTTTGGTCCAAAAGAGGGGAGAGTGGGAAAGCGAGATATTTTAATCAAAATTATGTTTGCTTCATAAGGGGAGGAAAATATTTTATTAATAATTTACATTTGTATCCTTATAATATTCTTATTATATTTGTAATGTTATATTCACAAAGAGCCTACGAGAGGTGGTATAAGAGTTCTCCAACGATAGGTGATGCAATATATCTCCCTAGCAAGCGACTTAATCGCCTATTTGTTGGAATGTGCGCCATTATCTGTAATGTCTGCTTGCTGATTGAAATATTCACATATTGATAAAGACGCGGGGACGAAGTGTCCTTACTTAGTAACAATATAAGTAGGAAAATTAAAGACGGGGGTTACGTTCTCTAGTATAATACGGGAAATAACTTTCCATTCACACACTATTGATAGATAAATATGTTGTTACTACTTGTATTCTAAGACCCAGACCGAAGATGTTCTTATAAATACTTAAACTCTAAGGCTGAGGAAAGGGATTGAATTCACCAATGAAACACCAATAGACATATATGGGTTCTTACAATTTGTACTTTTAGCAAGTACAATTCGCGCCCACCGTGGGGCCTAGTAAACTAACTCTGACCACCATCGCATCCGACTGTTAGATTGTTGCCAACATCTCCAACCCTTTTATCCAACATGGTGAACTAGAAGGTAACAACTCTAGTAACTAATGATTCTTGTGGTGATGAGGATGACATGACATAAATTTGCTCGAACAATGCCAGTAGAAGACTGATCCTCATAAGAAGACTTCAATTCTAGACCTAACCTCTCTTTGATAAGATACGGGGGCCCGAGTTCCAAAGAACTTATAAACACCATTATTGACCAAGTTTGATGGACACAGTAACCCCCAAGAGCATGTCGCCTCCATCAACAAACAGATGGCAATAATTGGGGCTTATGATTCCCTAAAATGCAAGCTTCTCTCTGGTACCTTTAAGGATCCATCACTAAGGTGGTACATGGGTCTACACAACTCTCAATTACCACCTACCAAGACCTAGTACAATAATTAGGGCTTATGATTCCCTAAAATGCAAGCTTCTTTGTGGTACCTTTAGAGATGCAGCACTAAGGTGGTACATGAGTCTACACAACTCTCAGAGTGGCATCATAGCTCTTAGTTAAAAGGCTATTTTACTTGTTTAAATGACGAAGTCAAATACAAAGATGAAGATGGTATTGTTGAATGGTTTTAATTACCATTTATGGAAGGACAAGATGAAAGACTTACTATTTATGAAAAAATTGCATTTACCGGTTTTTAGTTCCGCAAAGTTGAATTTTGTGTCTGATGAAGAATGTGAGTTTGAACATCAACAGGTATGTGTTTTTATTCGATAATATGTATAAGATAATGTTTATAATTATATTGCTAATGAGACACATGTAAAAACGTTGTGGGAGAAGATAGAGTCCGTGTATGCCTTTAAATTAGGGAGTAATACATTTTTCTTGTTGAATAGCTTCATAAGTTTGAAGTATAAGGAGGGGACTTCTATTTCAGATTACTCGAGTGAATTTCAAGGGCTCCTTGATCTGATGTCAGGAATGATTATCAAATTTGACGATGAACCTTTAGGACTATTTCTATTGCTATCTTTACCAAGGTCTTGGGAGAGGTTTCGGGTTTCTATCACAAGCTCTGCTCTTAGAGGTGTTGTTTCTTTGGAAACGACTAACAATGGCATTCTTAATGAGGAGATGAGAAAGAAGGCACATGGTTCTTCATCTCAACTTGAGGTGCTTGTCACTGAAAATAGGGGGAGAAGTCATAAAAAGCAACCAAATGGTGGTAGAGAGAATAACAGAAGCAAGTCCAAGCCGAGATACAAGAATCTAGAGTGTCATTATTGTCACAAAACAGAACACGTACAAAAGTATTGCTATCAGTGGAAAAAAGAAAACAAAGGTAAGAGTAAGTCTAAAGAAAGAGACCATGAAGATCATGATGATTATCGTGTTACTAGTGATGATCTTGCTATTCTTTATGATCATGAGTCTGTTAATCTTGTATCAGACCAGAGCATGTGGATAGTTGACAGTGGTTATATATTGCATGTTACACCAAGGAAGGATTTCTTCACATCTTATACTTCTGGTGATTTTGAACTGTTGAAGATGGGTAATGATGGTGTATCTAAGGTAATTGGTGTTGGTGATGTTGGCTTACGAACCACCATGGGAATGAAATTGTTGCTTAGAGGTGTCAAACATTCTCCAAACGTCCGCTTTAATTTGATCTATGTGCATATGCTTGATGATTGTGATTATGATAATAACTTTGGTTCTGGAAAGTGGAAACTCGACAAAGGTAACTAAAGGTGCGAAAAACACAAGAAATAGGGGTTTGAATTGGATTTTTAAAAACAAAAGCTTTTTACCAACTCAAAAACTCAACAATCAAAGGATTGAACAATGAGAGAGACACAAGGATTTTTATCCTGGTTTGGTTGAAACTCAAAGCTAATCCAGTCCACTCGCCAAGGTGATTTCACCTTATACACAAGGACTTAATCCACTATAATCAACTGATTACAAATGCACTAGCAACAACTGGTGACTAACAAATCACAAATACACACAGTCAATGTTTTCTCAAGGATTCTGACCTAACTGGTTCCTTAAGGAAATACAAACAACAAGTTTTAATAAAGAATATGTGTTTACAAGTTGCTTCTACACAAGCAGATTTACACAAAATGAAATACAAATACTTAAAGAAAAGTATGCACAAAGTTGAGAGCTTTTCACGTAGAAACAGTCTTGTAAAATTGGCAACTTTTTTAAGTCTCCAAGTCCTCTTTATATAGCATGAAAAAGGAACCGTTGGAGGGCAAATCAGGAATACGAGAATTGCAGCTGTCAACTAACGGAATAATGACAGGTGTGAAGAATAGTACAGTCCTTTCGCCCACAATTTCAGGTAGTGGAAGGAATATTTTCATTTTGTACCATGTACTATTTTGATCATGTATCCTTTTATCCTTATCTTCATATTCATAGGCTTCTGGTATAAATTTGATGAAGCATGAAAACGAAGAAACACATAGCTGGGGTCAGAATCTTTAGTTAGAACCTTTTGACAGCGTCAGCGTCTGGCTTTAAAATCTTCAGAATCTTCAGCTTAGTGACAGAAACTTCAGAAGCTTGCCATTCTTCAGATGCTTAGTGATCAGAATCACATCCAGAAGCAGAAATAGAGAGAACATTACAGCAACAACATAGCATATTCTCAAAAGCTTCTTAGGAGTGAATCAACACATAAATAAATTTCGGAACACAAAACTTCAGAAATTGATGGCGTTGCACATCATATTCACAAAATCAGAACTGGTTGTTAAAGCTACACAATAACAAACCGTTAGGGTACAAAAAATTTTCTCACACAAATACTACCTTATTATCATCAATACTTAAAGGTCTAGATGCAGAACCAAATCATGTTCTAACACTAACTTGGTTGTGGCTAGAGGGGAAAAGCTTTCTAAATTGTATTGGACAAAAGCTTTGGTTGTTAAGGACAGTGTGAATGCTATCGACATGGAAGCATTTTTGTGGCACTGAAGACTTAATCATATTAGAGAAAAGGGGCTGAATGTTTTGGCAAAAAAGGATGTTCTTCCTGGATTAAATAATTTAGATTTGGAGAAGTGTTCTCATTGCATGGCTGGTAAACAGACTAAAGTATCTTTCAAGAGACATCCCCCCTAAAGGAAGTCAAAATTACTTCAATTGGTACATTCTGATGTTTGTGGTCCATTAAAGGTAAAATCCTTTAGTGGTGCACTTTATTTTGTTACCTTTATTGACGATTGCTCCAGAAAACTATGGGTTTTGTGCCTTGAAGAAAAAACGGCAAGTGTGTTAGAACAAGATTTGTTCATAACTAATATTCCTTGGGTTTTGATGATAACAAAGTATTAAAAAAAAACAATGGTTATATTTGATATGTGTTTCATGTATGTAGGTTCTAATACTTATATATATATATATATATATATATATATATATATATATATATATATATATATATATTCATAATCTGATATACAAGGGCACACTTGAGAGAAGCTAAATTACTAGCTTCTGGTGGTGCAGAATTTGAAGAACACTCTGTAAATGATGTCTGGCGTAGTATTCGCAAATAAATAAGACTATTATGGTGTCACATGCAAGTAAACATGTATGTTTTATTGCAGCAAGTGATATTATTAAGGATATCGTACCCACAGGGAATGAAGAGGTTTAGATTGAACACTTGTAAGAAATCTTTGTTTAAAATAAGTATGAGCAAGGTAACAAAATAATAATTGGTAAGAAATTACAGGTGTCCACAACACTGAACTATATGAGATAAATATAGGGTTGATAAAATCAAGAGAGTGAATGATGAGCTATGATCCTTTAATATGTAGTAGCCAGAATGTGTATATGATGAGACGTGTCGTGCCTCAAAAGGTCAGAATGTGATCTTTATGTGTATCTCTACAACATCAAAACATGCATTAATAAGGCAAGGGAACAAATCTCTAAGTCTCACTTATAACCCTAAAATACGTCTGGTTTATATTCTGAAATTTCTTTATAGCCTCGGCTTCTTATCTCTAAGGAAGCTAATTAAGTGAATATCTATATCCTACTTGTTTAACCACTTTTGTTATGAAATCCACTTGTTGGATCTCTCACAACAACAAGTTTTTACCTTTTTTTAAGTTGATCATTCAAAGAGTTAGGTTTATAGTATGAAAACACATAACAAAATAAAACACTTAACATCACATCATTTTAACATAAAGGCAACATTATATTAACTTCACATTGCTCATCAAACAAGTGTTTAGCTCATGATGAGCTGAGTACAAACTACTAAACTGAAATTATTAGGAAACATTCTTAAACAAACGATGTAAAAGGAATGACAACCTAAAAGTAACTTAGAGATCTCTTGTGTTGGATAAACAACAAGTGAAGTCTCCAGTGGAGTCAGCTCTCATCACTGAGTATAGGATTGGATGAGAAGAAGATTTTTCTATTTTCTCACTTGTGAAGACATGGCTTCTCAAAGGTTTTGATGACGACATATGTTCTACAAGTCAAGATTGGATTAACAAAAAGGAATTATCAAGGCTTCAAGCTCAGGAACAAAAGTTCAAGAACAAAATTGTCAAAGTATTTAATCAAGTCTTGATGAATTTATGAAGATTGACTAGCACAACGGAAAAGGTATAACACTCAACCTCTATGTGATTATGCAAGTGTTCAAACCATCCCCCATTCATACCATAACCATTAGGAGTGATTTTGTGCAACTTAAAAGTCCTTACACTTCATTTTTTAAAGCATTTTTTCAAATCTAGGCTGAAGTAATCGATTACACTAATTAGGGTAATCGAATACCCTGTTGATTTTTTCAAAATTTCTGTACGTTACAAGCTTGTAATCGATTACCTTAATAGTGGTAATCGATTACCACTGTTCCAGTAGCCCAAAAAATTGCATCTCTTCATAAAAAAAATTTTAAATTCCTTCTTTTGAAGCATGACATCCTTTGGTTAGTTGCACTCTTTTGAGGAGGTGTTTAGAGGCTATATAAACCTCATAATCTTAGATTTTCAAACTCACCTCCTTGCAAATTTTCAATTAATTTTCATACTCTTTCAAACTTTCAAAATTTTGTTCAAACATAATTTTCTTAGAGGGAAACATTGTGCATGAACCTTCATAGTAAAGCATTCTTGTTTCATCTCATACAAAGAACATTTGTATAATTATTGTGAGAATTGTGTGTTACAAGGAGAAGATCAATCTTTTGATTGATAAGTATTAAATATCCATCTTTTACATACTTACAAAAATCCAAATTATACATTGCTTGTTACATCTTATTTTCAGGATTGTTGGAAATAAGATTGTAAAGTTGTATTCCTTGTTGTCCTAGTTTTGGAAACAAGAGGTCCATTGTGAGAGGATTGTTCTCAATTGGACTTAGTGATAAAAGTCCAAGAGGTTGTTCTTGGTGTGGTTTGTTATTGTCTGTATAGAAAGACTAGGAAACATATTGTCTAAGTCTTAACATTATTAAAAATATTTTTCATGTTAAAAGGGGACTGGAGTACTCTCGGACTGTGAGGGGAACCAGGATATATTCTTGTGTCTTTTACTTTCCGCATTTACAGTTTTCATCACATATTATTCACTTAGAAAAGTAAAACATAAAACTGTCAAAAATCTGAAATAATTTTCTAAGTACCTAATTCACCCCCTCTTAGGTGCAATCTTAACTTAGAATTGGCATCAGAGCAGGTTATAGGTAACATGTTCCTATATATCCAATATGGCTTCCACAAGCGCAAATCCGGTTTTCAAAGATGGCGGTAGTAGCAACAAGCCCCCTTTATTTTCTGGAGAGTATTTTGACTTCTGGAAAATCCGTATAAGAGCACACTTAGAAGCAAAAGGAGATAAAATATGGGAAACTGTTGAAAATGGTCCACATCAACCAATGAGTTTCATAAATATTGTCGGAACTCCAAAGATTAAAAGTTCTTATACTGACGATGATAAAAAGAAAGTTCTTGATGAAAAGAAAGCCATTTACATATTACAAAGTGCATTAAGTATGGATGAATTCTTCCGCATTTCTCAATGTAAATCCTCAAAAGAAATTTGGGACACTTTGGTGGAAACTCGTGAAGGAACCGCTGAAGTTAAATGATCTAGATTGAATACATTAAGTCAAGAATATGAAATGTTCCGAATGCAGCCTAGAGAATCCATCGTTGCCTTACAGAAAAGATTCGTACATTTGACTAATCACTTGATTGCACTTGGTAAAACATTTTCTAATGATGAATTGAAACTTAAAGTACTAAGATCCTTGACTAGAGAATGGCAACCAAAGGTGACGGCAATATCAGAAAAGAAAAGTCTTTCTACCATGACCTCTGCATCATTATTTGGAAAACTCCAAGAACACGAATTAGAACTTGGATGACTTGAATAACATGAACATCAAGAAAAGAAATCCAAAGGCAACGCTTTGAAAGTAGATTTAAAAGATGATCAAGATGATGATGCACCAGAGGAAGATGAAAATTTTATGCTCCTAGTAAAAAGATTTGGTAAGGTTCTTGGTAAAAATGACAAGTCCTTTAATTATGCTAAAAGAAAGAAACACTTCAAGAAAAAGGAGGCTTCCACTTCCACACAAGATATCACATGTTATGAATGTGGCAAGCAAGGTCACATAAAGCCGAATTATCCAAAAGTCTCCAAGAAAGGTGGATTCAAAGGCAAGAAGGAAACAAAGAATAAAAAGGCATATATTACATGGGACGACGATGACATAAGTTCATCATCCGACTTAGAAAGCGACGAAAGTACGAATTTAGCTTTAATAGTCTCACACAACTCCGACGATGAAGATGAGGAGGTTAGTAATAAATTTTCTCTTTATGATAATGATGCACAATATGCCATAAATGAACTCTTAAATGAATGTAAAGTGTTGTATAAAACAATATATTCACAAAAGAAACAAATTACATCTTTAGAAGAAAAAGTTGATACTATGGAAAAAGATGCAAAAGATGAGAAACAAAAGAGAATTAGTGAAGAAAAACAAGAGTTTGTATGTAAAAATTGTGAATCAATTTCTTTCCAAATTATTCAATTAAAAAGAATCCTTGAAAGATATGAGAAAGGACAAATTGGGTTAGAAAGGGTCCTTAGTCAACAAAGATATTCAAATGATAAAAGTGGACTTGGTTATTCAAAGTTTTCAAAACCAATTTCTAGTAAAACTATTTTTGTTACGGCTAATGACCAATCTTCCAAAGATAAAGTGAACAAAACAAAAATTGTGCATCCTTATCCTAAATAGAAAAGATTTGTGAAAAATAAATCTTATGTTCCTAGATATAAGAGCAATTTCGTTCCTACTTGTTTTTATTGTGGTATTGTTCGCCATACACTTAATGCTTGCTATGTTAGAAACTTTAGTGTTGCAAGTGGACATTATGTGTGGGTAAAGAAAGGTACTAATTATGAAGGACCCAAGGCAATTTGGGTACCTAACAAAACTTAATTTGTTTTGTAGGTATGCTTGAAGACCACTTCTAATTTATGGTATCTAGATAGTGGTTGTTCGAAGCATATGACTGGAGACATTGACAAATTTTTAAGTCTAGTGCTTAAGACCAAGGGTTATGTTACTTATGGAGATAAAAGCAAATGAAAAATTCTTGGCATAGGCAAAGTTGGAGCACCACCTTTCATATCCATTGAATATGTACTTTATGTTGAAGGACTAAAGCACAATCTTCTTAGTATTAGCCAACTTTGTGACAAAAGCTTCAAGATCAAGTTCACCAAGGGTGAATGCTGATAGAAGATGAAGTCACACATGAGGTAAAACTCAAAGGTAAAAGAATTAACAATATATTTATGATTTCCCTTGATGACTTGTCTTTGAAGGTAAAATGTCTCATGGCGAACAACAATGATTCATGGCTATGGCACAAAAGGATTGCTCACATTCATATGAAACATTTGAATAAACTAGTCAAGCATGATCTAGTCATTGGATTGATAAAGATAAACTTTGTATATGCTTTAGTTATTGTTGACGATTTCTCTATATATACTTGGACATTCTTTTTAGTGCAGAAAAGTGATGCGTTCAAGGCATTCAAGAAATATGCGAAGCAAATTCAAAATGAGAAGTCACTAACTATTTCCTCCATAAGAAGCGATCATGGTGGAGAATTCCAAAATGCCCCTTTCGAAGAATTTTGCAAAGAACATGGAATCTCTCACAACTTCTCGGCACCAAGGACTCCTCAACAAAATGGTGTTGTAGAAAGAAAGAATAGGTCATTGGTGGAACTTGCAAGGACAATGCTTAGCGACTCAAATCTCCCAAAGTATTTTTGGGCGAATGCGGTAAGCACGACATGTTTTGTAAGTAATAGAGTAAATATTAGACATATCCTTAAGAAGACTCCTTATGAGCTTTTCAAAGGGAGGAAACCAAACATTGCTTTCTTTCACATATTTGGATACAAGTGCTTTGTCTTAAACAATGACAAAGACAATCTTGGTAAGTTCGATGAAAAATCGGATGAAGGTATATTTCTTGGTTATTCTCTTTCAAGTAAAGCTTATAGAATTTATAATAAACGAACTTTAACAATTGAAGAATCTATGCATGTAAAGTTTGATGAATCTAACCCATCCAAGGAGGGTATTATTTTATGAGAAGAATATGATGTTATGTCCGAAAGCGATTAATCAAGTTGTCTTATGTTTGTACTAGTTTTTGTTCCTAGTACTAGTTTATGTCTTAAACTCATTTCTAAGTTATGTTTTAGTTTCTAATTTCTAAGTTATGGTTTTAGTCAAGTTAAAATTAAGTCTATGTTAATGACTTAAAGGCTCTCTAGAAGAATTGTATGTTGTTGTATGCTTTTCTCTAACAAAAAATGCAGATTTTAAACGCTCTCTAGAAATCATTGATTAAGGGGGAGCATTAATCAAGAGGGAACATTGTGTTAGAGAAACAAGGTTGGAACAAAATTTCAAGAAATGGTTGTCATCATAAAAAAGGGGGAGAATGTGAAGACATGGCTTCTCAAAGGTTTTGATAATGACATATGTTCTACAAGTCAAGAATGGATTAGCAAAAAAGAATTATCAAGGCTTCGAGCTCAAGAACAAAAGTTTAAGAACAAAATTGTTAAAGTATTAAATCAAGTCTTGATGAATTTATGAAGATCGACTAGCACAAAGGAAAAGGTATAACACTCAACCTCTATGTGATTATACAAGTGTTCAAACCATCCCTCATTCATGCCATAACCATTAGGAGTGATTTTGTGCATCTTAAAAGTCCTTACACTTCATTTTTTAAAGCATTTTTTCAAATCTGGGCTGAAGTAATCGATTACACTAATTAGGGTAATCGATTACCCTGTTGATTTTTTCAAAATTTATGTACGTTACAAGCATGTAATCGATTACCTTAATAGTGGTAATCGATTACCACTGTTCCAATAGCCCAAAAAGTTGCATCTCTTCATAGAAACATTTTTTAATTCCTTCTTTTGAAGCATGGCATCCTTTGCTTAATTGCACTCTTTTTAGGAGGTGTTTAAAGGCTATATAAACCTCATAATCTCAAATTTTCAAATTCACCCCCTTGCAAAATTTCAATCAATTTTCATACTCTTTCAAACTTTCAAAATTTTGTCTAAGTGTTCAAACAAAATATTCTTAGAGTGAAACATTGTGCATGAACCTTCATAATGAAGCATTCTTGTTTCATCTCATACAAAGAACACTTGTATAATTATTGTGAGAATTGTGTGTTACAAGGAAAACATCAATATTTTGATTGATAAGTATTAAATATCCATCTTTTACATACTTAAAAAAATCCATATTATACATTGCTTGTTACATCTTATTTTCAGGATTGTTGGAAATAAGATTGTAAAGTTGTATTCCTTGTTATCCTAGTCTTGGAAGCAGAAGGTCCATTGTGAGAGGATTGTTCTCAATTGGACTTAGTGAAAAAAATCCAAGAGGTTGTTCTTGGTGTGGTTTGTTAGTGTCTGTATAGAAAGACTAGGAAAAGTCTTGTCTAAGTCCTAATATTATTAAAAATCTCTTTCATGTTGAAAGGGGACTGGAGTACTCTCAGACTGTGAGGGGAACCATGATATATTCTTGTGTCTTTTACTTTCCGCATTTACAGTTTTCATCACATAGTAATCACTTAGGAAAGTAAAACATAAAACCGTCAAAAATCTGGAATAATTTTCTAAGTACCTAATTCACCCCCCTCTCTTAGGTGCAATCTTAACTTATATCCCTGACCCTCAGATTGAAATAAACTAGTACTAAACTATAATTCTTGTGTGTGTGTGGAACTCCTATTCCAAATCCTAAGGTCATCTTTTATAGAGTTGAGTGTGGATGTGAGAGGTAGTAGGCCTTGGATAATAGGCTTTTGATACAAACAAGGTTTAGACTAAATCAAATCAGTATAATCTCTTTCTGTCCTCAATTATTATTGAACAAGCATTCTAGTACAAACAATGGTGGGGGACAAGGCGTCCATGGCAGGCTGCTACAGCAGGTAGTGGCACAGAGGTGCAGGCGGCGAAATATTGGTGTGTAGGGCGCGCTTTTTGAAGAGGTGGTCCCCATCGTACTACATCTTTGTCTCTTTGTGCGATTAATTTTATCCTTTTGATTTTCATTTTCTTCCAAGCACAATTCTGCCACGCAAGCTCTAGAATAAAACTTCCTCCTCGCTCTTCGCCATTTTCTGCTTGTGGTTCTCAACAACTTTTAATTTTTCTTTCAGTTCTGCCTCTCAGATACTACCTAGTCCAGGCATGCCTTAACTTGTCTCAAAACTGCCTTGCAATTCAATAACACACATATGAAAACTACAAAAGGAGAACCTATTGTGCTCAAAGCAAAACAAGCTACAAATAGTCAAATTAATTAATTAAACTCTTAATCTATTACAAAAACATAATTGAAAAGGGATAATAATGACAACTAAAAGTCGATTATCACGTAGACTCTGAAGCCGAAGGTCTCAACATCAGAAGAAGCAACATAATTGTCTCTACACTTGGTGAATGTAAATTGGCTTCTGGTGATCATTCAGAGTTAGTGATAAAGCTGAAGTTATCCATACTGCAGAAAGCAATCTGCATTGTCAAATCAGTTTGTCAGCTAGAGTCTTAGTTCATAAGGCTAAGGAAAAGTTGGCATGCTTTACGTATATCTAATCTTAACGGCTCTATAGTACATGATTTCTTTGAAGACTCAATGTTTAAGCACGTTACATAATGGACCAAGATCTTTTGGTGTATCTATCTTCAACGTCTCTTGTTCTATGGAGAAAGCAAAGACATTTGATCAAGTTATCTCTCCAACGGCTAGTCTTCTGCAAATGCTATATAAGTAGTTGAAGGTTCAAACTGAATCTTTAACAAGGATCAACCTGATGGAGGAGTAAAAAGATAAGCAATTATTAACACAATCGAGTATGCAGCATTTCTGTTGTAGGTTGTAATTGTAAAAGCCTTAAGATTTATTAAACATTGAATATCTTAGTAAACTTAAGAGCTTTAGGTCTTTATTATGGTGATTTACCTGTACCTATGATATTTGTATCAAGTACACCTTGTTCTCTATTTTGATGAACATGTTGTTTAGCAATTTAGATTAAATATCTCGCCAAGATGCTTGAGCCATGTAAGTCTCCTGCTATGTGCTAGAACATTGAAAGTCTTAATCAAGTAGATTGGTTGAGCAAACCAAGTCTATTGCCAAGATGCTTAAGTCATATAAGTATCCTGCTATGTGCTAGAGCATTGAAAGTCTTGATCAAGTGGATTGATTGAGCAACTAAGTCTCTCGCCAAGATGCTTGAGCCATGTAAGTATCTTGCTATGTGCTAGAGCAATGAAAGACTTAATCAAGTGGATTGATTGAGCAGAAGTCTTGAATCCGTGGGATTTAAGCAAGGAATTCTTGGATCGAGGGTCTGAGCAGAAATCTTGAACCTGAGGGGTTTAAGTAGGGAGTCTTGGGTTCATGGAACCTAAGCAGGGAAGTCTTGGATCGTGGGCCTGAGCAAGAAGTCTTGGGCCTGAGAGGCTTGAGCAGGAAGTCTCAGGTCTGAGCGACCTGAGCAGCAAAGTCTTAGACTGAGGGTCTAAGCAAGGAAGTTTTAAGTCGGTAGGACTTGAGCAAGGAAGCCTTAGGGGTTTAAGCAAGAAGTCTCAAACTTAGGGTCTGAGCATTGTAAGAGTCTTATGCAGAATGCATAAGAGATTATAATCATGATTTGATTATAATGAAAATCTCTTATGAAGCAAGGGGACTGGACTACTCTCATTTGGGAGGAACCAGTATAAATCTTTATGTCTTCTGATATTATTTATTTGCTTTTGTTAACATTCCGCTGCTAAGTATAACCAGAATCTGAACACCAATTTAGATTCTGAACTCTAATCAGACGCAAATTAAGAAAACAGAAAACACAATTCAACCCCCCTTCTTGTGTATTTTTCTCACCTTCAGTTGGTATCAGAGTCTGATCTGTACATGACACTTAACAGTGGTGCAGTTAATGATCCAATGAGAAAAGTATGTTTGTTAAAGACTTTCCTTCAAGAAGGAATCAAGTGCCACATGAAAATATTACATTGTTTTTCCTACCATATTCAAAGGGTGATTCCGTTAAATTTAAAAGATGGAAAAGTTAAATATATTTTTAATTCATTCGACTTGATAAAGGGATTTATGAAGGTCTGTAGAATACCCTTGAAAATAGTATTACTGTAGAAGTTGATGGTGTAGGGATGATCAAAGTTTGAAAGTCTCTCTCACCAGCTCAGAAGAAGCTTATTGAAAATATATTCAGAGGTATATGCATTCTGGTAGGCGCTCTATCTCGATTTTGAGTATATCAACATCATTGATATGTCTAATGCTCAGACTATCTTTGAATCCTTGTGCTTAGATTTTTGGGAATCAGTTATGAAGCTTGTCCAATTACATTTCATCTAATCTTTCCAAGAAAATTCTGAAAAGATTGTTTTGAATTCAAACTTGAGGTCACAGTTATTCAAGAAGTCATACAACTTGATTTTACTATGCCTTGTAGGTCTATCTTGCAATCTCCAAAGAAAATAAATGGAATTAGATGATGAAAAGATATCTAACAGATCATCTTTCCTAAAGCCTATTGAAGGATACTTCCTATGGAATGTCTGATGATAAGGAATTAACCTTCCTAATCAGAAGGTTTCTTTAAATGATTAAATGGGATGTGACATCTGTTGTTAGAAGAGTAACTTCAGAAGCTTCTGAGACATCCGTATTTCAACTTATTTCCCAAATTCAAGAACAAGGAGAAACACTACCAGAACCTAATGTCAGAAGTCTTCACTGTATATTCATTTGAAGCTGACATTAGTGCAGGATTCAAAAGAAAGAGTAATCTGGCTCTGCCGGTCATTACTGCTTCTAAAAAAGCATCTGAATCCTGGAATATAAATCAAGTATTGAAGAGAAAGAGATTATACCAAATATATCTTGCTTCAATATTTAATAATAAGGAGTTTGTTCTTTATGGTGATATCTTAACTGACTTCATTGCTCCTTGATTGAGGGTCATCATGGAATTTGTGTTAAAGGACAATTCTATGAGAAACCTTTAATTCTTCTTTATGTTCTGCCAGCAATTATATGACTGTGCTTTATCTGGTTCTATGCTTGTCAAAGATTTCAAAATCAAAAGATTTAATCCAAAACAATGAAATCAATGATTCTGCTAAGAACAAGATCTTGTTCATATCATGACTCATCCTATACTAATACTCTAGAATGAATCATGATACTGCTATTAGATTAAGGTATAAGGCAAAGGAAAGCATGTTTGGACCAACGTGATAGAAATATGAGCATCATTATTTAAATATAGTTGCTTCAGATATCGAAGAAATGAGCAAAGGCATCTTTCATGTTGCTTATCAAAGGTTGTTTACAACATTTGATGGAAGAAGAGCCTATAACCCAAACTCAAGTACTAGAGGTACTGAGTTTTGTGAAAGAAGTGGAGTCAATGGTTTAACAGTCATTGAATTAGAATCCACTCAAAGCAGTATTCAGATTCTATGGTCAAATCTGAATACTATACGAGTCTGATCGAGAAAATAACAAAAAAAAGGTATGTCTATTCTTTTCTAGCATATTACTTGAATCAATGAGATATTTGTGTATATTTAAATACAAAGTCTATGTTAGATTTCTAGAGAAGTTCTTTTGATAAGAGAATCTTAAGAGATCCTTAAGAAGAAAATATGTTGTATTTGTCTATACTGAATATATCATTAGCTAGATGATGGTCATATTTATGAGAAACCAATTCAATATTCATTAATACCTCATGACTCTTGTTTCAAGAGAAAATGTTTGGTTCTGAATAGAATCTTGAAGACTGATAACTGAAAGAAGATGTCTCACTCTAAGTCTAGATCTACTAGACTCTGATGTAAGATAGTTTCTGAAAATTGCCATACTCTGAGATTCAGAAAATGATTCTTTACTTCTGATAAAGCAGTTTAAGTAAAATGTTTTTCAAAAACTTTTATAATACTTAAATATTCATAAAGGTGAAAATCATCTAGTGGATTCAGGAAATCTGCTGGATAAAAATCTTTAGGTAATGATGTTTTTCTTTTTATATATTATTATCATCTCTATCCCATGTCTTGTGAAACATCATTTTGTGTCCTTTTTCTGACAAGATTCTATTCCTTTATAGTCTTGTTTAGTTCTTTTTTTCCTTTGGTTGTGTGTTGATCAAACCAAACCTGAGGTGAACTCTCTAGTCAATTCTCCTTTAAATCAACTAGTTTTCATCAATGAAAAGTTTGTGGATTTTGATGAGTTGCTTAAGCTAGGTTTTAAATTCTAGAAGAGTGTGTCTGAACAAAGTTGGAATGGACACTTTGAGATGCTCTATGGTTTCACTTATCCAAGTCTTGTCAAAAAGTTTTGGATTAATACTTCTATTGTTGAGTTAAATTCTGAGTGTGTTATTCTTTCTAAAGTGATTGGTGTTTCTATAACAGTAACCTCTAAATCGATTGCTAATGTGATCAATTGTGAGGAGATTGGAGAAATCCTAAGAACTCTTGTTTGGGAACACTATCTTCCTACTTTGCATATCTTTGTAGATCCATCTAACACATCTTTGGTCTCAAATCTTTGTCCTAATGCAATTGTTTGGAATCATATTTTAAACTCAAACTTACTTCCTAAGGATAAGGACCTAGACCTCGTAGACCCTATTGAAAAGAATTTGCTACTACCTCTCAATTCAGACTTGCATATTGATCTTCCTCCAGTTATGTTTGACTATTTATAGAGGACTCTTTCTTCCTTTCACAAGGGAAAGACTTTTTCATTCCTTATGGACGAGTTCTTTCAGAACTATTGGTCCAGCAGAGAGTTATCATATGTTTGTAGCGTGCGATTTTTGTCGGTGACGCGACCACCTTATCGCAAATGGTTTTCTCATCACCTCAATGAGGAGGAGGAGTGAGGTGTTACTTTCTGATTTCTTATTTATCCGGTGAAGCTGGAAGGGAAAGGGAAGCTATCTAAAACTAACCTTGCACGCAAAAGTTTAACTTAACAAACGCTTAAAGATATTGGGGGGTCCGGGGTCAGGTTATACAATGGGGAGTTGTCAATTACCCATCCTATATGTGGTTATCCACATGGTGTTAGTTTTAGGTTCTGCTTTGTACTTGATGGTGTTTATCTGTTGTGGTTGGGAAAGTTTCTTCTTTAGGAGATATGAGAGAGAGAGAGAGAGAGAGAGAGTTTTTGATGACTTTGGTGAGGTACTGGACCTTAGTTTTTTATTAGTATGAAGGTACTGGACCTAGAGTTTTTTATTGAGATGCTTGCTAAGATTTCACAATCTTATGCCTACGTATTCCCGTTTAAAGAAACAGGGAAATTAGAGAAATTGTAGTTCCTCCTATTCTATGGGAGGAAAAAGATGATGTTTTGGATGTCTTGTTCAAAGCCCAAGATTGAAGCTAAAAGGAGTATTTGTGTCATGTTCAAAGCCGAAGATTGAAGCTAAAAGGTTTAACTGAGAGGGAATTTGTCATTTCTAAAGGGAGACATCTCGTCTGTTTATCACAACTGTTGGGTGACTGTTGATAAAGGAGGATTACTTTAACTAGGATATGTGAATCCAGCAATACCATAATTTCCTTTATAGGGGATTTGTCCTTAAGGGGAAAACTTTAACTCAATGTAGAGCAATGCCATTTTTCCTTAGGAGTATTTCATGCTAAGAGAGGGGCAGTGGCGTGGATGTAAATAATCCAGAGGCTTGCCACTTATAGCAATTAGATGAAAGAAGGAAGTTTACCAGGATAAGAGATGGACGACAGCTTGGATTTCTTGAATCAACAAGTGTGCCACTTACAGAAGTTATCGGGGATTAGGGTTTGATTTGAATGTCTGTTTTGATATGTGATATACAGAGAAATGACTTCCTACAGAGAGATTTTAATTTCCTCTGAGGGGATGTTGATTTTTGTGTGCCTTGATCAAAACCCAAGGTTGAAGCTAAGAGGTTGATTGACTCCACTGGGGAAGTCCTTATACAAAGCCTAAGAGGAGGCTAGAAAAGACTGACTCAACAAGAGAGTGTTTATATATGTCTTGTACAAAGCCCAAGATTGAGGCTAAAAGAGACTGAATCTTTGGGGGATATTATTATACAAAGCCTAAGAGGAGGCTAAAACTTTGACTTTTCCAGGGAAAATATTCTGTCTGTCTTGTACAAAGCACAAGATTGAGGCTAAAAGGGAATTTGACTCTGTCGGGGAGGGTTTGTATGTGTCTTGTACAAAGCCCAAGATTGAGGCTGAAAAGAAGACTGACTCGGTGGGAAAGAAATCTTTATCTGTCTTGTACAGAGCCCAAGATTAAGGCTAAAAGGAGACTTTACTGACTCGGCAGAGGATATTTTAGGTGTCTTGTACAAAGCCCAAGATTGAGGCTGAAATGAGTTCGGCTTTTTTGGAGAGTATTATCTATCTTGTACAAAGCCCAAGATTGAGGCTGAAAGAGGATTGACTCTGCTTAGGAAATTTATATGGTGTCTTGTACAAAGCCCAAGATTGAGGCTGGCCAAGCTGGAGAAGTCATTATACACAGCCTGAGAGGAGGCTAACTTCTGCTAGGGGAAATCATTATACCAAGCCTAAGAGGAGGCTGAAAAAGATTGACTCAACAAGAGAGTGTTGAAAGGTGATTGACTCAACAAGAGAGTCTGAAAAGGTGTTTGACTCAACAAGAGAGTTTGAAAAGGTTAGCTCAGCTGGGGAGAATCTTTGTACAAAGCCCAAGAGGAGGCTAACTGTGTTGAGGAAAGGAAGGATCATTATACAAAGCCTAAGAGGAGGCTATCTTTGATAGGGAAGAACAAAGAAAGAAATCTTTATACAAAACCTAAGAGGAGGCTGTCTTCTGCTGAGGATTATTGAGATCTAGAAGTAGGTCCAAATGGGGAATCAACTCTTGTTGAGGATTTACAGAAGGGTTGAGATATCAGATGCCTTGATTTGGGATAGTGTTATACTGACCCTGGCTGGGGAAATTTTGGAAGAAAGTTTGAGTTTTTAACCTACAGAGGTTTTGACTCTACTGGATATTGATAAAAAATGACCAGGGTTTCTCCTATGTTTGTAGGGAACTTGAGAATGTCTTTGAGATCCAAGAGGGTATTAGACTGTCCAAGTCTGCTGGTATGGAAGAGTTTATCTTTGTATGATGCCCAAGAGAAGGCTGGTGTTTTAAGGGATGAGAATCAACCCTAAATTGGTCTGAGGTTTTGACTCTTTGGAAAGACTGCTCTAATAAAGGATGACTAAGTTCTGTCCTATACCTTTAAGAGGTCTTCAGGGTCCTTGTATTAAGCCCAAGAGAAGGCATGAGAACTTCTAAGAAGCCGGAGGGTCCTTGTACAAAGCCCAAGATGAGGCGGGGATGCTTTTAGGAATCCTGTGGGTCCCAAACCTAAGAAAAGTTCAAGAAAGGTTTCACCGAGAATTATTTCTTTAGTGAACAGTTCTAGGGTTTGAAGAAATTCAAGAGAGGTTTCACCGAGAATTAATCCTCTCCGGGGAACTGAACTTCTTTGACAATTTCTAATAGTGACAGTCTGAGAAAAGTTTCACCGGGAATAACGCCTTTCTCTTTGTTCCATATTGTTTAAGCCCAAGAGAAGGCAAGATTGTATCTGGAAATCCTATGAGCATCTAGTTTTGACTGTATTAAAGAGTGACCAACTGGCTTTACCTAGTTCTAGACCTAGTTGTCGGGGAAAACTCTAAGTAAATATAGTAGTATATATACAGGTGATATATGACAAGTATTTTAAAGGATATGAAAGAAGGACTTACAGGTGAGTAAGCTTCCAGCAATACCGTTATATATATATATATATATATATGAAAGCGAGTAAATGAAAGCTGATAAAACTTACAGGCGAGCAAGCTTCCATTGTAACAGCTGTATGGTTAGTTGTTCAAGAAATTAAAGAATGTTTTGATAACAACTATGGATTTAAACATAAATCAAAAGGGAAGTTGTTTTTGAAAAGGTTGGGGCTTATACTCAAGGAGAGGCCCAGATGAAAAACAGTAATCGTACCGTTGTTCTGTAACTGTACTGGGGCTTATAGAATGACTGAGGCCCAAAAAGGTTTTCTGTACAAAGGAATGAGTCTTACAACTCAAGGAGAAGCCCAAAGGTTTGAAATATAAAAGAAATGGGACTTACAACACAAGGGTAGGCCCAGATGAAAATGTTTTGAAAAACGACGATCGCGCCGAGATTTTGAAAACACAGTGGGACTTATACAATGACTGAGGCCCAAAATTATTTATGTACAAAGGGGGTTGGGTCTTACACTCTATTAAAGGCCCAGAGTTGTTTGAAAAAAGACTTGTTAGGGTGATGGTGATCAAAACCCAAATTTTTGGTTTTTAAATGTATTTTAATTGAATAACAATTCAATTAAAATAATCAAATATGTGAAAAAAGGTTGTGATCTTGGATTTATATTTGGAAAATCATGTTTCATTCATGGGATGATTTAAAAATCATTTGAATTTTGCAAAACCAAGAGAAAGAAATATTTTTAATGTTTAAAAATAAATAAAAATATAATTCTTTACAAAAATACACAATATATGAAATAAATAATATTTTTGTGAAATTTTCATGGAATAAAATATTTTAATGTTTTTGTGAATTTTCAAAAAAAGGATCAATAAAAAATAATTAAAATTGAGGGAGAAATTAATTTTTCAATTAATTAACAAAAACATGAAAATATGAAAAAAATAGCAAAACATAGAAAAATGGCAAAATGGTCTGGATGGGGTTTGAACCCACGACCTTGGCAACAAACACACATGCGCACTACCACTGGGGTGGTGATACATACGTGTATCAAAACCACCCCATTAATTCATAAGGCATGCCTTGTTTCTAGGTCTGGGCAAGGCAAGGCAGGGCAAGGCAAGACACGCTTTTGGGCAATTTACGTGAAGCCTCTAACTTTTTCATTTCTCCATGGATTGGGATAAAATTTAGGTGCATCTGACCTAGAATTTCATGAGGAATCCAATGGTGCCCTTGGAATTTTCAGAAAATTTTTCCTCCTTAAAATCCGATAATGATTTCAAAATAGACCTATTTTTGCATGTTCTATGCTATCTCATGGTACATGCAAGAATTACATGGCAAATTGGTTCAAACACAACATATACAACATGTATGAGATGTTTATGATCAATGGACATCAAAGGAATGCATAATTCAAAAAGTTCAAATTGTCATGCACTTACCTCTTAGAGCTTTTTGTGCTATCTGCCAAGTTCCTTGTGCCAGAAGTAATTTGATGCTTTGGACACTCTCAATTGATCCCTTAGAAGCTTTTAGAATGATTAGAACCAGCTGGAATCCTTAGGAACAAGTTGTGGCACTTTCTTGCAAAAGGGGCAAAAGTGACCAATATGGCAACTCTCTCAAATGGTGTTCCAAATGAGGGGAACCATTTGGGACAGTTTGAGGATGATATTTGGAGTATTCATCTGACATATATAGATTGTGAAAATAATCTTGCCATTCTTCCTTTGCAAACTCTACAACTTCCTTTCTCAGTTGATTTTTGTGTTTTAACCTAGAAGTTCTTCTTCTTCTGTGTGTCTCAACGAAGGTTGCTGAAGAAGTGTATGCTTCTGAAGCCATCTGCTTACTTGCAGATCCTTCAGTTCCTGCATCACTCTTCTTTGCTTGAGTTGTTGCATTAAGAATGGCTATCTTTCTGAAATCTCTTTTTGGAACCCAAATTTGCTTTTGCTTATACATTTTGGTGTTAAGAAGAATAAGTGGTTATGAGAGTAGTCTGCTAAGGGGTTTTTATAGAATCATGACATTCATTACCTTTGAGTATTCATTATTTTATTATTGATTAAGTTAAATCAATTTTAAATACCGGCTCTTGGAACTGATGTCTAGTATGCTGACCTATTAAGATTCTTTTAACAACTGTAAATAGTATTGTTAACATGTTAATTGTTGCTTCTGGTTATTTTATTACTTCATTAATGTTTTTATCAGAAAATCATTAAGGGAAAAATAGAGTGATTATTTGTATGCAATGTACATAGAAATAAATTGGTCAAAACTTCTTCTTCGTTGATCAGGTTAAAGGATTACAAAATAAATATTACAAAAGGAATTAGTATGAACTTAGAATAAATCTCTATATAAGTCATCCATTGCATTGTATGAGAAGCAGTTGTCATAATCATTATCTGGTTCATCTTTATCTATGTCCTCCTTTTCTGCCTCTGGGACAACAAGACGGTAAAATATCTTGTTGAGCCTCTTTCTCCTTGTCTTCTTCACAGACTTCTTCTTTGACTTCATCACAGTTACCGAGGGACTGCTTCTGTAGGTTATTGAGGTATTCCTGACGAAACTTCTTCTGAAGTGTTCATGGTAGAGGGCATATGCCCAGTAGCAGATGCTTCTGAAGTTACTGGCTTCTGAAGGTTTTGGATATTTGGATTAATAGAGCTCTCTGTGACTTCTGTCACAACAGAGATTTTGTTGCTCTCAGATGATGACTCCATGACGTATTGGTGGATGTTGATGAAAATGAACTAGGTTTTGGTTGCTTTTATAATGGCTTCTGGGTAACCTAATCAACAAAATAAGATCATTTGCTTGATTCTCGTGACTGTTACGCCCAATAAATATTTAACATGCATTGCACGATCCTTTATTGATCCCTGTTACTTGATTGTTTTCCCTTCTATCATGCCCTAATTTTTCACCCTAAGATCCCGCCTCTTTTTGCATCACCTGCATAGCCTATCTTGTCTTGCATCCGCATAATATCCAAATTATCAGCCAGAATGAACTTGTTGGATTTACAGCCGAATCGGTCAAACCAAAAGTCAACTGTGCGTAAAATCAGTAGACATAAAATTTCAAAATCGAGCCTGCAAACGTCAATCATATTAATCTACGTTTTGCGTAGTTTAACCTGGTATGCTCATTTGAATTTTTCGACTGCTTTTCGGTCGCATTTTGATTAGTTTAAGCCATTTAACTTGGTAAATTTTATTTCAAAATTTGACCAAACGCTGTATTATTCAAATACGTATATTTCTCGCTGATCATTTTGGTGTATTCATTTTATTTTTTCGAGCACTTCGATACCGGTCCAATTACTCGTTTTTACTGTTTTTTATTTTTATTTTTTAATTAATTATTATTTAAAATTAATCAGATTTTCTTTGTTACGTGGTTTTTCTATTATTTTATAGTTTGTTTTATTTTATAATATTTATTTTTGTATTTTAATTGGTTAAGACAACACTTAAGTATTAAATCTATTAAAGTCATTTTGTGTTGTATTCATTTTGATATAACCTGCACAACAAAAAAGACAAAAAAAAAAACTTTCCGCATAGTATTACAATAGCCTGCTAGTTTGAATAATAATAAAAAAATAATATAATAAGAACAAAACCATAACTTACCTCGGGTTATTCACATCAACCCACAAGCTCCCCACTTCATCTTTCATTAAAATTGAAAATAAAAAGGCATTTTTGTACTATTTCATAAGGAATCAACACAACCTGCATTTTTTCATGAGCACCAACCTTATTTCATCTTCAAATCTCCCACCTTCACTTTCAAAAAAGGGAAGAAAAAAAACACGACTTGCATTTATTTTCTGCATATTCTTCCCACTGTAACTTTTCCACTCTTCATGACATAAAAAAGGCCATTCATCATTATTCTTCTTCATAACACTTCATCACCATCCCATAAACCATTTGGACACCACTTTAAAACAACCTACAAACTCCGGCCGACAAACTTGTATCACTGAACACGTCCTCCACTTTTTTCCTTTTCATTCTCGCCTCCCCCACACATAAGAAACTTTCAACATTTTCTTTGAAGCATCACGCTACAGCCCTTGAAGCTCACTTCACCATATAACTAAAACCATCACCTTTTTTTCCTTTTTACATAACTTTCTCAAACCATAATACTTCTAAACACAACCGTAAACCAACATAACACCGTGACCGCCGTTTTGTGCCGAAGTTGCAACATTTCCAGCGAGCAATATCTTTGAACCACAGCTGCCACTAAACATCACAACTCACAAACCAATCTCCGGCGAACCGAGCACCGCCACACATCCTTCTCTTTGCGGAAGCACCATCGTAGGTTCAGTAACCTCTTTTTTTTTTTTTTCATTCTCCGTATTTCAGCTTGTCTCCTGCTCGGTAACCTCTCTTTTCTTTCTTCAAGTTTAAGCATGGCATTATGTTTTATTTTATAATACAAAATTTATATATATAAATATATATACGTATGTTTTGTTGTTACTGTATATACACTTTTGCTTTAAGCTAATATATATATGTGTACGTCAGATTGTTTTAAGTTAATATAAATATGAATATACTTTTTTGTTTTGTTTTAAGTTAATATAAATATATATAATACACGTTAACAATTTTTAAGTTAATATATATACTTTTTTATTGGTTTAAAGTTATATATATATATATACACGTAAGTTTTATTTTGTTTAGAATTATTAGGTTTAGATTTTTTTACTATATTACTAATATATTAATTATAATTTTTTATGGTAATATTTAATTTGGATTTAGTCTTTTTTTTAGTATTTTTATTTTTTTAGTTTAATTATTTATCTGCTGAATATTTGAAAAAATGTAAAAAATATATATTTTACTTATTAATTGTTTTAAATATTTTAAATTTAATATTGATTAATGAAATTATTAATTAATCTTATTAAATATTTATATTTAAAATTGATTAGTAATTCGTTGTTGCCCGATTCAATTTCGTGACTTGCTCGAATCTTGATGTTTTTCCATGGTTAATCGGATTATTGGTATCACGATGTTTTGTCGTGATTGTACTTTGTGTATTTGTCACCACAATGCTTTACTGTGTACTTATTGTTTATTGATGATTATTCACGATGTTTTGCCGTAATTGTTTGTGAATTTATTCGCGATGCTTTTCCGCGTATCTCTGTTTATTTACTACGCGATGCTCTTCCGCATACCTGTTATTTGTTACTCGTGATGATTTGCCGTGTATCTTTGTTTGTTGATTACATGATGCTTTTCCGTGTATTTCTGTTGACTTTTCATTGTCTGATACCATGATGTTTTCCTATGTGTATTCTGGGATATCTTGCCTGTTTGACCATACGTGATATTCTTGCTGTGTATTGTGTTTGTGCCATTTACATGATGTTCTTCCATGTATCTATTGCTTTGTTTACTAACCTTGTTGACCTAATCCAAGGGGATGAATTGTATGTTGAATATTGTCATTGTGCATGTCTCTTATATGTTTGTCTTTGTTGTTGTTCGTGGTTCTTAGAACCTAACAACCCGTAGTTCCACGAACCACTGCGCTCTGATTTCTCAAGTTCCTTTTGAGAATACGTAGGCATAGAATCGCGAGATCCTAGCGAGCAACATTTTCTTTTTTTACACCTTTCTTCCTTCACATCGTAGTTCTGAACTACGATTGCTCTGACTTCCTATTAAGGATACGTAGGCATAGGATTGCGAGATCCTAGCGAGCTACCTTTTTCTTTTTTCACCTTTTTCTCTTTTCTTTACCCATCTTTTATCCTTTAGCAAACAATTTTAGCCAAAACACAAATATTTCAAGAGGTTCCTGTAGAGTACTACAAATGCTTAGGGTGCTAGTACCTTTCCTTAGTATAACCAACTCCCGTACATTTGATCTCTCTTTGCTTAGCTTTAGGCCTTACTTTTTGTTTTGCATTCTTACTTAGGGTTTTTGTTCGATCTTTTCTCCCTTCCCTTGGATAAAATAAAAGTTTGGTGGTGACATCATTGTTTTGCGAGCCAAGCTGATCCGATAGCTTTGGTATCTGATTCTCACTGCGACACCTTCCTTGGAAATTGATCTTGTAATGATGGCCTGTTATGCATTTATGACTCTAATTCTTTTCTTTTTTCTCTTTTTATTCTTTTTGATGTGACAAAAGGGGGAGAAAATATAGTAAGTATTTAATTAGAAACTAAACACATTCAATTTATACATAATGGTCATTTATAACTTTTGTATTTAAATTTTTGTACATAATGGTTATTTTTCCCGGGCGACACATTTTAATTTTCTTGTACATAGAACTAAGGAGAAGCTTACAAACCTCAACCTTAGACTATCATACTCAGAAGGAGCTTACAAACCTCGTATTCATATGTTGCCAAAGGAAGTTAAAATATTATTTTTAGTTTTCTTAAATATAAATCTAAGGGGGAGCTTACAAACCTCAACTTTGGACTATTTGACTCAGGAGGAGCTTACAAACCTCAGACTCTGATGTTTCTAAGAAAATTAAAATACTTTTACTTGAAAGTAGTACTTAGGGTGAGTTTATAGAACTCAACTTTGGACTATTAGACTTAGGGGGGACTTACAAACCTCATACTCTGATGTTGCAAAGAAAATTATAACTGCCCAACATTATCCTTTAAATACTTATGTTTGTCATCATAAAAAAAGGGGAGATTGTTAGAACAAGATTTGTTCATAACATATATTCCTTGGGTTTGATGATAACAAAGTATTGAAAGAACAATAGTTATATTTGATGTGTGTTTCATGTATGTAGGTTCTAATACTTATAGATATATATATTCAGAATCTGATATACAAGGGAACACTTGAGAGAAGCTGAATTGCTAGCTTCTGGTGGTGGAGAATCTAAAGAGCACTCTCTAAGTGATGTCTGGCGTAGACTTTGAAGCTGAAGGTCTCAACATTATAAGGAGCAACATAATTGTCTCTGCACTTGGTGAATGTAAATTGGCTTCTGGTAATCATTCAGAGTTAGTGATAAAGCTGAAGCTATTCGTACTACAGAAAGAAAGTTGCGTTGTCAAATTAGTTTGTCAGCTAGAGTCTTAGTTCACAAGGCACAAGAAAAGTTGGCATGATTTACAGATATCTACTCTCAACGGATCTATAGTACAAGATCTCTTTGAAGACTCAATGGTTAAACACGTTACACAATGGATCAAGATCTTTTGGTGTATTTATCTTCAACCTCTTTTGTATTATAGAGAAAGCAAAGACACTTGATTAAGTTATCTCTCTAACGGCTAGTCTTCTGAAAATGTTATACAAGTAGCTGAAGGTTCAAACTTAATCTTTAACAAGGACCAACCTGATGGAGGAGTAACAAGATCAGCAATTGTCAACACAAACAAGTATGTATAATTTCTGTTATAGGTTGTAATTGTAAGAGCCTTACGATCATCTTAAACATTAATTATTTTAGAAATCTTAAGAGCTTTAGGTCTTTGTTATGGTGATTTCTCCGAACCTCTGATATTTGTATCAAGTACACCTTTTTCTCTATTCTGCTGAACATGTTGTTTAGCAGTTTAGATTAAGTCTCTCTCCAAGATGCTTGAGCCATGTAAATCTCCTGCTATGTTCTAGAGCATTGAAAGTCTTAATCAAGTAGATTGATTGAGCAAACCAAGTCTCTCTCCAAGATGCTTGAGCCATGTAAGTGTCCTGATATGTGTTAGAGCATTGAAAGTCTTAATCAAGTGGATTGATTAAGTAACTAAGTCTCTCGCCAAGATGCTTGAGCCATGTAAGTCTCTTGATATGTGCTAGAGCAATGAAAGACTTAATTAAGTGGATTGATTGAGATATGACCCCTTGTTGTGAAACCCGGCCAAGCTACAACATTGAAAGCCCTTAGTGATCTTTGCTTCCATGTATATTTTGATTGCTACAGGTAGTTAGGGTGACTTGGCATGGTGTGTTAGCAAGGCTTAATCAAGGCGTGACATGGATTCAAGGTGTGAATCATGAAGAAGTCAAGGTATATAAAAAATTATGAAGAACTTGAAGGCTTTGGGGGCTTGGAGGCTTTGTGAATGAAGAATATGGCAAATTTTACTAACATTCTACACAAATTTTACTAACATTCTACACAAAATTCTAAGCCAAATGAAAAAGTGGAAAGGGTGGGGCAAAATTTGGGGTATGACATATGCACACCACTTCCAAACTTCACCGTGTGTTATTTTTCTATAATACAATTATCACAAATTCAATTTTATTTAATTTCTCACTCTCTATTAATCCTTGTTTAACAAGTTCAACAAAACTTATTTTACGAACATGCCCTAATCTCAAATGCCATGCCTTAGATTTATCAACAATTCCTTTACTAGTTACTGAGTTATGACCAGCAACCATTACCAATGCATCATGCAGAATTTTCAACACCCTAAGTTCAATTCTAGTGCAGTAGCCTAAATCATCAAACATGTTTATGAACAACAAGTTTTGCTTAAGTTCACGAACATACCTCACATTTCCTAGAAGGAACTTATGGTCATTGAACATTTTTAGTTTGACTGTACTAATACCATTAATGTTGAAAACCTTATTGTTTTTGAATCAAACAACTCCACCTTCTTTAAGCTCCAAACTTTCAAAATATTCTTTCCTTGAACACATGTGATAAGAGGAATATGAGTTATAACCCAAATTTTCTCTGTTTTCAAACTTGTTACCGGTAGTACGCCAATAATTTCATAACCATATTTGTTAAAGGCGATCACAATCTGAACATAATCAATTTTTTTCTCTATTTTGGGACAGTTCTTTTTGAAGTGGTCGATTCTGTGACAAGTGACCGATTTTGGACTTAGACTTTAACCTGTATCTCTTCCTTTTCTAGTTTCTCTACTCTCACTCCTTCCCCTTGAGGCACTTAAACCATCACCATTGTCTTCAAACTTCAAATCTTTTAACTGTGATAACTCCTTTGATCTTATGGACATCTAGACATCCAAAGTGATATTTTTTTCCTTACCATAAACAATTACATTTATAAAGTGCTTAAAGGATCCGGGTAATGAGCTTAACAAGAGTAGAATATTATCCTCGTCTTCAATTTTCATCTTAATATTTTTCAAATCATCAATGATCTTGTGATATCTTGTTAGTTGCTCCAATAGATTTATTCTCCATCATACGAAAATTTGTTGATTTGAAAAACAAATTTGTTAATGTAAAAAAATATTTATTAATATCTTGTTGTAGAGCTTGATATCAAGTATTAATAGCTCTACACTTTTGCTTTAAGCTAATAAATTGGTCATATAAAATGATTCAAACTTGATCCACATCTCAGCCTTGGTCTTTTCCCTTGCAGCTTCCCTTAATATTTTATCTTTGAGGAACAAGATAATGACATTTCTTGCCTTATTCACCATCCCGATCTTTTCAGTTTATGTAAGGCTTGCATGCGTCAATGTCTCTCCCTCCATTGCTTCTACCCATATTTGTTGAATTAGTATTTCTTGCATTTTCACCTTCCACAATCAAAACTCATTCCCTCTGGAAAACTTATCGATGTCCTATTTAGAACTCATGTTGCTCACTTGTAAACTTAACATGTTTGCCCCACGGCGAGCACCACTTGTGAGAAAATAAGTACAGATTATTTTGCCTCACCAAGACTTTGATATGTGGAACAAAGAACAATGGTTATCAAACAAATAACCTCAAGCAGTAAGAATAATAATAGCCAAGAACACAGAGAATACCCAGTTTGATCAAATCAATTTACGTCTTGGGGATAGGGCAACTCTCTGATTCATTATACTTCAAAAGTTGTTACAAGAGATTACATATGAGTTACAAGAAAATAATTTTTGGAGCTCTCAAACTAAAATATATTTTCTACCTAAGTCTTTCTCAATCTCTCCAACTCTCGATATAACAAATACACAAATCCAGGGCCGACCCAATCAAATTAGAGGCCCGGTTCTAATTTAAAATGGGCCAATTTTTTTTTAAAAAAAATACAATTATAATAATTAAAAATGACACAAAAAAATATAATTATATATTAATAAAAATAAGATTGATTATAATTATTTTGACTTTAATCAATGTCATTAAAAAAATAATGTATTGGGTTTTTTATTATAGTAGTTTTTAATTTATTTGATTTTTTAATAATATTTTTAATATTTATTAATATTAATGTAAAAAAATTGGACTTTTCAAAATTTTAGGGCCTTCCAAAATTTTGGGCCCTGTGTTGTAGAGCTTGCTGCTCCTGCACAGGGTCGGACCTACACAAATCCAAGGTGTTTAAAGTGTTTCTAAAATCCCTTTGATAACTCCAAAAGACTATAAAACTCCTAGAATATAACCTTTAGAATTTTTACTCTTTGCTTCACATTGGAATCTCTACCTTATGCACCTTCTGCAACATGTGTTACAACAAATGAGAGAAAACCATATTTATAACTGCTAAAATCATAAGAGGATTTCTTTTTGCACCCTATATATTTCTTCCACACCATGTGAATTTCCATATATCCCCCTTGATTCCGGAGATATATCTTCGGATGCACCAAAACTCAATTGAACGTTAAAATATTCCAAAGATATATCTCCGGACGCTCCAAGACTTAAGTGAACGTTGAAATATTTCGAAGATATATCTCTGAAACATTTTGGAGGTTACTATCGCGCCAGACTCTTCTCCTCCCACACTTTTCATTTTCATTCACAAACTCTTCCACTTTATCATTCCCAAATTTCTCCAACTTCACCAAATCAGATTTCATCAATAGGAGGCTTCAAGTAAACATCAAGCATCATCCATTTCATCATTCAATATCTTCCAAATCATAAATTTCGGGTAAGTTTTTTGAGTTTTCGGTAAATATTCGAGTTTTGTTGTAAACGAGTTAGAATCAATTGTTAGGTGTAAATGTAAGTTAGGAATACACCTAAGAGGAGGGGGGGGGGGGGGGGGGGGGGGGGTTGAATTAGGTTCTTAGAATTTTTTTTTTGGATTTTTGACGGTTTCAAATTTTACTTTTCTAAGTTATTACTATGTGATGAAAGCGATAAAAGCGGAAAGTAAATTACACAGCGATATATCCTGGTTCCTCTCATAGTCCGAAAGTACTCCAGTCCCCTTTCAACATGAAAGAGATTTTTAATAATGTTAGATCCTAAGACAAGACTATCCTAGCCTTTCTATACAGACTCTAACAAGAATACCAAGAACAACCTCTTGGATTTTACAACAAATTGAATTAAGAGAACAATCCTCCCTTAATCACTCTTTTGCTTCCAACAATCTTGGACAACAAGGATTACAACCGTACAATCTTAAATTCAACAATCCTGAAGATAAGATGTAACAAGTAAAGAATAATTCGGAATTTTGTACAAGTATTTAAAATTGATCTTCAATTATCAATCTTAAATATTGATCTTTTTCTTGAACAAACAACTCTTATACAGAATATACAAGTGTTCTTAGATGAAAAAATGAAACCATAATGTTTTGGATGAAAGTTTAATGCATAAGGTTCACTCTTTGAAAGTTCTGATTTTTACACTTAAGAAATTGAAAGTTTAATGATGATGAGAATATTTGAAAAATTGTTTGCAAGAAGGTGAATTTTGAAATATGAAAATATGATGTTTATATAAGCCACTAAACACCTTTTCAGAAGGGTGCAAATGACCAAAAGTTGCCAAGGTTGAAAAAGAATTATTTAAAATGTTTTCTGTGAAGAGATGCAATTATTTTTGCTACTAGAATGGTAGTAATCGATTACCTTAAAGTGGTTAATCGGTTACTTGCCTATAACATGCATAAATATTCAAATTTCCTTCAGAGTAATCGATTATCCTATATGGAGTAACCGATTACTCTGAGCCAGTTTTGCAAAAATGCTCAAAACAGAAGTGAAAATAGGTTTTTAAACATGCTCAAAATGATTCTAATGATTATGCAAAGTGTGATGAAAAGGTTTGAACACTTGAATAGTCTATATAAAGATTTGAATGTCCATACCTTTGATCAATCTATGAAAAATCTTCAAGACTTGAATAAATATGAAACTTGTTCTTGCTTTGACGTCTTTGATCCATTTCCTTTTGTATATAAAATCTTGAATGAACACTGTTGTCTTCATCAAAACCATTGAGAAGCTATGTCTTCACATTCTCCCCTTTTTTGATGATGACAACCCAATTTTTGAAAATTCGATCCATTCTTGTTTCTCTAAACAAAGCATACCCCCCTTGGATATTGCTCCCCCTTAATCCATGATTTTAGAGAGTTTTGAAATCTGCACATTTTGTTAGAGAAACCATACAAAACCATACAATTCTTCTCCCCCTTTGTCATTAACAAAAAGGATGGGAAAAGACAAGAACAATGAAATATTGCAACATGAAGCAAAATAGCAACATACACGAAATAACACATAAACACAATATATTATAGTACTTGTCTAACCATAGAACGAAACAACATAGAATTAAACATAATGTAAATACTTAGAGTGCCTAAACATAACAAAGTCTTAAGAACTTGAAATTGAAATTACAACATAATTAAAATACCATAACATAAACATAAACATAAACTAAGACTAGATGCATAACTTAGTCACTTTCCGACATTTCCTCATACTCTTCTACTTCACCTTCTTAATTTTCACCTTCATCCTCACTCTCTTCCAAAGGCTCACAGGATCAGTTCATGGACATGAAAAGCGTCCTAAGAGAGTTTATTCCACGTTTGGTTTCACGCTGGTTGCGGTTCATTGTCGACTCAATGGTACACATCTTAGTGTAAAGCATTGCATTAGTAATATCACCTTTTGGAATTGGTTGAGAAGCAGAGGTTGAGATAAAATCTTTATACCAAAAAACTCCATTGGGACCGATGATGATACCAGTATTTTTTGTTGTCGTAACTGTATTGATTTCACAATTTCTCGCCGTCATAACCGTCTTTGGCTCTCTTTGTAACATCATATCATTATATTCCAAAATCTTTGAAACTATCCTTGCATAAGGAAGTCCACCACGAAGTGTCAGTTGGTGCTTCATGTGGTGCAAGATGACATAAGCCCAATTTATCTTAATATTCATTTTCATAGCTCGAATAAGTTGCAGCTCAACTTCATTGACTTGTGCATGATTCGAATGCTTTGGAACCAAAACGTAACAAAGGACGTAATGAAGCATACGGTCACTTATAATTAAATGATTCACATACTTCACAACCCGAGAAGAATCTGGATTCTGATGACTCATAAGATCAACTTAAGTTCCCCTAGAAATCTCAATGAAATATTCCATACTATTGTAATCCTTCCAATCTTCATTATCTGGTTCAACACCATGACGAATTTGTTCACCCTCAGAAGGAACCCCTAAACATGTTCATAACTGTTTCAAATCCATACATATATCAACGTTCTTAACTTTAGCTTCCAAAACTAAATCCCCAAAATCATCAATTCCAATATCCAAATTAGAGAAAAAATCTCTTACAAGATCAGGATAATAACAACCCACTTCAGACACTAGCTTATCTACCCCGGAATCTTTCAACAAAGTAGGAAAGGTAAAACTATGATTTGAAAAAGCTTTAAGGTTAACATATTTTACCGGCATTAGAGTCTGAGTTCTGATGTTGACAGTCAGTCTCCTAGATTTGACAGTTGGAAGCCTCTCTTCTTCTGCAGGTTCAGAGCTTTCTTCAACCATTTTCTTCTTTCCCTTATTTTGTTGTGGAGGAGCCATGGTTTTTTTTATGGTTAGGGTTTTGCAAGATGATTTTTTTGGATTTGGGTATATGAGTGGTTTGTAGATGAGATGTGGAGAGATTATATGGAGTGAATGTGATAATGGGTTTTAATTTTACTTTGAATGGAGTTAGTGGGAGGTGGAAGTGGAATTTTGAAGATTTGAGTAAATGAGAGAAGAAGAATGAAGTGATGAAGAGTACCAATGCAATCACTTAAAAATAAGCACTTATTGAAATGAGACCAAATATACAAGAAGGAAATAAAGCCACACGATAATACTGAATTTTTTTTAAATTACATCAGTAGCAGTGGTAATCGATTACCGTATATAGGGTAATCGGTTAATTATTGTAAAACGAGAAAAAAATGAAAAATCCAATAGGGTAATCGATTACCCTCTTGTTGCTAATCGATTTGCTGAGGAAAAAAACAGTAGCTTTCCCTAGGCCAGAATGCGGAATTTTTTAATAATTTTAAATATTGACATGCTCTTACACAATATAATACAACTTGTGATAATCCAAAAAAAATCATAAAAATAATTTTATGAGAATGAAAAATGAAAATAGGTCATTTTTGCATAAAATTCTCATTTTAATAAAAATTAAAAAACATAAAAAAAATTAGGAATATTGTGTACCTTGGCTTCATTATACCATATAATGAACAAATATTGAAGATTTAAATGTCACATTCATCCAAAATGCCAAGTTTTATTCGAATCTTAAAGAATGCGTCCCGAGGAAGCGGTTTTGTGAAGATGTCTGCCAGTTGATTTTGAGTATCGATAAAAGTAATCTCAATGTCACCTTTTAGAACGTGATCTCTTAGGAAGTGATGTCTAATATTGATGTGCTTGGTCCTTGAATGCATGATTGGATTCTTTGAGATATTGATTGCACTGGTGTTGTCGCATTTGAGAGATATGCATCCTAGATTCACACCATAGTCATGAAGTTGTTGCTTCAACCAAAGTATTTGCGAACAACAGCTACTAGCAGCGATATATTCTGCTTCTGTAGTGCTAAGAGTCACACTTGCTTGCTTTTTGCATGACCAAGAGACTGAGGCATTTCCAAAAATGTGACAAGTTCCACTTGTGCTTTTCCTGTCCGTCTTACATCCTGCATAATCTACATCAGAGAAACCAACAAGACTACATACACTACCTTTAGGGTACCATAGACTGACATTGGATGTTCCTTTAAGATACTTCATTATTCTTTTCACTGCTGTGAGATGAGATTCCTTCGGACAAGCTTGAAATCGTGCACATAAACATACACTAAACATAATATCAGGTCTACTAGCGGTTAGATATAATAAAGAGCCGATCATACCTCGATATTTAGTGATATCAATTGGAATTCCGGATTCGTCATGATCAAGATATGTGTCGGATCCCATTGGAGTTGCTATCTCTTTGCAAGTATCCATGTCAAATCTTTTGAGAAGCTCTTTGCAATATTTAGATTGATTGATGAATATCCCATTCTTTGTTTGTTTGATATGCAACTTAAGGAAGTAGTTCAACTTACCCATCATGGACATTTCAAATTCTCCTCGCATGATCATTGAGAATTCTTCACATAAGGATTCATTTGTGGATCCAAATGTGATGTCATCTACATAGATTTTCACTTAGATAGTATGATGGTTAATTATTTTGATAAACAAAGTAGTATCAACTTTACCTTTTTCGAAACCATGTTCGCAAAGAAAATTACTTAACCTATCATACAACGCCCTTGGTGCTTGCTTCAATCCATACAAGGCTTTTTTGAGTTTGTAAACATGATTAGGATGTTTGAAATCTTCAAATCCTGGACGTTGACTTACATAAACATCTTCAAGTATGTATCCATTTAGGAATGCGCTTTTAACGTTCCTCTGATATAACTGAAAATTCAAAGAACAAGCATATGCTAATAATAATCTAATTGCTTCTAGTCTAGCAACCGGTGCAAGTGTTTCCTCAAAATTTATATCTTCCTCTTGATTATAGCCTTGGGCAAACTAATCTTGCCTTTTTCCTTATAATGATACCATTTTCATCTAGCTTATTTTTAAATATCCATTTAGTGCCAATAATATGCTTACCTTTTGGTCTTAGAACTAAATCACATACCCGATTTCTTTCGAACTGATTTAGTTCTTCTTGCATGGCTAGAATCCATTTATCATCATCTAAGGTATTTTGAACTTTAGAAGGTTCTATTTGAGAAATAAATGCCATATTAAGACAAGCATCTTTTAGATTTAAACGAGTAGATACTCCTTGAGATATGTCTCCAATGATCTTGTCAATAGGATGATCTCTATGCGTCCTCCATTCCTTTGGTAGATCGTTGACAATAGACTCTCGTCGAATCGATTATTCTTGATGATCTACTTGATTCTCATTGTTGACTTTGGAGGAGTCTTCTTGAGGAGATTCTATGAAATCATCATCATCATCACATATAACAATATCCCCCTTGGAAGGGTTAGATTCATCAAACTTAACATTCATAGATTCTTCAATAGTTAAAGTTCTTTTATTAAAAAGTCTATATGCCTTACTTGAAAGTGAATAGCCAAGAAATATACCTTCATCCGATTTTTCATCGAACTTACCAAGATTGTCTTTGTCATTGTTCAAGACAAAACACTTGCATCCAAAGATGTGAAAGAAAGCAATGTTTGGTTTCCTCCCTTTGAAAAGTTCATAAGGGGTCTTATTTAGGATAGGTCTAATGTTAACACGATTACTTACAAAACATGTCGTGCTTACCGCATCCGCCCAAAAATACTTTGGAAGATTTGAGTCGCTAAGCATTGTCCTTGCAAGTTCCACCAATGGCCTATTCTTTCTTTCCACAACACCGTTTTGTTGAGGAGCCCTTGGTGCCGAGAAGTTGTGAGAGATTCCATGTTCTTCACAAAATTCTTCGAAAGGAGCATTTTGGAATTCTCCACCATGATCGCTTCTTATGGAGGCAATTGTTAGTGACTTCTCATTTTGGATTTGCTTCGCGTATTTCTTGAACGCCTTGAATGCATCACTTTTCTACACTAAAAAGAATGTCCAAGTATATATAGAGAAATCGTCAACAATAACTAAAGCATATACATTACCTCCGAAGCTTCTTCTTCTTGATGGACCAAATAAGTCCATATACAACAATTGTAGTGGCCTTGAAGTGGACACCACATTCTTAGATTTGAATGTTGATTTGGTTTGTTTCCACTTTTGACATGCATCACACAACTTATCTTTGACAAATTTTATCTTTGGCAATCCAATGACTAAATCATGCTTGACTAGCTTATTCAAATGTTCCATATGAATGAGCAATCCTTTTGTGCCATAGCCATGAATCATTGTTGTTCGCCATAAGACATTTTACCTTCAAAGACAAGTCATCAAAGGAAATCATAAATATATTATTGATCCTTTTACCTTTAAATTTTACCTCATTAGTGACTTCGTCTTCTATCAAGCATTCATCCTTTATGAACTTGATCTTGAAGCCTTTGTCACAAAGTTGGTTTATACTAAGAAGATTGTGCTTTAGTCCTTCAACATAAAGTACATCTTCAATGGATGTGAAAGGTGGTTCTCCAACTTTGCCTATGCCAAGAATATATCCTTTATTATTATCTCCATAGGTAACATAGCCATTGACCTTAAGCACTAGATTTGAAAATTTGTCTATGTCTCTCGTCATATGCTTCAAACAACCACTATCAAGATACCATAGATTCGAAGTGGTCTTCAAGCCAACCTACAAAACAAATTAAGTTTTGTTAGGTACCCAAGTTGCCTTGGGTCCTTCATAATTAATACCTTTCTTTACCCACACATAATGGCCACTTGCAACACTAAAATTTCTAACATAGCAAGCATTAGGTGTATGGCAAATAATACCACAATAAAAACAAGTAGGAACAAAATTGCTCTTATATCTTGGAACATAAGATTTCTTTTTCAAAAATCTTTTCTTTTTAGGATAAGGATGCACATTCCTTGGTTTGTTCACTTCTCTTTGAAAGATTGGTCACTAGCCTTAACAAAGATTGTTTTACTAGATCTTGGTTTAGAAACCTTTGAGTAACCAAGTCCACTTTTATCATTTGAATATCTTTGTTGACTAAGGAACGCTTCTAATCCAATTCGTCCTTTCTCATATCTTTCAAGGACTCTTTTTAATTGAACAATTTGTAAAGAAAGTGATTCACAATTTTTACATACCAACTCTTGTTTTTCTTCACTAATTTTCTTTTGTTTTTCATCTTTTGCTTCTTTTTCCATATTATCAACTTTTTCTTCTAAAGATGTAATTTGTTTCTTTTGTGAAGATATTGTTTTATACAAAACCTTACATTTATTTAAGAGTTCATTTATGGCATCTTGTGCATCATTATCATAAAGAGAAAATTCATTACTAACCTCATCATTTTCATCATCGGAGTTGTGAGTAGCCATTAGTGCCAAATTTACGATTTCGTCGCTCTCCGAATCAGATGATGAACTTATGTCATTGTCTTCCCATGCAATATATGCCTTTTTATTTTTTGTTTCCTTGTTGCCTTTGAATCCCCCTTTCTTTGTGAGTTTTGGACAATCGGGCTTTATGTGACCTTGCTTTCCACATTCGTAACATGTAACATCTTGTGTTGAAATGGAAGCCTCCTTTTTCTTGAAGTGTTTCTTTCTTTTACCATAATTAAAGGACTTGTCATTTTTACCAAGAAATTTACCGAGTCTTTTTACTAGGAGCATAAAATTTTCATCTTCCTCCGGCGAATCATCATCTTGATTATCTTTTAAATCTACTTTCAATGCAATACCCTTGGATTTCGTTTCTTGATGTTCATGTTTTTCAAGTCGTCAAAGTTCCAATTCGTGTTCTTGGAGTTTTCTAAATAGTGATGTAGAAGTCATTGTAGAAAGACTTTTATTTTCCGATATTGCTGTAACTTTTGGTTGCCACTCTCTAGTCAAGGATCTTAGAACTTTGAGATTAATTCATCATTAGAAAATGTTTTACCAAGTGCAATTAAATGATTAGTGTTGTACCCTAAATTTTTACCCTTAGATGTCATCCAACTTTTGTGCATCTTAAGAGCATCTCTGCATTCGTTTGAGCTAACCCATGTCTTGTAGCTTGTGTATTTATGTTCAAATTAGGTTTGCCTAGCCCTATGAAGCTCCACAAGTTGCTCTGAAGTAAGTCAAGTCGACAGAAGATTTCCAGCGCAAGAATATTGGGATAGGGTTTCGCTCTAAAGAAATCACTAGGAAATGGGCTCTATATAAATTCAAGATTGTGTGACCCACTTACCACTTGAGATCACCTATATTCAAGGGAATACACTCAACAAGAATCCATGCTTCATTGATCCTCAACAGAGGAATTTGAGCCTCAGTCCCACTATTTCTCAGAATTAGGGTTCCTGCGACGCCTATCAACCAACAGCTTCGAGTTTTCATCAGGATGATCTCCTAAAACCTAATCATTGATTCTATTGGTTTACCAACATCCTCGAGAGTCTCCTAAGACCTTTAGTTGGGAAGGAAGAAACAAATTCACAAGGTTTGACCTCGGTGTGCTCACAGTCAGAATTAGGGTTTGACTGAAGCCCTGATCTTTGGGAATCTTGGATCAAATGAAGTGTTAATGGTCTTAACCATCATATATTGTCTCATGAAGTATTCAAGGCATCCATACCAAGTTTCATGAAGTTTCTTGCAAGAGAAGTATGGTTTCGGTCGCGAAAGACTTCGTTTACGACATTTTTCCCCTAATAGCCCGATTTGATATAACCATAACTCCTAAACCGTGCACTCAAATTAAACGACTCAAAGCTCGTTGGAAAGCTCTCGTCAAGATCTTTAATTCATTCCATATGACTTTTTGTCTAAAAATGCTTAGATTTTGAGTTATGGAGTTTACAAGACATTTTGACCAACACTTATAGAAAGTTTTTCAGCATTTTTCATCACTCTTTTCCTCAACTTTGACACCACTTTTCACCCATTTCCATTTGGATTCAAGTCTTGAGTCCCAAATGAAAGTTGTAGAGCTTGTCGAGAGCTTTCCAACCATATGTGGAACATCTCCATAGGATAAACCATTCTCTAGTTATGGATCATCAAAGTAGGGCACTTGAAATTGTCAAATTTCAATAACTTAGAATTTTTTTTCTAAGTTCTTTTGACCGTTTTGGGGACACGACTTGTGAGACGTTTTTCTACCAATTCAAGGCATTATTTCAATTACTTTCCAACATCAAACTTGTAGTATCATCCAAGAACTTTCATTTAAACTCAAGAGCACGAAAATTGGATCATTAAGTTAGGATATATCATGAGAGGAACATAGCCACACGAAAATGGTTTTGCACCAAAAACACATCAATTTTGAATTTCAAATCTTATCCTCTCTGCAGACCTACCTACCACCACATCATCCCAGTATCCCATGACTCGTGCAAGACAAAAAGAAGACCTAAACTACAGCTATTGATCTTGTCCCAAGCATTCAAAAGTAAAGAGAAAAAGACAAATTCATGTTCACATGACGCAAGAATTGTGAAACCACGCTTGCAGCCATGCAGGGAACATCCAGTTCGTGTATCCCAACCGTGTACCCTCAAACTCACCTATAAAACCAACAAGTTTTCACAGAAAAAAAATCAATATACACAACAAAAAAAAAACGACACTAAAATCTCTCTAAAAAAGAAAATTTCATCTCTTTGGGTGCACGAGCTTGCTGGGAGGGGAAATAAGTTCTTGCTACTTGTTTTGGAAATCAAGTAAGTTTCTTAAACTTCCTTTTTTATCACGATTATTCATATTGTTAACATAAACATGTCTTAGTCCATATCTTCTATACTGCCTCAATATCGTGTTTACATCCACATAGCATAAATGTTATTATGGCTTGAGTTTGTGCTAGGAATTTAAATGTATCCTCGACTGCCCTAAGTGTTACACATGTTTTGTTTCTTTTGAACTTGATAATATGATGTTGAGATGGACAGCTATGGCCACTGTTAATCATAATAATCTTGATGTTCATCATGTGGAAATATAGTCTTGAAATATAGGCTGCTTGGTTGGTTATTGGTAAGTTTGTGAGGTCTGAGATGTTGATATTCTGTATGTTAACATGTTGTTCCTATATTGTTTTAAATGATGCCATGTTAGAAGTTGTGCTGAACATCAAATTTGACTTTTGAAACCTTTGATGTATGTTAGAATATGGTTGAGGTGTGTTGCTCCTGAACATCATTAAGTTTGGTAATGTGTGACGCTCGTATATATGTTTGCCCACCTATCTTGAAAACACGAAATGCATCTTTTTTCATTTTGTTGAGATTTATTGATGTATACGGTATCATTATGATCTGCCACATAGTGTTAAAATTTATAGACATGGTAACTCAGATTGCATAAGGCAATGTGCGTCAGTATTGTGAGGTTGCATCAGAGTCGTTCTTATTCTATGGTATTATGTGCATAATGTTGTTGTTGAGACCTGTCAGCTACGTACTCTAGGTTGATGTGTGTATGCTATGCAAGTTTCAGCTGCGTGATATGCTATGTCACTATTTTTTTTTCATGCCTGTGACGTCTAATATATTGAGGTTATTTAAGCTGGTAATCTGAATATATGTTGGCCATGTGTCGCCATTCTAACTTGTTTGAGCTTTAACTGCTACATGTTTGCCATCAATTGTTTCCATAAGTATGTTCAGTTTAAGTTTGAAACGGATTATGCGTATCATTCTTTAACTAAGTTTCAGTTTTAGGACCACGATTTGCTCTGGCTTTCGTTCATTGATAGAACTATTGCTTTATCTAGATGAGAGTGTATCATTGCTCCTTGCTATGAATGCTTCAATGTGAATTTTTGCTTCATGATGTTTGGTTGAGGTTCGAGGGTTGTATGAAGATTTAGAGATGAATGTTGTTTTGAGAACCCAAGCATGAAAATACGATTAGTTTTAAGATGTTCTGCATAATCCTTTTACCCTTGCTGCGTTTTGATTGGCCATTGTATGCTTTTTTTGTCTTGATGTGTTTTAAATGGCCATGACCAATTGACTTACATAATAATACTTCAGTGCATGTGTGCGTGTTTTGTTCGTGCAACATTTCCATGGAAAATTTGGCCTATTAATTAATGGACGCGCATAATAACCGGATGTAAACGCCGTCCCAACGGTTCACCATTGCCTTGCCATTTCGCCTATCACCATCATGTCCTGGGTTCGATCCGTAGAGATCAACCTTTTGTTCAATTTTTTTCATTTTTTTGCCTTGCCTTTCCACCTCCTGGGCCTTGCGCCTCACTATCCACACCCCCAGTATTCTGGCCCAATTTCAATCCTTCTTGTTTTTTTAACTATCCAGAAAACACTTATACACCCCCCACGCGTTTTATATCAACTTTTTATTTCAAAATCTTTTCTCTTTAAGAAAAACCTCTTTTATTTTATTTCATATATTCAAAACTCAAAAATATTTTTTTAGTTTGTTTCTTATTTATTTATTATTTTATCGTTAATTAGTATGTGTTGTATTTCTAATTGTTAATTGCTATGCTTTCTAATTGTTAATTGTTGTATTAACTTTTAAATTTGTATTGTTAATTTGTATTTTAATTGTTAATCGTATATCAATTTGCATTTAGTTGTTAATTGTTAACCTTCGATTTTAATTATCAATATGCATCTTAATTGTGTGGTTAAGTGTTGATTTAATCTTAATTATCAATATGTATCTTAAATGTTAGTTTTAATTAGTTATCAACTTTGGTTTAATGGTTAATATCATCTATAAGTATCCTTATTGATTTTGGAGTGTTTCACTAAATGGCTTGTTTAATTCTTGAATTAACCCATCCATGTTAATTTACCACATGCTCGATTTTTACATGAATATCATTCCTCTTTATCATCATCCTTTAATATCATTCTATATGTTTGTCTTCCTAAAGATTGAAGCATATTAATTGTCTCTTGAGATATCTTCCCACATGTTTGTCTTCATAAATATTTAAACATATTCATATCATTCTTAATTATTCTACTTGAAGCATATTCATCTTATCCATACTCTTATCATGAAACATATTGCCATCTTCATGCTTATGTTACTTCCATCATATTATCTCACATCAATGTTGTAACTTGTACCATGCCTTACTTTGTCATTTTATCATGTATACGTTTATCATATCTTACTTCTATTGGTATGCTTATTTACTATTGTCTAAACCTTTTCAAAACAATATAAAAATTCTCGATCCAACGTCGAGCCCATTTTCTACCCATGTAAGTCGATCGCCTTTGGGCATCGCATTCAATCTTTTGGTCACTGGACACAAGTCTAGCATCACTTGGCTAGCACCATCGCCTAAACAACATGAATTTAATCGCATTAATATCCAAAGGAAAATCCCATGCATGATGACCATGTTATTGTGCATGGTGCATATCATTTGCATTCATAATCGTCACCTTGAGATAATGACCCCCATCTTAACCTAAGTAACCTCTTAGGAAGAAACTTTGTTTCTTGGCCTTATCAAAGCCATAGAAATCGCAACTAGCCTTAGGAGAGAATTCTTAAACTCTTAGTGATATTCATCACAATGAATTTATCACTTTCCCTACTGACTAAACTTCAACATAGGTCCATTTCAACTAGACTTAGAGAGTTCTTAAACTCTACAATGAGCTTGTACTCATTTCCCCTATGAATGTTGGCCATAGTCAATAGTTCAGTAGAAGTAGAACTACGCATACTCTGATTCTACTCCCGAGGATACGTAGGCGTAAGGTGCGATGCTTTATCGAGTATACTTAGATACTAACCCTTAGGATTTTCAAGCCTTTAGCATAGAACCTTTAGCAAACAGATAATAAATAACATAAAATGAATCAAGAGGTTCCTGTAGAGTACTACAGATATCTAGGATGCTAACACCTTCCCTAGGTATAACCAACCCCCGAACTTAGAATCTTAGTGCACTTGCATTGCATTGTGGGAATTCGGTTTTTTCTCCCTTCCTTTGGATAAATCAAAGACCGGTGGTGACATTAAAAATGCGATCCTAGTTAACTAATAACTATGGTATCCAATTTTCACCGCGACAGAAATGGCGACTTCACTGGGGACATACTCATAAGAGGGTTCCCCCTAACTTGTTTAATTATGTTATTTGTTATATATATTTGTTATGCTTGCTTGGGTTGTCACTTTGAGTGGTGAGGAGTCCTAGACCCGGACATGAGTATAATTATAGGAGATGATATGGTCAAGGGTACTTTGACGGAGTCGATTCCTGAAAAGTCGAATTGAGAAAATCATCGCTCAGTTTAGGTTCTTTTGAACTTAATATTGTTTGAACGAGTACATTCGTGAAAACGGTATTAACTTCGACCAAGGACCTTTAAGACTGAGGACCATAGCACCTTTAACCCAACTTGGCCTTTTAGGACGTAGTGCGGTGACTATGCGGGAGTCCATTTCCAAATAGTTGTCACGCGATACTACACTCATACGAGATTCTCTTGAGAATATTATTGACTAACCGAGTAATTTGGGAAGTCGATAATATCCGAAAGATGGGTCATAGACTCTGGGAACTCTTAGAACCCATTCGACAGGTACATTCTGAAACCACACCACCACTATGGGATGGGTAGACCTTGACTCCACTCATGATCCTTTGAACCTAGGACTCTTTGTTTGCTTGTTTGTGTGCCTTTTTGTTTGTGTGTTTGTGCATACATGCATACATAAGCATCATTTTCGTTCAAGTTCGTGGAGTCTGAGTCTTTTATTTACGTCGTAGGGTACCATGGACAATGAAAGAAGGAACACCGTGAAGTATACTTACAAGAGTTTTGACACAAGTGACCTAAGGAGGTTGGAGACTCTGTTGGTTGATCCAAAAGGATTCGAGCGTAGATATGGGGCGCTTTTGTTTTTGTTGAAGGTGAGGGTTGATCAAGGACTTCTCTCTACCCTACTTCAGTTTTATGATCCGGTATATCATTGCTTCACATTCCCTGATTACCAACTGGTGCCGACTCTTGAGGAATATGCATGTCTGACCGGTGTACCTATTTTGGATAAGTCTCCTTTTCCCATTTTTGGTAAGGACCCTAAGGAACAAGAGATTGCTAAGGCGACACATTTGGAGTTAGCAGACATACGAGGGAATATGACTACCAAAGGAGGGATTTCTGTTTTGCCTATGAAATTTCTGGTGGAGAAAGCTTATCATTATGCCAGGCGTTCTGACATGGCTGCCTTTGAGGCTATATATGCTTTAATGATTTATGGTACCTTTCTGTTCCCCAATCTCAAGGACTATGTGGACCTCAATGCTATCAAGATATTCATGAAGAGGAACCCTGTCCCTACTTTGTTAGCTGAAGCTTATCACGTCATACACTCGAAGCATGCCAAAGGAGGACAGATCACCTGCTGTGTACCCTTATTGTACAAGTGGTTTACTTCGCACTTGCCCAAGGCTAACATTTTCTGGGACCTTAAAAAGGGATGGTGGTCTAAGAAGATCATAGCCCTTACTCATTCTGACGTTGATTGGTATAACCCTTATAGGTACGAGGATGTTGTGATCATTGATAGCTGTGGAAAGTTCGGGAATGTGCCTCTTTTTGGCATACAAGGAATAACCAGTTACAATCCGGTCTTAGCTCGCAGACAGTTCGGTTACCCTTTGAAGGTCAAGCCTCTTGGTATTCATACAGAAGGATTTTTCTCCAAGGATTACGAAAAGCAGGAGGAATTGAGGGGCCGAATTTTAGAAGCCTGGATGGACAAACACAAGAAAGATAGGAATGCTTTGGGGAAGCATAACTGTGTCTCCATGGACCCCTACCTACAATGGGTCAGAAGAAGGGCTATTGAACTAAGGATGCCCTATGATCGCCAAGAGCCTATGGTCTTGAATGAAGAACCTGTCTTCATCTTTGTATCTGAGGCAGAGGAATTAAAGATCGCCTTAAGGAAAGCTCAGCAGATAGGGAATGCTTGGAAGGATAAGAGTGAGGTGCTTATGGAAGAGAACGAAGCGCTTCAAAGACAACTAAAGGCACAAAGTGAGGAAATTCTCTCTTGCAAAAGGAGGAAGTTACAAGAAGACCCGAGTCCCTCAAACCCTGAGTCTACTTCGTGGGAGGCGATGATAGATGAGCTGGTTCTCGAGAAGTCCCGAATGGAAGAAGAGATTAAGAAGTACAAGCTAAGATTATTTGGGGAATCTCCTTAGGCCTTTTATTAGCCTTTATTTAATTATTGTTAAAAACTCTTGTAAGAATATCAACGGTTGTAATGTTTTCCTTATGAATTTTTAATTCCCGTTTCTTTCACTTGTAACAAATTTTGTATGATTAATGAAATCATGTCCGTTGGTATTCTGTGACGATTATAAATACTCAAATTCCACGAACTTTTGCATCTCATTGCATTTGCATTCTCATTCTCATTCACTTCAAAGAACTCAGAGTTTGTTGTTTTTAGATATCGTAAAATGGATCATGGAAGGAAAGGAACGGTACCATACACCTTCAGGGTTTTTGATGTGGAACAGTTGAGGGAACTAGGAGGTCGGATAAGGGATCCAGATGCCTTCGCCACAAAGCACGGGCGTATTCTCTCTTTATTGCAGGTGCAAGTAGCTGATGGTTTGTTGGAAACACTGGTTCAACTCTACCATGTAATCTACCACTGCTTCATCTTTCAAGATTTTCAATTGATGCCCACGCTAGAAGAGTATTCGGCTCTATTGGGAATCCCTGTCAAAGATTCACCCCCGTTCTACGGTGGAGAAGGAAGACCTAGTCAGGAAGACATCGCAAGAGTGACTCGCATCAAGGTGATAGAGATCCAGACCCATATGAGGTTCAGAGGAGGAGTTGATGGCTTGCCTGCTCATTTCTTATTTGAGAAAGCCCGAGAGTTCGCCGATAAAGGAAAAACTAGGGCTTTCGAGAATCTTTTCGTGGTTTACGGTTTATTTTTGTTTCCGAATGTTGAGAATTTTGTCGACGTTCATGCAATCAGGATCTTCATGCTCAAGAATCCTGTCCCAACACTGTTGGCTGATGCATACCACTCGATTCATTCGAAGATCCTGAAAGGAGAAGGTCAGATTGTATGATGCACTGCTATCCTCTATAGGTGGTTTATTTCGCACCTACCAAAGACCACGGCCTTCTGGGATGTGAGGGATGGCTCTGAATGGCCCGTTAAACTCATGGACCTGACTCACTCAGATGTTGTTTGGTATGATCCCATGTACGGAGGAATTCCCATGATTCACAGTTGCGGAGATTTTTCCAATGTGCCTCTTTTTGGCATGAAAGGGTGCACCAGTTACAACCCTGTTCTCGCTCGTCGCCAGCTTGGACATCCGATGAACGAGATACCAGATCCAGAGAACTTGAAAAGAATTTTCCTCTATGAGGGAGAAGACCTCTAGCTGAAGATGCAAATTCTATTCGCCTGGCGTCAAATCAACAGACAAGGAATAACTGCAACAACAAACCCTGATTGCACGGTTACAGAATCTTACCTAGAGTGGTCACGCAAACGAGCCCTCGCTCTGACGATGCCGTATCCTCGGCCCAAGCCTCCTGTAATAGAATCAGATGAAGTTTCAAGACTGAAGGCAGAAGTGGAGAAGCTGACACTGGACAAGTACATATTGCAGGAAAGGATTGACAAGTTGATGGAAGAACTCAATAAAAGAAATGGGGCGTCATCCAGCAGATCGAAGCCCTAGTTCCCCTTTGTTGTATTCTGTTGTTTATTGTACTGAAAGCCCTAAGGGTGTACTGCTTGTAAACAAGTTTTAAAATTTTAATAAAAACAAGTTTCCAATTGCGATATTTAACTACACTTTCGAGCTCCTTGAAGTGAATGTTGCATCATGTTGCATCATACGCATCATTTCGCACCACATCCGCATTTTCGCATATACATGTGCATTTCTTCGGTGTCTTATTATCTTTTTATCTTCTTCAGTTGTCGTCGTTGAACCACCACCCTGAGTGCCCTGCACCGTTACAACCTTGAAGAGAAAGGATGTCTGAAAATTGTGAGAATCTGGATCAGGTTAACAACGAGCTCGCTGAATTGAGAGTAGGAATGGGGTAGATCATGCAAGCCTTGAGTATCATACGAGCAACGATGGACACACAAGCCACTGTGGTCTCAGAAATCGTCACTACGACTGTTGTGCCACCGGTTATACCTGTCGTGAACCCCACTCTAGGGATGCCATTCGAGTTCATGCGAACAACGGCTCCTCATTCCACGCAACAAGCGGTTCCATTGCTCAGTGAGAATCAACAAGCTATTCCGACTTATGTTCCGCCTATGGTACAGACCCAGTTTCAACCTGTTTTCCAGAACCAGCATCATTTTGATAGTATGTCTGTAGAAGAGGGTGACAGTAACGAGAAATTGAGAGCCAACATGGAGGTTATGCAGAGAAAGCTGAAGGCTATGGAAGGAGACAACGTTTTCAGCTCTGACCTTAAAGATATGTGTCTAGTCACCGACCTGGTGATTCCACCGAAATTCAAGTTACCAAGCTTTGAATTGTATTCTGGTGCCACGTGTCCTAAGGCACACCTAGTCATGTATCTCCGAAGAATGGCGGCTTATATGGATAATGATAAGTTAATGATCCATTGTTTCCAGGACAGCCTGAAGGGTGAAGCCGCAAAGTGGTATTTAAGCTTAGACCAATCTCAGATCAAGTGTTTCCAGGATGTTATGGACATTTTCATAAAGCACTATAAGTACAACTTGGATTTAGCTCCTGATCGTAGACAGCTATTGACCATGACTCAGAAGAACACAGAGTCGTTTAAAGAATATGCCCAAAGGTGGAGGGAGACTGCATCACAAGTTGAACCGCCATTGACTGAGAAAGAACTAGCTGATTGGTTTGTAGATACTGTCAAACTAGAATTCTATGAGAAAATGATCAGCAATATCGGCGCAAATTTCTCTGACATCATCGCGATTGGTATGAAGGTGGAGGCAGGTCTGAAAAGTGGAAAGGTAGCCAGTTCACCAAACAGTTCTACTAGCGCCGGTATCAAGAAGTCTCCGGGTAACTTTCATAAGAAGAAGGAAGGCGAGACTAACGCTATTATGACAGGGAAGAGGCAGAATCCTAGTTGGAAACTATCTCTATTCCAACCACAACCAGGTCCCAGTTTTCCTCAACAACCGTTTTACCCTGTTCAATTCGCACAACAACCCTACGTGGCGTCTGTTACGCCCACTTTTAATCATCAGATAATGCAGCAAGCTCCTGCTTCCCAGTCACCAAATCAGCAACAGTGGCCGAAGAACCAGAATCAGAATTACCAGCAACAACGGTGGCCAGTGCCACAGTAAAATACCCCGCTAAGAAGACAAGCAGTAACACCAAATTTTCTGCCCATACCAATGACGTACACGGCATTGTATCCTTCGCTGGTGGAGCAAGGATTAATCGTTACTAGGCCATTGGGGCCACCATCTGAAAGAGCTATGCAGTTCTACAATCCTAATGCAACATGTGCTTTCCATCAAGGAGGAGTAGGCCACGATTTAGAAGGGTGTTTGGCGTTAAAGAATCTAGTGAAGAGTCTGATGGAGAAAAATATCCTGTCTTTCGCTAACAACCAGCCAAATGTGAAAAACAACCCCTTGCCAACACATGGGTCAGCCAATGCTATCGAAGACGAGAGTGTTGAAGTACTGGTCTCAGATGTAACAAAGATTAAGACTCCCTTGAAGATGTTTCATGCCAAGCTATTCAGCGCCGGTTTGGTCAAAGATTGCCACGATGGTTGTAAAAAGTGTGACGGTAATAATGAAGGGTGTCAGTTGGTTCGAAATGATATCCAACAATTGATCAATGAAGGTTTCTTACAGGTTTTTAGAAAGGAAGGCAAAGTAGCAGTGATTGAACCAGTGTTCAATTTACCAAAGCAGATGCCAGTGCTTGATGAAGAAGAGTACATATCAGTAGTCCCTGTGTTCAACAATCCAGGGGCAGCTACCGTGAGCCCTGTGTTCAACAATCCAGGGGCAAGTACCGTGAGTCCGGTGTTCAGACAACCAGTTCCAAGATTCAACAGGTCTGAAACTGTTTCTCCTGATAATCATACAAGGAGGAATAATCTCCCAGGACCAGTCCCGTTCAGATTCAGGGGAACCAAAGCAGTACCGTGGGTCTACGAAGGCAGTGCAAGTGGAAAGTGGAAGGAGGAATCGATCCCAAGGAAAGAGGTGGGGGTCGTTATAGAAGAACCGGTCCCAAGGAAAGAGGTGGGGGCTGATGAGAAGAACGTGTCTAATATAGCGGGAACAGGAAGAATGTTGAGGAGTGGAAGGATTCTCCCCCCTATTAACAAAGAAACGTCAGATAAAGAGAATGAGGTCTGTATACCCACCAACGACAAAAGTAAAGAAGTAATCTCCAAGGAGGATGATGAGGAGTTTCTCAAGATAATAAAGAGAAGTGACTACAGGGTTGTGGATCAGCTTCACCAGACCCCGTCTAAAATTTCTATTTTATCCCTATTGATTAATTCGCCAGTCCACCGGTCAGCACTACAGAAAGTATTGGCTCAGGCTCATGTGGCCCAGGACATTACCGTCGGACAATTCGATCATGTTATCTCTAACATCACTGCTTGCAATACGCTCAGCTTCAGCGATGAAGAATTAACCCAATCAGGTCGGAATCACAATCTTGCTCTGCATATATCAATGAAGTGTCAGGAGGACACATTGGCCAGAGTTCTTGTGGATACAGGATCCTCTCTAAATGTCCTACCGAAGAGGGCCCTCGACAAGCTAGCATACAAAGGAGGGATCATGAGACCCACGTCATTAATTGTCAAAGCTTTTGATGGTTCACGAAGATCCGTGATGGGGGAAATTGAGCTGCCAGTTTTGATTGGACCCCAGGAATTCAATGTTTTGTTTCAGGTTTTGGACATTAACCCTACCTATAGCTGCCTACTTGGAAGACCCTGGATCCACGAGGCAGGCGCTGTTACTTCAACCTTACACCAAAAGATGAAATTTGTGGCCGATGACAAGCTGGTCATCATCCATGGGGAAGAAGACTTAATGGTTAGTAAATTGTCGTCCTTCCGTTATATTGAGGCTGACGAAGATGCATTGGAAACTTCTTTTCAAGCCCTGGAGATAGCTAACGCAGTTACGGTTGACAATGAGGATACAGTGGTACCAGAATACCCATATTTTGCTTCGTATAAGAGTATCCAGTCTGCCCTTCAAGACGGTGTGCCCGCAGGTTGGGGTGAAGTGATTGAGGTTGAAAATAAGAGAAAGAAGAATGAAAATAAAGACCGTACAGGAGACATTTATCAGTGGTGGCCATCAAGTCCACGCAATCATAGGAAGCACTGAAGGAGACGAAGACATTGATCGTTTGATTTTTCGCCAAGAAGGCGCATTATGCAACTGGGATTCCGTTGAGATCCCAATTCTATACCCGGAACCAGAGTAACTTGTCTAGATTTGTTATTTTCATCTCCCTAATCTTGCCCAAAGCTAGTGGATTGTTTTGTACGGGCCTCCGTTTTCAAACTTTAAATCAATGAAATGACTCTTCTGCTAAATTTTTTGCTGTTTTGCTTTATTGCATTCTGTTTCTAAAAATGGCAGTCTTTTCAAACAACAGCATCTTCATCCTGCACGTTCTTGAATTATTATGATTTTAATAATATAAGTCATTCTACTATGCAGAATGAATCATAAACCTATTGTATTCAATGACCTTGATCTTACCATTGACTTCGACTCCCCTGTCTATCAAGCCGAGGAGGAGGAAGATTATGAAGTACCCAAGGATCTAGCAGATATGTGTGATTACCAGTATACAGACCTCCAGCCTCATGAAGAGCAGGTGGACGTCATCAATCTTGGCACCGAGGAAGAGAAGAAAGAGGTTAAGATTGGGGCATCCCTGAAGCCAGAAATTAGACAGCGGCTGATTTCACTCCTTGAAGAGTATGTGGATGTGTTTGCTTGGTCCTACCAAGATATGCCTGGTTTAGATACAGATATTGTGGTCCACAAGTTACCGCTCAAGCCTGAGTGTCCACCAGTGAAGCAAAAGCTTCACAGAAGTCATCCAGACATGGCCCTCAAAATTCGAGACGAAGTCAAGAGACAGTTGGATGCCGGTTTTCTAGCAGTTTCCAAATACCCGGAGTGGGTAGCTAATATTGTTCCAGTCATGAAGAAGAATGGAAAGGTACGAATGTGCGTGGATTATAGGGATCTTAACAAGGCTAGTCCCAAGGATGATTTTCCTCTACCACATATCGACACGTTGGTGGACAACACGGCTCGTTTCACAATGTTCTCCTTTATGGATGGTTTTTCAGGCTACAATCAGATCAAAATGGATCCAGCTGATATGGATAAAACCACTTTCATTACCCCATGGGGCACTTATTGTTATAAGGTTATGCCTTTTGGACTAAAGAATGCTGGGGCAACTTACCAAAGAGCTATGGTAACCCTGTTCCACGATATGATCCACAAAGAGATAAAAGTGTATGTGGACGATATGATAGCCAAATCTCGAAATGAAGAAGAACATGTAGACCATCTGCTAAAGTTGTTCAAGAGACTTTGAAAGTATCAGTTGAGGTTAAACCCTGCAAAATGTACCTTTGGAGTCAGGTCAGGGAAGTTATTGGGTATCATTGTTAGCCAGAAAGGCATTGAAGTGGATCCAGATAAAGTGCGAGCTATTCAAGAAATGCCAGCTCCGCAAACAGAGTCTCAAGTCAGAGGATTTTTGGGCCGTTTGAATTACATCTCCCGGTTCATCTCCAATATGACTCCGATATGTGCGCCAATCTTCAAATTACTCCGTAAGAATCAACCAGTAGAATGGAATGCTGAATGTCAACAAGCCTTTGAGAAACTAAAGAGTTATCTCCAATAACCTCCTATTTTGATTCCTCTGGTCCCTGGAAGGCCACTCTTTATGTATCTGACTGTTTTGGAAGAATCCATGGGTTGCGTTTTGGGACAGCATGACGAGACTGGCCGGAAGGAGCATGCAATCTATTATCTGAGCAAGAAGTTCACAGATAGTGAAAGTCGTTACTCACTACTTGAAAAGACTTGTTGCGCTCTGGCTTGGGCCGCCAAACGCCTAAGACAGTACCTGATTTGTCATACCACCTTGTTGATTTCCAAGATGGACCCAATAAAGTACATCTTTGAGAAACCTGCTCAAACGGGTAGACTTGCCCGTTGGCACATGTTATTATCTGAATATGATATTCAGTATGTCACTCAAAAGGCCATTAAAGGAAGTGTTCTGTCAGAATATCTCGCTGATCAACCCGTTGAAGACTACGAACCACTCAAATTTGATTTCCCTGATGAGGACATTATGGCGGTGAAAGAGGGTGAAGAGTCAGGTTCTGAAGAAGATCCCAGGGCCGAATATAGATGGAAGATGATGTTCGACGGCTCGTCCAATTACAAGGGGCATGGAGTGGGTGTTGTCATAGTTAATCCTGAAGGTGGCTACACCCCTTTTACAGCTAGATTAGATTTTGGGTGTACGAATAATATCGCCGAGTATGAAGCATGCATTCTGGGTCTGGAAGCTGCGATCGATCTTGGAATCTGTTTTCTCGAAGTTATGGGTGACTCTGCTCTAGTTATTTATCAAATCAGAGGCGAATGGGAGACAAAAGATGAAAAGCTTATCCCTTACCAGGCATATGCTTTGGAATTGATTAAGTGCTTTGATGAGATAACTTTTCGCCATGTGCCGCGTACTGAGAATCATGTGGCTGATGCTTTAGCGACGTTGGCTTCAATGTGGCAAGTCAGATTTATCAATGAAGATCCGGTTATCAATATCGGAAGGAGAGCTGAACCTGCTTACTGCCAGGCCATTGAAGAAGAATCAGATGGCAAGCCTTGGTTTCATGACATTTTGAACTTCTTGAAGAATCGAGAGTATCCGGCCAACGCCTCCGCTCTTGACAAGAAAACTCTGCAAAGATTGTCAGCTAAATTCTTCATCAATAATGGTGTGCTATGCAAAAGGAATCATGATATGGTCTTGTTGAGATGTGTCGATAAGAGAGAAGCAGACTTGTTAATCCATGATATTCATGAAGGAGCTTTCGGCACCCACGCCAATGGACACGCCATGGTTAAAAAGATCTTGAGAGCTGGATACTATTGGTTAACTATGGAGACTGATTGCATCCAGTATGCTAGGAAATGCCATAAATGTCAGATTTACGCAGACAAAATGCATGTTCCTCCTACTTTGCTAAATGTGTTATCATCGCCCTGGCCATTCTCTATGTGGGGCATTGATATGATTGGGGCAATTGAGCCTAAAGCATCCAATGGGCATCGATTCATTCTGGTGGCTATAGATTACTTTACCAAATGGGTGGAAGCCGCCTCTTATGCGAATGTAACTAAGCAAGTAGTTGCTCGTTTCATCAAGAACAACATCATTTGTCGTTATGGGATTCCAAGCAGAATCATAACCGACAACGGGACCAATTTAAATAACAAAACCATGAAGGAATTGTGCGATAACTTCAAGATTGAGCACCATAACTCTTCACCATATCGACCGAAGATGAACGGAGCAGTCGAAGCCGCGAACAAGAATATTAAGAAAATTCTTCAGAAGATGGTTAAAACACACAAGGATTGGCATGAGATGTTGCCATATGCGCTACATGGATATAGAACGTCCGTCAGAACATCAACAGGGGCAACCCCTTTTTCGCTGGTATATGGAATGGATGCTGTCCTCCCTATAGAAGTTAAGATACCTTCTCTGAGGATATTAATGGAAACAAAGCTTGACGAAGCTGAATGGATTCAAGAGAGATACGATCAGTTAAATCTAATTGATGAGAAGCGCCTGACAGCTATGTGTCATGGTCAGTTGTACCAGAAGAAGATGAAGAGAGCATTTGATAAAAAGGTCCGCACTCGGGAATTTCGAGTAGGCGAATTGGTACTTAAGAAGATTCTGCCGTCACAAAAAGACGCCCTTGGAAAATGGGCACCTAATTATAAAGGTCCCTACATAGTTAAGACAGTGTTTTCAGGAGGGTCATTGTTTCTTACAACTATGGACGGTGAACAGCTTGCGCATCCTGTGAATGCTGATTCAGTGCGGAAGTATTATGCTTAAGACTAGGACGCCTCTGTGATATCCAAGAATCCCCAGAGAAACTCAAGTTTTGCTACAACTGAAGTCTTTAGTCATTAGGGTCATTGGTCATTGAATACAATGTAACCTTTGCTAAATTGCCATTTTGATGCATCTATAACATCTCATGGGACTATGCTATTTAGCAAGTCGCCATTTTTCAATGAATATCAGTTATCGAATCATTTTCTTATTTAAAATGTTACCATCTTTTTGCAAACTTAGTCATTATCACTTAATTTCTGAAGACGGAAATGTTGCAATTGCTAAGAAAACACAAAGATAATCTAAGTTTTACTCTGGAATTAAGACATTTTGGAATCAAGTTCGTACAAGAAGATTTTGCAGTATTGCATTTTTGGCATGGATCTGCCATCTCCAGTGAAAGGAAGATTGCCCCAGGCTATCCTTAATGAGGGGTTTCAGGGTGTCGGCTTGTGTTGTCCTTTCTTTTTTCTTGTTTTGCGTCGTTCGCGTCGTTCCTAGTATATAGCTAAGCATGTGCATCATCCCCTAGCATCTTTGCATCCTTTGTGCTCTGTTTTGCTGGTGGTCTTTTGTTGTGTCTGTCTTTATTTCCCCAGTGGAGTAAAGATATCCCCGGTTTGCTTTGTGTCGTGCTTGTTTGGTCTTAACCTCTGCGCGCCAAATTTGAATCTTTAAAATCTTTTTCTGTTCCCCAAGAGGTTTAACTTTAAAGGATTTTTTAGTTGTTCTTGTTTGAATCGTGTCAAACTTGAACTTGTTCTCGTTTGAATCGTGTCAAACTTGAACTTGGACTATGTTTGAATCATGTCAAGCATTGTCTTATTTGGACTTTGTTTGAAACGTGTCAAACACTGTCTTATGTGTTCTTGTTTGAATCGTGTCAAACTTGAACTTGTTCTCGTTTGAATCGTGTCAAACGTGAACTTGGACTATGTTTGAATCGTGTCAAGCATTGCCTTCTTAAGAAAAAAAAACTTTATTCTCGTTTGAATCGTGTCAAACTTGAACTTGGACTTTGTTTGAATCGTGTCGAGCATTGTCTTATTTGGACTTTGTTTGAAATGTGTCAACACTGTCTTATGTGTTCTTGTTTGAATCGCGTCAAACTTGAGCTTGGGCTTTGTTTGAATCGTGTCAAGCATTGTCTTCTTAAAAACTTGTTCTTGTTTGAATCATGTCAAACCTGAACAGTGTCTTTGTTCGAATCGTGTCGGACACTGACTCTTGTTTTAAAACCGTTCTTGTTCGAATCGTGTCGAACTTGAATTGGGACTTTGTTTGAATCGTGTCAAGCACGGTCTTTTGTTTTAAAACTGTTCTTGTTCGAATTGTGTCGGACATTGAACATCCTAATCTTGTTTCTTTTTTAAAAATTGCTTTAAGTTAAATTTATGGGAACCAATTTCTTCAAACTTTAAGGCTCATATCTGGTGCGCAGAGTTAGTCTCTGCCTTCCTGGCTCTTTCTGAAGATCCCATTTTGAACTCTTCATCTTGAGATCCCCAGGAAGTCTTTCTTTATTTGTTTGTCTCCTCTAGACTGATCCTTAGTGATCAGGTTCTTCTTTCTGGTTTCATGCCCAGGAAGAGCGTGGGTTCGTTTCTTTCCCCATGAAGTCTATCTCCTTGGATCTCTCCCCAGTGGAGATTGTCTTTTACTTTTCCCCCAGTGTTTCTTTGGATTCTCCCCATTGAGTCTCCTTTGCTGGTTGGCCTGTATCCCCAGTGAGTCTTTGCTTGTGGATGCTAGCTCCCGTCTTTCCCCGGCGAAGCTTTTCTTGTGTGTTTGCTTCCTGTGGTCCCCGGCGTCTGGTTTGTCTGCATCCTTTGCATTTCTGGCATCATATCATCATTTTAGAAGTTCATGGCATATCAGCATCTGCATGTCCGTAGCGTGTCCTTAGCATTTGCATTCCATCTAAGGGCAAAATTTTTGGTTTGCTATATTTAAATACCTTTCACCTAGGTGCCTCTGGAATCTCCGTTCCTCGTGCCCTCCGGTGAAGCTATTTAAATAGGGGCAACTGTTGTACCCTAAATTTTTACCCTTAGATGTCATCCAGCTTTTGTGCATCTTAAGAGCATCTCTGCATTCGTTTGAGCTAACCCATGTCTTGTAGCTTGTGTCTTTATGTTCAAATTAGGTTTGCCTAGCCCTATGAAGCTCCACAAGTTGCTCTGAAGTAAGTCAAGTCGACAGAAGATTTCCAGCGCAAGAATATTGGGATAGGGTTTCGCTCTGAAGAAATCACTAGGAAATGGGCTCTATAGAAATTCAAGATTGTGTGACCCACTTACCACTTGAGATCACCTATATTCAAGGGAATTCACTCAACAAGAATCCATGCTTCATTGATCCTCAACAGAGGAATTTGAGCCTCAGTCCCACTATTTCTCAGAATTAGGGTTCTTGCGACGCCTATCAACCAACAGCTTCGAGTTTTCATCAGGATGATCTCCTAAAACCTAATCATTGATTCTATTGGTTTACCAACATCCTCGAGAGTCTCCTAAGACCTTTAGTTGGGAAGTAAGAAACAAATTCACAAGGTTTGACCTCGGTGCGCTCACAATCAGAATTAGGGTTTGACTGAAGCCCTGATCTTTGGGAATCTTGGATCAAATGAAGTGCTAATGGTCTTAACCATCATATATTGTCTCATGAAGTATTCAAGGCATCCATACCAAGTTTCATGAAGTTTCTTGCAAGATAAGTATGGTTTCGGTCGCGAAAGACTTCGTATACGACATTTTTCCCCTAATAGCCCGATTTGATATAACCATAACTCCTAAACCGTGCACTCAAATTAAACAAATCAAAGCTCGTTGGAAAGCTCTCGTCAATATCTTTAATTCATTCCATATGACTTTTTGTCTAAAAATGCTTAGATTTTGAGTTATGGAGTTTACAAGACATTTTGACCAACACTTAGAAAGTTTTTCAGCATTTTTCATCACTCCTTTCCTCAACGTTGACACCACTTTTCACCTATTTCCATTTGGATTCAAGTCTTGAGTCCCAAATGAAAGTTGTAGAGCTTGTCGAGAGCTTTCCAACCATATGTGGAACATCTCCATAGGACAAACCATTCTCTAGTTATGTATCATCAAAGTAGGGCACTTGAAATTGTCAAATTTCAATAACTTAGAATTTTTTTTCTAAGTTCTTTTGACCGTTTTGGGGACACGACTTGTGAGACGTTTTTCTACCAATTCAAGGCATTATTTCAATTACTTTCCAACATCAAACTTGTAGTATCATCCAAGAACTTTCATTTAAACTCAAGAGCACGAAAATTGGATCATTAAGTTAGGATATATCATGAGAGGAACATAGCCACACGAAAATGGTTTTGCACCAAAAACACACCAATTTTGAATTTCAAATCTTATCCTCTATGCAGACCTACCTACCACCACATCATCCTAGTATCCCATGACTCGTGCAAGACAAAAAGAAGACCTAAACTACAGTTATTGATCTTGTCCAAAGCATGCAAAAGTAAAGAGAAAAAGACCAATTCATGTTCACATGACTCAAGAATTGTGAAACCACGCTTGCAGCCATGCAGGGAACATCCAGTTCGTGTATCCCAACCGTGTACCCTCAAACTCACCTATAAAACCAACAAGTTTTCACAGAAAAAAAATCAATATACACAACAACAAAAAAACGACACTAAAATCTCTCTAAAAAAGAAACTTTCATCTCTTTGGGTGCACGAGCTTGCTGGGAGGGGGAATAAGTTCTTGCTACTTGTTTTGGAAATCAGGTAAGTTTCTTAAACTTCCTTTTTTATCACGATTATTCATATTGTTAACATAAACATGTCTTAGTCCATATCTTCTATACTGCCTCAATATCATGTTTACATCCACATAGCATAAATGTTATTATGGCTTGAGTTTGTGCTAGGAATTTAAATGTATCCTCGACTGCCCTAAGTGTTACACATGTTTTGCTTCTTTTGAACTTGATAATATGATGTTGAGATGGACAGATATGGCCACTGTTAATCATAATAATCTTGATGTTCATCAAGTGGAAATATAGTCTTGAAATATAGGCTGCTTGGTTGGTTATTGGTAAGTTTGTGAGGTCTGAGATGTTGATATTCTGTATGTTAACATGTTGTTCCTATATTGTTTTAAATGATGCCATGTTAGAAGTTGTGCTGAACATCAAATTTGACTTTTGAAACCTTTGATGTATGTTAGAATATGGTTGAGGTGTGTTGCTCCTGAACATCATTAAGTTTGGTAATGTGTGACGCTCGTATATATGTTTGCCCACCTATCTTGAAAACACGAAATGCATCTTTTTTCATTTTGTTGAGATTTATGGATGTATACGGTATCATTATGATCTGCCACATAGTGTTAAAATTTATAGACATGGTAACTCAGATTGCATAGGGCAATGTGCGTCAGTATTGTGAGGTTGCATCAGAGTCGTTCTTATTCTATGGTATTATGTGCATAATGTTGTTGTTGAGACCTGTCAGCTAGGTACTCTAGGTTGATGTGTGTATGCTATGCAAGTTTCAGCTGCGTGATATGCTATGTCACTATTTTTTTTTCATGCCTGTGACGTCTAATATATTGAGGTTATTTAAGCTGGTAATCTGAATATATGTTGGCCATGTGTCGCCATTCTAACTTGTTTGAGCTTTAACTGCTACATGTTTGCCATCAATTGTTTCCATAAGTATGTTCAGTTTAAGTTTGAAACGGATTATGCGTATCATTCTTTAACTAAGTTTCAGTTTTAGGACCACGATTTGCTCTGGCTTTCGTTCATTGATAGAACTATTGCTTTATCTAGATGAGAGTGTATCATTGCTCCTTGCTATGAATGCTTCAATGTGAATTTTTGCTTCATGATGTTTGGTTGAGGTTCGAGGGTTGTATGAAGATTTAGAGATGAATGTTGTTTTGAGAACCCAAGCATGAAAATACGATTAGTTTTAAGATGTTCTGCATAATCCTTTTACCCTTGCTGCGTTTTGATTGGCCATTGTATGCTTTTTTTGTCTTGATGTGTTTTAAATGGCCATGACCAATTGACTTACATAATAATACTTCATTGCATGTGTGCGTGTTTTGTTCGTGCAACATTTCCATGGAAAATTTGGCCTATTAATTAATGGACGCGCATAATAACCGGATGTAAACGCCGTCCCAACGGTTCACCATTGCCTTGCCATTTCGCCTATCACCATCATGTCTTGGGTTCGATCCGTAGAGATCAACCTTTTGTTCAATTTTTTTCATTTTGTCACCTTGCCTTTCCACCTCCTGGGCCTTGCGCCTCACTATCCACACCCCCAGTATTCTGGCCCAATTTCAATCCTTCTTGTTTTTTTTAACTATCCAGAAAACACTTATACACCCCCCACGCGTTTTATATCAACTTTTTATTTCAAAATCTTTTCTTTTTAAGAAAAACCTCTTTTATTTTATTTCATATATTCAAAACTCAAAAATATTTTTTTAGTTTGTTTCTTATTTATTTATTATTTTATCGTTAATTAGTATGTGTTGTATTTCTAATTGTTAATTGCTATGCTTTCTAATTGTTAATTGTTGTATTAACTTTTAAATTTGTATTGTTAATTTGTATTTCAATTGTTAATCGTATATCAATTTGCATTTAGTTGTTAATTGTTAACCTTCGATTTTAATTATTAATATGCATCTTAATTGTGTGGTTAAGTGTTGATTTAATCTTAATTATCAATATGTATCTTAAATGTTAGTTTTAATTAGTTATCAACTTTGGTTTAATGGTTAATATCATCTATAAGTATCCTTATTGATTTTGGAGTGTTTCACTAAATGGCTTGTTTAATTCTTGAATTAACCCATCCATGTTAATTTACCACATGCTCGATTTTTACATGAATATCATTCCTCTTTATCATCATCCTTTAATATCATTCTATATGTTTGTCTTCCTAAAGATTGAAGCATATTAATTGTCTCTTGAGATATCTTCCCACATGTTTGTCTTCATAAAGATTTAAACATATTGATATCATTCTTAATTATTCTACTTGAAGCATATTCATCTTATCCATACTCTTATCATGAAACATATTGCCATCTTCATGCTTATGTTACTTCCATCATATTATCTCACATCAATGTTGTAACTTGTACCATGCCTTACTTTGTCATTTCATCATGTATACGTTTATCATATCTTACTTCTATTGGTATGCTTATTTACTATTGTCTAAACCTTTTCAAAACAATATAAAAATTCTCGATCCAACGTCGAGCCCATTTTCTACCCATGTAAGTCGATCGCCTTCGGGCATCGCATTCAATCTTTTGGTCACTGGACACAAGTCTAGCATCACTTGGCTAGCACCATCGCCTAAACAACATGAATTTAATCGCATTAATATCCAAAGGAAAATCTCATGCATGATGACCATGTTATTGTGCATGGTGCATATCATTTGCATTCATAATCGTCACCTTGAGATAATGACCCCCATCTTAACCTAAGTAACCTCTTAGGAAGAAACTTTGTTTCTTGGCCTCATCAGAGCCATAGAAATCACAACTAGCCTTAGGAGAGAATTCTTAAACTCTTAGTGATATTCATCACAATGAATTTATCACTTTCCCTACTGACTAAACTTCAACATAGGTCCATTTCAACTAGACTTAGAGAGTTCTTAAACTCTACAATGAGCTTGTACTCATTTCCCCTATGAATGTTGGCCATAGTCAATAGTTCAGTAGAAGTAGAACTACGCATACTCTGATTCTACTCCCGAGGATACGTAGGCGTAAGGTGCGATGCTTTATCGAGTATACTTAGATACTAACCCCTAGGATTTTCAAGCCTTTAGCATAGAACGTTTAGCAAACAGATAATAAATAACATAAAATGAATCAAGAGGTTCCTGTAGAGTACTACAGATATCTAGGATGCTAACACCTTCCCTAGGTATAACCAACCCCCGAACTTAGAATCTTAGTGCACTTGCATTGCATTGTGGGAATTCGGTTTTTTCTCCCTTCCTTTGGAAATCAAAGACCGGTGGTGACATTAAAAATGCGATCCTAGTTAACTAATAACTATGGTATCCAATTTTCACCGCGACAATTAGTTAAATGTACGAATCTTTTCTGTAAGGCAACGATGGATTCTCCGGGCTACATTCGAAACATCTCGTATTCTTGACTTAATGCATTCAATCTAGATCTTTTAAGTTTAGTGGTTCCTTTATGAGTTTCCACCAAAGTGTCCTAAATTTCTTTTGTGGATTTACATTGTGAAACGCGGAAGAATTTATCCATACTTAATGCACTTTGTAATATGTTAATGGCTTTCTTTTCATCGAGCACTTACTTTCTATCATCTTCATTATAAGCACTTTTAATCTTTGGAGTTGCAACATTGTTTAGTACACTCATTGGTTGATGTGGACCATTTTCAACAGTTTCCCATATTCCATCTCCTTGTGCTTCTAAGTGTCCTCTCATTCTGATTTTCCAAAAGTCAAAATATTCTCCAAAAAATAGAGGGGGTTTGTTGCTACTACCGTCATCTTTGAATACCGGATTTGCGCTTGTGGAAGCCATACTGGATCTGTAGGAACAAGTTACCCATAACCTTCTTTGATACCAATTGTAAGTTAGGAGTGCACCTAAGAGGGGGGTGAATTAGGTTCTTAGAATTTTTTTTGGATTTTTGACGGTTTCAAAATTTACTTTCCTAAGTTATTACTATGTGATGAAAGCGATAAAAGCGGAAAGTAAATTACACAGCGATATATCCTGGTTCCCCTCATAGTCCGAGAGTACTCCAGTCCCCTTTCAACATGAAAGAGATTTTTAATAATGTTAGATCCTAAGACAAGACTATCCTAGCCTTTCTATACAGACTCTAGCAAGCATACCAAGAACAACCTCTTGGATTTTACAACAAAGTGAATTAAGAGAAAAATCCTCCCTTAATCGCACTCTTGCTTCCAACAATCCTGGATAACAAGGATTACAACCTTACAATCTTAAATTCAACAATCCTGAAGATAAAATGTAACAAGTATAGAATAATTCTGAATTTTGTATAAGTATTTGAAATTGATCTTCAATTATCAATCTTAAAGATTGATCTTCTTCTTGAACAAACAACTCTTATACAGAATATACAAGTGTTCTTAGATGAAAGAATGAAACTAGAATGTTTTGGATGAAAGTTTAATGCATAAGTTTCACTCTTTGAAAGTTTTAATTTCTACACTTGAGAAATTAAAAGTTTAATGATGATGAGAACGTTTGAAAATTTTTTTTCAAGAAGGTGAATTTTGAAATCTGAAAATATGATGTTTATATAAGCCACTAAACACCTTTTCAAAAGGGTGCAAATGACCAAAAGTTGCTAAGGTTGAAAAAGAATTATTTAAAATGTTTTCTGTGAAGAGATGCAATTATTTTTGCTACTGGAACAGTAGTAATCGATTACCTTAAAGTGGGTAATTGGTTACTTGCATATAACGTGCAAAAATATTCAAATTTCCTTCAAAGTAATTGATTATCCTATAGAGTAACCGATTACTCTGAGCCAGTTTTGCAAAAATGCTCAAAACAGAAGTGAAAAAAGGTTTTTAAACATGCTCAAAATGATTCTAATGATTATGCAAGGTATGATGAAAAGATTTGAACACTTGAATAGTGTATATAAAGATTTGAATGTCCATACCTTTGTTAAATCTATGAAAAATCTTCAAGACTTGAATGAATATGAAACTTGTTCTTGCTTTGATGTCTTTGATCCATTTCCTTTTGTATATAAAATCTTGAATGAACATTGTTGTCTTCATCAAAACCATTGAGAAGCTATGTCTTCACAGTAAAAATGTTTAGAAGTCACATGAAACATAGTTTAGAGTAAGTATGTATTGTTTGTTGGCGCAAATGGACGACCAGGGTTGTGTTTTTCACACTTTGAATAGTAGAGGACACCATTGTCGCGACCTCTGAATTTCAAAAATTTCCGGAGATACATCTCGAGAAAATTTCAATGTTTTATATAATTTAGGAAATTCTGAAGATACATCTTCTGAATGTTTCCGTAGATATAACTCCAGCATTTCCTCAGTCTATTTTTGTTATAATTTTCTTGTTTGTGTTATTCTTTTGCGTACACTAATTATATGGCTAATTTTACCTTGTAGGCATAATGGTTGACACTGAGACTTGGACGGGTTTCCCAGCACGCATTCGTTCGGTGGGAACGGAGCCAGAAGGTTCCGGAGGTAGCAGGTACATTTGTTCAGGTAGAGGAGTCGACTTTTGGGGTACAGTCTACTCGTGAGGCTCAGCCTTCACCTCAAGCCACTCCATCTACATCTCAGGCCACTCCATCTACATCTTAGACCACTCCACCTTCATCTCAAGCCACTCCATCTTTACCTCAGGCCACTCCACCTTCTTCTTCTTCTTCTTCTTCCCGTAGGAGACGAGATGCACCAGCTGACACATCACTTCCCCCATCCTCTCGCAGGCGCTGGGATGCACATGTGCCACCTCCTGCTAATTTGGTGCCACCTCCCACTGATGATCCTGCTGATCTAGTGCCACCTCCAGAGGGTGAGGTTGCTGCTACTGAGCTAGATGGATTCAGAGGGTGTCCATCTGATATGTCCTTACTTTCTATGTATTCATACTACACTGCCAGACATATCTGGGATGAAGAGGTAGCATTTTTCTTATTTTTGATTTATTTTTTTACGTTAATTTAAATTGTTAACATTAAATATTTCTAACTTTGATTATTATTGACATTGATTATTTTTAGAAAATTGTAGGTGTGTGATCCCCAGAAGTTTCTGAACCATGGGAGGAATATTTTAGCATTGCATCAGTCGGAGGACCAGTGGTTTTAGTCGATTCTTACCGCTTCTGGGTTGAGTGACATATACATGACCGGTTACAGTCTGGTCAACCACGGGATGTTTAATGCATTCGTTGAGAGATGGCATTCTCAGACGTCTTATTTTCATCTCCTGCATGGTGAGATGTCTATAAATACTGAAAGATGTCTCGTCTTTGTTGCATCTTCCCATCGGGAGGAGATTCCTCCATCATGGTAGGATGACCAAAGACGAGGCAGTTGAGATGATGATGGACATCTGAGGGCTAATCCAGGGTACGCGGTTGAGGAGGTGGATAGGACCAAGGGTGCTCATGCTAGGCATGAGTTCCTGAAGAAGATATATCATGATGAGATCGCTGCTGCACATCAGGATGATGGTGATGCTGAGCAGGTGGCCTTACACATGACTCGTGCTTTGAGGACATATTTCCTTTATTTGGTTGGCACTTTCATTTTCGTGGACATGAGTGCCACATATGCTGATGTTGCATACCTCCGGTAATTCTTGGATCTCACACGAATCCATGAGTACTTCTTGAGAGATGGATGTCGATGGAGGACAAAATAGGTCATAGGCAGCACGACACTACTCATGGTAATAATTTTTTATCCTTGAATGTTTTATTATCATTTTTATTTCAAATTTGTGATAATTCTTGATCCCTTAATGCTTTTTATTTTCATTTCAACCTGTTGCATCTGTTAAAATCAGCCGGCGAAAAAGAACAGAAGAGTCGCCATCGAACGTTATTTATCCTGACGAAGGGAAAGGAAACGATCGAAGAAAACCTCAACAAAGGGGAAGGAATTGACATCGCAACCATAGCCTGGTTTCGGGAGTCGGTTATGCGAGAGAAAGGTATTAGCACTCCCTCGCGTCCATCGTACTCAATGGGATCCACGCTTGTTGTCTCGATCAAAGGGTGTGGGTATCTGAAGCTCAACTGCTAGCTGGAAACGGAACAGGAAACAGAGAGACGGGGGGAGAAAAGAAAAGGTAAAAACCAAAAGAGGACTCGCAAGGATCGTCCCAATCCTATGCCTACGTATCTTTGTGGACGAACGAAGAATCAGAGTCGACGTAGTTCGACGGACTACAGATTTGTGGGGGGCAGGTTGCTCGCCAAGACATCGCGTCTCGTGCCTACGTATTATCAATCTAATGTGAAGGAGGAAGTTAGAGCAGACGTAGTTTGACCTAACAGGGTCGTTTGTTTTGTGTTTTTTAATGGAATACGCCAATGTCCGCGTTCCAGCAGTTTAGGTGTTGCCGCTCGTTGTATGGAGTCTTACGCGTTTACTTGTTTGCGGTAGAACGGAAATGACGCGTCCTTTACGAATGGAGTGAGGGAGATGAGAAGAGAATCCCGAAGGAAGACGATTGTGTGTTTTTGTTTTTTAGAAGAAAATGTTTTGAAGTTAGTTTGAAACTCGCATTGCACTAAAGTCTATGACATAGGAGCGAATGCGTCGCATGGTCGGCCCCAATAGGACATATGCTAAACACTCTAGAAAGGTGAAGGGAGACCCTCCGCCCTCCATTTCCCATGTACTTAAGGCTCATGGCGTACAATACTCGTTGTATTTATTACATGTTTTTGATTTTGTTTTGAGATGAGGAGAGGAAGACTCAAAGTTAAAAGTAAAAGCACTAGGGGAGACTAGGTCCTAATGTTATCCTGCAATGGTGGCCCTGTGGTTAAGGTTAAGAGGGGGCTAACCTACTTGTTATCATGTCAAGGATTTCTCACCTAATGTCTATCATACTTTGTTCTTAATCAAAAATTAAAACCAAACTAGGAGTCCTAAGGGATCATGTTATTGCACAAGTAAACAATAGGTGGAATCAATCCAACATTCAAAGAAGAAAGGAAGATGAGATGAAAAGGAAGTGGAATAAGAATGTAAACATCAAATTAAAGAGACTTACCTCACACACAAGCTCAACCAATCAATGGTTGAAAGGTTTATGCAAACAAGCTCAACTAATGAATAGTTGACAGTTTATGCGAACTATGTCCTAAAACTAATGCAAATGCCCTACAATAGCTCTAGATGCAATGGCAAACCACACACAAAGTGAAATAGGTCTTAAGAGGGTAAGATCCTATATAGGTCAGTAGCTAACCCAAGTTTAATCCTATCTAAGTTAGTATCCTAAGGAAGATTAAACAATTCCAAGTTGTGTCCAAAGTTAACTCACAAACACAAGTCATTCACAAACTATGCACAAATGGTGTCTAAAGGTCACATGAATTGAATTAAGGCACACATATGAGATGAGGTCAGTAGTGTAAACCATGAGAAATTAATTTTAAGATGTAAAGAAGTGATCATGACATTCATACCAAACCACATTCAAAAGTTTAGGAAACCTAGCACAAAAATGTTTCACTTAACATGAATCAAGCATTCAAAGATGTATGATGCATAAAGGTATGAGATGGACATGTAAATGGCATGGCTCAGAACTTAAAACATGTATCCAAGGTATGAGAATGATATCAAGTTGTCATGGGAATAGCATGTTAAAGCATCTCTAAAATTTACACAAGTTTACACACAAGTAATTCACTTAGGATGTAACAAGCATGTTTAATCAAGTAAGGCACAAACCATCATGAAAATGTGTATATGGAATGATACATGTCAAAAGTGAATGCACATTTAGTTGTTCAAAAGTGATCTCAAGTCATCATGCAAGGTTCCAAGTGGAAGCACTTATAGGAGTCACAACAATCAATGTACAAAACAAGCTTCAAACATTTCCTATGAACTTGTAACTTGTAAGTAAAGTAAAAGTGGAGCACATAAGACATATACACATGTATGAGTACCCAATTCATTAGGTAAGGACCTCTAATGTTGCATGTTAAGTGTTAAAATAATGATCACAAAGTATGTACACAAGACCTAAAAAGAATAGCCAAAGTTAATGCACATTTGAAGTCATGTTCAAACGAGTTTCATACCATTTTCAAACATCCAATGATGACCTATAAAATTAAATTACAAGGCTTTACCTCATGTCTTAACAATGTGAACCAATGAACCAAAGATCATTAATGAATTGCATAGACGCATCCTCAAAATCCAAGCAATTAGGCAATTATTAGACAAGCATCGGGTATGCAACAATGACTTAAGAGCGAGCATATGAAACATGGTCAAAGCATATGTGTCAAAGCATCATAACAAGGCACACAAAGTCCTATGAATTAGGTCTAAACACACAAAATATTTCACTTCAAGACAAGTTTCACAAAGGCCTCAAAGTTAGCCTTACTTCTAAGGATCAACAAACATGTAAGCCATCAATACAAATTCAATGAAAAATAGTTAAATGCTTCAAAAAATTGTGACCAATTAACCAAGTTAGGCCAAGGGCAGGTGGTGATTACATACAAATAAGGGTGTTCAAATCATAAGGCAAAGGCATTCAAATAATCACAAACATCAAGCACATGCCATAGGTGACCATACAAATCAAAGTTCACAAGATAGAACCCAAAAGCATTCCAAAAATCATGTGTGAAGCACTAACCAAGCACCAAAATTTTATTAAATTCAATGTCAAGTTACACACCAAAAATCAGGCTCAAAACATCAAGGGAAGACCCCTTTTAGAAGCTTGCATCACAAGGTATCATGTTAAGCACACAACATTTCCAAAATTCATTAAAAAAATACCAAAACAACCTAAAAATGGACTTAAAAATACTCAAAATTTATTTAAAGGTCTTAAGAGTGTCCATGAATTAATTTGGAATTTTTAGGCATCTTTTGGTATTTTTTCAATTCGATTTTGGAAAGTATATAAAAAGAAAAAATTAAAAACAAGGAAATGATAAGAGGGGTGCAGCATGAGCAATTCCTCGGTTCACTATCGCAATGGGCTCATTCACGGGGTGGGAATAGTAAATTCCTTAAGCCCAGTTTACCAAAAATCTTCTGATTGTTCACGCAAAAAAAAAACAAGAGAAAGAATAATTGAAAAACGCACGTGACAAAATGAAGTGGCTTCTTCATTAATGCGTTGTTGGTTTCTCATTGGCTGATTTTGAATGACAATACATGCGGGCAAACTGAGTTTACACGCTGGCCAGTTGGTTTGGGCATGGACCAATGAGCCTGTATTGACCAGCCAAGTGGACTAGGGTTTTGACTCTCAAGCGGCCGGAGAAGACTTCCGGACGTCTTCTCCGGTGGGATCTCCGCCGTGAGTTAGCGAAACCACCCAGAAATGCAAGATTTGACCATGGATGCACTCGTTTCGTTGCGTAGAACTCAAATCTTCCATTAGCATGCTCAAACAATACACTTACAGAGAGAAACGAACGTGATAAATTAGATCTGGCATGTTCAAGATCTCATACTTTAATGCATTCTAACCATGAACCAATGCCTCGGGTGGAAGGGCTTCAGATGCACATAACATCATGCTCCTAATTTTCATACACAACACTAAAATGATGCTCGAATAGTTCAATAAACTCACCTAGCCAGAGACGATTTTCAAGCTCACATAAACCCTAGTATCTTCGTGCAATTCTTGTATTCTTCACTTGGAGCAAAATAAATGCTCCAAAGAACCCTGAATCTCTAGAACTTGTGAGGAAAATGAGAGATCTTGGAGTTGAGATGCAGACTCGATTATGGGTTCACGATGGTTCCAAATGAGATTTTTTGCGTATATAAATTGAGATAGATGATGGTGATGATGATTGTGTAGAGGAAAGATAAAAAAAACTCTCAAGAATAAATGGTTTTGAAGCTCTGAAGTTCTTCCTCCAAAAGTGGATTTTGTGTGTTTCAGAGCTTTCTCTCTCTCTCTTTCTCTCTCTCTCTCTCTCTCTCTCTCTCTCTCTCTCTCTCTCTCTCTCTCTCTCTCTCTCTCTTATAACTGTATTTTCCTCCAACCAACTGAAATTGGTTAGGTGTTTTCTCTTTTATATGCAGTTAAGGTGAATTTGGTTTGTTAGAGGGTGTTGTTGATGAGATTGCAAAAGGGTGGTGAGCACATGGGTTGGATAACTTTGTGTGTGTGTGCACCCTTCTTATGGTGTGCTACAAGTTAAGGATGATGATGTATGTGGATGATGAGATTAGTGCAAGTCAGAATAGGAACCTGTCCATTAAGTTTTGTCATCTTCTCCATGGATATAAGAGGCAAGTGTAGTATGGTATGCATGGTTTGTAATAGTTTGCATGGTTATTTAAGGAAAAGAATGAGTCATGGGCGCATGGTATGGATGTATAGCAATGCAACAAGCTTTCCTTTTGGTTTTGGATAAAATAACATGACTTGAACCACTTGGTGAACATATTCATGGTGATGCCTTTGAAAGGACATAACTTGATGTATTTTGAGTCAAAATGAATAGTTCTTGTGTCATTGATAGAATATATCTTGTGTTGGATAATCATGGAATTGAAGTCTAAAACATTGTGTAAAATGTCATTGAAAACTTGGGTACAAAACTGATTTTCTTGCTTTGAAATTTTTCTAAGATTTTTTAATTTCACAACTTTGAGCTGCAAACTTCAATTGATCATAACTTTTAATATATGGATCCAAAATGCAAATGAGAGGTGAAGCATAAGCCACTAAATGGGTATAAATAATAGGGCAAATTTTGAGGTGTTACAACTTTCCCTATTCAATCAACTGTGGACTTGAATGGATAAGAGCAGCGGCTTTCAGGCGTTCGAGGTAAATAGGGATTGAATACCAACAGAAACTGAAAATTTGCACTCTGTGGGTATAAAATATGAGTAGAGGATCAGACGGGTGAAAAACTCTACTGAGGATGAAAGGGTAGGTGAAGTTGAAGAATCTATTAAGGGTAGGAAATGACACAGACGGGCGTCAAGGAATGAGAACAAATACGAATGAACGATTCGGTTAACGACAGGGACGAGTATCGAAAGATGATACTTACGCATATCAAAGAAACATGGACACGGATGAGTGTCAAGAAGAAGATTGAATATCAAAATAACCACACCAAATTCGCAACCTGTGAGGGAGGGACGACTCCGCTGGGGAACCAGTAACAAGAGATGTAAAACCATGAACACGGACGGGCGTCAAAATCATTATGGACGAAGTATTAAAACCGAAATAAACGAGGACGGGTGCTTAATCACGCTGGGGATAAACATAGACGAGTAATGAAAGAACACGGATGAGTGCTAGAGATATTAGTGCGAGTATATAGACTCTAGGATCATCACGAATGAGTATTGATGAATCTAAAATAAACACGGACGAGTGTTAAAAGACCGCAGACGAGTGTCTACACGTTCTATGATTAATAAAAACGGGTATTGATTAACCTGAAACAAACACAGACGAGTGTTGAAAGGCCACAGACGAGTGTCTACACATTCTAGGATCAATACGAATGAGTATTGATTACCTGAAACAAACACGGACGAGTGTTGAAAGACCACTGACGAGTGTCTACACGTTCTAGGATCAATACGAACGAGTATTGACTAACCTGAAACAAACACGGACGAGTGTTAAAAGACCAAGGACGAGTGTCTACACGTTCTAGGATCAATATGAACGAGTATTAATTAACCTAAAACAAACACGGACGAGTGTTGAAAGACCACGGATGAGTGTCTTCAAATATAGGACCAATACGAACGAGTATTGATGATCCTGAAACAAACACGGACGAATGTTGGAAGACCACAGACGAGCGTCTACACGTTCTAGGATCAATACGAATGAGTATTATCAAAACTGAAACAAACACGGACGAGTGTTGCAAGAACACAGACGGGTGTCTACAAATCCAGAATCAATATGAACGAGTATTGTCGAAACTGAAATAAACATGGACGAGTGTTGAAAGACCACGGACGAGTGTCTAAGATTCTAGGATCAATACGAACGAGTATTGATTAACCTGAAACAAATACAGATGAGTGTTGAAAGACCACGAACGAGTGTCTAAGAATCCAGATTCAATACGAACGAGTAGTGTCGAAACTGAAACAAACACGGACGAGTGTTGAAAGACCACAGACGAGTGTCTATGAATCCAGATTTAATACGAACGAGTATTGTCAAAACTGAAATAAACACGAACGAGTGTTGCAAGAACATGGACGAGTGTCTACAAATCCAGAATCAATATGAACGAGTATTTATGAAACTGAAACAAACACCGACGAATGATGCAAGACCACGGACGAGTGTCTTCAAATACAGGATCAATAGGAACGAGTATTGATGAAACTGAAACAAACACTGACGAGTGTTGAAAGACCACGGACGAGTGTCTAAGAATCTAGGGTCAATACGAACGAGTATTGATTAACCTGAAACAAACACGGACGAGTGTTGAAAGACCACGGACGAGTGTCTACACATTCTAGGATCAATACGAACGAGTACTGATTACCCTGAAACAAACACAGACGAGTGTTGAAAGATCAATATGGACAAATATTGACAAAACTGAAACAAACACGGACGAGTGTCGAAAGATCAATATGGACGAATATTGACGAAACTGGGATAAACACGAATGAGTGTTAAAAGATCAATATGGACGAATATTGATGAAACTGAGACAGACACATAAGAGTGTTAAAAGAAATGGGGAATCAATACGAACGAAGTATTGAGGACATGAAACAAACACGGACGAGTGCTGAATGAACAATGCCTCGAAAACGTCAAGAGTAACGCATCCAAACCTTGGACGATGGGTGTGAGGGACGACTCTGAGGGGATAAGGAAATCCTAGTTAGACGACTCTGCTAGGGAAGAAAAATTAAAAGGGTAAGGTTGACGGATTTACTACCCTAAGGATCTGTTGAAACACCTGCTTGGGGCCACCGTTATCTTGTTTTCTGCTAGGGAAAAAAAGAGAAGCCTGAACAGACAACTCTGCATGGGAATACCAGTAGGATGAATACGTAAGATTGGCAACTTCACCAGGGATAAGGTAAGATTGAACCTCCTGAGTTAAACCACTTTCTGTTGGGGGGAAACGTCTGGTAATGAGAATATCCAAACCTGGCTTATGCTTCAGATGCATATGTTTGAATTTTTCTATGGCATAATGCTCCATACGAAATGGAAATGCTACGCGTTTTGAGGATGCAATGTAATGATGATTATGCTATGCAAAAAAGACTCCTAGGTAAAATAAATGTTGAGGATACGAAGGCAACTCTACTGGGGATAGCAAACTGGATTGTCCTCAGGGTCATGAACCGTGGTGAGGAAGACAAATTGAACGGCCTTCCCGATCCAAACCTCTGCTGAAGATGAAACCCGAAGAGAACTTCCACTCCGTTCTAAGAATGACGACTGATGACGGTGGAACTCAAAGATCTGATACGAAAAAGGCGCCAATAACCATTGGACTTGGAATCTGCTAGGGATGTCAACCACTGTTGATCAAACTGTTGAGAGGATGAACACCAAACTCTGCTTGGGGTGAGCAGTCAATAATACCAAACCTATCGGGGGATATCATTGAACTTGACCTGCTGCTTGGGAATGACTTTAACCTGCTGGGAGTGATAGCATACCCTTGCTGGCGAAATTACACTTCCTGTCCTGATGAGGAAAATAGACACCACAAAAATGTGGCGAGTATAAGATCTCTACCAAGGAGAGTCTCCTGCTAGAGATGCAACGTCACCCTGTCTGATGTGGTTGACTTTTGAAGACTCACTAGGGAGTAATAAACCAATCTGACTGGGGAAGGCAAATCTTTGCACTCTTGCTGGGGAGAGAGAGATTCTTGATGCTCTGCTGTGGATGCTAGCTCTTCTATATTAGAGAGAGAGAGAGAGAGAGAGAGAGAGAGAGAGAGAAAGAGAGAGATAGAGACTTTACTGGGGACGGGAGGTCAAACGAGCCTTTTGCTGGGGATGCCCAAATGCTTGGAGAGCAAAAACAAACCATCTTTACCCTATCTGGGGACTTAAACTCTTGCTGGAGAAAGGTCAAATCTAACTCTGGCTGGGGAAACCAAACCTTAGGACTCTCGCTAGGGAGAACACTTTGCCGGGGACAATACCATCTTGGCTATTTCTGTCGGGGACGAGTAGCAATTCTAATACCTCACTGGGGAATGATACCCTCTGGCGCCTTGCCGAGGAAGAGAAACCCCATGTTGGGAACTACTTTGGTGCTTCACGCTTCTATTAATCAACTGCATGCCAATTATCATAAGCGGGTTCCCTACTTGTCTCAGACCACATGGTATATTGGGAGAAATCATCTCAAGAGGATTTTACAGAAAACTTGGCATTCAAAATGCCTCGGGATCTTCAAACTCTTGGAGAGATTTGTTGGATCTCAACGTAACTACCCTAGATTGGCTAAACTATGAAGGAATTTGCCTCGAGAGGATTCGTAATGACTTGAAATATTCTGACCCAGTATCCTGAATCTTAAAAAGGTGCTTTTGATTAACCGTCTTCCGGGGAAGGATAACTCCTCGTGCTCTTGAGGTGGCCTGCCTCGATACGAGCCTTGAAGTGATTTTGCCCCCGACTAATTGATATTCGAGAGATTTTCCTAATCTTGACGTGATTACCCCCGTTTGGCTAAACTTTAGAGAGATTCCTCGACGTGGCTGCTCCAGATTAGCTGAATCTTGGAATGGCTTGCCCACTTGGCGTGATCATTTGATGACTTGCCCCTGCTCAACGGAGTCTTCTGGCGTTTGCATCTTATCTTGATTAATCTCTCCATTATAGAAAGTCTCCTGATATCAAGTACTTATTAGCAAGTAAAACCGACCATTTTGAAAATGACAATTTTAATGCAATGCATATGACAGTTTTGAAATCCATGTTTGTTCACTGGAAAAATGTTGTGACATATAGTGAACGAATCATTTTTTAAGATGTCACATCAATACCAACATGAATGGTAAGAAAAACCTTTTAGGAGTCAGAACTGACGCGATTTTAACCGAAGTATGCTTTCAAAATAACCTTGCTTCAATTAGGTCTTTTAAAGGTTGTAACGTGGCCTGGTTCGCGGTTTGAGAAAGAAAGGATATAAGGCTCAAAGTTTTGTTTTAACTCGCCCATTCCCCTTGATGTTCTCTAGTCCTATGTTCAGCTAATTTGATACGGGCTCCCACCTTTCAAAATGTTAATGAATGGTGGAAGTGATGGTTAAGGACCCACACGGTTTTCAAAGTGACAGTCACCCCTTTTGTCTTTGGTGCCTGTAGTCACACGACTCGTTCTTGCTCGAGGATTTTTCTTTTCTCATCCTTTTCACTTTTCATTCTTTTGATTTTGATTTCCCCGATTTTTGCCTGGATGGATTCTTTTTGAATCTTTTGATTTTGAAGTCCAGCGGGATGCCCTAACTTTTGCCTAAGTCACTTGTTTTCATGCTTTTGACTTAGCGGGCTTTCTTTTGATTCTTTTTTTTTTAACGAATCATGTGACACTGGTTTGTTTGACTTGTTTGAAAGGGTTGTTACTGCCTCACTCCATAGTTGGTGAGGGATAATCAATGTGATTTGATCCTCGAACGGGACACTCTTTTTGAAATTTGAACGCACGGTCCAATTAACTGACACCTACCCTGCCCCGGGTTAAGATTGAGGGTTTTTTCGTTTTCAGAAAAGAAACTCCTACTACTAGGCTCAACGGGGTTAACAAGGGATCATCTTCCTTATGTCTCCGGTGTTTAGGGATTCGAAACAATGCATGTACATCATCAGCAGGGTTTGTTCAAAAGCATATAATCAGAAGCTTTACGTCTTTCAATTTCGTCATCCTCCCTCGGATCCTGCTTAAACAAGCGTATGATATCGATAAAGAAGTATGAGTGAACACAAATGGATTTAATCACAACATTCATATTCATTTCATTATCATTATCAATTAAAAATAAACAAGTTTTACAAATGAGTTTGCACTTTAACAGAAAAGAAACTACAAATGCGAAGAAATGACATGATATAATGATTGGCAACTTCAAGGAACTAGGCTTTCCAAGCTTGATTTGCTACTGAGCTAGCCATCTTCAAAATTGCTCATCGAAGTCAGTCCGGTAATCATCTACACAACTGCTCTCGGTACATTCTTCCATAACCTGAACTGATGAACCCACTTGACTGGATGAAAGAGAATTGTTGATCTGAATACCCTGAGGCGTCTGAATCTTGCTCTTGAGTACCTTACAGTCTTCAGTTGAATTCCCCTGTGCCCCAGCATGGTAGTCACAATAGGCGTTGACATCAAAACCTGGCGGGTACGGAAAAGGCACTGGATTCAATTCCTTCGGCACTATTAATCCACCATTGATCAAGTGTGGCAACATTTGACTGTACGACATTGGCAACTGAGTGAAATGCCTCTCTGGCTTCCTTGGCCTCTGTTGGACGTGCTTACACTGATGACGACGATATGGTCGTTGATACTGAGTAGGCCTCTGATTTGGAGAAAGATACTGTCCTTGTGGAGAAAATGGTATCTGACACGAGGACCCAGAAGATTGCTTACTCTGAACAGTTGATATGCCTAAACGTTGAGAATAAGGTAGCGAAGATTCCCGAATAGAACTATTTTCTTCCTCCCATTCTTCTTGAGAACTAGCAACTGATTCATTTTCACTGGCTGGGATGTCTGAAAAGCCTTGGATATTTCCACATTTGAGCAGGCTCTCAATGCGTTCTCCCACTATTACCAGGTCAGAGAAATTCGATGCCCCATTACCAATCCACTTATCGAAGTACGGGCCTTGCAAAGTGTCCACAAAAAGGTCAACCAATTCTCTTTCTAGAAGCGATGGTTGAACACGAGCGGTTAACTCTCTCCATCTCTGAGCATACCCTCGGAATGATTCATTATCTGCTTGAGATAAACCTTACAACTACATGCGACTGGGAGCCATGTCAAGATTATATCTGTATTTCTTCACAAAAGCGTTGGCTAGATCTGACCATGATTGGATGCAACCACTTTCTAACTACATGTACCAACTCAGGGATACCCCACTCAGACCGTCTTGGAAACACTGAATCATGATCTTGTCGTTGTGGACATATGAGGTCATTCTTCTACAAAACATTACCAAATGTTTCTTTGGACAGCTATCCCCTCTGTACTTCTTAAACTTCGGTGTTTTGAACTTTGGAGGCATTACAAGGCCAGGAACCAGACACATGTTCGACGCATTCAGATCAAGAGTATCACGACCATCTAGGGCTTTCAGCTTTTCGTCCAACACACGGTATCTTTTATCGAACTTAACAAGTCGTGGGCCCTTAGGTTTCATCTCTGGAACTACCCTTTAGACATCTGGCACAGAGAATGCAAAACTCTGATATTCTGCAGTATCAAGAGAAGATGAATGTCCGCCTTGGATAATGGGACATTCTTGTATAACAGGATCCTCAACGGGGATTCACACAGGCTGGGCTTGAGGAACATTGTTCACCGGAGGTGGAATGACATTCTCAGTTCTCTGAATATTAGCCTCTCTCCTTGTCATGGTGGCCATACTCCCACAAGTTGGTCCAATTGACTCTTCATCAATTCAACATCGGCCCTAGTCACAAACTGATTTTGTTCTCCTGAGTTCATGATTCTTCCAAAGGCTGATTCAAGTCCAATACGAAAGTCGGGAAGTCAACTAACGGTCGAAGGCAAATTATGGATGAGATCAATGTTCTGGCCGGAGAAAGATATGTAAAATGCTTATGCAATGCAATGTTATGGATGCAACAAGACATGGGATCAAAGCTTCCATATATTCTGAATAAGTGTTGTGCTGATGACTGAATAAGTTCACAAGGTCTGCTCTGAAGAGAATACCAAAATACCAGAATCTCCGAATAATCAAAATACCAGAATACCAAAATATCGGAATAGTCAGAGTGCCAGAAAAATCAGAATAACAGAATATTCGAATAATCAGAATACCATAATATCAGGCTGATAATTCCACACTGATAAGAAAACCAGAATACCGGGAAGGTTGAAGGTTACGGTTTCCTGCAAACCTGTAAACACCCAGCCCCTCTCACATGTGGGTTCTAAAACCAAGGATCCTCAGCGTCATGGACCCTCATGTCGAGAAATGATGATACATTCACCATTATAGTTTGGCATCATCATCAGTTGAGGATGCCTCAACTAATTCCCCTAAAAAAAGTCATCCTATGGCAAGTTCTCAACTTCAGGTCCTCGGATCAAGAAGCGTAATGGGTTTCCCATTTCTAGTCTGCCATTATCACATCTTGGGAGGAGTGCCTCAACTAAGTCCTCGGGAATGGTCACCAGAGTCGACAGCTCATCAAGGGAATATCCAATGACCTGCATTAACATGCAGTATCAGATATCTCCTAGAGGAACCTCGTCTGGCTGTGGGTCTCATGAACACTACACATGGTCATCACCATGCAAGCAACACGACTATCCACTCTAAATCCTGTGTGTACTCAAGCCTGGGTAGTGGGCTTATCTCTCAGAACACCCATCCCACCAAAGAAAACAAACAGTCCAGCACAGTATAGTATATATGGCAATAATGAATGTAAAGCAAGTAAATGCAATAAAAGCGATAAACATGCGATAAAAGCCATAAATAAAGCAAGTAAAGCCATACAGATAAACACCCAACAAATCAAAAACAAACAGGCGCTAGGATTGACTTGCTTAGGGAACCAGAGATTCTGGGTTCAGTCGCCAGCTGTCGCATCTGCGAAAATTAACCGGCAGAAAAGAACAGAAGAGACGCCACCGAACGTTATTTATCCCCACGCAGGGAAAGGAAACAATCGAAGAAAACCTCAACAAAGGGGAAGGAATGGTTATCGCAACCATAGTCTGGGTTCAGGAGTCGGTTACGCGAGAGGAAGGTATTAGCACCCCCTCGCGTCCATCGTACTCGATGAGATCCACGCTTGTTGTCTCGATCAAAGGGTGTGGGTATCTGAAGCTCAACTACTAGCTGGAAACGGAACGGGAAATAGAGAGACGGGGGGAGAAAATAAAAGGTGAAAACCAAAAGAGGACTCACAAGGATCGTCGTAATCCTATGCTTACGTATCTTCGTGGACGAAAGAAGAATCAGAGTCGACGTATTTCGACGGACTACGAATTTGTGGAGGGGGAGGTTGCTCACCAAGACATCACGTCTCGTGCCTGTGTATCCTTAATCTAACGCAAAAGAGGAAGTCATAGAAGTCGTAGTTTAACCTAACAGGGTCGGTTGTTTTGTGTTTTTTAATGGAAGACGCCAATGTTCGCGTTCCAGCAGTTTAGGTGTTGTTGCTCGTTGTATGGAGTCTTACGCGTTTACTTGTTTATGGTAGAATGGAAATGACGGATCCTATACAAATGGAGTGAGGGAGATGAGAAGAGAATCCCGAGGAAAGACAATTATGTGTTTTTTTTTTTAGAAGAAAGTGTTTTGAATTTAGTTTGAAACTCGCATTGCACTAAAGTCTATGACATAGGAGCGAATGCGTCGAATGGTCGCCCCCAACAGGACGTATGCTAAACACTCTAGAAAGGTGAAGGGAGACCCTCCACCCTCCATTTCCCATTTACTTAAGGCTAATGGCGTACAATACTCGTTGTATTTATTACATGTTTTTTATTTTGTTTTGAGATGAGGAGAGAAAGACTCAAAGTTGAAAGTAAAAGCACTAGGGGAGACTAGGTCCTAATGTTATCATGCAATGGTGGCCCTATGGTTAAGGTTAAGAGGGGGTTAACCTACTTGTTATCATGCCAAGGATTGCTCACCTAATGTCTATCCTACTTTGGTCTTAATCAAAAATTAAAACCAAACTAGGAGTCCTTAGGGATCATGTTATTGCACAATTAAACAATAGGTGGAATCAATCCAAAATTCAAAGAAGAAAGGAAGATGAGATGAAAAGGAAGTGGCATAAGAATGTAAATATCAAATTAAAGAGACTTGCCTCACACACAAGCTCAACCAATCAATGGTTGAAAGGTTTATACAAATAAGCTTAACTAATGAATAGTTGACAATTTATGCGAACTACGTCCTAAAACTAATGCAAATGCCCTACAATAGCTCTAGATGTAATGACAACCCACACACAAAGTGAAATAGGTATTAAGAGGGTAAGATACTATATAGGTCAGTAGCTAACCCAATTTTAATCCTATCTAAGTTAGTATCCTAAAGAAGATTAAACAATTCCAAGTTGTGTCCAAAGTTAACTCACAAACACAAGTCATTCACAAACTATGCACAAATGGTTTCTAAAGGTCACATGAATTGAATTAAGGCAAACATATGAGATGAGTTCAATGGTGTACACCATGGGAAATTAAGTTTAATATGTGAAGAAGTGATCATGACATTCATACCAAACCACATTCAAAAGTTTAGGAAACCTAGCACAAAGATGTTTCACTTAACATGAATCAAGCATTCAAAGATGTATGATGCATAAAGGTATGAGATGGACATGTAAATGGAATGGCTCAAAACTTAAAACATGTATCCAAGTTATGAGAATGATATCAAGTTGTCATGGGAATATCATGTTAAAGCATCTATAAAAGTTACACAAGTTTACACACAAGTAATTCACTTAGGATGAAACAAACATGTTTATCAAGAAAGGCACAAACCATCATGAAAATGTGCATATGGAATGATACATGTCAGAAGTGAATGCACATTTAGGTGTTCAAAAGTGATCTCAAGTCATCATGAAAGGTTCCTAGTGGAAGCACTTATAGGAGTCACAACAATCAATGTACAAAACTAGCTTCAAACATTTCCTATGAACTTGTAACTTGTAAGTAAAGTAAAAGTGGAGCACATAAGACATATACACATGTGTGAGTACCCAAGTCAGTAGGTGAGGACCTCTAATGTTGCATGTTAAGTGCTAAAAGAATGATCACAAAGTATGTACACAAGACCTAAAAGGAATAGCCAAAGTTAATGCACATTTGAAGTCATGTTCAAACTAGTTTCATAGCATTTTCAAACATCCAATGATGACCTATAAAATGAAATTACAAGGATTTACCTAATTTCTTAACAACGTGAACCAATGAACCAAAGATCATTAATGAATTGCATAGATGCATCCTCAAAATCCAAGCAATTAGGCAATTATTAGACAAGCATCGGGTATGCAACAATGACTTAAGAGTGAGCATATGAAACATGGTCAAAGCATATGTGTCAAAGCATCATAACAAGGCAAACAAAGTACTATGAATTAGGTCTAACCACACCAAATATTTCACTTCAAGACAAGTTTCACAAAGGCCTCAAAGTTAGCCTTACTTCTAAGCATCAACAAACATGTAAGCCATTAATCCAAATTCAATGAAAAATAGTTAAATGCTTCAAAAAAATTGTGACCAATTAACCAAGTTAGGTCAAGGGCAGGGGTTGATTACATGCAAAGAAGGGTGTTCAAATCATAAGCCAAAGGCATTCAAATAATCACAAACATCAAGCGCATGCCATAGGTGACCATACAAATCAAAGTTCACAAGATAGAACCCAAAAGCATTCCAAAAATCATGTGTGAAGCACCAACCAAGCACCAACATGTTAGGGAATTCAATGTCAAGTTACACACTAAAAATCAAGCTCAAAACATCAAGGGAAAACCCTTTTAGAAGTTTGCATCACAAGGTATCATGTTAAGCACACAACATTTCCAAAATTCATTAAAAAATACCAAAACAGCCTAAAAATGGACATAAAAATACCCAAAAATTATTTAAAGGTCTTAAGAGTGTCCATGAATTAATTTTGAATTTTTAGGCATCTTTTGGTATTTTTACAATTCGATTTTGGAAAGTATATAAAATGAAAAAATTAAAAACAAGGAAATGATAAGAGGGGTGCAGCGTGAGCAATTCCTCAGTTCACTATCGCAATGGGCTCATTCACGGGGTGGGAATAGAAAATTCCTTAATCCCAGTTTACCAAAAATCTTCTGATTATTCACGCAAAAAAAAAAGAGAAAGAATAATTGAAAAATGCACGTGACAAAATGAAGTGGCTTCTTCATTAATGCGCTGTTGGTTTCTCATTGGCTGATTTTGAATGACATTACACCCGGGCTATAACACCCTTTTCTACTCCACAAATATCACAGCAGATTAAACACATTATCAGAGTAAAATCAGAACCACCTCAAAAGGGCGCACATTTCTCAATAAATTCAAATAAAACAAATTGCTCTGTAAACAACGGGTTTCCACAAAATAAATCAAAAACCATCAAATAGGCAGCAGAACCGCCATAACCACAATAAATCCAAAATAAAAGGTTTTAAAAATAAACCATAACCATCAAAATAACAACAAAATAATGACTCAACATGGTTCGACTCAACGACCCAACTCGGTGTTACACTATCAGAGCAAGACCCTCTACATTGACCAAAAGCAAATAAACTCCAAAAGTCCTCGAAGGCATCCACAGCTAAGCCTGAATACCTGCATGTTATCCACGTGGAGGCAACATTCAAACAGGCAGGGTGAGTAATCACAATTCATTATAATCAGTATAAAAACAAGATATGCATAAAATGGCGTCATCGTCATATACAACATCATCAGGGTCATCACAAGGCAAACATCAAAACACGTCATCATAAATCACAATAATGCCACATAAATGCAATGCACAACAAGACTCATACATGTGGTACCAATCGTCACAGTCGATGGACACTTAGGCCATCACCCTCCAAAGATCCCCGTCATTAGGATCGGTTCCACACAAGAACCGGAGCACGTCAAAAACCACCTCACATCCATATAATGAGATGGAAGCCTCAATAGACCGAAGTCTACCATCATCACTGAAATTCTATGAATGCATGATACACAATGTCATAATCATCATCATCAAATAAAGTCATTATGTGCATCACCATTCATCAAAACTTCATGTTAATCATGTCATCAATTATTCATCAAAACATCACGAAATCATCATCTCATAGTCATCAATAACATCATGGTAAATCATCAGAAAAATCACAGCATCAAAACATCAAGACATCACAAGAATAACAAAACAATTCGCGAACAGCAGCCGTTCGCTACCAAGTTCGTTGTGCGAACTCATTCGCTGGGATGTTTGCTTTGTGAACTTCCAGCGAACCCCTAAACCCCACACAAAAACTAGAGAGTTCCCATTCTGTTCTCCTCGCCCCCCCCCCCCCCCCCCATTCGCTGGGACATTCGCTTTGCGAACTTTAAGTCATTTTAATATTTCATCTCAGTATCATCAAACAAAATCATCGCGCATTCACTGCGCTGCTCGCTTTCCGAGTCTGGGGCGAGTGTTCGCCTTGCGAAGGAATTGTTCGCTTTGCGAACTCGCAATTTCAGGAAATCGCTGCTACGCATCAGTAGCACATCAGACCACCAATTTCTTATGGGTTCAACCTCAATTCACCCCAAAACATCCCCAAAACATTCCTAAGGCATATGGCAATCAAAGGCATGAAACCTACGACTATTAGGTCGATTAATTTCACTATCCTAACTCAAAATTACCTAAACCTTCACAAACCCTCAAGATTCCCATAAACCCCATAAATCTCTTTCTCATACAAGATCCCACATATCATCAATGGAGGTTTACCCCAAAGGTCTACCTTTATCTGAATCAATTCAACCCTTAATAATCCATCATCGATCCTCATAAATACCCCTAAATCATCAATAACTCATAAATCCTCACAAACCTCAAAATCCACCTTAAATACATCGAATCTCTATATTAAAAATAATGAAAGGTAATACTCCCCATACCTTAGATTGTTGATTCAGAGCTTTCTCTATTGAGTCTTTGGAAACCTTCTCGAATCCTCGCCTTTTCCTCTTTCCTCAGAGCTCTGCACTTTTCCCTTCTTTTCACGATCTAACAAAATGAATCCTATTCTTCCCAATTCCTTTTTGTTAAACCCTTGGGCTTCTAAAATGGGTTTTCCCCTTAATACCCTCACTAATCCTCCTCAAAAGCCCATCTTACCCATAATTCCTCTAATATTATTTAAATTAATAATAATACTAATATATTCATATTATATACTATTATTTAATTATATAACCAAAACTCCACGAAAATGCCATCGTCAACACAAACCACCAAAATTCACCGAAAATTCACAAATATTATATTTAAATAAATTAAATAAATATTCTAATGAGTTTGAGGTGTTACAACTCTCCCCCACTTAAAGAATTTTCGCCCTCGAAAATTACCTCAAGGAAATAGAGTCGGATACAACTCCCTCGTCTGATCTTCACGTTCCCAAGTCCAACTTTCGCCAGCTGGTCCGCCCCACAACACCTTCACCAAAGTTATGTCTTTACCCCGCAGTTGCTTCATCTCTCGACCGTCAACCTGCACAGGTAAAACTTCCACTGTCAGGTTATCCCTCACTTGTACATCATCCATCTGAATCACATGCGACAGATCTAGAATGTACATTCTCAACTGAGACACATGGAACACGTCATGCAAATTCGCAAGTGACGGCGGTAATGCAATTCGATAAGCTACCTCTCATATCCTCTGCGAGATTTGATATGAACCAACAAAACGTGGAGTGAGTTTCCTAGACTTCAAAGCTCGACCCACACCAGTGACTGGCGTCACCCTCAAAAACACGTGATCTCCCTCTTGGAATTCAAGTGTCTTCCTCCTCTTATCATGGTAGCTCTTCTGGCAACTCTGCGATGCTCTCATCCTTTCTTGGATCATCTTAATCTTCTCGGTCGTCTCTTGCACAATCTCAGGTCCGAGTACGTCACTCTTGCCCGAATCATACCAACACAAAGGAGTCCTACATCTTCTCCCATACAAAGCTTCATAGGGCGCCATTCCAATACTAGCATGAAAACTATTATTGTACGTGAACTCAATCAACGGCAAATGGCTATCCCAAGCAGGGTCGGGCCTAGGGGTAGGCCACCAAGGCTACCGCCTAGGGCCTCACTTTTTACTTTTATTTATAGTATATGATTTTACCTAATGATTTTTTATTTATAATTTTTTTTATAAAAATTTTGTTATATACGAATTAAATAATAACACCTATTTACAATATGTAACAATATGTATTGTTTAATAATAAATTTTTGAATTTTTTAAAATAATAGGAGACTTGATATCTATTTTTTTATATTGTTTTTCAATTATGATTTTTTAAATAATGAGAAGAGTATTTAGATGTGTTAATTTTATTATCAATTAAAATAAAATATTAAATGAAATAAATTATAATAATTTAATAGTTTTACATCCTAAAACATCTAAAATATAATATTTTTTTAAAAAAATATTTTTATTATATTAAAAATATTTAATTTTAAATTTCGCCTTAGGCCTCAAAATGTGTTGGGTCGGCCCTGATCCTAAGATCCTCCATGATCCAACACACAAGCTCTCAGCAAATCCTCTAAGGATTAGATAGTCCTTTCTGTCTGACCATCCGTCTGCGGATGATAGGCAGAACTCATCCTCAGCTTAGTACCCAACGCATCTTGCAAACTCTTCCAGAATCTAGATGTAAATCTCGGATCTCTATCTGACACAATACTCGAAGGTATCCCATGTAACTTCACAATCTCCTCAATGTACATCTCGGCTAACGTCTGCATAAAATGATTAATCTTCATTGGCAAGAAATGAGCCGATTTAGTTAATCTATCCATAATCACCTAAATGGAATCATTTCCCTTAGTAGTCCTTGGCAACCCCGACACAAAGTCCATGGAAATACTATCCCATTTCCATTCTGGAATATTCAATGGTTGCATCATACCTAAAGGCTTCTGATACTCAATATTCGACTTCTGACAAGTCAAACACGTATAAACAAACTCCGCAATATCCTTCTTCATACCTGGCCACCAAAACAACTTTTTCAAATCTTGGTACATCTTAATAGCACCGGGATGAATACTCAATCTACTTCGATGTCCTTATTCAAGAATGCTCTTCTTAATATCTGGGACATCTAGAACACACACCCTGTCTCTGAACATCATCACACCATTCTCGTCAATCCAGAATTCTCCTCCGTTACCTTGGTTGATCAAAGTCAACTGGTCAACTAACTTTAAGTCAAATTGTTGTCCCATTGTAATCTCTTCTAGAATACCACTAGTCAACTTCAACATTCCCAACTTCACACTATCAGGAGTCTCTTCACATACCAAACTCAAATCTCAGAATTGCTCAATTAATTCCAACTCTTTTACCATAAGCGTCGACATATGCAATGAATTCCTGCTCAATGCATCAGCCACTACATTTGTTTTTCCCGGATGATAACTCAAATTAAAATCGAAATCCTTCAACAACTCTAACCACCTTCTCTGCCTCATATTCAATTCTTTCTGATCAAATAAGTACTTCAGACTTTTATGATCACTGAACACTTCAAACTTAGAGCCAAACACTTCAGTGCTTCAGCACAAACACCACGGCGGCCAATTCTAAGTCATGTGTAGGATAATTCCTCTCATGAACTCGTAATTGTCTTGAAGCATAGGCAACGACTTATCCAATACTCCACCAAGACCCATCTTCGACGCATCACAATACACCACAAAAGATTCGCTCGGATTAGGCAAAATCAACACTGGAGGGGTCGTCAACCTCTTCTTCAATTCCACAAAACTCTCTTCGTAAGCTAGATCCTACACAAAAGCTTGACCCTTTCGAGTCAACTGAGTCAAAGGTAATGCCAACTTAGAAAAGCCCTCGATAAACTTACGGTAATAACCCGCCAATCCCAAAAAACTTCGTATCTCAGTAGCGGAGTTCGGAGTCTCCCAGTGTAACACATCATCAATCTTGGAAGGATCTACAACAATTCCACCACTCGAAATCACATGGCCAAGAAAACTCACCTCTTTCAACCAGAACTCACACTTCGAGAGCTTTGCATACAACTTCTTTTCCTTCAATACTTGCAACAATGTTCTCAAATGACCAGCATGCTCTGCTTCAGACTTAGAATATATCAAAATGTCATCGATGAAAACCACCACAAGCTGATCCAGATACTCATGAAAAATTCGATTCATATACTCCATGAACACACCAGGTGCATTAGACACGCCAAACGGCATCACCGTGTATTCATAGTGACCATACCTCGTCCGGAAAGCTGTCTTTGGAATATCATCAGGCTTAACACGAATCTGATGGCAACCCGACCTCAAATCAATCTTGCTAAACACACATGCATCTACTAACTGATCCATCAAGTCGTCGATTCTCGGAAGTGGATACTTATTCTTGATAGTCATTTTATTCAACTGCCGATAATCAACACACAACCTCATACTACCATCTTTCTTCTTTACTAGCAACACAGGAGCACCCCACGGAGAAACACTTGGTCGAACAAACCTCTTCTTAAGCAATTCTTTCAGCTGTTTCTTCAATTCACTTAACTCAGAAGCTGACATCCAATAAGGAGCCATTGACACTAGACTCGTACCTGGTATTAAGTCCACTGCAAACTCTACTTCACGTTTTGGAGGCAAATCACTGATGTCATCAGGAAACACCTCTGGAAATTCACATACAACAGGTAAGTCGACACTTGCAGCTTCACGATCAATCTACAATGATGAAAACATTGCAAACACCAAGGCTTCATCTTCCATAATCTCGTCTACTTGATTAGTAGATAGGAACATCAACTCTCAAGCATCACCAAACTCAGGAAACTCTACAGTCTTGTTATAACAGTTGATATGAACATGATTGAACTCCAACCAGTTTATTCCAAGGATTACATCGATTTGGTGCAAGGGTAAACACACCAAATTCATCACAAAACTCTTCCCAAAAATCGTCAAAGGACATCTCAAACACACAAAAGTAGTAGTAACAGAACCATTAGCAGGAGTCTCTATTAGCATACTACCATTCATCTCAGACAACTTCAAACCCAATTTATTAGCAGATTCAAGAGAAACAAAAGAATGAGTAGCACCAGTATCAATAATAGCAACCAACTCAGCATCATTAATAAAACAAGTACCTAGAATCAGGTTATCCTTCTCTGGAACTTCTGCACCACTCAAAGCAAACACTCTACCACTGGTCTGAGCAGCAGTAGCCGTCTTCTTCGGTTTCTGACACTTGGTACTGATGTGACCCTTCTCACCACAATTGAAACAGGTTGGAACATCATCCTTGCAATCAGTAGCTCTATGACCCTTATTACCACACCTGTAGCACCTCAACACACTATTAGTACGAACATCAGCACGGTGACCTTGCTCACCACACCTGTAACACTTCCCAGAAGCGGGAGCTGCTCCCCCACTTATCTTTTTTCCATCTGAAGCCTTCTGCTTCCCTTTGTCAGCTGAAGTTGTATAAGGCTTACCCCTATACTGCCATTTCTTTTCACTCAACTGCTTGTAGTGAGTAGATCGAGCTCGGCTATCCTCATCGTAGATTCTGCTCTTGTCCACTAACTCAACATACTTATGGATCTGTTGATACCCAATACTCTGCTTAATCTCTGGTCTCAGCCCATTCTCGAACTTGAGGCACTTGGACATCTCAGCATCAGTACTGTTGTAGTGAGGACAGAACTTCACCAGCTTCTCGAACTTCGCAGCATACTCTGCAACAGTCATGTTTCCTTGCTTCAGCTCAAGGAATTCCACCTCTCTCTTACCACGAGCATCCTCTGGATAATAATTTCCTAGAAATTCCTGCTTGAACACAGCCCAGGTTATCACAGTGCCAACATCTTCCAGCCTCTGACGGGTGTTATCCCACCAATCCTCAGCCTCTTCTGACAACATATGAGTTCCAAACTGAACTTGTTGTGCGTCAGTACATCCCATCCCTCAGAAGATCTTCTCAATCACCTTCAGCCACTTGTGTGCACTTGCTGGATCGTGATTACCCTCAAACTCCGGTGGATTATTCCTCTTGAACTCCCCCAAAGCACGAAACTCATCTGGAACTCCACCATCCGGATTGAGTTGCGCCACCACATTAGCAAATGATTCCAAAGCATCATCAATGGCACGATCATTTCTTCCAGCCACCCTGCACACCACCAACAAGGTTAGAAGAACTAAAACATCAACAGTGTACACACACTTGTCGACCGACAGGGGAATGACATCACGTAAAACCTAGCCGAACGGACCAAGCAGACTCTGATACCACTAATGTAACACCCTTTTCTACCCCACAAATATCGCAGCAGATTAAACACATTATCAGAGTAAAATCAGAACCACCGCAAAAGGGCGCACATTTCTCAATAAATTCAAATAAAACAAATTGCTCCGTAAACAACGGGTTTCCTCAAAATAAATAAAAAACCATCAAATAGGCAGCGGAACCGCTATAACCACAATAAATCCAAAATAAAAGGTTTTAAAAATAAACCATAACCATCTAAATAACAACAAAATAACGACTCAACATGGTTCATCTCAATGACCCAACCCGATGTTACACTATCAGAGCAAGACCCTCTACATCGACCAAAAGCAAATAAACTCCAAAAGTCCTCGAAGGCATCCACAGCTAAGCCTGATCACATGCACGTTACCCACGTGGAGGCAACATTCAAACATGCAGGGTGAGTAATCACAATTCATTAAAATCAATATAAAAACAAGATATGTATAAAATGACGTCATTGTCATATACAACATCTTCAGGGTCATCACAAGGCAAACATCAAAACACGTCATCATAAATCATAACAATGCCACATAAATGCAATGCACAACAAGACTTATGCATGTGGCACCAATCGTCACAGTCGATGGACACTTAGGCCATCACCCTCCAAAGATCCCCGTCATTAGGATCGGTTCCACACAAGAACCGGAGTACGTCAAAAACCACCTCGCATCCACACAATGGGATGGAAGCCTCAATAGACCGAAGTCTAACATCATCACTGAAATGCTATGAATGCATGATACACAACGTCATAATCATCATCATCAAATAAAGTCATTATGTGCATCACCATTCATCAAAACTTCATGTTAATCATGTCATCAAGTATTCATCAAAACATCACGAAATCATCATCTCATAATCATCAATAACATCATGGTAAATCATCAGAAAAATCACAGCATCAAGACAACACAAGAATCATAAAATAATTCGCGAACAGCAGCCGTTCGCTACCAAGTTCGTTGTGCGAACTCATTCGCTGGGATGTTCGCTTTGCGAACTTTCAGCGAACCCCCAAACATCACACAAAAACCAGAGAGTTCCCATTTTGTTCTCCTCCCCCCCCCCCTCCTCATTCGCTGGGATGTTCGCTTTGCGAACTTTAAGTCATTTTAATATTTCATCTCAGTATCATCAAACAAAATCATCGCGCATTCGCTGCGCTGCTCGCTTTGCGAGTCTGGGGCGAGTGTTCGCCTTACGAAGGAATTGTTCGCTTTGCGAACTCTCGATTTCAGGAAATCGCTGCTACGCATCAGTAGCACATCAGACCACCAATTTCTTACGGGTTCAACCTCAATTCACCCCAAAACATTCCTAAGGCATATGGCAATCAAAGGCATGAAACCTACGACTATTAGGTCGATTAATTTCACTATCCTAACTCAAAATTACCTAAACCTTCACAAACCCTCAAGATTCCCATAAACCCCATAAATCCCTTTCTCATACAAGATCCCACATATCATCAATGGAGGTTTACCCCAAAGGTCTACCTTTATCCGAATCAATTCAACCCTTAATAATCCATCATCAATCCTCAGAAATACCCCTAAATCATCAATAACTCATAAACCCTCAAACCCTCATAAACCTCAAAATCCACCTTAAATACATCGAATCTCTATATTGAAAACAATGAAAGGTAATACTCCTCATACCTTAGATTGTCGATTCAGAACTTTCTCTATTGAGTCTTTGGAAACCTTCTCGAATCCTCGCCTTTTCCTCTTTCCTCAGAGCTCTACACTTTTCCCTTCTTTTCACGATCTAACAAAATGAATCATATTCTTCCCATATCCTTTGTGTTAAACCCTTGGGCTTCTAAAATGGGCTTTCCCCTTAATACCCTCACTAATCCTCCTCAAAAGTCCATCTTACCCTTAATTCCTCTAATATTATTTAAATTAATAATAATAATAGTATATTCATATTATATACTATTATTTAATTAAATAACCAAAACTCTACGAAAATGCCATCGTCAACACGAACCATCAAAATTCACCGAAAATTCACAAATATTATATTTAAGTAAATTAAATAAATATTATAATAAATTTGAGGTTTTACACGGGCAAACTGAGTTTACACGCTAGCCAAATGGTTTGGGCATGGACCAATGAGGCTGCATTTACCAGCCAAGTGGACTAGGGTTTTGACTCTCAGGCGGCCGGAGAAGACTTTCGGTCATCTTTTCCGGTGGAATCTCCGTCGTGAGTTAGCGAAACTACCTAGAAATTCAAGATTCGACCATGGATGCACTTGTTTCGTTGCGTAGAACTCAAATCTGTCATTAGCATGCTCAAACAATACACTTACAGAGAGAAACAAACATGATAAATTAGATCTGGCATGTTCAAGATCTCATACTTCAATGCATTCTAACCATGAACCAATGCCTCAGGTGGGAGGGCTTCAGATGCACATAACATCATGCTCCTAATTTTCATACACGACACTAAAATGATGCTCGAATAGTTCAATAAACTCACATGGTCGGAGACAATTTCCAAGCTCACAGAAACCCTAGTATCTTCGTGCAATTCTTGTATTCTTCACTTGGAGCAAAATAAATGCTCCAAAGAACCCTGAATCTCTGGAACTTGTGAGGAAAATGAGAGATCTTGGAGTTGAGATGCAGAATCGGTTATGGGTTCACGATGGTTCCAGATGTGATTTGTTGCATACAGAAACAGAGATAAATAATGGTGATGATGATTGTGTAGAGGAAAGATCAAAATCTCTTAAGAATAAATGGTTTTGAAGCTCTGAATTTCTTCCTCCAATGGTGGATTTTTGTGTGTTTCAGAGCTTTATCTCTCTCTCTTCTAATTGTATTTTCCTCCAACCAACTGAAATTGGTTAGGTGTTTTCTCTTTTATATGCAGTTAGGGTGAATTTGGTTTGTTAGAGGGTGTTGTTGATGAGATTGCAAAAGGGTGGTGAGCACATGGGTTGGATAACTTTGTGTGTGTGTGTGTGCACCCTTCTTATGGTGTGCTACAAGTTAAGGATGATGATGTATGTGGATGATGAGATTAGTGCAAGTCAGAATGGGAACCTGTCCATTAAGTTTTGTCATCTTCTTCATGGACATAAGAGGCAAGTGTAGTATGGTATGCATGGTTTGTAATAGTTTGCATGGTTATTTAAGGAAAAGAATGAGTCATGGGCGCATGGTATGGATGTATAGCAATGCAGCAAGCTTTCCTTTTGGTTTTGGGTAAAATAACATGACTTGAACCACTTGGTGAACATATTCATGGTGATGCCTTTAAAAGGACATAACTTGATGAATTTTGAGTCAAAATGAATAGTTATTGTGTCATTGAAAAGAAGCAGTTTGATAGAATATATCTTGCGTTGGATAATCATGGAATTGAAGTCTAAAACATTGTGTAAAATGTCATTGCAAACTTGGGTACAAAACTGATTTTCTTGCTTTGAAATTTTTCTAAGATTTTTTAATTTCACAACTTTGAGCTGCAAACTTCAATTGATCATAACTTTTAATCTATGGATTCAAATGACTTGTTCCTTATATGGTTGGAAAGGTGAGGCACCACTCTACAACATTGATGTTTGGCAGAATTTGAAATAAGGCTTGCATCATTGTAGAAATTGGCCATAAAGATAGGTACTTCATTCTTGGAAACTTTCCAAAAATGGAAAGTTCTAAATAAAAACCTTCCAAAAAAGGAGACACTTCCATAATGGGTAACTCATCTCACAAGTCTTGATTTTTGATGATTCTTTTTGACATTTCTTGATCAAATTCCACCCATATGTCATGTTTAACATGAGGATCATGATTTTGACCTTAAAAAGTCAGGAGTTGACCTTGACCAGTTGACTTTTTGCCCAATTTTCCTAATTTTCAATCAATCCTCCAATTGAAAGCCCTATGAATGCAGTTGATGGCCCATTACTCAACCTTAGACACTTGGGAACATGTGGAATACCATGGAATCAAAAATTGCCCAACAAATCAGAAATAAACTGATCTTAGGCAAAACCCTAATTTGGCCCCCAAAAGTCAGGAGAAATTGACTGATTCTTCAAACCCAAATTCCTCTGACCATGATGTAGATTGCCTTAAACCAAGATGATTCAAGTGATTAGAGGATGTTAAAGACCCAGGATCCTTTACTTATGAGGGTATCACAAGCTCAAATGGTCAAAACCCTAGTTGATGATCAACAATCATGAGAGTATGATCCTCTTTCATTCTCCTGCCAGCTTCAAACTTTTGATGACATGGTGGACTATATGAGTTATCTTGAGGCATGAGAAGCCTTTGCAACTTGAGTACTTGACTATATCCTATTCTCTTAACTTTGCCCAATCAGTGGTGGTGATACCCTTTGATACCATGCCTAAAGAAGACCAATGATGCATGTGTAATGTTCATGACCTAAATGTAAATGAGAGGTGAAGCATAAGCCACTAAATGGGTAAAAATAAGAGGGAAAATTTTGAGGTGTTACACAAGCTTGGATCCTCCAGCACTTCCCACGCATCGCTGGTTGGGCCTGTTGGGATGAGTACACTAAGGAGATTCCCCGTGCCTGTGCTTTTATCTCGCTAAGAGGGAACCAGACGGTCGAGCCTTTCAGATTCTATCTTGACCGCTTGGCTTCCGAGGACATTCACTCCAACTGCTACATGGATCACCGTCAGACGCGGCCATTTGACGACATATCTCTACTCCAGATGGTTGGCCTGCAGATTGCATATCACTGCTCCTCATCTGCCCGAGTGCATCATGCAGAAGTTCGGGTACACCCAAACCATCCTCAGACACTTTGTTGTCTCTCCTCCTCTTGCCTTGACTCGTATATAGATAGATGAGATGTTTGTTGATTATTAGAGTCATCTGGTACCGGATGAGGCTCGGGATACCATAGCGCCGAATGACTGGAGCTACATGGACGGATACATCAGGTGGTTCTTCACGGTCTCAAATCCATACATGGTACCGACTGCTCTAGAAGATCCGTCGAGACCAGCTCATCAGGAAATTCTAGAGGAGCATCAGGCTCAGCTAGATCATACTGAGGATGTCTTACCTCGGTGTCGTCGCATAGTGGAGATTGCGCAGGCAGAAATTGACTAGGGTATCTTCCCTAAGGGGTCTGCTGTCAGGCAAGTTCTGGATGCCATGATGGAGGAGGCACAGGGGGCACTATTATGCCGCAGACATCGCGTGAGGACGGGGGGATTGATGGCCGATGAGGCAGACCAGGAAGAGGAGACACAGAAGGTGGAGGAGAGGTTGTCAGGCACACCCAGTAGGAGCCTGTTATTATTTTGATGTAGTACTATAGTTTGTACTTTTTTCCTGACATTGTTACTACATTTTAGATTTCGTGTTGTACAACATTGTACTATTATATTGCTATATTATTTTGTATGTCTGCTATTTTATTCGACATCGTTTTTCATAATTCATCTGAAAACAAATATACATCGCATTTAAAAAAAAATCTGTTCTGATACACTTCGGAGATGCATCTCTGGAAAATCTCGTAGATACATCTCCGAAAATATTCAAATGAAAATGGGTTATGGGAGATATGCTATAAGCGTTTAAGGTTTAAATAATTCTAAAGATATATCGGAATATGTTAACGTTTACTCAAAAATAAAGTGCGTCCGAAAATATATCTCCAAAACTTTGGGGCATTATAGATACTTCACATGGTGGATAAGAAAAAAAATTCTCATTTTTGACCCATTGACTATTGAATTCGTGAACAAGTCTGAAAATCTACCACTACTGAAATATGTTTTTATTTCTTATCTTTTCTCAATAAAATATGTGTCTATTATTTTCTTTTTATATAATAAGTGATGCTTGACATCCCATGCGCATGGTTGAACTTTTTTTCTTCAATTACATGTTATCATCATTTTTACTTTTTACTGGAAATTTACCTTCCATAACACATACTAAAATGCAATAAATGTTTTTCCTAGAAAATAATCTATAAAAATCTATAGCTTTTTCCAATGAATTAAATTTCAATTTGTGTCACATCACAAAAATTGATATTTAATTCAAGTTCATCATCAAAAATAGTCTCTTTCATCATGTAAAAAAATTGATTTTGTTCGTAACAAATTCTAATAAAGTTTAAATATGCATTTGATTCCTTTAAATATACAGTTATTTTCATTTTAAATCAAAATTGCATATACTTACAAGAATAAAAAACTAAACTACAATTATTTTCATCTCAAATCAAATATATATATATATATATATATATATATATATATATATTTGTAAGAATAAAAAACTAAACTACAATTGTTTTTATCTCAGATCAAAAGTACATATATTTGTAAGAAGAAAAAAACTAAATTAAATAGTTTATAAAAAATAAAACCAAAAAATAATATATTAATAGACTAATTATATATTTAAATGTTCTAATAAGTTTAATCATTATTGTTTGATTGATCTAATGGTTGTTATTTATTCCTCTCATCTCTCATTTTAAAATCACTCTCACTTGATATGCTCACTATATATATATATATATATATATATATATATATATATATATATATATATATATATATATATATATAAAAGATAATTGGTTTTCTTTGGGTTTTTTCATTATTGATAAAGAGTATATATAGTACATGAAAGTTTACTTGATTTGCCGTGATTACAGATAATTCATAATTACAAATAATATATAATAAATATAAAATAAATACAAATTCTATCACACCCCCGCAGTCGAAGCGGTAGGTTGATGGACGCTTAGACTAGTCCAGAAATCATCAAAGAGAACTTTAGGGAGGCCTTCAATGAAGATATCAATAATCTGGTGTCTCGAAGGAACATGAAGAACGTGGGTTGGACCACGAGCAACCTTTTCTCAAACAAAGTGAATGTCCATCTCGATGTGTTTAGTATGTAGATGTTGGACAGGATTGTCGAATAGGTAGATAACACTAACATTGTCACAGTACACCATAGTAGCATGGGAAAGGGAAAATGAAGCTCCAAGAGAAGGTTGCGGAGCCAACATGATTCAGAAACCACATTAGCAACACCCTAGTACTTAGCCTCTGCAGTGGAACGGGAAAGCATGGGTTGTCTCTTGGAAGACAATGAAATTAGGTTGTCACCAACAAAAACAAAATAACCAGAAGTAGATCAGCGGGTGTCGAGACATCCATCCAATCGACATATTGTAAGGTGCCCTGAACATAGTGCATAATGGGTTTCAATGCAAGCATATGGTCGGTACATGGAACATGCATGTGAAGACGCACCTGTTGGACAGCATAATAGATGCCATAACGAGTAAATGTGAGATACTGCAAAGCATCAGAAAGATTTTGATATAATGTAGGGTCGTTATATAGGGGTGTCATCGAAGGTACTGAGCTTCTGATTGGTGTCAACTGGAGTAGCGGAAGGTTTTCATGAGGACATGTCGGCTCGAGCAATAATGTCGCTGGCAAAGGTACTCTGACTAAGAAAAAGTCCATTTGCATGTCTGGTCACTACAATACACATAAAATAGCTCAGCGGTCCCAAATCCTTCATAGCAAGATGTAAGTCATGCCAGAGCCAAGCCGGTAGATGAAGAGAGAGTGATCTGAGGTGTTGTGCTGAAACCAAATGGCGGAGACATAGTCAGCAAAACGATGGTACCAGGCACGAGGTGTTTGCTTTGAAACATGGAGATATTTCTGCAAGAGGCACACATAATTTGGGTGATGAGGATCACGGAAACCCAAGGCTGATGCATATAAACAGTTTCATGAAGATCTCGATGAAGAAAGGGTTTTTGAACTTCTAATTGATGAATGGGTCAGGACTTGGAGAGAGAAATGGTGAGAACAATGCAAATGGCTACAGGTTTCACCACAAGGCTGAAAGTCCCATCACAATTCACTCCTGCAATTTGAGACTCGCCATCACCTACAATACGAGATTTGTAACGCTTAAAACAACCATTAAATTTCTTTTTAGGTCTGAAAAATACACATACGGTGAATAATGTTAACATCAAAAGGTTGAGGAACTAAATCCCACATATTATTTCTAATAAGTGCATTAAATTCAGAGTGCATTGCGGATTTCCAATTAGGATCAGAAAAGGTAAGTTTATGGTTTTGGGGAAGGGGGGAGATGGTCGAGCCATCAATGGTAACAGACAAGTTAAAGAGTTTCCTACGTTTATAAATACCATTCATGCTGCAAATGGCCATGGTCCGGATAGGAGATGCAGATTGGGCTGCTAGTGTAGGTGAGGGAGAGGTATCCTAGTGATTCGACGAGGAGGAGAAGGGAGTGACTAGGGAGGCTAGAGAAATATGGTGAGGGCCAGATATAGGTGACTGTCTTAGAAGGTCTTCTGGTGGAGAATCTAAAGATGGAAGATTCCACTGATGTAAAAGGGAGGGGTGTAGAGCATCCGTGCTCGAAAAAAATCGTTTAATCGAAAGACACAACCCTCGCGCGAAAGGCGCGGGAAACGGTTCGGACAGAGTCGCCACCGAACTTTATTTATCCCAAAAGAGGGAAAGGAAAATATCTAGAAAACCTTTAAAGGATGGAGATAAGAACATGGTCGTCGCAACCACGTTCTGGGTTCGGGAGTCGGTTACGTGAGGGGAAGGTACGCGCACCCCCTCACGTCCGTTGTACCCAACGGGAACCTCTTAGTTCGAATTGTGAGGAATGTTATCTAAGCTTGTTTGTTTTCTTCTCTAAAAATATATGCGGAAAGGTAAAGTAAAAGGTTTCGATTACTAATGGAAATGGGGTGGTTTTAGGGACAGGGTGCTCGGCAAGATCATCGCGACCTCGGGGCTACGTATGCTCATTCGGATGAGAATGAGAAATCAGATCAATCGTAGTTCGACTACGGGGTTTGGCGGAAAAAGAGGGTAGTGTTGAAAAGGTGAAAGAAGAAAAAGGTGTGCTCGCCAAGATCATCGCAATCTTGTGCCTACGTATCTTTACTCGGACGAGAATAAAGAATCAGAGCAGTCGTAGTTCGTGGTACACCCACGAAAAAGGGTTAGGGTTTAATTTTAGGAGACGAAAGACTGAATGACATACAACCCAAGGGCGTGCCTCGAGAGCATTCACTCAAGAATTCAAAGAATGCGAGATTCCAAGAACTCAGTTCTTTCGTGATTGATTGCGAAAATGTTCGATAAAGATTTGGTGTTTTAAGACAAAAGGGTGAATGTACGACAACCCAAGGGCGTGCCTCAAGAGCCATTCATTCGAAGACCTATGGAATGCTAGATTCCAAGAACCTCCTCCTTTCGTTAGTTGATTAAGAAAGCATTTGAAAAAGATCGAATTGGGATAGGTTGCAAAAAGAGGTGAGGATCGATACTAGTCCCTAGGGGTACTCCTAGTAACGAAACCACGAGATGTGCGAGTGTGCATTTGACGACGAGGCAAAGGCACTCGACTTACGAGAATGTTTTGAAGAGCGGCTCGACGACGAGTCGAGAATTAGTTTGGAAATGGTTTGATTTGTTAAATGTTTTAGGGAGAATGACGATTATTCGATAAACGAGACGTCGGCCTCACAACCAATTAATTAATCAGGGCATTATTGGAATGCTAGATTCCAACGACACCTTTTTCATTCGATCGTTTTATGAAATATTATTCGATGAACAATGAAAGTACCACGTGGAATGCTAGACTCCAATGGCACTCCTTTGTTCAAATAGTTAAGGCGAGTGTTTTAGGAGCGAAAGGTCGAATGATCGCCACCTAAGGCGTGCGCCTCATTAGCGGTCACTCAAGAACCCAAGAAGTGCTAGACCTCAAGAATTCAGTTCTTTCGCAATTTAATTAAGAAAAAAGGTTTGAATATGTGTGTTAAGTGGTTTTAATCGGGAAGTAAGTGTTTGAACCAATAAAAATAATTAGATAAATATGAATGCGAATGTGATATGGATATGAATAAGAATGAACGATAATATAATCGAGATAATATTCGACGGAAAATAAACAAGATAATATTGACAAGAGGTTAAAGTTGACATAAAATAAAAATGGTCTCGTCTTAATTGGATTTGATCGAGAAATCGATAAATCAACGATTTTGACCTTCATTGACCAAAAGAAAAATAAAGTGACAAATAAGAAATTAAATCGAGAAATATAGATATAGAATAAAGGTCTCACCTTTATCGAGATTTAATCGAGAATTCGATAAATCGATCGATATTTAGTTTTCATGGACCCAAGATAAATGTAAACAACAATAAAAATAAAATAAAATCAAGCAAATGAATACAAAGGATAAAGGTCTCACCTTTATCGAGATTTAATCGAGGAATCGATAAATCGATCGATATTCGGTTTTCATCGACCTAAAATAAATGTAAATGAACCAAAAATGATAGAAATAAAATAAAATTGAAAATGACATGAAAAAATAATAAAGGTCTCACCTTTATCGAGATTAAGTCGAGAAATCGACAAATCTTCGATGTTTGGTTTTCATTGACCCAAAATAAGTGTAAAAATAGTGAATAAATTGAAATAAAAAATAAATAAGTAGGTAGGCCTCAAATAAATCGAAATTTAATCGGTTTTGATTAAATTATGAATATTTCATATCATTGGCCCCTAGAAATCAAAAAGAAAGAAATCGAAATGGAAAGAATGAAAATGATAAATTGGAAATAAAATTGACATATTAAATTTAAACCCGAAAATACAAAATATTAATAAAGTGAAATCTAAAAAGTTCTATCAAAACTCTTTAAAATAAATGAAATACAAAATTTAAAAAAAAAAAAAGGAAAGAGGGGAGGGGCGCTGAAACGGAAGGGAGTATGGGAAAAGAGGAAGGAGGGTAAATTAGTGAGTTTAAACGGGCTAGAAGCCCAAGACTCGTTCAACCAATTCCTTAAAAACCACAATAAAACCTTAGTGCAAACAGCAGACCCACCATTTTCTAAAACATCAACCCACTTCTTAACTCTTTTTGAAAACGCAAAGAAAAAAATCTGAGCCGCAAACAGACCTACATCGCTACCAATGTCCGGTGAAATCGTGAAGACAGAACGGACGAAGCTATGGAAAACGCAACGTCGTTCGGACTCACCTCTTCTCCGTGCAAATCTCGTTTCTCTGTTCCGATTCAATCACCTATATTCACTTCAAATCGTTTCCAAATTTTTGGTTTGGTTCTGATTCAAGTGCGAAATCGCACCAGTACACCATTATCCTCAAGGTTTGTGTTTCAAACTTCCACTCTCTGATTCGATTTGGAATGGGTTTGTTTCTCTCCTTCATCTCTTTAATTCCGTTTCGATTTGTGGTGGGTTTGCGATTTGATGTGTTGGGTTGCTGTTACTGTTTTTATTTTATTTGAAGTTGTTTTTTTTTTGGGTTGAAAAAAGAGAGGAAGGTTGACGGGAAGAAGGTTGAAGATGAAGGTTGTGAAGGGTTGAGGTTGCTTTAGGGGTGAGGACCGATGGAAAGTTTTGAGCAGAGTTTTGTTCTCCTCTCCTTTTTTTTCAATGTGAATCGGTTGGAGTTTATATGGTGGAAGGAGGATAGTTGTGGAATGGATTTAAACGTGAGCTGGCAATTTCCATAACGATTGTGCAGCTGGAGGATTTGTCATCGTACGGATTTGTAATGGTTTTTGTTGTGTGTGTCGTCGGCTACGTATTCGCATTGCAATTAGCGGTAGCGTTGTGAATCAATTTGTTTTTGTGGGTTGTCCATCAGGTACGGAAGGTACGAAATGGTTTTGAAATATTTTGTGTTGCGAAAAAGTGGACGATTTTGGGGTTTATCTGTGAACCGTTGGATGACGGGATGATGCTAGGTGGTGAGTGCGAAGACGTGGTGTGGGGTCAGCTGAAAAATTGAAGGGATGTGGCCATTGTTTGTTTTGGTATGAAGGTTTGATGCGTGGATGAAAGCGTGGCTTGTAGTGGTGTTTTGGATGGTTGGTGCGTTTGTTGTAGGTTGGTGTTGGAGATGAGTTGTATTATGTGGGAACCGCATGTTGCTGCTGTGAAGATGGCGCTGCTTAAAACAAAATTTACAGCTTAATTATTGTGGAGTTGTGGGTATAGCTTGGTTCACATCAAGGCACGGTGAGAATTTGTACAGGGTGTTGGTCTTGGTAAGGTCCATGTGGTAATTGTTTTGGCTGAGTTCTTCTTGAGCCACGTATTGCGATTCATGACCTTTTGTGTGAACATTTTGTACAGTTGCTGTAAAGAAGTATATTGGGCTTGAACTCCTCTTTGTTGCAAAGTTGTTTTTACTTTTCAAGTAATGGGCTTTATTATTTTGATTGTAACATGAAGAACATTTTTCAAGATTTTTTCTATGAAATAAAGATGAGAAATGAACCTCAAAACGATATTTGCACCACACTTCTTAAAAAATGCTTGAAATTATTAATCCATAAGAATTCCTTTGTAATTTTGATTTTTGATTAAAGCATGACTTATAAAAATTGAATTTCCAATTAGCCCCCAAAAGTCTTACCAACCAAATTTCACCTTTGAATCCTTTGCTTGAATTTAATGAGACTCGAGTCGATCCTTAAAACTTAAAATCCATCACTAATTCAATCTTTGAGAAATAATGCTAACATGAATCAACCCCGAACTTTGAATGAGTCATAGCCTTATAATCTGATCCACACCAACTTACTTGAATTGGCATGTAAACCTTGACTGAAGCCTTAACACACCACTTGAATAAACCAACCCTGGTCTTAATTTTGTAGCGCATTTTTGCCTGACCACACAAAGCAATATGTTTTTTTTGGATTTTTCTGAATAACTGTTAGTGGATGGATGTACAGATAAAAATGTATAGGCAGGACAAATTTGGGGTATGACATATAGGGGCAGGTGTGGAGGACTAGCGGGCAAAGGAAAATTGAGTCATCAAAGATGACATGCCATGAGATGATGATTTTTCTGTGCGATAAATCAAAATATTTATAACCTTTATGATTAAGGGGATACCCTAAGAAAACATTGGGAGTTGAGTGGGGTTGCAGTTTGTTAATGGTAGTGGAGGGAAATAATGGGTAACAAAGACAACTAAGACGCAAAGATGTGTGTAAGAAGGATGATGATGATATCGAAGTTAGGTAGGAGAGAGATTAGACAGAGTTTTTCGGGGAAGAATGTTAAGTAGATATGTAGCCATTTGAAACGCATAATGACAAAATGATGGAGGAACGAATACATGCGTGAGAAGAGTGCGAACCATGTTGTTAATGGTGCGTATTTTTCGTTTTGCCTTGCCATTTTATGATGAAGTATGAGGGAAAGAAAATCAAAAAATGAGACCATTAGTAGCACAATAGTTATGAAAAGATATATTGTCATATTCTTGCCCATTATTACATTGAAAACATTTGACAGTTTGAGAAAATTGTATACAAATTTAATTTGAGAGAGAAGTGAACATTTCAAAAACTTGAGATTTATTTATTAGAGGAAATATCTACAGAAAATCAGGAAAAATCATCCAAAATTAAAACATAATAGTGATGACCAGTTGAACTCAAAACTGGTGATGTCCATAAATCACTATGTAAAATATCAAATGGCATCACAATAACATTATTGGATGAAAAAAAATTTGACCTCACACGTTTTCCAAACACACAAGAAGCACAAACTGTCCTAGAAATCAAAGGTTTATAACTAATGAACTTATTGCTATGAAGATACTGGAAAGCTGAAGAATTGGGATGTCCAAGTCAACTATGCTAGAGACTGTAAGCAAGACCGGAAAACAGGTAGGAAGTAGTAATTAGATAAAGTCTGTCAAGGCCATCGCATCTCATGAGTGGAATCCCCGTTTGGAAGTCATTCACCGAAAAACCAAAGGGATCAAAAGAAACATAAACATTATTGTTGAAGTGAGTTGTCGCGCATAAATAACTTTTTTAACAATTTGTGGCATGTGCAAAACACGGGTAAGGTTCAACGGCTTGTGTTTATGGGAAGTGGGTAGGGTTGTATGTCCAGATCTCTGAATTGAAATACCTTATCCGCTACCAACAAACAGTTTATGATTTAAGTGACTCAAATTAGAATAAGACGAGAGATTACCTCGTGACGCTGCTATGTGGGAAGAGGCACTCGTGTCCATGTACCATGTGTTGTCTGGAGGGTTGAGAGACATGGTGTGCATAGCAACTGCGATGTGAGTGGGTGCTGATGAATTCGTGGCAACGAAAGCCTGAGGACGGTGGCCCAAAATTCCCTGCTGATGGGAAGGAGCCGAAGGGTGAGTTCACTTAGAAATAGGATACGAGAATGGAGGCATGGCCTGTGGTGGCGGAGTCTAACCCCATTGTTGGTAAGAGGAATACTACTGTTATGGTTGCTGCTGGTGCCAAGGAGGAGAACCCTGTGAGTTTGCACTGCGAGGACCGCCATGGTTACGATGATTACCACCTTGATGTTGATTGTTTCGAGGACGGAGTAATTTCTAGAGCAGAGGTTGGTGCCATGGGATGAGTCATCAGAAAGACACTGCTAAGTGGTAAGATAAACGATAAGAGACTTATTTAACTTCATCTTAGCTAAACCATCTTCTCCAAATGTGAGCATGGAACAAACCTGATGAAAGGAAGGGAGTGGATTGCTCTATTGAATCAAGGTGGCAACACCCCGGTAGGCATCAGTATGGATGAAGATGAGTTGAAGGCCCAAATAGTGATTATTCACAGGAGCACTGACACACATTTGTTGGTCAGAAAGCGTCTTCAGACGTTGATAATAAGTACAAACATTTGAAAAAGTCTCCATGCAAACCCTAGAGAATTCCTACTCAAGAGTGACATCACGTGTGTTCTAATTATCCTAGAAGAGGTCGGCCAAACGCTTATAGGAATCAAAAGTCATGGAGTTAGGTTCCATCATGGTGATTAGCAAGCCAACAGAAATAGTGAAATAGATCTGTTGAAGCACAGTTGCATCCAAGGTGGCCCACTAGTCATAAGTGGAATCAATGACAAGTGTTGACATGATATGATACAGGACCCGGTGAGGGCACGCATGAACACGAAATAGCTCTGCCCATGTGCCATAGTGGTCAATTTCCATGTCAAGCACAATAGGAATATTATTCCTAATTAATGTTGAAAAAAATAGATATGCCCCCTATATATATATAAGGTATAGATATTCCTAATTAAGGTTGAGATTAAAATGTATTTTTAAAATTTGATTAATGATTTCTCTTTCCTCTTAATGACACGTGATTTATTGAAAATCGCGATTTAATCTCAACATTTCCTTTTTAAATCTGATGGTTCTTATTCATTCTCACATTCTCATATAACTTACTCATTCTCACTAGATATGCCCCATATATATATATATATATATATATATATATTATATTTAAATATTATTCATAATAGTAGTTGTTCAATATTAACTAGGCTTAATACCCTTTTTGGTCCTCTACCTATGACTCGGGGTCCATTTTGGTCTTCTTCCTTTTAAAAGTTTCAAGTTGGTCCCTTACGTTATTAAAATGGTACCACGTTAGTCCTGACTGTTAGAAACGTTGGATTATTACAAATAACCTGGCTGACGTGTTAAGATATTGATGATGTACGGTGAATCAGATTGGTTATTGTTGAGGTGTAACGAATCCTAGGTGTCATCTGAAGTATCCTATTATTAGCATTTTCATTGTTTCATTAATACATGTGTTGAAATAGAAAGCTGAAGGAAGACGAAGAGCACTTTAAGAGAAGAAGAGAGCTGAAGGAAGACAAAGAGCACGAAGGAAGAAGAAGCAAGCTGAGGAAGAAGAAGACGCAACAGTCGATTAGGTATGTAGGGTTTATTGCATTTTTTTGATCTGATTAGGTATGTAGGGTTTTTTTTTGCGTTTTCTTGGACTGATTAGGTATCTAGGTTTTTTTGCCCCTTTTTGTAATCTACTATTATGCTATGTGTTGTTGTATGTAATGTTGCATTTTATTGTATTAGGTAGAAATGGAAGAAATGTTGTGTTTAAAAATTCATCATAGTGGTGAATTTGTGGACTCTGCAAAAATCGATTATGTGGAAGGTAAATATAATGAGTTAGAGATAGATGTGGATAGGTGGTCCTACTTTGAATTGGTTGGTGTTCTGAAAGATTTAGGTTACACTAAGGTAGACACTATATATTACAATGACCACACATTTGGCATGAATGTTCTTAAGGATGATAAGGGTGTGTTAGAGGCAGCTGACCTCTGTAGGGTACATTTGAAAGTTGACATTTACATAGACAATCCGTTATCTCAACCAGAATATGTTGAAAATCCTATAGACATGATGGAGGAAAAAGCCATAGATGAAGAACCATTAAATATGGTTAATCTGGAGGTAGAATCCATCATTGAAAATCTTTATCAAGAAGTCATAAAGGAAAAGAATGTAGGTACTGATGGTGAGGGTGTGAACAATAATGGCGTTGAGGGTATGAATGTAGGTGATGGTGTGAACAATAATGGTGTTGAGGCTATGAATGTAGGTGGGGGTGTCGACAGTAATGGTGTTGAGGGTATGAATGTAGGTGAGAGTGTGAAGAATAATGGTGTTGAGGGTATGAATGTAGGTGAGAGTGTGAACAATGATGATGAGGTTCATGATGTTATAGATACTAATGTTGGTTTGTTGAATGAGGTTATAAGCTCTGATGACAGTGAGGATGAGAGTTACTGTTATGATAGTGCTTTGGAAGTTACATTTAGTGATTCAGATATTAGTGTGGATTTTTCTGAAGAACACTTATCTGAAGAACACTTATTCAATCTTGTTGAATATAATGGAAACCATGAAGAAACAAGTAAAGAGAAGAAAAGAAATGGGAAGGAGACAGTGGATAGGAGAATAGGAGTTTATATGATAGTGAGGAGTTAGATAGTGGATGTGATAGTGAGGAGAGTGATTAACCAAGGAAGAAGAAGTATCCCATTTTTAAGTTATTGAAATATATGGCTAATTATAAATGGGAGTTGGAAACTTATTTTAACTCAAAAAGTGACTTTAAGGAAGTTGTTCAAACGTATGATGTCCAATCTGGTAGAGGTCTTATGTTTTTGAAAAATGACAAAAAGAAAGTGAAGGTGGTGTGTAAGGAAGGCTGCCAGTTGGAGGCGTATTGTGGAAAGTTGCCTAATGAGGAGACTTGGCAACTGAGGAAAATAGTTGATAACCACAATTGCTCAAGGGAATATAATGTAAAGATGATGAGTACAAAATGGCTTAGTAAGAGGTTACAAAATTCTTTGAAAAATAATCCTAAGCTGAAGCTAAAGGATATAAAGGAAAAGGCTCAAAATAAATGGAATGTGGGGGTTAATAAGACAAAGGCAATTAGGGCCAGATATGCAGCTAGGGATATGGTTGATGGCTCTTTTTTAGGGGATTACACAAGGATATATTATTACTGTCATGAAGTTCTAAGGACAAATCCTGGTTCAAATATCAAGTGAAATGTCACACCAGTCCAAGAAACTGTTAAGGATAGAAGACCTTATTTCAAGAGGTTTTATATTTGCTATGCTGCTTACAAAAAGAGTTTCAAGTTGTGTATGCCTATTATTGGTCTTGATTGATGCTTCTTAAAGGGGCTTTGTGGAGGTCAGATTTTGGCAGTTATTGGTACAGATCCTAATGACCAGATGTTACCTATAGCTTTTACTATAGTGGAAGGGGAAACTAAAGACAGCTGGTCGTGGTTCTTGGAACTCCTCATTAATGATCTAGGTGGTAGGGAAGAATGTAGAACATATACATTCATTTCTTATCAGCAAAAGGTACCACTCTATTTTTTTTTTACATTTTCATTTAGAGTATGATTTGTTTAGTAATTCTATGTAGTCACCGTCATTTGGTTTAATTTTGCAGGGTCTTCTTCCTGCAATGGATGAATTACTACCCAATGTTGAACAGAGATTTTGTGTAAGACACTTATACAATAATTTCAGGAAGAAGTATCCAGGAAAAATGTTGAAGGAGATAATTTGGAGGGCTGCTAGGGCTACTTACCCACAAGCATGGGAAAGGGAGATGAGAGGTATGAGACAGATACATGAAGAGGAATACAAGAACATGATGCAGACTCCACCCAGATATTGGAGCAAATCATATTTTAGGACAACTTTAAAGTGTGATACTGTATTGAATAACATGTCAGAGGCATTCAATAGTGTGATTGTAGAGTCAAGAGCAAAGCCATTGGTGACCATGCTAGAAGAAATGAGAGGCTACATCATGGAAAGGTGGGCAGCCAGTAGGTTGAAATTCTCACAATTAAATGATGGGGATGTATTGCCAAACATAAGGAGGAAAGTTGAAAAAATAAGCAGTTGCACAAATTATTGGATAGTAAGGTACCAAAACTGCTTTAATACTTTATGTGACTTTTTAAGTTTAAATTCTAATTTTTATGTGACTTATTTTACTATAGTGTAGGATGTCATCTGAGTTTATATTTGAAGTAAGACACATTGAGAATCAAGGTGATATTTTTGTTGTCAGCTTGAAGGAACATGATTGTTCATGCAGAAAATGGCAATTGACTGGTCTACCTTGTGTTCATGCTTTGTCTGCAATGAAGAGTAGAAATCTCAATGTTGAAGATTACATCCCTGAGTGTTATAAGAAGGCAAAGTATATTTCTGTTTATGAACCTATCATTTTTCCTGTTAATGGTACAAATTTATGGGTCAGAACAGAGTACCCAGATGTCCAACCTCCAAAATTCAAGAAAATGCCAGGAAGACCAAAGAAAAAGAGGAACCGTGAGCAGGGTGAAATTGATGGGTCAGATAGAAAAATGAGAAAAACAGGCATGATAATGAGGTGTACAAGGTGCAAACAGACTGGACATAATAAATCCACTTGTAAGAGGACTCAGCCACCAACAGAAGGAACTCAGCCAAGGACAACACCCACACCAACTCAAACAAATCAGCCAAAGGCAACACCAACTCCAACTCAAGGAAGCCAAGCAAGGGCAACACCAGCACCAACTTAAGGAACTCAGACAAGGGAAACACCAACCACAACTCAAGGAACTCAATCAAGGGCAACACCACCACTAACTCAAGGACAAAAGACAAGGGCAACACCAACCACAACAACTCAAGGAAATCAACCAAGTTCAACACCAACAACAACAACCTAAGCAACTCAGCAAAGGGCATCCCCAACTCAAGCAAGTCAGCCTAGGGCATCACCAGCACAAGCAAGGCCACATAAGTTGCCTTTTAAGAAACCAAGACAAACATCTGTTACAATGACTTCTGTTTCACAAGGACTAACCACCAGACTACGTGCATCACAAAATGCAGTGGGACCTACAACTAGGAGGACCACTCCTACCAAAAGAAACAACACAAAGAAGTCCATTTAGATTTATGTAGTTTCTGTTTTAAGAACATGGTTGATGTTATGTTGTTTTGAAGTGTCTGTGACAACTTATGCTGATATCTAGTGTCTGTAACAATGTCATGTGATGGTATTTTGAACAAGGTTTATGTTATGTTCCATTTGAACTATGCTTATGTTATTTTGAACAAGTGTCTGTAACAATGCCATGTTATGGTATTTTGAACAAGTGTCTGTAACAATGCCATGTTATGGTATTTTGAACAAGGTTTATGTTATGTTCTCAAATTTGAACAAGGTTTATGTTGATCAAATTTTGTGTTATACCAAAATTCTGTTAATTAACTTTTGTAACTAATGGTAAGTTATCTGTCAAAGTTATCTTATGTTAACTTAAGTACACAACTATCTTGACACAGATAATGGTCCAAATTATGGTAAGTTTAACACAAATTATGGTCCAAATTATGGTAAGTTATCTTATGTTAAGTTATATACAAATTATGGTCCAAATTTTCTGTCAAAGTTAAGTTATGTTAACTTATACATTGATAATGGTAACTTTAACACAAGCATAATGGTAAGTTCAACTTAGAACAAATATTTAACAATTAACATGTAACAATAAACTTAGAACAAACATGTAACAATAAGATTTAACTATCTGCATTGCAAGTTTTACACCAAACCAAGAAAATAAACTTCAAACTTTTACAACAACTTAATTACTAAAACAAATAACACAAAATAACACAAAATCTTCCAGATCTTCTTCCACTTGATTGTGTTCTTCGGAGCTTCCTCTAATTCCATATTGTTGAGCCTCAAAACATCCACATTTTTTTGGCTTCTTCCATCTCTTTTTTGGCTTCTTCCACCTCTTGACTTAGCACTTATATCTTCCATTGATGCTTCCTCAAGGTTTCCTCCTTTTTATCTGTAGAATCTTCATAGAACCATTCAAAAAATCCACATCCAGCATTTCTATGTCCCTGTACATATTGAGAACGCAAAATGGAATGCAATTACATACATGAATAAGAACGCAAATTACTTGTAGATATTTGGAACGAAAATTACCTTAAAATGTTGACAACCCAAAAAAAGCTTTCTGTAATTGCTTGTGGTTCTTGCCTTACGAAATACAACAAGGTCTCAACAACCACATAAAAGCTTTCCAAAGCTGGTATAAACTTGTGAATCAATTCGGCTACTTAAAGACGATGATGAACCGCGCCCAGAACTCATGTTTAGATGATGAATTAGGTTTCCATTGGGTGCTTTTTGGAAATGATACAATTCGGTCACAAATTGGGGGTGAACTTATAAGCATTACAGCAAGAAGGAAGAAGAAGGTGTTGATTAGGTAATCCATCCATCCAATTCAGATTACACGCCAGTAAAACTAACATTGTTTGCCTTTATTTGACGGAAAAGACCATTTTGCTTCTGTTAGACAACATAAGGGACCAACTTGGAACTTTTAAAAGGAAGGGGACTAAAATGGACCCCGAATTATAGGTAGAGGACCAAAAAGGATATTAAGCTTATTAACTATTATTCTCGTCATTCCAAAATTTTAATGTGTATGATTTTCTTTCAATTATGAGATGTTCTATAATAATTCTTTACTTGAGTTACTCTACTAAATCATTCTTTTTAGAAATTAATTTTTACCATTTCGATTGTTGAATATTTTTATATCACTTTAATGATCATACATACAAATAAATCATATAAGCTAGATGTGATTAACAATACGATCATATAGTTAATAATTTGCTTGTAATTTAGAAAAAATATGATAGTTTGAATCGAACTCTCTTGAAAGGTATCAAACACTTATAAAATTTTAGGAAAATTTACAAGTTTGATCTATTCAATAAAAACTATTAATTTTTAAAATTAAAAGAGTTTCTAAGAAGTATTTTAAACAAATTCTCTTTTTTTTTTCTTTTTCAAATTTGCTTTAAACATATTTTTATTTGGCAATTTCTTAATACATCACCCATATTTTTTAGACACCACGTAAAATTTCTTTTTTGCCCCCTAATTTCGGATGTGCACATTCGGATGCACCATTTTTTTTAAAAACGTTGATTTGTTCCGGATGTGCATATCAGGAAAAATCCCTGATCTACAGATCCGGAACAATTTCTTATTAATTCGCGTCAGACCTTCTCCCTCCCCTCATTCTTTACATTTTCATATTCCAAACAACCAAGCTCTCTCAACTTCTCAATCCCACAAATCTCGACTTTTTCACTCGAGTTCGGCGCAAAACAACTTCTACAACGATCAAGACACTCTAAATCCTCTGTATCTCAATTTAATCGGTAAATTTTCGAATTTTAGAGTTTCGGAGTTATTTTCGAGTAATCGTTTTAGAGTAGATATTTAGGTGTAGAAATTGTTAGGTAGTATAAATAACATAGGTTAGAGACAATGTAGGTATTGTTTGCTGCTTCAAACGGATGATCAGGGCATTAAAATGCCATTTTCTATGGTACAGTAGCCATGGCTGCGTATTTAGAACTTCAAATACGTACCGGATGTGCAGATCCGGAAATATTTTAACCTTAAATATTCTGAGTGCTTCCGGATGTGCAAATCCTAAAAAACCCAACGTTAAATATTCTGAGTACTTCCGGATGTGCAATCCTGAAGGTCTCTATTTTTTTAATTATTTTTTAATTATTTTTTTAAAATTCTAATTTATTTATTATGCTTTGCAGATTACATGGCTGGCAGAGACGATCGTATCATACATGGACGGACAGCTCAGCATGCATCTGTCCAACGTGAGCGGACGCAGTCTACAGCCGAGGGTTCCGACGCTGAGGGAGTTGGGGTAGCCCCTACAGCTGAGGGACATCCTACACCTACACCACATCCTACACCACAGCCTTCCACATCACAGGTTCAAACCACTCCCCCGTCAGCCGCCGATTCTACATCTCGGAGGCGTCGGGCTCCTACTGCTGGTTCATCAGGTTCCCAGCCCCCACGCAGGCGTTGTCGGGAGACTCCAGTTCCATCAGATGCTCCTATTTCATCCCATATTCCTGTTCCTGAGGGTGATCACCCAGCACATGAGGGTGGTGACGGCGATGACGATTTCGATGAGCTGGACGATTACCTCGGGGGACCGTCTGATATGTCCCTACTCGTGGGGTACTCTGAGCATACTGTCAGATATGTCTGGCTAGGACAAGTAACCTTTCTCGGTTTATTTATAGAATTGTTTTCGTTGAAAATATTTTCATTTGTAACATTGTTTTATTTGGAAATTTTCAGGAGAAGGATTCCTAGAAGTTCTATAACCATGGGGGCAAGGTTATAGACATGATGGCGGAGCTGCCAGGGGATGAGTGGTTCCAGTCTGCACTTGTTACCTCTGGTCTCGGAGGCCTTTCTAGGATTGGGTATCCCCAGATCATGTACGGTATGCTGATGGCCTTTGTTGAGAGATGGCACCCTGGGACATCCTCATTCCATCTACCGTACGACGAGCTCACGATCACACTCGACGACATCTCGTGCCTTTTACATCTACCGATCACGGGTACCCTTCTCCGTCATGGTAAGATGTCGAAGGTGGAGGCGATGGAGATGCTGACTGAGGAGCTTGGGGCTACCCCAGATGAGGCACTTACGGAGGTGACCTAGTTGAGAGATGCTACTACCTATTTTTGCTCGGTACGCAGCTGTTTGTGGACACCAGCGCCACTTACGTTGATATCGTTTACCTTAGGTACCTTTTGGATCCCACAGAGATCCATGGTTACAACTAGGGGGCGGCTACGCTGGCATTCACCTATTCTAGGCTCTCAAATGGTTGTCGTTGGGCAGCCAAGACTGTGGCAGACAGTTGTACACTATAAGTGGTAACAATCTTATATTCTAAGTCTTTTTTTGTCATTTCTTTTCTTTCTATATTCATTATAATGTTTGACACCAATGTTATGTTTTCCATTTCAGGCGTGGATATTACATCATTTTCCCAAGATTACTGGTTGGGGGAGTGTCGAGGGGTACACTGAGGATATGCCGCGTGCTGCTGCATTTCTCATGCTCAGAGGGAACCATGCGCCCGACCCCTACAGAGTTTATCTTGATCGGATGGCTGTTGAGGACATTTTTTATGACGCCTATGTCGATCACCGTGTGACGTGCCCGTTCACCGAGGTTTCGCTGTTGTCAGGATGGTTGGCATGCAGTTCGACCATTACTACTTGATACCTGCCGGAGCGCGTCTTGTGTCAGTTCGATTACACGCAGACGATCCCCAGGATGCCTCATGAGTCTGCTCCTCTAGGCTTGACCCGCGTGCAGATAGATGAGATATATGCTGACTTTTCCAGTCCCACTTGGTACCGGAAGAGGCTCGGGCGACCAGAGCGCCGAGATACTAGAGCGTTGCTGCCGGGTACATCATATGGTTCTATACCGTCTCACACCCATGCATGGTGCCCACTGCTGAGGGATCGCCACCCAAACCTGCTCATCATGAGATATTAGAGGAGCGGCAGTCTCAGCTGGACCATACTCAGGATGTCCTACCTCGCTGTCGTGAGATAGATGAGATAGCGCGGGCGGCCATTGCGGACGGTCACCTCCCTGAGGGCTCTGGTGGCAGATGTGTCATGGATAGGATTATTGAGATTGCTCGGGGGGTGCTTCAGTACCGCAGACATCGACCCAGGACGACGGGTAGGGGTAGAGGAGCAGGGGAGCCAGAAGAGATCTTTCGTCATACACAGTAGTTTTTTGTTTGATGTATTCTATTTTTATTACATTTATGTATTGTATTTTGACAGGAGTATTATTATGTATATATATATATATATATATATATATCATTTTATTTTATATATGGATGTTTTCGAATGTATATTAAGTTGCGACGATATATTAACATATGCGACCAACCAACAAAACTGATTTTTAAAAAAAAAATAAAATTCTGCTATTTTTCCGGATCTGCAGATCAGGAATTTTTCCTGATATGCACATCCCGAACAAATCAAAATTAAAAAAAAAACGGTGCGTTCGGATGTGCACATCCAAAATCAGAGGACAAAAACAGAAATTCGCGTGATGCTTAAGAAACATGGGTGGTGTATTAAGAATTTTTTTTTTTTTTACGTTTTTAAATTTGCTTTGTTTTGAAATTCTTCTAAGACTTTGAAGTCTCACTTGCATCAACTCAATCTCAGAGACTTGAAACAATTTCAAAGCAAAAAAACTTTAAAAAATCAAAGTAAAAAATGTGAAAATTAGAGAAACGCTAAATTAGAACATATATGCGCTTTGGTTGGCTGCCGTTTCAAAAAAAACAATTCATATAATTAATAATGGGCATTTCTTATCACACCACCCTTGTTTCTTAGGCACCATCTGAATTTCCGGTTTTGCCCCCTGATTCCGGATGTGCACATCCGGACGCACCAATTTTTTTAAAAACGCTGATTATTTCCGGATGTGCACATCCGGAAACATTCCTGATCTGCAGATCCGGAAAAAAGGCAGAACATTATTTTTTTTTTAAAAATCGGTTTTTTTGCTTGGTCGCATATGTTAATAAATCGTCGCAATTTAATATACATTTGACAACATCCATATATAAAATAAAATGATATATATATATATATATATATAATAAATCTCTGTCAAAATACAGTGCATACATCTAATATAAATATAATACATCAAACAAAAAACTACTGCGTATGGCGAAGGATCTCTCCTGGCTCCCCTGCTCCTCTGCCCCTACCCGCCATCCTGGATCGATGTCTGCGGTACTGAAGTGCCCCCTGAGCAATCGCAATAATCCTGTCCACGGCAAGTCTGGCACCAGAGCCCTCAGGGAGGTGACCGTCCGCAATGGCCTGCCGCGCTATCTGCTCTATCTCACGACAGCGTGGTAGGACATCCTGAGTGTGGTCCAGCTGAGATTGTCGCTCCTCTAATATCTCCTGATGAGCAGGTCTGGGTGGCGATCCCTCAGCAGTGGGCACCATGAATGGGTGTGAGACGGTGTAGAACCACACGATGTACCCAGCAGCAACGCTCCAGTCTGTTTCTGCTCTGGTCGCCCGAGCCTCCTCCGGTACCAAGTGGGACTGGTAGTCAGCATATAGCTCATCTATCTGCCTGCGGGTCAAGCCTAGAGGAGCAGACTCATGAGGCATCCTGAGTATCGTCTGCGTGTAACCGAACTGACGCAAGACGCGCTCTGGCAGGTATCGGGCAGTAACAGTCGAACTGCATGTCAGCCATCCTGAGAACAAACAAACCTCATCGAACGGGCGCGTCACACGGTGATCGGCATAGGGGCAATACAAAACGTCCTCAGCAGCAATCCGATCTAGATACACTCTGAAGGGGTCCGGCGCCTGGTTCCCTCTGAGCAGGACAAATGCAGCAGCACGTGGCATATCCTCAGTGTACCCCTGGGCACTCCCCCAACCAGTAATATAGGGAAAGTGCTGTAAAATCCACGCCTGAAATGGAAAACATAACATGGGTGTCAAACATTATAATGAATACAGAAAGAAAAGAAATGAAAAAATCACTTAGAATATTAGATTGTTACCACGTATAGCGTACAGCTGCCTGCCACAGTCTTGGCTGCCCAGCGGCAACCATCAGAGAGCCTAGAATAGGTGAATGCCAGCGCAGCAGCCCCCCAGTTGTACCGATGGATCTCTGTCTGATCCGAAAGGTACCTGAGGTAGACGATATCAACATAATAGGCGCTGGTGTCTACAAACACCTGCGTGCCTAGCAAAAATAAGTAGTAGCACCTTAGGGCACGCATCCTGTGGATCGCCACCTCAGCTGGATCACCATCTGCCCGTTCTGCCTCTGCAAGCGCCTCAGTAAATATATCCATCAAAAATGAGAACCGGACGTGTGCGCCCCTCAACTGGTACACCTCCGCATGTGCCTTCTCTGGGCTAGCCCCAAGCTCTGTAACCAACAACTATATGCCGTCCGCCTTCGTCATCCTCCCGTGACTCAGAAGGGTACCCGTGATCGGTAGATGTAAGAGGCACGAGATGTCGTCTAGCGTGATCGTGATCTCGCCGTACGGTAGATGGAATGAGGATGTCTCAGGGTGCCATCTCTCAACAAATGCCATCAGGATACCGTACTGGATCTGGGAATACCCAATCCTAGACAGGCCTCCAAGACCAGACTCCGCAACTGCAGACGTGAACCACTCAGCTGTAGGCAGCATCTCAATCGTGTCCATAACCTTGCCCCCATGGTTATAGAACTTCTGTGAATCCTTATCCTGAAAATTTCCAAATAAAACAATGTTACAAATGAACATATTTTCAACGAATACAATTCTATAAATAAACCGAGAAAGGTTACCTGTCCTAGCCAGACAAATCTGGCAGTATGCTCAGAGTACCCCGCGAGTAGGGACCCTGATGAACTAGTGGTAGAATCCCGACGCCTCCGAGATGTAGAATCGGCGGCTGACGGAGGAGTGGGCTGAACCTGTGATGTGGAAGTGGCCTGAACCTGTGGTGTAGGATGTCCCTCAGCTGTAGGGGCTACCCCAACTCCCTCTGCGTCGGAAGCCTGGGTTGTAGACTGCATCCGCTCACGTCGGACAGATGCGTGCTGAGCTGTCCGTCCATGTATGGTACGATCGTCTCTGCCAGCCATGTAATCTGCAAAGCATAATAAATAAATTAAATTTTGTTTAAAAATAATTAAACAAAAACAAACAAACAAGCAAAATTAAAAAAGGAAGAAAAAAAAAAGTCTTCCGGATGTGCTAGGTATTTTCGGATGTGCACATCCGGAAACACTAAACGTTTCAATGTTTCCGGATCTGTACATCTGGTACGTATTTTGAAGTTTAAAAACGGCACTCATGGCCACTGTAACAACCAAAAGGGCAATTTTATGCTCTGATCGTCCGTTTGAAGCAGTAAAAATGACCTACATTGTCTCTAACCTATGTTATTCATACAACCTAACAATTTCTACACCTAAATATCTACTCTAAATCGATTACTCGAAAATTACTCCGAAACTCTAAAATTTGAAAACTTACTGATTAAAATGTGATACGGAGGATTTGGAGTGTGTTGATCGTTGTAGTAGTTGCTCTGCGCCGAACTCGAGTGGAAAAAATCGAGATTTGTGGTGATTGAAAATTTGAGAGTTTGAGAAGGAGTGGAAATGGAAAGGTGAATAATGAGGGGGAAGAACGTCTGGCGCGAACTAATAAGAAATACTCCCGGATGTGCACATCAGAATTGTTTCCGGATATGCATATCCGGAAAACTTCAGCGTTTTTTAAAAATTTGGTGCGTCCGGATGTGCACATCCGGAATATAAGGGCAAAAAAATAATTTCACTTGGTGCCTAAGAAACTTGGGTGGTGCATTAAGAAATGCCCTTAATAATATTTGTTTATTCATTAGAATTCACATCAATATTCAAACTTTATATAAAATATATAGCTAAAATTTTTTAAGCTTCTATATAAATTAATCATGATTCAATCATAACAAAACAATGTTATAATTTAACTTTAATAAATTTATTATGAAGTTTTATAGTCGAAAAATTTAAGGTTGGACTTATTGCACACCTTTAAAGATAGTCGAGGAGTGGTGTTAGAAAAGAATTAAAAATTAAAATATATTTTTTATTTATCTATTTTTTAAAAACAAAGTTTTGTTTCTCTTTTTAAAGAAAAAACAATGCTATCTTTACACCAATATTTGACATTTATAATGTATTACATTAATCACAAATATGGTGATCATTGATTCTTTAAATTAAAAAATATTCATATAAAATAATACTTTTAAAAAATATATATAAATAAATATTTTGTAACAAAAATATAAGATTGTGTTATTAACTAATTTTATTATTCCATTTATCATAAAAAATTTATGTTATTCATTACTTATTTTATTTATAATTAATTAACCATTTTTACTATTTTATTTACTGATAAAATACATAATATTAAGTATTAACCAATTTTAAACATTAAATTATAAACTGTATTAACCAACATTTTAAAATTTATTAACCAAATTGATTTACAACATAATATATATATATATATATATATATATATATATATATATATATATATATATATATATATATATATATATATATATATATATATATATTTTTTTTTTTTTTTTTTTTTTTTTTTTTTTTTTTATTTTTTAATGTTTTTAGTGTCATGATACATATTAATCAAACTATGAATTGTATTAATCAAAACTGTAAATTGCATTAACCAAAATTCTTTTAGAAAGAAAAATAAATATTGAAAAGTCAAATTATAAAATAAAAAATCAATGTCCATTGTATTTATGAAAACTGAAACATAAGATGCATGTGTTAAGTATTCAAAATAGGATTATTGATATATTATATTAAATTTGTCCATATAAACTGTCAAATCAGCAAAATTGACCTAAAAAATAATAAAACCAAAACTTTAAAAAACTTGAAATTGAGATACCAAATAAATTGTTTTAAAATACAAGACACAAAGTTGACACTATTGCTATCTTTCTGGGTTGGAAACTTGGGAAAACACTGAGAACAGCATACATAATTATTTCTCTAGAGGGGTAGTAAAAACACCCCTTCTCAACAGTCTAACAAAATGAATATAGAAAGAAAAAAAATACAAATTTGTGTACTTCCATCCAATATTAGATTATGCAAAATTCCTAGTAAACTAAGCTAAATAATCAAAGGTAAAATACATTTGCAGGACTGAGTAACTGATTCACTGCTTCATCATCAATCCATGTTTCTTAATTGAATAGTGTGTTTAATGGGACCAAAGTTGTCCTTGTCTTCTATGTTTCTATGTATCCCTACTAAAAAGACCGTAGCCGGGACTTTTTGTATTCGGACCTCTAGGATTCGGGTGGATATTGTCACGGGAAGGCATCGGGCTTCTTGGTCCAGGAGGGTGATTTGAATTCGAGGGTGTCCACCTGTTTGTGTCTCTCGTCACTGGATTTGTGTTCGGTGTTGTCTGTTGGGACCTATTTCTTGGCTCGGCTTTTCTGTACCTATTTTCAGTCACAGCAGGAGGCACCTGCACATTCGGTTGAACCTTGTTCTCGCCACGATTATTAGCTTTTTTATATCTATTTTCTAGTACGGGTGGAGAAACTGAATCATTCCTGTCGTTGACACTTTTATCTGATCCATCAGCCGAGAATGGAAATTGCTTGTTACCATGAGAAATCAATGCCTCTTGTGTTTCAAACTGATATTCAGGAGAACTCTGATTCTTATGGTTAATAGAATCACTAGAACTGGCAGTTAATGGTTCCACATCACCCTCCTCGGCTTTCACATCCGTTTGTACGGCATCTTGAGATTTTTTCACACCTTTCTTAGCCGGGCCATATTTCAAATGTCTGACTATCATATAAGCTTCTTTTTTTGTCAAATGTGGTCCACTTTCCACAATACAGACATCTTCTAACTGCAAAGAAATGTAGAATGGAAGGATTTAAAGAAATGGGAATGGGGAAAAAGATGTGTAAAAAATAGTTCAGATAGAAAATCGCAGAATAAAGCAGAAACCATCATACCAGAGCCGAAAGACGGGATATTGAGTCTAACATGGCCTGATCTGCGTTGCCTGTTGCCTTGACCTGTTTGAATTAGTAAAAGGAGCAACCATGATTCATTGACTAGAAATGCACCAAATTGTACAATGCGACAGAGGAATGTGGCTTATGTTGTTACAAGATAAAGATCTTACAATATTATATACAGAATGTGACACGGTGATGCATAATATGCAATAAAAATCTGGGGCAGAGATATGGAAGGGATAATTGGGGAGGAAAAAGTCCAATGCAGGAAGATAAAAAGGGGGCATCGATTTCAAATTAAGTCAACTTAGTTGCTTATGATGAACAAAAACTAAAGATGCTTTTAATAAGGAGAAATGCCATATATGGAGAGTGAGAGTACCTTCACCCGATAACCCTTATCCATTAACTTTCGAACCATGTCTGCTTTCATCTTAAGGTCTTTTGATTCCTGAAAACATGAGTAGCAGAAAATTTGATACATCAAAACTACCTTCTCCAGGTTCGAGAAATAAAATACGGCAACCACTCAATATACAGAAACCGAAATAAAGAGACGGTACCATGAATGTTTGACATTTCTACCGATAAAATTAAATCTTGACCAGTTAATTGTTTTCATTAGACCATTTGTTAGATTCAAGCGGCACTGGTGTCTCCCATTTTTAATACAGGCATTAATATTTATAGCCTTAGGCTAGAACATGGGTGTGAGTATAGAGAAGCTGAAAGTGCACATTGTACAATAACTGGTTGCAGCCTATATACTACGAAGGAAAGCTTCAGCATCCTAAGGCGGTTCTTTGAATTAGACCTTACACAATTCTAGAGCTAGCTCAAAAGGTGAGGATTGTTTAAGCCGTCTAATTAATGACTACTTTGGCCAAATCTATGATCGAGGTGAGATCTCAGCACTCGCTCCTCTAACGATGAAGATATTGGACATCTGATGTATAGACAAATACAAGTGGCCCAATAAGACTATCCTCCTACGTCTAGAACTAAACACCAAGAGCGTGAACCTATGAAGCACAGATCCGACACAGACGCAGACACGTCATCACGGCTAATTTTAAAAATATTGAACACCGGCAACAATAAATATTTATTTATATATTTATTATAATTTATAATTATATAAAATATTAACATAATTTATAACAGATGTAAATTGATGATTAAAATACTATGTTACTTTAAATTGAGCAATTTGTTTCATTACAACAAAGGTCTTAAACAAAATATGATAGGTTTTCGACTTCATTCATCCATCTATTATACCGAAAAGCTAAAAATGATGTAATCAAATTTAACACCGTTAACTCCTTTATTGATCATCACTGCTTCATCGCATCTTTAACCCCATATAAGTGTCTGAAAAGTGTGTCCAAAAAGTGTCTAATGTGTGTCAAAGCAAAGAAAAAAAGTTTGTTTGTGGACACTAGTATGAGCAATTGGACACGTGCCGTATGGGTGTCGGACACGGCGAAATGCTTGATCTCAGAGGTGACTGTGCTTCAGAGTCATGGACAATGCGGGTGGCCATATGATAAAACAAAGATAAGCTCTGATACCAACTTAAAATTTAGACTACGGCTAACTCAACTCTAAAAATTAGTTCTAAAGATGAGGATTCCTCAGTGTAAATTTACTCAAGCCTTGTAAGGACTTCTTAGGCTATATCTCTAGTTAACGTGCAAATTCAACCGTGGTGAAAACTTGCATCATAGTTTACTTGCACATACACTAATCTCACAAAGTTGCTCCTAAACAGACAAAGGCTCTTAATATGGCTGGGGAAAGCTCAGCAACAACACAACAATTGTAAACCTATTATAAAGAAAACTACATGCTGCAAGACTCAATTTACTGTAAAATTAATTCTGTAAAGAAAGAAAGAGAACTGCTAAAATATTTAGGAAATATGCAAAAAAATAATAGGATTTAGAGAGAAAAAAACTTACAGTTTTTTCAGAAAATCGTACTTCCTTACATTCCTTTCGCATTGTCATCTCAGACTGCATTTGTCAGAAAAATAGTTAAAAAAGACTAAGTCTAATGAATAAATGTTTTTCTTTGACAACTCCCTAGACTTGCCATAACAGCAGAGGGACTACAGTTAATTAAAATTTAAAACACCCAGAGATAAATTATTAAATACAATTTGATCTTTATTTGTCAAAGAAAATGGAGGATACGAACAACGGAATTAAAGAACTTTCCATTTATGTGCAGCATTGGTTTCACTTCCTAGTTACTAATTCCTACCTTTTCATTATTAAAATGTTCTTGCTATAAGAAAGCTTGCAGCACCATAATGTTTTTGGAATAATGAGAAAATATTATGTATTTCATTCAGTATATTAATTTAGCATGCAATATGAATTATGCATTCTAACAAGCAAAAAGTGTGTGGTGTACCAGTGGTTTGTAACAAAGATTCGTATGTTCAAGTATATATTAGCACTGTCGAATCAAAATGACTAGGATAAAGACTATTAGCATTGATTTAAAATGAAAATCAGTTAAAGAAACTTCACAACAAAACTTGAAAATAACGGCATTAAACATAGCAAATGGCACCTTGCTTTTAGCACGTTCCTTGTCATTTTCTTTTTTCTTGTACATTTCCTTGTGGAAGTCCATGATTTTACAAACAGGTGGCTTGGCATTTTTATCAACCTGTAACATGAACAAGTACTCTCAAAATAAATGTCACGACCTATGGGAAGAAGATTCTAATGCTTCAGAGGTTATAGACAGATATGATGCAAGGGTGTAATGCCAACCATAATTCTTAACATAGCTCGGATACTAGGGATATGTTGTAGCGGTGGTTAAAATTGTCACTAATAATGTTTGATACACGGACTTTAGTATTTAACCCAACTTAAGGTTAGAACTTAAAAGGATTGAAGCATAATATATCAAATTGGGGTAATTCAGTAATGCAGAAAAATAGAACCCCTAATTTACAGGTATCTCTATAAAATCTCAGTTAACAAGGAAAAAGAGATAAAAACTTCTATTTACCTCAACTAAATCAAATTTAAGCTTCCTGGCACGTTCCAATGCTTCAAACCTTGACACCACTGAATGTCCTGCATAAAATTGTGCAATTAATGGGAAATTCAAAGCTCAATCAAAACTTCATAACACACAAGTTCAATCTTCCAAGTCCATGAATTTATCAATATAATTCTAACTTCTTAGTGTCGCATCACCATTTTCCATAGCTACATGGACCTCAACCCTTTATTATGAGTTCTTTTTATGTAAGTTTAAGTTACCTAGGGTAAGAAAAGCGCCAGACTATATCAATGTTGACTTTTGTTATCTGACTTGATGTAAAGGAGAGAAAAATCTATTTGATAATGGTGAGTAAATATAGTGTCATTATTCATTATTATGAAAATATCTTGGTAGCTTTGAGTTCTAGCAATTTTCAGTTATAGCATTCCTAGGTTTAAGCACATAAAGAGTCATGGAGTCTAAGCATGTGTTTGGTTCTGCGGTGAAGAAATTAATTTTGAGTAAATTGATTCTAGCTAAAAGTGCGTTGAAGGTAAAGTGATTTATGTTTGGATAAATTCCAGTAAAAGTAAGTTGAAGGTAAAGTGATTAATGTTTGGATAAATTCCTGCAAGAGTGAGTTGAACAATATATTGCATTGTGAAAATCACATTTAGACTCAAAAGCTACAACTCCTAGTTTCAAGTAGAATCAATTCTTAAAAGCGCAATCAATTCTACTCGACAGCAACCAAACATGTCAAAATAAATTCTACACATCCAAAATGAATTATAAGTGTTCCAAACGTGAAACCAAACGTATACTAAAATGAATATAGCAAGAGTAGAGACAGGGAATATAGCAAGAGTAGAGACAGGGCCGACCCAATAAATTCGGAGGCCCCGTTCTAATTTTGAAAAATAGGCCCAATTTTTTAAAAAAAAATGCAATTAAAATAATTAAAAATAACATATAAAAATATAATTATATTTAATTATAATTATTTTGACTTTGATCCATCTCATTTTTTTTATGTATTGAATTTTTATCATAGCATTTATTTTTATTTTATTGAATTTTTATTATAATATTTTTTATGTTTATTAATATTAATACAAAAATTGTAACTTCTAAAAGTTGAGGCCCTCTAATATTTGGGGCCCTGTGCGGGCGGTAGAGCTTGTTGCTCTTGCACAGGGCCGGCCCTGAGTAGAGAGCTAACAAACAAATACAATGAGAGCCAATCTGGATAGGAAAATAGTCAAAGCAAGCAATGACACCAATGTTAATCTAAATGCATGTCTAAAATCACAGCTAGTCTGACAAATTCACGGTACCACCATGATTTCGTTGAAGCTTCAAAGCGTAGCTTTTGCCAAAATCATGGTGACACGCCGCAATTCCCACAAATATTCACTAGTATGTATCATGATATAGGATTACCATCATCCAACACAAGTCGGACAAAGTTAGCTTTGATTTGATCATTCAACCGTGGTCCATCTGAGTCATCCTCCTCATTCTTAGGCTTAACCTGAAACTGAAACAAATCCCAAAAAATCATCATCAACAAAAACCTCAACATCATTATACCAAATCCATTACTTAACGCAAATTCAAAAATCACCATACAATTACAACATATTAATAAAAGTTTGTAAATTTACCTGAACGGGAACAGCGAAAAACCTAACGCTATTGAAACTAAATGAGGGTTTGTCATGCAAAAGGGGGTGTGAATATGGAATCGGAATAGGGGGAGTTTTAGGGATGGAATTGGAGAGAGAAGAATGGGGAAGATGATGAGTGTAACATCTGTGAAATTGGAAGTATGTGGTTTTGAGGTTAGAGTTACGGATTCGGTGCCAAAACGCCATAACCTCAACGAATAACCGTAAGTGAGGTTAGTGTGTGTTTTATTTGGCAGGGAAAGAAAGAGGACCAAAGAGACGCTCAAATTGTTCTATGTAAAAGGTTTTGTTTGATCTCACGTGGGCCTCACTTGTTTCAATCTAATATGAAATTAAAAATAAAATCAAATAAATCAAATAATTTTTAGTAGACTAATTTATTAGATAATCATAAATGTGAATTGAAAAAACTTTTAAATAGCCACGTTGATAGCAACAACTTTTAAATAGCGGAGAAGTTTTTGCATAGAAGTATTTGTTTTCGCCGCTTTTGTGTTGGGGTTGTCGGTCAAGCCATTGGATGGAGATGTATTTAAGTCTTTGAAACTATCATTCTACGATATTCTCACAAAAGACCAAGGATTCACTATTGTGAAGGAGAGAATTGACCTGATTAAAAAGAGACTTATGAAAGTCTCTCTTAAAAGAGGAAAGCATTGTTACCAAAGATCGCGATGGATGATAAGTTTTTTCAAGAACCGTGCAATTCTTGGAAGGAGACACTAGTCATAAAAAACCTTGGGAAGAATGTGGGATATCATTTGATGAAGGGTAGGTTGAAGAAGATGTGGAAACTTACCTGAGGTTTTGAGATCATGGACGTTGACGATTGTTTCTTTATAGTCAAGTGTGAACTGCTCGCAGATAGGGAGAAAATTCTGTTAGAAGACCTACATATGTTTTTTTACCATTATTTAGCAGTGGTTTGATGGACTACAAACTTTGCATCTCTTCTCCCATAGGTGAAGAAGAGTCTGGTTTGGATTCGATTTTCAATGCTTAAATTATTGTATTATGAGGAAAGTGTCATTGATTTTCCATTTGTTGTGGGTACTCCTGTTAAGATAGATACTAACACACTGAATGTAGAAAAGGGTGATTTGCAAGAATTTACGTGGAGATTGATCTGACCTTGTCGATTGTCGGAAATGTCAATGTTAATGGTCATTGATACAATGTGCAATGTGAAGGTTTTCACATTATTTGCTCCAGTTGTGGTTGTTATGGACATCACACCTGTGATTGCAAGAAAACATCAGAAAATCTGACACAGTTGATCGTTCCTACAATGGCATAATCAAGAGGTCTGCTAGAAAACGATGTTGTCCATGAGCAAAGAGTAACAGAAATCAAGGGGGTTGATGTTTCCTTAAAAGGAAAAAACTTTGACAACAAAACTGTAACACCCCAAATATTTTGTCCAAGATATTACTTAAAAAAATTATATTTACTTTAAACATAAGTTGTATTGAATTAAGGCTATAAGAGTATAGTGTAGAGTAATAATAATAATATAGTATATGAAGTACATGATATATAGTGTATTACAGTATCCAGTAAATTATAGAGTTAAAATAAAATACGTCAATGATATATATATATATATATATATATATATATATGGGTTATGCTAATGCACACCCATGTAGGTGTGCATTAGCAACATATACCTTAGTGTATTTTTGTGTGGGGTCCACCAATTTTGGGTGGAACCCACATTAGAAAGATGAAGAAAAAAAATAGAAAGATAATATATATAGTGTATTTTTGTGTGGGGCCCACTAATTTTGGGTGTGTGTTAGCATTTCCGTGTGTGTGTGTGTGTGTGTGTTATAACAAGATTTGTTCATGACATATATTTCTTGAGTTTTGATGATAACAAAGTATTAAAAGAACAATTGTTATATTTGATGTGTGTTTCATGTATGCAGGTTCTAATACTTGTAAATGTATATTCAGAATCTGATACACAAGGGCACACTTGAGAGAAGCTGAATTGCTAGCTTTAAGTGGTGCAAAATCTGAAGAACACTCTCTATGTGATGTCTGGCGTAGACTCTGAAGCAGAAGACCTCAACATCAAAAGAAGGAACACAATTGTCTCTACACTTGGTGAATATAAATTGGCTTCTGGTGATCATTCGGAGTTAGTGATAAAGATGAAGCTATCTATAAGCTGCATTGTCAAATTAGTTTGTCAGATAGACTCTTAGTTCACAAGGCTCAAGAAAAGTTGTCATGATATACGGATATCTACTCTCAACGGCTTTATAGTACAGGATCTCTTTGAAGACTTAATGGTTAAACATGTTGTTGAACCCTAATTTTTACCCCTAAGATTTCGCACATTTCATTTACATATCATTACCACAAACAAGATCATAATCTTTGTTTCTCCTGTGTATCTGTATATTATTCTTACTTGTTTCTGTTTACTAACCTCTAACCAAAATACCAAAAAAATATGTTGTTGTTTGCTTGCTTCTCTCTCTATGTGTTTAAGGTTTTGCAGGGTTGTCAAAGCAAGTGTATAACTTCAAGTCAAATGTGACTGTTCGTTCTTGATCCAGTTCAAATGGATGTTTGACCTAATCTTGGTCAAATTATCAAAAGATTGCTTCAAGTGCGAGTTATTTGTGCTAATGGTTTATTTCTCAAGCAGTGACTATCAAGTTGTGTGTGGTGATGTCCATCAAGTTCATCTGGGTTCACCAGTCCGAATTGGGTTTCCTCTGTGGATTTATTTTTCTAGAGATTGATTCAATCAAATTCAAAGTGGTTCAAGATTCACTTGATCAGAGGTATAGAAGATGACAGATTCAAATGGCCTTTGTTTCAGTTGCAAGTTAGTTCAGCAGTGACTATGTTCATTTTGTCAGAGATTTGTAGGAAGTAGTGCAAGTTGGTTTATGGCTGTATGCGTGTTGGTGGAAGTCGATTCACCTCATAAAAAATCAGTTCATACATATTCCCTAAACCATTTTTCTTATCCACTTTTTATCCATTTATAATCCATTTCTAACCCATTTTTATTCTCCATAATCCATCAATTATTCCTTTTTCTAAACCAAGTTCATATCCAAATTTCATTTTCTAATATCCATTTTAAATCCAAATCTAATTCATTAGATCTATATCCAATTCCCTTAGTCAATTTCCAAATATCCATATTACCCTCCATGACCCATATTTCTAAATCCATTTTTTCAATTATTATTTTTTAATACAATTTTACTATCAAAACCATTTTCAATTCCTCATTATCCATTATTTCATCCATTTAAAAAAAAAAAATCCATTGTCCAAATTTCCAAAAACCCCATTTCCCATCTTTTCTTACAAACTCATGATACATTCAAATCAATTACAAAAAAATTGCAAAAAAGTATAATAGGAAGACAAGCTCATGAAAGTTCATGTCAGCCCATCATCAACTAGCCCACACAAACCTGCGGATCCTAATCCATAAAATTACCACTTATTTCTTTTTACCAAGTCATGTATATGATGAAAAAATTACAAAAAAATGAAATGATGTGAAATAATATCATAGTTTATGTTAGTACATGGTTACAGCAAATTCACACGGTCCACACTTTAAGCCATCACGCACACAAGCTTCAGCCGTCACCAATCTTCAGCAAGCCGTTACCCCAAGCCACCTGCTTCTATTTACATGAGTCATTCGCTGCAAAATCCAAGCCTTCACTTTAACAACTCAAGTTGCAACCAAAAGTAACATGTGGAAAAATGACTTACCACAAGCTTTGGCCAACAACTTTCAGCCGTGTACAAAGCCACTTCACAATACACACACCAAAACGCAAGCATCACGAGGAAACTACAGCAAAAAAAATCAAAACACAGAAAAAATAATTGAAAATGGCAGAATCACATTTTTTTTCACTTCGTTCAAATTGCGAAACTCACCTTCATTCTATAAATAGGAACAATTTCTACACAATTCCTTCAAGCTTAGAAAGCCATAAAAATTCTGCACAAAAAAATCATTTTCAAGCTTCAAAAATTCCTCTAAAAAAAAAACTCTCTCCAAAATTCATATTTCTTCAACTTTTTCTTTGAACCTTCATTCAATAACCTTCAAACACAACTTCAAATTTCATCAATCTTCATCAATCCTCAAACAAAAACTTCAATTCCTCATCTACAAAAAAATTCACTCAAGAAAAATTCAAAACAATTCAAAGCAAAAATCATCTGAATCTTCAAAATTCATTTCCAAAATTTCATCACTCTTCATTCCAAATCATCAACAACAACATACAAAGAGGAAGAAATGAAGTATTGAAACTCACCATTTTTGAAGGTATTGAAGCTTTTCCGACGAAGCTTTAATCTCAGTTTGCGTTGCAATTTGTTTACGACGGTTGAAATCGATTACATATTTGAACTCCTCTCGCTTTCCGGGTCGCAACGGTACCACTTCGGAGCTCCGTCGTTCCGATTTGACGGAACTCCAAATTGCTAGCATGATGAATAGTAACCGTAGGCGTGTGGAGAAGAAGAAGAGAACGTTTTCTCTTTCCTGGTCCTTTCCTTTTATTTTTTTTAGGTTTAATTGCAACTTTGGTCCCCCTATTTTGACTTTTTTTGGGTTTTGATCCCCCCATTTTAAAAACCACCATTTTGATCCCCATTTTAAGTTTTGAGTTTGTTATTAGTTCCCTTGCCAATTTGAGTTATATTTTTAATGAAGTGGCACCTAGAATGATTATGTGGCTTTTCCATGTCCTTTCCACATTTCCTAGTCACCACATGTTATTTCCATTTCATTTATTTTTGTAACGTTAAATTAATATCAATATTACTTAATAGCTACTGATATCTACATTACCTCAGAAATTTCCAAATACTTTTGCAGAATCAAACGCGCAGAAGAAGAACCCTAACCAACGAATCCCAAGTTGTCGTTCCAAATCAAGTTAAAAATCGAGTCTCGTTGTTGCTGTAGATGCAAATGTAGAAGTTAGAACAGATTTGAAATGGCAAATCGCAGCTACGTGTGGAGGTAATTTTCTTCACCCAACTCTGAGTTGAAAACCCTAACACTGTCATCTTCCTTCGTGTCCTGGAATTTTGAAATGTTGTTCTGGAATTTTGAAATGTTTGTGTTAATGTTCTATGAAAGAGTTCTATGTTTTGACAGTGTTCTATGTTAGCATATGTTTTGCGTTAATGTTGTATGTTGTGGTAGATGCATTTCGTGTGGTCCCTGTTTAACAGATGATGTGGTCCTTATTTTGACAGTGTTGTTTTCTATTTGGGGTCCCTGTTTAGTCTTTGTTTGATGTGGTCCCTTATTAGTGTGTGTTGTGATTTGTTTATTAACTGTTGTAGGCTCTCTGATACCCAAGTTGTCAGATTCAGAGTACACCATCGGGGACACTTAGTTCAGAATCCTGTTTTGTTGTATGTTGATGGGATTGTAACTGAAATGAATTGGGATTGGGATGTGGACTTGATGTCCTATATGTAAATTGAAGATTTGATCAAGAGTGAGGGGTATTGTAATATAAAGTGTTTATGGTATTGGAATCCTAACTACTCCTTTTCTCGTGGACTTCGGCCTCTGAACAATGATAATGATGTCGTAAGGTTAATGGAGGATGTTAGGGGATTTAAGGTAGTTGATATATATGTTGAACACAAAATTGAAGAAATTAGTATTGATGATGTTATTTTTGAGGAGGATAACGTCAATGTTGAGAGAGGAAATGATAAAGTAAATGTTGAAGGAGCAAATGATGGAGAAGATGAAGAAAGTGTTGATGGAATAAATGATGGAGCAGATGAGGAGGTTAGTGTTGATGGAGTACATGATAATGTTGATGAAGTAGATGAAGAGAGTGAAACAGATCCAGAATATAGCATTGGCAGTGAGGATGATGAGGAAGAGGATGAAGATTTGGAAGATGAAATTGATGAGTTGAATTTAGGTGCTGAAGTTGGCATTAATTAGACGACCGTTTTACCCAATGCTACTACAGAAAAATCTTCAAAGTTGGATGGTAATTCCGATAATGGTAGTGACTCAGATGTGCTTCAAACTCCACCAGATAGTGATGATGAGGGTGATATGGCAAAGTTTCCAATCTTTAGGAAAACAACAAAACTGGAAGTAGGGATGATGTTCAAGGATAAAATGCAAATCAAGGATGCCATTAAGGAATATGCAATGGAGAACAAGAAGAATCTTGTGTTCAAGAAAAATGACAAGAAGATAATGGTTGTCAAATGTTTAGATGGTTGTTCATTTTATATTAGGTTTAGCATGAGGACTACCAACCAATATTGGCAACTCGTTAGCTTAACTGATCGTCATAGTTGTCATAGGACAGCCAAGAATAGACAAGCAAAAACGGATTGGTTGGGTCGGGCAATTTGTGTACACTATAAGACACACTCCTGAAATAAAAACCAAAGGGTTGATTGCAGAAGCCATTAAGAAGTGGGGGGTGAAGTTGTCAAAGGATCAAGCTTATAGAGCCAAGAAAAAGGCGTTAGAATTGATTCAAGGTGCTGGTCGTGAACAATTCACACATCTTAGGAGTTATGCTGATGAGTTGTTAAGGTCAAATCCAAACTCCACTGTTAAAATTAAGTGTGATGATTCTGATAATGGTCCTGTATTTGAAAGAATATATGTGTGCTTAGAAGCTTGTAAGGCAGCGTTTGCAACGACTTGTAGGCCCCTAATAGGACTGGATGCTTGTTTTCTTAAAGGGGACTTTGGAGGCCAGTTAATAGGTGTTGTAGGTAAGGATGGAAATAACAAGATTTATCCAATCGCTTATGCCGTCGTGGAAGCTGAAACGAAAGACTCGTGGCAATGGTTCCTTCAGTTGTTACTAGAATACTTGCACTCTATTCAAGACAACAAATACAGGTTTATATCAGATCAACAGAAGGTTAGAATGCTATTCATGTTTCAATTGCTGCTATACTGCTATTTTCATTGCTATTTTCAATTGCTGCTATTATGCTGCTATAATGTTACATGACATTTCATGTTAAATTTCATGTTGCTATAATGCTTATGCTGCTATACTGTTATATGATATTTCATGTTAAATTTCATGTTAAATGTGGTTGTAGGAAGTGGGATTTAAGTGGAATATCATGCTGCCATGCTATTGCATGCATATGGTATAACAAGAAGGAGTCCAAAGATTACGTTTCATCATTCTATAGGTATCAACCTACTCATATTTTATGTTTACTTACTAACATCTTTTTTTTAACACTTACTAACGTATTCTGTCATTTTGTACAGGACGTCTACGGTGCTGGCTACTTATAGTTATATTATTATGCCAACCAATGGCCCACAACTATGGTTTGTTAATGTTGCTCACCCTATCAATCCTCCAGTCATGCGAAGATCTATCGGGCGTCCTAAGAAGAATCGTAACAAGGCGAATGACGAATCGAGGATACGAAATACACTGCCTAGGACTATTCAAACAGTCAAGTGCAAAAAATGTGGGAGTTTTGGCCATAACAAGCGAACATGTAAAGGGAAGCGAGCTGCGGAGAGAGTGATTCCTAAGGGTGGCAACAAAAAAGCTAAAAAAAATGGTGACAAGTCAGGCAAGGAATCGGGACAAACTGTTATCGACGGAGGGTCGCAAGCACCGCCACCAACCCAAGAATAGTTCTATGTTTTAGTTTAGTTTTTGTTATGTTGCAGAACTTTGTAAAGGTTGTTTTGTGAGGTTGTTTTGTAATGACCAAATACCTCAAGTTCTTTTTGTTAAACTTCTGTTGCATTATCATGCTATGTAAATTAGGCAGTCTTATGATGCTGCTACAATATGCTGTAAAACTCCTGCTATGAATTATGCAGTCTTATGTTATCAAAAGTTGCTGCTACTATATGCAGTCTTATGCTATGCAAAGTTGCTGCTACTACATTACTTAAGATTAATATGAATTATTTCAATTAAACGAATTGTTTCAATTAATAGGACTTATTTATTGGCAATACAAGTTTCTACATTATTTCATAGAAATTACAAGCAGAACTTTTCCATAACAGTGACAAACATAACTGTTTCTTCCATAACATTCCATAACAGTGACAACCATAAATCTTTCTTCCATAACAGTTATAACCATAGATACAACCATAACTTTTCCATGAACATAAACATCTTAGAAATTACAACATTTCAAATTACATCATTTGAGTATTAAGGTAAACACAAGTAAAAAGATAAACATCACAGATAACCCAACAAAATAATACAAAAACCTAATCTTCATCTTCAACAACTCTTCATTTTTCTTGATGTCCTTAATCACATCATTAAGCTCTTCATTCTTGTCTTTCAAAGCTCTTATCACATCTTTAGCATGGCTACTCATGTCTTCATCAAACCATTGAAAATAATTACATCTTTTTTTCCTCATTACCTTAAAATTACCACAACCATAAAATCTTCTTCCCGGATTATCGAATGTCCACGACGTCATCAATGGTGACTCAAGCTCACACCAACATCTATTACCTCTTCTTCTTATACCAGACCCAAATTGGTTTGTTGAGGAAAATAAAAAATTTGTTTCAGACATGTAGGAAACACGTTGGGGTTGTGAAGAAGAGGATGAAGAAACTTTGAAGATTTGGGTTTGGAATAGCAAGCAAAATAGGGTTTGAAGACAATGACAGCTGGGTTTGAAGAAAATGAAACACATGGAGCATGTTAGGGTTTTATAACATGATTAATATTAATTTAACGTTACAAAAATAAATGAAATGGAAATAACATGTGGTGACTAGGAAATGTGGAAATGACATGGAAAAGCCACATAATCATTCTAGGTGCCACTTCATTAAAAATTTAACTGAAATTGGCAAGGGGACTAATAACAAACTCAAAACTTAAAATGGGGACCAAAATGGTGGTTTTTAAAATGGGGGAATCAAAACCCAAAAAAAGGCAAAATAGGGGGACCAAAGTTGCAATTAAGCCTTTTTTTTATTATTTTATTTATTTTAAAAAAAATGTCTTAATATTAATGAACTTGGGCCTAGAGCCCGTTGAAACTTACTACCTCACCACCTCTTCTTTTTTCTTTCACCTCTGTCTCTTTTTTTTCTTTCTTTAAAGATTTTCTCTTTTTTTTTTTTTTATATATTTTCTTTTAATACTTTTATTTGAAATTTAGATTTTACTACTTTTGTTTTTTTTTCTTTTAAATTTTGTTTAGAAAAAATTCTTAGAAAAAATCATTCGGAAAATATTTTAATTCTTTCTCCTTCATTTTGATTTCTTTTAATTTTTTTCTCATTGTTGGTTGTGTGGATCATAAATGTTAGATCCACTTTTCTTCATCTTTTTTCTTTTTGATCGATGAAAGTCTAAAAGATCTTGGAATTCCTTTGTTGAATTTCGATCAAGACGAGATCGTTACCATTTTTCTTTTCGTGCGGTATTGCTTTCGGATGACGATTTACATATTGTTCATCTAGTATGCATTAACACAAAAAGCTATTGACCGACCTCATTGTATGGTAATTACTCCATAAATTACTCGGCGATTGCTTAACATAGTGCAATATTTGTCCCGTATCGAAAAACCATCACGAATGTTGATTATTTGTCTTTTGGTTCAAAACTTATGAAACTTGGACTTAGAACTTGGTTCAAAACTCTTGACCTAAGTGCAATTATTCGATTATTATTGATCACTAACTTTAACAACTAATCACTAACTTACTAACAATACTATTGTACTAATCCTTTATAATTCCTTCTCGCTCCTTATCTCTTTTACTTTTATGCTCCATTATTATCATTTCATATCATGTTTATGCTTCCACACTTTTTCCTTTGTCCGTCGGACATATGTTTATGCTTCCGCAATTTTTCCTTTGTCCGTTGGACACATGTTTATGCTTATGCCTTTTTCTCTTTGTCCACTTGGACCTAACATATTAATAAAGGCTAAAACCTCTAAAAAGAAAACTTGTGCTTCTAATCTTGGACTATGGTTACTATCCTATGCAATGGACATGGAGTTTTGCACTTAGACCTTGGACATCCAATGCAATTCTTGGAACCTTGGACTTAGACTTAAGACCTCTCTCCCTTTGCTTTGGAATTATGGTTCGAAGACTATGAAGTTTGCTTGTGTGGTTAGGCTATTCTTATCCTTAGCTTTTACTTTATGCTTTAGGATAGTCACTTCTTCTCCGCCCATTCTTTAATTTTCAAAACTCTCTCCCTTTTTCAAAACATTCTTGATTTCAAACTATCACATCTTTCATAATCAAACCTTGACTTTGTCAAGTGATTTTTACTCTTTTCTTTCCATTTCTTAACAAATGCTAAACTACATAAGCATGTTGACACCTTTTTCAAAAGACTTTAAAAAACATCAAACTTTCTTTTTGTGCCCTCGTGCACGTTTCTCTTTCAAAACTTTTTCATAAGTTGAGACATGATTCATTTCTTTAAGCGGAATTATTTGCTTGGAAATGACGACTTGTCTTTACATTTAAAATCAACCAAAACAAACAATTTTCATTCTTTGTACCACGAACTACGGGGTTTTGATCCTACATTGCACATCGTGGGTACGTAGGCATGAGGCGACAAGTCTCTCCAAACACAAAAATCTTAAAAAATATTTCTCTTCTCATCTCCCCAATCTCTTTTCAAGCAAACCTTTTTCAGACCAAAAGCGGTAGATATTTCAAAGGGCTCCTATAGAGTACTATAGACATTTTGGGTGCTAACACCTTCCCATTGCGTAACCAACCCTCCTTATCCAGTCTCTCTTCACTTGTTCTCGTTGTAGAGCTTGTGTATGTTTTGTTCGCTCTTTTTCCTTTCCTTTTTGGATAAAATAAAAGTGCGGTGGCGACTCTTGCTTTTCGAGTTAAGTTAATCAATAGCTTACACTCACGATTTTGCCGCTACACATGTTATACAATGGATCAAGATCTTTTGGTGTATGTATCTTCAACGTCTCTTGTACTATGGAGAAAGCAAAGACACTTAATCCAGTTATGTCTCCAACGGCTAGTCTTCTGTAAATGCTATATAAGTAGATGAAGGTTTAAACTGAATCTTTAACTAGGATCAACCAGATGGAGGAGTAACAAGATTAGCAATTATCAACAGAATTGGTTATGCAAAATTTTTGTTGTAGGTTGTAATTATAAAAGCCTTAAGATTTCTTAAACATTGAATATCTTAGAAATCTTAAGTGTTTTAGGTATTTTTATGGTGATTTTCATGTACCTCTGATATTTGTATCAAGTACACATTATTCTTTATTCTGCTGAACATGTTGTTTAGCAGTTTAGATCAAAGTCTTTCGCCAAGATGTTTGAGCCATGTAATTCTCCTGCTATGTGCTACAGCAATGAAAGTCTTAATCAAATAGATTGATTGAGCAAACCAAGTCTCTCGTCAAGATGCTTGAGCCATGTAAGTTTCCTGCTATGTGCTAGAGCAATGAAAGTCTTAATCAAGTAGATTGATTGAGCAAACCAAGTCTCTCGCCAAGATGCTTGAGCCATGTAAGTCTCCTGCTATGTGTTAGAGCATTGAAAGTCTTAATCAAGTAGATTGATTGAGCAAACCAAGTCTCTCGCCAAGATGCTTGAGCCATGTAAATCTCCTGCTATGTGCTAGAGCATTGAAAGACTTAATCAAGTAGATTGATTGAGCAGAAGTCTTGGGTTCGTGGAACCTAAGCAAGGAATTCTCGGATCGAGGGTCTGAGCAGAAGTCTTGAGCCTGAGGGGCTTGAGTAGGAAAGTCTTAGGTTGCGGTCTAAGCAGGAAGTCTTGAACCTAAGGGGTTTAAGCAGGAAGTCTTAGGCCATAGGGGCTTTAGCAAGAAGTCTCGGGTCTGAGGGACCTGAGCAGGAAAGTCTTAGGCTGGGGGTCTAAGCAAGGAAGCTTGAGTTTGTAGGACTTGAGCAAGGAAGTCTTGAGCCTTAGGGGTTTAAGCAAGAAGTCTCGGACTTAGGATCTGAGCATTGTAAAAGTCTTATGCAAAATGCATAAGCAATTGTAATCATGATTTGATTGTAGTGAAAATCTCTTGTGAAGAAAGGGGTCACTGGACTACTCTCATTTGTGAGAAACCAGTATAAATCTTTGTGTCTTCTGCTATTATTTATTTGCTTCTGTTAACATTCCGCTGCTAAGTATAACTAGAATCTGAACACCATTTTCAGATTCTGAACTCTGATCACACGTAAATTAAGAAAACGGAAAACACAGTTCAACCTCCCTTCTTGTGTAATATATATATATATATATATATATATAGATTGTGGTATAAAAGTACATGAGATATGTAATTTTGTCTGATATTAAAGATGGATGTTAACTCTATATGATATTGGTTGTGGTGTGTCTGCACTTTTGTAAAACTGATATTGTCATATATAGAGATGGTTGTGATATTTTTGTGTGGCTGCTATTTTGTGCTGGGCATATATAGAGATGGTTGTGATAATGTGGTGACAGCGAAAACACTAATGATATATTTGTGTATTTGTAATTTGTCAATTCAAATAAGTAAATTATAATTACTCTGGTAAATGTGTTGCAATTTCTTTAGATAATCAATTAGAGTGTTAGTCTGTTAAATTGACGTGGCCACCGCATAAAATCTAAATTACATGGATGAATTTTACTACTTCCTCTGTTCCAAATTATAAGACGTTTTGAATTTTTCACACAAATTAAAAAACTTAATTATTACTTTATGGGAAAGACAAATTATGTATAACTTTACAGTAATGCCCCTCATAATTATATAGGAGAGAGAAATTAAAAGAGTTGAAAGAATAAATAATAATAAATATTTGAGGGTATATTGGAAAAGATGTCATTTATATTGCATTGGAAATGTAAGGTGACTTATAATTTGGGACAAATTTTTTTGGCAAAGTGACTTATAATTTGGGACGGAGTGAGTATCTAAATCAAAGAAGGCAGAATAAATATTATTCTCTTAGACATGATATATGTATTTATATTTTCTAATTTGTAACTTTCGTTTATTTTATTTTTAATATGGATCATGGTTAATGGAAATTGACCCCCTACAACAACAGTTTAGATACAAGTGTAGAATTTTAAGATTGACAGATATTTGTTTGTCGCGTGATAGTGGGAAATAAGGGATTTCAAAATAAAAAAAATTCAGTAGTTTATAAATTGATAGCATTATATTTTAAATTATTTATTTATTTTCCGTCAAATGAATTGAAAATGCGATGATTTTTCGCTTATGATTTTGAATTGTCATCTAGTTTGATTAATGTTCAAAACTTTTATTCTTGTTTAAACAAGTATTAATAATAACTTATGAGTCATGTCTTGGATGAAATCTCAAGGTGTTAAAAAAACTGCTAGATCCAATCAACTTGATGCGGTTTTCAAGAAACGACAATTTGGAGGGAATTGGGTCATTTTTCGTGATCGCAAACTTAATGCCATATTTTTAGGGAGATGCTCTTTCCACCCTTAGTGTGCCCATCATACCAGGGATAGCAAAAATAATCGCACCCGCGGATATTCGCTGATAAAATCCATCGTGAATATGGAGCATGTAGTTTAATGAATATGCGGAGATAAAATAAATAGATATTTAAATATTTATTTTTTAATGGATACAGATGCGGGTTTAATGATACTCATACTTGCGTATATCTGTATTGGTTAATAAATTATAAAAAATTATTTAAATATTATTAGTTTAATATATTTTGTGTTTTCACCTTCTAAAAATACTAGTCTTTCTCATATATATTTTTTTAAATTTTCTTTAAAGAAAACATTTACATTTCATACAAATTATATTCTGCCATTTCATATTTAAGCTTCTTCTATACTTCATATCTTACTTCAACAATTTCATCGTCCAACCAACAGGTATTGTCCTTCTTCCGTCCAACCAGTACCTCCCTTGCTACAATTTTGTCGTCCTCTCTTCCACCGTAACTCACAATCACAATATCTTTCATGTTTTATTGAAAATGAAATGTATGAATATTATATTTGAATATTATTATATTTTGGTGAAAAGAAGGAAGTTAATATGATGAAAATTTGTTATTAAATTGAACGTAAATTGTATGAATGTTATCTGATAATGGGTATGTTTGTTTTAACTTTAAAAAAAATGGATTTTTCTTTGTATTTTCAAAAATGGATTTGTAAAATCGTTTTTCAAAATATTACAAGGTTTTCTATATTAATTTTTTCTAAATTGCAAGACTAATTTTGATATCATACTACATAAACATACATTATTGAAGATCAAAACATAGTCGAAATCTTAATTTTAAAAAAAAGTTGTATCTCAAAAATGATTTTGAAATAGCTTCAAAATTAAGTGATTTTTTAAAATTTTGATATCCAAAAATTTTTTCGATAAAATGTTGATGTATCTAAAATAACATTTTAAAAATAACTATTCAAACCAAATTTTCATTTGAAGCTTTTATGAAAAGTTTCTTTGTAAATTTTTTTTCCACAGAATTTTGTTACACTGTAAAAATCATTTAAAAAAAAAAGGCAAAACAAACGGGTCCAATACCTTTTTGTGTATTTAAAAGAAGTTGGAAATGTTTTTTTTTTAATATTTTTAGAAAAAAATATTATACATGGATATCTGTAAATATCCACGACTATCTTAAAATCCGCGGATTATCCGCTTAGCAGATATCTGCACGAATATGAAACAAATATGAATATCATATTCATCTAACGGGACGGACACAAATATCATATTATCCGTCCCCATGAATATCCATTTACATCATCCGTCCCCATGAATATCCATTTACATCCCTGCATCACACCCTTGAAAATCCCAAAATATCCATCAAAAGCACCTTTTTACATACTCCACATTGTAAATTACTCACCCGCGCGCACATATATGCGAGAGCTGCTATATTGACATCAAAAATCAACTTTGTAGGTGCTAAACCGTATATTATACCTCAAACATGAGTAAGATTTAAGTGTTATCTTCGTTTTAAGAGAGAATAAATTAATATAAATATGTGATTAGGTATTGGGTGTTGGATTTTGATGTCAAAGAAACATAACCATAAATTTATTTTACTTTTATTGATCATATATCTTCGAAACTTTGATGCTCTTGCATACTTTGCATCTTAATAATGATCGTTTCTGGCCTTTTGAAGTTTTCTTGCATCAATCCTTCCCAAAAACAAATACTAAACTGAAATATAAGTGGAGGGTTAGAAGTCTGGAAAAGAAAGAGGAAAGCAGAAAAAGATAAGAAAAATAATTATCTGCAAATTTATGCAAATTCCAGAGTAACTATGCTTTATTTGATCACATTATATACCTTTTTCCATTTTCAATGCAAAACTCTTAATGGCTTTAAAGGCCATTGAAAAAACAATTACAATGAATAACTCAAATAACAATATAAGAAAATGTAGTCATGCAAGATCTGAACACATGATAAATATTAAGCAATGTCGTATGAAGGAGCAGGCAAAAACGGGAAAGGTGCACAGGAAGCATATGCTACAGGCGGACGCGCTCGGTTCCCTTGTCGGCCCTTGATTTTTTGATTACCATTTTTATCAGCCGTATCTGAAGATTCCACGGAAGATGAAGATTTCACCAAACCCTCTGCGTTGACTTCTAAGAATTGTTGGTTATCCGTGCGACGATGAATTAATAGTCCAGCCATAAAAATGGGGAGATAAAGAAGACTGGCATGAAACATTCTCCTAGCTCTTTCCTTAGTACGGTCTCTGTAAAATGAAAATGCTGCGGCGCTTATTGCAAGTGTAAGTGCAGTGGACTCGAGGCAAAACCATCCAGAAGTCACACCCCCTGTTGACATGTGCAGAAACGTGAGTCTCGACATTCTCAATGTGGTCAAAACATTTGCTATATGTACATAATCTTATTTATACAGATTTCTTGATGGGTTTTGCCAACTTAAAAATAATATTGAAGTATGTAATTAATCATTCTTGCAGCAGATAATTGAAATAAAAGAATCTCAAGATGAAATATTCATCAAAATGTTTCTAGTAGAAGAAAATATCTACTCACAATCATATGCCAAGAATCCCAAAGGGATTAGATATACTGAGTTCCTCAAAGCCACCACCGCGGTTTTGCGCCCAGACATATCAGCAAGAGAGTACATCTTAAACCTAAAATTGCAATGTATCAAATGTGTCATTAGGTAAAGGTAGTATAGTTTTGATCATCAGTAAATGACTGAAAATATTTCGGAATTTGTACGCTAACTGCTAATAATAATAATAGTTGCATAAACAAAACTTCATCATTATAAAAAAAAAGATACGTGAGCATACCCTCCAGCAGCATAGTCATCACGGCACAAATACGCAAGTGCCATAAAATGTGGTATCTGCCAAAAATACAAAGCAGCCGGTAGAATCAAACTATTTAGAGAAATATCACCAGAAGCTGCAGCCCATCTGAAACAACCAACAAAAAAGTGAGGGACAGCAGAAAATATGCATGCATGTCCCCATACAGGGAAGAACAGAGTGGGATTCAACTCATCTAAAGTGAACTAGGGTAAAGCAAATAAGCACAGCTGTTGAAGAATAACTTAATTGTAGATATATGAAGAGATACATAGCAATCAAAGATATATAAAAGATTATTAAGCGTTGATTTTCACATCAATAATAAAGGAGCCAAATCCAATAGAATGTTTGCTCATTTTCAGAAGGTTCAATGTTGAGTTATATATCCTTTCAGCATATAGCACATTATAGCCAATCTAAAGTGGAAAACAAAATCTCCAATAAATCTTCAACGATTGTCTAATACATGTAAGTAATAACACTATGAGCAAGAGAAGTTCAATTTATAAGTTAAAATGAAATTCTTCTTATGCAATGGAAACTCAATTCAGAAAATATGAGCATGACAAATATTGAGAATCCCTACCACAAGAAGAACTGCATACGATATATGTTTGACATCAAGCAGTCCAAATCAATATAAATATGCATACTCAATCACAACGAGTATGCAAATTAGTACGTAGGTTTTGGATATGTGCACACAAACAGGACTGCAGTCTGCATGACATAAGATGATATTGACACAAGAACATGACTCCTCATATATAGACTTGGGTTTAAAGTAGCGGTTTAACCCCTTTGCCAGTCTGGCTTTCGGGAGTGTGTTATCTTCTACAACAAAAAGATGAGATGAAACAAGAGGCTTCCATACCCTACACAATACAATGGGAAAAAAAATATATCCATAAAGTTTATCCTTAATCGACCAATGATGGTGTATGGGACTGAATGTTGGAGTGTAAAGAACCAATATGAAAATAAACTAAGTCTAGTAGAGATGGGGATTTTGCATTGGATGTGTGGTAAGACTAAACGAGATAAGATTAGAAATGACATTATAAGAGAGAATGTTGGGATAGCATTTGTAGTAGAAAAGATGATGGAAATTAGACTGAGGTGGTTTGGGCACGTAGAGAGAAGTTATGTGAATTTTGTAGTAAGGAGGTAGATCAGATGGAAGGTATTTTGTAGTAAGGAGGGTAGATCAGATGGAAGGTAGTCATACGGCTAGAGGTGGAGGAAGACCTAGAAAAACTATATGGGAAACTATTAAGAAAAATCTCGAAATTATTGAGTTGGATAGAAATATGGTTTTTGATAAAACATTATGGTGTAGTTTGATCCATATAGCCAATCCTCCTTAGTGGGAAAAGACTTGGTTGTTGTTTTACATGCATGGAAATAAAGAAACAAGAACAAAATAAGGGTAGGAAAATATTTTCAACTTTCGAAAGGGACAGGTTATTATAAGTTTCCAAGAAAACTCCTACTCTATCCACAACAACTTAGGGTGGAACAACTTAAATTCAAAGGGATTTTACATATCATAGGGTTCAAAGATTAAGACAACACACAAATATATCACTCACTGACATTTGCAACGCATAAGAAACAAAAATAAAATCTGTATACAATTACCCCAAAAGTGGTGGAATAGCACCAACTACAGCACCCACCCATGTATTTACGGGATGAATCTGCTTCAATGGTGTATATACAAATGAATACAGAATCAGGTTGGAAGCAGCAAGCCCAGCAGCTAACATATTAGTCTGGAACAACCTTGCCATAAAGATACAATGTTAGTCCCTCATCTCAAAGAACATAAAGAATTTTGTAAGAAATACTTGAGGTTTACAGTTAAAAAAAAAAAAGAAAGCATATGAGCAACGTAGAAAGCAAATTCACTACCTGGGTCGCCAGTAGGGCAGTGCCAGCCAAACCAACAGAGGATGCCCAGCCAACTGCATGAGGTATTGTAATGCGTCCCGAGGGTAATGGCCTCTGACTCGTTCTCTTCATTATGCCATCATTTTTTACTTCAAACACCTAATAGACACAACCATTTAATAGATTTCATTAATTGAAGTGTTGATAAAAGAAAAATCTATGGTTTTGTTTCGGAATTTGGAGGGACGTGAAAAGGAGGCCTTTGAGGATAAAGGCATGAAGAAAAGAAAGAGGAGAGGACTAAGGGAGAGTAGCTCCCCACTTTGCATAGTTTATTTTCCTTCATTGGACTAAAACCCTACACAGGGGGAACTCGGTGAGGAAGGACTTAGGAGAGTTTTAATTAAATATACAAACCAATTTTATCTCTATAATAATACTCTCAAAACAATGAAAATACAACTCTGTAAGTATTCTCATCTCTCCTCCAAAGATACTACCCAAAACAAGGTCAAGGATTCTCCTTCCTTTCCATTCCTCCCCGTCCTTTCCCTCCTAACTCTTAAACAAGTAGGAAACAAATACTTTAGAACATAATGTTCTTGAATGTTGCTAACAATCACATAGCTCGAAAGAGTGGCAAAGAACAATTTTTTGTACCATTTTCTTTACTCATACAGGCATTTTAAACTCCTCAATTTAGTCTCATTCATTAAATTGGGCTAGAATTATATCAGAACTAATAAATATTTAAAAATAAAAACAAATAAAACACAATGGACAAGTATATAGTAAGTGAAGTCAATATTCTCCTGAAAAACCAACCTGATTTAAAGTGCTAGCAGATGCAGCAACCATCATGGTACCCAAGCAAGTATAAGAAAGTGCGGAGAGATCAACAGCACCACCACTCCCCAACACAAATCCAGTTCCAGAAGTTGCAACCACGAGTAAGCTACAATCAAATCATAAAGCAGTTAGTCAAAATGCTTTTCACACTACAAATTAACAAAATAAATGCGGTATTGTAGAACAATAATTACTATGAAAACTATAAATAAATGCAATACAAAAATTTACTTACTGTTAGTATTTTCATTTAGTTAGTATATCCATTTAGTTTTATGTGCTGAGTTGGCAAATACTCAGCAGGAACAAATTGTTAGAATATTCTCTTTATTGTAAGGGCTCATGCCAATATTACGCCCAAGAGTCTAATGAATAAATCAACCATCATTACAGAAATATCATCTTCTCTCTAAAACTCTGTTTTTCTCTTCATGTAATTTCTCTTATTACTGGATTCTATTCTAAGTTATTAGAATCCTTACGCTTGAGAATTGTGTTTTTTGCGAAATCATCCCTAAGATCCAAATTTCCCATCTCAATTGGTATCACGAGCCTCGACCTGACGATCACAGTTGATGCTATGCAAAATCTCATGGAAATCAGAGAAATGGAGATCAAAGGTTGGAGTTTATCATGCTACAAAAATATTACGAATCGCAACAAAAAACGATAGCTACTATTGATCATTTCTCGACAGACTTAGAAGAATTTAAAGCTCTGCCCATAAAGGAATCATGACTCCCTCCGTGGGAGATTTCTTTAGTAACCATACTGAGTTCAACACAAGTTGTGCAATGTGAATGGTTTCAAGGGAGCAATGGAAATTTCCCAAGATCTCCCACGCAGCACATTCCGGGCTCAACCGAAATGCACGTATCAACAACTGTTGCAAGAGTCCCACCACTAGAGGAACACGCAAAGAGGAAGGTCATCAACTACAGCTTGACCACCACACCGCAGCTCCATACAGGTTTCTACCAAAATCGTCATTCCCCACTAATCCAACTCCAGTTTTCTCTGATCCGATGCTGCTCGGCGACGGAGATATGGAAAAATCAGGGTGACTTTCAGCTGACTCCAATGTTGACTACCCATAATTCTATGCTTGACCTCAATTTAACCCCATATCCTACCAACAGTGTAAGCAATTTCTTAATTGGATTGGAAAATATAAAAAACAAATGTTTGCAAAATTATTAAAACCCACGCCAATGCAACATGTTATTGTCCTGCCCAAAGCAAGTGAGACCTTAAATTCCATATAAAGCATATGCAAACCAGTCAAATAAACACCGACTAGGAAGGATGGATCATCAATTAGAGACAAAGTACCCATCTAATTGCACCGCCACCGGAACCACCTAATACTGTTACAACGTTGTCACTCAATTTGTCTCTGTCAGTTACCACCAAGGGTGTCACAGCAACCCAATATTCAGATATGCATTCATTTCCAATGCCACTCAATTTGATGATGCCAACGTGCCAAGTGGTTGTTTGGAATGCCATTGTCAGTAGTAGGTGCACTTGCAATAGGTCTGAGGTTGCTTTGATTGTCCAAAGAATTGAATAGAATGCACATTGTTTCTAGTAATTTCACCCTGTTCAGTATGATGAGTCTGTGCTCTTTGAAAATTTTGAATTTTGGAAGGCATACTCATTTTGTACTCTCCAACACATGTCTTCAAGTATGTCCCACTGTCCATGCTTTTATTAAGAAACTGTTGCTTCTGAATCCAACATGGCTTTTGTTTTGTTGAGGCCTCATTTTCATGACTACTTCGTTCAGGGATGTGATGGTTCAATTATGATTGATAATGGTCCATAATAAGAGCAACAAGCATTGCAGTTGCACATCAAGGGGGTAGAGGGTGTGTAGTGATAGAAAAAACCAAGGCACAAGTAGAGACATCTTTTCTAGGCGTGGTTTCTTGTGCAGGCATAGTGGCATTGGCAGCAAAAGATGCAATAGTCTTGGCAAATGGACCAAGCCTACCAAGCTACAACAGGGTTGAGAAATGCATTGCTTTCCAATATTCCTCATCAGCATCTCTCAATTGTCAAGCATGTGATAAGGTTCAACTATTCCACCTACGGAAATAGTTCAAACTCTCAAGACCAAGCACCTCAATTTGAACTTTAATAAAATTCATAGAACTTTTACTGCTTGTGAGATTACAAAAAGGAGAACAAAGGGGTAGGGGTTAAGTATGTGTTGTGTTGCGCCTTTTACACTTAGATATCAATTGAATTGAAACATATGAGCTTTAAACTATTAGGCTTTGTTTGAGAGTTTGGAGGGGACGAGAAGGGAGGGCTTTGAAAAGGGGGAAGGATAGAGGAGAAAGAATTGAAGGATTTTGGTAGAGAGAATTTTGGAGGGTTTATTTTTATTCATAATATAAAATCCCCCTATTTTGGGGGAATTCAAAATTTGTATTGGATGAGAGTTTTGGAAGATTTTGAAGGGCTTACATAAATTCTTCAAATATATTCTATGTTGCTATAATATTCTGAAAGTTCAAAATATGGTAGCGAAAAACATTCATTTTTCATTCTAAATTTCAAAACATGTTAAAGATTTGTCTATTTTTTCTAGAAATCTAATTCCTCAAAACCTTCCCTTCCCCTCCCTTACTCGCAAACAAAGCCTTAGTGGTGGTGGATGGGAGGAAGAATAACCTGTATATGATAAAGTAAAAGCACTAGATGGAAAGAAATTGGTTGCTAGCTGTGACACAAATAAAATCTTAGATTTGACTTGGTTAAGATAATGCACTTCCAAAAGGCTTTTGATGCCCTCATTTTGTCTCCTTCAAGACTCTTGAATGAACTTTCATGTTCATCTTACATGCAAAAGGTTTCATCTCTACGCAAAATCATGTCTGTATTATGACCAAGAGACTCATGAATGAATCAATCATCATTTACAAAAGTACCATCTTCTCTCTCAAACTCAATCTCTCAAGTCAGATTCTATCCTAAATTGTAAGAATCCCTACTCTTAATAATTAGGTTTTAACAGAAGCAACCCTAAGATCCAAAATTTGCAGTCTCAAAACAACAAAAGCATCAAATCAATATCAAAATCAATAAACAAGAATATTGCCACTAAATAGAACAACACCTATTGAAAATCTAAGCGATAATTAAAACAAATAAATAATAGCAGTTATTGAGGTGAAACCTGAGACGAGCTTTGGAGAGTTCGGAGTAGCAGTTTCCATAGTGGCGGACGAGGGAGATTAGATCGGTGGATTTAGAGGCGGCAACAGAAGGTGCGAGATGGAGATTGGGAGACGATGAAGAAGAGAAAGAGGAACGGAGATGAGTAAAGTTGTGAAGAGACGAAGAAGATGAAGAGTTGACGAGTCTGGAATACAAGGTCGCACAATTCCAATTCCTCCTGAACATGGCGGCGGCGATTATGGGTGGTTCGGTGGGAACCCGCCGATGGAGACAAAAGCAGAAGAACCTATAATTCAATTTTCAACTTATTGACTGACCTTGAGTTGCTCCTTTCAAAGAGTAATAATAACATAATAAACATTTTTTTTTTGGAATAAAGAGTGAATTTAGTTGTTATGCTTATTTTTTTTATGGGTTAATACAATCTCTTTCATTCGGAGCAATTTCGAAAAAATATCTTATCAAAGAAAAAGTTTAGAATATTCTTTTATTTTGATTCGTCAGTGCATATATTCACAGATGATGGCGTGACACTGCTTTGTTAGTTTTTTTATTTTTTATTTTATTTAATATGACGTGTTAATTTTGTTGAAATTTTTTATTTTTTTTTTATATTTTCAATATATGTGTGGCATTTTTATTATTATTTTATTATTTAGTCTCCCATTAGTGTTAAACACATGCCCTTTTGGTTGTAAAGGGACACCTCTTCCACTATGCTAATATGTTTTCCTTGTTTATTTGTTTGCTTCAAATGTATATATTACAACATGTAATAAGTATGATATATATTTATTTGGTTGCTTCAATTTAAATTGTATATTTATAACATATAAAATATTTAAAAATATTTAATTAATAACATTAAAAAATATTTAAAAAATAAATATATATTTAAATATATTAAACTGAAATAAAATTTATATTTAAATATATTAAACTAAACTAAAATAACAAATATTATTAACATGTTAAATTGAATAATATAATATTAATTTATATTAAACTGAAATTAAATATAATAAACTGAAATAAAATATATATTAAATATATTAAACTGAAATAAAATTAAAAATATTATTAACATGTTAATTTTCAATTTCGTATTTTTATATATTTATAATTATTTAACGTTAAGATAATTAAAAATTGCTATTTTAATTAAAAAAAACTATTTTCAATTTATTATTAATTACTAATATTAAAACTACTATTTTAATTAGAAATATTTTTATTTTCAATTTATAATTAATTATTAGTATTAAAAACTGCTATTGTAATTACAAATATTTTTAGTTTATTATTAATTACTAATATTAAAACTACTATTTTAATTAAAAATATTTTTATTTTCAGTTTATTATTAATTACTAATATTTTTATTACATTTTTATTTTCAGTTTATTATTAAATATGTAAATATATAATTACATTTTTATTATTACATAATAGTAATTTAAATTATATATTATAACATAAAAATGTAATAAATATGTAATATAAAAAGGTTACATGTAATATATTTATTTTAACATTTCATATATTTAAACTAATGTAACATGCAATTTAAATATGGATTTAATTGAAATGCACTGACAGTGTAAAAGAGTTTTACACTGTCAGTTAATTATAACCGTTGGATGTAAAGAGAAGTTTGACTTTTAATTTAATAATCTGTAAAGTAACTCAAACGGATGATGGTGATGTATTGACAGTGTAAAACTTTTTACACTGTCAGTGCATAGTAATTAATCTCTTTAAATATATAAACATGTAATATAAATATAAATTATTAAAATATAATGTATATTAACATTTAATATTTAAAAACTAAACTAATTTAATATTTACATTAGTGTTTAATATTTACTAAACATTATATTTACTAAACATTAATGTTATATTAATATTTAATATTTAAAAAATAAATTAAATTATTAAATAACCAAAATGTTATAACATATACATTTAAAAAAATAAATAAACAACTAAAACATTCTAACTGAGTCATTCTAGCCTGGTGGAAAAGGGCTCTATTCTTATTAATGAGGGACATGGGTTCAATACTTTTGGAAGACCAATTTTTAAGTTTTTTATTTTAACATTTAAAAAATATAAACAATAAAATAATAATTAAAAAGCCACGTGTGTAATAAAAATGAAAAGAAAATAAATATTAACCCTTTTTTATTAATTTATTTTTAAATTATTAAAGTTAATTAAAATGTTTTTTTAATTATTATTCTCTCATCCAATGAGTTAGTTTTGGAATAAAATCTAAATGGCAAAACATATTTTTAAATTAACTTATTTAGATATAATTGGTTAATAATATTTAGTGATTTTTTTAAATAATCATATTTTTTGCTAAAATACTTAAATAATGATATTTTTACACTAATTTTTAAAATATTCATGTTTAAAAAAAAATCATGCATGGCATGGATGTCAGACTAATTGGTGCCAATTGAATTGGCGTTTCTAATAGGCCAAATTAATCTAATTTGCGTAGATGTATAGGTGTTTAGAGAAAGCTCCAATTCATCTTGCGCCTAAGTGCTATAATTTTTTTATAAAAATTATATTTTAATAGGTATCATTTAGTATGAATAGTAGGGGCGACTCAACCCGTTTAGAGGCCTAAAATTTTTTTAAAATAAGGTCTTTAAAATAAAAAAATAAAATCAAATTTTATATTTGACAAGATTTGAACCAAAAAAAGACTTACTTATGAAAACATGCCTTCTTGCTCACTGGTGAAGGAAGATAATGTTAATGTTCAAGACAAACAAATAACACTTTTGATTCCAGAGGGTAGTTCAAGATATGGCACCAAGGTGTGTCACGTTGCATGTTTTCATACTTTTGACTCTGGTAATTCTCTCCCCTATTTTATACTGACTTCGTACAGTATGTAAATTCATAATTTTCCTTGTCTGTTATCATGTTGATTTGTTATTTTTGTTACTTAGTCATTACTTTACTATGTGAATGTTGTAATTAGTGAGGTTTTTAAATGTTTTGATTCCCAATGTGAATCATAAATTTGACAATCACTATTCAATAACAATGTATTAAAACGTGAATCATAAACTTGGCCATCACAATTCAATAACCAGCATTGGTTTTTGAATTACCCAAGCAATAATAACAGCCCACCAAAAATTTTAAGATTTCCAATGTAAAAAGAATACGAAGAATCAAATAAACCATTATATAATCGTATTTTCTCTTCTTATCATCACACAACCAGCACCTTAGAATAGGAAAAAACAAAATGAGTTCCAATGATGTTGTCCAGGTCCAACCAACTTCAGAAGTTCAACAACCTCTAGACGTCCAACAGGTTCCCTAGGACCGAGAAGTTGTACAGGTCCAACAACTTCAGCAGGTCCAATGGTGTAGAGGTCCAACAAATTGTCCAGGCCGAGGAAGTTGTCGAGACCCAACAGGCGGTCGCATTGCAAAGAAGACGAACCAGAAGACAATTAAGGAGAGCAAGAAGAAGGATAAGAAGGAGAAGTACATTCGATTCAGATGATGAAGATGAAGCACCATTTTGGTTGGAGTAACTTTATGTCAGCTAGGGGTTTTAGATTTGATAACTAAAATTTTAAATTGTCATCTAGGGCTTTAAAAAACCTATGATAAAAGACTTTATTATTATCAGGATATACTTCAATTTATGTGTATTTTGGAATCATGTTGATTTATTATATGCATTTTTAATATTTTAATTGAAGTAAGTATATTAGCTATTTGTTTGATTGCGTTTTGTCACTACATATTATGTCTTCTCGTGGTTGTATTTTCGGGTGATAACACTAATTATTGTAACAATTCTTGTTCAGTTGTCCGTGCTTTATGTTTTTTCTTGCTAAAATTTGAAAACATGGTAGACTTCAATGTTCAGACGAGACATGGTATCATCTAAACCTCCCAGATCTCTGAACAACTCAGCAGCTGGATTACTGAAATCCATAAAAGCTTCTAAAATACGCACAACTTTTTCAACCAGATGCAAGTGCTGCATATTTATATCTTTCAGTAGAGGCAGGAGAGTAGGAATGAATCCTACTTCACGCATGGCAGAACATCCTAATGACGACGAAACCAACACGGTTACAAGAGTAGGAATGATACCCTCTATTTAGGTAACATTTGCAAGACATGGACAAAGGAAGTTGTAAGTATGATATCTCTGGGCCTGCTTTTTGCACTTTCTTTTGTTAGCTGAGATGTTTTTGTAGTTATTTATCCTGAATTATGCTGAGTTTATGACATTTAATTGAACTTGTGGCATCAGTTAAAGGAGAAACTGGAGCATTGCGAAGTTACTAATGTTAAGGATGCAACTACCTCCTCCAGTTATATCTTATGATAGAAGAGCAGCTGGTATGTAGTATACAATTTAGTTGTTAGTCAAACTTAATTTCTTTTGTCATTCCTTTATGATTAATATATTCAACCATATTGTCTTATTAGTTATTCCTTTCGCGTGATAAGAATACATGTCATAGTATGATGGTTGTTTCTACAGGTGTAGGTAAAGGGTCTTTGTCAGCTACACCCACAAAGCGACCTGCAGCTGGTAGAGACCACAGAGCAAGATTAATCGATTTGGATCCTGAGCCTTGTGAGGTCCTGCCAGAACCTGTTGCATTAAGGGCTCAGGAAAACTATTTACAATCATTTAGAGGTTGCGACTAATAATAACATTGTAATGGAGGGCGAAAGTGGTTATAAAGTGGCAGCAGCTGAAGAAGGGGCAACCAAAACCCCTGGTTATTACATTACTATAAAATAGCTTTATCCTTAGTGTTAATGAAAACATATATATTTTTATTTGAATTTGCAGTGTGAATTTGATTATTTTCATGTAAAGAACACCTTCAATGATTATTTTTGTTGACGCCCTTGAGAATACAGTGCTAAGTGAAACGATTAACATTACCATTCTATGAAAATGTGAATTGGTGCTTGCAATACAAAATTAACTCATGGGCTGTATAATTTGATGAAGTTATAGTACAACGACCATGTGAACACTTGAGGCATGATTTGTATTAGGCCTGGCTTTCCACTGTTATCTACACTTGATTGAGTTACAGATGTATTATAATGTTTACAGGTTCTTCATTTTATAGGAGTTCCTAATGTTTTTTTATTATAATGGTTATGGGATCCTAAATAAGTTACCACCGATCAACTATTTAATAACCATTTTTATTGTTTCTTAACTACAACATTCAAAATCAAATTACAAGCGACAATGCGCAAGCCCATACAAATGTTTACTGGTTCTTAATTATGTATGTAGCATTGCATCTACAAAATATCAAGTTCACTTTTCATTAACCAATTTTACAAAATAATTCTTAAACAAAATAATTTACAGATTTTATTCAATACAACCATTACTTAATTATATTATTATCTAAAATGATTCAATTGATAGATTTGTTAAATATTTGGTCATATGCAACATTGCTTAAAGTACGTGTAATGTTGAAAATAAGATTGAATTAATATTATTGTTGCACGGGACACTACCAATTAAATCTCACTGTATAAATATTACTTTTAATATGCATTTACTTTCAATGTACTATAAATTATTAAATTTATCACTCAAACTATCAATTTATTATTGTATTCTAAGGAAACAATGAGAGTGATATTTGTAAATTTTACCATCTCCGGTAAATTTTCTCACTAAAACTCACTATTTGCACGGGTCACTATCACCGCAATATATTTTTTTAATCAACCAAATATTTTTAAATATTTATAATTATTAATGATATTTATAAATATTTATAGTTATTAGACATATTTGATTTATAATGTTGGTGATTTGTTACGTATTTATTTTTTAATATTTCCAGTTATTAGTGACTTTATAATATCAATTATATATCAAAGCAACAACCAAGTCTTGTCAATTGATCTTAAGATATGAATGAATTTACCTGTGTGGACGCACGGGTCTTCTACTAGTAATAACATAATAAACATTTTTTTTTTGGAATAAAGAGAGAATTTAGTTCTTAAACTTATTTTTTATTAATTAATTTGTAAATTATTAAAGTTAATCAAAATGTTTTTTTAATTATCATTCTCTCGTCCAATTAGTTAGTTTTTGGAATAAAAAAGGACAGAACATATTTTTAAATTAACTTATTTAGATATAATCAAAAAAATAATATCTAGTGATTTTTTTAAATAACCATATTTTTTGTTAAAATACTTAAACAATGATGTTTTTACACTAATTTTTAAAATATTCGTGTTTTTAAAAAAAATCATGCATAGCATGGATGTCAGACTAATTGGTGTCAATTGAATTGGCGTTTCTAATAAGGCAGATTAATCTAATTTGCGTAGATGTATAGGTGTTTAGAGAATGCTCCAATTCATCTAGCGCCTAAGTGCTATAATTTTTTTATAAAAATTATATTTTAATAGGTATCATTTAGTATAAATAGCAGGGGCGGCTCAACCCGCTTAGAGGCCTATTTTTTTTTTTTTAAATGAGGCCTTTAAAATAAATAAATAAAATCAAATTTTATATTTGACAAGATTTGAACCAAATACCTAAAAGATAGGGGGTTTCTCTTCTACCAACTCAATAATGAGATTTTATGTAAGAAATATGTCATTTAAAATATTTATGACCAAATTAAAATTTTTTTAGGCCTTTTTATAGTCCAAAATTTTGAGGCATAAAGCTTTTCCTTGGGTCGCATTACCCTTGGGTCGGCCTGATAAATAGATGTGTGTCTTCTACCATTTTTTTCACACCTTTTCTTATTTTCTTCTTAATTTTTTCTTCGCTTGTTCTAACATGAGTAGTAAAAGACATGTGCATATTTTTTTCGAGAACCAAGTCCTCGATGAAGATGCATTTTTGGAACATTTGGAGTTTCAAGCTACTTGAGAGGAACTTGATCTTTTGGTTAGACATAGAGATTAATGATGGTGAGAGAATTAGAAGTATTGAGATAATTGTTTTGCACATTGGATGACAATGATGATGTCCAGCATATGTGGGTGCCCGTTAAAGATGACAAATGTTAGGGATATAATGTTTGCATCAAATGATATTGTTTTGATTATTCTGTACTCTTAGATATGTTGTGGTGTTAAGTCTTTTTATTTGTTGTTTGTGTTGTTGTTTACACGTGTTTATGTTCGTTTTGTTGTAACCAAAAGTCGTTGTCTATATTAAATTTCAAGGTTACAAAAAATTTAACAACATAATAAATTATCATCATTATCTTGTTCCAACATTGGGACAATGTTTATGTGTGTGTCCGGGATGATGGCATATACCACACTTTCTTTCCAATTTGTTAGTCGTATCCATTTCAGTTCAAATATGGGTGTTGTTAGAGCAGCCCTTTTTCTTTCTTTTCATATTTTCGTTGTGTCGAATCACATCTCTTTGATATGTGGGCAAATATTCCTCTTTTGCTACCACTGGGAAGTTATTGTTGTATACACCGAATACGTTTACGACTTTGTAAACGTCGGATAAATACAAAAAAACATCTTGGTGAACACTTGATCATGCCGTAATAACATGGGAGCAAGACATAGAGAGTGACTTGAAACTTTTTGCAATCGCACCAACCTCTATGTAGTTTAACCCAATAGTATCCCTTTGGCCTCCCCTCATTGTAGTCCATTGCATCCTTTACACTAAAATTGTATTTATGACGGTCAAATCTTATAACCACATGTGTGCAAGATTTGATAGTTCCCCCCTTCATAACTTTCCTGCAGTTTTCACTAAACAAATTCCCTGATTGTAACACTAAACTCCATTTTTCGCATTTGATTTCGTACAGTGATCCCAACCTAAAATAGGTTGCTTTCACCAACGCGGTTATGGGTAGGTTTCTAATTCCTTTGAAGACAAAGTCATTAATCCCACAAGGTTTGTTGTCATGTGGCCCCATCGTCGACCCTCGTCAAATGCCCTAGTCCATTTCTCCGCTGGAATATTATCGACCCACCTTAATGCATCCACATTTGACAATTAAATTTCCTCGCAGTAGTGTCTGAATGATGGCTGATTTAAAGCATACTCTACGTTCATATTTTTTTCCTGAAGACTCTTGTCTTTGATTTCCTGCATGAAGTTTATTGTAATATGTCTAATGCAGTAGACATAAGTAGAAGGAGGATTTTACCAACCGTTATCAGGATTATTGTATGCACTCTCAATAGATGCATGTCTATCTGAAATCAAACTGAGGTTGGGTTGTGGAGCAATGTGTGTTATGATATTATTGAGAAAGAAACTTCAACCATCACCAGTCTCACCTTCAACTAGAGTGAAGGCAATGTGAAAGATATTATTGTTATCGTCTTATGTTACTGCCATAAGTAATGTGCTCTTGTATTCCCGTACAACCATGTTCCATCAATTTGAATAATAGGTCTGCAAAACACATGACCGCCAATCCAGTTGGCATAGGAACTTCACCTTCAAAGAAAATGCCAATTCAATTGGCCACGTGCAGAACATTTGCCTATAAAATCTGACTTCACTGCAACATGGTTCAGTCAGTCCAATTGGCGCAGACACTTAAAAAATAAACGTGAGCACCAATTGAGATGTCCTGAGACTTTTGCATGAATGCAAAAGCTGAAGCATGCATTAAATGCGTATAACTACACCTTTACTCCCCAACAACATGCATTCAATGTAAAATAAAGTCCTCGCCAACATTTCATCAATCCGTTCAGCATTAATAACACCCTTACTCGCTTCATTTTCATCACCATCAATTACTCACATTCTCTCATATTTTCTCACTAGCAAAATGACTCTCTTGAACATGCGAGAAATACATAGAGGAATCATTGACAACATTAATTCATATGTAAGTTTTTTTTTTCGCTACGATTACAGTTAAATTTTCCTAACCCATTATTTTTGCGAAAAAACTTATTTAACTTTTTTTAAGGGTCCATCGAAATTTCATACCCGAGTCCATGAATATATCGTACCCAAAGAGTTTATTCAACCTTATTTAGAGCGTGTCGGTTTTGGTCATGTTATCAAAATCATGTCCTACTATGTTTATGTTAAGTTTGTACTCGCTCTACAAGAAAGATGGAGACCCGAAACACACACTATCTTTCTTCCAATCATTGAATGTACTGTAGCACTAGAGGACATGTACATGTTATTGGGTCCACATATTTAGGATAAGGTGATTAATGGAAAGACAAACTTAGCTAATTCAATATGCGAGGAACTTTTGGGTGCCAATTTGTTAAATGATAACCCAATGAGTCAAGGTATTTTACTATCGCGCCTTAAAAATTATTACAAAATATAAAACTAGATGAAAGTTCTACCAAAAAAAAATTACAAATAAAACTAGATGTTATAGTATTCTACTAATTGGTTCTTTGTTATTTTCGGATAGTACTAGTTGTAGTGTACATATTATGTATTTATCCTTTTTAAGAAACATAGATAAAATAGGAACATTTAGTTGGGGTTCTGCTTGTTTGCCCTATCTCTATAACTCTTTGTGTAAAAACGTAAAGAAAGACACATCTATATTTTATGGATGCGTCGTTTTGCTCCAAGCATGAGGTTGGTTTAGATTGGTGTCCCTAGCACCCGACAACCATAATAACTTCATATTCCCCTCGCAACAAAGTAAGTTTACAACATTATTTCCATTTACTTACTTTAAACTATTAATTCTATATAATTTATTTTTAACTTTTTGTTTTGTTTAGGTGGTTCTCTCGTGGGATGAATTACAACAAAAGTCCTAGACACTGTATCACTGAATATGGAAATCTCTTGGATCATCTACAACCAAATAATGTATTGCCACTAAACAAATCATTTCATACTAATTCATTTTTAATATTAATCATTTACTAAACTAATTTATTTTTCCTCTACAATTTATTTGAAGGCCATATATGGGTCTTGAACATCAACATGAAAGGAACAAAGAAGATGTAATCGTTTGGACTGCACCAACACCGATCATCATATTCACCAATGTGGAGATATATCATAATCACCATGTGAAACTATAGTTTGGAATGCATCAAAAAATTCCAGATCACCCGAGGTGCTTCGGACAATGACATCAATGTAAAGTCAGGGAACAATGGAGTTTTGACAATTGGAAAGACATTGCTAAAGTTCAGTGTTGTCAATAGAGGCACTGTCATCAACAGGTCTTTACTGACACTCACGCAAACCGAAATAAACTAACTCATAATGATATATATATATCTTGACGGCTGATCAGAACCTGAAGTGGGCCAGAGATGACGTATACGATGCTGGATGTGAAAGATGAGGAGAGGGGTGTACCTGCAAGGCACTCCGATGCTAAAGTAAAAATTGGGAGTGAGAGAGGAGGCAAGTACAAAGTATGTGTTTCGTAGGATGATTTTGAACACCCGACCCTCTCAAATGAGAGGGTTTTTATAGTGCCCCCAGCGCTTGGCCATTGTTCCCTATTTTCGGGGCAAAATAACAGTTTTCTAAAGAATAGGTAACTGCCAGAAACTAGTCGTTGGGACGGGCAGAGGTGCCCGAAACTAGCCGTTGCCACGGGTAGAGGCGCAGTTGCAGGCACGGTCGTCGTGGTTGTTTCTGGATGGTGGAATCGTGCGTGACGGGCAGGAACTACCGAGGAGGGGCAGCTGAACCTTTGGGTCATCCGACCAGTCTTGCCCGATAGAGGGGCAGAAAGGTAAATGCTGCCATAAATTGGCTGGACTTAGGCAATTGGGTCGTTCTGGGAGCATAAGTGGATTGAACCATGCCTAGTCATTGGGTCAGTCTAGAACAGGAGCCTCCCAAGTTGTTGCTCTTGAGCATGAGAGTGATGACTTAAGGGTAGTTCGCATTCCCGGGGAGGTCCAGAAATGATCGTCGTCTGTTGACGAGATGAGGTTGTCTTACGGTGCCTGAGGGAATATGTGCCCGCGGGAAACGTAACGCTGTTTGGCGTACCCGGCATACGAGGAGTCTAATGGTTGATGTGACCTGAAGAGGTGAAATGCCATGTGTGTCTCGAGCTATGTGTTGTATTTAATGTGTCATGATGGCTAGGCTAGGGTCATGATGATGCCCCTAATCGCGCGTGCTCGTGTATGTGTCCACAGATTGTCTATAAATAGAGGGAGAAGCTGCTCATTTACACTTTTCGCTTCTCTCTCTTCTTCGTTATCTTGCTCTGAATTCTGTCGTTCGCCGCTGTCTAGCCGGCGTCCAGCGACCGTGCAAGTACCAACCAGATTTCTCCGACCCCTTAACCTTTTCCTCGACCACATAAGTAGCTTGAACTGATCTCTATGCTTTTCCATTTTCTGTTTCCTTAGAATGTATGTGGTTAAGGCGAAATTAGGTAGTGTATGAGCAATTTCTGGTGACTGTTGGTGGCATGCGGTGGTTTGGCCATTTTCTGCCGCCGCTGGGGTCTTCAGACCCTTAGAAACTTAGGCATTTAGGTTGATTCTGACGTTGTTGCGACGACGAGAGTGTTCGTCGCCGGCGGAAACTATGAATTTTCTGGTGTACTCATGAGTTTTCCTGCGGATTCATGAGTTTTCTGGTAGACCTTCAACTGATCTTATGGGTAGCGAACCGGGGAAGATCTCCCCGTATGCGTCAGAGGGATTGCCCTGGGCATCTCCTCGCGCTATAGTTGTGCCATTTGAGTAGGGCTTAGGTCAGGGACGTCGTCCTCGGGCCTTTGCGCGCCCTTTTACTTGACTAGCGGTGGAAGAGTGGATTTGATTTTGTCATCGAATTTACTTTTTTCCTCTGCTTTTCAAGTAAAGGAGATGGCCTGCGAAACTGAGGATGAAATTTTTAGAGATTTATCCGAGGAGAGCTCCTCGGAAGATAGTGATACAGAAGACACCTCTACTCCCCGGGATGCTGACGAAGCCCCTCCCTTGAGGACTACCGTGAAAGAGTGATATGTCACGGAACCTGGGGAGCATGCCTCCGTCTTTGCCTCGTATACCAGAGATGCTTTCACGACGGTGGGGGCTGAGGGGGAGTGGAAGGTCCATTTCCCCTAAGAAGACGACCGCATCTGCTCGGACTTCGGGGATAGATTCCCAATGTACGAATACGTTTTCAAGGAGATAGGGTTAAGGTTGCCCTTTAGTGATTTTCAGAGGTCGATCTTCGTGCATCTAGATTTCGCCCCTTCGCAGCTGCACCCTAACTCCATAGCCTTCATTCGGGCGTTTGAATTGACGTGCGACTTCCTGGAGATAGGAGCTACTCTCCTCATATTCTTTACAGTCTTCCACCTCCAGCGATAAGTCTTGGGGAGGAAGTTCGGCAGGGTCTCCCTAAAGCAGGGGAGAAAGTTGTTTAAACCCTTTTTTGAGTCCATTAGGACTTTCAAGGAGAGGTACTATATTATTGAGCCCGTTTCGGCGAGGGTCACTGACTCCATGTTCGTCTGGGAGGTCTTGATGGACGAGAACGAGGAGGATATTATCGACAAGAATGACAAGATCCAGTGGCAGAGATTGTTGAGGTTCCCCTTTTACTGGAGCGGGGACCATTTCACCATGGGGACAAATGGTTACACCGCCACCCTGGAGATGCTGAATGAGGATGACAAGGCCGGTTATGCGAAGCTGGTGGGTTTTATCAATAGTTTTACCCCTGCTTAATGCGTGACTAAGAGCGGGGAGCCAATCTATGAGGAAAATAGGGGGTTCAAGGTGGAGAGTCGTTATATCAATACGAAGGAGATCCTCGAGTACCGCATTCGGGATGATGCCCTAGACTTGCTGGGTAGCTTTTATTTCTTAGCTTGTTCGGATTATTATCCTTTCTTTTTGCTAATGTGCTTGTTGTGTTTTTGCAAGTAAAATGTCGTCTGCACATGAACGGATGGTGAAGAATGCCCAGGCGAATCGCAAGGGTGGCATAACAATCGGGAAGAGCCGACTCAGCCAGCGGGGGCCTCCTCCGCAAACGGGGTCGGGGACTTCCTCGTCTACTCCCTAAGTTGTCCACATATCCCCTGTGCCTGTTAACTCGAGGCCCAAGCGCACACGGACGAGCGAGCCGGTGAACCTCAACAAGGAGGGGGATAAGAGTAGGTTTGAGTTGCCTCCGTGCCTCCACATTAGAAGGTTCTTCGAAGGTTCTTCCTTGGCGATTCCACGGGCAGAATCTTTGAAGCTCGAGGAGATGGATATCCCCAACAAAGGGGTAATGATAGCTCAGGATGCTTCTGCCCTGATTAGGGTTCTTGAAATGTCGGTGGTCTACACCGAGGAGGGTTCCCGCCAGGACTCCAAGCTGAAGAAGGTCCAGGCCATGATTGCGGATCTGGAGGAGAAGTTGAAAAAGTCTAGTGAGGAGCAGGCTAGGGCCGTCAAAGAGGTGCTGAAAAAGTCCCAGGATGCACTAACCAAAGTCAACGGGGAGAAAGACACCCTTGCCGCAGAGAAGAAAGTCGCGGAAGATCCGGTCGAGCAACTGAGGAGTGCTGCTGCTCCTATTGAGAACGAGCACGAGGAGGTGAAGAAGCTGAAGACTCAGGCTGAGTTGGTCGCACATATCAATCGGGAAGAGGACGATTATGAAGTCATTGTTGAGGACTCCTTCAACAATGTCATGGCGCAACCGAGGATCCTGAACCCCAGGGTTGAATTGTCCACCGAGGGGTCTGGGTTCCTTTATAGCGTTGAGGACAGCAAAATTGTCATCCCCGAGTTTCTTCAGATTGACGAGGAGCATGCACAGACTCTCCGTGACGAGCCTCAACATATGGACGAGTGATTTCTTCTTTGTTGTATCTTTGACTTGTATGCCATATTTATGTAACTTATTTTTTGTACAAGGCATGGCCCCTTGGTGATGTAACCAGTACACTCTTGGTCCTCGTTGCCATTTTTATTGTAATAATTATTCCTGGCCGATGTGGTTGGTTGTGTATGATTTGTTTTCGCGCGTGGCTTTACATTGCTTTTATTTTGATAAGTGTCGAAATTTTGCTTGATACGCGCGTGTGCCCGTCATAAGGGTAACTTTGAATGATTTGTTGTTTCGGGGTTTGCTCGACTTAGACGTGTTCGGTAGTGAGGCGGGCTGGTCGAACGGCCTGGGTAGCTTCCGGGCATGAGAGCGGAGCTCAGGTCGCGTTTACAGCCTGAGTTCGCGGCGTGAACTTTCCATCGCGAGTTGGGTGTTCTGCCTGTCATGCTACTTGGACGACGGCGGGTTCGGTCGAGGAACCGTTGTCGGGCATGACTTCTACTCGTTCTTGAGCAAAAGCCTGCCTTGATTTGTTTTGTAGTGCGACGCTTGTACCTGGGCGCACACTTTCTGGTCGGCGCGTTTTGCTCGTCTGATCGACGGAGAATGCCGCTAGTTAGGCCTTAGCTATAATATTGTTTTAGCTTTTCAGCGTTCCATGGTCTAGCAAGTTCTTTCCCGTTGAGTTGTTATAGGTAATAGGCCTCATTCTCTGTTTTTGCTCAAACACGATAAGGCCCTTCCCAGTTCGCGGCGAGTTTGCCTTCTTGAGAATCTTTGTGATTCCTTCTTAGGACGAGACTTCCTACTTAAAATTATCGTCGTATGACATTGGAGTTGTTCCTAATTGAGATTTTTTGTTTTAGTGAGGCTTCACAGAGGGCTGCCCCTGACCGGACCTCTTCGATGAGATCGAGCTCCTCCCTTAACGCCTCGCTATTTGTCTCCTCGTCCAAGGGGGATTCAGTCCAACTGGAGGGCACGTGTATCTCAATGGGGATTACTGCCTCAGTTTCCTATGCTAGACGGAAATGGGTTTCCCTAGTCGAAGAGTGGGGCGTAGTGCGGTAGGCCAAGAGTACGCTGTGCAGCTCCTCGACCCATTGTTTCTTCGTTTCGTCCAGCCTTCATTTGAGGCCTCGTAGGATTACCCTGTTTGCTGCTTCGGCTTGCCCGTTAGTCTGGGGATGTTCGACGGACGCGAAGTGTTGCTTGGTACCCAGTTGGGCGATGAACTCCTGAAACTTTTTATCCGTAAACTGCGTCCCGTTGTCGGTGACGATTGCTTAGGGGATGCCGAAGCGGGCAAGGATGTTCCGCTTGTAGAAGCGGAGTATGTTATGGGGCATTATTTTGGCCAGAGCCTCTGCTTTTATCCACTTAGTAAAGTAGTCAACGCCCATTATCAGGTACTTATTCTGATTTGAACCCACGACGAATGGTCCCAAGATATTCAGGCCCCACCATGCGAAGGCCCACGGGGAGGACATTGCTTTGAGTTCATTGGGCAGTACCAAGTGCATGTCCTCGTGCCGCTGGCATTTGTCACATTTCTTCACATGCTCTTTTGCATCATGCTACATGGTTGGCCAGTAATATCCTGCTCGTAGAGCCTTCTTGGCGAGGGATCTCCTCCCGAGGTGTTGGACGTTGATCCCCTCATGGATCTCATGCAGGACGTGGGCGACCATCTCTTCCTCGACACATTTGAGTAGAGGGATGGATAACCCTCACCTGTAGAGTTTATTTTCGACTAGGATGTAGGAGCAGGCTCTGCGTCTGACTACACTGGCCTCCTTGGGGTCGGACGGTAGTTCGTTCTTGGCGAGGTAGTTATAGATGGGGGTCATGCAACAGTTGGTGTCGTCGACGACATGCACATCGAGGATCGCGAAAGCTTTCTCAATGTTGGATCGAGGAAGTACTACCTAGATGGCAGATTTATTTCCACCCTTTTTCTTCGTGCTCGCCAACTTTGACAAAACATCTGCTCGGACATTATGTTCGTGGGGAACATGTTTTACCTCTACCGATGTGAACTTTTCCATCTTCTCCTTGACCATGGTCAAGTATTCAGACAAGTTTTCCTTCTTAGCCTGATATTCTCCTCGAACTTGGAGGGCAACGAGTTGAGAATCGGTGCAAATGATGACTTTCTCGACTCCTAGGTCTTCAGTGAGGCATAGACCAGCGAGGAAGGCTTCGTATTTAGCCTGATTGTTGGAAGTGAGGAAAGACAAGGTAAGCGAGACTTCGACGAGAATTCCTTCCTCATTTTCCAAGATGATACCTACCCCGCTTCTTGCCGAGCTGGATGCCCCGTCGATGAAGATCGTCCATTTGTGAGTCCCGCAAGTGGGGGTATCGGGGAATGTCATCTTCGCGACAAAGTCGGCCAGCGCCTGGGCCTTGAGGGCTTTTATGCTCTCATTAGATGTCGAATTCAGATAGTTCCAACGACCACTTGAGCATTTTGCCGACCATGTCTGGGCGGCCTAACAGTTACTTCACGGGTTGATCCGTTCGTACCACGATTGTGTGGGCTAGAAAGTAGTGCCCCAGTCTCCTCGCAACGTTGATGAGGGCTACTTTCTCTATTTACTGGTATCTCAACTCTGGTCCCTGCAGCACTTTGCTCGTGAAATAAATGAGTTTCTGCCCATCGGGCGTTTCACGAATGAAGGTGGTGCTGACGGCCTCGGTTGCCACGATGAGGTAGAGATACAGGGTTTTGCCGTTATCTGGACGAAAGAGAATAGGCGGTTCTGACAGTGCTCGCTTCAGGTGGAGGAGGGCTTGGTCGCATTCCTCTATCCATTTGCAAGTTACCTCCTTGCAGAGGAGTTTGAAAAAGGGGAATGCTGCTGTCAGACTTCGCCACGAAACGGGATAGCGAAGCGAGCATCCCATTGAGTGATTGGATGAACTTCTTCGAGTTTGGTGTGGTGAACTCGGAGAAGGCCGTGCACTTGTTGGGGTTAACTTCGATTCCTCGTTCTGTTAGATAGAAGTCGGGGAACTTGCCCGCTCGAACCCCGAACGTGCACTTCTCCGGGTTGAAACGCATCTGATACTTCCTGGCTTGCTCGAAGACTTTCCTCAAATGGGCCGTGTGATCTGATTCCTCGTGGGATTTCACGATCATGTCGTCCATATAGACTTCGAGCATGTCCCTGATTTCTCCCCGGAAGACCTTGTTCATCATTCTTTGGTAGGTAGCACCAGCGTTTTTCAAGTAGAAGGGTATTACATTGTAGTAATAATTGGCCGATTCGGTCATGAAGACTGTGTATATTTTGTCGCTTTTTGCCATGGGTATTTGATTATAGCCTGAATATGCGTCCATGAATGATAACAATTTAAAACCAGCAGAATTATCATCTAATTTATCTATGTTGGCGAGGGGATATGCATCTTTAGGGCAGGCCCTATTGAGATCGGTATAGTCAACACACATGCGCCATTTTCCATTAGACTTTTTAACGAGTACAACATTGGACAGCAAAGTAGTGTATTTGGCCTCCGAAATAAAATTTGCCTCTAGAAGGTCTATTATAGCTTGTTCGTCAGCCCCCATTTTCTTCGGAGACTACTTTCGCCTGCGTTGAGCTACTGCCCTAGTGGCGGGCGCGATGGTGAGCTGGTGGCAGGCGACGTCAGGATCTAGGCCGGGCATTTCTGCGGCGCTCTAAGCGAACAAATCTGCATTCTCTTGGAGGCATGCTTTGAGCTGTTTCCTCGCTAAGTCGGGGAGTCCGGTCCCGATATTTACTCCTCACTGGGGGTCATTGTCGAGCAGGACAAGTTCGAACTCGCCATTCGGAATAGGGTGCATCGGATGGGAGGTCTCGCCGCTGCTCGTTGAAGTTGAAGGGCTGCTCAAACATTGTTGGATCTCCTTCCCCTTCTTTTTCTGCTCCTTCTGGTCGCCCTCGGAGAAGCGGTTGTCAAGGTAGATAGAGTCGACGCGGGGCAGCGGCTTTGCCTCCTCGGAGCTGTTGGGAAGGGCATGCTTGCTGGAAGTCTTCGGCTTGGCGGAAATAGTGTTCAGCCCTTTGGTGGCAGCCTCAAAACATCTCCTTCCTGCTTCGATGTCCCCGTGCAGAGTGGCGAGAAGACCCTTAGAAGTGTAATACTTCATCTTCAGGTACACGGTTGATGGTACGACCACCAATTCGGTCAAAATTGGCCGCCCAAAGATACACTGATAGAGAGAGGGGCAGCCAATGACCAGGAACTGGACTTTAATAGACCTGGCCGTCTCTGCAGATTCGAAAGTCACGATCAGTTTCACGTACCCCCAGGGCTTCGTGACCGACCCGTTGAAGCCTTGTAGGTCAGGGCCTACGTAGGGCGTTATGTGTGTCTCATCTAGCTCGAGGGTGGAAAACAGCTGTGAATACATGATATCGACCGAGATGCCTTGATCGACTAGGATTCGACGAACATTAAAGTTGGCCATTTGCGCTTTCACGAGCAGCATAATGCTTGAGTTAGGAGCCCCACTGAGGAGTTCCTCGTGGTAGAAGGTGATAGGGACCGACTCTCCCCGGACTTTGTCGAGCGTGGTACTCCGGTTCGAGCTCGTGCTGAGAAGATGTTCGAACTTCCTTTTATTTGAGCCCATAGTAACCTTGTTGAAGCCCCATCCGGAGATGGCCATGGCGGAGGGGAAGGTTTTCCATGGGCTGTGCGCAGTGAAGTAAGGGGGAACGTTGAGTCCCTTAGGGATGTAAAAGTCCTCAGGCCGCGATATGCTCATGGCGACCTGAAGGCTCGTCTCTTCCGAGGAAGGCACCTCTTCCTCGACCTTCTTGGACTCCTGGGCATCCTGCCGTGGAGCATCCTTCTTCTTGGCAAACTGCTTTATATACCCGTCCCTAATCAATATCTCAATGGCATCCTTCAGGTGGATGCAGTCGTCGGTTGTATGGTCGTGGCTCTTGTGGAACCGACAATACTTCGACTTGTTAGTATTTGGCTTGGCCGATATCTGTTTAGGGAATTGGACCCCTGTTTGTCTGAACTCCGAGTTGGTACATTCGGAGAGGATCTTCTCCTTGGAGACGGTCAGGAGAGTATACTCGTGGAAGCGGCCGAAGGGTCCTTTGTTATCCCGGGACTCCCGGGGGTGGTCTTCGCGTCTTCTATCTCCCCGACGAGATGTCGAGGGGTCACCGTGCTTGGAGGTCCGAGCACTCTCTTGGTGTCGTGAGTCCCGGGCAGAGCTGACACCTTCTTTCTCCTCGCACTGGATGTATAATTCTGCCTTGAGGAGGAAGGCGTCCTGGGTCCGCGGAGTTTCAATGCCAACAGCTTTGGCAAATTCTGTATGGGGACGAACTTGCTCGAGCAAGAACTTCTTCATGTCATCGGTCGTTGAGACCTGAACTACTTCTTTATTGAACCTCTCGATATAGGCACAGAGAGTTTTGTCTTTCCTTTGAATTATGGCCTCATGGGAGGCTTCGGTCTTTGGGTGGCGACGGGAAGCCATGAAGTATCTGGAGAACATTTTCCCCAACTGTCTCCACGAGGTGATGGATTCGTCGGGGAGTTTTTTGTACCAAGTCATCGCTCCCTTCCTGAGTGTGGTAGGAAATAATCTATATTTGATGGCACCCCATATGCCACAGTATTTGATGTGCCCATAGACGGTGGTTTCTCCAGCCCCTTTGGCAGGCGCATGGCCATGATTTCTTGAGACAACGGGCCGCGAGGCTCGTCGTCGCTGCTACTACTAGACCATGAAGGGGAGCGGGTGCTTTGTTGAAGGATTTCGGCATTCTTTCCTCAACGAAGGGGATCTTGGCCGGTTGGACTCTTCTTGGGCCCCAATCCCCGCGTTCTGTTGGAGGATTAGGAGGTTGGTTTTGTTGAGGGCTTCAAGGAGGGCCGCCACGGCCGGGTCGGCGTTGGACAGAACCGGAACATGCTGGTGGTCCTAGGAGGGCTGGTCCTAAACATGATCAGCGCGAGCGGGGGAAGGAGACGTGGTGGCTCCATCTCTCAGCTGATGGGCGCCGCCCCCAAGAAAGGGTGCAGGTCCGTCACTACCAGTCTTGCTGACGGGGAGAAAAGTGGAGTTACGAGCATCGTTGACATGATCTTGGCTTGCCATGATCGGAATCTTGGAAAGGGTTATTTTGGTCTTGAATCTACGATGGAGGAAAGACGAGGATAATAGAGTTTCCCACAGACGGCGCCACTAATCTTGACGGCTGATCAGAACCTGAAGTGGGCCAGAGATGACGCATGCGATGCTGGGTGTGAAAGATGAGGTGGAGGTGTACCAGCAAGGCACTCCGATGCTAAAGTAAGAATCGGGAGAGAGAGAAGGCAAGTACAAAGTATGTGTTTCGTAGGATGATTTTGAATATCTGACCCTCTCAAATGAGAGGGGTTTTATAGTGCCCCCAGCGCTTGGCCATTGGTCCCTATTTTTGGGGCGAAATAACCGTTTCCCAAAGAATAGGTAACTGCCAAAAACTAGCCGTTGGGACGGGCACAGGTGCCCGAAACTAGCCGTTGCCACGAGTAGAAGCGCAGTTGCGGGCACGGTAGGCATGACGAGTAGGAACTACCAAGGAGGGCAGCTGACCCTTGGGGTCATCCGCCCAGCCTTGCCCCATAGAGGGGGAGAAAGGTAAATGCTGCCCTAAATTGGCCGGACTTAGGCAATTAGGTCGTTCTGGGAGCAGAAGTAGATTGGTCCATGCCTAGTCATTGGGCCAGTCCGGAACTTATATATAGATCGATTACAATTGGGTTTTTCTCCAAAGATAGGTATTTATACGACCCACGTCAAACCACTTACACACAACAACCTTTAACATCTAACCCCTAACAAAATTACCAAACCACTTACACACAACACCCTACCCAACAAAATTACCAACACACAAACACTCAAACCCACAACCAATACATGTCACACACCTAACCACAAAACCAAGAGTATACTTATCGTACCTAAAAAATGAGAACACGACCTCGGGATGCGCAGCTGCACGCTCGTGAGATGGATTGAACAGAGCTGTCACCGAACTTTATTTATTCCCAAAAAAAGCGAAAGAGAAAATATCGATAAAACCCAAAAAGAACGACAATGATATTGGTCGTCGCAACCAAATCAGAGTTCGGGAGTCGATTACGCAAGGGGAAGGTATTAGCACCCCTCACGTCTGTTGTATTTAACGAAAACTATTTAGTTAGTATCGAATGAATGTTAGCTTATGCTAGCTTGTAATATTCTACTTATTTGAGTGAGAACAGAGAGAGAAGAGAATATTTTTTGGGATTTTTATTAATGTGTGGATGACTAAAAAAAGATTTTTTATTAGGGTGTCTGACGAGACATTGAATCTTGATACTACGTATCTCTAGGTGCAATAGAGAACTCAAAGTTTATGTAGTTCTGGGTAGAAAATGTTTCTTTGTTGATCGATTTTAGTGAAAGTTATCTTGTGTCAATCGACGAAAAACATTGTTTTACCCAAAACAAGTGAGGAGTATGCGTTTGCATCACATTGAATGGATTTACGAATTAACATTCACAGGAAAAAGTCACTTATCTCAACTCAATGGTTATGGATGAAGCATTGTCTTGCATCATCTCGAGACAAAATACCTTTCATTTACGAAAAGGTTTTTGAGATCGCACGATGGTGAGAAAAAAGAGTTTTATAGGTTGGATGTATTTTTGATGAATGACAAAAGTTTGATGAGAACGAGACATAAGCCTCGGAATAAATCCTTCGAGGTTCCACTGAATGCTGGATTTCAAGGGTCCTCTTTCATTCAAGATTACTTAAGAAAATTGTTTAATGGACAAAGAACACTTGATAAGAATAAGACATGTGTCTCTGAATCAATTGTTCAAAAGGTTACATCGGAATGCTAGAACCCAACGACTCTTTTTTGTCCAAGTCCATTAAGTGTTTTAAGAACGAAAGAAAGAATAAACGGTTAACCCAAAACACGTGCTTCGGGGCCAATCATTTGAGGGTTCTACCAAAATGCTAGATTCCAACAGTCCATTTCTTTCGTGTTTGTTTATAATTTTTTTAATATTACACTAGATTTAAGAAAAGTCACTCGATGTTTGATTCATATAAATGATTTGACAAATAGTTTGAAATTAAAATTGAAACTGAAAATGGTTTTAAAAATAGTTTGCAGTCAGTTAAAAATGGTTTTGAATAGTTTGAAGTTATTTAATCGACAGTGAAATGTTAGTGAGATTTGAATGAAATGTTAGTGAAGTTAGTGTGAAATTGAGTGTGATTATTTACATGCGCGATTGTGTGGACATGGATAGAGATAACCTAACTAATTGACTTAACATAATGAAACCAATGCAACAATCAATCCACTTAGCAACAAGAAAAAAACAATTAACTAATTAATCTCTAATTAACTAATCAATTAAATAAATAATCAATTAATTAATTAAATTAATCAAGGAAAAAATAACATATAAAAAAATGAAATAATAATTAACATAATTTATAAAGAGGTAATGGTGTCTAAACCAAATTGTTGGGTCAGGCCCAAACTCAAATGAGAATTAAAAGAAATCCTGAAATATTTCCAATTTCAATGACAAAAATTAAAAGAAAAACAAGAAGAAAAAGAAAAAGCATAATAACAACGGAAGGGGAACGTCCCCTTTTGTCTTCTATTTGATCAAATAAAACAAATATTGACCAAATCAAAAGTTTTGATAAACACTAATAGGACAGCGCCACACGGCGGTGTCGTTGGCGATGGCGGTCGAAGCGTTGATAGCTGAAATTGAGTGTTTTTGTTGGTGTGTATGCTGTCAAAACTTTCACTGCTTGGTTTTGCGATTTTTGGTTCGTAGAGTGGTGTTTGAGAGAGATATCGAAGGTGCGACTATTGTCGTTTAGGTTGTAAGGTTGGAAGGGGGCGGGGGAAGGAATGGCTCAAAGACAGAAGAAGGGTGTTTCGAAGAAAGAAGAAGAAGAAAATTATGCTCCCTGTTTCTTTTTTCAGACCCATTTTCTCTCCTTTTCAATAATTTATTTTATTTTATGGTTATGAAAATGATGCTCTGCGATTTGTATGAGTGGTTTTTAAGATGTTTTTTATGTGTTTATTAGTTGAGCGTGAAGAGTATGAAGTGTGTTTTCTTGAGAGTTTGTCTATGGTGGTAATATATGAGAGAATGTGATGATGTATGTGTTGGTTTTATATGGAAGAGGAAAAAGTGTCAAGAGAGGTTTAGTGAGATATGAAGTTGGTTGGCAATAAAAAAGATGTAGGTTTTATGTGAAGAAGATTGATGAAATAGGTTCTAGTTTTGTTGTTTATGAATGTTGTTGTTTGTAATGAGAAGGTTCAAAGTGGATGAGGTGTTTATGTATAGCAGAAAAATGAAAAAAAAAATGGGTTATATGAAGAGAGAAAAATCAATTTGTCTTTTTCTGCAAATGAGAGAGCGTGGAGGCTTATTGAGGGACGTGGGAGAGAGAGAGAGAGAGAGAGAGAGAGAGAGAGAGAGTATACTAGTGGGAGTGTGATCTCATGCATCATGTGAAAGGGAGGGAATATTATTGTGAAAAAGAAATGTTTTTCCCCATAAGTTTGGTGTCTGTCCTTTATTTATTTTTTGGAAGAGAGAGAATTGGTGTTATCCTGTGAAAGTGAGTGAGTCTCTTGTCTTATGAGAGTATTCAATCTATTTGTTCATATTGGATCAAGAGCTTTTTCTTCACTTTTTTCCAATTTTCCATTTTTGTGATTCTCTGCCACAAAGATTATCAGTTTTAGTGTGGTCCCAATTCACGTGAGATCAAAGAGACGTTGAGGATTTCTTCCTTTAGTGGCCACGCATTTTAGAGAGAGAGAGAGAGAGAGGAGATATTATTTTTTGTTTCCTGATTTTCTTTATTTATTAATATTATTATTATTTCTATTTTTTGATTAGACAAGAAGGAAATATGTGGATAAATCTTGTGAGATCTTGATTAATCTGAATCTAATGACCATGATTAATACAAAGAAACGCAATTAATTTAAAATGTCAAAGTTGTCCCTTATAAAAACTTTATGAGATAAAAATGCAATTAAATCAATCTATTCAAATAAAAATCACACGTCTTAAAATATGCTCAATAAAATAAAAATGAACATATGAAAACTCCAATTTAAATTTTCTGAATATTTGGACAAAGCATAAAAATATAATAAATGAATATGAATAAAAATTGGGTGCAAAAGTGAACGAAAAAAAAACTGAATGCACTAAAATGATCAGTGCAAAGTAAACTTCTCGGAAACATACATGTTTTGATCAACTTTTGAAATAAAAACTGACTGGTTAAAAGGTTCATGCTGATCAAGATGCGACTGAAAATGTAACACCTCAAATTTATTATAATATTTATTTAATTTATTTAAATATAATATTTGTGAATTTTCGTTGAATTTTGTGGTTTGTGTTGACGTTGTCATTTTCGTGGAGTTTCGGTTATTTAATTAAATAATAGTATATAATATGAATATATTAGTATTATTATTAATTTAAATAATATTAGAGGAATTAAGGGTAAGATGGACTTTTGAGGAGGATTAGTGAGGGTATTATGAGGAAAGCCTATTTTGGAAGCCCAAGGGTTTAACAAAAAGGAATTGGAAAGGAATAGGATTCATTTTGGTTGGAACGTGAAAATAAGGAGAAAGTGCAGAGCTCTGAGGAAAAGAAAAAGGGCGAGGATTTGTGAAGGCTTCCAAAGAATCAGTAGAGAAAACTCCGGAACGACAATCTAAGGTATGAGGAGTATTGCCTTTCATTGTTTTCAATATAGGAAGTGATGTGTTTAAAGTGGATTTTGGGGTTTTGGGGGGTTTTTGAAGGGTTTATGAGTTATTGATGATTTAGAGGTATTTATGAGGATCGATGATGGATTATTAAGGGTTGAATTGATTCGGGTGAAAATAAGCCTTCGAGGCGAAACCTTCTTTGATGATATGTGGGATCTTGTATGAGAAAGGGGTTTATGTGGTTTATGGGAATCTTGAGAATTTGTGAAGGTTTAGGTATTTCGAGTTAAAATAGTGAAATTAACCGACCTAATAATCGTAGGTTTTATGCCTTTGATTGCCTTGATGTTTCAGGACTATTTTGGGGGGAATTGAGGTTGGAGTCATAAAGGTTTTTGGGGCTGGGATGATACTGGTGCGTAGTGGTGGCTGCAGAAATCGCAGGTTTGCAAGGCGAACACTCGCCCAGACTCGTAAAGCGAGCAGCGCAGTGAATGCGCGGTGATTATGTGGTGATTCCGAGATGAACTCTGGGAGGTGACTTTTGGGACTTGCAATGCGAACGTCCCAGCGAAGGGCTTCGCCAAGCGAATAGAGGTAGCGAGGAGAGACAGAAAGGTGAACTCTCTGGTTTTTATATGGGGTTGGGGATTCGCTGTCAGCTTTGCAAAGCAAACGCCAAAGCGAACAGGTTCGCACAGCGAACTCCTGCTGTTCGTGAAATTTGTTTTATGATGTTGTGCTATTTTGATGTTTGACGCTGTGATTTTTCTGATGGTTTACTGTGATGTTACTGATGATTATGGGATGATGATTCATGATGTTTTGATGAATATATAATGACATAATTAACATGAGGTTTTGATGAATGATGATGCACATAATAATATTTTGATGATGATGATTATTGATGTTGTGTATCATGCATTCATAGCATATTCTGGTGATGATGTTAGGAATTCGGTCCAGTGATGATGATGTTAGACTTCGGTCTATTGTGGCTTCCATCCCATTGTGTGGATGTGAAGTGGTTTATGACGTGCTCCGGTTCTTGTGTCGAACCGATTCTAATGACGGGGATCTTTGGAGGGTGATGGCCTAAGTGTCCATCAACTGTGACGATTTGTACCACATACATGAGTCCTATTGTGCATTGCATTTATGTGGCATTATTGATGTGATTTTATGATGTTGTGACTGTTGACCCTGTTGATGATTCTGATGATGTTGTTTATGATTATGATGCCATTTTATGTATATCTTATTTTTGTATTGATTATAATGAATTGAGATTACTCACCCTGCCTGTTTGAATGTTGCCTCCACGTGGGTAACGTGCAGGTGATCAGGATTAGTTGTGGATGCTTTTAAGAACTTTTGAAGTTATCTGAATTTTGGTCGATGTAGAGGGTCTTGCTCTGATAGTGTAACATCGGGTTGGGTCGTTGAGTCGAACCATGTTGAGTTTTATTTGGCTGTTATTTTATTGATTATTTGATGACTATGGTTTATTTTAATAAACCCTTTTGTGGGATTTTTGGGGTTATGGTGGTTCTGCTGCCCTTTGAAGGCATTTTGAGTTATTTTGAGGAAAACCCGTTGTTTACGGAGCAATTTTTTCGATTTGAATTTATTGAGAAATGTGCACCCTTTGAGGTGATTCTGATTTTACTATGATTTTATGTTTATTCCGCTGCGATAATTGTGGGGTAGAAAAGGGTGTTACAGAAAAAGTAGCAAAAAAAAATAAAAACGAGCATTCCAGGTTAAACTACGCGAACCATAGATTAATAAAATTGACATCTGCAAGCTCAATTTTGAAATTTTTTGCCCGCTAATTTCACGTACATTTGAGAATCAGTTTGACTGGTCTGTCTGTAAATATGAGAAATTATTCTGGTTGACATTTTGGGCATTATGCAAGATGGAATGCATGTTATGCTATGCAGATGATGCAAAAGTCATGATGAATGTACCGATTCAATAATTCAGGGTCAAAATTGGGGTATGACAATACCCTATACCACCACCAACAACATGATTCAATAATTCAGGGTCAAAATTGGGGTATGACAATACCCCATACCACCACCAACAACATGATTATTATCAAAACACTCAATGAATATATGTCGCTAACACATCCTCATACCATATCCAAAACTCCCAAGAAACATATAACATCAACACTTACTACCATAACCAAAACACCCAAACATCACAACACTAAAACATCCAACACATATGACTATCAAACACCACAACAACCATTTCTTCCTTTCCTCAACAAAATATCCACACCAATGTCATCATTCAATCAGCCATGTCGCTCACCAAGAACCCCATTAACCCAAACAACACAACCTAACTACAATGACATGGACAACAAACTCAATTACGACAATGTGTTAATGCAACCACAAAACTACGTAGAGTTACAATAACTTCTTAGGGAATTCGGTGATGGTGATTCTCTAGGGACTTCGTATCAAACACCTCAAAGGGTGAATCAACAGAGACCTATGCGAAAAAGGGTACCTCGGTGGTGTGGAATCCGTGGCATGTATGATCGCACAGGTCGTTATCATTAGTGTCAAAAATATTCTCGTACGTAATCTGATTTAAATTAAATATTATTAGTATTTATTCAAAAATAATTAATTAATTAATTATTTTAATTAAAATAAAAAAAATGTAACACTTAGGCGCCAGATGAATTGGCGTATCCTCTAAACACCCATACACAGGTGCCTATTGGAGGCGCTGTCGCTACGCGAAAAACACCCGACGAAGACACAGAGTCGCCATCGAACTTTACTTATTCCAACGGGAAAAGGAAAACATCGAGAAAACCTCAGAAGGGAAAGAACATGGTCTCGCAACCAAATTCGGGGTTCGGGAGTCGATTACGCAAGAGGAAGGTATTAACAACCCTCGCGCCCGTTGTAGTCAACGGGATCCACTCTTGTTGTTCTAATCAAAGGGTGTATATATCTAAAGCTTACTTGCTAAGGGAATGCATAAATGAATTATTGGGGAAAAACAAAAGGTTTTATTATTGAGTTCGTTCGAATTTTGCAACCTAGTGCCTACGTATCCCAGAGGGAATTAGAACTCTGTAGTTCTTATTGAAAAAGTTTGCTCTGTTTAGCATTTTTTATGGACGATGTTAAAGTTCGTATTCCAACCGTTAGGTTTTGCCGCTCGCTCGTGAGGAGACTTACGCTTCAGCCTGTATTTACGGTAGAACGGAAATAACATATCCTTTCTAAAAAAAGTTGAAAAGAAAATACTGAAGGAAAAGTGATTTCCATTTGTTGAAGTGTTTTTGTTAAGTTTCGCAAATGAGTTTGAGATGCGTATTGTACTAAAGTCTATGAAAATTGGAGCAAGTACTTTGCACAAACAATCTAAACGTCTTGCGTACAAAATACTCTAAGAAGAGGTAAGGAAATACTCTTGCTCATCTTTTCCCATGTACTTAAGGCTCGTGATGTATCATACGTGTCGTATTTATTAAGTATTTTAATGATGATGCAAGAAAAAGATTTTTGTTTTAAGAGATGCAAAATGGAAAGGAAAATCTAGGGGAGAACTCCATCCTAAATGTTGTCATGCAAAGTGGTCCTAAAGTTGGAATGAAAGGGAATGTCTACCCTAATGTGATCGTGCAAGATGGACCTATGGTTGAGGATAAAAGGAAAATCTACCCTAGTGTTGTTATGCTTGGATTAACATCCTAATGTCTATCCTAATTCAAGCTTAATCAAAAATTAAGTTAGACTAGGAAACCCAAAGGGAATATGCAAGAGCACCACAAGCAAAAGATCAAGAAAAAGGCAAAAATAACAGCATACGACAACGCATTATGTTCAGAAGAACAATGTATCTTACGCAACAACATAACAACATTTAACAGCGTATCTGAGGCAGAGCAAGGGCATATGCAGCAGCAACAAAATGGCAACATATAACAACATGTATTATCCACAATAACAGTGTATGCACCAACAACATTGAATGCATTCAATAAGATCAAACACACACTAACATGAACATGTATCATACATGAGTAAGCAAGCATGAGCATGTAGTCAACAATTAACAATGCATATGAACATACATCAATAATTAAGCAATGAACATGCATTAACAATCTAAGATCAAGCAATGTGAGCATGTGATTAACAATCCACAATGTTTAAACAAACATAAACCAATCATTAATTCCCAAAGCACTGCGAATTTATTGTTAAACAGCTCAAGAAATGCCTACAAATATCAACCATATCATGCAATGAAGTCTAGAAGTGGAACGAAATCAAAGCAGTCCAAAAAACAAGCCAAAATTAAAAATTGCCACAGGTGTAACCGGTTACCTGAAATGGTGTAACCAGTTACACCATGTACAAAACAACTTCCTGGGAGCAGGCAAATGGGTGTAATTGGTTACACCATATGCAATAACCTGTTACACCTACAAAAACAACTGAAACAGAATTTTGAAAATCACTTTTCAGAATCACTTATTTGATCTAAACACCAGATGTTAGGGCATGCAGTTGTACACGAAAATCACAATAATTATGAGCAATTAAGCACCAATCACATCATTAATCATGCAAATCCATGGATCAAATCAGACAATAACCACAGGAGACTACATTGTGAAAAATGCAAATTAAGCTATAACAAGTTTAGATCTAAGAGTTACCAACCCACAAAGCTGAGATTTACTTTGGTAATGGTTGCAAACAGAATTTGATAGATGTAGCCAAGAAAACCAGAGATCATGTGAGTTCTTCACAAGAAAATGCAAGAACAATGCAATAATATGAACTTGCTTCCAAAATCACTTCAAGAATCAACTTCCAAAGCTTTGATCTAGATGAAAATCTGTTGTAGCTGTAGAATCTTGCAATGAAGTAATGATTTGATTGAGGTTAAGCTCAAAGATTAACAAACTTCAATGAAAAGCTTGTTAACTTTAATGGTGGTGCTTTGGTAGGGTTAGGGATGAAGATGAAAAATGGAGATTGCAAGAGAAATTGAGAAAATTTTGTAGAAAGTGAGAGAGAGTTGAGAGTGAATTCAGAAAAATGGGTGGAAAAATGACTAGTTTCCCAAGGTTTGGAAAAAACTTGTTTAAATAGGACCTAGGCTTGGAGCTCAAAGAGGCTTGGGATTGGGTTTGGAAACGTGACTTGGAGCTAGGTATGGGTTTTGGTTTGGAATTTTGTATGGAGCTTGTTATAACTTTGCATGTTCTAGATCCTTCCATCTGATGTAATAGTGATGCGTGGCAAAAATGAAATTGAATGAATTCTGTTACAGTGCTGAAAAGTTGTTGTTCATGGCAATATCTGTAACGCCCGGTTATTTAATTAATTATTTAATTAAATATCTTCGCATTATTTGTTTGATTTATGTTGGTTGTCAAAAATATTGTGTTGAGTTGCTATGTCAGTTTTAGTTGAATTAATTTAATTAATTTAAGTTGTAGAAATAATATAGTGTTAATATATTAGAATTATAAGAGAATATTGGGCTTATTTAGATGATGAGTGTAGTAGTAATAATGGGGGGGGGGGGGGGTAGAAAGTTGGCCCAAATGAAAGTTAATAGAATAATAATGTTATTATATTAGGCATTTAGAAATAATGAGGAATTAGAAGTAGCAGTAAGAACGTGGAAGTTGCAGAGAAAGAGAAAATAAGGTTTTGGGAGGAGAACGTGGAAGTTACAGAGAAGAGGAAAAGAGGCAAAGCTGGGTCGATCGGAGATTTAGAGCAACCTTCAATCCAGGGTAAGGGTGGGGTTCTGACTCTATAATGGGGTATTTGATGAATGATATGTGGGGTTGGGTTTGTAGAATTACCTCTGTCTGTGTTGTAATGGCTATCGTGGATATTGAAATACGTTTGCTGTTGATGAATTGGTTGTAGGAAAATTAGTCTATGTTGCCTTAAGGTATAATTTTATTGCGTTTTTGTTGTACTGTGATGGGTGAATTTGGAACTGTTCTGGAATCTGAGGAGAGGATTGTGAATTGGGGAGAACTGGACGAAATACACGAAGGGAATTGGGGGATATGACGACCGTGATAAAGGGTGTGACGAGTGTCACGCAGGTTGTGTGCGAGTGACGACCGTCACTCATGTATTACGACCGTCACACATGTGACGAGGGCAAGGTGTAGCGAGCGATTTTGGACGCGGTTCTTAAGCACTGGTCGCTCTCTGCGGTTGAGCGTACTACAAGTCGATTCATTTTTTATCCTATTGTGAGCTGAATAAGGAAGGGAAATAGATGTCTCCAATTAACCCTGCTTTGCATACTGAGATTAAACAGCGGTCTGTTAGGTTACGAATGCTATCAATGTGGGGGGCCTTTGTACTGGTTATTTGTATTTTCGCCAATACGGTTTTCTTTTCTTTTTATCTAGACAGAAGGTTTCTGGCGGGGAACAAGGATTAGGATGTTAGGACTGATGCTTTTGATAGATACATGAGAGTATGGGATTTTGGGTTTTTGTTTAGTGTGCTCGCTAAGATCTTTTCTTTCGATCTTATGCCTACGTATTCCCATTTACCGAAACAGGGAAATCAAAGCGTTCGTAGTTCCTCTTATTCTATGGGAGGAAATTGTTGTTTTGGTGTCTTGTTCAAAGCCCAAGACGTGAAGCGAAATGTGGTTTGTATCTTGTTTAAAGCCCAAGATGTGAAGCTGAAGGTGATTTGTATCTTGTTCAAAGCCCAAGATATGAAGCTGAAATACCTCGACTTTAGAGAGAATTTGTCATCTCTAAAGAAGGGTTTGTCTGTCACAACTGTTGGGTGACTGGTTATAAAGGAGAATTACTTTAACCGGGATATGCGAATCCGGCAATGCCATAATTTCCTTTATAGGGGATTTTAACCTGAAGGAGAAGACTTTAACTCAGCGTAGAGCAATGCCATCTTTCCTTAGGAATTTCTCATGCTAAAAGAGGGACAGTGGCATGGATGTAGATGATCCAGAGGTTTGCCGCTTACAGCGATTAGATGAAGGGGAAAGGAGTTGTTGATGTTTGTGTACTGTGAACGAGGCACAGTTTTGATGCTAAAAGGTTGATTGGATCAACCAGTGGTTTTCTTATACAAAGCCTAAGAGGAGGCTGATATGTGTCTCGTACAAAGCCCGAGAGAGAGGCTAAAAGGTTTTGAATCAACGAGGGAATCTTTTGGTATCTCGTATGAAGCCCAAGATGGAGGCGGAAATTCGTTGGCTCAGGAAGAACCCTTTTGTATCTCGTATAAAGCCCGAGATGGAGGCGAAAGGGTGATTGACTCAACGAGGGAGTCCCTTATGTGTCTCGTACAAAGCCCGAGAGAGAGGCTAAACGTTGTTTGACTCCGCTGGGGAGGATCATTGTACAAAGCCCAAGAGGGAGGCTATAGTTACTGTTTCAGTTGAGTGACAGGTCCAGTATACTGATTTTAAAGAGAAAATCAGTTCTTATATGAGCAACACTGTACTCATGGATTTGATTCAAGGATCTGGGTTATCCCGGTTCTTTAAGGAAACGGGAAATCCAAAGGGTATTGAGACTGTCCGAGGCTGCTGGTTTCCTTCCTATTTAACGAAGGGGTCACTTGAGAATGTCTTGGAGACTCAAGGGTCTTAGACTGTCCAAGTCTAGAGTGTCATCTTTTGTACTATGCTTTGAGAAACACTAGTAGACTCTATGAAAGGACTTTTCTATGAAGATGACTAAGTTATGTTCCTATACCTCTAGGAGGTCGTCGGGATAATTTGTACGAAGCCCAAGAGGAGGCTGGAAACTTTTAAGAAGCCGATCGGTCCTTATACTAAGCCCAAGAGGAGGCTATCATTCCCGGAGGAAGAGATCATTATACGAAGCCTAAGAGGAGGCTGTGAATACTTCTAAGAAGCCGTAGGGTCCTTGTACTAAGCCCAAGAGGAGGCGGGGTTGCTTTTAGGAAGCCTGTGGGTCCTTGTACGATGCCCAAGAGGAGGCCGATGCTTTTAGGAAGCCGATGGGTCCCCAAACCCCGAGAAATTCAAGGCAAGCTATTCACGAGGAATAGATCAAGTCAGGAAAGTTCGAGAATTTGGAAGAAACTCAAAGATGCCATTCACGGATAATACATTCATCTCTGGGAATAGAGTTTCTTGATAATTCCTAATGAGGACAGCCGAAGAGAAGACTGTATCTGGTGATCCTATTGGGGATCTAGTTGTCTATTTCTACGAACAAACGAAACGGCGTCACCTAGTTCTAGACGTAGTTGCCGGGGAAACTCGAAATATCTATACTATTATTACACAGTTGATATGAGTTTATGAAAGAAGACTTACAGTGAGACAGCCCCACAATACATTTATATGTATATGAAAGCGGTAAATGAAAGCATATAAACACTTACTCGGTTGTAGAGCTTCCATGCTGTTTGGTTAGTTGTTCAACAAAGAAAGATTGAAAACAATAGTATATTTCAAAATCAAAGGAGAAAGTGCTTTGAAAAAGAAAGATTTGGGGCTTACAGCTCAAGGAGAGGCCCAAGGTTTTATCAGTGAGCACACTGTTTGAATTTGTACAGAGGGGCTTATACAAGTGACTGAGGCCCAAAATGTTTTTCTGTACAAAGGGATGGGTCTTACACTATCTCAAGAGGCCCAAAAGGTTTAAAGAAAAAGAGTGGGGCTTATAACACGAGGGTAGGCCCAGATGATTTTTCGTTTGAAATGACGATCGCGCCGAGATTTTCTTTTAACGCGAAGGGACTTACACAATAAGTGAGGCCCAAAATGTTTTGGTTAAAATGGGATTGGGTCTTACACTCTATTAGAGGCCCAAAAGTTTTGAATGGGTCTTATAGCTCGAGGAGAGGCCCAAAAGGTTATTTTTCAAAAGGCGACGATCGCGACATTTGTTTTTGACGGTATCGGGACTTATACAATGCACTGAGGCCCAAAAATGATTTGGTCAAAAAAAGGACTGGGTCTTGCACTCTATTAAAGGCCCAAAGTGTTTTGAAAATGATTTATGAGGGTTGAATTAATCCAAAAACCCTAATTTGTTTTCAAAAATGTATTTAATTGAATAAAAATTCAATTAAAATGATCAAAATTATTTAACATATGGAAAACAAATTGTGATCTTGGATTAATGCTTCAAAATTTAAGTATTGACCTACAAAATAATTAGAAAGCATTAAAAGTTGCAAAATCAATGTGGAAAAAATATTTAAAATATCAAAAACAATTAAAATATTAATTCTTTGCAAAAATATCCATTATATGAAATAAATAATATTTTTGGGATTTTTTGGGAAAATAAAATATTTTAACATTTTTGTGAATTATTAAAAAAAGAATCAACTCAAAATCATTAAAACTCAGAGAGAAATTAATTTTTGAATCAATTAAAGAAAAATCACAAAATTCAAATATTTGAAAATTCAAAAAAGGCGCCAAGAACAGCTGAAGAACACGCGCGTGTTCTGGGTTTGGCTGATTTGCATTTTCTATCCAATCTCCCTGAATACTTGATTATAACATGCAATCCACATATCATTATGCTTGTCTCAACCTCACGATCATGTCTATGTCCATTAATTTCATTTAAATTAAACATATAACAAGAAATCATGAAAAATCCTCAAGAACCCTAATTTCTGCATGAAGGATAGGATTTTTGATACACGATTCAAACAATGCAATTAATTGAGGGAAAATATTCCATGCATGATTATGAACACATGGCCAAATTATTGTGCGAGGAAATATGCATAGATTGAGAGATGACCAAGTGTATGCTTACCTCTAGGCCGTGACAGCAAGTGCAATGTGATTTTTGATTTGGAGGTGTTACAGATGAGTGGTGATGATCTGAACAGCTTCCTTACACCCTATGGAGTGTGTTTGAATGCCTGAACTTGATTGAAAATGGCTGGAACGATTTGTGGTACCTCAGCTGCAACTTGATTGAAAGTTTGAGCAACCAGCTGGTGATTTTGTGAAATCTGTGTTCCAGATGTTATGTGAGTGTTTGGATCACTTCTATATGATGTATGTGAGGTGTGTGAGTGATTGGTTTGATTGGAAAAGCTCTCAAACTCAAAACCCGATAGCTACCTTGCTAAGAAAGGCATTTTTGCCAAGAGAAAGAGATTTTGAGGAAAGCATCTGTTAGATGGCTTTGGTGTACTCAAACTGATCACAATTGAGCTCTATTTATAGTAGAGCAAGTTTGTTTTGCAAGGAATAGTGAATGGCAACTGATAAGTAGGTTTGGCCAATGTTGGCAAATGAAAATCCAAGTCTCCTCTAGCCATTGACTAGAGGTTAGGGCACAGAGCTTTGGTTCCCTTGGTCTTGGATTAGTCTTGACTAATTTCAGATGAGAATGGCTCAGTCCATGCCACCTTGATGCTTCCATTGAATGCTTCAATCCAAATTTGAAGTCTTGTCCCTATTTTGGCCATTCTAGGTTCAACATGCTATTTCTTGTTCCATGGACTTTGGAGGCTTGGCTCAGTGATTGTCCCCTTTAGATTAAATCCTCAGATGTGTCCAAGTGGATAGGAGCATTTGAATTTGGCTGATTTTGGCAAATCGAGCAAAATGCAAATTCTGCCTTGCCCTTGACAGATTTCAGCAAGGCAACTTGCCAATGTCATATCTCATGGTGTAAATTGAATTTGGTAATGTTCTTGACAATTTTGGAAAGCCCTTACATGATACAACAACTGTTTGAACATGTTTGGTTTTGATCTCTTTTGAATCCAAGTGAAAAATCCCCCTACATTTGGCAAAAAGTGAAGGCAGATTCTGACTTAGTGAAAATTTCACTAAGTGTTGGAAAAAGTGACATTTTCACTTTTCAGCCATTTTGATCACTCCATAACTCCAAATCCTTAATGAATTGGACTTAGGTCTAGTTGAAGTTTTTGTAGAGGGTAATGAGGGCTACAAATCCATCTTTGGATGAAAAAAAATGGCTTTGTGGTTTAGGAGTTATGATCCTTCAAAGTTGGTGCCCTTGTCACTTTATTTTTAACTTAGAAAATTTTCTAAGTTTTTAAGGTTACCCCTTTTACAAGTTATCCAACTTTTCTTGATTTTTCTTGATGAATGATGATTCAAATCATACATTAACATCATTTTAGGGTTAAAAAACCATTTTGGTGAAAAATCTCAAAAAGTCAAAGTTGACTTTTGTGCACAGTTGACTTTTTATCAGATGAATTCCAAACTGTGCAATTCTTCAGGAAATCATGTCCTTGACCTAAATCAAACTTGATGGACATGTTCCATGGGTGTCATAGGGCATATTGAATCATGTCTTAGGGCTTGGGAGCATGTCCTGGTCAAAAGTCAAAGTTACAGTTGACTTTTTCCTTAAAACCCTAATTGTTGTGCAGATGATATTGAGACTTGTTGCTCAAGCTTCTTGGATTAATCCATTGTTCCAAATGGATCAATATAGTTCATTAGAGACCCTTAAACCCTCTCTTGAGGTCTTGGTTCATGATTTGTCCCAAAAGTCAACTTAGGGGTGAATTAGGTCAAGAAACCCTAATTCCTGATTTTTGATGAGTGCAACCCCTGAGGCAAAATTGACTTGATGAATGGGTCCATGAGGTTCCATGGAGTACATTAGGTTGTGTTTTGGATCATTGGCTCATGCCCAGATGAAAAATTTCCATCTGGAGGCCCTGGTCGACCAAAACCCTAATTTGGTGACACTGTCGATCTTGAGGCCTGGTCCACCTAGAAGGGAGCATCCTTGTGCTTAATCCTTGGAGTGAGAGTCCTTTTGATCCTTTATGGATGCTTGAGAGGTTAGACAAGTTGAAGATCATGTCATTCCTTGATTGATCCTTTGTCTAAGGCTCTGAGAGGGCTTGAAACCCTAGTTTTGATTGTAGTGAATGCTCACCCATCTTTGGGGAGACTGATGAAGTATGATGGTTCTTCCATATTATGATGATGATTTTCACAATGATGGGAAATCTTAGTGGTAAAAATTTGGGGTATGACACTAGGGTGTGGTGACGAGCGTCACACGGGCCTGCTATGTGATTCTTTCTGGTTCCGTTCTATTCATTCTGTCTGTTATGGTTTCACTTGGTTCTGTTCCATTTTAATTTTAGTTTGAGAAGTTGGTATATAAGTCAGTAGTACTGGACAAAGGATTGATAATGGAATTAATTAACCGATTCTCAGTCGAAAACTACCGAACAATGATGTAATTGCTTGTAGTATATTTTAGTTGGCATAGAGTATGTTATAGTTGCTGTGATATTGTTGTTGGGAATTATAAAGTTGCAGGTGTGAAATATGTTGCATTGCCTCTAATTACTGGAAAGAATTAAGTTGCGGGCCTATGGCCAATGTTGATTTGTTGTTGTGTTGATATATAACTATCATTGTTGTTATTCTGACGTTCATGTTGAGTCGCATTGCATCGCATATCAAGTTGGAGCTGATGCTCGGTAAGTTGGCCTGGATTGGCAAATTAAGTTGAAGGCTTATGCCATGTTGACGCCTCTATTAATTGGCAGATTTTTAAGTTGGGAGTTCTGCTCCAATGGTACCACATGCATGTGCATATTATAAGTCGCATTCCATGTTGCATAAATTGTTGTTGTGTTGTTGATTAATTTTGATGGTAATGTTATGAAGTAGTGACTTTATATAATCTGATCTAATATATTGTTTATCATATACCCGAGTATATTGTTTGATATCTCACCCCTTCTGTGTTTGGTGATGGTTTATACGCCATCCTGCAGGTAATCCAGAGTGAAGGCTGTCTACCTTCATTAGTTAGAGTCGGTGTCGTCGCTCTGATACGTAACACTCGGGGGGATGAACGCATGTTTCCTTTATTATTGATTTTAGTATTGTTGCTGAATTTTAAGTTGTTTTCATTAAATACTTTTTATTTTGAAGTTGTTTTAAGTGGACAAAGATTGTATGTCATTAAAGTTGAATTTTTGTGAATTCGCTGCGTAGTAATGACAATTGGTTTTATTTTTAAAGACTGAGCAAGTTGTTATCGGTTCATCCAAAATTATGTGTTATGTATCTGTTTTCCAGGTGATTAATTGTCGTTGTTTAAGTAGAAAGTGTAACATTCCATATGTACGTTGAAACTTTGTAACTCTGATTTTATATTATTCGATGGGTAGAAATGGGGTGTTACATTAGTGGTATCAGAGCCTGATCGGTCCGTCCGACCCAGTTGTCGAGTCGTAGTTTTGTTTAACAATCGAGTATTGTTAATTAGTTCTAACCTTGTTTATGTTGTAGTGATAGTTGAGATGCCTGGAAGGAATGATGCTGCAATTGCTGCTGCGTTGGAAGCAATGGCTCAGGCTTTACAGAATCAGCCGAACGCTGACGAGAATGCTGGATCTCGTAGTTTAGCAACTTTTCAGAGGGAGAATCCGCCTACCTTCAAGGGCAAGTATGATCCTGATGGAGCGTTGGATTGGTTGAAAGATATGGAGAGAATCTTCCATGGGATGGACTGTACTCCAGCGCAGAAGGTTCGGTATGGGACTCACATGCTAGCAGTCGAGGCTGATGACTGGTGGCTAGAGACTCGTCAGAGGTTTGAAGCTGCAGGTGAAGGTATCACTTGGGCTGTGTTCCGAAGGGAGTTCCTGAGGAAGTATTATCCAGAGGGTGTTCGTGATAAGAAGGAAATCGAGTTTCTTGAGCTGAAGCAAGGAAATATGTCGGTTACTGAATATCCTGCAAAGTTTGTTGAGTTGGCTAAGTTTTATCTGCACTATAACGGGGATACTGCTGAGTTTTCAAAATGCATCAAGTTTGAGAGTGGGTTGCACCCAGAGATCAAGAAGAGCATGCAGAACAGTTAAGACTAGTATTGCAAGTTTTGAAAGAGAAGAAGTTATATGCAAAGCTGTCTAAATGTGAATTTTGGTTAAAGGAGGTTAGTTTTCTTGGTCATGTCATTTCAGGTAGTGGCATTGCTGTGGATCCATCTAAAGTAGATGCTGTGTTGCAATGGGAAACTCCAAAGTCGGCTACCGAGATTAGAAGCTTTTTGGGACTAGCCAGTTATTACCGAAGGTTCATCGAAGGATTTTCTAAGTTAGCACTTCCGTTGACTAAGTTGACTTGTAAAAGTAGATCTTTTGTGTGGGACGTTCAATGTGAAGAAAGTTTTACGGAACTGAAGAAGAGATTGACGTCGGCTCCGGTTTTGACATTACCTAATCCGGGAGAACCTTTTGTGGTATATTGTGATGCTTCTAAGATGAGTTTAGGAGGTGTACTTATGCAGAATGATAAGGTGGTTGCTTATGCGTCGAGGCAGTTGAGAACTCATAAAAAGAATTATCCTACGCATGATTTAGAGCTTGCTGCAGTTGTTTTTGTGCTGAAGATTTGGAGATATTATCTCTATGGTTCTAGATTTGAAGTGTTTAGTGACCATAAGAGTTTAAAGTATTTATTTGATCAGAAGGAGTTGAATATGAGACAACGGAGATGGTTGGAATTATTAAAAGATTATGATTTCGGTTTGAACTATCATCCAGGAAAAGCTAATGTTGTGGTTGATGCTTTAAGCCGAAAAACTTTGCATATGTCGGCGATGATGGTTAAAGAATTAGAATTAATTGAACAGTTCAGAGATATGAGTTTGGTTTGCGAAGTGACACCGCAGAGTGTTATGTTGGGAATGTTGAAGATTAACAACGATTTTCTAGACAGTATCAAGGAAGCTCAGAAGTTAGACGTGAAACTAGTAGATTCAATGGTATGGATCGACCAGTCGGAGAATGATGATTTCAAGTTAGATGCGCATGGTGTGTTGAGATTCCGTAATCGAATTTATATTCCTGATGATGCGGAGATGAAGAAAGCGATTCTTGAGGAAAGTCATAGGAGTAAATTGAGTATTCATCCAGGGGTTACAGAGATGTATCAAGATTTGAAGAAGTTGTTTTGGTGGCCTGGGATGAAGCATGATGTAGCACGATTTGTGTATGCATGTTTAACTTGTCAGAAGTCGAAAGTTAAGCATCAGAAGCCTGCGGGGTTGATGCAACCGTTAGAAGTTCCAGAATGGAAGTGGGATATCATTTCAATGGACTTTGTGACGGGATTACCTAATACTTCAAGAGGACATGATTCGATTTGGGTGATTGTTGATAGACTTACGAAGTCGGCTCATTTTATCCTTATTAACATTAGTTTTCCAGTATCGAAGTTGGTAGAGATTTATACCAATGTAATTGTCAAGCTACATGGTGTTCCTTTGTGTATTGTGTCGGATAGAGATCTGAGGTTCACTTCTGATTTTTGGAAGTGTTTGCAAGAGGCGTTGGGTTCTAAGTTGAGGTTGAGTTCAGCGTATCACCCTCAGACGGATGGTCAGACGGAGAGAACTATTCAGTCATTAGAGGATTTGTTGAGAGCATGTGTTCTTGAGCAGGGAGGTTCGTGGGATACTTATCTTCCATTGATAGAATTCACTTATAATAACAGTTACTATTCGAGTATTGGAATGACCCCCTTTTGAAGCATTATATGGTCAGAGATGTAGGACTCCTTTATGTTGGCATGAATCTGGGGAACGTGTAGTGCTTGGACCTGAAATTATTCGAGAGACTACTAAGAAGGTGAAGTTAATTCAAGAGAAGATGAAAACTTCTCAAAGTAGACAGAAGAGTTATCATGACAAGCGAAGGAAAGATTTAGAATTTCAAGCGGGTGACCATGTGTTTTTGAGAGTTACGTCTGTGACTGGTGTTGGGCATGCATTGAAGTCTAAGAAGCTCACTCCTCGTTTTATTGGTCCGTATCAGATTTCGGACAGAGTTGGAAATGTTGCTTATAGAGTGGATTTACCGCCTAATCTTTCGAATTTACACGATGTGTTTCATGTGTCACAACTTTGGAAGTACATTTCAGATCCATCTCATGTGATTCATATGGATGATGTGCAAGTACGGGATAATCTTACTATTGAGACGACGCCTGTACGGATCGCGGATCGTGAAATGAAGACTTTAAGAGGCAAGGAGATTGCTTTGGTGAAAGTAGTTTGGTTGGGAACTGCCGGAGAAAGCCTGACGTGGGAGTTGGAAAACAAGATGCGGGAATCCTATCCCGAGTTGTTTGAACAAGGTAAATTTTCGAGGACGAAAATATCCTAAGTGGGGGAGAGTTGTAATGCCCGGTTATTTAATTAATTATTTAATTAAATATCTTCGTATTATTTGTTTGATTTGTGTTGGTTGTCGAAAATATTGTGTTGAGTTGCTATGTCGGTTTTAGTTGAATTAATTTAATTGATTTAAGTTGTTGAAATAATATAGTGTTAATATATTTGAATTATAAAAGAATATTGGGCTTATTTAGATGGTGAATGTAGTAGTAATAATGGGGGTAGAAAGTTGGCCCAAATGAAAGTTAATAGAATAATAGTGTTATTATATTAGGCATTTAGAAATAATGAGGAATTAGAAGTAGCAGTAAGAACGTGGAAGTTGCAGAGAAAGAGAAAATAAGGTTTTGGGAGGAGAACGTGGAAGTTACAGAGAAGAGGAAAAGAGGCAAAGCTGGGTCGATCGGATATTTAGAGCAACCTTCAATCCAAGGTAAGGGTGGGGTTCTGACTCTATAATGGGGTATTTGATGAATGATATGTGGGGTTGGGTTTGTAGAATTACCTCTGTCTGTGTTGTAATGGCTATCGTGGATGTTGAAATACGTGTGCTGTTGATGAATTGGTTGTAGGAAAATTAGTCTATGTTGCCTTAAGGTATAATTTTATTGCGTTTCTGTTGTACTGTGATGGGTGAATTTGGAACTGTTCTGGAATCTGAGGAGAGGTTTGTGAATTGGGGAGAACTGGACGAAATACACGAAGGGAATTAGGGGATATGACGACCGTGCTAGAGGGCGTGACGAGCGTCACGCAGGTTGTGTGCGAGTGATGATCGTCACTCATGTATTACGACTGTCACACATGTGACGAGGGCCAGGGTGTAGTGACGAGCGTCACACGGGCCTGCTATGTGATTCTTTCTGGCTCCGTTCTGTTCATTCTGTCTGCTATGGTTTCACTTGGTTCTGTTCCATTTTAATTTTAGTTTGAGAAGTTGGTATATAAGTCAGTAATACTGGACAAAGGATTGATAATGAATTAATTAACCAATTCTCAGTCGAAAACTACCGAACAATGACGCGATTGCTTGTAGTATATTTTAGTTGGCATAGAGTATGTTATAGTTGTTGTGATATTGTTGTTGGGAATTATAAAGTTGCAGGTGTGAAATATGTTGCATTGCCTCTAATTACTGGCAAGAATTAAGTTGCGGACCTATGGCCAATGTTGATTTGTTGTTGTGTTGATATATAACTATCATTGTTGCTATTCTGTCGTTCATGTTGAGTCGCATTGCATCGCATATCAAGTTGGAGCTGATGCTCGGTAAGTTGGTCTGGATTGGCAAATTAAGTTGAAGGCTTATGCCTTGTTGACGCCTCTGTTAATTGGCAGATTTTTAAGTTGGGAGTTCTGCTCCAATGGTACCACATGCATGTGCATATTATAAGTCGCATTCCATGTTGCATAAATTATTGTTGTGTTGTTGATTAATGTTGATGGTAATGTTATGAAGTGGTGACTTTATATAATCTTATCTAATATATTGTTTATCATATACCCGAGTATATTGTTTGATATCTCACCCCTTCTGTGTTTGGTGATGATTTATACGCCATCCTGCAGGTAATCTAGAGTGAAGGCTATCTACCTTCATTAGTTAGAGTCGGTGTCGTCGCTCTGATACGTAACACTCGGGGGGATGAACGCATGTTTCCTTTATTGTTGATTTTAGTATTGTTGCTGAATTTTAAGTTGTTTTCATTAAAGACTTTTTATTTTGAAGTTGTTTTAAGTGGACAAAGATGGTATGTCATTAAAGTTGAATTTTTGTGAATCCGCTGCGTAGTAATGACAGTTGGTTTTATTTTTAAAGACTGAGCAGGTTGTTATCGGTTCATCCAAAATTATGTGTTATGTATATGTTTTCCAGGTGATTAATTGCCGTTGTTTAAGTAGAAAGTGTAACATTCCATATGTACGTTGAAACTTTGTAACTCTGATTTTATATTATTCGATGGGTAGAAATGAGGTGTTACAATATCCACCTGATGTAACCAATTACATGAAACAGGGTAACCGGTTACATGCTTGAAAATTTGAATTCTAGCGCCACTTGTGAAGGGTGTAACCGATTACAGGCTTTTGGGTAATTGGTTACATCAAGGAAAAAAATGAGAAAATTGCCCTGCTGCAACCTGTTCTGAGCACAATTTCGCATATGAAACCTAGCCTTTGATAATGCCCTTGAATAATACCTGAAATACGATGAGCGACCTGTCTCGAACCCTGAATTACCTCGGACCGGCCTAAATCCTAAGTAATCTCATACGATCTCTGATCAAAATAAATGCCAGAGATTTCTGATGCCGTTGATTTGGCTTTAAACACCTGAACTAACAACTTGACTTGAACCTGAAGGATTGAGACTCTGATTTCTTTGCTTTTGCTTGCGTACGTTGGGTAGAGAACTCCTTACCACAAGAAATAGCCTTGATCCCATGTCTTAAGAGCTCATGCAAATGAATGATTATGATGTCATGGCCTAATGGAAAATGCATATGAATGAGAAGTAAAATCCAACCAAGGTTAGAAACAAGAGGGCAAATTTTGGAGTACAACAGGCGCCAATTCAGTTGGATTCACTGCTAATTTCTATAGTACATACCCTAATTGGTCTGACTTCAATGTTATGTATGGTTTTTTTGTTTGAGACATTAGTATTTAGGAAATTAGTGGAGAAACATGATTATTTATATATTTTAGTTGAAAAATATGGTTATTTAAAAAAATTACACGAGAATCTATTTAGAGGTCTAAAATAATTTTTAGTGGGACTTTTAAAATATAGAAATGAAATTAATTTTTGTTGTTGTAAGAAATTGAACTCAAAATTCAAAAAATATGAGATCTCCCTTTTACCAAATCAACTATAAAATTATATGAAAGTAATATATAGTTTTTTATATTTATTATTAAATTTAAAAATTTTTATATTTAATTTTATTATGAAAATAATAAAATTGAAACCCTAACTTAAATTGTTTGACCCTTGGATTAATTCTGACTACAATGAGATTTATAGCTAAAGCTAGACTCCGTGCAAAATATTGACTAACGAGTAAACAATAGGGTTAATTTTATTAGTATAATTTTTTCTATTAAAACTAACACACTTACTCAAAACAATTCAATATTCATAACACCACACAACTTATTTAAATCAAATAGACATCACCACTATCTCAAATTCAGTTACCATCAAGCTCAATGCATCCCTCAAAGCTCGGGGTCCCAATGGGCTTTCCGCTCTCTTCTTCCAGAAGTATTGGCACATTATTAGTCCAGAGGTTAGAAATTTGGTTCTGGATGTGCTAAACAACAACAAAGATCATGAGATGATAAATAACACCCATATTGCTCTGACCCCTAAGTGTAAAAACCCTTCCAGCCCTAAGGACTTTCATCCCATAAGTCATTGCAATGTGGTGATGAAGGTGGTTACAAAGATAATTACTGACAGGATCTATCGCGGTGGAAAAAAATTGAGATTAAGCTATTGATTAACTTAACTCAGAAAAGTAAGAGTCGCCACCGAACTTTATCGTTTTCAAAGGGAAAGGGAAAAGATCTAACAAAACCCACATAAAGCTAAAAGAAACTAAAAAAAGAGAAAGATCTGGATATGGGGGTTAGTTATGCAAGGGGCAGATATTAGCACCTCTCACATTCGTTGTACTCAACGGGAACCACTTGCTTATCTGTTGCTAAAAAAGGTTATTGTTGTTTGTTGATTGATATTAAGTGAAAAGATATTTGGCATATTCAGGTGGAAAACTTCACTTACTTCCCACAAGTATGAGGAAATGAGCATTTGCGTCATCTTGATATGGAGAACCTTTAATTGGACTTTATCAACAAGTACATCTCAACATTCAAGTGGAAAATATCGTTCATTTCTCAACATCTTGTAGAAGTATAATGGTTTTCATCACTACAAGAATTAGGCCAGTATCCAATCTTTATGAAAATAAGCTCTTAAAGAAAAAAAGGTGCACAAAGGCACAAAAAGAGTTTGATGGTGTTAATGTTTTTTTAGAATTTTGAAAAGAGTTTGAGCATGCTTAAGTGTCTTAGCATTTATTGAGGAAAAGATTTTCTGGATCACTTGACAAGGTCAAGGTTTATTAAGAAAGAGGTGAAGTTGAAAACAAGAAGATTTTGAAATAGAGAGAAGATTTTGAAACTTTAAGATATTTATTACAAAAGTGCTTCCCTCTATCACTAAATAGGACTATAAGTACTCCATACCAAAATGGAAGTTGGTGCCATGGTAGAATTTCTCTTGCTTTCAAGAAATTATATAAGAAAATAATTTTTCCAATGCAAATATCACTGTTGTCGTAACCCAAAATTTGACCTCCCTCTTTTGCCTTTTGCATGAGCATAAGCATTCGCATCGGTTGCATACACATTCGCACTTTTCTTTGTGTGTTTCTTGTTGCAGGATCTGCAGGTTTTCCAAGCTCGATTAATCGCATCCTCTCAAGATTATTTCATCACCAAAACAAGCTCAAAATAAAGGTTTCCATGTTTATTTGTCAAGACAAGAGTTGGAAAATCAATAACGGGACTTCAGCATCATTTTCCAAGCAAGATTGGGTAAATTGGGCTGCAGTAACCGGTTACAGCATAAGTGATAACCGGTTACACAGTGTAAATGTCCCCAGAAACGCAATTTTCAAGCAAGTAACCGGTTAGCAGATATGCTGTAACCGGTTACTATGTACAAAGTTGCAAATTCTGATGTATTTTTAACACCAGCTATGCACTCTCTTTGGTCTTTGTTTCTACATTATTCTAGCAGCATATGGAACATTCTAGACAATTCAAGACCATTCAAGACATTTCCCTTACATTTATTCAATGCATCACTTTAAATTAAGAACACCGTGTTACTTAATTTACAAGCATGTCAACCTTTGGATGTGGAAGCTTGCATTGGGATTGTTACCGAGTTGATCCTAACTAACCGAGTTAACCGCCTTGACTCAGTGAGTTAAGTGTAACTAACTCCAACCCTAACTCCAAACCTCCCAAACTAAGTCCAAACCAAAGTCCAAAGCTCTCACACTCCAAACCTAAAATCTATATAAACTCACCTTCACTCATTTTCAAAGGCTCTCAACCACTCTCCACAATCATTCACACAAATCCACATTTTCTTCACTCTCAATTCTCTCATTATCCTCTGCATTTTTCTGCAACTTTTACATCTTCATCTCAATTCACATCCCAAAACCTCACCAAAAGCTCTTATTCTTGAAGGATAATCACTTTTCACATTGAAAGTGATTAATTCTTGAGCTTAACCTCCATCATTTGGCATCCTTCGGTTAGATTTCTGGAATTACATCTCATTCTACTTCAATCCAAGGGTTTCATACCATTTATTTTGGTGCAATTTCAATTTCGGTGCATTTTCGCGTTTTTTGATCGGTTTCGACGCGTTTCGTCTACAAATTAAGGATTCTCTGGTTTTCTTTGATTTTTTGCATCAAGATCTCTTTGCAACACTTACCAAGCCAAATCTCCGGCTTGTAGGTTGGTGGATCTAACTAATTTTATCGTTTCGCGTATTTTCATATCGCTCGCAATGTAGTCGATAATTGTTGTGAGTGATTTGGTATTGCATTTGTTTGATCCATGATCCTATTGTGTTAGTTGATTCTATCTCTGTTTACTTGTTGTTTTCAAGTTCAATTTTCGTGCACAATTTCAGTTCCTAGCATGTGGTGGTTGGCATAAGCGATTATGTGTTGAAAACTACTTTTGAAAAGTTGTTTTTACTATTATTTTTGCCTTTGTTACAGTGGTAACAGGTTAGCAGTTATGCTGTAACCGGTTACACAGTGCAATTTTCCCCAAAAAACACGTATTTTCAAGCATGTAACCGGTTATCACATATGCTGTAACCGGTTATCACTGTACAAAATGCCATTTTCTTGCATTTTCAAGTGTGTTTGCCATTCTTTCTTCATTTTAATTTCCATCGATTGTCATGCTTGATTTTATGGATGTTTTACATGTCATTTCACTTCTGGTTGAAGCATATTCATGAACTTTCGATGCACATTTTTTATTATTCATTTGTTTCATGTTCTTAGCATTGTATGAACATAACCATTCTTGCACTATCTTTGTTCACATGATACATGATTTTGTGTGGCATTTTGGTGATCATTTAGCACTGTTTTGCACTTTCCATTTCAGTTTGCATTAAGTTTATTCTTCATGGATAAACTTAATTTGGTATAATCAATAATTCATTCCTTTTTGTTTTAATGATTTTTCATCCTCTTTGGAAAGTTGTTAGCATGTTTATCCCTTGATTAATTGATTGAAACTTTGTTTCGATTAATCGATATTCCCTTTTCCTCTCTTTAGGCCTCCTTTAGAGCTTTCTCTCTCTTTCCCCCCCGTGGAGTTGGAGTTTCGCGTCGCGCCTTGCATCGGAGCACTGTACAAATTGACGTCGTTACGCTGTCCGTTTCAACACGCAGGAGCACTGTACAACATTGGAGCTGTTGCGCTGTCCGTTTCAATTTCCGCACTATACTTTGAGCGTTAGAGAAGGAATGGGGATGGTTGTCCTACCCTCCTTCTGACTATTTCTTGGGTAATGGCATTTGGCCATCTCTTTCGAGAATAGTCACCTTTATCCTCAAGCTGTAGTGTTGCTTCTTCCCCGGTCGGATTCATCCTTGGTCACTTGTGCTCTTCTCATTTTCCTTCTGATCAATCACCATACTTCTCGGTTAAGATCATTATTCTTGCGCTAGCAATCTCTCTTTGTTTCATCACTCCTTTCTTCTTGTAATCAATCATTGCTTTTTTTTTATTCCCCTGAAGAGTTTCAGTTCTCTCTCTTTCGTCCAACGCAGTTTTCGTGTCACGACCATTTTCCCCAGGAGCTCGCAACCTTCTCTTGGTTCTTCTCCTTCCTTGGGTTAATCACCTATCCTTGGTTAATCACCCGTCTCTTCAGTTAATCACAGTCCGTCTGTTAACACTGAGTTCCTCTTAGGTTAATCACCTTTGCTTCAGTTAACCACAGTTCGCCTGTTAAGATACTGAAAGCCTTTTTTTGAGTTAATCACCTTCCCTTGGTTAATCACTCCTTTTTCTCGGTTAATCACAGCTCTCCTATTAAAACCGAATCCCCAGCAGTTGACAACCTCCTCTTGGTTCGAATACTTGCACTCTTGGGTTAGTAACCTTTCTTTGGTTCCAATACCCTTTCTTCGGTTGAGTACTGTTTGTTCAATCAGTTTACCGAACCCCCTTGGGTCACGACCTTTGCTCGATCCCACACCCGTCATTTTGGGTCACGACCTTTGCTCAGTCCCACATCCTTCATTTTGGGTCACGACCTTTGCTCGGTCCTACACCTGTCCTTTGGGTCACGACCTTCGATCGGTCCCACACCCGTTCTTCTGGTTGATCACAGTTTTCTCTGTGCTTCTCTACCCCCACAAAGTTGCAGTCTTTTCTTCCCCGGTCAACCACTGCCAGTCAGTTAATATACCGAGGCCCCTTCAGAGTCAAACACCTTCTCTCGATTCAGCACTCTCTCTCTTGGTTTATCACGGTCCGTCTGTTGACACCAGCTGTTTTTCCCCGCCAGGGTCCTACTTTCCTTCTTTGGTTAACCACTTCCAGCCAGTTAATATATTGATTCTCCCTTTTCTCTTGGTTTTGACACCATCTATTTATTTGGATCCCCAGCGGAGTCCTTCCTATTCCCTTTGCTCTTACTTTCTTGGTTTCGACACCGATCCTCTTTGTTATCCCCAGTAGAGTTTCTTTCACTTGTGCTCTTGGTTTGGACACAATTTCTCTCTTATTCTCTTATCCTTTTGGGTTGGACACCACTTCTCTCTTACTCTCTTATTCTCTTGGTTTCGACAGCCTTCTCGCACTTTACTCTCAATACAGTTACTATTCCTTTTCTTTACACTCTTTTCTTGGTTTCGACACCATTTCTTTGGAATCCCCAGTGGAATTTCCTTCTTTCTTTTGCTCTTGGTTTTGACACCACTTTCCTTTCATTTTCCTTTTGCGTCTTAGTTCCCCGAACTACGGAAGCTCTGATTCTGCATTCTTTCGAATGTATGATACGTAGGCATGAGATCGCAATGATCTCGGCGAGCACCCTTCCACCTTTCTTCCGTCTTCCTCCTTTCTTTCCTTTTCTTCGTCCCCTGGTTCCAAGAACTACGGCGCTCTGACTTCCTCATTGCACTATGAGGGTACGTAGGCACGAGGACTTTGTTCCTCCGCGAGCATTTTCCTTCTTTCCTTTCTTTTCCCCCTTTCCTTTCTCTCTCTCTCTCCTTTCTTTTAGCTAGAAGCCTTTAGATAGATAACCCATCCAAGCCTAGAAGCAACCGAAATGGTTCCCGTCGAGTACGATGGATGCGTTAGGTGCTAATACCTTCCTTTCGCATAACCGACCCCCCGTTCCCGTTTCTCTTCCCCTTGGGTTTTATCGATATTTTCCCTGTCCTTCGGGACTAAATAAAGTTCGGTGGCGACTCTGTTGTATCTTTGAGTGAGCGATTCACTCAGGTAGAAACCAGCCATCTTCAACTGCAAGAAATTTCTTTTTAATAGTGGTGTAGTTTACTTGATTTTCATTTAGTAATCCTACCGCATAATCACTAGCATCACTCATAAGTTCAAAGGCCAATTCCTAATTTGGGAATATGATTAGGAAAGCAATGACTAACTTCTATTTAATCAACATAAGATACTTTAAGAATTCATGATTAAACACAAAGTCATTTACCTTAATAAGGAGGTTTTATGATGGTTTTTCAATCTTAGATAAATCTTTTAAAAAATTTTGGTAAAATCTGACGTGTCCTAGAAATTTTTTCACTCCTTTTACATTAAGAGACAAAGGTAATTTTTCTATCGCTTCTATTTTGGCTTGATCAACTTAAATTCCCTTCGAAGAGATTTTATATCCTAAGACAACCCCTTACGCAACCATGAAATGACATTAACGGGGGAAACCCGGTTTAATTAGGTGCGGGTGCGGGTGCGAGTAAAACCCGGTTTGTAATTGCGGGTGCAGGTGCGGGGGCGGGGGGATGCTACTACCCGCCCGCCCCCGCCCCCGCCCGGTCTTATAATATTTACTTTAATACCCATATTTAAATTATTTTATATCACATTTATTCACTTTTGAAGAAGTAATTAAAAATCCTCATTAGTCATTTCTCACCATTCACTCAAACTCACATCTTTAAAAACAAGTTTATTATTAAAATGGTTAAGTTTTTAATAAAATTGTTAATTTTTATTACTATTTAAAAAAATATTTTTTTGCGGGTGGGGGCGGGTGCGGGTGAGGGCAAACCCGTTTCTATCGGGGGCGGGTCTGGGTGGTAAATTTTCACCCTCGACTGGGTTTGGGGGCGGGGGCGGGTCTATAACAAGGAGGCGGGTGCGGGTGCGGGACTAGCTAAACCCGCCCCGACCCGCCCCGTTGCCATGCCTAATATTTTCTAACAATTTCATCCACTTTACTTTAATTAATAATTAGAACAAAAATTTACATACATTGAAAATTGAATAATAGCACGTGTTTTCACAAATATATGCATTCGTAAATTAACCAACTTGTGTTTATTATCACTTGTGAACTTCAACCTCTAAATCTTCATAAGTTAGCACGTGAAAAAATTTCAAGAACCAAGTGGTTGAGATTAATGACCTGCAAAAAGAGTAATGGAAAACTTAAATTTTGATTCACTAAAAAAATATTATAGTTTACAATATGCACTTAACATATATTATATTGGTGAGTGAGTAAGAAGTAAAATAAGCTACGATGTGCAAAGAGTAAATGGATCCAACACCATTTCTAGTCAAATCACCAATATATTAGAAATAATAACATGTACCAAAATAATGAACATTCGAGAAGCTACCCCAGTGAACATCATGACTTTAAAAGTAATTTGCATGGAGAAAAGCAGATGCTTTTCTTACATTGGCTTGACAAAATATGAAATAGTAAAAGCCATGATAAAAAGGAAATATAACTCTCCAACAGAATGATAAGTTACAATGACTAAATTATGGATGACCATTATAACAGAGGTAACTAAAACAACTAACTGGTAGTTTTCAATTGTATACTATAATTACTACGGATTAATTATCTAGTGACCACTATAGAGTAGGGGTGGCAAAACGGGCCTGGCCCGTTGGGCATGCCCATTTTACCCGCACTTTAGTGCGGGGTGGGCCAAGGATTTAGGCCCTCACCTTCTAATGTGTCCGCCCCGCCCCGCCTCGTTTTCTTCGCGGGCTTTTGCGGGCACGAGCATTTACATAAAATTTTGCATTTTTAAGCTTAAAAGGTGCATTGCTCGCGGGTTTTCCCCGCCCCGGCCTCACTTTTTTGCGGGGTGGGCCTAAGTTTTAGGCCCGCATCCTCAACTATGACCGCCCCACCCCGCCCAATTTTTTTGCGGGGCAGGTCTAAACGGGGCGGACATGCCCATTTACCACCCCTACTATAGAGTATAGAGCATCAATAAAACTAATTACCTAATAAGTTTCTTAGTTTTATCTCAAACCAAGTTTCATTCTCCAAGTACAGTTGGAAAAGTTGGGATATCTCATAGCAAAATATAATTGTAGTTAGCAATAAATAGAAATAATTAGAAAGGACTAGACTACTTCAATCACCAAAACAAACTAAAAAAGTAGAACGACTCGCTGAACAGCCATATGAGTGGTGCAAAAGCTTCGAGTGATAAGCTATCAACAATGTCACAAAGTGCTCATATGCAAATATTAAGTTAGAATAGCCACCATGTGTGATTGTTACATCACTATATTTGGCACCATATGTGAGTGAATAGCAAGGCAAAAATTCTCAAGTATTACCTCACAATTTCGGCATGTGCGACACAAGTTAACTAAGCATCTCACCCCCACTTTATCTCAAACTATGAACTTTTATACTTGGTTTCCCATCTGTCACTTTATCATCAATATCATGCCTGCAGTCATATATCAATTAAAGTAAAATTAAAGAAAGGTAAAAAATATTCAAAAATATATGACTAGTTAATGTCTAAATCTAAATGACTGTAAGAACTATATGATGGAGGAGTATGAAGCTTCCTGTGAACAACTACATTCGCACTACATGGCCAATAATTATGTGTTAGATTGCAGTTTATTATAACCTAAATTATCAAATAAAATACTATTATATTTCACTTGAATGGATGTTAAGCGCTCACAACAACATGGCCGTTTACATTATGCTACTTCTATTCGTCAATAGTTGAATATAATGGATAATGAATAACAACTTCATCCTCTGAAATAGAAGTATTAAAAGGCATAGCCACAACATTATCATCCCTGTCTCTTAGCAATTGATCCAATGTTGGCCACAACTTTTCTTTTCTGAAATATAAGACATGAAGGGAAAAAGAATGAAACATTATCATTGAAACAAAATGTTGATCCAATATATTCAGATCCACTTAAGTGATTTCCTACCATAAAGTATAACCATCTTCTATGCATAGATCAACATCTTCAAAACCCACTTGGATAGGATGCTTCCCACCTTCAATTGTGGAAGATATGTCATATTAGATTGATGACATATGTATGAGATAAAGCACAACAACTAGAAACACAATTATTATAATCTATGTTTAGAAAACCACAAGAATGTAAAAGGATTTAAATTCAAACCTTGTTAAAATGATCATATTGTATATTCCCAAATCTAAAGACACCATACTAAAAATTCTAATATGAATTTTCTCCTCCTTCATATTCTTAAAATCACAATCACTTGGTCAAGATACAAAGCAACACTAGCTACTTCAATCTCAATATCAAAGCAACTAGAATCTATGTCAAACTTGCATCAGATAACCATTTATAAATCTCACTGCATCATTTGTTGGCACATCATCACCACATCTACACCCATCCCATGACAGTTTACCATTAATATTATCAACAAAAACAACACAAATCAGCACATGCAAAGATTGATATCATATTTTTTTTAAATGTTTAAATGAACACTTAGGTAGCTAAAATGTAAAGAGCTACTGATATTCATCCTCATGAGGCACTCAATCATCCTTTTATAAAAATTCCAAAACATTGATTTAACCCACTTAAAAAAGTAGACCAAAAAATTTACTAATCAAATTAGAGAAAACAAAGTTACAATAGCAATATCAACTACACTAAACATGGCCTTGTCATAAACTGTTCAAATAAAAACATAGATGGATCACATATTGAATTAGTTTAGTACCTTGAAAATGTACCTTCAGCTTCTTTAAACCCTAAGCACAAATATCAAAACGAAAATTTTTTATTAGAACACACAAATCAGAGATAAGAAGCAGAAATATATATCCTCATGTATGATTGAAGTTCGAAAGTTAGTAAACCGGAAGATAAATGAATCTTAGAAGCCATTGTTAGAGGTGATGTGTTCTATCTAAACGATTTAGGGTTTAATTAGAGCCACAACAATGGTGATATTGTTAGCGATAATGTGTATAACGAGGGTGAAATTGTTGACAAGGATATGTGGAATTATTCAGAGGGAGAGAGAGAGAGAGATCTTCGAAAGGAGATGGGGCTTTGAGAGAGATCGAGACGGAACACAATGAATGTGAAGATATCAAGTTAGAGAGAAAAGGAACGTTCGTGAGTGGTTCAGGAAATTCTGAAATTATTTTTTTATTTTAGATAATTTAGATTTTTTTTCCTCTAAGCTGAAAAGAGAAGAGGGAAAGTTTTAGAATATGAGAGGGAATGGAAAAAAAATAAGAAGGAAACTTTTCAGGATATAAACGAAAAAATAAATAGAGGGGATTTATTTTCATCTAAATTTTTAATTTTTTTAAATTTATTAGCAAATTCATACGAAATATATTTTCATTTTTATATAAAATAAATGTATAGCTTGTTTTATTAAAAAAAATAAAAAAAAATAGTTGTTTTTTTAATATATAAATAAATATAGTAGTTTCTTTAATAAAAAATTCAAAATTTAGTTTATGACGGAAAATGATCCCTCACAAACTCAATAATTGACATTAGTGACAAGTTTTTGTGAGAGAGTATTTTGTGAGGCATACAGTTTTGTTAAAAATGTCCTAACAAAATAAAAATTTAGTACTTTTGTGAGAAATTTTGTGAAGGAAATTTAGTGAAAACTTATTGTGTCACAAATTCTGTCACTAATGATGGTTAATTTAATTTTTTTTAAAGATACACCAATTCGTCACTAATTCCGTCGTAAGTAGTGAGGGGTTTTTTTCCCTCACTAAATTCTGTCCATGATTTGATTTTTTTTAGTAGTGTATCAACTTAAACAAATGTTGTATCTCAATTTTATGATCTCTAATCTTTGTCTTTAACATACTCTTATGCTTATATATTTGCATTGGTGACATTCTCATGATCTTGTTGTTTCAAGGACAGAAGTATGTGTCTGGATAGAGCATGACACTTTATCAAATCAACAACATGTCTATGCTCATTTGAACTTAGGCGCCCAACAAGCATATGACCTTCAATTCTATCAAGTAAACTGTGGTTGTGAAGTGCACATTTTACATCAATTTTTCATCCTTAACCATTTTGTTATGGTGTTAACTTGGTTTTGAATGGCCGATCACATTTTTAGTAGCACTTTGTGTTGCATTATCTACTTTCTTATATTTTGCACCTTTATCACAATCAAATGTTAATATGTTGCTTCTCCATGTCTTACATCATGTTCGCTATCTAATCATGTAATGACGACAAACACTTTATGTCTAATTCCAACCTTCTTAGACCACCTTATTATCTCTTTTTGTTTATCAAATTTTAGTGTATTTGAGAATGCATAAGTGGTATCTATATATGTTTAATTTTTATAGCATATATGTAAAGATTTCCATATCTGTGAAACATAAAAAAAAAATAAAAATACATACTAGATTATTTATAGGTGAGTGATCTGGTAAACAAAATTTAAATATATTGGAATACTTAAAACCAAGTTATTTGGCGATAGCTTATAATACTAAATAATTATATTATAAGTTATTCGGTAAACAGAAATATATCAGAATACTTGATTGTAAGTTATCTAATAAAACAAATACATATTAAAAAACTCGATTGAAAATAATCTGATAAAACGAAAATACGTATTAGAACATTAAAAGTTAAGTATTTCAGAAAACTAATGTAACTTTGCAGTTTCACCAATTTCAAACAAATTAAAATAAAGTCAAAATTAAATGGTAAATAGTTGATACGTAAAAAGAATAAGGTGGAGATTTTTGAAAAATTATAGGAGTTGAGAGATAAGTGTAGTGTGTGGAATAAAGTTTTCTACTTGTATCCAGGATTGGCCCAATAATAAGGCATCCTACAATTTTGATATTAATATTAAAATAAGAGATTATATATATATATATATATATATATATATATATATATATATATATATATATATATATATATATATATATATATATATATATATATATATATATATATTTTGTTTTTTTTAAATTTTAAAGTGTCTCATTTAAAGTCAAAGTCAAATTTTATACGAATTTGACTCAATATAAAAATTATTTATATTTAATAAAATTTAAATATAAAATCTAAAAAAAAAATACTTTCAAAACTCAAGTACTCATCATTGGGTAAACTCTGAATTATTTCATACTTTTAAATATTTTATTGTTTCGTGCTATTAATATAAAAACCTCTGAACTTGTCAGCAAATTCATCATTTTAAAATTTCAAAGCCTTTGAATTAATATTATTCAAAAATATTAATTTAAATGAATGAATATATTTTTTAAATAAAAGACATGACCATTGACCACTAATTAATTATAATAGAATTAAAAATATGTACATGTGAGCCACTTAAAAAACAGTAGAAGCAGAATCTAGACTAAATACAGTGATTCGTCAATCAAATCAAGACACGACTGCCTGAGTTTAAGGACTTGATTTGATCCATACCGTCCATTACTATGGCGATGATAAGAAACATCAGCTAACGTTCCATAATTCATATTCAACTATTATCTTATCTTCATTTCAAGTAAATAAATTATGAAAAAAAAAAATCAAATAAGAGAATAAAAAATATGTATGGTTTCTGATTTTGAAAGAGCTTTGGATGCTAGTGATATGTTCTAGATTTTGAGTTTATAAATTTTACTAACAAAAATATTATCTCTCTTAAAATACAACATGTTTTGACAAGTGTTATTTTTAGTAAAAATATTAAAGATTTAAATGTAAAAATTGACATGATCATAAATAAAAAGTAGTTTTTAGCTGTTCGCAAGTCGTACTTCTTTGACATCTCTATTGGTGAGTTAACTTAACACATGTCAACAATGCCATCTCGAGCTATTCTAAAATATCGTCTTATAATTTTCTTTTTCTTTTTTATTAATGAAGATTGTTTTATTTGTCGTCAGACGTGTTTGAATACATTTGAAAAACGCGTGATTCAGGGTTTTTAAATTTGAAATATCGACATGACCTTGTTAAGATGTCCTATTTAATATATTTCAACTGACCGTAATATTTGTGAAGAAAGAAGCGTCACTAAATTTTTTTATTGACCCACGTGAGAAAAGATCGGCACAGTCAGTAAATATTATAGTGTACGAGTAAATGAGAAGAAAACATACATATGTGGACTTGATAAATGAATGAGAAGAAAACATACATATGTGAACTTGATAAAGATTTCTCCACTGATAAAATTGAAACAGAAAATTTTATTAAAAGACAAACAATAATCAAAGTCAATTCAAGTAAAACGATCAAAAATTAAAAAATATCTTCTAACCATCAACATGATTTTATATTATTTTTCTTTAATACTTTTAATTTTCTAATATTAGAAATGATAGATAAATAGAGTTCAAAAAATGTATGCATAATAAGTATCTTCTAGATTATTGTTAGTTGGTTTTTTATTTCTAAATATGGTTAATAGTGAATGAAACTTTCAATGCCAAAGTTTCATTCTTCAACAATTTCCTTGCCATTTTCCTAAGGTAGAAAATGTGTATTCATGTAAGACTCAAAACATAAGGCCACGACAAAATTTACCATGTTGGTTAAGCGCGTCGCTTATGTGTCATGATCACAAAGCTACTTAAACTTTGATGATTCCAAAATCATCTAGCAATGTTTTGAATAGGTATGGCAACTAATTACTGATGGACAAATTTGAACAAGACTGATTTATTGTTTTTTATATAAATAAATCAATTAGATTGAGTGTCTGGTTGATTAGGTCGGATTTGAATAATTATTTTAAATTTATTAAAAATTGAATCCTACCAAACTTTAAGTAATATTTATTTTATTTATTTCTATTATTAGACAACTGACTATTATAAAAATAAGATTCATAATTTTGTTAGATGATTGTCATTTCTATAATTTAACGATGTTATTCTATATTTACATGAATATAAGAAAATATAATATGAAATATATGATAATGATTAAATTAATGTTAAATAATATTAAAAATGTTATCACATAATAATAATATTTTTTTCAATAATAAAAAATAGTTTTTTCTTGGGCTATTCTAAAATTTTGATAGTTTTTTTAATTAAAAAGTAAATGTTTGTGAATTTTATGAAAAAAATGGATCATTTGTATGGGTTTAGCCCAATCGATTAACCTAATCAAATATACTTTATTTATCCTCTAAATTGATTTATCAGAATTTGCCGAAGAGCAAAATTTCATCGGTCGACGGGCCTTTAAAATAAAACCGTGATTTGCATCGGATTTATGTTTTGGGTCTGATATAGACCCAAGCCGGCCGATTCTCCAGCCCTAATGACAACCAAGTAATATTGTTTGCGCACGATTAGAAATTATGGTGTTACGGTTATTTCAATTTAGGTGATAGTGTGAATAATATTTTTTTAATACAATCCAAATTAATTTTCTAAGTATTCATTCATTTTCAAAAATGTTAAAATTTTGTTCATAACTTTAAAATCATTCGAAAAGTTTCATAAAATGTTATGAACCCAGACCCGACCCAGTTCAGGTGCATCCTGCGCTACAGCACTGGGTCCCAAATTTTGGAGGGCCCACTTTTTTTTTAATTAAAAAAACATTTTACACCTACTTTTGTTAACAACAGGTGTAAAATACTTTATTTCCAAAATCTATTTTACAATTGTTTCTTAAATAGAGGTGTAAAATTATAATTTATTTTTAAAATATATGGATTTTTTCGATTTTTTTAAAATTGATATAAATTAAAAATTTTAGGTCTATTTTTTAAAATTATAACAGGGCCTCCGGATTGATTAGGTCGACCCTGTATGAACCCTTAAGGTTTATATATATTGTTGAATTATATATTAAAAGGAAAAAAGAATTATTTATTCTTGGAAATTGTCCAAAAATCATCTTTTATTCAAAAGTATCATTTTGTTGAAACTTGATCACCAAGTGTGTGGTGACAATTATTTGTAAACAGAAAATGGTGTATTTTCTAAGTATTGTAAACAGAAAGTGGCGTGCTTTCTTATTTATGTGATAATCATCATATTGTTGGTGATTATTGAAAAAAGTCCTTTGAATCGGGGTGATTCAAAGTCCATCATAGTTGTAGGTGTTTGGAAATCAAGGAAGTTGTATGCTTCTTTGTTGTTGTTAGAAGATTGTAGGAGAAGTCTTGGTGTGAGGCTTGTACAAAGATCTATCAATTGTGAAAATTTCTCACGGGATGTGAGGAGACTAGATGTACCCTTGGTATGAATTTTTTCACCGATCAAATTACCTCTTTCTTGGGCCATATAAATTGCAAAATATTTCACTGATCAAATTACCTTTTTCATGAACAATTTTTCATATGTTTTAAGTGTCAGTAAAACAATGACAGAGAAACTTTTTCTTGCATAATTTTCATTCATGTGTGAAAAAGTTTAGTGAAAACACTTGAGTACTTAAATGTTTATATCATATTAGTTTGTTCATTAAAGGAGAAGATTGAATTTTTAATATATCAGAAAAGCAACAAAGCTCTCAATTTTATCAAGCACGCTGCAAAGTCTGCATGTACTAAATTTTATCAGTTTGTTGTATTTTATTCACCAAGTGTGTGGTGATTTTTGCCTGTAAGAAAGTGGTTTCTCTTTTTACAGATCTGTACAAATAGGAAAGGTTATCTTTCTATTTGTTCGAAAAAGACCTTGGACTTAGGGTGATTGAAAGTCCGCCATATTTGTTGGTGTTTTTGTAAAATAAAAAAGTGGTATGCTTCTTTGTTGTTGTTAGAAGATTTTAAGAGAATTCTTTGTGTAAGGCTTGTATAAAGATCTAACAATAGTGAAAATCTCTCATGGGGTGCGAGAGGACTAGATGTACCCTTGGTTGATAATGGGAACTAGTATATATCTTAGTGTTCTTTACATTTTTTCAGTTAAATTGTGCACTTTACTTCATAAGTTTATCAGCATATTTCCAAAAGAAAATAAACATAAGAACATCTCTAAAATAACTGAAAAAAATCTCAAAACCTAAAGCCTACATGATTTTATTGTAATGCAAACAGTCATGCTTCTAATGCTTGCAACATTAGAAATTATGGTATTTCTTATTGTGAGTATGTATGGGTGAGAAATGGATCTAACTCAAGAGGACCCAAACAATATTGGGTAACATAGTACTATTAATTATTTTGTAGGTACTTGAAGATCATATGCTAGTATTGTCAATTCAAGATTTAACTTTCAAGATACATGACCATATGATATGGTAGAATTAAAGCTTCATTAGATTAAAGATGATTTGAAAAAGACTGACATAAAATCATATATTGTGACAAGTTCTTTTATGTTTAATATATCATTTCTCTTATATTATGATTCTTTTGATTTTACTCTTTTTCTTTTTGATATTATCAAAAAGAGGGGGGGGGGGGGGGGGGGGGGGGGCATAGATGGTTGCTTTTGTTGTTTTGAGGATTATAAATACATTGCATAAATTGAAAAATAAATGGGTAGATATGCAAAATAAGGTGAGATGTAAAATATAGGAGGAAAAATAAAGTGTCAAGCAAAAACTTTCCATCAACGTGTTTTGTCATCATTGAAATTATGTTCCTTAGGAGGCAGATGTTGGAGCAGATGTTCAGACAACTTGTTCAACTTGTAAAACTAGTTTAAGAACAGGTTGCCAATAATAAGAAATAATGTAGAAAGTTGTAGAGTAACACAAGAGATTGGTAAACCAGTTCGGTGAAACCACACCTACGTCTTGTGGCACTCAACCTAAGAATGGAAATTCACTACTTCGAATTAGAACAATTAGTCTTATAAGAACCCTAAATCCTATGAAGTTATATGCCTATCCTTAATCCTAATGACTTTATATTTCGGTCTCCCCCTAAATATGAGAACTCACTCACTTTCTTCAACCACTAACCCCGAGTGATCAACCTCAATAACAAGTCTATTGATTGTTGAATGTACAACTCAACTATGCCAAGTAACTAAAACATATAGTGGTGTACAACAATAGATTCAACACTAATCCTTATTATGGGATTAATGTGGAATATAAGAAAGAAAAGACTTATAAACCCTAGACACAAATAACTTAATCTTGAGTACAAACCCTCAAGTAAAATATGAGAGTTGATTATCCTTATATATCAATGTCTAACGAGCTTTTTCCTTATGGAACTCTGATTTAAATTCGTCTAGAATAATAGAGAATCTTGTTGGAATTGATTTCTCCATAAAACTATCCAAAAGATATGGGGTTTTACATCAAATTAAAATTTAAATATCCAGTTAAATTTGATGATGATCTTCAACAGTCGTCAAACAAACCAACCATACATTGCTAACAAATCTGCAACAAATATGATTTAAATCCAATTAGAAAATTCACACTAAACAACATCTCTTATAGCCTGTTGACAAGGTCGGATGTTACGCTGCACGTGCTGGAACATCATGTTCCACATGTTGCTCATGTACATCCAAATTAACTCTTCTCCAAGACTTGTAGATCTTCTTTGTAGAGAGAATCTTAGATAGAATAATTTTGAACCAAACTGCAATACCATCTATCTATTTCCAGAGACCAGATTTTGCAACACATATGTTGGAACATCGTGTTCAACATGTGTCCCTTACGCACCAGAACTAGCTTGAGCAAACTCCATGTTGTTTTGCATAATGCAGCCAATCCCAAAAGGACCAACAATCACAAAAAATGGGAGATTGTAAAGAAGATTTTCATCATCCTTCATAACTTAGTTTTGATAAAGACAAAAGGCTTATCGATAAAAAAAAAATTAAAGAAGAAAAATTTTGGAATCAAGATTCAAGAATTATGGATATTCTGGAAATAAAGGAAATTGATCTTGATGCTAAGGTACTTAAGTGCAATTCATTATGTATAAACTTTAGATGCTCAAAAAATAATACTCATCTTCACCTCTAAAGTTCTCCAATTATCATGTATAAAAAAACTTTGAAGCAAAGGCATAAAAAGTATCATTTTGTTGTAACTTGACACCAAGTGTATGGTGACATTTGTTTGTAATAGAAATCCGTGTGATTTTTAAGTATTGTAAACAGAAAGTGGTGTGATTACTTGTTTAAATGATAATTATCAAAGTGTTGGTGATTATTGGAGAAAGATCTTTTAAATTAGTTTGATTCAAAGTCCACCGTAGTTGTTGATTTTTTTTTTTGAAATCAATGAAGTGGTGTGCTTCTTTGTTGTTGTTAGAAGATTGTATGAGAAGTCTTGGAGTCAGACTTGTACAAAGATCTAACAATAATAAAAATCTCTCACAGGGCGTGAGGGGACTAGATATACCCTTGATTGGAAAGGGGAATTAATATATATTGTTATGTTATTTATTTTTCTGCATTTAAATTATGCACTTTACTTCATAAGTTCATCAATATATTTTTGGAAAAATAAGAACATAAGAACATCTCTAAAATAACCAAAAAAAGTTTCAAAATCTAATTCACCCCCTCTTAGATTGCACTATATACTTACAAATAGATGCATAGACGTATAATTGTAAATGTTTAGATTCAAACTCACGTCATATTTATTTACTTTTATAATGGTGAAATATTAATCATTAGCATGTTAGACAAAAATATATAATAATTTTGGAATACAATTGTAATATTTAATGTGTTAGGTTATTTATTCAAATGGTTTTTAATTAGAACAAAAATGGATTGTGTTGGTGAAAGTTTTCAATATTGCGGTGAAGGTCTCTGATAGGTGGAGTAATGAGTGTATCTACAAGGTTACACTTTAACACACAAGTCAGTGAGATTTGAGAGAGATGTAACTTGCAATAGTGAATGAAATTGTACATATTAATGGTGTGTGATCATGCTTATATACGAACGTCAATTAAAAGTGCACACGATGAACGCGACGTAAAGTAAGGGAGACTGTTGGATTAGTTCCAATGGTTATGATGAGCATACTATTGAATTCCGGTGTGTGGCCTTTTTGTGAGGTTTACCTATTCTTCATATTTAGGAAAGCAAGACTATGTATTAGGTCTTCAAAATGGACATTTTTATTGGAACTTTTGTTCGAACCAGAACTGTTTCCTCACAAGGTCTTGCTAACATGCAGAGAGCTAGGATTATTATAGAATCGTTGGGACTGGGCTCTAGAATGCCCTTTTTCTTTTGTATTTTCTAATTCCTTGGTAGGTTGCTCGAGTTAGGAAAGAGTCTGGTAGCGTGCTATTTTGATATAAGTAGCATTAGGAATATGTGAATTAAATGGTTATCTTGTAACTAAAACGTTTCATTGTGGAGACCCTCCATGAGGATCTAGACCCCTAGGGTAAGGGATGTCAATGTCGCTATAACACTTGATTGCACTCGTTATGGAACCAAGATTAATCTTGAGTCATTGATCACGCTTTTTGGTGTTCAGTTTAACCCTGGTCGTAGATCTAAGCTTCCTAGTTGTCTATAAAATAGGTAGAGTGCCATTAGTGTCTCTTTTTGCTCCTCTCGCACCAAATTTTCATATCTCTAGTCCTTCCTATAACTTAGTTTTGCAAGTTATATTCTCATTTCTTTCAATCTTCATACTTATACGCGCAACATTTTTTAGTCTTTGGTGATCTTCTCCTTATTTCTTCAACTCGGACTTTGTAATTTTTTCAAGTTAACATTCTCTTTCTCTATCATCTTAGATGTTTCCATTTATTTCTAGTCATGACCAACATAAAAAACCTAAGCATTCTCTTCGTATACCTTTTGAGTGGGGACGATGTAAGTGACGTCTCTTCATAAATTGAAATGATAAGCCCAAAAATATTGGTGGTGTCTGTTAGAAGTAATTCAAGTTCTCTGTCGAAGTCGAAGTCAGAGTCTTTATAGGGTTTTTGTCGATGTCGAATTAGTTGTAATGTTGTGTAGTCAGCTGTATTCGACAGAGTCAAATATAGCTATTAAGGAAGTTAGTCGAAATGTTTGTTTGGGTCTGGGCTTTGATAGTCTATATAAAGGGCTTTGTAATTTGTAATTACATACAATAACACACAGCATTGAATAATAAAATTAGAAAGTTTTGCAAACCCTAATCTCTATTTCTCTCTCTCTCTCTCTCTCTCTCTCTCCTTCTTCTTCTTCTTTCTCTTAAAACGTTCATCTTTCTTGGAACCTAGTTCCAACAATTAGTATCAGAGTCTGGTTGCGATTCAGAGAGAATCTAATGGCAAACGGAACAACAACGTCCACACAATTCCCAGCGAATCTGCCGGTTTTCAAAGGGGAAAACTACCAACGGTGGGTTGCGCAGATGAGGCTTATTTTCAGATTTCAAGATGTGGTTGAAATCGTGAATGATGGTGTAACGGAATTGGGGGCTAATGCGACTGATGAACAGAAAGATGTGTACAAGGATCAACAGAAGAAAGATGGCAAAGTGTTGTTCTTGATTCACCAGTGTGTGGATCCGAATGTGTTTGAGAAAATTATTGAAGAAGAATCTGCAAAAGGAGCGTGGGACAAGTTAAAGAACTTGTATGGAGGTGATGAGAAACTGAAGAGGGTGAAGTTGTAAACCTTGAGAAAGCAATACGAAATGATTCAAATGAAGGAAGATGAATCAGTTTCGGAGTTCTTTTCAAGATTGGTGATGCTGACGAACCAGATGAAGTCTTGTGGAGAAACAATCACAGATTTGCAGAAGATTGAGAAGGTACTAAGATCTCTAGCTGCAAATTTTGATTACATTGTAGTGTCCATTGAAGAGTCCAAGAATCTCACTGAGATGAAGGTTGAAGAGCTACAAGCTTCTTTGGAAGCTCATGAGATGAGATTGAAGCAAAGAGATTCAGAAAGAGAAAAGGTATCAGACCAAGCACTACAAGCGAAATTCACCAAGAAGTCTGGGAAGGTAAAGCAGGGAAGGAATCTTGCTAGTGATGAGAAGTCAAGCAAGAGTTCAAAGAATCATGATGATTCAATAAAGAAAGGCATGGGCAACACGTATTCTGGGAAGAAAGTTGACATGAAAGACGTGCAGTGTTACAATTGTCAAGGTTTTGGTCATTATGCTCGAGACTGTCGAAAGAAGAAGGAAGCACGAGCAAAAGAAAGTGATAAAGCGCAGTATGCACAGGCAGAAGATAGTGATTCTGATGATGTGCTACTAATGGCAGATACTCATTCAGACGCTGATGAAACGAATCTGTGGTATCTTGATTCAGGTTGCAGCAACCACATGACCGGTAACAAGAGCTGGTTCACCAAGCTTGATGAATCAGTTAAGAAGGTGATAAAGTTTGCAGATGGTAGACAGATCACATCAGGTGGAAGAGGAAACATATCTATAATGAGAAGAGATGGTAGAAAAGCCAGCATTACTGACGTGTTGTATGTGCCTTCTATGACAAGTAACTTGATAAGTATAGGTCAATTACTTGCCAAAGGACATAATATGAAGCCGGAGAAGAACCAAATAAAGGTGTATCATGCTGATGGTAGGTTGGTACTGAAAGCACCATTGGCTGATAACAAGACCTTTAAAGTTCAGATTAACATGATTGATCATCAATGTCTTGCGTCAACTACAGAAGAGGAAAAGAATTGGCTATGGCATCATAGATATGGGCATCTAAACTTCAGGAGTTTGGGTATGCTCAATCAGAAGAAGATGGTTTATGGTTTACCTCAGGTGAAGGAACCAAATCATGTGTGTGAAGAATGCTGCAAAGCAAAGCAGGCTAGAAAAGCATTCAAGCATGATCTGCCAATTAAGTCAAAAGGAAAGTTGGAGCTTGTTCATTCTGATGTATGTGGACCTTTTGAAGTTAGGTCGAATGGTGGCAAGCGTTACTTATTAACTTTCATCGATGAATTCACCAGATATATGTGGATTTATATGATCGAAAGTAAGAGTGAAGTATTCACAAAGTTCAAGAAGTTTAAGTTGCTTGTCGAAAAGCAAAGTGGCTGCAAGCTAAAGAAACTGAGAACTGATGGTGGTGGTGAATACATCTCTCGAGAGTTTGCTAGATTTTGTGAAGAGGAAGGTATAGAGCATGAGGTTATTGCACCCTATACACCTCAACATAATGGAATAGCTGAGAGGAAGAATAAAAGTATACTGAATATGACGAGAAGTATGTTGAAGGCTAAAGAGGTGCCAAAGAGATTTTGGGCTGAAGCAGCTTCGACAACAGTATACATTCTGAATAGATGTCCAAAAAAGAAGCTAGTCGAGAAGACTCCTTATGAAGCTTGGACAGGTGAGAAGCCAAATGTAAGTCATCTTAAAGTTTTTGGATCAATATGTTTTAGGCATGTTCCTGAGCAATTGAGAACAAAACTAGATGATCGAAGTCAAACCATGGTGCTCATAGGTTATCATTCAACTGGTGCATATAGACTATATTCACCAGAAGATGATAAAGCTGTGATCATTCGAGATGTTCTGGTAGATGAAAATAAAAAATGGGAGTGGAGTCATGGGTCAGCTCGACAGGAAACTGGTCGACAGATGGAAGAAACAGTTCCGACGGTATTTGAAGAAGACCAACAAACTGAGGCCACGACAATTCGAAATGAAGAACCTCCTGAGCAGAATGTCAGAAGATCAACTAGAACAAGAGCCGAGTCGACAAGGTTAGCTGGATATGAGAGATTTCCAGATAATGCAATCGATGCAGATGGTGACTTAATAGAAGAAGTAATGACGATGGTTGAAGCAGAACCAATTAACTTGGATGAAGCCATGAATGATTTGAATTGGTGTGAGCCATGAAGGAAGAACTCAGGGCAATCGAGAAGAATAATACCTGGGAACTAGCCGAAAAAGCCAGCAAGAAGCCTATTGATGTGAAATGGGTTTACAAGCTGAAACGAAGGCCAAATGGTGAAATTGCCAAGCATAACGCAAGACTAGTGGCAAGAGGTTTTCTGCAGAAACCTGGTATTGATTTCGACAAAGTCTATGCGCCAGTGGCTAGGTTGGAAACAATCAGGATTGTTGTTTCGACAGCAGCATATAGAGGATGGAAGATACATCAGTTGGATGTAAAATCAGAATTTTTGAATGGACCTTTGGAGGAAGAAGTTTATGTCAGTCAACCACCAGGATTTGAGATCAAAGGGCATGAGTCGAAGGTGTACAGATTGAGGAAGGCTCTCTATGGATTGAAGCCAGCCCCGAGAGCTTGGAACAAAAGAATAGATAGTTTCCTAATCGAAGCAGGTTTCACAAAGTGTGTGTCTGAGCATGGAGTTTATGTAAATGATGTCGACAATAATAGTCGAATCATTTTATGTCTGTATGTCGATGATTTGCTAATTACAGGTGCAAATGAAGCTGAGATAAGAAAAGTTAAGTCGAAGTTAATGCAAGAGTTCGAAATGTCCGACCTAGGGAATTTGTCATATTTCTTAGGGATGGAATTCAAAGACACAGCTGAAGGTGTGTTCCTGCACCAGAAGAAATATGCTCAAGACATCTTGAAGAGGTTCAAGATGACTGACTGTAAAGCTGCAACAACTCCATTGGAAACATGAGCAAAGCTGAAGAAGGTAACTGATGATGAGTTTGTAAGTTCGACACTGTACAAACAAATAATTGGATCCTTGAGATATCTTTGCAATACAAGGCCGAACATTTTTCAGAGTGTCAGATTGTTAAGTCGATTCATGGAGAAACCCCAAGAATGTCATCTCATTGCAGTAAAGAGAGTGCTGAGATACATTAAGGGTACGATTGATCATGGTGTGCTGATGCCATGTCGAAATAAGTCCAAGTCGAAAGATGCGGAGGTATATGGTTATACTGATTCAGATTTCAGTGGAGACCAAGATGAGAAGAAGAGTACTGCAGACTACATTTTCATGATAGAAGGAGCTCCAATCTCTTGGAGTTTGAGAAAACAAAGCATTGTGGCTTTGTCATCATGTGAAGCTGAGTACGTAGCGGCATCGTATACAGCATGTCAGGCAGCATGGATAGATATGTTGCTCGAAGAACTCAAGATCAAGGAACCTGGGAAGATGAAGTTGTTTGTAGACAACAAGTCAGCTATTGATCTTGCCAATCATCCTATGTGTCATGGTCGAAGTAAGCACATAGAAAGAAGGTATCATTTTCTCAGGGATCAAGTGAACAGAGGGAAGCTTGATCTTGAATATTGCAAGACTGAATTTCAACTAGCCGACATACTTACCAAACCTTTGAAGAAAGTCAGATTCGATGAGTTAAAGAAGAGCATTGGGATGAGAAGTCTCGAGAACATGAATTAGGTGGTGTGTTAGAAGTAATTCAAGTTCTCTGTCGAAGTCGAAGTCAGAGTCTTTATAGGGTTTTTGTCGATGTCAAATTAGTTGTAATGTTGTGTAGTCAGCTGTATTCGACAGAGTCGAATATAGCTGTTAAGGAAGTTAGTTGAAATGTTTGTTTGGGCCTGGGCTATGATAGTCTATATAAAGGGCTTTGTAATTTGTAATTACATACAATAGCACACAGCATTGAACAATAAAATTAGAAAGTTTTGCAAACCCTAATCTCTATTTCTCTCTCTCTCTCTCTCTCTCTCTCTCTCTCTCCTTTTTTTTTTTTTTGAATCAAGATAAATTTTATTAATTCAAAAAAATAAATACAAAGCTAGGTGATCGCTAGGATCCAACCAACCAAACAAGACTAAGGCCAACAACGGCACTACATCAACCTACTAGCAATGTGTTTCCTCAATTTAACATTGTTCCACCCTCTATACACCACACTATCTATTATATCCTTTTCTATATTCATATTATCTACACACCTATCAAAGCAAATCTTGTTTCTATAATTCCATAACGTGTATATCGTTTCCGTAAAAGCCATTTTCAGAATGGTTGCTCTCCATCCCTTTCCTTTAGTCCTAGTTCCAACCCATTTGACTTCATTCTCCCAAGCTGTTGGTATGTGGAGAATGTCCAGCCAGTGCAGGATTTTAGTCTAAGCATCTCTCATCACCCTACAATCAAAGAACAGATGGTTCAAAATCTCCTCTTTCTGCTTGCACAAAGAGTACATACTATCCTGAAGCATCCCAACCCTCTTCAGCCGATCTATAGTGGGCAATTTCCCATGGCAGGCCATCCAAAGACACACAACAGCTTTGGGTCGAGCCTTGTTGAATCTAATCATCCCATGCCAATCAACTCTGTTTCCATCATCATTTAACCTGTTATAAAGGGGAGTAATCTTAAATTTCTGCTGCATCAGTATTTGATTCCAATCTTGTTGAATGCTACTAATCCTTTCTCTTTGTCTCAGCACACCTTTGAAAATCCAAGACACCTGATTCTTTATCTCGTACTCCATTACAGGCTGCCCTTTTAAGTAGTAGGTATTAACCCACTTCACCCATAATGTATCCTCTTTTCTACTCAAATTTCACAAACACTTAAGCAGAAGAACATCATTCCACACAGTCAAGTTAAGAACTTGCATACCTCCCTGTTTGGCTGTGCTACAAATTCTTTTCCAAGCCACAGGGCTTTTTCTGCTAACCTCATTGCTGCCAGTCCAGATAAAACTTCTGCATAAAGCATCAATTTTGTTGATGACAAACTTTGGAAGTAAGAAACATTGCATCCAATATTGTGCAATAGCACAAGAGATGCTCTTGACCAATTGAATCCTGCCTGCATAGCTATGAAGCCTAGTAGTCCAATGTGTCATCCTATTTGTAATTTTCTCAATTAAAGGCAAGTAAGCATTGATGTTGAGTTTCTTACAAGTTAAAGGAACTCCAAGATATCTGAATGGAAGGGATCCATTCTGAAACTCAGTTATGTCTCTAAATCTGTCTTTATCCATAGTGTTAATACCACCAAAGAAGATCTTGCTTTTGTTAGGGTTAGCCCTCAATCCTGTGGACTTGGTGAACATCTGGAAAGTCTTCATCATCATGGACACAGAAACCTCATCCCCCCTGCAAAAAAGAAGAACATCATCTGCAAACATAAGATTGGTTATGCCTAGTTTCTCACACTTAGCATGGTGGTTGAAGTTGGGATCTTGCTGCATCTTCCTCATCAGCCTATGCATATATTCCATGACAACCATAAATAGCAAAGGTGATATCAGATCACCTTGCCTTATTCCTCTCTTAGCCTCTAGGACTTTAGACAAAGTACCATTGATGTTGAACTTATAAGAAACAGTGGTGACACCTAACATGATCCATTGAATGAATTGACTAGGTATCCCAACCTCCTTAAGAATGTATTCCATGGACCTCCAATTTATCATGTCATAGGCTTTTTGAAGATCAAATTGCATCATAACTCTAGGAGTTCCCCCTTTTCTAGTGTACCCTTTAAGCAACTCATAAGCAAGCATAATATGGTTATGAATATGCTGCCCAGGAACAAATGCAGCTTGACTAGGATTAATGATGCTTTGTAAGACTTTTCCTAACCTGTCAGTCAAGATTTTAGAGATAATCTTGTAGAAGGTAGTGCAGCCTGCAATAGGTCTAAAATCCTTAATGTTCTTTGCTTGTCCTCCTTTGGGGATGAGAGTAACAACAGTACTATTAAAAGCCTTGTATATTCTTCCTGTGTCAAAATATTATCTTATAGCAGCTTTCACATCATCACTTATTATGTGCCATCAAACCTTATAGAACTTTGCTCCATACCCATCTAGGCCTGGAGATTTTAAGTCACCAATACCTTTGAGAGCAGTGGTAATCTCTTGATCAGTAATGTCCCTGCACAACTCATCTCTTTGTTCCATGGTCAATTGAATTCCCATTCTCATAGCTTCCACATCAATGTGTTGCACACAGTCTTCATTCTTCCCCATCAGCTGACCATAGTAGTTGAGAACTTCCTGCTCTATGTCTTTGACAGATTGAAGACTAGTACCATCCTCTCTTTGAATTCCTATCATATTGTTAGCATTATGTCTGGCTTTGATTGAGGCATAGAAATAAGAGTTATTCCCATCCCCATTCCTAAGCCATTTTATCTTGGCTCTTTGCCTTAAAACCTTCTCCTCAATCTCATTAAACTTTAACACAACCTCAGTACACTGTTTCACTTTATCAATAAGTCTGGGGTTCATCCTGTCTTCCATGAGCTCATCTTGAGCTTTGTTCAACTCTTCCCTAGCTTTGATGGTGCACTGACTGATATTAGACAAAGGCTTGCTGAGCTTTCTCAATTCAGGCTTCAGTCTTCTCAGCTTGTTCCAAAGCACAATCATAGGGCTCCCTCTTATAGGTTGCTCCCAGTTATTCTTAACAGTATCCATAAAACCAGGTAAGTCTACTAGACAGTTACTGAATCTAAATCTCTTCTTTACCTTTCCTTCAGCATTGTTGTTGGTCACATGTAACAAAGCATGGTCAGATACATTTGGAGGTCTACATATCAAGGTAGTATCCAAATTATCTTGATACCACTCAACATTGGCTATCACTCTATCAATTCTAGAGTATATAGTTCCCACCACATGTTTGTTAGACCAAGTATAGTAATCACCTACATTGTCCATTTCATTTAGGCCAGTTCTTTGCATCATACCTTGGAGATCTTCAAACTCAGATTCTGTGACAATCCTCCCCCTATGCGATCTTGGGCTTTGGCAACATTGTTAAAGTCTCCAATAACACACCAAGGGCCATGAATGTTCCTGTGTAACTTCTCAATATCCTTCCACAGCATTTTCCTTTTTTCTATCTGGTTGTGGGCATACACAGCAGTCAGCCATTGTTTGAACACTCCATTTTCATACACACCACAGTGAATAAGTTGACTAGTACTATGAATATACTTAATGTCAACTCTTCTTGTATCCCACCCTATCCAAATTCTGCCATTCTCATGATCACTGTAATTATCCAAGAAACTATCAGCAATTTTGAGTTGTTCACGAATGGCTTGAGACTTATTCCTCTTGACTCTAGTTTCAATCAAAATGACAATAGTTGGCTTAAGCTGTAGGAGATGAGAGATAATCTCCCTAAGCTTGGCCATTTTATTCAGCCCCCTAATATTCTAAGATACTATCATTTTCCACTGCTTATTACCACCAGAGGTTCATTCAAAACCCCTAGGGCTTCAAAGCCATTCATACAACTTAGACCAGAAGAATAACCAGATTGGATTATAGAGTTACCTTTGTCTCTAGTTGCTTTCCTTGCCACTGTCCAGTTCTCACCATTGTTCTTTTCTTTATCATTATTTGTTTCATGTTGTTCTCTTACTTCTTCACTATCTTTGCTCTCTATTGGTTCTTTCTGTTCATCAGGGGGCTTTTCTTTAGGTCTCCATTGTTTTTTCTTGGGTTGAGTAGCGCACATGTGTCCCATTTTCTGGAACTTGTCATAGAAGGTAGGTTTCCACTCATACTCAACACTTTGCTTCAACATTTTCCCTTCACAGTCTTTGATTGTGATCTCTTTAACCAAATCTTGTGTAATATCAACCTCAACCAAAATGCGTACATATGAAACTCTCAATTTGCTTGCTGTACATTCGTCAGTCACCAGAGGTGTGCCAATTGTGCTACCTATCTTACTCAAGCTCTTCACTCCCCATAGGTGAAGGGGAAGTTGAGGGAGTTTAACCCACACAGGTAGAGTACGCAACAGGTCCTTCTTCAGGTTAAAATCCGGTCTCCACTCTTTGAGTATCATTGGCGCATTTCTGATAGTATATGGCCCCTTCATCAATACTTCTTCCCTATCTTCATGAGAATTGAATCGCAGCAAGAAATATCCTTCATCATGATAGTATAGATCTGGAGTTTTCACAAAGTTCCACATTCTCTCCATATAGTTCTTAACCATGTTCATGCTTAAATCTTCTCCCATGACATACAAAATCAACGCATTATCCCAAAACCTAATTTCTGATTCAACATCTTCTTGTTCAATTTCTATTTCAATTTCTCCATTGACCAGCTTTGGGGGTACATACTCCATAGCCATACCTTTCGAAGGATTCCGATTGTCACTCAGCACATCTACCCATAGCTTCCGATTTTCCTTCTTCTCCGTTAGGGTTTCAATTTTTCTATCTTTCTTGTTCGCTTCAGCTTCATCGTTCGTGTTACTACGTTCACCGCTGTCCTCTGTAGCATTCGCTTCCTTTTCTTCCGGCGGTTCCTCCGGAGGAGGTAGAGTCTCCGATGGCGGAGGCACCGTAGATCTGGGCCGCCCACGCCCTCGTTTCGTCATCAGAGGAGAGAGTTTTATACAAAATAAATAATATTTTTGGGATTTTTTGGGAGAATTCTCCTTCTTCTTCTTCTTTCTCTTAAAACGTTCATCTTTCTTGGAACCTAGTTCCAACAGTGTCCCTTTAGATATGAGGTATCCTTCAATATATTTTATAGAAATTATTGATAATTTGATTTTGTGGGGAGTTATAATGATGATGTTGAAAAGATAAAGGGTCTCTAAGATGCAGAGAACCTTGAAGGTCAATATCCCTAAAATGAATGAGAATAACTATAATGAATGGACTCAAACTGTTCGATTGGTGTTGGATGCAAAGAGAAACTTGGTTTCTTAACAGGAGTAGTAGCTGAACCGACATTAGGAGATTCTCGTTACAAACAATGAAAGTCTGAAAACTCCCTAATTATTACGTGGTTGGTAAGCTCTATAGAAACTGGAATAGGTAAGCCTTACATGTTTTTGCCTTCCGCAAAGGATGCGTAGGAGGCTGTTAAAACATACTCTGATATTCTAAACTCCTCCCAATTTTTTGGTTTGAAATCAAAGTTATGGCATGCGAAACAAGGTGACAGGAGTGTAACTTCTTATTACAATGAGTTGTTGACACTGTGGCAAGAGTTGGATATTTGTTATGATGACAATTGGAAGTGTACAAAAGACACTGTTTTGTTTCTCATAAGGCAAGAAAATGATTGTGTATTCATGTTTTTCGTTAGGCTCAATAAAGACCTTGATGAGGTAAGAGATTGAGTTTTAGAAAAAATATCATTGCCAACTCTTCGTGAAACTTTTGCAGAAATAAGAAGGGAGGAGGCACGAGAAGGAATTATGATGGGCAAGACACCATGAAGCTTTGAATATGAAGGTTCAACTCTGGTTACTAGGAACCTTGACGAGGGAAGAAGGTCAGACAAAGTTCCTTGGTATGATCTCCGCAAGCGCGAATGGCATACACGTGAAACTTGTTGGAAGCTCAAAGGCAAACCTTTTAACCGGAAGAAGAAATGTGGTCGTGCAATTTAGGCTAGTAATTCTGATCAAGGGCAACAATCCCCTCCAACTCAGCTTCCACTCACTACGGAACAACTAGACAAACTATACAAACTCCTAGAGTCTCCAACCCCTTATTGCTCTATAGCAACAAAAGGTAATTCTGCATTTCTTAGTGTCAGTCCCAGTCATACTTGGATAGTAGATTGAGGTGCCTCTGATCACATGACAAGTGAATCTACTTGTTCTCTTCATATAGTCTATTTGCAGGTAATCAAAAAATAAAAAAATTGCAGATGGTTCTTTTTCAGCCATTGCAAGTAAAGGGTAAGTTGTATTGTCTCCAATATTAACTCTTAAAAATATTCTTCATGTTCCAACATTATTGTGTAATTTAATGTCCGTCAGTAAATTAGCCTAAAATATAAATTGTCAAACTAATTTTTTCCGATCTCACTATGTCTTTTAGGATTTGAACTCGGGGAAGATGATTGGCAGTGCTAAGGAGAGTGGAGGACTTTACTACCTTGACATTGGATATGCATCACAACTACCTTCAAAATCAATAAGTTCCTACTTTGAGTCTTTTTTCTGTTTTGAATAATAAATATGACAACATTATGGTATGACATTTAAGATTAGGTCATCCTAGTTTTCGTTACTTAAAACACTTGTTTCCTAAGTTATTTCACAATAAGAATTTTTCTTTATTTAAATGTGAAACATGTGAGTTTGCAAAGCATCATCGTTCCCAATTTTCAATACAACCTTTTAAACCATCAAAACTGTTTTCTATTATTCACATTGATGTTTGGGGCCCTAACAGTACAAGTACACTCTCTCTAAAAAATGGTTTATCATATTTATAGATGACCATTCAAGAGTATGTTGGGTGTACTTGTTAAAAGGGAAATCAAATGTTTGTCAAGCTGTGAAGAATTTTTTTATAATGGTGCAGAACCAATTTCAAACAAATATCCAAGTCTTTAGAAGTGATAATGACAGAATATTTTAACACTATCCTGGATGATTTTTTTTCTAAAAAATGGGATTGTACATCAAAGTTCATGTCCTAATACTCCTCGACAAAATGGAGTGGCCGAAAGGAAAAATAAACATTTACTAGAGGTTGCTAGAGTTCTACTTTTTTCGAATAAAGTTCCAAATTTTTTGTGGGGCGAAGCTGTTTTAACAACTGCATATTTAATTAATAGAATGCCCTCCAAAATTCTCAATTTTTAAACTCCAATTAATTTCTTCAAAGAATGTTTTCCTAGTACTCGTGTTTTAAGTGATTTGACTTTAAAATCTTTGGTTGCACAACCTTTGTTCATGAACATTAAAATGTTGGAAAACTTGAGCCACATTCTATAAAATGTGTCTTTGTTGGGTACTCCTCAACCCAAAAAGGATATAAATGTTTTGATCCAAAAAATAAGAAAATGTTTGTCACTATGGATGTTACATTCTTTGAAAATAAACCTTTTTTTATGACACTCATCTTTAGGGGTGTTCATGGGTACGGACGAACCCACGAACCCACTCACCCAATCCTTATTTTTACCCAACCTAATCATGTACGGGTCCAACCCGAACCAACCCATTCAAACCCATTGGTATTTGGTCCAGGTAACGGGTTTGAAGTTTTAAATCCACAAACCTGTGAACCCGACCCATTGATATGTCACAATATTTTTATTTTATTTTTTTATAAATTATCTAGCATGATTCTTACAATGCATATATATATATATATATATATATATATATATATATATATATATATATATATATATATATATATATATATATATATTTATATTGTAAAAGGCAAAAAGTCTAAATCAAATTTGAGAGATCAAGTTTATTTATTCAAGGAGAGATATATTTTACCTTTTAAATAATACTTTACACCATTTGTATATTTTTCTAGCTTTATATGAATCGTAATAGAGTTTTTAGGTGTTAACCTATAAATTTTATTCAAATTAAATACTAAAAGTTTATGATTTTTTAATGTTTTTGTAATATAAATGTGTTAATTAAATTACTATTTTATTTAAAATTTTAAAATTATATTTAGTGGATGACCCACGAACCCAACTCAACCCAACCCATTGATGAGCGGGTTGGTTTGGTTCGAGTTTAGTTTTAAAAGTACGAGTTGAACACTCAACCCAACCTAAAGAATATTGATCAGGTCGGGTATTAGATTTAATCAAATTAGATCTAACCCAACCCACGAATACCCCTACTCATCTTCAGGGGGGGGGATGGGAGATCAACGAAGACTTGTTTCTAATTAAGGACATGAGTTTTAAAAATAACTTATATTTGCCAGTATCACAAAATTCTGAGACTTTTACACTTGCACCAACAGAAAATGGCCATGATTCTTTATCTGATCCTACTCTTGTTATGAGTAAGGAACCTTGTGAATTCGAGCCTACATTTTCTCTAGTAGAAAATAATGAGAATCTTAAAAATGATGATAGTGAAGATCTAATTGAAATGGCACAAAATAATGAGTCACTTAAAGAAAATAAATTTGAATTAGGAAACATGACTTGGAAAGAAAAGGATTTTGAAATAAAGAACCATAAAGGATAGGACGAGTCCACATCTCAACATTGCCAAGAATCTAAACAGGGGAATGATCAACTTTCTAACAAAAGGAAATGTAAGTCTATCACTGTTTCTGAGAGTCGTATTTTGTATCCAGATATAGATGATCTTGTTGCCATTAGAAAACCTGTCAGATCTTGCACTAAACACCCCATGTCCAATTTTATATCATATTCAAATTTTTCTTCATCTATGTATGCCTTCACCTTAAAATTTTCTAGTGTAGAAATTCCAAAAAATGTACAGGTTGCTTTAGAAATTCTAAAGTCAAGGGAAGCTATACTTGAGGAGATGAAAGCTCTTGAAAAGAACAAAACTTGGATTGTTACGTCACTACCAGATGGCAAGAAGACAATTGGATGCAAATGGGTGTTTGCTGTGAAATATAATTCAGATGGGTTAATTGAAAGGTTCAAGGCTCGCTTGGTGGCTAAAGGTTTTACTCAGACCTATGGTATAGATTACTCAGAGACATTTGCTCTCGTTGCAAAATTGAACACTGTTAGAATTCTTTTGTCTCTTGTTGCTAACCTGGATTGACCCCTACATCAATTAGATGTTAAGAATGCATTTCTTAATGGAAATCTAGAAGAAGTATATATGGACATTTCTCCTGGTTTTGAAAACAAATTTGGATCAAATGTGTGCAGACTAAATAAGTCTTTTTATGGATTAAAGAAGTCCCATAGAGCTTGGTTTGAAAAATTCACTCAGTCCATAAAGAAACAAGGGTACATCCAAGATAGGCTGACCACACCTTGTTCACAAAGTTCTCCCATGATGGGAAAGTTATTGTCTTGATTGTTTATGTTGATGATATTGTCATTATTGGAGACAATACAGTGGAAATGGCAAGTGTAAAAAAGAAATTGACAGTAGACTTTGAAATCAAGGACTTGGGATTCATGAGATATTTTCTAGGTATGGAGGTTGCTCGGTCGAAGAATGGTATTATGGTTTCACAACAGAAATACATTCTAGACTTGTTGAAAGAAACATGAATGAGTGGATATCGTCCTGCAGATACCCCTATGGATCCTAATGCTAAACTTTGGGGAGAAGGTAATGTTCCTATTGAAACTGGAAGATATCAGAGATTGGTTGGGAAACTGATTTATTTGTCACACACTCGACCTGATATTGCTTTCTCAGTTAGTGTAGTGAGTCAGTTTATGTATTCTCCTTTCGAGGAACATCTTGAGGCAGTCTATAGGATACTGAGATATTTGAAGGTAAATACTGGAAAAGGATTATTTTTCAGAAAACTAGTGAAAGAAATGTGTCTATCTTCACCGATGCTGATTGGGATAGAAGATCAAACTCTAGATATTGTAACTATGTTTGGGGTAATTTTGTCACATGGAGGAGCAAGAAATATGGAGTTGTATCAAAGAGTAGTGCAGAAGCCGAGTTTAGAGCTATGTCTCAAGGTATTTGTGAAGGATTATGGATTCTTCACTACTACAAAATAAGCCTTTCATAACACCAATATTACGACAGACATAGTGGTAATCGTGGTAATATATTAATTCTGGGCACATTTTATTTTAATTTACTAGATGACATGTCACAACGGTCGGAAGTAGCAACCATAGTGAAAAGTACACGAAGTGAAATGGTTCGAATCCCGTCACCAACAATTAGCCATTTCTCGTGATAAAAAATGTTATTGACCATGTATATCACCACGGTTTTTATTTCCAACCATGATGAAACGTGATATTTATTTATATATAAGAGAAATTATCTAATGCTTCAGTACATAACAGTCGTATCTCTCAAAACAAAATCCTCACAACTCTTTCACTCGTCTCTCAAAGCGAAACCCTAAAAACTCTGTCACTCGCCTCTCTTATATGGATACCACAAAACGAAACCATAACAACAAGTCTTAGCTAATGGGTATTTACAGGTTCGTTTTCTCTGTAGTTTTTTTTTTCAATATCTTGTTTCATGATGTTTGAACTTTATTCTTTTTTCCTCTTTTAGGTATGGATGCTTATTGCAATAAAGAGGACAAAGATAAATTTAGCCTGCAAACTTGTGTCAAAGATCCAAAATGACATCCATTGAAAATATACACAAGTTCGTGTTAGGTGCGGATTTGACCTAAAAATGAACTATCTTTCCTTGCACTTTTTCCACTCTTTTCTCATGTTTTCATTAGTTTTACTAGTGATTTGTTGTTGTTCTTCTAACAATGAGGATATACCTTTGGTGCTTGTAATGTGTGTGTTATTTTGCAGGAAAAGGCATAAATTGATCAAAGTTGTAAGACACAAGAAAGTAGTGCAAGCTGTCAAATAAATGAGGAATACTTCAGAACATTCGCTTTGCGAATTGCTAGCGAAGGTTCGCTTTGCGAACATCTGGCGAGGTCTCTAGCGAATGGTCCCAGAATTTGGCAGGGGCAAAAGGCACTAAAGTTCGATTTGCGAACGGGAAAATGAGTGTTCGCTTTACGAGTGATCCTTCGCATTGCGAACTCACGAGAATTTCCGGGGCGGTTTAACTATTCAGAGGCACCTGAAGTGCCATTTTTCTTCATTCGCTGTGCGAATAAATGGTTCGCTTTGCGAACATGAAAATTCCTGAATGTGTATAAATAGAATTTTCACACTTTTTGAGATTATGTTTTAATTTTGGAGATAGAGAAACTTGTAATTAAAAGATCAAAACTTTGCATCTCTTCATTTCAAGGGAGAAAAGGTAGGATCTTTGATTTCTTGTTGGGAAAGGATGTAATATTTTGATACCTTATGTATTTCATCTAATGTATGTTTGTGAATATGTTTTGATTCTCTATTGTTGTTGTGTTTGATTGATTATTTGGGGTCTTAACAAAACCTTTACAAATCCTTGATCTTAGATTTTCATCTATCAATGAGTAAAACTTTTGACATGGTTTTGTGAGTTGATATTCATTGTATCTTTTGTTGTATTATGTTAATTAAGTAGCATGAGTAGGATCGATACGATATTGCAAGGATGCGTGATAATAGTGATGAAGAACGATATTCACAGTCATTTGGCAAATTAGTTGAATACATGTAAAAAAGGTTAAACGTGTGTACGTATTCTGATCGTTGGCATTTTATATGAAGCAGTCATTTATCTGATGTGGGTGTCATCTTTGTTTACCTGTTTATCTTTGATTTGAACCGCTATAACATATACTCTTCAGATATGGATCTAAGATGATTATCTGTTTTGTTCTAAACTCTAGAAATAGATTTAGGCTTAACACTTGCATGAGTATCAACTCTTAATGCTCTGTGTTGGTTTTTGTTGCGTGAGACATCACCAATGAGGCAATACGGTCGTTCTCTCGACGTTGCGTTAGACATAACCTCTGTTGTGGGTGATACGTGAGGATATTAGGCGAATGATTGATTTATGTATAATATGATTAGAAGAATGCATGTGTTATCAATTGATGAGATCCAATTCCAACAAGGCTCCGTTTATAATTCCGTCTTTACCTTATATTTTCAGTCTTTACATTTCCGTCTTTGCTTTTGGTTCCCTTTTAAGCCAGAAATTTTGAACCATAAGCTTAGAAATATAGAAACCATCGAACGACATTCTTTCCCTCGCACTGATCCCTGTGGTACGACAAAACCGGGTTACTTATATATTTTTGCTTGCTGCTATTCTAGCTTCAACAAAATGGCGCCGTTGTCGGGGATCAGTGTTTAGATATTGAATCGCATTACGATAGTTTCTATATTTTTGAGCTTTGTATATTTGTTTATATTATATGTATTTGTTTTCTTTTATGTTTTCTCTAGTGTGATCATGAATGATGAGAACTCCTTCTAGATTGGTTGCTATTTGTATAAAAGTATTCAATGAAGCTTCAACCGAGTCTGGATGGTGAGATTTGAATGTTTGCATGGTAAATTGTATTGCTTTATAGAATGCTAGAATGATTTAAGAATTTTGTGCTTTGTGCAAATGTGTATTATTGTTTCATTTTTCAACTTGTTTGAATGCTTGTTTCACTTAGGTCCAAAAGCCACAAATTGTGAGAAACCTCCATTATTTACTAAATGCTTGGATGATTGATAACTTTGTTTAATTCGTTTAATTCATGCTTTATCTTTTGATTATTGTGATTTTGTGGAAGTATTAGAAATGATCAAGGCATTTGTTTATAGTGAGCACAACTGTATCCAAAAGTACCTTACACGTGAGTAGAGAGAATTCGTTAACCCCTTTGAGCCTAAAACAGTTTAGATCTCATTTTAGTGATGAACTTGGTTTATGTACATAATTTGAAAGTTTAGTTCATCATTGAATTTTGTGAGGTTCTAAAAATTTCTTCTTGAACCTTTGAACTTTGTTTTAATCTGATTTCCTTGCCTTAAAAAGCAAGGAGCATTCACTTGAGGTTTGGTTGAATTTAAGCTTGGGAGAATGAAAAAGAAGAATGGTAGGATGCTAAAACTTTTGAAAAAGTTCAAACAAGCATGAAAAGAAAAATAATGCTTGTTTGAATGAGAAAAATAGAGAATGAAATAATTGTGCATAAGGAAGTTTGAGAAGGTTGGGGATAAAGGAATGAAAATGGTGAATGAAGTTGTGATGTGTAAATACCATGTATAGTGAATGTTTCTTTTTGCATCGACAATTTCGATTCAATGGCCTTTAGAAATGTCCATTTGTTGTGAACCCGACCAAGCTACAACCTTTAAAGCCCTTAGTGATCTTTTCGCTTCCATGTTTTCATTTTTGATTGTTAGATGTTGTATGAATTGGATTGCTATTTGCATTGTTTATCAGGTTAGTGAAATTTCTCCGCGGTTGCAAACGCATCAATTTCTTCATTCTTATTTTGAAGAGGAGTGTTAGAGTGATTCAAGTATGAAAATTTAGTTGTTCTTTGAACCATTCCATGATATTTGTTTAAGAACTTAATTCTTTTTCATTGTTCGATTCTATTGAGTGGTGAACGTTGCTTTTGCATATTTTCATCTATTCTTGGTTGATTCATAAGCTTGAGCAAATCCTCTTGTTTTCATGAGGGGCATACTTTGCTTGAGGACAAGCAAATATCTAGTTGGGGAGAGTTGTTAGGTGCGGAGTTGACCTAAAAATGAACTATCTTTCCTTGCACTTTTTCCACTCTTTTCTCATGTTTTCATTAGTTTTACTAGTGATTTGTTGTTGTTCTTCTAACAATGAGGATATACCTTTGGTGCTTGTAATGTGTGAGTTATTTTGCAAGAAAAGGCATAAATTGATCAAAGTTGTAAGACATAAGAAAGTAGTGCAAGCTGTCAAAGAAATGAGGAATACTTCAGAACATTCGCTTTGCGAATTGCTAGCGAAGGTTCGCTTTGCGAACATCTGGCGAGGTCTCTAGCGAATGGTCCCAAAATTTGGCAGGGACAAAAGGAACTAAAGTTTGCTTTGCGAACGGGAAAGCGAGTGTTCGCTTTGTGAGTGATCATTCGCATTGCGAACTCACGAGAATTTCTGGGGCGGTTTAACTATCTAGAGGCACCTGAAGTGCCATTTTTCTTCATTCGATGTGCGAATAAATGGTTCGCTTTGCGAACATGAAAATTCCTGAATGTGTATAAATAGAATTTTCACACTTTTTGAGATTATGTTTTAATTTTGGAGATAGAGAAACTTGTAATTAAAAGATCAGAACTTTGCATCTCTTCATTTCAAGGGAGAAAAGGTAGGATCTTTGATTTCTTGTTGGGAAAGGATGTAATCTTTTGATACCTTATGTATTTCATCTAATGTATGTTTGTGAATATGTTTTGGTTCTCTATTGTTGCTGTCTTTAATTGATTATTTGTGGTCTTGACAAAACCTTTACAAATCCTTGATCTTAGATTTTCATCTATCAAGGAGTAAAACGTTTGACATGGTTTTGTGAGTTGATATTCATTGTATCTTTTGTTGTATTGTGTTGATTAAGTAGCATGGCTAGCATGAGTAGGATCGATACGGTATTGCGAGGATGTGTGATAATAGTGATGAAGAACGATATTCACAGTCATTTGGAAAATTAGTTGAATACATGTAAAAAGGGTTAAACGTGTGTACGTATTCTGATCGTTGGTATTTTATATGAAGCAGTCATTTATCTGATGCGGGTGTCATTTTTGTTTACCTGTTTATCTTTGATTTGAACCGCTATAACATATACTCTTCAGATCTGGATCTAAGATGATTATCTGTTTTGTTCTAAACTCTAGAAATAGATTTAGGCTTAACACTTGCATGAGTATCAGCTCTTAATGCTCTGTGTTGGTTTTTGTTGCGTGAGACATCACCAATGAGGCAATACGGTCGTTCTCTCGATGTTGCGTTAGACATAACCTCTGTTGTGGGTGATACGTAAGGATATTAGGCGAATGATTGATTTATGTATAATATGATTAGAAGAATGCATGTGTTATCAATTGATGAGATCCAATTCCAACAAGGCTCCGTTTATAATTCCGTCTTTACCTTATATTTTCAGTCTTTACAATTTCCGTCTATGCTTTTGGTTCCCTTTTAAACCAGAACTTTTAAACCATAAGCTTAGAAATATAGAAACCGTCGAACGACATTATTTCCCTCGCACTGATCCTTGTGGCATGACAAAACTGGGTTTCTTATATATTTTTGCTTGCTGCTATTCTAGCTTCAACAGTTCGCTGGTCTAAATTTATCTTCATCCTTATTTCATTGTTGACACGCCATTATGGGACTTGACATGTAGGGTATGTTTCTGAAGCATTTTATGCCTTGATATGTTTGTTGTATCGTGTTTGTTTGATATTGTTTGTTGTTGATGAAAGATTTTGATGAATATTGTTGTTTATGTCTTTTTAAAATACGAGTTTATTATATATTATGTGGTTTGAGTGTTTTTCCAATCCCTTACCAAATATATAACTTCCCAAACTGCATTAAAAAATTATGATATGATAGATAAAATTGTATTAGAAAATAAGTACACGTTCAATTCTTGACAATAATTCTTCACACTGTTAATTGCATTTTGTTCCTTGATCGTTAGAACTTGATTTAGTGATTTTAGATCTTCACCCCTCTCTCCACCTCTAATTTTGTTTGCAAAGTAAATAATATTTTGCAAAAAAAATTAGAGTTGAAGGCAGGGGTTGTTGAAGAACTAGGATCACTAAACCAAGTTCTTACTGTCATAGATCAAAATATGGATAAGGAGTTGAAGAACCCTTGTCAAGCATTGAACGTGTACTTATACTTCTAATATAACTTAATTTGTCATATTATAATGTACTAGTCAGATTGGAAGGTTATATGTTTAATGAGCATTGGCGAAATAAGCATTCCACATAATTTATAACAAACTCAGGGCTATATACAACAACAGTTGTCTATAACAACCGTTGGTAAATAATTTGTGTTTTAATATACCACAACGGTTGTTTAAAGTAACCGTTGTGGTAGGTAGCGCGCTACTTGGATACAATCACGGTCGTCCGCTTGTGGTTGAAATCATCATACATACAATCACACTTTACGTCACAACGGTTGGACCTGCGTGATGGTGTCCTTTTTCCAACCGTTGTTATATGGGTTTTCCGTAGTAGTGCTTAGAGTCCTAGAAGAACTTAAGATGAAAACTGAGCTTCCATTGAAATTGTACTCTGACACTAAAAATGCTATTAGCATAGCTCATAATCCAGTTCAACATGACATAACCAAGCATATCGAGATTGTTCGACTCTTCATAAAGGAGAAGTTAGATGCTTGAATCATATGTCTACCCTTCGTGACCAAAAGTTTGGAAATACCTACTTTTTAGCATTTGATAGACAAGTTAGGTATGATAGATATCTATGCACCAACTTAAGGGGGGTGTTGGAAAATATTTTATTTCTGGTTTTATTATTGCCATTAATACTACCTTTATTTTTCTTTATTTTCCTTTATTCTCCATTAAGGAGAAAATCAAGTGTAATAATTGTATCTTTACTATATAAACCAACCTAAGGCTGAGGAATAAGACACAACAACTTTTACCTATTTTTTCCAATAGTGGAATTAAGGAGTTTTTTCAACTAACACACAATGTGGAATTAAAAGAACTTTTTCAAATTCATCTCCCTATATTAGAATATTGACATAATATTCCAACAATTAATGACAAAGACATTATTAAGAATCGTGACTTAATTTTCATGATATGGCGATTCTTGAATATAACAATCACACACCAAATATTTATTTTATATTATTTTGCATTATTACAACAACTATTGTAATTACTATTAACATCAATATATGATTGTAATCGTAATTATTAACATAATTCTAAGATCATAATTGTACTTACTACATGTATTTAAGCATTACCTAATCTATGAAATAAATAATATCATTGAATATCATCTATCATTGAATATATATTTTTGGATGATAGGAAGATTTTTGCCATGTTCCCCGTTTCCAAATAAAAGGCTTCAATACGAAGAAGAACAGGGAGAGTGATGATAAAGGCAAGCGCAAGGAAGAAAGGAAGGTCTTGCCAAAATCTGGCCATGAGGAGGAAAGAAAGTTCCATCCTTCCGGTAGTAACAATGCTAGGTGTTGAACCCTAATTTTTGACCCCTAAGATTCCACATATCATTCGCGGATCAGTACCACAAATAGGATAATGCTTTCGTTCCTTTATCCCTCTCTTCTTTGGGTTTATGCCTTGCAGGGATCACCGAGCATCTGTGTGTTTCTTATTTGCCTTTATTTGCTCACGTTTACTAACCACTAATCAAAATCCAAAAATATGTTTTGTTTTCCCTTTTACTAACTTTTTCAGGAAGAATCTGGATCAAGAATATCAAACAACAGTCCCTCAGCTCGAATGAATTTCATCTGAACAAAGTCAAAGTTGATCTGCAAACAATTCAAAAAATCATCTGATCAAGAGTTCTCAAGTTTTTGATTGATTATTATTCAAGAGACTCCAAGGTTCGTGTGTTTATGTCCATGCCTTTTTTGACAAGCAAAAGAATCGAGTCCAACCACAACAGTGCACTCAAAAGGGCATTTTTTTTTCAAAATTTACATTGAGTAATCGGTTACTCTAATCAGGGTAATCGATTAACCTCGTGGAAATTTAAAAAATGACAGCAAATTTAAATTTAGCAATTTTGGCACCAATTTTCATCATTTTGATCAGACGTGGTATATTCTAGACCATCTCATTTTAATTCCCCTACATAATCACAGTTAATTCCCACCATACACCTTCACTAATCACCACTTGATCTTGATTTTCCCTCCAAATTCAAATTCCAAGCCTAATTCTCATTTCCAAACCACCAAAATTTCCAAGCCTAAACTCTATAAATAGAACCCTCATTTCACTCATTCTTCAAGCTTTTGATAGCCAATAAACCTCTTGCAAATTCTCTCCCCAACCACCAAAATTCACCAAAGCTCACTTTTCTTCTTTTGAAAGTTAACAAGTTTTCACATTGAATCTTGTTCAACTTTGAGCTAAACCTCCATCCTTTCACTTTTTCATCATCAATTTCAGTAGATCAAGACTTTGGAGTTTGGATCTTGGAGCAATTTGAAGGAATTTTCAAATTTGGAGTGGTAATCTCATTTTCCACCATTGTTGTTCTTGATTCATCTTCCACAATATAGATCTTTGGTGATCCTTGTTACTTGATCCATTAGATCTTGTAATTAGTTTTAATTGCTGGTTTTTACTGTTGTTTTACTAAAAATTTCGTGCAATTTCAATTCCATGATCTAAGGTGTTTGAAGAAAGTTTTGAAAGATGATCATGCTGAATTTTGCACTATTTTTTGGCTCTGCGTGCAGAGTAATCGGTTACGCTAATAGAGTAATCTGTTACTCTGAGTCAGAATGCAGTTTTTGGTCCATTTTTGGGACTGCTTTGGTTGTTTTTCCATTTTCTTCCCTTTTCCTTTGTTCTTAGCCTTAGATCACATAATTTTGTGGTTTAATTTGGCTTTCTCTTCATCTATTTCACTTTTATTTGGATCTATGAAAATCTTATGGATCTTAGAATTTCTTTGTTGAATTCTTGATCAAGACTAGATCATTACCTTTTTTCTTTTCGTGCGGTATTACTTTCGGATGACGATTTACATATCGTTCATCTAGCATGCATTAACACAAAGATCACTATTGACCGGCCTCGAGTAGGGTGACTTCTTTATAAGTCACTTGGCGATTGCTTAACATAGCGCTACATTTGTCCCTCTCCGAATCGGAACATGAACTTTTGTGGCCCAAACTTATGATTGTAAGCCCAAGGATGGTTGATCTTTTGTATTAGGTTCAAAATCTATGAAGCTTGTTGTTGTAGAGGCTTTGATTCTATCAATCTTCTAACAAGTCTTCATTAAACTTGGCCTAAGTACATTGTTCATTCATTATAGTTCATGACGCGAGGCGGAATAATCGGTGTTACCTTTTGAAGGCTTATGACACTAAGGCCTTTGTGCTACTAATCACTAACTTCTAACCTATACTTTTTTGCTTCCTTCTTGCTCCCTATCTCTCTTTACTTTTTTATGCTTTATGTCACTATATCATATCATATCCTATTTATGCTTCCGCATTTTTTCCTTTGTCTGTTGGACACATGTTTATGCTTATGCCTTTTTCTCTTTGTTCACTTGGACCAAAAACATTAATAAAGGCCTAAACCTCTAAAAAACTTGTGCTTCTAATCTTGGACTATGGTTACTATCCTTTTCATTGGACATGGAATTTTGAACCTAGACCTTGGACTTCAATGTTATTCATGAACCCTTGGACTTAGAACTAGGACATTTTCCTTTTGCTTTGGAATTATGGTTTGAAGACTTTGGAGCTTTGTGCTTTTGCTTGGTTTATGGTGAAGTTATCTACATTTATGGTTAGATCATTCTTATCCTTAGCTTTTACTTTATGCTTTAGGATAGTCACTTCTTCTCCTCCCTTTTATTTAATTTTCAAAACCTTCTCCATTTTTTCAAAACTTTCTTGATTTCAAACTATCACCTCTTTCATAATCAAACCTTGACTTTGTCAAGTGATTTTACTCTTTTCTTTTCATTTCTTAACAAATGCTAAACTACATAAGCATATTGACACATTTTTCAAAAGACTTTAAAAAAATAGTCAAACTCATTCAAACTCTTTTTGTGCCTTATGCACTTTCTCTTTCAAAACTTTTTCATAAGTCTAGACATGATTCATCTCTTTAAACGGAACTATTCGCTTGGAAATGACGACTTGTCTTTACATTTAAAAACAACCATAACAAACAAATTTCATTCTTTGTACCACGAACTACGGGGTTTTGATCCTATATTGCACTTTATGGGTACGTAGGCATGAAGCGAAAGTCTCTCCAAACACAAAAATCTAAAAAAATACTTCTCTTCTCATCTCCTCTATCACTTTTCAAACAAACCTTTTCAGACCAAAAAGCGTTGATATTTGAAAGGGTTCCTATATAGTACTATAGACATTTTGGGTACAAATACCTTCCCTTAACGTAACCAACCCCCTTACCCACACTTTGTTCACTTGTTCTTGTTTTAGAGCTTGTGTAGGTTTTGTTCGCTCTGTTTCCTTTCCTTTTTGGATAAAATAAAAGTGTGGTGGCGACTCTTGCTTTTTGAGTTAAGTTAATCAATAGCTTGTACTCACGATTTTTGCCGCTACAGAAAAGTGGCGACTCTGCTGGGGACTGTGGTTCTTAGTGGGTTCAGCCTACTTTGATTTATTTATGCTTTATCTGTTTGATTTGACTGTTATTGGTTGTTCTGCTTGGTGATCTCTGTGTGGTGAGATAAGTCCTATATCTGGACGTGAGTGCATTTATGATAGGAGGGTGGTATAGTCTTGTTCGGCTTACGTGGAGTAGTCCTTACTAAGCTGACTTGAGATCCCCCACTCAGTGGAGGTCCCTTTAGGATTACGGATGTCATACGAGTAGTCGTAATGACATTACTTTTTCCGACCTGGGAGCCTGAGAAGATGAGGACCTTAGAACCCTTTAACCCATCTTAGCCTTATTAGGACGTGGTGCGGTGGCTATTCAGGTGTAGACTTGAATCAGTTGTTACGCGATACCACACTAAGACGTGTTTCTCTTGAGAATATTGTTGACTGATAAGTAGTCGTTTAAGCCGATAATATCCGAAAGATGGACCTATGACTCTGGGAACTTTTTAGAACCTTGTTCGGCAGGTGTTATACCCTTAGTACATACCATTGTGGGTTGGTTCTTAACCTTGACTCCATGCTCGTGACTCAGACCTTTGAACCTATGTGCTTTGAGTGGTCTTGTTTGTGGTTGTTGCATCCATGCACTCTTGCATCCATGAGCATACATTTACATTTATCCAAGCTGCCTCAGAAACTCATTCAGCTATCTCCTTCTCCAGTTATATGTTCACCATCAAGCTGTTTCCTTGACATAACTACGGAACTAGAGCTATCGTCAAATTGAGAATGGAAAACCAAGAACAACACAACGCCGAAGTCAGAATGGAAATTGATGAGTTGAAGGCCATCATGACCAAGCTCACAGAAATGATGCAAGTTCTAATTGCTAGAGGTGAACCACCTCAGAGGACCGTGATCTCTGAAATCTCAATTGCTGTTGTTAACCCTCCACCGATCTAGCAACCACCTTTTACTTAGCCAGAATTTGGGTTACCTATTAATTACTTGCCACCCTTTGTAACTACTCCAGTGGTTGTCCCGTCTGTACTGCCAGTATCTTCAGCTCCTTTGTTCACTGAACCTCAGCCTGTTGTGCATTCTGTTGCTCAAGCTATTCATGAGAATCCTCCTTTCGTGTACCTTGCTACTGGTCCACAATTTGAAAGTCAGGGAGAACCTGGATACATTGAAGAAGTCATAGAGCAATGGCAAACTCTAGAAAAAAGGATAATAGTCGTGGATGGAAGTGATGTCTTCGGTGCTGCTACAATGGGCATGTGCTTAGTTTCAGACTTGGTTATGCCTGCAAAATTCAAAACTCCCGATTATGAGAAATATAAGGGGCACACCTGTCCCAGAAGCCACTTGGTGATGTACTACCGAAATATGGCTGCCTATACCAATAACGACAAACTGCTCATTCACTATTTCCAAGACAGCTTGAGTGGGGCTTCACTGAAATGGTATATGGGACTTGAGAAGAACCATATCCAAAGCTGGAAGGACTTGGCTGATGCTTTCTTAAAGTAGTAAACTACAATATGGACATGGCACCTGACCACCGTCAACTACAAAATATGTCTCAGAAAGAAAAATAATCTTTTAAGGAGTACGCTCAGCGCTGGAGAGAGCTAGCTGCTCAGGTGGAGCCACCCTTGGCACAAAAGGAATTAACTGGATTATTCATGGACACTCTTCAGCCGCTCTTTTGGGAAAAGATGATAGGCAGTGTATCATCTGGTTTTGCTGACCTAGTCACTATTGGAGAAAGACTAGAAAAAGGTATCAAGAAAGGAAAGATTGCTAATGCTGAAGCCTTTAATGGCGCTAGAAAGCCCTTTGGGAATTTTCAAAAGAAGAAGGATGACGATACTCATGCTGTTTCAGTTGAAAGGAAACCTCATCACAGGCAACAACAATATGTAGCTGCAGTTGCTCCCGTTGTCAATGCTCAACCAGTTCAAGCTCCTCGTCAGGCTGTTAGACAAAATCAGAATCGCAATAGGGTTAACTTTGATCCTATCCCGATGTCCTACACTAAATTTTATCCAAGTCTTGTTCAGAAAGGTTTGATTACAACAAGGGCTCTACCTCCTCCTCCAAATCCTCTCCCACCCGGCTATAGGGTTGATCTTCACTGTGAGTTCCATCAAGGTGGGGCAGGCCATAACTTGGAAGGTTGTTATGCATTGAAAGCTAGAGTACAAGAATTGGTGAACTCAAAGATTCTGACCTTTCATGATGATAATCCCAATGTTGTCAATAATCCTTTACCAGAGCATGCCAAGTGAAGTTTGAGTTAGACAGATCATCTCCTAAAGCCAGTGTTTCAGACAGGACAACACATCCTTGTTGCTGATTAGTCACTAGGCCTTGTTTCTTTTTGTTTGCATTTTTCTTTGATTGTATTGACTGTTTGCTTTTGAAATTTATTTGTAATTTCATGGTAATTTCAATGAAATGAGCATTGTAATGTTTTGATTCAATTCATTTACATCCCCTGTGTGCATCTTTATGCTTTCGTTTTCACAAAACAAAAATATATCTCCTGTTCACTCTCTTTATCAAGCTTTTTTTATACAAAGATTTGAGGGAGAATGATGAAAACAAAATACCTAAAATTGTTGGATTGTATGCTTTTAATTAAAACCTGGCTGATAATGTACATGCACTGTTTCAACTCCCAAACACTGGAGAAATAAGGAAGTTAATCCCTTGTCAACTCCTTTGAGCCTAGAAGTTGGATTTTCTTTTTGTACGAAAAAACCCGCAATCTTAACCTGGGGATGGGCAGTTCTCAGTTAATTTGATTGTGTATTTAAACCCGAGAGAATTGAAAGCACTTGTTGTTTGACTAAATTTTGACTAAAACATTCTGATGATATAATTGAAGAATCTGCAGAAGAAAAAGATGTCGAAGGAGATGTCCCAGCATGGTGACTCGACATCCTGACTGACTTACTAAGTTAGTAGGTTTTAATCTGTTGCAAGAATTAAGGAGCGGATCAAGGAATCACATGATCAAAGATAGAAAACCCAACAGAAGACTATATAAGGAGACTTAGACCTAGGGTTTTGATATTGAATGTACCTTTTGTATCACTTGTAACTTTGTAACTTAGTTCTCTTGTGTTGAATAAGGGTTTAGGGTTTAAGAGTCGTCGACTCTCTTAGGAGCTGTAAGTCTCCACTCTGTAATATGGGATGCAGAGTGGAAGGCATAGGTACAGGGACAGAACCAGAAGCCTTTAGGCAATGGTCTGTGTATTGTTCTTGGACGAAGCTTTAAAGCAAGTCCAAGATGACTTGTTGGTCAAGAAAGCATGACAGAGATTCTGAATTGGCAGAAGACAGAGATATCACAGGTTGTGATTAAGGAAGTGAGTAGGTCTCTCATATCAAAGTTGTAAATGATGGAGTTTAAATGTGATAAAGATGTTCATTAAGGGTAGTGATTAGGATAAAGTTGTAAACGAGGGAGTTTAACTTTAGGGTAATACTACAAGATAGTGAAGTCTTCTTCCTGGATTGGTATCCCCCAAAGTAGGTGAATTGCACCGAACTGGGTTAACACATACTGTCTTATTTAACATTCTGCAATTTACAATTTTGTTATTGTTCTTGACTGACATGTTGGATCAGATGTCGTGACATCTGTGATTGTGCAGGTCTGATATTCAAGGTATCAGTCTGCTGTTGTGCCACTGAGTTTAAAAGATTATGTAGCACAATGTCTTGACATGTGTTAGGACATCTGCTGTCTGTATAGGCCAAAATTTCAAGAATCATTTAAGACGCCTTCCAATAAAGGTTGCAATCACAAGCCTTCCTTCGCACACATCAAAGAAGTGTTGAAGATGTCTTTCAAATTAAAAGCCAATGATGGTTCACTGTAATCATTAAGCCAGACAGTCACAATCTTTCAAAAAGAAAGGAATGAAAAAATGAAAAGAAAATCCTGCTAAGTCAAAACCTGTGAAGGAGACTTAGGCAAAAATTGGGGCATCCCGCTAACTGTAAGCTCAAATGATACAGTTCAGGCAAAAGTTAGGGATAACAAAATAAAAATTAAGAGGTTACCCAAATCCTCAAAGACAAAATGAGTTGATTAAGGTCATCATAAAAAACAACAAAATGTTGTAAGAAAAAGTGACTGCCATCTCAAAAATCCCTTGGCCCTTGAGTCATCCTCATAACTGTGTTGCAATTCCAAAATCGCTTGGAACCTAAATGCATAGTTTAAATTAACTGAGAATAGGACTGAAGACCATCACGAAGAATGGGTTGGGAACAAATAAACTTTGAGCCTATATCCTTTATTTCGAAAACCGTGAACCAGACCACGTTACAACCCTCAAAAGACCTAATTGAAGCCAGGTTTCTTTTGAAAGCATACTACAACAAGGTTGCGTAAATTGACTCCCAAGTTTGTTACCAATCATTTGCTTTGATGCCATACCTTTGCTTTATCTTTCATTTTGAATATCTAAACCACCGCGTTTTGACAAGTGATTCATTTGCTATACATCGATAATATCATTCCAAAAATGATTTTTGATTTCAAAATTGCATGAACTTTGCATTAAAATTACCATGTTTGAATGATCTTATTTGCAGGCAAACTTTCCTCATCAAGAAATTTCAAACAGTTGAGAAACTTGGTCAGTGATCCTATCAGGGGCATATTACTTACAGATCCTGTTGTGAATTAATTCAAGATTTGTTCCTCAGTGCAAGTTATTCTCAGAATTGGTTAACTAGAAGATTTGTTTCAAGACTCCTACTGAGTTTAGCCTCCACAACCTTCATTTCAATAACTGAAGCCATGATCGGTTTATCCCCAGCAATAGTCAAGCTGAAGCCATGATCAGTTTATCCTCAGTATTCATTTCAAGAATTGAAGCCATGATCAGTTCATCATTTCCCCTGCAGCAGTCAAACTGAAGCTATGATCAGTCTATCCTCTTTAGTCAATCAATCTGGGGCAGTCTTCTTCAAGAATCCTCAAGATGTCGTTCCTCAAAAGACCATCAGCCTGATACAATTCATAAGTGCGACAGAGATATGTTCAACATCTTCTCTCCAAGCAGAATGGGCAGTGTTCCCCGTGTTAAGGAATCAAAGTTCCATTCTTCCCTCACAAAAGAGTCTATCTCAGTTATCCCAATCATCTGCATTACATACCTAAATCATTCATTTACCATACATAGAAGTATTTTCATAGCTCGAAATGTATTTCGTGCACATGTGCATTTCCCGAGGTCTTGTTGCTGTCAACATCTTACCTTGTGATCGAAGTCCAACTTACTTGGCGCCTACCAAAACAGTTATATGTCTGTTCATTCAGTGTCATTCCTGAATATTGTAGTTTCCCTGTGCATCTAGTGTTGTTGTTAGATGTTTGCCTTCTTTCATTCCAGTGCTATTTCTGTATCTTTGTATTCTTACACTCCAGTGCCATTCCAGGATGTCTGTCTTTTTTTTGATTTCCAGTGCCATTTATGGATATCTTGTTCCTTTTGTTTCTCCAGTGCTATTCCTGGAATTTCTATCTCTCTTTTGTAATCCCCAACAGACTATTCTCTTGGATATCTTTCAGTGCCATTCCTGAAAGTCTTATCTGTTCATTCAGTGCCATTCCTGGGTGAGTTTTCTCCTTTGCATTCAGGGCCAATCCTGGATGTCTTTCTCACTATCTTTTAGTGTCATTCCTGAAATTTCTTTCTCATTCAGTGCCATTCCTGAATGTAGTGATTTACCTTTACTTTCATTGCCATTCCTGAAATTTCTTTCTCACTTTATTCAATAACAGTCTTGGATATCCTGAACTCTTTTTATCCAATGCCATTCTTGGATAATTTTGATATATTCTCCAGAAGTTTTCTCACTTCATTCGATACCATTCTTGGATGTTGTGGTTTCTTCTGTCCAATGCCATTCTTGGACACCTTTTCCCCAATGGAGTCCAATGATATTCTTGGATACCTCTCATGTTTACCATTGTCATCCAATGCCATTCTTGGATATCCCCAGTGAAGTTTTTTCAAATGGAAGTTTGTCTCCGTCCAATGCCATTCTTACATGTCTCTGATGTTTTTTGTTGCCACGTTCAATGCCATTTTTTTATATCTTATCCCTAATAGAATGTTTTTCACCTTCATTCAATGCTATTCTTAGATGACACTGTTGTTTTTACCAGAAACTTTCTTCTTGTTGTCCAATGCCATTCTTGGACATCTATCAGCATACTCTTGTCTCGTTCGTAGTTTCCATCCAATGCCATTCTTGGATGTCACTACTCGTCTTCCCAGGGTCTTGTCCATCTCTTTCCAACTATTGATGGATACTTCTTGTCACCTTGACAGATATCCAGAAATATATTGTGTTCACGTCATCTCACTCAATTTACCCTAAATCCCTTGTTTTAAGTTTCCCCGCAGAGTGTTTTATCCTTTGCATTTATATTATCTTGTGGCATCTCGGGGCTAAAATTTTGGTTTTCTGTATTTAAGTATCTTCAATCTAGTCGAGACGAAGTTTTCAACCTTCATATCTCCGGATAGAAGAAACTTAAATAGGGGCAGCTGTTGAACCCTAATTTTTGTCCCCTAAGATTCTACATATCATTAACATATCATTCGCGCATCATTACCACAAACAGGATGACGCTTTGGTTCCTTTATCCCTCTCTTCTTTGGGTTTATGCCTTGCAGGGATCACTGAGCATCTGTGTGTTTCTTATTTCCCTTTATTTGCTCATGTTTACTAACCACTAATCAAAATCCAAAAATATGTTTTGTTTTCCCTTTTAATAACTTTTTCAGGAAGAATCTGGATCAAGAATATCAAACAATAGTCCCTCAACTCGAATAAATTTCATCTGAACAAAGTCAAAGTTGATCTGTAAACAATTCAAAAATTCATCTGATCAAGAGTTCTCAAGTTTTTAAGTGTTTATGTCCATGCCTTCTTTGACAAGCAAAAGAATCGAGCCGAACCACAGTAGTGCACTCAAAAGGGCATTTTTTTCAAAATTTGCACTGAGTAATCAGTTACTCTAATCAGGGTAATTGATTACCCTTGTGGAAATTTGAAAAATGGCAGAAAATTTAAATTCAACAATTTTGGCAACATTTTTCGTCATTTTGATCACATGTGGAATATTCTAGACCATCTCATTTTAATTCCCCTACATAATCACAATTAATTCCCACCATACACCTTCACTAATCACCACTTGATCATGATTTTCCCTCCAAATTCAAATTCCAAGCCTAATTCTCATTTCCAAACCAAATTCTAAACCACCAAAATTTCCAAGCCTAAACTCTATAAATAGAACCCTCATTTCACTCATTCTTCAAGCTTTTGATAGCCAATAAACCTCTTGCTAATTCTCTCCCCAACCACCAAAATTCACCAAAGTTCACTTTTCTTCTTTTGAAAGTTAACAAGTTTTCACATTGAATCTTGTTCAACTTTGAGCTAAACCTTCATCCATTCACTTTTTCATTATCAATTTCAGTAGATCAAGACTTTGGAGTTTGGATCTTGGAGCAATTTGAAGGAATTTTCAAATTTGGAGTGGTAATCTCATTTTCCACCATTGTTGTTTTTGATTCATCTTCCACAATATAGATCTTTGGTGATCCTTGTTACTTGATCCATTGGATCTTGTAATTGTGTTTAATTGCTGGTTTTTACTAAAAATTTCGTGCAATTTCAATTCCATGATCATAAGGTGTTTGAAGAAAGTTTTGAAAGATGATCATGCTGAATTTTGCACTATTTTTTGGCTCTGCGTGCAGAGTAATCGGTTACGCTAATAGAGTAATCTGTTACTCTGAGTCAGAATGCAGTTTTTGGTCCATTTTTGGGACTGCTTTGGTTGTTTTTTCCTTTTTCTTCCCTTTCCCTTTGTTCTTAGCCTTAGATCACATAATTTTGTGGTTTAATTTGGCTTTCTCTTCATCTATTTCTCTTTTATTTGGATCGATGAAAATCTTATGGATCTTAGAATTTCTTTGTTGAATTCTTGATCAAGACTAGATCATTACCTTTTTTCTTTTCGTGCGGTATTGCTTTCGGATGACGATTTACACATCGTTCATCTAGCATGCATTAACACAAAGATCACTACTGACCGGCCTCGAGTAGGGTGACTTCTTTATAAGTCACTTGGCGATTGCTTAACATAGCGCTACATTTGTCCCTCTCCGAATCGGAACATGAACTTTTGTGGCCCAAACTTATGATTGTAAGCCCAAGGATGGTTGATCTTTTGTATTAGGTTCAAAATCTATGAAGCTTGTTGTTGTAGAGGCTTTGATTCTATCAATCTTCTAACAAGTCTTCATTAAACTTGGCCTAAGTACATTGTTCATTCATTATAGTTCATGACGCGAGGCGGAATAATCGGTGTTACCTTTTGAAGGCTTATGACACTAAGGCCTTTGTGCTACTAATCACTAACTTCTAACCTATACTTTTTTGCTTCCTTCTTGCTCCCTATCTCTCTTTACTTTTTTATGCTTTATGTCACTATATCATATCATATCCTATTTATGCTTCCGCATTTTTTCCTTTGTCTGTTGGACACATGTTTATGCTTATGCCTTTTTCTCTTTGTTCACTTGGACCAAAAACATTAATAAAGGCCTAAACCTCTAAAAAACGTGTGCTTCTAATCTTGGACTATGGTTACTATCCTTTTCATTGGACATGGAATTTTGAACCTAGACCTTGGACTTTAATGTTATTCTTGAACCCTTGGACTTAGAACTAGGACCTTTTCCTTTTGCTTTGGAATTATGGTTTGAAGACTTTGGAGCTTTGTGCTTTTGCTTGGTTTATGGTGAAGGTAGCTACATTTGTGGTTAGATCATTCTTATCCTTAGCTTTTACTTTATGCTTTAGGATAGTCACTTCTTCTCCTCCCTTTTATTTAATTTTTAAAACCTTCTCCATTTTTTCAAAACTTTCTTGATTTCAAACTATCACCTCTTTCATAATCAAACCTTGACTTTGTCAAGTGATTTTACTCTTTTCTTTTCATTTCTTAACAAATGCTAAACTACATAAGCATATTGACACATTTTTCAAAAGACTTTAAAAAAATAGTCAAACTCATTCAAACTCTTTTTGTGCCTTATGCACTTTCTCTTTCAAAACTTTTTCATAAGTCTAGACATGATTCATCTCTTTAAACGGAACTATTCGCTTGGAAATGACGACTTGTCTTTACATTTAAAAACAACCATAACAAACAAATTTCATTCTTTGTACCACGAACTACGAGGTTTTGATCCTATATTGCACTTTGTGGGTACGTAGGCATGAAGCGAAAGTCTCTCCAAACACAAAAATCTAAAAAAAATACTTCTCTTCTCATCTCCTCAATCACTTTTCAAACAAACCTTTTCAGACCAAAAAGCGTTGATATTTGAAAGGGTTCCTATATAGTACTATAGACATTTTGGGTACAAATACCTTCCCTTAACGTAACCAACCCCCTTACCCACACTCTGTTCACTTGTTCTTGTTTTAGAGCTTGTGTAGGTTTTGTTCGCTCTGTTTCCTTTCCTTTTTGGATAAAATAAAAGTGTGGTGGCGACTCTTGCTTTTTTAGTTAAGTTAATCAATAGCTTATACTCACGATTTTTGCCGCTACACTAGGGCAAAGAAGTTGTCTTATGTGGATGTCACAATAGGACAAGGCTTTCGACATCCCCCTGCTAGGTTTGATGATCAAACCAAGGTCATCTGAAGTATGAGACGAATGCAGAAGAAATTATCAGATTTGACAAAGCGTTCATTGGAGTGGTTGAGAACCCTAGACAATCCTACATTATGCAGGAGATGTTCCATTCGGAGGGTTACTTTTCTGTCAAATCTACTCCTATGGGAGCCAACATGTACCTTTTAGAAGAACTAATAAAAGGAGAATTGGATGCTCTTGTTGAAGATGGCATGGTATGTGTCGCATCTGCGAAAATTAACCGGCGGAAAAGAACAGAAGAATCGCCACTGAACGTTATTTATCCCGAAGCAGGGAAAGGAAACGATAGAAGAAAACCTCATCAAAGGGAAAGTAATGGTTGTCGCAACCATAGCCTGGGTTCGGGAGTCGGTTACGCGAGAGGAAGGTATTAGCACCCCCTCGCATCCATCGTACTCGATGGGATCCACGCTTGTTGTTATTGATTAAAGGGTGTAGGATATCTGAAGCTCAACTACTAACTGGAAACGGAATGGGAGAAAAGGGAAACAGGAAAAGAAAAAGAAAAAGAGGACTCGCAAGGATCGTCGTAATCCTATGCCTACGTATCTTCGTGGACGAACGAAGAATCAGAGTTGACGTAGTTCGACGGACTATGAATTTGTGGGGGAAGGTTGCTCGCCAAGACATCGTGTCTCATGCCTACGTATCCTCAATCAGACCGGAGAGAGGAAGTCAGAGCAGTCGTAGTTCGACCTAACAGGGTTTTGTTGTTTTGTGTTTTTTTAGTGGAATACGTCAACGTTCACGTTCTAGCAGTTTAGGTGTTGCCGCTCGTTGTGTGGAGTCTTACGCGTTTACCTGTTTGCGGTAGAACGAAAATGACACATCCTTTACGAATGGGGTGGGGGAGATGAGAAGAGAATCCCAAAGGAAGACGGTTGTTTGTCTTTGTTTTTTAGAAGAACGTGTTTTAATTGATTGTGTTTGTAACTCATATTGCACTAAAGTCTATGATATAGGAACGAATGCGTCACATGGTCGTCCCCAACAGGATGTATGCTAAATACTCTAGAAAGCGAAGGGAGACCCTCCCCCTTTCATTTCCCATGTACTTAAGGCTCATGGCGTACAATACTCGTTGTATATATTACATGTTTTTTTTATTCTGTTTTGAGATGAGAGGAGAGAAAGACTCAAAGTTGAAAGAAAAAAACTAAGGGAAACTAATGTCCTAATGTTATCATACAATGATGGCCCTATGGTTGAGGTAATAAAGGGAAGTCTACCTAATGTTAGCATACATGGATTGCTATCCTAATGTCTCTCCTACTTCAAACTTAATCGGAAATTAAGTTGAGCTAGGAATCCTAAGGGATCACGTGAATAACCACAAGTAAACATTATTCTAAACAATCACAAAAGAGAGAAGTAAAAGAAAAGTGAGAGGAAAGAGAATCATGTAAGTATAAAATAGAATTCAAATTATTACAAGTAACTTACCATCTCCATGCCAAGCTCAACTATCAAGTAGTCGAAAGCAAAGTCACAAAACTATGTCCTAATGCACAAGGAAGTGCTCTAATTCTACCTTAGGAGAAAAATTAGACCATAAGCAATGAAAGGGGAAACCTAGGGGTACATACCATAAAAGTGGAAGTAGCAAATTATGGGTGGAATGATACATTTAAATATAAAAAACTTTGTATAAACATGACACATTCTAAGTCCAAGTGAAAACAACAAAGTTAACTTTCCATTCATGTTCAAACTTATGGAAGCACAATACCAATTAGAATCACATGAAATGACATATAAATTCATGAGGGAAGATTATGATTCATGTTAAACCATATTTTAAATGATGTACAAAAAAATATCCTAAAGAGGATAGCACGAATACATCATTAAACTAAAACACCTAAGCAAACATCCATCGTAATCGAATAAACAACTTAGAGTTCAAAAAGAATCATTTAAGTCATGAACAAAAAGCAAAATTTAAGGATAAAAAAGGAACCTAAAATTTCATTGTATTTAGGATCAATCATGCTCTCAAAATTGGTTTTAAGGAGCTCACACATTAGCACTAAACTTGACCTAGTTCTAGCATGCTTACATATGATATGTTCACATTGTAAAATTGGTGAAAAATAGTAAATTCCCTTTGGAAATTATGAACAAACAACCAAGTCATGTTAGGTCCAGTAGGTGATCACACGCAAAATATTGAATCCAAATCATGCACCAAAAGTGCTCAAAAAAATGTAAACATTAGGCATATCTCACTTAATGACCATGCAAACACAAGTCACAAAAAGTACTTAACAAGTGACCTAAAAAAACATGATCAAGGCATGAATTTAACGTGTAAGGATCTCATAATGGAGGGTCATATCAAAAACAAAAAATTAGGTCACAACTATTAAGAGAAAGTCACTTTTCAAGCCTTGAATCACAAGGTGTATCCATATGCACACATATCTTTCAAAAATCCCAGAAAAAAATCCAAACAGCTCCAAAATGAAATTAAAAATTATAAAACATTAATTAAGACGTCCAGGAACATACATGAATTTTCTCGGAATATTTTAGCAATTTTTAGTATTTTTAATATTCAATTTTCTAACATGTACAAGAAAAAGAAATAAAAAACAAGGAAAAACATTGGAGGTGTTGTGTTAGTAAAGTGTTAGTTAATTCTACATGGGCCTGAAAATTAAGGGGGTGTGCATAGCAGCCTCGTGGGCCTAGGCGCAAGAGCTTCTATTTATCAGAAAAAAAAAAGAAATAAGGAGTTTGGTCATGTGAGAGGCATGTGCCTCATTAATGTGTTGTCCTCCTCCCATGCGTTGGATCAAACGCACGGTCCAGATGGAGTTTCGCTGGATACATCACCACATAATTATTGTTTGTTTCCACCGCAAGATCAAGATCGTGGGGCTAAGATTAGATTTCGTTGTAGCTAACATGATATTATTATTCTTATTATTCCTGAGCGTCCGATCAAGATCAAACAACCCAGATTGCTTTGCACTGTAGCTTCATTACTTGATTATTATTCTTATTTTGTTATTATTCCACATGAACAACTTATAACTCACTCAATATTCCATCAAATTATGCGAAATAATATACTAAATTGAAGCCCACGAAACATAGAACAACAATACGCCATTAGTTTCCCGAAATAACAACACTAACATAGTGAAAATTGCCACGAAAGTCACTGATTCAAATTGAAAATCACAAAATCAAGAACAACCCATAAACTTAAATTCCAAGATCTATGGTGTGCCATCATTCAGGACTTCCAGATGCAATGTATGAGAAATATTTTAACACCCTAAATCACATAAATCTAAGAATGAGAGCCATGAAATTTTTAGAAATTCTTACCTAGTGGAGAAAGTCCACCGCTTCTTGTGATGCTTCGCAATTAAGAAACTCAAAAAACTTTGATGCAAGATCTTGGAATCTCCCTTAAGCAAAATAAATGCTTAACCTCTTCAAATCTTGAAAAAATTGCAAATTGAGTGTTGAATATCCTTGAATCCACTTGAATGATGATTATAGAAATTGATTGTGGCTAACTTCCACCAAGTTTAGGATTTCAATATCCTAAATGGTGATGAAGATGAACTTTTGTGAAGGTGATGAAAAGTGATGAAATTGGTTAGAAGCAAAATGGGAGAAAAAATGAATAAAAATGGTTCATAGTGGCTAACCTCAAAAATTGAAAAAAAGAAGGTTTTTATATATTATTTGGTTAATTGAGGTTCGTTAGATCGTGATCCAAGTCACCACTTTATCAATGGTTAAAAATTAATTTAAATGCTAGTTGCGGATCACCAATTTTAGCCGTTAGATCAATTATTATCAATGGTTGAAATTTGGTAAAAATTAGTTTGATTTTGTGTTAGTTTGTGAGATTTATGGAAGTTAGAGTTAGTTAATTAGTTTAAGGGCAAATGAGTAAATGCATGGGTTTTGGGATAAATAGGTAGTTAAGGGAAGTTAGAGACAAGACATGTTGGAGTTTAGCATAAGTACCAAGTCTCAATGTAAGACTAATGGTCACTTGAAATATCACTTGAATTTAAATGCTTTTGCCTTGATTTTTCTACCACATTTTCCTTGAATTTTTGTGACTTAACCCATGATTTTAGGTGCCTTCGGGAAGTGATTTTATGTTGGAAATAAGCACTTCTCAATTAAGTGACAATCCTTCAAATCTCTCAACTAGCCATGAATCTTCAAATAAAGAGATGATCAGCACCAATATGGGAAATAAACCCGAATAATTACCAAATAAAATTCGCCTTGAAAATCCGCTTAAACCGTTTATGTCCACTATTACTGAACTGTGACCTAATGATTGTGCTATGCAAAATGCGATGAATGGTATGCTAAATGCATGACCTAATGGAGATGCATACGAGTGCAAAACAAAAGCCAGAAAAAGCTTCAAAAAATTAGAGGGCAAATTTTAGGGTGTTACAGTATGGTTAGGGAAATGGTTTAAAGAGGTGAGGAGATGGAAACATGAATATGTGGACCCTGAAAGAGTCATGTGGATAAGATGTTATGGTTTACCTTGTCACACGTGGAATGCCAGGTTTTTCGAGTTTTTGTCATAAATTTTGGGATCCTTTGTTTGCTGTGATGATATCACGAGCAAGGAAACAAGGTTGGATGTTTCTAGACTCATGATCAGAATGCTATGTGCTTCGGATATTAATGAAGTTATGAACATATCGATCAATGATAAAGTGTTCAAGATTAAGTTGATGGAAGAGACACAGGGTCTGGTGGAAAGGCTGGTTAGGAAGAATGAGTTGGAAGACAATGAGTCGGACATTAGTGTTTCTGATTTCGATAGTTTTCACGGTAGTCCTCTCATCGAAGATGAGAAAGAGCTCCTCGTTTCCACCTCCATCGATAAGGGTGAAAACGACTTGGCAGATGATGTGACTAGGCTTCAGACCCTATGTGTGAAAGATTCAGTAGCTACGTTTAGGGAAGAGGCTCCTCAGGTTACACTTCTTTTGCCTTTATTGGGATCCCCATCCAAAAAGGTTTTTTCTGACATTCCTCATAACATGGATGCTTTGATTGACGTGAGTGGGATGTACCAGATTAAATCTACAACGGTCAACGAGGGCACGTGTTTTAAGATGGTACAATTCATTGAGAAGTCTAAAGATACTTTTTGACAATAATCTTGATGGTTGGGGGACCCACCTAATTTCAGATAATGCATTTGTTTTGGATGGGCCTCAGGTTCCGGCCCTTCCGCCCAAGGGCCCAATTTCTTTTGATTAAGCCTATGTGGAGGTTAGGAGATCCAAGCCAAAAAAAAATTGAAGAAAGTCTTCAATTTAGGTGGTCCAGGTCTGGTTAATTGTTTTTACTTTGCATGTTTATATTCGAAGAAGGACACTGTTAAGAATTCTTTGGAGGATTTGATGGAGGTTCGGAAAGAATGAGAGAATAGTTTTTCTGGTGGTTCGGTGTTATGATGTGATTCTTTGACAGATTCTGATGTCATCTGTTACAATAATTGTTCTTTGAAGAACTTCGACTCTGAGGTAAGTAGGGTGGTGCGAGACTCTATTTCTAAGTTGGAGATTTTGAGCAGTTCAAAGAAGGATGATTCTGTGTTAGAAATAGAGAAGATGGAGAGAAGAGATATAATTGGGAAATCCAAGTTGGAGGAGAATGTCAAGTGGTTGCCATGAATATTGTCTCGCTTAATATTAGAGGGGGGTGGAAGCACTTCGAAGAGAATGAGGATCAATTTATCATTCACTCTGGAAAATTTGAAGTTTGCTTTCTACAGGAAACAAAACTTAAAGATTTTGATTGTTGGTATGCTTAGGGCTTGTGGAGAAATAGGGATGTTGAATGGACTTCATTGGATTTCGTGGGAGCTTCTGGTGGTTTGGTCATTCTTTGGAGAAGGAATTTATTTAATCTCAATTATAATTTTAGGGGAGAACGCTTCGTGGGGATTAACGCGGAGTGGAAGGGCATTACGTACAACTTCGTAAATGTCTATGCTTCGTGCAATAGGCAATCCAGAAGAGTTATGTGGTCCAAGTTGATTAAGATAAAGACGAAGAAGACTTCGGAGGAATGGTACCTAAGGGGACTTTAACTGAATTAAAGATGTTAAAGAAAGGCTAGGTTCCGGCTCGTCTTGCAAATATAGAGACATGAAGGATTTCAAGTGCTTCATAGAAGAAATGCAGTTGATAGACATGCCTTGCTTGGGTGGTCGGTTCACGTGGTATAATGCGTGTGACAATGTAATAAGCAGATTGGACAATTTTTTATAGTCAGATAATATGATTTCTCTGTGGAATATTTTTGTGCAATGGATTGGTCAGCGTGACATTTCAGACCATTCTTCAATTTGGTTGAAAACTTGCTCGTTAGATTAGGGACCAAAGCCTTTTCGTTTTAATAATTGTTGGTTTAAGCATGCTGATTTTGTCAACTTTCTTAAAGATGAGTGGTCCAAGATAGTTGTAGATGGTGGAGGGGACTTTATGCTTTGCAAAAAGTTGAAGAGGTTAAAAGCAAGGCTTAGATGGTGGAACAAACAAGTTTTTGGTTGGGTTGAATTGAGAGTGGTGAATCATGTGAATGATATTAATGCTTTGGATAGCTTGTTAATAGATAATTTTGGAGCGTCTGTTAGCAATTTGGTTGATGACAGATCCGAGTGCATAGAAAATTTGTGGAGAAGCTTGGAGCTGAAGGAAGTTATGCTAAGGAATAAATTGAGACAACTGTGGTTGAGAGAGGGGGATATAAATTCTCGGTTCTTTCATAACTCTTTGAAGGAGCGCTATAGGAGAAACTTTATTAGTGTGGTAGATTCTGAAGGGATTTGCTTGGAGGATGTGCACCAAGTTAAAAGTGAAGTCAAGCGTCACTTCGAATTTTTTTTCCAGCGAGTCTTGTGCTGACAGGTCGGTGCCCAATGAGGTGCATTTTAAATGTCTTGAGGAGGTAGACAAAAGGCTTCTGGAGCACGATTTCACAGAGGAGGAGATTAAGTCATCCATTTGGAGTTGCAATGGCGATAAGAGTGTCGAGCCTGATGGTTACAACTTAGAATTTTTCAAGGTTTGTTGGGAGTTCATCAAGGAGGGTGTTTTGCTATTTGTTAGTGACTTTCACAGGAAAGCTAGGCTAACTAAGGCCTGTACCATATCATTCTTGGCCCTTATTCCTAAGGTGATAAATCTTCAGAATCTGTCCGAATACAGACCAATTTGCCTTGCTGATAGCCTTTACAAGATTTTAGCTAAGTTGCTTGCTACTAGATTGAAAGTTGTAATTGGGAAGCTCATATCTAACAAGCAAACAACGTTTATACCAGGGAGAAACATCTTGGATGGGGTATTGATGGTCAATGAAGTTATAGATTCTGCTAAAAGAGAGAAGAGAAGTTGTCTTATTTTGAAGGTTGATTATGAAAAGGCCTATGATAGCGTGAATTTAAATTATCTTAAGTTTTGGCTTTGAAAGATGGTATTTGGCGTAAAGTGGCTCAGTTGGATGGATACATGCGTTTTCAAAAGTACAATGTCGATAGTGGTTAATGGTAGTGCAACATATGACTTTAAGGTTGAGCGTGGACTTTGACAAGGAGATTCGTTATCTCCTTTTTTATTTGCCATCGTAATGGAAGGTTTGACTGGGATGGTGGATAAGGCAGTAGAGAAAGAGGTTTTCAATGGTTTCAAGCTCAATGATGAGGTAACGGTCGATATTCTCCAATTCGCAGACGACACTGTAATCATTAGGAACGGAGGAAGCGACAATCTTTGGACTATCAAGGCTTTATTAAGAGGCTTCGAATTGATATATGGCCTTCGTGTTAATTTTTGCAAAAGTTGTGTGTACGACATCAATGTCAACAATTGGGCTTTGGAGGAGGCTTCGTCTTTTCTTTCCTGATAGGGTGCATAGTGAAATCAATGCTCTTTGGAAAATTATGGCTGCGTCGAATGTTTTGATATTTGGATGACGTTGGATTCTTAATAGATTACCTACAAGAGTCCAACTTGTGAAGAGGAAAATTTTGTTCGATGACAGAGATAGATGTTGCACATTGTGTTTAAAAGTCGACGAAACAAAACATCATGTTTTTGGAGATGGGGACTTTAGCAGGAGAATCTGGACAGCAAATGTGAATTGGTTAGAACCTGGGTTTGTGATGTAAAGGGAAGACTTATTAGTGCTACCTTTCACGGTTAATTATTTAACGGCGGACGAGGACCGGAGAGTGGTTAATGTTATTTGGTTGGCAACAATATGAAACATTCGGATGGTGCGTAGCAATGTTATGTTCAAAGGGACCATTCCAAAGTTTGAGGAATGCTGGACGAAAGTTAAGGTCATGTCCTGAGAATGACGTTGTATCGCGAATTGTTCTCATTCTATGTTTAGTTTTTCCGACTGGTGTGCTTCTCCTTTGTCTAGCCTCTTAATAATTGATTGATTCACTTTTTGTGTAAGGGTTTCAAATACCCTTTATACTCGTCTTTTAATTGAAATTTTTGCTTATTAAAAAAAAATCTCCATGTACACACTTTGGCTATGATAATAATTCGTTAAGGTGAATCAAAACTAGAAATTGTAGGTCACAATTAAGTAACAATATTCGTTAGAGAAATTGTTTGAAGCAAAAAGATAATCACATTCGAAAACAATCACCCGATTCAACTACTACTTTTATTCCAAAACAATTTCAAATAACCAATTCATTTATTTTTATTAAATTCCAAAACTCCATCATCTCTTAAACGTGTAACTCCATTATTAATTTACGTGGTTCCCTTGAGAATCCTAAACAATAATATCAACTCAATCCAATGCCAAAAATGTTGGACTTAGGTAACACAAATAAGGTTCTAGCTGTATTCAAAGTTCATTATCTATAATAGAACACCAACACTCAAATGCCAATAATATTGCTGGACTTGTGCTGTAGTTTTAATCAATAATAATAAAGCATGCATTCATTGCCCCACATTTTGCTAGCCTGTGTTCACTCGTGCAACAAAATGACAATATTCAATCAGTGACTTATCAGATTATTGGGTTGTCACATTTAATTTTTATATATTATGTTATGTTAGGTATATGCTATTGATTTTTCTCTGCCTTTCCTTTTCATTCTGGTATCTATCGATTCCATTCATGCAACGAGACATATATGATGAGAAATAGAATAAGATAAACCGTTGAATTATATATTATAATATTATTTTAGAACTACACTTTCTGGGGAAGGTTTATTTTGTTCCATCTTTTGAAACTGTGTTTGGGTCATTACTTAATTTCTGGGAGATTGTTTGTATAATTTTGACTAGAGAAAATGTAAGCTTCCTGGAAGGGACGTAAAGTTTACTTTGATATTGATGGAAAGAATAAGATTTGGGTTTTATGTCCCTTAATACTTTTAGCCACCTGCGGAAATTTCATTTATGTCTCCTATTTTCGGAGATACACATCTGAATGTATTTTTTTTCTTCTTTATATTGAATGTTTCCGAAGACACATTTACGGAAAAAGTTTCGTAGATGCATCTCCGAAATCTTAGCAGAACAGGTTTTAAAAAAATTAAGTTTTGTTGGTTGCAGATAAAAATTAACTGTTGCAGATGAATATAAAATAACATACATTCGTAAATAAAATAAATAAATGTGTGTGTGTGTGTGTGTGTGTGTGTGAAGTAATATGTCATAATCATAAAAAAAATAGTACATAAATGTCATCAAAATATATACATCAAAAAACACATCATTGTCACTATTGTGTGTGCCTGACAACATCTGCATCTCCTCCTCTGCCTTTGCCTTTGCCGCCTCGTCTATCTCTACCGCCTCCTCGACCGTCCGGTCTGCGTCCTCGGCCATCGATCCCACCCGTCCTGGCGCGATGCCTGCGATACATAAGTGCCCCCTGTGCCACCTCAATCATCTCATCTAATACACGCTTGTGGTCAAACCCCTAAGGGAAGAAACCGGCGCCTGCCAGCCCCATCACTATTTGACGACAGCGAGGTAAGACATCCTGAGTGTGGTCCAACTGAGACTGCTGCTCCTCTAAGATCTCCTGATGAGCTGGTTTGGGCGGTGATGCTTCTGCAGTGGGAACTATGTATGGGTGTGAGACGGTGAAGAACCACATGATGTAGCCATCAACGCAGCTTCAGCCTCTCGGCGCTCTGGTCGACCGAGCCTCATCCGGTACCATGTGCGTCTGGTAGTCAACAAGGATCTCGTCTATCTGCCTACAGGTCAAGCCGAGAGGAGCGGAGACAGCTGGGTGTCTGGGTATCGTCTGTGTGTACCTGAACTGCCGCATGACGCGTTTGGGAAAATATGGAACAATGATGGTCGAATTGCATGCCAACCATCCTGAGAATAGTGATATGTCGTCAAACGGGCGCGTCTCACGGTGATCGACATAGACGTAGTAGCAGATGCCCTCGGCAGTCAGGCGGTCGAGATAGACTCTGTAATTGTCGACCACCTGGTTTCCCCTGAGCGGGATAAAAGCACGGGCACGCGGCATCTGCTATGTGTAATCAGGCACACTCCCCCACCCGGCGATCATGGGAAAATGTTGGAATATCCAAGCCTGAGATGAAAATAAAAAACATCAGGATCAAGCATTTTCACGAATATAGAATGAAAAGAAATGAAAAAAAGTTATCAGGATATAAGATTGTTACCAGAGGTAGTACCATGCTCCCTGCCACAGTCCTGGTCTTCCACAGACATCCCTCTCCCAGGCTCGAGTACATGTAAGCCAGGGTAGCCGCCCCCCAGTTATACTCATGGATCCGTGTGGAATCCAAAAAGTACCTCAGGTAAGCGACATCGGTATATGTGGAGGAAGTGTCCAGAAAGAACCGTGTGCCTACTAAAAATATAAAATAACACCTCAACACATGTTGTCTGTGTATCTCAACCTCAGCTGGATCACCATCTTCCTGGCGTGCAGCAACGAGCGCCTCACGAAATCTACTCCTAAAAAAGGAGAACCTCACATGAGCCTCTCTGGTCTTATCCACCTCCTCAAGCGCATGCAATGGATCAACACCAAGCTCCTCGATCAACATCTCTCTCGCATCATCCTTCATCATCCTACTGTGATGAAGGAAGATACCCCTAATCGATATATACAACAGACAGGAGATGTCGTCCAGTGTAATAGTCAGCTCGTCGTACGGTAGATGGAAGGAGGACGTCTCAGGGTGTCATCTCTCTGCAAAGCCCATCAACATCCCATTGTGGATCAGGCTGTAACCGATCTCACAAAGTTTCTTCAAACCAGAGGCGGCAAGGACATCCTGGAACCAAGCCTCCCGTGGCTGCTCCGAAGATAATATCTTTCGCCCATGGTTGTAGAACTTCTGCGGCTCACGAGTCTGAAAAATTTCCATAAATAAGAAACAGTGTTAATAAAAAATAATGGTACAAATTATAAATTTCCAATGAAAAAAAAAGAAACAATATGAGTAATGTTACCTCTCCATCCCAGACATGTCTGGCAGTATGGTCAGCGTACCCTGTCAGCAGAGACATATCTGAGGGACCCCTTGGGAAACCCTCTGGCTCATCATCGTCGTCGTCGTCAGTATCCTCCGATGGTGGGTCATCACCCTCTGGAGGTGGTACCAGAGCAACATCATCTGTAGGAGGAGGAATAGGAGTATCCCGACGAGGCCTGCAGGAGGACGGGGCCTGTGATGAGCCCTCAGCTGAATCCCGACGCCTCCGGGGTGAAGAAGTCGACAATGGGGTATGATACGAGGTCGAGGGAGTGTCTTGGGCATGAGATAAAGAAGGTTGTCCAGTAGACTGTGCTTCAGCTGTATCAACCTGGGTAACGGTGGCCTGGCTCCGCTTGCGTCTCACAAATGCATGCTGCAAAACCCGTCCAAGTTGCAATCTATCGTCTCTGTCTGCCATAATTTCTGCAAGGTATAACCGAGATAAAAAAAAATTAGATACAAATAAATTAAAAAACAAAAAAAGAAAAAAAATTTAACATTTTCTACTTTCGGATATACACACACGGAAAACGTTTCGTAGATGTATCTACGGAAGAACCCAAAATTTACAACATTTGGGTTGTTCCGGAGCTGCATCTACGGAAGTGCCCTAACGTTAAATTGTTCTATAGATGTAGATCCGGAACAACCTGCAACTCCAAAGGTTACGGAAATGGCATCCCCTACCCATGTAGATGTGATTATTGAAGCCCTGATCGTCTGTTTCAGCCAACAAACAATACCTACATTGTCTCTAAACTATGTTTCTAAAACTATCTAAGGATTTCTACCCCTAAAACTATATTCTAACTCGTTTATGGGAAATACTCGAAAATACCTCGAAAACTTACCGATTATATCGAGTTTTAAATGTGTTGGTGTTTCTTGATCCTTGAAATGAACGCTCTTTGTCGAACTTGATTGAAAATAATGAAATTTGGTGGAAAAAGAATTTTTTAGGATTGAGAGAGTTTGGAGAGTTTGAGAGTGAGAAGATGAAAAATGAAGAACGAAGGAGGAGAAGAGGCTCTGACACGAATGTATTGCAAAATGTTCCGGAGCTATATAAACGGAAACATTTCGTAGATGTAGCTCCGAAAATAACCAACGTTAAGTAAAAAAAAGGTGAGCAGGGGGTATTTTTGGAATCGCACATGGTGCGTAAGAACCCCAAGGGGTGGGGTAAGAAACTTCAAAAAAACATTATTTTGACATCAAGTGCCTACATCTAGAGTTGTTAAAATGGGCTAGCCCATATAGGCCGGTCCGTCAGGTTCAAAAAATCATAGGGCTTGGGTCTTAAAATTAGAGCCCATATTTTTTCAGGGTTTTTTTAGCTCAGCCCTAAAAAACCTGTTACCCATTAGGGCTAATCTATATGGCCTGTGGATAGCCCATTAGGCCCACATTGCTATAAGTTTAAAAAAATTATATTAATACTTATATCGGCTTACTACAAAATAACACATTGATTTTTCTCGCTTAACTAAATTTTATCTCTATTGTATTCAATCTCTCTCTTTTAAATATTATACATTAATATAATCAATACTTTTTTCTCGTATCCAATTAGTTTCTTTTATGTTAAATATTCTAATATTATTTTATACAATTTAGACATTTATTGTATTTAAAAACACATTATAGTATTTATAAAAGATAATATAGCACTTAAAAATGTATTATGTTTAAAATAATATAATTTTTAATTTTATTTATAATAAATATTATGACATTTTTTTTAAAAAGCTCATTTAAAACCGAGTAGCCCGAAGCCCATCTAGGACCCGATTCGGGTAGTAATTTTCGAATCCATATTAGAAATGAGTTTTTTTTACCCAACCCTAAAAAACTCGAGCCCATCAGAGCCGACCATTTAGGGTCAAATAGTCCATTTTAACAGCTCTGACTACATCGTAATGTTGTTATAAGTTAATGTTCATAAATACGGTGAATACTCATGATTTTGATTTTTTTTTTATACATCTTTCTTTCTCTCTCTTTCAAAATATTTTTGTGTAAAAATTTAATTAATACAATTTATAATTTAGTTAATATGTATTTTGACATTAAAAAATTCTCTTAAGGTGAAAAAAGTTGGTTAATTGAATGTAATAAATTGATTAATATAATTCATAATTTGGTTATTATTTTAATATTAAAAAATAAAATCATATACGGTAAGTCAATTTTGATTAATGATATGTACGGTTAATTAATACAATTTATAATTTGATTAATGAATTCTCAAGTGTAAAAAAAATATAAATATATGTTAACAAATTTATAATTTGATTAATGAATAATTATAATAAAATAAGTGATTAACTACAGACATTTTTATGGTTAATATAATAATAAAATTAGTTAATAACACAACTTAATATTTGTATTATAAAATTATTTCAAAATAATATATTATTAAATAAATAATTTAACATAGTGATCATGGTAGAATTAATTAAACATAGTCAATGTTTAAATTCATAAACTACAAATTTTTACTTCAAATAGAATTAATTCTGAATGAAAAATCAATTCTATTTTAGAAGAATCAAACACTTTAAAATCATTCCATAATCAATTTTACAACTCTAAAATTACTTTTAGCTCTTCCATAAACCAAACCAAATAATTCTACACTTCTAGAACTACTTTAGAATTACTTTAGCTCACATATTCTTCTTTAAATTGTGAAATTCTAATATAAAATATAAATATAAAATATTTTTTCAAACTAAACATGACTTTCTGGTTAACACATCTTAAAGTTATGATTAATTACATTCAATTGTGTTGGAAATGATGTCTTCAAAGTTGATTTTCAATTCTTTAAACATAATTGGCTTTTTGATAATTACAATTCTAATAAAGTAATTTTTATTTTTAAAATTTTCTATGCTTTTATGATGGAACACTAGAGATCTATTACTCTTGTCAATTTTAAATTTAAAATCATCACTAAAATACTTGCTCATAGATTTGTTAGGAAAAATAAGTATAGAGAAAAAGGAGGAACACAATAACAACACAAAAGATTAATGTGAAAACTCCAAACTGGAGAAAAAAATCACGACTATTGTCAAATGACAACCAGAAAATAACATTATGTGAAAATTGTTACAACACATAGACTACCCTCAACCACCCCAAGGCCCCAATACACCCACACTCTCCAAAGCAAATATTTAACTACCCCTCACAACACTCTAAAACCAAGAGTATAAGAGAAAATAAAAAAAAACCATATACAAGCTTAAAGTGCTTTTGAGTGGTACATCTTGAAATGAAGAACTTGAATCTAATATATAGCATTGGACTCCCACTTTCTTCACAAAACTAAGCGATATGGGACTTCAAATAACTTGTATAATATATATATATATAGCCTTGGACTCTCTCTTCATTCACAAAACTAAGCGATGTCGGACTTCTTTAACATGTATATTTTTAACCAACCCCAACAATCTCCACCTTGATTGAATATAATACATAAGCTTTCATGGTCTTCGCCGGCAATCATACTCCACCATAAAGAGTATAGTCACTTGAAGCTACATCACTCCAATAATTTCACATTGTCTTCACCGGCAATCATTGTTTTCAAAAACTATCATACTCCACTTAAAGAAGAGTATACTTCACTTGAAGTTAAACCACTTCAAGAATTTTCCCATGTCTCGAAAACCAGGTTGAAACTTTATGGTGCAACTTCCTAGTTGGCAGGAAGCTCTTCAACCATCGACATAATCTCACAACATATTTTGCATTAATGCGCATGTGTTAATCCTCTAGCAATAACTCGTCTTTTTCCATGACAGCGGAAATGTCATGAGGACACACTTCTCAATTTTCAGAGAAGATCATCCTCTCTCACAGCAAGAGAGACATTGATAGCATTTGACTCAGAGATCTTCTCTGACGCAGCCCTATCGGGACACTTATATTGTATATGTCCAAGCTTTCCACATTTCCAACATCTCACACCCGTTTCATTATTTTTCTTCACATATGACCTTCCTCTAGCAACCAACATTGAGTTTGATGAAGTATTATCCTCACCCTTCAATCTTCTTTCTTCAAAAATAATCTTACTAGCAACTTCTTCAAAGCTCAAAGTTTCCTTCCCATATATTAAAATAAGTTTAATATGCTCATAGGAAGATGGAAGAGACCATATGAGTCTCAAAGCTTTATCTTCATCATCTATCTTGACTCCAATAGTTTCTAATTCAGAAACAATACTATTTAGAACACTTAGATAATCAGATACTTTCGTATGTTTATCCATACGCAAGCTATGAAACTGCTCCTTCAACAATAAACGATTTGATATACTATTTCCTTGATATAGCCCTTCAAGTTTCTCCCAAAGCTCATTGGATGACGACTTACCAAGAACATTTGCAAGAATATTCTTAGCCAAAGACATGCAGAATGTACTCGAAGCTCTCAAATCTAATTCCTCCCACTTCTCGTTGTCCATGTTGGAAAAATTTCTTTTCAAAGCCTTGTGTAATCCTAATTGTATCAAAATATCTTTGACTTGAATTTTTCATAAGAAAAAATTAATTATTCCATCAAATTTCTCTAAGTCAATCTTCACTGCACTTGAAAAACTTGACATTTCAACCAAAACCTTCCTTGCAGCAAAACAAAATCTTCCTAACCAACACAGAGTATAAAATTTCTTTTTTGATGTGGAAGATCAGCTAAAACTGCAACCACAGAGCATACTAAAAAAATTTATACCCCACCAAACTGGTCTCTGATACCACTTGTTAGGAAAAACAAGCATAGAGAAAAAGGAGGAACACAATAACAACACAAGAGATTAACGTGGAAACTCTAAAACCGGAGAAAAAACAACGGCCGTTGTCAAATGACAACCAGAGAATAACACTATGTAAAAATTATTACAACACATAGACTACCCTCAACCATCCCAAGGCCCCAATACACCCACACTCTTCAAAGCAAATATTTAACTACCCCGCACAACATATATATATATATATATATATATATATATATATATATATATATATATATATATATATATATATAATCTTGGACTCTCTCTTCATTCACAAAACTAAACAATGTGAGACTTCTTTAACATGTATATTTTCAACGAACCCCAACAAGATTTACTCTAATTATGTCAATTAATTCTCCTCATTAGAGAAGTTTCATTAACAACATGTATATTGGTGATTTTATTTATCTTGCATATGAATCAATCAATCTTTTACATTAATGATTTTTTTTTTTTGATATCTTCGCTCTCAAGATTGATATTAAAATAGTTTTGATACATTTGATTGATTTATTCTTAATAAGGTGTTTAAATGTTTTGTTTAAACATTTGATATATATATATATATATATATATTATGAGAATGATAATTTTATGTAAGAACATGAGAGTTAATCTGACCAAATAGATTTAAATAAAAGGTTAATTATACGATTCCCCCTGCCATTAGGGCGAGATTTGATTTTGCCCCCCTGAAGTTATTTTTTTTTTGAACGCCCCCTTATAAAACTAAAAATAAACTTTTACCACACTCTATCCCTTGTTTGGGTGACTGGGTATATGGTAAATGGCCACGTGGCGTCCAGTTGGATTTTTACTTCTATTTATTTTTAATTTCATTTCCACGTAATATTTGAAATTTATTTTTAAGTTACGTTTATTTAATTTTTTTTAGAATTTATTCAATTTATAATTTTTTTACTTATAATTTTTTTTATTTAATTTTTATTTGTTTAAACAAAATATTTATTAAACATATTGGACTTCAATATACCAACACATAAGTCCAATATTATAGCCCATTACTTCTAACTCATTTGAAATTGGTTTTGTGAATTAGATATATAAACATTAAAAACTTTTAACCCACAAACGATGTGGGACTTGTAGAGCTGGTGTAGTACCATTTTAATTACTTGGCTTAGATTATACTTGGCTTGTTTCAATGCCATGCAGAATTTTTCGGTCAATCAACAAGCCAAACAAATGTAGATTACTTCCATAACTCAGCTAACAATACACACCAACCAATTATAATCTAAACCAGGCTAACACATTGAATTCATAGCAGGAATCTAACAATTCACCAATTGACTCAAACTTGAGATTCAATATCTAAGCATAACAGAGCAGCAAATTTGGCATAGCATTTCAATTTAACAATCAAGTTTTGTCAAGAAGTTAACATCATAACATTAACAATAACAGCCAATTCTAATTGCTCCAATACAATAATGTGTCCTCAAACCAGAAAGATTAGATGTTAGCAGAAACTCATTTGTATATTTGAAAGAAAAATTGCATTCCTGGCTTTCTGTTTTCTCTATTAATAACTAGGAGTGCAAAGTTTCACGTTTTTTAATTAAATAAAAAAACTAAACTACAACCAACAAAACCCCCATAGCTGCAAACTTTTTTGACAAATGGATATTAATTTATAAACATTGAGATCAAAACTAGAAAAGCATGAAGTTAAAACAGACGATTACAAACAAAGTACTGATTTAGGTTCTTGCCTCTACTTCCAACAACCAAAAAGAAATAAAGGCATGCTTAAATTAATAAGAATCACAAACCTGCGGAAAGTCAATATAACCATTCACATACCATCCAAGATAACGTGTCCACTACTTTTCTCATTATTCATCGCTCCCTGGGCCTTACTAACAATAACTTTCATCTCTTCTAGAGCTTTATGAGTCGCGGTAAGGAATTTAATAGGCTTAGAGAGAGTATTCTTGAAGTTTATTGATGGCGAGCTCAGTTTCACCAATTGACTCACGCAGCTTTTTTGTAAGATCTCCAAAAATTATCATAGAAGCCATAGTAGCAAGTCTATCCATATGATAGATAAAATCTGTCATCACCTCTCTATATAAGTAGAATCACTCTTTATGACAACACTCTGGAAGTCCTTGTTAAACTTAGGCCCCTTTCTTGTGAAAACAGTTGAAAGCTAGAAGTCCAGGTATCATTCACCTATACAATCATGTCTACCTCTACAGATAACTATTGTTCCATGACCTCCTTAACATCAACTTCAAGAGGCTTCATCAATATCAAAGATATAGAAGTTGCGACCTTCCCACCCTTTTCCAGAGCCATTATTATGTCAATGTTATTCATAACTTATGTAATAAGAAACAACATGGATCTTATCACAAAGACAATGAAAACCTCTCTTCATCCTTCCTCTTCAAACAGTATCTTCCACAAACCATTTCCAAAAAAAGCTTTCACCTGCAAATATCCATACAAATCAACTCACACCATTAAACAAAATAACATAACACCAACACAAATCATTCTTCATACTCCCTCAAACAGTGGCACGATATCTTCTTCACCACCACATTAACTTTAAACAAACCATCACTTCCTCAAAACAAAACCTTTGAACCTCTCCACCCATCGCCAAACCGTGCTCAACACTAGGGATGACAATGGGCAGGGTATGGGTAGGGTACTATAGTACCCGTCCCCATACCCGCAGTTGAAAAAAAATCCCCGTACCCGAGCCCATACCCACTTGGGTATCAAAATTGACACCCGTCCCAGTACCCTATGGGTATATAAGTGCCCGTACCCGTACCCGTTACCCACATTTCTAATAAAAATAAATATATCAAGTATAAAATATCATAATATTTTAACTTTTTAAAAATATTAAAAAGTTTTTAAACATTTGTATTGTTGAATTATGAAATAAATGATCACTTATATTAAATATGTAGTAGTTTAAAATTGAACTTTTTTTTATAAATTTTATAAACATTTATTTTTATATAATAATATAAATTAAAATATATGAATATATATTGTACGGGTATGGGGCGGGCTGGGTACAAAGGTGTTCATCCCCGCACCCATCCCCACTTATTTAAGTGGGTAATTACCCGAGCCCGTACCCATACCCATTTTTGCGGGTTTTTACCCTACCCGTTGTGGGTAATTTTATGGGTACCCACTAGGGATGGGCCAAATTGCCATCCCTATTCAACACCACCATAAAACCCACTAGAATTTGCTCTGAAACCGTGTTCAATCTCACAACGCACATGTTTAAAGGGTGTGAAGACAGGAAGTTGAATACTGTGTTGTTGAGAGGGTGAGACTGGATGGTATGAAAAGATGATGGTGATGAGTTGTTATGTTGGTTTCTGAAGATGAACTATGGTGAGAAAAGATAATGAAGTCCCACATCAACCTTTTTAATAGCATAACTAGTGTTTATATATTAAACACACACATGATATGTAAAACTGAAAATGGGTTCTAGGTGTATGGGCCATGAGCCCAATATGTTTAATATATATTTTATTTAAACAAATAAAAAATTATAAATAAAAAAAGGCTTAAATAATGTTTTCGTCCCTGTAAGTTGGCGAGTTTTTGGTTTTGGTCCCTGAATTTTTTTTTTTGGGTCCAAGTCCTTAACATTTGATTTCTTTTTGTGATTAGTCCCAGACGTCAAACTTCCGTTACAAAAATGATGATGTGGCTAACGGTGATGACGTGGCAGGGCTGATGTGGTTCCTACCGCTGACGTGGCAAGGTGTTTTTTCGTTTTTTTAAGTCCTCGTCAGCATTATTTATTTATTTATTTTTTTTGTGTTGATTTAAAGGCTAATGCAAAGTTTAAAAATGGTCCCAAAAGAAGTTGAACTCAAGACCATTGGGTTCACATGATAGTACATAACCACTACACCAACTTACATATTTGGTTAATTCATTGCAACAAATTTATATATTACATAAATGATATAACTAATATATTACTAAACCAACCTACATATTTCAACTAATAATAAGTTTAATAAATATTTCAGCTATTAAATAATATAACTAATAATTAGTTTATTAATTATTTTATTAAATATTTAATAATATTTCTGCCACTTATTTAAATAGTTAAAATATTGAATAAATTAACTAAGTTAGTTTAAACTATTTGAAATAATAGTTGAAATAGTTATGTAAATAGTTATTTAATGATATTAATTTTAATAAAATAGTTAAAATATAAATATTAAATAAACTATTTTATCTATTTAATAAAAATTAAAATATAAATTAGTTAATAAATTATTTTAAATAAACTGTTTTATCTATTTATTATAAACTATTTTATCTATTTAAAATATAAATTAATTAATAAACTATTTAATATTTAATAACCTATTTAATATTTTAATAGTTGAAATATAAATTACTTAATAACATATCTAATATTTAAAAAACTATTTATCAAGTATTTTAAAAATCTATTTAATAAACTATTAAAAAAGTATTTTAAAAAACTGTATAAAAGTATTTAATAATGTTAATTAACTAAATAGTTGAAATATTTAATAAACTATTTAATAATATTAATATCATTTCATAAAATCAATAAAAATATAATTAAAATATAATAGTTGCAGTATGTAGTATTATTTCATAATATTATGAAAATAGTTGAAATAATATAAAATAATTGTTTAATATTTAATAAGTTGATTAAAAATTAATTATTTAATCATTAATTACCATTTATTAATTATTATTTATGAACAAATAGCATACTTTGTGAAGGGATTAATTATTGTGGTAGCAAAGCAAACAACTATAACCCGTTTTTATTCCAGTAATTAATCAAATATATTAATTAGTTTATTAAATATTATACTATTAAATAATTAGTTTATTAATTTTAGTGAAATATTATTTAATTAGTTTGTTAAATAATTTTAATTACAGTATTATTAAACAATTTAAACTACAACATTATTAATTACTGAAATAATTATAGTATTATTAATTACAATTTTATTAAATAATTTCAATTATATTATTATTAAATAATTTTAATTTTAATATTAATCATTTTTATTAAATAATTACAGTATTATTTACTAAATATTTAATAAAATAATTATTTGATATACTAAATATTGTAACTATTTTACTAGTTTAAAGACTAATTATTTTATTAATTAATAATTATTTGGTTTATTAAATATTTGGTTTAATAATTTTACTATTTCAATTATTTTACTAGTTTAAAGACTAATTATTTTACTAATTAATAAAATAATTATACTAATTATAATAAATAATTTATACTAACAGTATATATAAATATTTATATTAAATAATTTTTATTTATATTAATAAGTATTAAGTATTAAACTCTATAAAATAATTTATATTATTAGTATAAAATAATTTATACTAATTGTATTAAATAAGTGCAGTATTTCAAATATAAGTATTAAATAGTAAATATTGGATTTATGTAATATATAAATTTGTTGCAAGTAAAAACATAAGTGAGTTGAATGGTCTAGTGGCTAAGAATCATGTTGTGGAAGCAAAGGTCATGGGTTCAAATCCTCTTGGGACCAAAATTTGAATTTTTTGCCTTCTTTAAGTGGTAAAAGTTGATTTTTGATTTTATAAGGAGGCGTCCAAAAAAAAAAATACTTCAGGGGGGGCAAAATCAAATCTCGCCCTAATGGCAGGGGGAATCGTATAATTAACCCTTAAATAAATGAGTGATATGAGAGAGAATTTCGATAGTTAAAAATATAATATTTTAATTTAATCAATTATTTTAATAACGAATGAGAGAGAAAATTGATTGAGAATAAAAATAACACATAATCTTACCCATTTATTTTGAATCTAACGGTTCAGATTCATTCTCATGTTCTCACATAAAATTACAATTCTCATAGAATATGTCCCCTCTCTCTCTCTCTCTCTCTCTCTCTCTCTCTCTCTCTTGTTGTTTTGTATAACGGAGGGAAGCTCTTGTTGGAATATTTTATAATTTAAATATTATGTAATTATTATATTCCAATAATTATTATATGGACATATATATTTTAATTATATTAGTTATTTATCAAAATTAGGAGCCTTAATTGATTAAGTGGTCAAATAAATTTAAAAGGCTAATTAGATTTCTATTTAGTAATTAATTAATTATTTAATTATTTAATTAGACATGGACTCAAATATGAGTGGATGTCAGGATGACCCATTTGGAAATAATGAGAACCCTAATTGGCCATCACACTACATAGAGGTTGTGATCTCCAATATACCGTACACAAGCAAATTACCTTTTCTCCCAATCTAAAGAGAATTCAAGGCATTAGGATTACCGGTTGAGGAAGAACCACAAGCCAACGAGTGCTCGTTATTCGTCTCTCTTTACTTTGTGTTTCAGAAAAGTATAAAGTTGTCGTGCCCATGATTCGATTATCCAGGTATTCCTAATCACAATCCTTGATGAATTAACATGTTGTAGATCCTAGTATATATATGTATATATATATATATATATATATATATATATATATATATATATATATATATATATATATATATATATATATATATATATATATGTTCATATGGTTTCCGCACTAAAGTAAGATTATAGTTTTAATCTTTGTTATTGAGAATGTTTGTATAATTATTATTAAATTAATACCAACAAGTGGTATTAGAGCAGGTCTTTATGTTTAGTTTATTGAGATTTGTCCTCTAAACATCAATGTTTTATTTATTTATTTTGGATCATGAAACATATATTTGAAATTCATGTTTTTTTTTTCAATATTGATATATATGTTTTAAGAGGCGTGAAGTTTTAGTGATAATTTTTTTGTACACTTACTATGAAGTTTATGGTTTGTGTGTTATATTTATTTTCAAAAGATTTATATGATTTAGGATCTTCCATATTTTGTATGAATCCTTGAAAATAAATTTGATTACGGTATATATTTAAATGATATTTGTTTTGGTGATCACATTTGGAATTATAATTGTGATTTAAAAACCATAATATCATGGTAAGGATCTATTTTAAGTTATAATTCCTATAATTATATTTGTGATAATGGAAAGTTTTGAATTTGACATAGAAATTATTTGATAAAGATTTGTTTAAAAATTAAAATTTAAATATTTTTGGAAGAAAAATGTTGGTGAATTTTTTTTTTTGGGAAATGTGTTATTTAATATATATTATGATAAATATATTTAAAATCACATATATGATTAAGATTGATGATTGAGAATCCTAAAATCTATTTTTCTTTTAAAGAATTTTGATTCTCAACCGTTTATTTATGGCTATAGATAATATATTTAGAAATATATGTTCATGTCAATTATTTGGGAAAGATAAATATTGAATTTAAATCTTATTTTTGTGATTTGATTCTTGGTTTTGAATTAAAAAAATGTTTTATTATCAAATCTTTTTATTTGATTTTTTAATTATTATTTTATCGTTCAATTTGATTTACATAAAATCTTCACATGAATTTAGATTTTGAGAGATAAGACAAATACTAATTTGTTTAATATATATATAGTTTTTATATATTATTTATGGATTTTTTTTTTTAATATTTTGAATTTTCTCTAAATTATAATGTAATGCCCTATATAATATATACCTAGAATAATACTATACAAGTATTTTATTTGGTACTGACACCATCACAAGTGCTTATTGGCATAATTCACATACTTGACCATTACTAAACACAAAAATATAATCTATGGTACAAGTTATGGAAACTAGCCAAAAATAATAAATATAAGATCAATATACAATATCCTCAATTGTACACAACAAATTACACAACGAAAAACTAAAGCTAAGCGTCTCTTGAAACATCCAAGCATAGCTCCACACTACTACAAAACGCCCAAACAACAACGCCAGGTTTACAACGGCATCCTATACACCGTTGTTATAGTGCGTACTGGATGCGCACACATTATTTTAATTAGAAATTTCAAGGGTATAATAACGGTTGTTGTGAACACCGTGGTGATACAATCAAGCTTTCATGGGTTCGAACCCCATCACCCTTAAATAGTTTATTCCTTTGACGTAAATGCACCCTTTTTTAGTTTTATTTATATTTAACTAAAAAATAATAAGGATATCACTACGGTTATTTCTTAAAACCGTTGTTACAAACTGAAGCTTCTTTTTATGTATTTTAAACACCAAGTATATATCAATTTATCCACTGAAAAAAGAAACAAGACGAAACAACCCTAACACCAACGCCGTCACCATTGTCGGGAAGAAGACAACAACAACAAGAAAGTGTTCTACTTTAAGGTGTTGCAATGTCGCATTTGAAAACAAAATCATCCAAAGGTGTTTCTATGTCTTCTTCCTCTGTAAAATCTCGATCTGGAAATTTTTGTGGTTGTGATAGTCGTATGGTTTCGTACCAATGCAAGAAGGGAAAAAATAAAGGAAGGCTTTTTTGGAGATGTCCATTTTGGAGGAGCGATGAAACATGTAATTTGTTCATATGGGATGAAAACGTGGGAGAAAGAGATGGAAATGGAGATGAGAACATTATGAAGTCAGAGTTGGAAGCTGTGGGCTATTTGAAGGTTATGTATGAGGATTTAAAGAAAAAGAACAAGAATTTGAAGAACAAACTGAAATCAGAGATATTTTCTGGAAATCTCAAGATGTTATGTTTTCTTGTCTCCTTTATGTTTAATGTTTACTTTGTTATGAAATGTAATAGTTGAATTAGGGTTTGAATTACATTGGTGATGTTTAAACTGCAGATGCATTATGAATTACATTGTTGATGTTTGAATTACATTGTTAACGTTAAGGCGCACCTTTTCTTTTTTATTTATTTTAAAATTCACAAATAAAAGGGTTATCACTACGGTTATTCTGGTTAACCGTAGTGATATATTTATAATAAATAAATACCTATCTATACGGTTGGTATTGTTAATCGTTGTGAAATAATTTACCCATATATAAGCGAAATGACTTTCACTTATTGACAGTAGCGCCGTTGCCTTCAAAGTGAAACCCTAGAACCCATTTTTTCTCTTCGTTTTCACCATTAGCCGTGAATCTTGTGCTCCATACATTAAGGTATTCTTCTTCTTCCATCTATTGTTTGATATTTCCCATTATCTCATTTGTTGCATGTTATTTTTGTTGATTGTTCTCATTTTTTCAGATTCGTTTTCACTACCTTAACAAAGACCATACTTTGGAAACTTCATAATGTTTGTGTAGCTATGGAAAAATGTATAAGAAGCATGAAGCTATGATGGAAACTTCATCCACCTTATACTTTTTTTTCATAGCTTCACGAACAAGATGTTAGTAAATGAAGAAACAACAGTGTAAGCAAACTACATCTAGTTTTAGAAACAATGAAAAGAAATATAAGAAGTATGAAACTTTTGTGTAAGCTTCTTCCTCCTTATATTTCTTCTTCATTGATTCCCAAACTAGTTGAACATCATAATTGATTCCTGTTCCGCGATTAGTTTCATTAAAAGGTGCGTTCTTCCTGTTCCTCTCTTTACTCTTCACTGGATTATGGTTTTAGGGTTTGTTTTCAACTGAGGATGCTCATTTTTTAAGTTTGTTGTGTTTCCTTACAGGTTAAGGGGATGATACAGGGTGATGATGCTGGTGGTAGCAAGCGTATTATATGAGTTTATAATATCTGGATCTGGTATAGAATGTTGTTTGAGTTTATTATATTCTATGTAGATTGTTTGTTTCACTAACCCTCACTTAAAATACATTCATTTAATTTGACATAGATACTTATAATCTGCAAATTAAGTTGTATTTGAAAACCAACTTATATGAGTCAATGTTTTTGAATTGCATCCCTCTCATCGTTCATCTTTCATTGTTTGATATATATTTATTATGGTATATTGATCTGGCTCCTTAGATGCATCGCCATCTTCCATTATATTTAAATTTCATTAACAACAAATTATTAGTTAATTTTCCTCTCCACCAACACTTATAATCGTAAAACTTACGATTATATAAATTACGATGGTAAGTGATGATGATGAGGCAGATTATCTAATGTCTTGTTCTTATGGAAATTTAACTATAATCGAAGATAGCGATATATCAAAGGAGTCAGATCAATAAACCACAATATATATGTAAAACATTGTGAAATGCAGGATGAGACGAATGCAATCAGAAAACATTGGTTTGTTTAAGTTGGTTTTCAAAAACAATTTAATTTGCAGATTATAGACTTCTTCATCAAATTGATTCCATGTATATTTCTTTAGTGAAGTGTTTGGAAAACAAGCAATCTACATTTAATATAATAAACTCAGGGTACTTACAACAACGGTTATCTATTGTAACCGAGATTATAGGTAATTTATGTTTTACATAATACGCTGCTGATGGATTTCGAACCCAGTACCTAAGTGTATGTATCACAACGGTTTATTATCATAACCGTTGTGATATATGGCGCGCGTCCTGCCTTTCAACAACGGTTTCCAGACCGTTGTAGAAACAGGGAACTTACAACGACAATCTACATAACAACGCCTTCGCCCGCGTCATTATATGTCATTCCCAACCGTTGTTAAATGGGTTTTTCGTAGTAGTGCCACTTGTAAATCAAACCTGCAACCAATGCCTGAAAAATAGCAACAATAATGGGGTGAGATATTAATCTCAGTGAGTTCCCTATCTTATGAATTCTATCGGCTTTACAGGTTTCTAGCCAAATCCTAACTCAAGTCAAGGGGAAGGGAAATGACCTTGAGTTCTCATTCTCCCACTATATGGAAACATGTCATGAGTTCAACAACTCAAACTTTAATTATCACTAATCGGTAACACAAACCAAGGCATCTTTCCCCGGCCAACCCTACAAGAGAGTTCAACACGGGTCACGGATCCTTAAAAGCGTAGACATCCATCCCCGGCCAGCTCCTCCAAAGAGTTATGGACACGGGTCTCAGAAGCTAACATAGATAACATTCCCCGGCCAGCCTACTCAAGAGGCCCTTCAACACGGGTCACGATTACCTATACATGGTACTTTCCTCGGCCAGCCTTCACAAGTGCCTCTTCAACACGGGTCACTAATACCACCCACTAAGTAACTTTCCCTGGCCAGCCTACACAAGAGGCCCTACAACATGGGTCACGGTCACTTACTTAATAAACATTTTCCCCCGCCAGCCCCTCCTAAGAGTTATGGACACGGGTCACGAATATTTATTAAGGGATAAAAATGGTCCCGATTACGTGATCTCACACACATACGTGATTGTATTCGACAATCATAAGGCACAATGCCTTAAGGCCATATTCGCCTTTCACAAATAACACAAGGTTTATACACATGTTCCATACTAGTGTTTCACTCTCATCTAGACCATTACTCATCACGGATGTACCTTTCTACATCGAATGCACGAGCATCGTCATCTAGGTTGTCTACTCTAGGCCATTACTCGTCAAGGATGCACCTTCCTACATCGAATGCACAATCATCGCCATCTAGAGTTTCCATCAATTCCTAGCCATTACTAGGTTCCACTATCATGTTGTTATAGGGTAAAGTTTCCTCACTCTTTCTATCCAATATTTTAACATGCATACTCTCTCGATTGATCGCGACTTTATGAGTCGAATGGGGGTTACTGCAAGTATACAGTTGTATCGTGTAGTTTTAAAAGATTATCGATCCCACAGAGACTAGAAATCGAACGCACCGTTATCTATCGTTACTATGTTTATCTAAGGCTAATCAGAATTTGGGTTTTTAGTTCAAACGGGAAATTAAAGGGAAATTAAAATTTGGGAATACTAGTTATGAATAAGTTATCGGTATATAATTCGGTAACCTACGTGGAATTAATTAAACCTAAGCGTATAAAGATTTATCACCCTATTCATCTGTAGGAAAAACCGGTTTAAAAGCCCTCAACTCACACTCCCGTGGTTATTGCTTCGGACTATACTTCTAAGTCAATACGTCTGCTCTCGCTAGCCCGTATGAGGTTAAAAATACTTTTCGAAAACTAATTAAACCTAATTAACTTTAAAGCGCTTCTGCTGTTTTTAAAACTAATGCCCGATTTCAGCTATCCGGGTAAAGCCTCACACTCCCGTGGTCTCGACTTTAACCTATGTTACATTTTTACTCTCGTAATAAAAGTTGGGTTTTAAATTAAGAAATCGAAGCTAGAAGAAGGATTGATTATTGATTTTAGCTTAGAGAAAATTAATTCATTTTAGTTACTTCATTACATACCGATAAGATCGGTTTAGCTCGACATAATTAGGAAATTAAATGCAAAGGCAATGAAATAAATAAACACAGACATAATTAAGAAAGAAATGAACAATGCTTTGAATTAAATAACGGAAACCTGGAAGTCAGTAATAACAGCAACAGCAATCCCTCCACAAGCCGGTAGGTTCTTGCTTGAATAAAATAAATTGCAAAGGTTGAAGGCGATGAAACAAAAACTAAAACTAAGTTGTAATAGTTCCTCAGTGTGAGAAACTATCACTTTGATCGGTAATGGTTGACAAGGAAATGGAAATGCAAGGTAAAAAATGAAATTAAAGTTCTGGAGAAAATTTGGCAGCAAGACAGTATACTTGATAAGAGAATTTGGCCACCCTTTGTTCTTCGTAAATGCTTGTATTTATAGGCTCAGTTGAGATAGAAGTTGGAGAGAATTCAGCCACTCACACTGACGGTTACACCACTTGGACCTAGTAATCTTCGGAGGATATGGCATCGTGTGAAAACTGCTTTCTCTGAAAATTCGTAGACACGTTTCTGCTTCAGTGTGTGAATTTGAGCACATGACGATCGTGGTACAATGTTACGGTCGTGGTGCATTTTTAAGCTGCCACGGTCGTGGCACTCCCATGACGGTCGTGATATCAGCAAAAATTGATTTCTTCAATTTTTCTTCTCTTTTCTGCTCTTTTCTTGCATGTTTTGGTTCTTTTCCACACTTAGCATACTTTGACTTGTAAAATGTGATTACCTGCAAAAACACTTAAATAATCTCGAGAAAATCGGATATTAGACGAAAAACAGAATAAGAAACTAACATAAATCGAAGTAAAAATATGATATAAATTCGTGTTATCAAACTCTCCCACACTTGAATCTTTGCTTGTCCTCAAGCAATCAATCTATTAAAATGGACAAACTGAATCAAATGCACATACCTGGCATACCAATGGTGTTGAAAAAGAGTTTCTTGTTAGTTAGACGGGTACTAGTGTAAAACAATAAGGATACAATAATGACGCAAAGCAACAAGCTTGTCATAGACCTCTCTTTTGTACAATCCAGTCCAAATCATTATATTATAGTTCAACCATAAGTTTTCGTATCTATTTTACCCGGTTTCATTCTAATGCAATTACATTAAGCCCTTTGCCTTATTCACGCACGTAGTGGAGTAACCGGTTAGTGACTTTGATCCCATTTTCTCGCACGGGGCCTGATACACAAATGTGGTAACCCTTTATACATCCCATTCGTAGATTGCGGGGGATCGAACAGTAGTTCGCCCTACCAAGTTCAGAATAAGGTACCTCTGAACCAATCAACAACGGATTTTCTTTCTTTTCTTGCACATTTTCACAACTGTGAGAGTTGTTGCATATTCTATTTTTTTTTTCTCGGCATATAGATAAGAAATATTTTTTTTCTTTTTCTTGATTGGGCATCAAACACTTATATTCATCGGTTCCCCACGTGGTTTGTGATATAGACGGTGCTGATTGCTAATATAAACTACTAAGGGTTACTTTAGGACTGAACTCAAGGTATCGTATAATAAGTGTCGAAACTGATATCGCATACGCAAGAGGTCTAAGGTGTCAAGACGGTATCGATCTTGTTAGCACTTTCCCAGCTTCCTAACATAGTTTAAAGCTTGGTATGTCACAGATGAGCAATACTCGTAAAAAAATTTCGTTATGGCAGAATAAAGTAAGGAAATCGGATTACTGAACGAAAATATTCATATATTACTTTGATAAGGAAGAAGAAAGTACAAGAAAGGGAAATAAACGGAAATAAATCTAACTCTCCCACACTATATCGGACATTGTCCTCAATGTTGCGATATAAAGGGGATTAACAAGGAAAACTAAAAAGAGAAACAAAATACAAAAACAAAATAAAATCAAGGTGGACTACGTCCTCTGCTTCTAGAGCGTCCTCTTCCATGTTGCGCTACGTGATCAGGAATGCCCACGTGATGGATGTACTCGTGTAAGCCCTGCACTCGCACTGTCAATGCATCCATCTCCTCGATGACACCGTCAAGCCTTTGACCTTGGTCAACTTGCACTTGCTGGATTTGATGCATAAGTGTCATCATTTCATTCTGTTGCTGGGTTTGTTGCCATATAGCCCTCAGGATTTCATCATTAGTAACTGGGTCTTGGTCAGGGCGGCGACGACGTCTGGAGGTCGAAGGAGCATCATTGGCCGACGGTGGTTGGTTCTCAGGGGCGTTATCCATTTCTTGCTCCATCTCATCAACAGGTCCATGTTCTTGATCATCAGGGGCAGACGCATTTTGCTCAGGAGCATCAAGATCAAAAAGCCAATTGGCCATATTTTGAGGGTCAGTGCGACTCCTGCAGGGCATGATGATACTTCTTACGGTTTTGGCGCGGACCATAGGATGGTATTTCCCATCTCGTCATAACTTGATGAGCTGAGAGTTTCTGCAATAATCTATATCAAGGAAGACTGGAGGCAAGGAGGGAAGTCTAGCAAGGTCGTTTTCCAAATTCAAACTGAGTACAATAGAGGTGACAATCCCTCCAAAATAAAAGAGTTTGGAGCCTCTAGCACAGTTTGACTGTATATGTGCTAGTAAAAATGGCGCGGCATTAATTGGCTCTGAATGAAACACACAATGAAGGAAAAATAACTCTTTAGAATTCACCTTATGGTTACTATCTCGTGCAAAGATGGTGCTTCCAAGTGCGCGGTGGACGTATCTGATGGATGGGTTGTGGATAAATGTTGCGTTAAGGTTATCCCAGCTGTCAACTGTGGTTCCGGTTAACTGATTCCATAGTTGGAACGCTGCTTGATAGAAAGTTTCCTGCGGTACTCGGCGATGGACATTCTCGCCATGTTTGAAACCAAGCATCTCGGCAAGACGATCTTGTTCGATTGAGTATTCTTTGCCAAACATGCGGAACTTTGCGACTCCGGATAATTGGTTCGTTTCTCCCGGAGGGGTTATGTAGGTAAAGGAGCTGAGGAACTCTAAAGTTAGGTCTTCGTAAGTGGGCCAGCTCTGAGTGCAAAGCTGCCAAAGACCGACATTCTGTAACATCCATTGAACTCCCTCAAGCATTCCAAGTTCTTCTAAGCATGCAACGTCAACATAGCGGGTCGGTTGAACGGAACGGCGGTAGAAGTCGATATACCGAGCTCTTTGGAGTTCTCCTGCCTCTCCATCTTAGAAGTTTAATGTGGATAAATCTGGAATTTCACGTGCCATTGTTGGGTTAAAGAGGATTTTGGAAAGAAAGTAGGTAATGGAATTTGAGGGTTTGTGAAAAAGAAGTGGCGTATGGTGTGATTATATAGGGCAATGGTAAGTTGAATGGTTACGGAAATGATTAATGTGGCTCAAATGGTAATGGGACGGTTGTGGAATTGTAGAAGGTAATGGGACGGCTGGGGTTTGAATGAGAGAAAGAAGAGGGAACGAGTGAAACAATTCTGTTTTAACGCAGAATCTGTTTCAAACCCGCGTGACGGTCGTCACGGGATTGTCATGATCGTGACGTCCACAATTTCTGGGTGGTGAATTTGTTTAATGACAGACACGATTCCAAACACATTAATTCAATAGCAGGTTATAAGAAGCACATGGAAATAGCAGTATATTGCATACACAGAGATAAGTAACATTACTACCTACATTAAAATAGAATTAAAAGAATAGGAATGGAATTGAAATCACAAAGATTTAATAGCAGCAGCAAATGAAATTACTCTTTAAAACCAAAAAGTTGCTAGTTAAATTACTAGCAATGTATCAAAACTGTATGAAATCAAATTATTCCCGACATGAAAAATGAAAACTGAAATAATGTAAAATTATTCTAAAGTAAAATGCATAAAAAGTCTTGAAAATAAGGTGCTTCATAAATCTAGCCAAGGCGTTTCTTCAAAGATGCGGTGGCTTGATTTAAATGATCAAATTGTTCCACGGTCAAGTCCATAAGTCCAACAATATTTTGACGCACAGTGTTAAGCTCATCCTTTACTGAAGTGATTTCTTTATGATATTCATCCATAGTCTTTAAAATAGAATTCAGATTAGAAGCATAATTAGTGGCATCAGCTTTAGGAATGTCAATGTTCTCTTGGAATTCCATATAGTCAAGATCATGGTAATGAGGGGGTGTTTTTGGGTCGATCTCAGGTGCAGGAAAGGTTTCTTCTGGTTCAGGCACGGGTTCATCAAGGTTATATAGCCAATTATGTTGATCGTGCACACTTGTGCGTTCATGATTTGGAAGTGTAAAGTGTGGTACGACAACATTGTTAATTAAAAGCTGGAAATGGTTCGGACCTTGGTCCCTAATCATAGCCCTATTGAAGCAAAAGGTGATATTCATGGGTCTAAATTCTCCAAAGGGGTTAATCTTAGAAAGTCGGGTTCTGAATCCCATAGCATCAGCTATCTTAGTAACTAGGCTACCTATCAAAATTGGACTGTTATCATTATTGATAAGTTTGCAAAAGTTATTCAGCATAAAAGTGAGTCCATTAACCTCTCTAGACTGAGAAGCGCAAAACATAATAAAAAGCTCGTCCCTCGAAACAGTGTTATCATTCTCAGGTTTACCAAATAAGGTATAGGCCAGGATCATATGAAAGTAACGGAAAGCGGGGTTATGTATTTCTGTTGAAAGCATAGGGTCCATGTCAAAATCAGGTTTCCCTGAAATTCTACCCCAAAAATCACTCAGCTTTCCAACCAACACTAAGTCCTCTTGAACCACAGAGAAAACATGGGGTCCTTCAGGAAATCCCAAAAGATCCGACAGTTCCTTTATGGTGAACTGGCAGCTGTATCCAAATAATCTAAAGGTAATCCTTCCCCTGGTTAAACCTTTTCCACAATGAGGTTATAGCTTAAAGAGCTCAGGAATTCTAAAGTCAACCTACGGTAGCACTTATGTTTCTTATTGGAAAAACCCTCCCAACCTAACTGGCTAAACAGAAAGTCTACGCTCTCACCTACACCTAAGGTGGTCATGGTGGGTCTGTGGGCGAATTTTGTCAAGGCAAAAGGTCTAAGAGACAAAGCCTCATAGCGATGCCACTGTGCTCCATCTCTGAATTTTACTGGCATGTTATCCTCGTTTGCCATTAGTTAGTACTTTTTGCAAAAATGTAAGCAGAAGAGGAGAACAGAGAGAGTAGAAAGACTTTATAATCCTGTAGTTTTTTCAATTTTTAAGATCAGCACAATATTTTCAAATTAAATTTAAAACGATGTAAATGAAACTGAAAATTTGCAAAATAAAAACAAAACAGAGAAAGCATAAAGAAATAACAAATATAAAGCATGAAAAACGGAAATCATGGGTTGTCTCCCATTAAGCGCTGTTTTTAACGTCTAAAGCCTGACGAATTCAATTAGATGCTTAGTTAGGAGGTTCGGTGGGCAACTCTAAAAGTCTTAGGCAGTTCAAATAATCTCTATTTTCAATGCTGTGATAGTGTTTTAGACGTTGTCCATTGACTAAAAATGGGTTCCTATTCCTCCCCTTTATTTCTACCTCTCCACTTTGTAGAATTTTTGTAATCTCGAAAGGACCGGACCATCTAGACCTTAATTTCCCAAGAAAGAGTTTTAATCTAGAGTTAAATAGGAGTACAACGTCTCCCACACTAAATTCTTTTCTAGATAAGCACTTATCGTGCCATCTTTTAGTTCGTTCTTTATATATCTTAGCATTTTCGTAAGCGTCTAATCTTAACTCTTCTAGTTCATGCAGATCTAGGATACGTTTTTCACCTGCGGAATCATACCTTAAGTTCAATGTTTTAATAGCCCAATAGGCTTTATGTTCTAATTCCACTGGTAGATGGCAAGATTTACCATAGACAAGCTTGAAAGGTGTAGTTCCGATTGGTGTTTTGTAGGCCGTCCTATATGCCCATAAAGCTTCGTTGAGTTTTGATGACCAGTCTTTCCTAGAGGTGGCTACGGTCTTTTCTAGAATTTGTTTTATTTCTCGAATTGAGACCTCAACCTGTCCACTTGTTTGTGGATGATATGGTGTTGCTACGCGGTGTCTTACTCCATACTTCGATAGTAATTTGTCAAATATTTTTGATATGAAATGAGAACCACCGTCACTTATGACAAGTCTCGGCACACCAAATCTGGGAAAGATTGTGTTTTTAAAGAGCTTTATGACTACTCGTGCGTCATTTGTAGGAGAAGCTATTGCCTCAATCCATTTTGAAACATAATCGACAGCTACGAGTATATATTTATTTCCAAAGGATGATGGAAAGGGTCCCATAAAGTCGATCCCCCATACATCAAAGACTTCTACTTTTAATATACCTTTTTGAGGCATCTCATCGCATCTTGATATGTTACCAGTGCGTTGGCACCGGTCGCAGTTTAGTATTGTGATGTGGACATCCTTCCAAAGGTTGGGCCAGAATAGGCCGGATTGCAAGATCTTAGCGCATGTCTTCGAGGTACTGGCATGTCCTCCATAAGGAGCAGAATGACATTGAGAGATGATGTTTTCTATTTCTTCTTCTGGGACGCAACAACGGAAGATACCGTCGGCTCCTCTCTTAAACAGCAAAGGTTCATCCCAATAATAATGTTTTAGATCATGAAAGAATTTTTTCTTTTGTTGATAAGATAAGTCTGGTGGAAGTACCCCAGCTGCTAAGTAGTTGACTATGTCAGCATACCATGGCAGGGTTGCGTGTATGTTAATCTCTTCCACGACTTCTTCCATCTTTGGGTCATCAACTGTAGAGTAGACATATCACTTTCTAGTTGGTCTATGAGTCGTTCATATGGGAAATCCTCATTAATGGGTACTGGCTCTGGTTTAATGCCCTCTAATCGAGATAAGTGGTCTGCTACTACGTTTTCGGTTCCTTTCTTATCTTTGATCTCTAAATCAAATTCTTGTAGAAGTAGGATCCACCTTAGTAGTCTAGGTTTTGCATCCTTCTTGTTAAGTAAATATCTAATAGCTGCGTGGTCTGTATAAATGATGATCTTAGCTCCCACTAGGTAGGAACGGAATTTGTCAAGGGCAAAGATCACGGCTAAAAGTTCTTTTTCTGTGGTGGCGTAGTTCATTTGGGCAGAGTCTAAGGTTCTACTTGCATAGTAAATGGCATGAAGTTTTCTATCCCTCCTCTGTCCTAAAACTGCACCTACAGCATAATCACTTGCATCACACATGATTTCGAAAGGTAATCTCCAATCTGGTGGTTGCATGATAGGTGCGGTAATAAGAGCTGTTTTCAGCTGTTCAAACACTTTTAGGCATTTCTCATCAAAGATAAATTCAGCGTCTTTGATTAACAAACCGGTAAGAGGTTTAGTGATCTTCGAGAAATCCTTTATGAATCGTCGGTAGAAACCGGCGTGTCCTAAGAAACTTCGTATTTCTCGTACAGTTTTTGGAGGTTGAAGATCTTTTATAATTTCTATCTTGGCTTTATCAACTTCAATTCCTCTATCGGACATAACGTGTCCAAGTACAATTCCTTCATTTACCATAAAATGGCATTTCTCCCAGTTTAATACGAGATTAACTTTTATGCATCTTTCCAATACCATTTCTAGGTTCGATAGACATCCTTCGAAGCTCTGCCCACATACAGAAAAGTCATCCATAAACACTTCCATAATGTCATCTATAAAATCAGCAAAGATTGACATCATGCATCTTTGGAATGTGGCAGGTGCGTTACATAGTCCAAACGACATTCGCCGATAAGCAAATGTACCATAGGGACATGTGAAGGTCATCTTTTCTTGGTCATCAGGATGAATTGGAATTTGAAAGAATCCTGAATAACCGTCTAAATAGCAGAAGTATGAGTGTTTATCCAATCTTTCCAACATTTGGTCAATAAAAGGCAATGGGAAATGGTCTTTACGAGTGACTTTATTTAACTTTCTATAGTCGATGCACATTCTACTTCCAGTTACAACCCTTTTTGTTATAGATTCACCTTTTTCGTTCTTAACAACTGTAACACCTCCCTTCTTTGGAACGACATGTACTGGGCTAACCCATTTACTGTCTGATATCGGGTATATAATTCCTGCTTCTAAAATTTTTTCACTTCGTCCTTGACTACAGTACTCAAGATCGGGTTAATCCTTCTCTGATGTTCCCTAGAGGATTTACAGTCTTCCTCCAGCATAATGCGGTGCATACAAATAGAAGGGCTTATTCCTTTAAGGTCAGTGATGTTATAGCCTAACGCAGTTGGATATTTTCTTAAGACGTCCAATAGTTTCTTCGTTTTGGTCTGTCCTAAGTCTACATTGACTATTACAGGTCGTTCGAGAGTTTCGTCTAGGAATTCATACCTTAAATTTTTGGGTAATGTTTTCAGTTCTAGGGCTGGGTTCTTCGGGCAAGGTAGATGATCTGGTGTAAGTGCTAAGCATTCGCTTAAGCTATCATCTTGATAAGGTTCACGCCAGTTATCATCTTCGAAAATCGGAGGCATCGGAATTTTTAGAATATCTGAATATATGGCCGGTTCCATCTCGATTTCTCTTACGCACTCATCTATGACATCTAGTAGATAACATGTGTCGTCTATAGCTGAAGCTTGTAAGAATTGTGTCAAAATGAATTCAACCTTCTCTTCACCAACTTCAAAAGTTAGTCTGCCTCTCTTTACGTCTATAATTGCTCCAGCGGTAGCTAGGAATGGCCTTCCTAATATGATTGGAGTAGTAGAGTCTTCTGTAATATCCATGATTATCAAATCAGTAGGGATATAGAATTGTCCTATACAAACTGGAACATTTTCTAGTATACCCACTGGGTATTTAACAGAACGGTCAGCTAATTGCATAGACATCTTAGTTGGTCTTAATTCTCCCATATCAAGCTTCTTGCAAATGGATAAGGGCATAACACTAATACTGGCTCCTAAGTCGCATAGAGCTTTGTCTATGACGAACTTCCCAATTACACAAGGTATTGAGAAACTACCTGGGTCTTTCAGCTTAGGAGGCATTTTGTTTTGAATTATTGCGCTACACTCAGCAGTAAGCGTAACTGTTTCGTTTTCCTCAATCTTTTTGTTATTGGATAGGATTTCTTTTAGGAACTTAACATATGAGGGCATCTAGGTGATGGCTTCTGTAAAAGGTATCGTGATGTTTAATTGTTTCAGAAGTTCAACAAATTTCTTAAATTGCCCTGCGGTTTTAGAACTTTTCAATCTTTGAGGATACGAAATAGGTGGCTTATAAGGTGGTGGAGGCACATAAGGTTTTTCTTTGTTTACAGCCTCTTGGTCATTATCTTCCTTTTCCTTGGGTTCACTCTCCTTCTCAGTTGTTTGGTCGTTAGCAGACTTTTGGTACATGGCTGGATTTTGAAGTCTTGGGTCAATGGGTCTATCTAATTCTTTTCCACTTCTCAGTATAACAGCATTTGCATGTCCTTTAGGATTAGGTTGTGGCTGTCCAGGAAATGTTCCAGCAGGAGCAACAGTAGGTGCTTGTTGTTGAGCCACTTGGGAAATTTGTGTTTCAAGCATTTTGTTGTGAGTGGCCAAAGCGTCTACTTTGTTTGCTAACTGCTTAATCTGTTCACTAGTGTGTACGTTTTGATTCAGGAACTCTTTGTTTGTCTGAGTCTTGGTAGGTATGAAGATCTCTATCATCAGTTCGAGGTTAGACTTCCTAGGAACATTTGGAGCAGCTGTTGCAGCCTTTTGATAACCTGGTGGTGCAGTAGGTGCTTGACCAGGTGCATACAGTGCATTGTTGTTTTTGTAAGAGAAGTTGGGGTGATTCTTCCAACCAGGATTGTAGGTATTTGCATAAGGGTTTGCTTGAGCATAATTCACTTGATCTGTAGAGGCTCCTGCTAAAACTTGGCATTCAGGGGCAGCGTGTCCAGCTGTTCCACATAATTCGCAGTTTGGCGCTACAGCAGCCACGGTGGCTGTGGGTGTCATGGCCAAGTTGTCTATCTTTTGAGCGATTGCATCTACCTTAGCACGGACGTGATCTAGGCTAGATACTTCATACATTCCTCCTTTTGGTTGGGATTTCTCCACTTGAGTTCTTTCACCTCCCCATTGGTAGTGATTCTGAGCCATACTCTCGATGAGTTGTTGGGCTTCATCATAGGGTTTATCCATGAGTGTACCACCAGCGGCGGATCTATTATCAATCTTGTGTTGTACAAGAGACCATTGTAAAACGTGTGGGTAATTAACCAATCCTCAAGACCATGATGCGGGCATATCCTCCTCATATCTTTGTATCTTTCCCAAGCATCATATAAAGACTCGTTGTCTTTTTGTCTGAAGCTGTTGATTTGGGCTCTCAGCATAGCTGTTTTGCTTGGCGGAAAATATCGTGCCAGAAAGACCTTCTTTAAATCTTCCCAAGAAGTAATAGAATTTGATGGCAAGGATTGCAACCAAGCCCAAGCTCTATCTCTTAACGAGAAAGGGAAAAGACGTAGTCTTATGGCGTCTGCGGTTACACCATTCGCTTTCACTATGTCTGCATACTGCACAACCTTGGTCAGATGTTCGTTCGGATCTTCTGTTGGGTTTCCAGAAAATTGATTTTGTTGCACATCAGATAACAGCGAGGGTTTCAACTCGAAATCGTTTCGGTTGATAGCTGGAGCGACAATGCTATTGTGAGGTTCTTGTTGAGATGCGGCATCATAATACTTAAGAGGTCGGTTCTGTGGTGGATCGGCCATGTCTGGTTCTGATTCGGAATCTGATTCGGATTCAAGTTTAGGATCTGATTGAGATTCAGGTTCTGATAAAGGAAAAGGGATATCGTGAGCTAAGCAGTATTCTTGGATACGTCTTTTTACGGTAAGAAGACGTTCAGGTTCGTCTGTTGGTCGTACGAGGTCTTCGCCAGAAGAGCGAGTACTTGGCATACAATCAACAGAAAGGGAATTTTTTTTTGCCTTAGTCTATACGACGTAACAAAGGAATTACGATGTCGACTTAATTAGTCCTCGGCAACGGCGCCAAAAACTTGGTCGCGACTTTATGAGTCGAATGGGGGTTACTGCAAGTATACAGTTGTATCGCGTAGTTTTAAAAGATTATCGATCCCACAGAGACTAGAAATCGAACGCACCGTTATCTATCGTTACTATGTTTATCTAAGGCTAATCAGAATTTGGGTTTTTAGTTCAAACGGGAAATTAAAGGGAAATTAAAATTTGGGAATACTAGTTATGAATAAGTTATCGGTATATAATTCGGTAACCTACGTGGAATTAATTAAACCTAAGCGTATAAAGATTTATCACCCTATTCATCTGTAGGAAAAACCGGTTTAAAAGCCCTCAACTCACACTCCCGTGGTTATTGCTTCGGACTATACTTCTAAGTCAATACGTCTGCTCTCGCTAGCCCGTATGAGGTTAAAAATACTTTTTGAAAACTAATTAAACCTAATTAACTTTAAAGCGCTTCCACTGTTTTTAAAACTAATGCCCGATTTCAGCTATCCGGGTAAAGCCTCACACTCCCGTGGTCTCGACTTTAACCTATGTTACTTTTTTACTCTCGTAATAAAAGTTGGGTTTTAAATTAAGAAATCGAAGCTAGAAGAAGGATTGATTATTGATTTTAGCTTAGAGAAAATTAATTCATTTTAGTTACTTCATTACATACCGATAAGATCGGTTTAGCTCGACATAATTAGGAAATTAAATGCAAAGGCAATGAAATAAATAAACACAGGCATAATTAAGAAAGAAATGAACAATGCTTTGAATTAAATAACGGAAACCTGGAAGTCAGTAATAACAGCAACAGCAATCCCTCCACAAGCCGGTAGGTTCTTGCTTGAATAAAATAAATTGCAAAGGTTGAAGGCGATGAAACAAAAACTAAAACTAAGTTGTAATAGTTCCTCAGTGTGAGAAACTATCACTTTGATCGGTAATGGTTGACAAGGAAATGGAAATGCAAGGTAAAAAATGAAATTAAAGTTCTGGAGAAAATTTGGCAGCAAGACAGTATACTTGATAAGAGAATTTGGCCACCCTTTGTTCTTCGTAAATGCTTGTATTTATAGGCTCAGTTGATATAGAAGTTGGAGAGAATTCAGCCACTCACACTGACGGTTACACCACTTGGACCTAGTAATCTTCGGAGGATATGGCATCGTGTGAAAACTGCTTTCTCTGAAAATTCGTAGACACGTTTCTGCTTCAGTGTGTGAATTTGAGCGCATGACGATCGTGGTACAATGTTACGGTCGTGGTGCATTTTGAAGCTGCCACGGTCGTGGCACTCCCATGACGGTCGTGATATCAGCAAAAATTGATTTCTTTAATTTTTCTTCTCTTTTCTGCTCTTTTCTGGCATGTTTTGGTTCTTTTCCACACTTAGCATACTTTGACTTGTAAAATGTGATTACCTGCAAAAACACTTAAATAATCTCGAGAAAATCGGATATTAGACGAAAAACGGAATAAGAAACTAACATAAATCGAAGTAAAAATATGATATAAATTCGTGTTATCATCGATCATGTTTAACAACAATATTAGACAACGCATATTACAATTGCATTTTAGAATTACATATTATAATTCAATCATAAGTTATACAAAAGCATATTACAATTGTATAATAGAATCACATATAATGATTCAATCACAAGTTATATCACCCTTAGGTTCCCTCTAATTTATTTAATCGGGCAATGAAAACAATATTTCTCACTCTTATCCCGTAGGATATTTTCACAGCTTTGCATCGGCTAAAACCATGCCTCGATCGAATTTACGATCCAAAAGATATGGATTTTCAACATATCATATAAACATTATTTTCATTCATTTTCATTCACTTTCCAACGATACCAAGAACACTTCGATCGGAATCACGGTTCAAAAGTTATGAAGGAAACAAAATGGGAAAATCTGTCATGTTCGCTGCCATGTTCGCAAGGCGAACAGTGGCGAACAAAACAGAACAAAAAGGGCATAAAGTTTGCTAAGCAAACTCTAGGCGAACCTTCGCCTTCCATTCGCCTTGGGTTCGCTAGGCGAACCCTGCGAAACCCAGAATTTTCAGCAGCACTAAAATAGGTCATTTGGGGCCAAAACTCTCATTTCTTCACCAAAAACACTTCCAACTCATACTCTATCAACCCTGTTATTTCCTTGGTTTTATGGTTGGCATTATTTTGCTCAAACTCATGTAGCAGCAGGTGTTGAATGAAGATGTCTAAAGATATGGTTCTCTACTCTTTGTTCAACATGTCGAATGAAGATGTCCCATGACTGCTCATAGGACATCGCGCTGTGAAGTCAGGATTTATTGCAGAATCTGTTACAATGATTTGTAACTGAATATTCTGTGAATATTTGGTTATCCTATGTGGAATCCAAAGCATTTTTGGATTAGGGTTACTTGTTGGTTTTCGGATTTGCTGCTGTTTCTAATTATGGAGACATAATAGGAAACTTTGGATTGAAGACCTATTTTATTGGAGTTATTTTTGCAGATTTGTGAGCAGCCTAATTGCTGCGTTTTTGAAGCCCAATTCAGTCCAGATTACAAGCTATAAATAGACTGATGTAAACCTAGTTTTAGGTGTCGAACTTACATGTATTGTTAGGGTTGTGTGCTTGTGTTTTGTGAGCCTAACTGGTATCTTATGATAACAGTACAAGGACTGTAGTGTAAGTTGTGTAAGGTTGCTCATAAGCTTTTAAGCATTGAGCAGTTGAGTGTTAATTCTCATAAGCTGTGAAGTATTGAGAATTTGTGTTTCGACCATTGTTACTTGTCTTGTAAGGAACCAGTCACGAGTTGTGATTGAAGAGGGATTTGAGGAGGCCCTCATACCTAGGGGAGTCTTAGGTAAAAGTCATAGGAATGGTAGTGATTAAGTGAGCTGATTGAACCGGGTGTGGTTATCAGTTAATTGATACTATCGAATATTGATTTCATCCCTGGCTTGGTAGCCCCCAGATGTAGGATAGTTAGATCCGAACTGGGTTAACAATTTCTGGCGTTCTTTACATTTTATGCACACATTTATTTTGAACTTATTCATTGTTGTTGTATATCAGTGTCACGACATCTCGATAGGACATCTGATATATATAGGCCAGAATTTCAATTGGCATCAAGAGCAGGCACCCTTAGTTGTTTCTGGGTGAGATTCAGGGAAGGTACTTTCTGGTACAATGGACAAGGATGGAGGAGCTCTGAATAAACCACCTCTGCTGGATGGTTCAAACTATGAGTATTGGAAACCTAGGATGATAGCTTTCATCAAATCCATGGACGATCAAGCATGGAAAGCTGTCATCAAAGGATGGGAGCCCTCTAAGGTTAAAGATGACAAAGGGAACCCTACTGATGTTCTGAAGGAAGAAGAGGACTGGGATAATGCTAACTACAAAGAGTCTGTTGGAAATTCTAAAGCCATGAATGCATTGTTCAATGGGGTCAACAGAAATATCTTCAGGCTGATTGAGCATTGCACTATTGCCAAAGAGGCTTGGCAGGTCTTGAAAGTTGCTCATGAAGGGACCTCAAAGGTGAAAATGTCAAAGCTTCAGCTTCTCACTAGCAAGTTTGAGAGTTTGAAGATGAAAGAGGATGAGAGCATTCATGATTTTCATATGAACATTATTGAGATAGCTAATGCCTCTAGTGCTCTAGGAGAAAAGATGTCTGACAGCAAGCTGGTCAGGAAGATTCTCAGGTCTCTACCTAAGAGATTTGATATGAAGGTCATTGCTATAGAGGAAGCTCAGGACATTGACAAGATGAAAGTGGATAAACTTATGGGATCACTCCAAACTTTTGAGTTAGGATTCAGTGAAAAAGCTGAAAAGAAGAAGAGTATAGCATTTGTGTCGAATGCTGATGACTCAGATGATGAAGAAGATGTGTCTAAAGATCTGGTATTACTTGGTAAACAATTTAACAAAGTGTTGAAAAGGATTGACTGGAAGTCAAGAGCAAATGCTCAGAACAAGTCACTCGACATCAGTAAGAACCAGGATGGAGGAAGAAGATCCAGAAGGAGAGTCTGAGAGTGATGTTGAAGAAGAATCAGCAAAATTGGTGACAGCCTTGGCTGGAATCTGTAAGGCTGATGGAGAGACTTCTTGTGAATCTGACTCTGACAAAGAATCCTATGTTGGAGAACTCACTAAGGAAGAAGTATTCTCAGGGTTTTTAGAATTGTGTATCAAGAACGAAGAAAGGTGCCAGATTATATTGGAGCAGAAGTTCTTGATAGCTCAACTGGAAGCTGAGAAGGAAGAACATCTTTCAACCATTGCTGATCTGAAGGAGGAGGTTGAATGGCAAAAGTCAAAACTTGCCAATATGACTAAATCTATAAGAATGCTGAACAATGGTACCACGCAGCTGGATGAGATCCTTCAGAATGGGAAAGAAGCTGGTAATGTGCAAGGCCTTGGTTTTAACAATCAAGTCGAGACTTCTAAGAAGAATGTATTGAAGTTTGTTCCTCAGAAAATAAAGCAAGATGTGAGGATGTCAAATCACATGTTTCAACATCAGATGAACCATCAAAAAGGAGTTTGTAGATCAAAGTATAAACCATGGAGATGCCATTACTGTGGCAAGATTGGTCACTTAAAGGCCTTTTGCTACAAGATACACGGCTATCCCAAAAGTGTTCAGCAACAATATAAAGAACAGAGTTGGGGTAAAGTGAAGAGAAGATGGATTCCTAGACAAATGATGGCTGGTCTCATAGCACATACTTCTCTTAGGGCATCTGCTAGAGAAGATTGGTACTTTGACAGTGGTTGTTCAAGACACAGGACTGGTGTGAAGAAATTCTTGTCAGAGATTAAGCCTCACTCCACCAATTATGTCACCTTTGGGGATGGATCGAAGGGTGAGATAAAAGGTGTTGGAAAGCTGGACTGCACAGGACAACCAAATCTGGATCGTGTGTTATTTGTCAAAGGACTGGCTACAAACTTAATCAGTATAAGCCAATTGTGTGATGTAGGGCTCAAGGTAAATTTCACCAAGTCTGAGTGTCTAGTAACCAATGAGAAAGATGAAGTTGTTATGAAGGGCACCAGGTCTAAAGACAACTGCTATCTTTGGAATCCTCTAGAACCTGAAAACCTGTCCACTTGCTTGATGACAAAGGAAGATGAAACCAAACTGTGGCATCAGAAATTGGGCCACTTGCATCTGAAAGGGATGAAGAAGGTCATGTCAGGTGATGCTGGAATCCATAAATGTGGTGGTTGATGATTCTGGCAACGATGAAGATGTCCCAGATAATGTTGGAGCATGTCTGCCCATGAATAATGAAAACTCTCCAGGCCTTGAGTCTGTAGAAGATAGTGCTCAAGAAATCAACACCAGACCTGAGAATGAAGAGGTAGAGGAAGCTAACAGGGGACCCTCTATAAGGATTCAGAAGGATCACCCTAGGGAATTAATTATTGGAGATTTGAATGATGGTGTGAGAACCAGAAGAAGGGAGACTGTGTCAAATGCTTGCTTTGTGTCAAAGATCGAGCCAAAGAATGTCAAGGAAGCTCTGACAGATGAGTTTTGGATAAATGCTATGCAAGAAGAACTAGAGCAGTTCAGAAGAAATGATGTCTGGGATCTTGTACCAAGAACAGAAGGGGTGAATGTTATTGGAACAAAGTGGATCTACAAAAACAAGTCTGACGAGCTTGGAGTGGTTACAAGAAACAAAGCGAGACTTGTTGCACAAGGTTATACTCAAGTTGAGGGAGTTGACTTTGATGAGACTTTTGCTCCAGTGGCTAGATTAGAATCCATCAGACTACTCTTAGGGATGGCCTGTAATCTAAAATTCAAGCTGTTCCAAATGGATGTGAAGAGTGTGTTTCTGAATGGCTATCTGAATGAGGAAGTCTATGTAGATCAACCTAAAGGATTCACTGGTCCAAACTTCCCCAATCATGTGTACAAACTGAGGAAAGCGCTGTATGGTTTGAAACAAGCTCCAAGGGCCTAGTATGAGAGGCTGACAGAATTCTTAATAGCCAATGGTTATAGAAAAGGAGGCATTGACAAAACTTTGTTTGTCAAGGAAGAAGGAGGAAAATTAATGATAGCCCAAATTTATGTGGATGACATTGTATTTGGGGGAATGACAAAAGCTATGGTGAAACAATTTATTCAACAAATGCAATCAGAATTTGAAATGAGCTTGGTTGGAGAACTTAGCTACTTTCTTGGATTACAAGTCAGACAAATGGAGGATTCTATCTTTATTTTTCAAAGCAAATATGTTAAGAGCATAGTAAATAAATTTGGCCTGGATAATGCCAATCACAAAAGGACACCTGCTCCCACCCATTTGAAGTTATCCAAGGATGAGAATGGAGTAAGTGTGGACCACAGCTTGTACAGAAGTATGATTGGAAGTCTACTGTATCTCACAGCAAGCAGACCTGACATTTTCTTTACTGTTGGAGTGTGTGCCAGATATCAATCCGATCCTAAGGTGAGTCACTTGAATCAAGTAAAGAGGATTCTGAAATATGTGAATGGCACAAGTGACCATGGGATGCTATATAGCCATGATTCTGGGACTGATTTAAGAGGATACTGTGATGCTGACTGGGCTGGAAGTGTAGATGATAGGAAAAGTACTTCAGGTGGATGCTTCTTTCTAGGAAATAATCTTATTTCTTGGTTTAGCAAGAAGCAGAATTCAGTATCCCTCTCTACTGCTGAAGCTGAGTACATCGTAGCTGGTAGTAGTTGTGCACAACTGGTATGGATGAAGCACATGTTGTCAGAGTATAATGTCTCACAAGATGTCATGACATTATTTTGTGACAACCTGAGTGCTATTAATATTTCCAAAAATCCCATCCAACATAGCAGGACAAAGCACATTGACATCAGACATCACTTTATCAGAGAACTTGTCGAGGACAATGTCATAACACTTGAGCATGTGAGCACAGAAAATCAGCTTGCTGACATATTTACCAAGGCTCTGGATGCAGTTAAGTTCGAAAATCTGAGGAGCAGACTTGGGGTGTGCATTCATGAAGATCTATAGCAATCAATGTGCTTTCTGGCTGCCAGACTGAAAAGACTAAAAGAGGTTCTGGTAGTGCAGTGTGTGAATGAAAAGAGAAATGATGCTAAAGAGCAAGAGCTGACAAAAGATGATGGACAAGGTGAATCTGCAGGTGAAAGTGATGAGGTGGCTGAAGAGGACAGTGCTGAATAGCTAGAGGCTATCTGCAACTTTACTTTCTGGTTTTTGTTTGTTTTTTTTTTGGACAACTTAATTCTTTTTTGGTTTTGAACAATATACTACTATGTGATTTGGTTACATTTGTCTATGACCTCTCTTTGTCATATTTGTGGCTAAAACGGGGGAGTAGTAAGTGTTGAGGTGGAGTGCTGCAGTTGTTGAGGGGGAGTGCTGCAGATGGATGGTGTGTTGCTGCTGTTGAGGGGGAGTTTTGCCAGCTTACTATAATGAGTGTCTTGTGGTACTGTGTGTGTTGTTTTGCAGCTGAAGGGGAGTGCTGCTATGCTAGTTTGGTTTGTGTTTTTGATACTGATGGTGTTTGAGTTTTTTTTTCCGCTGCTGATTCTGATGGTGTTTAAGTGTGTGTGGAGTTTTAGCCAAAAATAAGCCAAAGGGGGAGATTGTTATTTCCTTGGTTTTATGGTTGGCATTATTTTGCTAAAACTCATGTAGCAGCAGGTGTTGAATGAAGATGTCTAAAGATATGGTTCTCTACTCTTTGTTCAACATGTCGAATGAAGATGTCCCATGACTGCTCATAGGACATCGCGCTGTGAAGTCAGGATTTATTGCAGAATCTGTTACAATGATTTGTAACTGCATATTCTGTGAATATTTGGTTATCCTATGTGGAATCCAAAGCATTTTTGGATTAGGGTTACTTGTTGGTTTTCGGATTTGCTGCTGTTTCTAATTATGGAGACATAATAGGAAACTTTGGATTGAAGACCTATTTTATTGGAGTTATTTTTGCAGATTTGTGAGCAGCCTAATTGCTGCGTTTTTGAAGCCCAATTCGGTCCAGATTACAAGCTATAAATAGACTGATGTAAACCTAGTTTTAGGTGTGGAACTTACATGTATTGTTAGGGTTGTGTGCTTGTGTTTTGTGAGCCTAACTGGTATCTTATGATAACAGTACAAGGACTGTAGTGTAAGTTGTGTAAGGTTGCTCATAAGCTTTTAAGCATTGAGCAGCTGAGTGTTAATTCTCATAAGCTGTGAAGTATTGAGAATTTGTGTTTCGACCATTGTTACTTGTCTTGTAAGGAACCAGTCACGGGTTGTGATTGAAGAGGGATTTGAGGAGGCCCTCATACCTAGGGGAGTCTTAGGTAGAAGTCATAGGAAGGGTAGTGATTAAGTGAGCTAATTGAACCGGGTGTGGTTATCAGTGAATTGATACTATTGAATATTGATTTCATCCCTGGCTTGGTAGCCCCCAGATGTAGGATAGTTAGATCCGAACTGGGTTAACAATTTCTGGTGTTCTTTACATTTTATGCACACATTTATTTTGAACTTGTTCATTGTTGTTGTATATCAGTGTCACGACATCTCGATAGGACATCTGATATATATAGGCCAGAATTTCAAACCCCAATCATAACCCAACTATAATACTCAATTCTTTTCACGTTTCATCCGTTAGATGTCATTGATTTATCCGTTTAATCATTTTCTCTCAAATCTAACCTAAGTTCTAAACATATATTTTTAGAACTTAAAGTGTCTAACTAGAACCCATCTTAGCATTGAAGAGGAGGTTGAAGAAGATGAAGAACAATGATCCAAGCTTTCCCTTTTTCTTCCATGGATTTCTTCTTCTCTTCTCTTTTTCCCTTTTTCTCTCTTTCTCCTCTTTTCTTCTTCTCCTTCTTACTATCTCTTATATATATAATGCTTATTATATAATATAATCCAATAAAGTAAAATATCTCCGATTGATATTTTATCGTCTAACACCAAATGATCGATTATTAGAGTTACCATAATATACTCTCTTGAACTAATAAATATTGATCCGTCTCTTTTATAAAATAATTGATCTCTTCAGAGTTCGCCAGTTGCTCTATTAATCCCAATTATCAATACTTAAGGAATTCCATTATTCCAATTTGTCAAAGATAGAGTACATAAGTACTCATCTGATCTCATCTGATCCAATTTAGTATTTAAATAATATGGGGTATTACATATAATATCAATTACCTTAATATAACACTTAATAGTGATGTTAAGAATCGCACATCAGATAATATATGGCATGGCCATGTCTTTATAAGTCGGGGGAAATTCTCACCTTACCAACCGCTTTTGTATGGTTGAGTTAGCCCCAACCACAATTTCTTAACATGGTATCAAGAGGCTCGTTTAAGATCCGGTGAGCCACTTTCTATGGTTTCCGCTATCGGGCCACCCACCATTTATTTCCATGTTCCAGTTGTCTAGTCCTGAGCATGAGGAGGTGTGTTAAGAGTCCCATGTTAGATAATATATGACATGAACATGTCTTTATAAGTGGGGCAATCCTCACCTTATCAACCGGTTTTGTAGGATTCGGTTAGGCCCAACCACAATTTCTTAACAAGTGAATCTCAAAATATTGTGATCTAATTTTGGTAAGTACTAAAATTAAGGTTTTGACTCTTTAAATTTTAGGAAATTTGGATTCTAGATTTAGTGTTTATTTATAAGCATGTGAATATTTGTTTCATTTATTATTATTTTTTTGTTTAGAAACTTTGATTCTAGAATATTTGTTCATTTATTTAAAGATTCATTGAGTATGTCTATGAATCAATTTTAGTATGAAATATTTTTTTGTTATATATAAATATTTTTTTAATAAACACGCTGCAGAAACGAAGTGCCAAAACCAAAGATTTCTACATGATTCTGCAGAATGTTGAGAAAGTAGGTTGGCGTAAGATTTGGTTCGATAACCCTGCGAGACCGAAAGATATTGTTACATTATGGATGATGTGCAATGGTAGATTGGATACCAATGATCAAATGTAAAAATATGGTTTCCTGGAAGATTCTAAGTGCAACTTATGTAATGAAGAGGAGTCTTTAAACCACCTCTTGTTTTCCTGCTCGAAGATGCAAATTATTTGGATATATATCTTAAAGTGGCTTCAAATGGATCACTCCCTGCTTGGTTGGAATGAGGAAATCGAGTGGTTCCTTTCGAATAGCAAAAGGAAGAATTGGAGGAGCAAAATTTTTAAATGTGCTTTTGCGGAGACGGTTTATGAATCCTGGAGATTTTGTAATCAAACTTGTTTTGGCGAGAATTTGAACATTGATAGCATAGGTCCAAAAATTGTTGATATTATTGTGTATAGATGCTGGAATATGCCCAATCTTAGAAAGCACATTAGTGCTTTATTGATGCCTTAGGTTCTTTGTAGTTTGGGTGATTTTCCTTGTGTTCTGACCGGCTCTTAGGATCGCCGTGTTTTGTATTGTCTTTTTTGGGATTTAATAAAATTCTTTTATTCCAAAAAAAAAAGATTTAATTTTTATTTGAATTAAAATTGAATATTTAACTTATAGCATGATTATGATGTTTGAATTTTATAGTTATTAATTTTCTATAATAATTTTTTATTTCATGCTATTTATTATTTTCTTATGAGTTTGTTCTCACATTATGAGCTGTTAAGTAATCTTATGATTATAAGTAATGCGACAAAGCTTATAGATCCGACCTACATTCTATGGGTAGTGCCTTGTAAATTTAAGACTTTTTTTTCATTTAATTTATTCAACTGTCTAGTAATTTTGATTGAGTTGGTTGAAACAACAAGTTGTAAAAGTAACCTCTGTTGCGTATATTTGATTCATTTGAAATTACAAAAGATGTAGTATGAAATTATTCATGCGAGCTGTTATAGTCAGTCAAAAGGAAGACAGAGTTTGACCGGATAATTACATACCTGTGATGGTGAATACGTGGTAATTATTAAGTTTTTTTTCATGTGGATAATGGTTGGTGTCAAAGACGCACATTATCTGACAGGACTTATTACCAATGTTTGATCATTACGTTAAAAGTACCGCTTGTAGTTAATTCTTAGCAATCAAAGATTGTAGATTAGTGGTGTGTTTGGTATCTTGTTTTTGTCTTATAATTTATAATTAAATATATACATGTCTCTATAATAATTTATTGATGTGTCTAATAAAGTCGTGTGAAGGTAAACTCATGAAAGTATTCAATGGATTACATCCACACCTATGATGGTAAACATGAGATGATTATAAGGATTTATTGTTTATCAATATTAATTGTCAATGTTTGATCATTGTAACAAAATACCACTAGCAATTGATGTTGTTGTCTAAAGACTTGATATGAATGGTGCACTTGGTATTTATGGTGAGTACTTTTTTTTGTTATCTATAAGCTAATATAGTTTATGTATCTACAGAATAAGTTATATTTTGATTCTCAAAAGTTTTAACATCTAGGAATAAAACATGAACATTATTTTCTTGGATCTAGGCGTTACATAAGGATGGAGAAAGTAAAATTCTCTCACAATTTAGTATATTTAAAGTGAGACTTAAGTTTAAAAAGTGAGTACACTCCAAATTACAAAGGTCTATGGTCTTAAAGCTTTGCAACCCAGAGACATTAGAGGTGTTATTTAAGATGACATAAATTTTGGCATATTATCTTTGCTTAAATTCTAGTGCTTCCAAATAAATAAAGCGAAAGACAAACTCTCATTGGAGAGATGACTTTTCATTAAGACTATTAAGCAAATAAAATATTAGAAGTGCATTATGAAACTATTTAATCTTGCAAAAGCACTATAGTTTCGTCAATTAGGTGACTTTGTCGAAAATTTAGCATATGGTATTCTCTTTGCATAATTAAGTTTATAACTATTAAAGTTATAAATTATTCTTCGAAAGAATAATTTCATAAAGTGTGCAATAAAGAAAAGATTGAATCAAGAAAATTTGACATTGTAATTTTGAATTTAGTCAATTTTCTCTCTCTTGGATGCTCCAGCGATTTCCGGTGACTAGCTTCGTTTTTCCGGCGAACTGGTTTTAACCTAGGGTCCAAGGTGTGGTATAGTTTTGGGGTCGATCTGGATGGTTTGCTCCTAGTTTTCGAACTAGGGACCATCTAGGTAGACAACATAACGTATATCGGTCAGATATGGGTCGAGGAAGAGGGAGGCCTAAGCGAAATAAGGCTCCGTCGCCGTCGATTTTAACTACAATCTTGCAACAAAGTGTTCGAAAGGATGATTCTGAGAGAGGATCTACAATAGGCACCGAATCCAATTCTGTGAAGAGTTGTGATGAAAGGAGGGAGCCCAAAGGAACCCCTGTCTCGCCGGAGCTGGTTCAGGCGATGGTAAATGAGGACGAAGTAGACAAAACTAGAAATGATGCCCCTCCTCCAACGCTCTGGGTGGACATCATAAGTGGAAACAGAAACCCTTCTAATGGTGCTGTCATTGAGTTTATTGCCCCCAACGTTGTAGAAGGAGAACTGCAAGTTGATATCGAAGAAATTGACATTGAATCTGAGGTAAGGTTTTGGGGATCTGCTCTAATTATGTATGTAATAGGGAAAGATCTTAGTATGAATGCCATTAAGCAATACATGATGAAATCCTGGAATTTTGTTACCCTACCTGGTCTATTTTATCATGAGGAGGGTTATTTCTTATTAAAATTTAAGTCTCACAAAGATAAAGAAATGGTAATTATGAGGGGGCCGTATACGATTCAGAACATGCCCATGGTGCTAAAGGATTGGCTACCTAACTTTGACTTCAAGAGAGACATGCTGCGTACTCTGCCTGTGTGGGTGAAACTACCCAATCTTCCTCTTCACCTATGGGGGCCTAGAAGCTTAGGGAAGATAGGTAGTGTATTAGGTGTTCCTCTATATACAGATGAATGTAATGCTAATAAATTGAGGGTATCCTATGCCAGGATTTTGGTGGAAATTGATATCACTCAAAATAGAAGGAGTATGTGCTTATTAGGGACATGGAGGGAAACATAAGGAAGCAAGAGGTGGAATATGAATGGAAGCCCACCTATTGTGATGTTTGCCAAAAAGTGGGCCATCAATGCAAGGGGAAAAATAAGAAGCAATGGATTCAAAAACCTAACCAGGAGAAGAAAGAGGATGAGATCGTAGGAGAGAGTAGTGGTACTCAGGACAAACAAGATCAGGCTGTGCTTAATCAGGTTTCACAAGTAGATCATGTGGATCAAGAAGAGCCTGAGTGGGAAAATGCGAAAACCAGTGCTAGAAAGAAAGGGAAAGCTGCTATGAACCTCAATCAAGAAGGGGTTAGTTGTCAGAATGGGTTTGAAGCCTTAAGGATTGGATGTCCTGAAGGGCAACAACCTGGGGTTACATGATTATTTCTTGGAATGTGAGGGGGATAAATAATGCAGGAAAATGCCATGAGGTTGTCTCCCGCCTCAATCAAATGGACCCTGCTATTGGCATACTTCTTGAGACCCGTGTGAAAGTGCAACAAGCTATGAAGATTAAGCACAAATTTGGTAGGAAGTGGAACATTATTGATAACTATTCCAAGCATCCTAATGGTAGAGTGTGGATTCTTTGGAATGATAGCAAAGTAAAAGTCACAACAATTTGTATGGATGCCCAATTCATTCACTGTCGCGTGATTCAGGACAATAAAGAGTGGTGGTTGACTGCCATTTATGCCCTTAATAGTCTTGAGCAGAGAAAAGTGCTTTGGTCTAAAATTGAGCAGGTGCATGGTAATGTGGTTGGTCCTTGGTGTCTCACTGGGGATTTCAATAATGCGTTCTCTGTTCAAGATAGAATTGGTGGCAATAGGGTGACTGAGAAGGAATTCAAAGATCTTGCTTTAATGATGGAACAGACTGGTCTTTTTGAAAAAGAAAGTCATGGTGACCACTTCACTTGGTGCAACAATCAAAGAAATGGGTTAATATTTTCTAGAATTGACAGGCTGTTAGGTAACTTAGAGTGGTTGCAGGAGAATGTGAATGCAAAGCTATCTGTTTTGAATCAAGGGGTTTCTGATCATTCCCTCCTTTGCCTGCAGCAAGATAATTACCAGCAGCTCAAAAGAGCTCCCTTCAAGTTCCAAAATGTGTTGGCTAACAGGGGTGACTTTGGTATGACTGTCAAGAAAAGCTGGGAAATTCCTCTGGAGGGTAGACCTATGTTTGTAGTTTGGAAAAAGCTTCAAAGATTACAACCTGCTTTGAGAGAGCTGTTTAAATCCTATAAAGCTATTGATGTTCAACTCACTAAGGCTAGAATGGATCTTGATATGGCTCAAAAGCGCTTGTTACAAAACAAGATGGATATTAATGCTATTGATGCTGTTAAAGCCTATACTTCTGAAGTTCTGAGACTTAGTTATCTTGAGGAGAAGATTATGCAACAAAAGTAAAAAGTGGATTGGATTAAGCTTGGAGATGGTAATAATAGATACTTCCATGCCAATCTTAAAAGTAGACAGAGGCAGAACCATCTTGATAGTCTACAGGATATGGAGGGCAATGCTCTTCAGAATCAAGAGGATATTGAGAAAGAAATTCTTAGATACTATAAGGAGCTATTTGGGTCAACTAAAAAGGACATGACTAGCATTGACATTGTGGCTATGAGGAAGGGTACCCAATTGAATTTAGTTCAACAAGAGAGCCTTATTACTCCTATAACTGAAGAGGAAATCTTGAAGAGTCTTAATGGCATGAGTGATTTATCTGCTCCTGGCATTGATGGTTTTAATGCTAAATTTTTTAAATGCTCCTGGGAGATAGTGAAGGATGACATCAAGAATGCTATCAAGGAATTCTTTGAGAAAGGTAAGTTGTACAAGGCTGTCAATTGTACCTTGATCACCCTTATTCCTAAGTCTAGTGCAGCTGCTAAAGTGAAGGATTATAGACCTATTTCATGTTGTACTGTGATTTATAAGATGATATCCAAGATTATGGCTAGTAGGTTGGGCAAAATTCTTCCTAACATCATTAATAGCAGCCAGGTTGCTTTTGTCCCTGGGAAGAAATTGCATGATCACATCTTATTGGCATATGAGCTTATTAGAGGATATGGAATGAAAAGTGGAGCCCCTTAGTGTTTTCTTCAAATGGATCTCCAAAAAGCTTATGACACTGTTAAGTGGCAAGCTTTGGAATCCATTATGAAGGAGTTCAATTTTCCTCACATGTTTATCTCTTGGGTTATGCTAACAGTGAGAACTGTTTCTTATAGGTTCTGCCTTAATGGTTCCTTTTCTCAAACTGTTGTAGCCAAGAGAGGGCTTAGGCAAGGGGATCCCCTTTCCCCATTGATCTTTGTCCTTGTCATGGAGTATCTTCATAGGATTCTTCAAAGGTTGCAAGATAATCCCAATTTCAATTTCCATTCGAAATGTGAAAAACTCAGCATCATTAATCTCAGTTTTGCGGATGATCTGTTACTTTTTGCTAGGGGTGATCCAATATCCATTGAGTTATTAATGCAGAAGTTTGAGTTCTTTTCTAAATCCATAGGTTTAAGCATTAACCCTGAGAAGTGCAAGGTGTTTTTTGGCAATGTGGGTGCTAATGATAAAAATAGGATCCAAGACATCACCAAATTTGATGAAGGGCAGCTTCCTTTTAGATATTTGGGAATTCCTCTTACTAGTAAGAAGCTCAACATCTCTCATTATCTCTCTTTGATTGACAAGATCTTGGCTAGAATCAATCACTGGAGTTCTAGGTTGTTGTCTATGGCTGGTAGAAGGCAACTGATTAATAGTGTGTTATTTGCTCTTTCTAATTTCTGGTTACAATGCTTACCCTTGCCTAAGAAGGTCATTGAGAAAATTGAGTCTGCTTGTAGATCTTTTTTGTGGTCAGGTACAGACAAGATTACCAGAAAATCTCCTGTTGCTTGGAAGAAGGTGTGTACTCCTAAAAAGAATGGAGGACTGAATATTATTAATTTGAGATTTGGAATAGTGCTTGCCTTGCTAAGCTTCTTTAGAACATCTATCAAAAAGCTGACAGTATGTGGATTAGATGGCTTCACTGTTATTATATCAAGCTTCACAATGTCATGATAATGGATATTAAGGGAGGGACATCTTGGATATTAAAAGCTATCTTGAAAACCAGGTCTGTAGTCAACATGCTGCACTCTTGGAACATTAGTATGCAGTCTGGCAAGTTTAGAACAGGGAGTATCTATGCTGAGTTGAATAGTAACCAGATAGTGGTTTGGAGATCTCTCTTTTACAACAATCCTGCTAGACCAAGATCTCTAGTCACTCTGTGGTTAGCTTGTCACAAGAGTTTGGCTACTAAGGACAGACTTAGAAGGTTTGGCTTTCTTGCTGATGATAGATGTTGTTTCTGCAGAGATATCGAGAGTATTGGTCATCTGTTCTTTCAATGTAATACAGTTAGAAGTGTTTGGTTGAAAGTGCTGGATTGGTTGGGTATTCAACACTATCCTAACAGTTGGGATTATGTGATTAACTGGGTGCTAGCCAAAGTTAAAAGTAAGGCTCCGAAATGTCAAATGCTAAAATGTGCTTTGGCTGAGACGTTACATGAAACTTGGAAGCTGCGTTGTAGGGTCTGTTTTGGTGAGAATGTCAACTGGCAACTTGCAGACAAGAATATAATTGATGTTATAGTCAATAGATGTTGGATGAAAAAGAATTTTAGAGAAACTATAGGTAGTCTTTTATTACCTTAGGTCTGCTGTTTTGTCTTTTGGGTGGCTGGATCCCTTTGTTGTATTTGTTTTTTGGTTTAATAAAGTATTTTTTATTCCAAAAAAAAAATAGTGCTCATTCGGTAAATGCCTCAAAGGATAATGACAAATAAAGAATAATAAAAAAAATATGATCTGAACTGACAAATGTTCAATGGTGTTGAAATATATATCAATTTAAAAGGGACAAAACTGGTGAAGATTTATATATATATATATATATATATATATGTGTGTGTGTGTGTGTGTGTGTGTGTGTGTGTGTGTGTGTGTGTATATATATATGTGTGTGTGTGTGTGTGTGTATATATATATATATATATATATATATATATATATATATATATATATATATATGTATGTATGTATATTAACTATTTTAGATTGTCATTAAAAGTTTAAATTTGTATTTAAAATACAATTTGGTGAATGAATAAAGTTTTGTTTTAATATGATAACTTTATTTTATGATGGATTCATTTTGTCTTTTAAATTCAAATATTATTATAGTTAATTCAGTCATGTGACAATCTAAACTTGTTGAAAAGTTTGAGATATATAAACTTTAGTCGCAAGTTAAAGAATATTTTGAGACAAATTTTGTAATGTGCCTTGAGAATATTGAGTTTGGGGGAGAGATATGGTCAAAGAACAAAATTGAGTGGGAAAGACTTGGTTCTAACTCAATTCATATAGTTGCTATTCATATAGAAAATTTGGACCCTCATACATATATTATTGTTCTTTCTCTCAATTAAATTAAGAAATTAATTCTTGAAGATCAAACTCAACATGCTCAAGAACTAGAGCATCAAGTGTCACAAAGAATTGACTGAAAACGAATTGCTTTTGAACTTTGAGAATGTATCATTAGAACTGGCTGCATCATGCCTTGACTTGTCCTTTTGTTTTCTTGCATCTTGAACAAATAACTTTGTCAATCGTGTGATTTAAGTCCTAAATAGCTCTGCTACACTTCATGCTAAAGTCTTGAGAATGTCATGATATACATGAAACTAAACCTAATTGCCATGTTGATTTGGATCCTTGAACTACATGTTTGTTTATTAGTTGTATTCCAAGATGTTTCATTTCATTGAACCCCTTCTGAATATGCTCTATGCTTGCTGTTATGACTGTGTGAATTTGTTACTTTATACATTCAAATGTTCTTACTTTATGGATTTATATGATAAGCATTTACTTGGCATTTAACATATATGGCAATTCATTATGTTGAGGTGACAATCATGTGTTTTTGTTCCCTTCTGATTGGCCATGATTTGAATGGCATGGTATAGAGGTCTGCAGTCGTGAGCAGATTATGTATTTGGTTGGTTTGCTTTGTTAATTTGAAATATACACGCATGGAAGACTTATATATTATTTGAGTTGAGATTGTTACCAGATGTAACAGCCACCCCAGTGGCAAGCACACACAAGCACGCGCCCTATCACCTATAGGACTGGGGTTCGAACCCCCCTCGCCCCGGTCCTTTTGTTTTATTTTTCTGAATTTTTGCTCTACTTTACATATATATGTGTGTTCTCTTTGTTTGTTCAAGGGCGCACGTTGGTTCAGATGGTATTGTTTTAGGCTGCATGCAAAGGGTCCTGGGTTCAATCCCTAGGAGTGCCCTTTCCTTTCTTTTTTAATGCTTGGTTGTTTTATTTATTTTATTTTCAAGTTTATGCCTTAATTTCCAAATGTCATAACTTGTTTGATTTTTTTCTTTTTCCTTCCATTCTTTTTGCTAAATGCTTCTAATTAAATTTACTTGTTGAGCATAAAGAGAAATTGTTGAAAATATTTAATCTTGAGGCATTTACTCATGATAAGTTTGGAAGTACCTTTTAGGGTTTTATTGCACTTCTTTATTCATCTTGACATGTTATCTTTGTTTATCATGTTTGAACATTGTCAAATATGTATGATTCTAACCTTGCATGATTTCATAAACTTTGTTTCATCTCATTATCTTGTTCATGTTTCTTTTACATCATCTTATTTGAATTTATAACTCTTTACTTTTTGGTAATTTTACAACTATTATCTTTTCCCCTCATTCCAAAGGGAGATCATCCTAAAATTGACTTATGAGTCACTAAACAACCACCCTACCTTATCCTTCTAGGTTTATTCCATTTCTCGGCCTCATGAGAGCCAATGAAATCATAACTTAGCAATAGGTTAGAGTTTTGAACTCTATGTGATTCTCACCATCATGAGAACTCACTTTCTCCCTATAACTTAGACTTAGAGAGTTATCGTGAACTCTAAAATGAGCTCATACTCATTTCCCCTTGGAACTTTGTCCATAGTCAATGGTTCTTTTTTCACCCTTAGATCGGTGAACTACGGATACTCTGATTCCACTCCCGTCAGGATACGTAGGCGCAAAGCGCGATACTTTGTCGAGTATACTTAGATACTAACCCCTAGGGTTTCAACCTTTAGCATAGCACCCTTAGCAAGCGAGTAAGACATAACAAGCTAAAACAAGAGGTTCCCGTAGAGTACTACAGACGTTTAGGATGCTAATACCTTCCCTACGCGTAACCAACCCCCGAACCTTAGATCTTCCCCCCTTAGGTTTTTCTCGATCTTGAACCTTTCCTTTGGATAAATCAAAGTCGGTGGTGAACTTCAAAGTTTTGCGATACAAGTTAATTAATAGCTTGTTATCCGATTCTTACCACAACAGTATGGCATGGAAGCAGTGCTCCCCATAGAAGTAGAGATCCCATCAATCAGGGTATTGATGGAAGCTAAGCTTACAGAAGCTGAATGATGTTAAAATTGACACGACGAACTCAACCTGATCGAAGAGAAACGAATAATGGCTCTATGCCACGGTCAGTTGTATCGGCAAAGGATGAAGAAGGCATTTGACAAAAAGGTCCGACCTCGCGTCTTCAGGAAAGGAGACCTTGTGCTAAAAATGATACAATCATTTCTCACTGACTCTCGGGGCAAGTGGACTCTGAATTATGACGGCCCATATGTGGTCAAGAAAGCTTTCTCAGGCGGTGCCCTAAGACTTGCAACCATGGACGGAGAGGAATTTGCCTACCCCACAAATATGGACGTAGTCAAGAAATACTTCGCCTAAATAAAAAAAAAACGTCTCGGTGGATTGAAAACCAGAAAGGGCGGTCCAGGCAAAAATTAGAGACATGATTAAAAATCATCCCAGTGGATTGGAAACCTCAAAGTACAATCCAGGCAAACATAGGGATAATGGCAAGTAACTACGTTCGACAAAGGGGCAAGTCCCTCGGCAGCAGTTACATCATCCCTCAGAACAAACTGGAGAGTGCTTTTATGTGTCTTGTACAAAGCCCAGGATTGCGGCTGAACAAACTGGAGAAATCATTATACAAGGCCTAAGAGGAGGCTAGAAAGGGTTGACTCAACAAGAGAGTATTTTTTTTCTGTCTCGTACGAGGCCCGTGATTGAGGCTAAAAAGGGTTGACTCAACAAGAGAGTGCTAAAAGGTGATTGACTCAACAAGAGAGTCTATGAGAGTGATTGACTCAACAAAAGAGTCTGAAAAGGTGATCGACTCAACAAGAGAGTCTGGGAAGTAATTTATTGACTCAACAAGAGAGTCTGAAAAGGTTAACTCCGATAGGGAGAATCATTGTACAAAGCCTAAGAGGAGGCTAACTTTCCTGAGGAAAGGATCATTATACAAAGCCTAAGAGGAGGCTAACTTATGCTAGGGATTCTTGAGATCCTGATGCATGTCCAAATGGGGAAACCAACTTTTGTAGGGGAATGCGGAAGGGTTGATAGATCATATACCTTGAGGTTCTGATTTGAGATAGTGTTATATGATGATAAACTGACCCTGGTTGGGGAGTTTTTAGGAGAGAGACTGGGTTTTAGAACCTATGGGTTTTAACTCAACTGGAGAGTAATCCAGAATCCGAGGTTTCTCCTATATTTGTGAGGAACTTGAGAATGTCTTTGAGACTCAAGGATATTTAGACTGTCCAAGTCTATTGGAAAGGTTTATCTTTGTACAACGCCCAAAAGGAGGCCGACTCGTTTAAGGGATGAGTATCAACCCTAAAATTGGTCTGAGAACTTTTGTAACTTCTTTTAGAAGGACAACTCTAACAAAGGATGACTAAGTTCTGTCCTATCCCTTTAAGAGGTCGTGAGGGTCCTTGTATGAAGCCCAAGAGAAAGCATAAGAACTTTTAAGAAGTCGACGGGTCCTTGTACAAAGCCCAAGAGGAGGCGAGGATGCTTTTAGGAAGCCTGTGGGTCCCAAACCAATAAAAGTTCAAGAAATGCTATTCACAGAGAATATATCATTTAGTGAAAGTTCTGTGATATGAAGAAACTCAGGAGATGCTATTCACAGAGAATAGATCAACTCCGGGGAGTATAATTCCTTTGAAAATTTCTAGGGGTGACAGTCTGAGAAAAGGTTCACCGAGAATACTGTCTTTCTCTTTGTTCCATATTGTTTAACCCCAAGAGAAGGGAAGACTGTATTTGGAAATCCTATGGGGATCTAGTTTTGTTTATTTTTAAGAGTGACCAAACGGGCTTTACCTAGTTCTAGACCTAGTTGTCGGGGAAAACTCTAAATAAGTATACTAGTATATATACAGTTGATATATTACAAGTATGTATAAGGGTATGAAAGAAGACTAACCGTGCGTAGCTTCCCACAATACAGTTATATATATTTGACATGTATGTAAAAGGATGAAAGAAGAATAACCATGCGCAGCTTCCCACAATATAGTTATATATATTAAAGCAAGTAAATGAAAGCGGATAAAACTTACAGGTGAGCAAGCTTCCATGTTGTATTGTTATTTTTTCAAAGAAATTAAAGAAAGTTTTGATAACAACTGTATACTTGAATCTAAATCAAAAGGGAAATTGTTTTGAAAAGATTGTACTGGGATTTATACAACGTCTGAGGCCCAAAGGTTTTGGTTAAAAAGGGATTGGGTCTTACACTCTAGTAGAGGGCCAAAGATTATTTTGAAAAAAGAAAGATGGGACTTACAACACGAGGGTAGGCCCAGATGGTTTGTTTGAAAACGGCGATCTCGCCGAGGTTTTTGAAAACACAGTGGGTCTTATACAATATCTGAGGCCCAAAAAGGTGTCTTATTTACAAGGAATGGGTCTTACACTCTATTAGAGGCCCAAAGAGTTTGAAAATGAATAAAGAGGGGTCTTATAGCTCAAGGAGTAGCCCAGTTGATTTTGTTACAAAGGCGACGATCGCGCCGAACTTTTGAAAATATACAGAGGGAATTATACAATATGTGAGGCCCAAAATTTGTTTATCTACAAAAGGGTTGGGACTTACACTCTATTAGACGCCCAAAAGTGTTTTTTAAAGAAAAGAAATGGGTCTTATAGCTCAAGGAGAAACCCAGTTGAAAATAGTTTGAAAACGACGATCGCGTCAAAATTTCTGACGGTATAGGGACTTTTACAATGCACCGAGGCCCAAATTATTTTATTTACAAAGAGGTGGGACTTACACTCTATCAAGAGGCCCATGAGTGTTTGAAAAAAGATTGGTGAGGGTGGAATTTAATCAAAACCCTAATTTTGTTTAACATGGAATTAATTTTGATTAAAAATTAATAAAAATCATTGAAAACATGTGAAAAATGAGTGATGATCTTGGATCAATATTTCAAAAATCATGTTTTTATCCACAAAATGATTAAGAACCATTCAAGTTTGGAAAATCATGAAGGAAAAAATATTTTAAATGTCAAAAAACAAATAAAAATTAATTCTTTGTAAAAATATCAAATATATGAAATAAATAATTTTTTGGGGAAATTTTGGTAAAATAAAATATTTTAACATTTTTGTGAATTATTAAAAAAAGAATCAACTCAAGATCATTAAAATTCATAGAGAAATTAATTTTTGAATCAATTAAATAAAATCACAAAATTTAAATATTTAAATATTTGAAAAAGGGCGCCAAGAACACCTTGGTCTTGCCCGCGTGCCCTGTTCTTGGCTGATTTGTATTTTCCCATCAATCTCACTGAATACTTGATGAAATCACACAAACCACATATCAATCTGCTCGTTTTCAACTCACGGTCATGTATATGGTCTTTAATTTCATTTATTTTAAGCATGGAATGAGAAATCAAAGAGAAACCTCAAGAACCCTAAATTCTGCATGAAGGTTCAGAAATTCCATACACGATTCATACAAAGTAATTGATTGAGGGTAAACACTCTATACATGATTATGAACATATGGTAAAATTATTGTGCGAGGAAATATGCATGAATCATGATATGACCAAGTTGAAGCTTACCTCTTACAGCTGGTGATTGTGTTTTGAGTTGGAGGTGTTACAAGCTGGTTCCAATGATCTGAACAGCTTCCCTAGGTGCCAACTGATGTGTCTGAATGCTTGGAATGGTTTGAAATGAACTGGAACTTGAGATGGTACCTCAACTGCAACTCTGTCAAGAACTTGAGCAGTTGGATAGTGATTTTGTGAAATTGATGTTCCAGATGTTATGTGAGCATTTGGATCACTTCTATATGTTATATGTGAGGTGTGTAAACCATTGTTTGGTTGGAATTGCTCTCAAACTCAAAACCCGATAGTGGCTTGCTTTAGAAGGCAAAATTTGGAGTGAAGAGGTGATTTTGAGGAAAGCATCAGTTTGTGTGCTTTGGTGTACTCAAAGTGATCACAATTGAGCTCTATTTATAGTAGAGCAAGTTTGTTTTTCAAGGAATAGTGAATGGCAACTGGTACAGGTCTGTGGCCAATTGTGATCAAATGGAATCTCAAGTCACCTCTAGCCATTGACTTGAGGTTAGAGCACAGGCCTATGGTTCTTTGATTCAAGGATAAGGCTTGACTGAAGTGTGCATTCTTGCTCTGATACATGCCACCTCTAAGCATCCATTGAATGCTACAAAACAAAATTGGAGTCTTGAAGCATCTTTAGCCTTTTTAGGTTTGGCATGCTACTTGTAGATTTTGGGACTTTAGAGGCTGATGAATCAGTTCTTGTCCCTTGATTGTTCCCCCTTGAGGTGTGCAGATGGATAAGCAAGCTTGGAATTGCACAATTTGAGTAATTCGAGCCCTTGTGCACAAATCTGCCTTGCCAAGACAGTTTGCAGCAAGGCATGTTGCAGCTGTCATAACTCTTAGCTCAAGTGGAGTTTGATGGAGTTCTTGGCCATTTTGGAAAGCTCTCATATGATACAACACATGTATGATCATAGTTTTTCCTGACAATTTTGGATCTAAGTGAAAAATGCCCCTACATTTAGAAAAAAAGCAAGGCAGATTCCGACTTAGTGAAAATTTCACTAAATGTTGGAAAAAGTGACATTTCATGTTTTCAGCCATTTTGATCACTCCATAACTTAGAATCCATAAGGAATTGGAATGAGGTGTAGTTGACACTTTTTAAGTATGCCATGAGAGCTACAAATCCATCTTTGGATCATCCGAAATGGTTGCTTGGATCTCAAGTTATGATCCTTGAAAGTTGGTACCCTAACCACTTTGTTCCATAACTTAGAAAAATTCTAAGTTTTTTATGGTTACCCCTTTTATAATTTAACTCATTTTCTTTGGTTTTTCTTGATGAATGATGATTCCAATCACAAATTAACATTGTTTTAGGGTTAAGGAACCTTGGTTGACCAAAAAATCAAAAAGTTAAACTTTGACTTTTTGTACAGTTGACTTTTTATCAGATGAAATTCAAACTATGCGATCCTCTATGAAATCAAGTCCTTGACTTAAATCAAACTTAATATATGGATTCCATAGGTGTTGTAGGGTGTATTGAATCATGTCCCAAGGTTTGGGAGCATGCCTTGGTCAAAAGTTAAAGGCACAGTTGACTTTTTTCTTCAAAACCCTAATTGTGGTCCAGATGAAATTGAAACTTGTAGATCAAGCTTCTGAGATCAATCCATTGTTGCAGATGGATCAACATAGTGTGTTAGAGATCCTCAAATCATGTCTTAGGGTCTTGGCTCATGTTTTGTCCCAAAAGTCAACTTAGGGTGAATTAGGTCAAGAAACCCTAATTCCTGATTTTTGATAAATGCATCCCCTGAGGTTCAATTGACTTGATTATTGGGTCCATGAGATCCCATGGAGTATCTTAGGTTATGCTTTGAAGCATTGGCTCATGCCCAGAGGAAAATTTCCATCTGGAGGCCTTAGTCGACCAAAACCCTAATTTGATGACACTGGTGATCATGAGGTTTAATCCACTTGGAGTGTAGCAAATTTGTGCTTAATCCTTGATATGGGAGTCCTATTGATCCTCTATGGATGTTTGAGAGGTTAGACAAGTTGAATATCATGTCATTCCTTGATTGATCCTTTGTCTAAGTTCCCTGAGAGGGCTTGAAACCCTAATTCTTGACTGTGGTGAATGCTCACCCATCTTTGGGGAGACTGATGAGGCATGATGGTCCATCCATATTGTGGTAATGATTTACACAATGATGGGAAATCTTAGTGATTTAAATTTAGGGTATGGCACTTTTGTTCAGCAGTATAAATACAATTTGGACATGGCACCAGATAAGGACCAGCTTAGAGCAATGTCGCAGAAGGACAAAGAAACTTTCAAGGAATATGTTCAGAGATGGCGTGAAATTGCCGCTCAGATTTGTCCCCCTCTTGAGGAAAAAGAGATGACAAATATCTTCCTAAAAACCTTGAGCTCATTCTATTACGACCGAATGGTCGCCAGTGTACCCAGTGACTTCACTGAAATGGTGAACATGGGAGTACGCCTTGAAGAGGCAGTTTGAGAAGGACGATTGGTCAAAGATGCAGAGCCATCTAGCAGTATTAAGAGATACGGTAGTGCTTTCTAAAAGAAAAAAAAAGCAAGATATTAGTAATATCTCTTTGGGAAAGCAAAGGCGAAGGTATCAACCAGTAGTGGTAATAACTCCCCCTATGAACCCCAAGCCGGCTACGACTTATCAACCTCAGGTTGCTCAGAGCCAACCAAGTCAACAACAGTATTAGCAAAGGACGCAACAACCTTTTCAACAGGCTTGTCCACCGTACAACAACAACAATCATACAACACGACCATCAGAGTTTGACCCTATACCGATGTTATACGCAGAATTGTTTCCACTTCTACTGGCCAAGGGCCACATCCAAACCAGAACTCCTCTCGCAGTAACAAAAAATCCATCTTTTTGGTTTAAAGCTAATCAAACTTGCCCTTACCATCAAGGAGGATCGGGACATAACATTGAGAATTGTCTCATCTTCAAGTCTGATGTACAAAAGCTTGTTAAGAACGGGGTCTTATCTTTCAAAGATACTAATCCAAATGTTTAGACGAACCCGTTACCACAACATGAGAAGACTGTAGTGAATTTAATAGAGGAAGAATCTAGTCGCAGTTATCAAATTCATGATGTACTTCTATTAGGAACCAATCTGGTGAGGATGCATTGCAGACAGAGCGGGTACGGTCATGTGTTGTCTCACAATTATCACCAGTATGATATCTGCTCAAAGAACAATCAGGGGTGTTACGTAGTGCAAGCATCACTACAAGAACAAATGGAAGTAAACATGGCCCACGCACATCCCAAAATTGTTCAGAACCACGACATACGTGCGATGAACGTCAACTTAGTGGCAATGCATTCGAGGCAAAGTCAGTATTATAATCTTCAACGACATGATTATAGTGTTTGTCCAGTCTGCTCAATAGATAATCAGAGATGCTCTTTTGTACAAGAGGCCCTCCAACGTCAGATGGATCTCAGATGGATCCAAGCTGCCGTGAAAGAAATGACCATCAAGTCAATATGGTTCAGATCTTCGACTTAAACTTGATGAATACCAATCTAGTGGAATTACACGCTAAGCAAGTCAGGCTCGATTTCCTAGCTTCACATGATTATCTAGACTGTGAACAATGCTGCAAAAACAACCAAGGGTGTGCGCTTGTGCAAAGAACCCTTCAACATTTGTTAGACCACTGGTGGCTTCCAATTTACCTGGATGAAGCTACACAGCGAATTAGCACGACTGATGGGAATCCTGATAGACATCAAAGTTGTGATATCCGCTCAACAGACACAGATCTAGTAAAGATGCACTGCATACAAAGCGGGTGTGGTCGAGTACCACCGTACAATTACGAGCGCTGTAGGGTATGCTTGAAAAATAACCAAGGATGTTATCTCGTGCGAGCAACTCTCCAAAATCAGTTAGACAAGAAGGAGGTTCGACCATGCTCGAGTTCTGGGTCGATCAACATGATACACGACTACCTCCCTGGTCAGAACAAAAATGCTGTAATAATCTCTGATCAGGGAATAACCGAGAACGTCTGTGCCATAATTCCTCTGCTCAACGAGTCAAAAGTCTCTCTTGATAGTGTCATAACCCGAAATTTGACCTCCCTCTTTTGCCTTTTGAATAAGCATGTGCATTCGCATCGTTGGCATACGCATTCACATCTTTTTCTTTTGGATTTTTGTTGCAGGAATATTCAGGTTTTCCAAGCCCGATTAATCGCATCCTCACAAGGTCATCCCATCATCAAGACAAACACAAAATAAGGGTTTTTATGCCTATTCATCAAAGCAAGAGGTTAAAATTCGGAATCGTGGCCACAACACCATTTTCACGCAAATTTGGGCATTTTTGGCTTGGTTAATCGATTAACCATTTGCAGTGCAAATGTGTTAATCAATTAACACATGCAAATTTTGCAGAATTTACTGCTTTTTCAAGACAATAACTTTCCCTCCACATTTTGAACTTCTACATTGGTCTAGTAACATGTGGAACATTCTGGAGTATTCAAGAATTCACTCAAATTTATTCCAATACATCATTTCCAAATAAGTGCACCATGTTCCTTGATTTCCAAGTATGTGGACCTTTGGATGTTGGAGCTCACATTGGGATTGTTACCGATTTGGTTCTAACTAACCGAGTTAACCGCTTGACTCGGTGAGTCGAGCCTAACTAACTCCTAGCCTAGTTCCAAACCACCCAAAGCTAAGTCCAAACCTCTAACACTCCAAACCAAAAGTCTATATAAACACACCTTCACTCACTTCTCAAGGGATCAACCATTTTCACACAAATTCCTCACACTTCACTCTCAATTCTCTCACAATATCTCTGATTTTTCTCTGCTACTTCTTCATCTTCATCTCAATTCTCTTCCAAAACCTCACCAAAGCTCTTAATTCTCCATTGAAGAAAAGTGACTTTCACCTTGAAAGTGCTTTTTCTTGAGCTTAACCATCATCATCATTCCATTCTATTGGATTTTGTGGAGCTTTAGTAGCTTTTGGATTCATCTCAAGTGATTATTTCAAGTTTCTTCGGTGATAATTCTCATTTTGGAGTTTTCGTCGCAATTTGCTCAATTTCGATACGTTTTGGCTATAGTTGAAGATTCCTCTGGTTTTCTTTGATTATCTTCGCCAAGATCTCTTTGCAACAATCACCAAGCCAAATCTCCGGCTTGTAGGTTGGTAGATCTCACTCATTTTTCTGTTTCGAACGTTTTCGTATTATTCGCGATGTAATGTGAATTGATTATACCATTGCCTGATCCATGATCTTGATGATTTAATTGATTCTATTGTTGATCATTTGCTTTTTTAAAACTTGTTTTTTCATGCATAATTGTTTGCCCTAGCATTGGAGTGATTGCACAATCAATAAGTTAGCCAAAAGCACTTTTGAAAACTATTTTTCAGCCCCTGTACCAGTGTTAATCGATTAACACTTTGCAGTGTAAAAGTGTTAATCGATTAACACTCTGTTTTTTCAGTTTTTTTTGCTGTTTTGCAAGTGCTAATCGATTAACACTTTGCAGTGCAAAAGTGTTAATAGATTAACACTGAACCAGAAGGCCATTTTTTTTGCATTTTCAAGTGTGTTTGCCATGCTTTCTTCCTTTAAACTTCCATTGATTGTCATGCTTGATTTTATGGATGTTTTAAGTGTCATTTAACTTCTGTTTGAAACTTATTCATGAACTTTTGTTGCCCCCTTTCGATTATTCAACTTGTTCATATTCTTGGCATTATGTGAATACATGCTTTCTTGCATTTTCTTTGATCACATGCTATATGATTTGGTGCATCTTTTGGCACTGTTTTGCACTTTCTCTCATTGCTTTGCCTTAGGTTTGTTCTCAAGAGAATAAGCTTAATCTTGTACAATCAATAATACACCTTGTTGCTTTAATGATTTTCCATTCATTTGGAAAATTGTTGGCATGTTCCTCCCTTTGATTAATTAATCGAAACTCTGTTTCGATTATTGATCTCCCCCTTGGCGCTTCTCTTTAGGCTTCCTTTAGAACTTTCTTTCTCTCTTCTCCCGCGGAGTCAGAGATTCCCACGACACTGGAGCACTGTACAAATTGGAGTTGTTACGCTGCCTGTTTCAATTTCCACACTATACTTTGGGTGCTAGAGAAGGAATGAGGATGAATTTTTTCCTACCCTCATTTTGGCTATTTCTTTAGTAAGGGCGTCTTGTCCTCTCCTCGAGAATAGTCACCTCTATCCTCGAGCTATAGTGTTTCTCATTCCCCAGTCGGGTCGATTCTTGATCACTTGTGTTTCTCTCAATCTCTCTTTTGATCAATCACCATCTTTCTTGGTTAAGATTATTGTCTTGATTTAGCATTCTTCTCCTTTGTCTCAACATTCTTTTCTTGTGGCCAATCATTACTATTTTGATTCCCCTGAAGAGCCTCAAACCCTTTTCTTCGGTTAATCACAGGTTTTCTATTAAAACCGAATCCCCAGGAGTTCGCAAACTTCTTTTGGTTCTTCTCCCTTTAATTGGTTAACCACCGCCTGTCAGTTAAAACACCAATTCACATCTCTTCTCAGTTAACCACAGTCTATCTGTTAACATACTGAGTTTCCTTTTTCTGGGTTAATCACCTTCTCTTTGTTAATCACCCATTTTTTCAGTTAACCACAGCCTGCCTGTTAAAACACTGAGCTTTTTCAAGTTAATCACCTTCTTTTGGTTAATCACTCGACCCTTTTTGGTTAATCATAGTTTTCTGTTCACACCGAATCCTCAGCGGTTAGTAACCTCTTTTGGTTCAAAACCCCCTTTTGTTGGTCAATTACTGTTTGTTCAGTTAGTCCCAACACCCCCTTTGGGTCACAACCTTTGCTTGGTTTCACACCCGTCCTTTGGGTCACAACTTTCGCTTGGTTTTACACCCTTTCCTTTGGTTAATCACAGTTTACCTGTTAAAACCAATGCTTCTTTATCCCCACCAGAGTTCTTACCTCTTTTTCTTTCGGTTAACCACTACCAGTCAGTTAATATACCGAACTTATTTTCTCTCGATTTTGACACCCTACTTTTGCTTGTCCCCAGTAGAGTCACTACTCTCTGGTCCCCTACACTATTATTTTCTCCCTTACCTCCCCAATGGAGTCTGTTCATTCCTTTTGCTCTTTTATCTCTTGGTTTCGACACCACTTTTGCACATTATTCTCAGTACATTATTGTCTTTCCTTTTGCATTTCTTTCTTGGTTTTGATGCCATTTCTTTTGAATCCCCAGCGGAGTTTCCCTTTTTCTTTTGCTCTTGGTTTTAACACCACTTACCTTTCCCTTTCTTTTCTTTTCTGTCTTAGTTCCCCGAACTACGGAAGCTCTGATTCAGTATTCATTCGAATGTATGATACGTAGGCACGAGATCGCGATGATCTTGGCTAGCACACTTCCACCCTTCCTTCTCCCTTTCTTTCCCTGGTTCCTATGAGCTACGGCGCTCTGATTTCCTCATTGCACTATGAGGGTACGTAGGCACGAGGGCCCGAATCCTCCACGAGCACTTTCTCTTCTTCCTTTCTCTCTTCTTTCTTTCTTTCTCTTTTTCTCCTTTCTCTTTTAGCTAGAAGCCTTTAGATAGATAACCCATCCAAGCCTAGAAGCAGGTGAAATGGTTCCCGTCAAGTACGACGGATGCGTTAGGTGCTAGTACCTTCCTTTCGCATAACCGACCCCCATTCCCGTTTCTCTTCCCCTTTGGTTTTATCGATATTTTTCCTGTCCTTTGGGACTAAATAAAGTTCGGTGGCGACTCTGTTGTATCTCTAAGTGTGTGATTCACTCAGGTATAAACCAGCCATCTTCAGCTGGCGACTCTGCTGGGGAGTCCTTGCGCTTGCAGGTTAGGGTCTCGCCTAGTTTTGTTTGCTTTCTTGCTTGTTTGGGTGTTTATCTACTGCGATTTACTAGCTTTATCTTTACGCTTTATTTGTATTGTGTTTATTTACTGCATTTCTTTACTGCTTTAAATACTCATATGTTGCATATTCTGGATATCTACTATATTCTTTGCTGTTGTCGGTTGGGTTGCTACTTGAGAGATAAGCCCAATACACAGGCTTGAGTACACACATAGGACTAGAGTGGAAAGTAGTGTGGCCTACGTAGCATCTTGGTACGTTTGGTTTACATGAAACCCATAACCAGACGAGGTTTTCTTGGGAGATGTTCTGATTTGCGCGTCTTGTACATTTCAGGATGTTAACCTAGAAAGCTGTCGACTCTGGCGACCATTCCCGAGAACTCAGTTGAGGCACTCCTCCCAAGGAACGATAATGGCCGACCAGAAATGGCAAACCCATTACGCTTCTTGATCCGAGGACCCGAAGCTGAGGACTTGCTATAGGATGACCCTTTTAAGGGGAATCAGTGGAGGCCTCCTTGAGGAGTAATAATGTTAAACTAGAAATGGTGAACATATTATTATTTCTCGACCTGAGAGCCTGAGAAGCCGAGGACCATTCTTGGCTAGATCATACCTGTGAGGGGGATATTAGGTTTTTCTGCAGGAAACCAAGACTCTTCCAACCTTTGTTCTCTCACTGCATCAGACTTTTGCACCGACACAGAATTACCTTTGCAGATGTTCAGATTATCCAGATTTGATTATTTAGGATGTGTTGGCCCCCTGTTTCTAGTGTTGCATGTCATTCCATCATGTCAAATTAATTTTTGCATATGCATTTTGAAACTTCTTTTTCGCATACATCGCATTCATTCATGCCCGCATATGCACGTCCCTTCATCCAGGAAACCATTACTTACTCTGATCACTTCCGCCTTGTAGCAAGACGATGACTCGACATCGGTATTTCACCCGCTCAAACAAATCCTGAATCATGGCTGACTTCAAAGCTGAGAACGCTGCTTATAAGGAAACTCTGGCCCAATTTCAAGGTCGGATGGATCAGTTTCAGACGAACATGGATGTCATAATGGAACTCCTTCATGCTCAGAGGGATGTCGTTGCTGCTGCCACTGTTGTTGCAACTGCTACTGACGTAACCGTTGTCACTCCTGTTGTGACTGCTTCTCCTGTTGTTACAGCCACTCCTGTTGTTGTTCCTTCTCCTGTTACGGTTGAAGTGCCAGTTGAGCCTGTGAATGAGCCTGTTGTTCATTCGAAAAATTCTCAATCCGGTTTGAACAAGATACCCACTGGTTTTCCTTGGGGCATGCCTCCGAATTACACTCCTAAGATTGCAAATAATTGTAGTGCCTTTGTACTATATCAGCCTTATGTTGTGCCCATTTCTAATGGGAATGCCGCTACTTATCCATGGGGTATGCCTCCTCTAGTTCCACCTCCAGTGGTGAATGATGATCATGAGAATCTTCAGGGTCAGACTCGTCAGACTCCTGGGTTGGCTGACATTGAAGCTCCTAACGAAGAAGAGCATGTGCATAGGGGTCCTCCTATTCATGTTCCGGTTTCATCTCGAGCTGTTCAAACTGCTGTTCAGAATGTTCATCCTGGAATGTTCTATCCTGGGGCATCTTCCTCAGCTGCTGTGGTAACTCCTCCGCATTATCCATTTGGTGTTCAGATGGGTCAAAATGTTGGTCTGATGGTTAATCAGGGTTTGGTATATCCTTCTCAGTTTGCTACTTCGCAAGTGCAAGCTCCGGCCGCCTCTCAGTTGCCAAATCCTCAGATTCTTGTCAGGCCTACTAATCAGAATAAACATACTAACTACAAGTTGTTGGAAGACCATATCAGAGCTATTGAAGGGTTTTCTGCTTTTGGCATGGAGGCCAAAGAATTATGTTTGGTTCCGAATGTTGTGTTTCCACAGAAATTCAAGATACCTGAGTTGCCAAAGTATAAAGGTTTGAGTTGCCTGCGTAGTCACATCACTATGTACTGCAGGAAGATGACATCCTATATTAATAATTGTAATACCCCAAAATTTGCTCTCCCTTTTTATCATCATAGCATGGCATTATCATTTATCATATCAGATCCATCTCATTAGCATTGCATTGCATTTAACATAGAAAAATGAAGCATAGCATTCCTCTTACCATCAAGGCATGTGATCAGGTGGAAGGTGGACAATCAAGGGATCATTCAAATCACAAAAAAAGGTCAATCAAGTTTCTTCAAAGCAAGCCAAGGGTCTCTCATGTCTCATACTACCTCAATTGATCATCCACAATCTCAAGGAAGTGAGATCCAATGGGAGATTGAAACCATACATACTTCATCATGCAAGAGGTTCAAAAACTGAAGGAGAACCCTCAAAAGAGTTAGCTCATTGATCCAAAGTCACCCTCAAATGGCATATTTCATCACCCTTTAAGAGGATACACAACATACTCTGAGGAATTTGAAATTGAAGACTGCACATTTTTCTCCTAGGAGGTGGGCACCAAAACTAGGGTTTATAATAAAATCAGGGAATCTTTGATTTTTTGGACAAAACTTGAGGTCATGGTATTCTATGTGTCCTTAAGTGTATGTATGTGGAAAATCACCTCTCAATTGGTTTTAGAAGTGGTTCAATTGGAAGAAAGATAAAAAATCAAGAAATTTGGGGGCAAGTCAGATAATCAGAAGAAAAAGTCAACTCTTGACTTTTTGAGCCCAAAATCATGAAATTCATGTTACATATGTCCAATGTACAAAATTTGGTCAAGAAACTCCAAAGGAATCATGAAAAAATCAAGATGTGGAAAGTTGCCATTTTTGGATGAAGAAGGGTTACTAAATATAGCAAGTTTTGGCCATTTTGCATCAGAGTTTGAACCAAGGCCATTTAAATGTGAAGCATCAAATGAAAATTCCACTCGGCCACAACAAAAGATCTTGTTTTAAGTTTCAAATCCATGTGCAGAACATCTCCATTGGATAAAGATTGAGTGAGATATGATTGATCAAAGTTTGAGCAAAGTAGGTTCAAAACTAGGTCATGACCAAGGATTTTCAGGTCACGCACACCTCATTTTCTCAAACAGTTGGTGGGCAAAATGTATGGATCAATTTCTCATGGTTAGAGGCCTCAAATGGAAAATCTTTCAACATCAAAGTTGTTCCTCTATGTGAGATCTTAAAAGTTGGTGTTTATCAATTTTTCATCTAATCAATGGATTGGGAGTTATGATGGTCCAAAGGCATGGTGATCGTGACTGAAACCCAGGCGCCATTTTTGCCTTACCATGCTTCAAGTCACATGCTCATGAAGCCAGATTTGTGTCTTGATGTTTTGAGCTACTTTTCACCATTTTACACACTTCCATTTGATTTGTTTTCAACACCAAACATATTCTCCAATATCTCCTCTTTCAAATGAATCCAAAATCTCATCAAATTATGCACTAGTTAGAGAGAATTTCACTTGCAAACCACCTCATGTTGGCACTGGTGCATTGACAGTTTAGTGCATGATTTTGGTTCAGTCATCCCACAAACACTTCACGAATTTTATTTCCCCATTTAGTCAAGCATATGTTACTTACACAATGCATACTATCACGTGCCATACATGGGAATAGAAAGAACAAACTTGCTTAGCAAGTTTCTGTCACAATAACCTCACCACCTCAGCTTCACTCTCATCCTCACCACAACTGTTATGAGCTTGACCTCACCATAACCCAGCCTTGGCTACTCGCCCCTAACTAACTTGACTCAGTTAGTTAGGGTGGACTCAGTTTAACCACCTTGACTCATTTAACTCAACTCATTCAACCCTGATTAGAGCTCACTATAAAACAAAATCACACACTCCAATTTCATTTTTCAGCTTGATTCTTCTCATTTCACTCCAAAACACTCTCTTCTTCTCTCTCAATCTCACCATTGAACTGATCCTCGAGCTTCACTTTGTTCCTCTCACTTCAAAATCTCTCTGATTCTCTCTCAATTTCTCAACACTGCAACTTGTTTTGAAGATTGGTTTCAACCTTTTCTCCATTGAATCATCATCAATTTCTACATCTCAGCCTTTATTTGGCCAAGTGAAGATTGTAGAAGAGACAAGACCTCTGGTTTTCTGAAGAACACTTCAAGGTTTCAAAACTTCAGGTACGAATCTCCACTATTATAGACTTAATGTGAAGTTGTTTTCAGGTTCTTGAAGCTTCTTATAAGCTCAAGAACTTGTCTGGCTAGTTGATAGGCCTTTTGAGGCAGAGTTGAAAAGTTAGGGCAAATCTTCCTCTGTTCGATTCTCTCATCTCATGAACATCTTGTGCATTTTGTCTTTGGATTCGTACTCTCCACTACTTCCTCTTCATTTTGGTGTATTGTTTGTGAGATTCTGGAAAACTTGAAGTTGCAGATGGTGGTGGCATGGCCGGAGAAGGTGACCGGAAGTCACCTCCGGCCGGTGACTGTAATTGCTAGGGTTTTGTCTTGTTTTAATCGTGTCCGTCCATTTTCTATGATCGTGAGGCTTGTATGATGACAGTACATTAAAATTCATGTGATCCTCACGTGCGTTTTTTCTGATTTCATTTAAACATTATGTGGTGTGGTGCATTGTATGTTGTGTGGTCATTCACATGTGCGCGTTGATGTTGTTTACTTTGACTTTTGTTTGACTATGACTTAATCTGATGGCTTGGAATGTATTGACTCTCGTTGACTAAAGTGCATGCTTGTTATTGTGTTATGCGCTTATTGGACTTAAATCTGATTGCTAATCACACCCTCACGCTTTCAAAGCCCAATCATCTGAACTGTTAGTTTACTATGTTTGTACCCCCTTTCACATTTACATGTCATTTTATTTTTTCCATCTTCATACACGTTTGCTTTTTAATTTTTAAAAATACCAAAATTCATTCTAAAATTCCACAAAAATTCATGAGCCTTCTTAAAACATTTATAAAATTTTTGATGTTTTCATCTCCTGATTTTATGAAATTTTTGCCCCTGTTCTACAATTTTCTTTGAATTTCAATTTGTGTGCATGCTTAATGTGATATATAAATTTGTGCATTTTTGTTCTTGATCATTAAAAATTGTTTTGATGTTCTTCTTTTTGCATTGAGTCATTAGAATCTTGAGGTATGTTAAGTGATTTTTATTTGATTTTTTTTAGATCATTTTATGGCATGTTTGGTGTTCATTTTTGTGTTACTTTGTATGATGTGTATACTTGACCTAAGTGCATTGTTTGACATCATTTTGCCTTGATTTCTTGCATGTTATTTTGGTATATGATTCACTTCTGATTTGTATATCTTTAAACCATGCTTGCTTAATTTCCATGAGGCCATCTAATTTTTGCTTAATGCATTACCTTTGAAGCATAATAACATGTCATATCATCTTAACATTTGTGCATGTTTACATGATTTCTTTTGTACATACTTGCATGATCATTTGCATATTTGGTGAACCATTCATGTGACATAATAGGTCATTGATACATATTATATGTCATCTGTGCATGATGATTGTCATTTGAACCTTGTGCACCTTTAACATGTTGTGCTTGCACTTCCTTTCTTTTGAACTTCCATTTCAATTCTACTTCTTCTATCACTTCTTAAATGTCTTGATGTGTTATGCATGAACACTTGTGAGATGTTTGTGAATCATTTTTCATTTCATTTCAATTCTGATCCTTAGATTACATGTTCCATTCATGCATGTTTTTTTATTTCTTTTCATCTTTCATTCTCTCTTTTCTTATGGTAGCATATTCTAATGTCATGGATGATGTTTGTTGCCTATCCACTTGGACTTGCATGATAATGATCATTCGTTTTCCATATGATGTACATTCTGGTTGTGATTAATAGGATTTGATCTTTCATCTTATTCTTTTGATCTTTATGGTGCATTTAGTGTTCTTTTGCTTCTTATACTTCTTATACATGTTTACTAACCATGTGGGGGCTTTGGTAAGTTTCAATTGAGTGTGGATAAGGAATCCACATTCAAACTTCTATCCTCTTATCTCTTTTACAATTCCATATTGTGTTTTGTTAAGCACTTATGTGCTTTCTTTTAATAACTCATTACTTTCCCTTTTTGAATTACAATTCATCTTCTAACTTAGAAGTGAATTGTTTAATTCATTCTTTCTTTAGACTTTAGGTTGAAACCTCACAAACCATTAGGATCACTCCCTTTAATTTTCAATTAAGATTGAGTCTTAGTCCATATAGATTTTTACCTTTATCCTCTCTTGAGTCTCTTTTCTCATCTCAAAGAAAATTCAAAATATATAATAAAGGTAGGCATTTATTGCATTTAGGCCTTTCATATAAAGAAAAGATTATAAGGGGTCTACTCTTGTAATCTTAGAATGTGTAGCATATAGCCCATCTTGGGCCAATGTGTTAAACATTTGATCTTGTATGAGGGACTTAAATGCAATACTTGTTGAAGGTACAAATAAAAAACACTTCTTCATTTCATAATCAACAAAAACACTTAATAAATACAAGTATGCTAGTGTGTTTGAACCTTGACAATTGGAACTAAGTGTGGGGGTCTTCTTCACCCTTAGTGTACTTTCTTACTCATTCCATCTTGGAATGTGAGAATGTACACATTCCAATGATTAAGATTTAGATACACTATCATATGCAAATAAATGAAAAAACTCCTAAAAGACAAAAACAAACAATAACGTCTTTCCTTAGGGAATTCTTCTCTCATCCCACTCATTCTCAACGTACGAACGTGCTCCTACTCGTTCTCTTGCAAGATGGTAACGCACTCGGACCAGCGAGCCTGCAACACCTGAGCTAGAACGTAAGTCGTTCTCTAAAAAACACAAACAAACCGTCCCTAGTGAGGGGAACTACGTCGCTCTGATTCTCATGCTCCCGATGAGATACGTAGGCAGTGGGGTAGGGCCCATGCGAGCACTTCTTTTATTTTCCCTACATTTGTTTCTCTTTCTCTTTCCATTCCTTTTCCAGTTCTTTTTCTAGCATCTTTCCTTACACCCTTTGATTGAGACTAGCAAGCGTGGATCCCATCGGGTACGATGGACGTGAGGGGGTGCTAATACCTTCCTCTCACGTAACCGACTCCCGAATCCAGTTCTCTTGGTCGCAAGACCATGCTCTATCCTTCCTTCAGGTTTATGCAGTGTTTCCTTTCCCTCTCTGGGATAAATACACATTGCTGGCGACTCTGTTTCGGTGCCACTTTCGCGTTTGTACCAGGATGAAAATCCCGGGAGCGACAGCTGGCGACTCTGCTGGGGACAGGTTGACCTATTGCTGGTCCACCCTAAGCGAGTCAATCCTAGCGTTTGTCTGTTTTTCTTTCATTGGGTGTTTACTGTTGTGCTATATTTACCGTTTTATTGTATGGTTACTTGCTGCTTTACTGTACATTACTGTATTTATCGCATTTACTGCATTACATATCATTATTGTGCTGGACTGTGCTGTTGTTTTCTGTTTGGCGGGCGGGATGTTCTGAGAGATAATCCCACTACCAAGGCTTGAGTACACACATAGGTATTAGAGTGGATAGTCATGGCGCTTGCGTGGTGGTGACCACGTATTGTTGTTCATGAGACCCACAACCAGACGAGGTTCTATCAGGAGCTTTCTGCTACTGCATGTTATGCAGGCCAGTAGTTATTCTCTTGAGGAACTGTCGACTCTGGTGACCATTCCCGAGGACTCAGTTGCGGCACTCCTCCCGAGTTGTGACAGTGGCAGACCACATTCCGTGGCAAACCCATTGCACATTCTCGATCCGAGGACCCAATGCTGGGAACTTGCTATAGGTTGTCCTTTTTGAAAGAGAATTAGTGGAGGTACTCCTCGATTGGCGATAGTACTGTACCCCGAGGGATGAATGTACTATTGCTTCTCGACCTCAGTGCCAGAAGCTGAGGACCTTTCGTTTTGGAGAATCAGTTGAGGCCTCCTCGATTGATGATGATGCCAAACCAGAAATGGTGAAAGTATCATCATTTCTCGACCTGAGAGCCCGGGATACTGAACATCGGGCAGTTTGTTTACAGGTTTGCAGGAAACCATAACCTCCTACATACCCGGTTTTCTATCATCGTCGCTCACAAGGAAGTTTCATCCTATTGTATTCAGATGGTCTTTATCTATGGTTCTATATCGTTCTCAGAGCTACACTGACACCGTGCACGGTCCAGCACAGACACCTGATTACCTGATCACATTGCCCTTTGCATTGCATTATCATACCCTAACATACATGTTTATTCATTTCCAGGTGCATATATTACCCTTGATTCCAGTCATCAGGTCCCTGTAAATGAACACTAAAGAGAGGAAGAATATCATCAGCTATAAGTTCCTTACGCCTACTTTGGGCCCTATTGTTATGCTGAAGGGAATGGCGAGCCCTGCAGTACGAGAAGCTTTTGAAGAGAAATATGGGTGGATTTTATCTATGGTCCGTAATGTCAGTGATTATGAAGCCAGAGGTCTCCATACGTTGATGCAGTTCTATGATCCGCCTCTGAGATGTTTTGTATTTCCAGATTATGTGTTGGTTCCTACCTTGGAGGAGTATTCCAACATGTTGGGGATTGCTATCAAGGAGGAGCCCCCTTTCTTTGGATCGGTGGGGGATCTTGACTTTGGAAAGGTGGCTGGTGCTCTTTATTTGAGCAAATCAGAGTTAGACGCCAATGTCTCCAACAAAGGGAAAATTCGTGGTTACAAGCTGGAATATCTGATTAAGAAGGCCCAGGAAGCAGCTAAAGGCGAGAATTGGCTTGTTTTTAATGCTTTGCTAGCCCTTTGTATATACGGCATAATGTTGTTTCCCAACGAGCCGGATTTCATTGATATGGACGCCATACAGATATTCATGATGAAGAACCCGGTGCCAACACTACTGGGAGATCTTCACTACTCTTTGTACAACCGAAACGAAAAGAAAAGAGGAGGGATAATTCGTTGCTGTGCACCTTTGTTCTATAAGTGGTTTGCAGGCCGTTTACCACAATCAGGGGCTTTTGTGGATTCCAAAGATTCTCTAGAGTGGAAACAGCGTTTAATGGGATTGGTGGCCAAGGACATCGTATGGGTAGATCATGGGCTGATTGGCAAGAATATTATCCACAGCTGTGGTAAGTTCCCTAAAGTTCCACTGATAGGAAGAATGGGTGGGATTAACTACAATCCTTCTTTGGCCATTCGGCAATTTGGGTATGCCCTGACGGGTCCGCCTATTAAGAGAGATGTAGAGGAGTCCCTTTATTTTCATACATCAGATGGTTGGGAAGCAGCGCAGAAAGCTTCTGAAAGCTAGGGTACATACTGAAAAGGGGGAAAGTTGCTCTAGGAAAGCCTAACAACCGGGTTTATCCAGCATATGAAGAGTGGGTGAAGAAAAGAGTTGAAGATTTTCTCTTGCCTTTTGGTAAGGCACCCCTTTTGTATCCGGAGAATGAGAAAGCAAGAAGCACTGCTACTGTGGAAGAAGTTGACAAGTTGCAAGCCTTGGTGAAAAAGCTTCAAGGAGAGAATTCCGAGTTGAGTAGCTGTCTTCAGAATGCTCTACATGCCAACAAAGAACTGGAACGGAAGGCCCAAGATGCTGAAAGAGTCCTAGCAACAAAAGAAAAGGATTTTGCCGAAAGAGCACAACATTTTTAGAAAATTAGCAGAGGTGCTGATGATGCCACTCAAGCCCATAAGCAAACCAAACAGGCCTTAGCGCAGAACAAAGAGAAGTTATCTAAGTTTCAGCAAGCTTGGGATGAGGTCAGGCTCGAGAATACTGAGTTACGGGAACAGTCGCAGATTAAAGACGAAGAGCTTAAGAAGGCACATGAGCAGAGAAGAAGGTATCGGGAAAGTCTCGGTAAAAGTTAAGAACAGTTAGAAGAAGCCAGAAGAGAGCTGAAGAATACCAAGAAAGAGCTTAAAGAAGTCATCATAGAGAAGGAGATACTCAAGACGCAAGCTGGCATAAAAAGACACAAAGGAGTGTGCGATGACGAAGCTTTGATGCTGCATATGGGTTCCTTAACAGAGGCTCTCGAGAAAAGGGATGTTTTGATCAGAGAGATGATTGAAAAACCTAATCACCAGCGTACTCGCATACTCTTTGAGGAGATTAAATGCACAAGTGATAAGCTGAAGAACGTGGAATTGTCAGATTGATGTTCTTTGTTTTCTTGTATTTTGTCGTTAATGGTTACCATCAGGCTTGTTGATGGATCCATCTTTCCTTTGTACGCCAGTTATTGATGAATCTCTTTTGAATGTATTTGAACACTTTGATTGAATGGGGATGAGCAGTTTTATTCAGAATTAGTCATCATCATATATCTGTACACAAGCACATGACCACGACACGTCTCTTTATATCACGATTTCTGGTCTTCAGATTTCCGTGGTTAAGATTGGAATCAGGGTGTGAGCCACCTCGGAAATGATAAACATGGCATTTGCATTTGCATGGCATATCATTTTTTGCATTGCAGGTTTTCTTTTTGCAGGCGCCTGCTAACCTTTATTTGGTTTTCAGGCACGATAGCTGATACCCCGGTTCACCGATACTCTACCCGACGCAACCAAGCAAGAGTCATGGAGCAAGTTCAGACAGAGTTAGCTGATTTGAGGGGAAGGATGGAACAGTTCATGACCCTCATGCAGGGGATTGCTCAAGGACAGCAGGAGCTGAGGACTGGTCAAGAAAACATGAGGATTGGACAAGAAGCTATGAGAACCACTATCCAGAAGCTAGAAACTGAAATCCCAAATCGCAATGTGCGCACTCCTCCTGTTGGCACAATCCCTGCTGGTGGGGCACATCTGGGATTTGATAACAACGAGGATGGTCAGGAGGACCAGTTCACTGCATTCAATAATGACATGGGTTTCTACAATGACCACCGGAAGTATGAAGGGCTGGATGAAAGACTCAAGGCTATTGAGAGCCAAAATCCTCTTGGAATTGATGTAGAAGACATGGGTCTCGTGCAGGGTGTGAGGATTCCTCCCAAGTTCAAGCTTCCTACACTGGATAAGTACAACGGCAGTACATGTCCCAAAACCCATTTGCAAGCTTACAATCGCAAGATTGCTGCTTACACCGAAGACCAAAAGCTCTGGATGTACTTTTTCCAGGATAGCCTGTCAGGCGCTTCCCTGGAATGGTACATTAAGCTGGACAGGGTTCATATAAGGAATTGGAAAGATTTGTGCGCTGCTTTTCTGAAGCAGTATCAATATAATCTGGACATGGCACCTAATCGTACTCAATTGCAGAGCATGACTCAGGATAATAAGGAGGGCTTTAAGCAGTACGCACAGAGATGGAGAGAATTGGCTGCCCGAGTTCAACCACCTTTGGGAGATCGTGAGATGGCTGATATGTTCATGAGCACACTTCAAGGGACGTATTTGGATAGACTGGCTGCATGTCCCTCCACGGGGTTTGCCGACATCGTCGTTGCTGGGGAACGAATAGAAAGTCTGCTGAAATTGGGTAAGATTCAAGATGTTGCTTCAAGTTTGAAGAAACCCTTTGCCAATGGACCAAGGAAAAGAGAAGGGGAGTCCAGCGCTGTGTATAGAGGAGGGGGCAGAGGAAGGAATCAGTCCTATCATCAGGTGGATGCGGTAACCATTCCGGTTCCAGCTGGACAGCAAACTCCAGATCAGCAAGGTAGACCCCGATTTCAGAACAATAGACAAAGGGACCGTAAGTTTGATCCCTTGCCTATGACATATGCTGCTTTGTTACCACAACTGCTCAAAGAGAAGTTGGTTGAACTTCGGACTATGAAGCCGCTGGATTCCGGAAAATTGCCTCAAGGTTATGATGCTAATGTTCGATGTGAATATCATTCTGGTGCGCCAGGTCATTCAATAGAAAAGTGATGGGCCTTTCAACATAAGGTTCAAGATCTGATCGACGCAAAAGCTATCAACTTCTCCAGGCCGCCGAATGTTCGTGACAATCCAATGCCTCATCATGGAGGTGCAGGCACAAATGCCATTTTTGATGGCGAGAAGTTGAATCTGATTACGGATATTAATTTGGTGAAGACTTCGTTGTTGATTGTAAAAGAACATTTGTTAAAAGGAAAGGTATTTCCTGGATGCGCCTCTGATTGCGAGGATTGTTCAAAGCAGGTTAACGGCTGCAGTAAGTTGAGAGTTGGACTGCAGGATCTTATGGATGAGGGAAGTCTTCAGTTTGATAAAGTAGAGAAAGAACAGGATGTTTCTGCCGTTACCATTTACTATAATCCAGTCGAGATACAGGTGCCTGTTGAGGAGCCTGTCGCTATCATCGTGCCCGAGAGGCCGAGACCAGTTACGATTATAGTTCCTGAATCGGCTGCTTATGTGTCTAATAGGGCAGTTCCGTGGCAGTATGGAACTGATACTCGTCAAGGAGGAAGTCGGCAGAAGGCAGAGGCTGTTGGTACTAGCATTGAGAATGTCAGTGGACCAAGTGGTTTTACTAGGAGCGATCGACTGTTTGCTCCCCAGACTCTAAGGAATGATAAAGAGGCTGAAGCCGCTGCAAGAGCAAAAGGAAAACAGGTTGTTGATGACAAGGTGCCTGCTCAGGAAGAAGACCCTAAAGTCAATTTTGATAATGATGTTGAGGAATTTATGAGGGTTATCAAAAAGAGTGATTACAAGATCATTGACCAACTTAATCAGACACCCTCTAAAATTTCGATATTATCCCTGCTAATGAGTTCAGATGCACATCGGGCTGCTTTGTTGAAGGTCCTGAATATGGCATACGTTCCCCAAGAGATTACAGTGAATCAGTTGGAGGGAGTAATTTCTAATGTGAATGTGAGCCACGGATTGGGATTTACGAACAGGGATTTGACACCAGATGGACGTAACCACAACAAAGCACTGCACATCACACTTGAATGCGAAGGAGCTGTTGTGTCGCATGTGCTGGTTGACACAAGTTCTTCCTTAAATGTGTTACCCAAAAAGGCCCTGATGAAAATTGAAGTAGATGGATTAGTTCTGAGACCCAGCGATCTGATTGTGAGAGCTTTTGATGGATCCCAAAGATCGGTGTTTGGGGAGGTTGAACTACCAATACAGGTTGGTCCACAGATATTCAAGACGATCTTTCATGTTATGGACATTCAGCCTGCTTATAGCTGTTTGTTGGGCCGACCGTGGATTCACGCAGCAGGCGCAGTTACCTCCACACTTCTTCAGAAGCTCAAGTATGTGTTTGAGGGTCAAGTGGTTACTGTTTGCGGCGAGGAAGATATATTCGTGAGTCATCTATCCACTTTCAAATATGTGGAAATGGATGGAGAAATTCATGAAACTTTGTGCCAATCTTTTGAAGCCCTGAATATAAATAACTTACCAGAGTCTACTTCAGCAACAGTAGTGTCGAATGTGCCAGGTGGGCCGAGTGCATCAATTGCGTCATATAAGCAGGCCAGAGAAGTGGTCGAAAGCGGGAATGCCCAGGGTTGGGGTAAAGCTATTGACGTGTTTGTGAAAGAAGATAAGTTTGGCATTGGATACCAACCGGGCCGGACGCCAGTTCCCCGATTCCGTGGGCCAATCAGTTTCAACAGTGGAGGAATTATCAACCCCAATCAGTCATGCTCAGTAATAGAAGATGGCGCTGAAAGCTCAGATTATCTGGACAGATGGGTATATGCACTGGCTCCAGGCGAGGCGTTGCAAAATTGGTCTAGTGAAGAAATCGTTCATGTTGTTCATCATTCAGAGTAATAATTCTTGTCTTTCATAATGCATGAAATCCCACACTCTGCCCAAGGTGTGAGGATCCATTTGTAGGGCCACCATATTTTCTCATATAATGTTCAAATATCAATAAAAGGACGTTTTTGTTTACAAATTTGTGATCCTTTACTCTTTCTTTATTTTATTTTTGCACAAAGAAAATTAAAAATGATAATGCACTTTCTTTTCTTTTGTTTTCAAGCAAAAATTAATCTAAAATAAAGCATAAACCCAATCATGCAGACTGGATTCTGTGGATTTCTCTGAAAATGATTCTGTTATGCCCACGTATGATTTCGACAATCCGATCTATCAAGCTGAGGAAGAAAGTGATGAAGACTATGAACTCCCGGAAGAGTTGGCTAGGTTGTTGAAACAGGAAGAGAAGACCATTCAGCCTCATCAGGAAGCTCTTGAGATCATCAATATTGGGTCAGAGGAAAGCAAGAAAGAGATCAAGATTGGTCCGAGTCTGCGGGCTGAGGTAAAGCAAGAGCTGATAGTCATGCTACGTGAATATGTTGACATCTTTGCTTGGTCATACCAAGATATGCCAGGTTTAGATACAGACATAGTTGTGCATAGACTACCATTGAAAGAGGACTGCCCACCGGTCAAGCAGAAGCTGCGCCGAACAAAACCAGAAATGGCCTTGAAGATCAAGGAAGAAGTACAGAAACAGTTGGATGCAGGTTTTCTGGCAGTAACCAACTATCCTCCCTGGGTGGCCAATATAGTACCGGTGCCGAAGAAAGATGGCAAAGTCAGAATGTGTGTAGATTACAGAGATCTCAACAGGGCGAGCCCTAAAGATGATTTTCCACTCCCTCATATTGATGTGCTGGTTGATAATACCGCTCAGTTTTCAGTGTTCTCATTTATGGATGGATTCTCCGGGTACAATCAGATAAAGATGGCGCCTGAAGACATGGAGAAGACGACATTCATTACCCCGTGGGGTACCTTCTGTTACAAAGTAATGCCTTTTGGGTTGAAGAACGCAGGGGCAACTTATCAAAGAGCAATGGTGACGTTATTCCACGATCTAATTCATAAAGAGATCGAGTGCTATGTGGATGACATGATTGCTAAATCAAAGACAGAAGAGGAACATCTGATCAACTTGAAGAAGTTGTTTGAGAGGCTGAGGAAATTCAGGTTGAGACTGAATCCTAACAAGTGTACTTTCGGCGTGCGGTCCGGAAAATTGCTTGGTTTCATTGTCAGTGAAAAAGGGATAGAGGTTGATCCTGCTAAGGTGAAAGCTATACAAGATATGCCTGTACCAAGGACTGAGAAAGAAGTTCGCGGCTTTCTAGGGAGATTGAATTACATTTCAAGGTACATATCTCACCTAACTGCCACTTGCGAACCGATATTCAAAATGCTACGAAAAGATCAAACGGTCAGGTGGAATGATGATTGTCAAAATGCATTCGATAAAATAAAAAGATATTTGCAGGAACCTCCAATTCTGATGCCTCCAGTTCAAGGGAGACCACTGATTATGTACTTGACAGTGCTCGAAGGATCCATGGGTTGTGTTCTCGGTCAACACGACGAGACAGGTAGGAAAGAACATGCTACCTACTACCTGAGCAAGAAATTTACATATTGTGAATCGCGTTATTCAATGCTTGAGAAGACATGCTGTGCACTCGCATGGGCCGCCAAGCGATTGAGACAATACATGCTCACACATACAACCCTGTTGATCTCTAAATTGGATCCGGTCAAGTATATTTTTGAGAAACCAGCACTTACAGGCAGAGTTGCAAGGTGGCAGATGGTACTGACAGAGTACGATATTTAATTTACTTCGCAAAAGGCAATCAAAGGAAGTATACTGTCAGATTATCTTGCGCAACAGCCTCTTGATGATTACTAGCCCATGAGATTTGATTTCCCTGATGAGGACATCATGTTTCTCAAAGCGAAAGACTGCGAGGAACCACTTCTGGAGGAGGGGCCTGACCCTGAATCCAAATGGAGTTTGATGTTTGATGGGGCAGTTAATATGAATGGGTGCGGAGTTGGTGCAGTCCTTATTACGCCAGAGGGTGTTCACATGCCCTTCACTGCCCGAGTAACTTTCGGGTGTACCAACAATGAAGCAGAATACGAAGCTTGCATACTAGGGATCGAGGAAGCTATTGATTTACGAATCAAGACCCTCGATATCTTTGGTGATTCAGCACTGGAAATCAATCAAGTAAAGGGAACTTGGCACACACATCAGCAGAATTTGATTCCGTATAGAGATTATACGAGGAGATTGCTGACATTCTTTACAACTGTCAAGTTGTACCATGTTCCCCGAGATGAGAATAAGTTTGCAGACGCCTTAGCCACTATCTCTTCGATGATCAAAGTGCATGGTTGGAACTTTGTGCCCAGGATTGATGTATCTCGTCTTGATAGGTCTGCTTTTGTGTTTGAGGTAGATGCAGTGTCTGACGATAAGCCTTGGTACCATGACATCAAATGCTTCTTAAAAAATCAAGAATACCCGCCTGGGGCATCTTCCAATGACAAGAAGACATTAAGAAGGCTAGCTGGTAGTTTCTTCTTGAAAAAAGATGGTGTGCTGTATAAAAGGAATTTTGACACGGTTCTGCTCAGATGTGTGGATAGACACAAGGTAGACCTGTTGATGATTGAAGTGCACGAAGGCTCTTTCGGTACCCATGCCGGAGGACATGCGATGGCTAAGAAATTATTGAGATTAGGGTATTATTGGCTGACCATGGAGTCAGATTGCTGCAAGTATGCTCGCAAGTGCCACAAATGCCAGATCTATGCAGACAAAGTGCACGTTCCTCCCAAACCGTTGAGTATCATGTCCTCTCCGTGGCCATTTGCAATGTGGGGCATTGATATGATCGGAAAAATTGAGCCTACTGCTTCAAACGGCCATCGTTTCATCTTGGTCGCCATTGATTACTTCACTAAATGGGTCGAAGCAACATCTTACGCCAATGTCACTAAGCAAGTAGTGGCTCGTTTCTTGAAGCGAGATATCATTTGTCGATATGGAGTGCCCGAAAGAATCATTACTGATAATGGTTCTAATTTGAACAACAAGATGATGGCTGAGCTATGCCGGGACTTCAAAATCGAGCACCACAATTCTTCTCCGTACCGCCCGAAAATGAATGGCGCGGTTGAAGCGGCCAACAAAAATATCAAGAAGATTGTGCAGAAGATGGTTGTCACGTACAAAGATTGGCATGAGATGTTACCACTGGCTTTGCATGGGTATCGAACATCAGTCCGCACGTCCACTGGGGCAACACCATACTCGCTTGTATATGGTATGGAGGCAGTTCTACCGATAGAAGTTGAGATCCCCTCTCTCCGAGTATTGATGGATGTTAAGCTAGATGAAGCTGAATGGGTACGAGCCAGATTTGATCAGCTGAGCCTTATTGAGGAGAAGCGATTAGCAGCGGTATGCCATGGCCAGCTATACCAGCGCAGAATGAAGAGGGCATTCGATCAAAAGGTTCGACCTCAAGTCTACAAGGTCGGGGACATGGTAATCAAGAGAATACTTCCTCCGAGTACAGATCACAGGGGCAAATGGACTCCTAACTATGAAGGTCCGTTCGTGGTAAAAAAGGTTTTCTCAGGTGGAGCCTTGTTGCTGACAACCATGGATGGTGAAGAATTTTCATCCCCTGTTAATTCAGATGCAGTTAAAAAATACTTCGTATAAAGAGACCCGCTGGATAAAAAAAAGAGAATCCAGGCAAAAAAGGGCATCCCGGCGAACCAAAAACAGAATAAAGGTTTGGGCAAAAATTAGGGATATAATTGAAAAGAATTGTACACCCGGTAAGTTGAAAACCCGAAAGGGCAACTTAGGCAAAAAAGGGTATCCCGGTGGATTGAAAACCTGAAAAGGCGATCCACACAAAAGAGGGATTAAAGCGAATGACTGCAGTCTGAATTAATCTGTACGTCTTCTACTCTTTAGCAAACTGGCAAAATTCTAAAGGAGGAATTGGACCAATCATGAGCTTCTGAAGGCAAAGATAATCAGGAGAGTTGGAGTACATACTGGCTATAACAGAATCAGAAATCAGTTGGAATCCAATTTCCGCATTATCATTAGGATAGATTTCTTTTCTCAATTTTATGGCAATCGCCTCTTTCAGGGGTTTGCTTCTGATTGTAAATTCACCAATTTTTGGCATTTCATCAATAAAGTTGAATATTCAGTCACAGGCTTTTTTTTCATTTTACTGTTTTGTTTGCAAAAACGTCTGATTTTTTATAATAAAACGTTACTTTGAAAATATCTTGGCCTTGCAAAAACATGCACAAAGACAATGGAAATTACGTTGCTTGTTGGACAACCTTGGATGGTGGACCCAAAAGACCACGCAATATCCTGGGGCATGTGCATATTCTTTTTCTGTTGCAGGTAATGAGCATGATCGATCCAAACAGCATGATCGTAACCACGAGCAGATATTTGCTATGACTTGATACTGTTGTATCTTATTAAGTCGATTCTTCCATTCAAGAGTTCCCACCGAGTTTCGTGATGGCAACGGTGTTCGAAGATGGATTTCTTCTGTGTTGATAACGGTTATTAATGCAGTGAATACTCCAGGTCGACAACAAGTGCCAATCCTCCAGTACCTTGCAGACGATGTGAAAGGTAGTTCAAGGCAGAGTCTTTGTCTAAGAGTTGGAAAACGCTTGGTTTTCTATAAAATACTCTTAAGAGACGAAACTTTTAGTACTAACATCCCTTGTGGAGTTCACTCTTGGCAGGATGTACCAGCAAGTGGTAATATCATGTCTTCCGCAGGTCAGCATGGGAAATTTGTCAAAGAATAATCCCCAGTGGAGTTATTGACCATCCCATGCATGGTGCATGTTATCTGTTATCTCCCCAGCAAAGGATGTCCCCGATCTATAATCCCCAGTAGAGTTTGAGGACATTTGGTCTTCTGTAAAATCCTCTCGAACGGCAGCCCCAACAAGAGACGTTTTAAAGTGGTTTTTCTCCAAGCAGAGTGTGTTATAAACTCATTATCCCCAGCGGAGTTGTCAAAGGGAAAGTTTGCCCAACATGGGGCACTGTGACATTTATCCTAATCTCGACAGTCTTCTTCCTCAGCAGAGTACCGAGGAATTACTTTGGGTTTCCCTAACAGATCTATAGGGACTCTTTCTCAGCATGTTGTAACGGATTGTCTTTCAACCAAGATTTGGATGTCCTCGGCAGAGCAGCCCTGGTCCCCGGCAAGATCATATCCTTGGTAATGACATCCCCACAGAGTTCAGCATTGAATCTTGTCCGCTATGCTCCCCAGCCGAGTCGCGGTAATTTCCCCAACATGGTCTATATGGATCAACGGAATCTCTTTTTCAGCAAAGTGTCAGCGTATGATATTACCCAGCCGGTGGTGTAATTCTTAGCATTGCTCATTTACAACTCAAAGTCCAATTTATTTTTGGCACATATACAGTTTGTTCATATTATTCCAGCCTGTGGGATAGTATGGCAGATGGTTGTTCCAGCCAGTGGGATGATCATTATATACAGTTTGTTCATATTATTCCAGCCTGTGGGATAGTATGGCAGATGGTTGTTCCAGCCAGTGGGATGATCATTATATACAGTTTGTTCATGTTATTCCAGCCTGTGGGATAGTATGGCAGATGGTTGTTCCAGCCAGTGGGATGATCATTATATACAGTTTGTTCATGTTATTCCAGCCTGTGGGATAGTATGGCAGATGGTTGTTCCAGCCAGTGGGATGATCATTATATACAGTTTGTTCATATTATTCCAGCCTGTGGGATAGTATCGCAGATGGTTGTTCCAGCCAGTGGGATGATCATTATATACAGTTTGTTCATATTATTCCAGCCTGTGGGATAGTATGGCAGATGGTTGTTCCAGCCAGTGGGATGATCATTATATACAGTTTGTTCATATTATTCCAGCCTGTGGGATAGTATGGCAGACGGTTGTTCCAGCCAGTGGGATGATCATTATATGCAGTTTGTTCATATTATTCCAGCCTGTGGAATAGTATGGAAGATGGTTGTTCCAGCCAGTGGGATGATCATTATATGCAGTTTGTTCATATTATTCCAGCCTGTGGGATAATATTGCAGGTGGTTGTTCCAGCAGGTGGGACGATCATCTGACAAAGCTTCCAGAGCCGGTTTGGTAAGCATCAAAAGTCCAAGTTTAATTTGGCAAAGCTGCAAAAGTCCATCCGAGGATGGAAATTTTGAGATTCCAAAGCCTGCTTGGTAATCATTGAAGTCCAACGACAGATTGGCAAAAATCCAGCACGAACTGGTAAAAGTCCATTGTTTAGAATGGCAGAGCAGCTAAAGTCCACCAGCAGTGTGGCAAGCCAGTAGTCGTCTGGCGTCGTTCAAAAGGACATTTCTAAAGTCCACCAGCAGTGTGGCAAGCCAGTAGTCGTCTGGCATCGTTCAAAAAGACATTTCTAAAGTCCACCAGCAGTGTGGCAAGCCAGTAGTCGTCTGGCGTCGTTCAAAAAGGCATTGTTGAAAGTCCATCGACAGTATGGCAAGCCAGTAGTCGCCTGACATCGTTCAAAAGACAGATCTCTCCGACGACGTTCATTGAAGATTCAATCCAACAGTGTCGTTGGGTTTATATCCCTTTTGTTCTTCATCATCCAGAGCAAATTTTTGGTTATATTTGGTATTCAATCCCTATATACCTTGAAAGTCCGAAAGCAATCGCTTTCAGGCATTCAGGTCTACAGCGCTTGAATAGGGGCAGCTGTAATACCCCAAAATTTGCTCTCCCTTTTTATCATCATAGCATGGCATTATCATTTATCATATCATATCCATCTCATTAGCATTGCATTGCATTTAACATAGAAAAATGAAGCATAGCATTCCTCTTACCATCAAGGCATGTGATCAGGTGGAAGGTGGACAATCAAGGGATCATTCAAATCACAAAAAAAGGTCAATCAAGTTTCTTCAAAGCAAGCCAAGGGTCTCTCATGTCTCATACTACCTCAATTGATCATCCACAATCTCAAGGAAGTGAGATCCAATGGGAGATTGAAACCATACATACTTCATCATGCAAGAGGTTCAAAAACTGAAGGAGAACCCTCAAAAGAGGTAGCTCATTGATCCAAAGTCACCCTCAAATGGCATATTTCATCACCCTTTAAGAGGATACACAACATACTCTGAGGAATTTGAAATTGAAGACTGCACATTTTTCTCCTAGGAGGTGGGCACCAAAACTAGGGTTTCTAATAAAATCAGGGAATCTTTGATTTTTTGGACAAAACTTGAGGTCATGGTATTCTATGTGTCCTTAAGTGTATGTATGTGGAAAATCACCTCTCAATTGGTTTTAGAAGTGGTTCAATTGGAAGAAAGATAAAAAATCAGGAAATTTGGGGGCAAGTCAGATAATCAGAAGAAAAAGTCAACTCTTGACTTTTTGAGCCCAAAATCATGAAATTCATGTTACATATGTCCAATGTACAAAATTTGGTCAAGAAACTCCAAAGGAATCATGAAAAAATCAAGATGTGGAAAGTTGCCATTTTTGGATGAAGAAGGGTTACTAAATATAGCAAGTTTTGGCCATTTTGCATCAGAGTTTGAACCAAGGCCATTTAAATGTGAAGCATCAAATGAAAATTCCACTCGGCCACAACAAAAGATCTTGTTTTAAGCTTCAAATCCATGTGCAGAACATCTCCATTGGATAAAGATTGAGTGAGATATGATTGATCAAAGTTTGAGCAAAGTAGGTTCAAAACTAGGTCATGACCAAGGATTTTCAGGTCACGCACACCTCATTTTCTCAAACAGTTGGTGGGCAAAATGTATGGATCAATTTCTCATGGTTAGAGGCCTCAAATGGAAAATCTTTCAACATCAAAGTTGTTCCTCTATGTGAGATCTTAAAAGTTGGTGTTTATCAATTTTTCATCTAATCAATGGATTGGGAGTTATGATGGTCCAAAGGCATGGTGATCGTGACTGAAACCCAGGTGCCATTTTTGCCTTGCCATGCTTCAAGTCACATGCTCATGAAGCCAGATTTGTGTCTTGATGTTTTGAGCTACTTTTCACCATTTTACACACTTCCATTTGATTTGTTTTCAACACCAAACATATTCTCCAATATCTCCTCTTTCAAATGAATCCAAAATCTCATCAAATTATGCACTAGTTAGAGAGAATTTCACTTGCAAACCACCTCATGTTGTTACTGGTGCATTGACAGTTTAGTGCATGATTTTGGTTCAGTCATCCCACAAACACTTCACGAATTTTATTTCCCCATTTAGTCAAGCATATGTTACTTACACAATGCATACTATCACGTGCCATACATGGGAATAGAAAGAACAAACTTGCTTAGCAAGTTTCTGTCACAATAACCTCACCACCTCAGCTTCACTCTCATCCTCACCACAACTGTTATGAGCTTGACCTCACCATAACCCAGCCTTGGCTACTCGCCCCTAACTAACTTGACTCAGTTAGTTAGGGTGGACTCAGTTTAACCACCTTGACTCATTTAACTCAACTCACTCAACCCTGATTAGAGCTCACTATAAAACAAAATCACACACTCCAATTTCATTTTTCAGCTTGATTCTTCTCATTTCACTCCAAAACACTCTCTTCTTCTCTCTCAATCTCACCATTGAACTGATCCTCGAGCTTCACTTTGTTCCTCTCACTTCAGAATCTCTCTGATTCTCTCTCAATTTCTCAACACTGCAACTTGTTTTGAAGATTGGTTTCAACCTTTTCTCCATTGAATCATCATCAATTTCTACATCTCAGCCTTTATTTGGCCAAGTGAAGATTGTAGAAGAGACAAGACCTCTGGTTTTGTGAAGAACACTTCAAGGTTTCAAAACTTCAGGTACGAATCTCCACTATTATAGACTTAATGTGAAGTTGTTTTCAGGTTCTTGAAGCTTCTTATAAGCTCAAGAACTTGTCTGGCTAGTTGATAGGCCTTTTGAGGCATAGTTGAAAAGTTAGGGCAAATCTTCCTCTGTTCGATTCTCTCATCTCATGAACATCTTTTGCATTTTGTCTTTGGATTCGTGCTCTCCACTACTTCCTCTTCATTTTGGTGTATTGTTTGTTAGATTCTGGAAAACTTGAAGTTGCAGATGGTGGTGGCATGGCCGGAGAAGGTGACCGAAAGTCACCTCCGGCCGGTGACTGTAATTGCTAGGGTTTTGTCTTGTTTTAATCGTGTCCGTCCATTTTCTATGATCGTGAGGCTTGTATGATGACAGCACATTAAAATTCATGTGATCCTCACGTGCGTTTTTTCTGATTTCATTTAAACATTATGTGGTGTGGTGCATTGTATGTTGTGTGGTCATTCACATGTGCGCGTTGATGTTGTTTACTTTGACTTTCGTTTGACTATGACTTAATCTGATGGCTTGGAATGTATTGACTCTCGTTGACTGAAGTGCATGCTTGTTATTGTGTTATGCGCTTATTGGACTTAAATCTGATTGCTAATCACACCCTCACGCTTTCAAAGCCCAATCATCTGAACTGTTAGTTTACTATGTTTGTACCCCCTTTCACATTTACATGTCATTTTATTTTTTCCATCTTCATACACGTTTTCTTTTTAATTTTTAAAAATACCAAACTTCATTCTAAAATTCCACAAAAATTCATGAGCCTTAATAAAACATTTATAAAATTTTTGATGTTTTCACCTCCTGATTTTATGACATTTTTGCCCCTGTTCTACAATTTTCTTTGAATTTCAATTTGTGTGCATGCTTAATGTGATACATAAATTTGTGTATTTTTTTTCTTGATCATTAAAAATTGTTTTGATGCTCTTCTTTTTGCATTGAGTCATTAGAATCTTGAGGTATGTTAATTGATTTTTATTTGATTTTTTTAGATCATTTTATCTCATGTTTGGTGTTCATTTTTGTGTTACTTTGTATGATGTGTATACTTGACCTAAGTGCATTGTTTGACATCATTTTGCCTTGATTTCTTGCATGTTATTTTGGTATATGATTCACTTCTGATTTGTATATCTTTAAACCATGCTTGCTTAATTTCCATGAGGCCATCTAATTTTTGTTTAATGCATTACCTTTGAAGCATAATAACATGTCATATCATCTTAACATTTGTGCATGTTTACATGATTTCTTTTGTACATACTTGCATGATCATTTGCATATTTGGTGAACCATTCATGTGACATAATAGGTCATTGATACATATTATATGTCATCTGTGCATGATGATTGTCATTTGAACCTTGTGCACCTTTAACATGTTGTGCTTGCACTTCCTTTCTTTTGAACTTCCATTTCAATTCTACATCTTCTATCACTTCTTAAATGTCTTGATGTGTTATGCATGAACACTTGTGAGATGTTTGTGAATCATTTTTCATTTCATTTCAATTCTGATCCTTAGATTACATGTTCCATTCATGCATGTTTTTTTATTTCTTTTCATCTTTCATTCTCCCTTTTCTTATGGTAGCATATTCTAATGTCATGGATGATGTTTGTTGCCTATCCACTCGGACTTGCATGATAATGATCATTCGTTTTCCATATGATGTACATTCTGGTTGTGATTAATAGGATTTGATCTTTCATCTTATTCTTTTGATCTTTATGGTGCATTTAGTGTTCTTTTGCTTCTTATACTTCTTATACATGTTTACTAACCATGTGGGGGCTTTGGTAAGTTTCAATTGAGTGTGGATAAGGAATCCACATTCAAACTTCTATCCTCTTATCTCTTTTACAATTCCATATTGTGTTTTGTTAAGCACTTATGTGCTTTCTTTTAATAACTCATTACTTTCCCTTTTTGAATTACAATTCATCTTCTAACTTAGAAGTGAATTGTTTAATTCATTATTTCTTTAGACTTTAGGTTGAAACCTCACAAACCATTAGGATCACTCCCTTTAATTTTCAATTAAGATTGAGTCTTAGTCCATATAGATTTTTACCTTTATCCTCTCTTGAGTCTCTATTCTCATCTCAAAGAAAATTCAAAATATATAATAAAGGTAGGCATTTATTGCATTTAGGCCTTTCATATAAAGAAAAGATTATAAGGGGTCTACTCTTGTAATCTTAGAATGTGTAGCATATAGCCCATCTTGGGCCAATGTGTTAAACATTTGATCTTGTATGAGGGACTTAAATGCAATACTTGTTGAAGGTACAAATAAAAAACACTTCTTCATTTCATAATCAACAAAAACACTTAATAAATACAAGTATGCTAGTGTGTTTGAACCTTGACAATTGGAACTAAGTGTGGGGGTCTTCTTCACCCTTAGTGTACTTTCTTACTCATTCCATCTTGGAATGTGAGAATGTACACATTCCAATGATTAAGATTTAGATACACTATCATATGCAAATAAATGAAAAAACTCCTAAAAGACAAAAACAAACAATAACGTCTTTCCTTCGGGAATTCTTCTCTCATCCCACTCATTCTCAACGTACGAACGTGCTCCTACTCGTTCTCTTGCAAGATGGTAATGCACTCGGACCAGCGAGCCTGCAACACCTGAGCTAGAACGTAAGCCGTTCTCTAAAAAACACAAACAAACCGTCCCTAGTGAGGGGAACTACGTCGCTCTGATTCTCATGCTCCCGATGAGATACGTAGGCAGTGGGGTAGGGCCCATGCGAGCACTTCTTTTATTTTCCCTACATTTGTTTCTCTTTCTCTTTCCATTCCTTTTCCAGTTCTTTTTCTAGCATCTTTCCTTACACCCTTTGATTGAGACTAGCAAGCGTGGATCCCATCGGGTACGATGGACGTGAGGGGGTGCTAATACCTTCCTCTCACGTAACCGACTCCCGAATCCAGTTCTCTTGGTCGCAAGACCATGCTCTATCCTTCCTTCAGGTTTATGCAGTGTTTCCTTTCCCTCTCTGGGATAAATACACATTGCTGGCGACTCTGTTTCGGTGCCACTTTCGCGTTTGTACCAGGATGAAAATCCCGGGAGCGACAGCTGGCGACTCTGCTGGGGACAGGTTGACCTATTGCTGGTCCACCCTAAGCGAGTCAATCCTAGAGTTTGTCTGTTTTTCTTTCATTGGGTGTTTACTGTTGTGCTATATTTACCGTTTTATTGTATGGTTACTTGCTGCTTTACTGTACATTACTGTATTTATCGCATTTACTGCATTACATATCATTATTGTGCTGGACTGTGCTGTTGTTTTCTGTTTGGCGGGCGGGATGTTCTGAGAGATAAGCCCACTACCAAGGCTTGAGTACACACATAGGTATTAGAGTGGATAGTCATGGCGCTTGCGTGGTGGTGGCCACGTATTGTTGTTCATGAGACCCACAACCAGACGAGGTTCTATCAGGAGCTTTCTGCTACTGCATGTTATGCAGGCCAGTAGTTATTCTCTTGAGGAACTGTCGACTCTGGTGACCATTCCCGAGGACTCAGTTGCCACACTCCTCCCGAGTTGTGACAGTGGCAGACCACATTCCGTGGCAAACCCATTGCACATTCTCGATCCGAGGACCCAATGCTGGGAACTTGCTATAGGTTGTCCTTTTTGAAAGAGAATTAGTGGAGGTACTCCTCGATTGGCGATAGTACTGTACCCCGAGGGATGAATGTACTATTGCTTCTCGACCTCAGTGCCAGAAGCTGAGGACCTTTCGTTTTGGAGAATCAGTTGAGGCCTCCTCGATTGATGATGATGCCAAACCAGAAATGGTGAAAGTATCATCATTTCTCGACCTGAGAGCCCGGGATACTGAACATCCTAGTACCCACATGTGAGAAGGGCGGTTTGTTTACAGGTTTGCAGGAAACCATAACCTCCTACATACCCGGTTTTCTATCATCGTCGCTCACAAGGAAGTTTCATCCTATTGTATTCAGATGGTCTTTATCTATGGTTCTATATCGTTCTCAGAGCTACACTGACACCGTGCACGGTCCAGCACAGACACCTGATTACCTGATCACATTGCCCTTTACATTGCATTATCATACCCTAACATACATGTTTATTCATTTCCAGGTGCATATATTACCCTTGATTCCAGTCATCAGGTCCCTGTAAAGATGAACACTAAAGAGAGGAAGAATATCATCAGCTATAAGTTCCTTACGCCTACTTTGGGCCCTATTATTATGCTGAAGGGAATGGCGAGCCCTGTAGTACGAGAAGCTTTTGAAGAGAAATATGGGTGGATTTTATCTATGGTCCGTAATGTCAGTGATTATGAAGCCAGATGTCTCCATACGTTGATGCAGTTCTATGATCCGCCTCTAAGATGTTTTGTATTTCCAGATTATGTGTTGGTTCCTACCTTGGAGGAGTATTCCAACATGTTGGGGATTGCTTTCAAGGAGGAGCCCCCTTTCTTTGGATCAGTGGGGGATCTTGACTTTGGAAAGGTGGCTGGTGCTCTTTATTTGAGCAAATCAGAGTTAGACGCCAATGTCTCCAACAAAGGGAAGATTCGTGGTTACAAGCTGGAATATCTGATTAAGAAGGCCCAGGAAGCAGCTAAAGGCGAGAATTGGCTTGTTTTTAATGCTTTGCTAGCCCTTTGTATATACGGCATAGTGTTGTTTCCCAACGAGCCGGATTTCATTGATACGGACGCCATACGGATATTCATGATGAAGAACCCGGTGCCAACACTACTGGGAGATCTTCACTACTCTTTGTACAACCGAAACGAAAAGAAAAGAGGAGGGATAATTTGTTGCTGTGCACCTTTGTTCTATAAGTGGTTTGCAGGCCGTTTACCACAATCAGGGGCTTTTGTGGATTCCAAAGATTCTCTAGAGTGGAAACAGCGTTTAATGGGATTGGTGGCCAAGGACATCGTATGGATAGATCATGGGCTGATTGGCAAGAATATTATCCACAGTTGTGGTAAGTTCCCTAACGTTCCACTGATAGGAAGAATGGGTGGGATTAACTACAATCCTTCTTTGGCCATTCGGCAATTTGGGTATGCCCTGACGGGTCCGCCTATTAAGAGAGATGTAGAGGAGTCCCTTTATTTTCATACATCAGATGGTTGAGAAGCAGCGCAGAAAGCTTCTGAAAGCTGGGGTAGCATACTGAAAAGGGGGAAAGTTGCTCTAGGCAAGCCTAACAACCGGGTTTATCCAGCATATGAAGAGTGGGTGAAGAAAAGAGTTGAAGATTTTCTCTTGCCTTTTGGTAAGGCACCCCTTTTGTATCCGGAGAATGAGAAAGCAAGAAGCACTGCTACTGTGGAAGAAGTTGACAAGTTGCAAGCCTTGGTGAAAAAGCTTCAAGGAGAGAATTCCGAGTTGAGTAGCTGTCTTCAGAATGCTCTACATGCCAACAAAGAACTGGAACGGAAGGCCCAAGATGCTGAAAGAGTCCTAGCAGCAAAAGAAAAGGATTTTGCCGAAAGAGCACAACATTTTCAGAAAATTAGCAGAGGTGCTGATGATGCCACTCAAGCCCATAAGCAAACCAAACAGGCCTTAGCGCAGAACAAAGAGAAGTTATCTAAGTTTCAGCAAGCTTGGGATGAGGTCAGGCTCGAGAATACTGAGTTACGGGAACAGTCGCAGATTAAAGACGAAGAGCTTAAGAAGGCACATGAGCAGAGAAGAAGGTATCGGGAAAGTCTCGGTAAAAGTCAAGAACAGTTAGAAGAAGGCAGAAGAGAGCTGAAGAATACCAAGAAAGAGCTTGAAGAAGTCATCATAGAGAAGGAGATACTCAAGACGCAAGCTGGCATAAAAAGACACAAAGGAGTGTGCGATGACGAAGCTTTGATGCTGCATATGGGTTCCTTAACAGAGGCTCTCGAGAAAAGGGATGTTTTGATCAGAGAGATGATTGAAAAACCTAATCACCAGCGTACTCGCATACTCTTTGAGGAGATTAAATGCACAAGTGATAAGCTGAAGAACGTGGAATTGTCAGATTGATGTTCTTTGTTTTCTTGTATTTTGTCGTTAATGGTTACCATCAGGCTTGTTGATAGATCCATCTTTCCTTTGTACGCCAGTTATTGATGAATCTCTTTTGAATGTATTTGAACACTTTGATTGAATGGGGATGAGCAGTTTTATTCAGAATTAGTCATCATCATATATCTGTACACAAGCACATGACCACGACACGTCTCTTTATATCACGATTTCTGGTCTTCAGATTTCCGTGGTTAAGATTGGAATCAGGGTGTGAGCCACCTCGGAAATGATAAACATGGCATTTGCATTTGCATGGCATATCATTTTTTGCATTGCAGGTTTTCTTTTTGCAGGCACCTGCTAACCTTTATTTGGTTTTCAGGCACGATAGCTGATACCCCGGTTCACCGATACTCTACCCGACGCAACCAAGCAAGAGTCATGGAGCAAGTTCAGACAGAGTTAGCTGATTTGAGGGGAAGGATGGAACAGTTCATGACCCTCATGCAGGGGATTGCTCAAGGATAGCAGGAGCTGAGGATTGGTCAAGAAAACATGAGGATTGGACAAGAAGCTATGAGAACCACTATCCAGAAGCTAGAAACTGAAATCCCAAATTGCAATGTGCGCACTCCTCCTGTTGGCACAATCCCTGCTGGTGGGGCACATCTGGGATTTGATAACAACGAGGATGGTCAGGAGGACCAGTTCACTGCATTCAATAATGATATGGGTTTCTACAATGACGACCGGAAGTATGAAGGGCTGGATGAAAGACTCAAGGCTATTGAGAGCCAAAATCCTCTTGGAATTGATGTAGAAGACATGGGTCTCGTGCAGGGTGTGAGGATTCCTCCCAAGTTCAAGCTTCCTACACTGGATAAGTACAATGGCAGTACATGTCCCAAAACCCTTTTGCAAGCTTACAATCGCAAGATTGCCGCTTACACCGAAGACCAAAAGCTCTGGATGTACTTTTTCCAGGATAGCCTGTCAGGCGCTTCCCTGGAATGGTACATTAAGCTGGACAGGGTTCATATAAGGAATTGGAAAGATTTGTGCGCTGCTTTTCTGAAGCAGTATCAATATAATCTGGACATGGCACCTAATCGTACTCAATTGCAGAGCATGACTCAGGATAACAAGGAGGGCTTTAAGCAGTACGCACAGAGATGGAGAGAATTGGCTGCCCGAGTTCAACCACCTTTGGGAGATCGTGAGATGGCTGATATGTTCATGAGCACACTTCAAGGGACGTATTTGGATAGACTGGCTGCATGTCCCTCCACGGGGTTTGCCGACATCGTCGTTGCTGGGGAACGAATAGAAAGTCTGCTGAAATTGGGTAAGATTCAAGATGTTGCTTCAAGTTCGAAGAAACCCTTTGCCAATGGACCAAGGAAAAGAGAAGGGGAGTCCAGCGCTGTGTATAGAGGAGGGGGCAGAGGAAGGAATCAGTCCTATCATCAGGTGGATGCGGTAACCATTCTGGTTCCAGCTGGACAGCAAACTCCAGATCAGCAAGGTAGACCCCGATTTCAGAACAATAGACAAAGGGACCGTAAGTTTGATCCCTTGCCTATGACATATGCTGCTTTGTTACCACAACTGCTCAAAGAGAAGTTGGTTGAACTTCGGACTATGAAGCCGCTGGATTCCGGAAAATTGCCTCAAGGTTATGATGCTAATGTTCGATGTGAATATCATTCTGGTGCGCCAGGTCATTCAATAGAAAAGTGCTGGGCCTTTCAACATAAGGTTCAAGATCTGATCGATGCAAAAGCTATCAACTTCTCTAGGCCGCCGAATGTTCGTGACAATCCAATGCCTCATCATGGAGGTGCAGGCACAAATGCCATTTTTGATGGCGAGAAGTTGAATCTGATTACGGATATTAATTTGGTGAAGACTTCGTTGTTGATTGTAAAAGAACATTTGTTAAAAGGAAAGGTATTTCCTGGATGCGCCTCTGATTGCGAGGATTGTTCAAAGCAGGTTAACGGCTGCAGTAAGTTGAGAGTTGGACTGCAGGATCTTATGGATGAGGGAAGTCTTCAGTTTGATAAAGTAGAGAAAGAACAGGATGTTTCTGCCGTTACCATTTACTATAATCCAGTCGAGATACAGGTGCCTGTTGAGGAGCCTGTCGCTATCATCGTGCCCGAGAGGCCGAGACCAATTACGATTATAGTTCCTGAATCGGCTGCTTATGTGTCTAATAGGGCAGTTCCATGGCAGTATGGAACTGATACTCGTCAAGGAGGAAGTCGGCAGAAGGCAGAGGCTGTTGGTACTAGCATTGAGAATGTCAGTGGACCAAGTGGTTTTACTAGGAGCGATCGACTGTTTTCTCCCCAGACTCTAAGGAATGATAAAGAGGCTGAAGCCGCTGCAAGAGCAAAAGGAAAACAGGTTGTTGATGACAAGGTGCCTGCTCAGGAAGAAGACCCTAAAGTCAATTTTGATAATGATGTTGAGGAATTTATGAGGGTTATCAAAAAGAGTGATTACAAGATCATTGACCAACTTAATCAGACACCCTCTAAAATTTCGATATTATCCCTGCTAATGAGTTCAGATGCACATCGGGCTGCTTTGTTGAAGGTCCTGAATATGGCATACGTTCCCCAAGAGATTACAGTGAATCAGTTGGAGGGAGTAATTTCTAATGTGAATGTGAGCCACGGATTGGGATTTAAGAACAGGGATTTGACACCAGATGGACGTAACCACAACAAAGCGCTGCACATCACACTTGAATGCAAAGGAGCTGTTTTATCGCATGTGCTGGTTGACACAGGTTCTTCCTTAAATGTGTTACCCAAAAAGGCCCTGATGAAAATTGAAGTAGATGGATTGGTTCTGAGACCCAACGATCTGATTGTGAGAGCTTTTGATGGATCCCAAAGATCAGTGTTTGGGGAGGTTGAACTACCAATACAGGTTGGTCCACAGATATTCAAGACGATCTTTCATGTTATGGACATTCAGCCTGCTTATAGCTGTTTGTTGGGCCGACCGTGGATTCACGCAGCAGGCGCAGTTACCTCCACACTTCATCAGAAGCTCAAGTATGTGTTTGAGGGTCAAGTGGTTACTGTTTGCGGCGAGGAAGATATATTCGTGGGTCATCTATCCACTTTCAAATATGTGGAAATGGATGGAGAAATTCATGAAACTTTGTGCCAATCTTTTGAAGCCCTGAATATAAATAACTTACCAGAGTCTACTTCAGCAACAGTAGTGTCGAATGTGCCAGGTGGGCCGAGTGCATCAATTGCGTCATACAAGCAGGCCAGAGAAGTGGTCGAAAGCGGGAATGCCCAGGGTTGGGGTAAAGTTATTGACGTGTTTGTGAAAGAAGATAAGTTTGGCATTGGATACCAACCGGGCCGGACGCCAGTTCCCCGATTCTGTGGGCCAATCAGTTTCAACAGTGGAGGAATTATCAACCCCAATCAGTCATGCTCAGCAATAGAAGATGGCGCTGAAAGCTCAGATTATCTGGACAGATGGGTATATGCACTGGCTCCAGGCGAGGCGTTGCAAAATTGGTCTAGTGAAGAAATCGTTCATGTTGTTCATCATTCAGAGTAATAATTCTTGTCTTTCATAATGCATGAAATCCCACACTCTGCCCAAGGTGTGAGGATCCATTTGTATGGACACCATATTTTCTCATATAATGTTCAAATATCAATAAAAGGACATTTTTGTTTACAAATTTGTGATCCTTTACTCTTTCTTTATTTTATTTTTGCACAAAGAAAATTAAAAATGATAATGCACTTTCTTTTCTTTTGTTTTCAAGCAAAAATTAATCTAAAATAAAGCATAAACCCAATCATGCAGACTGGATTCTGTGGATTTCTCTGAAAATGATTCTGTTATGCCCACGTATGATTTCGACAATCCGATCTATCAAGCTGAGGAAGAAAGTGATGAAGACTATGAACTCCCGGAAGAGTTGGCTAGGTTGTTGAAACAGGAAGAGAAGACCATTCAGCCTCATCAGGAAGCTCTTGAGATCATCAATATTGGGTCAGAGGAAAGCAAGAAAGAGATCAAGATTGGTCCGAGTCTGCGGGCTGAGGTAAAGCAAGAGCTGATAGTCATGCTACGTGAATATGTTGACATCTTTGCTTGGTCATACCAAGATATGCCAGGTTTAGATACAGACATAGTTGTGCATAGACTACCATTGAAAGAGGACTGCCCACCGGTCAAGCAGAAGCTGTGCCGGACAAAACCAGAAATGGCCTTGAAGATCAAGGAAGAAGTACAGAAACAGTTGGATGCAGGTTTTCTGGCAGTAACCAACTATCCTCCCTGGGTGGCCAATATAGTACCGGTGCCGAAGAAAGATGGCAAAGTCAGAATGTGTGTGGATTACAGAGATCTCAACAGGGCGAGCCCTAAAGATGATTTTCCACTCCCTCATATTGATGTGCTGGTTGATAATACCGCTCAGTTTTCAGTGTTCTCATTTATGGATGGATTCTCCGGGTACAATCAGATAAAGATGGCGCCTGAAGACATGGAGAAGACGACATTCATTACCCCGTGGGGTACCTTCTGTTACAAAGTAATGCCTTTTGGGTTGAAGAACGCAGGGGCAACTTATCAAAGAGCAATGGTGACGTTATTCCACGATCTAATTCATAAAGAGATCGAGTGCTATGTGGATGACATGATTGCTAAATCAAAGACACAAGAGGAACATCTGATCAACTTGAAGAAGTTGTTTGAGAGGCTGAGGAAATTCAGGTTGAGACTGAATCCTAACAAGTGTACTTTCGGCGTGCGGTCCGGAAAATTGCTTGGTTTCATTGTCAGTGAAAAAGGGATAGAGGTTGATCCTGCTAAGGTGAAAGCTATACAAGATATGCCTGTACCAAGGACTGAGAAAGAAGTTCGCGGCTTTCTAGGGAGATTGAATTACATTTCAAGGTTCATATCTCACCTAACTGCCACTTGCGAACCGATATTCAAAATGCTACGAAAAGATCAAACGGTCAGGTGGAATGATGATTGTCAAAATGCATTCGATAAAATAAAAAGATATTTGCAGGAACCTCCAATTCTGATGCCTCCAGTTCAAGGGAGACCACTGATTATGTACTTGACAGTGCTTGAAGGATCCATGGGTTGTGTTCTCGGTCAACACGACGAGACAGGTAGGAAAGAACATGCTACCTACTACCTGAGCAAGAAATTTACATATTGTGAATCACGTTATTCAATGCTTGAGAAGACATGTTGTGCACTCGCATGGGCCGCCAAGCGATTGAGACAATACATGCTCACACATACAACCCTGTTGATCTCTAAATTGGATCCGGTCAAGTATATTTTTGAGAAACCAGCACTTACAGGCAGAGTTGCAAGGTGGCAGATGGTACTGACAGAGTACGATATTCAATTTACTTTGCAAAAGGCAATCAAAGGAAGTATACTGTCAGATTATCTTGCGCAACAGCCTCTTGATGTTTACCAGCCCATGAGATTTGATTTCCCTGATGAGGACATCATGTTTCTCAAAGCGAAAGACTGCGAGGAACCACTTCTGGAGGAGGGGCCTGACCCTGAATCCAAATGGAGTTTGATGTTTGATGGGGCAGTTAATATGAATGGGTGCGGAGTTGGTGCAGTCCTTATTACGCCAGAGGGTGTTCACATGCCCTTCACTACCCGAGTAACTTTCGGGTGTACCAACAATGAAGCAGAATACGAAGCTTGCATACTAGGGATCGAGGAAGCTATTGATTTACGAATCAAGACCCTCGATATCTTTGGTGATTCAGCACTGGTAATCAATCAAGTAAAGGGAACTTGGCACACACATCAGCAGAATTTGATTCTGTATAGAGATTATACGAGGAGATTACTGACATTCTTTACAATTGTCAAGTTGTACCATGTTCCCCGAGATGAGAATAAGTTTGCAGACGCCTTAGCCACTATCTCTTCGATGATCAAAGTGCATGGTTGGAACTTTGTGCCCAGGATTGATGTATCTCGTCTTGATAGGCCTGCTTTTGTGTTTGAGGTAGATGCAGTGTCTGACGATAAGCCTTGGTACCATGACATCAAATGCTTCTTAAAAAATCAAGAATACCCGCCTGGGGCATCTTCCAATGACAAGAAGACATTAAGAAGGCTAGCTGGTAGTTTCTTCTTGAACAAAGATGGTGTGCTGTATAAAAGGAATTTTGACACGGTTCTGCTCAGATGTGTGGATAGACACGAGGCAGACCTGTTGATGATTGAAGTGCACGAAGGCTCTTTCGGTACCCATGCCGGAGGACATGCGATGGCTAAGAAATTGTTGAGATTAGGGTATTATTGGCTGACCATGGAGTCAGATTGCTGCAAGTATGCTCGCAAGTGCCACAAATGCCAGATCTATGCAGACAAAGTGCACGTTCCTCCTAATCCGTTGAGTATCATGTCCTCTTCGTGGCCATTTGCAATGTGGGGCATTGATATGATCGGAAAAATTGAGCCTACTGCTTCAAACGGCCATCGTTTCATCTTGGTCGCCATTGATTACTTCACTAAATGGGTCGAAGCAGCATCTTACGCCAATGTCACTAAGCAAGTAGTGGCTCGTTTTTTGAAGCGAGATATCATTTGTCGATATGGAGTGCCCGAAAGAATCATTACTGATAATGGTTCTAATTTGAACAACAAGATGATGGCTGAGCTATGCCGGGACTTCAAAATCGAGCACCACAATTCTTCTCCGTACCGCCCGAAAATGAATGGCGTGGTTGAAGCGGCCAACAAAAATATCAAGAAGATTGTGCAGAAGATGGTTGTCACGTACAAAGATTGGCATGAGATGTTACCACTGGCTTTGCATGGGTATCGAACATCAGTCCGCACGTCCACTGGGGCAACACCATACTCGCTTGTATATGGTATGGAGGCAGTTCTACCGATAGAAGTTGAGATCCCTTCTCTCCGAGTATTGATGGATGTTAAGCTAGATGAAGCTGAATGGGTACGAGCCAGATTTGATCAGTTGAGCCTTATTGAGGAGAAGCGATTAGCAGCGGTATGCCATGGCCAGCTATACCAGCGCAGAATGAAGAGGGCATTCGATCAAAAGGTTCGACCTCAAGTCTACAAGGTCGGGGACATGGTAATCAAGAGAATACTTCCTCCGAGTACAGATCACAGGGGCAAATGGACTCCTAACTATGAAGGTCCGTTCGTGGTAAAAAAGGTTTTCTCAGGTGGAGCCTTGTTGCTGACAACCATGGATGGTGAAGAATTTTCATCCCCTGTTAATTCAGATGCAGTTAAAAAATACTTCGTATAAAGAGACCCGCTGGATAAAAAAAAAAGAGAATCCAGGTAAAAAAGGGCATCCCGGCGAACCAAAAACAGAATAAAGGTTTGGGCAAAAATTAGGGATATAATTGAAAAGAATTGTACACCCGGTAAGTTGAAAACCCGAAAGGGCAACTTAGGCAAAAAAGGGTATCCCGGTGGATTGAAAACCTGAAAAGGCGATCCACACAAAAGAGGGATTAAAGCGAATGACTGCAGTCTGAATTAATCTGTACGTCTTCTACTCTTCAGCAAACTGGCAAAATTCTAAAGGAGGAATTGGACCAATCATGAGCTTCTGAAGGCAAAGATAATCAGGAGAATTGGAGTACATACTGGCTATAACAGAATCAGAAATTAGTTGGAATCCAATTTCCGCATTATCATTAGGATAGATTTCTTTTCTCAATTTTATGGCAATCGCCTCTTTCAGGGGTTTGCTTCTGATTGTAAATTCGCCAATTTTTGGCATTTCATCAATAAAGTTGAATATTCAGTCACGGGCTTTTTTTCATTTTACTGTTTTGTTTGCAAAAACGTCCGATTTTTGATAATAAAACGTTACTTTGAAAATATCTTGGCCTTGCAAAAACATGCACAAAGACAATGGAAATTACGTTGCTTGTTGGACAACCTTGGATGGTGGACCCAAAAGACCACGCAATATCCTGGGGCATGTGCATATTCTTTTTCTGTTGCAGGTAATGAGCATGATCGATCCAAACAGCATGATCGTAACCACGAGCAGATATTTGCTATGACTTGATACTGTTGTATCTTATTAAGTCGATTCTTCCATTCAAGAGTTCCCACCGAGTTTTGTGACGGCAACGGTGTTCGAAGATGGATTTCTTCTGTGTTGATAACGGTTATTAATGCAGTGAATACTCCAGGTCGACAACAAGTGCCAATCCTCCAGTACCTTGCAGACGATGTGAAAGGTAGTTCAAGGCAGAATCTTTGTCTAAGAGTTGGAAAACACTTAGTTTTCTATAAAATCCTCTTAAGAGACGAAACTTTTAGTACTAACATCCCTTGTGGAGTTCACTCTTGGTAGGATGTACCAGCAAGTGGTAATATCATGTCTTCCGCAGGTCAGCATGGGAAATTTGTCAAAGAATAATCCCCAGCGGAGTTATTGACCATCCCATACATGGGGCATGTTATCTGTTATCTCCCCAGCAAAGGATATCCCCGATCTATAATCCCCAGTAGAGTTTAAGGACATTTGGTCTTCTGTAAAATCCTCTCGAACGGCAGCCCCAACAAGAGACGCTTTAAAGTGGTTTTTCTCCAAGCAGAGTGTGTTATAAACTCATTATCCCCAGCGGAGTTGTCAAAGGGAAAGTTTGCCCAACATGGGGCACTGTGACATTTATCCTAATCTCGACAGTCTTCTTCCTCAGCAGAGTACCGAGGAATTACTTTGGGTTTCCCAAACAGATCTATAGGGACTCTTTCTCAGCATGTTGTAACGGATTGTCTTTCAACCAAGATTTGGATGTCCCCGGCAGAGCAGCCCTGGTCCCCGGCAAGATCATATCCTTGGTAATGACATCCCCACAGAGTTCAGCATTGAATCTTGTCCGCTATGCTCCCCAGCCGAGTCGCGGTAATTTCCCCAACATGGTCTATATGGATCAACGGAATCTCTTTTTCAGCAAAGTGTCAGCGTATGATATTACCCAGCCGGTGGTGTAATTCTTAGCATTGCTCATTTACAACTCAAAGTCCAATTTATTTTTGGCACATATACAGTTTGTTCATATTATTCCAGCCTGTGGGATAGTATGGCAGATGGTTGTTCCAGCCAGTGGGATGATCATTATATACAGTTTGTTCATATTATTCCAGCCTGTGGGATAGTATGGCAGATGGTTGTTCCAGCCAGTGGGATGATCATTATATACAGTTTGTTCATGTTATTCCAGCCTGTGGGATAGTATGGCAGATGGTTGTTCCAGCCAGTGGGATGATCATTATATACAGTTTGTTCATGTTATTCCAGCCTGTGGGATAGTATGGCAGATGGTTGTTCCAGCCAGTGGGATGATCATTATATACAGTTTGTTCATATTATTCTAGCCTGTGGGATAGTATGGCAGATGGTTGTTCCAGCCAGTGGGATGATCATTATATACAGTTTGTTCATATTATTCTAGCCTGTGGGATAGTATGGCATATGGTTGTTCCAGCCAGTGGGATGATCATTATATACAGTTTGTTCATATTATTCCAACCTGTGGGATAGTATGGCAGACGGTTGTTCCAGCCAGTGGGATGATCATTATATGCAGTTTGTTCATATTATTCCAGCCTGTGGAATAGTATGGAAGATGGTTGTTCCAGCCAGTGGGATGATCATTATATGCAGTTTGTTCATATTATTCCAGCCTGTGGGATAATATTGCAGGTGGTTGTTCCAGCAGGTGGGACGATCATCTGACAAAGCTTCCAGAGCCGGTTTGGTAAGCATCAAAAGTCCAAGTTTAATTTGGCAAAGCTGCAAAAGTCCATCCGAGGATGGAAATTTTGAGATTCCAAAGCCTGTTTGGTAATCATTGAAGTCCAACGACAGATTGGCAAAAATCCAGCACGAACTGGTAAAAGTCCATTGTTTAGAATGGCAGAGCAGCTAAAGTCCACCAGCAGTGTGGCAAGCCAGTAGTCGTCTGGCGTCGTTCAAAAGGACATTTCTAAAGTCCACCAGCAGTGTGGCAAGCCAGTAGTCGTCTGGCATCGTTCAAAAAGACATTTCTAAAGTCCACCAGCAGTGTGGCAAGCCAGTAGTCGTCTGGCGTCGTTCAAAAAGGCATTGTTGAAAGTCCATCGACAGTATGGCAAGCCAGTAGTCGCCTGACATCGTTCAAAAGACAGATCTCTCCGACGACGTTCATTGAAGATTTAATCCAACAGTGTCGTTGGGTTTATATCCCTTTTGTTCTTCATCATCCAGAGCAAATTTTTGGTTATATTTGGTATTCAATCCCTATATACCTTGAAAGTCCGAAAGCAATCGCTTTCAGGCATTCAGGTCTACAGCGCTTGAATAGGGGCAGCTGTAATACCCCAAAATTTGCTCTCCCTTTTTATCATCATAGTATGGCATTATCATTTATCATATCATATCCATCTCATTAGCATTGCATTGCATTTAACATAGAAAAATGAAGCATAGCATTCCTCTTACCATTAAGGCATGTGATCAGGTGGAAGGTGGACAATCAAGGGATCATTCAAATCACAAAAAAAGGTCAATCAAGTTTCTTCAAAGCAAGCCAAGGGTCTCTCATGTCTCATACTACCTCAATTGATCATCCACAATCTCAAGGAAGTGAGATCCAATGGGAGATTGAAACCATACATACTTCATCATGCAAGAGGTTCAAAAACTGAAGGAGAACCCTCAAAAGAGGTAGCTCATTGATCCAAAGTCACCCTCAAATGGCATATTTCATCACCCTTTAAGAGGATACACAACATACTCTGAGGAATTTGAAATTGAAGACTGCACATTTTTCTCCTAGGAGGTGGGCACCAAAACTAGGGTTTCTAATAAAATCAGGGAATCTTTGATTTTTTGGACAAAACTTGAGGTCATGGTATTCTATGTGTCCTTAAGTGTATGTATGTGGAAAATCACCTCTCAATTGGTTTTAGAAGTGGTTCAATTGGAAGAAAGATAAAAAATCAGGAAATTTGGGGGCAAGTCAGATAATCAGAAGAAAAAGTCAACTCTTGACTTTTTGAGCCCAAAATCATGAAATTCATGTTACATATGTCCAATGTACAAAATTTGGTCAAGAAACTCCAAAGGAATCATGAAAAAATCAAGATGTGGAAAGTTGTCATTTTTGGATGAAGAAGGGTTACTAAATATAGCAAGTTTTGGCCATTTTGCATCAGAGTTTGAACCAAGGCCATTTAAATGTGAAGCATCAAATGAAAATTCCACTCGGCCACAACAAAAGATCTTGTTTTAAGCTTCAAATCCATGTGCAGAACATCTCCATTGGATAAAGATTGAGTGAGATATGATTGATCAAAGTTTGAGCAAAGTAGGTTCAAAACTAGGTCATGACCAAGGATTTTCAGGTCACGCACACCTCATTTTCTCAAACAGTTGGTGGGCAAAATGTATGGATCAATTTCTCATGGTTAGAGGCCTCAAATGGAAAATCTTTCAACATCAAAGTTGTTCCTCTATGTGAGATCTTAAAAGTTGGTGTTTATCAATTTTTCATCTAATCAATGGATTGGGAGTTATGATGGTCCAAAGGCATGGTGATCGTGACTGAAACCCAGGTGCCATTTTTGCCTTGCCATGCTTCAAGTCACATGCTCATGAAGCCAGATTTGTGTCTTGATGTTTTGAGCTACTTTTCACCATTTTACACACTTCCATTTGATTTGTTTTCAACACCAAACATATTCTCCAATATCTCCTCTTTCAAATGAATCCAAAATCTCATCAAATTATGCACTAGTTAGAGATAATTTCACTTGCAAACCACCTCATGTTGTTACTGGTGCATTGACAGTTTAGTGCATGATTTTGGTTCAATCATCCCACAAACACTTCACGAATTTTATTTCCCCATTTAATCAAGCATATGTTACTTACACAATGCATACTATCACGTGCCATACATGGGAATAGAAAGAACAAACTTGCTTAGCAAGTTTCTGTCACAATAACCTCACCACCTCAACTTCACTCTCATCCTCACCACAACTGTTATGAGTTTGACCTCACCATAACCCAGCCTTGGCTACTCGCCCCTAACTAACTTGACTCAGTTAGTTAGGGTGGACTCAGTTTAACCACCTTGACTCATTTAACTCAACTCACTCAACCCTGATTAGAGCTCACTATAAAACAAAATCACACACTCCAATTTCATTTTTCAGCTTGATTCTTCTCATTTCACTCCAAAACACTCTCTTCTTCTCTCTCAATCTCACCATTGAACTGATCCTCGAGCTTCACTTTGTTCCTCTCACTTCAGAATCTCTCTGATTCTCTCTCAATTTCTCAACACTGCAACTTGTTTTGAAGATTGGTTTCAACCTTTTCTCCATTGAATCATCATCAATTTCTACATCTCAGCCTTTATTTGGCCAAGTGAAGATTGTAGAAGAGACAAGACCTCTGGTTTTCTGAAGAACACTTCAAGGTTTCAAAACTTCAGGTACGAATCTCCACTATTATAGACTTAATGTGAAGTTGTTTTCAGGTTCTTGAAGCTTCTTATAAGCTCAAGAACTTGTCTGGCTAGTTGATAGGCCTTTTGAGGCATAGTTGAAAAGTTAGGGCAAATCTTCCTCTGTTCGATTCTCTCATCTCATGAACATCTTTTGCATTTTGTCTTTGGATTCGTGCTCTCCACTACTTCCTCTTCATTTTGGTGTATTGTTTGTTAGATTCTGGAAAACTTGAAGTTGCAGATGGTGGTGGCATGGCCGGAGAAGGTGACCGGAAGTCACCTTCGGCCGGTGACTGTAATTGCTAGGGTTTTGTCTTGTTTTAATCGTGTCCGTCCATTTTCTATGATCGTGAGGCTTGTATGATGACAGCACATTAAAATTCATGTGATCCTCACGTGCGTTTTTTCTGATTTCATTTAAACATTATGTGGTGTGGTGCATTGTATGTTGTGTGGTCATTCACATGTGCGCGTTGATGTTGTTTACTTTGACTTTCGTTTGACTATGACTTAATCTGATGGCTTGGAATGTATTGACTCTCGTTGACTGAAGTGCATGCTTGTTATTGTGTTATGCGCTTATTGGACTTAAATCTGATTGCTAATCACACCCTCACGCTTTCAAAGCCCAATCATCTGAACTGTTAGTTTACTATGTTTGTACCCCCTTTCACATTTACATGTCATTTTATTTTTTCCATCTTCATACACGTTTGCTTTTTAATTTTTAAAAATACCAAACTTCATTCTAAAATTCCACAAAAATTCATGAGCCTTCATAAAACATTTATAAAATTTTTTATGTTTTCACCTCCTGATTTTATGACATTTTTGCCCCTGTTCTACAATTTTCTTTGAATTTCAATTTGTGTGCATGCTTAATGTGATACATAAATTTGTGCATTTTTTTTCTTGATCATTAAAAATTGTTTTGATTCTCTTCTTTTTGCATTGAGTCATTAGAATCTTGAGGTATGTTAAGTGATTTTTATTTGATTTTTTTAGATCATTTTATGGCATGTTTGGTGTTCATTTTTGTGTTACTTTGTATGATGTGTATACTTGACCTAAGTGCATTGTTTGACATCATTTTGCCTTGATTTCTTGCATGTTATTTTGGTATATGATTCACTTCTGATTTGTATATCTTTAAACCATGCTTGCTTAATTTCCATGAGGCCATCTAATTTTTGTTTAATGCATTACCTTTGAAGCATAATAACATGTCATATCATCTTAACATTTGTGCATGTTTACATGATTTCTTTTGTACATACTTGCATGATCATTTGCATATTTGGTGAACCATTCATGTGACATAATAGGTCATTGATACATATTATATGTCATCTGTGCATGATGATTGTCATTTGAACCTTGTGCACCTTTAACATGTTGTGCTTGCACTTCCTTTCTTTTGAACTTCCATTTCAATTCTACATCTTCTATCACTTCTTAAATGTCTTGATGTGTTATGCATGAACACTTGTGAGATGTTTGTGAATCATTTTTCATTTCATTTCAATTCTGATCCTTAGATTACATGTTCCATTCATGTATGTTTTTTTATTTCTTTTCATCTTTCATTCTCCCTTTTCTTATGGTAGCATATTCTAATGTCATGGATGATGTTTGTTGCCTATCCACTTGGACTTGCATGATAATGATCATTCGTTTTCCATATGATGTACATTCTGGTTGTGATTAATAGGATTTGATCTTTCATCTTATTCTTTTGATCTTTATGGTGCATTTAGTGTTCTTTTGCTTCTTATACTTCTTATACATGTTTACTAACCATGTGGGGGCTTTGGTAAGTTTCAATTGAGTGTGGATAAGGAATCCACATTCAAACTTCTATCCTCTTATCTCTTTTACAATTCCATATTGTGTTTTGTTAAGCACTTATGTGCTTTCTTTTAATAACTCATTACTTTCCCTTTTTGAATTACAATTCATCTTCTAACTTAGAAGTGAATTGTTTAATTCATTCTTTCTTTAGACTTTAGGTTGAAACCTCACAAACCATTAGGATCACTCCCTTTAATTTTCAATTAAGATTGAGTCTTAGTCCATATAGATTTTTACCTTTATCCTCTCTTGAGTCTCTTTTCTCATCTCAAAGAAAATTCAAAATATATAATAAAGGTAGGCATTTATTGCATTTAGGCCTTTCATATAAAGAAAAGATTATAAGGGGTCTACTCTTGTAATCTTAGAATGTGTAGCATATAGCCCATCTTGGGCCAATGTGTTAAACATTTGATCTTGTATGAGGGACTTAAATGCAATACTTGTTGAAGGTACAAATAAAAAACACTTCTTCATTTCATAATCAACAAAAACACTTAATAAATACAAGTATGCTAGTGTGTTTGAACCTTGACAATTGGAACTAAGTGTGGGGGTCTTCTTCACCCTTAGTGTACTTTCTTACTCATTCCATCTTGGAATGTGAGAATGTACACATTCCAATGATTAAGATTTAGATACACTATCATATGCAAATAAATGAAAAAACTCCTAAAAGACAAAAACAAACAATAACGTCTTTCCTTCGGGAATTCTTCTCTCATCCCACTCATTCTCAACGTACGAACGTGCTCCTACTCGTTCTCTTGCAAGATGGTAACGCACTCGGACCAGCGAGCCTGCAACACCTGAGCTAGAACGTAAGCCGTTCTCTAAAAAACACAAATAAACCGTCCCTAGTGAGGGGAACTACGTCGCTCTGATTCTCATGCTCCCGATGAGATACGTAGGCAATGGGGTAGGGCCCATGCGAGCACTTCTTTTATTTTCCCTACATTTGTTTCTCTTTCTCTTTCCATTCCTTTTCCAGTTCTTTTTCTAGCATCTTTCCTTACACCCTTTGATTGAGACTAGCAAGCGTGGATCCCATCGGGTACGATGGACGTGAGGGGGTGCTAATACCTTCCTCTCACATAACCGACTCCCGAATCCAGTTCTCTTGGTCGCAAGACCATGCTCTATCCTTCCTTCAGGTTTATGCAGTGTTTCCTTTCCCTCTCTGGGATAAATACACATTGCTGGTGACTCTGTTTCGGTGCCACTTTCGCGTTTGTACCAGGATGAAAATCCCGGGAGCGACAATAATGATGAATTGCTTGTTCATTGTTTTCAAGATAATTTGTCCGGTGCTTCATTGGATTGGTACATGGGCCTAGAACGCAGCAAAATCCGTACTTGGAGGGATCTGTCTAAAGCATTCTTGAAACAATACAAATATAATCTTGATCTGGCGCCTACTAGATTGCAGTTTCAGAATCAGTCCCAGTGTTCAGCTGAAACATTCAAGGAGTATGCACAAAGATGGTGTGAGATGGAATCTCGTGTGCGACCTGCTCTCTCTGACAATGAGTTAGTTGACATCTTTATAGGAACATTGCAAGGATCCTACTATGAGAAAATGGTGGGTAGCTCTTCAACGAACTTTGCTGACATTGTAACAATTGGTGAACGGATTGAGAATGGTTTGAAGACTGGAAAGATTCTTGGAGTTGCTTCCTAGCAGCCAGCCACCAGAAAGTCTCAGAACAGTCAGTCAAAGAAGAAGGAAGGTGAAGCCAATGTTGTGACAACTCAAGTTTCTCCTCAGTATCAAGCACCCATGGCACCTATGCCATATTATCCATATCCGTACATTACTGCTGCACAATATCAACAACCTCCATATCAGTATCATCCGCAACAACCGATTCAGAATGCTCAGAATCAACAACAAAATCAACAGAACAACAAAAATCAGCAGAATCAAAACCGTCAGAACAACAACAATCAAGGAAATCGCAAGTGTCCGAATTTCGACAGAATTTCGGTATCATACACTGAATTGTTTCCTTACTTGGTTCACCAAGGGGCAATTGTTCCCAAATAGATTGCACCTGCAATTCCTCCATTTGGCCCGAAGCATAATCCAAATGCATCTTGTACTTATCACGCTGGATACATAGGACATGCGACAGAGGACTGTTTTGTTTTCAAAACCAAAGTTCAGGAACTCATTGATAAGAAGATTCTGACTTTCGCTGAGGAAGGACCTAACATTCAGAATAATCCGTTGCCAAATCACGGTGGACCTGTGGTTAGCATGATTGAGGATAATTCAGGGGTTGAATTTATTGTGGATGTTGATGAAGTAAAGACCCCGATGACTGTGGTTTTCAAGAAATTAAATGAACATGGGTTGTTGAAAGGGCTGCATAGTAAGTGTCAGACTTGTGACGATAATCCCAACCAATTTCGAAGGCTGAAGGGTTGTGTCCAGGTTTTGATGAACCGAGGTGAAGTTCAATTTGCCAGATCTAAATCCGTTGAGGAAGTTGCTACCATCGAGCCATTTACTATCATCTATAGGAAGGTTCCTGTTGAATCTCCTAAGCAGAAGAAGGTATAACCCATCGTTGTTTGCCCTCCAAAGTCATTTCCGTATCATAGTTCTAAAGAGGTACCTTGGAGGTATGGGTCTACGGTGTTTTTTGACGGTCAAGAGATAAGGTTTGCAGAATCTGAGATCGTAAATGTTACAGCCGTTGGAGGTATGACCCGTAGTGGACGAGTGTTCGCTCCAAAAGTCACTACAAAGCCTGTTCAAGTTCTAACTGTTGTTCCTCCTGTGGAAACACCTGTATCTGCAACCCCTGCTATTTAACAAGGGAAATTTGCTATAGTTCCAGTGCCGACTATTCCGTCTGAGGACGTTTCAAAGAGCAAAGAGACACTTGATGATCAAGAGTTCCTAAAATTGATCAAGAAAAGTGACTTTAAAATTGTGGATCAGTTGGGACAAACACCCTCAAGGATCTCAATCTTGTCCTTACTCATGAGCTCTCCCGCACACAGATCAGCCTTGTTGAAGGTTTTGAACACTGTCCATGTCATGCAAGATATATCCGTCGTCGAGTTCGATGATGTAGTGGCCAACATAACTGCAAGTCGGTATTTGGGTTTTAATGAATCAGAATTACCTCCTGAAGGAGATGCCCACAACAAGGCACTGCACATATCCGTAACCTGTACAGACATCCTCTTATCTCGTGATCTAGTGGATACTGGTTATTCCCTCAATGTGATGCCTAAGGGCACATTGAGTCAACTACTGGTAGAAGGGAGTGAGATGAGGCCGAGTGCCTTAGTTGTCAAAGCTTTTGATGGTTCTCGAAGGCAAGTCATAGGAGAAGTGGATTTACCCATAAAAGTTGGGCCGCATTTATTTACCATTACCTTCCAAGTGATGGATATTAATCTGGCATACAGTTTCCTATTGGGTCGTCCGTCGATCCACGCCGCAAGGGCAATTACATCCACCTTACATCAGAAGTTAAAATTCATGTTTGACGATCAGCTGGTCATCATCTGTGGTGAAGAGGATCTGATTGTGAGTGAGTTATCATCTTTTTGATACATCATGACCAAAGAAGGCATAGCTGAGGTGCCATTGCAGTGTCTCGAGTTCGAAGATGTCAGCTCCGCTTCCACTAGTCAAAGTAGATTACCATAAATGACCTTAGCATCTGCTAAGAGTACTAAAGATACCATCGAGAAAGGTGCCTTGCCAGGCTGGGGCATGTGATTGATGTGGTTGAGAAGCATAATCGATTTGGATTAGGTTACCGTCCTGGTCGATAATCTAGTTCACATGGTCAGAAGCAGTGCAATTCCATCAAATTCAATAGCGCGGGGTTTCAACTGGTGGCATCGTGGCAGCCATTGATGATGTTGGTCCTAGCAATCAGATTCCAAGCTTTGTGCGCAAGTGCCCGCCGGTTTTCAAGCTCAACAACTGGACATCTACTGTGATTCCTATGGTTTTTCCATATAACATGTAATGCATTTTGCTTTCTCATTCCCTCGTCCTCGCCCGAGACGAGTTGATAGCTTGTAAAGGGCCTCACGCTTTTACAATATTATGTGACCAATAAATATTTTTTTTTTGCATTCAAAATCATGCCCTATTTTCTTTCTTTATTTTACTTTTTCACAAACAAATGGCAAAAGTTTCTTTTCTTTTCACTTTTTCGAAATAGCTCATTCTAAACATATTCATAAACATGCAGAAATAATAAAAGCATTGATAACAACATGGCAAATATCCATTGTAATTCTGGGATTCCAATTAACCAAACCGAAGAAGACGGTGAGGAAGATTGTGAATTACCGACTGAACTAGCAAGGCTCCTTGAGCACGAGCATAGATAGATTCAGTCACACAAAGAGCCAGTAGAAGTGGTCAATCTTGGTACTGATGAGGTCAGAAGAGAAGTCAAGGTTGGCGCATCTCTCGCTAAGCATGTACACTCTGAGTTGGTCAAGTTATTGAAAAAGTATGTTGATATCTTTGCCTGGTCCTATCAAGATATGCCTGGGTTGGATACCAACATCGTTGAACATCACTTGCCACTCAAGCCCGGATATCCTCCCGTCAAGCAGAAGCTCAGGAAGACTAGACCCGACATGGCACTTAAAATCAAAGAAGAGGTAAATAAGCAGCTTGATGCCGGGTTCTTAGCTACTTCCGAGTATCCTGAATGGATTGTCAACATCGTCCCGGTTCCGAAGAAGGACGGGAAAGTCTGAATGTGTGTGGATTATCGAGATCTCAACAAGGCAAGCCCGAAAGATGATTTCCACTTGCCTCATATTGATGTCTTGGTAGACAACACAGCGCAATTCTCTGTCTTTTCTTTCATGGATGGTTTCTCAGGATATAATCAGATCAAGATGTTCCCAGCTAATATGAAAAAGACTACTTTCATCATGCCGTGGGGTACATATTATTACAAAGTCATGTCGTTCGGTTTAAAGAATGCAGGGGGAACATACCAACGTGTCATGACAACCCACTTTCATGATATGATCCATAGAGAGATTGAGTTTTACGTGGACGATATGATTTCCAAGTCCAAAACTGAAGATGATCACCTGGTTCATCTGAAGAAACTATTTGACAGACTCCGGAAGTTTAGGCTGCGGTTGAATCCTGCGAAGTGCACCTTCGGAGTTTGATCTGGTAAGCTGTTGGGCTTTATTGTGAGTCAGAAAGGCATTGAAGTTGATCCTGAAAAAGTTATAGTAATTCAGAACATGCCGCCTCCCAAAACAGAAAAAGAAGTCTGTGGCTTTCTAGGCAGACTCAATTACATTTCACGATTCATTTCTCACTTGACGGCTACCTGTGAACCGATGTTCAAATTACTAAGAAAAAATCAATCAGTTGAATAGAACAATGATTGTCAAGAAGCATTTAACAAAATAAAACAATACTTGCAAGAACCACCGATCTTAGTACCGCCGGTTCCTGGTAGGCCTTTAATCATGTATCTCACCATTCTCGATGAATCAATGGGATGTGTATTGGGTCAACATGACGACACTGGCAGAAAAGAACATAGAACATACTATCTGAGAAAGAAGTTCACTGATTGTGAGACCAGATACTCACTCTTGGAGAAAACTTGTTGTGCTCTGGTCTGGGCTGCTCGACGCCTAAGACAATACATGATTTGCCATACTACTTTGTTGATATTCAAAATGGATCCGATAAAGTACATAGTTGAAAAGCCCACTGTCTCTGAAAGGATTGTTCAGTGGCAGATGCTGTTAACTGAGTATGATATCCAACATGTTACCCAGAAAGCAATAAAAGGGAGCGTCTTGTCTGACTACCTTGCTCATCAACCTGTAGAGGGTTATCAATAGATGAAGTTTGACTTTCCCGATGAGGATGTTTTGTACATCAGAGATTATGAGACTCCAGACCGTGACATAGGACCCGAACCAGGGGCGCAATGGACGCTCGTGTTCGATGGTGCTTCTAATTCTAGAGGTCGTGGAATCAGTGATATCCTCATCTCTCCAACAGGTTTTCACCTTCCCTTCACTGCCAGATTATGCTTTGCATGCACCAATAATATGGCTAAATAAGAAGCATGTATCTACGGTATTGAAGCGGCTATTGACATGAGAATCAAGATTCTTGAGGTCTAAGGAGACTCTGCCTTGGTCATCGGTCAAGTCAAAGGGAACTTTGTGACTCGGGATTCCAAGCTGGTTCCGTACCAACAACACATTGCAAAGTTGATTCCTTACTTTGATGAGATTTCTTTTCATCATATCCCCAGAGAGGAAAATTAACTAGCTGATGCTCTTGCCACTCTATCATCCATGTTCAAGGTCGAGTGGAAGAATGAAGCTCCTCATATCCGCATTGATCACTTGAACGAACCAGCACACTGTTTAGCAATCGAGGATGAGTCTGACGACAAACCTTGGTTCTATGACATCAAGAGATATCTGGAAAAACAGGAATATCCCGAGGGTATTACTATTACTGACAAGAAGGCTCTTAGGCGGCTTTGCACCAAATTCTTCTTAAGTGGTGGTGTATTGTACAAGAGGAATTATGATTCCGTGTTGCTTAGATGCGTGGATAGACACGAAGTAAACACGATCATAAGGTCCATACATGAGGGTTGAGAGGGTGTATATGCTAAAGGTCCTGCTATGGCCAAGAAGATCCTTCGGGCTAGATATTTATGGACAACAACAGAGGTATATTGTTACAACTTTGCCAAAAGGTGTCACAAGTGCCAAATCTACGGAGACAAAATCCATGTGCCTCCAACTCCATTGAGTGTTTTGACTTCGCCTTGGCCATTCTCTATGTAGGGTATAGATATGATTGGAATGATCGAGCCGAAGGCTTCTAACGATCATCGATTCATTCTAGTTGCTATCGATTACTTTACCAAGTGGGTTGAAGTTGCTTCTTACACAAATGTTACACGACAAGTGGTTGCCAGATTTATCAAGAAAGAGATAATCTGTCTTTATGGTATTCCTAGCAACATTATCATAAACAATGCAAACAACCTGAACAATAAGATAATGAAGGAGTTGTGTCAAGAATTTAAGATCGAGCACCACAACTCTTCACCATATCGGCCCAAGATGAATCGTGTCGTTGAAGCAACAAACAAAAACATCAAGAGGATTGTCCATAAAATGGTCAAGACTTACAAGGATTGGCATGAAATGCTTCCCTTTGCAGTGCATGGTTACAGAACTTCAGTCCGCACTTCTACTGGGGCAACTCCGTATTCGCTTGTGTATTTTATGGAGGCAGTTCTACCCATTGAAGTCGAAATTCCTTCGCTCAGAGTCATCATGGAAGCAGGTCTTGATGAAGTTGAATGGGTTCAACCCAGATATGACTGTCATACCCTAAATTTATCCTACCTGTATATAATTTCCACCTGTACATTCATCCACTAACCATTATTCAAAAAATCCAAAAAATATGTTACTTTCCTGTTATCTAGGTCTGTGTTTCATTTAAGGGTGTCAAGTTAAGTGTGTGTGCAATGTGGATTGGAGTTCATCTGGTTGTGACGGGATTGGTTAGGCAAGTTTGGTTTCAGGATCAAGTACAAGGTATACAAGATTCAAAGTGGTGTATGTGCGAAGATCCAATTGGGGTTTGCGTCAAGGCAAATCATTTGTGTGTGGCTCATGTTATCAGGCTGCGTTAAATTCAATAGTTTCATGGTTTAGAGGTTGTTAAGGACCAGATCATTTCCAGTTTAGGGTTTTGATGCATTTTGTGGATCCAATTCAAGTATGGTGTCAGTTCAATCAGTCTACATTTGTGGATCTAAGCCAAGATTTCGCCCTCGTGATTCAAGTCCATCATCCCTTATCCATTTCCAATTTTTAACCATATCCATTATCCATTAATCTTTCTTTTAATACATAAATCTATAATCCATTTATGTCTATAACTTTTTTTTAATTATCTTTCCTTTTTCTAACCAATTTCCATATTTCAAATTCAATTCCAAAATCCATTTTTCTTTCCATAAAAATCCATTTGATTCATTACACATTATCCAATTTTATTAATCATAATTCCAAATATCCAATTCCATTTTTCTTTACCAATAATATCCAATATCATTACCTTTTTTTTCTTTCAACAAAAGTTACCAAAAAGCATTGTCCAAAAATTGTCATACGAAAAAAACTCAGCCCATTTCTATTCTCACTACCATTTACACAAAAATGTAGAAAACAAGTCACCACAATAAAGAAACCAACCATCACCACTATACGAAAAAAAACCTGCAGAAGCCGAGTTTTCAACGAGCCATCATGAAACCAAAAACCATGCATCGTACAACCCATCATAACCATTCTACCACTCTCACGCATCGCACATGGACCTTCACACACTGCGTAAATGCAGCAATTCCACAGCGTAACCCCCAGCTTTGCCACAAATCAACAAAACCTCTTCAACTTGCATAAAAGCCACAACATAATTCGTACCGTTACAACCAAAAATACACTCACTCCCAAAACCTGTAGCATCCCCTTAAGACTGTTACACAAAAATCTCATATCACAGCTCACACGTACCACACACAGCAAAATCATGTCGTACACTCCCAACCCACCTCAATATGCAGCCACTTTAATCCACTACCCCAAACCGAGAATCCACAACAAAACAATTTGACTGCTGCGACACAACCTGCTGCGAATGACCTTGCTACGACCACTCTCACTGTACACGACCTGCAGCACATCACGACAAAACCGCACCAGATAATCTTGCCATACCATACAACAAAATAAACCACGCCAGACCATTTGAAAACCTCAACCAAACGTACGAAACAAACCTGCAAACTTGTACGACCAAAACCAATACAACCTGCCCAAAATGAAACAATTTGCAAAATGTTCACAAAAGGAACAAAACGGCAACGCATAACAATCTCACAAATTGCAACTCACATCCCTTATAAATAAACCCTGCTCCTCACTCTCATTTCAGAGCCCTAGCCGCCACTCCAAATCATCCAACCTCCCATCAAATTTTTCTGCGAAAATACACACTTCACAAACCTCCTTCAATCCAACAATCTTCAGTCACTTCAAATTCCACGATTCTGCCATACCAGCTCAAACCCAACTGTCTTCTTCACCCGTTCCCAACTCAACCACACTCCAGACCTACCTTTAAACCCCCAAAACTCCATTCTCAAACCTTTAACCTCCAAACTCACCCACAACAACAAATTTCCTCCTTCAATAATCACTTGACCTTACTTTTCCTTCTCAACCACAAACTAAATAATCATAAACCCACTCAAACTGAATCACTGATCAAAGCCAAAAGGAACCAGAAATTGAAGATGAAGTAGAGAGATTCATAAACAACCCAAACCATAACTCGAAACCCAAACAAACCTGAGGCATACAGGTGAGATCGAACCTGATTCAGAACAAGACGAGAGGGTGTGAGAAGGTTGGATCGTGTAAAGAAGAAAGAGATTCGAAAATAGAAACAGAGAGATGAGAACCTAAACCGAGGTTGCGATCGAGAGAAGAAGATCGCGTGAGAGAGCGATTCCAGAGGACGTGTTTTCGCACCAAGAAGAAGTTGAATGTGTTGATCATTGTTGCTTTTCTTTTTATTTTCGATTTGTAGAAATTGGTTTTTTTAAATGAATCTAATAATAGTTGATGTGTAATGCTTAGCGTTTATTGGTTGTTTAACCTCATCATCTGATTTTTTTTACTTCATGTTAAAAGTGAATTGGGGTGGATTCCTTTTGGTGAGTTAATAAACTTTTCTCTGAACCGTGTTTTGTTGGAAGGAATGATGGGCTTAGACCCAAATGACTTCCACCTATTCTCACCACCATACCCTCTCTGCACCCCCTGATTATTTCTTATTAATTAGTTTCTTTCATTTTGTTTTTTTTTTATTTCAAATTTCTAACTAATTCTTATTATGTTTCTATTGATTTATTATTTGTTTCATCTCATTTCCATTTTTGGTTTTTGGTTTCCCTTTCGATTTCGCTTTTCTATTTTAATTTAGGGCCAATGATATCACAACAATCTTGATTAAGTTGATTTCGTCAAATCGATTCTAAATCTTGATTTATATGAGGCCTACTTTTATTTTCTTTTATTTTTCTTTCAACTTTTTGGTCAATGAAAACCAAATATCAATGATTTATCAATTATCGATTTAAAATCTTGATAAAGGTGAGACCTTTATTCTTTTTCTTGTCATTTTCGATTTTACTTCATTTCTATTATTTTTATTTCATTTTTATTCATTTTTTGGGTCAATGAAAATCAAATACTAAAGATTATCGATTTTTTGATTTAAAATCTTAGTAAAGATGAGACCTTTCTATATTTTCGATTTAATTTCTATCACCATTTAATTTCCATTTTCGTATATTCTTTTAGTTGGTAAATGAAAGTCAAGTATTAAAGATTATCAATTTCTCGATTAAATCTTGATTAAGACGAGACCGATTTTATTTCGATTTTATTTTTTCATTACCTTATGTCTTTTCACTTTTGGTCAATGAAAGTCAAAAATCGTTGATTATCGATTTCTCGATTAAATTCAGATTAAAACGAGACCGGTTTTATTTTATGTCAATATTATACCTTGTTCATATTATCTCAATTATATTATTCATACTCTTATCATATTGTTCATATCCATATTCATGTTCATCTAACCATTTTTCTTTGTTCACCATTAATAAAAAAACACTAAAAATATCGAAACCCTAAAACAATAATTGATGGACTGTTGGTTGCTTGGCGACTTTCGATCAAGGTAGTTTAGGACACCTTGCACACACATGGCTTTCTCTTGGGCTACCTTACAACGAGACCCTTTATTTCATGTCATCCCTTGTACTTTACATGTGCCCTTCTCCCATTCCGATGTATGCATTTAGTTTTCTTTTGATTGTGGTTTGTTTACTAGGAGCACCCCTAGGGACTAGCATAGACAACCCGTTTTCAAACTAATTCTCGATTCGTCATCGAGCCATTTTCAAACAAACCTCTTTTTAACCAAACTCTCGATTCGTCGTCGAGCCCATTTCCAAATCAACCCAATCCTTTTTCAAACCAAAATCTTCTCATAACAAATAAACCCTTGATCCAACGTCAAGCGGATTTTCACATTCAAACTTCAAAACAACTAACAACTATCGCAACTCTTTTCAAGGTGAAAAATGGGGGTTCAAGTCTTTGATCTCTCTTCAATTGTTTGGGTGCGAGTTCTCTTACTCGTGTGTGAACAATTGACGCCTCTTCTTTTAACAAATCAAATCATTTTCAAAATAACCAAGCGCATACAATAAACCCTTAATCCCACGTCAAGCGGATTTTCATAATCAAACCTCAAAAAGAATAACAACTATCGAAACTCTTTCAAGGTGAAAAATGGGGGTTCAAGTCTTTGATCTCTCTTCGGTTGTTTGGGTGCGAGTTCTCTTACTCGTGTGTGAGCAATCGACGCCTCTTTAAAATCAACCAACCCCATTGTTTCATGGGCGTACCACGAACTACAATTGCTCTGATTCTTTATTCTCTTCCGAATAAAGATACGTAGGCACAAGATTGCGATGATCTTGGCGAGCACACTACCATCTTTTTCCGTCAAACCCCGTAGTCAAACTACGATTGCTCTGATTCCTCATTCTCGTCCGAATGAGCATATGTAGGCCCGAGGTCGCGATGATCTTGCCGAGCACCCTATCTTTAAGCCACCCCATTTTCCCTTAGCATCTCTTCCCTTTTATCTTACCGTTTTGCATTTATTTTTTAGAAGAAAACAAACAAACTTAGCTAACGAGTATCGCGATTCGAATCAAGAGGTTCCCGTTGAGTACAACGGACGTGAGGGGGTGCGCGTACCTTCCCCTCACGTAACCGACTCCCGAACCCAGAATGTGGTTGCGACGACCATGTTCTTATCCGTTCCTAAAAGGTTTTCTCGATATTTTCCTTTCCCTCTTTTGGGATAAATAAAGTTCGGTGGCGACTCTGTCGAATTGTTTTCCGCGCCTTTCGCGCGAAGGGTCGTGTCTTCGATTAAGCGATTTTTTTTTGAGGTGCGACAGATGGCGGCTCTGCTGGGGAAGTATTTGCTCCATGCAAGAGAGAGTCGAGCCTATCTTGATTCGAATCGCTAGCTCGTTAGCTTTGTTTATCTTTTTCTTCTCGTTCGCTTATGTACTTGCTTTCCTATTTCCTTACTTGTGTTATCTTTTGTAACATTATTGGGTTGTCCTGATATTGGGAACTTTGTGAGATGGCTCTACACCCGAGTCGAGAAAAACCCTAAGATTAGGATGGTGGTTGTGCAGTGGAGGCTTGCGTGGTCTCTTCCGGGTGAGCCAAAGCAAAGACCCCGCTTGGAGTAGATTCCCTTGGAAATGTTATTGTTTTGATGTTACTTCGTCACGATGAAATGTTTTCAAGCCTGAATCGTTGATCCCAAGGACCATTAACCCAATTTACCCATGGTGGTTGGTAGTGTTAATTCTATGTGAGTTAATGCGAACACCCCAATCAGATGAGATCCCTCGAATGTACTACTTCCTGACAGTAATATTTTCAACCTCGATCTAGGATTCTAAGAACCCTATTTAGAACCCGTGTGTTAATGGTTGTGTAGTGGGCGCCTCCGAGGAATCTTTCTCGTAGGGAAGAAAGGAAGACCTCACCTAGACAAGATTATTTCGAGGATATTATAGCTGGATGTCTCTTCGTCTTAGTTATAATGTTTTCGAAATATATCCATAACTCTAGGCACCTACCCGTTTTAGAAACCTACCTATGGGTTTTCTTGGTCCTAGCTGTGGTTCTTGACCCGTTCCTCCGGCCAACCTCATACTTATTTGAAGCTGTTTGATTCTGCGATCCTGGTCTTGCATCTTGCATTGCATCTCATGCCATTGCATTGCATCTGTTATGCATCTTGCGTTTCATTTCAACCTCAGAATCTCACTTCAACTTCCTTCCTTCTCCAGTAAATCAAGCTGATTCCTCGACACCAGTACGTAACTCGAGCCAATACTAGACATATGATGGAGCAGATTCAATAAGAGCAAGCCGCCTTCAAAGAAGAATTAGACTCTATGAAGGGAAAAATTGATCAGATTCTTGAAGCCATCATGATGGCCAGAAGAGAAGAAGAACTGCGTGAAGTCGCTGCTGCCAACAATACTATGCCTGTGCAAGGGTCACCCTCGAGGCTCTCAGTTCCTATCCTCAACCCTATCAATTATGGGATACCAATGAACTTCACTCTTGCCGCTGAAGGAGCCACTACTCAACCACTTCCAACATCTGGAGTTGTCGTTGGAGCTATCCCGCAAGCTCAACCTGCTGTCATTCAAATTCCTATCCCTCAGGCTGAGGAAAATCTGCTAGATCAGTATGATGAGGTACAGAACTACCATGCTACTGTCCCAATTGTCAATCCTACTGCTGCTCAGGATTCTGAAGCTATCAAGATGTGTCGTGATCTAGCTGAGAAACTCCGAGTCATGGAGGGACGCAACTCAACTTCTTTGAATGCTCTGGATATGTGCTTGGTGCCAGATGTTGTCATTCCTCCCAAATTTAAAGTGCAAGAATTCCCAAAGTACAAAGGTCTCAGTTGTCCTCACATCCATCTGAAGACATACTGCCGCAAGATGGCTGCCTATGCCAAAGACGAAAAGCTGATGATCCATTGCTTCCAAGACAGCTTGTCTGGGGCATCTCTTGAGTGGTATATGCAGCTAGAGCGTAGCAATGTGTGCACTTGGGATGATCTAGCTAATGCATTTTTCAAGCAATACAAGTACAACACTGACCTTGCTCTGAATCGTACTCAACTTCAGAGTATGGCTCAAAAGGACAACGAATCCTTTAAGGAGTACGCACAACGCTAGAGAGAGCTAGCTGCAAGGGTGCATCCACCTCTTGTTGATCGTGAACTGATTGACCTCTTCATGGGTACTTTGCAAGGCCAATACTATGAGAAGCTAATTGGTAATATTTCTGCCAGATTTTCTAATTTGGTAATCATCGGTGAGAGAATTGAAGAAGGTATGAAGAGTGGAAAGATCCAAGGAGGTTCTAGCAGTCAGTCTCAAGCCAAGAAGCCCTTCAATGGATACAAAAAGAAAGAGGGTGAAACAAATGTTGTCTCTGCCCAGAAAGGGAAAGTTCAACAACAAGCTCCTGCTCCAATGCCTTATCAAATGCCATACTTCCAGTATCTGTATGTTGCTGCTGCACAATATGCTCTGATGCCTTATCAGCCAACTGTTCAAGCTGTTCAAGCTCCGATGCCTCAGCAATAGGTTCCTCAGCAGCAGTCATACAACCAGCAAGGGTATCAGTATCCCCCTCAACATCAACAACAGAGAGCTGCTCTACAACGTCAGCCTAATCAACAAAGGACAAGGAGGTCTGATAGAGACTTTGATCATCTGCCAACATCATATGCTCAGATCTTTGCTCAATTGATGGAGAAGAAGGCAATCGCTCTGAGGGACTTAGCTCCTCCAACTATCATTCCCCCAGATTATGATGCAAATGCTCATTGCGAGTTTCATAAGGGTGCTCCAGGGCATACGATCAAGGACTGCAGAGCTTTCAAACACAAGGTTCAAGACATGATTGACTCAAAGTTTCTCACATTCAATGGGAGGGCTCCAAACGTCATCAAAAACCCTATGCCGCCGCCAAACTAGTGCCAGCAACAAGTCAAGTTAAGTCAAGTCAAGTTTATTCCCCGAAGAAGGCAGTCTTGTTGCCATCCCATCATTTGCATTCTTGTATTTTCGTCTTTATTTGTTTAAGTACTATATGCTTCGAACATTGCCGTTTGTATTTGGTTTTCTTAATGTATTGACAATGCGTGTTTTGAATCAGTTATGTCGTATTCACTCATTTTTTTCCTTTTACTGCAAATCACAGACACATTTATTTCCACTTCACTCTCTTTATCAACTGTCGTTTAGCAATGATTGGAGGGAGGATGATGAAAAAGAAATACCCATAATTGCAAACCGTATGCTTTTAGACAAAATCCCGCCGATGATGTACAGGCATTGTTTCAATCCACAAACACTGGAGAGACAAGGAGTTAATCCCTAGTAAACCACTTCGAGCCTAGAAGTAGTAATTTCCTTCGGATATTCAAACCCTTACACTCAACCTGGGAGGGTAGTGTTCAGTTAATCCAATAACACGCTTAAATCACAAATCAAAACCCAAAAGACATGTCGGTTGTTCATCAATAGCCCATGACTTGGCAGTCACAATCCTCCACACAAAAAAAAAAATCAAAAGCCTGCTAATTCGAACACCTCAAAGGAGACTTAGGCAAAATTCAAGGTTACCCTGATGGACTCGAAAAGCAAAATCAGTCCATGTAAAAGATAGGGATTAAAAAACAAAAACAAAAGAGGCCCTCGAACCCTCAACAAAAACAGAAATAAGTTTCAGTGATCACCAAATCAAAATCAAAGGGTCACTGACACCCATCAAAAATAAAATAAGGTGACTGCTAGCTCGAGCAAACCTTGAATCATCATGCTTACTTCGTTAACCCTTTTGGAATACAAACGTGTGCAGAATTAACTGAACGTAGGGCTGTAGATCATCACGAAGAAGGGGTGGGTACAAACCAAGCTTTGAGCCTAATATCCTTTGTTTCATAAACCTTGAACCAGACCACGTTACAACCCTCGAAAGACCTAATTGAGGTGAGGTTTATTCTGAAAGCATACTATTGCAAGGTTGCGTAAACTGACTCCCCATATTTGCTAATCTTCAGTGTTGGTGTCGTTCTCCTTGCTATATCTTTCACACCATCAAAATCAGCACACGTCTGGACTAACGGTCCATTCGTCTCACTATCACGACACTCGAATAAATGACTCTTTTTTGCATGAGCATCGTATTAATATTACCATTTGTAAATGTACAATTTTAACTGCAAATCAGTGCTAGACATCAAAGCAATTCCAACAAGGGTCAATCCAATAGGAACTTGAACTTTCAGCGGTGCCGACCCGAAGCAAGACTCCCTCAAAACCCACAGTCTGGGGAAAACTCCTTCAACACTTCAATCAGGGGCAAGACATCTCAAAGCATATCAAATCTCAACCTCCAAAGATCAAGTCGTTTCAGAACTGGTTAATCAGGGGCAGACCATTATCACGTTCAGATTGGGGCAAGACCCATTGCGAAGGGCATATCATCTGTATCTTCAAGTTGGACAAGCATACCTTGCCAGACATTAGCAATCATCAATTTCAGAGCAAAAGCACAATCTTCATGAGCTGATCACATCGCTATGCTCATTTCCCGGTCACCCTGACCATCAAGCAAAGTTGTGGTTCTCTCAGGAACGAATTCACCAACAAATCAACAAGTGGTTAAACTCAGAGCTTCAAGAGCATCTTCTTCTGGTTCAATCATGGCGTCTTTAACAAACTGAGTGTCGAGGAAATCAAATCCCTCCCACCGCCCAAAAGTCCAATCCACATCGACAACTACCAAAAAGTCCACCATCCTGGCACCATCTCCAAACATATCCAATCACCCGTCTGCAATCATATGCATCGCATTCGGCATCATGGACACCATATGCATCATGTGCATCCCAAAACCCAATCATACTTCCCCAGCACTTGCATCTCTGCACGTCAGCATTTGCATTGCATATCATTACGGAATCAAGCATTCATATACGCATAGTCAAGATCCAGGATCAATCTCAAGATTTCAAGATGATATTCAGCCAAGCCAGGGGCATCGTCTTCAAATCCGTGGTCGTTCCTCACGAAGTTGTTCAACCTTTTATTGATCAAGATCAAGATAAGATTTCCAAGCAATCTTCAGCCCAGCCAGGGGCATCTCCTTCAAGTTCATGGGCGTTCCACATGAAATCTTCAACCTTTTGTTGATAAAGCTGTGATCTCCAAGCAAGTCAGTGGGCGTTCCTCATTGAATTGTGTTCCTCAACCTTTTGTTGATGTGGTTATCATCCTCGGCCCAACCAATAAGCATCCCTCCAAGTCAGTGGGCTTTCCTCATTGAGTTGGATCCCTTCAACCTTTTGTTGATGTCTCCAAATAAGCCTCACTCATTATATCCCCGGCAAACTTGACCTTTTGTCAATTGCCTTACTATCATCCTTTTGGTGATAGCCAAACCTTATTAAATCAATTTAACCTGCATCCTTTTGGTGTTGGTCCTCGTAAGTGGGAAGTTCCTATCATCCTTTTGGTGGTAGTAGCTTGTGTTGATCCGTCATCCTTTTGGTGTCGCCGATCCGTAAACCTGTAATCATCCTTTTGGTGAATGACAACCTTTATTATTTTGTGCCCTATTATCCTTTTGGTAATAGCAGGCTTTGACCTCATTTCCATCCTTTTGGTGGAAGGGTATGTGTGTGTGTGCCCTATTATCCTTTTGGTAATAGCAGGCTTTGACCTCATTTCCATCCTTTTGGTGGAAGGGTCTATGTGTGTGCGTGCCCTATTATCCTTTTGGTAATAGCGGGCTTTGACCTCATTTTCATCCTTTTGGTGGAAGGGTCCGTGTGTGTGGGTGCCCTATTATCCTTTTGGTAATAGCAGGCTTTGACCTCATTTTCATCCTTTTGGTGGAAGGGTCTGTGTGCGTGTGTGCCCTATTATCCTTTTGGTAATAGCAGGCTTTGACCTCATTTTCATCCTTTTAGTGGGAGGGTCTGTGTGTGTGTGCCCTATTATCCTTTTGGTAATAGCAGGCTTTGACCTCATTTTCATCCTTTTGGTGGGAGGGTCTATGTGCGTGTGTGCCCTATTATCCTTTTGGTAATAGCAGGCTTTGACCTCATTTTCATCCTTTTGGTGGGAGGGTCTGTGTGTGTGTGCCCTATTATCCTTTTGGTAATAGCAGGCTTTGACCTCATTTTCATCCTTTTGGTGGGAGGGTCTGTGTGTGTGTGTGCCCTATTATCCTTTTGGTAATAGCAGGCTTTGACCTCATTTCTATCCTTTTGGTGGAAGGGTCTGTGTGTGTGCGTGCCTTATTATCCTTTTGGTAATAGCAGGCTTTGACCTCATTTTCATCCTTTTGGTGGAAGGGTCTGTGTGTGTGTGTGTGCCCTATTATCCTTTTGGTAATAGCAGGCTTTGACCTCATTTTCATCCTTTTGGTGGAAGGGTCTGTATGCGTGTGTGCCCTATTATCCTTTTGGTAATAGCAGGCTTTGACCTCATTTTCATCCTTTTGGTGGGAAGGTCTGTGTGTGTGTGCCCTATTATCCTTTTGGTAATAGCAGGCTTTGACCTCATTTTCATCCTTTTGGTGGGAGGGTCTGTGTGTGTGTGTGCCCTATTATCCTTTTGGTAATAGCAGACTTTGACCTCATTTTCATCCTTTTGGTGGAAGGGTCTGTGTGTGTGAGTTTACTATCATCCTTTTGGTGATAGGTCTGTCATCCTTTTTGTGATAGGTCTGTCATTCTTTTGGTGTCAAATTCTCTTATTATCATCCTTTTAATGATAACGACCTTTGCAAGTTATTCAGTGTCCACTCGAAAGTTGACATTGATCACCATTCCACCTCCCCAGGCATTTTCTTTCTTTTTGGACAAATTCGTGGTCTTCTTCATATCTAATTGACTTCTACCTCGAAAGAACGAGCCCCGTAGCAGTTCATCTTGCTAGGTTTAAGCCAATTAGATAGGGGCATCTTCATACCCCAAATTTGTCCTACCTGTATATAATTTCCACCTGTACATTCATCCACTAACCATTATTCAAAAAATCCAAAAAATGTGTTACTTTCCTATTATCTAGGTCTGTGTTTCATTTGAGGGTGTCAAGTTAAGTGCGTGTGCAATGTGAATTGGAGTTCATCTGGTTGTGACGAGATTGGTTAGGCAAGTTTGGTTTCAGGATCAAGTACAAGGTATGCAAGATTCAAAGTGGTGTATGTTCGAAGATCCAATTGGGGTTTGCGTCAAGACAAATCATTTGTGTGTGGCTCATGTTATCAGGCTACGTTAAATTCAATAGTTTCATGGTTTAGAGGTTGTTAAGGACCAGATCATTTCCAGTTTAGGGTTTTAATGCATTTTGTGGATCCAATTCAAGTATGGTGTCAGTTCAATCAGTCTACATTTGTGGATCTAAGCCAAGATTTCGGCCGCATGATTCAAGTCCATCATCCCTTATCCATTTCCAATTTTTAACCATATCCATTATCCATTAATCTTTCTTTTAATCCATAAATCTATAATCCATTTATGTCTATAACTTTTTTTTAATTATCTTTCCTTTTTCTAACCAATTTCCATATTTCAAATTCAATTCCAAAATCCATTTTTCTTTCCATAAAAATCCATTTGATTCATTACACATTATCCAATTTTATTAATCATAATTCCAAATATCCAATTCCATTTTCTTTACCAATAATATCCAATATCATTACCTTTTTTTTTCATTCAACAAAAGTTACCAAAAATCATTGTCCAAAAATTGTCATACGAAAAAAACTCAACCCATTTCTATTCTCACTACCATTTACACAAAAATGTAGAAAACAAGTCACCACAATAAAGAAACCAACCATCACCACTATACGAAAAAAAACCTGCAGAAGACGAGTTTTCAACGAGCCATCATGAAACCAAAAACTGTGCATCGTACAACCCATCATAACCATTCTACCACTCTCACGCATCGCACATGGACCTTCACACACTGCGTAAACGCTGCAATTCCACAACGTAACCCCCAGCTTTGCCACAAATCAACAAAACCTCTTCAACTTGCACAAAAGCCACAACATAATTTGTACCGTTGCAACCAAAAATACACTCACTCCTAAAACCTGTAGCATCCCCTTAAGACTGTTACACAAAAATCTCATATCACAGCTCACACGTACCACACACAGCAAAATCATTTCGTACACTCCCAACCCACCTCAATATGCAGCCACTTTAATCCACTACCCCAAACCGAGAATCCACAACAAAACAATTTGACTGCTGCGACACAACCTGCTGCGAATGACCTTGCTACGAGCCACTCCCACTGTACACGACCTGCAGCACATCATGACAAAACCACGCCAGATAACCTTGCCATACCATACAACAAAATAAACCACGGCAGACCATTTGAAAACCTCAACCAAACGTACGAAACAAACCTGCAAACTTGTACGACCAAAAACAATACAACCTGCCCAAAATGAAACAATATGCAAAATGTTCACAAAAGGAACAAAACGGAAATGCATAACAATCTCACAAATTGCAACTCACGTCCCTTATAAATAAACCCTGCTCCTCACTCTCATTTCAGAGCCCTAGCCGCCACTCCAAATCACCCAACCTCCCATCAAATTTTTCTGTGAAAATACACACTTCACAAACCTCCTTCAATCCAACAATCTTCAATCACTTCAAATCCCACGATTCTGCCATACCAGCTCAAACCCAACTCTCTTCTTCACCCGTTCCCAACTCAACCACACTCCTGACCTACCTTTAAACCCCCAAAACTCCATTCTCAAACCTTTAACCTCCAAACTCACCCACAACAACAAATTTCCTCCTTCAATAATCACTTGACCTTACTTTTCCTTCTCAACCACAAACTAAATAATCATAAACCCACTCAAACCGAATCACTGATCAAAGCCAAAAGGAACCAGAAATTGAAGATGAAGTAGAGAGATTCATAAACAACCCAAACCATAACTCGAAACCCAAACAAACCTGAGGCACACAGGCGAGATCGAACCTGATACAGAACAAGACGAGAGGGTGTGAGAAGGTTGGATCGTGTAAAGAAGAAAGAGATTCGAAAATAGAAATAGAGAGATGGGAACCTGAACCGAGGTTGCGATCGAGAGAAGATGATCGCGTGAGAGAGCGATTGCAGAGGACGTGTTTTCGCACCAAGAAGAGGTTGAATGTGTTGATCATTGTTGCTTTTCTTTTTATTTTCGATTTGTAGAAATTGGTTTTTTTAAATGAATCTGATAATAGTTGATGTGTAATGCTTAGTGTTTATTGGTTGTTTAACCTCAGCATCTGATTTTTTTTTACTTCATGTTAAAAGTGAATTGGGGTGAATTCCTTTTGGTGAGTTAATAAACTTTTCTCTGAACCGTGTTTTGTTGGAAGGAATGATGGGCTTAGACCCAAATGACTTCCACCTATTCTCACCACCATACCCTCTCTGCACCCCCTGATTATTTCTTATTAATTAGTTTCTTTCATTTTGTTTTTTTTTTATTTTATTTCAAACTTCTAACTAATTCTTACTATGTTTCTATTGATTTATTATTTGTTTCATCTCATTTCCATTTTCGATTTTTGGTTTCCCTTTCGATTTCGCTTTTCTATTTTAATTTAGGGCCAATGATATCACAACAATCTTGATTAAGTTGATTTCGTCAAATCGATTCTAAATCTTGATTTATATGAGGCCTACTTTTATTTTCTTTTATTTTTCTTTCAACTTTTTGGTCAATGAAAACCAAATATCAATTATTTATCGATTATCAATTTAAAATCTTGATAAAGGTGAGACCTTTATTCTTTTTCTTGTCATTTTCGATTTTACTTCATTTCTATTATTTTTATTTCATTTTTATTCATTTTTTGGGTCAATGAAAATCAAATACTAAAGATTATCGATTTTTCGATTTAAAATCTTAGTAAAGATAAGACCTTTCTATATTTTCGATTTAATTTCTATCTCCATTTAATTTCTATTTTCGTATATTCTTTTAGTTGGTCAATGAAAGTCAAGTATTAAAGATTATCGATTTCTCGATTAAATCTTGATTAAGACGAGACTGATTTTATTTTGATTTTATTTTTTCATTACCTTATGTCTTTTCACTTTTGGTCAATGAAAGTCAAAAATCATTGATTATCGATTTCTCGATTAAATTCCAATTAAGACGAGACCAATTTTATTTTATGTCAATATTATACCTTGTTCATATTATCTCGATTATATTATTCATACTCTTATCATATTGTTCATATCCATATTCATGTTCATCTAACCATTTTTCTTTGTTCACCATTAATCAAAAAACACTAAAAATATCGAAACCCTAAAACAATAATTGATGGACTGTTGGTTGCTTGGCGACTTTCGATCAAGGCTTAGTTTAGAACACCTTGCACACACACGGCTTTCTCTTGGGCTACCTTACAATGAGACCCTTTATTTCATGTCATCCCTTGTACTTTACATGTACCCTTCTCCCATTCCGATGTATGCATTTAGTTTTCTTTTGATTGTGGTTTGTTTACTAGGAGCACCCCTAGGGACTAGCATAGACAACCCATTTTCAAACTAATTCTCGATTCGTCGTCGAGCCATTTTCAAACAAACCTCTTTTTAACCAAACTCTCGATTCGTCGTCGAGCCCATTTCCAAATCAACCCAATCCTTTTTCAAACCAAACTCTTCTCATAACAAATAAACCCTTGATCCAACGTCAAGTGGATTTTCACAATCAAACTTCAAAACAACTAACAACTATCGCAACTCTTTTCAAGGTGAAAAATGGGGGTTCAAGTCTTTGATCTCTCTTCGATTGTTTGGGTGCGAGTTCTCTTACTCTTGTGTGAATAATTGACGCCTCTTCTTTTAACAAATCAAATCATTTTCAAAATAACCAAGCGCATACAATAAACCCTTGATCCCACGTCAAGCGGATTTTCATAATCAAACCTCAAAACGACTAACAACTATCGAAACTCTTTCAAGGTGAAAAATGGGGGTTCAAGTCTTTGATCTCTCTTTGGTTGTTTGGGTGTGAGTTCTCTTACTCGTGTGTGAGCAATCGACGCCTCTTTAAAATCAACCAACCCCCTTGTTTTGTGGGCGTACCACGAACTACGACTGCTCTGATTCTTTATTCTCGTCCGAATAAAGATACGTAGGCACAAGATTGCGATGATCTTGGCGAGCACACTACCATCTTTTTCCGTCAAACCCCGTAGTCGAACTACGATTGCTTTGATTCCTCATTCTCGTCCGAATGAGCATACGTAGGCCCGAGGTCGCGATGATCTTGCTGAGTACCCTATCTTTAAACCACCCCATTTTCCCTTAGCATCTCTTCCCTTTTATCTTACCATTTTGTATTTATTTTTGAGAAGAAAACAAACAAACTTAGCTAACGAGTATCGCGATTCGAATCAAGAGGTTCCCGTTGAGTACAACGGACGTGAGGGGGTGCGCGTACCTTCCCCTCACGTAACCGACTCCCGAACCCAGAATGTGGTTGCGACAACCATGTTCTTATCCATTCCTAAAAGGTTTTCTCGATATTTTCCTTTCCCTCTTTTGGGATAAATAACGTTCGGTGGCTACTCTGTCGAACCGTTTTTCGCGCCTTTCGCGCGAAGGGTCGTGTCTTCGATTAAGCGATTTTTTTTCGAGGTGCGACAATGACCAGCTGAATCTCATCGAAGAAAAGCGCCTTACAGCCGTTTATCATGGTTAATTGTATCAGAGATGCCTCAAGCGAGCTTTTGACAAGAAAGTTCTCCGTCGAGCGTTCCGTGAAGGCGAACTCGTGCTCAAGAGGTATTCACCTGTCCACTCAGATCCACGCGGCAAGTGACTCCCAATTACGAAGGACTCTTTGTTGTCAAGAAGGCCTTCTCAGGCGGAGCCCTGATCTTCACCACCATGGATGGGGAGGAGTTGCCATCGCCCGTGAACTCCGATACAGTCAAAAAATATTATGCCTAAAAAAATGGACAAGAGTCCGCTAGATTGACATCCGCAAGGGCAATCTAGGCAAAAATGGACGTCCCGATGGACCAAAAAAAAACAACAACAAAAAATGTCCATGCAAAAGTTAGGGACAATGAAAAAAAACAATAACAGTCCGCTAAGTTGAAAACCCGAAAGGGCGACTTAGGCAAAAATGGGTATCCCAAAAAATAGAAACATGTCCAGGAAAAAATTAGGGATAAAGGCATTGACTGTGAACCCTTGAGCCTCTCTTCGTCATAGTTAGACCTTAGACGATAACAGAGCATTCAAATCGTCATCAACTGGTGCAAGGCATTGGATCATAGACTTACAGTGGATGGTATCCAATGTTGTAATCAATGCAAAACATGATTTCCCTTTGCCATTTACATTTGTTTTTCAATTTTATTGCAAATTTCCTCATCAAGGATTTTTGCATCCTTGTACACATCTTATGTACAAAATTTTCACATTCAATAAAATGCATCATTTGTTTTCTCAAATTGTTTCTTTCTCGTATTTTGTTTGCAAAATAAACAATTATTTGTGATCACATAATACTATAAAACGTTGAGAACAATAAAAGGCTAAATCAATCGAGAAAGCATTATGCATTGCATATTTTACTGGTAATTCCTGCAGGATAATCAGTAATGTCCATTGGTAAGCCTAACGCCCGGTTGGCAATGTGATGGTTCTTTGAAGAAGTTGTGGTTTCCTCAGCGGTTCCTCAGCAGAGTCATCATTTCCCCAGCAATCGCCATTGTGGTTCTCAAGAAGGGTTGATTGCCTTCCATTTCCCCAACAGATCCATAATGTCTCCAGTAAAGTTGTAATGATGTACCCCGAGAAGAAACATGGATTGTTCTTTTCCCCAGCACGGGTCGTGCATCATTTCAAGTGTGTCGATTTGTCGCACACCAGCAGCTGTACGACTAGGTTCCTCGTCTTCCCCTAGCAGAGAAGATCCGCCGAGCCTTGTGAACTCCCGGCAGCAAAGTCAGTGGCAGTTTAGAAATCAGAGTTTTCATATTTCATTCCCCAGACAGAGTAAGTCATGATGGAGAGATTGATCTGATTCTCTCATTCCCAGCAGTGTCAGCGGTGATAATTTAGAGATTCGATATTTCTCGGTTTCTTCCTAGCAAGAGTTGTCACCCTTCGTGGACTTTTCTCCAGCAGGCCGTCTACATCTGCATGTTCTCTCCCAGCCGAGGATGTCAAGTTCGTTTTGCTACAATTTCTACTTGACTACCGCGCAGTACTTTAACCCGCACATTTGCATTGCATGATATCAAGCATCATGTAGAATGCATACATGGCATATGCATCAAGCATGCTCCCTTTCTTTCGGCCTGATTCATCTTCCCAATAGATATTCAGCCAAACTTTAAACACTCTCTGCACTCACACCTTTCCTTTGGTCGCTGTCGGCCAAATTCTCGAGCCACTCTTGTATTTAATCCCCTTCTACCTCGAATCATCGAAAAGCTGGCGCAATTCGAACATTCAGGTCCAAGGGGATTAAATAGAGGCAGTTGTCATAACCCGAAATTTGATCTCCCTCTTTTGCCTTTTGCATAAGCATGTGCATTCGCATCGCTGGCATACGCATTCGCATCTTTTTCTTTTGGATTTTTGTTGCAGGAATATTTAGGTTTTCCAAGCCCGATTAATCGCATCTTCACAAGGTCATCCCATCATCAAGACAAGCACAAAATAAGGGTTTCTATGCCTATTCATCAAAGCAAGAGGTTGAAAATCGGAACCGTGGCCACAACACCATTTTTCAGGCAAATTTGGGCATTTTTGGCTTGGTTAATCGATTAACCATTTGCAATGCAAATGTGTTAATCGATTAACACATGCAAATTTTGCAGAATTTACTGCTTTTTCAAGACAAAAACTTTCCCTCCACATATTGAACTTCTACATTGGTCTAGTAACATGTGGAACATTCTGGAGTATTCAGGAATTCACTCAAATTTATTCCAATGCATCATTTCCAAATAAGTGCACCATGTTCCTTGATTTCCAAGTATGTGGACCTTTGGATGTTGGAGCTCACATTGGGATTGTTACCGAGTTGGTTCTAACTAACCGAGTTAACCGCTTGACTCGGTGAGTCAAGCTTAACTAACTCCTAGCCTAGTTCCAAACCACCCAAAGCTAAGTCCAAACCAAATTCCAAACCTCTAACACTCCAAACCAAAAGTCTATATAAACACACCTTCACTCACTTTTCAAGGGATCAACCATTTTCACACAAATTCCTTACACTTCACTCTCAATTCTCTCACAATCTCTCTGATTTTTCTCTGCTACTTCTTCATCTTCATCTCAATTCTCTTCCAAAACCTCACCAAAGCTCTTAATCGATTCCCCTGAAGAGCCTCAAAACTTTTTCTTCGGTTAATCACAGGTTTTCTGTTAAAACCGAATCCCCAGGAGTTCGCAACCTTCTTTTGGTTCGTCTCCCTTTGATTGGTTAACCACCGCCTGTCAGTTAAAACACCAATTCACATCTCTTCTCAGTTAACCACAGTCTATCTGTTAACATACTGAGTTTCCTTTTTCTGGGTTAATCACCTTCTCTTGGTTAATCACCCGTTTTTTCAGTTAACCACAACCTGCCTGTTAAAACATTGAGCTTTTTCGAGTTAATCACCTTCTTTTGGTTAATCACTCGACCCTTTTCGGTTAATCACAGTTTTTTGTTCACACTGAATCCTCAGCGTTTAGCAACCTCTTTTGGTTCAAAACCCCCTTTTGTTGGTCAATTACTGTTTGTTAAGTTAGTCCCAACACCCCCTTTGGGTCACAACCTTTGCTTGGTTTCACACCCATCCTTTGGGTCACAACTTTCGCTTGGTTCTACACCCTTTCTTTTGGTTAATCACAGTTTATCTGTTAAAACCAGTGCTTCTTTATCCCCACCAGAGTTCTTACCTCTTTTTCCTTCGGTTAACCACTGCCAGTCAGTTAATATATCGAACTTCTTTTCTCTCTGTTTTGACACCATACTTTTGCTTGTCCCTAGTAGGGTTACTACTCTCTGGTCCCCTACACTATTATTTTCTCCCTTACCTCCCCAATGGAGTCCCTTCATTCCTTTTGCTCTTTTATCTCTTGGTTCCAACACCACTTTTGCACATTATTCTCAGTACATTATTGTCTTTCCTTTTGCATTTCTTTCTTGGTTTTGACGCCATTTGTTTTGAATCCCCAGCGGAGTTTCACTTTTTCTTTTGCTCTTGGTTTTGACACCACTTACCTTTCCCTTTCTTTTCTTTTCCGTCTTAGTTCCCCGAACTACGCAAGCTCTAACTCTGCATTCATTTGAATGTATGATACGTAGGCACGAGATAGCGATGATCTTGGCGAGCACACTTCCACCCTTCCTTCTCCCTTTCTTTACCTGGTTCCTCTGAACTACGGCGCTCTGATTTCCTCATTGCACTATGAGGGTACGTAGGCACGAGGGCCCCAATCCTCTGCGAGCACTTTCTCTTCTTCCTTTCTCTCTTCTTTCTTTCTTTCTCTTTTTCTCCTTTCTCTTTTAGCTAGAAGCCTTTAGATAGATAACCCATCCAAGCCTAGAAGTAGGTGAAATGGTTCCCGTCGAGTATGACGGATGCGTTAGGTGCTAGTACCTTCATTTCGCATAACCGACCCCCGTTCTCGTTTCTCTTCCCCTTGGGTTTTATCGATATTTTCCCTGTCCTTTGGGACAAATAAAGTTCGGTGGCGACTCTGTTGTATCTCTGAGTGTGCGGTTCACTTAGGTATAAACCAGCCATCTTTAGATAGCAGAAGAATCCTTAACCTCGAACCAATTGAGGCTTCCTATGATGGTCAGAGAAATCAAAAAGCTCATGTGGTTATCTACCTGCCAGGACCATTATCATACAAATCAGATAAGGCTATCCCTTACAAGTACGGTGCAACGAGTTACCCGGAGCGGTCGGATCTTCAACAGAGGAGTTGGAGAACCTACCAGAGAAAAGGAACCTCAAACAGAAGCTCTCAATCAACAAGTCAGTCAATCCGGTAATCCAAAACTTATAAAGAACAACGATGCGATGCTGAAGCTCATCCAGAAAAGCGAGTACAACATTGTGGACCAATTGTTGCAAACTCCATCTCAAATCTCTGTACTCTCTCTTCTGCTTAGTTTAGAAGCTCACAGGGAAGCTCTACAGAAAGTCTTAGAGCAAGCCTTCTTGGAACAAGACGTGACGGTAGGACAGTTTGACAGCATCATTTCCAACATCACTTCCTGCAACAACATAGGATTTAGTGATGAAGAACTGCCGGAAGAAGGCAAAAATTATAATATGGCGCTTAACATTACAATCAACTGCCAAGACGATGCTTTAGCCAACATACTGGTAAACACATGATCATCTTTGAATGTTATGCCAAAGTAAACTCTAATACGACTATCATTTCAAGGAGTTCCGATGAGAGGCATTGAGATCATCGTCAAAGCCTTTGACAGATCTAGAAAAGCAGTTATCGGTGAAGTCGATCTTCCCATAACCATCGGTCCTCACACTTTCCAAGTCACTTTCCAGGTCATGGATATCCGGGCAGCATACAATTGTTTATTAGGAAGACCTTGGATACACGAAGCTGGGGAAGTCACTTCGACACTTCACCAGAAACAGAAGTTCGTCAAGAATGACAAGTTAGTTACAGTATGCGGAGAGCAAGCCTTAATCGTGAGCAACTTATCATCATTCTCCTATGTAGAACCCGAGGAAGTTGTTGGAACCTAGTTCCAAGCACTCTCGGTGAGCAATGAGAATCAATCAGAAAGAGGGACTTCAATTTCCTCATACAAAGATGCTCTCGAAGTGATCAAGAGTAACGACATAAAAGAATGGGGACATCTTGTAATTCCTACTGATAACAAGACAAAGAAAGGTCTTGGTTTCTCTTCAGCCTGTACCCAGACTACTAAGAAAGACGAAAGTGTTCGTCCCATTCAGGATTTCTTTCACAGCGGAGGCTTCCTCTACCCTGCATCTCAAGAGGTACACACCATCAATGAAAGTGATTCCTCCGATACGGAAGAAGAGTGGAAATCTTACCTTAACCATGACGGTTATATATCTCTAGAAGAAATGCGCATGCCATTCTGTTTCCCCAAGCAGAACCCGAGGTATATACCGAGATCAGACGCCCGGATGATCTATGGAGATTATGATCCTGAAGGATGTCGTGCTCCACCTAATTCATTAAAGGATAATCTAATGAAAGACAGCTTTGACCAAGATTATTATGATCCCCTGGATGACTTGCCCATCTGGAGGCCGCGCCCAGAAGACTTGGGGCCAAAGAGTCAGCCTGATAATGCCTATCAATTGAGTAATATTGAAAAGAATACCCATGTCCCCATCGAGTCATGGAATCATTACTCAAGATATTCCGAAAATGTATGACACCATGATGACGAATCTGCAAAGATTGCAGGACGAGAGTTTGTCAACTATGCTTTTCCTGAGATCAACGTCATTGAGGAAGATGACTCGTCCACTCCCACAGAAGTATGGGACACTTTGGGATAGCCAATTGGCAAGTACGACTTCTTAGTGAAGTACACCGCTCCTGAAAGCTCTCGCATCTAATACGAGGTCATCCAGCCAACTGGATGGGGAGATCCGCTTGAGGATAAAAACACTATGGAAGATGCAACAGAAGAGTTCGTTTATGACAACTCAGCATGCAAGGAAGACTCCAACGATCCTACTCCGCCAGAAATCAGCGTCATTTCTGAAGACAAGCTGAGAAGGAAAGTACCAGACTTTATGCTTCACAGAGGATTTCGCCGCCGTTGGGTTGCTGTCGATGTCCCGAAAGTCGTCCATAAGTCTAAGTAATTGCCATCTTTGTTTTAACCTTTCACCCTGCCCAGGTGAAACAGATGTTTTTAGGGCTCACTTTTTTGTAAATGTCCCTCTTCGCTTCGCCTAAAGCGATAGAGTTTTATTTTATAGGGCTGTGTTTCAAGAATCGACAAATCATAAATAAATAATGCCATTCTGTCATTCCCACATTTATTGTTGTTTTCACTTTTCATTTTTCAGAAAATGGTAATCCTAAAACAACCCAAAATAAAAACAAGCATTTTTCAGAAAATACACTGCACACACTCTTGCATTCTCTTTGTCTTTGCTAAAAACGAATTATCACGTCATGCAGATTGCTTGTTTTAAACCTCATTGAAACGTACGATCCAATTCCTTCTCCCAACTTTGAATTCCCGGTATTTGAGGCTGAAGAAGAAGAGGGCGAAGAAATTCCAGAAGAGATCTCCCGACTACTCAGGAAGGAGGAAAGGTCTATAGAGCCTCACAAAGAGACGTTGGAAACGGTCAATTTGTGTTCAGAGGAAGAAAAGAAAGAAGTTAAGATTGGAGCACTGCTCAGTCCAACTGTCAGAGAAGACTTGATAAAACTTCTCAAAGAGTTTCAGATGTGTTTTCTTGGTCCTACCAGGACATGCCAGGGTTGGATACCAACATCGTGGAACATCACTTACCGTTGAAATCAGAATGTCTGCCCGTAAAACAAAGACTGAGATGGACTCATCCTGATATGTCCATCAAAATTAAAGAGGAAGTGCAGAAACAAATCAATGCAGGTTTCCTCGCCACCTCAGAATATCCTCAATGGTTAGCTAACATAGTGCCAGTTCCGAAAAAGGACGGAAAAGTCAGAATGTGTGTAGACTACAGGGATCTGAACAAAGCAAGTTCCAAGGACGACTTCCCCTTACCAAGCATAGACATGCTGGTTGATAGTACAATAAAGGTCAAAGTCTTCTCCTTCATGGAAGGATTCTCGGGCTATAATCAAATCAAAATGGCGCTGGAAGATATGGAGAAAATTTCATTCATCACCCTATGGGGCACCTTTTGTTACAAGGTAATGTTGTTCGGTTTAAAGAACGCGGGGGAAACCTATCAAAGGGCCATGAAAACTCTGTTTCACGACATGATGCACAAAGAAATTGAAGTTTATGTCGATGACATGATTGCCAAATCTAAAACAGAAGAAGAGCATATGACACACCTATCAAAGTTATTCGAGCGTATGAGAAAATACAGACTCCACTTGAATCCCAATAAATGCACGTTCGGTGTTCGCTCAAGAAAGCTCTTAGGATTCATCATTAGCCAGAAAGGAATCGAGGTTGATCCTGACAAGGTCAAGACCATTCAAGAAATGCCTTCTCCGAAGACTAAAAAATAGGTCAGAGGATTTTTGGGACGTCTGAATTACATCTCAAGGTTCATATCCCTTATGACCGCGACATGCGCGCCAATCTTCAAACTACTTAGAAAGAATCAAAGTTGTGTATGGACAGAAGATTGCCAAAAAGCTTTCGACGACATCAAGGAATATCTGTTGAATCCACCTATTATGTCTCCTCCAGTGGAAGGAAGACCACTGATCATCTACCTAACAGTCTTGGAATACTCCATGGGTTGTGTACTTGGCCAACAAGATGAGACAAAAAGAAAAGAGTCTGCCATCATTACTTAAGCAAGAAATTCACAGATTGTGAGACTCGGTACACTATTCTCGAGAAAACTTGCTGCGCTCTGGCATGGGTAGCCAAACGTCTTCGCCAGTACATGATTTGTCACACTACTTGGTTAATCTCCTAAATGGATCCGATCAAGTACGTCTTTGAAAAGCCTGCCCTCACGGGAAGGATTGTCGTTGGCAGATGTTTGAGTACCATGCTCAGAAAGCTGTCAAAGGAAGTATTTTAGCCGATCATTTAGCTCATCAACCGATTGACGATCAGGAATCAGTCGGATTTGACTTCCCAGACGAAGATGTCATGTACTTGAAAATGAAAGATTGCGATGAACCGCTACCCAGTAAAGGGCCAGAACCAGATTCCCAATGGGGATTAATTTTTGACGGAGCTGTCAACTATTATGGAAACAGAATTGGAGCAATTATTGTAACACCTCAGGGTACTCACATTCCTTTCACTGTCAGATTGACATTCAAATGTACAAACAACGAGGCTGAATACGAAGCTTATATCATGGGTCTCGAAGAAGAAATTGACTTAAGGATTAAGAACTTGGATGTATACGGAGACTCATCCCTGGTTATCAATCAGATCAAAGGAGATTGGAACACATACCAATCAGGACTGATTCCTTACAAAGATTACGCGAGAAGGTTGTTAACATTCTTCAACAGAATCAAGTTTCATCATATCCCTCGTGAAAAAAATCACATGGCTGATGCACTAGCCACTCTCTCTTCCATGATCGTTGTAAATCATTAGATTGAAGTACCTAAGATTGACATAATGCGCCTAGAGAGGCCCTCTTACATCTTCACGATCGAAGCAGTCACAGACGACAAACCCTGGTATCACGATATCAAATGTTTCCTTCAAAGACAGGAATACCCGCCTGGGGCATCAAGAAAAGTCAAGAAGACTCTCAGAAGACTGGCTAGCAACTTCTTCCACAACAGTGATACACTCTATAAGAGAAACTTCAACATGGTTTTGCTCAAATACGTAGACAGCCAAGAAGCAAACATGTTGATGAAGGAGATTCACGAAGGATCCTTTGGCACTCATGCTAACGGACACACAATGGCAAGAAAAATTCTAAGAGCAGGATATTATTGGCTGACAATGGAATCCGATTGCTACAAGTACATAAGGAGATGTCACAAGTGTCAGATATACGTAGACAAAATTCATGTACTGCCAACGGGTCTCAAAGTTCTTTCTTCTCCATGGCCTTTTTCTATATGGGGAATCGACATGATTGGCATGATTAAACCCAAAGCTTCAAACGGACATCGGTTCATCCTGGTAGCTATTGACTACTTCACCAAATGGGTCGAAGCAGCGTCATACACCAATGTAACCCGACAAGTGGTAATCCTCTTTATCAAAAATAATCTCATCTGCCGTTATGGTGTTCCAAGCCAGATCATTACGGATAATGGATCTAACTTAAACAATAAGATGATGAAAGAGTTGTGTGCTGAGTTCAAGATCAAACACCATAACTCATCTCCCTACCGGCCTAAGATGAATGGCGCGGTAGAAGCGGCTAACAAGAACATCAAAAAGACTGTTCAAAAGATGGTTGTAACCTACAAAGACTGGCACGAGATGCTACCCTTTGCTTTTCACGGTTATCACACATCTGTCCGCACTTAAACAGGGGCAACCCCTTTCTCTCTAGTATATGGCATGAAGGCAGTGTTCCCCATAGAAGTAGAACTCCCATCAATCCGGGTATTGTTGGAATCTAAGTTAACAGAGGCTGAATGGTGTCAAAGTCGACACGATGAACTGAATCTGATCGAAGAAAAGCGAATAACGGCTCTATGCCATGGTCAGTTGTATCAGCAAAGGATGAAGAAGGCGTTTGACAAAAAAGTATGACCCCGTGTCTTCAAAAAAGGAGACCTTGTGCTCAAGAAGATACAATCATTTCTCACTAATTCTAGAGGCAAATAGACTCCAAATTATGACGGCCCCTATGTGGTCAAGAAAGCCTTTTCAGGTGCCGCCTTGAGACTCGCAACCATGGATGGAGAGGAGTTTACTTAGCCCACAAATGTTGATGTAGTCAAGAAATACTTCGCCTAAATAAAAAAAACGTCTCGGTGCATTGAAAACCTGAAAAGGCGGTCCAGCAAAAAATTAGAGACATAAGTGAAAATCATCCCGATGGATTGGAAACCTCAAAAGACAATCCAGGCAAAAGTTAGGGATTCATGGCAAGTAACTACGTCCGACATGGTTAAATCCCCAGACGTAACACCATTCGTCGAAAGACTTCAGTCAAGGTTATCTTTGACAGAAGCTCAGGATGTCCAGAATTCAAAGTTGGTAGAAGGATAACGGTCGTTATGTTTCAATGTAGCCCCTTTTCCCCGTAAATTACTATTTTCTAAACTTTGTAAATGCTCTATGGGATCACGCGCTTGGCTTATTTCCATCCTATCAATAAAATTTGAGCCCTATTGCTTTCGTTTGCAACTCTCATTTATTTTTGCTTTACAGAATGACATTTTTAACATGATCAACGGTTCTTGAAACAAAACAAAAATTAATTTACTTGTCAAATTTTCTTCTGCTTTTAAAATAAAGATGGCAATTCTTTTTTACTACTGAACATCAAAAGGAACATCGATGGCTTCTTCGGAAGTGATCAAACCTTAAAATGGCAGAACCAAGGTACTCCTTCTAAACCAGTATACCTGATTGAAGGATCAATCGTTTCAGATGTAATGTCCCGTCTGATATCCCCGGCAGAGTTCTTACCTCTTAAGACCAATTGATGGTTCTTTCACCCCAGTAGGGTCTACCTCTCCTAAGCGGGAAAGGATCACCGTCATTGAACCAATGATACTTTTTATCCCCCACAGTGGTCGAGTTTCTAGTCGTGTTCATTCACTAGTCTGTATGTCGCGTCTGTTTTGTCAGCATAAACATACATACATCATGCATATTTGATTCATATTCATATTGCATTACTATCACCTTGGTCATATTCGTCCCCAAGTGATAACATCCTCCCACCAATAAGGTTGTCAGTTCTTTCCTCGTCAGGAAATGTATCGTCTGAGCAATTTCTCCCCAGTTTATTTCTGGATTGGAGCCTGTCCTCGACCACTTTGATAACTTGAATCTCTGAAGGCAAGAAGGCATTCGACCGACACCTTTAGAACATCACTCTTCACCATTGAAGATGATATTTTCGCTTTCCCGAATTAAAGAAAATCCCCAGAGAAAGCCTCTTAACCAAAGACTCTCGGCAATACATTGGTTTTTCTCCCAAGAAAGTCGATGTTGATAAAGTCATCAGCACCTCAAAATTGGATCACGTCACATGGCATTTATCCGAAAAGATCTTGAAGAAAAAGTATGATGTAATGTTCCCAAGTAGAAAGCAGTCTCTCAAGAGACTCGTTTTTCCCAATAGGGTCGACAAATGGCATCTCCAACTGAGAAGTTTGCACGCCTCTACAGCTCAGACAAATAGATTTCCCCAGCAAGTCTGACATCAAATCTTTTTCCATCAAATGGCATCTCCCCAGTAAAACTCGGTGAGAAGTTTGATGAAGACCGCTACACATAGCATTTCTTGTCAGGAAAGAAACCCGACAAGAAGAAACTGAGACCAGTTCTGTGGCTGAAGACCAGGATCGAGGGGAAGTTTTATTTCAAAAGAAACTGAGACCAGTTCCGTGGCTAAAGACCAGGATCGAGGGGAAGTTTATTTCAAAAAGAAACTAAGACCAGTTCCGTGGCTGAAGACCCGGATCGCGGGGAAGTTTTACCCTTTTCTAAGTATCTTTGCTTAGCAAAAGAAGATGGATGAGCAAACTGCCATTCATAACCACCATCAAAATTTCAGGTATTCCGATATTTAATCCTTTTGCACCCTGAATGTCTGAATATCTTCGTCATTCACACCTTCGGGTCCAAGAAAATTAAATAGGGGCATCTGTCATACCCCAAAATTGACCACCAAGATCTCCCATCATTGTGCAAATCATTACTACAATATGGATGTACCATCATACCTCATCAATCTCCTCAAGGATTGTTGGGCATTCACTACAATCAAGAATTAGGGTTTCAAGCCCTCTCAGAGCATTTAGACAAAAGATCAATCAAGAAATAACATGATCTTCAACTTGTATAACTTCTCAAACATCCATGAAGGATCAAGAGGTCTCCCACATCAAAATTCAAGCACAAAGTTACAACATTCCAAGTGGAATGAGCTTCGAAACACCCAGTGTCACCAAATTAGGGTTTTGGTCGACTGAGGCCTCCAGAGTGAAGTTTTCATAGGAGAATGAGCCAAGGCTTCAAAATGTGACTCAAAGTGCTCAAAACAACCCTAAGAGTCCATTTGCAAAGTTAAAACACCCTCAGAGAATGCATTCCTCAAAAGTCGGGAATTAGGGTTTCTCTGCACCGAACCGCTCCGGAGCCAAAAGTCAAAACATGACTTTTTAGGCAAAAATGATTCTTGTGACTCATATTATCATAAAATATGATTTATAATGTCATTTGAATAAGAATTGATTAGGAAATCATGATAACTTGTAAAAGGGGTAACCTTGAAAATTTGAAAAAATTTCTAAGTTACTAAATTTGGATGGTTTTTGTGCCAACTTCCAAGGACCATAACTTTTGATCCAAGCAGCTATTTTGAGTGATCCAAAGCCTGATTTGTAGGTCTTCCTACACTCTACAAAAGCTTCAACTACCTAAAACCCTAATTCTTCATGGATTTTTAATTAGGAGTGGATCAAAGTGGTGAAAAAACCAAAATGTGTCAAAAACACTTAGTGAAAATTCTGCCTTGTTGTTTCAGCATTTCCACCAACTTCCCAGGCATTTTTCACCTTGATACAAACTGAACCAGGTCCATTGATGGACATCAAAGTTAGAGAGGGATATGCAAGCTTTCCAATATGCCCAAAAGCATGAGAAAATTCCACTTGAGCTAGAGGTTATGACAGTTGCAACATGCCTTGCTATAAACTGTTTTGCAAGACAGTTTTGTGCATTTCTTGTTGGCTACGATTCCTTTTGTCAAGGGTAATGATCAAAACCACTCACATGAAATGTATAACAGATGAATCACCGCAAACCTGCAAGGCTGGACCAAGGAGTCAAGGAAAATTCAAATGGCATAATTTGGTTTTGTCACTTTGTGCCTTGAATTCAAAATGACATTTATGTGCAATAGTTCACATTCAATAAAAGGACTCATGTCAGTTAAGATGCTCCTATAAACAACAATAAAATCATATGCAGAATGTGAATTGAGTCAATACATAGGTGAGCTATTTGGAGTAACCATGAGTACCTTGTGTAAGAAGCAATTATGCTTGGCAAGACCATTAACTCCAACCTTACCCTTTAAGCTTTAAGTGAGAAGCTTCAGCACAACTCTTCTCCTATAAATAGAGCTCCTTGTTGATCATTCAGAGTACACCAAAGCAACTTACAACATAGCTTTCTCTCATTCCCTTCTTAAGCACAAAAACTTCACTTTTTTGAGAAAGCACTATTGGGTTTTGAGTTGGAGACCAATGCAACTCAAACCATTGGTTCACACACCTCATATACAACATATAGAAGTTATCCAAACACCTTAATCACTTCTGTAACACAAGAATCAGGATCTCACTAGTCAGCTTGAATCAAGTGCAACTGAATTCCAGCCAAGTGATCCAGGGAGTTCCAAATCATTCTAAAGGTTGCAACATAATCCTTGAGGCCTAAAGAAGCTATCCAGATCATTGTTTCACTTCTGTAACATCTCTACAATAGAATTTGATTCCTTCTTGCAGATATAAGCCTTAAACTTTCAAACTCAATGAATCATGCATCATAAATGTTGTTTTAAGTTACCATCATAATTCTGATTGCTTATAGATCTCGTGTGTATGAGATTTCATTTAGTTATTGCATTTTTTAGGGTTCATCTGGTTACAACATGATATCTTTTGTTACACTTAAAAATTAAAAAGAACCATCATGTTCCTTGTTAAAAAACGAATAAGTTTCATTTTTACATCTTGTAAAATGGTTGAGAAACGAGAGAGATAGCTTGCTTCATTTTTTAACCATTTTCCAAAGGGAGTTTCACATATTATTTACTCTTGCCATTCTCTATTAGCCAACGCACTTGGCTCAGTTGGTAAAGTTTTAAAAAATCCACCCCAAGGGTGTGGGTTCAAACCTTGGGAGGACCATCCCATTCTTTTTACCACTTATTTCTTTCACATTTTTTCACAATCTCTTAATAACTTCAAAAATTAATTTCTCTCTCATTTTTTATCATTTTTGAATGGTTCTTTTTTTCAAAATTCACAAAAATGTTAAAGTATTTTATTCCACAAAAAATCAAAAAGATATTATTTATTTAATATTTTTTGAATTTTTTGAAAAGAATTCATTTTAATTGTTTTTAAAAATTTTAAATAAATTATTTTTCTTGATTTGTCAAATGCAAATGATTTTTAAATCATTCTATGGACAAAACATGATTTTTCAAATACTTATCCAAGATCACAACTTATTTTTCACACATGTTTGATAACTTTGATCATTTTAATTGAATTTTATTCAATTAAAAAACATTTTTAAATCAAATTAGGGTTTTGATTACTTTTCACCCATCTTTTTCAAAACACTTTTGGGCCTCTAATAGAGTGTAAGACCCATCCCTTGTCACATAAATAAATTTTGGACTTCAATCACTGAATAAGTCCATCTGTGTTTTTCGAAACCGCGGCGCGATCGTTGCCTTTTAAACAAAAACAATATGGGCCTCCCTTTGGTTGTAAGTCCCATCTTCCTTCTTTTTAAAAACATTCTTGGGCCTCTAATAGAATGTAAGACCCATCCCTTGTCAAAACAAACTTTTTTGGGCCTCAGTCATTGTATAAGTCCCTACGCGATTTTCAAAAACAACGGTGCAATCACTGTTTTTAACCTGGGCCTCCCCTTTGTGTTGTAAGTCCCGTTTTTATTCTTTTTCAAATACTCTTGGGCCTCTAATAGAGTGTAAGTCCCATCCCTTTTTAAATAAACCTTTTTGGGCCTCAGTCATTGTATAAGTCCCGATACATTTTAAAAAATCTCGGCATGATCGCCGTTTTCAAAACAATTTTCATCTGGGCCTCTCCTTGAGTACAATCCCCAAATTTCCTTTGATAAAAAACTTTCTTTTGATTTAGATTCAAATTTATAGTTGTATCAAAACTTTCTTCAATTTCTTGAATAACTAACCATACAGTTATGTTTATGATGCTGGAAGCTTGCTCACCTGTAAGTTCCATTATCCTTCTCAATATATGCTTGTTTATATATTTTATCTGTATATACTTGTATATATTTGCTTAGAGTTTTCCCCCAGCAATTAGGTCTAGGTCTAGATCAAACCAGTGGTTACTCTTTCAACACAGTCAAAACTAGTTCCCCATAGGAAATTCCAGACACAGTCTTGCCTCCTCTTGGGCTTATACAATATGGAACAGAGAAAGGCATTATTCTCGGTGAAACTTTTCTCAAGACTGTCACAAACTAGAAATATCTGTACAAGAAATTCACTTCCCCAAAAAGGATTATTCCCGGTGAAACCTCTCTTGAATTTCTTCAAACCCTAGAACTGTTCACTAAAGAAAGGATTATTCCCGGTGAAACCTTTCTTAAACTTTTCTTAGGTTTAGACCCATAGGCTTCCTAAAAGCATCCCCAGCCTCCTCTTGGGCTTTGTACAAGGACCCTCAGGCTTCTTAGAAGTGCTCAGCCTCCTCTTGGGCTTAGTACAAGGACCTGAAGACCTCCTACGGGTATAGGACAGAACTTAGTCATCTTTTGCTAGTTCAATCCTCCAGTGAGTCAGAACATCAGACCAGTTTATGGTTGGTTCTCATCCCTTAGAACATCAGCCTCCTCTTGGGCTTCATACAAAGATAAATTCTCCAGCTAAGAGAAACCCTTTTCATACCAGTAGACTTGGAAAGTCTCATCTCCCCTTAGATCTCAGGGAAACCCTCAAGTTTCCTAAAAACACAGGAAAAACCCTGATCATTTCATCAATCACCAGCAGAGTTTGAAACCTCTATAGATTAAAACTCAGTCTTTAAACCTTTCATTCTAAGCTCCCCAGCTAGGGTCAACTTACCATCAATACAACACTAACAGAATCAGAACCTCTTGGTCTCTGATATTTCAATTTTCTGTAAACCTCAGCAAGAGTTGATTTCCCAATTTGGACCTTGTCATACCCCAAATTTTGACCATTAAGGTTTCCCATCATTGTGCCAATCATCATTACAAAATGGAGATACTTTCATGCCTCATCAATCTCCTCAAGTATTGTTGAGCATTCACCACAATCAAGAATTAGGGTTTCAAGCCCTCTTAGGGCACTTAGACAAAAGATCAATCAAGGAATGACATGATCTTCAACTTTTCTAGCCTCTCAAACACCCAAAATGGATCAAGAGGACTCCCACATCAAGAATCAAGCACAAGGTTGCAACATTCTAAGTGGATCAAGCCTCAAGATCGCCAGTGTCACCAAATTAGGGTTTTGGTCAACCAAGGCCTCCAGATGGAAATTTTCCACTGGGCATGAGCCAATGCTTCAAATCACAACCCAAGATACTACAAGGGACCTCATGGACCCCATCATCAAGTCAATTTTACCTCAGGGGATGCATCCACAAAAAATCAGGAATTAGGGTTTCTTGACCTAATTCACCCCTAAGTTGACTTTTGGGACAAAACATGAGCCAAGACCTCAAGACATGATTTGAGGGTCTCCAACACACTACATTGATCCATTTGTAATAATGGATTGATCCAAGAAGCTTGATCCCCAAGCTTCAATTTCATCAGGACCACAATTAGGGGTTTAAGGAAAAAGTCAATTGTACCTTTGACTTTTGACCAGGACATGCTCACAAACCTTGGGACATGATTCAATACACCCTATAACACCCATGAGATATACCCATTAGGTTTGATTTAGGTCAAGGACTTGATTTAACAAAGGATCGTACAGTTTGGAATTCGTCTGATAAAAAGTCAACTGTGCACAAAACCAAGTTTGACTTTTTGAGATTTTTCACAATTATGGTTCATTGACCCTAAAATGATGTTAATGTGTAATTGTAATCATCATTAATCAAGAAAAATCAAAGAAAGTGAGTTAACTTGTAAAAGGGGTAACCATAAAAAAACAGAATTTCTCTAAGTTATGGAACAAAGTGGCTAGGGTACCAACTTCCAAGGATCATAACTTGAGATCCAAGCAACCATTTTGGATGGTCCAAAGCTGGATTTGTAGATCTCATAGCATACTTTAAAAGTGTCAACTACAGCTCATTCCAATTCCTCATGGATTTTTAGTTATGGAGTGATCAAAATGGCTGGAAACACAAAAGTGACATTTTTCCAACACTTAGTGAAATTTTCACTAAGTCAGAATCTGCCTTATTTTTTCCCAAATGTAGAGGCACTTTTCATTATAATTCAGGTTGACTCAAAACAAAAGTTGGACATCATGTTGAAATAGGATATGTCAGCTTTCCAAAATGCCCAAGAACTCCATCAAATTCCATCTGGGCTAGGAGTTATGACAGCTGCAACATGCCTTGCTGCAAACTATCTTGGCAAGGAGGATTTGTGAATTAGTGCTCGAATTGCCCAAATTGTGCAACTTCAAGCATGGTTATCCATCTGCACACCTTAAGGGGGAACAACTAAGGGACAAACAGTGATCCATAAGCCTCCCAAGTCTTTGGAACTACATATAGGTTTGGCACCCCTAAAAGCTAAAGATGCCTCAAGAATCCAATTTTGTTTTGAGGCATTCAATGGATGCTTAGAGGTGGCATGTATCAGAGTAAAGATGAACACTTCAGTCAAGCCTTATCCTTGAATCAGAGAACCATAGGCATGTGCTCTAATCTTAAGTCAATGGCTAGAGGAGACTTGAGATTCCATTTGATCACCTTTGGCCAAAGGCCTGCTACAGTTGCCATTCCTTATTCCTTGCAAAATAAACTTGACACACTATAAATAGACCTCATTTCTGATCAGTTTGAGTACACCAAAGGCCTATAATACTTGCCTTTCTCAAAATCACACTTTCACTTCCAAATTTTCCTTCTAAAGCAAGTCACTATCGGGTTTTGAGTTTGAGAGCAATTCCAACCAAACCAATCACACACACACACCTCACATATAACATGTAGAAGTGATCCAAACACTAAACCAACATCTGGAACATCAGATTCTCAAAATCACCAACCATCTGCACAAGCTTTTGATAGATTTGCAGTTGAGATGCCAAATCAAGTTCCAGCTCAATTCAATCCACTCCAAGCATTCAGACACACTTCATAGCACCTAGGGAAGCTGTCCATGTCATTGGAACCAAGCTGTAACACCTCCAACCTAGAACTCGATCACCAGCTGCAAGAGGTAAGCCTCAACTTGGTCATCTCATGATTCATGCATATTTCCTCGCACAATAATTTTGTCATATGTTCATAATCATGTATAGAGTGTTTCCCCTCCATTAATTGCTTTGTATGAGTCGTGTATCAAATTTCTCAGCCTTCATGCAGAATTTAGGGTTCTTGAGGTTTCTCTTTGATTTCTTATTCCATGCTTAAAATAAATGAAATTAAAGACCATAGACATGATCGTGAGGTGAAAACGAGTAGATTGATATGTGGATTGTGTGATTTCATTAAGTATTCAGTGAGATTGATGAGAAAACGCAAATCTAGGCAAAACAGAGCACGCGGGCAAGACCAAGGTGTTCTTGGTGCCCTTTTTCAAACTTTCAAATATTTGAATTTTTGTGATTTTATTTAATTGATTCAAAAATTAATTTCTCTTTGAATTTTAATGATTTTGAGTTGATTCTTTTTTTAATAATTCACAAAAATGTTAAAATATTTTATTTTACAAAAAATTCCCAAAAATATTATTTATTTCATATACTTGATATTTTTGCAAAGAATTAATTCTTATTTGTTTTTTAACATTTAAAATATTTTTTCCTTCTTGATTTTCCAAACTTGAATGGTTCATAATCATTTTATGGATAAAAACATGATTTTTGAAACATTGATCCAAGATCACCACTCATTTTTCACATGTTTTCAATAATTTTTATTAATTTTTAAACAAAATTAATTCCATTTTAAATAAAATTAGGGTTTTGATTAATTCCACCCTCATCAATCTTTTTTCAAACACTCATGGGCCTCTTGATAGAGTGTAAGTCCCACCTCTTTGTAAATAAAATAATTTGGGCCTCATGGTATTGTATAAGTCCCGATACAGTTTCAGAAACTTCGACGAGATCGTCGTTTTCAAACAAATTTTCATCTGGGCCTACCCTCGTGTTGTAAGTCTCATTCCTTTTCTTTAAATAATCTTTGGGCCTCTAATAGAGTGTAAGACCCAACCCCTTTGTAAATAATACCTTTTTGGGCCTCACACATTGTATAAGTCCCTCTGTATATTTTCAAAAGTACGACGCGATTGTCGCCTTTTTTACGAAATCAACTGGGCTTCTCCTTGAGCTATAAGACCCATCTTTATTCATTTTCAAACTCTTTGGGCCTCTAATAGAGTGTAAGACCCAAACCCTTTTAACCAAAACTTTTTTGGGCCTCAGTCGTTTTATAAGTCCCGGTACGATAATCAAAACAACGGTGCGATCACTGTTAAAACCTTGGGTCTCTCTTTGAGTATAAGCCCCAATAATCTTTTCAAAACAATTCTCTTTTGATTTAGATTCAATATACAATTGTTATCAAAACTTTCTTTAATTTCTTTGAACAACTAACCATACAGCATAGAAGCTTGCTCACCTGTAAGTTTTATCTGCTTTCATTTACTTGCTTTAATATATATATATATATATATATATATATATATATATATATATATATATATATATATATATATATGTATTGTGGGAAGTTGCACACTGTGAGTCTTCTTTCATTCTTTTAAATACATGTCAGATATATATAACTGTATTGTGGGAAGTTGCGCATGGTTAGTCTTCTTTCATACCCTTTTAAATACTTGTCATATATCATCTGTATATATACTAGTATAGTTATTTAGAGTTTTCCCCGGCAACTAGGTCTAGAACTAGGTAAAGCCCTGTTGGTCGCTCTTAAAAACAAACAAAACTAGATCCTCATAGGATTTCTAGATACAGTCTTGCCTTCTCTTGGGCTTAAACAATATGGAACAAAGAGAAAGGCAGTATTCCTCGTGAACGTTTTCTCAGGCTGTCACCCCTAGAAATTGTCAAAGAAATTCTACTCCCCAGAGTTGATCTATTCTCGGTGAATAGCATCTCTTGAGTTTCTTCAAATCATAGAATTTTCACTAAAAAATCTATTCTCGGTGAATAGCATTTCTTGAACTTTTCTTGGTTTGGGACCCACTGGCTTCCTACAAGCATCCCCGCCTCCTCTTGGGCTTTGTACAAGGACCCTCCGGCTTCTTAGAAGTTCTCATGCCTTCTCTTGGGCTTAATACAAGGACCCTGACGACCTCTTAAAGGTATAAGACAGAACTTAGTCATCCTTTGCTAGAGCAGTCTTTCCAATGTCAAATATCAGATTTTAGGGTTGACCCTCATCCCTTAATACCTGTGCCTCCTCTTGGGTATCATACAAAAGATAAAACTCTTCCACACCAGTAGAGTTGGATAGTCTAATCCCCTTGAGTCTCAAAGATATTCTCAAGTTCCTTACGAATATAGGAAGAAACCCCTGGCTCTCTGGATCAATCTCTAACAGAAACCCAGCCTCTCTCTTGAGAGTTCCCCAACCAGGGTCAGCTTATCCCAAATCAGAACCTCAAGGTCTCTGATATCTCAACTCTTCTGTAATCCTCAGCAAGAGTTGATTCCCTATTTGGACCTGCCTCGGGATCTTAACAATCCCCGGCAAAAGTTAGCTTCCTCTTAGGCTTTGTATAATGATATTTCCTCAACACAGTCAGCCTCCTCTTGGGCTTTGTACAATGATTCTCCCCAGCAGAGCTAACCTTTTCAGACTCTCTTGTTGAGTCAATCAACTTTTTAGACTCTCTTGTTGAGTCAATCAACTTGCAGACTCTCTTGTTGAGTAAATCACCTTTTCAGACTCTCTTATTGAGTCAATCACTTTCAGACTCTCTTGTTTAGTCAATCAACTTTCAGACTCTCTTGTTGAGTCAATCACCTTTTTAGACTCTCTTGTTGAGTCAACCTTTTTAGCCTCAATCTCGGGCTTTGTACAAGACAGATAAAAGCACTCTCTTGTTGAGTCAAACCCTTTAGCCTCAATCTTGGGCTTTGTACAAGACATAACTCTTCATCTTTAAAACTTGGGGACATATATCTTCCCCAGCAGAGTCACTTCCTCTTAGCCTTCTTTTAGGCTTTGAGGAATGATTTCCCCGAGCAGAGTCAAACTCTTTTCAGTCTCAATCTTGGGCTTTGTACAAGACAGATAATACTCTCCAACAGAGTTAAATCCTTTTAGCCTCCGTCTTGGGCTTTGTACAAGACACATAAAAATATCCTCACCAGAGTCAATTAAATTTCTCATTTCAGCCTCAATCTTGGGCTTTGTACAAGACACATTGTAACACCCCAAAATTTGCCCTCGTGTTCTATTTCTAACTAGCTTACGCTTCATTTCATTTGCATCATCATTTCTGCATTTGCATGGTTCTTTTGGACATGGGATCAAGGTATTTTCCAGCAGCTCGTGGCGTCATCAGTTCCAGTATCATTTTCAACAATGTTCATAGCCAAGCAGGTAGCTTTCAAGGCCTTTTTGAGCATTTATTTTGCTCATTAGATGATTTGATAATCAGAAGCTCTGGCAATCATTTTTGATCAGCGATTCAGCACCATACGATTACTTTCGACAGTATCCGGAGTACAAAACAGAGTTCACAGCATATTTCAAGTGTGTTTCAGTGTTAATATCCAATGACAGGTTTCAGAGGCTTAATATGGCTCAGAACGAGTGAAAACAGGAAATTCTGCAACATTCCCTCCTTTTGGAGCCAAAATTTTGAATTTTTGAACTGAGTAATCGATTACTCAAAGTGAGTAACCGATTAATCTGGGAGAAATTGCAAAAATATGGCAATTTTCAGCACTGCAGAATTTTTGAGCATTTGTGATCATGTGTTTGGCTTGTGCATGTGTGGGAAGGATCTAGAACTGATCTATTTTCATCATTTTCCACCCAAAAATTCAAATTCCTTCCAACAATTTCCACTCTAATTCCATAAGCCCTTTCCTAGCTCATTTTCCACTTTTAATTCCACCCACTAAACCTCACTCCAAACCCAAACTTAACTCCTAACCTAGGGGTTGTTTAATCTAATCAACTCCAAACCTCTCAAAGGACCTTGATCATTTTTTCACTCTCAATTTTTAGAATTCTCTCAATTCCCTCTCACTTTTTCACTCTCAACCTCCATTTTCAACCACACTCAAAGCTCTTCCATAGAGAATAACAAGTTCTTCATTGGAACTTGTTAATTCTTAAGCTATAGCCTCTCATCGTCACTCCATTATTGCTTTTCATTGGTGATTTTCGTTTGGATCTAGATCTGGAATTTCAGAAGTTCTTATTGGAAGTGATTTTGGAGTTCTGGTAGCTTATTGCTTGGATTTTCAGATTTTGCTTGCAAGGAGCTCATAGATCTTGGAATTTCTTGCTTGGATTCATCAAATTCTGTTTGCAACACTTACCAAAGCAATTCTCAGCTTTGTAGGTTGGTTTTTCTTAGATCTATACTTGATTTAGTTTAATTTTAGCTTATGCAATGTAGATCCTTGGTTTTGCATGTCATTTGATCCATTTGCTTGAATTTAATTGTTCATGTTGATGATTATTGGACTTAAATGATGTTTGAATACTGTGTTTGAACTTAATTTTCATGCATTGTTGATTGCTTGGCCATTGGAAGGGATTACATAAGTGATTTGCTGCTGAAAAGTGCTTTTCAAAGTTGAATTTCTGCCTCTGTTTCAGTGGTAATCGATTACTCAAATAGGGTTATCGATTACTCTACCTTATTTCCACGTTTTTAGTCAAATTTCAACTGAGTAATCAATTACCCTATGTGAGTAATCGATTACCACTGAAGCAGAGTGTGTTTTTCTTGCATTTTCTTGCTTGTTTGAGGTCTCTTGCATGTCTAAATTTCATGGATTGATATGTTGATGATTTGTCGATTATTCTTTAGTTGTTTTACCTCACACCTTTGCATGAGCACGATTCTTCGACACGTGACTTTTGGTTTTGTTGGTAAACATCCATGATTGTGTTGTTGTTTTCTTGATGTGATGAACACTTTGCACACACTCCTTGAGCATGTTAGTTGTGAATTATTGCTGGTGTTGCTGGAGTTGTCGTGTTGTGCATGCTTGGTTGCATTTAATTTCATGAGATGCATACTTGTCTTGACTTGTTCATGTGCTTAGTGTTGTGCATTATCTCATGATGTTTTCGAGATTGTTTACCATGGTGTGTGGTGTGATCGTGATCATGTTTGATTTATTAATGTGCAATGTTTGATGCGTGTTCATTATGCCATGATTGCATCGTTTCAAATGCATGGTGTGCTGCCCTGTTTCCACTGCTGTCTTGGTGCATATGTGATGTTGTATGTGCTGCTGTTTGCCTTTTTACACCTGTTTTGTGTGTTGAACATGAGCTGTTAAATGTTGTTTGGTGTATTGGCTGGAATTTACCGCTGTTAAATGTAGCCGCTGTTTTTTTTTATCGCTTTGGTTTTTTCCTTGCTTTTGCTTGCTCCCTTAGGCTCCTAGTCTGACTTAATATTTGATTAAGCTTGGGGTAGGGTAGACACTAGGCTTTCAACCTTGCATGCTAACATAGGTAGATGTTTCCCCTTTGAACTCAACCATAGGGCCACTTTTGCATGACAACATTAGGATAGAATTTCCCGTAGTATTTTCTTTTCGACTTGAGTCTTCTCTTCTCATCTCATAACGATTCTAAAGCACTTAATAAAGTTAACATGTATTGCGCATGAGCCTTGTATGTGGGAAGTAAGGAATGGGGGTCTCCCTTCGTTCTTCTAGGGTGTTTAGTGTACGTCCTATTGGGGACGATATGCGACGCATTCGTTCCTATGTTATAGACTTGGGTGCAATGCAAGTTACGAACAAACTTCAATCCACTTCTGTCTAAAAAAACACCAAACAAATTCAAACCCTTTTTATCCTTCGGGATTGTTAAGTTTCAAACCGTTTTCAGAAGAGAGCTCGTCGCTCACGTAAAAAACACTTACCGACCTTGTTAGGTCGAGCTACGTTTGCTCTGATTCCTCTTTCCCATCCGATTGAGGATAGGTAGGCACGAGATGCGATATCTCGACGAGCAACCTCCCCCCTTTTTGTGTAGTCCGTCGAACTACGTTGACTCTGATTCTTCGTTCGTCCACGAAGATACGTAGGCATTGGATTTCGATAAATCCTTGCGAGTCCGTCTTAGCCTCCCCCCTCCCCGTTTTCTGTTTAGCCGTAGACTTTAGGATAACTCACCCTATGTTTAGACAACAAGCGAGGATCCCATCGAGTACGATGGACGCGTGGGGGTGCTAATACCTTCCCCTCGCGTAACCGACTCCCGAACCCGGACTATGGTTGTGATGACCATGTCTTTCCCTTCCTTCAGGTTTTCTTCGATCGTTTCCTTTCCCTGCGTCGGGATAAATAACATTCGGTGGCGACTCTTCTGTTCTAAGTTTCTCGCGGGTTGTTTTTCGCAGTTGTGACAGCTGGCGACTCTGCTGGGGACAGGTTGACCTCTTGCTGGTCCATCCCCTATGCGAGTCGATCCTAGCGCTTGTTTGTTTATATTCATTGGGTGCTTACTGTTGTGCTTTATTTATTGTATATTATTGTTTTTACCGCATTTATTGCATTGCATTTCATTATTGCCATATGCTGGACTGTGTTGCATTGTACTGGATTTTCTGTTTGGCAAGTTAGGGGGTTCTGAGAGATAAGCCCAATACCCAAACTTGAGCATACACATAGGTATTAGCGTGGATAGTCACGTCGCTCCCGTGGTGTTGACCACGTGGGGTGTTCGCGAGACCCACAGTCAGACGAGGTTCTATCGGGAGGTGTCTAATACTGTATATTGATACATGCCATTAGATATTCTCCTGATGAGTTGTCGACTCTGGTGACCATTCCCGAGGACTCAGTTGCGGCACTCCTCCCGAGATGTGATAATGGCAGACCAGAAATGGAAAATCCATTACGCTTCTTGATCCGAGGACCCAATGCTGGGAACTTGCTATAGGGTATCCTTTTTGAAAGAGAATCAGTGAAGGCGTTCCTCGATTGGCGATAGTACTGTACCCAGAAGGATGGATGTACTATTGCTTCTCGACCTCGGTGCTAGAAGCTGAGGACCTTTCATTTTCTAGAACCCACATGTGAGAGGGGCGGGATTTTTATAGGTTTGCAGGTGACTGTAACCTTCTACCTACCTGGTTTTCTGGTCTTTTTATCAGTGTGGACTTATCAGCTTGGTACTCTGGTGCTCAGATTATTCTGATATTCTGGGTATTCCGGTTTTCCTTATCAGAGCAGACCTTTGAGCTTATTCAGTCATCAGCACAACAGTTATTCAGAATATGTGGAAGCCTTGATCCCATGTATGTTGCATCTGCATCATCATTTTTGCATACATGTTCTTGTATTTCTAAGGATATTAACTTTGAGACTCGCTGTTGAGCATTTCCATTTATTTCTTGTGGTTCTTTTAAGAAAAACTCGAATCAAAGCAAAATGGTTCCTTGGAAATATTCGAACATGGCATTTTGCATTTGCATTTTCATACTCATATGCATAACAGGTGCTCCGGAGCGGATTTCTCATTCTGACTTGGTCTTCCCTTCAGAATTGCCAACTTGAATTCTCACCACTACTCAACTTCCAACAATCAGAGTTCAGCTATGGAACAGATCCGTGTAGAGTTGGCTGAGATGAAAGTCCAGATGGGGCATTTTATGGTGGACGTGCAGGCATTATCTCAAGGTCAACAACTATTGAGAGAGGAAGTCAATCAGATGAAGACTCGTATGAGTCTGGTTATGGAAATCTTGAATACGGTGTTAAGAAAGGAAAGCAATCATGTGCCCATTTCCGTAACAGAAATTCTCACTCCTACTATCTCTTTGGAATCTCCTTCAAACCATGAAGCACTTTGTGGATCTCTTCCACAACCTTGCAGTTTCTGGAATTTCTTGTCAGCGGCTAGTTCCCATTCATCAAGTGAATTCAAGGGGTAACTCATGAATATCATTCGCAACCTATACTTCTAAGGGCTACTTCCCAACAGACGTTGTCTGTTCCAGGTAATGATAATCAGATGATCAATCAGAATCGGTATCATCCAAATGCTCATGCGGGTCATCAGAAGCATAGGAAACCAACAAGGGAGTTCGACACAGTTCACGTGCCTCATATCCAGTTGTTCCCTCAATTGCTCGAGCTTTCATTGGGGGAAACCAAGCGACTAGTTTTAGTTATTTCTCCTTATCCTGTGGGGATTGATCCCGATGCCTACTGTGATTACCATTCTGGGGAACCTAACCATTTAATTGAAGATTGTAAGTCATTCAGAGACAAGGGTAAAGACAAGGTCCAGGATCTGATTGACTCCAAGACCAATGTGTTCACACCAGAAAAAGGTGGGAATCTGGCATCAAATCAGTAATAGAATGAACATCCAGACTGCTAACTACTAAAAGTCCCCAAGATTAACAAGTCCAGATGGAGCCAAGTCTCCTCAACGATGGCAATTTCCTATTTCTTTACTGCATTTTCATTTGGATCTTGCTTGTTTGTTAAAACAGCGTCTGCATGTAGAAACTTGTTTATTTTTTGAATGACAATCATAATACAATAAACGTGTTTTTTCTTGAAGTAATCCATTCGTGTTCACTCTTAAATGTTCATGTGCATTGTAATACTGACTTTCTTGCTTAAACTCTTTGAGGGAGGATGATGATTTGAAAACGCAAAAATATCTGGTTGTATGTTTTTGGATAGAACCCTGTTGAGGATGTACATGCATTATTTCAAATCCCTAAATACTGGAGATATAAGGGAGATAGACCCTCGTGAACCCCTTTGAGCCTTGAAGTAGGAGTTTCTTTCGTATAAAAAACCCTCACATTTAACCTAGCGGCAGGGTAGGCTTCAATTAATTTGACCGAGCGTTCAAATTTCAAAAGGAGTGTGCATCTGAGGATCCATTACCTTCTATTCCACACCACCAAGAGGTCAAAATATGTGAAACCACAATGGTTATCCATCAATGATCAAGAAGTGAGGCAGTCACAACCCTTTCAAACAAGTCAGACAAACCAGTGTCACACGATTTGTTCCAGAAACAAAAAAAGAATCAAAAGAAAAAAGAGAAAGCCCGCTGAGTCAAAACTTGAAAACAAGCGACTTAGGCAAAAGTTAGGGCATCCAGCTGGACTTCAAAATTGAAAACTCAAAAGAGTCAGTCCAGGCAAAAATTAGGGAACAAAAAGCAAAAGAATGAGAAAGCGAAAAGCTAAAAGGATTACAAAGAAAAATCCTCGACAAGAACAAAGTCGTGTGGCTACAAACACAAAAGACAAAAGGGGTGACTGTTGCTCCAAAACCTCATCAGGTCTCAAACCATCAATTGCATGGGTTCCTTAAAGATTATAAAACCTTTTGAGAGATGAGCGCTTGTGCCAGATTAGCTGAACATAGGAGTGGAGAACATCACGAAGAGTGGGTGGGCACCGATAAACTTTGAGCCTTAAATCCTTTTTTCTCAAAACCGTGAACCAAGCCACGATACAACCCTCAAAAGTCCTAATTTAAATAGGGTTTATTTCGAGAGCTTACTCCGATGAGATAGCGTTCCTGACTCCCATGAGTGGTGCTAAAAGATCTTGTTGGAATTGCATGTGCATTCAAAAAATTAATGTCGTATTCCCAGCTAGTGATTCATTCACAAGGCTTGGCGACGCATTTTCAATAAAAGACTACAAGATTAACATGTATGTTGCATTAGAGTAATCATTTTCAGAATAAATATTTTCCGCTTGCATACATTTGTTTAACATCAAAGAAGCTTACATGATGAACATCAGTTGAGAAGCTTGATCCTGCCAAGATGAAGTGCTTGAAGACCCCGAAGGACAGTCATATCAAAGGTCATTGTGCTGAAAGAACATGTTGAGCAGGAGTTTTCCTAGCAAGTTGTGTTAAGATGTAGCCAAGCTGGGGCATTTAAGTCGAGAGGTTCTTTTCAGAGTTCAATCAATCATGGGCATTCATGTTGAGAAAATTTCTTCAAAGTTCAGCCAAACTGGGGCAATTATGTCGAGATCCGATAAATCTCTCCGCAAGCAGTTAATATGGGGCAATCAGGTCGATTTGACAAATCTCTCTAAGATCAGTCAGGGGCAAAGTTTCTTCAAGACTCGAGGCAAGCCACCTTGAGAGTACAAGAGGTTATCCTTTCCAAAAGTCAGTTAGTCAGAAGCACCTCTCCAAGAGTTTGAAGACACTGGGGCATTTTGGATGCTACGTCTTCTGTTAAATCCTCTCGAGGTGAAATTCTTTCATAGACCTTGCAGTCTGGGGCAGTTATATCGAGATCTGATAAATCTCTCCAAGAGTTTGAAGACCCTGGGGCAGTGTGAACGCCTGGTCTTCTATAAAATCCTCTTGAAATAATTACTTCCATTAGGCCTGGTGGTCTGGGGCAAGCTGAAAGTTCAAAGGGCCGTTTATGACCATAGAGACAGGTCAGGTTGGGTGGCAAGATTGTGTCTCCCCAGTAGAGTTTCTCTCCCCCAGCACTGAAAGATCATCATCCTCAGCAGAGCATACTCTCCCCAACAAGAGTATAGGGGATTGTTTCCCCAGCCAGAGTCGTGTTTTGATTATTACTCCCCAGCGAGCATTCAGAAGTTGATGACCCCAAGGTGGATGTTGTTGTATCTCCAGCAGGAAACTTGTGGAATATCTTCCCCGGACAAAGATGTTATCTTTCCCACAGAGTCTTGGTGTCTACTTTCCTCAATCGGTCAGGAAGTATAGTCTCGTCGACAACGGTTTGATCTAATCCCTAGTAGGATGAGGGTAAAGTTATTTCCCCAGCAGCAGGTTAAGCTCAATGGTATCCCCAAGCATAGTTTGGTGGTAATCCTCGCAACGGTTTGTTCAGCAGTAGCTGACATCCCTAGTAGGTTTTAAGTCCAATGGTTATTGGCACCTTTTTCTGTAGCAGATTTCTGGGTTCCATCTTCAGTAGTTGTTATTCTTGATCCCCAACAGAGTGGGAGTTCTCTTTGGGTTTCATCTTCAGCAGAATTTGTGATCAGGAAAGTTGTTTAGTGTGACTTCATCAGTAGGGTCTTTGATTCAGAGGACAATTTAGTTTGTCATCCCCGGTGGAGTTTCCTTCGTCTTCAACATTTATTTTGCTGGAGCGCTTCTTTTGCATTGCGTGAGCATTTTGCATGGCATCCTCCCAAAAGCGTAGCATTTCCATTTCGTATGGAGCATTACGCCATAGAAAAATTCAAACATATGCATTCGAAGCATAAGCCAGGTTTGAGTTCTCGTTTACTAGGTGTTTCCCTGACAGGAAGAGTAGTAACTCAGGAGATATCGTTCAACTTTATTTCCCAAGCAGTGGACTTGGTCGTTTGGAGAGACTATTTGGTATACCCCTGCAAAGTTTGTTTGTCAGGGTTGTTAATTTGTGGTTTCTTTTATTTTCACCCCTTCGTCCAGGTGGTCTTGTGGGTTATCCCCTGAAAGTTATTAGCGCTAGACACTCGTCCGTGTCCTTTTGACACTCGTCCGTGTTCTTTTTCATTGCCTCAATACTTCGTCTGTATTGATTTTAAACACCCGTCCGTGTTCTTTCGACACTCGTCTGTGTTCTCTTTCATGTTCTCAATACTTCGTCCGTATTAATTTTAAACACTCGCCCGTGTTCTCTCGACACTCGCCCGTGTTCGGTTTAGTATTTCAATCCCCAGTAAAGTTGCCATTTGTTTTTAGCCAATACTCGTCCGTATTGACCTTAAACACCCGCCCATGCTCTTTCATCACCCGTCCGTGTTCTTTCATTACCTGTCCGTATTGAACTTAGACACCTGTCCGTGTTCTTTCAGTACCCGTCCGTGTTTGAACCTTTGACACCCGTCCGTGTTCTTTCATCACCCGTCCATGTTTGAACTTTTTAGCCAATACCCGTCCGTATTGACCTTAGACACCCGTCTGTGCTCTTTCATCACCCGTCCGTGTTATTCCAATACCCGTCCGTATTGACCTTAGACACCCGTCCGTGTTCTTTCATCACCTGTCCGTGTTTGAAACTTTTTAGCCAACACCCGTCCGTGTTTGACCTTTTAGACACCCGTCCGTGTTCTTTCAGCACCCGTCCGTGTTTGACCTTTGACACCCATCCGTGTTCTTTCAGCACCCGTCCGTGTTTGACCCTAGACACCCGTTCGTGTTCTTTCAGCACCCGTCCGTGTTTGAACCTTTTAGACACCCGTCTGAGTTGTTTCAGCACCCATCCGTGTTTGACCTTTGACACCCGTCTGTGTTCTTTCATCAAACGTCCATGTTTGAACTTTTGGCACTCGCTCGTGTTTGTCCCTAGCACATTCAACACTCATCCGTGTTTATTTCCATACATGTTCAATATTTCGTCCATATTAATTTATGACACTCGTCCGTGTAATGATCCTACATCTTTTATTACTTGTTCCCCAGCGGATTCGTCTCTCCTTTTCCAGGATGCAAATTTGTGCGGTTATTTTTGGTATTCAATCTCCATGTATCCCGACAGTCTGGAAGCCTTTGCTTCCATACCCTCGGATCCAAGAAGTTTGAATAGGGGCAGCTGTAACACCCCAAAATTTGCCCTCGTGTTCTATTTCTAACTGGCTTACGCTTCATTTCATTTGCATCATCATTTCTGCATTTGCATGGTTCTTTTGGGCATGGGATCAAGGTATTTTCCAGCAGCTCATGGCGTCATCAGTTCCAGTATCATTTTCAACAATGTTCAGATCCAAGCAGATAGCTTTCAAAGTCTTTTTGAGCATTTATTTTGCTCATTAGATGATTTGATAATCAAAAGCTCTGGCAGTCATTTTTTATCAGCGATTCAGCACCAGACGATTACTTTCGACAGTATTCCGAGTACGAAATAGAGTTCACAGCATATTTCAAGTGTGTTTCAGTGTTAATATCCAATGACAGGTTTCAGAGGATTAGTATGGCTCAGAACGGGTGAAAACGGGAAATTCTGCAACATTCCCTCCTTTTGGCGCCAAAATTTTGAATTTTTGAACTGAGTAATCAATTACTCAAAGTGAGTAACCGATTACTCTGGGTGAAATTGCAAAAATATGGCAATTTTTAGCACTGCGGAATTTTTGAGCATTTGTGATCATATGTTTGTCTTGTGCATGTGTGTGAAGGATCTAGAACTGATCTATTTTCATAATTTTCCACCCAAAAATTCAAAATCCTTCCAACAATTTCCACTCTAACTCCATAAGCCCTTTCCTAGCTCATTTTCCACTTCCAATTCCACCCACTAAACCTCACTCCAAACCCAGACTTAACTCCTAGCCTAGGGGTTATTTAATCTAATCAACTCCAAACCTCTCAAAGGACCTTGATCATTTTTTCATTCTCAATTTTCAAAATTCTCTCAATTCCCTCTTACTTTTTCACTCTCAACCTCCATTTTCAACCACACTCAAAGCTCTTCCATAGAGAATAACAAGTTCTTCATTGGACCTTGTTAATTCTTGAGCTATAGCCTCTCATCATCACTCCATTGTTGCTTTTCATTGGTGATTTTTGTTTGGATCTAGATCTGGAATTTCAGAAGTGCTTATTGGAAGTGATTTTGGAGTTTTGGTAGCTTATTGCTTGGATTTTCAGATTTTGCTTGCAAGGAGCTCATAGATCTTGGAATTTCTTGCTTGGATTCATCAAATTCTATTTGCAACACTTACTAAAGCAATTCTCAACTTTGTAGGTTGGTTTTTCTTAGATCTATACTTGATTTAGCTTAATTTTAGCTTATGCAATGTAGATCCTTGGTTTTGCATGTGATTTGATCCATTTGCTTGAATTTGATTGTTCATGTTGATGATTATTGGACTTAAATGATGTTTGAATACTGTGTTTGAACTTAATTTTCGTGCATTATTGATTGCTTGGTTATTGGAAGGGATTACATAAGTGAGTTGCTGCTGAAAAGTGCTTTTCAAAGTTGAATTTCTGCCTCTGTTTCAATGGTAATCGATGACTCAAACAGGGTAATCGATTACTCTGCCTTATTTCCATGTTTTTAGTCAAATTTCAACTGAGTAATCGATTACCCTATGTGGGTAATCGATTACCACTGAAAGAGAGTGTGTTTTTCTTGCATTTTCTTGCTTGTTTGAGGTCTCTTACATGTCTAAATTTAATGGATTCATATGTTGATGATTTGTGGATTATTCTTGAGCTGTTTTACCTCACACCTTTGCATGAGCACGATTCTTCGACACGTGACTTTTGGTTGTGTTGGTGCACATCCATGATTGTGTTGTTGTTTTCTTGATGTGATGAACACTTTGCACACACTCCTTAAGCATGTTAGTTGTGAATTATTGCTGGTGTTGCTAGAGTTATTGTGTTGTGCATGCTTGGTTGCATTTAATTTCATGAGATGCATACTTGTCTTGACTTGTTCATGTGCTTAGTGTTGTGCATTATCTCAAGATTTTTTCGAGATTGTTTACCATGGTGTGTGGTGTGATCGTGATCATGTTTGATTGATTAATGTGCAATGTTTGATGCGTGTTCGTTATGCCATGATTGCATCGTTTCAAATGCATGGTGTGCTGCCCTGTTTCCACTACTGTCTTGGTGCATATGTGTTGTTGTATGTGTTGTTGTTTGCCTTTTTACACCTGTTTTGTGTGCTGAACATGAGCTGTTAAATGTTGTTTGGTGTATTGGCTGGAATTTACCACTGTGTAGGTGCTGGTGCGCTGTTGTAGCCGCTGCTTTTTTTTAACGCTTTGGTTTTTTCCTTGCTTTTGCTTGCTCCCTTAGGCTCCTAGTCCGACTTAATCTTTGATTAAGCTTGGGGTAGGGTAGACACTAGGCTTTCAACCATGCATGATAATGTAGGTAGATGTTTCCCCTTTGAACTCAACCATAGGGCCACTTTTGCATGACAACATTAGGATAGAATTTCCCGTAGTCTTTTCTTTTCGACTCGAGTCTTCTCTTCTCATCTCATAACGATTCTAAAGCACTTAATAAAGTTAACGTGTATTGCGCATGAGCCTTGTAAGTGGGAAGTGAGGAATGGGGGGTCTCCCTTTGTTCTTCTAGGGTGTTTAGTGTACGTCCTGTTGGGGACGATATGCGACGCATTCGTTCCTATGTTATAGACTTGGGTGCAATGCAAGTTACAAACTAACTTCAATCCACTTCTGTCTAAAAAAAACACCAAACAAATTCAAACCTGTTTTATCCTTCGGGATTGTTAAGTTTCAAACCGTTTTCAGAAGAGAGCTCGTCGCTCATGTAAAAAACACTTACCGACCTTGTTAGGCCAAACTACATTTGCTCTGATTCCTTTTTCCAGTCCGATTAAGGATACGTAGGTACAAGATGCGATATCTCGACGAGCAACCTCCCCCCTTTTTGCGTAGTCTGTCGAACTACGTTGACTCTGATTCTTCGTTCGTCCACGAAGATACGTAGGCATTGGATTTCGATAAATCCTTGCGAGTCCGTCTTAGTCACCCCCTCCCCGTTTTCTGTTTAGTCGTAGACTTTACGATAACTCACCCTATGTTTAGACAACAAGCGTGGATCCCATCAAGTACGATGGATGCGTGGGGGTGCTAGTACCTTCCCCTCGCGTAACCGACTCCCGAACCCGGACTATGGTTGCGATGACCATGTCTTTCCCTTCCTTCAGGTTTTCTTCGATCGTTTCCTTTCCCTGCGTCGGGATAAATAAAGTTCGGTGGCGACTCTTCTGTTCTAAGTTTCTCGCCAGTTGTTTTTCGCAGTTGCGACACACATACAAACCTCCTCGGCGGAGTCAAAATCCCTTTTTAGCCTCAATCTTGGGCTTTGTACAAGACAAATAATACTCTCCCGCAGAGTCGAACTTTTAACCTCCTCTTAGGCTTTGTATAATGATATCCCCAAAGAGTCAGCCTCTTTTTTGCCTCAATCTTGGGCCTCGTACAAGACACATAAACACTCTCTTGTTGAGTTAGTCAGTTCCAGCCTCCTCTTAGGCTTTGTATAAGGACTTCCCTAGTGGAGTCAATCAACCTCTTAGCTTCAACCTTGAGATTTGATCAAGGAACACAAAAATCAATAATCCCTCTTTAGAGATGACAAGTTCTGTCTTAGTCAAACCTTTTTAGCTTCAATCTTGGGCTTTGAACAAGACACAAATAAACCTTTTAGCTTCAATCTTGGGCTTTGAACAAGACACCAAAACATCTTTTTCCTCCCTTAGAATATGAGGAACTCGATTGCTCTGATTTCCCTATTTCGTTTAAACAGGAATACGTAGGCATAAGATTGCGAAATCTTAGCGAGCATACTAAACAAAAACTCTAGGTCCAGTACCTTACCAAAAACATCAGAAAAACCAGAACATCAACAAAAACTCACTCACTCACTCATACTTCCCAAGATACTTTTCCAACCCATTAACAGATAAACACCATCAATTACAAAGTGAAACCTAAAGCTAATATCTTGTGGATAACCACATATAGGATGGGTAATTGACAACCCCCCATTGTATAACCTAACCCCGGACCCCCAATCTCTTTTAAGCCTTTTGTTCAGTTAAACATTTCCTGTGCAAGGTTAGTTTTAGATAGCTTCCCTTTCCCTTTCAGCTTCATGGGATAAATAAGAAATCAGAAAGTAGCACTCTCTCCTACCATTGCGGTGAGGAAAACCCAATGATAAGGTGGTCGCGTCACCGACAAAAATCGTTCGCTACAGGAAAATGGCGACTCTGCTGGGGAGTCATTGACTGTATAGGAATAGAATTATTATAGCTCTTAAGAGGTCTAGGATGTTAGTTTTAGGAATGAATATATATATATATATATATATATATATATATCGCTTTTCTAATTGATATCCGTGTTTATTTTTCTGCTAATGGGACTGCGGGTGATGCCGCATCTGGAAAGTTTGAGTGACACCTAAGATAAGTGATGGCACTAGACGGGTAATCTTACAAGGGGTGACTCCCAAATAAGAGACCCCGGTCGACCATCGAATCAGTGGAGAGACCCTTTGCAGATTCAATGCCTATACGACTTTGGTTGTTGAAAGCAGATTGTCCGATTGTGGTATTCTATGAAACTGAGGATTTAGTAGGCTAAGACCATGTTACTATTTTATAGTGCGGAAGCTATCGAAAATAGTTGTCACGCGATACTACCCTCATTTGAGATTACTCTAAGATATTGCAGCTCGCTCGGGTGGATTTTGAGGACAGGTACAAAAAATCACCAATACAACCTTTGGGGATGGGTAGAGCCATGACTTCATGACACCGAACCTTTGACCCCATGTTTTTTCTATGTTTTTGTGTGCTGCATTCATGCATTCATTTCATTAAAAAATATTAAAACAAAGAAAAAATTTCTCTTCTAGTCTCTCTTTTTCAAATTAAACTAAGACAATGATTGCAAATGTCAGAGAGAAAGAAAGATTGTGTTATGGATTTCGGTAGAAGGAAGACACACAAGTACAACTTCAAGGTTCCAAAACTAGAGGATTTGAGAGGGTTGGCAAGGATGATCACCAACCCTGATGCTTTTAGAGCTAAGTACAGAGGACTGCTGTCTCTTTTAAGGGTCCATGTAATTGAAGGAATCTTGGCTACGCTCATTCAGTTCTACGATCTGGTCTATCACTGTTTTACATTCCCAGATTACCAACTGGCATCAACACTAGAGGAGTACTCTCACCTGACTGATTTACCCATCACTGACCAAGCTCCCTTTTCTGGACTGGAAGAAATTCCAAAGGATCAAACCATTGCAAGAGCAATTTATTTGGACGAGTCAGAAGTCAGGACTCACATGATCACTAAGGGTGGAATCCAGGGTTTGCCAGCTAAGTTTTTGATAAAGAAGGCTTTGTACTTTGCTAGTATAGGGAACATGACTGCTTTCGAGAGCGTTTTTTTTCTGCTCACCTACGAGTTATTTCTGTTTCCCAACATTGATGACTTCATTGATATCAATGCCATTAAGGTTTTTCTGATTGGAAACCCTGTACCGACCTTGCTCGCAGATGCTTATCATTCTGTATACTTAATGAATTTGTATATGGGAGGAATGATCACCTGCTGTGTACCCCTGCTATACAAATGGTTCACTTCCCATTTACCCAAGTCTTCTGCATTTTGGGATCATAAGAGTACTTTACATTGGTCGTAGAGAATCATGTCTCTTACCAACTCCGACATAGATTGGTACAATCGAATCTATGACGGGATCAAAATCATTGACCGTTGTGGAAATTTCCCTAATGTACCCCTCATAGGAACTAAGGGAGGAATCAACTATCATCCAATTTTAGTTCGTCGTCAATTTGGATACCCGATGAGGAATGTCCCGCGTAATACTCATCTGGAAGGTCTTTTCTCAAGGAAGGAGAAAATGACAGGGAACTAAAGACAGAAATAGTGCATGCTTGGAAGCATGTTCACAGGAAAGGAAGAGAGTCTCTAGGAAAACTAGATTGTGTCTCGGTGGAACCTTATCTCCACTGGGTACAAACTAGAGCTCTCAAGCTGAGGATGCCTTACCCTCGTCAGGAACTTCTTCTATTAAAGGAGTCTGTCCTTTATTTTATGTCTGATACGGAAAAACTTCAGGTTACTCTCAACAAAGTTCAATAGGAGAAGAAGTCTTGGAAGAACAAGTATTGTATTATCAATGTGGAGTGTAAGAAAATACAGCAACTGTTAAAAGAAAAAGATGCTCTGATCGAGATTTTAGAGCAACATGCTGTAGAAAATCAAGAAGACTAAAGGAATTTGCTCGCTCCTTTCACTTGGCAAAGGAATGACAACCCGACAACAGCTCAAGAGCCCCGGTCAAAGAAAAGGAAAATACCAGAACCAGCTATCGCTCCCCAGGATTTGCATCCATGGTACAAACGCGAAAGTGGCGCGGAAAATAGAGTCGCCAACAATGTGTATTTATCCCAAGAGAGGGAAAGGAAACACTGCGTAAACCTGAGGGAAGGGAAAGAGCATGGTCTCACGACCAAGAGAAGCGGGTAAGGGAGTCGGTTACGCGAATGGAAGGTGTTAGCACCCCACACGTCCATCGTACTCGACGAGATCCACGCTTGTTGTCTCGATCAAAGGGTGTCGTCTTCTGGAGCTCCGCTGCTATTGGAACGGGAACGGAAAAGAACGAAGAAACGTAGAAGAAAAGAAAAAGAAGTGACTCGATAGGACATCGCTCGTCCTATGCCTACGTATTCCCTCGTGCAATGGGAAAGTCAGAGTCAACGTAGTTCGGACATGAACTAAGGGGGGAGGTTGCTCGCCAAGACATCGCCGTCTTTTGCCTACGTATTCTCAATCGGACGAGAAAGAGGAAATCAGAGCAGTCGTAGTTCGACCTAACGAGGTCGGTTAGTGTTTTTTATGAGCGACGTTAGATTTGCGTCCGGCAGTTAGGGTCGATGTTTGTTTGCGACGAGACGGAAGTAACGTGCCCTTTTCTGAAAATGATTTGAACTTAACGATCCCGAAGGATAAAAAGATTTGAGTTTGTTTTTGTGTTTTTTAGACAGAAGTGGATTGAAGTTAGTTCGTAACTTATATTGTACCAAAGTCTACCATGCGGGAACGAGTGAATCGCATGGTCGCCCCCAAATGGAACGTATGCTAAACACTCTAGAAGAGGAGGGGAGACCCCTCGTTCTTCATTTCCTACACTTAAGGCTCGAGCGCAATATTCGTTATATTTATTAAGTGTTTTAGAAGTGTTATGAGATGGGAAGAGAAGACTCAAAAGAAAACATTAAGGGGAAACTAAATTGTTCCTAATGTTATCATGCAAAGGTGGCCCTATAATTGAGGTTGAAAGGGGAACTTCTACCTAAGTTAGCATGCAAAGGGAAGCCTAATGCTAATCCTCTCCAAGCTTAATCAAAAATTAATTTGGACTAGGTAGCTCTAAGGGAGTGAATCCAAGACTTAAACAAGTCTTGAGATTCAAGGGAAGAGAAAGAATGAAGGAGACGAAAGGGGAAAGAAGCGGATAAATAAAAACAGCAGCTACCACAACGTTCCTGCATCAAAACAGCGGTAAAAAGCAGCCCACAAGCAGCTAACTTATAACAGCATACAATTCAGCACAAGAAAGGGTGTAAAATGTCAGCCAGCACCACATACAACAGCACACATACACTTAGACAGCTGTAGAAACTAGGCAGCATGCGATACATTTGAATACGAATCAAGCATGGTAAAGCAAACACGCATTAAACATCATGCATTATGATTACAAACACATCATATATCATGGCAAACAACACTTAGAGACAACTTGAAAGAATGCGCCACATCATGAGAGGATGCACAACATTAAGCATATGAACAAAATTGAAAACAAGCATGTATCTCATGAAATTAAATGCAAGCAATCAAGTTCAAACAAACAACTCCAGCAACATCAACAACGAGTCACAATTAACATGCTTAAGAAGTGTGTGTTATGTGTTCATCGCATCAATTACCCAACAACGCAAACATGAACATTCAATAGTGAAACCAAGAATCGTGTGTCGAAGAATCGTGTTCATGCCATAGTGTGAGGTGCAACAGCTCAAGAATAATCCTCAAATCATCAACATATCAATCCATAAAGTTTAGGCATGCGTCGGATCTCAATCAACCAAGAAAATGCAAGAAAATATCACTCTGCAGCAGTGGTAATCGATTACTCACTTTGAGTAATCGGTTACTCAGTTGAAATTTGACCAGAAATGTGAAAATTAGGCAGAGTAATCGGTTACCCTGTTAGGGTAATCGATTACCACTAAAACAGAGGCACAAATTCAACTTTGAAAAGCACTTTTCAGCATCCAATCACTTATGCAAACATCCAAATGATCATGCAATCAATTAATCACAAAATTCACATCAAATGTCAGTAATCAAACACCAATTTCATCAATCAAACAACAAGATCACAAATCAAATCAAGCAAATGGATCAAATCACATCACAAACCAAGGATCTACATTGCATAAGTTGAAATTAAGCTAAATCAAACATAGATCTAAGGAAAACCAACCTACAAGGCTGAGATTTGCCTTGGTGATTGTTGAGCACGAAAATTGGTGAATCCAAGCAAGAAAACCAGAGATCTATATAATAATCTTCAAGATCCTAGCAAGAAACTTCAAGATCCAAGCAAGAACACTCCAAATAATCAAAAGCTGCTCCCAAAAGTGATTCCAAGATCCAAACCAGTAGCTATATCAGAATTGAACCAAGAATGATGATGTGATGGAGGTTTAGCTCAAGAATTCAAAAATTCCAATGAAGAATTTGTGAATCTATGGATATGGAGCTTTGGTGAGAGGTTGAAGATGAAGATGAAAAGTGGAAAAAGTGAGAGAGAATTAAGAGAAATTCTGAAAAATGATAGTGAAAATGATCTAGGGTGGTGAGGTTTGGAATCATTTGGTTTAAATAACCCCTAGGTTAGGAGTTAAGTTTGGGTTGGGAGTGAGGTTAAGTGAGTGGAAATTGGGATGAATTGTGAATTAGGAAAGAAAAAGTGGGATTGGAGTGGAAAAATGATGGAGAGAATTTGAATTTTGGGTGGAAAATGATGCAAATAGATCAGTTCTAGATCCTTCCCACACATGCACAAGCCAAGCACATGACCACAAAATATTCCAAAATTCTGCAGTGCTGAAAATACCACATTTTTTGCAATTTTGCCCAGAGTAATCGGTTACTCACTTTGAGTAATTGATTTCTCAGTTCAAAAATTCAAAAATTGGCGCCAAAAGGAGGGAAACTTGGATATTCGCCCGGTTCCACCTGTTCTGGACCATGATAGACCTCTGAAACTTGCCGACTGATATTACCACTGGAATACACTTGAAATATGCTGCGAAATGTTTTTCGCACTCGGATTAAACTGCTGGTAACAACCGTATGGTGCTGAATAACTGATCAAAAATCGACTGCCGAGGTTTCTGATCATCCAATCGCTTAATGAGCAAAAAAAGACTTGGAAAGCTATCTGCTTGGCTCTGAACACTGTTAAAAATCATACTGGGACTGATGACGCCGTGAGCTGCTGAAAGGATACCTCGATCCCATGCTCAAAAAGACAATGCAAATGCAGGAATGACAATGCCAATGAAAGGAAGCATAAACCAGTTAGGCTAGAAACAAAAGGGCAAATTTTGAGGTGTTACACCAGCACCTGAGCCCTCTTCAGAGAGGACTCAGGATCCATTAGCTTAGACATTTCGTTTTACAGTACTATGTAAATTACTGTATTTCCATTCCGCAATCTTTGAATTTAATAAAACGGGGTTTCCATTGTATGATATTTGCAATCCAATTGTTGAAGTTTCTTTTGATTAAAAAAAATATAATTAATATAATCATTGCATATCATTCATCATTCTCACATAACGCATTCTTCTTACCTACGAATCTCACATTTGTGTCTCGATTCTAGAGTCAAACTATCTCATTCGTACAATACTCGTGCCAGTTAACAAAAGAAAATGGATAATCTCGAGGAAGAGAATAGAGAGTTGAGAGAAGAACTCGACGCTCTGAAAGAAGATCTAAGGAAACTTCACCATGACATGCAAGCTCTGGCAGCAGCTCAGATGCAACAACAAAGGACTGTGATCTCAGAGATCACATCTACGCCCATAGTGGATAAGTATGATCCTCGGTATAACATGCCTAAAGATCGTCCCTGGGGTATGCCACTTAACTATATCCCAGAAGGTTATATTTCACCGATCTCGGAGGATCCGAAAACTGCAGCAGGAACCGCTGGGCCTGAAGGTTACAAAATTCAGGAAAGCGAAGATGCCAGGGGCATGACAGCAACTCCTGAAGGTTACAAACTTCGAGAAGCACCAAGAGTCACATCCATGATGACTGTACCACCACCCGTGGTACACACTGTCCCGGAAGGGCAGATTCCACAGATACCTGCTGGTGGAAACGAAAGTATGGATGATAAAATGAGGGAATTCCAGGAACAAATCCTAGAGATGCAAAAAGAACAGCAAGCCATTCGCGGTCAGGATCTATTTAGAAAGGACACCGCAGACCTTTGTTTGGTCCCCAATGTGAAAGTTCCGCACAAATTCAAGGTGCCCTAATTTAAAAAGTACAAGGGTAACTCTTGCCTTCAAAGTCATTTGGTGATGTACGCTCGGAGGATGTCAACTCAGACAGAGAACCAACAGCTACTGATCCATTATTTCCAGGATAGTTTAACCGGTGTCGCGCTCAAATGTTACATGGGATTAAACCGCACCAAGATCGTCACTTTCAGAGATCTTGGCGCTGCCTTCATTCAATAATATAAGTATAACCTGGACATGGAACCAGACAGAGATCAACTCAGAGCCATGTCGCTGATGCTCCACAAGCGCACGGATTTATCGAAGTAATATAAAAGATTGTCGAACCCACAGAGACCAATGTCAACCTACCGTAATCTATCGTTACTTTGTAAAGCTAAGGCTAATGAATGATTGATGAAGGGGAAACTAAGACTAAAAACTAAAAATGAACTTTAGAAAATATGAAAGAAAGGGGAGAGACCGGAATGTGGATTCCGTGTACCTCAGGCACTCTGTAATTGGTTGGCGTTAATTTACGTATGTTCCGTAGAAAATATTGGTTTAAAGACTCCGCCTCACACTCTCGCGTTATTAACTAAAGCCACATCTCCTAACCACAGGATTTTGCTCTCGCTCGCCCGCTTTAATTAGAAAACGTATTTTGAAAATCAATTAGATCCTAATCGATACCTAAAGCGCTCTCGCTGTTTTTAGGATTAATGCCCCGTTCCACTATCTGGTTCGACCCCCACGCTCTCGCAGTGCCGACTCTAACCTTTACTTGCTTCTCACTCTCGTGACGAAACAGTGTTAAATAACCTCTCACTCTCGTGACGAAGTTATTTAAATTAAACTTAGAAACAAAGACCAAAACTGAATTTATTATAAGTTAACTCTAATTTAATTACCGAGTCCCATCGGAACGACGGTCCTCACAAACCGGACTCTAAACATTTAGCCGGACATAGAATTAAATGAAAACAACACATATATGGTAATTAAATTTGAAAGCATTACGATAACTAGTGTAGGAAAACGATAAACAATAATAATAAGCAATGCAATAAAGAACCTGTAAAGACTCGAAGCAGAATGTGGAAAATAAAGAACTTGAATTAACTTAAATAATGACGGCAAGCTTTGATCCAAGCGTTACAAATTAAAGGCCTAAATACTAATGGTGTGGTAGTTCCTCAATGTGAGATAACTACCACTTTTACAATGGTAATTTACTGCCTAAAACTATGAAGAGCGCTTTAGCGCACAGAAACTTGGATGCCTCAAAATAACAAGGGAAATCCTATATATAGAGGGAGATTCTGTTCTGTAACTTCCATAGAGCATAAGTGAGTGGTGGAGAAAGTGGGAGGTTGGAGAAGTCTTCGGAGAAAATGTAAACGTGTGAAAGTTGATTCTCTAAAACTTCGTGACCACGTTTCTGCTCAACGTATTAAACCTGTTTTGAATGCATGACGATCGTGAAGCTTCTGTTACGCTCGTGATGAATTTTGTGTCTGCCACGGTCGTGGTGGACCTGCCACGGTCTTCACACCAGCAGAATTTGGATTCTGCTGTTTTCTGCTCTTTTCTGCATTTTTTCTTCCTTGTTTTGCTTCTTTTCTCCACTTTGCATACTTTTAACTTGGAAATAGAAATACCTGCAAAAACACTTAAATATTCTCACGAAAATCGGATATTATACGAAAACGATATAATAATTGAATGTAAATCAAGGCCAAAATACGATACATTTTCGTGTTATCAAACACCCCCACACTTAAACCTTTGCTTATCCTCAAGCAAACCATGACTCGTAAGAAAAATAGTGCATACGGATACTCATCCTAGGCTACCAACTCTACTTCAGTTGAGTTTGTGTCATAGGTACTAGCTTACACACTAAGGATATCGTAACAACAGAACTCCGTTTTTGCAGTCATCAACCTCCCTTCTATACAAACCAATCCGAATCATGTCATTATACCTAAACCTAACTAATTCATCCTTCTTTCATCCCTTTTCATTCTGGCGCAATCACATTAAGCCCGTTATCCTTTCACACTCATGGTAGGATAACCTGTTAGTGACTATGATCTCATTATTATTATCAATTTTTTTTTCCTTTTGCACATTGGCTTAAATATCAATAAAATAAAGAAGTTTGCACCGTTGGGCTAAATGATCGGGTGAGGATCACCTAACTTAGAAGGAGCATTTCTTTTCATTCATTTTTTTTTCTTTTCAATTTACCATTTAAACATGAGATCATACACTTATTTGCATCGGCTTCCTACTTAGTGTGTGCTTAGGATGGTGTTGACTGCTAAATAAACTAATTAGGGACTACTAAAGGGGTGAGAACTTAAGGCTACGGCATAACAAGTACTCAAATCGATTTCCATAATAGGGAGGCTCACGGTGTTAAGACGATATCGATTTTGCGGAATTTTTCCCACGACTCACAATCTAACCTTAATTTCGTCTGTAACCTAAGATTTTCAAAAGAAACCCTATTTTTAACGCAAAAATTTTCAAAATATTTGGTGTGGCTCAAGGGAGTGGGAAATCGATAAACACAAAATCGCATATAAAGACTTGACAGCACATGCAAAGACGCAACGAAAATAGAAAAAAATTTTAAAATCATGCTAGAAAGCAATAAATCTAACTAAAATGCGTTAAAATGAAAGCGGTAGAGTTCCTCCCCCACACTTAAACCAAACATTGTCCTCAATGTTTTGATAAAAGGTGGTAAAGGAAAGATAGAACCTGTATGACTGCCAATGCGTGCTACCATAGCCAAATTCACTCTGATTCTTCCCTTGTTGTCCTTGTCTTTGCTGACCACTTTTACTCCGGCGTCTTGTACTACGCGATATCTGAATTTGCTGAAACTTCACTTTCTTGAAGTCGCTCATTATATGGCTTGTTTCCGAAGGAAGTACCTTCTTCTATCATACTCATCATCGGTGTCACCACCAGTAGTGACATTCGTAGGAATGTGCGTGGGAACCAACTCATCTTAAGGGATTATCATCAAGAGATCGTTCGCCTAAATGTAGCTGAGACGTGACAAGCGATACAATTCTTTATTTTCTGCAAACACAAACAAAGAAAGGAAAACATTTAAATTAAAAACTTGTGGGTTTCCTCCCACGCAGAGCTTTGTTTAACGTCGATAGCTCGACGGATGGAAGTGTTAATTTTCGGTTTCCATGGCCATTTATCAAGCCATCTCACATATCCCTCACCTTTTCTTTTCTTTTTTCTGTGGGGTAGTTCATTCTTTTGAACTTGTGGTGGTGGTTCTAGATCTATGCTAAGTATTAGCTTTTCAAGTTTGGGTTTAGTTATTTCATCCATCACCTCAAAGTTTAACCTTACCCTCTTAGCAGTAATGTTTTCCCTAGTTTCGCGGTCATCTAATTTTCTCTTAGCAGTAATGTTTTCCCTAGTTTTGTTTTGGATTGGGATTCTACTTTAGCCTCTACAAACCTTTGCGGGAAAAGAATTGGTGGGGTATATGGAGGAAGAACAACAATAGTTGCTTCATTCTCTACCTCTATGACAACCTCCCTTTCGGATGGTGTCGGTGGATTTTTCTCTACACTTTCCTCACCAGAACTCTCATCATTCTCATTATCACTCTCCTCAACCTCATTATTACTCTCCTTAGGATTTTCGAGTTGTTTTTCACTACTAGTTGTTATAACATACGCATTCTCCTCAGGGGAGGGTTCTATAGGTGTCAGTGCAAGTAGTAAGATTTGGGTCTCCAATGCCTCGGTGTGAGTCACGAGGGACTCGACCATAGTGTTCATCTGCCTAAGGGTTTCATGAGTATCGAGATGTTGTCTTCTAAGCTCTTCATTATGGAGAGTTTGGGTCTCCACAAAGTGCTCCATCATAGATTCTAACCTAGAATTAGTTGTTGTTTCAATGAAATTCTCCATTAATGTTTCAAGGTTGGGATTGACGGATTCTTGTGGTTCCTCAAAATATTGGGAGTGGTAATTTGGGTGGAAATGAGTTAGTGTCGCGTGGAAATCCTCCATTATTGTTTCGAGATCGGAATTATGTGATTCTTGCGGTTCCTCGAAATTTTGGGAATGGTAATCGTAGGAAAAATTTGGTTGCGGTTCCTCAAAATATTGGGAGTATTGCGGTTGGTAGTTGTAGAGAAAATTTGGGTGCGGCTCCTCAAGATATTGTAAGTGGTTATTATAGAGAAAATTTGGATGATACATATTTTTTTTAATTTTTATTTTTATGAGAGTGCCTTAGTCTATACGGTGCAACAACGGAAAAACAATATTGATTGTTGGTCCCCGGCAACGGCGCCAAAAACTTGATGCTCCGCAAGCGCACGGATTTATCGAAGTAATATAAAAGATTGTCGAACCCACAGAGACCAATGTCAACCTACCGTAATCTATCGTTACTTTGTAAAGCTAAGGCTAGTGAATGATTGATGAAGGGGAAACTAAGACTAAAAACTAAAAATGAACTTTAGAAAATATGAAAGAAAGGGGAGAGACCGGAATGTGGATTCCATGTACCTCAGGCACTCTGTAATTGGTTGGCGTTAATTTACGTATGTTCCGTAGAAAATATTGGTTTAAAGACTCCGCCTCACACTCTCGCGTTATTGACTAAAGCCACATCTCCTAACCACAGGATTTTTCTCTCGCTCACCCGCTTTAATTAGAAAACGTATTTTGAAAATCAATTAGATACTAATCGATACCTAAAGCGCTCTCGCTGTTTTTAGGATCAATGCCCCGTTCCACTATCTGGTTCGACCCCCACGCTCTCGCAGTGCCGGCTCTAACCTTTACTTGCTTCTCACTCTCGTGACGAAACAGTGTTAAATAACCTCTCACTCTCGTGACGAAGTTATTTAAATTAAACTTAGAAACAAAGACCAAAACTGAATTTATTATAAGTTAACGCTAATTTAATTACCGAGTCCCGTCGAACGACGATCCTCACAAATCGGACTCTAAACATTTAGCCGGACATAGAATTAAATGAAAACAACACAGACATGGTAATTAAATTTGAAAGCATTACGATAACTAGTGTAGGAAAACGATAAACAATAATAATAAGCAATGCGATAAAGAACCTGTAAAGACTCGAAGCAGAATGTGAAAAATAAAGAACTTGAATAAACTTAAATAATGACGGCAAGCTTTGATCTAAGCGTTACAAATTAAAGGCCTAAATACTAATGGTGTGGTAGTTCCTCAATGTGAGATAACTACCACTTTTACAATGGTAATTTACTGCCTAAAACTATGAAGAGCGCTTTCGCGCACAGAAACTTGGATGCCTCAAAATAACAAGGGAAATCCTATATATAAAGGGAGATTCTGTTATGTAACTTCCATAGAGCATAAGTGAGTGGCGGAGAAAGTGGGAGGTTGGAGAAGTCTTCGGAAAAAATGTAAACGTGTGAAAGTTGATCCTGTAAAACTTCGTGACAACGTTTCTGCTCAACGTATTAAACCTGTTTTAAACGCATGATGATCGTGAAGCTTCTGTTACGCTCGTGATGAATTTTGTGTCTGCCACGGTCGTGGTGGACCTGCCACGGTCGTCACACCTGCAGAATTTGGATTCTGCTGTTTTCTGCTCTTTTCTGTATTTTTTCTTCCTTGTTTTGCTTCTTTTCTCCACTTTGCATACTTTTAACTTGGAAATAGAAATACCTGCAAAAACACTTAAATATTCTCGAGAAAATCAGATATTAGACGAAAACGATATAATAATTGAATGTAAATCAAGGCCAAAATACGATACATTTTCGTGTTATCAAACACCCCCACACTTAAACCTTTGCTTGTCCTCAAGCAAACCATGACTCGTAAGAAAAATAGTGCATACGGATACTCATCCTAGGCTAACAACTCTACTTCGGTTGAGTTTGTGTCATAGGTACTAGCTTACACACTAAGGATATCGTAACAACAGAACTCCGCTTTTGCGGTCATCAACCTCCCTCCTATACAAACCAATCTGAATCATGTCATTATACCTAAACCTAACTAACTCATCCTTCTTTCATCCCTTTTCATTCTGGCGCAATCACATTAAGCCCGTTATCCTTTCACACTCATGGTAGGATAACCTGTTAGTGACTATGATCTCATTATTATTATCAAAAAAAAATTTCTTTTGCACATTGGCTTAAATATCAATAAAATAAAGAAGTTTGCACCGTTAAGCTAAATGATAGGGTGAGGATCACCTAACTTAGAAGGAGCATTTCTTTTCATTCATTTTTTTTCTTTTCAATTTACCATTTAAACATGAGATCATACACTTATTTGCATCGGCTTCCTACTTAGTGCGTGCTTAGGATGGTGCTAACTGCTAAATAAACTAATTAGGGACTACTAAAGGGGTGAGAACTTAAGGCTACGACATAACAAGTACTCAAATCGATTTCCATAATATGGAGGCTCACGGTGTTAAGACGATATCGATTTTGCGGAATTTTTACCTTAATTTCGTCTGTAACCTAAGATTTTCAAAAGAAACCCTATTTTTAACGCAAAATTTTTCAAAATATTTGGTGTGGCTCAAGGGAGTGGGAAATCGATAAACACAAAATCGCATTTAAAGACTTGACAGCACATGCAAAGACGCAACGAAAATAGAAATTTTTTTTAAAATCATGCTAGAAAGCAATAAATCTAACTAAAATGCGTTAAAATGAAAGCGGTAGAGTTCCCCCCCCACACTTAAACCAAACATTGACCTCAATGTTTTGATAAAAGGTGGTAAAGGAAAGATAGAACCTGTATGACTGCCAATGCGTGCTACCATAGCCAAATTCACTCTGATTCTTCCCTTGCTGTCCTTGTCTTTGCTGACCACTTCTACTCCGGCGTCTTGTACTACGAGATATCTGAATTTGCTGAAACTTCACTTTCTTGAAGCCGTTCATTATATGGCTTGTTTCCGAAGGAAGTACCTTCTTCTATCATACTCATCATCGGTGTCACCACCAGCAGCGACATTCGTAGGAATGTGCGTGGGAACCAACTCATCTTAAGGGATTGTCATCAAGAGATCGTTCGCCTAAATGTAGCTGAGACGTGACAAGCGATACAATTCTTTATTTTCTGCAAACACAAACAATGAAAGGAAAACATTTAAATTAAAAACTTGTGGGTTTCCTCCTACGCAGAGCTTTGTTTAACGTCGATAGCTCGACGGATGGAAGTGTTAATTTTCGGTTTCCATGGCCATTTATCAAGCCATCTCACATATCCCTCACCTTTTCTTTTCTTCCTTCTGTGGGGTAGTTCATTCTTTTGAACTTGTGGTGGTGGTTCTGGATATATGCTAAGTATTAGCTTTTCAAGTTTGGGTTTAGTTATTTCATCCATCACCTCAAAGTTTAACCTTACCCTCTTTGCAGTAATGTTTTCCCTAGTTTCGCGGTCCTCTAATTTTCTCTTAGCAGTAATGTTTTCCCTAGTTTCGTTTTGGATTGGGATTCTACTTTAGCCTCTACAAACCTTTGCGGGAAAAGAATTGGTGGGGTATATGGAGAAAGAACAACAATAGTTGCTTTATTCTCTACCTCTATGACAACCTCCCTTTCGGATGGTGTCGGTGGATTTTTCTCTACACTTTCCTCGCCAGAACTCTCATCATTCTCATTATCACTCTCCTCAACCTCATTATCACTCTCCTTAAGATTTTCGAGTTGTTTTTCACTACTAGTTGTTATAACATACGCATTCTCCTCAGGGGAGGGTTCTATAGGTGTCAGTGCAAGTAGTAAGATTTGGGTCTCCAATGCCTCGGTGTGAGTCACGAGGGACTCGACCATAGTGTTCATCTGCCTAAGGGTTTCATGAGTATCGAGATGTTGTCTTCTAAGCTCTTCATTATGGAGAGTTTGGGTCTCCACAAAGTGCTCCATCATAGATTCTAACCTAGAATTAGTTGTTGTTTCAATGAAATTCTCCATTAATGTTTCAAGGTTGGGATTGACGGATTCTTGTGGTTCCTCAAAATATTGGGAGTGGTAATTTGGGTGGAAATGAGTTAGTGTCGCGTGGAAATCCTCCATTATTGTTTCGAGATCGGAATTATGTGATTCTTGCGGTTCCTCGAAATTTTGGGAATGGTAATCGTAGGAAAAATTTGGTTGCGGTTCCTCAAAATATTGGGAGTATTGCGGTTGGTAGTTGTAGAGAAAATTTGGGTGTGGCTCCTCAAGATATTGTAAGTGGTTATTATAGAGAAAATTTGGGTGATACATATTTTTTTAATTTTTTTTTATGAGAGTGCCTTAGTCTATATGGTGCAACAACGGAAAAACAATATTGATTGTTGGTCCCCGGCAACGGCGCCAAAAACTTGATGCTTCGCAAGCGCACGGATTTATCGAAGTAATATAAAAGATTGTCAAACCCACAGAGACCAATGTCAACCTACCGTAATCTATCGTTACTTTGTAAAGCTAAGGCTAATGAATGATTGATGAAGTGGAAACTAAGACTAAAAACTAAAAATGAACTTTAGAAAATATGAAAGAAAGGGGAGAGACCGGAATGTGGATTTCGTGTACCTCAGGCACTCTATAATTGGTTGGTGTTAATTTATGTATGTTCCGTAGAAAATATTGGTTTAAAGACTCCGCCTCACACTCTCGCGTTATTGACTAAAACCACATCTCCTAACCACAGGATTTTGCTCTCGCTCGCCCGCTTTAATTAGAAAACGTATTTTGAAAATCAATTAGATCCTAATCGATACCTAAAGCGCTCTCGCTATTTTTAGGATCAATGCCCCGTTACACTATCTGGTTCGACCCCCACGCTCTCACAGTGCCGGCTCTAACCTTTACTTGCTTCTCACTCTCGTGACGAAACAGTGTTAAATAACCTCTCACTCTCGTGACGAAGTTATTTAAATTAAACTTAGAAACAAAGACCAAAACTGAATTTATTATAAGTTAACGCTAATTTAATTATCGAGTCCCGTCGGAACGACGGTCCTCACAAACCGGACTCTAAACATTTAGCCGGACATAGAATTAAATGAAAACAACACAGACATGGTAATTAAATTTGAAAGCATTACGATAACTAGTGTAGGAAAACGATAAACAATAATAATAAGCAATGCAATAAAGAACCTGTAAAGACTCGAAGCAGAATGTGGAAAATAAAGAACTTGAATTAACTTGAATAATGACGGCAAGCTTTGATCCAAGCGTTACAAATTAAAGGCCTAAATACTAATGGTGTGGTAGTTCCTCAATGTGAGATAACTACCACTTTTACAATGGTAATTTACTGCCTAAAACTATTAAGAGCGCTTTCGCGCACAGAAACTTGGATGCCTCAAAATAACAAGGGAAATCCTATATATAGAGGGAGATACCGTTCTGTAACTTCCATAGAGCATAAGTGAGTGGTGGAGAAAGTGGGAGGTTGGAGAAGTCTTCGGAGAAAATGTAAACGTGTGAAAGTTGATCCTCTAAAACTTCGTGACCACGTTTCTGCTCAACGTATTAAACCTGTTTTGAACGCATGACGATCGTGAAGCTTCTGTTACGCTCGTGATGAATTTTGTGTCTGCCACGGTCGTGGTGGACCTGCCACGGTCGTCACACCAGCAGAATTTGGATTCTGCTGTTTTCTGCTCTTTTCTGCATTTTTTCTTCCTTGTTTTGCTTCTTTTCTCCACTTTGCATACTTTTAACTTGGAAATAGAAATACCTGCAAAAACACTTAAATATTCTCGAGAAAATCGGATATTAGACGAAAATGATATAATAATTGAATGTAAATCAAGGCCAAAATACGATACATTTTCGTGTTATCAGTCGCAGAAGGATATGGAAACCTTCAAGGAATATGCTCAGAGATGGCGTGAAGTTGCCGCTCAGATTTGTCCACCTCTTGAGGAAAAAGAGATGACAAAGATCTTCTTGAAAACCTTGAGCTCATTTTACTACAACAAAATGGTCGCCAGTGCGCCCAGCAATTTTACTGAGATGGTAGGCATGGGAGTTCGTCTTGCGGAAGCAGTCCGAGAAGGACGTCTGGTCAAAGATGTTGGACCATCAAGTAGTACCAAAAGATAAGGCAGTGTTCTCCCTAAGAAAAAAGAGCAAGATATTGATAATATCTCTCTCAAAAAGAAAAGGCGACGGTACCAACCAGTAGCAGCTGAAACTCTTGCTATCAACCCTGCGCCTGTTCCAACGTATCAACCTCATGTTGCTCAGAGCCAACCGATTCAACAACAATATCAGCAAAGGACACAACAACCTATTTAGCAGGCTCGTCCTCAGTACAACAACAACAACCGTACAACGCGACCACCAGGGTTCGACCCTATACCAATTTTGTACGCAGAACTGTTTCCATTACTGCTGGTCAAGGGGCACGTCCAAACCAGGTCTCCTCTTATAGTATCGGAAAATTTGCCTTTTTGGTTCAAAGCGGATCAGACTAGCCCTTACCATCAAGGAGGACCAGGGCATAACATAGAAAACTGTCTCAGTTTCAAATCCGACGTACAAAAACTTTTCAGGAACAGGGTCTTATCCTTCAAGGATACAAATCCAAATGTTCAGACGAACCTGTTGCCTCAACACGAGAAAGCTACGATAAATTTGATAGAAAGAGAGTTTAAGCACAACTATCAAATTTACGATGTACTCTTATTGGGAATCAACCTAATCAAGATGCATCGCAGACAGAGTGGATATGGTCATGTATCGTCTCACAATTATCACCGGTGTGATATCTGCTCTAAAGACAATCAAGGATGTTCTGTGGTGCGATCCGCTCTATAGGAACAGATGGATCTCGGATGGATCCAAGACCACCAAATTCGTGAGGTCAGCATGACTTATACAAATTCCAACATCATTCAGAACCACGACATCCGTGCGATGAATGTCAACTTGGTGGCAATAAACTCAAGGCAAAGCCAACATCATAATCTGCCTCGGTACGACTATGATTCCTGTCTGGTCTACTTAGTAAACAATCAGGGATGCTCTTTTGTACAGGAGACCCTCCAGCGTCAGGTGGATCTTGGATGGATTCAGGATTACCGTGATAGAAGTCATTATCAAGTGAATATGATTCAAATCCTTGATATTCGTTTGATGAATACCAGCTTGCTGGAGTTACACGCTATACAAGTCCAGCTCGGTTTTTTGACTTCGAATAATTATCAGAACTGTACAGTATGTCGTGAGAGCGACCAAGGATGTGTTCTCGTTCAAAGAACGTTGCAACACTTGTTAAACCACTGGTGGCTTCCGATCTATATGGATGAAGACACACAACAAGTCAGCATGACTAACGGGAACCCTACTAGGCATCAAAGTCAGGATGTTCGATCAATGGAAACAGACCTAGTGAGGTTGCACTGCATTCAAAGCGGACATGGCCAGGTGCCACCACACATCTATGAACGCTGTAGAGTTTGCTCTAAAAATAATCAAGGATGTTACCTTGTGCGAGCAGCCCTTCAAAGTCAGTTGGACCACAAAGAGATTCGACCGTATCCAAGTTCTGGGTCAATTAACTTTATGCCCGACTATTTTGCTGATCAGATCAAGGATGTTGTCGTAATCTCTAATCATAAGAGGACCAAAGATGTTTGTACCATAATCCCTCTACTTGACGAATCAAGAATTCCTTTGGAGAGTAAAAAAGTTCTTAACCAGGAACTGATTGAAATTACTTACAATGATCGAAAAAATTAGAACGCTCCTGTAGTTATCTATCTGCCAGGACTGCTACCGTATGAATCAACTAAGGCTATCCCTTACAAATACGGTGCAACAACAATTGAGAATGGAAAGGAAATTCCATTACCCTCCGTCGTGAATATTGCAGACATCAGTCGAGTAACACGAAGTGGTCGAATCTTCAACCGAGGAGTTGGAGAACCCATCAGAGAAAAGGAACCTCAGACAGAAGTTCGTGATCAACCAGTCGGTCAATCCTATGATCCCGACCTTTCAAAAAACAATGATGAGATGCTGAAGCTCATCCAGAAAAGTGAATACAACATTATTGATCAACTGTTGCAAACTCCTTCAAAAATCTCTATGTTATCACTTTTACTCAGTTCCGAAGCTCACAGGGAAGCTCTACAGAAAGTCTTAGAGCAAGTCTTTGTGGAACAGGATGTAACAATAAGACAATTCGACAGCATCATCTCCAACATCACTTCCTGCAACAACTTGGGATTCAGTGATGAGGAACTGCCGAAAGATGGCCCAAATCATAACATGGCACTCAATATTATAGTCAAGTGCCAGGATGATGCTTTAGCCAGCGTACTGGTAGACAATGGATCAGCTCTAAACGTGATGCAAAAGTCCACTATAATGCGACTATCATTCAAAGGATCTCCGATGAGAGACAGTGAGGTCATCGTCAAAGCATTTGACGGATCCCGAAAAATAGTTATCAGCGAAGTCGACCTTCCCATAACTATCGGTCCTCACACTTTCCAAGTCACTTTCCAGGTCATGGACATACGGGAAGCATACATATGTTTGTTGGGAAGACCTTGAATACACGAGGCTGGGGCAGTCACTTCGACACTTCACCAGAAGATGAAGTTCGTCAAGAATGACCAACTCGTCACAGTCTGCGGAGAGCAGGCCTTGATCGTGAGTAACTTATCATCATCCACATGTGTAGAACTATAGGAGGTTGTAGGAACCCAGTTCCAAGCACTTTCAGTGAGCAATGACAAACAATCAGGAAGAGGAACGTCGATTTCCTCGTACAAAGATGCTCTCGAGGCGATCCGAAGTAACAGAGTCAAAGGATGGGGTCAGCTTGTCATTCCTACAGATAACAAAACAAAGAAGGGTTTTGCTTTTTCCTCAAACCATATCCAGAATGCTACTAACGATGAAAGTCTTCATCCCATTCAGGACTTCTTCCACAGTGGAGGTTTCCTTCACCCAGTGTCTCAAGAAGTACATATCATCAACGAGGGTGATTCCTCCGATACAGATGAAGAGTGGAAGTCCTATCTTAACAAGGATGGTTATATGTCTTAGGAAGAGGTGCCTACACCATTTTGCTTTCCCACATAGAGTCCGAGATATATACCAAGGTCAGACGTCAAGATGATATACGAATACTGTGATCCGGAAGGATATCGTGCTCCACCCAACTCATTAGAGGAGGACACTCTGATGAAAGACAACTTTGACCACGACTATTATGGCCCAATGGATGGCCTGCCTATCTGGCAGTCGTACCCAGAAGACTCGGGGCAAGAGAGTCAGCCCAATAATGCTTATCAGCTGAGCATCATTGAAAAGAATACCTGCGTCCCCATAGAATCATGGGATCATTACTCAGGGCATTCAGAAAATATCCAGTACAACAATGAATTCGCAATAATTGTAGGACAAGAGTTCCTTAACTATGCTTTTCCTGAGGTCAACGTCATCGAGAAGGATAACTCCTCCAGCTCTAAAGAAGTGTGGGACACCTTAGGACAACCGAGTGGCAAATTCGATTACCTGGTTAAGTACACCACTCCCAAAAACTCTCATATCAAGCTCGAAGACATCCAGCCAACTGGATGGGGAGATATACCTGAGAGTGCAAACACTGTGCAAGATACAACTGAGGAATCATCCTACGACAACTCTGCCTGGGAGACAGATTCCAATGATCCTGCTCCACCAGAAATCAGCGTTATTTTTTAAGACAAGCCAAGAAGGAAAGTGCCAGATTTTGTGATTTACCGAGGAGTTCGCCGCCAATGGGTTGCTGTCAACGTTCCAAAAGTTATTCATAAGTCGAAGTAATTGCCGTCTTTACTTTAACCTTTCACCCTGCCCAGGTGAAACGGATGTTTTATAGGGGTCACTTTCTGTAAATGTATCTCTTCGCTTTGCCCGAAGCGACAGAGTTTTGTTTTATAGGGCTGTAGTTTCAAGAATCGACAAAATCATAAATAAAATAACGTCCTTTTGTAATTTCCGCATTTATTGCTGTTTTCTCTTTTCGCTTTTTCACAAAATGGTAATCCTAAAAAACAACTCGAATAATAAAAACAAGCAGTAAAAAAAATACACTGCACACACTCTTGCATTCTCTCTATCTCTTCTAAAAACAAATCATCATGTCATGCAGATTGCTTGTTTTAAACCTCATTAAAACATACGATCCAATGCCTTCTCCCAACTTTGAATTCCCGATATTTGAGGCTGAAGAAGAAGATGATGAAGACGAAATTCCATAAGAGATCTCGCGATTACTCAGACACGAGGAAAGGTCCATTAAACCTTACAAAGAACCGTTGGAAACGGTCAACTTGGGTTCAGAAGAAGAAAGGAAAGAAGTCAAGATTGGGGCACTGCTCAGTCCAACTGTCAAAGAAAGTTTGATAAAGCTTCTCAAAGAATTTCCCGATGTATTCGCTTGGTCCTATCAGGATATGCCAGGGTTGGATACCAGCATCGTGGAACATCATCTACCGTTAAGATCAGAATGTCCGCCAGTAAAACTAAGGTTGAGACAGACTCATCCAGACATGGCCATCAAAATCAAAGAGGAAGTACAGAAACAGATTAACACAGGTTTCCTCACCACATCAGAATATCCTCAATGGTTAGCCAACATAGTACCCGTTCCGAAAAAGGACGGAAAGGTCAGAATGTGTGTAGACTACAGGGATCTGAATAAGGACAGTCAAAAGGATGACTTTCCCTTATCGCACATTGACATGCTGGTAGACAGTACAACAAAATTCAAAGTATTCTCCTTCATGGATGGATTCTCAGGCTATAATCAGATAAAAATGGCGCCGAGAGACATGGAGAAAACTTCGTTCATTACCCCATGGGGTACCTTTTGTTACAAGGTAATGTCGTTCGGTTTGAAGAACGTCGGGGCAACCTATCAAAGGGCCATGACTACTCTATTTCATGACATGATACACAAACAAATCGAGGTATATATCAATGATATGATTGCCAAATCCAAAGCAGAGGAGGAGCATGTGACCCACCTGTTAAAGCTATTTGAGCGGTTGAGAAAGTACAAACTCCGCTTGAATCCTAATAAGTGCACATTCGGTGTCCGTTCAGGGAAACTGCTAGGGTTCATCGTCAGCCAGAAAGGAATTGAGGTTGAACCTGACAAGGTCAAGGCCATTCAAGAAATGCCTTCTCCAAAGACTGAAAAACAAGTCAGAGGATTCCTGGGACGTCTGAACTACATTTCCAGATTCATATTCCTCATGACTGTGACATACGCGCCAATCTTCAAATTACTCAAGAAGATACAGTCATTTCTCACTGATTCCCGGGGCAAATGGACTCTGAATTATGACGGCCCTTATGTGGTTAAGAAAGCTTTCTCAACGGTGCCTTGAGACTCGCAACCATGGACAGAGAAGAACTTGCCTACCCCACAAATGTTGACATAGTCAAGAAATACTTCGCCTAAAAAAACATCTCGGTGGATTGAAAACCCGAAATGGCGGTCCAAGCAAAAATTAGAGACATAATAAAAAAATCATCCCGGTGGATTGGAAATCTCAAAGTACAATCCAGGTAAAAATTAGGGATTCATGGCAAGTAACTACGTCCAACAAAGGGGCAAATCCCCCAGCAGCAGTAATGCCATCAGTCAGGGAAAACTCCAGTCAAGGTCATCTTCGACAGAAGCTCAGTTTATCCAGAATTCAAAGTTTGTAGAAGGATAACGGTCGTTATGTTTCAATGTAGCCCTTTTTCCTTAAATTACCATTTTCTAAACTTTGTAAATACTCCATGGAATCACGCCTTTGGCTGATTTCCATCCTATCAATGAAATTTGAGCCCTAGTGCTTTTGTTTGCAATTCTTATTTGTTTTAGCTTTACAAAATGATGTTTTAATATGATCAACGATTCTCGAAATAAAACAAAAATGAATTTACTTGTCAAACTTTTTTTTGCTTTTAAAATAAAGATGGCAATTTCTTGTGACTGTTGAACATCGAAAGAACATCGATCGCTTCTCCAGAAGTAATCGAGCTTCAAAGTGCAGAATCAAAGTACTCCTTCTAAACCAGTACGCTTGAACAAAGGATCAACTGTATGAGATGTGATTTTTCCATTTAATATCTCCGACAGAGTTCTTATCTCCTAAGCCTGACCAACAGTTTTCCTCGTAGGGACTATCTCTCCTAAGCAAGGCAGAATTGCTATCTTGAAACAGTGATACTTTTCATCCCCCGTGGTGGCCGAGTATCCAGGCATGGTCATCTATTAGTCTGTATGTCGCGTCAGTTTTGTCAGCATAAACATACATACATCATGCATTATTGATTCATACTCATATTCATACTGCATCACTATCACTCTAGTCGGTCTTATCCTCAAGTGATAAAAGTCCTCTCAATCGAGTTGTCAGTTCTTTCCTCGTCTGGAAATGTTGCGTCTGAACAATCTCTCCTCTATTTAATTTCTGGATTGGACCGAGCCTCGACCACTTTGATAACTTGAACCTCTAAAAAGCAAGAAAACTTTCAACGAACGTCACTCTTCGCCATTGAAGATGATATCTTCGCTTTCTCGGATTAAGGAAAATCCCTAGAGAAAGCCTCTTAATCAAAGATTCGGCAGTACAACAGTTTTTCTCCGAAAAATTCGCTGACAAAAAGGTCATCAGCACCTCAAAATTGGATTACATCACATGGTATTTCTCTGAGAAGATCTTGAGGGAAAGTATGATGTAATACCCCCAAACAAGAAACAGTCTCTCAAGAGACTCATTTTCTCCAGTAGAGTCAACAAATGGCGTCTCTGAAACAGAGAAATTTGTGCACCTCTACAACTCAGACGAATGGGTTCCCCAGCAAGTCTGACATCAAAACTTTTTCCCATCAAATGGCATCTCCCCAGGAAAATTCGGCGAGAAGTTTGAGGAAAACCGCTACAAATAGCGTCCCTTGTCAAGAAAGTTTATTTACAAAAGTTTATATAAGAAACTGAGACCAGTTCCTTGGTAGGAGACCAGGATCGAGGGGAAGTTTATATTAGAAACTGAGACCAGTTCCTTGGTAGGAAACCAGAATCGAGGGGAAGTTTATAGTAGAAACTGAGACCAGTTCCTTGGTAGGAGACTAGGATCGAGGAGAAGTTTATATAAGAAACTGAGACCAGTTCCTTGGTTAAAGACCAGGATCGAGGGGAAGTTTTACCCTTTTCTAAAGCATCACTGCATAGCGGAAAAAGATGGATGAGCAAGCTGCCATTCATAACCACCATCAAAATTTCAGGTATTCCGATATTTAATCCTCTTGCACCCCGAATGCCCGAATACCTTCGCCATTCACACCTTCGGGTCCAAGAAGATTAAATATGGGCATCTTTCATACCCCAAATTTTCACCACTAAGGTTTACCATCATTGTGCCAATCATCATCACAAAATGGAGATACTTTCATGCCTCATCAATCTCCTTAAGGATTGTTGAGTATTCACCACAATCAAGAATTAGGGTTTCAAGCCCTCTTAGGGCACTTAGACAAAAGATCAATCAAGGAATGACATGTTCTTTAACTTGTCTAGCCTCTCAAACACCCATAATGGATCAAGAGGACTCCCACATCAAGAATCAAGCACAAGGTTGCAACATTCCAAGTGGATCAAGCCTCAAGATCGCCATTGTCACCAAATTAGGGTTTTGGTCGACCAAGGCCTCCGGATGGAAATTTTCCTCTGGGCATGAGCCAATGCTTCAAAGAAAAACCCAAGATACTACAAGGGACCTCATGGACCCAATCATCAAGTCAATTTTACCTCAGGGGATGCATCCACAAAAAATCAGGAATTAGGGTTTCTTGACCTAATTCACCCCAAAGTTGACTTTTGGGACAAAACATGAGCCAAGACCTCAAGGCATGATTTGAGGGTCTCCAACATACTACATTGATCCATTTGCAACAATGGATTGGTCCAAGAAGCTTGATCCCCAAGCTTCAATTTCATCAGGACCACAATTAGGGTTTTGAGGAAAAAGTCAACTGTACCTTTGACTTTTGACCAGGACATGCTCTGAAACCTTGGGACATGATTCAATACACCCTATAACACCTATGGGATATACCCATTAGGTTTGATTTAGGTCAAGGACTTGATTTCAAAAAGATCGCACAGTTTGGATTTCGTCCGATAAAAAGTTAACTGTGCACAAAACCAAGTTTGACTTTTTGAGATTTTTCACAATTATGGTTCATTGACCCTAAAATGATGTTAATGTGTGATTGAAATCATCATTCATCAAGAAAAATAAAAGAAAGTGCGTTAACTTGTAAAAAGGGGTAACCATAAAAAAACTTAGAATTTTTCTAAGTTATGGAACAAAGTGGCTAGGGTACCAACTTCCAAGGATCATAACTTGAGATCCAAGCAACCATTTTGGATGGTCCAAAGCTGGATTTGTAGATCTCATGGCATAATTTAAAAGTGTCAACTACATCTCATTCCAATTCCTCATGGATTTTTAGTTATGGAGTGATCAAAATGGCTGGAAACACAAAAGTGACATTTTTCCAACACTTAGTGAAATTTTCACTAAGTCAGAATCTGCCTTATTTTTTCCCAAATGTAGAGGCATTTTTCATTATAATTCAGGTTGACTCAAAACCAAAGTTGGACATCATGTTGAAATATGATATGTCAGCTTTCCAAAATGCCCAAGAACTCCATCAAATTCCAGCTGGGCTAGGAGTTATGACAGCTGCAACATGCCTTGCTGCAAACTGTCTTGGCAAGGCAGATTTGTGCATTAGTGCTTGAATTGCCCAAATTGTGCAACTTCAAGCATGGTTATCCATCTGCACGCCTCAAGGGGGAACAACCAAGGGATAAGCACTGATCCATAAGCCTCCCAAGTCTTTGGAACTACATATAGGTTTGGCACCCCTAAAAGCTAAAGATGCCTCGAGACTCCAATTTTGTTTTGAGGCATTCAATGGATGCTTAGAGGTGGCATGTATCAAAGCAAAGATGAACACTTCAGTCGAGCCTTATCCTTGAATTAGAGAACCATAGGCATGTGCTCTAATCTCAAGTCAATGGCTAGAGGAGACTTGAGATTCCATTTGATCACCATTGGCCAAAGGCCTACTGCACTTGCCATTCGCTATTCCTTACAAAACAAACTTGACACACTATAAATAGACCTCATTTCTGATCAGTTTGAGTACACCAAAGGCCTATAACACTTGCCTTTCTCAAAATCACACTTTCACTTCCAAATTTTCCTTCTAAAGCAAGTCACTATCGGGTTTTGAGTTTGAGAGCAATTCCAACCAAACCAATCACACACACACCTCACATATAACATGTAGAAGTGATCCAAACACTAAACCAACATCTGGAACATCAGATTCTCAAAATCACTAGCCGTCTGCACAAGCTTTTGACAAATTTGTAGTTGAGATGCCAAATCAAGTTCCAGCTCAATTCAATCCACTCCAAGCATTCAGACACACTCTATAGCACCTAGGGAAGCTGTCCACATCATTGGAACCAAGCTGTAACACCTCCAACCTAGAACTCGATCACCAGCTGCAAGAGGTAAGCCTCAACTTAGTCATCTCATTATTCATGCATATTTCCTCGCACAATAATTTTGCCATATGTTCATAATCATGTATAGAGTGTTTCCCCTCCATTAATTGCTTTGTATGAGTCGTGTATCAAATTTCTCAGTCGTCATGCAGAATTTAGGGTTCTTGAGGTTTCTCTTTGATTTCTTATTCCATGCTTAAAATAAATGAAATTAAAGACCCTAGACATGATCGTGAGGTGAAAACGAGTAGATTGATATCTGGATTATGTGATTTCATTAAGTATTCAGTGAGATTGATGAGAAAATGCAAATCTGGGCAAAACAGAGCACGCGGGCAAAACCAAGGGGTTCTTGGCGCCCTTTTTCAAACTTTCAAATATTTGAATTTTTGTGATTTTATTTAATTGATTCAAAAATTAATTTCTCTTTGAATTTTAATGATTTTGAGTTGATTCTTTTTTTAATAATTCACAAAAATGTTAAAATATTTTATTTTACAAAAAATTCCCAAAAATATTATTTATTTCATATACTTGATATTTTTGCAAAGAATTAATTCTTATTTGTTTTTTAACATTTAAAATATTTTTTCCTTCTTGATTTTCCAAACTTGAATGGTTCTTAATCATTTTATGGATAAAAACATGATTTTTGAAACATTGATCCAAGATCACCACTCATTTTTCACATGTTTTCAATAATTTTTATTAATTTTTAAACAAAATTAATTCCATTTTAAATAAAATTAGGGTTTTGATTAATTCCTCCCTCATCAATCTTTTTTTAAACACTCATGGGCCTCTTGATAGAGTGTAAGTCCCTCCTCTTTGTAAATAAAATAATTTGGGCCTCATGGTATTGTATAAGTCCCGATACAGTTTCGAAAACTTCGACGAGATCGTCGTTTTCAAACAAATTTTCATCTGGACCTACCCTCGTGTTGTAAGTCTCATTCCTTTTCTTTAAATAATATTTGGGCCTCTAATAGAGTGTAAGACCCAACCCCTTTGTAAATAATACCTTTTTGGGCCTCACACATTGTATAAGTCCCTCTGTATATTTTCAAAAGTACGGCATGATCGTCGCTTTTTTTACAAAATCAACTGGGATTCTCCTTGAGCTATAAGACCCATCTTTATTCATTTTCAAACTCTTTGGGCCTCTAATAGAGTGTAAGACCCAAACCCTTTTAACCAAAACCTTTTTGGGCCTCAGTCGTTTTATAAGTCCCGGTACGATAATCAAAACAACGGTGCGATCACTATTAAAACCTTGGGCCTCTCTTTGAGTATAAGCCCCAATAATCTTTTCAAAACAATTCCCTTTTGATTTAGGTTCAATATACAGTTGTTATCAAAACTTTCTTTAATTTCTTTGAACAACTAACCATACAACATGGAAGCTTGCTCACTTGTAAGTTTTATCCGCTTTCATTTACTTGCTTTAATATATATATATATATATATATATATATATATATATATATATATATATATATATATATATATATATATATATATATATATATATATCTGTATTGTGGGAAGCTGCACACTGTGAGTCTTCTTTTATTCTTTTAAATACATGTCAGATATATATAACTGTATTGTGGGAAGCTGCGCATGGTTAGTCTTCTTTCATACCCTTTTAAATACTTGTCATATATCATCTGTATATATACTAGTATAATTATTTAGAGTTTTCCCCGACAACTAGGTCTAGAACTAGGTAAAGCCCTGTTGGTCGCTCTTAAAAACAAACAAAACTAGATCCCCATAGGATTTCCAGATACAGTCTTGCCTTCTCTTGGGCTTAAACAATATGGAACAAAGAGAAATGCAGTATTCGTCGTGAACCTTTTCTCAGGCTGTCACCCCTAGAAATTGTCAAAGATATTCTACTCCCCAGAGTTGATCTATTCTCGGTGAATAGCATCTCTTTAGTTTCTTCAAATAACAGAATTTTCACTAAATGATCTATTCTCGGTGAATAGTATTTCTTGAACTTTTCTTGGTTTGGGACCCACAGGCTTCCTATAGGTATCCCCGCCTCCTCTTGGGCTTTGTACAAGGACCCTCCGGCTTCTTAGAAGTTCTCATGCCTTCTCTTGGGCTTAATACAAGGACCCTGATGACCTCTTAAAGGTATAAGACAGAACTTAGTCATCCTTTGCTAGAGCAGTCTTTCCAATGTCAAATATCGGATTTTAGGGTTGACACTCATCCCTTAATACTCGTGCCTCCTCTTAGGAATCATACAAAAGATAAAACTCTTCCACACCAGTAGACTTGGACAGTCTAATCCCCTTGAGTCTCAAAGACATTCTCAAGTTCCTTACGAATATAGGAAGAAACCACGGGCTCTCTGGGTCAATCTCCAACAAAAACCCAGCCTCTCTCTTGAGAGTTCCCCAACCAGGGTCAGCTTATCCCAAATCAGAACCTCAAGGTCTCTGATATCTTAACTCTTCTGTAATCCTCAGCAAGAGTTGATTCCCCATTTGGACCTGCCTCGGGATCTTAACAATCCCCAACAAAAGTTAGATTCCTTTTAGGCTTTGTATAATGATCTTTCCTCAACACAATCAGCCTTCTCTTGGGCTTTGTACAATGATTCTCCCCAGCGGAGCTAGCCTTTTCAGACTCTCTTGTTGAGTCAATCAACTTTTTAGACTCTCTTGTTGAGTCAATCAACTTTCAGACTCTCTTGTTGAGTCAATCACCTTTTCAGACTCTCTTGTTGAGTCAATCACTTTCAGACTCTCTTGTTGAGTCAATCAACTTTCAGACTCTCTTGTTGAGTCAATCCCCTTTTCAGACTCTCTTGTTGAGTCAACCTTTTTTAGCCTTAATCTCGGGCTTTGTACGAGACAGATAAAAGCACTCTCTTGTTAAGTCAAACCCTTTAGCCTCAATCTTGGGCTTTGTACAAGACATAAATCTTCATCTTTTAAACTTGGGGACAAATATCTTCCCCAGCAGAGTCACTTCCTCTCAGCCTTCTTTTAGGCTTTGAGGAATGATTTCCCCAAGCAGAGTCAAACTCTTTTCAGCCTCAATCTTGGGCTTTGTACAAAACAGATAATACTCTCCAGCAGAGTTAAATCCTTTTAGCCTCCATCTTGGGCTTTGTACAAGACACATAAAAATATCCTCACCAGAGTCAGTTAAATTTCTCATTTCAGCCTCAATCTTGGGCTTTGTACAAGACACATACAAACCTCCCCGGCAGAGTCAAAATCCCTTTTTAGCCTCAATATTGGGCTTTGTACAAGACAAATAATACTCTCCCACAGAGTCGAACTTTTAGCCTCTTCTTAGGCTTTGTATAATGATATCCCCAAAGAGTCAGTCTCTTTTTTGCCTCAATCTTGGGCCTCGTACAAGGCACATAAACACTCTCTTGTTAAGTCAGTCAGTTCCAGCCTCCTCTTAGGCTTTGTATAAGGACTTCCCTAGTGGAGTCAATCAACCTCTTAGCTTCAACCTTGGGCTTTGATCAAGGCACACAAAAAACAACAATCCCTCTTTAGAGATGACAAGTTATCTCTCAGTCAAACCTTTTTAGCTTCAATCTTGGGCTTTGAACAAGACACAAATAAACCTTTTAGCTTCAATCATGGGCTTTGAACAAGACAACAAAACATAATTTTCCTCCCTTAGAATAGGAGGAACTACGATTGCTCTGATTTCCCTGTTTCGTTTAAACGCGAATACGTAGGCATAAGATTGCGAAATCTTAGCGAGCATACTAAACAAAAACTCTAGGTCCAGTACCTTACCAAAAACATCGGAAAAACCCGAACATCAACAAAAACTCACTCACTCACTCATACTTCCTAAGAAACTTTCTCAACCCATTAACAGATAAACACCATCAATTACAAAGCGAAACCTAAAGCTAATATCTTGTGGATAACCACATATAGGATAGGTAATTGAAAACTCCCCATTGTATAACCTGACCCCGGACCCCCAATCTCTTTTAAGCGTTTTGTTCAGTTAAACATTTCGCGTGCAAGGTTAGTTTTAAATAGCTTCCCTTTCCCTTTCAGCTTCATGGGATAAATAAGATATCAGAAAGTAGCACCCCTCCGACCATTGTGGTGAGGAAAACCCAGCGATAAGGTGGTCGCGTCACCGACAAAAATCGCCCGCTACAGACCTGTCTCTGGATCTCAATAAATCCTCAGCAGAAGCTAGCCTCCTCTTAGGCTTTATATAAGAAATTCCCCAACCAGCCTCCTCTTAGGCTTTGTATAATGATCTTTCCTCAACAAAGTTAGCCTTAATTATGGGCTTTACAGACCATATTCTCCAGCTGAGTCAATCAATTCTTTTAGCCTCAATCTTGGGCTTTGTACAAGACAGATAAAACCTTTCTCCAGCAGAGTCAATACCTTTTAGCCTCAATCTTGGGCTTTGTACAAGACAAATAAAACCTCTCCCCAGTGGAGTCAATACTTTTTAGCCTCAATCTTGGGCTTTATACAAGACAGATAAAACCTCTCCCTAGTGGGGTCATCCCTTTTAGCCTCAATCTTGGGCTTTGTACAAGACATATAAAAAATTCCCCAAAAGAAGTCAATCTCTTTTCAGCCTCAATCGTGGGCTTTGTACAAGACAGATATAAAACTCTCTAAACAGAGTCATCCTTTTAGTTTCAACCTTGGGCTTTGATCAAGGAACACATAAAAACCATCATCCCCTCAGAGAAAATCAACATTTCTCTCTGTAGGAAGACATTTCTATGTACATCACACATCAAAATAGACAATCAACAAACCCTAATTCCAGATAACTGCTGTAAGTGGCACACTTGTTGATTCAAAAATCTAAGTTTTGGTCCCTCTTTTATCCTGGTAAACTTCCTCTTTCATCTAACTGCTGTAAGTGGCAAGCCTCTGGGTTATTTACATCCAAGCCAATATCCCTCTCTTACCATGAAAGACTCCTAAGGAAAAATGGCATTGCTCTACACTGAATTAAAGTTTATTCCTTCAGGACAAATCCCTTATAAAGGAAATTATGGCATTGCTGGATTCCATACATTCCAGTTAAAGTAATTCTCTTTTATAATCAGTTACTCAACAACTGTGATAAACAGATGAGATATCTCCCTTTAGAGATGACAAATTCTCTCTCAGTCAAACCTTTTAGCTTCAATCTTGAGCTTTGAACAAGACACAAATACTCATCTAGCTTCAATCTTGGGCTTTAAACAAGACACCAAACATCTTTTTCCTCCCATAGAATAGGAGGAACTACGATCGCTCTGGTTTCCTTATTTTCCTTAACGGGAATACGTAGGCATAAGATTGCAAAATCTTAGTGAGCACACACACATATCAAAAACCTCAGGTCCAGTACCTTACCAAAAACATCGAAAAACCCGAAAACAACAAAAATACTCTCTCAACTTTCCCAATTTATAACAGATAAACACCAGTAAGTAGATAATAGAATAACATGCCAAACGATCTATGGATAACCATATATACACTTGGTAATTAACAACTTTCCTTTGTATAACCTGGCCCCGGACCCCCCAATCTCTTAGCATTTGTTAAAAAAAACATTTGCGTGCAAGGTTAGTTTTAGATAGCTTCCCTTTCCTTTCCAGCTTCATAGGATAAATAAGAAATCAGAAAGTAGCACCCAATTCCAACCAAATGCGGTAAGGTGGTCACGTCACCGACAAAAATCACACGCTACAGAAAGAATATCATTTTACGTGAACATTGAAAATCGTGAAAATTTTGAGAGAAAGAGAAACAAACACACAAGGAACTTTTTATTCATATTCTTCATAGAAAATATTTTGTGCGATACTTTGTAATTCATTTTTGTATTCTGCTTTCTTAGAAGCATTTTGTAAACACACTTTGTATTTCAATATTGTGATTGTATTTCCTTGAGCAACTAGGGTTTAGTCAGAATTACTCAAGAAGACATTGACAGTTAGTCATTATGGTTGTAATCAAGTTTGGTTATAGTGGATTAAGTCCTTGTGATAAGGCAAAATCAGCTTGGTGGGTGGATTAGAGGTAGCTTTATTAACAGTGAACCAGGATAAAAATAATTGTGTTCATTATTTTTGTTGTTTGTTCTCCTCTTATTGTTTTAGGTAGCAATTTTTTTATTTTAGAAACTAAATTTAACCCCCTCCCCCAATTTCTTGTGTTTCTCTTACCTTCAATTTGCATCAGAACTCTGATTCTGGTATCGATTATTTATCAAACACTTCACCGTGTCAGATAAAGATCCAGTTTATGAAACACAATGGCAACAGTTCCTCCATCACATGCACCCGCTGATAGAGATCACTATAGTGCTAAAACCCCAGATTTTGATGAAGAAAAATTTGACTATCGGAAAGATAAAATTGAAAGTTTCTTTCTTAGCCATGGTGTTGATCTATGCGATATGGTAGTTGATGATTACATTCATCTTGTTGATAAGAGTGGGACAAGTTAGAAAGAAGAGTGATGACTGAGCAACAAAAGAAAGATTACAAGAATCATCACAAAGCTAGAACCATTCTATTGAATGTTATATCTTATGCTGAGTATGAGAAGATTACAAATAGAGACACATGTAAGTCTATATTTGATTCATTGAAGATGATTCATAAAGCAAATGCTCAAGTGAAACATTTGAGAACATTTTCAAATCAGAAAAGTTTTCAATCATACCTTCTCGTACATGGAAGTTATTACTTTCATACTGATTGAAATGTTTTATATATTAAAAATATTTCAAGTCTTAAACTCAGGGGGAGCTTGCAAACCTAACTCTAAAGATTTAAGTTTAAGAAATAATTTTTAATAGTATAAAACTTAGGGGGAGCTTACAAATCTCACTCTGATATGTTTTTATGTGATTAAACCAACTAAAAATTGTTCATCAAAATATATGGTTTTAACATCATAAAAAAGGAGAAGGTTGTAAGAACAATATTTGGTTATGCATCTGGCCTTATGTTTTGATGATAACAATAGTATGATTTATATATAATAATTTTTTACCCTAATGATTTTGTTAAGTGTGCAGATATTAGATATAAGTTCTGACTCTGAACAAGTGACAGGTGACATCATCAGATTCTGAACCTAGTGCATTCTGACTCTGACAAGTGTGTTCTACAAGATAATCAAGCTCTGGACTACTTTACTCAATGCTTCTGAATATCACTCGTCCAAAGTGCATAACTCTGATAACGAAAGCCTCTAACGTTGTTAAGCTCTGAAGTCTTGCACTCAAACAACTCTGGTGAACTGTGTCACTAGACTCTGAAGACCAGGTTCTGATGAACTGGAGCAAGACTCTAAAGACCAGGTTTCTGATGAATCTCTTATACAGACTTTGAAACTTTTTCTATGCATGCTTCATCAACTCTCTATCTGAAGCCTCTGAATATTTGAAGGTAGGATAAAAAAGGTTTAACGTGGGAAATAATACATTATACAAGATTAAATATTATTTCCACTACACTGATTTTGTAGGAAAAACACTATACTATTGTACGTTTGTGTCTCCCATTTTCACATACCATTATGTAAGGATACATATACATTTGCGGAATTCAATTCTACCATCCAACATATCTTTTCATGCCTATATAAAGGAGACTTGGAACAATGGAAAGTTGTGAACTTTGACATAATATCATTTTATGTGAACATTGCAAACTGTGAATATTTTGAGAGAAAGAGAAACAAACACACAAGGAACTTTTTGTTCATATTCTTCATAGAAAATATTTTGTGTGATACTTTGTAATTCATCTGTGTATTCTTCTTTCTTAGAAGCATTTTGTAAACACACTTTGTATTTCAATATTATGATTGTATTTCCTTGGGTGACTAGGTTTAGTCAGAATTACTCAAGAAGACATTGACAGTTAGTCTTTGTGGTTGTAATCAAGTTTGATTATAGTGGATTAAGTCCTTGTGATAAGGAGAAACCACCTTGGCGGGTGGACTGGAGGTAGCTTTATTAACAACGAACCAGGATAAAAATAATTGTGTTCATTATTTTTGTTCTTTGTTCTCCTGTTATTGTTTTGGTTAGCAAATGTTTTTATTTTAGAAACCCAATTCAAACCCCAATTTCTTGTGTTTTTGTTACCTTCATCAATTATATGCTGAAAGAGTATATTAGATCTCTAACTTAGAAATTTTGGATAGTTGAACCTGAGGTGAGGAAAGTGTCTTAGGTTCAATTGAGAATTGCTTCATCATTTTAATATATGTGTGCTAAAGGATTCTAAACGAACGAGATACATTGCAAAAGCAAGTATCTCGTTAGTTTAGGACACAATAATGCATTGACAAAAGTAGGAAATACCGATAATTTCTATTATTTTTCTTCAAATAAAATATTCGTTATTAATTGGAATCAGGATTTACATGAGTAAGTCTATGATACAGTTCATTATCCTGAATCATTTTTTATAAACAGTTAAAAACATTTTTTAGTTATTTTCAAAACAATCTAAAAACAATATTCTTATTTAAACATAGTTGTAATAGAATTTGGTACCCTTAACATTATTAGATAATAATGTTTGATATAGTCGACCGCTTGCAGCGTGTCAACTAGACATGGCTAAAAATAAACAGTAGGAAACAACAATACTAAACAAGAAGGAGAGAAATGGTACGAGGAGAAAAATGGAAGTATGAAGGGAAAGATATGGTGAAGATCACTTTAAAACATAAGAAACCAGGTGAGTGGCGAAATCTAAAAGGAGAAACAAACAAATAGAGCAAGATGCCACCAGAACTTAAGGATGTATGATCGGAGTTGGCAAGAAAGGGAGAGAGGAAAGAGACAATTTACGCAAAGAATGGAAACATAATATGAAAGGAGGAATGACCTTTATATAATGGAGCGATTTAGATAAGTCGACAGTTTAGAACTAAAGGAGACATGCAGACCAAAAACAATAATTGAATTTACCTCAAGATTGCAACAACACTCGAGTGGACTTGAGCACCCTAAAAGGGTGTCGCAATGAGAATCGGATATCAAGCTATTGAATTAACTTAAATCACAAATCATAATTCACCACCGATCTTTAATTTATCCAAGGGAAGGGAAAAAGAACGAATAACCCAAAATATGCAATGCAATGCAATGCAAAGCAAGAGAGAATCTAAGATTCGGGGGTTGGTTATACCTAGGGAAGGTGCTAGCATCCTAAGTATATGTGGTACTCTACAAGAACCTCTTGTTTTATTGTGTTATTTGCTATTTGTTATCTGTTTGCTAAGGGTAAAGGGAAAGAAGACCTAAGGTGATATTCCTAAGTATGCTCACCAAGACATCGCATCTCGTGCCTACGTATCCTGACAGGAATGGAATCAGAGCATTCGTAGTTCCCCTCAATAAGGGTAAACAAGATAAAAATAAAAGGTTGCTCGCCAAGGATTGACCTTGTGCCTACGTATTCTCAAAAGGAGCTTTGAGAAATCAGAGCGTCCGTAGTTCGTACTACTATGGATAAAAACAATGTTTGTTGGTTGGTTAGGAGAAGAGACAAGTTGTCATCTTAAGTAGAATACTCAACTGAACCACCATAAACATGAGGAAGATGGATCTTTGCTTCGCATTAGAGAAGGGCTCTGACTCGGATATCGGATCGACGAGTATGCCACATACCTCTCTCAAGCGGAAAAGAATCTATATCTTTCTCAACTATGTCATGGGGTAGGAGAATTACATCTCAACTAGGAATGACTAATGTCTAATCTCTCATGGGAGATGGGGAACTTAACTGTAAGTTGTCTAAGTTAACATCCTAAGGAAAACTGTCCTAAGGGAAACTAACTAAGAGGTATATGTCTAAAGGAAAGACAGAGATCACACAATGGGTGAGATGTAAAAGAGGAGGATAAAGATGCAAATGAACATGACTGTATAGTCAACAACAAGTCCTTCCCTTGGACTCAAGCAGGTAATCAGAAAGATAGGCATCATGAAAAATATTATTCAGTGAGCAAACAGCAAAATAAGAGTATGAACAAATGACACCATATGTACAAAACAAGGATAAAGTCATGTAATCAAATTGCAGTGGAAAAGTATCATGAAAGCAGACATCAAGCAAATAGTAGGAGATAGAAAGATCTAACCAAAAAGATGGCGCATGACAAGCGTTATCCTTTACTGGACTAGTGAGCCATCAGACAAAGCAACATAACCGGTGCAAAGTCTCCAAATCTGAACTCCAAGAGCATGGGGAAGGGTCCTAGATCTAAGTCCACAGTCCAAAGCTCGAGATAGTAACCACAGTCCACCAATTGACAGTATTTTAGGATTTTGATAGTTTAATTATGTTTTTTGAATGAGGTATGAACAAGATAAGATGGCACTATGAATATGAACAATGATAATAATATAAACAGTGGTATATTAACATAAATTAAATCAAGAGTATATAGACAGAAATTAAAGTTAATGATCAACTGTTAATCGAATGAATCGGGTCCACTTTAGTGCTAAACCATCGTAGCACGATCTATGAGGAAGATCATGCTATAGGAGGTTGCGCAATTGATCTTTGTGATAAAACACGATAGAGAAATGATATTGAGGGTCATTCTCCAATGAAATTGTGCCACACGAAAAGAAAAGGTGGCAGTCTCATCTTAATCACAAACTTGCGTTGATTAATCAAAGGTAACCTATCACGATCCCAAAGTATAGAAAGTGATCTCAATGATCACTCACTACAGATTTGAAATAATGAAGGTTAATTGCTTCAACAATCAACATTCATGAATAGAAAGACTTCATAGATCGAAAAAGAGAAAATAGAAGAAGATAATGTGAAATGGAATGGAAATCGACATGAAATCAAAATGGTATCGTCTTAATCAAGATTTAAATCGATAATCTTTAATATTTGACTTTCATTTACCAATAAAAAGGAAAATGGCCTCATATTGATCAAGATTTTACAGTCTATGATCTTTTGCTATATCATTGGCCCCACAAATTGAAAGGAAGGTCCAAATTAATGAATAAAAACATAATGAGGAAAAGGAATGATGAATTAAAATCAAAATAAATTTGTACCAATTCTCAATAAACAAAGAAACAAGCAAATAGAAAGATTTTTCAAAAAGAAATCAAATTGAAAAAAGAAAAAAAGTTGAAAACTAAAAAACAATTAAAATTAATGGAGGGTGCAAAAGATGGGAATCATTTGGGCTTAAGCCCATCATCCCTTCCTACAACCAAACCCAACGGCTGCCTCTTAGAAAAGGGAAAGGGCGTGTAATAAATCATCAAACAATGGGCTGAGCCCATTAAATATCACAAAGAAAACCTAATAAATAAAAAAACCTATGCACGCGGTTATTCAAAAGAAAAGCCACGCCTCAAAAGTCAATCAAAACAAATCTGGTTAATAAAAAGAAAAAGCCAAAAATGGCACAACACACAAAAGCAACGCATAAGGTTAAACAACCACACTCCTTCAAATTTGAAACCAGTGTCATCAGATCAAAACAAAAAAATGGAAATACAAGAAACAGGGGAAACTATAGACGTCTTGATTCAACCTTCTACGACTCGAGTTTCCGTTTCAATCTCCGTTTCAGATTCACTTCGGTTTGTCCCTCTCGTTTTCGTCCGTCTATTCCCTCTTCATCTCTTAAACACAGACGAAACAGTCCATAAAACAAACCAAAATTCTCTCCAACAGTGAAACACAGAGCAAGACTTTGGAGAAAAATAATGAAATTCAGATCCGACCTTTATCTCTCGTCCGTCTCAATTTGTACAATTTCTTCTTCTTAATCTTCTAGTTTATGGTTCTAATTCCGAATGGGTTGTGTTGCTGATTTGTGTGGGATCGGAGTGAGGAACAGTTATTGTTGTGGATTGCTGTGATTCACAATGGTGGTTTGAAATTGGAGGTGGTGGTGTCGAAAATGGAAAGACGGTTGGATTAGAGTTGTATGAAGGAGGAAAATTGAAAGGGGTTATGGTTCTACAGTTGTTTGGTAGAAATGAGTGAAAAGGGGAATGTAAGGTGTGTGTGGTCTTTGTCGGGGAGGTGCTTGGTGGCCGACGATGGTCTTGGTTGAAGAGAAGATGAGTGGCGCGACTATGTTACAAGTTGTTGCAAGATGTGGATTTCAAAAAAAAAGGTCAGTTTTATTTGAGAGACGTGAGAGTATTAGTTACTGAGTGTTTGTGTGTTGAATAGGAAAACAAACATGGTGAAGGAGGTGAGGGTAACAGTTTGGTTGAAGATGATTATGATGCGTGAGATGTTATGGAATGGTAAAAATTAGTGATGTTGGCAGGGAAAATATATGGAAGAAGGAATGTGTGGAGATGGTGTAATGAAGTTTTAGAATGAAAAGTGCTAGTTCCTGGATTGGCTGGAATTTTGGTAAAACAAAGTATATTCAATGTTGATGTCAAGGTGCTGATGTTGTAACATTGAATTCTTAACACTGGGCTGTGTTAAGTAGTTAAGTGCTGAAGTTGGATGTCTGATGTCACACAGGTGATGTTGTAACATCAGACCTGCAGAATTAATAACAGCAGGACATGTTATTAGGGCACGCGTGTTAGCTGGAATTGTGGAGAGTGGTTGACTCATTGGATGAGAATATCTTGGGATAGATATTTTCTGTTACATGGGAGATTTGATTGCAGGTCTGTTGGAGAATTAAAAGGTTGAAGATTTAAAAAGATTTTGGGGATAAAATCTGTTTTGAAGATTCAGTTTTAATTAACAAATCTGATCAAATATTGTGACAAGTCCAAGCCCAATTCAGGAGCTATATAAAGCGCACAAGACCAAAGGAAAAAGTACAGAAATACGGGGAGAAGATCAAGAGCAGAGGCTGAGTGTCTTGAGTATTTTGTACAAGGTGTATAACCAGAATTCTAGGGTGAATTGCTGTGTCGTATTCTGTCCTCTCTAAAGCTGTGAAGCAAAGAGAGTTGTATTACTTGATCAAAGCTGTGAAGCAGAATCAAGAGTTCTCAAAGAGGTTGTTCTTTGAGTGGTTTTAGGGATTGAGTAGTGTTCTCATATCTAAGTGGTTTCTTAGGTAGAAAGTCACTAGTAGGAATTAAGATTAGGAGATTGTCAACTGGGTTGTTGAGTCTGTAATTTAATTCTACAAGTTGTGAAATTCATCCCTGGCTTGGTAGCCCCCAGATGTAGGTAGTTAGACCGAACTGGGTGAACAAATCATTGTGTTGATTTATTTACTATTATTGCTGTCCATTGTAAAGAGTGTGTTGTTGTGACATCGCACCTTAACATCACACGTCTGGTACCAGAATTTCAATTGGTATCAGAGCAGGCATCCTGTCTGGCTCTGGGTGAGATCTGGGGAAGATACTTTCTGGTGTAAAGATGGACAAAGAGGTTGGAGGATTTGTCAACAGACCCCCTATTTTGGATGGATCCAATTATGACTATTGGAAGCCAAGGATGACCACCTTCTTAAAATCCTTGGACAGTAGGGCTTGGAAGGCTGTTATTAAAGAGTGGAAAGCACCTGTCATGTGTGAGAAGGATGACGCTGGAGGCACCTCTAAGCTAAAGCCTGAAGAAGAATGGACCAAGGAGGAAGATGAGCTTGCCCTTGGAAATTCCAAAGCTCTGAATGCTATCTTCAATGGAGTGGATAAGAACATCTTCAGGTTAATTAATACCTGTGAAGTTGCTAAGCAAGCATGGGATATCTTGCAGGCTACTCATGAAGGAACATCTAGAGTCAAGATGTCAAGACTTCAGATTTTAACATCAAAATTTGAAAGCCTGAAGATGAAGGAAGATGAGACTATTCATGATTTCCACATGAGTGTTCTTGAGCTGGCCAATGCATCTAGTGCTCTTGGAGAGAAGATGACAGATGAAAAGCTTGTGAGGAAGATCCTTAGGTCCCTACCTAAGAAGTATAAGATGAAGGTTACTGCCATTGAATAATCACAAGACATCAGCAAGATGATAGTAGATGAGCTCATTGGATCTCTTCAAACCTTTGAGCTTGGGTTGAATGAGGAAGAACTAGAAAAGAAGCCAAAGAGTATAGCCCTGGTGACAAATGGTGAAGAGGAGAAAGGGAAGAAATCTGAATCCCAGGAGGATCTTTCTCAGGCCATAGTGATGTTGGGAAGACAGTTCACCAAAGTATTCAAGAGAATGAATAATAACTCCAGACCTAATGTCAAGAACATGACTTCTGACACCAACAAGAAGGATGAAGAGAAAACTGCCCAAGACAAAGGAGTGCAGTGCTTTGAGTGTGAAGGGTATGGACATGTCAAGAAAGAATGTCCCACCTTCTTGAAAAAGCAGAAGAAGGGCATGACAGTTTCCTGGTCTGACTCTGATAGTGAAAGTGAAGGCGAGTCAGCAAAGCATGTGAGAGCTTTAACAGGAGCTGTTGTTTCTGATGATGATTCTAGTGATGGAGAAGTTACTTATGAGGAGTTGGCATCCACCTATCAAGAGCTGTGTTTAAAGAGTGCTGAGATTTGTCAAGAAAACAAGTGCCACAAGCAACAGATTGCTCAACTAGAGAATGAAAAGACTGATCTTGAAAATGAAGTGGTGCTAGTTAGAGCTCATCTTGATCAAATGACCAAGTCTGTTAGGATGCTGAGCTGTGGTACAGACACAATTGACAAGATACTTCAGTCAGAAAAAACTGCTGGAGATAAAGCTGGGATAGGTTATGTGGCTGAGGACAAGGGAACTTCAGAAGGAAGCACTTCAGGTTCAAAGAAGGAAGTGTCACAACTTTCATCTCAACATCAGCCAAAGAAGCAGGATCCTACCCCTAAGAAAGCTGATGTTTCACAACCTAAGAAGATTGAGAAGAAGACTGGTCCCTATCAGAAGAGAAAGCAGCCACTAGGAGCTAGCCAATATATGCCCCCACAATACCATGAGAGCATGCAAGCTGCTCAGTTCAAACAGCACATGTCTCATCAGATGTCTCAACATCAGGACAACTGGTATGGGTATGGTTATGGATACACCAATGTTGTTCCTTATGTATATGGAAGAAGAAAGCCTCACCATCATGGGAGACAATCCAAGAAACAGCATTCTCAGCCGACTTATGGGAGAAGATATCAACAGAATAGATGGCAGGGCAGTTATGGTAGGAGGAGACCACATCATGGATGGTAGCATAAGCAATCTCATCATGGCAGAAGATTCAAAGATGAAAGGGTGAGATGCTATTACTGTGGAAGGTTTGGACATATGCAGTACTCTTGCTACAAGCTGCATGGATACCCTCAGCCTCAAAACAGATGGAGAGAGCACAGGCCCAAAGTTGTTAAACAATGGGTACCTAAGGAGAAGGTGAAGTGCTTATTGGCTCACTTGGATGACAAAGAGGCTATAGAAGGAACATGCTACTTTGACAGTGGATGTTCAAAGCACATGACTGGATCCAAGAAGCATTTGGTAGAGTTCAATCCTTGCCATGCAAATGGTGTTATTTTTGGTAATGGTGAAAAAGGAGTAGTAGAAGGAGCTAGAAGAGTGAAGAATCATGATGGCCTTACTCTTGATAATGTGCTCCTTGTTCAAGGGTTGAGTGATAATTTAATTAGCATAAGTCAACTTTGTGATGAAGGTTACAACGTAAGCTACACCAAAGATGAATGTGTGGTAGCTGATGAGCAGAATGAGGTAGTGATGAAGGGAGTAAGATCCAAAGACAATTGCTATCAGTGGATACCTCAAGTGGACAGCTTATCTAGTGATGATGCTGTAACATCAGATGATGACATCAAGTGTGAAAGTATGGTGAAAAGTCAATATGGGTTAATGACTTATGGTGCTGTTACTCCTAAGTTGGATAATGTGAGTAGTCAGTTATGTGAGCAAGATGAAGGAGTCAACAATGCTGATGGAAGGATCAAAAGTTGTGACCTTAGGAAGTGTTGGGAGCTGAATACTTACAAGGCCAAGAAAGATGACAACCTGACTAATGACTCCTATAGTTCAGAAGAAAAATTTCACAAGTTGACAATCCGTAGGTTGGTAGATGCAGATGCTAGAGCTGATGTTAAAACATCTCAAGTCAAGAAAGGTACTTCTAGCCTTAAAATAAAGAAGAGTGATGATGAACTAATTGCAAAAGTGGTTCATAGGGTTGCTAAACGACTGAAATCAAGGAAGAGGAAAGCTATTGAGTCACCTCCAAAGATGAGAACTGATAAGCAGAAGATCTATGTGGATGGTACTACAAAATCCAGGAGTAAAGTGTTCATCTCTTCCAGAAATAGGAAGATCAGAGATAAGTATGATGAAAATGTCCAGGATATCTCTCAAATAAAGGAAGCCGTTGGTGTTAGAACTTCTGAGAAAATTCAAACGTCCATACTAGATAACATTTCTGTGCTTTTCATAAAATGGTGGAAGTATGTTCTGGAAAAAGAATTTGGTATAGATACTCTGGATATGGTTGAGTTTGCTAGGATATGGTTCAGAGAGGGTGTGGGAACTTATGGTATTCAGGTGTGTATGAATAAGTTGCTCTGACTGTGTTTTATTGGGAGCTTCTTGAAGGACTTCTTTGTGCAATGAGTCCTTTGAATGGTGATGAAAAGCTGATGTCCCAAAAGATGTTATAACATCATGTTTGCTGGTGGTTAGATCTGGAAGATGATTAAGATTGGACATGTGGAGTTGAATGTTCTAGCATTTTGGTCAGAAGAAGTGGAGATTATGGTCATGTGTTTAAGCATGACTACTGTCTTTGAAGACATCACCAGTTTCAACAACTACTGGTGGATGTAAGGAAAGAGGAAGTGTGGTCTCTTGAAGAGACTGGATCTCAGTAAAGCTTATAAGTATTCTGAGAATCTGTGGAGGTTGTGACACAGTGTTGAGTTTGGATTACTTTGCTGATAGTAAATCCAGTAGTAGAGCATATGTAATACCCTGGTGTCAAGAGTGTCCTTGGTGAAGGATGTCCTTGTTCTGGATCTGAAGCTTGGTGCTTACATTATACCTAAGGAGCGTCTACATAGTCATACGGGAGAATGATGAAGTAGAAAGTCTGCCTTGGATGGAGAATGTAGAGAAGACTGAAGTAGATCAGGGAATGACTGTATGTGGAAAAAGAGACAGTGGTACCGAAATGAATGTGCTCAGCAAGTGTTCATATTCATCTAGAGCATTTGACAGGGGGAGTACTTGTCTATGGATTTCGCAGCAAAGGTGCATTTATTGTGAAGATTGCATGCTTGTGGAGATTGGTTGCTTCTTATGAGGATATAATGTCAGATAGCGTGTTATGACATTAGGCTATTGATTGGTGTGGCTTTGGATGGTTCTAGTCATATGAAGGAAATTGTTTGAATCTTGTGCGCACATGCTTCTGAGGAGATGTCTGAAGACAAGATTGAATCATGGCCTTGAATAGATGGGTGTCATAGGACTTCTTGTTGAGGTTTGTCAAATTGTGGCTAAAAAGGGGGAGATGAGAAATAGCCAAGAGGTTCAAGTGTCAAAGATAGTCAAGAGTTATTATTGCCATATGCTGCAAGTGTGATGCAGATATTAAGGGGGAGTTATTGACAGTTGCTATGCTGAGCAACATTGCTGCAGTGAGGAGGAGTCTTGACTGAACTAGTGAAGATATCATGGCAATTGAAGAGTGCAGCCAAGCAGACATCAAAGGGGAGAAAAGTGCTGCACATTGTGAGCTACTGAACAGCTGTGATGCTGGTTCATGTTCTTGAGGGGGAGCACCAATTGGCTGCTGTCAATAATGAAGATGGTGCTGCAGCAGATCTAGTAATGAAGACTATGAAGATTGTCAAACTGCTGCTGATGAAGTGTATCTCAAAACTTTTGAAGATTATTCCGCTGCTGAAATCTCTGAAGGTGCAGAGTGCAGAGATTGTTTTAGCCAAAATTAGCCAAAGGGGGAGATTGATAGTTCCTGGATTGGCTGGAATTTTGGTAAAACAAAGTATATTCAATGTTGATGTCAAGGTGCTGATGTTGTAACATTGAATTCTTAACACTGGGCTGTGTTAAGTAGTTAAGTGCTGAAGTTGGATGTCTGATGTCACACAGGTGATGTTGTAACATCAGACCTGTAGAATTAATAACAGCAGGACATGTTATTAGGGTACGCGTGTTAGCTGGAATTGTGGAGAGTGGTTGACTCATTGGATGAGAATATCTTGGGATAGATATTTTCTGTTACATGGGAGATTTGATTGCAGGTCTGTTGGAGAATTAAAAGGTTGAAGATTTAAAAAGATTTTGGGGATAAAATCTGTTTTGAAGATTCAGCTTTAATTAACAAATCTGATCAAATATTGTGACAAGTCCAAGCCCAATTCAGGAGCTATATAAAGCGCACAAGACCAAAGGAAAAAGTACAGAAATACGGGGAGAAGATCAAGAGCAGAGGCTGAGTGTCTTGAGTATTTTGTACAAGGTGTATAACCAGAATTCTAGGGTGAATTGTTGTGTCGTATTCTGTCCTCTCTAAAGCTGTGAAGCAAAGAGAGTTGTATTACTTGATCAAAGTTGTGAAGCAGAATCAAGAGTTCTCAAAGAGGTTGTTCTTTGAGTGGTTTTAGGGATTGAGTAGTGTTCTCATATCTAAGTGGTTTCTTAGGTAGAAAGTCACTAGTAGGAATTAAGATTAGGAGATTGTCAACTGGGTTGTTGAGTCTGTAATTTAATTCTACAAGTAGTGAAATTCATCCCTGGCTTGGTAGCCCCCAGATGTAGGTAGTTAGACCGAACTGGGTGAATAAATCATTGTGTTGATTTATTTACTGTTATTGCTGTCTATTGTACAGAGTGTGTTGTTGTGACATCGCACCTTAACATCACACGTCTGGTACCAGAATTTCAAAAAGGGTTTCATGGCTGTTGGTTTTGTTTTTCTGCTGAAAATGAGAGTGGGCCGCATGGTTTGAGTGTGTGTTGAGTGTAAATGTTACAATTTTATGGCTTTATGGTTATCAAAGTGGAGTTTGGAGAAAGTTTGTGAGATATGTGGTTTAAGCCGTATGGTCTATGTGTGAGGATTTGTGTTGGAAAGTCTTCATTGTTGTTGTTGTACTGTCCCCATCCAACAGTATTTCCATTTTCTTTATTATGCTATTCTTTTGAATTTCTATTTAATAAAAAAAAAGAAAGTGGTATGTATATGAAATATAGTATGTGGTACAGACAGAGGGGGCCTGCGTGGCCTTATTGTGCTAGCCCCTTTTTTATACAAATGAAGCTATTGCATAAGATTACTTTTTGAAACTTAATTAAGAAGTTTCTAAACAAAGAATAATAAAAAATATTTAAAAAAAATATTTAAAACAACACTAAATTAAAAAATGATTAATTAAAAATTAAAATAAAATCGATAAAAATGAATAACTAGGCCGATATCCAAGTGCTCGGAAAAAGAAACGAATACACCAAAATGATCAGCGCAAAATATACGTATTGGAAAAATACAACGTTTGGTCAAATTTCAAAATAAATTTTACTCACTAAAACTGCTTATACTGTCCAGAAATACGACCGAAAAGCGGTCGAAAATTTTAAATGGGCACGCCTGGTTAGACTATGCGAAACGTAGATTAACATGACGTATGCAGGCTCGATTTAAAATTCTCCGTCCACTGATTTTTTGGACTGTTGACTTTTTAATTTGACCGATTCGGCTGTAATTCTAACAAGTTTATTTTGGCTAATAAATTGGGTATTATGCGAGATGAAATGCGATATGCTATGCAAACGATGCAAAAAAACATAAAATGCAGAATCTTAGGGTCAAAAATTAGGGTGTGACAAAGGGAACACCACACTCTGCCATAAGGATCTAGGGCCACGTGCGATAGTGATTTTGCAAGATGTTTCAGTGACAAGGCTGGCATTTGATGTGCTCATTCCCAAGGTCAATCATTCCGGTTATCAAAATATTTTCCACTTTTGTGAGCAAAAAATCTAGCACAATCTAGGGCAATGAATCCCAAAAGTATTCACATTACTACTCAATGGCAAGCCTTGGAGGCAAGTGTTATGGACCGACCGTAGGTGTAACACCCTTTTCTACCCCACAAATATCGCAGCAGAATAAACATAAAATCATAGTAAAATCAGAATCACCTCAAAGGGTGCACATTTCTCAATAAATTCAAATCAATAAAATTGCTCCGCAAACAACGGGTTTTCCTCAAAATAACTCAAAATGCCTTCAAAGGGCAGCAGAACCACCATAACCACAAAAATCCCACAAAAGGGTTTATTAAAATAAACCATAGTCATCAAATAATCAATAAAATAACAGCCAAATAAAACTCAACATGGTTCGGCTCAACGACCCAACCCGATGTTACACTATCAGAGCAAGACCCTCTACATCGACCAAAATGCAAATAACTTCAAAAGTCCTCAAAAGCATCCACAGTTAATCCTGATCACCTGCACGTTACCCACGTGGAGGCAACATTCAAACATGCAGGGTGAGTAATACAATTCATTATAATCAATATAAAATAAGATATGCATAAAAATGGCGTCATCATCATATACAACATCATCAGAGTCATCACAGGCAAACATCAAAACACGTCATCATAAATCACAACAAATGTCACATAAATGCAATGCACAACAAGACTCATGCATGTGGTACCAATAGTCATAATCGATGGACACTTAGGTCATCACCCTCCAAAGATCCCCGTCAAATAGGATCGGTTCCACACAAGAACTGGAGTATGTCATAAACCACTTCACATCCACACAATGGGATGGAAGCCACAAATAGACCGAAGTCTAACATCATCATCACTGGACCGAAGTCCTAACATCATCACCACTGGACCAAAGTCCTAACATCATTACCAGAATATGCTATGAATGCATGATACACAACATCAATAATCATCATCATCAAAACATCATTATGTGCATCATTATTCATCAAAACTTCATGTTAATCATGTCATCATATAGTCATCAAAACATCACAAATCATCATCTCATAATCATCAGTAACATCACAGTAAACCATCAGAAAAATCACAGCGTCAAACATCAAAACAGCACAGCATCATAAAACAAATTTTCGTGAACAGCAGGGTTCGCTACTGAGTTCGTTGTGCGAACCTGCTCGCTAGGACCTTCGCTTTGTGAAGCTGGCAGCGAAGCCCCAATCCCATACAAAAACTAGAGAGTTCCCCGGTCTACCTCTCCTCGCTTCTCTATCCGCAGTGCGAAGCCCTTCGCTGGGACATTCGTTGTGTGACCCTGTCGCTCTCGGGAATTTCATCCAAGTACAAACGCGAAAGTGGCGCCGAAACAGAGTCACCAACAATGTGTATTTATCCCAAGAGAGGGAAAGGAAACATTGCGTAAACCTGAGGGAAGGAAAAGAGCATGGTCTCACGACCAAGAGAAATGGGTAAGGGAGTCGATTACGCGAGGGGAAGGTATTAGCACCCCCACGCGTCCATCGTACTCGATGGGATCCACGCTTGTTGTCTCGATTAAAGGGAGTCGTCGTCTAGAACTCCACTGCTACTGGAAAGGAGAAGAACGAGAACGGAAAAGAACGGAGAAACGAGGAAGAAAAGAAAAAGGTGACTCGATAGGACATCGCTCGTCCTATGCCTACGTATTCCCTCGTGCAATGGAAAAGTCAGAGTCAACGTAGTTCGGACACGAACTAAGGGGGGAGGTTGCTCGCCAAGACATCGCCGTCTCGTGCCTACGTATCCTCAATCTAACCAGAAGGAGGAAATCAGAGCAGTCGTAGTTCGACTTAACGAGGTCTGTATTTTTTATGAACGACGTTAGATTTGCGTCCGGCAGTTAGGGTCGATGCCTGTTTGCGACAAGACGGAAGTAACGTGTCCTTTTCTGAAAATAGTTGGAAGCTTAGCGATCCCGGAGGATAAAAATATTTGAGTTTGTTTTTTTGTTTTTTAGACAGAAGTGGATTGAAGTTAGTTCATAACTTGCATTGCACCGAAGTCTATAATGTAGGAACGAATGCTTAGCAAATCGTTCCAAAATGGAACGTCCACTAAACACCCTAGAAAAATGAGAGGAAACCCCTCGTTCCTCACTTCCCACATGCCAGGCTCATGCGCAATACACGTTAACTTTATTAAGTGTTTTAGAAGTGTTATGAGATGAGAAGAGAAGACCCAAGGGGAAAAGAGAAATTCTAAGGGGAAACTAAGTTGCTCCTAATGTTGTCATGCAAGGTGGCCTTATAGTTGAGTTTGAAAGGGAAAACATCTACCTAAGTTAGCATGCAAAGGGAAGCCTAATGCTAATCCTACTCCAAGCTTAATCAAAAATTAAGTTGGACTAGGTAGCTCTAAGGGAGTGAATCCAAGACTTAAACAAGTCTTGAGATTCAAGGGAAGAGAAAGAGTGAAAGAGATGAAGAAGAAAAGGCGAATAAAACAAACAAACAGTAGCTACAACAGCGCCTCTGCACCTGCACAACAGTTAAAGATAGCACACAAGCAAGACAGCTTTCAACAGCACACACATTCAGCACAAAATAGGTGTAAAAGGCAGCAGGCAGTAAGTGTGAACAATAAACAGCACATGAACAAACTTAGAACAGCAGCTGTAAAAATAGGGCAGCATGCATCCAAACAAGAGATGATTGCAAATGAACATGCATAGCGAGGCAAATCAAGCATAGAGATTGCAAACATCAAGGATGAACAAACATGATCATGTTAACCACTCAAGAACAAACACACTCAACATAATTGTATTATTTACACATTGGGCAAAAATAAGTCATGCACAAGCAACTAAGGAGACAAACATCAATCATGCATCATGTGTCCATCAAGTTAAGCATTAACCAAGAATGAACATGATTCGAATGTGTGTGCAACGTGTTCATCGCATCAAGAATGCAACAACGCAAACATGTTCATAAACGATGAAAATACAAGAGCCGCGTGTCGAAAAATTATGCACATACAATGGGGTGAGGTGCAACAGCATCAAAACAGTCATTAAACATGTATCATATCAATCCATGAAGATTAGAAATGAAACGGGATCGAAACATGCCCAAAAATGCACAAAAACACACTCTGCCTCAGTGTTAATCGATTAACCAATTGCAGTGCAATTGTGTTAATTGATTAACAGCTCTTATTACGCACATTTTACACTGGTTAATCGATTAATCTAATTGCACTGTAATTGGTTAATCGATTAACACTGTAAAATCAGCACAAAATCAGTTTGAAAAATCACTTCCGGCAGCAAAAGCACTTATGCAATCATCTCCAATGATCATGTAATCAACAATGCACGAAAATTAAGTTCAGAAACAACATTGAAACATCACTTAAATTCAATAATCATCAACATCCACAATCAAGATCAACCAAATTAATCAAAACACATCAAAATTCATGGATCTACATCGTACAAGATGCAATTAAGCTAAAATGAGTATGGATCTTAAATTAACCAACCTACAAAGCTGAGATTTGCTTTGGTGATTGTTGAAACAGAAATGGATCAATTCAAGTAGACAAATCCAAGATCCACAAGCTTCTTGCACTCAAGAGTTGAAGATCCAAGCAATAAGCAACCAAAGTTCCAAAAGCACTTCCAAAAATCACTTCTGAAAATTCAGAACCAGATCCAAACGAAAACCCAAATTGAAAAGCTGAAATGTAGTGATGATGAGAGGTTTTAGCTCAAGAATTAACAAGTTCCAATGAAGAACTTGTTAATCTTTGAAGGAGAGCTTTGAGTGTGGTTGAAAATGGAGTTGGAGAATGAAAAAGTGGGAGAGAATTGAGAGCAAATTCTGAAAAATGAGAGTGAAAAATCATCTAGTTCTCCAGAGGTTTGGAGTGAGGTTAAGTGAGTGGAAATTGGAGTGAAAAGTGAATTAGGAAAGGAAATGTGGAATTGGAGTGGAAAGAATTTGAATTTTTGAATGGAAAATCAACTCTCTAGATCCTTCTACTGATGTGTAGAATTAAAATGGGTGATTAAAAATTGGATTAAAAAGAAACAGCTCTGAAAATGCAGCATTTGGGCAAAATTCACTATGGTTAATCGATTAACCTAATTGCACTATAATTGGTTAATCGATTAACACGTTCAAATTTTGAATTTTTGCACCAAAAGGAGGGGAACTTGGATATTCGTCTGGTTCCACCCGTTCTGAACCACAATAGACCTCTGAAACTAGCCATTTGATATTACCACTGGAATACACTTGAAATATGTTGTGAAATGTTTTTTTTTCGTACTCGGATTAAACTGCTGATAACAACTGTCTGGTGCTGAATAACTGATCAAAAATTGACTGCCTGAGTTTCTGATCGTCAAGTCGTTTAATGAGCAAAATAAATGCTCAAAAGCCTTGGAAAGCTATATGCTTGGCCTTGAACGCTATTAAAAATCATACTGGAACTGATGACGCCGTGAGCTGCTGGAAAATACCTTGATCCCATGCCCAGAAGAACCATGCAAAATGCAGAAATGAGGATGCAAATGAAATGAAGCATGAGCCTGTTAGCGCTAAAAGTAAGAGGGCAAATTTTGAGGTATTACAACTGCCCCTATTCAATCAACTATGGACTTGAATGGATGAAAGCAATGGCTATCAGAAATTCAAGGTACATAGGGATTGAATACAAAAAAAACCATAAAATTTGCACTCTGTGGGTGAAAAGAAAGGATATATGACAAACACAGCAGTTGTGGTGAGGGATGGATACTGGTGGAAAAGAGTCCAGAACGAATGAAGTTCAGAGGTCGCTTGTCGGGAATGACTAAGGTCTAAAGCTTATAGTATACCTGTCGGGAACGGTAAAAGGGCCTGTCGGGAACGGCTAGGTTTAAAACTCAAAGGATCGCCTGTCGGGAACGGCTAAAGTTGAAAACCTAAGGTATGTCTGTCGGGAATGATAAATGGGCCTGTCGGGAACGACTAGGTTTAAAGCTCAAAGGATCGCCTGTCGGGAACGGCTAAAGTTGAAAACCTAAGGTATGTCTGTCGGGAACGACAAATGGGCCTGTCGGGAACGGCTAGGTTTAAAACTCAAAGGATCGCCTGTCGGGAACGGCTAAAGTTGAAAGCCTAAGGTATGTCTGTCGGGAACGACAAATGGGCCTGTCGGGAACGGCTAGGTTTAAAACTCAAAGGATCGCCTGTCGGGAACGGCTAAAGTTGAAAACCTAAGGTATGTCTGTCGGGAACAACAAATGGGCCTGTCGGGAACGGCTAGGTTTAAAACTCAAAAGGTGCCTGTCGGGAACGGCTGAAGGAATCCTATCGGGAATGGCTCCGATAATGTTCGGTTGAGATGTATGATCAAAAGATCTACAAACTAAGGACTAAGACTCTGTCGGGGAGGAAAGTATTGAAACCCTTGTGCTGCTTTGAAAAGTCTGTTGGGGAATAGGTGAGGCATTCTTTTTGGTTTTGTCAATATGATAGAAGGGAAACAATTTTGGGCTATCGCACGAGGCATCAAAACTGGCTTATGCTTCACATGCATATGTTTGAATTTTTCCATGGCGTAATGCTCCATCTTGAATGGAAATGCTACGTGTTTTGAGGATGTAATGATTACTATATGCAAAATGCAAAGAGGCTCTTCAGCAAAATAAATGCCGAGGAAGAAGAAGTCAACTCTGCTGGGGATAGCGAACTGAATTGTTCTCTTGACCACAAACCGTGTCGAGGAAAACAAATTAACCGGATCTCCTAATCTGGGCTCTGAATTGACAAACCTGTTGAGGTTGCTGTAAGAAATGATGACCTTGCTGGGGAGGTATCATCTGATTCAATCTGTTGGGGGAAGAACCATATCCATAGAACTCCGCTAGGAAAATGACAACTTTCTAACCTGGCTGTTAGGGAGTTGAGATCAAACGAACTCTTGCTGAGGAAGGAAATACCTGCTGAGGGACTGAGATCAACCATATTTCTTACTGGGGGAAGAAACACTTGCTAGAGAACTGAAATCAACCAAAACTCCTGTTGGGGATGATAACCTTCTGACCTGACAGCTGGGGGGTTGAGATTAAACGAACCTTTACTGAGGAAGGAAGTACCTGCTGAGGGACTGAGATCAACCATATTCCTTGCTAGGGGAAGAAACACTTGCTAGGGGACTAAAATCAACCAAAACTCATGCGGGGATAACCTCTGAACAACTGATGGGTCTGAATTGCCAATAACCATTGGACTTTAATTGCAGGCAACATCAATGATTTGATATGCTAAAGGAGGGGAATACTCTGACTTTCCACCATTTTCGAAACTGCTTGGGAATATTCCACCACTTTGCATTGCTGGGGGTGAGGAATTCTTCTATACTGTTGGGGATGACAACCTCAAGGAAGAACTTTCCTGTTGAGGGACCCACTTCTACTTGGGGAGAGCCATGACCATGGACTCTACTGGGGAAATCAAACTTCCTGATGTCTTGCTAGGAAGAGGGGTATTCATATACTCTGTTGGGGAGAGGAACTCCATTGCATTCTGTTGGGGAAAAGAGATCAAAGACACCTCATGCTGGAAATGACCTCTGTTTCAAGCTTATGAGTTGATCAACTGCCCATTGATCGTCATGAGTGAACAACGATTCATTAAATTCTCCATTTGCCCCAGACTACAAGGTCTATGAAATAATTTTGCCTCGAGAGGATTTTACAGAAGACGTAGCATTCAAAATGCCCCAGTATCTTCAAACTCTTTAAGAGGTTTCGTACTCTTGAGGTGGCCTGCCTTGAGTCTTGAAGAAGCTTTGCCCCTGACTGATCTTAGAGAGATTTTCCAAATCGACCTGATTGCCCCATATTACCCACTTGTGAAGAGATTTATTGGATCTCGACATAATTGCCCCAATTTGAACGCTTTTGGAGAGATTCAATAGATCTCAATGTGGTTGCCCCCAGTTTGGCTGAACTTTGAAGAGATTTCTCGACGTGACTGCCCATGATTGACTGCTCTCTGAAAAGACTTTCTCAACTTGACTGCCCCAGCTTGGCTACACTCCGAAGAGATTTCTCGGCGTGGCCACTCCTGATTACACTGCTTTTGGAGAAATTCAACGGATCTCAACGTGATAGCCCCAGATTGGCTGAACCTCGAAAACATTTCTCGATGCGATTGCCCTAGATTGGTTACATCTCAACACAACTGGCTGGGAACGCCTTTGCCCCACATAGTCTTTCAGCAACATGTCCTCTGGAGTCCTCAAGCATTTCAACTTGGCAGGATCAAGCTTCTAGACTGATGTTCATCATGTAAGCTTCTTTGATGCCACACAAATGTATGCAAGCAGAAAATATTTATTCTGAAAATGATTATTCAAATGTAACACACATGTTAATCTTGAAGTCTTTATTGAAAAGTTGTCGCAAAGCCATGTGAATGAATCACTGCTTAGGATACGACATTGATTTTTGAATGAAAGAAAACATGCACATGTAATACCAACAAACGTCTTTTAGCACACCTCATAGGAGTCAGGAACGCTATCTCATCGGAGTATGCTCTCGAAATAAACCCTGTTTCAATTAGGAGTTTTGAGGGTTGTATCGTGGCCTGGTTCACGGTTTTGAGAAAAAAGAATTTAAGGCTCAAAGTTTATCGGTGCCCACCCACTCTTCGTGATGTTCTCCAGTCCTACGTTCAGCCAATTTGCCCAAACGCTCGCCTCTCAAAAAGATTTTATGATCTTTAAGAAACCCATGAAACTGATGGTTTAAGACCTAATGAGGTTTTGGAGTAACAGTCACCCCTTTTGTCTTTTGTTCGTAGTCACACGACTTTGTTCTTACTCAATGATTTTCTTTTGTAATCCCTTTGTTTTTCACTTTCTCATTCTTTTGCTTTTTGATCCCTAATTTTTGCATGGACTGATTCTTTTGAATCTTTAGATTTTGAAGTCTAGCGGGATGCCCTGACTTTTGCCTAAGTCGCTTGTTTTCAAGTTTCGACTTAGCGGGCTTTTTTCTTTTTTTATTCAGAACAAATCGTGTGACACTGGCTTGTCTTGACTTTGTTGAAAGGGTTGTGTCTGCCTCACTCCTTGATTGTTGATGGATAACCATTATGGTTTCACATCTCTTGACCTCTTGATAGTTGAATAGAAGGTAATGGATCCTCAGTTGCACACTCCTTTTGAATTTTGAACGCTCGGTCAAATTAACTGATGCCTACCCTGCCCCTGGGTTAAATGTGAGGGTTTTTTCATACGAAAAGAAACTCCTACTCCAAGGCTCAAAGGGGTTAACGAGGGTCTATCTCCCTTATATCTCCAGTGTTTGGGGGTTCGAAACAATGCTTGCACATCCTCAACAAGGTTCTTATTCAAAAGCACACCCCTAGAGATTTTTGTGTTTTCAAATCATCATCCTCCCTTAAAGAGTTTAAGCAAGAAAGTCAGTATTGCAATGCACATGAACATTTAAGGATGATCAGGAATGGATTACTTCAAGAAAAACATGCTTATTGTATTATGATTGTCATTCAAAAAACAAGCAAGTTCTTACATGCAAACAATGTTTAAACAAACAAATGAACGCTACATATGAAGATGCAGTAAAGAAACTGATGATTGCCATTGTTGAAGAGACTTGAATCCGTCTAGACTTATTACTCTTGACGATATATTCGCAATTTGAGTGCTCACTCGGGAGGCTTCAGTTGATGTGCAAACCATCGGCAGTGAATGTAATGACCCCAGCCTCGATTAAATCTTGCACATTATGATGAAAGGCTCGACACCTCTCAATAATATGTCCAGGGCCACCTGAATAAAATTCACACCGGGTACTAACATCATATCCAGCTGGGAGCTTTACTGGAGGGGAACCCATTGCACGAGGTTCTACCAGATTCAGTTTGAGCAACTGTTAAAACAACATGGCATAAGACATAGGTAGTGGATCAAAATGTCGGTCAGGCTTCTTCAGCTTCTGTTTGTACTGCTTAGCCTTGGGATTGTCTTGGGAGGCAGGAAGTAGCTGCTGACGAGGAAACTTCGGAACCCCAGATTGTGCAGAAAAGTCATGAGGTAGATCACACTTTGGGATAGATTCTACAGGCAAGGGCGGAATGACAATTTCTGCTGCAGCCTCAGGCACGGGATTGCCATCCTTTCTGAGCACATTCCTCACGACCTCCATAACTAGGCTCATCTGAGTCTTTAGTTGATTAACCTCCACCTTCAGTATTTCCTGGTCTTGAGTCAAAGCTTGCATGTCCCCCATAAACTGCCCCATTTGGCTCCGCATTTCCCTCAGCTCCGCTTGAACTTGATACATGGTCAACTTCCAGATTCTTTGAAAAGTTAAGTCCGAAATTCTGAAGAAGACCAGATCAGGATGAGAATAACCAGCTTCAAACACCTGTTATGCAAATGAGTATGAAAATGCTATGCAAATGCCATGTTCAAATATTTCCAAGGAATCCTTCTGCTTTGATTCAAGTTTTTCACATAAGAACAACAAGAAATAGATAGAAATGATCAGTAACGAGTCTCAAAGTTAAGATCCTTGGAAATACTAGAACATGTATGCAAACATGTTATGATGATACGGATACAGAGACATGGGATCAAGGCTTCCACAAATTATGGATAACTGTTGTGCTACTGTCTGAATAGGTTCATAGGTTTGCTCTGAAGAGAATACCGGAATACCAGAATATCCGAATAATCAGAATACCAGAAGGCCACCATATCGGCATAATCAGAATGCCAGAATGCCAGGGTGCCGGAATAATCAGAATACCAGAATACCAGAATATCGACATAATCAGAATCCCAGAATACCAGGCTGATAAGTCCACACTGATAAGAAAACCAGAATACCAGGTAGGATGAAAGTCAAGGTTACCTGCAAACCTATAAACAACCCGTCCCTCTCACATGTGGGTACTAGAAAGGCGAGGATCCTCAATATCATGGGCTCTTAGGTCGAGAAATGATGATACGTTCACCATTTCTGGTTTGGCATCATCATCAAACGAGGAGGCCTCAACTGATTACCCTAAAAAAGGATATCCTATAGCAAGTTCCCAGCATTGGGTCCTCGGATCGAGAAGTGTAATGGGTTTGCCATTTCTGGTCTGCCATTATCACATCTCGGGAGGAGAGGCGTTGCTGAGTCCTCGGAGAAACGGTCGCCAGAGTCGACAGCTCTCTAGATCAACATTCTGAAATGCGCAAGACACGCACGTCAGAATATCTCCCAAGATAGCCTCGTCTGGATGTGAATTTCGTGAACACCAAACGCACCAAGATGGCGCGTAGGTCCCACTACTTTCCACTCTAGTCCTAAGGGTATGCTCAAGCCTATGTATTGGGCTTATCTCTCAAAGAATCCCAACCTGCGAAACAGAAAACCAGCACAACACAATATAGTCCAGCACAATAATGAAATACAATGCAATAAATGTGGTAAAAATAGTAAAACAGTAATACACAGTAATATACAGCAAAATAAAGCACAACAGTAAACACCCAATGAAAACAAACAAACAAGCGCTAGGATTGACTCGCAAAAAGGGATGGACCACCAAGAGGTCAACCTTTTCCCCAGCAGAGTCGCCAGTTGTCGCTTCTGGGATTTTCATCCAAGTATAAACGTGAAAGTAGCGCCGAAACAGAGTCACCAGCAATGTGTATTTATCCCAAGAGAGAGAAAGGAAACAATGTGTAAACCCAAGGGAAGGAAAATAGCATGGTCTCACAACCAAGAGAAACGGGTAAGGGAGTCGGTTACGCGAGGGGAAGGTATTAGCACCCTCACGCGTCCATCGTACTCAATGGGATCCATGCTTGTTGTCTCGATCAAAGGGTGTCGTCGTCTGAAACTCCGCTGCTACTGGAAAGGAGAAGAATGGGAACGGAAAAGAACGGAGAAACGAGGAAGAAAAGAAAAAGGTGACTCGATAGGACATCGCTCGTCCTATGCCTACGTATTCCCTCATGTAATGGAAAAGTCAGAGTCAACGTAGTTCGGACATGAACTAAGGGGGGAGGTTGCTCGCCAAGACATCGCCGTCTCGTGCCTACGTATCCTCAATTTAACCAGAAGGAGGAAATCAGAGCAGTCGTAGTTCGACTTAACGAGGTCTGTATATTTTATGAGCGACGTTAGATTCGCATCCGGCAGTTAGGGTCGATGCCTGTTTGCGACGAGACGGAAGTAACACGCCCTTTTCTGAAAATAGTTGGAAGCTTAGAGATCCCAGAGGATAAAAAGATTTGAGTTTGTTTTTGTGTTTTTTAGACAGAAGTGGATTGAAGTTAGTTCATAACTTGCATTGCACCGAAGTCTATAATGTAGGAACGAATTAGCAAATCGTTCCAAAATGGAACGTCCACTAAACACCCTAGAAAAATGAGAGGAAACCCCTCGTTCCTCACTTCCCACATGCGAGGCTCATGCGCAATACACGTTAACTTTATTAAGTGTTTTAGAAGTGTTATGAGATGAGAAGAGAAAACCCAAGGGGAAAAGAGAAATTCTAAGGGAAAACTAAATTGCTCCTAATGTTGTCATGCAAGGTGGCCCTATAGTTGAGTTTGAAAGGGGAAACATCTACCTAAGTTAGCATGCAAAGGGAAGCCTAATGCTAATCCTACTCCAAGCTTAATCGAAAATTAAGTTGGACTAGGTAGCTCTAAGGGAGTGAATCCAAGACTTAAACAAGTCTTGAGATTCAAGGGAAGAGAAAGAGTGAAAGAGATGAAGAAGAAAAGGCGAATAAAACAAACAAGCAGTAGCTACAACAGCACCTCTGCACCTGCACAGCAGTTAAAGACAGCACACAAGCAAGACAGCTTTTAACAACACACACATTCAGCACAAAATAGGTGTAAAAGGCAGCAGGTAGCAAGTGTGAACAATAGACAGCACATGAACAAACTTAGAACAGCAGCTGTAAAAACAGGGCAGCATGCATCCAAACAAGAGATGATTGCAAATGAACATGCATAGCGAAGCAAATCAAGCATAGAGATTGCAAACATCAAGGATGAACAAACATGATCATGTTAACCACTCAAGAACAAACACACTCAACATAATTGTATGATTTACACATTGGGCAAAAACAAGTCATGCACAAGCAACCAAGGAGACAAACATCAATCATGCATCATGTGTCCAGCAAGTTAAGCATTAACCAAGAATGAACATGATTCGAATGTGTGTGCAATGTGTTCATCGCATCAAGAATGCAACAACACAAACATGATCATAAACGATGAAAATACAAGAGCCGAGTGTCGGAAAATTGTGCACATACAATGGGGTGAGGTGCAACAGCATCAAAATAGTCATTAAACATGTATCATATCAATCCATGAAGATTAGAAATGAAACGGGATCGAAACATGCCCAAAAATGCACAAAAAACACACTCTGCCTCAGTGTTAATCGATTAACCAATTGCAGTGCAATTGTGTTAATCGATTAACAGCTTTTATTACGCACATTTTGCACTGGTTAATTGATTTACCTAATTGCACTGCAATTGGTTAATCGATTAACACTGTAAAATCAGCACAAAATTGTCGCTCCCGGGATTTTCATCCAACGGTACAAACGCGAGAGTGGCGCGGAAAAACAGAGTCGCCAGCGATGTGTATTTATCCCAAGAGAGGGAAAGGAAACACCGCATAAACCTGAAGGAAGGAAAGAGCATGGTCTTGCGACCAAAAGATCTGGGTTCGGGAGTCGGTTACGCGCGAGGAAGGTATTAGCACCCCCACGCGTCCATCGTACCCGATGGGATCCACGCTTGCTTGTCTCGATCAAAGGGTGTCGTCAACTGGAACTTCGCTGCTGCTGGAAAGGAAAAGGAACTGCTAGCTGGAGAAACGGAAAAAAAGGGAGAGAGAAAGAGAAACAAATGTAGCGAAAATAAAAGAAGTGCTCGCATGGGCCCTACCCCACTGCCTACGTATCTCATCGGGAGCATGAGAATCAGAGCGACGTAGTTCCCCTCACTAGGGGTAGATTGTGTTTTTTAGAGAACGACTTACGTTCTAGCTCAGGTGTTGCAGCTCGCTGAATCGAGACTTAGGCGTTACCGTCTTGCGAGAGAACGAGTAGGAGCGCGTTCGTACGTTGAGAGTGAGTGAGATGAGAAAAGAATTCCCGAGGGAAAGACGTTATTGTTTGTTTTTGTGTTTTTTAGACAGAAGTGTTTTTTAGTTAGTTTGTAACTTGTATTGAACCAAAGTCTTAAATACAGGAACGAATACTTTCGCGCATCGTCCTCAACAGGACATACACTAGGTATCCTAGAAGAATGAGAGGAAGCCCCTCGTTCCCCACTTCCCACATATAAGGCTCAAGCGCAATACACGTTAACCTTTATTAAGTGTTTTTTAGTTTTCTTTTGAGACGAGAAGAGAAACGACGCAAGGAAACTCTAAGGGGAAACTAAGAGTCCTAATGTTATGATGCATGGATGACCTATGGTTAGTGAGGCTTATGAGGGAAGTCTACCTAATGTTATCATGATTGGATTGAGAGCCTAATGTCTATCCTACTCCGAGCTTAATCAAAAATTAAGTCGGACTAGGAGCCTTAAGGGAGCATGTGAATACAGAGTAATCAACAAGTAAACACAAAGCATCGCAATCACAAGAGAAAGTCAAGCAAGAAGCAAGTTAAGTATTTAATCAGAAATTTATCAGAATAAGCATCAAAAATCCAAGTTAAAATTAAAATGCTAATTAAAAAAGAGGATTAAATTCTAAGCAAAAAGGTTAATCTAAAATTAAAAGCTAATTCTAAAATTAAACTTAAAGTTAATTCAAGTTAATTTCTAATTGAAAAATATCCTAAATTAATTCAAAATTAAACTTCTAGTTCTAAGTCAAGATTAAATTCTAATTTACTAAAATTAAAATCTAAACTAAATTAAATCTAAATAATATTCCTAATTAAGGTTTAATTCTAAAATTAATAACTAAACTATTTAACCTAAATTAATTAACTAAAACAAATAATACAACCAAAACTAACAAAAATCTAATATTAACTAAAAGCAAGGGTGCAGTAAGAAATTGCCAACGGGCTTATGAGTCTGGGCCCAATGACCTTAATGTGAATCCCAGGGTGGTGCAGGCAGAATTGGGGAGTGTGAAAAGAAAGAAAATAAATGGGCCCTGGCCCGGTTCAGAACGGGTAAGGATTTAACCTAAAAATAAAAACACATCTTCTTCCGTCACCATCTTCATTCAGCCGTGACCTCCATCATCTTCTTCCTAATCCTCCTCTGCCAGGAACTCCCTCCGTCTCACCTTCTTTCCACTTCGTGTCGTCAATCCTCAACCACAACGTCCTCACGCCATACATGGCATCGCCAGTAAAACAAAAACTCCACCGTGTCGTGATTCGGACTCAACGTCCCCGCAGGTGTTCTTCACTTTTCCATGTCGTGGCTCTATCAGCGGCAATGGATCCTCAACCACGTCCACCACCAACTGCTTCTCCGACCTTAACTTAATCCCTTCCGTCCAAATTGTCTACTTCTCAAACGTCACGCCGAAAGCAACAAGCTCCTCTCACAAAATATCAACCTCGCCGAAAACGAATCCTCTCCGCCGCGTCGGTGACGGTTTCCACCACCATACGATGTCAACTTCCTCTACACGACTCTAACGCAAATCGCCATGGAAATTCTTCGAACCAAAGTTCGCAGATACAAATGCACAACCGAAAATAAAGATTGCATACACATGAACAAATTATCACACAACTCAAATTGCAAATCAACAGACAACAAGTAATCCAGCCTAGTCGAAAACAAACAATATTTACGTGAAGGAGAGAAACGCTTACTAATCGGAGTCGCTCCGATGGCGTCTTCGACGGCGGCAAAGCATCAACAGAAAACCAGAGTTCTTCAGGTATATTACTTCTTCTCACTTCCTTCGATTTCTCTTCGACTTCTTTATGCGTTGCGAGTTGTTGTTGTTGCAAGCTCTTGGAACATTTTGCACTTATCAAACTCTCCCCAACTTACATAATTGTTTGTCCTCAAACAAAGCCAGCAACTAAAGGAACAAAAGCGAAATCCAAGAAATCACGCAACAACAAGTTTTTACAAACAAAAACAAATGCAATGGTTCAATCGAAAATGGTACACACAAAGTAAATACTTACCATTAAACTACAACGATAATATAATCACGAAACAAACACTACAAGAAAACATGTAATTAGCTAGGGGGTTATCCCCTCACTAAGCCAAAAAACCCACACAAAACATCATTTTGCGAGGGGGGAACCCCTAGCAAATCAGGCCATCGCAAATTATTGGCTAGGGGATAAGCCCCTCGCAAAAGTGGCTAGGGGATAAGCCCCTCGCAAAAAACCATCAAAAAAATTTAGCCTGCTTCACTGCAGGCATAGACACAGCTAGTGGCACAGTGGGCACAGACGTGTCAGAAAATTTGCGAGGGGATGAACCCCTAGCCAAAAAAGCTACGTATTGCCTTTAGTGAGGGGTAATCCCTTAGCTATGTATGTCAGGCTATTTGCGAGGGGCTCACCCCTAGCTAAAAAAGCTGCGTATTAAATTTAGTGAGGGGTTATCCCCTAGCTATTTGTGTCAGAATTTAGTGAGGGGGGGAGCCCCTAGCTAATTGCCATATGTATTAAATTTGCGAGGGGTTAGCCCCTAGCTATTATTATCATATTATTTTTATTATATAATTATATTATTTTAATTATATTATTATTAACTAGAATAATATAATAATATAATAATTTTTTATATAATTACATAATAAAATATTAAAATTTATAATTATATTAATAATTAGAAAAATATAATTATATAACAAATAAATATACATATTTTAATATAATTTTATAATAAATAATTATATATTTTTAAATTTTGTAAAATATAATAATTTATAAAAAGTGCATTAAAATTAAATATTCACATACATCACCAAATCAAAAAGAGTTCATGACATAGATATTAAAAAGTACATTAATATTCACATACATCACCAAATTAAATATTCACATACATCACCAAAGAAAAAGTGCATTAAATATTCACATTAATATAATCTATTTTTTAAACGATATTTATTATACAATACTATTTTGAATAATATGTTTAATATATAATATCCATTTTCAAAATCTAATTTTTAAACATTATTTAGTATACTTTTAAACATTTTCTTATAAATATATTACTAAATTATATTAGTATTTGAAAAAATATATACTTTATAAATAAAAATGTATACATTCTAAACAAAAAGTGTATATATTACAAATTATATACTTTATAAAAAATAGTATATATTACTTAAATATATTACAAATTATAGATTTTTATGATTTAACTCATACTTATTAAATAAATGTGTATATTAATTTATAATCTTTTCTTTTACAAAAATAATATATATTCTGTTTTTTGAACAATATTTTTTTATACAATACTATTTTCAATAATATGTTTAATATATAATCTATTTTTTAAACGATATTTATTATACAATACTATTTTTAATAATATGTTTAATATATAATATCCATTTTCAAAATCTAATTTTTAAACATTATTTCGTATCTTTTTAAACATTATTTAATATATAAGTGTTTTTTAAAATCTGTTTTATAAATATTTTAATAAATCTGTTTTATAGTTTTTATTACAAATCTCTTTTATAATTTTTATTACAAATCTGCTTTTAAATTTTATTTTTAATATCTGTTTTATAATATAAACTAAATATAATATAATCTATTTTATAATATAATCTGTTTTTATAATTTTTTATAATAATATAAAATCTGTTTTAAAACAATATATGTTTTTAATCTATTTTATATAAACTAATTTTTTTCAAACATTTTTTACAACTATTTTAAAATCTGTTTGTTTTTTTACTTAAAATCTGTTTTTAATAATATAAACAACATAAAATTAAAATCTGTTTTAAAACAATATCTGTTTTGAATCTATTTTATATAAACTAATTTTTTTAAAACATTTTTTACAAATATTTTAAAATCCGTTTGTTTTTTACTTAAAATCTGTTTTTATATTCTATTTTTAAAACAACATTAAAATCTGTTTTTATATTCTATTTTTAGTAATATAAACAATATTTATAAACATTTTTTACAATCTATTTTAAAACAACATTTTTTAAATATATATTACTAAAAATAAATACAGAAAATTCGAAATCAAAAAAATTATAGATTTTATAATACCAGCAACACACCAAAATCAACATATTGATATCAATTATACCTAAAATATTTAGAAAAAACAATTAAATGTGTACCTTTAGAAGCTCCCTTAAATTTGTAGCTCCAGCTTCTAGATGACAGTTGAATCCTTTATCCATTATATACATGTAATATAACAAATAAATGAAAAAAATTAATTGTTGAAATACACAAAACAAAATTAATTAAAATATATATAAAACAGTTGAAGAAAATAAATGGAATAGGAAGACAAGTATTTACCTGTATTTGAAGTTGGAAACAGAAGAAATTGGTAGATTGAGAAAATGGTGGAATAGAGGCAGAAGATGAAGAATGGGAGAATGGGGAGAAACGAAAAATAAATACTGATTATATATGTATTAACTGCACTCTTTGGAAATGTGAGAGCATTTAATCAGTTGCACGTGCGAGGGGATACCCCCTAGCCAGTCCAACGGTAATAATTTGCGAGGGGGGATCCCTAGCAAATTTTAACGTGTTAGATTACTCTCTGCATGTGTGGCACGTGGACTCATTGGCGAGGGGAGACTCCACGCTATTGGAGGGATAAGATTTGCGAGGGGGTGGCCCCTAGCCATTGATTAGCGTGTTGCAGTCAACTTGCAGCAGAATAATTGCCTTTTTTAGAGTGATTTGACCAAGCATTTTCATGGTGAGGGGATACCCCTCGCAAATTACTAATCAAAATTTAGTGAGGGGTTGGCCCCTCGCAAATGGTCACATATCAGACTTATTTTGCGCTGACCCCTACTTTAAACAGGTTTTAAAGTTCAAAATTTTTTTCCCTCCTCTTTTGCGAGGGGTAGCCCCTAGCAAAAGTTTTTTTCTTTTTTTTTTCCTATTGTATGGTTTGCGAGGGGTTTACCCCAAGCAACCTTGTTTTTATAGTGAGGGGTTTTCCCCCTAGCTAATCACATGTTTTCTTGTAGTGAAATGTTAAATACAAAAGTCATGCCAAACATTCTAAAACAACACAAGTTCAAATGTGAATGACACCTAGCAAAAACAATCATCGGTAGATGAAAAACACAAAATGAGGGATTTTTCACTCACACAACAAACTTGCAAACAAAAAACTAAATCATGCAACCATCCAAAAATCATATTGAACATACAAAGGCAAGAATCACAAGGACTTTTCAAGGTTGTAATGTGGTCGGGCAAACAAACAAGGGGCGATTTCTAAAGGTAATTGAAACAAAAACTTGTCTAAACCTAAGGGAGTGATCAACTCACAAAGTTTCAAACACCAAAATTTCAATCAAACTTCAAACAAAATCCCAAGTGTTACACAAAACATAATCCTTATTTAGCACAATTATTAGAACTCTTTTTGTTTCCTTTCACAAGGATTTTTTTTCTTTTCTTTTCTTTTCTTTTCTTTGTCACATTTTTTTTTCTTTTTTCTTTTCTTTTTCAATCCTCATAGAATCCAACTAATGAATACACAATCATTCTCTCCCCAACTTGAATTCAACCACATCATCATGTGAATACTCCCTACTTTCTAAGGAAAGGCAAAAAATTCATACAACAACACAAAGTTAAGGTCCAAGAAAAAACAAAATCCATAAAAAATAAGTGAACTAAATACTCATAGACAAGCATTAAGTTCAAATAAAATATGAACCAAAAAGCTCAAAGGGGTTACGAAAGATCACACGCTCACAAGGTGAATGACTATTTGGCTAAGGTAGTTGTGCTCAAAATGAAACAAATGCCTTGATCCTTTTCATGCATTCATATACACAACATAAACAACAGATTAAGCATAATAAAATCCAGTTAAAACAAGAATATTGGTACTCCGAGCATATATGAACAATGGAAGGCTTCCTCACAAAAAGGTTAGGAACTAAAGTGATTCACATACGAACAAGTATATAAAAGAATGAATGGCATAAAAGTTGTAAAAAGCCTAAGTATCATGAATATGCTAAAGTATAGAAAGTGATAAATACATACCTTGAACGCGTACCAAACTTTAAACACTATCATTACCACGCATTCGCAAGTTGAAACACTCAAAATCGGAAAATCACCGAATGTGACTTCAAGATATCGGGCTAAAATTTGAGTTCAAACAACAACAAAAGAATTAGAAAAATTACTAATAATTACTAATATATAAGGCTTTGGTGGAAGTGGGAAAAAGGGGGAGCCAAGTGAACAATTAAAAGAATTCACTGGCTCAGCAAAGCAGGGCGCGCTAAGCGCGCAGGCCTGCGCTAAGCGCGCTACACCAGAACTAGAAAAACCAGTACAACAACAAGGTTCTGGTGTAGGCCTCCACTTAACACCTACACAACTCAATTACAAAACATACAATATTTACACATACAAACTTCCTCAAGTTAAACATGACAAGCTTGAGGAAAACAAAACTTAACACCTTAACACGAACTACCATAAACATACTAAAAGAATGGGAGAAAAAAAACATTAGAAACTAACAACAATAAAACATGCTTGTTTTACATCATAAGTTCGACGCCTATTATTTATACACACTTCTCCTAGTTGCCTCTTTACACGGTTAGCGCTCACCGACAATGAAACCTAACCAAACACTTAGCAAACGTGAAGAGAAACAAACATATACACTAAATTTACAAGTATGCAAAACATGTAAAATTCACAAATATGGTAAACATATACAAGCATCAATATCAACAAGTGAAAATAGACAAAATATACGATATCTACAAAACTCAAAAACAAAAAAACTATCGCAATGCGATCCAATAAAAACACCAATCCCCGACAACGACGCCATTTTGTTGGAAGCGGTATAGGGCAAGGAACAAAAGTTTTGGAAGTATTTTTCCGGGAATTATCGTGTCCACAGAGATCGGTGCTACTGAACTGCCGTTCGACAATTTAATTGTTAATGAGTTTGGGTTTAAATGGTTTAAAGCGTAAATGCGGAAAAGTAAATAAGAACATAAGAAAATTCATTCATCAGAGAGAAAAGACTTATCAAGCATGTATATATTCCACTCGTCACAGACTTAAACTTACCGACCAGTTGCACTCAACTTACAATACTCTTCAATATCACCCGGTATCGCTCACAATAGTGTCCATCTCTGACACACCGAGCTGAGAAACAATCGTATCACTCTCTTCGTCACTCTCGCGCACGAAGCCTCGAAATACGGAAGGCATTTAAGTTCCGACACCCATACGGATTGTTAGCCCTCAACCAATCTCTAGCATCCAGAAACTAACATATAATTATCCTTAATCGAAGTTTGTGAAGTTTATCTCTAACACGACCCAAACCCCGAGCATTTAAGCAAAAATCAAGAACAAACACCAACAGAGATTTGTAAAGCAAATTAAATATAACGCCATGGGCGACAAATGTACATAAGATCAAAGTAAAAATATATACAAACCCAACAAAGAAGAAAGACATGAAGAAAATCAGAAATGAATCAAACACTTCATGGATTGTCAGAGCCGATCGATGAGAAATCCACCCCAGATCATCCAAATGCAAGCTTCCATGATGTTTTCTAAGCAAATCCAATGAAGAAATGAAGTTTGATGGAGTGGGAGCAAAAAATACTCAAACCATCCCCTAAAAAATATGTTTTTCTACTATTTATGGACTGTCAAAGTCGCAGACCGCGCTAAGCGCGCCCTAAAAATTGTTAAACCGCCTTAAAAGCGCGCTAAGCGGGCTCGGAGCGCGCTACTCGCTGGAATTTGCTCCTTCCGTGGGCTAGGAGCGCGCTGAGCATGCTTCCTAGGTTAGGAGCGCGCCCAGCGCGCTCCAAGCATGCTTGAAATCCAAAGCTTGTTTTCTTCATAACTTTTGAACTGTAATTCCGTTTTTCGCCCGGTTCGAAGCGTTGGAAAGCTTATTCAATGCTCTATACAACAATGGCAAAATCCCACTGCTTGAATACCTACAAAAATGAGATAAAATCAATTAAACTCAATGATATGTACACAAATCGCAATATATACACTAAAATGTAAACTATACGCATTTATAAACAAAACAGGGTTTATTCGTATGATATTTAACAAAAAGCAACGATAAGTGCAACAAAAATCATATACAAAAATAGGTACATTTTGCACTTATCAAGGAAACATTCAAACAGGCAGGGTGAGTAATACAATTCATTATAATCAATATAAAATAAGATATGCATAAAAATGGCGTCATCATCATATACAACATCATCAGAGTCATCACAGGAAAACATCAAAACACGTCATCATAAATCACAACAAATGTCACATAAATGCAATGCACAACAAGACTCATGCATGTGGTACTAATCGTCACAATTGATGGACACTTAGGCCATCACCCTCCAAAGATCCCCGTCAAATAGGATCGGTTCCACACAAGAACCGGAGCACGTCATAAACCATTTCACATCCACACAATGGGATGGAAGCCACAAATAGACTGAAGTCTAACATCATCATCACTGGACCGAAGTCCTAACATCATCACCACTGGAGCAAGGTCTTAACATCATCACCAGAATATGCTATGAATGCATGATACACAACATCAATAATCATCATCATTATGTGCATCATCATTCATCAAAACTTCATGTTAATCATGTCATCATATAATCATCAAAACATCACAAATCATCATCTCATAATCATCAGTAACATCACAGTAAACCATCAGAAAAATCACAGCGTCAAACATCAAAACAGCACAGCATCATAAAACAAATTTTCACGAACAACAGGGTTCCCTACTGAGTTCGCTGTGTGAACCTGCTCGTTGGGACCTTCGCTTTGTGAAGCTGGCAGCGAAGCCCCAATCCCATACAAAAACCAGAGAGTTCCCTAGTCTGTCTCTCCTCGCTCCTCTATTCGCTGTGCGAAGCCCTTCGCTGGGACATTCGTTGTGCGAGTCCACAAAATTAATCTCATAATTCATCCCAGTATCATCACATAATTTATCGCGCATTCGCTGCGCTACTCGCTTTGCGAGCCTGGGCGAACATTCGCCTTGCGAATGATTTGTTCGCTTTGCGAACTAGCGATTCCTGCAATCGCTGCTACGCACCAGTAGCATCCCAGCCCCAAAAACCTTTACGATTCCAACCTCAATTCACCCCCCAAAACAGTCCTGAAACATCAAGGCAATCAAAGGCATAAAACCTACGACTATTAGGTCGGTTAATTTCATTATTCTAACTCGAAAATACCTAAACCTTCACAAGTTCTCAAGATTCCCATAAACCCCATAAATCCCTTTCTCATACAAGATCCCACATATCATCAAATAAGGTTTTGCCTCAAAGGCTTATTTTCACCTGAATCAATTCAACCCATAATAATCCATCATCGATCCTCAGTAATACCCTTAAATCATCAATAACTCATAAACCCTTAAAAAACCCCAAAAATCTCAAGATCCATTTTAAACACATCACTCTTATATTGAAAACAATGAAAGACAATACTCCCCATACCTTAGATTGTCGATCCAGAGCTTTTCTCTATTGAGCCTTTGGAAACCTTCACGAATCCTCGCATTTTCCTTTTTCCTCAGAGCTCTTGCTTTTCTCCTTATTTTTACGTTCTAACAAAATGAATCATATTCCTCCTAATTCCTTTTTGTTAAACCTTTGGGCTTCCAAAATGGGCTTTTTCCCAATTTACACTCACTAATCCTCCTCAAAAGTCCATCTTGCCCTTAATTCCTCTAATATTATTTTAAATTAATAATAATACTAATATATTCATATTATATACTATTATTTAATTAAAATAATCAAAACTCCACTAAAATACTGACATCGACACAAACCACCAAAATTCACCGAAAATTCACAAATATTATATTTAAATAAATTAAATAAATATTCTAATAAATTTGGGGTGTTACAGTATGCACAATGTCGAATGTGCCCAATCATCATTCAAAAGTGTGTCTGTCAAAGGGTGAAAGGTTCTATGCACCTACGACCCTAGGACTCATACTCAATGCATGTCGCAGATAGCTATCCACTGTTGGATATGATCTAACAGACCCTCGCGTTCCATGTCGGGAAACATGGTGTGATTATAACCATCCCCCATATATAAGGTACCCTACGCCAAATTTACATGTATGTTCTAACCATAACTTTACAATTTTTCACCGATTAGCTAATTTAGGCATTGACCTGGTAATCTTGTAGATCCACCTTATTCTATCGTATCAAAAGAACACTCACCACTGCATCAATCGGATTTACACTCTCGTGTCTATCACTTTTGATTCCTTGTATGAAACAATGACGTTCGATTCGATTGCCAAATGCACAATGTATTTTCCAACCGCAAGATCTCCAAACTCACATGAAAGAGAAATATAATTTATATTTTTTTTAAATATATTTTTGTAAAAGAAAACTATTAATACATATTAAATTTTGCAAATACCTTTATATGTAAAAAAAGACAATCCTTTAGTTAGAACGAAAGAAATAGATTGATAGATAATATACCATAAATATATAGTTAGTTTTATTTTTATAGAAGTTAAAATTGATTACGAAAATGCATAATTGCTTCAAATATATTTGATTGTTGTCAAGTAGAATTACTTTTATGTTTAGTGAATCAAATAATTTTTTTTTATATTTATATATTTATAAAAAAAATTTAAGAAATATATTTAAACTAAAAAATAAAAAATCTTACAAGTCAAATTAATTTTTGCACATTCAAAATTTATTATGAGTATTCCACTTCCAAACATGTATATCAAGTATATCTTGTTTGTAGCATAGCATTGGAATGTGGAGTGGAGCCCATTGGTGAACCTCTGCTTAGCTGGCTCCAACCTCTTTTTATGGACCTTGTCTCCCTCTCTACAAGTAAAAGCCTTTTCACTCCAAAAACTCTTCAATTCTTCTTTTTCAACTCTCTCTCAGATCTATTCAATTTCAGATCATCATATTTTTCTTCATCTTGCTCATCCAATTCATTCTTTGGTAAGATCCCTTTCCTCAATTTGATTCCTGTTTTGGTTTTTGATTTTCAATGTAAAAATGTCAACTTTGGATTCATTCCCATTGAGCTGACCAGAAAAGTTTTGAAAAAAAAAGTGGGTTTTGGAGCTTTCATGAAAAAAAGAAGAAAAGTCATAGCTTTTTCGTTTTTTATGGAGGTAGATAGATGTTATGGAATTTGGGTCATAGATAGACTTATGGTCATAGTTTTTGTTGTAAAGTAACAAGAAGAAAATTTATGTTAGAGAAACCAATTTCTGTTTTTGTTTCTTAGGATACTGTATTAAGCAATTAAGCAGCTTGTTGTTTTTGACTTTTTTAGTTTATACGTATTTGAAGTTGAACTATATGATTGATTTTTATATGTACTTGTTTGTTGATGTTGTTGTAGTTATTGTAGTTTGCTGTGGATCATCGTCATCGTCGTCGTTGTCGTGGTGATCGGTGATTTTTATTATTTTTTTGTGAGGATTGTAGGATTGTGTATATATAGTCTATTGTGTGTGAAAACTGTTGGGGGTGAAGTGTGTTTCTTTTGTGGTATTTGATAGATGTGGAAATCCTTGATGGTTGTTTGGTGAAATGAGGGATGTTATCGGAGTTAGTGAACTTTTTGAAGGCCTGCTTTCGGCCGGGTTTGGATGGAAATGGACGCACATCGTCGGATTCTGGAGGTAAACAAGATGGACTATTATGGTACAAAGACTCGGGGCAGCACTTATGTGGTGAATTTTCGATGGCTGTAGTTCAAGCCAATAACTTGCTGGAGGATCAGAGCCAGATTGAATCGGGGAGTTTGAGCTTGAATGAGTCTGGTCCTTATGGAACCTTTGTTGGTGTCTATGATGGACATGGAGGGCCGGAGACGTCGCGGTTTATCAACACACACCTATTTCAACATCTCAAGAGTAAGTTGCTAACAAGATTAGCGAATTCTTCAAGCTTATTTGTATTATTAGCATAGAGTTTACTTGTTTGTTGTGCTTTATTGTATTTTATTGTATTTTTCTTTGTAGCACCGACGCCTCTGAAAAAAGCGTGTCCGTGTCAGACACTGACAATTGTGATTATGTTCAATTTAATTATTTTTTCAAATTATTACCGGTGTCTATGTGTCAGTATCCGTTTGTGTCCGTGCTTCATAGGAATTTTCTTCTACCTTCCCAAAAACAGAAAGAAAACCAGTTTATCTAGTTCATTTTTACCGATACCCTTTTGAACTAGTAAGACTAGAAAATAGCGGATTATGGCGGAAAAATCCACAATATATATGTACTATGGGCGAGTGCAAAAACTGCCATGTATAACCGCCATAGCACCACCATGGCTGCTATTTGATAACACTGGCTATTAGCCATTTGCAATTGCATGGTAAGGCACTTGTGAAGCTGTTTGAAGGAGCTTATGAAAATATCTTATGACATGTCTATTAACAGTTTTCAGCTTAATTCCATAAGCGCTCTCCATGATAGCTTATGAAAACAATTTAGTTTATATGAAAACTGTTTGATCTTATTATACATTTTTCTATAGAAATAGTTTAAACATAAGCATTTCTATGACAAGCGCTTATGCTATAGTCACTCAAATATGTTGTTTATCCAAACAAGGTCCAGATTCGTGCAGGATCTGGATTTTCCTCGGACCCCTCACAACGGAAGCTTTATAGGACCGTGTTGGTTTTTTCGATAGCCAATGAAGTTTACTTATTTGATTTGTTGTCCTCCGCATGATTGCAAAAATGTGAATTTAAATGTATTCTTTCACTATTTAAACTTTTCAGGGTTTACTGCTGAGCAACAATTGATGTCAGTGGATGTAATTCGCAAGGCATTCCAAGCGACAGAAGAGGGGTTTATGTCACTAGTTTCGCAACTGTGGCCTATTTCACCGCAAATTGCAGCAGTTGGATCATGTTGTCTTGTTGGTGTTATTTGTAACGGAACCCTTTATATAGCAAATCTCGGCGATTCCAGGGCTGTTTTGGGAAGAACCGTTAAAGCAACCGGTGAAGTTTTAGCCATGCAGTTATCAACAGAGCACAATGCATCCATAGAGTCTATAAGACAGGAGCTTCATTCTTTGCACCCCGACGATTCAAATATTGTTGTCTTAAAGCATAACGTATGGCGAGTGAAGGGAATTATTCAAGTAAGTCACGGTCAAATATTGTTATGGTACGTACGAGATAGTCTCGGTAGTACCATAACAGAATTCTTCTTCAGTTTTGTTGCTATAATTGCTATATACTTGATTCTTGTTAGTTTTTATATGAGCGAAAAGTCAGATTCATTTGGATGTGTGTTCTTGTTTTTTCTATTGCAGATTTCTAGATGCATTGGCGATGTATATTTGAAGAAAGCCGAGTTCAATAGAGAACCGTTATATCCTAAGTTCCGACTCCACGAGCCGTTCAAGAGGCCAATACTGAGCTCAGAACCATCAATATTAACACATCAGTTGCAGCCTCAAGATCAATTTATAATATTCGCATCGGATGGGCTCTGGGAACATTTCAGCAATCAAGAAGCAGTCGATATAGTTCAAAACAACCCCCACGCAGTAAGATACTCATTTAACTTCAACTCAAGTACTCATCTATAATATTCGTCAGCTCACATAATTCATAGAGATCATGTTACATGTAATGTTGTACGAGACGAGAGAAACTATAGTTTCGTGCAAACATATTGTTTTGGAGAAGCTCTTATGCTGTATTATAATATGCGTGCGTACATATTTATTGTTTCAGGGAATTGCAAGGAGGATGGTGAAAACTGCGCTTAAAGCGGCAGCGAAGAAGAGGGAAATGAGATATTCGGATTTAAACAAAATAGACCGAGGAGTTCGTCGACATTTTCACGATGATATCACTGTGATAGTTGTATTTCTTGACTCGAATATGATGAGTAGGGCAAGCACTGTGAAGTTCCCTAGTATTTCTGTTAAAGGTGGCGGTGTTAGCCTCCCTCACAACTCATTAGCACCTTGTACTACTACAACAGATAATGGTAGTACTTGATCATGTTTAATTTAATTTAATTGGGATTTATATACTAGTAGGATTAGAGTATGAAGATATATAATTTAAATCGCATATCTTTTCGAAGCACATATTTTCAATCTAAAAATTGATAAATTTACCACTGCCTAGTTGTGACCTTCTATTTTTGACCATACCTTTCAAAAATTTGCTGAAGGTTTTGCATATTAGACATAGTGCTTTTGCTAAACAAAAAAAAAAATCTAATCTTCTCCATACATCACATGAAAATGGATTAAGGAGCATCTTGGTCCTTTTAATAAACTGAGCTTATCCTCTTCAACCAAATCAAGAATTCCTCTATTGAAGGCCTATTCAAAAAGATAAACAAGAAGTGAAAGAGTATCACCTTATCTAACACCTCTCTTACAAGAAAGGTATACAACAAACTTGTCATTAACAGATATGGAGAATTTAGAAGAATTAAAAATAATGTTAACCTTTTTGAAATATAGATGTCAATTTATATCCGCCAGTGTGAATTTTGATAGGGATTATCCTGTTCTGGCCTTAAACATGAAAAACATCTTTCTACGAAAACGGATATGGAGAACAAAGTCATCTTGAAGACATTCGAGGATGGGGAACACATCCCCTGGCCCATGGAGTATCCAACCCCACTTGATTAGCATAAAATCTTTTAAATATATATGTTTTTTTTTGTCTTATCATTAATTTCTTTTATAAAAAAATTATGCAATATTTTTTTAATTAGCCCAAGTCTTTTAGGCAATATTTTAATTAGTCTGCGAGATCTAAATTTCTCGGTCGAAGTTATATGAAATGAAGCCCGACTAATGAGATCACGAGTCTCTCAGGCAAGGTATTGGACCTCTCAGGTGAAGCTACTATCTAAACTTCAGACAAGATTTGTGATTAAGTCTTATGCTAGACTTCATTTGCGCCTCTTGGGCGAGATTTTTACGTTTGCTCCCACCCAAGGAAATTCTAAGTCCCTACGGAGAGAGTTTAATTGAAATGAGAGATCTAAGTCCCTCAAGAAGAGATATATGAAGTCTGGTCAATGAGACTATAAGTCCTTCGGGCGAGGCGTTGGATAGCTTATTTGTATTTTCTTGGGGAATGACAATGATCTTCGCCATAAAGTCCAGCAAATGTTGCCTCCATGGGCGGAAAAGATCTTTTCTATGAAGTCCAGAATGCAAACATTGCCTCGAGGGGCGACAAGGCTCTTTGTTTATGAAGTCCAACATACAAACATTGCCTCGAGGGGCGACACAAAGATCTTTGCTTAAGAAGTCCAGAGTAAGAACATTGCCTCAAGGGGCGACAATGATCTTCATTTAAGAAGTCCAACATAAAAACATTAACTCAAAGGGCGGAAAGGATCTTTGCTATAAAGTTCATCATAAAAACATTGTCTTAAATGGTGGAAAGGATCTTCGCTATGAAGTCTATCATAAAAAATATTTACAAAAAATATCCTTGTGGGTCATAAATGCTCAATAAATTGTTCGTTTGTATATAATCATGGTGTCTATTGGGAGACTACAACTAATCAATTTAACAAACAACTTAATTGTAATAATATTTGAGATGGAGCGTTCTAGGTTATGGGCAAGAGTGGTCCTTCTAACTCTAGCAACTTGTACGCCCCATAAGGGAGCTTATAGAATATGCGGTATGAGACTTCCCAATTAGGTTGTAATTTTCCCTGATGTGCAGGCAGGACCACTTCCTTTAATACTAGGTTGCCCTGTTGCATCTCTCTTGGCCTGACTCTGGAATTATACCTTCTAAAGGCTATGCGCTTGGAAGCAAGTTCTCGGACATGGACAATTTTTCTCAATTCTTTGATCAGGTTCGTCGCACATTCCAATCCGACCTTGTTTGCTTCTTCATTAAACTGGGATTGTCTCCACGAGGGCGTGTCAATCTCCACGAGAAGCTTGGCGTCCGCTTCATACACCATGGAAAACAGAGTTTCCTTGGTGGTGGTGTATGGAGTGGTGTGGTATGACCATAATATCTCATGGAGCAATTCTTCCCATACACCTTTGACATCATCAAGCTTATTCTAGAGCCCTTTTATTATTACTTTGTTTGATGGTTTTGCTTGCCTATTGGCTTAAGGGTCTACAGCAAATGTAAACTTTGTCTGCACTCCTAAGTGTCTACAAAAATTGGTAACCATAATAGTGGCAAATTGGGTTCCATTGTTGGAGACAATGACCCTGGGAAGTCCATATCTGCACATAATTTTCTATCAATAGAAATGGTAAACCCTCTCAGCTACGATTTTATAAACAACTTCTGCCTCTATCCATTATGTGAAATAATCTACTACCGCTATCAAGAATTTCGGTTGACCTGGTGCCAGGGGGAGCAGACACATGATATCTATGCCCCACTGGTAAAAAGACCAGGGTGAAGTTATCGACTAAAGAAGCTCAGTCAAGCCATGGTGTGTTAGAACAAGATTTGTTCATTCCCTTAAAAGTTTTTAATGATAACAAAGTATTGAAAGAACAATAGGGTTTATTAATGGTTATTTAAGTGTGCAGGATCAAAAAACATTAACCTTGATAAGAATCAAGTTAATCACTCAGAAGAACCATTAAAGAGAACAAAGCTATTCTGAATCTGAAGGATCAGAACCAAGCTTTCAGACCCTGAGATAGTCAAATCAAGTCTTTCAGATGTTAAACCTAAGCTCATTGGAAATATAAAGATCAACTCAACGTTTGAAGCAAGCAAACTTTGTTATAAGGAATGGCTTTGCATCTTCTGAACAAGATGCATCAGTAAATCTGAAGACACTGCTTCAAAGGAATTTCTCTACATCAAGTCATCAACTCTTCAAGTGATTATCCAAACTAGTTCTGATCAAGACTCTGATGAAGATAAGACTCAGAACCTGTGAACTAAAGACTCTGAAGTGTCATTCCAACCGAGCTATGAAGATATACTTTAGCTTTTGATCATGCTTTAACTAATTCTATAAAAGCCTCTGATTCAGTAAGCTAAGTATAAGGGTAACAAGACTCTGAGCAAGCATCAACAAACTTCTGCAAGAAGACTCCAGACAGAAGTTATCCAAGGAAGATCACGTGACAACAGTACACTATTTTATGTCAAACCTGGTGATAGTGCGTTGTCAGGATCTTCTCTCTCCAAATGTTCATAACTCTGCTATTCTACTCTCAACGTCTTTCTGCTAGCTGAGTTGTTAGCTCACTCTATTATCCATCAACTAAAGACTTTCAACGATTACTTGTACCATGGAAGCTTTCAACGACTATCTATACCATGGTAGTTTCAATCTTCAACAGATATATTCTTAGTATCTATTTAAGGATGAAGATTGAAAACATTCATAAGGTTTTGAACCGTGAAGGTTATGAGGAATAATCTCTCTGAGATGAACCTCTACCTCTCAAGATAGTGAATGTGAGTTGAAGGTTTCGTGACTGTGTTCACTTGGATGTGATACCAGTTCACTGAAATAAGTTGAGAGAAACACACTTCAAAAATAATATATAACTAGAAGGGTTAAGTGTGTGAGAGCAGAATGAAACATGTTCACATATATTCTAAAGATAGAATATGTGAATATGTTCATCAGAACAGGAAGGCACAACAAGATGAATATCTGTGCAAGGAGAGAAGAAGAATGAAACCTTCATTCTTCTACACTCAGGAGCAATCAACTCAAATTTGCTCAAGTGTAAACCTTTGTGTATCTGCTTATCCAAGAAGCACATATATGAACACATAGTTAGTACCGGATTCCTCTGTTATGAGAATCTGAAGACTCTAGCATCTGTGCTCATAGTAAAGTCTCTTTTTGATGATTGAGCAAAAGTCTTGAACTTGATGTTTAGGCATTGAAGTCCCATGCTTGCGGGAAAAGCAAGGAAATCTCAATTAGTGTGATTGAGCAGAAAGTCTCATGCTTGAGGGCTTGATAAGGAAGTCCTGAACGGGTAGTTCAGGCAAGGAAGTATCGATCTGGGTGATTGAGCAGGAAGTATTGAATGGGGATTTTAGGCAAGGAAGTCTCATGCTTGCGGGCATGAACAACTGTCTATTTCAGTGGGATTGAGCAGGTAGTCTTCAGCTGCTGGCTTAAGCAATTATAATCAATCTGATTATAGTTAAAAGCTCTTGTGCTTAAAGGGGACTGGACTACTCTCAATTGAGAGGAACTGAGATATATTGTGTGTCTCTTTATATACTTCTGCATTTATATTCCGATGTGCAATCATACTATGAAATCAGATACTGGTTTGATTCACTATCGTACCTGCATCAAAATCAGAGCTTGACACCTCTTATTCTGAAGCAGAGTTAAGAAACGGAAGTAAGCTTTTCACTGCTGTTACTCACCCTGATATTAGACTTTGAACGTGGTTCAAAATCTGACAATTGAGAAACAATTAGTGAAAAGAGTTTTAATATTTTAACATACACAACTCAACCCCCTTCCTGTGTATTTTTATCACCTTCATTGTGAAGGTCAACATGCTTATGGAATTGATCATATTTATTGACAGAGGCGATACTATCCTTCATCAAAGTAGGCCAATAGTATCCCGCCCTTAAGAGCTTGTGGGCGAGGGATTTTCCGCCAATATGAGGGTTGCAAGCTCCCTTATGTACTTTTGCAAATACCAGGGTAGTTTCATCCTCGCCCAGGCACCATAGCATGGGAGAGATCCTCCCCATTTTATAGAGTTTTCCATAAAGGAGAGTGTAATTGGTATCCTATTTTTGAATCCTCCTTGATTTTCCCCAATCTAGTTGAAGTTTGTCTGTCTACAGGAAACGCAGTATGGGTGACATCCAACTAAACTCAGAGATAACTTTCAGGGAGTATACCTTACTTGACTCGATGTTAGGGGAAGAGAGGATCTCCTAGATGATCGTTCAATTAAAATTTGTTGTCTTAATGTGTCAAGCTTGCACAAAAGGTCTGGTATGAAGTTCTGTTTGCGTGGGGTGTGTTTTATTTTAAAAGAAGTAAAATGAGAGGAAAAATTTTGTATCTTTTGCAAATATTTTATCAGTTGCGGCTCCTTTTCTTGGTAATTTTTGGAAACTTGGTTAGTGACCAATTGGGATTCATTTTTGTCCCTCATTCTAGAGTCTTCCATCTCAACGGCGAGAAATATGTCGGCAATAAGAGCCCAGTACTCCACCTGATTGTTGTTGGTGGTGAACTTGAACTTTAACGCCTACTTGATGAGTATGTTGCATGGTCTTTCCAAGACTATCCCAGTAAAACTTCCTTCTATGTTAGAGGTTCCATCTACAGAAGCTCCCATTCGGGGATGTCTCATCGTCTACAAGCTAGCTAAATTTCACCACAAAATCTGCCAGAGCCTGTGATTTGATGCTTTCCCTTAGGGCATATTGGATGTCATATTTCGAGAGTTCCACTTCCGAAGATACCATCCTTTCTGCCAAATCTGGCTTCTTCAAATCTTGACAAATAGGATAGTTGGTTTTCACAAATATCTTATGGCCCTGAAAGTACGGTCTCAACTTCCTCGAAGTGATGACGACTACCAGTGCCTACTTCTAAATCTTTTGGTAATGTATCTTGGTACCTATGAACACCTTGCTTATGAAATATGCATGCCTCTCTGTCTTGTCTATCTCCTGAACTAGGAATAAGCTCATCGCCTGATTAGTGACTAAGAGATAAAGGAGTAATGGTGACTCCTCCCATTAGCGAGTGAGGGCAAGGGACGGTGCGTGGAAGGCCTTTACTTTGGAGAAAGCACATTCACACTCGACAATCCATTCAAACCTCTCTTTGTTTTTTAAAGCGGAAAAGAAAAGGAAATCCTTGTCGCCCATGCAGGAGATGAATCGAGATATGGCGGCAAGACGACTGTTGCAGTGAGAATCAGATATCAAGCTATTAGTTAACTTGAATCACAAATCTTTGAAATTCACCACCGAGCTTTGATTTATCCAAAGGAAAGGTTAAAGATCGAAGAAAACCCTAATAAGATATCTAAGGTTCGAGGGTTGGTTATACTTAGGGAAGGTGTTAGCATCCTAAGTATTTGTAGTACTCTACAGTAACCTCTTGTTTTATATGTGTTATTTGTTAATGTTTGCTTTCTAGGGTAATGTGCTAAGGTAAAAACCCAGGGGTTAGTTTCTAAGTATGCTCTCTAAGACATCGCATCTCGTGCCTACGTATCTTGACGCGAATGGAATCAGAGCATTCGTAGTTCCCCTCAAGGAGGGTGAGGAACTCTTGACTGTGGTCAAGGTTCCAGGGGGAAGGTAAGTATCCATGGCAAGACACTTACATAGAGTGCGGTGACTATAAACTTAAGGCTAAGTTAAAAGGAGGTAAGTGTTTATGGGAGAACACTTACATGGAGTACGACGACTCCGATCCCGAGGCTAGGATAGAAAGGGAAGAATGTGTTCATGGCAGAACACTTACGTAGAGTACAGTGGCTCTAATCCTAAGGGTAGGATGAAAGGGTAAGGAAGTGTTCATGGCAGAACAAAAGCGAAGAGTGCAGCGCCTCTAATCCTAAGGCTAGGATAAAAGGGAATGACCTAAAGTTAGGCTAAGTATGACATGACAGTTAACAAAATGGGGATCCTTTCCTTTGGAATTGGATAAAGGGAAAATGTTATCCTAATGTTATTATGCAAAAATTCGTCCTAATGTCTATCCGATTCAACTTTCCAAAAACAAAGTTGAATCGAGAACGTAAGGGGGCGTGGCATATCATACAAGTGGGCGAGCATTCAAGTATATGTACAGAGTATCACAAATAATCATCAGACAATGTATCAATAAAGGAACTCTCAAGATCCAATCAGGAAACCTCAACGAGACATCAACTAATTAAAATACGAATCGACTATAAATAAATACTAGCAAAAATCTAATTAAATCAAGAAATTAATCACGAACCCCATTCAACAATTAATTCTACCTTAACAATTAATCATGAATTTCGATTAAAACATTAATTACAAGTTGATCACAAGTTACTAATCAATCCAAATTTAGGGTAAGTATGACTCAACGATTAATCACATAAAACAAACTAATTAATTAATACTGGAAATCAAAATTTTAATTAAAACAACTAAAAAACCAAACATATAAGGTTTAAAAAAAAGAAAATAAAGGAGTGTGAAAAGAAAGAAAAAAAAAGTACATGGGCTTATCGTGAAGCCCGGTTGAGTTATAGAGTATTTAAAAAAAAAGGTCTTAGGCTGACCATGGCCCGTTCGCACATCAAGTGAGGAAAGAGTGAAAATGAAATCAGAAAGTGGGCATCCTATTTCACTCTTCTTCTCCATCAGCTTCCCTCGTCAGCTCTTTCTCTTTCGCTAACGCTCCATCATCATCTCCTCAATCTGAACGTGTTTTGAGCTTGCTTTGGAAAGAAACAATTGTGATTCCCTGTCTGTTGAACGTGTGATTACTATGTTGAAAGTTACCGTTTCCGACTTATCCTGTCTGATCTCGTGTGAACCTTTCTGTTTTTATTTTGTGGCTATTAGTAATGATTGATGAATGAAGACTTCCTAATCTCTTTGTTGAAAAAGAACTGGCGGAATGTCCGTTGCTTGTTTTTGTAGAAAACCTAAGCAGTATTACGGAGACAATTAATTATGTATTTTAAACCATTTGTAACAGTCCACTTGTTTGTAATGACAGTGCTAAATCAATGGGAAGAACGAAAGCTGCCAATGTAAAGCATGGCATTGTTCTATTCTTTTCAGGAAATCTATCATCATTCTAAATGTAAAACTTGGACTATAAAGAATAAAATGACAAAGGATGAGCAGCCAAAATCACCTTGTGAGCATAACAAATCTCTCTTCAAGTCCCAATTCTCAAAAATGTTGAGACCCCATATGTCATAGGCCATACACAATTGTTTGGAAGCAGCAGCGATATTGTTTTTGTCAATTTTATAACTGCCAAAAGGCCTATGCCTTGATGATGGCATATTGACATTTCAGTGCTTGACATGTTTTTTCTTAATTAATGATGCCATATGTTGCATTATAATCAACCACAGTGTTCCAAAAATTCACATAATTGATGAAAACATTGTTGATGATTGTTTATTATAAAAACTTCGCAAACTTAAAGTTCTTTTTCTTCATGTTGACAATCCATCTTTTTTCAGACTTTGCCATGACCAATTAATCGTTTGCAAATCCTTATAACCTTTTTGAATACTTTGAATTTTGGATCTTGGATTGGTTTGAGTGAAATTTTTATAAATCCAGCTTGAAAGATTTTGAATTGGGATAAACTTTGTAACTTGAAATTCAAATCACATTTCTTGCAACTTTGTACAAAAACTCATAAATCACTTCAAGACATATTGTATTTTCCTTAAAATTCAAAGGAAAACAAATGATTATCCAATTCCCTTTGATAAGAATAAAGTCCTCTTTGCATTAAGCTTGACTTCTATTGTTCACACGATTGAAGACAGACAAAAGCCACACCCTGAGACATAAGGATATCACTTGCAACACAACACCACAAAATTTCAACCAGTTCTCAAGTGACCATGCTCAAAATCAATGGACAAAAAACCCTAATCCTCCTTAGGGAACCTCTGAGAAATCTTGCGGAAGATTGTTCTTGTATTGACTAATGGACCATAAGAATAAGGCCATATCTTTCCATAGAAATTCAACACAGCTTGCAAGTAACCGTAACCCCAATGAGCACACACACAGCCTCCATGACTTTTGAACCTTCTGCAGCAGCCCTAATTTCACAAAATGAAAACAAACAAACAAAGCCTAATAAATTGGTTAACTATGAATAGATGATTGAACTAAAATGATGTGCAGAAGACCAAAGTATCTAAAGGTAAAATTTGGGGTATAACAGCGACCTGTAAGCTTCTATACTTCCTTGAAATTAGTTGGGCTTCTCATGGTGACGACTGCTTGGCATTTATCTGTGTTGGCCTTTTTTCCTATTCTTATCAACATGAAAAATTGGAATTTCCTTTCATGAACCTAGAAAGGGCATTTGGTGAGGTTCAAGCGCATATCGTATTTCCTGACCAGTTATAGGACATCCTCCAAATACTCTGAGTGGCTACGCCCTTTGGTAGTTTTCACTATCATGTCGTCGACGTAGACCTCTAGGTTCTGCATTATCTAGAGGAGGACAGAGCGTCCATGAGTAGCTGGTAGGTGGCACCAACGTACTTAAGGCCAAATGGCATAACATTGTAGTAGTAATAATTATGATTTGATATGAAGGATGTTCTGGGAGAGTCCAAGGGGTCCGTCTGAAACTAGTTGTACCCTGAGTATGCATTCATGAAGCTCAAAAAGCACTAGCCTGATGACCCATATATAAGTTGATTGATATCTGGCAATGAGTATGGGTCTTTAGAACACGCGACATTCAAATCAGTGAAGTTTACATACATAAAAGTGGGTATTTTGTTTCTGTGAAGAACTCGATGTCGGGTAGTTTCCCACTTCCTCATCAATGGCACCCCTCTTATCCTCACTAACTTTCTGATCCCTATGTGCCACTAGTCTAGCAGAATGGTGGATGGAGAGGCGATGACTCACCACTTTGGTGTCTATCCCAATCATATCAGAGGGAGCTTATGTGAACAAGTCAACATTCTTAGTGAGTAAGTCGACTATCTCCCGTTCTTCCTCCTTAGAAAGTGATGTGCCTATCTTTGTAACCTGATGGGCAAAAGAGTATATTTGGACCTCCTTCAAATCCTCTGTGGGCATGAGTCTTTTCGCTTCTAAGTCCAATCTGGGGTCCTAACACTCGAGGTCAGTATTTGGAACTTCATATAGAGGGGCATTAACAAGGGAGATCTATTCCCTATCTATCACCAAACAACTTTACTAACACTCTTGAGCGATTTGTTGGTCACCTTGGATTGGACTGCCTCGCCTTCCAGGAAGTGGATACTTTAGGACCAGGTACAAAGTGGAAATGACTCTCCCCAACGTGTAGATGGCAGGTCGCCCATGGATGGTGTTTTACAACGACAAGGCGTCCACAATAAAGTGGCTGACATCAATCGCATTGGCATTTGCGCCCATGCCACATGTGGTCTCCAGGGTTACATGGCTTATTACTTGTACATATTCGCCTGATAATATTGTTAATGAGTCGCTGAATACTTTGAAGTTGTTAGAACCAAGTTACAATTTTTGGAAGGCACCCCAAAACAGGATGCCAGTGGAGCTATTAGGATTTATCAAGACCCATTTGATATCCTAGTTGCCATGCTGCACAGTGATGACCAAGTGGTTATTATCGTGAGGAATGAATCTAAGGGCGTCCTCCTAAGAAAAGGTGATATTAACCCATGTTTTCCCTAGCGCGCCTCTGGGGAAACCAAGAGATATTACATTTGCTGCAAGTATTTTCCTTGCATATTTCCTTCGGGATGAGCTATATCTACCTCCATAAATGAAACCTCTGGCAATGGTGTTTGTACGGTAATGTAGAGTCTTATCGGCGATCTTCGGATGGAAGATGGATGGAGTTTGAGTGAAGGGTGTGGTCCAGATTAGTTTTACTGCAGCCCCATGGTGGGCCCCATTGTACTAGTCAAAAAGTACAAATGCGCATGTCACCCCTGCAGAGGGCAAGGATGCTCAGAGGAATTAGTAGGTATATTATGTTTTATGGTGGTCATGTCTTTCCCACGCCGGCGAGAATCCTTGTATTTTAGGGTTTTCTGGTGGTTTCAAGGACTTGCTCACGTGAGGTGATAGTTTTTGTATATGAACGGGATGCTTAGGTATTGACATATGTAAGGTGTGATATGTATTTGTTAAGATATGTCATTTATCCCTCTGGGGGAGATGTATTTATAGATGCTCAAGGCTTAGGGTTTTCTTGGAAAAGGTCACTACCCATATAGTCAATAGTGGATCGTTGACTCCCTATTTCCAAGCAGAACATGGGCCAGTCAATGACCCTGACTTCTCTCTCTGCCCAAGAAATGTCTTATCTCATGTTTCTCATGACTGGGACATAGGATAGTCTTTGGGCTAGGTGATACTTCTCTTAGAACAACATGTGACTGTCGCCTCTTCTGGGGGTGGCCTGTAGTCGTCGCCCTAGCCAGGTCCTTTACAAATATAATACTACAACTACTGAATTATATTATTTTCTACAAACAAAAGTTCTCGTTATAATTTGAATCAAACTTGTATGAGCAAAATCATTGGCACGAATCATTGTCTTAGATTCTTCATTTTTAATATTAAGAAAAACCAAATTTTAACCTTTTGTAAAACAATCACAAATATTGATCGTCTTTGAAAAAAAAAGAATCAATAGAACTCGATACACAAAATTGGTCACACAGGAATGATAACTTTTGTATTACTTTGGTATTGTCGTACACTTGGAGCATGTTAAGAGTAAACCATCGAATTCGAGCTAGGTGGTTGAAATGGAAGAAGGCTCCAGGGATTTTTTTGTGACACAAAGGTACCACTCAAGATGAATGGGGATTTTTTTTATCAAATTGCGGTAAGACCTGTGATGTTGTACATGACAGATTGTTATATGATTAAGAATCTACACGAAAATAAAGTAAGTGCAACAAATATGAGGATGTTGTGTTGGATGCGTGGTAAGATTAGACAAAATAAGATTAGAAATGACAATATTAAAGAGAGTGTTAGGTAGCACAGCTAGTAGAAAAGATGGTGGAAAAGCTACTTAAAAGGTATGGGCATATAGAGAAAAGACTAGTAGATTTTGTCATAATAAAATTATATTATATGGAGAGGAGTTAAACAACTAGAGGTATAAAAAAACCTAAAAAAATATAAGAGGAGTTATTAAGAAGTATCCTGAGACTAACGATTTAGATATAAGTATGGTCATGGATATAACATTATGGCAGAAGTTAATCGATGTAGTCAATCCTACTTAGCAGGATAAGACTTAGTTGTTTTTGTTGTTTTCCTAATCCTAGTGATGTAATCATCAATAAATTTGTTATAATTTATTTGTACTTTAAATAAATATATGACATTAACCTTAGTTTCTCATATAAATAACTATTCATGGAATAAAATTTTCAAGTACCCCTAGTTTAAAATTGGATTTGAAGGCAACATAATGAATTATTCTTAATTAAGCAAATTTTGCATTCGATTTGGTATATGTTCATATGGTTCATTGTTGATTCCCTTGCTTCACCAATGAACTTTGTTAATTTGGGGACTTTAGTCTTCTAAAGTATTTTTTTATAAGATATTATTTGGAAATGTTATTTCAAAAGCTCAAACTCTAAGTTCAACTCATGTTTGTTTTAATTTTTTTATGACATTCTCAATGTGTTAACTCTTAGTATTATACCTTATTTGATGGATTAAATTATTTGTGTTCTAATTTGTATTTTCCATCATTATATTTCTAGGATCATTGTAATGTTTGCGAGAAACTTGGGGATTGAGAATCCCCTAAGGAATACCATTATTCATCATTACGTTATTATAAACGTCATTGATTGGTGTTTCAAGAAAATCAACATTTCAATCCATTTGACTGGCCAATGTTTGATAAGCCGTAGTGGATAATTCTATGATAAGATTGAACATTTAACCCATATGTTGGGTTGTCATATTCATTATTTCATGATTATTATCGTCTATTTTTTTCTAAAAGACAATAAGGTGGTGTTAGTTAGGGGTGGACAAAAACCCGCTACCCGTTTTAATCCGCATAAACCGAAGCTATTAATGATTAAATGGGCGGGTCGGTTCTGTTAATCGGGTGACCGGGTTTCAAATTCGGTTTCATATGGTTTTAAATGGGCGGTTGCGGATTCAATCATTAAATCCGGCGGAACCCAAACCCGCCCGAGTATACATAGATAATGTTTTTAGGAAGTAATGAATCTGTTCATTTAATACTGAGTAATATATAGTATTTCTTTAAGAAGCAATGAATGCACTTCATTTTATTTAAAATTAAACAATACTATATTGATTCACCATCATTACTTTACTGTTATAGTTACTATTACAATTAATACACTTTCATTTTCTATGTTACAGTTGGCTTCCCCATCATTATTTTTACTTTATTATTATTATTTACTTTATATTATAATATTTTATTATGCAACTCTATTAGAAAGATATCAATCTCTCTTATTCTTTCTCTCTTATTCTTTCTCACGCTGCCACCATGCTTTATCAATGTTTTTGTTCTCTCTTTCTTTTTCTAACACTCCTAATAATGTTCTATAAACTCCCATTAATTTCTTTCTTTATGTTACAAAGAAGGTGAAGCTTCTACCAGAAATATCAACCAAATAAAATTAAATCAAGAAGAATATTACTATCTCATCTTGGCTTCTTCCCTCCTCTTCTTTTCTCCTCTTCATTTTCTTTCTAATTTAAATTTTTTACATTTTTGTTTTTGGTATTTATTTGTTAGCAGATGGTTCATATAGATCTGAAATTGATTATACTAATCTTCCAATTTTTTATATTCTAAAACTAGGTTTTTTCTATGATATTTGTTTCAAAATTTTGATTATTTATTTGTGATGCTAACCCGTGCAAACCCATCCAAAAAACCCGCAACCCGAAAATCATATAACCGTACAAACCGAATTGAAAAACAGGCGGAAATGGGCTTCTATATCCAATCCGCGGTTTGAGTCGGGTAGAGATTTTGGGCCCGAACCCGCCCAATGTCCACCCCTAGTGTTAGTGATCGAATATGGTATGTAATTGTGAGTAGAATTTCGTAAAATATAGTATTACTTGTTCATTTATAATTCAATCATAATTCTTATCAACACATGTGAGGAACAAGAATATTTGTGGTTATAGGTGCAATATAAGTTAATTATAGTGAATGAATAAAGCCTTGGGTAAACTGTAATAAGGCTAATTAAAATTTGCTCTCTTGATATGAAGGGTTCGTATAAGGCATGTTTGTATTTCACTAATGACAACATTTAAAGTTAGATTGATATCAGGGATTTCATCTTGAATGGGAATATCAACTTCATATTCCTCTTTGTCCAAATTATTATCAATGTTTTGATTATTAGTTGGATTGAAATTTCCCTTTCTCGAAGGGCCATTATAAAATTTCAAACCATACGTTACAAAAAAACATTTACACAAACTATGTCTCACTTCCAACAAATGAACTTAAAATATCAATATGTGACTCATGTTATATATTATTAGATTTTTAGTTGATACGTTTATTGGTTTAAGTCTTTGTTATCGTTCAAGTAACTTACAATTACTTTAAATTTTGAATATCTAACAAAAATACGAAATAATTGTCATACCCTAAATTTGTCCTACCTGTATATCATTATGTTTCTGCTTACTAACCGATTATTCAAAAACCCAAAAATATGTTGTTACTCTCATCTAAGTCCAAGTTTCAGTTGAAGATGTCAGGTCAAGTGTATGTGTGGTATTGATTGAGGTTTATTTGAAGTTTATCAGGACAAGTGTATGTGTAGTAATAATTGAGATTTAAGTGGAAGTTTGACCTGATCTTGGTCAAACAAATTGGAATTACTTCATTTACAAGTTACCCGTGTTATGGATCATTTGGAAGACAAGTGTGGATTAGATTTAAGTAATTTGTGTTTGAGGGTCCAAGTTAGGGTTTTTGTGCAAAGTTTAGGTTCATGTGGTGCAATCAAGTTACAGAATATCCAAGCTTGGTGCATTTGGCCTCATGGTTCAAAGTCAGTGCAAGATATCCATTGTTCAAGGTTTTATGGTGTTCATTGTTGCTTGATATTCAAAGAAGAATTCAGGATGGCGTGATCCAGTAAAAAATTCAAGTTTAGTTCATGTTGGTTTCACTTTTCAAAATTCAGGCATATCAGATGCAATTCATTTTCAGTTGGTTTTATTTGGCCAAAGATTCATCATAAAAGTTCTACGAATTACAAATCCAAGAATTGTTCAAAGGTTCAAGTTGCATCATAAGGAAAACAATCCAATTTCAAGGCTTTATTACAAGGGAAAATTAGGGCTCATTTGCACAAGAAATTCCAAGAATTCATTCACAAAAATAATTGTTACAAAAAGTCCATCTACAACATTTTCACAAAAAGCCCATAAATTCAAGGACTTTTTTTGAGTCCACTACCATTTTAGTCAAAGAATAAAAAAGAGGATTGGAATAAGGGATCACAACTTTCAGCTTCCACAAAATTCCAAATCATGTTGAAAAGGCCCACGTCACAAAATGACCAAGTTAGAGTCCATATTATTTCATACAAGCCCAACACAAAGTCCATCAAAAAATGTACAAAAAAACCACAATGAATTCATGATTTACAATTTGAAATCCCATTATAACATTACACAAAAAGTCAAAAATGGAATGAGAAGAAAAATCATCCACATTTTCATGTCACATACAGGATTTTTGCAAAACCATGTGATACCTCTTTTCAAGCCAAAACTTTGCTCTCCAACATCAATGGTCACGCAACAACAACAATTACAAGCTCATGAGGCATCCCTTACAACAACAACCTGGAAACACCACATCTTGTCCTACAAACCATAAGGTGAAACGTAATGCAGCAACTAAGTTTCTTTGGTATCGTTACGAAACAACATCCTGCAACCACGTCATTCACAAAACGTCAAAATGGGCAGCAATACGCACAAACACAAGGAACGACTTGAAACAAAATTCCCGAAAAAATACACAGCAGCAATGGTCTCCATTCTCTATAAAAACCCTTTCTCCCTCATTTTTGAGACCACAGAATCATCTGATTCTCTCTCTCACCTTGAGACCTGAAAATCCTCTTCATTTTCAGAACCTCTTTCCCATCTTGAACTTTCCTCAAACCTTAAAACCATGATGGTGATAACGTGTTGTTTCTTTTCCCTTTAATTTAATCTGCTTTTGTTATGGTTGTTGACCGTGTGGGATATGGTGGGTCTAATGACCCATTAGTTTTACACACACCAGTCTGTTTTAATCCTTCCTTCTTTTTTTTCTGTCATGATATTTGTGGTAGCAAGGCCGTGTGGATTCCATGGGTTTTCATAGGCCCTTGATACTAGTTGCTACTCATACTCACATCCAATCCACATCCCCCCTCATCTCCTTTTTATTTATTTTTTTCATTTATTTTTTAGTTTTTATTTTCTCAAATTTTGATATATAAACTTATTTAATGTTTTGACAATTATTTTTATCTCTTTCTCTTTTATTTCATTTTGAATTTCTTTAATCTCTTTAAATAAAGTCTTGTTTCGTGACATTAGGTTTTATTGATCTTATATGTTGCTTTATGCTTTTCATTTCAATTTTATTTCGATTTCTCTTCTTATTTTGGTCGATGAAGTCTTTTTAATCACGAATGTTGATTGTTGAGGTTGTTTAACCTTCATTATGTCAAATCTCTAGTGAATGATCATTGAGATCGTTCTCTATACTTTGAGATCGTGATAGGTTACCTTCTATTAATTGACTAAAGTTTGTGATTAAGACGAGATAACCCGTTTTTTTTTTCGTGTGGCACGATTTCTTAGAGAATGATTCACAATATCGTTTCTTTATCGTGTTTTAACACAAGCACCATTTTTGTGTGACCTCCTATAGCATAATCTTCTTCATAGATCGTGTTACGATGATTTAGCGCTATAATTAATCTGATTCATCCGATACAATAACAATTAACGATTACTAACCACTAACTTTAATTTCCGCTCATTATACTCTTGCGTTCCTTTTTTTATATCTTGTTCATATTATATTCTTGTTCATTATCTGTTCATATTATTATTGTTCATATTATTATCACATTGTTCATATCATATTCATATCTTTTCATATTATTCATACTTTGTTCATACCATTCGAAAACACAATAAAACGATCGAAACCCTAAAAGACTCAATTGGTGGACTGTTGGTTACTATTTCGAGCAACAGAACTTGGACCTTGTACAGAAACCCTAGCAAGGAGATTTTGTCCGAGCTCTTATTTGTGGCTTAGTTTAGGACACCTCTCACACACACAACTTCCTCTTGGGCTACCTGACAATGACCCTATTTATTTCATGCAATCCCGTGTAACTTACATGTACCCCCGCTCCCATTTCGATGTACGAACTTTACTCACTTTTTTATTGTGGTTTCTTTACTATGAGCACCCCTAGGGACTAGCATAAACTAAACCATTTTCAAACTAATTCTCGATTCGTCGTCGAGCCATTTTCAAAACACCCTTGTAAGTCGATTGCTCATTAGCATCGCCATCAATCTAATGCACGCACTTGCACTTCTCATCGTGGTTTCGTTACTAGAAGCACCCCTAGGGACTAGGATCGATTCACACCTTTTCACAAACTCTCGATTCATCATCGAGTCATTTTCAAAACAACTTTTAAGCCGAGTGTCTTTTTCCTGGCAATCAACCTTTATGCATATACAATCAAACCCTTGATCCAACATCAAGCGGATTTTCACAATCAAACTTCAAAACACATAACAACTATTGAAACCTTTTTCAAGGTGAAAGACGCCGGGGGGGGGGGGGGTTGAGCCTTTGATATCTCTCTTCAATTATTTAGGTGTGAGTTCTCTTACTCGTGTATAGAGAATTGACGCCCCTAAAACACTTCCAACTCGACAACATTTAAACCATCTTCCAAACACTTACCCCATATTCTAACACAACCTCTTTCCAAGGTGAAATAGGAGGGAGATGAAGTCTTCCATCTTTGTTCTCAATTGTTTGGGTGCTAGTTCTCTTACTCGTGTGTAAATAATTGTCACCTTTAAATCAAACCAACCTCAGTCGTAGTTTCACGAACTACGAGCGCTCCGATTCTTTATTCTCGTCCGGATGTAAGATACGTAGGCACAAGGTTGCGATGATCTTGGCAAGCATACTTCTATATTTTTTCGTCATTCCGCGTCTACCTTCCCTACATCTTCCATTTCCAAACCTTTCCCCATAGTCGAACTACGAGCGCTCTGATTCCTTATTCTCGTCCGAATGAGCATAGGTAAGCTCAAGGGCCCCAATCCTTGGCGAGCACCTTAACCTAAAACCACCCCGTTTCTCCTTAGCATAAAACTGTTTCTCATACCTTTTCGCATTGTCCATTTAGAAAAAAAACAAATAGGCTTAGCTAACATTTATCACAATTCGAATTAAGAGGTTCCCGTTGAGTACAACAGACGTAGGGGGTGCTAATACCTTCCTCTTACGTAACCGACTCCCGAACCCAGAACGTGGTTGCGATGACCATGTTCTTATCTCTTTAAGGTTTTCTTGATATTTTCCTTTCCCTCTTTTGGGATAAATAAAGTTCGGTGGCGACTCTGTCGAACTGCAAATTTCTTCTGTGCCTTTTGCGCGAGGGTCGTATTTTTGATTAGTATATTTTTCGAGGTGTGACAATAATAAATGTGCAATATAGAAGAAAAATAGGTAGAAAACAATGTGTGTGTATGTGTGTGTGTGTGCGCGCGCGTGCACGCATGTTAATAAGATTGAGAGACATGCATCATTTTTTTTCACAAAATCAAGTGAGATTGTTATCCTTGGATACACTTTTGAATTAAAAATAAAATTTCTCTAACAATGGAAGTTATTTGCTTAGTTATAGAAAATTAAGATTAACTTCCTTCTTGAACGAATGTTATGTGGTTCGTAACATAACTATCTCGTAGAAATTTCTTGTGCAAGTTTCTTTTTTAGTTAGTGTAACTAGTATGATACCCGTGCGTTCGCACAGGTACACGTCTGTGACGCGCATTTAGTAGAAAACATAATAAAAATGATATTTAAAAAATTAAATTGTTTAACCAAAAAAGTTATTATTTTAAAAAATTAAATGAAGTAATGCCTATAATTCTTCTCATAGGAAAAAAATGATTGAATCAATAATATATAATTTTTTATATAAATATTATTTTTGTTATGACATTATTTACAAAAAAATATTAGAACCAATAATAAACATTTTTCCATTAATATTTTCACATATTTGAAAAAATGATGCACACATTATATTATTCACTATTTGTAAAAATTAAAATTATTCCCATTTATAACAATGATATTTTTCCCGTATATATAAATAAATTAATTAATCAACAACGAATTTGATCTCGTATATTTTGACACGAATTTGATCAACAACGAATTTGATCCCGTATATTTTGACAACGAGCTTAATCAACAACGAATTTGATCTCGTATATAGAGCTGTCAAAATGGGCCGAAGCCCATAGGCCGGCCCGCCGAGCCCGAAAAAAGTTAGGGCTTGGGCCTTATTTTTGGAGCCCATATTATTCCGGGCCTTTTTGAGCCCGGCCCGAAAAAGCCCGAAAAAAAATGGGCCGGCCCGTATGGGCTATGGGTAGCCCGTCAGTCCGACAACTTTTTTTAAAAGAATTAATTTAACTATTTGGCCCATATATAAATTAATAAATATATATAATTGGACCTAAAAAATAAATTTGGCCCAAGAAACATTTGGATACAATGTGTTAGTGCTTCTTTGGTTTGGTCCACACACACTTCAGTGACTACCAGAACATTAATTTCTATTACATTATATTACATTACAGTATTCTAAAATGAATACATTACATTAAGATCATTAAAATGAGTATTAATTTCTATAACATTATATATTAAAATGAGTATTAATTTCTATTACATTATATATTACTTAAAAAATGAATTTTTTAAATTTTTTTTTAAAATGGGCCCGTTTAGGGCCGGGCCCGTTTAGGGCTGGGTAGCCCGCAGCCCAGACAGGGCTGGGCCTGGGTAGTAAAAAAGGAGCCCGTATTCAAAATGGACTTTTTGAGCCCGGCCTAGAAAAGCCCGAGGCCCGTCAGGGCCGGCCCGTTTAGGGCCGGGCTACCCGTTTTGACAGCTCTACTCGTATATTATAATCATTAGAACATTGTTATATCTAACAATTTTAATTTTGCGTTTTGCATTTATGAACATTGTTTTTTATTCTTATAAGCAAATATATTATATTAGAATCATTAGATAGGGGGATACCCGTGCGTTCGCACGGGTACGGGTATTGTACGCGTATTTTTTTCCAAAATATAATAAAAATCAAATAAAATAAAATAATTTGTTCAACTGAAAAAATTATTATTTTTAAAAGAGATCATAAATCAGTCCCTATAATTCTTTCTATATATAAAAATATTTGAATCAACAATATATATATTTTTATATAAATATGATTTTAGTTTTGACATTATTTACATAAATATTATAATCAATAGTGAATATTTTCTCATTATTATTCAATATTTTGATCATTAACTTCATATTCAATTATAATTGTTTTATTTTCGTGTTTTAAAAAAAAGATCAGTTATGAATTTGATTAAAAAGATAGTATACGCATTTGTGGGTAATTACCCAAGCTCAAGCCCGTATCTATTTTTGTGTGTTTTTACCATAGCCGTTGTGGGAAATTTTGCGGGTGCCCACTGGGGATGGGTCAAATTGTCATCTATATTCTGATTTATAACAGCAATGTTTTTTTAATTAATATTTTCACATATTTGAAAAAATGATCGATAAATTTATATTATTTAATATTTGAAACAATTAAAATTGTTCCCGTTTATAACAATAATATATTTTTTCGTATATATAAATTATTTAATCAACAATGTATTTTTTCCCGTATATAAATATTTTTTTTGTTTTGAAATTGGTTATATATTTGAATATATAAACAAATATTTGAATCAACAAACCATGAATAACAAATAATTGTTTAGTATTTGATTAAGTCTATTTTAAACATCAATCAAAAGTTCCTATTTTATTCCTTAGTTACAGACATATATTGCATATTTAAATCACTTGTATGTTTCTCTTTAAATTAATCTTGTCATACATTAAATAATAAATATTTATTTATTATTTTATTTTTTATTAATAACAACTATATTATATATTTATTTTATATTTATAAATTATGAATATTTTTCGCACGGATACCGGTGTGTTACGCGTTTTTTTTTTAAATAAAAAAAAACGAAACAAAATAAATAAGACAAAAATTTTTGAACAAAAAAACTTACTATTTCAAAAGATATATATTTATTTATTTAAGTTTGAAACATAAGTATAATTATTTCATATGTAGAAATAGTTAAAATTTAATAATTTTAAAAGGATTAATAATTTTGTGGGTTTAATCAACAACGAAATGTACCCCGTATATTAATGTTTAAATTGTTTTAAGATGAATTATATATTAGAATGTATATAATTATAATTGAATGTAAATGTAAATTGAAGAAGACAATGTAAAAGGTAAAAGTAATAAAGCAAGATAAGTTGTAGAAGTCTTAAACTTGATTTCCAGAAAAATTGGTAAGACAGAATACATAGTAAATGAGTGAATCAAAATTGAAAGAAAAGTTGCATAGTTAAAAAGTAAATCAAAATCTCCATGCAGATATAGAGTTCTCCCAGGTATAGTCCCGCTCATCGTCATCATCAGAATCAACTGGTTCGTAGTTCAATTCTTCGTCTTCATCTGAATCCAAAAATTTGACTTTCCTCAGATTTCTTGCTCGTTTCGTTTTTCTTTTCCTCTTTCTTCTGTGTCGCAGTGCAGCAGCTTCACGTACCTTAAGAAGAAAACCAGTTAATCAAATGGGTGATGCAATATAAGAACGGGAAAAAACATGCATGGAAAACGATATTGTACCGGGGGGAGCTGTAGATGTCGTTCAAACCGGGGAGGATGTTGGTGGGGTTCACCGCGGTCGAAATCCGTAAGTGGTTGCACCTCGGCAGGTGGTTGGTTGTGAGCAAGGGGTTCATTGTGGACAGGAGGTTGGAGTTGTTGTTGGGTTTGTTGATGTTATGTAGAATATCATTGTTAATCACAATGAAACATTAATGCAGAGAAAGATATAGTGATTAACAAAAGCATGAGTAAATGTATAGGGCAAACCTGTAGAAGTTGTTGGCTGTCGATAGGAGGATGGTGACTGTCACGTTCTTGCAATTCCGGAGAAGGTTGGACGTGAGGCTGTGTGTGGTCATCAGTAGGGTCTGGTTCATTGGTTAATTTGTTGGATGCCATAGAAAATGTTTTGTCTTTTTGATGTTTGGTGTATGTAGTAGAGACTAGGAGGCATGAATAAATAATGAGGGTTGTGACACTGCATATTCCCCCTACATTGGAAATGGAAAAGCATAAATACTTTAGAAACTGTAAAGTTGGAATATTGACAGGCAAAGAATTAATGTGTGGTGAGTGGTGATGCAAAAACAATGTATAAACTTAATGGTCATTAAAGGAAATGAAAAGTATCCATGAGAAATAATTTGGATACAGTACATGAGATATAAATACCAATTGAGGAAAAAATATATATTCCATTTTCGTGGAGTTACATTAACAGCATAATGTTGCAGGAAATACCAAATAAAAGCTCTGAAAAATTGAAGAAGGAAATAAAAACTACATTAAATAAACGGAAAATTGTGCTCTGGAAAATTGAAACTACATAATTGGATCAGAAAACTGTACCTATTGTGATTGTGATTGTGATTGTTTAAATAGAGATCAAATGCATCTGATAGGCAACTGATTACCGCCACTGATGTTGTTTGGAACCCAACTAAAATATAAACAACAAAAAATCACTTGAAACTAAAAAAATTAAAATCAGAATTGACATTAAACATTTTATAAAGACCACTTACTTTGAATTTGGATTTCAGTTGAGGTCTCACGAATTGCTTTGAAACCAGAAGCATATGATTATGTCCTTAATCTGAAATGGCAGTGGCATAGTAACGGGTGAATTACAATCGTATATAATATCTTTTAGAAAGACAAAATAAGATGTTACCGCTTTGAAGGGACGTTTTCGAGAAGAAGCGGAACTCATTGGATAGCGGCACAAACTCAAATATAATTTTCTTTCCTCAGAAAGTAAGTTCTCTAAGCTCATCATTATTTTCATACTTTGCCAGGCAGATGCAGCAAACCTGCAGATAACCAGAGAAAGTGACAACATTTCAGTCAGCATTCAAGAGCAAGAAAGAAACAAACATCCTGGTCACAATGACAAAAACAACATTATGCTTTAAACATTTTCAGCTTGGGATTCCTTGTGTAGGTTAAACAACAATGTAGTTCAACAACAGCACTGCACAAAATCAAACTTGTATTGCACCATAGCAGAGAAGCTATGTTTATAGAAGAATGTTTCAATATCCTATGGCTAAAAACGTGTTCAAGATATCATGGTAATCCATTCCTAAATAGAGAGAAGACATTGTTCATGTGTATGGATCGTCTCCTGCTTTTTCCTTCTCTACTGCTTAGTTTATTAGCGACGTGTAACGCTCTTCAAAACTCAGAGAAATCGCCTGCACAACACCAACTCAGAATTACTCAACATATTTACATTAACAACTAATAATCTAAAGGAGTATTCATCACCTGAGTAAGAACAATTATAGGTTGATTGTGAACAGCAGCAACAGAGACTTGTAGCTTCATTGAAGCTATCGAATCCAAAAGACCAGACACTTTCCTAGGAGCACCAGAAGAGGCTGACATGGCACAGTTTCAATGTATTTCTCATTGTGTAATACGCCAATCTATTAAAGAGCACAAAAAGCTCGAGATATTGAGCATGATAGGATGTGCGAATCTGAAAACCTTTTAAAGTACATTGGAAATGGATTCCTTGAAAATGCTCATTCTATCAGATTGCTCAAACATTTCAAGGCTTCCTGAATTTGGAAAAAATATGATAAACATGCCAGTTCTTAATTTAATGCACTGCAAAAATATTGTGTGGTGTCCAAACAGCATTAGTAACCTGAAGTCTCTCAAAATTCTCAATATATCTGAAAGCTCAAAAAATTGTAGCCCGCAAGACGGTATAAAGCACAACACGGCTATGGAGAATCTTGACTTTAGTAGAACTGCTATTGCAGAAATGGATCCCTCCCTACTTCAATTAGGGAATCTCATAATATTGTTTAAATAATTTGTTTTAGGGAAAATAAATTTTTAATAAATAAACACTGATTTGTCAATAAAAAGTATAAAAAAACAGAGTATCAAAACTTGCATCTAAGTTTCACATAATTAAAAAAACAAAATTGTTGTCACATATAACAAACAGTAGCACAATTAATAAGGATTTGTTTCCTCCAAACAACATCTTTTTTACAGTAATAGTGGCAGTAAGGATGTGGAACATAAAAACATTTTAAAAAAATGAATCAAGATGAAAAACATGAAATGCAATTAATGAAGCAAAAAATATCTTACAGTTTCATCTTTACTTCTCTTGTGAAGATTGGATGAATGATATCTTAATGAAATTACACCAGGAGGTATGGACAAAAGGTACTTACAATTTCATCATTGCAAGTGACTCACCCAACCTTACAATAGCTTCCAGTTGCCTTACAGTAATTGGTATTGCAGCAACTGCTCCAGTTTCATTTAAATAAATGTTGTTATTACTAAACCAGAAGCTATGATTAACCAAACCAGAACCTATAGTTATTAATGAAGATTTAACAAACCTGGTGAGGAAGGTCAAGGCCTGTATCTGTCTCATCGAAGCTCTTTTCGCAGCTCTACCATTGCACTAATATCATAGCAACTACCGAGTAATTTCACAACCTTAACTTCACATTGAAAGGCATACTAAGAACTACAATCTTGAAATATCAATAATAATAATAATAATAATAATAATAATAATAATAATAATAATAATAATAATAATAATAATAATAATAATAATAATAATAATAATATTTCAAACCTGCAAATAACAATAATATCTCGGTAGTTCCCATTCCATCTGTTCCACAAACCAAATCAAAAATAAAACAAAAACCGAATATGTAACTCATGAATTAAATTAGTACTTACACCAACTGCAGCAATAAAAAAACAGCTCCAACACGTTCTTACGCCACAGATCTATATACTTCAATCGTTAATCTGGACGAATTTGTAAAATCCATTCCTGCAGAAAAACATCAACAACAGAGATGGAATAAGAAGACGGAGAACGAAGAAGAAGAGAGAGTGATCAAAGAAGAAGATAGATTTTTGTAGATTTGCAGAAAAGAGGTTTGGGAGAAAAAAACAGCTTTGGGAGAAGAATATGAGAGAGAGAACGAAGAAGAAGAAGCATGTGTTTCAAATGTGGGTGTGAGAAGAAGATGGGTACAGGCGCTGCATTGGAAACTGATTTTTTTTCCTTTCATGTCAAATCCAACCAATAGCAAAATAGGGTGATGTGCCCAAGAGAAGAATATGGTTATATGATAAAGTTTAAAATCTGAACGAAAATTCACTGTTCATGTTGGTTTGTGGCCAAATGAAGGTTTTTTAGTGCAAATGATATAGTTAGTATTCAATTAGAACATCATTTGGTTGGAAATTGTTGGATTTGGACTCAAATTGCCCTTAATTTTGTGAGGTGGCGACTTTAGAACAAAGGTTAATTTAGTGTTAACCACAACACATAAATTTCTTATATTATAGATAACTTCCACTTGAATTTGTATCTTCTTCTAAGTGATTTATAGGCACGTGTAGCACATTAAAAATTCAATGAAAATGACATTTTGAAAGATGTATGCATATTTGAACAATGCGTTGTTTTTTTATTACACTTCAAGAAGTCTTTGAATTTTACATATAACAGATATGCATAAATAAGTTTTTAAAATTTTTAAAATAATTAATGGTGGTAGAGTCCACTTGATAGATAAATATATTATATACTTTTTTTAACTAATTATAGGATGTGTTGATACCACGAGAAGGGTTTGTGATGCTCTAAATCCACGTCGTTATTAATGCTCTGAATGAAAGTTTGAGAAATCAAATGCAATGAACAACAAATTAACGCCACCATAATGGATAATGTATCTCGAGATTCTTTGTTATTCATTTTACTGTTCTCATGTCATGATTCAGATAAGGTTAGGTTTCACGATTTTCTATGTTCTTCACTCTGTTGCGATTCGGATAAGCTTTTTCATCTAACGCATCTGATATGATATTCATGTCTCCCACGCTGATCTTTCTCTGGGATTATCTTGAATCCATTTTGCCAGAGAATTCGTCCTTGGTGCAAAAGACACCCCTACCTCAAGGTATTTCAACCATCATGTTGAAGAAATCCTTTGCCCAGGCTTTGAACAACCATAATTTTCCTATTTCAAACCTTCCTCAACCTTGTTTGAATGGTGATTCAATGCCTATCAAAGTATTCAAACGAGAATATCTTAAGGGATTGAAGGATTGCAAAAACAACTTACATGAGATTTTGAAAAAAGGTGAGAAGCCACACACTCCCAAAAAGTTACAAGATACTTTAAAGTCACTTTTTATAATGTTTAATTTGTTTATGTTTAATTTTATGTCCTGCTAAATAGTCTTGAGTCCGGCGTATGAGGACCGTCGTTATCGACGGGACTCGATAGAAAATAATAGGTGCGAATTTATGATTAAAATTTTGTTTTGGTTTTAATTTCCAAATCTAATATAAATAGCTTTGTCACGAGAGTGAGAGGTTATTTAACACGATTTTGTCACAGGAGTGAGAGATTAATTAAGGTTAGAGTCGGCACTGCGAGAGCGTGGGGGTCGAACCGGATAGTGGAAATTAGGCAACATATCTAAATACAGCGAGAGCGCTTTAGATACGTTTAGGATATTATTGGCTTTCAAAATATACTTCCTAGTTACCGGGCGAGCGAGAGCAAAATCTGGGGATTAGGGAACATGACTTTAGTTAATACTGCGAGAGCGTGAGGCGGAGTTTTTAAGTCGGTATATTCTACGGAACTAAGTTATAGTTGTAATTAGTACCCGAATTCTACAAAGTCCTTTAGGAACGCGGAATCCATATTCCGGCCTCTCTTTATTATCACATTTTCTTAGTTTTATTTTAGTTTTAGTTTTAGTTTCTCTTTTATCAATTATCATTAGCCTTAGCTTTACAAAGCGACGATAGATTACGGTAGGTTGACATTGGTCTTTGTGGGTTCGACAATCTTTTATATTACTTTGATATTTCCGTGCACTTGCGGACGCATCAAACATCTCCTCATGTACCTATAGCAATCAGATTCCATTGTCAGCCAATAGTACCCTGCTCTTAGAATTTTTCTCGCAATTGTGTGTTCGTTGGCATGAGTGCCAAAGGAGCCTTCATGAATTTCTTTCATCAACATGATTGCTTCTTGTTTGTCTACCCATCGGAGCATGACCGTGTCGAAGTTTCTCTTATAGAGTGTATCATCGCTCAGAAAGAAGTTGCCTGCCAATCTTCTGAGGGTCTTTCTATCTTTTCTGGATGCCCCAGGTGGGTACTCTTGTTTCTGAAGGAAGCATTTGATATCGTGATACCAAGGTTTGTCGTCTATGACTGCTTCAATTGTGAAGATGTAGGCGGGCCGTTCTAAGCGCATTATGTCAATCTTAGGTACGTCGTTCCATTGACCTACACTAATCATGGAAGAGAGAGTGGCCAATGCATCAGCCATGTGATTCTCTTCACGAGGGATATGATGAAACTCGATTCTGTTGAAGAATGGTAACAACCTCTTCGCGTAATCTTTGTAAGGAATCAGTCCTGATTGGTATGTGTTCTAATCTCCTTTGATCTAATTGATAACCAGGGTTGAGTCTCCATACACATCCAAGTTCTTAATCCTTAAGTCAATTGCTTCTTCGAGACCCATGATACAAGCTTCATATTTGGCCTCGTTATTTGTACACTTGAATGTCAATTTGGCGGTGAAAGGAATGTGGGTACCCTGAGGTGTTACGATGATTGCCCCAATTCCATTTCCATAATGGTTGACAGCTCCGTCAAAGATTAGTCCCCATTGGGAACCTGGTTCTGGCCCTTCACTGGGTAGCGGTTCATCGCAATCTTTCATTTTTAAATACATGACATCTTCGTCTGGGAAGTCAAATCCGATTGATTCTTGATCGTCAATCGGTTGATGAGCCAAATGATCGGCTAAAATACTTCCTTTAACGGCTTTCTGAGCATGGTACTCGATGTCGTATTCTGATAGCAACATCTGCCAACGGGCAATCCTTCCCGTGAGAGCAGGCTTTTCAAAGACATACTTTATCGAATCCATTTTAGAGATTAACCAAGTAGTGTAACGAATCATGTACTAACGAAGACGTTTGGCTGCCCAAGCCAAAGTGCAGCAAGTTTTCTCAAGCATAGTGTACCGAGTTTCACAGTCTGTGGATTTCTTGCTCAAATAGTAAATGGCAGACTCTTTTCTTTTCGTTTTGTCTTGTTGGCCAAGTACACAACCCATTGAGTCTTCCAAGACTGTTAGGTAGATGATCAGTGGTCTGCCTTCCACTGGAGGTGACAGGATAGGGGGATTCAACAGATACTGTTTGATACTGTCGAAGGCGGTTTGGCAGTCTTTTATCCATGCGCAGTCCTGATTCTTTTTGAGTAATTTGAAGATTGGCGCGCATGTCACGGTCATGAGGAATATGAATCTGGAAGTATAATTCAAACGTCCCAGGAGTACTCTGACTTGTTTTTCCATTTTTGGAGAAGGCATTTCTTGAATGGCCTTGACTTTGTCAGGATCAACCTCAATTGTTTTCTGGCTGACGATGAACCCTAACAGTTTTCCTGAACGAACATCGAATGTGCATTTGTTGGGATTCAAGCGGAGTTTATACTTTCTCAGACACTCGAATAGTTTTGACTGGTGGGTCACATGTTCCTCATCTGTTTTAGATTTGGCAATCATATCATCAACACACACTTCTATTTCTTTGTGTATCATGTCATGAAACAGAGTAGTCATGGCCCTTTGATAGGTTACCCCGACGTTCTTCAAACCGAACGACATTACCTTGTAACAAAAGGTGCCCCATGGGGTGATGAATGAAGTTTTCTCCATATCTTTCGGCGCCATTTTGATTTGGTTATAGCCCGAGAATCCACCCATGAAGGAGAAGACTTTAAACTTTGTTGTATTGTCTACCAGCATGTCTGTGTGCGGTATAGGGAAGTCGTCCTTTGGACTGGCTTTGTTCAGATCCCTGTAGTCTACAGACATTCTGACTTTTCCATCCTTTTTTGGAACTGCCACTATGTTGGCTAACCATTGAGGATATTGTGATATGGCGAGGAAACCTGCGTCAATCTGTTTCTGTACTTCCTCCTTAATTTTGATGGCCATGTCTGGATGAGTCCGTCTTAGTCTTTGTTTTTCTGGCCGACATTCTGATCTTAATGGTAAGTGATGTTCCACGATGCTGGTATCCAAACCTGGCATGTCCTGATAAGACCAAGCGAATAAATCGGGAAATTCTTTGAGAAGCTCTATCAAATCTTCTTTAACAGTCGATCTGAGTAGTGCCCAAATCTTGACTTCTTTTCTCTCTTCTTCTGAAACCAAGTTGACTGTTTCCAACAGCTCCTAGTGAGGTTCAATGGACTTTTCCTCTTGTCTGAGTAATCGGGAGATCTCTTCTGGAATTTCTTTGTCTTCTTCTTCTTCAGCCTCAAATACCAGGAATTCAAAGTTGGGAGAAGGCATTGGATCGTAAGTTTCAATGGGGTTTAAAACAAGCAATCTACATGACGTGATGATTTATTTTTAGAAGAGATAGAGAGAATGCAAGAGTGTGTGCAGTGTATTTTCTGAAAAATACTTGTTTTTATTTTTGAGTTGTTTTTAGGATTACCATTTTCTGAAAAAGCGAAAAGTGAAAACAGTAATAAATGCAGAAATTACAGAACGATGTTATTTTATTTATGATTTTGTCGATTCTTAAAACTACAGCCCTATAAAACAAAACTCTGTCGCTTTGGGCAAAGCGAAGAGAGACATTTACAGAAAAACGAGCCCTAATAAAACACCTGTTTCACCTGGGCAGTGTGAAAGGTTAAAACAAAGATGGCAATTACTTAGACTTATGAACGACTTTCGGGACATCGACAGCAACCCATTGGCGGCGAACCCCCCGGTGAATCACAAAGTCTGGTACCTTTCTTCTTGGGTTGTCTTCAGAAATGACGCTGATTTCTGGCGGAGCAGGATCGTTGGAGTCTTCCTCTCATGCGGAGTTGTCGTAAATGAACTCTTATGTTGTATCTTGCATAGTGTTTTCACTCTCAGGTGGATCTCCCCATCCAGTTGGCTGGATTTCTTCGAGCCTGATACGAGAGCTTTCAGGAGCGGTGTACTTGACCAAGAAGTCGTACTTGCCACTCGGTTGTCCTAAAGTGTCCCATACTTCAGTGGAACTAGAGGAGTCATCCTTCTCGATGACGTTGACCTCGGGAAAAGCATAGTTGATGAACTCTTGTCCTACAATCTTTGCAGATTCATCGTTGTGCTGGATATTTTCTGAATGCCCTGAGTAATGATCCCATGATTTGGTGGGGACACAGGTATTCTTTTCAATGATGCTCGTTGGGCTGACTTTTTTGCCCTAAGTCTTCTAGGTACGGCTGCCAGATAGGCAAGTCATCCGTTGGGTCATATAGTCATAGTCAAAGTTGCATTTCATCAGAGTGTCCTCTTCTAATGAGTTGGGTGGAGCACAGCATCCTTCCGGATCACAATCTCCGTACATCATCTTGACATCTGATCTTGGTATATATCTTGGACTCTGCCTGGGATAGCAAAATGGCGTATGCGTTTCTTCCTGAGACATATAACAGTCCTCGTTGAGATAGGACTTCTACTCTTCATCCGTATCGGAGGAGTCACCCTCTTTGATGGTATATACTTCTTGAGACAATGGGTGAAGGAAACCTCCACTGTGAAAGAAGTCTTGAATGGGATGAAAACTTTCATCTTTCTTGACAGTCTGGGTACAGGTTGAAGAAAAACCAATACCTTTCTTTGTCTTGTTATCAGTAGGATTTACCATTTGTCCCCATCCTATTGCGTTGTTACCCTTGATCACTTCGAGAGCATCTTTGTGTGAGGAAATTGATGTTCCTTTTTCTGATTGATTCTCATTGCTCACCGAAAGTGCTTGGAACTGGGTTCCAATAATCTCCTCTGGTTCTACACAGGATGATAATGATAAGTTTCTCACGATTAAGGCTTGCTCTCTGTAGGCTGTGACTAGCTTGTCATTCTTGATAAACTTCAGCTTCTGGTGAAGTGTCGAAGTGAATGCCCCAGCCTCGTGTATCCAAGGTCTTCCTTACAAACAGTTGTATGCTGCTCGGATGTCCATGATCTGGAAAATGACTTGGAATGTGTGAGGACCGATAGTTATAGGAAGGTCAACTTCGCTAATAACTATTTTTCTAGATCCGTCAAATGCTTTGACGATGACCTCACTGCCTCTCATCGGAGATCCTTGAAATGATAGTCGCATTAGAGTTGATTTTGGCATAACATTTAGAGCTGATCCAGTATCTACCAGTAAGCTGGCTAAAGCATCGTCCTGGCAGTTGACTGTAATGTTAAGCACCATGTTGTGATTTTTACCTTCTTCTGGCAGTTCTTCATCACTGAATCCTAAGTTGTTGTAGGAAGTGATGTTGGAGATGATGTTGTCAAATTGTCTTATCGTCACATCTTGTTCCACAAAGGCTTGCTCTAAGACTTTCTGTAGAGCTTCTCTGTGAGCTTCAGAATTGAGTAAAAGAGATATGACAAATATTCTTGAAGGAGTTTGCAACAGTTGGTCTACAATGTTGTACTCGCTCTTCTGGATGAGCTTCAACATCTCATCGTTGTTCTTTGAAAGGTCGGGATTACTGCTTTGCCTGACTAGTTCATTGGGAACTTCTGTTTGAGGTTCCTTTTCTCTGGTGGGTTCTCCAACTCCTCTGTTGAAGATCCGGTCGCTCGATGTCACTCAACTGATGTCAGCAATGTTTACGACAGAGGGTAATGGAGTTTCCTTTCCATTCTCAATTGTTGTTGCACCGTACTTGTAAGGGATAGCCATATCGAGTTTGTACGGTATTGGTCCTGGAAGATAGATAACCACAGGAGCCTTTTGATTTTTTTGACCATCGTAAGCAGCCTTAATTGGTTTGAGGTTAAGAATCTTTCTACTATCAAGAGGAACTCTTGATTCATGGAGTAGAGGGATTATGGCACATACATCTTTGGCCACTTCCTATTTAGGGATTAAGAAAATGTCTTTGCTTTGATCAGGAAGATAACCTTGCATTACGTAGATCGAACCAGAATTTAAACATGGTCGAATCTCTTTTCGGTTCAACTGATTTTGAAGAGCCGCTCGCACGAGGTAGCATCCTTGGTTGTTCTCTGAGCAAACTCTACAGGGCTCATAGTTGTGTGGTGGCACCCGACCACGTCTGCTTTGTATGCAGTGCAACCTTACTAGATATGTTTCCATTGATTGAACATCCTGACTTTGATGCCTAGTAGGGTTCCCGTCAGTCATATTGACTTGTTGTGTATCTTCATCTAGATAGATCGGAAGCCACCAGTGGTTCAACAAGTGTTGAAGTGTTCTTTGAACAAGTGCACATCCTTCGTCGTCTTCACGACACACTTTGCAGTTTTGATAATCATGAGAAGGCAGAAAACCGAGCCGGACTTGCTTAGCGTGTAATTCTACCAAGCTGGTATTCATCAGGTGAATATCAAAGATTTGAATTATATTAACTTGATAATGACTTCTATCACGGTAGTCCTGAATCTATCCTAGATCCATCTGACGCTGGAGAGCCTCTTGTACAAAAGAGCATTCCTGATTATTTATTGAGTAAATCAGACAGGAATTGTAATCGTGCCATGGCAGATCATAATGTTGGCTTTGCCTTGATTGCATTGCCACTAAGTTGACATTCATTGCCAGAATGTCGTGGTTCTGAATGATGTTGGAATTTGTATAAGTCATGTTGACCTCACGGGTTCGATGATCTTGGATCCATTCGAGATCCATCTGTTCTTGTAGAGCTAATTGCACTACGGAACATCCTTGATTATTCTTGGAGTAGATATCACACTGGTGATAATTGTGAGATGGTACATGACTGTACCGGCTATGTCTGTAATGCATTTTGACCAGGTGGTTCCCAATAGGAGTACATCATGAATTTGATAGTTATGGTTAGACTCTTCCTCTATCAAATTTACTGCAGCTTTCTCGTGTTGAGGCAACGGGTTCATATGAACATTTGGATTTGTATCTTTGAAAGATAAGACCCCGTTCCTGACAAGCTTTTGTACATCAGACTTGAAGCTGAGACAATTTTCGATGTTGTGCCCCTGTCCTCCTTGATGGTAAGGGCAAGTTTGATCTGCTTTGAACCAAAAAGACAGATTTTCTGGTACTGTAAGAGGAGACCTGGTTTGGACGTGCCCCTTGACCAGCAGTAGAGGAAACAGTTATGCGTACAACATCGATTTAGGGTCAAACCCTGGTGGTTGCGTTGTACGGTTGTTATTGTATTGTGGACGAGCCTGCTGAAGAGGCTGTTGTGTCCTTTGTTGATACTGTTGTTAACTTGATTGGCTCTGAGCAACCTGAGGTTGATACGTTGGAGCAGGCGCAGGGTTGATACCTTCGCCTTTGCTTTTCGAGAGAGATATTACCAATATCTTGCTCTTTTTTCTTAGGGAAAGCATTACCGTATCTTCTGGTACTACTTGATGGTCCTGTATCTTTGACCAGACGTCCTTCTCGGACTGCCACTTCAAGGCGTACTCCCATGTTTACCATTTCGGTGAAGTCCCTGGGCGCACTGGCGACCATTAGATCGTAATAGAATGAGCTCAAGGTTTTCAAAAAGATCTTTGTCATCTCTTTTTCCTCAAGAGGGGGACAAATTTGGGCGGAAATTTCATGCCATCTCTGAGCATGTTCCTTAAAGGTTTCCTTGTCCTTCTGCGACATTGCTCTGAGTTGATCTCTGTCTGGTGCCATGTCCAGGTTATATTTATATTGTTGAACGAAGGCTGCCCCAAGATCTCTAGAAGTGGCGATCTTGGTGCGGTTTAAACCCATCTACCATTTGAGTGCGGCACCAGTTAAACTGTCCTGGAAATAATGGATCAGTAGCTGTTGATTCTCTATCTGAGTTGACATCTTTCGAGCGTACATCACCAAATGACTTTGAGGGCAAGAGTTGCCCTTGTATTTTTCAAAGTCGGGCCCCTTGAATTTGTGCGATATTTTCACATTGGGGACTAAACAAAGGTCTGCAGTGTCCTTTCCGAATAAATCCTAACCGCGAATGGCATGCAGTTCCTTCTACATTTCCAAAAATTGCTCTTGCAACTCATTCATTATGTCGTACATACTTTCGTTTCCACCAGAGATTACTTGTGGAATCTGTTCTTCCGTGCAGTGTGTACCGCTGGTTGTGGTATAGTCATTATGGCGGTGACCTTTGGTGCTTCCCTATCCCGAAGTTTGTAACCTTCAGGAGTTGCCGTCATGACTCTTGCATCCTCGCTTTCCCGAAGTTTGTAACCTTCAGGCCCAGTGGTTCCTGCTGCAGTTTCTAGGTCTTCAATGACCAGCGGGATATATCCTTCAGGGATAAAGTTGATAGGCATGCCCCAGGGACAATCTTTAGGCATGTTGTACCGAGGATCATACATCTCCACTATGGGCGTAGATGTGATCTCCGAGATCACAGTCCTTTGCTGTTGCCTCTGAGCTGCTGCCAGAGATTGCATGTCACTATGAAGTTTCCTCAAATCTTCTTTCAGAGCGTCGATTTCTTCTCTCAGCTCTCTGTTCTCTTCCTCGAGATCATCCATTTTCTTTTGTCGATTGGCCAGAATATTGTACGAATGAGACAATTTGACTCTAGAATCATGACACAGACGTGAGATTCGAAGGTAAGAAGAATGCGTTATGTGAGAATGATGAATGATATGCAATGATATATATATATTTTTTTTAATAAAAAAGAAACTTCAACAACTAGATTGCAAATATCATACAATGGGGAGACCCCATTTTATTGAATTTGAAAGATTGCAGAAAGGGAAATACAGTATTTTACAAAGTGCTGTAAAAAGGAAAAGTCTAAGCTTATGGATCATGAGTCCTCTCTTAGGAGAGCTCAGGTGCTGGTTCTGGTATTTTCCTTTTCTTTGACCAGGGCTCTTGAGCCATTGTCGGGTTGTCAGTCCTTTGCCAAGTGAAAGGAACGAGCAAGTTCCTTTGATCTTCTATAACATGTTGTTCTAGAATTTCGATCAGAGCATCCTTTTCTTTTAACAGTCCCTGAATTTTGGTACATTCCACATGGAGAATGCGGTACTTGTTCTTCCAAGATTTCTTTTCCCGTTGAACTTTGTTGAGAGTGACCTGGAGTTTTTCGTATCAGACATAAAATAAAGGACAGATTCCTTTAACGGAAGAACTTCTTGACGAGGGTAAGGTATCCTCGACTTGTGGGCTCTAGTTTGTAGCCAGTGGAGATAAGGTTCCACAGAGACATGGTCTGGTTTTCCTAGAGACTCTCTTCCTTTCCTGTGAACATGTTTCTAGGCATTCACTATTTCTGTCTTTAGTGCCCTGTCATTTTCTCCTTCCTTGAAGAAAAGACCTTTCAGATGAACATTACGCGAAATATGCCTCATCGGGTATCTGAGTTGACGGCGAACTAAATTTGGATGATAGTTGATTCCTCTTTTAGTTCCAATGAGGGGTACATTAGGGAAGTTTCCACAACGGTTAATGATTCTTATCTCATCATAGATTCGATTGTACCAGTCTATGTCAGGGTTGGTGAGAGACATGATTCTCTGTGACCAACGCAGAGTACTCTTATGATCCCAAAATGCAGCAGACTTAGGTAAATGGAAAGTGAACCATTTGTATAGAAGGGGTACACAACATGTGATCATTTCTCTGTTGTACTAATTCCTTAAATATGCAGAATGATAAGCGTCTGCGAGCAGAATTGGTACAAGGTTTCCAATTAGAAATATCTTAATGACATTGATATCAATGAAGTTATCAATGTTGGGAAAAAGGAACAACCCGTATGTGAGTAGGACAAAGATATCTTCGAAAGCAGTAACGTTTCCTATACTGGCAAAGTACAGGGCTTTCTCTATCAAAAACTTGGACGGTAAACCTTGGATTCCATCCTTAGTGGTCATGTGAGTCCTGACTTTTGACTCGTCTAAATAGATCGCTCTTGTAATGGTTTGATCCTTTGGAATTTCTTCCAGTCCAGAAAATGAAGCTTGGTCAGTGATGGGTAAATCAGTCATGTGAGAAGACTCCTCCAGTGTTGGTGTTAGTTGATAATCTGGGAATGTGAAACAGTGATAAACTGGATTGTAAAACTGAATCAGCATAGATAGTATTCCTTTAGCTACATGGACCCTTAACAGAGACAGTAGTCCTCCGTACTTAGCTCTAAAAGCATCAGGGTTGGTGATCATCCTTGCCAACCCTCTTAAACCCTCTAGTTTTGGAACCTTAAAGGTGTATTTGTGCATCTTCCTTCTACCGAAATACATGATGCAATCTTTCTTTCTGATATTTGCAATCATTGTCTTAGTTTAATTTGAAAAAGAGAGACTAGAAAAGACGATTTTTTCTTTGTTTAGATTTTTTTTAAATGAATGCATGAATGCAGCACACAAAAACATATAAAAAACAGGGGTTCAAAGGTTCAGCGTCATGAGTATGGAGTCATGGCTCTACCCATCCCCAAAGGTTGTACTATGGTGAATTTTTGTATTTGTCCTCAAAATCATTGACCCCCCCTTGGGATAACAACAGCAGGCTGGTTCACCCGAGCGAGCTGTAGCATCTTAGGGTAATCTTAATTGAGTGTAGTATCGCGTGACAATTATTTCCGATAGCTACCGCACTACTAAATAGCCACATGGTTACTGTCTACTAAATCCTCAGTTTCATGGATACCATAATCGAACAATATGCTTTCACAACCGAAGTCGTTAGACATTGAATCCTCAAAGGGTACCTCCACTGATTTAATGGTCTACCGGGACATCTTATTCGGGATTCACTCCCTATAAGACCGCTCGTCTATGCCATCACCTATCTTAGGTATCACTCATACTTTCCACATGCGACATCACTCGCATTCCCATTAGCAGAAAATAAACACGGATATCAAGTAGGAAAAGCGATATATATATAGTATGATTCCTAAAACTAACATCCTAGACCTCTTAAGAATTCTAGTCTATAATCCTAAACAGATCAAAGACGTCCCCAGCAGAGTCACCATTTTCCTGTAGTGTGTGATTTTTGTCGGTGACGCGCCCACCTTATCGTAGAAATGGGGTCCTATTCACTGCAATGGTAGGAGGAAAGGGGTGCTACTTTCTGATTTCTTATTTATCCCGTAAAGCTGGAAGGGAAAGGGAAGCTATCTAAAACTAACCTTGCACGCGAATGTTTAACTGAACAAACGCTTAAAGAGATTAGGGGGTCCAGGGTCAGGTTATACAATGGGGAGTTGTCAATTACCCATCCTATATGTGGTTCTCCACAGGTTATTAGCAATAGGTTCTACTTTGTACTTGATGGTGTTTATTGTTGATGGGTTGGGAAAGTTTCTTGGGAAATATGAGAGAGAGTGTGAGTTTTTGTTGATGTTCGGGTTTTCCGATGTTTTTGGTAAGGTACTGGACCTAAGTTCTAATTAGTGTGAAGGTACTGGACCTAGAGTTTTTAATTGGTATGCTAGCTAAGATTTCACAATCTTATGCCTACATATTCCCGTTTAGAGAAACAGGGAAATCAGAGTAATCGTAGTTTCTCCTATTCTATGGGAGGAAAAAAATGTTTTGGTGTCTTGTTCAAATCCCAAGAGTGAAGCTAAAAGGTTTATTTGTGTCTTGTTCAAAGCCCAAGATTGAAGCTAAAAGGTTTGACTGAGAGAGAATTTGTCATCTCTAAAGGGAGACATCTCGTCTGTTTATCACAAATGTTGGGTGACTGTTTATAAAGGAGGATTACTTTAACTGGGATATGAGAATCCCGCAATGCCATAATTTCCTTTATGAGGGATGTTATCCTGAAGGAGAAAACTTTAACTCAGTGTTTGAGCAATGCCATTTTTCCTTAGGAGTCTTTCATGCTAAGAGAGGGACAGTGGTGTGGATGTATATAATCCAGAGGCTTGCCGCTTACACCAATTAGATGAAAGAAGGAAGTTTTACCAGGATAAGAGATGGACGACAGCTTGGATTTTTGAATCAACAAGTGTGCCACTTACAACAATTATCTGGGATTAAGGTTTGTTTTGAATGTCTGTTTTGATGTGTGATAACACAGAGAAAAGGTCTTCTTACAGAGAGATTTTTTATTTCCTCTGAGGGGAATGTTGATTTTTGTGTGCCTTGATCAAAGCCCAAGGTTGAAGCTAAGAGATTGATTGACTCCACTGAGGAAGTCCTTATGCAAAGCCTAAGAGGAGGCTAGAAAAAGACTGACTCAACAAGAGAGTGTTTATCTGTCTTGTACAACGCCCAAGATTGAGGATAAAAGAGACTGACTCTTTTGGGGATATTAGTATACAAAGCCTAAGAGGAGGCTAAAATTTTGACTTTTCTGGGGAAACATATTGTCTGTATTGTACAAAGCCCAAGATTGAGGCTAAAAGGGATTTTGACTTCGCTGGGGAGGGTTTGTATGTGTCTTGTACAAAGCCCAAGATTGAGGCTGAAAAGAGGACTGACTCTATGGGAAAGAAATCTTTATTTGTCTTGTACAAAGCCCAAGATTGAGACTAAAATGAGACTGACTCAGCTGAGGATTTTTAGGTGTCTTGTACAAAGCCCAAGATTGAGGCTGACCTTACTGGGAAAATCATTATACAAAGCCTAAGAGGAGGCTGAAAGTTTTTGGCTCTACGGAAGAGTATTATCTGTTTTGTACCAAGCCCAAGATTGAGGCTGAAGAGAGGATTGACTCTACTTAGGAAATTTATATGGTGTCTTGTACAAAGCCCAAGATTGAGGCTGACCAAGCTGGAGAAATCATTATACATAGCTTGAGAGGAGGCTAACTTCTGCTAGGGGAAATCATTATACCAAGCCTAAGAGGAGGCTGGAAAAAAAGATTGGCTCAACAAGAGAGTGTTTTTATTTTATACCATTGACTCAACAAGAGAGTGTGGAAAAGGTGATGGACTCAACAGGAGAGTCTGAAAAGGTTAGCTCAGCTGGGGAAAATCATTTGTACAAAGCCCAAGAGGAGGCCATCTTTGCTGGGGAAAAACAAAGAAATATTTATACAAAGCCTAAGAGGAGGCTATCTTTGCTGAGGATTTCTTGAGATCTAGAGGCAGGTACAAATGGGGAATCAACTCTTACTGAGGGTTACAGAAGAGTTGAGATATCATATGCCTTGAGGTTGTGATTTGGGATAGTGTTATACTGATGGTAAGCTGACCCTGGCTGGTGAAATTTTGGAAGGAAGTTTGAGTTTTTAACCTACAGAGGTTTTAACTCTACTGGAGATTGATAAAAAATGACCAGGGTTTCTCCTATGTTGATAAGGGACTTGAGAATGTCTTTGAGACTCAAGAGGGAATTAGACTGTCTAGGTCTACTGGTGTGGAAGAGTTTATCTTTGTATGATGCCCAAGAGGAGGCTGGTATTTCAAGGGATGAGGATTAACCCTAAAATGGTCTGAGATTTGATTCTGGAAAGACTGCTCTAGCAAAGGATGACTAAGTTCTGTCCTATACCTTTAAGAGGTTTTCAGGGTCCTTGTATTAAGCCCAAGAGAAGGCATGAGAACTTCTAAGAAGCCGGAGGGTCCTTGTACAAAGCCCAAGAGGAGGCGGGGATGCTTTTAGGAAGCCTGTGGGTCCAAAATTAAGAAGAGTTCAAGAAAAGTTTCACCGCGAATAATCTTTTCTTTAGTGAACAGTTCTAGGGTTTGAAGAAATTCAAGAGAGGTTTCACCGAGAATTAATCCTCTCTGGGGAAATGAATTTCTTTGACAATTTTCTAATAGTGACAGTCTGAGAAAAGTTTCACCGGGAATAATGCATTTCTCTTTGTTCCATATTGTTTAAGCCCAAGAGAAAGCAAGACTGTATCTGGAAATCCTATGGGGGATCTAGTTTTGACTGTATTAAAGAGTGACCAACTGGCTTTACCTAGTTCTAGACCTAGTTACCGGGAAAAACTCTAAGCAGATATACAAGTATATATACAGTTGATATATGATTGTATTTAAAAGGATATGAAAGAAGGACTTACAGGTGAGCAAGCTTCCAACAATACAATTATATATATATATATATATATATATATATATATATATATATATATGAAAGCAAGTAAATGAAAGCTGATAAAACTTACAGGCGAGCAAGCTTCCATTGTAACAGCTGTATGGTTAGTTGTTCAAGAAATTAAAGAAAGTTTTGATAACAACTATGGATTTGAACCTAAATCAAAAGGGAAGTTGTTTTTGAAAAGGTTGTTGGGGCTTATACTAAAGGAGAGGTCCAGATGAAAAACAGTAATTGTAACGTTGTTTTGTAAATTGTACTGGGGCTTATACAACGAATGAGACCCAAAGAGGTTTTCTGTACAAAGGGATGGGTCTTATAACTCAAGAAGAATCCCAAAGGTTTGAAAAAGAAAAGAAATGGGACTTATAACACAAAAGGGTAAGCCCAGATGAAAATGTTTTGAAAAGCGACGATCGCGCCGAGATTTTGAAAACACAGTAGGACTTATACAATGGCTGAGGCCCAAAAAGGTTTATGTACAAAAGGGGGTTGAGTCTTACACTCTATTAGAGGCCCAAAGATGTTTTGAAAAAGATTTGTGAGGGTGAAAATAATCAAAACCCTAATTTGATTTTAAAATGTATTTTAATTGAATAAAAATTCAATTAAAATAATTAAACATGTGAAAAAAAGTTGTGATCTTGGATTTATATTTGGAAAATCATGTTTTATTCATGGGATGATTTAAGAATCATTTGAATCTTGCAAAAAACAAGAGAAAGAAATATTTTTAATGTTTAAAAACAAATAAAATATAATTCTTTACAAAAATACCAAATATGTGAAATAAGTAATATTTTTGTGAAATTTTCATGGAATAAAATATTTTAATATTTTTGGGAATTTTTAGAAAAAGAACCAATAAAAAATATTTAAAATTGAGAGAGAAATTAATTTTTCAATTAATTAACAAAACATGAAAATAATGAAAAATAGCACAAAAGTGAAAAATGGCAAAAAAAAAGGACTGGGTGGGGTTTGAACCCACGACCTTGGCAACAAACACACATGCGCGCTACCACTGGGGTGGTTATACATCCGTGTATCAAAACCACCCCATTAATTCTTAAGTCATGCCTTGTTTCTAGGCCTGGGAAAGGCAAGGCAAGACAAGCTTTTGGGCAATTTACGTGAAGCCTCTAACTTTCTCATTTCTCCATGGATTGGGACAAAATTTAGGTGCATCTGACCTAGAATTTCATGAGGAATCCAATGGTGCCCTTGGAATTTTCAGAAAATGTTTCCTCCTCAAAATCCGATATTGATTTCAAAATAGGCCTATTTTTGCATGTTTTATGCTATCTCATGGTACAGGCAAGAATTACATGGTAAATTGGTTCAAACACAACATATACAACATGTATAAGATGTTTATGATCAGTGGACATCAAAGGAATGCATAATTCAAAGAGTTCAAGTTGTCATGCACTTACCTCTTGGATCTTTTTGTGCTATCTGCCAAGTCTCTTATGCTATAAGTAATTTGATGCTTTAGACACTCTCAATTGATCTCTTATAAGCTTTTAGAATAATTAGGACCAGCTGGAATCCTCAGGAACAAGTTGTGGCACTTTCTTGCAAAAAGGGGCAAAAGTGACCAATATGGTAACTCTCTCAAATGGTGTTCCAGATGAGGGGAACCATTTGGGACAGTTTGAGGATGATATTTGGAGTGTTTTTGAGGCTTTGTTTGGTTTTGGAAGTGACTGAATCAAGACATGGCTTGAAAATGCAGAAAAGTCCAATTTTGAGGTTTTGGAAGTGGACTTTGTGATTTTGGTGTTTCAGGTCACAAGTGAGTGTTTGAACAGCTTAGATACAACATATTAGAGGTGTTAGGATCATGAGCTATAATGGAATTTCTCTCTAACTCAAAAACTCATAGATACCTTACAAAAGAAGGCATTTTGGCTTAAAGAAAGAGATTTTGAGGAAAGCAAGTGTTTTAGTGCTTTGGTGTACTCAAACTGAGCACAAATGAACTCTAATTATAGTAGAGCAAGTTTGTTTTACAAGCAATAGTGAGTAGCAACTGCAGCAGGCCTTTGGCCAATGTTGAGCAAAAGGAATCTCAAGTCTCCTCTAGCCATTGACTTGAGGTTAGGGCACAGGCCTATGGTCCTATAATTCAGTGTTGATCCTTTACTCATTCAGTTAGGAATGTGTCAGTCCATGCCACCTTGGTGCATCTATTAAATGCTTGGAAACAAAATTGGAGTCTTGACACCTTTTTAGCCTTTTTAGGTTTGTTATGGCTAATGTAGATTCTTGGACTTTGGAGGCTTGGGGATCAGATCATTCTCCTTTTGTATTATCCTCAGATGTATCCAAATGGATGACAAGGCTTGGAGTTGCTCAATTTTGCCAAATCGAGCAAAAATGCCAAAATTTGCCAAAATCTGCCTTGTCCAAGACAGTTAGAAATGGTGATTTTGAGGGATTCATATCTCCCTGCTCAGGTTGAGTTATGGAAGGCTCTTGTGCTTTTTAGAAAGCCCTCATATGATAAAAAATATGTGTGATCATAGTTTATTTTGAAATTATTTGGATCCAACTGAAAAAACCTCATGAACATTGATGTTCAAGGCTGGTAACTTAGGCAGATTTTCACTAAGTGTTGGAAAAAGTGTCATTTTCATGTTTTTGTCATTTTGATCACTCCATAACTTAAAATCTATAAAGAATTGGAGTTGGAGGTAGTTGAAGCTTTTGTAGAGTGTATCAAGACCTACAAATCCAGCTTTGGATCACCCAAAATGGTTGCTTGGATCTCAAGTTATGGTTCTTGGAAGTTGGTACCAAAACCACTTTTGTTCCATAACTTAGAAAATTTTTGGTTTCTCATGGTTACCCCTTTTGAAATAAACCTCACTTTTCTTGATTTTTCTTAATGTCATACATTAACATTATTTTTTACTTTGGGGAACCATATTTGTAAAAAATTCCAAAAAGTCAAACTTGATTTTGTGCACAGTTGACTTTTTATCGGATGAAATCCAAACTGTGCGATCCTTTGTGAAATCAAGTCCTTGACCTAAATCAAACCTAATGGATGGATTCCATAGGTGTTATATGGTGTATTGAATCATGTCCCAAGGTTTGGGAGCATGTCTTGGTCAAAAGTCAAAGGTGCAGTTGACTTTTCCTTTAAAACCCTAATTATGGTCCAGATAAAATTAAAACTTGTGAATCAAGTTTCTTGGATCAATCCATTGTTGTAAATGGATAAACTTAGTGTATTTTAGGTCCTCAAATCATGTCTTGAGGTCTTGGCTCATGTTTTGCTCCAAAAGTCAACTTAGGAGTGAATTAGGTCAAGAAACCTTAATTCCTGATTTTTGGTAAATGCATCCCCTGAGGCTAAATTGACTTGATGATTAGGTTCATGAGGTCCCTTGGAGTATCTTGGGTTGTTTTTTAAAGCATTGGCTCATGCCTAGAGGAAAATTTCCATATGGAGGCCTTGGTCGACCAAAACCCTAATTTGGTGACACTGATGATCTTGAGGTTTGATCCACTTGGAATGTTACAACCTTGTGCGTGATTCTTGGTGTGGGAGTCCACTTGATCCTTTATAGGTGTTTGAGTCGTTAGACAAGTTGAAGATCATGTCATTTCTTGATTGATCCTTTGTATAAGTGCTCTAAGAGGGCTTGAAACCCTAATTCTTGATTGTGGTGAATGCTCAACCGTCTTTGAGGAAATTGATGAGGCATGAAGGTACATCCATATTGTGGTGATGATCTTTACAATGATGGGAAATCTTGGTGGTCAAAATTTGGGGTATGACAAAACCTTTGGAGTTGTTTAAGGTTATTGTGGAACATTGTTACACCTTGGGTTTGAGTGATTCATATATTGAGAGTTGGAGAGGTTGAGAAACACTTGGGTAGAAAATAGGGTTGTTCTTGGGAACCTGAAGGCGAAGGATATTTTCTTGTAAGTCATCTGTAATATTTTGTAACATCTTTCTGAGTATAGTGAATTAGAGAGCTGCTATCTCCCCTAGAGTAGATCGTTTGATCGAACTGGGTAAACAAACCTTTGGTTTTTTCTTACCTTATTCTGTTATATTATCTGTGTATGGATTATTATTGCTGAAAACCATTTATTTTGGTTGTTATTATTCTTTGCCTCACAAATTGATATTGAATTTTGTCATAATTCACAACAAGATTCACAACAAGTGGTGCTGTGAGCGTGGAGCAAAGAGATATTATTGACAAGTGAGCACCATGGTTAGTAGATGGCAGATCGAGAAATTTTCTGGTAACAACGACTTCGGGTTGTGGAAAATTAAGATGCAAGCAATTTTAATTCAAGTGAAGTGTATCGATGCTTTGAAGAGTGAAGCATTGATGCCTGCAGGGCTTACACAGGTACAGAAGACCGAGATGGTGGATAAGGCCAGGAGTTCCATTATCTTGTGCCTCGGGGATAAAGTTCTAAGAGAAGTCACCAGGGAGCAAACTGCGGTTGCTATATGGGCAAAACTTGAATCATTGTATATGACAAAGTATTTGGCTCACAGGTTATATCTGAAACAACAACTCTATTCATTCAGAATGGTGGAGAATAAATCCATAGATGAGCAGCTCACAGAATTTCACAATATTATCGATGATCTTGAGAATATTGAAGTGAAGATTGATGATGAGGACAAGGCTTTGCTCCTGTTGAGTTCATTACCCAGACCCTTTGAGCACTTTAAGGATGCCCTTCTTTATGGTAAGGAATGTACTATTACTTTAGATAAAGTCCAGACGGCGGTGAAATCCAAAGAATTTTCAAAGTCGAAAGATTTGAAGATTGAAGATAGTGGTGAAGGCTTAAATGTGTCAAGAGGATGAGGTGAGCATAAAGGGATGTCCAAATCAAAGAGGTCTGACAAGCTAAAGGTAAAATGTTTTAATTGTCAGAAAATCAGTCACTTTAAAAGGGATTGTCCTGAAAGAAAGGTCAATGAAGATTTTGTTCATGCTGTAGTTGCATTGGGTGAGGAAAGTTATGAGGATGTCGAAGCACTAGTTGTATCGAGTTTGGAAACTAAAGATAGCTGGGTCATTGACTCAGGTTGCTCTTATCACATGTGTCCAATAATATAATACTTTGAAACTTTGAAGATGGTGCAAACTTTGAAGATGGTGCAAGGTGGAGTAGTTTTCCTTGGTAATAATAAGGCATGCAAGGTTCATGGTATTTGCACAGTCATATTTAAAATGTTTAATAATCGTGAACTTCTTATTCACAGTGTGAGGTATGTTCCAGAACTCAAGCGAAATTTGTTATTTATAAGTATGTTTGATGATCTAGGCTATTGTACTAGAGTTGAACGTGGAGTGTTGAAGATTTTGCATAATGAATTGATTATTGCTAAAGGGTCTAATATATATGGTCTATATATTTTAGAAGGTTCAAATGTTATTATTCATTCATCGTTAACTAGTGGAGGCTTTCATGACAAAGAAGAGCTATGGGATTTGAGTTTAAGGTGTTATGAATGCCTTGAGAAAGTTTTAGAGGAGTACAATGAATTTTGCAGAAATCAAGGGATAAAAATGCATGTTACCGCTGAGTTGTTATTGAGTTTTTGGGGAAGAGCTGAAGTTAAAATAGCTTACTTGGTTGATAGAGAATTTCTTTAGAAGAAGAATAGTGAAAACCAAGGGAGAAACCTGGGAGAAACTATAACGGAGAAAACTTAGTTTGAGGTGGAGTTTCCTACTATGGATGCTGGTAGTAGTGAGGGAACGGTTACAGAGATCTTTGATTATCATTTGACTCATGATAAGGTAAGGAGGGTTATTGTAGTATCTCAAAGGGACGGTTATGCTAGCCTTGGATATTATGTTTTTAATGTGGCTGAAGGACTGCAAAATAAAAGAAGAAAAACCTTCAGGGAGGCATTTGAAAACAGGTGGAGTCAATGGTGGTTGAAAAATCATACTTGTAGGCTTGTTAAATTACCTAGGTAGAAAAGGGTAATTGGGAGCAAGTGGATGCAAGTTGCGAGATCAAGATTCAAGGGTTGCTTGAATTTGATCAAAGTTATTGATTAAAGTTTCAACTTGGTATAGAGCAGCAATGTTGTTGATTGTTAAATTGGTATCAACACGGTTTAAAGTCAAGGTGGAGATTGTTGTAAATGTGCCTTAAAACATTTGTTGATGAAGAGAAAGAAAACATATTTTGGAGATTGCATTTACCGCGAAAATCGGAAGTTTTAGAAAGTCGGACGGAAAGTCGAGAAAAAAGGGGAAAAACCGGTCGGTGAATAGTGCCAAGGGTGATCCGTACGATGAATAGTGGTGTTCGTACAGTGAATAGTGTTTTTGAGTGTTCGGCCTTTTTTGATTCGGTCCATGGATCCATGTGATTTTGGGCTTTGTTTGTTGGGTATTTGCTATTATAAATATGTATCTCTTATATGGTTGGTGTGTGACAATCTTAGAGTTTACACCAACAAGGGAGAGCAAGAGTTTAAAGGTATAACATAGGGTTTCAGCTATTCACAAGAAAAACCTTAGAAAAGCAAAGGTTTAGGGAAATCTTTGGAGTTGTTTAAGGTTATTGTCAAACATTGTTACACCTTGCGTTTGAGTGATTCATATATTGAGAGTTGGAGAGATTGGGAAACACTTGGGTAGAAAATAGGTTTGTTCTTAGGAACCTGAAGGCGAAGACTATTTTCTTGTAACTCATCTGTAATCTCTTGTAACAACTTACTGAGTATAGTGAATTAGAGAGTTGCTCTCTTCCCTAGAGTAGATCGTTTGATCGAACTGGGTAAACAAACCTTCAGTTTTTTCTTGCCTTATTCTGTTATATTATCTGTGTACGGATTATTATTGCTGAAAACCATTTATTTTGGTTGCTATTGTTATTTGCCTCACAAATTGATATTGAATTTTGTCGTAATTCACAACAAGATTCACAACATATGAAGGGTTCATACAAGGCTTGTTTGTATTTCTCTAATGACAACATTTAAAGTTAGATTGATATCATGGATTTCATCTTTCATGGAAATATCAACTTCATGTTCCTTTTTGTTCGAATTATTATCAATGTTTTAATTATTAGTTGGATTGGCATTTCTCTTTCTCAAAGGGTCATTATAAAATTTCAAATCATAAGTTACAAAAAAAAAAACATTGACATAAACTATGTCTCATTAAACGTGTCAATTTGTTGATTGTAAATTACTCACTTCCAACAAATAAACTTAAAAGATCAATATGTGACTCGCATTATATATTATTGGATCATTAGTCGATGGATTTATTGGTTAAATCTTTGTTGTTGTTCAAGTAACATACAATTACTTTAAATTTTGAATATCTAACAAATACTAAGAAATAATAAAAGTGCAACATAGAAAAAAAAAATAAGTAAAAAATAATGCGTGTATATGTGTATTTGTGTGTGCACGCGCGTACGTGCCTATTAATAAGTGGATATACATACATTATTTTTCACAAACCAAGTGTGATTGTTACCATTATGTCAGTGGGTGCATAATCTATTTTTGGATAAACTTTTGAATGTAAAATAAAATTTCTCAAACAATGGAAGTTCTTGGCTTAGTTATAGAAAATTAAGATTAACTTCCTTCTTGAACAATAGTTATGTGGTTTGTAACCACTCATAACTACCTTACAGAAACTTCTTATGCAAGCTTTATTTTAGTTAGCGCATTCAAAAATTCAATGAAAATGATATTTCGAAAGAAGTATGTATTTGAACAATGAGTTGATTTTTTATTAGACTTCAAGAAAGTCTTGGTATTCTGAATCTTTGAATTTTACGCATAACAGATATGCATAAAGAAGTTTTTAAAATTTTTAAAATAATTAGTGGTGGTAGAGTCCACTTGATAGTAAAATCTGTTATATACTTTTTTAAATAAATTTATAATGTGTTGATACCACGAGAAGGGTTTGTGATGATTTAAATCCTCACCGTTATTGATTCTCTGAAGCCTTGTTTGAAGGGTGATTCAATCTCCATCAAAATCTTCAAACAAGAATATCTTAAGGAATTGAAGGATTGAAAAAAAAAATAACTTACATGAGAGGTTGATTTTGAAAAAAAGGTGAGAAACCACGTACTCCCAAAGAGTTGCAAAATACTTTAAAGGATCTGTTTGTTTTTGTCTTTTTTTTAAAATGATTTTTATAGTATAATATGTTTTAGTGAAAAAAAAAATTTATAAAAAAATTTTTCATAAAAATTTTAAATTAAAATTTAGTTTGAATAGTTATTTTTAAAATGTTATTTTAGATATTTTATCATTTTATCGAATATTTTTTGGGATATTAAAATTTTAAAATATTACTTAATTTTGAAGTTATTTCAAATAGTTTTTCATAAAAATTATTTTTGAGATACAACTTTTTGAAAAAATTGTGATTTTGAGTATGTTTTGTTCTTAAAAAATGTATGTTTATGTTATAGAAAGTCAAAATTAGTCTTTTAATTAATAAAAAATAAATTTAAAAAAACTTATAATATTTTAAAAAATATTTTTGGAGAATCCATTTTTTTTTTTTTTTAAATCATTTTTTAAAACTAAAATAAACTGGCTCAAAGCCACCTTGGAATCAATTTTAAAATGGAAGTTGATTTCATCATGAAATGGATTCTTTGAATGTGTTTTCAGTGCTAGAAGACTTACAATCATTTTGAAATGTTGGTGCTTGGAATCTTAAAATTGGGATTCCCTGGCTGTTACGCTGGGTGCTAGATTTTTGTATGAAATATTTGAAAAAATTTAAGGCTAACATGGCTTAGAAATTAATAGAAAAATTATATTGTTAGAATACCATCAATTTCAATTAATAGAAGTTGTAGCTAGCAAGGGGAAGTATCCTATTATGGGTCTATTTGTGTTAACTTTAAAAAAATAAATTTTTTTTTTGTATTTTTCAAAATGAATTCTATAAAAATATTTTTTTAAACATTATGAGTTTTTTTAAATTTGTTTTTTATAAATTAAAAGACTATTTTTGACATTCTATAACATAAATTTATATTATTGAAAATCAAAACATAGTCAAAATCACAATTTTTTCAAAAAATTGTATTTCAAAAATGATTTTTATGAAAAATTATTTGAAATAGCTTCAAATTTAAGTGATTTTTTAAAAATTTGATATTCAACAAAAATTTCGATAAAATGATTAAAGACCTAAAATAACATTTTAATAATAATTATTCAAATTAAATTTTCATTTGAAACTTTTATAAAAAAAAAATTGTAAAAATTTTTTTCACAAAATTATATTATACTATAAAAATCATTTAAAAAAAACGAAACAAATGAGCCCTATATGTTCTTCCAAATATTTTTCTCAATAGTCTTAGGAAGTGCCTCTTTGTAATTTATTTATTTACTTTTTTGTTTATTTTTCTTGAGATTTTGACAATTGTCCTCTCTTTTTGTAATTTTTTAAAATATGAATATATAACTCCTCAACGCTCCCATTTTGTGTAAAAAAAATATTATATATTTTTTGTGTTTCTCTTTTATGAAATTGAATTTTCTGTTTCTTTCTTGAAATAAAATGTTCTGTTTATTTTATTCTCATTTTAACTATAGATACTCCCTCCGATCATAATTATAAGTAAAAATAACTATTTTTACATTAATTAAAAAAATTAGTTAAGTATAATTAATTTTTTTGATTATGTATACAATTAAAGTAAAATTTACTATAATATTCTTAATTATATGTGATGAATCAACTATCAATATTAAATGCTATTGAATTAAATTAAAGATATATTAATAATATAAGCATTAATTATTTTAAAAATTAATAACGTTTATTTATAATAATGATCAAAATTTAAAATTATTATTTTTATTATAATAGTGATTAGAAGGAGTATTTTTAAAAGAATTGAAAAGAGGATTTTTGGGATAATAATATTGGATTGTATGACATGACATGAGATGAGCAGAATGAAGAAACTGAAAACATTGGATTGAGAAAATCTAGTGGCAGTGTTTGTGGGGCAGGAAATGAAGTGATTAAAGGGATATAATCGTCATTTATGCAATCACTGACACGTTTGAGTTCTGACAATTTTATTATTCTGCTAAACTAAAACCACCCAATACACTTGAAAGTTGTAAATCTGAATTTAAAAATTCATTTATGGTGGTATAAAGACAGAATTATTGTGTGATTAGATGACAAACACTAGAAATGTGAAAAAATTAGTCTATAATAATGATAAAGACAGGGTTTACTGACACAGGAGGACCCCCTTTGGTGAATGGAACGGTTTTGACTGACACTAGCTCCTATTCCTTATTTCTATTCTAGTACCTCTCTTCTCTTTGACTCCTCTTTTTACTCACTAGTCTCATCTTCAAGAATTCACATGTTGGTTAATGGTCTATTTTTCTCAAGGTGAGAATTCATTTGATTTCAGTTGCTTCTTCACTAATGAAAGATAACAAAATTCTTCAAATAAGTCGATTCTAAGGTCATATATATATATATATATATATAACATATATATGATTTTAGAATCGATTTATTTGAATTTTTTTTTATATATTGGACCTTAAAATCTAATGATTCAGATTCATTCTCATATTCCTACATAAAAATTGCATTCTCATAGGATATGAACCCTATATATAGGGAACGTATCATATGAGAATGAAATTTTTATGTGAGAACATGAGAATGAATCTGAACCATTAGATTTTAAAATAAATGGTGGAGATTATATGTCAGTTTTTTTTTTCTCTCTTTCATAATTTATTTTAATAATGGAGGAGAGAGAAAAACAAAAACCACATATAATCTCCACCATTTATTTTAAAATCTAATGATTCAGATTCATTCTCATATTCCTGCATAAAAATTGCATTCTCATAGGATATGAACCCTATATATATATATATATATATATATGGTTATGATAATATACACCCATGTAGGTGTGTATTAACAACATACATCTTAGTGTATTTTAGTGTGAGGTCCACTAATTTTAGGTGGGACTCACATTAAAAAAATGAAGAAAAAAAATAAAAATAAAATAGATATAGGCTCTATTTGACAAACATTTTTTTTAGCTTATAGCTTATGTCCTATAGCTTATAAGCTCGTATGACAATAAAAGACCTGTTTGGTAACTGTCTTTTCATCACGAGCTTATAGCTTATTTTATTAGCTTATAGCTTATTTTCCAGACGCTATTTTAAATAGCGTTTTAGCTTATAGCTTATAGCTTATCATTTTCTCTTCCACTTTTATCCTTATTATTTTAATTAAAATCCATCTTTATCCTTTATAATTTATTATAATTTAAAATAAAATAATAATTATTAAATATCTTTTATGTCATTTTATTTTATGAGATAATTAAACCACTAATTTTACCAAACACTTCAATTAGCTTATCAGCTATAAATTATCAGCCATCAGCTATAAGTTATAAGCTATCAGTCACCAGCTATCAGTCATAAGCTATAAGCTATCAACTAACTTATCAGTCAACCGTTATTTTTACCAAATAGAGCCATAGTGTTAATAATTTTTATTATAAACAGTCTTAATAATTTTACAAAGATTTAAAGATAAATTGTGGACATTTTTCTGAAATCAATTAAAATGACACTGATATCCTAATTAATTTTTAAATATAATATTTTTTTTAAGTCAATTAAAATGACACTGACATTCTCTAGAGTTCCCATTTGTCCGTCTTATTTATACTCACCTTGCAAAAGTTCAAAAAAAATAAAGTTGGATAGAGCAAGTATAGTTAAGAATAGAGTTGGACACAGCAGGTATAGTTAAGGATGTGAGCCTAAAATCTTATCTCATTCTATAATAAAAATGTGGCGATGCTGAGCGAATTCGCATGCACTACATATTTTAAGTCAAACAATACAAAAATTATGTTAATGTTCATATCCACAAAAGCAAAAAAAATGGGACGAAATAGAACACATATATTAGAGAAAGTGGACATAAATCTTTGGTCTGACTTGCACAGACAAGTCTAACAAGTTTGACTCATTTTGTCACCCTTAATTTTTACTGACAACCAAAAATCATAAATATAAATAACAATTAGCTAGAGTTTTTGGTCTAACATTAAAATTTTGTGTTTGATTTAAAATTAGAGTGGATGCGAGTGTTATTTTAACAAAACTAAGTGGAGGTGAGTATAATTTTTTCTAAGATTTAAAAATGTATGTATTATTAATAAAAAAGATAAATTATGGTGAATTTTAAAAAACTAGTTTTATTAATGATATTAAAAAATTAAATTAAAATAATAAAAATAAGAGAAAATAATAAATATAATTGATCATTATAAGAAAAGTAGAGTTAATGATTAATTTTATATTATAAAATGATTTATTATTTAATATAATTTTTTAAATGATTTATGATATAAAAAAAGGAATGAGTAGTTAATAACTTTAAATAAATAATTTAAAAATATATATTTTTAATTAATTCATGACTTTCAATTAAGAGAACATAGCTAAAATTGGGGAAAAATGTTATAAGATACCTAAATTAACTTATAAAAAAATATAAGATAGTTAAAATAATAATTAGAAAAGTCTATTATTAAACAAGAATTTTTTAAGATTAAAAACGTGACTTGCTAAATAAAAATTTATGGTGGTATATGTTAGGTTCTATTTTTGGAAGAGACAAAAATTATTTTAGAATAGAGTTTTATTTTAATTGTCCAAGTGAATGTAGAATTGATTTTTAAATTTTTAAAGGGACGAGAACAATTTTAAAGATATAGAATTGATTTTGAGGTGTTTTTTTTTCATAAATTAAATTGATTCTATCTCCATAATTGATTTTATTTGAAACTATAATTTTAAACTTTTAAGTTTAAACGCGATTTTTCCATTAAAATTTATCGTGCAACCCAATTTTATATAAAGTTATCCATATGTATTGTGTGGTAAAATTAGCCAAGATAGAATTCAAAATGAAAATATTAGAGTGTTGAAGTAACATTTAACATAGACAAGATAGTGAAAAATAAACGTAGAAGGTTTGAATATGTATAGAGGAGACCTACAAATTCTTTTGTAAGAAAAGTAAATTCGATGAAGAGTAGTAAAACAATTAGAGGAAAAAGAATACCTAAAACAATCATAAAAAAAAAGTTATTTAGAAAAATTTCAAGATTAACGATTTGGATAGAAACATGATCGTGAATATAATATTATGGTGCAAGTTGACCAATGTAATAAGTGAGATATGACTTAATTGTTTTTGTTATTGTAGAGTATTTTGGATTAAATAGATATCACCTAAACTCATCTATAATTTGCAATCTTTGTGGTCGTAAGAAGAAATTATGTTTTATTCTTCTTTATGTTTATAAGGCTTTCATGTAATGTGATGGAATATAGTGATATGAGATGAAATATAATTAAAAAAAAAACGTTTTAATTGTTTAAAATTGGATGGAGCTGAACATAATTAGGTGATATCTATTATATTTCATTCTATCATTTATCGCATATTTGTATACCCTCTAATTTAGGTGGAATGAGAAAACTATTATATTTTATTATAAAATATTCAAATAACGGAAAATGATATTCTACTCCGTTTTATTCAGTTCAATTTCACTCCACTTTATTTTATATTAAGATATTAAAACACAATTTAAAGATCGGGATATCCTACCTAGGATAGAAAATTAAGTTGATTTGGTCTTTATCTCTTTTCTACAATATGACACCTTTCATTTTATTTATCATTTCTATTATCATTTTCTATTTTCTAAAACATATAAAAATAATTAAAAATTTTCATATTTTTTCACTATAATTGTAAGAGATGCATTTTCGTTCCTTAGGTTGAACGAAAATGCACTTATCTAAACTTGTTTTGATATAAATTAATTTGGCTAAAATACAGTTTTGGTCTCCTTGTTTGTCAAAATTCACGGTTTTGGTCCTCCTGTTTTTTTTTTAAACAATTTTGGTTCCCCATACCTCACTGTTCATGTACGGACGTGTACTGTTCATGTACGGACATGTACGGACAAGTTACTGTTCATCACTTTTTTTGGGCCAAAATTGGGGTGGGGGACCAAAATTGTTAAAAAAAAATTGGGGGACCAAAACCGTGAATTTTGATAAACAGGAGGACCAAAACTGTATTTTAACCAATTAATTTAACTCAAAATTTAATTTGATTTTGTTAAAACTATTTTTTTAACAAGAAACATACTCGATTTGAGTTCAAGAGAAAATTGATTTAGGTTTTAAAAATTCAGCTTATTTTTTAAAGCACTTAATTCAACAACAAAAAATTCAAATTAAGTGTCTGTTTTTTTAGATCTTTGACATTTTAATTTTTGAAAATACTATGAAAGAATTGGGAAAATAGTTACTTCAAACGTGTTTAAAGTATAAACACAAATAAAAAATATATAAATAATTGTATTGGACTAAGAAACAAACAAATCAAATTATATATATATATATATATATAATCGAGATGATTCTTAAATCTAATCAGTCAAATTTAACGGGTTATTTTCGTATTTTGTCGTTTTGCAATAAGAAAGTTAACTTTCGAATTTTGTTTTTCTGCATTACTTTATTGATTTTGCTTGTTTTGTTCTTTGATTTTGGCTTATCTAATTATGATATGATTTTTCTAGTGTAATTATCGGTAAAATGTCTAACAACGTAGACAAAATGAGGCATGATAGAGTGACCCAACATGCTTCTGTTCGAAGGAAAAAAGATAGACCCTTTGGTCCAGTCGTTGGTGCCACTTCATTTAATATTGTTGAAACATCATCTTTCGGATTTCACGTGTCTCCAGCATCATCCTTCCGGAGACATGAGCCCTCTACTACTGTCCATGATGCCTTAAAAGTTCAACCTGCTACCGTCATTCCTGATGTTTATCGAGGAGGCCCATTAGACACCTCACTGCTTTGTTTGTATGCAGACCATGTTGTCAGACACGTATGAGATGGAGAGGTAAAATAAATATGTATTTATTCTTTTAAACATATGTGTTATATGTTTTTAACTTTCTGACGTTGATGTATTTTTTACAGCCCCATGAGTTGTTAAAATGTATTAATCATAATAGGAAGATTATGAAGCTTCCATGACCTGATGAACCATGGTTTCAGGATGTCATGCAACTATTTGGGTTGCAAGATTTATCTTGAATTGGGTACACATTTATTAACCATGGTTTGTTGTTTTCTTTCATTGAGAGATGACACTCAAATATTTCTTCATTTCATCTTTTCTAGCTCCTCATTCATGGAGTTTTGCATTCGGATACATTCAATGGTTTTTTAGAGTGTCACATCTTTATCTGACACCAGATAAAGAGGGAGAGTCACCTAGGTCAGCTCATCAGAGGAGGAACAGGCTAGGGCAGATCATGTCGTTCATGTGTTACCTGCATGTCAGCGTATTGTAGCTATTGGGCAAGCGAGTATAGAGAGGATAATTTGAAATTGTAGTCGTCTGTATTATTTTAGTTTTGATGATTTGTCAATTCGCATGTGTATGAATTATTTGATTTATCGTGTATTTGTACTTTGTCTATTATATGAATTTATTTGCATTGTTATTGTAATTCATTTGGAATCATTTGTATTTATTTACTTCAGCTATAACTAGTTATGTACCTTTGAGAACCTCTTCATTCATTGTCTTAATAATTGTATCCATAATAATATCTCATTTTTTAGCCTAACAATTGGTTTTGTATCAATACATTAAATATTGCTAGAATCATAAGTTATAATGCTTGAATCATGATTGTAAAAATGTGAGATTCGAATAATGCATAGTGTAATTTGAATCATGAAGTCTTGTGAAAGTTGGAAATTAGATATGTCTAATCTGAGTTGAATCATAGAAGAGTGTGATTCGAATCACAACTCTTCACGACTCAAATCATGCGATATACATGACTTGAATCATGGCATCACTCATTTCTTTGACCATTTCTTAATACATCACCCAAGTTTTTTATACACCACGTGAAATTTCGTTTTTGCCCCCTGATTCATCCGGGCGCACTATTTTTTTTTAAAATGTCGATGTTTCCGGATGTGCACATTCGGAAACACAGTATAGCTTTATTTATTTTTTAATTCTGGAACTGCAGATCTGAAAAATAGCATAACTTTATTTTTTTTAAAATCGGTTTTGTCGGTTGGTCGCATACGTTAATATATCATCGCAAGTTAATATACATTCAAATGAGGGGAGCGAGAAGGGATTAGGTTTCCCGCCCATAGAAAACTTTGTTCTTCGTATCTCTTCAATAGAAAACTTTGTTCTTCGTATCTCTCCAATAGAAAACTTTGTTCTTCGTATCTCTTCAATAGAAAACTTTGTTGATCCTTTCTCTCCAGTGTAACCACTGCTCCTCTTATCTTTCTTTGTTGATCGTCCAACACTACAGATGGACTCAATATATTTCGGAGATAAACCCTTTTCGTTATTGAAAATAAGTAATGTGGCTGGTGCACCAGTAGCAGTAATGTCATCAGAATAAGCTCCTTTTAGGCTTAAACCCAGTTGATTTATAGAAAGCCACACGCCACTCCCTGAATTATCCTATCATGAGGAATACACAAATCTAACAAAATTATCTTATCATTCCAGCGGGCCGATTTCCCTTCTAAGGATCCACTGTTATTTTAAAGAGATCTTGAATTATCTCCTCGCAATGAACCTGAGCAGAAACAATTCCTCTGTATCTTGTGACCCAAAGTCAGTCAATTGGTTCTGCAAGTGGTAATAGGAGTACGACCAACTTTGTGTCGACTCTGGTAATAGAAGTGATGTTTACTATTGATCGTTATTCTTTTAAAATACATATTATTATTATTTATTAAAATAAATATACCTTTTTAAGTTTCAGCCATTTTTTCGGATGTGCACATCCGAAATACGCGTAACTTGTCATTCCGGATTTGCACATCCGAAACAAGGCAACGTTTTTAAAAAAAATGGTGCGTCCAGATGTGCACATTTGAAACTAGGGAAAAATAATAATTTCACGTGGTGTATAAGAAACTTGGATGGTATATTAAAAAATAGTCATTTCTTTTCAATATTTGATTTAAGTTGTTGTTTTTTTTATTCAAATCATCACTTCATGATTTGATAAAAACTCTTTGTTTTTTTAGTATGTCATAACTCTCTCTAATATATCTGTTATTTTAATTGTATTTTATGATCTATTGAATTATATATATTATTTTAATTGTATTTTATGATCTATTGAATTATATAAAACTTATAAAAATATGTCAAGTTTATTAAAAAAAATACTATTCAGGAGAAAAATTTATTATCCCGAGAATTAATGTGAAAGTTAGCTTCGGTAATATCATTGAGTTATGAAATAAAGACCTATAAAAAATTCAAAATGTGTCCAATAAATAAGTCCGAAACTTACTATGATAAGAAAATTAATTTCCATATTAAGTTTTAGCAACATGCAAAGTGATTCACTACTTACAAAGTCTTTTATTGTGTATGAGGTTTATGAGAAAGGTATCTCCCGTAAGCAAAAACATTTTTGAATTTCCTTTCCTTTTTATACTAATAATATAAATGTTATTTTGAATTTTTTTATCACTCCATACTCTAAACAGTGCTTTTAACTACTAGAATACATCACCATGGCCGTACCCCTCCTTCTCTCTCTTTCTCGAGCCCCAACATTCTTTACTCACTGCTTCTTCTCTCTCCCTTGTCTGCAAATGTATGTTCTAGTTATGGCATTTCATTTCATTTTTAGTAACCACATTTTATCCTAATCCTAGTAGTAATATATTTTCACTAAACCACTACTAATTACCACATTTATTATTAATCCTTCATTTTTTTGTTATTTTCTTGTTACTTGTTTGTTTGTGACAAGTTTTTGCTCGCTGCTGTTTTTCTGTAAAAGCTCCTTAATTTCTGTCTGGTTTTATCTCAACCTTGCTAGAAAAAAAAACATTTTTATTGTTCATAATAAAGCTTGTTTTTTTAGCAACCCATTTGAAATTGAAACTTGAAAGTTTATACTTTTTGTCAGAGAATCCATCAAGTAAGAATCTTTCTTTCTTGTTTCATTCATCTTCTATAGTAAAAGCCAAAAGGGGTGTGTGGTTGAGAGAGATGGGGTGTGTTGCTTCAAGACTAGAGGAAGAAGAAGAAGTGGTAGCTATATGTAGAGAGAGAAAACGTCAGCTGAAGTTAGCTGTAGAGAGAAGATATGCACTTGCTGAGGCTCATTGTAAGTATTTTCACTCTTTGAATGCAGTAGCTGCAGCTATTAAGCTTTTTGTTGCAAGACATTCTTCACCTTCTTCACCTTTTCTCATAACTTTCCCTCCTAAGGAGGGTTTTGATCCTTCTCCTTCTCATTCATCAAGTGAAAATGTCATAAATAACCCTATGTTCCTTCAGCAAACACCATCTGAAACCAAGCATGAAACTGTTGCTTGTGACACATGCATTGCTTCTAGTTCAACAACCTCAGAGTGTTCTGATGAAGAGGGAGAGGGAGAGGGAGAAGAGGGAGAAGGTGGTGGAGAGGAGGTAAATGAACAGCCATGTGAGTATTATTACATGCAAATGCAAATGCCTATGCATATGTCTATGCCTGTGCCACCTTCAATGCCATCTCCACATAGAGATTTTGGTTGGGATTTCTTTTACCCTTTTGACAGTATGAGGCCAGAGGTTATGAATGGCTATCATCGGAACTCGGACGATGATTTGAGAGCGGTGAGGGAAGAGGAAGGGATTCCGGAGTTAGAGGAAGAAGTGGAAAGGGAAGAAGAGGTTGAGCATAAGGTGGTGGTGAGTGTTGAGGAGAAGAGTAATGAAGGTGGAGGGAAAGTTATGAGTGGCGTTGAGACGGCGAATACTAAGACGGCGGTGAATGTGGCTAGTGAAAATGTTGGCGAACAAAAGGGGCTTGCAGTTCTTGATACACCTGCTGAAGGGAGAGAGTTGCTTGAAGCTTTGAAAGATATTGAGGATTATTTCATTAGGGCTTATGAGTCTGGTAAAGGTGTGACAAAGATGCTTGAGGCTAATAGGATTCCCCTTCATTCTAGTTTGGAGGAAATCAAAGGTGAGTCCTATCTGCAATGTTTATCAATCTCAGAAACTTTATGAGATTGTTCTGTAATACAATGCATCAGTTGTTAAGTTTTTTGAATTGTTTCATCTAAACCATACAAATGTGTTCTAATCTATTAGATGTGTTATATGACCATGCACTATAATAGACAAACATATAAAGGGCCCCCTAGTGTTGGCCTGATGGTGATGGGACTTCCGAGTGTGCTCCTCTCAAGGTCTCTGGTTTGAATCAAGCTCAATGTTAACAATCCTTGTGCTGGACCGGTTCATACTGAGCTCTGATCAGGCTTTAATGGGGCCCGCTAGTGGATGGTGGGATTGGGCCCCTTAGATTAGTCGATCTCATAGCCAACTACCAAGTTTTAAAAAAAAAAGACAAACATATGGAAATTGCTGCTCTCAATGTCTCATATTGTGATGTGATTTATATATTATATGTATCTATGTTTTTGAGAATTTGAACCGTTTGATAACAATGCAGAAAGTTCGACAAAACTCATTAATGCAATAACTTGGAAGTCCATGTCTTCTAGGCAATCATCATGCAAGAGTTTGGTGGTTCAGAATATGAAAGATTCTTCAAGTTGGGTGGAATATAAGAATGATCTATTTGATGATTATGGAGGAATGGATTCAGGAAGTCATTTATTAACCTTAGGAAGGTTATATGCATGGGAAAAGAAGTTGTTTGAAGAGGTTAAGGTAATGTTAATTTTATCATTCCTTTTGTTTGAATACAATTAGGTTATTTTCACTCGAGAATTTTCGAGATTTTTCTTTCCTTTTTTTTCCTTGGTGCGTCTTGCTGATTCCTTGCTTTAGGCCGGAGATAGCACGCGTAGAAATTATGAGAAGAAATGTGCGCAATTGAGAAATAAGAATGTTAGAGGAGATGACGAATTAAGCATGGACAAGACTAGATCTGATTTGAAAGATCTATATGCTGGAATCTTGGTTGCAATTCGACGTGCAGAGTCGATCTCAAAGAGAATTCAGAAAATGAGAGATGAAGAATTACAGCCTCAAGTTGTTGAACTATTGAAAGGGTGAGATAGTATAGCACTTATACTAAACACGGTAAATAGTTAGTTTCGTCGATTTGTAATTTTTCATTTTCTGAATGCAGCCTGACACAATCGTGGAAAAGCATGTTGGAGTCCCATGAAACACAGAAGAAGATTCTTTCTGAAGTCAAATACTTCACATGTCCCGCGTACGGTAAATTTTGCAACCAATCTCGTGGATTGGCAACTCTCCAGCTTGAAGCCGAGCTTCACCATTGGCGCATGTGTTTTAGAGAGTATACCGCAGCTCAAAAAGCATACGTAGAAGCACTGCATGGATGGTTAAGTAAGTTCATAGTTCCTGAAGTTGAATTTTGCTCGAGAAGCAGAAATGTTGCCTTGCCAATGCCATTTCAAGTCAACGGGCCACCATTGCTCGTGATATGCAACGAGTGGTTAACTTCCCTACGAAAATTACCTGATAAAACGGTAGTATTTGCATTGAAAAGCGTTGTGAAGGATGTGAAAGCGCTTTGGATTCAACAATGTAAAGAGCAACAACATAAGAGGAGAGTAGATAGCTTGACAAAAGATTTAGATCGAAGATATCTAGGGTCGTATAAACTTAAGACTAAGATGCTTGAGTTGCAAGTAACAGAACATAGATCAGAAGAGGAAACGGTTTGTGAAGAGGAATGCATGATAGAGAAAAGTGATTACTTGGAGACACTAAGTAGAAAACTCGAGGCAGAGAAAGAGAAGCATTACAGTTGCATGCAAGAAACTCAAAGGATGACATTGAATGGAATGCAATATGGATTTTCTCGAGTTCTAGAATCTTTGACAGAGTTCTCTAAAGCGTCACAGAAAATGTACAATGATCTTGTGACTTTCAGTGAAAATAGTGAGAAAGCTGAGAATGTTTCGTATATAGATGGTGGTTGCAATGTGGAAAACTGCAGCAACCAAAATGGATAATAGAATCAATTGTTAGAATCAGTTGTACTGGTATTAGTTAGCGCGAAATTTGTTCATTAGGGGGCTGGTTTATGTAATTACGTTGTTATTATGTTTGGGGTTTATGTCGAAGCTGCTCGCTGAGACATCGATTTTTAAGGCATTTGTTTAGATGATCATGTGCAGACATCAAATTTTAATGTATTTTGCACTATTAGTGTTGGCTGTTGGCCATTGTTGTTGTATTGTTAAGAATGTCCACTTGGTTGCAGTTTCTTTTAATGTTTCTGATCCTATTTAGTCTTTTTAAAAATTTAACATCACAGTTTTTAAAATGAAATGCAAATCTTTCATTACTTCGATGGAGATTTACTAATCAAGATATTTTAGTACATGGACAAAATTGTCACTTTTGTAAATTTGATAGACTAAATTAATAGATTTCAAGTTTCTAAAAATGGTGATCAACTTCTTTTGAGATTCTTTAAATTTAAATACTATTTTCAACCTTTGTCAAAAGAAAGAAACTTTCAACCAAACACAAACTGTGTCGCATGCTGAAAAGGCTGAAGGTGCAGCAGTCTTTACTTTTTACATCAGATACGTACAAATACATAATGCAAGTGCTAATGACCCATCAATAAGAAAAGACAAATGCATAATCAGAAAAAGCTTTAGGACAAAACACCAAAATGTTGCAGGCTTAAAATATTTTAGGCCTATCATAAAAAATTGGATTCTCTCTCTCAAACATCTGTGCATTTATGCGTTCGGTCAAGATCTAACGGTTCAAATTTAATATAAATTTTAGTTTTTTTTCCTGAAGTTAAAATATGCATCTTCACAACATATATAAATTGCATGCTTTTTGCTAGATAAACAGTTACATTTTATTCAATGCTTTGTACATTATGCAATCATTATACATTCTAAAAATGCTGATTATATGACCATGCCGCATGTAAATGAAAAATTACAAGTTTCAGCTTTTGATACAAGACTGCCATGTTTTCCTGTCTACCTTAAGTACAGAGAAACCAAGAATGGAAACATAACTTTGATTTCACTAACAAGAGCAGCAGGGATGCATATGCCCGGAAACGGGACGATTTCTACCGCAACCGGTTATGTACAGCTGACACAGGGTCAACTATATGGTTATAACAGAAGCCTTCCCTGTAAACCCTTTGACATGATCATGCAAATGAATAATTACAAATTTCACATTTTAATATAAAGATTGCTGTATTTTTCCGTCTACCTTAGGTACAGAGAAACCAAGAATTGGGATAAAATTATGACTTCGCTAACAACAGCAGCCGGGGAGTGTATGCCTAGAAATGGGACAATATCGACCTGCAACCAGTTCTCTACAACTGACCCTACTACGGCGCCAGCCACGAGCCCTCCTATGGTTATAACAGTAGCCTTCCCTACAAAAGTGTGTAGAAATGATATGAATATCACCACTCATGAAACAAAAATTTTAATGAATTGTTAAGAACTGATATTATGCGAACAGAATGAATGAATATGCTTGACGAAGCTCCTTACCTAACTTAACATTCTTTTTGGTCATGAAGTACAGGGAAGCTCCAAAGCTACCAGCCAAGATAAGTCCCGGGACATCGGCCCCGGCATAACCTGCAGGGGGACTAGAAGAACCACTAAGATAGGTTAAACCCATCAGTGCACCATATACTCCAGCTTGTAAACCAAAATCACTGGTGGAAGGTGAGTCAATTGAGACGGGTGGTTTCTTCATGGTGGATTGCATCCATTGAGGCATTGATCCTACAACTTGAGACTGAACCGGCTTAACATCAGCATAGCGAACACTGCTGTTCACTACTTTTCCTGCTCGCCGCTGAGTTAGGCTCTGCATAAGCAACATGTCATATGCAGCTTCGACCTAATAAAACACACACCAATTCCATCAATAAGCGAACAGACTTAATAAGTAGAATAATAAAAATATTTAACTAAACGACAACAACCAAGCCTACATGGGTCAACTTTTGCCATAATGTTCTATCAAGGATGATGCTTCTATCCAAATCATTAATCACGAAACCTTTCTTAATAACTTCTTTTATAAACTAAAAATGCGAGGGTATTAAGTATGTGTTTGTTATTGAGTCAAATTCAACCATATCGCATCAAAAAACCACATTAAGCAAAAGCCAAGACTTGGAACTTTTTGAAATCACATTAAAAAAAGTGCCCCGGGATGTGGTAATGGCAATTGAAATGCTGATCCAAATATGCATCATGCATATGACATGTTGATTTTTTTATAACAAATATGTAGTTGAATTTTATTACCACCACTAATGGCTGTTTTACTTCCATCCGTAATTCTTCAAATGACCAATTATTCTTCTCGTGAATAAGATTCCAGTCCGGTCCCGTGGACTTAAAGATTAAGTGTATGTTGTATGTTTGGTTCTACTTTTGCGAGAGCCAAAGTGATTCTGAAGGTATAAAATTGATTATGACATGTTTAGTATTCTAAAAGAAGAATTGATTTTGTTTCCAAAATTGATTCTACTTAAGGTAAGTTTTGTAGTTTTTTAATCTAAACCTGAATTTTATACTGAAATTTAGTGTGTTTGGTTCTTCAGTGAAGAAAATTGATTGAGTGAATTGATTCTTGCTAATAGTGAGTTGAAGGTAAAGTGATTTATGTTTGGATAAATTTCTGCAAAAGTGAGTTGAACAATATTTCAGTATAAAAATCAGGTTTAGACTCAAAAGCTACAAATTCTAGTTTCAAATAGAATCAATTATGAAAACCATAATCAATTTTAGTTGAAAGCAACCAAACATGTCAAAATCAATTCTACACATACATAATCAATTTTGGATGCTCCAAACGTGAAACCAAATATACACTTACTATTCGACTCAATTTTGCATGAATATACCCAAACATAAATCACTTTTAACCAAAATCAATTCAATCTATCCGCCGCAGAACCAAACACATGCTAACAACCAAACAGAAAGACCTCAAGCTTTATGTTAGTCTTCAAACGAAGCTTTAATGTGTAAAATCAACAATTAACATGCATTGAAATTGAGGGGAAAGTGCGACCTGTGAAATTGCTTCTTGGTCATCTTTACAATTCGCAACAATGGAGTTTTTGGCGCGTAGTATATCATCAAACGAAGCACCTTCCGATACACCTAACAGCTTCAGCGCGTTTTCCACCGACATCTCGAACGGCGCGGAGTCATCGGCTCGGGAGCCGGCGTGAACCGGTCCGACGCTCCTCGTTGACGCGTGTCTCCACCTTCTGTGGAGCGGCGCGGTGCGCCACGGTTTGGTTGAGATCGGGCTGAGGAGTCGATGGACCGGTGGAGGTCGGGAGAAAGGTGAACCGGAGGAGATGCGGTCGGACCGGACGGGGATAGGGGATGGTGTGGCAGACATTTGTGAGTTGAAGAAATGTGAGGCTTGGATTGAGTGTTTCTAACAGAAAAGAAGAAGAAAAAAAAAAAGGAAATATCGAAATAGTAACTAACCCGAAGAGATACGGGCTACGGGTACAGTTGGTTTCTTCACAACCGTTGATGCTAAAAATATAAAGCGTTTTCTAAGATCTACGAATATTTATTTACGATAGAGAGAGTCGTACATAAATTGATTACTGTTTCTTCTACGCTAGTACGACTGTTACACCTCGATTTTGAAATAAAGTCACTTATTTTTTATGATTATCTTTGAAAACAAAAATAATAATTAATGATTAATTAATTGATTTCAATGATAAAAAAGAATGTTATTTAACCTTGTTAATATGCTAATAATAGATAGTGAAATATTTATATAAATTAAAGGGCAAAATTACTGTTTAGGTTTTTAAGTTATTTTAAAATATCAAATTAGTTCTTTAAGTTTTTTTTAACGTTTTGATTATTTTTTTAAAAATCTCTGTTACAATAAATTACAAACTCATATACCATTTAAACTGATTTTTCACGCTGATCACGAATATATAATTAGTTTTGCGTTTGATTGTGTATTTTGGCCAGATTGATGATTTTTTATTATGTATTTCGTTCATTTTTATCTGATTCTCATGAACTCTTACTTGTTTGATAAATTTGATTGCATATTCGTGAACAGCGCGAAAAACTAGTTCAAATGGTATATGAGTTTGCAATTTACTATAAGAGAGATTTTTAAAAAGGGCACACCTATTGTGAAATGAAGAAAGTATTAATTAAGAAAATTAAATAAATATAATTAGTGCGAAAGGTTATTCTTACTCCAGAAATTACTTCAGGAATAAGTTATTAAAACTAGAAATGACAATTGTGCTCATTTCTAGTGGATACCCACAAAAATTACACACAATAGGTAGGGTACAAACCCACAAAATGGGTACGGGCACAGACTCGAGGAATTATCCACTAAAATAATCAGGTATGGATGCGGGTACGGGTACCTTAGTACCCAGTCCGCCCCATACTCGCACTATATATATTAATTTATTTTTATTTTCATTATTATGTACACGTGTTAATCTAACAATTTTATTAAAAACATCACTATTAAATTTTTACGCATTTTAATATAAATGTTTCTTTATTTCTTATCTCAACAATAACATCCTCTAATTTTTTTAGATGTTGTTAAAAAATTAAAATGACATGGTAAATCATAAATGGTTGATTATTTTTTATTAGAAATGCGGGTAAATGATTATGTGTATGGGTACTTAGGTACCCATAGGGTACAAGTACGAGTATAAATATTAGTGCTCACGCGGGTACGGGCTCGGATACAGGTATTTTTTTAAACTGCGGGTTTGGAGACGGGTACTGTGTACCCTGCCCAAACTCTGCCCATTGTCATTCCTAATTAAAACTTACTCCACATCTTAATCATTAATTCATTTTTAATCTATGGCTAAAATTTATACTATGTTATTTATTGTCATTTGACCAATTTGTTTTTCTTTCTTTATATTTAATTATTGATTGTTATTAACCATCGATTAGATATAAATGAAATATTAAGATGTGGAGTAAATTTTAATAACTTATTCCTAGAGTAAGAATATCGCTTCTCGTAATTAATATTTTGATTTAAATATATTTTTGGTCCCTATAAAATTACCAAAAATAATTTTTGGTCCCTATAAAAAAATAGCGTGTTTTGATCCTACAAAATAATTATGCACGCAATTTTAGTCTCTACTGTTAAACTAATGTGTATTTTTGAATGATTATTTTGCATATATGTTTAGAACGTTATAAAAAGTTCCTCGATAAAAAAAGAACTCAAAATTTTATTTATAAGTCGAGATTTTTATTACTTTTATCATTATTTTTTGAAATGTAAAAAATTCATATTTAATTCTTCTCATTTTAAAATATTATACAATTTGCTAAAAAAACATTTCATAGTAATCCGAACACGTATGTAAAAAATTATTTAGAAATTTAAAAGTTTAGAGGTAATTAAATAGTTTTCAAAATTTTAGAAAATAGCAAGGACTAAAACTGCATACATAAAATTTTTGTTGGGACTAAACTATGTCATTTTTTTATAGGGACTAAAAATAAAATGTGAGATATTTATAGGGATCAAAAACATATTTAACCCTAATATTTTTAATTATATTTGTAAATCAACTATCAACGTAAAAAATTTGTGATTTAATTAACAATATTTTAATGATATAAATGATCTTAGAGGAGGGGGTGTACCTGCAAGACACTCTGATGCCAAAGTAAGAAACGAAGTAAAGAGAGAGCAAGTATAGAAAGGTAGTGAGTTTTTTATTTAGAATATCTGACCCTCTGGTGAAAGAGGGTGTTTATAATGCGCCTTCAGCGTTGGGCCAACGGTCATTTGCATTGGGTTGGATCATGAGGCCCAACACAAATAACTGTCATGATCTACGTGGCGTAGGGAAGACCAGCATGTGGTCTTCGTACTGGGTCAATTGCCCAGTGGTCTTCGGAAGGTGGGTGACCTGTTCTTTTGGACGCGGATAGTTGCCTGATGACGTGTCCTTGCATGGGGGCACGTGGAGACCGTGTGGAAGACGCGTGAGCGCTCCCCGTGTGAGTTGATGAATTGAGCCTTCATTGGGCCCTCCCCGACGAGGAGCTGGGTTGGGTCGTGCCCGACGGTAAGGCAGTCTCTGGCCCAGTCCAGAATAGGAGTCCCCTAAGTCTTTGCTCCGAAGCAGGGAAGTAATGACTGAAGAGTCAATTCTGGTGTCGAGGAGGGGCACATGGACTTGCCTGGAGGAGCTTTGCACGTGCCCGAGGCGCTGAGCTTGTGGGGTGATGCGCATGACTAGACGCAGGAGCCATTAGTCGATGATGGGTTCGGTTTGCTCGCCACATATGGTCGCGGTTTTCTTTTCGACTTCCCTCGAGGGAGTGCTCTCGGCCGCGTAAGGGTCAGGCATTGTGTTTGACAGATCAGAGGTGCGATGTAAGTGGAAGAGATGGACACGTCATTTCCTCGAGCAGTGCGCTGGACTTTGAAAGGGCGCGCATGACGCCTCCTTGAGCCACGTGTCAGAAGCAATAAATGCCTATAACGGCTACGAGTAGGGTGCTTGAGTACCTACGAAATGTCTCACTTCCCGCGCTAGGGTTTATAAATAGAGGGGAAGGCCAGTTCATTTACACGCTCCCTCATTCTAGCTTAAGAATTCCTCAAGATCTTCTCTGCTCTTCTCACCCTCGTTCGCTGCCGTTGCCGCTGTTAGCTTTTTGCTCCGCCGTCCAGCTCCAGAATCCTTGCACCAGTAAGTTTTCTGTCCCTTCCCAGAATTTATGCCTTTTTCGGCGGGTTATGCATTTTGCAGTGACTTTTCCGGTGAGTCTATGAGGTTTCCAACGAACTCATGAAGTTTCCAGCGAAACTATAAAGTTTCTGATGAAGACGTCGACGAGTTCATGATGATTCTGGGAAACTTCATGGAGTTTCTGATGAAGGCCTCGGGGACCTATGATGAAGGTCTCGGGGACCTCTGAGGTTTTTAGCGTCCTCGGCGGGTTCGACGTCGGGGAACCTTTCTCCCCGCGGACGCGTAATTATCGCGGGGAAGTCTCTAGTCGAGGAGACTTTCCATGTTTGAGTAGAGGGAATTTAAGCGCTAAAGAACATTTCTCCCGAGGAGGGAGGTTTAGTGTTCTGCGTCGAGGAGAGTCTCCTCTCGGGTACGAGCTTTTCGGCGAGGGCTTCAGTTGAGGAAGTTCGTCGGTGTCATACCCCAAACTTTGACCACTAAGATTTTCCATCATTGTGTAAATCATCACCACAGCATGGATGTACCATTATGCCCCATCAGTCTCCCCAAAGATGGGTGAGCATACACTACAAACAAGAATTAGGGTTTCAAGCCCTCTCAGAGCACTTAGACAAAGGGTCAATCAAGGAATGACATGATTTTTAACTTGTCTAACCTCTCTAACACCCATAAAGGATCAAGAGGACTCCCATATCAAGAATCAAGAACAAAGTTGCAACATTCCAAGTGGATTAAGCCTCAAGATCACCAGTGTCACCAAATTAGGGTTTTGGTCGACCAGGGCCTCCAGATGGAAATTCTCCTCTGGGCATGAGCCAATGCTTCAAAGCATAACCTAAGATACTCTATGGGACCTCATGGACCCAATCATCAAGTCAATTTAGCCTCAGGGGATGCATTTACCAAAAATCAGGAATTAGGGTTTCTTGACCTAATTCACCCCTAAGTTGACTTTTGGGACAAAACATGAGCCAAGACCTCAAGACATGATTTGAGGGTCTCCAATACACTACATTGATCCATTTTCAATAATGGATTGATCCAAAAAGCTTGGTCTACAAAGTTCATTTTCATCTGGACCAACAATAGGGTTTTGAAGAAAAAGTCAACTGTGCCTTTGACTTTTGACCAAAGACATGCTCTCAAACCTTGGGACATGATTAAATACACCCTATATCACCTATGGAACCCATCTATTAAGTTTGATTTAGGTCAAGGACTTGATTTCATAGAGGATCGCGCAGTTTAAAATTCATCTGATAAAAAGTCAATTGTACAAAAAAGCCAAAGTTTGACTTTTTGATTTTTTGGTCAACCAAGGTTCCTTAACCCTAAAACAATGTTAATGTGTGATTTGAATCATCATTCATCAAGAAAAACCAAAGAAATTGAGTTAACTTGTAAAAGGGGTAACCATAAAAAACTTAAAATTTTTCTAAGTTATGAGACAAAGTGGCTAGGGTACCAACTTCCAAGGATCATAACTTGAGATCCAAGCAACCATTTTGGATGATCCAAAGATGGATTTGTAGCTCTCATGGCATACTTTAAAAGTGTCAACTACATCTCATTCCAATTCCTCATGGATTTTTAGTTATGGAATGATTAAAATGGCTGAAAACATGAAATGTCACTTTTTCCAACACAGTGAAATTTCCACTAAGTCAGAATCTGCCTTGCTTTTTTTCAAAATGTATGGGGTTTTTTCACTTGGATACAAAAAGTTTCAAGACAAACTATGATCACACATGTGTTGTATCATATAAGAGCTTTCCAAAATGACCAAGAACTCCATCAAACTCCACTTGAGCTAGGAGTTATGACAGCTGCAACATACCTTGCTGCAAAATGTCTTGGCAAGGCAGATTTGTGCACAAGGGCTCGATTTGTCCAAACTGTGCAACTTCAAGCATGGTTATCCATCTGCACACCTCAAGGGGGAACAACCAAGGGACAAACACTGATTCATCAGCCTCCAAAAAGGTTAAAGATGCTTCAAGACTCCAATTTTGTTTTGGAACATTTAATGGATGCTTAGAGGTGACATGTATCAGAGCAAAGATGAACACTTCAGTCAAGCCTTATCCTTGAATCAAAGAACCATAGGTCTGTGCTCTAATCTCAAGTCAATGGCTAAAGGAGACTTGAGATTCCATTTGATAACAATTGGCCACAGACATGTACCTGTTGCCATCCCCTATTCCTTGCAAAACAAACTCGCTCTACTATAAATAGAGCTCAATTGTGATCAGTTTGAGTACACCAAAGCACCCAAACTGATGCTTTCCTCAAAATCTCCTCTTTCACTCCAAATTTGCCTTCTAAAGCGAGTCACTATCGGGTTTTGAGTTTGAGAACAATTCCAACCAAACCAATCACACACACACCTCACATATAACATATAGAAGTAATCCAAACTCTCACATAACATCTGGAACACCAAATTCACAAAATCACCAGCCATCTGCACAAGCTTTTGACAGATTTGCAGTTGAGGTGTCAAATCAAGTTCCAGCTCAATTTAATCCACTTCAAGCATTCAAACACACTTCATAGCACCTAGGGAAGCTGTCCACATCATTGGAACCAAGCTCTAACACCTCCAACACAAAACACGATCACCAGCTGCAAGAGGTAAGCCTCAACTTGGTCATCTCATGATTCATGCATATTTCCTCGCACAATAATTTTGCCATATGTTCATAATCATGTATAGAGTGTTTCTCCTCGATCGATTGCTTTGTATGAATCGTGTATGAAATTTCTGAGCCTTCATGCAAAAATTAGGGTTCTTGAGGTTTCTCTTTGATTTCTTATTCCATGCTTAAAATAAATGAAATTAAAGACCATAGGCATGATCGTGAGGTGAAAACGAGCAAATTGATATGTGGATTGTGTGATTTCATTAAGTATTCAGTGAGATTGATGAGAAAATGCAAATCTGGGCAACTCAGAACACGCGCGTGTTCTTGGCACCTTTTTTGAAAATTCAAATATTTGAATTTTGTGATTTTATTTAATTGATTCAAAAATTAATTTCTCTCTGAATTTTAATGATTTTGAGCTGATTCTTTTTTTAATAATTCACAAAAATGTTAAAATATTTTATTTTACAAAAATTTCCCAAAAATATTACTTATTTCATATACTTTATATTTTTGCAAAGAATTAATTTTTATTTGTTTTTCAACATTTTGAAAATTTTCTTTCTCTTGATTTTCCAAACTTAAATGGTTTTCAATCATTTTGTGGATAAAAACATGATTTTAGAAACATTGATCCAAGATCACCACTCATTTTTCACATGTTTTTAATAATTTTTATTAATTTTTAAACAAAATTAATTCCATTTTAGACAAAATTAGGGTTTTGATTAATTCCACCCACATCAATATTTTTCAAACACTCATGGGACTCTAATAGAGTGTAAGACCCATCCCTTATCATATACAAACAATTTGGGCCTCAGTCATTTGTATAAGTCCCGATATAATTCTCAAAACGACGGTGCGATCATTGTCCTTCACTTGGGTCTCTCCCTGAGTTGTAAGCCCTATTCTCTTTTCTTTTTAAGAAAACTTTGGGCCTCTAATAGAGTGTAAGACTCAATCCCTCTTTGAAACCAAAATAGTTTGGGCCTGAGCCATTAAATAAGTCCCATCACATTTTCAAAAATCTCGGCGCGATCGTCAGTTTAAAATAAAACCACTTGGGCCTCTCCTTGAATTGTAAGCCCCATTCTTTTTCTTTAAAACATTCTTGGGTCTCTAATAGAGTGTAAGACCCATTCCTTATAAATAAGATATCTTGTTGGGCCTCAGACATTGTATAAGACCCATTGTGTTTTCAAAAACCTCGGCGCGATCGCCGTTTACAAACAAACCATCTTGGGCCTACCCTCGTGTTGTAAGTCCCATCTTTCTTTTTCAAAACTAATATTTGGGCCTCTAATAGAGTGTAAGACCCAACCCCTTTGTACATAAACCTTTTGGGCTGCATACATTGTATAAGTCCCAGTACAATCTTTTCAAAACAACTTCCCTTTTGATTTAGATTCAAATATACAGTTGTTATCGAAACTTTCTTTAATTTCTTTAAACAACTAACAATACAGCATGGAAGCTTGCTCGCCTGTAAGTTTTATCCGCTTTCATTTACTTGCTTTAATATATATAACTGCATTGTGGGAAGCTGCACATGGTTGGTATTCTTTCATTCTTTTAAATACGTGTCAAATATATATATAACTGCATTGTGGGAAGTTGCGCATGGTTAGTCTTCTTTCATAACCCTTTTAAATACTTGTCATATATCAATTGTATATATACTAGTATAGTTATTTAGAGTTTTCCCGGTAATTAGGTCTAGAACTAGGTAAAACCGTTTGGTCACTCTTAAATACAGTCAAAACTAGATCCCCATAGGATTTCCAGATACAGTCTTCCTTTCTCGTGGGGTTAAAAAATATGGAACAAAGAGAAAGTCAGTATTCCTCGTGAACCTTTTCTCAGACTGTCACCCCTAGAAATTGTCAAAGAAATTCTACTCCCCAGAGTTGATCTATTCTCGGTGAATAGCATCTCTTGAGTTTCTTCAAACCTCAGAACTTTCACTAAATGATCTATTCTTGATGAATAGCATTTCTTGAACTTTTCTTGGTTTGGGACCCACATGCTTCCTAAAAGCATCTCTGCCTCCTCTTGGGCTTTGTACAAGGACCCGTCGGCTTCTTAAAAGTTCCCATGCCTTCTCTTGGGCTTCATACAAGGACCCTCACGACCTCTTAGAGGTATAGGACATAACTTAGTCATCCTTTGCTAGAGATGTCTTTCTAAAAGGAGCCACAAAAGCCCTTAGACCAATTTTAGGGTTGATAATCATCCCTTAAATAAGTCGGCCTCCTCTTGGGCATTGTACAAAGATAGACCACACTAATAGGCTTGGACAGTCTAAATCCCCTTCTTGAGTCTCAAAGACATTCTCAAGTTCCCTACAAACATAGGAAGAAACCCCGGATTCTGGATTAATCTCCAGCAGAGTTAAAACTTGTGGGTTCTAAAACCCCGTCTCTCTCCTAAAAACCCCCAGCCAGGGTCAGTTTATCATCATATAACCCTATCTCAAATCAGAACCTCAAGGTATCTGATCCATCAATTCTTCTGTATTCCTTTGCAAGAGTTGATTCCCTACTTGGACCTGCCTCGGGATTTCAAGAATCCCCAACACAAGTTAGCCTTCTCTTAGGCTTTGTATAATGATCATTTCCTCAAGAAAGTCAGCCTCCTCTTGGGCTTTGTACAATGATTCTCCCCAGCGAAGCTAACCCTTTCAGACTCTCTTGTTGAGTCAACCACTTTTCAGACTCTCTTGTTGAGTCAATTACTTTTCAGACTCTCTTGTTGAGTCAATTACTTTTCAGACTCTCTTATTGAGTCAATCACTTTTTCAGACTCTCTTGTTGAGTCAATCACTCTCATAGACTCTCTTGTTGAGTCCATCACCTTTTTGTACTCTCTTGTTAAGTCAACCCTTTTTTAGCCTCAATCTCGGGCTTCGTACGAGACAGATAAAAACACTCTCTTATTGAGTCAACCCTTTTTCACCTCAATCTTGGGCTTTATACAAGACAGATAAATACCTCCCCGACGGAGTTAGCCTCATCTTAGGCTTTGTATAATGATATCCCCAAAAGAGCCTGTCTCTTTTAGCCTCAATCTTGGGCGTTGTACAAGACATATATAAACACTCTCTTGTTGAGTCGGTCATTCCCAGCCTCCTCTTAGGCTTTGTATAAGGACTTCCCTAGTGGAGTCAATCAACCTCTTAGCTTCAACCTTGGGTTTTGATCAAGGCACACAAAAATCAACGATACCTCTTTAGAGAGGACAAGTTCCCTTTCAGTCAACCTTTTAGCTTCAATCTTGGGCTTTGAACAAGACACAAATACTTCGTTTAGCCTCTGTCTTGGGCTTTGAACAAGACACCAAAACATCTTTTTCCTCCCTTAGAATAGGAGGAACTACGATTGCTCTGATTTCCCTGTTTCATTTAAACGGGAATACGTAGGCATAAGATTGTGAAATCTTAGCGAGCATACTAATAAAAAACTCTAGGTCCAGTACCTTCATACATCAATCAAAACTTAGGTCCAACACCTTGCCAAAAACATCAACAAAAAACTCACTCTCCCTGTCACATTCCCCAAGAAACTTTCCCAAACCCATTAACAGATAAACACCACCAAGTACAAAGCAAAACCTAAAGTTAATATCTTGTGGATAACCACATATAGGATGGGTAACTGACAACTGCCCATTGTATAGCCTGACCCCGGACCCCTCAATCTCTTTAAGCGTTTGTTCAGTTAAACATTCGCGTGCAAGGTTAGTTTTAGATAGCTTCCCTTTCCCTTCCAGCTTCATGGGATAAATAAGAAATCAGAAAGTAGCACCCCTTTCTCCTCGAGGAGGAAAACCCAACTTCAACGATAAGATGGTCGCGTCACCGACAAAAATCGCTCGCTAAAGTAAAATGGCGACTTCACTGGGGATAACATTTTATTGTTTAGGACTAGGATTATTATAGCTCCTAAGAGGTCTAGGATGTTAGCTTTAGGAATGAATATATATATATATATATATGGGAAATGCTAACATACACCCAAAATTGGTGGGCCCCACACAAAAATACACTACATCTATTTTCTTTTTATTTTTTTCTTCATTTTTCTAATGTGGGTTCCACCCAAAATTGGTGGGCCCCACACAAAAATACCCTAAGGTGTATGTTGCTAATGCACACCTAGATGGGTGTGCATTAGCATAACCTTTTATATATATATATATATATATATATATATATATATATATATATATATATATATATATATATATATATATATATATTGCTTTTCCTACTTGATATCCGTGTTTATTTTTCTGCTAATGGGACTGCGGGTGATGCCGCATCTGGAAAGATTGAGTATACACCTAAGATAAGTGATGGCACGAGACGGGTAATCTTACAGGGAATGACTCCCAAATAAGAGGTCCTGGTAGCCCATCGAATCAGTGGAGATACCCTTGCGGATTCAATGCCTATACGACTTCGGTTGTTGAAAGCAGATTGTTCGATTGAGCTGTCCATGAAACTGAGGATTTTAGTAGACTAGGACTATGTTACTATTTTTGTAGTGCGGAAGCTATCGGAAATAGTTGTCACGCGATACTACTCTCATTTGAGATCATTCTAAGATATATCAGCTCGCTCGGGTGAACCAGCCTGCTGTTGTTATCCCAAGAGGGGTCAATGATTTTGCGGACAGGTACAAAAAATCACCAGTATAACCTTTAGGGATGGGTAGAGCCTTGACTTCATGACACTGAACCTTTGACCCCATGTTTTTTCTATGTTTTTGTGTGCTGCATTCATGCATTCATTTTATTAAAAAACTTTAAACAAAGAAAATTTTCTCGTTTAGTCTCTCTGTTTCAAATTAAACTGAGACAATGATTGCAAATGTCAGAGAGAAAGATTGCGTTATGGATTTCGGTAGAAGGAAGACTCACAAGTACACCTTCAAGGTTCCAAAACTAGAGGATTTAAGAGGGTTGGCCAGGATGATCACCAACCCTGATGCTTTCAGAGCTAAGTACGGAGGACTGCTATCTCTGTTAAGGGTTCATGTAATTGAAGGAATCTTGCCCACGTTGATCCAGTTCTACGATCCGATCTATCACTGTTTCACATTCCCGGATTATCAGCTAGCACCAACACTGAAGGAGTACTCTCACCTGACTAATCTACCTATCATTGACCAAGCTCCCTTTTCTGGACTGGAAGAAATTCCAAAAGATTAAACCATTGCAAGAGCAATCTATTTGGACGAGTCAGAAGTCAGGACTCACATGATCACTAAGGGTGGAATCCAAGGTCTGCCAGCCCAGTTTTTGATAAAGAAAGCTCTGTACTTTGCTAGTATAGGGAACGTGCCTGCTTTTGAAAGCATCTTTGCTTTGCTCTCCTACGAGTTATTTTTGTTTCCTAACATTGATAGCTTCGTTGATATCAATGCCATTAAGATTTTTCTGATTGGAAACCCCATGCTGACCTTGCTCGCATATGCTTATCATTCTGTACACTTAAGGAATTTGTACAACTGAGGAATGATCACATGTTATGTACCCTTGCTATACAAATGGTTCACTTCCCATTTACCCAAGTCTGCCGCATTTTGGGATCAAAATAGTACTTTACGTTGGTCGCAGAGAATCATGTCTCTTACCAACTCTGACATCGACTGGTACAATCGAATCTATAACGGGATCAGGATCATTGACCATTGTGGAAACTTCCCTAGTGTACCCCTCATAGGAATTAAATGAGGAATCAATTATCATCCAGTTTTAGTTCGTCGTCAATTCAGATACCCAATGAGGCATGTCCTGCGTAATGCTCATCTGGAAGGTCTTTTCTTCAAGGAAGGGGAAAATGATAGGGCACTAAAGACATAAATAGTGCATGTCTGGAAACATGTTCACAGGAAAGGAAGAGAGTAGAGCTCTCAAGCTGAGGATGCCTTACCCTCGTCAAGAAGTTCTTCCGTTAAGGGAATCTGTCCTTTATTTTATGTCTGATACGGAAAAACTTTAGGTTACTCTCAACAAAGTTCAACAGGAGAAGAAGTCTTGGAAGAACAAGTATCGTATTCTCAATGTGGCGTGTAACAAAATACAACAACTGTTAAAAGAAAAAGATGCTCTAATTGAGATTTTAGAGCAACACGCTGTAGAGAATCGAGGTGACCAAAGGGATTTACTCGCTCCTTTCACTTGACAAAGGAATGACAAATCGACAACGGCTCAAGAGCCTCGGTCAAAGAAAAGGAAAGCACCAGAACGAGCACCTGAGCTCTCCTCAGAGAGGACTCAGGATCTATTAGTTTAGACATTTCCTTTTACAGCACTTTGTAAATTACTATATTTCCATTTCCGCAATCTTTGAATTCAATAAAACGGGGTTGCCCCACTGTATGATATTTGCAATCCAATTGTCAAAGTTTCTTTTGATTAAATAAAAAAAGTTAATTAATTAATCATTGCATATCATTCATCATTCGCACCTAACACATTCTTCTTCCCTACGAATCTCACGTTTGTGTCTCGATTCTAGAGTTAAACTGTCTCATTCATACAATACTCGGGCCAATTGTCAAAAGAAAATGGATGATCTCGAGGAAGAGAACAAATAGTTGAGAGAAGAAATCGACACTCTGAAAGAAGATCTGAGGAAACTTCACAATGACATGCAATCTCTGGTAGCAGCCCAGATGCAACAACAAAGGACTGTGATCTCAGAGATCACATCGGCACCCATAGTGGAAAAGTATGATCCTAGGTATAACATGCCAAAAGATCTTCCCTGGGGCATGCCCCCCAACTATATGCCGAAAGGATATATTCCGCCGATCATGGAAGATCCAGAAACTGCAGCAGGAGCCGCTGGGACTGAAGGTTACAAACTTCGAGAAAACGAAGATGCAAGGGGCATGACAGCAACTCCTGAAGGTTACAAACTTCGGGAAAGGGAAGCACCAAGAATCACTGCTGTAATGACTATACCACCACTCGTGGTACACACTGTCCCGGAAGGACAGATTCCACAGATATCTTCTGGTGGAAATGAAAGTATGAACGACAAAATGAAGGAATTCCAGGAACAGTTCCTGGCGATGCAGAAGGAACTGCAAGCCATTCGCGGTCAGGATTTATTTGGAAAGGACGCCGCAAACCTTTGTTTGGTCCCCAATGTGAAAGTTCCGGACAAATTCAAGTTACTCGAATTTGAAAAATACAAGGGTAACTCTTGCCCTGAAAATTCAACTACTGTTACACCTCGATTTTGAAATAAAGTCACTTATTTTTTATGATTATCTTTGAAAACAAAAATAATGATTAATGATTAATTAATTGATTTCAGTGATAAAAACGAATGTTATTTAACCATATTAATATGTTAATAATAGATAGTGAAATATTTATATAAATTAAAGGCAAAACATAAAATTACTGTCTAGGTTGTTTAAGTTATTTTAAAATATCAAATTAGTTCTTTAACTTTTTTTTTGTAACGCTTTGATTCTTTTTTAAAAGTTTCTGTTATAATAAATTACAAACTCATATACCATTTAAACTGATTTTTCGCGCTGATCGCGAATATGTAATTAGTTTTGCGTTTGATTATGTATTTTGGTCAGATTGATGATTTTTCCTTATGTATTTCGTTCATTTTTATCTGATTCTCATGAACCGTTACTTGTTTGATAAATTTGATTGCATATTCGTGAACAGTGCGAAAAACCAGTTCAAATGGTATAGGAGTTTGCAATTTACTGTAAGAGAGATTTTTAAAAATGGACCAAAACATTAAAAAAAATATAAGGAACTAATTTGATATTTTAAAATAACTTAAAAACTAAAACAGGAGTTGTGCCTAAATTAAAATACAAGGATAAGTTAATGAAAAAAATAATAAATATCATATTGATATTTTAAAAAGACAAATAATTTGACACATAAAAATAGAAAATAGCACACTTGTTGTGAAATAAAGAAAGTATTAATTTAGAAAATTAAATAAATATAATTAGTGAGAAAGGTTATTCTTACTCCAGAAATTACTTGAGGAATAAGTTATTAAAACTAGAAATGACAATTGTATTCATTTTCAGTGGATACCCATAAAAATTACCCATAATAGGTAGGGTAAAAACCCGCAAATGGGTACGGGCACATACTCAAAGAATTACCCACTAAAATAACCGGGTATGGGTGTGGGTACGGGCACATACTCGAAGAATTATCCACTAAAATAACCGGGTATGGGTGCGGGTACGGGTACCTTAGTACCCAGTCCGCCCCATACTCACACTGTATATATTTATTTATTTTTATTTTCATTATTATGTACACGTGTTAATCTAACAATTTTATTAAAAACATCACTATTAAATTTTTACGCATTTTAATATAAATGTTTCTTTATTTCTTATCTCAACAATAACATCCTCTAATTTTTTTAGATGTTGTTAAAAAATTAAAATGACATGATAAATTATAAATGATTGATCATTTTTTATTAGAAATGCGGGTAAATAGTTATGTGTATGGGTACTTAGGTACCCATATGATACAAGTACGAGTACAAATATTGGTGCCCACGCGGGTATGGGCTCAGGTACTGGTATTTTTTTAAACCGCGGGTTTGGGGACGTATACTATGTACCATGCCCAAACTCTGCCCATTGTCATTTCTAATTAAAACTTACTTCACATCTTAATCATTAATTCATTTTTAATCTATGGCTAAAATTTATAATATGTTATTTATTGTCATTTGACCAATTTGTTTTTCATTCTTTATATTTAATTATTGATTGTTATTAACCATCGATTAGATATAAATGAAAGATTAAGATTTGGAGTAAATTTTAATAACTTATTCTAGAGTAAGAATATCTCTTCTCGTAATTAATATTTTGGGTTAAATATATTTTTGGTCCCTATAAAATTACCAAAAACAATTTTTGGTCCCTATAAAAAAATAGCGTGTTTTGATCCTTACAAAATAATTATGCACGCAATTTTAGTCCTTACTGTTAAATCAATGTGTATTTTTGAATGATTATTTTGCAGATATGTTTAGAACGTTATAAAAAGTTTCTCGATAAAAAAAGAACTCAAAATTTTATTTATAAGTCGATTACTTTTATCATTATTTTTTGAAATTAAAAAAATTCATATTTAATTTTTCTCATTTTAAAAAATTATATAATTTGCTAAAAAAAATTCATAGTAATCTAAACACGTATGTAAAAAATTATTTAGAAATTTAAAAGTTTAGAGGTAATTAAATAGTTTTCAAAATTTTAGAAAATAGGAAGGACTAAAACTGTATACATAAAATTTTTGTTGGGACTAAACTATGTCATTTTTTATAGGGACTAAAAATAAAATATGAGATATTTATAGGGATAAAAAACATATTTAACCCTAATATTTTTAATTATATTTGTAAATCAACTATCAACGTAAAATTTTTGTGATTTAATTAACAATATTTTAATAATATAAATGATCTTAGAGGAGGGGGTGTACCTGCAAGACACTCTGATGCCAAAGTAAGAAACGGAGTAAAGAGAGAGCAAGTATAGAAAGGCTAATGAGTTTTTGATTTAGAATATCTGACCGTCTAGTGAAAGAGGGTATTTATAATGCGCCTTCAGCGCTGGGCCAACGTTCATTTGCATTGGGTTGGATCATGAGGCCCAACACGAATAACTGTCATGATCTACGTGGCGTAGGGAAGACCAGCACGTGGTCTTCGTCTTGGGTCAACTGCCCCGTGGTTTTCGGAAGGTGAGTGACCTGTTCTTTTAGACGCGGGTAGTTGTCTGATGACGTGTCCTTGCGTGGGGGGCACGTGGAGACCGTGGGGAAGACGCGTGAGCGCTCCCCGTGTGAGTTGATGAATTGAGCCTTCATTGGGGCCTCCCTGACGAGGAGCTGGGTTGGGTCGTACTTGACGGTAGGGCAGTCTCTGGCCCAGTCCAGAATAGGTGCCCCTTAAGTCTTTGCTCCGAAGCAGATGAGTAATGACTTAAGAGTAAATTCTGATGTCGATGAGGGGCACATGGACTTTCCCGGAGAAGCGTCGCACGTTCCCGAGGCGCTGAGCTCGCAGGGTGATACGCGTGACTAGACGCAGGAGCCATTAGTCGACGATGGGTTCGGTCTGCTCGCCACATGTGGTCGCAGTTTTCTTTTAGACTTCCCTAGAGGGAGTGCCCTCGGCCGCGTAAGTGTCAGGCATTGTGTTCGACAGGTCGGAGGTGCGATGTAAGTGGAAGGGATGGACACGTCATTTCCTCGAGCAGTGCGTTGGACTTCGAAAGGGCGTGCGTGACGCCTCCTTGAGCCACGTGTCAGAAGCAATAAATGCATATGACGACTACGAGTAGGGTGCTTGAGTGCCTACGAAATGTCTCGCTTCCGCGCTAGGGTTTATAAATAGAGGGGAAGGCTAGTTCATTTACACGTTCCCTCATTCTAGCTCAAGAATTCCTCAAGATCTTCGCTGCTCTTCTCACCCTCGTTCGCTGTTAGCTTTTTGCTCCGCCGTCCAGCTCCATAATCCTTGCACCAGTAAGTCTTCTGTCCCTTCCCAGAATTTATGCCTTTTCCGAAGGGTTATGCATTTTGTAGTGACTTTTCCGGTGAGTCTTTGAGGTTTTCAACGAACTCATGAAGTTTCCGGCGGAACCATGAAATTTCCGATGAAGACGTCGGGAAGTTCATGAGGATTCTGGGAAACTTCATGGAGTTTCCGATGAAGGCCTCGGGGACCTACAATGAAGGTCTCGGGGACCTCTGAGGTTTTTAGCTTCCTCGGTGAGTTTAATGTCGGGGAACCTTTCTCCCCGCGGACGCGTAATTATCGCGGGGAAGTCTCTAGTTGAGGAGACTTTCCATGTATGACTAGAGGGAATTTAAGCGCTGAAGAACATTTCTCCCGAGGAGGGAAGTTTAGTGTTCTGCGTCGAGGAGAGTCTCCTCTCGGGTACGAGCTTTTCAGCGAGGGCTTCAGTTGAGGAAGTTCGTCGGGCGATTCCTCGTCCCCTCTCTTCGCCCTTTCACTTGATTTTCGGTGGAAGGGTGGATTTGATCTTAGATGTCGAATTCACCATTTTCCTCTGCTTTTCAGGTAAAATGACCACAAAGCCCAAGAGTGTCATCATGATCGACGAGGAAGTCGAACCCGATTTGGCCGAAGAGGAAGTCGAGGTCGCGCAAACCTGAGCGCCGTTCGATTGGGCCAGGCAGGAACCTCTTAGCATCGCCTTGCGCTTTGCTCTCGACGACTCAGACGTCTTCGCGACCATTGAGAATCTCGCCGAGGGGGGCTCCTCGAATTAGATGGTCTACAAACCCAGAGAGACACACCGGATATGCTCGTCGTTCAAAGGGATGTGGTCACTACTACGAAAAACCCATTTAATAACGGTTGGGAATGACATATAATGACGTGGGCGAAGGCGTTGTTATATAGATTGTCGTTGTAAGTTTGCTGTTTCTACAACGGTCTGGAAACCGTTATTGAAAGGCAGGACGCGCGCCATATATCACAATGGTTATGATAATAAACTGTTGTGATACATACACTTAGGTACTGGGTTCGAAACCCATTAGCAGCGAATTATGTAAAACATAAATTACCTATGATCTCGGTTACAATAGATAACAGTTGTTGTAAGTACCCTGAGTTTATTATATTAAATGTAGATTGCTTGTTTTCCAAACACCTCACTAAAGAAATATATATGGAATCAATTTGATGAAGAAGTCTATAATCTGCAAATTAAATTGTTCTTGAAAACCAACTTAAACAAACCAATGTTTTCTGATTGCATTCGTCTCATCGTGCATTTCACGTTATTTTACATATATATTGTGGTTTATTGATCTGACTCCTTCGATATATCGCTATCTTCGATTATAGTTAAATTTCCATAAGAACAAGACATTGGATAATCTGCCTCATCATCATCACTTATCATCATAATTTTTATAATCGGAAGTTTTACGATTATAAGTGTTGATGGAGAGGCAGATTAACTAATAATTTGTTGTTAATGAAATTTAACTATAATGGAAGATGGCGATGCATCTAAGGAGCCATATCATTATACCATAATATATATATATATATATATATATATATATATATATATATATATATATATATATTAAACATCGTGAGATGAACGATGAGAAGGATGCAATTCGAAAACATTGATTCATATAAGTTGGTTTTCAAATACAACTTAATTTGCATATTATAAGTATCTATGTCAAATTAAATGAATGTATTTTAAGTGAGGGTTAGTGAAACAAACAATCTACATAGAATATAATAAATTCAAACAACATTCTATACCAGATCCAGATATTATAAACTCATATAATACGCTTGCTACCACCAGCAAACTTTAAGTGAGGGTTAGTGAAATAAACAATCTAAATAGAATATAATAAACTCAAACAACATTCTATACCAGATCCAGATATTATAAACTCATATAATATGCTTGCTACCACCAGCATCATCACCCTGTATCATCCCCTTAACCTGTAAGGAAACACAACAAACTTTAAAAATGAGCATCCTCAGTTGAAAACAAACCCTAAAACCATAATCCAGTGAAAAGTAAAGAGAGGAACATGAATAACACACCTTTTAATGAAACTAATCGCTGAACAGGAATTAATTATGATGTTCAACTAGTTTGGGAATCAATGAAGAAGAAATATAAGGAGGAAGAAGCTTACACAAAAGCTTCATACTTCTTATATTTCTTTTCATTGTTTCTAAAACTAGATGAAGTTTGCTTACACTGTTGCACTACGCCAAAATTGGCTTTTCACATCGCACCAAAGACAGTGCTTTTTGGACAAAGCGCGACTATAGGTCTTTAAAAAATTTTGCTAAAAAGAAGCGTTGTAAAAGACAGCCTTTAGAAAACGCTTTTTAAAGGCGCTGTTAAATGCCCTAAATGGAAGCCACCTTAGAAAGCGCTTTTTGAAAAGCGCTGCTATAGGTTTTACCTTAGAAAGCGCTTTAAAAAAGCGCTCTTATAGGTTAACCTTAGAATGCGCTTTCAGAAAGCGCTGCTATAGGTCTTAAATTCTCCTCACTTTAGAAAGCGCTTTCTAAGGAAATCGCTCTTATAGGTAGCACTTAAGAAAGCGCTTTTTGAAAAGCGCCCTCTAAGGTCATTTATGAATTAAAATATAAAACACATTTCATATCATTTTCAGAAACTTCTTTTCATTTTCTTCTCTCGACCGTTTCTTTCTGCTAAAACCCTTGCTTTCGTTTATTCTTACCATTACCATCGTCCATTGTCGTCGTCCATTGTCGTCGTGAAGAAAACCTTGTCATTTCCATTGTCGTCGTCCATTGCTGTCGTGAAGAAGAAGACGAAAACAAAGAAGAGGTACGTTGTTGTTTCTTACATTGTTGTCGTCATTGTTGTTGTTGTTAGGTCGTTCTTGTTGTTGCCGTCGTGAAGAAAACGTCCAATAGTTAGGTCGTTCTTGCTGTTGTTGTTTCTTACATTGTTGTCGTTCTGTTGTTGTCGTCGTTCTTCAATATGTTGTTTATTCTCTGGTGTGTATTTGAAGAATATTAAAATGATTGAGATAATGAATGAAAATTGTTTGAAAATGATTGAGATAATGAATGAAAATTGTTTGAATAGGTCGTTCTGGTGTTTATTCTTCAATGTGTGAGTACTGTGTCCACTGGTTTTATTTATTTAACTGCAAAATAAAATAGCAACAGCCTTTTCTTACATCATATAATAAACAGAAAAATGTGACTAACTAACTCTCTTTTCAACTATACAAATCATGTTTAGATTAATCCTTCTCTTACCTCTATTGTCAATAATACACATATTGTTATGATTATTAAAATAGATAAATTTGAATTTATATCTAATTGTAGACCTATATCACTATGTGATATTGTTTATAAAATTATATCAAAATTTGTTGTGAATTGTAAGCCACATCATTTTCCTTTATCAATCTAGTTCTGTTATGAGGATATTCATCATCATAATAGTATTTTGGCTTAGAAATGGTTTAATTTAGATTGTAATATTAGTATGTGACTCATTAATCTATTAAAAAAAATTTATATAGGATTGAATTATTCATAAAGCACGTTTGGTAGGTGCATGTTTACTTGTTTAGGTATTGCTTAGATTTGAATCTTGTTAGGTTTAGGACGAATTGCTCTAATGCTTGGTTACTTGTTTAAGTATGCTTGGTTACTTGTTTAAGTATGCTTGCTCTTGAGTATTTGGTCAAGTACTTGGGATATGTAGGTGTTTACCTCTAATTGTTGCTTGTTTGTGATTACATGTTGCCACTTATCAAGTTATGACTCATAATTGGTCAATTAATGATATTTCATTTTATGATACGTGTACAGGGGGATCTTGGTAATTCTAACGTATCTGGACACTGTGTGGGTCTAGAAGTTGTTTACATCTCTAAAGGTAATTAGTTGTTCTCTCTCACCACTGTAATTAGTAGTGCTTTGAATGAACTGATATGATGGAGTTACTAACTTATTGAATTTGCTATAAATAGGGGTTACTTGTGATCAAAGTGTGAAAGTCAGATCGTTTCCCTACAGGTAAATATTTTTTATTTTTGTTTTTGTTTAGTTTAATTAGTATAACTATGGATAAGAAATGGATGTCTTCAAGTCGATTGTCGAAAGAGTACGAGAATGGGGTATCAGAATTCGTTAAGTTTGCTGTTGCGCATGCCAAAGACCCCAGTCGAATGAGATGTCCTTGCTTGGGTTGTTGTTTTGGGAGTCGGGTTGACGCGGTTCAGTTGGCATCAGATTTAATGAGGAGTGGAATTGATAGAAGTTATACATGTTGGAATTTGCATGGTGAGAAAATTAACGGGAATGTTGAACCGGGGGATAATACGACCTATGCTTCAAACGACAATGGCACAGATACATACGATTCTGATCGAGTCGAAGAGATTGCAGAAGCACTTGAAGAAGATCTTAAGGATTATCCCAAAATGTTTGAGAGGTTGGTAAGCGATGCAGAGAAACCGTTATATAATGGTTGCACCAAATTCACAAGATTGTCTGCGGTATTAAAGTTGTACAACTTAAAGGCGGGCAATGCATGGTCGGATAAAAGTTTCACAGAGTTATTGGCCCTTATGAAAGATATGCTTCTAGAGGATAATGTTTTTCCCAATCGAACATATGAGGCCAAAAAGATGTTGTGCTCTATTGGCATAAGCTATGATAAGATACATGTCATACCCCAAATATTGACCACTAAGATTCCCATCATTGTGTCAATCATCATCACAATATGGATGTACCTTTGTGCCTCATCAATCTCCTCAAGGAATTGTTGAGCATTCACCACAATCAAAATTAGGGTTTTAAGCCCTCTCAGAGCCATAGACAAATGATCAATCAAGGAATGACATGATCTTCAACTTGTCTAGCCTCTAACATATCCACAAAGGATCAAAAGGACTCCCACTTAAAGGATTAAGCACAAGGCTGCTCCCTTCTAGGTGGATCAAGTCTCAAGATCGCCAGTGTCCACAAATTAGGGTTTTGGTTGATCAGGGCCTCCAGATGGAAATTTTTCATCTGGACACAAGCCAATGATCCAAAACATAACCTAATATGCTCCATGGAACCTCATGGACCCATTCATCAAGTCAATTTTGCCTCTGGGGATGCATTCACTAAAAATCAGGAATTAGGGTTTCTTGACCTAATTCACCCCTAAGTTGACTTTTGGGACAAACCATGAGACAAGACCTCAAGACATGATTTGGGGGTCTCTAATATACCATATTGATCCATTTGGAACAATGGATTAATCCAAGAAGCTTGAGCAACAAGTCTCAATTTCATCTGCACCACAATTAGGGTTTTAAGGAAAAAGTCAACTGCAACTTTGACTTTTGACCAGGACATGCTCCCAAACCCTAAGACATGCCTTAATATACCCTATGACACCCTTGGAACATGTCCATCAAGTTTGATTTAGGTCAAGGACATGATTTCATGAAGAATTGCACAGTTTGGAATTCATCTGATAAAAAGTCAACTGTGCACAAAAGTCAACTTTGACTTTTTGAGATTTTTCACCAAAATGTATTTTTAACCCTAAAATGATGTTAATGTATGATTTGGATCATCATTCATCAAGAAAAATCAAAGAAAGTGGGATAACTTGTAAAAGGGGTAACCATAAAACTTAGAAATTTTTCTAAGTTATGGAAAAAGTACCACTAATGCACCAACTTTGGAGGACCATAACTCCTAAACCACAAGGCCAATTTTTTTCATCCAAAGATGGATTTGTAGCCCTCATTACCCTCTACAAAAACTTCAACTAGACCTAAGTCCAATTCATTAAGGATTTTGAGTTATGGAGTGATCAAAATCAAGAAATCACACTTTGTTCCAACACTTAGTGAAAATTTCACTAAGTCAGATTTTGCTTCACTTTTTGCCAAATGTAGAGGGATTTTTCACTTGGAATCAGAAGAGATCAAAATCAAACATGTTCAAACAGTTGTTGTATCATGTAAGGGCTTTCCAAAATGGCCAAGAACATTGCCAAATTCAACTTACACCATGAGATATGACATTGTCAAGTTGCCTTGCTGAAATCTGTCAAAGGCAAGGCAGAATTTGCAATTTTGCTCGATTTGCCAAAATCAGCCAAATTCAAATGCTCCTATCCACTTGGACACATCTGAGGATTGAATCTAAAGGGGACAATCACTGAGCCAAGCCTCCAAAGTCCATGGAACAAGAAATAGCATGTTGAACCTAGAATGGCCAAAATAGGGACAAGACTCCAAATTTAGATTGAAGCATTCAATGGAAGCATCAAGGTGGCATGGACTGAGCCATTCTCATCTGAAATCAGTCAAGACTTATCCAAGACCAATGGAACCAAAGCTCTGTGCCCTAACCTCTAGTCAATGGCTAGAGGAGACTTGCATTTCCATTGGATAACATTGGCCAAACCTACTTACCAGCTGCCATTCACTATTCCTTGCAAAACAAACTTGCTCTACTATAAATAGAGCTCAATTGTGATCAGTTTGAGTACACCAAAGCCATCAAACAGATGCTTTCCTCAAAATCTCTTCTTTCACTCCAATTTTGCCTTCTAAGGCAAGTCATTATCGGGTTTTGAGTTTGAGAGGTTTTCCAATCAAACCAATCACTCACACACCTCACATACATCATATAGAAGTGATCAAAACACTCACATAACATCTGGAACACTGATTTCACAAAATCACCAGCTGGTTGCTCAAATTTTCAATCAAGTTGCAGTTGAGATGCCACGAATTGATCCAGCCAATTTCAAACAAGTCTAAGCATTCAAACACACTCCATAGGGTGTAGGGAAGCTGTTCAGATCATCACCACTCATCTGTAACACCTCCAAATCAAAAATCACATTGCACTTGCTGTCACGGTTTAGAGGTAATCATATACTTGGTCATCTCTCAATCTATGCATATTTCCTCGCACAATAATTTGGCCATATGTTCATAATCATGCATGGAATGTTTTCCCTCAATTAATTGCATTGTTTGAATAGTGTATCAAAAATCCTAGCCTTCATGCAGAAATTAGGGTTCTTGAGGTTTCTTCGTGATTTCATGTTTTGTGTTTAATTTAAATGAAATTAAGTGTTATAGACATGATCGTGAGGTTGAGACGAGCATAATGATATGTGGATTGCATGATATGATTACGTATTCAGTGAGATTGGATGGAAAACGCAAATCAGCCAAACCCAGAAAAACGCGCGTGTTCTTGCTTGTGTTCTTGGCGCCTTTTTCACAAATTCAAATATTTGAATTTTGTGATTTTGTTTAATTGATTCAAAAATTAATTTCTCTCTGAGTTTTAATGATTTTGAGTTGATTCTTTTTTTAATAATTCACAAAAATGTTAAAATATTTTATTTTAACAAAAAATCCCAAAAATATTATTTATTTCATATAATTGATATTTTTGCAAAGAATTAATGTTTAATTGTTTTTTGACATTTTAAATATTTCTTCTACATTGATTTTGCAACTTTTAATGCTTTCTAATTATTTTGTAGGTCAATACTTAATTTTTGAAGCATTAATCCAAGATCACAATTTGTTTTTCACATGTTAAACAATTTTGATCATTTTAATTGAATTTTTATTCAATTAAATACATTTTTGAAAACAAATTAGGGTTTTTGGATTAATTTAACCCTCATAAATCATTTTCAAAACACTTTGGACCTCTAATAGAGTGTAAGACCCAATCCTTTTTTGACCAAATCATTTTTGGGCCTCAATATTGTATAAGTCCCGATACCGTAAAAAAACAAACGGCGCGATCGTCGCCTTTTCAAAAATAAAACATTTGGGCCTCTCCTTGAGCTATAAGACCCATTCAAAACTTTTGGGCCTCTAATAGAGTGTAAGACCCAACCCCCTTTTAACCAAAACATTTTGGGTCTCACTTATTGTATAAGTCCCTCCGCGTTAAAAGAAAACCTCGGCGCGATCGCCATTTTAAACGAAAAGTCATCTGGGCCTACCCTCGTGTTATAAGCCCCACTCTTTTTCTTTAAACCCTTTTGGGCCTCTAATAGAGTGTAAGACCCAATCCTTTGTAAATACAAACCTATTTTGGGCCTCACTTATTGTATAAGTCCCGTTGTATTTCAAAAAGTTCGACGCGATCATCATCCGTTGAAAAACAAACTTTGGGCCTCTTGAGAGAGTATAAGACCCAACCCACTTGTACAGAAATATTTTTTTGGGCCTCAATCAATTGTATAAATCCCTCTATACAAATTCAAACAGTGCGCTCACTGATAAAACCCTGGGCCTCTCCTTGAGCTGTAAGCCCCAAACCTTTCTTTTTCAAAGCACTTTCTCCTTTGATTTTGAATATACTGTTGTTTTAAATCTTTCTTTGTTGAACAACTAACCAAACAGCATGGAAGCTCTACAACCGAGTAAGTGGTTATTGCTTTCATTTACCACTTTCATATACATATAACTGTATTGTGGGGCTGTTTCACTGTAAGTCTTCTTTCATAAACTCATATCAACTGTGTAATAGTAGTATAGATATTTAGAGTTTCCCCGGCAACTACGTCTAGAACTAGGTGACGCCGTTTCGTTTATTCGTAGAAATAGACAACTAGATCCCCAATAGGATCACCAGATACAGTCTTCTCTTCGGCTGTCCTCCTTAGGAATTGTCAAGAAACTCTACTCCCAAAGATGAATGTATTCTCCGTGAATGGCATCTTTGAGTTTCTTCCAAATTCTCGGACTTTCCTGACTTTGATCTATTCTCGGTGAATAGCATTGCCTTGAAATTCTCGGGGTTTGGGGACCCACGGGCTTCTTAAAAGCATCGACCTCCTCTTGGGCATCGTACAAGGACCCACAGGCTTCCTAAAAGCAACCCCGCCTTCTCTTGGGCTTCGTACAAGGACCCATCGGCTTCTTAGAAGTATTCACAGCCTCCTCTTAGGCTTCGTATAATGATCTCTTTCTCCGGGAATGATAGCCTCCTCTTGGGCTTAGTACAAGGACCCGTCGACTTCTTAAAAAGCTTCTAGCCTCCTCTTGGGCTTCGTACAAATTGTCCCGACGACCTCCTAGAGGTATAGGAACAGAACCTAGTCATCCTCATAGAACGGTCCTTTTATAGAGTCTACTACTGTTTCTCAAAGCATAGTACAAAAGATGAAACTCTAGACTTGGACAGTCTAACTTCCTTGAGTCTCAAAGACATTCTCAAGTGACCCCTTTGTTAAATAGGAAGGAAACCCGCAGACTCGGACAGTCTCAATACCCCTTGGATTTCCCGTTTCCTTAAATAATAGGGAATAACCCTGATCCTCGCATCAAAAATCCCTGAGTACAGTGTTGCTCATATAAGAACTAATTTTCTCTTTAAAATCAGTATACTGGACCTATCACTTAACTGAAACAGTTACCTTGGCCTCCTCTTGGGCTTTGTACAATGATTCTCCCCAGCGGAGTCAAACAACTTTTAGCCTCTCTCTCGGGCTTTGTACGAGACACATAAGAGACTCCCTCATTGAGTCAATCACCCATTTCGCCTCCATCTCGGGCTTTATACGAGATACAAAAAGGTTCTTATTGAGCCAAATAAATAACAGCCTCCATCTCGGGCTTCGTACGAGATACAAAAACTCTCTTGTTGAGTCAAATAGCCTCCATCTTGAGCTTTATACGAGATACCAAAGGATTCCATCGTTGAGTCAAAACCTTTTAGCCTCTCTCCCAGGCTTTGTACGAGACACATAATAGCCTCCTCTTAGGCTTTGTATAAGAAAACCACTGGTTAATCCAATTAACCTTTTAGCGTCAAAGCTGTGCCTCGTTCGCAGTACACAAACATCAACAACTCCTTTCCCTTTCATCTAAACGCTGTAAGCGGCAAGCCTCTAGATCATCTACATCCATGCTACTGTCCCTCTTTTAGCATGAGAAATTCCTAAGGAAAGATATCATTGCTCTACACTGAGTTAAAGTCTTCTCCTTCAGGTTAAAAACCCCTTATCAGGAAATTATGGCATTGCCGGATTCACATATCCCGGTTAAAGTAATTCTCCTTCATAAACAGTTGTGACATACAACCCCCTCCTTAGAGATGACAAATTCTCTCTAAAGTTGAGACCTTTTTAGCTTCACGTCTTGGGCTTTGAACAAGACACAAATAGACTGTTCAGCTTCACATCTTGGGCTTTGAACAAGATACAAACTACCTTTCGCTTCACGTCTTGGGCTTTGAACAAGACACCAAAACAACCAATTTCCTCCCATAGAATAGGAGGAACTACGAACGCTCTGATTTCCCTGTTTCGGTAAACGGGAATACGTAGGCATAAGATCGAAAGAAAAGATCTTAGCGAGCACAATCAACAAAAAACCCAAATCCCATATCAAAAGCAGTAATTCAAAAACATCAGCCCTAACATCCTAATCCTTGTTCCCCGCCAGAAAACTTCTGTCAAGTCCTAGAAAGAAACAGTATTGGCGAAAATACAAATAACCAGTACAAAGGCCCCCCCACATTGATAGCATCCGTAACTTAACAGACCGCTGTTTAAACTCAGTATGCAAAGCAGGGTTAATTGGAGACATCTATTTCCCTTCCTTATTCAGCTCACAATAGGATAAAAAATGAATCGACCTGTAGTTTAAGCTCGACCACAGAGAGCGACCAGCTCTTAAGAACCGCTTCCAAAATCGCTCGCTACAATACATGCTTGTCCAAACGATTGCGCTTTGTTTCGAAATGAGTATGCATCGTTAAATGAGTGTCCTAAATGCGGTGTCTCTCGATATAAGAAAAAGTTGTCTCCAGCAAAAGTCTTATGGTATTTTCCTATAATTCCGAGATTTAGACGCATGTTTCGTAGTGAGACCGATTCAAGACACTTGACTTGGCATGCAGATGAAAGAATTATTGATGGAAAGTTTCGACATCCGGCAGATTCACCACAGTGGATGAAAATTGATGATGATTATCCTGAATTTGGAAAAGAAGCAAGAAACCTTCGCTTGGCATTATCTACTGATGGAATGAACCCACACGGTCTTCAAAGTATCTCACATAGCACTTGGCCTGTGATCATAATGATTTATAACCTACCTCCATGGTTATGTATGAAGCGTAAGTACATAATGGTATCTATGTTAATTTTTGGGCCTAGACAACCAGGGAATGACATAGGCGTATACTTGACACCCTTAATCGAAGATTTAAAGTTTTTGTGGGAGAACGGTGTGGAGGTTTATGATGGGTATAGGAAAGAAAGTTTCAACTTGAGGGCGATGTTTTTTGGCACCATTAATGATTTTCCAGCATACGGAAATCTATCAGGGTACAGCATAAAAGGTCAATGTGCATGTCCTATTTGTAAAGATAAAACAGATTGGACGCGATTGAAGTTTGGTCAGAAGAATGTCTTTCTCGGTCATCGTAGATTCTTAAATTCTAATCATCACTATCGTGGGTAGAGAAAAGCATTCAATGGAGAGCCAGAACAAGGTAGAGCTCCAACTATATTGACAGATGATCAAATTTTTGAAAAGGTGAAAGATGTGAGTACTCAGTTTGGAAAGCCTTTTGCACATACACTTGTCAAGAGTGGGTGGAAGAAGAGGTCAATTTTTTTTGAACTGCCATATTGGAAGTCGTTGTATGTAAGACATTTTCTCGATGTTATGCATATTGAAAAAAATGTATTTGACAGTGTTATTGGTACGTTACTCAATATACAAGGAAAGTCTAAGGATGGTCTTAAAGAAAGAAAGGACTTGATAGCGATGGGGATAAGAACGGAATTAGGCCCATGAAGAAAGAAAAACGAACATATCTACCACCTGCTGTGTATACTCTTTCTAGAAAGGAGAAAAAAGTATTGTGTAAATTTCTAAGTGAAGTTAAAGTTCCAGAAGGATACTCTTCAGATATTAGAAGACTTGTGTCTATGAAAGACCTCAAGTTAAAGAGTTTAAAGACGCATGACTGCCATGTAATAATGGAACATTTTCTACGAATAGGTATACGTTCTATTCTTCTAGAAAAAGTAAGAAGCGCAATAACTAAATTGTGTTTTTTCTTCAAGTCAATTTGCAGTAAGGTGATCGATCCTGCGATCTTACCAACATTGCAAAAAGAAATAGTTATTACTTTGTGTGATCTTGAAATGATTTTTACTCCCTTGTTTTTTGACATAATGGTTCATCTAGTTGTTCATCTGGTGAAAGAGACACAATTGTGTGGACCAGCTTATATGAGATGGATGTACCCTGCTGAATGTTATATGAAAACATTAACAGGGTATGTGAAAAACCGAAGTCGACCAGAGGGTTGTATTGCCGAACGATACATTATTGAAGAAGCGATTGAGTTTTGTACTGAATATCTGTCCAATGTACAATCAATTGGACTCCCCAAATCTCATATTATCGAAAAAAAAGAAGGAAAAAAGTTAATTGGAAATGAAGTTGTGACAGTATCAAGGGTTGAACGGGATCAAGTGCATTTGTATATTCTGCACAATGAGAATGAGGTTGAGCCGTATGTTGAAATGCACAAGGATGTTCTCCAAGGTTTAAATCCAAATAGAAATGAGAATTGGATAGTACGAGAGCATAATCGAAGTTTCATACCTTGGTTTAAGGATCATATTTATTCAAAGTATTATTCAGATCCCGCTTCAATAACAGAAAGGTTGAGATGTTTAGCATATGGTCCAAGTTTGGTTGTGTTTTCTTATAGCGCATACGCAATTAATGGATACACATTTTATACCAAAGAACAAGATGATAAAAGTACTATGCAAAATAGTGGTGTCACCGTGGTAGCTGAAGCAATGCACATTTCAAGTGTGAAAGATTTAAACCCCAAATTTGCAAATCTGTCATATTTTGGGGTTATCGAGCGCATTTGGGTGTTTGATTATGAGAAGTTTCAGATTCCTATATTTCGTTGCAAGTGGGTTGAAAATAATAATGGCGTACGAATGGATAAGTCTGGATTTTTGCAAGTGGATCTTTATAGGGTGGGGTACAAAGATGAGCCTTTTATTCTAGCCTCTCAAGCTAAACAAGTGTTCTATGTCACTGATCCGACAAGTACAAAATGGTCTATAGTGCTTTTATCTAACAAAGTAATTGATGAAAACATTGGAGATCAAGGTGATATTGATGTTGATATTGAATCATTTACTAGAAATAATCAAGATGAAAATATTATAGCGAATGAATCATATACAAGAAATGATCATAATGAGGATATTTGGATCAATCCAACCGTCCGTGTTGTTAAGAGACGGGTATAACATATTCCAACCAAGAAAAGAAAGAGACGTTAGTGAAAAAGGTACTAGTTATAAAATTATAGCTTATATCATTCAAGGATATTAATTAGTTGTCATGTTATATATAGATTATATCATTCAATGGATTATGGATTATGGATTTTTATATTTGTCATTTAATTTTTGTTTTTTTCTTTCTTACAGGTCAAATGGCTAGTAATCAGGACGACACACACGAGACGCGTGATGAAAATGAAGCTCAGAATGAACCTTCGAATGTAGAAAGTGAAATAAAACGTGGAATAACTATTATGAAGTCAATCATCCGTGCTAGAGATAAAGGGATTAAGTTTGATGTACATTGGAGTGATGAGAACCAACTAATTGAGCCTAACGGTTCAATGTTGTCTTCATACATTGGTTCACTTGTCCGTCAGCATATTCCAATTATCAGTGATAATTGGAGGAGTCCAAAGTTGAAAGCTGGTAAAGATAAGATATGGACTGAGATACAGATACTTTAATTTACTTATACTAATACACTTTATGTTTATATGTTTATAAGATAAGATAAGTCTTTAATTTACTTATACTAACACACTTTATGTTTATATGTGTATGTTTTTTTGTAGAGGTCCTTTAATATTGATGAAAGCCGGAAAAAATATTGTTTTCAGTTGGCCGGAAAGAGACACAGAGGGTTCCGAGCCTTATTATCAAACAAATATCTTAGGGATGTGGATAAAAATTTTGTTGAAGCAGAACTTCCACAGTTGTATGCGGACGTGATTGAACCCGAAGAATGGAGCACGTTTGTAGCCAAACGGAAAACCAAAAAATTCAATGTAATGTTATCTTGTCATGTCTATTAATTGTATTAAATACTTGTTGCATTAGTTTGTTCTGATATGACTTAAACTTGTTTATCCAGGATTTGAGTGCCATTAATCGCCAAAGAGCATCAAAACCCGCGTATCCATACAGAAAAGGGCGTTTGGGATACGCACGGTTACAGCAAAAATTGGTAAGTATATATTAATGCTATGATTTTATTAATTGTATTATTGTGTTATACTTGATGAATTTATTATTTAACTAAATGTGTAGTTAGAAGAGACGAAGAGTGAAGAATCATCACTTCCGGTACATGTTTTCTGGAAGGAAGCTCGTGTGGGTAAGGATGGAGTTGTTAGGGAAGATGTTCAACATGTTTATGACGAATGTGTAAGTATAACATTATGTCTTTAAGTTAATCGAAATTTTATTAAAATATAATTAATTTGTAATCCTCACTAATAATTTTCGATATGTCAATGAATTTCAGGAGACTCTATCTAAATCCTTAACCACAGGCGAGGAGGATTGCAGGAGCATTCTTAATCGAGTACTAAATGTTCCTGAGTATTCCGGCCGAGTGAGAGGTAAAAGATTTGGTGTGACTCCATCTTCCTTGTATCCAAAGAGAAAAAATCCCAGCAACCGAGAAGTCATGCAATCATTGGAGGAACTAAAGGCGCAAGTCCGTGAATTGCAAAAGGATAAAGAGAGATATGAGGCGGAAAAGCGCGGTTCCGGTTTGAAAGATGCTAGTGACAAAGCTAGTATCAATTGTCAAAATAAAATTCCCGAGGTAATTAGCACATATTTATTTTAATTAAATTAACACATTTATTTTAATTGACCTTTATACACATTAACAGTTACATATTTATTATTGCTTCAGGGCATTTCATCTTGCCAGCTGTATTTGTCGTTACCGACTTATCGCATAGTTGGCAAGGGAAAAGTGCATAACCATGTGGGAGAGTTACTTCACCATCAACCGTTCCCTCACGGACATCTGAAAGTGTCAATTGATATCGCTTTAGATACGGATGCGGTACTACCCATACCTGACTCGGTTTCAGAGGTTACATTGCTGCGAGATGCAATAGGTTCGTTAGTTACATGGTCGTTAGACCTCATTTCCATAGATGATGAGGTATGTTGAAAACCATTACGAATCTCTTAGTATTCAAATGTCAAATATGAACGATTATGAAAATCATTCTGAACCATTACTTACATTTTTTTTACATGGTAATGTTAGACTCCTACAAAACCCGCAACTAAGAATAAAGGGGTTTTGCGGCAAAACGAGTCTGTTGAATCACAAAGAGAGGTACATTTTAAGTGTTATTCTATTATCCGAATTCAAAAGTTTCACGATTTTCTACTTTACCTAACTTATATGATTGTTAGGTTCCTGCTCAAGCTTCACAACAGGCCAGCAAGAAAAAAGCTCCTACTAGGACCGTGCAGGCAAAAAGAGCTCCTCCTCGCTTTCAGTCGTGTCTAGAAACACTTATGGCAATGTCAGATTTGATGGATGGTGCTATTCGTCAAATAGACATTGACGAAGGTGTTTTTGGTTTTCCTCATTCCGAGATAATCGGAAGAGAGGACATGGAGCAGATTTTCAAGCATATTGAATTAGGCATCGGTGTTATGCATTCATACATCTGGTACTCCGATCAATCTATTATTTATTTAGTTGAACAATTTATTTACACATTTCAATGAAAATAGTCTAATGTTTATTATGTTTTTATTTAAGGTGCTTGTATGAAAAATTGATGCGGGGGACGGAATTGTTAAACAGATTCCGTTTCTTCTCTTGCACCCTTGTCAATGCACCGACAATTGGTATGAATGCACTTTCAGTAAGAGACCACTTAACTGAGAGATTTATGGCCAGCAAGACAGAAAGTTTGTTTCTTTTACCGTATAATACTGGAAACGGGTAAGATTTTCATTCTAATTTCATTCTAATCTTTAATTTATATCTTTTGCGTAGAAATTATCCATCTAAACTTTTGTTATATTTTACAGTGGACAGTGGTTGCTGGTTGCCATTAATCCTACAAGAGAAGTGGTCTATTATCTGAATTCATTGGATACTGATTGGTCAACATATCAGGATATGAAGGATGTGGTTGATACATAAGTGAGATTGTTCGAAATATTCGTGTGTATTTATTTGTATATTTAATTATTTCTGTGAGATTGTTCTAAATTTACATTTTTCTTTTATAGAGCAATACTCGTATACCGAGCACAAAGAGAATCTCGAGTAGCACGGGCTAAAGCAACCAACGTTACATGGGTCAAAGTGGAGGTATATTAATTTTCACAATGTTGCTTATTAGTGATGCTACTTGATAACACAAAACAACTATATAATAATTCTTATTTGTTTGTCTATGTGTAGTGCCCTCGTCAGCATAATGGCATAAACTGCGGGTATTTCGTTTTGAGGTTTATGAGAGAAATCCTTCAAATGGATCGATTAGAGATTCCTATTACGGTATGCATGGATTTATACCTTAGGATTTATTTTAATATTTATCGGATATGTCATATAATTTATTATTTTTAACTAAATCATGCATATTTTGTTTTGTTATGTAGTACTTTGATGAATACGCGTGTTCTCATTACACGAAGGATAAATTACAAGAAATTAAGGAGGAATTGTGCGAATACGTTATTGGAAAAAGAATCATATAAGGTATAGGATTATGGGATTATGTGAATGTATAGTTTTGTGAATGGTTTATTTTATGGGATTGTATAGTTTTGTGAATGGTTTATGTTATTTATGTGATTTTGGAATGTAATTGTATAGTTTTGTGAATGGTTAATGTAAATGACTTGAATTATAATGGAAATGGTTTATGTGGTTTATGTGATTTATGGGATTAGTGGAAATGGTTAATGAACCATACTAGAAATTGTTAATGGAAATGTGAAATATACAGGTTTATTGAAATGGCTTGAATTATACAAGTTTCTGCATAAAAAAATGGTTAAAATGGGATTTTTAAAAAAAATCATTAAAATTATACGTAGAGAAAAGACAGCGCTTTCTAGAAAAAGCGTTGTCTATAGTTCACAACAGAAAGTGCTTTTCCTAAAAAGTGCCCTCTAAAGGTATAGAAAAATTGATAACTAAAATTATAGGCATACATTAGACAGCGCTTTAAAAAGCGTTGTCTAAAGGGGGCCTTTAGAAAGCGCTTTTCCTAAAAAACGCCCTCTAAAGGTATAGAAAAATTGATAACTAAAATTATAGGCATACATTAGACAGCGCTTTAAAAAGCGCTGTCTAAAGGGGGCCTTTAGACAGCGCGCCCTCTAAAGGTATAGAAAAATTGATAACTAAAATTATAGGCATACATTAGACAGCGCTTTAAAAAGCGTTGTCTAAAGGGGGCCTTTAGACAGTGTTTTTTCTTGAAAAAGCGCCCTCTAATGTATACTTTAGAGAGCGCTTTTTCATAAATAAAAAGCGCTGTCTTTACCTACGACAGCGCAACCTTAGGCAGTGCTTTTAAGCGCTGTCTAAGGCCTAAAAAAGCGCTGTCTAATGTCTTGTTTGGCGTAGTGTTGTTTCTTCATTTACTAACATCTTGTTTATGAAGCTATGAAAAAAAAAAGTATAAGGTGGATGAAGTTTCCATCATAGCTTCATGCTTCTTATACATTTTTTCATAGCTACACAAACATTATGAAGTTTCCAAAGTATGGTCTTTGTTAAGGTAGTGAAAACGAATCTGAAAAATGAGAACAATCAATAAAAACAACATGCAACAAACAAGATAATGAGAAATATCTAATAATAGATGGAAGAAGAAGAATACCATAATGTATGAAGCACAAGATTCACGGCTAATGGTGAAAACGAAGAGAAAAAATGGGTTCTAGGGTTTCACTTTGAAGGCAACGACGCTACTGTCAATAAGTGAAAGTTATTTCGCTTATATATAGGTAAATTATTTCACAACGGTTAACAATATCAACCGTATAGATAGGTATTTATTTATTATAAATATATCACTACGGTTAACCAGAAGAACTGTAGTGATAACCCTTTTATCTGTGAATTTTAAAATAAATAAAAACCGTATAGATGGGTATTTATTTATTATAAATATATCACTACGGTTAACCAAAAGAGCCGTAGTGATAACCCTTTTATTTGTGAATTTTAAAATAAATAAAAAAGAAAATGTGTGCCTTAACGTTAAAGGAATAAAATATTTTATGGCGCCGAGGTTCGAACCGACGAAAGTTTGAGTATATCACAACGGTTGGTTCTGTAATTTTATTAGTTGCATTCTTGTCTTCATAATGTAATTCAAACATCAACAATATAATTCACAATGCATCTGCAATTTAAACATCAACAATGTAATTCAAACCCTAATTCAACTATTACATTTCATAACAAAGTAAACATTAAACATAAAGGAGACAAGAAAACATAACATCTTGAGATTTCCAAAAAATATCTCTGATTTCAGTTTGTTCTTCAAATTCTTGTTCTTTTTCTTTAAATCCTCATACATAACCTTCAAATAGCCCATAGCTTCCAACTCTGACTTCATAATGCTCTCGTCTTCATTTCCATCTTTTTCTCCCACGTCTTCATCCCATATGAACAAATTACATGTTTCATCGCTCCTCCAAAATGGACATCTCCAAAAAAGCCTTCCTTTATTTTGTCCCTTTTTGCATTGGTACGAAACCATACGACCATCACAACCACACAAATTTCCAGATCGAGATTTTACAGTGGAAGAAGACATAGAAACACCTTTGGATGATTTTATCTTCAAATGCGACATTGCAACACCTTAAAGTAGAACAATTTCTTGTTGTTGTTGTCTTCTTCCCGACAATGGTGATGGCGTTGGTGTTAGGGTTGCTTCGTCTTGTTTCTTTTTTCAGTGGATAAATTGATATATACCTGGTGTTTAAAATACATAAAAAGAAGCTTCAGTTTGTAACAACGGTTTTAAGAAATAACCATAGTGATATCCTTATTATTTTTTAGTTAAATATAAATAAAACTTAAAAAGGGCGCATTTACGTCAAAGGAATAAACTATTTGAGGGCGATGAGGTTCGAACCCATGAAAGCTTGATTGTATCACCATGGTGCTCACAACAACCGTTATTACCCTTAAAATTCCTAATTAAAATAATGTGCGTGCATCCAGTACGCACTATAATAACAGTGTAAAGGATGTCGTTGTAAACCTGGCGTTGTTGTTTGAGCATTTTGTAGTAGTCGGTTTTCGATGTACGAGTTTGCATTCCGGGAAGCAGGGCTTCGTCTGCCATTTAGTGATTTCCAAAAGGGGGTTTTCCAGTGGTTGACTCTGACGCCTTCGCAGCTTCATCCCAATCGATCGCGTTTGTGTAGGAGTTCGAGCTCGTGTGTCAACATCTTTACGTTGGTGCCACACTCCCCTTGTTCTTCAGCACCAATCCTTCCAGAGCCAACATAGTTGGGTATCTCTGAAGCAGCCGAGGAAGTTGTTCAGGGCGTACTTAGATTTTATTCGTACTTTTAAGGACAGATACTTCATGGTAAAGCCCATGTCGTATTCAACCATTGATTACCTGTACGACCGCGTGATCAAGCACGAGAACGGACGACAAGTACAAACTTTTGAAGCGAAGTTCCCCTTGAGTGGCAGGAGGACCACTTCAACAAGGGTACGAATAACTATATCACCAAGTCCAACGATCTGGATGCCGAGGATCGACTCCCTTATGGGAAGATAGTCGAGTTCGTCTCCAATTTCACTCCTGCCAAGTGTGTCAATAAGGACGGGAGTTTTATTTGTGACGAGCGCGGGGAGGTTCTCCGCGAGTCTCGGTTAATTAACACCAAGGCCTTCCTCGAGTGTGAGTCTGACGAGGAAGCATTGAGACTCTTAGGTAGTGGATGTTTTCTTCATTCGTATGTCCACTTATTTTTCTTTGCTATATTGACTTATTCTTTTCTTTATTACAGGCCAGCTGTCGAGCCTCCAAGAACGCGTGATGAAGCTTGCGGCGACCAAAGGCGCCAAGAAGGTCACCAAGGGCCGCATTACCCAAGTCCAGCAAATGGCCAAGGCTGACCAACAACCAGAAGTTCTTCCTCTCCTCAGGGGAGTCAGCCTCCCATCTCTTAGGATCTTCTGGCCAAGTAACAGCGCCTCGAGGAGTCCGATCTCGTTCACCTTCAAGTGGGAGTTGCCGAAGAAAGGTTTGTGTTGCCTTCCTTCTATCTCCATCGGGGGCTATTTGGTGGGGAAAACTCCCTGATTATGCCCACGGAAGAGTCTAAGGCGATCAGGGGCGTCGACAAGGCAATCCAGAGGAAAGCTTTGTCTGAGGATATGGTCGCCATGATGAGGGTTTTCGAGACGCTTTTGGTCCTCAACGATGAGACCAACCCCAACTCCGAACTGAAGGCACTGTGGAATGAGAATACGCTCCTTTGGACGGAGAAGGACAAGGCAGAGAACGACCTTCTTGACTATCAATCGAAGTATGAGGCCCATGTGCTCCTTCTCAAAGACATGAACGCGGTGCAGGAAACACTGACGATGGTTGAGGGAGAGATGGACCTACTCCGGGCCAAGGTTGCTGACTTGGAGGCCGCTGCACACCCTGCTAAGGACGAAACCGGCGAGGAGAGAGCCCTCACAACTCGCGGTGATCTGGTCGCCCAAATCCGGGAGCTCGAGTAGGTCTGCTTACAGGATCTTAAGGTAGGGTTCAACAACGCTTTGGATCGGCTACGCATTATGATTCCTGAGGTTTAACTTGTCACCGAGGGGATCGGTCCTTTCCAACAGGTGGTCGATGGTCGAATGGTTGCTCTGGCTGTGGAAGGTGAAAGTGACGACCAGGCCAGAGGGAACCCCAGACGGAGGAGGAGGCGGATGTTTAGTTTTTCTTCTGTTTGGCCTACATGCCACTTTTTGATTGTTGACTTTGCCCGACCTGCGTGCCGTAATTTATAATTTGATTTTACTTGGCCTGTGTGCCACAGTTTTTGATATTGCCTGGTCTGTACGCCATGGCTTGTAATGTTTGAACAATGGGCTTTGCCCGCCCTAATGCATTGTTCCTTTTATTGTTAGTATTTCCTGTTGTGTGTGTGTCATTGTATGTTCAGTACTTATTTTCCTCGTAAATATGTATGCAGAATTGTGGTGCCTATTTTTATTAAGTATTTGGGGCCTTTGCTCGACATAGTTAATCCTTGACTGTGCAAAGAACTAGTCGAGTGGTCAGAGTTGGGTTCCGAATGCTGACGAAGCTACGAGCTCGATCGAAGTCTTTGCTCCGTGGCGTAAACTTCCCATTGCGAGCTGGGTTTTCTGCCTAATTGGCACAACAATGGCAGAGCTCGGTTGAGGTGTCCCCATTGGATAAAGAGTCTGCTCGCACACATAAGAGCGGGCCCTTGTCTTTTTGTTTCAAATTTAGGAGCCGCGCTTGTATCCTAGCACTCCCTGTGGTCGGGATGTACTTCGCCGCGGTCAGACCAAGTATGCTGAGGGCAGTGTTTAATTGTAATATTGTTTGCATTTTTCAGCATTCCATGGTCGAGCAAGTTCCTCCCCGTGCAGGTTCTCAAGGTATTAGGACCCGTTTTCTATTTTCGCGCGGATGCGATAAGGGCCATCCTAGTTCGCAGCGAGTTTGCCCTTACATGAGTCTTTATGGTTCCTTCGTAGGACTAGGTTGCTTACCTGGAACTCGCATTTAATGACTTTGTTGTTGTGTCGTAAAGTTATATTTTGTTTGAGTGAGGCTTTGCGGAGGGATGCCCCCGACCGAATTTCTTCGACCAAGTCTAGCTCCTCCCTTAGGACCTCGTCGTTCGTCTCCTCGCCGAGGGGAGATCCGATCCTACTAGAGGGTTCCCTTATTTCTACTGGAATTACTGCCTCGATTCCGTAGGTCAGTTGGAATGGGGTCTCCCCTATGGTTGAGTGTGGGGTTGTCCTGTAGGCCCAGAGCACGCTGTGTAGCTCCTCGACCCACTTCTTTTTGGCTTCTCCCAGTCTTCGCTTGAGGCCTCACAGGATCACTCTGTTCGTGGCTTCGGCCTACCCATTTGTCTGCGGGTGCTCGACAGATGTGAAGTGTTGCTTTATGCCTAGCTTGGCAACGAAGTCCTAGAAGTTCTTATCGGTGAACTGCATCCCGTTGTCGGTGACGATTTCCTGGGGTACGCCGAATCAGGCAAGTATGTTTTCATTTGTAGAAGTGGAGTATGTTATGTGTCGTGATTTTGGCGAGGGCTTCAGCCTCTATCAACTTCATGAAGTAGTCGACGCTGACTATCAAGTATTTATTCTGGTACGACCATATGGTGAAGGGTTTGAGGATGTCCATCCTCTACCACGCGAAGGGCCACGGGGATGAAAGCGACTTAAGATCGTTGGGGGGTGCCACGTGCATATCCCTGTGGAGTTGGCACTTGTCTCACTTCTTGACGTGCTCCTTGGTTTCTTGCTGTATGGTGGGCTAATAGTATCCTGCCCGCAGAGCCTTACGGGAGAGGGATCGACCGCCGAGGTGCTAGGCGTTGATAACTTCGTGGATCTCCTGTAGTACATGAGAGATCTTGGATTCCTTAACGCACTTAAGTAGGGGTGTAATACGGTGGAGAACTGACTTTTTAATTTTGTTTTCGCAAAACATGTTGCGGTTAGCAAGAGTCGCCACCGACTTTTCTTTTATCCAATTTATTTAGGAAAGGTGAAAAGAACAGAAAAGACCTTTTTGAAAAGATTTTGAGTTCGGGGGGTAAGTTATGAAAAGGGAAGGTGTTAGCACCCCTTTTCATCCGTAGTTATCTACGGGCTCTTAATTGCTTGCTCACTTTAACTTGCTTTTTTTGAAATGTGGTGTGTGTTTAGAAAACATTTTGTAAAAGTTGACTTTGTAATAATTCGTGTAAGAATGTATACAAAGTGTTTGTTTTTTGAAAATATTTTTGAAAGTGTGAGGTGTGAAAAGTATTTGTTTTTCTTTTTTAGTTGTGAGCAAGCATTTAAAAGTTACTTACCCTTAATTTATAAGGTCTTTCTTATACTTATCCTTTTCCTTGAGAGATAGTATTATCCATACCATTAGTGGGTAGGTAGTCCTATCTATTGGATGTGAAGGGACAGCGAAGGGTCATCGAATGGTCATAGAAGGCAACATGTAAGGATACCTTAGCAATTCGAAGGGACTATCATCATTTTTCCGTAGGGTCATCGAGGGACAAGATCATTTTTTCGTAGGCAACTCGAAGGGTCATCGAGGGACATGATCATTTTTCGTAGGCAACTCGAAGGGTCATCGAGGGACTATGATCTTTATATCGAAGGGACTATGATGATATTATTTGTAAGCGTCTTTTGCTAAAGTATCCCTACGTTCGAGGGACATGACCATGTTCGTAAGGCAACTGAGAGAGGCTACCCTAGAGGTGCAAGTGTGATTGAGTGGATTAGTTTCAATTATTTATCTTGAATTAGGGTTTTCTAAATTGTTTTTTAGTTTTGCCATACAAACCCTAATTACTACACAGTTGTAAAATAAAATAGCGGAATGTAAAGTGCGGAAAGTAAAATCCCTACGCTATTACAAGGCTTTGGGAGAGATACATAAGTATAACAAACCTTGCGGGAAATAAAACTACGGCTATTACAAAAAGAAAAGCCATGCGACCTATACAATTTTTCTAGGAATTTAAATAGCAAATAAATAAATAAATGAAAGAAAATGTCAGAAAAACTTGATACGAACGTTAAAAAATGGAGGGAGGAGGTGGATCTAAATTTATCAAAAACGTAAAGCAAAAAGAAATTTTAAAACATGTAAAAAAAAACAATATTGCTACCGCAGAACTGGGATCATCGCAACCGGATCTAAATCGTGAGGATCTAAATAAAAAGAAATAAAGTAAAAGAATTTTTTAAAATTTGATAAAAACCAACAAAGTTGCTAACGCGAAAGCGCGATCATCGCAACCGGATCCAAATCAGGCGGATCTAAATTTAGAGATAGAAAATGCATAAAAATGTAAATTTAACGTGCTAAAAAATATCAACAATGTTGCTAACGCAAAAATGTGATCATCGCAACCGGATCGAACCAAACGTAAATGTCACGCATCAAGCACATAAATATGCGAATAGCGTATCGACATAATTCGATCTAATTAAATTGATAAAATAAGAAGAAAAAAAGAAAAAAAATTAAAATTAATAAATATAACAATATAATGAAACCTGCCTATATATTAGCCATCGAAACAGTACGACTTTGGTAATTGAAAAAAAATGACGGCGGATTGTACAATGCTATATATAACCGAAAAGCAGATATTAGTAATATATACATAACATATAATTAGAAACTATATATAATAAGAAAAATAAAGAAAAGCCAAACTGTAAGTCATGTTCATAAAAATCTGTCAAGACGTGTAGGATAATAGGTATAACCATAATGTCCATAAAAACATATTATATACATAATGTTTATAAAAACTTATTATATAGATAATGTTTATAAAAACTTGTTAGGTATAAAAATTGGTTTATATCTTACAACATACGTATCAATGAGATTCATGTGTAAAGCCAACAGTGCCACCAAACAAGGACACGAACAACGACATCTATAAGTATAATATATAAAGCAAAACGGCGTGAATAGTGGCTATAGATCAAAAGTAAAAGATCTCACCTTCAACTTTTGAATCGCGAATTTACTCCCTCAATAACATGCGTCGGTTTTCTCTTTTTTCCCGTCCTCCACTCCGTACACACACACACACACACACACACACATATATATATATATATATATAATGAAACAAATTAGGGTTAACTATTTTCTAAAATCCAAAAAAGTCCTTAATGGATAATTTTAGTCCCAAATTAAATAATACTAAATAAAAATTAAACAATAAAAATGATTAAAATTAAATTAAATTAAAAATAGTAATAATCCTATTGATCAAATAATATCTGAATAAAAATCAAATAGTATCTGATTTTTATAAGTACACAAAAAAAAAAATTTTTTTTTGTATCTATTATGATTTTTGCACTCCTTTTTGGTAAAAAGTGCATAAAATCAAATAAATAACTATTTTTCAAAAATGCCTTAAAATAAAAAACGAAAATTAAAAACAAATATTAAAAAAAATACAATTTTTGTGATTTTTTTGAAAATAATTTAAAATTGAAAGAAAGTTAGTAACAAATAACAGAAACAAATTCAAAACGTAACATGTGAGATTTGAACCCGCGACCTCAGACCTGCAAGCCTTATCTCCTTTTCAATTGTGCCAATTCATTTATTTGAAACAAAAATGCACTTGAAAGCATATGAAGGTCAAACAACTATTTGTTATTTAAACAATTTAAAGTAAACTGTTATCTATTTTTTGAGTAAAACTTATTGTTTAAATGTTAGTAAAAATTGAACCAAAAAACTTATAAAATCAAAGTTAAAAAAATAATTTAAATGTTAGAAAATAGGGCGGACAAATTTTGGGGTACAACAGTTGCCCCTGTTCAATCTTCTTAAACCTAAAGAGTTAGATTGGCATGTCTTCCATTCGTGATCTGAAGGTGGAAGAGGATTGAACACTTAAGTGCCCAAAAATTTGCACTCACGGGTGCACGAAGTAGCGCTTGTTGGTTGATTGTATTGCTTGAATGGGCTTAAAGATGCCATTCGGAAAGATGGCAGGATGAAGATGGTCTTATAGATGTCATCCAAAGTAACTGCTGATAGGAGTATTAGAATGAGTCTAGGTTTGACTGTATCTGAGGAATATACTAGAATGAGTCTGTTTCCAACTGTATCTAGCAGACGTGCTGGGGAGCCAGAATAATTCTTATGCCTTGATTGTATCTGTATGATGTTCTAGAATGAGTCTATGTCTTGACTGTATCTATAAGGAGATCAGAATGAGTCTTTGCCTGACTGTATCTGAGAAATTAGTATTTGAATGAGTCTTCGACCGACCGTATCTAAAAGATGTACTGGAATAAGTATCAGAATGAATATGTGTCTTAATTATATCTGAACTGTGTCTAAAAGATGTACTGGAATAAGTATCAGAATGAATCTGTGTCTTGATTGTATCTGAACTGTGTCTAGAAGATGTAATGGAATAAGTATCAGAATGAATCTGTGTCTTGATTGTATCTGAACTGTGTCTAGAAGATGTACTGGAATAAGTATCAGAATGAATCTGTGTCTTGATTGTATCTGAACTGTGTCTAGAAGATGTACTGGAATAAGTATCAGAATGAATCTGTGTCTTGATTTTATCTGAACTGTGTCTAGAAGATGTACTGGAATAAGTATCAGAATGAATCTGTGTCTTGATTGTATCTGAACTGTGTCTAGAAGATGTACTGGAATAAGTATCAGAATGAATATGTGTCTTAATTGTATCTGAACTGTGTCTAGAAGATGTACTGGAATAAGTATCAGAATGAATCTGTATCTTGATTGTATCTGAACTGTGTCTAAAAGATGTACTGGAATGAGTCTACTCCTGACTATATCCAAAGGAGTATCAGAATGAATCTTTGAATGATTGTATCTGAAGGATGATAATTGTTGACAATATTTGTCCACTTGAGAACTAACCTGAAAAAACCAAGTTAGTTTTATGCAATGTCATGATATATGTAATGCATTGCGTAATGATGCTATTAAAATAAATGAGAATGTTATATGCGCTTTGTATGCATATGCTATGATGTATTGTAAATGATGTATGGGCACAAAATGTCACTGAAGGTAGCAGTGGCTTTGAATAGTAACGTCTAATTGGGGAAAATAAATCCCTGACTGTTGCTGGGGATGGAGAAAATAAATCTTCAGATCCTGTTTAGAATGACTCTACTGGGGATTCAAACTTCCCGTTTGGGAATATTCTGCTGGGGATCTTTGACTTCTGCTTGGGGATAGAAGTATTCTGTCAGGAGATTCGGTCGTTCGTCGTGCTTTTTATTGAAGGATTTAATTCTTATGTACCCTGACTGGGGATAAAAGAGATGGATAATCCTCTGATGCACTATCTGGCCAAGTTTTGGACATGGGTGACCACTCTTCTGGGAGTAGCAACCATGGACAAAATCCTGCTGGAGAAGAGAACTCTGTCGGGTAATTTGTAGTGTTGGAGAAGCAAACTCCGCTGGGGAATTGAATTCTGTATACTTCCAAGAGGGAATTTTATCTGATGGGGATCAAAATTCCATAGGCTATGCTGAGGACATATCTGCAATAGGTTGGGGAATTATCAAATTCCTTTATCTGTTAGGGGATCTATTGGGGAAGATGATCATGTCAAGCCGTCCGTTGGGGAGGTTTCTTTATGTACTCTATTAGGGACGCAATCTCGAATAGACCTGGTTGAAGAGAGAAATTATGTCGTGAAAGAGATGTTGGAGAAATAAACTTCGCTGGGGAACTCTTTGGAGCATGCTGTGGAAAGAATCAAACCTCTGTCTTGTTGGGCAATCCTTTGGGGATATGGGAGTGAATTGCTGGAGAGTATCCCAACTGTTGCTTGAGAGTATGTTAATTTTGCTGGGGAGTATATCTCTGTTGAGGATGATCTCCACTGGGGAAGCAACGCTGCTGAGGAATAAACTCTACTGGGGACGAGCTTGTGAAAATAGCTCTGTAGAGATAGTTCCATGGAGATTGCTCTGTGGGGATATTACCATGACACCGGCTCCGTGGGGGTGATTCTGTTAAGATCTGTTGGATACAGGACTTGCTGGGGATTCCAACCTCCAAGAGTCTTTAGGAAATGTTGATTCTGTGACAGCAAACCGGGTGGAAAAGATCACTTCGGGCTTCAACTCTGCTATTGCCCCTATGTCTTCAAGTATTTCATCACTTGCTGTCGGTAGAAAATGATAAGATTGATATACGTTGTTTGAACGGAGTTGGCAATGAAAACTGGTACTGACTTGTAAGTGGATGATCCAACGGGACATAATCGTACGCTTTAATCCCTAACTTCTGCCTGGACCACCTTTTTAGGTTTTTAGTCCACCGGGATACCCTTTCTTGCCCAAGCCGCATTTTCAGGTTTTTGACTTGCCGGGTGTACAATTCTTTTATATATGTCCCTAATTTTTTTCCCGAACCTTTTTGGTTCATCGGGATGCCCTTATTTTTGCCTAGGCTTGTCAACCTAGCGGGTCTTTTTCATGTGTAGTTTTTTTTTTCACTATGTCCGCGTTCACAGGGTGCGAGAAATCTTCGCTGTCCATGGTAGTAATCCTCGTAGCGTCGTCAGAAAATATCTTCTTGATTACGAATGGCTCTTCGGACGTAAGAGTTCATTTGCCCCCGAGATCACCTGTATTTAGAACTTTCGATAGTCTCGACTTCCCCAAATAATTTCTAGGAATTATCATGACTGGATCCGAAGACATGATACTGACACCATCTGATACTATTGGCACAGACAAGTAACTCCCACGATGGCTCTTACTGAAACTCGAGATCAATGCCATGTAACAGGAGGAATGTGCTTCCAGACTGCGGTGGATCGTGTATTCCCTGGTTAATGGTTGAGAAGCTTGCAACTGAACTTGATCTGATCAGATTTGAAAAGAAAGCGTTGCCCCTAGCGGAGGATGATTTACCCCAGAATGGAAGTATTTGAAAAGAGCTGCCTCAAGAAAAATAACCGGGATGCCCCATGATAATATGCCCCTTGATTGGAAGATAGTGACCATGCCCCTTGTATACATTGGCTTTTAACCAACTGAGTCAGCGCAGGAAATATTTTTGCTTTTCGATGCACCTCTAAAGCAACTTTGTCTGTCGGGAGGACTTTTGTTCATTGAATGTTCATCATGTGAACTTCTCTGCTGTCAAACACTTAGTTATATGCAAACAATGATATTCAAAATGCAACGCTTATGTCTGTCTTGAAGTTTTGAAAAAGAATTATTTAGCAAAACCATGTTTGTAAAAACTGTGATGTCAACTCAAGATTTATAACAAGCCCTAAAGGAGTCAGGATACCTTTTGGTAACAGTATGCCTTCGAACTAACCATGCTTCAGCTAGGACTTTTAAAGGGTTTTAACGTGGCCTGGTTCACGGTTTAAGAAACAAAGGATAAAGGCTCAAAGTTTATTTGTACCCAACCCATTCTCCGTGATGTTCTTTAGTCCTATACTCAGTTAACTATGCATTCAAATTCCTAGAGATTTTGGAATTTTAACACTGATGTTTGGTGATGGTTCAAAAACTAGAAGTTTATTTGAAAAGGCAGTCATTATTTTTTGTAACATTTTTCTTTTGAGGGTTTGTAGTGACCTCTTTTTGACTTTGTTATCCCTAACTTTTGCCTGAACTGTTTATTTTGAGATCACAGTCAGCGGGATGTCTCAATTTTTACTAAGTCTCCTTCATAGGATTTAACTTAGCAGGCTTTTCTTTTGATAGATATTGACTGCCTGACTTAATGATTACAGGGAACCATCACTAATTGTGTACAAAAGATCAACTGGCATAATTGAGTTAACTGAGGAACTACCCTGCCCCAGGTTATGATTAAGGGTTTTAATTTGCATGAGAAGGAAAACTCCTACTTCTTAGGCTCAAAGAGGTTGACTAGGGATTAACTTCCTTATAACTCCACTGTTTAGGATTTGAAACAATGCCTGTACATCGTCAGCACGGTCTGTTCAAAAGCATACCGTATGAAATTATGGTACCGTTTTCGCCATCCTCCCTCTAAAGGCTTACAGCTTTAACGAGATTTAAATATCACAAAAGAGAAGTAAGAAGCATAGTTTAAATATAGTGAAACGAATGGATAAATTCAAGACGAACACACGCAATGCATTAATGTAAAAAAACCAAAGTTTGACATAATAGTAAGTGCTTAAGCTAACAAAAGAAATTACAAATGAAAATTCAAATGATTTCAAAGCTTCCCTTCCTGAACCTGTCACTTCAGACGATGTGTCTTGCAGCTTCAATATTAGATGGGCGATATAAGAACTCAGTCTGACCACCTGGTGTGAACTCGAGGACTCCTTCGTCAATTAGGTCTTGGATCCTATGTTTCAATGGACCACAGTCTTCAGTATCATGACCAGGACTATTTGAATGATAAGCACATCTTGCGTTAGGTTCGTAACCAGGAGCAGGGTTGGTTGGAGCTGAGTATGAAGGCAATAGAGTTATCAAGTTCTGATTGAGCAGTTATTGCAAAGCCTGAGACAGCGGCATGTGCAACGGGGTAAATGGTCGTTTAGGTTTGGATTTCCAAGTACGTTGACCACCATGCTGCCTACGCTGATCTTTCTGTTGTTGAACTGGTGGTGCGACAACCCTATAAGGCCTTCTTCCTTCAATTGAAAGACTATCAGTAGTAACCTGTCTCTTTCCTTCTTTTATCTTCATCTTTTTCTCAACCAAGTCAGCTTGTTTCCTTGGAGGCTGACTGATGATCTGGTCCCTGACTCTGTTGTCTTGAAATTTATTGACGAGGACTCTCAACTCTTCTTGCCCCCGAGCTAAGTTTTGGATAAGAGCCATCTGACCATACATCTGGATTCTCATCTCTGCCATCTTAGCTTGCAGATGTTCTAATTTATCATCCTTGTTGTCTTTAGGATTTTTCTTTTTCATGTCCTTAGTGAGGAGGGCTTTCAACTCTTCTTGCCCCTTGAATAGGCTCAGGATGATCTCTTGGAATTGGGTGTTCTGAGTCTGGAGATCCTTGACAGCTTGTTCTAATGCCATTTTCTGTTAGTAATAAACAGCGAGGAGATGAGAAACCCGTTGTGGAAACCTGTTATGATATGTATGTAAATGCATATGCAATGTTTTCAAGGATCTTTATGGAATCTAGTTTGCAACATTAGAAATTGAATTTGGTTGCAGCTTTGTCTGAAGAACTTTGACTTTTCATCTTTGAACGTCCTTCTATAAGAATCAAGCTCACCATATCAAGTGGGTCATAGGCTCTGATTCAGGATACTGTTCTTTTGAGTTTGAAGGCATCTGGCTAGAGGAAAATAAATCCTCTTTCCCCTTGATAGAAATTTGGCTTTTGATAATCCTTCCATAATAGCACCTGCAAATTGTGCACCATAAATCCCTAAGATCCTTAAAAAGGTTAGTTAACATGCTATGTTATGATGGTATATGGATGCTATGCATTAAGTAAAAGCACGAGGACAAGTAAGTCCCACAAAGAGTTCAAGTTGTTAGAGTACAAACAAATCCTGCAAGGAATTCAAGTTGTTAGATAGTGAATACAAACAAGTCACACAAGTAGCCTTAGGTTTAAAGGCTTGCATGAAGTCCAAAGGTAAGTACCCTTCCTATACCAAGGTTTAGTTGGTTCAACCTGTCCTAAAATAGTAACTGGGTTCTAGGAATCTCATATCACAGATCTTTCTCGCAGGCTTTATTTTGGTGCGACACTCGAGCGGCCGACCAAAACATCCCGAAAGTCCAATCTCAATGAGCGTAGTCTCGAGTATCAACCAACTTCGGTCTAAATCCAAAGTCGGCCATCTCACTACCTTCTAATGGCCAAAGATGAGTTAACTAGGGTTCTAAAGACTGTGACCATCATATAAACCATATCGGTACATGCCGTACAGTCTCCATGATCTATTGTCACTTACCTAAGGAATCACTAGGTCCGGGTGTAGGACCTTTCACACAAGTAACCCCAAAACAAGGCCCATTAAAAATAAAGCACATAAGTCAAACAATCTTAAGCAAGTGGTAAAGTGATCTAACTCTAAGGTAACCCCTCTTTGGAAAACTCCCCAGCAGAGTCGCCAGTTCTGTAATACGGTGGAGAACTGACTTTTTAATTTTGTTTTCGCAAAACATGTTGCGGTTAGCAAGAGTCGCCACCGACTTTTCTTTTATCCAATTTATTTAGGAAAGGTGAAAAGAACAGGAAAGACCTTTTTGAAAAGATTTTGAGTTCGGGGGGTAAGTTATGAAAAGGGAAGGTGTTAGCACCCCTTTTCATCCGTAGTTATCTACGGGCTCTTAATTGCTTGCTCACTTTAAATTGCTTTTTTTGAAATGTGGTGTGTGTTTAGAAAACATTTTGTAAAAGTTGACTTTGTAATAATTCGTGTAAGAATGTATACAAAGTGTTTGTTTTTTGAAAATATTTTTTAAAGTGTGAGGTGTGAAAAGTATTTGTTTTTCTTTTTTAGTTGTGAGCAAGCATTTAAAAGTTACTTACCCTTAATTTATAAGGTCTTTCTTATACTTATCCTTTTCCTTGAGAGATAGTATTATCCATACCATTAGTGGGTAGGTAGTCCTATCTATTGGATGTGAAGGGACAGCGAAGGGTCATCGAATGGTCATAGAAGGCAACATGTAAGGATACCTTAGCAATTCGAAGGGACTATCATCATTTTTCCGTAGGGTCATCGAGGGACAAGATCATTTTTTCGTAGGCAACTCGAAGGGTCATCGAGGGACATGATCATTTTTCGTAGGCAACTCGAAGGGTCATCGAGGGACTATGATCTTTATATCGAAGGGACTATGATGATATTATTTGTAAGCGTCTTTTGCTAAAGTATCCCTACGTTCGAGGGACATGACCATGTTCGTAAGGCAACTGAGAGAGGCTACCCTAGAGGTGCAAGTGTGATTGAGTGGATTAGTTTCAATTATTTATCTTGAATTAGGGTTTTCTAGATTGTTTTTTAGTTTTGCCATACAAACCCTAATTACTACACAGTTGTAAAATAAAATAGCGGAATGTAAAGTGCGGAAAGTAAAATCCCTACGCTATTACAAGGCTTTGGGAGAGATACATAAGTATAACAAACCTTGCGGGAAATAAAACTACGGCTATTACAAAAAGAAAAGCCATGCGACCTATACAATTTTTCTAGGAATTTAAATAGCAAATAAATAAATAAATGAAAGAAAATGTCAGAAAAACTTGATACGAACGTTAAAAAACGGAGAGAGGAGGTGGATCTAAATTTATCAAAAACGTAAAGCAAAAAGAAATTTTAAAACATGTAAAAAAAAACAATGTTGCTACCGCGGAACTGGGATCATCGCAACCGGATCCAAATAGTGAGGATCTAAATAAAAAGAAATAAAGTAAAAGAATTTTTTAAAATTTGATAAAAACCAACAAAGTTGCTAACGCGAAAGCGCGATCTTCGCAACCGGATCCAAATCAGGCGGATCTAAATTTAGAGATAGAAAATGCATAAAAATGTAAATTTAACGTGCTAAAAAAATATCAACAATGTTGCTAACGCAAAAATGCGATCATCGCAACCGGATCGAACCAAACGTAAATGTCACGCATCAAGCACATAAATATGCGAATAGCGTATCGACATAATTCGATCTAATTAAATTGATAAAATAAGAAGAAAAAAAGAAAAAAAATTAAAATTAATAAATATAACAATATAATGAAACCTGCCTATATATTAGCCATCGAAACAGTACGATTTTGGTAATTGAAAAAAAATGACGGCGGATTGTACAATGCTATATATAACCAAAAGGCAGATATTAGTAATATATACATAACATATAATTAGAAACTATATATAATAAAAAAAAATAAAGAAAAGCCAAACTGTAAGTCATGTTCATAAAAATCTGTCAAGACGTGTAGGATAATAGGTATAACCATAATGTCCATAAAAACATATTATATACATAATGTTTATAAAAACTTATTATATAGATAATGTTTATAAAAATTTGTTAGGTATAAAAATTGGTTTATATCTTACAACATACGTATCAATGAGATTCATGCGTAAAGCCAACAGTGCCGCCGAACAAGGACACGAACAACGACATCTATAAGTATAATATATAAAGCAAAACGGCGTGAATAATGGCTATAGATCAAAAGTAAAAGATCTCACCTTCAACTTTTGAATCGCGAATTTACTCCCTCAATAACATGCGCCGGTTTTCTCTTTTTTCCCGTCCCCCATTCCGTACACACACACACACACACACACACACACACATATATATATATATATAATGAAATAAATTAGGGTTAACTATTTTCTAAAATCCAAAAAAGTCCTTAATGGATAATTTTATGCCCAAATTAAATAATACTAAATAAAAATTAAACAGTAAAAATGATTAAAATTAAATTAAATTAAAAACAGTAATAATCCTATTGATCAAATAATATCTGAATAAAAATCAAATAGTATCTGATTTTTATGAGTACACAAAAAGAAAATATTTTTTTGTATCTATTATGATTTTTGCACTCTTTTTTGGTAAAAAGTGCATAAAATCAAATAAATAACTATTTTTCAAAAATGCCTTAAAATAAAAAACGAAAATTAAAAACAAATATTAAAAAAAATACAATTTTTGTGATTTTTTTGAAAATAATTTAAAATTGAAAGAAAGTTAGTAACAAATAACAGAAACAAATTCAAAACGTAACATGTGAGATTTGAACCCGCGACCTCATACCTGCAAGCCTTATCTCCTTTCCAATTGTGCCAATTCATTCATTCGAAACAAAAATGCACTTGAAAGCATATGAAAGTCAAACAACTATTTGTTATTTAAACAATTTAAAGTAAATTGTTATCTATTTTTTGAGTAAAACTTACTGTTTAAATGTTAGTAAAAATTGAACCAAAAAACTTATAAAATCAAAGTTAAAAAAATAATTTAAATGTTAGAAAATAGGGCGGGCAAATTTTGGGGTACAACAAGGGGGATGGAGAATCTGCGCCTGTACATCTTATCGTCGATTAGGACGTACAAGCTTGGCGCCTGTTTATGCTAGCCTCCCTGGAGTCGGCGGGCAGTTTCCCTGTGTTGAGGTACATGTATAACGGGGCCATCCAGCAGTTGTTGTCGCCAATGGAGTTTACGTTGACGGTCGATGTGGATTTCTCGATGCTTGGCCGAGAAAGCGCCTCTTGGATGACAGACTTGTTTCCCCCCTTCTTCTTCGTGCTTACGAGTTTTTACAAGATATCTGCCTTGGTATTGTGTTCGCAGGAAACATGCTTCACCTCTACGGAGAAGAATTTTTTCATCTTTTCTTCCAATAAGGCCAAGTACTCGACGAGGTTGTCGTTTTTGACTTGGTACTCCCCCCGCACCTGAGAGGCGACGAGCTGGGAGTCGGAATATATCTGCACCTCCTTCGCGCCAAGGTCCACGGCCAGGCACAGTCCGGCAAGGAATGCCTCGTACTCAGCTTGGTTATTTGTTGTTGGGAAGGATGGAGCGAGGGAAACATCAACCAAGATGCCTTCTTCATTCTCCAAAATAATGCCTGCTCAACTCCCCGTCGAGCTGGATGCCGCATCGACATAGATAGACCACTTACGAGATCTGTCGGTCGAGGAGATCGGGGCAGTCATTTCTGCGACGATGTCGGTTAGCACTTAATCCTTCAGGGCTTTCTTGCTCTCATACTGGACATTAAACTTAGATAGCTCGAGCGACCATTTGAGCATCCTACCATGGTTAAGCAGCTGCTTCACGGGTTGGTATGTCCTAACCACGATAGTGTGGGCCAGGAAATAGTGTCGCAACCTTCTGGCCGCATTGATTAGGGCCAGAGCGACCTTCTCGATCTGCTGGTACCTAAGCTTGGGGACCTGAAGGGCTTTGCTGGTGAAGTATATTGGTTTCTATCCCTCGGGGGTTTCACGAATGAGGGTCGTGCTGACTCCCTCGGTTGCAATGACGAGGTACAAATATAAAGTCTCCCCGCTTCCCGGTCGTGAGAGGAACGAGGGTTGTGAGAGGACTTGTTTGAGGTGGAGGAGGGCTTGCTCGCACTCCTCGTTCCACTCAAATATGGCCTCTTTGCGTAAGAGTTTGAAAAACGGGAGCGCGTGTTGGGCAAACTTGGCCACGTAACGGGACATGGAGGCAAGCATCGCATTTAGGGATTGGATTGATTTCTTCGAGTTCGGTGTTGGGAACTCGGAGAATGCCCTGCACTTGTCGGGGTTTGCCTCGATTCCCCGCTCCGTCAAATAGAATTTGAGGAATTTGCCTGCTCGGACGCTGAAGGTGCACTTCTCCAAGTTGAATCTCATTCTGCATTTCCTCGCTGTATCGAAGACTATTCTGAGGTGAGTGGTGTGGTCGATTTCTTCTTCACGATCATGTCTAAAGGCTCTGCAGATTTGAATAAATTTTGGTAAAATAGGATGTTGTGCAAGATGTTCCAACATGAAGAAGTCTGATGGAAGAAGACATGTCAGACAAGATGTCCTAACTTCCATCTCGACATCTTGACCTGATATAGCAAGTTGTTGCAGATCTGGTTCATGATTTAAGACGTAGTCAGAACATGGATCAAGGGATGATTAAACAGATATTTCGAAGCCGATGGACATCAAAATACTATAAAAGGAAGTCCAAGACCTAAGATAGAAGAAAAAATTAGGAATCCTTGTGTAATACTTGTAAAGTAGAAAATAAGGAAAGTCGTGTACTTTCTTGAGTTGTAAGTCTCCCTTTGTATCAGTTTGATACATTGTGATAGACATAGATGTTTATACAGATTCAGAAACCTTTACGTAATGAATTATATATTGTTCTTGGATGCAACTTTGAAGCAAATCTAATAGAATTCGAGTAGGATTGTTAGTCAAGAATGCATGGCTGAACTTTTTATTGAAAGAGGGTTCTTTCAAGTAGGATGATACAGTTATTGCGACTATAATTGTTAGATATATCAGGTTGTTATTAAGGGAGTGAGATGAGTTTCTCTTATCAATTAGATGTGACTTCTAATGATAAAGTTTTCAGTGGGTAGTGATAGGTAAACCAGAGGCTATTTACGGTAAACCAGAGGTTGTTTACATAAAACTATACTACTGATAGTGGATTTTTCTTCCTGGCTTGGTAGCCCCCAGATGTAGGTCAGTTGCACCGAACTGGGTTAACATATCTTGTGTTATTTATCATTCTGCAATTTATAATTCAGTAGTTTCTTGTTGATTAGCATGTCGTAACAGATGTTGAAACATCTATTGTGAATTTGTTGTTGATATTTAGAATATCATTCTGCCCTTGTTTAAAAGTTATGCAGAGAACAATGTCGTGACATATGTTAGGACATCTGTGATCTGCATGCCAGAATTTTAATTAGTATCAAAGCAGGCATCCTGTCTGTTTCTAGATGAGATCTTGCGGGATATTTTCTGGCTCATTAAACAAGGCGTGTATTTGTGGGATCAGGCCATTCATTGGATATTTGGAATGATTGGTATTGGATCAAGGATGACAGATACTGGTTGGTTGTCTTTTGCTTCTATGAAGAGGTTTTTTCTGTAAGGTGTCCTCTTAGATGTCTTGACATCTTAACTGAAGCCTGTTGAAGATGTGTTCCGCTGCATGTGTTTCTGATGATAGGACTTTGGTAAAGCTAGATTGAAGACTCTGTTCATGAAGGTGTCGGCATCTATTGAAGTTCTAGTCGTTCCAGCAGGGAGAAATGGAATGGAGAGAGAGTTGTTGGTTGTTGTTTTCCTTTGGTGTCTTGGTACTTGGAAGGTTGATTTCTTTAGGTATTTTGATGTCAGAAGAGGAGAGGTCTAGGTTATCAATTTCTTGGTTTATGAAACTGGTAAATACTCTTGTCATGATAAAGTTGCCAAAGACACTTGAGAACTCTCTCAAGTTCACTCATAAAGGCATCTCTTGTCATGAGGACTGTTTTGGTTCTGGTGTGATGGAATTCTGGAGTCTTCTAGTTGCTCTTTTAGTTCTAGTATGTTTTTTAGGATCATCAATCTGAAGAAATTGGGGGTGATTTATTTTCACCATCCATGTCTTGCAAGGTTGTGGTTCTTCAAATCAGTGGAAGTGGTTCTTCTCAAGGAAGATGCATAAGACTATGTCAGCTAAGTCCACATGAGTCAAGGGTGTCAGCCTTGATGTCTCGACATTTTACTTGGCACATAAGATACCTACACTAAAGAATACTCGACTGTTATTCATAAAGTGTTGATATCTCCCGGATGCATGATCTTCTGAACAAGGATTTAAGATCAATTGCTATTTCTGGAATCTACAAGTATTTAATTGATTATCCATGTGTACGGTGTTCTAAATTGGATGCAGTCAAAGTCATCAGTGAAGATTTCATCTGATGTTCAACCAGATGTTGATACATCCCCTCAGCAGAGTTTGTGCAGAATCTTGTTGATTCAAGGAGTGAATCTCTATGACAAGGAAGGGGAGTAGCTTATGCTCTAGGAACCAAAAAAATTGTGTTGACATAAAGTGTTGGGAACCTTCTTCCAGTTGGATCTGCAGAGGCACATTATCTGACTAGGAAGTTTCATGTAAGGAGGCTTATCTAGAATATGGTGCTGATGGAAGTGAAGATGAAGCCATCTTGATGAATATTGCTTGGATCAGTTTATTTCTGATATAGGTTAATTAAAGTGCAGCTGCTGAGAGCATGTGATCCATTTCAACATGGAGGTTCTGGATAAGTGTCCAGGACAGGATCTCTGACATCTTGAAGATTTCTCTTCTTAAAGAAGGTTGGACTTCTTGTAGCTGTTGAGTACTCCTTCCTAAAGAATCAGGCTTTGGCATGTTTGATTCTTCTGAAGATGTGTTCCTAAAGCCGTCGTTCATCAAGGTATGGTTCATAAATAGGATAGAGGTTGTCTACTCAAACTTGATATCTTAATCAAGTCAATGAGAGCATGGAACTCTTGTTTTGTAGAAGTTTCTCATGATGACATGTCTGAAAGGAAGTTGATCAAGACTGTATCAGACATACTTGAGCTCATCAGCTGAAAGTCATGACATTGATGTCAAAATCAGATGTTCTGACATCAGGGTTATCATCAGATTGTTCACCCAAAGGGATCTGGTTAAGTGGAGGTATATCTTGAGAGAAACTGATCTTCTCAAATCTGATTGAAATGGATGCTTCAAAAAGCCTATGCAATGTATGGGAATTGTAGAAGCTAGTAGAGGCTACATTTCATAATCTTAGTGTATCTAAGCCATCTTGTTAAAGACCCAGATTCTTGGCTGGAGATCTGGAGGAAGCTATGACACTTGGCTGTGTTTAACCATAGTCACTTAAATCCAAGAACAAATTACCTTTGTGGAGAATGGAGGTTGTTTGAAGACCAAAGAAGGAGCTGGTTTTGCTCTTGGCTTGCTGATTGTTGAAGGGATCTTCACTTAAGGAGCTTGCTTTGTTGGGAGTATGAGAGCTTATTTCTCTCTATAGTGGTCTGAAGTTCTTAATGATCAGGCTGGTAAGAGTTTTGTTCTCTGAAGATCTTCAGTTGGATTACCATGCAGATAGTAAGTCCAGTGGTAATTGTATCAAGAACCATAGTGTATGGTGTCTGTGATATGATCCGGATGCCCTAACTGATGTTAGAACTTCATCATGTTTTCTGAAATTAGAGTTCAGTTTATGGAAGCTGATATTCACCAGTTGAATCAGAAGGGTTCTATCTTGTCATACGAGAAAATGATGAGGTGAAGACTGTTTTGGATTATGGGGTGTCTATCTGGTAGTTTGACTCTTGTTGAGGTCAGAATGCTTGTGGAGAGGTGGTTTCTTCTGCTACAAGTCACTATAGAAATAAGTGGATCAGTTTGGTGCTTGTGAAGCAAGTAAGCTGAGGATTTCTAGAGCATGTATTTGGGTGTGTATTCATCTCGGCTGAGTATTGGTCCTTACAACACGCAACTGATATCCTTTTTGGTGTGGAATCCATTCTTGTAGTTATTTTGCAAGGATGTTGGATGGGTGATGTTGAGTACAATCAAATGTAAGTATTATATTTTATCGTATCCACAGGGATTGGAGTGATATCAAGACCGTTCAATATGTTCTATGATTCTAAGCAAAAGTTCGAGATGTTTGGTTTATAAGTTACGAAAAGTAAACACGGATAATAAATAAGGATAAGTTTCAGAGGAATAGGCTTGTTAGGAATTTAGTTTTCATTCACCGATTCAGTATGCATATCATAAATCAGTTATACACAATTTAAGCATGTCTCAATATTATCACGTGTAGCTCACAAACAAAGTTTATGTCTAAACATCTGATGAGGATTCTACCTTATTGTTTAATTGACGATTTCTCAGCCTATTAAACAATACGGCAACATTAAGATTCGATACTTTTTGTGAATATTAAACCAAAATCTATGTCTAGCATTTAAGGTTTAATAGATGTTGTCTTAGATAGAGATTAGAATCGTATTTGTCAATATCAATTCAATCCATGAAATAAACGATGAAACAAAGATAACAACAATAATGATTCATACATAAATTGCATATAACGCCATAATCAAAGAAAATACATATTGCTTCAGTGAACTACGACTAATCCCAACAAGAGAGGGATTTAGCTACTCATGGTAGCTAGATACAAAATGGAAGAATGGAGTTGAACCAACATCAACGACGATTTCCCGACTCTTGATGCGTATCCAGCTCATTCTCCTCTAATCCTCACTTCTATCTATTACAAACTATTTATGACAGAAATGTATTAAGAAAAACATGAGATGCCTTCTGCAATGCACTTGATCCCTTTTTATATTGTTCTTGGTCGCCTAAGTTCGCATAGCGAGAGAAATTTCGCTATGCAAACTTCCTTTCCTTCTCCATTAAGTTTTGAATTCAACCTCCTTTCAGACACTGCCAAACTTTGCTATGCGAAGTATAGTTCGCGTCGCGAACTTTGTTCACTTCCTCTCACTTCAAGCGAAGATTGGCCATTTTGGTTCTGTTTTGAGTTGTTGGTTCCTCTCCTTTCCTCGCGTCGCAGCCTTCGCTATGCGACACATAGCGATCTTCAAGCAAAATCCTTCGCTTTCTCTCACTTTCTTCGCTTCAAGCGAAGTTTGATCAATTTGATTCTGTTTTGTTCTTCTGAATCTCGCTTCCTTTTGCATAGCGATGCTCGCGTAGCGAAGCTTTTGGTCGCGATGCGAAAGTTGCAGGGCATGGTTTTTCTCTTTGTTCAACTAGTTTTCTTCATGCCTGATACCTGTAAAACCACACAAATTCACAAGTACCAACCTTTTGGGTCTTTTGTTAGTCAATTCTCATACAAAATGCAAAGGAACAAAGTAATTTGTTTGAATTTCGACTAATGATACATTGTCTTTTGGATTGTTATCAAATTCTCCCCAACTTATTTTCTTGATTGTCCTCAATCAAAAGTATGATCTTTTCAAAAAATGTTTTCAGGATTTTCAAGCAAGTATTTGAAATAACACTTTGAAAAATGAATGGTTCAAATGATTACTTGTTAAGCAAGAAACACGTTCAAATGATTGTAGAATCAGGGCATGATTATGAAATCAAGTTTTCACCCACAAAATCAAATCGTGTACTCAAAAGTATAATGACACAACTCACTTGAACCTTTCCTAACACTCTTCTTCATAAAAAAAGGGATGAAGATTTTGAAGTTTGTTTTTATCATGTGGTGTGATGACTCTCATCTAATCACTTGGTCAACATCCAGGTTGATTCATGTTTTCATCCAAACAATTCAGTATTTGAGCAATTGAAGGCATAAATCACATAGGGCTTGTGAAGGTTGTAATATGGTCAGGTTTTATAAAGAGGTGGTTTTTCTCCTAGGTTATTTTTCAAAAATCTGTCCACTTTTGTAACTTTCTTTACTTGCTTCACTTCTTGCTTCATCGCCATAATTTTGACTTTTCTTTTGCCTTTTCAATCTTTCCCCTTTTTTTCATGATACCGAGTTTTTCTGCCTTTTGTATTTCTTTTTATCTTTCTTTTCTTTTTCTTTTCCTTTTGGTATCATCATCCATTCTCTCCCCAACTTATTTCTTTTCATGAGTGAAGCTCTTGATGATTCGTATTATTATGGTTCAGGTTGCAAAAATAAATTGGAATGGAACATAACTTCACTAAGTTGTTTTCTTAGTGGTTTTGAATTTTCAAAATTTGATCCATCCTTTGATTTTTCTGGTTCAAAGAGGATACACAAATGCTCACTCACTTACTGGTTTTGATGAAAGTTTTTTTGGCTATGGTGGTTTTTCTCAAAATTAAATAATTGCCTTGATCCTCTTTATACCTTTACAAAGCTCAAATGGAATTTTTAGATTGAACATGAATCAACCGAGTTAAACACAAGGATTTTACAGTTTTTGTAAACAATGGAAGTTCACCTCACTTTTCTGGTTTTTGCTAAATGATCCAAGCAAGTGTGTACAATGTAAAATGAGACATGATATCAATTTATAAGAGAAAACAAAATCCAAAATCATGCTAAAATTCTACAAAGCAAGTAAACATGTACACACTTTCGTCTGATTTTTGTCATTACCACTCACTATCCTTCTTTGTTGAATGTTCAAGATACTTGACTTGGCCTTTGTTAAAAATATTAGAAGAGGTACTCAATGCTCATGATGAGGATAACAGGAACATAACAACAAATTTTCAAACCGAATTTGCAGCATACCAACACCAAGCGTTAAAAGGAGTACCAAGTAAATTTACGGTATTAACTACCGAAAAAAAGTTTTCAAATGATTTAATAACTAGCAAAAGAAAGTACTAAATTAGAACTGAAAGTGAAAGAACTGAAATAAAAATGAAATGACTTACGACGTTGGGTTGCCTCCCAACCAGCACTTGTTTAACGTCGTTAGCTCGACGCCTGTTTCAAGTGAGATCAAGGTGGTTTGTATGAATTTTTCAAAGCATTTATGCCCCTATCCTTTGGCCTTTCTTTGTCATTCTTTATCTTTAATTCCAAACCTATTTCACCAGGAGCCTCAATCTTGTAATAGTCATCCTCTTTGTGTTGAAACAATTTGAAATTGACTTCTTCATCTTTGTACCTTACTTTCATCTTGCCTTCATCTAAGTCAATCATCATTCGGGCTGTTTTTATGAAGGGACGTCCCAATATCAGAGGAATGTCATCATCTTCTTCAATATTTATCGCCACAACATCTGTTGGAAATAGAAATCTCTCAAGTTTGACCATTACATCCCTTATTATGCCAGCAAGTTTTGTGATTGATTTGTTAACAAGTTGTAACACCATTGTTGTAAGTTCTATTTCAGGATTACCGATATTTTTAAGAACGGAAAACGGAAGGAGGTTGGTGCTTGAACCAAGATCAATCAAACCTTTATCAAAATTTATATTTCTAATGTTAAATGGTACTATAACGCTTCCAAGACATTTTAGTTCGTCATGGTTTCAGTAGGTTGGTCAAGATACCAATCTTTTGCTTTACCGATCAAAGGATGCGGGAATAACCTCATAAATACTGCTTCTTCTTCAGCTTCGGGTGCACCTAACATACCGGCCAGTTAATAGAACTTTGTGAGGTGGGAGTATGGATCTTCATGATCCAAACCTGAAAAAAGGGTTAGCGTAAATAATCTGCAGCAGTCCCGTTTTCATTTCAGCTTGTCGGTTATTTGGAGTGTTGATGAGACGAGCTAATCGTCTTGGACTGCTCCGACAAGGTCCACCATTGACAACTTCAGCCATTGTTTCTTTTGTTAGATTTGTTGAGGAAGTTGATGCGTGTTAGTTCTGGTGTTGGCAGCAATTTTGGTAAAACAATGTGCTGGTTCAAGATGTCTTGCTTGATGTCTTAACATGTGCTTCTGTGTTTCTAACATTCAGCATAAGGTGTATAGGTTAGTGTTGCAGGTCTGTGTACTGATGTCAAACATGATGTCCTGACATCTGTTGACAGTAGATCAGTTTGGTTTGTTTCTAGAGTTGTGCTATTTTTAATATATCTTGGGAGGTTTTGTTTGAGAGATTGCAGGCGAATATCTTGGTAAAGATATATTCTGGTGCAATCATATGTGGAGCAGATCTTGTTGCTATTTTTAGGGGTGAATGATATGAAAAGATTTGAAGATAAAATCTGTTTTAATTTCAAATCAAATTAGAGATTTTCAAGGAGTCCAAGCCCAAATCCAGTTGGGTTTAGGTTATAAATAGAAGCATTGTAACCTAGAAAAAGTAAGCCAACCATCATGTAAATTATAAGGGTTGTGTTGGTCGATGAACCACCCAGTTTGTGGGATGGTCGTCGTGTTTATCTCGAAGCCTGTAGGTAAGAGATGTATTGTTCTTGGAGGAAGCTGTTAAGCAACTCTAAGTATTGTTCTTAGTCATGTGTGTCATGTCTAGGGATTATCATTGAAGTGTGTCTTCTATTTTTCTGTGATTGAAGAGTTGTTGGAAAGCAAGCTGTTGATGCAGTGGTTGAGGTGTTGACTGCTAGACATCATTGCGATGATTGGAAGTGAGATGGAGTCTCTTATCTAGGGTGGACTTAGGTAGAAGGGTCATTGGGTAGTGATTAAGTGAGTAGATCATCAACGGGTGTGTTGATTGTAGGGTCTATGAATTGATACTGCTATTAGTGGACTTCCTTCCTGGCTTGGTATGCCCCCAGATATAGGTTGTTAGACTGAACTGGGTGAACAAATTCTGTGTGTTGTTTATGCTTTTTAGTACTGTTATTGTTTATACCTTGCCATGTTATCTGTAACAGACCAGATGTCTCGACATCCTGTAGGACATCTGGGATCTGTCATACCAGAATTTCAATTGGTATCAAAGCAGGCATCCTGTTCTGTTTCTGGGTGAGATCCGAGGGGGATACCTTCTGGTTCATGGTAGAGGAAGAAGGATGTTATACTGAAAAGCTGTTTGAACGTGATAGGTTCATATTGGTGTTTTAATGGTCCCTAGAAGTGGAGGATGGACTATTCATGACAGCCGGTACTTATAGGCAGAAAATGATGTATGGTGGATGTGTGCTTGCTGTGTAGCTGTGATGTCAGACAAGATGTCTTAACACCGTATTTCAATTGCTTTTGGAGGATCTTGTTGTGGGGGAGTTTATTTCTCTCCAAGGAATTGCTTTGTTATTTCCGCTGTGTGCGCCTCTGATTTGTTCTAGTGTTTGATTGTTGCTATGTTTGATTGTGGTTCCCCAGTATTTCATGCAAAGGTTGTTTCAGTCAATATTAGCCAAAGTGGAAGAATGGTGTTTTTTTTGTTGCAGAGCTTCAGTTCATGATGTCAAGTCTGATGTCCTAACATGTGACTACAGAACTGGAGAACATTCAGTTCAAAATGTTGTGTTTAGTTTGTTACCTTTTGGTTTTGATGAGAGATTCCTGGCGAAAATCATGGTGGAGATTTTATTTGATTTATTTCAAACCTAGAATTTCGTTTGCACCTGGATAGTGGTGGTTGTGTGTAATATGTTGTACCTGAAGACTGTTGATGAGGTTGTGATTATTGTGTATTCCGCTGCATGGTATCTAATGGAACCCTTGGGGTCCTTGTGTCGCTATTAAAGGAAGGACAGTAGGGTTGGTCTCCTCAGAAGAGTTAATGTGTGATGATGTAGTGTATGCAAGACTGTTTCAACCAACTGTGTAAAGTTGCCAACGATACTTGAGTTTTATTTCTCAAGTCCACTCTTAAAGGCACTATAGTGTGTGGTTGATTTACTCTTCAAGAAAACTGTTGAAGAAAGGATAGAGCCATTTATTTTGGCCTCAAGAAGAGTCTTTCTAATAGTTGACCTAATTAGGAAAGTGACTCTGAGTCTTGCCATTGTTTAGTTTTACTGGAGCTTGGATTAGTTTTGAAGACCTTTAAGATGATCAAGGGAAGTCTTCATCTAGCTTAGGTTCAGCTATGTGATGTCCCCCACATGATGGAACACTTGGAAGAGTAAAAGATGCAGACGTGTTGGTGGTGTGTATCATGCAAGTATTTATGGTCTGATCAGAAATGATGATCAGTTACTGGTGAACTCTTGTATCCCCTACAAAGAGTTGTACATGGATTACTATAGATGTTACTTCCAAAACCTTAGTAAGTGTCACATCCATGTGTTTAAGATTGTTGTCAGATCTGATGTTGGAACAGTATCTCAAAGGTGTTGAGTTTTTAGCCAAGGAAGTTAGTTGTGCTCATGGTGGAGTATCAGGTCAAGCCACTTACCTAATCTGAAGTGATCAGTGGTGTGGATTAATAAAAGAGGGATCAGCTAGTGCCACAAGTGTGCAGGAAAAGAATGTCAGACAAAATATGATAAGGTTACCTTATCATATATGATAAATACCTTGACAGGAGTTGAGTATTTGTATGCTTTTGATAAGAATGTGCATCTAACCGATAGTGAATACTCTGACGAGAGCTGAGCATTTATCTAAGATGTTGTGCATTCAACTAATGACAAAATACATTGACGGGAGACTATGTATATGTCTTGTCGCGACCGGCAAAAATATTCGAGTCGCCATCATATTTTTCAAGGAAAATAAATGATAAACCTAAAAATCCTTAATCCCAAGGACAGAGATTCCTACGGTTCGAGAGTCGGTTAAGCGAGAGGAAGGTGTTAGGCACCCCTCACTTCCATTGTACTCAATGGGATCCTCCTTAAATTTTAGGGTATGCTTGTTTGTTGTCTTTCAACTTATTTATTTACAAAAAGAATCCTAAGTTTTTTATTATTGTACTCGCTAGGGTTTACAACCCTATGCCTACATACCATCAACTTTGAAGGATCAGAGTAACCGTAGTTCACCTCCCCTATTCATATTTCCACTTCTAATCCTAAACCCAATCCACTATTTATACTCTTGGATAAAGAGTTCTATCCCTTGATCTATTATGTATACTCCAAGATAAGGAGTTTTATCCCTTAATCTATTATTTATACTCCTAGATAAGGAGTTTTATCCCTTATCCATTATTTACACTCTCGAATGGAGAGTTCTATCCCTTATCCATTATTTATACTCTCGGATGGAGAGTTCTATCCCTAATCCATTTATTTATACTCTCGGATATCAAGAGTTCTATTCCTAATCCGTTTATTTATACTCTCGGATATCAAGAGTTTTATCCCTAATCCGTTTATTTATAATCTCGGATATCAAGAGTTCTATTCCTAATCCATTTTTTATACTCTCGGATGGAGAGTTCTATCCCTTAATCCGTTTATTTATACTCTCGGATATCAAGAGTTCTATCCCCTAATCCATTATTTATGCTCTCGGATATCAAGAGCTATATCCCTTATCCCATCCCTTATTTAGGCTCTCGGACCAAGAGCATTATCCCTTGATTTTATATCCCAAAAAAATTCCCTTTTTATCCATGCCAAAATGCCATTTTATCTAAAGAACATAGCAAAGGTAATCCCAAATCATTCCAGAATAACCCCTAAATTTCTAACGATCTAAGAATAATAGTATTCTAACCCCATAGTTAAATTGAATCTAATTTAACTTGTTTTCATCCCACACCCGAATTTATATAAAAGAATTTACAAATTCTATTTTGCACAAGAATAAACCACCCATTCTAAATATATGTAAGTATAGATTCCAAACCCAAGATTAACCCAAAACCCAAATAAAATCCCTAAACACAATTAGATTCCAAAAAACCCGATTACCTAATTAAATTAAAGTTATTAATTTAATTAGTTAGAACCCTAAACCCTAATTAAAATTATCCTGATCACATAATTAAATTAAGTTATTAATTTAATTATATATAAAACCCTAAATTAAAAGAAACATTAATTTAATTAATCAACTAAATTAAGTAGTTAATTTGGTTGATAAAAACCCTAATAAAACCTAAACAAACAATTAAATTAAGTTATTAATTTAATTGATTAAGTTAATCCTAACTAAACAAATAAATTAAGTAATTAATTTATTTGATAAAAAACCTAATAAATCCCTAATTAACCAATTAAATTAAGTAATTAATTTAATGGATAAGAAAACATAAAAAAATCCTAATTAGTATTAAAACATAATTCATTAATTAAGTTAAGTAATTAAATTAATTAATGAATAGAAACCCAGAGGGGTGCGTTTCCTGTTAAAGAAAAACAACTGGGCTAGCGGGGGGTGTACATAAGGATCTGGGCGTAAGGCCCAATCACCAAAACCAAAGCCAAAGAGAAAAAAAAAGGAAAAAAAACTCACGGTGGAGAGAGTCAATGGTAGACTCTCTCCGTACCTCTTGATCACGATCAAACGGTGATCGTTACACAGGAATCCTGGCCCTTGCTTTCAAATACCAGTCAAAATATGCAGGATGAACGGGTGAGATTTGCAGTCAACTAAAGGTCACAATGCTCACGCGTCCAAGAACTCAGTCAACGTTCCCCTGATCCGGTGGCCACTGGACAACCACGTGGGAAGATCCCGGGCGCTGAGGAGGGCATATTTAATTCTCAACCCCTTCAGAAGCGGATCATTTTGATCCCTTCTTTCTCTCTCTAGCCTTCTCATTCTCTCTCTACTCTTTAACTTCTCTCTCGCCTCTCTCTAAACATTCCTCTCCGACCACCACCCAAACGGCCTCCGGCCTCCGGCCACCACCAAACCCCCAAAACCACCGCGTAAATCCAGAATCCGGTTGAGTCTCAACCGGAAAACTTAACCTTCAAGAACCCTAACCCCTCCATTAGAACCCTAACCCTAAACCTTCATCAAAACCCAGAAATTCCAACGAACCCCAAGAACCCTAAGGGTTTTGGGTAGAACCCTAACCTACCCCGATGAACCCTAACCCTCTTCAAGAACCCTAACCCTTCTTAACGAACCCTAATCCCAATTTAAACCCAGAAAACCACAAATCGCGACCAAAACACAGCGGAAACAAAAATCAAAGCTAAGTGTTCGTGGATTCTTTTACCTTCCGTGCAGTGATTCTTGTAGTATTTTATCCTATTATCCTCGTGTAATCCTTCTCTAATCTCTTTTCTCTGATTTTCGCAGGTGAACGAGAACTTGAAGATTCGTGTTGTTCGTCTCTTCCCCGTCTCCGAGTCCAACCCTCTCCTCTTTTCCTTTTCTGTTTTTATAGGCTTAGAAATTAGGGTTTTAGGATTTATTAGCTTTAGAATCGTTTTAGGAAGTTTAGATATGGTTCCCGAGATTTGATTTGATTGTATTTTGATTTTGTTGTAATTTTAGAATTAGGGTTATTTCTTGTAATGTTTTGATTCAGATTGATTAAAGATTTAATGAAATTTGATTTGTTTTTGTTAGAAAGATCCCAATCCACTGATTCGATTCACTTCTCCTTTTCTTCGCAGATTTAGGGTTTCCCCTTTGGGGAAGACGCTAACACACGGATCAACAACTTTGACCCAATAAAGTAAATAAATAATAAAACCAAAATAAATAATAAAACCAAATTGACCTTAATCACAAAAAATCATAAAGATTAATACTACAACCATGCCCCTGAAAATATAATAAATAAAAATACCATAGTTAATAACCATATTAATTAATAAAATAGAATAAAAAACAAATCGTAAAATAACCACAACTGGTCCCTCCTAAATTCCACTAAAAATTAACCCTAATTAAAAATTAATAACATACTTAAACACTAAAAATTATTCCTAATTGACACTTAAAAATAATAGTCAAATAACTATTAAGCGAACCACACCTCTCTTAATGACTATGTTAAAACCAAACCCTATTAAAAATAATAATAACCTTTAAACCTAATATAATAACTTTTAAAAACCCAATGTTTTAACAAATATGCACCAAGTTAATTTTTAAATAGATATCTCTAAAATAAATAAAATAACCTAACAAACTATATATAAAAAAGAACTAGCTCCCCACTAAATAAAACAAATAATAAAACCCTCTATACTAGACCAAATCCAAAATGGGCCTAAGAGTCTGAGCAATTTCAGGAGCCCCCTAACATCTAACTGACACCCCCTGGCAGCAAAAGATCCAAAAATAATAACAAACCCCTAGTCAAAATTTAGGGTACTACGTGTCTGATGTAAAAGTACAAGACTGCTGAAGTATTGAGAATTTACTTTTCTCTATGTGACTGTTTATTTCTCTTCGTGGTGTGTTGGTGTGTGACGACCTGAATTAGCTGCTGAAGGTGTGATCCTTGGAGATCATCCTGGGTTCAAGGAACTCTGTGTTGATGTCCTACATGATATTGAAACAATCATGGTGGTTAAAAGAAGCTTGGGATTTTAAAGATGAGATTGTGTGTTCTATAGTGTATTTAGAAGTGGCGTTTTTTTTGTATGGCTATGGGGTAGTCTTGGACTACTTATTTTCTGAAGATTCAGATATGGCAGATTTGAAGTCTTTGGAGTTTCTAAGCAGGATGGAGGTTGTCTACTCAAACTTGATTGTTGAATCAAGTCTATGAGAGCATGGAAATCTGGTTCTGCAAAGGGAGGAGGTTCTTATGAGTGGAAAAAGGAAGAGTTAAATTCAACAGTTGGATGCCATAATGTTCTGACATCTAGCTTAACATCAGAAGTCTCAGCTGGTGATGTGGCACATCAGCTTATGATAGGGTGATCTACAGGAATGAACAATAGGATGTTTCAAAAAGATCGTTCTCATGGCAGCTTGCGGGAGCTGCAGGAAGGAGAAGATGTTACATGACCATGGCTTAGGGAGTCTAAGTGTGTTTGCTATTGAGCAATTGGAACATGTGACTTGAAGATCAAGTTTCCTTGGTGGATCAGGATATCTTTATGAGAGTTCTGACAAAAGTGAAAAAGGTCAAAATGTGGCATTTGGTTGTTTTCATATAAGGATTCATGAATGAGGTGATTAAACTGTGGCATTTGGTTGATCTCAGAAGTGGATTTGAAGTTTTTGTGGCTCTCTGGTGGTTTTTGGTCCCTTGGCTAGAGGGGGAGCTTTAGCTTATTTGAAGGAGGATGGTGATCCTTATGTTCCTCACGTATAGCATGATGTAACTTCATGTGTGAGTGACTACTTTTTCTTGTCAGAAGAGGTGTTTCTGACTATGTGGATTAGAATGTGGGGATTCTGAGCTTGTTTTTAGTAGTATGTTCTGACAAAGGATGACTACTAATTTTGAAGACTTCACTAGTATCAACAACTACTAGTGAATGTAATGGCAGAGGAATTGTTTCATATGATGTGATCTGATCAGAAAGTTTTTTTAAGAGCTATTCTTTCTTCTGCTACAAGTATCTCTTGAAGAGATTGGATCTCAGTAAAGCTTTTAAGTAAGCTGAGAATTCGTGGGGTCTGTATGAGCATGAAGATGTTCATGTGCTTGAACTGAGGATTGGTGTTTTTGTTTCCGTTGTGTGCCTCAGGGGGAGTAAAGTGGTGTTTTGTTTGATGTTTATGATGTCAGGTCAGATGTCATGACTTTATGTCATGTGTGTACTACTGCTTAGGAAGAGTAGTTACATTTTTGTTGCTGAACTTGTACAACTATTTAGGGGAGCATGATAGTCTGTCATGCGTGATTGCTGCTGCTGAAAAGATGTGGAACTCTTTATTGTGTCTGGGAGAATTTATTTTTCTCTGCAGTTTTTTTTGGAAGAACTCTGTAGGGGTCTTGGTTGATGGGAAATGTCACACTTGTCTTGGTGTGTGTTATTAATTCAAAGTAAGAGGACTTTACTTAGAGTGTAGTGGAAGGCAGTGTGTTTGTGCTTCAGAACTTGTGGATGATTGTGTGAAGCATTCCTGATTCAATAGGATTGTATCTCAAGGAACAAGAATGTCTATGGCTGTAAAATTCAAGGTAGATTTGTACAGGGTATAGATGGTTTCTGGATGAGAGGGATCAATGGTGATTTTGATCTCAATCCAAGAGTTTATTGGTTACTGTACAAGGATGTGATCCTGGTACTCTCTTACTATAGGATCATAAAGGTGTCATGGGATATCATTGGTGATTTTGTGGTGTTTCTTGTTGAAGGAGCAACTTCAGTCAGTTAAATGTACTAGTGTTGTTTGAGGATCAAGCATTAAGTGAATGCGTTCAGCAGGTGTGTTGAACAGAGGGTGCGCTCTTGAAGACATGAAGATGAGTCTTATGTTTTCCATTAATTTAAGGAGTTCATCTTGCAAATGAGCACTGGTTATCTTAGATAGGGGGAGTTGAACTTTTGTTGTCTATCAAGATTGTTTGTGGCTCTGGTGAGGGTGTTATGTCAGACAAGATGTCGTGACATTATGTTACTGGTGAATTTCATGGTGGACATGACAGTTTAGACCTGGTGTGTCAATGGATTGAACCAGAAGTTTAGACATGACAATTTACCCCAATGTTTGTCAATTTTTGGCCAAAAAGGGGGAGAGAAGTAGGTTTGTTCAGCTATTGTGAGATGTAGAATAGTCTGTTCTGGTCTGCGTATGTTGGTTGGATGATTCAGAGTTTTCCTTTGGAATTTTTTTTGTGCTTGCTGCTATGTTCAGAGTTTGTCCAATTATGGCTAAAAAGGGGGAGAGTAGCCTAGTAGCCTTAATTTGTTGTGAGAGGAGCTTCGTTGTGGTGTGTTGTGTTTGTTAGATATGGTTGTGGTGCTGTTTGTGGTGTTGTTTCTGCTGCTGGTATCCCTGATGTGTACTGATATTGTTACCCAAAATTTGCCAAAGGGGGAGATTGTTAGTTCTAGTGTTGGCAGCAATTTTGGTAAAACAATGTGCTGGTTCAGGATGTCTTGCTTGATGTCTTAACATGTGCTTCTGTGTTTCTAACATTCAGCATAAGGTGTATAGGTTAGTGTTGCGGGTCTGTGTACTGATGTCAAACACGATGTCCTGACATCTGTTGACAGTACATCAGTTTGGTTTGTTTCTAGAGCTGCACTGTTTTTAATATATCTTGGGAGGTTTTGTTTGAGAGATTGCAGGCGAATATCTTGGTAAAGATATATTCTGGTGCAATCATATGTGGAGCAGATCTTGTTGCTATTTTTAGGGCTGAATGATATGAAAAGATTTGAAGATAAAATATGTTTTAATTTCAAATCAAATCAGAGATTTTCAAGGAGTCCAAGCCCAAATCCAGTTGGGTTTAGGTTATAAATATAAGCATTGTAACCTAGAAAAAGTAAGCCAGCCATCATGTAAATTATAAGGGTTGTGTTGGTCGATGAACCACCCGGTTTGTGGGATGGTCATCGTGTTTATCTCGAAGCCTGTAGGTAAGAGATGTATTATTCTTGGAGGAAGCTGTTAAGCAACTCTAAGTATTGTTCTTAGTCATGTGTGTCATGTCTAGGTATTGTCATTGAAGTGTGTCTTCTATTTTTCTGTGATTGAAGAGTTGTTGGAAACCAAGTTGTTGATGCAGTGGCTGAGGTGTTGACTGCTAGACATCATTGAGATGATTAGAAGTGAGATGGAGTCTCTTATCTAGGGTGGACTTAGGTAGAAGGGTCATTGGGTAGTGATTAAGTGAGTATATCATCAACGGGTGTGTTGATTGTAGGGTCTATGAATTGATACTGCTAATAGTGGACTTCCTTCCTGGCTTGGTATGCCCCCAGATGTAGGTTGTTAGACCGAACTGGGTGAACAAATTCTAAGTGTTGTTTATGCTTTTTAGTACTGTTATTGTTTATACCTTGCCATGTTATCTATAACAGACCAGATGTCTCGACATCCTGTAGGACATCTGGGATCTGTCATACCAAAATTTCAATGCGGAAGCTCCTTTGTGATTTTTCTTCTTGGATAGTTGTTTCTGTTTCTTCTTTTGTCTTTTGTTCTTTCGGATTTTTCTTTCGATTTTGGGATAAAAAAGAAGTTGTTCTTCTGAAGTCTTGCCTCGAAGCATAAACATAAGTTTCACCACCTATCCAACACTTGAACAAATGTTGCGGAAAACAAATATATACAATATATAACAACTTAGAAGTATAGAAACTATTGCGATGTTTTAATATCTTAAATGCGAATCCCCGGCAACGGCGCCAATTTGATGTTGAGTGCAATCAAATGTAAGTATTATATTTTATCGTATCCACTGGGATTGGAGCGATATCAAAACCGTTCAATATGTTTTATGATTCTAAGCAAAAGTTCGAGATGTTTGGTTTATAAGTTACGAAAAGTAAACGCGGATAATAAATAAGGATAAGTTTCAGATGAATAGGCTTGTTGGGAATTTAGTTTTCATTCACCAATTCAATATGCATATCATAAATCAGTTATACACAATTTAAGCATGTTTCAATATTATCACGTATCGCTCACAAATAGAGTTTATGTCTAAACATCTTATGAGGATTCTACCTTATTATTTAATCGAAGATTTCTCAGCCTATTAAACAATACGACAAAATTAAGATTCGATACTTTTTGTGAATATTAAACCTAAATCTATGTCTAGCATTTAGGGTTTAATAGATGTTGTCTTAGATGGAGATTAGAATCGTATTTGTCAATAACAATTCAATCCATGAAATAAACGATGAAACAAAGATAACATCAATAATGATTCATACATAAATTGCATATAACGCCATGATCAAAGAAAATACATACTGTTTCAGTGAACTACGACTAATCCCAACAAGAGAGGGATTTAGCTACTCATGGTAGCTAGATACAAAATGGAAGAATGGAGTTGAACCAACATCAACGACGATTTCCCACCTCTTGATGCGTATCCAGCTCCTTCTCCTCTAATCCTCACTTATATCTATTACAAACTATTTATGACAGAAATGTATTAAGAAAAATATGAGATGCCTTCTGCAATGCACTTTATCCCTTTTTATATTATTTTTGGCCGCCTAAGTTTGCATAGCGAGAGAAAGTTCGTTGTGCGAACTTCCTTTCCTTCTCTATTAAGTTTTGAATTCAACCGCCTTTCAGACACCGCCAAACTTCGCTATGCAAAGTATAGTTCGCGTCGCAAACTTTGGTCGCTTCCTCTCGCTTTAAGCGAAGATTTGCCATTTTGGTTCTATTTTGAGTTACTGGTTCCTCGCCTTTCCTCCCGTCGCAACCTTCGCTATGCGACACATAGCAATCTTCAAGCGAAATCCTTTGCTTTCTCTCGCTTTCTTCGCTTCAAGTGATGTTTGATCAATTTGATTCTGTTTTTTTCTTCTGAATCTCGCTTCCTTTTGCCTAGCGATGCTCGCGATGCGAAAGTTGCAGGGCATGGTTTTTCTCTTTGTTCAACTAATTTTCTTCATGCCTAATACCTGTAAAACCACACAAATTCACAAGTACCAACCTTTTAGGTCTTTTGTTAGTCAATTCTCATACAAAGCACAAAGGAACAAAGTAATTCGTTTGAATTTTGACTAATAATACATTGTCTTTTGGATTGTTATCAATGGGATGTTCTAACACCCTGTCTGAGTCTTTCCTTTGTGCCTTGTGATCTGAGTTATGAAGCAGGTTGTGTCTTGTGACCTGAGTTACATTCTCCATGAACTTCGTGTTACGTATACTACATCTGTTTCTTCTTAAAATCTTTCTGGATCTTCTTATGGGTTCTCTTATGCCCTTTAAGAGGAAGATTTATCCCTCTGTGACAAGTAACGGTTTGAGGGGGAGTTTGTTACATCCTCTTCCTCATGTACACCAACAGACAGCTAGGGATTTCAGCTAAAAGGGGGAGTCTCGGAGGTGTACCAATCATAACTACCACTCTCTGGATGAAATTGAATGACATCCGGACTTTCTTTTTCTACCTAAGGGGTTTTAGCCAAAATTTGTCAAAAGAGGGAGATTGAAGGCTCTGCAGATTTGAACAATTATTGGTAAAACAGGATGTTGTGCAAGATGTTCCAACATGAAGAAATCTGATGGAAGAAGACATGTCAGACAAGATGTCCTAGCTCATGTCTCGACATCTTGACCTAATATAGATGGTTGTTGCAGATCTGGTCCGAGATTTAAGGCACAATCAGAGCATAGATCAAGGGATGATTAAACAGATATTTCGAAACCCATGGACAGCAGAAGACTATAAAAGGAAGACCAAGACATAGGATAGAAGAAAAAATTAGGAATCACTGTGTAATACTTGTAAAGTAGAAAATAAGGATTTAGTGTTTTGAAAGTCGTGTACTTTCTTGAGTTGTAAGTCTCCATTTGTATTTGTTTGATACATTGTGGTAGACATAGATGTTTATACAGATTCAAAAACTTTTAGGTAATGAATTGTATATTGTTCTTGGATGAAGCTTTGAAGCAAATCCAATATAATCAAAGTAGGATTGTTAGTCAAGAATGCTTGGCTGAACTTTGTATTGAAAGAGGGTTCTTTCAAGAAGGATGATACAATTATTGTGACTATAACTGTTAAATATCACAGGTTGTGATTAAGGGAGTGACATGGGTTTCTCTTATCAATTAGATGTGACTTCTAATGATAAAGTTTTCATTGGGTAGTGATAGGTAAACTAGAGGTTGTTTACTGTAAACCAGAGGTTGTTTACATAAAACTATACTACTGATAGTGGATTCTGCTTCCTGGCTTGGTAGCCCCCAGATGTAGGTGAGTTGCACCGAACTGGGTTAACATATCTTGTGTTATTTATCATTCTGAAATTTACAGTTCAGTAGTTGCTTGTTGATTAACATGTCGTGACAGTTGTTGAAACATCTATTGTGAATCTTTTACTGATATTCAGAATATTAACTTGATTATTCTGCCCTTATTTGAAAGTTATGTAGAGACCAATGTCGTGACAAGTGTTAGGAAATATGTGATCTGCATGCCAAAATTTCAATGTTTTCCATGTAGACTTTGAGCATGTCTCCGATTTCGCATCGGAAGACTTTGTTCATCATTCTCTGGTAGGTCGCGCCGACATTTTTCAGACCGAATGACATTACGTTGTAATAATAATTGCTGGACTCGGTCATGAAAGCCGTGTATTACTTGTCGGCTTTTGCCACAGGGATTTGATTATATCCCGAGTACGCGTCCATGAACGATAGTAATTTAAAACCTGCAGAATTGCCGACCAGTTTGTCGATGTTAGGTAGTGGATATGCATCTTTGAGGCATGCTCTATTGAGATCGGTATCGTCAACACACATTCTCCATTTCCATTAGATTTTTTAACTAATACAACATTGGACAACCAGGTTGTGTACTGGGCTTCCGAAATAAAATATGCCTCTAAGAGGTATTTTATAGTTTTTTCAGCAGCCTCCGCTTTCTCGGGAGACTGCCTACGCCTAAGTTGTACTTTGGCCCTAGCAGCCGAATCTATGGTGAGCTGGTGGCAGACCACGTCGGGGTCGAGCTCAGACATCTCTGCAGCGCTCCATGTGAACAGGTTAGCATTCTCCCCGAGGCAGGCTTTCAACTTCTTCCTCGCCAAGTCGGGGAGTCCTGTGTCGATCTTCACGCTCTTGTCGGGGTCATCATCGAGAGTGATGAGCTCGAAGTCGCCATCTGGAATGGGGCACACGGGATAAAGAAGTTTCATGTCACCATCATTTGCTGGAGGTGCGTCGGTCGCTGCTTCGTTCTACTCTTGCTTGCTGGGGAAGCGGCTGTCGAGGTCGACCAAGTTGACACATGGCAATGGCTTCTGTTCCTTGGCCTGGGATGGCTTGCCGACAGTCTTGGGTTTGATGTTGATCGAGTTAAGCCCCTTGGTGGCTGCCTTAAAGCATCTTCTGGCGGCTTCAATGTCCCTATGAAGGGTGACAACGCGACCCCTAGCCGTGTAGTACTTCATCTTTAGGTGGACCGTGGATGGCACTGCCGTTAGCTCGGCCAGGGTTGGCCTTCCCATAATACATTAGTATAGTGAGGGGCACTCTATCACCAAGAAACGGACCTTGACCTGTCTGGCAGTCTCCTCATTCCCGAAGGTGACAAGTAGCCCGACATAGCCCCATGGCCTTGTGGTGGTGTCGTTGAAGCCCTGCAAGTCAGAGCTGACGTACGGGGCCAGATGTGTCTCGTCGAGCTGGAGAGTGGTGAACAGGTGGGCATACATTATGTCAACTGAGCTCCCCTGGTCGACGAAGATACGACGAACATTGAAGTTTACCATCTGGGCTCTGATCAGGAGAGGGATGTTGGAATTAGGGGCCCCACCCGATAGCTCATCGAGGTAAAAAGTGATGGGGTTTGACCTCCCCTGGATTTTGTCGAAGGTGGCGTTTTGCACTGAGCTTGCCTCGATCAGCTCGTCAAACTTCCACTTCACTGACCCTTCAGAGAGCTTGTTGAACCCTCCGCCGGATATGACCATGGCGGCAGGGAAGCTCTCCCATGGGCTACGAGCGGACACGAGTGTGTCGGCCTCGTAGGGGAGGTAAAAGTCCTTCGGTCGGGAGATGCACAGAGCGATCTGTAGCCCCGTGTCATCGGAGGGCGGCGTCACCTCCTCGACCTTCTACGCCTCACGGGCTTCCTTTCGAGGAGCGTCGTTCCTCCAGGTGTATTGTTTCAGATGCCCTTCCTTGATCAGGATTTCGATGGCATCCTTGAGGTGGATGCAATCTTCTCTGAAGTGTCTATGGCTCATGTGGAACCGATAGTACTTGGAGTTGTCGACGTTGGGCTTGGGGGGTATCGGCTTCAGGAAGAGGACACCACCTCTTTGGAACTCCGAGTTGATGTACTCGTCCAGAATGCGCTCGCAGAGTTCTGTGAGTAGCGTGTACTCGGTGAAGCGGCCTGGAGCCCCCTGTGCTCTCGGAAGTCTCGGGGCCGATCTTCTCTCTTTTTCTCCTCGACGCATCGAGGAGCAACGTAGTCTTTGTGCCTAGAGCTTTTGGCAATCTCCTGGTTCTGCGAGTCGCGGGCACTGTTGGCGGCCTTCTTCTCCTCGTATTGGATGTAGGCATGAGCCTTATGGAGGAGTTCGTCCAACGTGTTAGGCCTTTCGATACCAAACGCCTTGGTGAAATTGCTGCGAGGCCGCAGTCCTCGCTTGATCAAGTATCTCTTCATGATGTCCGAGGTAGATACTTGGAAAACCTCTCGATTGAATCTCTCTATGTAGTCCTGGAGAGAATCTTTTTTCCCCTGGATGATAGTTCCAGGGATGCCCGCATCTTTGGATGTCGTCGGGAAGCGGTGATGTGCCTGGAGAACTGTCTTTTCAGCTCTTTCCAAGAGGTGATGGACTCGGGCTCGAGGCTCTTGTACCACGCCATCGCGCCCTTCCTCAGGGTCGTGTGGAAGAGCCTACACTTTATGGCTCCCCAGAAGTTTTGGTAGTCGAGCATCGCATTGATGCTCTCAATATGGTCTTGCGGGTCGGTCGTGCCATCGCAGGTAGCCAGGCTCGGGGGTTTCTCCATCCCGACGGGCAGGCGAGTTTCCCTAATGTCCTTGGACAATGGACCGCGGGGGTCGTCCTCGTCGCTCCTGATAGGTGACTTTGATGGGGACATGTCGTATCGAGGACTCCTACCGCGACGGGGAGAACTCCTTGGCCGACTCTTCGATTTCTCCGCGTACCCATCAACTTTGTTTCTCTTAGGAGCCAGAAAGCGTCGCTCTTTCTAAGGGGAGAGCGGTCATGCTTCTGGGTGACCACGGGCTAAGGCCTTTCTAGTCGTGGACGACTTCCCGGTTGTCATGGAGAGGAGCTCCAAGACTCATCTGTTTAAGTCTCCGCGGGGGAGAGGAAGGACGAGTTTCTCGTCGTCGCGAGGACGGGCTTAGAAAAACTGGACGACGATGTCTCCGCGGGGGAGAGCGTGATTGTCGTTCTTTTACCAGCATCCCAATCTGCTCGTTCTACTGGAAGATCATCAGGTTTGTCTGGTTGATTGTCACAAACAGGTCCACCATGGTCGGGTCGGCGTTGGGCGGCACAGGGATTGGCTAGAAGACATCTGGGATGTTGAATCATTGGGCGGCGTTGAAGGCTGCATCGTTAGGCGAGGGAGAGGTGGTGTGCCCGTCCCTGGCGTCGCCTTTCTCGATGTGAACGATCATGTTATGATCGTGATCGTCGTCATTGGTGAAAGTGGTGAAAGTTGTGAAGGTGGTTTCATGGAGGTTATCATCAACGCGTGGGCTGGCCATGATCGATGGAAGCTGAGATGTGCTTTGGTTCTTTGGTTTCTGAAGAAGAAAGAACGGAGAAGCAAGAGATTTCCATAGACGGCACCATTGATCTTACCGGACCAGAAAGAGATCATCAGTCAGCAACACGTCGTGAGCTCCTAGTTCGCCAATGGTGGAGAAGAGGATGGGGTATACCTGCAAGACACTTCAATGTCAGAGTAAGAAACAGAGTAAAGAGAGAGCAAGTACAGAAAGGAAAGTGAGTTTTTGATTTAGAATACCTGACCCTCTAGTGAAACTAGGGGTGTTCGCGGGCCAGTTTGGTTTGGTTTTGAGTGAATCCGGTGCCCAAACCGATCTAAAATATATGGATTGGTTTGGATTGGATTTTCACATTTTTTTCTATAAAACCCAAACCGAGACATAACGGGTTGGTTTGGGTTGGATTGATCAAATACATTAGAAATAAATATGCGAAAATATTTTAAATTTTTTTAATTTACATCAACTAATTTTCTATAATATATATATATATATATATATATATATATATATATATATATATTCATGTTTTCATATAGATTGTGAATGTCACAAATGATGTCTGATTTTTTTTTTAAGTTGAATATTTTATACTAGTTTCCATTATAATGATATAAGTTATAAGAATTAATATGGTGGGTTCGGGTAGACGGGTTCGCGGGTAAAATTTTGAAAATTCGTTGCCCGAATCAATTAACACTGGGTTTCACTGGTTTAGTTTGGTTTTTGCCCAAACAAAAAATATGTCCGACCCAAACACTATAGTTTGGTTTGGATTCCGGTTTGGTTCAGATATGCTCGAACCAATGAACACCCCTAAGTGAAAGAGGGTATTTATAATGTGCCCACAGCGCTGGGCCAACAGTCATTTGCATTGGGTTGGATCATGAGGCCCAACACGAATAATTGCCAGAATCTACGTGGCGTGGGGAAGACCAGCACGTGGTCTTCATCCTAGGTCAACTGCCCTGTGGTCTTCGAAAGGTGGGTGACCGATTCTTTCAGACACGGGTAGTTGTCTGATGACGTGTCCCCGCGTGGGAGGCACGTGGAGACCGTGGGGAAGACGCGTGTGTGCTTCCCTTGTGAGTTGATGAATTAGGCCCTCCCCGACGAGGAGCTGGGTTGGGCCGTGCCCGACAGTGGGGCAGCCTCAGACCCAGTCCAGAACAATAAATATTAAAGTTTAAAAATTATTCACATTTAATTATAATAATGACTAAAATTTAATTTCACTTTTTATTTATAATAAAAAAAAGTATTTTCAAGAGTTTAATTAAAAACACCCACGTCCATTATACCCATGTGATTTTTTTAAATAGGTTTCATTGTATTTTTTAATCTTATTTCACACTTTTTATTTTAACAACTCATCTATATTTTTAAAATATCTACGAGTCCAATTCAAGATAGATTACAACAATGAAATATCAATTGATTTTTAACCCATTAGCTTAGAAAAATGTGAAATAAAGATGACATGGCATTGATAACAGTGCTCTAAGGTGTCCATCAGTATTTTCATAGCCAATTCATAACTATAAATAATTCATGTTATAACAGATTATTAAAATCAATTATCATAACCAATTTTCAGTTTTGTAAAATCGTTATAAATCGATTATTAACGAGTTATATCCATAACCACTTTTATAATTAATTTTGATTTAATTTAATTTTAAAATCATATTTCTTAAGAATTTTTTATTTATGAAAATATTTTTTTATTTTAAGAAAAAATATTTATGTTCAAAAATAAAAAATTATTTTTTAATTTTAAAAAAACTTAAATTTTTTTTATTATTATTATTTTAATTTTTTAGTATTTTTATTTACTGAAAAATATTTTTTTTAAAAATTCCAAAAAAATAATTTTGATTTTTCAAAAGAAAATTAATTCTTTTTATAAAAGAGTGCTGAGATGCCCTGCTGCTGAACTGGCCTGCCTGCAGGAGAAGCTGGATACCTTGGGCGCTGAGATGCTCGGTATGCGCACGGAACTAAAAGAGTGCCGAGATCTGAACAAAGAGCAAAACAAGCAGCAGCAGCTGGTCGAGACCAAGCTTAAGGAAGCCGAGGAGACAGAGAAAGGCCACCTTGCCCGAATCGCTGAACTGGAGTTGGAGGAGAAGCGGCTTAAGGAAAGGATTGCCGAGTTGGAGGATGCTATGCGGCCGGCCGAGGGGGAAACTGAGGGAGACAGGCTCCTAACCACTCGTGCAGCGTTAGTGGCCCATCTCCGGAAGCTCGAGCAGGATCTCCGGTTGTCCGAGGATGATGCTATTGAAACCGCGGGTATAGGGTTCCGCAGTGCCGTGGCTCAGCTTCAGGTTCTCAACCCTGATCTCGTCACCGAAGGGATTGACCCCGACGCTGGATTCTACCGCCGTTTCATCAAGGACTTCTCCAAAATAACAAAACCTTTAACTGGCCTGTTAATGAAAGATGTTGAATTCATCTTTGATGAAAAATGCAATGAAGCATTCAACCTTTTGAAGCAAGCATTGATTTCAGCACCCATTATGAAACCTCGTGATTGGTCTGAACCGTTTGAGATAATGTGTGACGCCAGTGATTATGCTGTAGGAGCCGTTCTAAGTCAGAGAAAAGATAAAAGATTACATGTAATATATTATGCCAGTAGAACCCTAGACGCCACCCAGCTCAATTACGCAACAACCGAGAAAGAACTTCTAGCGGTAGTTTTCGCTATAGACAAATTTAGATCATATCTAGTAGGAGCCAAAATTATAGTTTACACCGATCATGCTGCCATCCGTTACCTACTAAGTAAAAAAGATGCTAAACCCAGGTTACTTCGATGGATTTTGTTGCTACAAGAGTTCGACTTAGATATCCGAGATAAAAAAGGCACAGAAAATGTAGTAGCCGATCACCTATCTAGGCTAGAATACCTGAATCCTGAATTAGTACCCATAAATGATGATTTTGCCTATGATAGACTGATAGCCCAGTTGGAAACCATTGAAGATAAAAAACCAGACCCTCATGAGCACTTTCAAAAATCCTTAGCTGTAAGTAACGTGCCCTGGTACGCTGATTTCGTTAATTACCTAGCTGCTGATATCATACCCCCTGATCTCGATTACCACAAGAAGAAGAAGTTCTTAAGTGATGTTAGAAACTTCTATTGGGACGAGCCACTTCTTTTCAAGAGAGGTAAAGATGGAATTTTCCGCCGTTGCGTTCCAGAAGACGAGGTAGAAAGTGTAATTCAGCATTGTCACTCTGCGCCTTATGGTGGACATGCAAGCACCTCTAAGACCTACTCCAAGATTCTTCAAGCTGGCCTATTCTGGCCTACCATGTGGCGTGATGTCCATGCTTACATTGTCAAATGTGATAGATGCCAACGCACAGGAAATATTTCAAGACGCGACGAAATGCCTTTAAGAAACATCCAAGAAGTAGAACTCTTCGACGTATGGGGTATAGATTTCATGGGACCATTCCCACCATCTTTAGGAAACAAGTATATCTTAGTTGCAGTAGACTACGTGTCTAAATGGATTGAAGCGATAACTGCACCCACAAATGACACTAGAGTAGTGATTAAATTATTTAAAAATTATATATTCCCCAGATTTGGAACACCCCGTTTAGTTATAAGTGATGGAGGATCTCACTTCATATCAAGAATATTTGATAAGCTTTTAAGCAAGTATGGAGTTAAGCATAGAGTATCAACACCATATCACCCACAGACTAGTGGCCAAGTGGAAGTATCTAATAGGGAGATTAAACAAATTTTAGAAAAAACTGTCTCTGTATCCAGAAAAGATTGGTCGCAAAAGCTTCAAGAGGCTTTATGGGCCTACAGAACCGCTTTCAAAACCCCTATAGGAACAACCCCCTACCAACTAGTCTATGGAAAATCTTGTCATTTACCTTTTGAGTTAGAGCATAAGGCCTATTGGGCCATTAAAACTTTGAATTTGGATTACCTAACTGCTGGTGAGAAACGTATCCTTGACATCCACAAATTAGAAGAACTCAGACAGCAAGCCTACGAGAATGCCATAATATACAAAGAAAGAACAAAAGCTTGGCACGACAAAAGAATCGTAAGAAAAGACTTCAACTTAGGCGACCCTGTTCTCCTGTTCAATTCTAGGCTACGGCTCTTCCCAGGAAAGCTCCGTTCGAGATGGACTGGCCCCTTCATAGTATCAAAAATTCTGAGGTCTGGAGCTGTTGAAATAAAAAACGAGGCATGTAAACCATTCATCGTCAATGGACAAAGACTGAAGCTCTACGAAGGAGGAGACATTCCAACAACCTACTCCAGCCACACTCTAAGCAATCCACCAATCCCGACAAGAGATGTATAAGTTCCAGTCGTCAAGCTAACGACGTTAAACAAGCGCTGCATGGGAGGCAACCCATGATTTTCTTACCTTATTTACTTTTTCTACATTTTGTTTTATTTTATTTCTTGTTATATTTTGTCAGGACTAATGTTTGAAATGTTTGTGTTTTACAGGACCTTCTTCCTAACTCTGTGCAGAATGCAGAATTTTGACGACATGCATGTGACTTTCAGGAATGACGCCCAGAGAGAGCGTTACTTTGTCCACTTCAGGCGTCCTATGGCACCTACGAGGTACCCAGATCAGGCTTGCATGGAGGCTTTAGGCATTGAGCCTAGTGTCAGATTCTTATGCCACCAGCTTCAATGGGACCAGTTCGACGACCTGAACAACACCTATAGGAACCTCACTTTGGAGTTCCTCAGCTCGTTTTCTTATGACCCCTGGGCCGGACCAGATGGATGTGCTATTTTCAGGTTATTTGGGACTGAGTACTCCTTCACTCATAAGGAGTTTGGTGATTTATTAGGTTTTCAGACGACCCCTGATGCTATTCCTGAGACACCTATGGGATACTTTCTGAGTAGGGAAGTGGAGAAGTTCTGGAGTGATATCTCTGGTGGAGGGAGTCAGGATCCTTCCACCCAGTTCTCACATGTTATCCACAACCCTGCATTGAGGTATTTTCAGATGATCATAGCACACTCTTTCTTTGGATTGCCAGATGCTGAGACCTTGCTTAGTGAGGAGGAGATTTTTCTACTGTTTTGTGCGACCCAGTCACGTCCTGTGGCATGTGGGAACTTTCTGCTGAAAGGTCTTAGCAGTATTGCCAGGTCATCAGTAGGTATTATTCATGTGGGAGGTATTGTTACCCAGATTGCTGCTGCTTTAGGCCTATCGCGTAAGTTGTTACATCTCAGGGTTTTCAGTGAATACACCACCATGGACGTTGATTTCTGCCTAGACAGAGGGTTGATAAGGAGAGCCTCTGCAAACCCCAACCAGTTCAGATTGTTGATCGACAACGAGGCTGTTCATTACTTTTTGCTGCCTGATCCGATGATGACCAGTGTTCATGACCCAGCTAATTGGAGATATGCTTTTGACGGTTATGGAGAGACTATTGAGGAGCCTAGATCACCTCCTATTGCTGAGTACACCCCTACACCTCCGTCTCCCAAAATCACTGTATTATCTAATAATTTGTCTTTGCAGCCACCCGATTTATACACCCAGGTTGTTGAGCTCCGCAGAGAGACTGCCAAGCTCAAACAGGAGGTAGCTGATCTTGCTTTGCAGATTGAGGTATCTGATCTCACTCATGCTACTGAGGCAGACTCTTTATACCAGGAGATCGGAGAGCTTCGTCGCGAGATCGCTGAGCTTCGTGGATCCAGCCAGGCAGAGGAGCCAGCTGATTGATCATATTGCCCTGACTTACTACTCTATTATTTAGTATTCAGTATTTCTGCGTTTTCTTTACTTTTTAGCATATCTGGACACATTTCGTATTTTCGCATTTCCTATATTTCCTATGTACTTTGATTATATATATATATATATGTTATGTGTGTTTTTATTTTTCCTTTTATATATATATATATATCCAATAATAATTTTATTTTTCTTAATATTTGATTTTTATTTCCACAAAAATTGTGCAAGTCCCGTGTTGAAGAGGAAAACAAATGAGAACGCTATCGGGACCCCCAAGACGCAAAAGGTAAGAGAGGCCCATTCCAAAATTCAAAATTTTGGCCCAGGTCCGAAAATGACCTTATGGCGCCCGCCATAGCCTTATGGCGCCCGCCACGGCGTCCTAGTAAATACGGGGGAGAACTTCATCTTCCACCATTTTTGAACCTCTGAACTCCCAAAACCCATTTTTCTCCTCTTCCAAAACTCCATTAAAACTCATAAAAGCTCCCACCTTTATTTAATACCCACTATCCATTAATCCTTTCAAACTTCCATTTGAAATTCCACCAATTAAATTCCATAAAAATCTCACCTTTACCAACTTATATTTAAACCCATCTTCACTATCTTCAAATCAATTCAAGGAGCAAGCTATGGAGTTCGAAGGATATATTTTGCGAGAAGGAAAACCCGGGGATAGGCAGAGGAGGAATATTCAAAGGCTTCAAGGTCGAGAAATTCTCTCGACGAGGTACGTGGTCGACAACTGTCTCTATACCTTGGGTATTTATCATAGTGTTTATCATTTACTTGATTTTTTGGGACTGCACTCTATTTTTGAAAACCGAGAACCAACCTTTGAGAAACTGACAATTGAGTTTTTAAGTTCTTTGATCTACACTGTCCACCCTAACACTACTAGCACAGTCGGTACTGTCCAATTTAGAATGTTTGGAATAGAATATAAGTACAGTACCGACGAACTAACAAGTCTGTTAGGGATTCCTCTTTGGGAAGGTGCTATTTGTGAGACCCCTTTGGATGACGGATGGTCGTCGATACATTTTCTTTTTGGCAGAGATTGTCAAATAATTTAATAACTTCTTTTGAAGGAATTCTCGCATCGACCATCCACAACCCGACCATCAGAGTTTTTAGATACCTGTTGGCATGTACTATTTTTGGCCGGGATAATCCAAATAAGGTTAATGCTAAAGAGCTTCAGTTTTTACAAGGAAGTCTCACAAATAGAAGAATCAATCCGGTCCCGTTTATGCTTTCTCACATGTCTGTTACTATTAATAAAGCAGGACCGATTGTTTTTGGAGGACTGATTACGTCTATTGCTCGGGCCCTTAACCTGAACAATGAGATAGCCACACTAGAGCCCTTAACTCCTCGCACAATCAACCTAAAATTTTTAAAAGATATGAAATTGTGCCGAGCGAGAAGAGAGGGTGGTTTTGTATTGATGATCCATGGTGTAGCTATCCCATCTGTTGCCTTGCCCTGCAGTAGACGTACCGATGTACGTAATGAAAGGAACTGGACCTATGATTTAAATGCTCCACCTGTTCTAGGTCCACTTCCTCCTAATATTCCTGATACGGAGGGACACGACACTGACGAAGAATTTGAGCGGAGAGATCAGTCTCCCATACCTCATGTGTCCCCCCATCATCCTTCACCACCACACACCGCACCCTCTTCCTCTAACCCTTTTGCAGGTTCAGTCCCTGGATCCTATGTCACTGAGAAGATGTGGCGTGACCTTATGGCTAGAGAAGAAAGGCGAGATGACCTTCTCTCTGCCATTCAGCAACAACTGACGGATAATATGAGCTTCATGGAAGAATCACGACGGAGGACAGATCGATCCTTCGAGTCCGTTTCTCGCACCTTGCTTGCGATCACAGACGAGCAATCCCGTCAGCAAGACTTCAACCGCCGGCATTACCAGCTTATGGAGGCTACTCAAGGTTCCTTTCTAGGTAACCTTCGACTGGTCAGAGATGCCCAGGCGGCCTTATCAGCCAATTGGACCGGAGAGACCAGCATCGTAGCAGATCCCGTCGTCCCAGGCATTCCCAGCAGGACGACGAGGGCACCAGTGGTCCACATCAGTAGTTTTACAGGTTACTCTCCTTATCTTATTTCGAAACATTGGGGACAATGTTCGATTTAAGTGTGGGAGGGGATTTTATTGCTTTCTATTTCCATTTTTAGTTAGTTGTTTATTTCTTGTTTTTGTCTATGTCTTTTTTCTAGAAAATGCATGAGTCTGATGAGTCACCAGTACAGTGTATCCCTAGTGCACCCTCATTTTTCCCCATTTCTTTAGCCCTACAAAAAAATTTTTGCAAAAAGAAAACATTGTTGTTCTACACATTTTTTGGGCTTTAAGACAGGTTTGGATTAGGATGTGGTGACTTAGGTGAACTTTTTGAAACATTAGTATTGTTTTAGCACCGTAGACTTCACGAATATAGGAATCATTCCAAAACCCCATGTACCATGGCCTTAATTATCATTTCCAAATTTGTCCTAAGTAGTTTATTTCAGCAGTCAGCTCCGGCCTAAGCATGTTCTACGTAGGGGACTGATGAACATCAGTGAATGATCCAGTAAAATAAATAAAGAAAAAGGCAAACTCCGGATAGATGACCCTCACAAGGTCGTTTAAACCAAAAAGTTGAATTGTTGCCACAAAAAAAAAAAAAAAATATATATATATATATATATATATATTTATATAATTTTAGCTCACCCATTGTTAGTTGGTTTAGAGGTATCTGGCGCTGAACTCGGTAGGGCGGATTACGATCCGATCCCCCACAACTGCATTTGGGTTAAATAAAAGGGTTTACACAGTCTTATGTGCCAGAAACCCTATGTTTTGGATCAGAATCACTAACAGGTCACTCTACTATGAAACATGTACGGATAACGGGCTTAATGTGATTGCGCCTGAATGAAAAGGACCCAAAAAGAGATGAAGAGGTAGGCCTAGTTATTGTGGGATGATACGGTTGACTAATATAAGAATGAAGTTTATGTCCGCCTCTGCGGATAAGTGTCATTACGATACCCTTGGTTCACTTAGTACCTGTCACTGCATCCTGACTTGAACTTAGAAGCCCTTTTTGCCCGAATCACGTGTCAGCACTAGTTTTCTTACTTTGAGCTTTAAATGTTTTGCTTGAGGACAAGCAAAGGTCTAAGTGTGGGAGAATTTGATGACACTGAATTTCACCGTATTTTTGACTCCGATTTCGCATGCATTCTTAGTCTTTTAATGTCATTTTATTATGTTATTATTATGTTTTTCTTTGTTTTCAGGTTTTTAGTCTAATCGGAGCCCCGAGCGAGAAAATGAGCGAAAAAGGAGCCGAAATGAGCTAAAATAGAGAAAATCAGCATTTTGCACTTATGGCATCCACTCTGGCGGCCGCCACAGGGTCTTCCATGACGTGGCCATGTCTCAAACTCCTCCCAACTGATTTTCCCCACGATCTCCAACTGCCCAAGCAATTTTACACTCATGGCGGGCGCCATGGTGTTGTGGCGGGCGCCACAAGAACAAAACAAGTTCCCGCCCAAATTCAAATGCTAGGGGCATCCTTGTCTTTTCCACATGTTTCCTTACCTATAAATAGGACTTTAGATTTTCGTTTTTCTTGATCCAAGCTTAGTTGTTCATAAGCATATATCAGTGTAATAGTGGTAATCGCTTCACATCGAGGTGTTACTACATTCGAGAGATCGAGTCTGTAAGAGCCTGTGAGATTGAGTCTTGGAGCACTCTGGAAGGAAGTTAATCCTGCCGCCATTTTACTTTCAGTTCGCATTTTATTCAACCACTCCGATTGGAGCAGGTTTTTATTACTTTACCTTTTGTCAACTTTATTTCTTGCACTGTCTTTTAATTTCATTTATTTTCCGCACTCGCATTACTTTCATTTACTTTCCGCACTCGCATTACTTTCATTTACTTTCCGCACTCGCATTACTTTCATTTACTTTCCGCACTCGCACTTAAATACCTTTTTTATGAAAAATCTAAAAATGAACTTTTACTTCACCATGTCTGGCTAATTTTATAAAGGTTAGAATGTGAAGATCATAACCGAACCGATAATCTGTACAATTGTTAGTGGAAACACTTAAGGGCTATTTTAACTTTCAATATAAGTTTTCCTGTTCTTAAATTCCGTTGGGTAAGATTGAAAGCCGTCCAACGCCTATCTAAACTTAATTGTTTTTAAACTATTTCAAAAACAGCGAAAGCGCTTTGTTTAGTTTATTAGGAGTTTTTAATTTAAAAGGAAAAGAGATTTTAAAACCATTTTCGGACGCGTTAAGAAGTTTAAAGTCTGGTTCGTAAGAACCTCTTTTTTTTAGAAAATCCAGGTTAAAATACTTTTCAACTTGGTCAAGATACTATATTTCTTAAAAATAGGTTTACTACTCTAACGCAATGCGCGCCTTTTTATCCGTGACAATAAGAGGGTTTGATTAGGGGGTACAACTCGGTTCTGAATACGCGAAAGCGACAGTTCCTGTCAAATTAGTTCTTTTCAAAGTAGAAAACATTGCCCGTAAGTAGTTCTATTAGCAAGTACTTGGACTATCAATTGGTTATGTGAATTGCATTCGAACTTGTCTTTATCAATTAATTTTAATTACTTCATTTTCTACCGTGCACTCTTCAAAACTACTATTTTCAATCACCTTAGATACACACCTTAACAATAGATAGCGATAGATTGACACTTGGTCTCTGTGGATACGATAATCTTTTATATTACTCTGACGCGTTCGTACACTTGCGAAAAAATACGCATCAAGTTTTTGGCGCCGTTGTCGGGGACTAATTTCGTCAAATTTCGTACCCTGTTGTTATACCGTTTAGACTAAGGAAGTTATCCTCCGGTCAATGCGAAAAACTCGTAGTACCGGAAGTTTAGTAGACCCTCTAGCTGAACCAGAACGTTACGCTCGCGCACGTTTATATTTCCGTAAACTTAGGAAAGCTATGGCCGAAGATCAAAATCAAAGACCTCTTAAGGATTTCGCCCAACCATCTAACGAGGAACCTAGTTCTAGTATAGTAAATCCAGCCATACCAGCTAACAATTTTGAACTTAAACCATCCCTGCTGCAGTTAGTACAACAGAGACAATTCGCAGGTCTTGCTACAGAGAACCCAAACCAACATTTGAAAAACTTTCTCCAACTAGCAGACACCTTTAAAACCAATGGAGCCCCTCATGAGGCGATTCGCTTAAGATTATTTCCTTTTTCCCTCAGAGATAAGGCCCTATCTTGGTTAGATTCCCTTCCACCAAATTCCATAACAAGTTGGGAAGACCTTAGAAAAGTATTCCTTGCCAGATATTTTCCCCCGAGTAAGACCGCTGTTCTTCGAAACCAAATAACTAGATTTACCCAAAACCAAGGAGAATCGTTGTTCGAAGCCTGGGAGAGATATAAAGAGCTGTTAAGAGCATGCCCACATCATGGTTTAGAAAATTGGTTAATCATTCAAACCTTCTATAATGGACTTCATTATAACACTAAGATGACCATCGACGCCGCCGCAGGTGGCGCACTGATGAACAAACCTTACCCTGAAGCTAGTGCCCTTATCAAAGATATGGCCCAAAACCATCAATCATGGGGAGTAGAACGAGCGACAGTGGAAAAGAAGGAAGCCCAAGGAGGAATACATGAGTTAAGCTCTATAGACATGATGCAAGCTAAAATGGACGCATTAGCCCTAAAAGTTGAGCATATGTGTACAACCCCGAATACTGCGGCCGCAGTTTCGTCAGATTATGAGATATGTGGGACGAAAGGACACCAATCCGCAGAATGCAGTCTGTTAAACGAGACCAGCTCTGAACAAGTGAACTACACCCAAGGGAACCCATTTTCAAATACCTATAACCCTAGATGGAGGAATCACCCAAACTTTTCCTATAAGAATAATAACCCTATCCAAAATACTGCCCCTCCGAGACAATCAAGTTATCAAGCCCCAAGATCAAATCAACCTATGCAACCTGTACCACCAAAACCGAGCCTTGAGAAAATCGTGGATAATTTTGTCGCTGCTCAAATCCAACAAAACAAGGAGTTCATGAACCAAAACGTTCATGTTAACGAACTAATTACCCAGTTAGGAACCAAGGTTGACCAAATAATCACTCACAATAAGATGCTTGAAACCCAAATCTCGCAGGTAGCTTTAAACCAAGCCTTTCAGACCGCACCTGGAGGACAATTCCCTGGACAACCTCAACAAAACCCGAAAGGACAAGCAAATGCCATTACCCTGCGAAGTGGGACCGCTTATGATGAACCTTGTAACCCAAGGTTGAGTGATCCTAAAACTTCTGAGGAAGATGACAACATCCCAGATAAAAAGAAGAAACCAGAGGAATCTGTAAACCAGGAAAGGCAAGAAAAAGGAGAAGAACCCAAAGACAAAACCTATATACCACCCCCGCCATACAAACCACCAATACCATATCCGCAAAGACTTAAACAAACCCAGATCAATAATCAGTATCAGAAATTCATTAAAGTTATAGAAAAACTTCATGTAGAAATCCCGTTCACAGAAGCCATTACCCAAATACCATCATACGCAAAGTTTCTCAAAGACATCCTTACCAATAAACGTAGACTTGATGATCCGAAACCCTTGGAATGTAGTTCTATTGCCGAAAATAAATTAGCAAAAAAGGATAAAGATCCTGGAAACTTTTCCATTCCTTGTATTTTGGGGAGTCATGTCATCGAAAAAGCTTTTCTAGACTTAGGAGCTAGTGTGAGCTTAATGCCCTTAGCGGTTTGCGAAAGGTTAAACTTAGGAGAGTTGAAACCTACCAAGATGTCACTTCAATTAGCCGATAGATCCGTTAAATATCCGATAGGCATACTTGAAGACGTCCCTGTTAGGATAGGTCAGCTGTTTATCCCTACTGATTTTGTTGTCATGGACATTAAAGAAGATGATGACATACCAATTCTTCTAGGTAGACCATTCTTATCGACTGCTGGAGCCATAATAGATGTCAAAAAGGGGAAGCTAACCTTTGAGGTAGGGAACGAGAAGATAGAATTTATACTTTCAAAATTTCTTATGGCACCTGTGATAGGAGATACGTGTTATGCAATAGATATCATTGATGAATGTGTTAGGGAGTTAGAGCAAGAAGAAGTCATTGAAACAATTAAGTTGCCATCAACTCTTATTTTGGAAGATGACAATTAAAAGAAACCCTACATCGATGATAACCTTTACGAATGTTTATCCCTTACCCCAGATCATATGCCTTGCCCTATTAAACCAGCCTTGGAACTTAAGGAACTGCCTAAGAACCTGAGATATGAGTTTCTTGATGAAGAAATGAATCGTCCGGTTATAGTTAGTGCTGCCTTGAGACAAAAAGAAACAGATCAACTCTTGGACATTTTACGAAGATATCCCTCAGCCTTAGGATATAATATCTCTGATCTGAAAGGTATAAGTCCATCCGTATGCATGCATCGGATTTCACTCGAAGTAGATTCAAAACCTTCCAGAGAACACCAGAGAAGGATAAACCCTATACTGAGTGATGTTGTCAAGAAGGAAGTTCTGAAGTTGCTAGAAGCAGGTATAATATATCAGATCTCGGACAGTAAGTGGGTGAGCCCTGTGCATGTGGTACCCAAGAAGGGAGACATCACAGTTGTGCAAAATGAGAAAGGTGAACAAATAGCAAAGCGGATAGAAGGAGGTTGGCGTATGTGCATAGACTATAGAAAGTTAAATAAAGCAACTAGGAAGGATCACTTCCCTTTACCGTTCATAGACCAGATGTTAGAACGTCTTGCCATACATTCTTACTTCTGCTATCTAGACGGGTATTCGGGATTCTTCCAAATACCTATACATCCAGAAGATCAAGAAAAAACTACCTTTACATGCCCTTTTGGAACTTTTGCCTACAGACGAATGCCTTTTGGACTCTGTAATGCCCCTGCTACTTTCCAACGTTGCATGATGTCAATCTTTGCAGATTATCTAGATGGAATCATGGAAGTATTTATGGATGATTTCTCGGTTTGCGGTTTTGATTTCCAAAATTGTCTTATCAACCTTGAGAAAATCCTGGAAAGATGTGTGGAGGTGAACCTTGTGCTGAATTGGGAAAAATGCCATTTCATGGTGACTGAAGGAATTTTTTTAGAACATATAATCTCCGAAAGAGGTATAGAGGTAGATAAAGCAAAAATAGAAGTTATAGAGAACCTAAAACCACCCAAGACTATCAGGGAAGTTAGAAGTTTCCTTGGACACGCTGGATTCTACCGCCGTTTCATCAAGGACTTCTCCAAAATAACAAAACCTTTAACTGGCCTGTTAATGAAAGATGCTGAATTCATCTTTGATGAAAAATGCAATGAAGCATTCAACCTTTTGAAGCAAGCATTGATTTCAGCACCCATTATGAAACCCCCTGATTGGTCTGAACCGTTTGAGATAATGTGTGACGCCAGTGATTATGCTGTAGGAGCCGTTCTAGGTCAGAGAAAAGATAAAAGATTACATGTAATATATTATGCCAGTAGAACCCTAGACGCCGCCCAGCTCAATTACGCAACAACCGAGAAAGAACTTCTAGCGGTAGTTTTCGCTATAGACAAATTTAGATCATATCTAGTAGGAGCCAAAATTATAGTTTACACCGATCATGCTGCCATCCGTTACCTACTAAGTAAAAAAGATGCTAAACCCAGGTTACTTCGATGGATTTTGTTGCTACAAGAGTTCGACTTAGATATCCGAGATAAAAAAGGCACAGAAAATGTAGTAGCCGATCACCTATCTAGGCTAGAATACCTGAATCCTGAATTAGTACCCATAAATGATGATTTTGCCTATGATGGACTGATAACCCAGTTGGAAACCATTGAAGATAAAAAACCAGACCCTCATGAGCACTTTCAAAAATCCTTAGCTGTAAGTAACGTGCCCTGGTACGCTGATTTCGTTAATTACCTAGCTGCTGATATCATACCCCCTGATCTCGATTACCACAAGAAGAAGAAGTTCTTAAGTGATGTTAGAATCTTCTATTGGGACGAGCCACTTCTTTTCAAGAGAGGTAAAGATGGAATTTTCCGCCGTTGCATTCCAGAAGACGAGGTAGAAAGTGTAATTCAGCATTGTCACTCTGCGCCTTATGGTGGACATGCAAGCACCTCTAAGACCTACGCCAAGATTCTTCAAGCTGGCCTATTCTGGCCTACCATGTGGCGTGATGTTCATGCTTACATTGTCAAATGTGATAGATGCCAACGCACAGGAAATATTTCAAGACGCGACGAAATGCCTTTAAGAAACATCCAAGAAGTAGAACTCTTCGACGTATGGGGTATAGATTTCATGGGACCATTCCCACCATCTTTAGGAAACAAGTATATCTTAGTTGCAGTAGACTACGTGTCTAAATGGATTGAAGCGATAGCTGCACCCACAAATGACACTAGAGTAGTGATTAAATTATTTAAAAATTATATATTCCCCAGATTTGGAACACCCCGTTTAGTTATAAGTGATGGAGGATCTCACTTCATATCAAGAATATTTGATAAGCTTTTAAGCAAGTATGGAGTTAAGCATAGAGTAGCAACACCATATCACCCACAGACTAGTGGCCAAGTGGAAGTATCTAATAGGGAGATTAAACAAATTTTAGAAAAAACTGTCTCTGTATCCAGAAAAGATTGGTCGCAAAAGCTTCAAGAGGCTTTATGGGCCTACAGAACCGCTTTCAAAACCCTATAGGAACAACCCCCTACCAACTAGTCTATGGAAAATCTTGTCATTTACCTTTTGAGTTAGAGCATAAGGCCTATTGGGCCATTCAAACTTTGAATTTGGATTACCTAACTGCTGGTGAGAAACGTATCCTTGACATCCACAAATTGGAAGAACTCAGACAGCAAGCCTACGAGAATGCCATAATATACAAAGAAAGAACAAAAGCTTGGCACGACAAAAGAATAGTAAGAAAAGACTTCAACTTAGGCGACCCTGTTCTCCTGTTCAATTCTAGGCTACGACTCTTCCCAGGAAAGCTCCGTTCGAGATGGACTGGCCCCTTCATAGTATCAAAAATTCTGAGGTCTGGAGCTGTTGAAATAAAAAACGAGGCATGTAAACCATTCATCGTCAATGGACAAAGACTGAAGCTCTACGAAGGAGGAGACATTCCAACAACCTACTCTAGCCACACTCTAAGCGATCCACCAATCCCGACAAGAGATGTATAAGTTCCAGTCGTCAAGCTAACGACGTTAAACAAGCGCTGCATGGGAGGAAACCCATGATTTTCTTACCTTATTTACTTTTTCTACATTTTGTTTTATTTTATTTCTTGTTATATTTTGTCAGGACTAATGTTTGAAATGTTTGTGTTTTACAGGACCTTCTTCCTAACTCTGTGCAGAATGCAGAATTTTGACGACATGCATGTGACTTTCAGGAATGACGCCCAGAGAGAGCGTTACTTTGTCCACTTCAGGCGTCCTATGGCACCTACGAGGTACCCAGATCAGGCTTGCATGGAGGCTTTAGGCATTGAGCCTAGTGTCAGATTCTTATGCCACCAGCTTCAATGGGACCGGTTCGACGACCTGAACAACACCTATAGGAACCTCACTTTGGAGTTCCTCAGCTCGTTTTCTTATGACCCCTGGGCCGGACCAGATGGATGTGCTATTTTCAGGTTATTTGGGACTGAGTACTCCTTCACTCATAAGGAGTTTGATGATTTATTAGGTTTTCAGACGACCCCTGATGCTATTCCTGAGACGCCTATTGGATACTTTCTGAGTAGGGAAGTGGAGAAGTTCTGGAGTGATATCTCTGGTGGAGGGAGTCAGGATCCTTCCACCCAGTTCTCACATGTTATCCACAACCCTGCATTGAGGTATTTTCAGATGATCATAGCATACTCTTTCTTTGGATTGCCAGATGCTGAGACCTTGCTTAGTGAGGAGGAGATTTTTCTACTATTTTGTGCGACCCAGTCACGTCCTGTGGCATGTGGGAACTTTCTGCTGAAAGGTCTTAGCAGTATTGCCAGGTCATCAGTAGGTATTATTCATGTGGGAGGTATTGTTACCCAGATTGCTGCTGCTTTAGGCCTATCGCGTAAGTTGTTACATCTCAGGGTTTTCAGTGACTACACCACAATGGACGTTGATTTCTGCCTAGACAGAGGGTTGATAAGGAGAGCCTCTGCAAACCCCAACCAGTTCAGATTGTTGATCGACAACGAGGTTGTTCATTACTTTTTGCTGCCTGATCTGATGATGACCAGTGTTCATGACCCAGCTAATTAGAGATATGCTTTTGAGGGTTATGGAGAGACTATTGAGGAGCCTAGATCACCTCCTATTACTGAGTACACCCCTACACCTCCGTCTCCCAAAATCACTGTATTATCTAATAATTTGTCTTTGCAGCCACCCGATTTATACACCCAGGTTGTTGAGCTCCGCAGAGAGACTGCCAAGCTCAAACAGGAGGTAGCTGATCTTGCTTTGCAGATTGAGGTATCTGATCTCACTCATGCTACTGAGGCAGACTCTTTATACCAGGAGATCGGAGAGCTTCGTCGCGAGATCGCTGAGCTTCGTGGATCCAGCCAGGCAGAGGAGCCAGCTGATTGATCATATTGCCCTGACTTACTACTCTATTATTTAGTATTCAGTATTTCTGCGTTTTCTTTACTTTTTAGCATATCTGGACACATTTCCTATTTTCGCATTTCCTATATTTCCTATGTACTTTGATTTTATATATATATATATATATATATATATATATATATATATGTTATGTGTGTTTTTATTTTTCCTTTTATATATATATATATATATATCCAATAATAATTTTATTTTTCTTAATATTTGATTTTTATTTCCACAAAAATTGTGCAAGTCCCGTGTTGAAGAGGAAAACAAATGAGAACGTTATCGGGACCCCCAAGACGCAAAAGGTAAGAGAGGCCCATTCCAAAATTCAAAATTTTGGCCCAGGTCCGAAAATGACCTTATGGCGCCCGCCATAGCCTTATGGCGCCCGCCACGGCGTCCTGGTAAATACGGGGGAGAACTTCATCTTCCACCATTTTTGAACCTCTAAACTCCCAAAACCCATTTTTCTCCTCTTCCAAAACTCCATTAAAACTCATAAAAGCTCCCACCTTTATTTAATACCCACTATCCATTAATCCTTTCAAACTTCCATTTGAAATTCCACCAATTAAATTCCATAAAAATCTCACCTTTACCAACTTATATTTAAACCCATCTTCACTATCTTCAAATCAATTCAAGGAGCAAGCTATGGAGTTCGAAGGATATATTTTGCGAGAAGGAAAACCCGGGGATAGGCAGAGGAGGAATATTCAAAGGCTTCAAGGTCGAGAAATTCTCTCGACGAGGTACGTGGACGACAACTGTCTCTATACCTTGGGTATTTTTCATAGTGTTTATCATTTACTTGATTTTTTGGGACTGCACTCTATTTTTGAAAACCGAGAACCAACCTTTGAGAAACTGACAATTAAGTTTTAAAGTTCTTTGATCTACACTGTCCACCCTAACACTGCTAGCACAGTCGGTACTGTCCAATTTAGAATGTTTGGAATAGAATATAAGTACAGTACCGACGAACTAACAAGTCTGTTAGGGATTCCTCTTTGGGAAGGTGCTATTTGTGAGACCCCTTTGGATGACGGATGGTCGTCGATGCATTTTCTTTTTGGCAGAGATTGTCAAATAATTTAATAACTTCTTTTGAAGGAATTCTCGCATCGACCATCCACAACCCGGCCATCAGAGTTTTTAGATACCTGTTGGCATGTACTATTTTTGGCCGGGATAATCCAAATAAGGTTAATGCTAAAGAGCTTCAGTTTTTACAAGGAAGTCTCACAAATAGAAGAATCAATCCGGTCCCGTTTATGCTTTCTCACATGTCTGTTACTATTAATAAAGCAGGACCGATTGTTTTTGGAGGACTGATTACGTCTATTGCTCGGGCCCTTAACCTGAACAATGAGATAGCCACACTAGAGCCCTTAACTCCTCGCACAATCAACCTAAAATTTCTAAAAGATATGAAATTGTGCCGAGCGAGAAGAGAGGGTGGTTTTGTATTGATGATCCATGGTGTAGCTATCCCATCTGTTGCCTTGCCCTGCAGTAGACGTACCGATGTACGTAATGAAAGGAACTGGACCTATGATTTAAATGCTCCACCTGTTCTAGGTCCACTTCCTCCTAATATTCCTGATACGGAGGGACACGACACTGACGAAGAATTTGAGCGGAGAGATCAGTCTCCCATACCTCATGTGTCCCCCCATCATCCTTCACCACCACACACCGCACCCTCTTCCTCTAACCCTTTTGCAGGTTCAGTCCCTGGATCCTATGTCACTGAGGAGATGTGGCGTGACCTTATGGCTAGAGAAGAAAGGCGAGATGACCTTCTCTCTGCTATTCAGCAACAACTGACGGATAATATGAGCTTCATGGAAGAATCACGACAGAGGACAGATCGATCCTTCGAGTCCGTTTCTCGCACCTTGCTTGCGATCACAGACGAGCAATCCCGTCAGCAAGACTTCAACCGCCGGCATTACCAGCTTATGGAGGCTACTCAAGGTTCCTTTCTAGGTAACCTTCGACTGGTCAGAGATGCCCAGGCGGCCTTATCAGCCAATTGGACCGGAGAGACCAGCATCGTAGCAGATCCCGTCGTCCCAGGCATTCCCAGCAGGACGACGAGGGCACCAGTGGTCCACATCAGTAGTTTTACAGGTTACTCTCCTTATCTTATTTCGAAACATTGGGGACAATGTTCGATTTAAGTGTGGGAGGGGATTTTATTGCTTTCTGTAACGCCCCAGTTTTGCCAGTTTTGTTTGTTGAGTCCTTTTTGGATTATTTTATTATTATTTTATTTTATTCTCGACTTTTATGCGAAAATATGTTATTTTTCGTCGTGATTATATTTTATCGCGTTTTGGGAACATTTGCGGGATATTTGAGTGTGGGGGTATTTTGGACATTTCATAGATATTTTTACTAAGTTAGTAAGAAAGAAAAGAAAATAGAAAAGAAAAGGGAAAGAAAAATAGAGAGAAAGAAAGAAGAAAGAAGGAAAAAGAGAAGAAAAGAGGAGAAGAGAGAAAATTGGAGAAAGAGTGGAAAAATCATCAAGAACAATTTCTAGGAATCGATTAATCGGGTAAGGGTGCGAAACTCGATTATTCTATGATTGTATACGATTATGTATGTGTTTTGTTGTTGTTTTTGGATTGATTTGGAGAATATTAGTAAAACCTAGATTGTGTAAAAATTGATTAGAAATGAATTTGATTGTAGTAAAAGTCTTGTTGAATGCATTGTTGATTGTTCATACATGTTTGTGGTATGCTATTACACTTCAAATTGCTGTTTTTCTGAGTTTTAGGTGAAGAAATTGGTTGATGTTGGGTTGGAAAACGCAGAAATTGTTCTGCAGAATTTTTCTGGGTATGCTCTGGCCATACGCGTAAGGGGCATGTCCATACGCGTATGAGCCAAGGCGATACGCGTATCATTGGCTTGTTTTTGGGCCAATACGCGTATGAATCTTGGCATTACGCGTAACATGGGCGAGCCATGGGCCAATACGCGTATGGGTTTTGGAACGAGGAATTTGTGAAGGAAATGGGTTCTGTCCGTACGCGTATGGACATGAGTGATACGCGTATGGACAGGAGAATGTCAAAAATGTGATTTTTCAAAATGTGTTTTCGGTTTTGTCCGTAACTTTGGTTCCGATTATCCGATTTTTGCATTCTTGGTGTCGTTGGAAAGGTATCGAACTGTACTTTGTGAATATGAGGTTTTGAGAATCGTTAGCCGATTAAATTTGGTCGGAAAATGTGAATAGTGTCGAATCTCGACTTTTGTCGTTTTTAATAGTGCGTATTTGACTTGTATTGTGTTATATGTTTGTGCTTTGGATGTGTATGCCTTATGTGCTGTTGGGATGACGATTTGTGGCCGAGAGGCAAGAAAATGCTAAGTGTGGTATATTGGTGTTTGTGGCCATTTTGGGCAATTGTGTGCATTACTTTGTGTGCACTTGAAATACATGAATATTGTTGATGCATGAGTATTTGATGTTGGCATGAGTCATTAATGTGTCAAGTATCATGATATGTATTCTTGCATGGGAAGATTCATAGATGAATCAGTTTTATAGTCTTACGCCATGAAATATTGGTAGAAGCGATTAATCCCAATTGATTGTGCGCCCTGAAATACTGGTAGAAAGCAATCGGATTGTGCGCCCTGAAATACTGGTAGAAAGCAATCCATAAACGTCGTTCGCCCTGAAATATTGGTTTATAGCGACGGGGAACATCGTAGGCCCGACGGGGAGTTACTCTATGTAACGAGCGATGATTCCAAGAGTTCCTGGGGGACTAATGAATTACAAGATTTGAAGTCGGTACCGCATGGCATGTGCATAGAGTCGTTGTGTCGGTCTATGTGCATTGCATAAATCATGAGTAATTGTGCTTGGAACGTGTTTGATTGTATTGTGAATGATTGATGTGATGTGGTATACGATAAGTGAGAATTGTACCGTGTGATATTATATGCGACTGTTGAGCATTTGTGGTGAGAATGTGTTGCTTGTGTATTTTTGTGTCAATATATATAATTTTATGCAATTATATTATGGTTGTTTTTCTCACCCTTCTGCTGTTTTATAACGCTCTATGAGGCGTTGCAGATTAGGTTTGCTGGAGGTATTCTTTTTGTGAAGCTTTGCATCTTCATTATTTTGGTCGGTCGGCTCTGATATGTGACTCCGGGTAGTTAGGGTGGCCGCGTGCTATTGTTTTGTATATCTGATGATATATTATATTTTGGTTGTACATATGCTACTTGATGTATGACAAACTGTTTATATGTGTATATGTTAATCAGATTTTAGATTTTCCGTTTTATTTCTAATTTCTGAAAAGTGGGTGTAAGGAACGAAGTTTCCTCTGTATGATTGCTACCCCACAGTTGCATATCATTATGGGCAGGTGTTGCATGTTATGTGTATATTTTGGTTACGTTGATGGGATGTCTCCTTTCTATGCCGTGTTTTCAAATGTACTCTGATCAATTTTTGAATTTTTCTTTTAACTGCTTTAAATGCATGCTAATTGGGGGTATTAGATTGGGGGCGTCACATTAAGTGGTATCAGAGCTGTTTGTGTCAGTTTGTGTCAGTTGTGGTTGTTGTGTCTGGCATATTGGGCGAGTTACGTTGGACGAGTTGTTGTTTAACCATAATTTGTTATCATTGGAAACGTTCAGATTATGGCTGGAAGACGTGATGCTGCTATGACTGCGGCCATGCAAGCTATGGCGCAGGCGATGCAGAATTTACCGAATGCTGCGGCGGACGAGGAGTCGCGTAGTATGGATAAGTTTCAGAAGAATAACCCACCGAGCTTCAATGGTACTCATGATCCTGAGGGAGCACAGATTTGGCTGAAGAAGATTGAGAAGATCTTCCGTTTCATTAAGTGTTCCGAGGATCAGAAAGTGCAGTTTGGTACTCATGTGCTGGAAAAGGAAGCTGAAGATTGGTGGATAAATGCTTCTCAGAGGTTTGAGGAGGATGAAATAGTGGTTACGTGGGCTGTGTTCAAAGATGCTTTTCTCGAAAAGTATTTTCCAGAAGATGAGAGAGGTAAGAAGGAAATTGAATTTCTTGAACTGAAACAGGATAATTCCTCTGTTGCGGATTATGCTGCTAAGTTTGAGGAACTTGTGAAGTTCTGTCCTAATTATAATACAGCGGGTTCAGAGAGGTCGAAGTGTTTGAAGTTTGTGAATGGCTTGAGGCCAGAAATCAAGCAGGGTATCGGTTATCAGGAGATAAGACAGTTTTCAGTGTTGGTGAACAAGAGTCGGATCTTTGATGAGGATAGCAAAGCACGTGCTACTCATTACAAGAATCTGAATGATAAGAAAGGAAAGGGGCAGTTCAGAGGTAGGCCTTATGTTACCCCTGTTGACAAAGGGAAACAGAAGTTTGCTTTTGATAGGAAGCCTAGTGGTGGAGGAATGAATTCTGCTGTGAAATGTTACAATTGTGGTGGTTTAGGACATCGTATATCGGAATGTAAGAGGAAAATGAATAATGTGGATATGTGTGCTAGTTGTGGTTTGAAAGGTCATGTGGCTGCTGATTGTAGGAGGAAGAATGGAGTTACATGTTATAATTGTGGGGAAGTTGGTCATGTTAGTACAAGGTGTACGAAACCAAGACAGGCTCAACCTGGAGGAAAAGTGTTTGCACTAGCAGGAACTCAGACCTCGAATGCAGATCATTTGATTAGAGGTACTTGCTTTATTAATAATACGCCTTTAATTGCTATTATTGATACTGGAGCGACTCATTCGTTTATTTCGTCTGAGTGCGCGAAGAGTTTGAATCTTGTGTTGTCTGTGATGGGTGTTGAGATGGTTATTGATACTCCAGCGATGGGATCAGTAACTACTTCTATGGTTTGTCTAAATTGTCCTTTAGCCATTTATGGTAAAGATTTTGTGATGGATTTGGTGTGTTTACCATTGGAAGGGTTAGATGTGGTGTTGGGAATGAACTGGTTACAATTTAATCGGGTTCACATTGATTGTTATCATAAGCTAGTAAGGTTTCCTTCTCTGGAGGAAGACGAAGACTCGAGTTTCTTATCTACCAAAGAGTTGAAGAGACTTTTGGCGGATGAGGCTCAGTTGTTCGGTGTGTTTGCATCGTTGTCGGTGGAGAGTAAAGTTTCTCTTGAGGTGTTTCCTGTTGTGTGTGATTTTCCTGAGGTATTTCCTGAAGATATTTCAGATGTACCGCCGGAGAGAGAGGTGGAATTCTCGATAGATCTAGTCCCTGGTACTAGACCTGTTTCTATGGCACCTTATCGAATGTCGGCATCTGAATTGGTGGAGTTGAAAAAGCAGTTGAATGACTTACTGGAAAAGAGGTTCGTAAGACCAAGTGTTTCTCCTTGGGGTGCTCCAGTTTTGTTGGTGAAAAAGAAAGATGGGAGTATGCGATTATGTATTGATTATCGCCAGTTGAATAAAGTGACGATTAAGAACAAATATCCGCTTCCAAGGATTGATGATCTGATGGATCAGTTGGTTGGTGCTTGTGTATTTAGTAAGATTGACTTGAGATCGGGGTACCATCAGATAAGGGTGAAAGAAGAAGATATTCAGAAGACGGCCTTTAGGACACGCTACGGGCATTACGAGTTTGCTGTGATGCCGTTCGGGGTTTCTAATGCGCCTGGTGTGTTCATGGAATACATGAATCGGATTTTCCACGAGCATTTGGATCGTTTTGTGGTGGTGTTTATTGATGATATTTTAATCTATTCTAAGTCTCGTGAGGAACATGCAGAGCATTTACGTATTGTTTTGCAGGTTTTGAGAGAAAGGAAGCTTTTTGCCAAATTGTCCAAGTGTGAATTTTGGTTGTCGGAGGTGAGTTTTCTCGGGCACGTGATTTCAGGTAATGGTATTACTGTGGATCCATCTAAAGTAGAAGCAGTTCTACAATGGGAGGCTCCTAGATCCGTTACTGAAATTCGAAGCTTTTTGGGTTTGGCTGGTTATTATCGGAGGTTCATTGAAGGTTTTTCCAAGCTAGCATTACCTTTGACGCAGTTGACTTGTAAGGGCAAAGCGTTCATTTGGGATATTCAGTGTGAAGAGAGTTTTTGTGAGCTGAAGAGAAGATTGACGACAGCTCCAATTCTTATTTTACCTAATCCTAATGAACCATTCGTTGTGTATTGTGATGCTTCTTTAATTGGTTTGGGTGGTGTTTTGATGCAGGAAGGTAAAGTTGTAGCTTATGCTTCAAGGCAATTAAGAGTTCATGAGAAAAACTATCCTACTCATGATCTTGAATTAGCTGCTGTGGTTTTTGTGTTAAAGATTTGGAGACACTATCTCTATGGTGCGAGGTTCGAAGTCTTTAGTGATCATAAAAGCTTGAAATATCTATTTGATCAGAAAGAGTTGAACATGAGGCAACGGAGATGGTTGGAATTCTTGAAAGACTACGACTTTGGCTTGAATTACCATCCTGGTAAAGCTAATGTGGTAGCCGATGCATTGAGCCGTAAGTCTTTGCATATGTCCGCATTGATGGCGAAAGAGTGGGAACTTTTGGAATCATTTAGAGACTTGAGTTTAGTTTGCGAAGTGACATCGGTGAGTGTGAGACTTGGTATGTTGAAAGTTACGAATGAGTTTTTGTTGTCGATTTGTGAGAAACAAAAGCTGGATTTGAAATTTGTTGATTTGATGATGAACGAGAATGAGGATTTCAAGGTTGATAAGTTTGGCGTTTTGAGATTTCGTGATCGTATTTGTATTCCTGACGATGCGGAGTTGAAAAGAATGATTTTGGAGGAAGGACACCGGAGTATTTTAAGTATTCATCCCGGAGCGAATAAAATGTACCAAGATTTGAGGAAGATTTTCTGGTGGTCTGGTTTGAAAAGAGATGTGGCTCAATTTGTTTATGCTTGTTTAACTTGTCAGAAATCGAAAGTGGAACATTTGAGGCCTAGTGGTTTGTTGCAACCATTAGACATTCCTGAGTGGAAATGGGATAGCATTTCGATGGATTTTGTAACGGGGTTACCGAATACTCAGCGAGGGCATAATGCTATTTGGGTGATTGTGGATAGGCTGACTAAATCGGCGCATTTCATTCCGATTGACATCAGTTTTTCTTTGGAGAGGTTAGCTGAGATTTATGTCGGTGTGGTTGTGAAATTGCATGGTGTCCCGTTGAGCATTGTTTCTGATAGAGATCCGAGGTTTACATCGAGATTTTGGGAGAGTCTACAGAAGGCTTTGGGTTCTAGATTGAAGTTGAGTTCGGCTTATCATCCGCAGACGGATGGTCAGACCGAAAGAACTATTCAGTCTTTGGAGGATTTGTTGAGATCGTGTGTTTTGGAACAAGGTGGTATGTGGGACAGTTATCTTGCTTTGGTTGAGTTCACGTACAATAACAGTTTCCATTCTAGTATTGGAATGGCACCTTTTGAGGCTTTATATGGGCGAAGATGTCGAACGCCGTTGTGTTGGCACGAAACAGGTGAGAGTTCTGTGGTTGGACCGGAATTGGTGCAACAGACGACGGAAAAGGTAAAGTTTATTCGTGAGAAAATGAAGGCTTCTCAGAGTAGGCAGAAGAGTTATCATGATAAGAGACGGAAGGATCTTGAGTTTCAAGAGGGTGATCACGTATTTCTGAGGGTTACGCCGGTTACGGGTGTTGGTCGTGCTTTGAAATCTAAGAAACTTACTCCTCGATTTATTGGTCCTTACCAGATATCTGCGAGAGTTGGTGCTGTAGCGTATCGGGTGGCGTTACCGCCGAATCTGTCGAATTTGCATGATGTGTTTCATGTTTCGCAGTTGCGGAAGTATGTTTCAGACCCTTCACATGTGATTCCTATGGACGAGGTTGAGGTAAGAGATAACCTTACGGTCGAGACTTTACCAGTTAGTATTTTGGATCGCGAGGTGAAGCGGTTGAGGGGTAAAGAGATTGCACTTGTGAAAGTGGCGTGGGGAGGCGCTGCTGATGGTAATCTGACGTGGGAGTTGGAGAGTAGGATGCGAGAATCGTATCCAGAGTTATTTGAATCAGGTAAGATTTTCGAGGACGAAAATTTCTAAGTGGGGGAGAATTGTAACGCCCCAGTTTTGCCAGTTTTGTTTGTTGAGTCCTTTTTGGATTATTTTATTATTATTTTATTTTATTCTCGACTTTTATGCGAAAATATGTTATTTTTCGTCGTGATTATATTTTATCGCGTTTTGGGAACATTTGCGGGATATTTGAGTGTGGGGGTATTTTGGACATTTCATAGATATTTTTACTAAGTTAGTAAGAAAGAAAAGAAAATAGAAAAGAAAAGGGAAAGAAAAATAGAGAGAAAGAAAGAAGAAAGAAGGAAAAAGAGAAGAAAAGAGGAGAAGAGAGAAAATTGGAGAAAGAGTGGAAAAATCATCAAGAACAATTTCTAGGAATCGATTAATCGGGTAAGGGTGCGAAACTCGATTATTCTATGATTGTATACGATTATGTATGTGTTTTGTTGTTGTTTTTGGATTGATTTGGAGAATATTAGTAAAACCTAGATTGTGTAAAAATTGATTAGAAATGAATTTGATTGTAGTAAAAGTCTTGTTGAATGCATTGTTGATTGTTCATACATGTTTGTGGTATGCTATTACACTTCAAATTGCTGTTTTTCTGAGTTTTAGGTGAAGAAATTGGTTGATGTTGGGTTGGAAAACGCAGAAATTGTTCTGCAGAATTTTTCTGGGTATGCTCTGGCCATACGCGTAAGGGGCATGTCCATACGCGTATGAGCCAAGGCGATACGCGTATCATTGGCTTGTTTTTGGGCCAATACGCGTATGAATCTTGGCATTACGCGTAACATGGGCGAGCCATGGGCCAATACGCGTATGGGTTTTGGAACGAGGAATTTGTGAAGGAAATGGGTTCTGTCCGTACGCGTATGGACATGAGTGATACGCGTATGGACAGGAGAATGTCAAAAATGTGATTTTTCAAAATGTGTTTTCGGTTTTGTCCGTAACTTTGGTTCCGATTATCCGATTTTTGCATTCTTGGTGTCGTTGGAAAGGTATCGAACTGTACTTTGTGAATATGAGGTTTTGAGAATCGTTAGCCGATTAAATTTGGTCGGAAAATGTGAATAGTGTCGAATCTCGACTTTTGTCGTTTTTAATAGTGCGTATTTGACTTGTATTGTGTTATATGTTTGTGCTTTGGATGTGTATGCCTTATCTGCTGTTGGGATGACGATTTGTGGCCGAGAGGCAAGAAAATGCTAAGTGTGGTATATTGGTGTTTGTGGCCATTTTGGGCAATTGTGTGCATTACTTTGTGTGCACTTGAAATACATGAATATTGTTGATGCATGAGTATTTGATGTTGGCATGAGTCATTAATGTGTCAAGTATCATGATATGTATTCTTGCATGGGAAGATTCATAGATGAATCAGTTTTATAGTCTTACGCCATGAAATATTGGTAGAAGCGATTAATCCCAATTGATTGTGCGCCCTGAAATACTGGTAGAAAGCAATCGGATTGTGCGCCCTGAAATACTGGTAGAAAGCAATCCATAAACGTCGTTCGCCCTGAAATATTGGTTTATAGCGACGGGGAACATCGTAGGCCCGACGGGGAGTTACTCTATGTAACGAGCGATGATTCCAAGAGTTCCTGGGGGACTAATGAATTACAAGATTTGAAGTCGGTACCGCATGGCATGTGCATAGAGTCGTTGTGTCGGTCTATGTGCATTGCATAAATCATGAGTAATTGTGCTTGGAACGTGTTTGATTGTATTGTGAATGATTGATGTGATGTGGTATACGATAAGTGAGAATTGTACCGTGTGATATTATATGCGACTGTTGAGCATTTGTGGTGAGAATGTGTTGCTTGTGTATTTTTGTGTCAATATATATAATTTTATGCAATTATATTATGGTTGTTTTTCTCACCCTTCTGCTGTTTTATAACGCTCTATGAGGCGTTGCAGATTAGGTTTGCTGGAGGTATTCTTTTTGTGAAGCTTTGCATCTTCATTATTTTGGTCGGTCGGCTCTGATATGTGACTCCGGGTAGTTAGGGTGGCCGCGTGCTATTGTTTTGTATATCTGATGATATATTATATTTTGGTTGTACATATGCTACTTGATGTATGACAAACTGTTTATATGTGTATATGTTAATCAGATTTTAGATTTTCCGTTTTATTTCTAATTTCTGAAAAGTGGGTGTAAGGAACGAAGTTTCCTCTGTATGATTGCTACCCCACAGTTGCATATCATTATGGGCAGGTGTTGCATGTTATGTGTATATTTTGGTTACGTTGATGGGATGTCTCCTTTCTATGCCGTGTTTTCAAATGTACTCTGATCAATTTTTGAATTTTTCTTTTAACTGCTTTAAATGCATGCTAATTGGGGGTATTAGATTGGGGGCGTCACACTTTCTATTTCCATTTTTAGTTAGTTGTTTATTTCTTGTTTTTGTCTATGTCTTTTTTCTAGAAAATGCATGAGTCTGATGAGTCACCAGTACAGTGTATCCCTAGTGCACCCTCATTTTTCCCCATTTCTTTAGCCCTACAAAAATTTTTTTGCAAAAAGAAAACATTGTTGTTCTACACGTTTTTTGGGCTTTAAGACAGGTTTGGATTAGGATGTGGTGACTTAGGTGAACTTTTTGAAACATTAGTATCGTTTTAGCACCGTAGACTTCACGAATATAGGAATCATTCCAAAACCCCATGTACCATGGCCTTAATTATCCTTTCCAAATTTGTCCTAAGTAGTTTATTTCAGCAGTCAGCTCCGGCCTAAGCATGTTCTACGTAGGGGACTGATGAACATCAGTGAATGATCCAGTAAAATAAATAAAGAAAAAGGCAAACTCCGGATAGATGACCCTCACAAGGTCGTTTAAACCAAAAAGTTGAATTGTTGCCACAAAAAAAAAAAAAATATATATATATATATATATATATATATATATATATTTATATAATTTTAGCTCACCCATTGTTAGTTGGTTCAGAGGTATCTGGCGCTGAACTCGGTAGGGCGGATTACGATCCGATCCCCCACAACTGCATTTGGGTTAAATAAAAGGGTTTACACAGTCTTATGTGCCAGAAACCCTATGTTTTGGATCAGAATCACTAACAGGTCACTCTACTATGAAACATGTACGGATAACGGGCTTAATGTGATTGCGCCTGAATGAAAAGGACCCAAAAAGAGATGAAGAGGTAGGCCTAGTTATTGTGGGATGATACGGTTGACTAATATAAGAATGAAGTTTATGTCCGCCTCTGCGGATAAGTGTCATTACGATACCCTTGGTTCACTTAGTACCTGTCACTGCATCCTGACTTGAACTTAGAAGCCCTTTTTGCCCGAATCACGTGTCAGCACTAGTTTTCTTACTTTGAGCTTTAAATGTTTTGCTTGAGGACAAGCAAAGGTCTAAGTGTGGGAGAATTTGATGACACTGAATTTCACCGTATTTTTGACTCCGATTTCGCATGCATTCTTAGTCTTTTAATGTCATTTTATTATGTTATTATTATGTTTTTCTTTGTTTTCAGGTTTTTAGTCTAATCGGAGCCCCGAGCGAGAAAAGGAGCGAAAAAGGAGCCGAAATGAGCTAAAATAGAGAAAATCAGCATTTTGCACTTATGGCATCCACTCTGGCGGCCGCCACAGGGTCTTCCATGACGTGGTCATGTCTCAAACTCCTCCCAACTGATTTTCCCCACGATCTCCAACTGCCCAAGCAATTTTACACTCATGGCGGGCGCCATAGTGTTGTGGCGGGCACCACAAGAACAAAACAAGTTCCCGCCCAAATTCAAATGCTAGGGGCAACCTTGTCTTTTCCACATGTTTCCTTGCCTATAAATAGGACTTTAGATTTTCGTTTTTCTTGATCCAAGCTTAGTTGTTCATAAGCATATATCAGTGTAATAGTGGTAATCGCTTCACATCGAGGTGTTACTACATTCGAGAGATCGAGTCTGTAAGAGCCTGTGAGATTGAGTCTTGGAGCACTCTGGAAGGAAGTTAATCCTGCCGCCATTTTACTTTCAGTTCGCATTTTATTCAACCACTCCGATTGGAGCAGGTTTTTATTACTTTACCTTTTGTCAACTTTATTTCTTGCACTGTCTTTTAATTTCATTTATTTTCCGCACTCACATTACTTTCATTTACTTTCCGCACTCGCATTACTTTCATTTACTTTCCGCACTTGCATTACTTTCATTTACTTTCCGCACTCGCACTTAAATACCTTTTTTATGAAAAATCTAAAAATGAACTTTTACTTCACCATGTCTGGCTAATTTTATAAAGGTTAGAATGTGAAGATCATAACCGAACCGATAATCTGTACAATTGTTAGTGGAAACACTTAAGGGCTATTTTAACTTTCAATATAAGTTTTCCTGTTCTTAAATTCCGTTGGGTAAGATCGAAAGCCGTCCAACGCCTATCTAAACTTAATTGTTTTTAAACTATTTCAAAAACAGCGAAAGCGCTTTGTTTAGTTTATTAGGAGTTTTTAATTTAAAAGGAAAAGAGATTTTAAAACCATTTTCGGACGCGTTAAGAAGTTTAAAGTCTGGTTCGTAAGAACCTCTTTTTTTTAGAAAATCCAGGTTAAAATACTTTTCAACTTGGTCAAGATACTATATTTCTTAAAAATAGGTTTACTACTCTAACGCAATGCGCGCCTTTTTATCCGTGACAATAAGAGGGTTTGATTAGGGGGTACAACTCGGTTCTGAATACGCGAAAGCGACAATTCCTGTCAAATTAGTTCTTTTCAAAGTAGAAAACATTGCCCGTAAGTAGTTCTATTAGCAAGTACTTGGACTATCAATTGGTTATGTGAATTGCATTCGAACCTGTCTTTATCAATTAATTTTAATTACTTCATTTTCTACCGTGCACTCTTCAAAACTACTATTTTCAATCACCTTAGATACACACCTTAACAATAGATAGCGATAGATTGACACTTGGTCTCTGTGGATACGATAATCTTTTATATTACTCTGACGCGTTCGTACACTTGCGAAAAAATACGCATCAAGGAGGGTAATAGAGAATCCTCGCCGGTATAGCTTATCCTCGACTATAGTGTACGAGCACGCCCGTCTCTTGACCATTCTTGCTTCTTTGGGATCTTCGGGCAGTTTGCCCGTCGTGAGGTATTCGTATACCGGGGTCATCCAGCAATCGCTGTCCCCGATGGCGTTGATGTCCGAAACCATGCCTGGTTTGTCAATGCTCGGGCGGGAAAGGACCTCTTGTATGACGGATTTGTTCCCGCCTTTCTTTTTCGTGCTCGCCAATTTTGACAGGACGTCCGCTCGGGCATTATGCTCCCGGGGGATGTGAGTTACTTCCGCCGAGGTGAACTTTTTCATCTTCTCTTTTACCAAGGCCAAGTATTCTACGAGACTGTCGTTCTTGGCTTGGTACTCTCCTCGGACTTGCGAGGCTACGAGCTGAGAATCGGTGAAAAGCTTGACCTCCTTGGCGCCAAGGTCCTCGGCCAGCCTGAGTCCCGCGAGGAAGGCCTCGTATTCGGCTTGGTTGTTCGAAGTCGGGAAGGACAATTCGAGGGACACCTCGATGAGGATGCCTTCCTCGTTTTCGAGGATAATTCCCGCTCCGCTTCCTTTCGGGCTGGATGCTCCGTCGACATAGATTGTCCATTTTTGCGACCCGTTGGTTGAGGGTTCTGGGACGGTCATCTCTGCTACAAAGTCGGCCAGTACCTGTGCCTTCAAGGCTTTCCTCCCCTCATATCGGATGTCGAATTCGGCCAGCTCGAGTGACCACCTGAGCATCCTCCCCGCCATATCCGGTCGTCTGAGGAGTTGCCTGATCGGCTGGTCGGTCCTCACGGTGACGGTATGGGCGAGGAAGTAGTGGCGTAGTCTTCTGGCCGCGGTGACGAGGCCCAGTGTGACTTTCTCGATCTGCTGATACTTGAGCTCGGGGCCTTGGAGAGCTTTGCTCGTGAAGTAAACTGGCTTCTGTCCGTCTGGTGTTTCCCGAATGAGAACGGCGCTGACCGCTTCGCTCGTGATCGCAAGATATAAGAAGAGTGTTTCCCCATTCTCGGGTCGCGAGAGGACCGGGGGTTGCGATAGGACTTGTTTCAAATGTGCAAGTGCTTGTTCGCACTCCTCGCTCCACTCAAACTCCGCTTTTTGCCGGAGGAGTTTGAAAAAGGGGAGTGCGTACTGTGCGAATTTGGCGACGAACCGGGAAAGGGCGGTGAGTATTCCGTTCAATGATTGTATTGACTTCTTCGAGCCCGGAGTAGGGAGCTCGGAAAAGGCTCTACACTTGTCGGGGTTTGCCTAAATTCCTCGTTCCGTGAGGTAAAATCCGAGGAACTTTCCCGCCCGGACACCGAAGGTGCATTTGTCGGGATTAAACCTCATGCGGCATCTTCTCGCCGTATCGAACACCTTCTTGAGGTGTGCAGCGTGGTCGACTTCTTCTGCAGACTTGACGATCATGTCGTCCATGTAGACTTCGAGCATGTCGCCGATTTCAGTCCGAAAGACCTTGTTCATCATCCGCTGGTAGGTCGCACCGGCATTCTTCAGACCGAAGGGCATTACGTTGTAATAGTAGTTGCCCGACGCGGTCATGAAGGCCGTGTGTAGCTTGTCGACCTTGTCCATGGGAATTTGGTTGTATCCTGAATAGGCGTCCATGAAAGATAGTAGTTTGTAACCTGCAGAATTGTCGACCAATTGGTCGATGTTAGGCAAGGGATAACAGTCTTTCGGGAAAGCCCGGTTGAGATCAGTATAATCAACGCACATTCTCCATTTTCCATTATTTTTCTTAACAAGTACAACGTTGGACAGCCATGTCGTGTATTTGGCTTCCGAAATAAAATTTGCCTCTAGGAGGTCTTTTACAGCTTTCTCAGCAGCCTCCGCTTTCTCGGGAGACTGCTTATGCTTACGTTGTGCTATGGCCCTAGCGGCCGGATCTACTGCGAGCTGATGGCAAGCCACCTCGGGGTCGAGGCCAGGCATCTCGGATGCGCTCCACGCGAAGAGGTCAGCGTTCTCCCTCAGACATACTTTCAGCTGCTCTTTGGCTAGGTCGGGGATCTCGGTGTCGATCTTCACGATGCGATCTGGGTCGTCTCCGAGGGCCACGAGCTCGAAATCTCCATCTGGGATGGGGCGTGCTGGGTGGAGAAGCTGCCCGTTGTTTTCCTCCTGGTGGTCGTGGTCTTCGACTCTGTCTTCATCGGGCTCGCCGGAGAACCTGCTGTCGAGGTCGACCGCGTTGATGCGCGGGAGAGGTACCTGTCTGACGTCCGGGGGTGGTTTGGCCACTGCCTTAGGTTTAGGACCAATGGAACTTAGCCCCTTGACGGCGGCGTCGAAGCATCTTCTGGCCGCGTCGATGTCCCCGTGCATCGTCACTACTCGTCCCCTCCTCGTGTAGTACTTCATTTTGAGGTGGACCGTCGACGGGACCGCCGTGAGTTCAGCAAGGGTGGTCCTTCCGAGGATGCAGTTGTAAAGGGATGGGCATTCAACCACCAGGAAACGGATCTTCACCTGTCGGGCCGTGTCTTCGGCTCCGAACGTAACTATTAGCTCCACGTAACCCCATGGTTTGGTGGTGGTTCCATTGAACCCCTGTAGGTCTGACCCGACGTACGGGGTCAAATGCCTCTCGTCCAGCTGAAGGGTCCCGAACAAATGAGAATACATGATGTCGACCGAGCTCCCCTGGTCGACCAGGATTCTTCGGACGTCAAAGTTCGCCATTTGTGCCCTGACCAGGAGGGGAATAGTGGCGTTTGGTGCTCCCCCGGGGAGTTCCTCGAGGTAGAAGGTGATGGGATTGGAGTTTCCCCGCACCTTCTCGAGGGTGGTCGCCTTCGACGATGTTGCGGATTCCAGTTCGTCAAACTTCCGTTTGATCGACCCAACCGATATTTTCCCGGGATCGCCTCCGAAGATAACCATTGCTTTGGGGAAGCCTTCCCAGGTATTGCGGGCCGTGACGGGGCCCTCGTCAGGGAAAGTCGCCCACATGTTGCGGATTGCCTCTTCGCCCTCGATGATTGGGGGGACGAAGAAGTCCTCGGGTCGAGTGACGCTGAGGGCGACCTGAAGCTGGCTGTCGCCGGGAGGAGGTGTTGCCTCCTCGACGTTCTGTGCTTCCTTTGAGCTGGGACGAGGAGGGTCATTTCGTTGGGCATACTTCTTCAAGTGCCCTTCTTTGATGAGAATCTCAATGGCATCCTTGAGGTGGATGCAATCTTCGGTCACGTGCCCGTGGCTTCGGTGGAACCTGCAGTACTTAGATTTGTCAACGTTTGGTTTGGGAGCCGCGGGCTTCGGGAAGCGAACTCCTCCTTTCACAAACTCGGAATTCTGCAGTCTGAGAGGATCCGAGACCGGGAAGTGTTGAGCAGCGTGTACTCCGTGAATCGGCCAGCTGGCCCGCGCTGTTCCCGGGGGTCTCGATTGCGGTTTTCTTTCTTCTTTTCTCCACCCCGTCGGGGAGAAACGTCATCGTCTTTGTGGCCGCGGGGGCCCTCCCTACGTCTCGTCTCAAGAGCGATCTGGGCTGCTTCCGTCTCTTCGAGTTCGATGTACTTCTGGGCCCGAGCGAGAAGGTCCTTGAGACGCCGGGGTCTTCGTAGGCCGATGGATTTGGCAAAGTCCGACCCGGCACGTAGTCCGTGAATAATTAAGTATTTCTTCATGTCGTCGGTCGTATGGACCTCGACGGCTTCCTTGTTAAACCTCTCAATGTAATTTCGAAGGGATTCGTTCCTCCCTTGGAAGATTTTTTCTAGGGCAGCCTCTGTCTTCGGGTGTCGACGAGACGCGGTGAAGTGTTTGGTGAAGCGTTGCTTCAGTTGTTTCCACGACGTGATCGAACCAGGTTCCAGACCCTTGTACCATGTCATGGCTCCCTTCCGTAAGGTGGTGGGGAATAGCCTGCACCTGATGGCTCCCCTGACGTTTCGGAAGTCGAGCATCGCTTCGAAACTCTCCACGTGATCGTCGGGGTCGGTCAGCCCGTCGTAGGTCCCCAACGGTGGATGTTTCTCCATGCCTGGAGGGATTGGGGCGTCCATGATTTCCCACGACAAGGGGGTCCTTTGGTCCTCGTCGTCGCTACCAGCCGGGGATCTCGAAGGTGACCGATGGTGCCGTGGAGGGGAGTTCCTCGAACGGTTCTTTGGTCTCTCTTCGGTCTGCTTGGACTTCTTGGAGATGGTGGAGGCCCTGGGTTCCTTCCGAGGCGGGGAACAAGGGCGTTTCTGGGTGATTGCCGGCTGGGGTCGCTCGAGACGAGGTCGTCGACCATGGCATACGGGCGACGGAGTCCGGGAATCTTCGGAAGGGGTCCTTCGCGGGGAAGGAGAGCGGCGAGGTGACGGGGGACGGCGATGTCTTCGCGGGGAAGATCGTTGCGGCCGTCCTTGCTCCAAGGCTTCGATTCTGGTGTTCTGCTGCGCGATCAGCTGATTGGTCTGGTTGATCAATGCAAACAGGGCCACAGTACTTGGGTCCGCGTTGGGCGGCGGAGCAACTGGCTGGAGAGTGGTTTGCTGGTCGTCCATGCGGACGACGTGGTTGGTCGCATCCTGGGAGTCCGGGGAGGCGGTTTGCCCGTCTCTTATGTCGCCTTCGCCGCCGTGGAGGATGACGGCGTCCTCACGGTGGCTCCCGTTCTCCAGTTGCGCGAGCACGGTGTCCAGAGCCTGGTTGACGGTCGGATTGGCCATGTTGGTGATGAATAGAGGAAGCTTTGGTTTATCGAGGAGAAAACGGGGAAGCTTATAAATTCCCCACAGACGGCGCCACTGATCGTACCTGGATCAGACAGTTACTGGTGGCCAACGACGTCCGTCGAGCTCCGGCTCCGGTGAGGTTGAAGGACGGCCGGGGGGGGTGTACCTGCAAGGTACTCCGACGCTCAAGTTAGGGAGTGCACAGAGTAACAGCAAATACAAGAAGAGTGAGAAAAGTGACTTAACCTGACCCTCTCAAGTGAGAGGGTATTTATAGAGAGCCCCCAGCGCGGGGCCAACGGTTACTTGCATTGGGCTGGATTGTCAGGCCCAATCCAAGTAACTGCCAGGGCTTACGTGGCGTAGTGAAGACCAGCGCGTGGTCTTCGCCCTGGGGTAACCGCTCCTAGATTTCCGGGACTAGGGCAGACCGAATCCTTCGGGAGTGAAGTGATTACTTGGAACGTGTCTACGTGGTACGGACCGTTAGGCACTCCTCGCTGGGGAGGAGCCTTCTGTGTCGAGGACCCGTCAAGCCGTACGACGGGCATGGCCTCGCGGGGGAGGAGACATGTCTGTCGAGGAGTGATGTGCGGTATTCTCGCGGGGGAGAAGCTGGTATGTCGGGGACGTACCTATCCGCCGGGGTGCGAGGTCCTCTCGCCCTGTCGGCCCAGGTGCCCGACACTGTAAAGTGCTCGGGGGAAACGTTGGTATGCTTGCAGCAGTCAAGTGCCCCGCAGAGGGGTCTTGTTGGGCCTCCCCATGCTATATGGGTTGGGCCTGCCCGACTGTTGGGCAGCCTCGGCCCAGTCCAGAACAGATAACATTATGAAATTCATTAGACATCGTGGATGAGATACTATTCAAGTAATAGTATGTAAAAAACACATATTTACATTTATAACTGACATATATTATTTTAATTAAATCTCAAATTTATGATAAAATACACTTATAATTTTATTAATTAAAAGTTAAAATATTATATATATATATATTATAATGTTATTTTTTTTTGTGAGAATGTGATAATGAATCTGAATTATTAGATTTTAAAATAAATTATGTAGATAAATAATGGAGGAGAGAGAAAAACAAAAACCACTAATAATCTCCACCATTTATTTTAAAATCTAATATTCAGATTCATTTTTATGTTCTCACATAAAAATGACATTCTCATAGTTCTTATTCATTCTCACATTCTTATATAACTTATCCATTTTCAATATATATATATATATATATAGGTTACACTAAAGTTATCAATAGATAGAAAAATGGCATAAGAAGATAAAAGGCATAAGACATAAATATTCAAATTTTTCATACATCTAAAAGAGAAGAAGCAGTCCTTAAATAGCTAGGGTTAAGCTAAGGATACTAACATGGGCCTACAACTGTAATCCGGCCCAAAAACAAAAGATAAAAATTCAGTTGGACTCTAAAGTTAAAAATAACAATCCTTTAAAAGGACAGACACTTTCTTTTCTCTATTGGGCCTTATGCTCTTCCTAACATTACTCTCGGGCCCAATAAGAACCTTGTCCTCAAGGTTCAGTGATGAAGTGGTAATGGGCTGACTAGAGGTGGGCTGGTTGGTTTGGACGTGCTGATGGCCCAACGAAGGGGAATGCGTAGGGTTGTTTTTGGTGTGAGTGGAGAAAAAGTTTGAAAAATTGACTTGGTTATTGGGGAAAATGGCTGGCAGGTTTTTGGGTTGAGAAGTACACGTGGCGGGAGGATTGGATGGTTTGGTGGGCACAATCTGAATGGATGGTGAGGATTGACGGAGAAGAGATAAGGTCTGCTTTGAGAAACGTGTGAGTGGTGTAACATCCCAAATTTCGTAAGAATATTTATTTAATTTATTTAAATATTATATTCGTGGTTTTCTGTGAATTTTTTGTGGTTGGTGTGGATGTCGGTATTTTTGATGAAGTTTGATTATTTTAATTAAATAATAGTATATAATATGAATATATTAGTATTATTATTAATTTAAAATAATATTAGGAGAATTAAGGGTAAGACGGACATTTTAGGAGTATTAGTGAGGTATTATGGAGAAAGCCCATATTTGAGGCCCAAGAGTTAAATTAACCAAAAAGGGGAATTGAGGAGAATTAGGATTCATTTGTGAAGATCGTGAAAATAAGACGAAAGTGCAGAGCTCTGAGGAAAACAGGAAAAAGGCGAGAATTTTCGTGAAGGTTTCCAAAGGCTCAAGAGAGAACTCATCGGATCGAAAATCTAAGGTATGAGGAGTAATTGCCTTTCATTGTTTTCATTATAGGATTCGATTGAATGAAGTGGATTTGGTGATTTTAAGGTTTATGAGGGTTTATGGGTTTTGAGGTAAACTGATGATTTTGAGGGTATTTTGTGAATCGATTAGTAAGAGTTGAATTTAATCGGTAAAATAGACCTTTGGAGCAGATTTCCTCGTTGTTGTAGTTTTAACCTTGTGGTGAAGGATCTATAGAGTTTATATGAAGCTTGAGAGTTTTGTAGGTTTATGGAAATTAAGGTTTCCCGTAGTGTCCTGAATCGACCTAACAGACGTAGATTTTAGGCCTTTAAATTCTGTGATATGTTAGGACTGATGTAGGGATGATTTTGGGTCAATTGAGACTGTAATCGCAGGTGCTTTGGAGGTTTGGGAGCTACTGATGCGTAGCAACGATTTGCTGTAATCGTAGGTTCGCTAGGCGAACCATTGCTTCGCTAGGCGAATGTTCGCCATCGTTCGCTAAGCGAACAGCGCAGTGAATACGGGATAGCAGGAGTGTAATTGCAGAGTTGTTTCTGAAGGGGCTTTAGGGATTCGCTAGAAGTCTCGCCCAGCGAATGGCTTCGCTAGGTGAATGTGGGGCCGAGCATGACAGATGTTTGGGTTTCTGGTGTTGAGTGTGAGATCTGTGAGGTTCGTTGGCCGCTTTGCTAGGCGAAGGCCACAGCGAACAGGTTCGCTAGGCGAACCCTGGAGCGAAGGTATGTTGTTCGCAAATTCTGGTTTATGCTGCTGTGCTGTTTTTGATGTCTTGATGTTGTGATTTCTATGATGATTTTCTATGATGTTACTGATGATTATATGATGATGTTTTGGTGATTATTTGACGAAAATGTGATGACATGACGTGTATGAGAATTGATGAATGATGATGCACATGATGATGGTTACTTGATGATGATGAATTATTGACGTTTGTGTATCATACATTCATATGCATACTCTGTGATGACGATTCATTCCCATTGTGCGGATATGAGGTAATTATGATGTGCTCCGGTTCCAAATGCGGGATCGATCCTAGTGACGGGGATCTTTGGAGGGTTGATGGCCTGGTGTCCATCCTTTGTGACGATTGGTACCACATGCACGAGTCTTGTTATGCATTGCATCTTATGTGACATTGATGAATTGTGATATAGTGTTTCCTGATGTTTCCCTTGATAATGACCTTGATGATGTTGTACATTAAGATAATGCCATTTTATGTATATCTTGTTTTATAATGATTATTATGAATTATGATTACTCACCCTGCCTATTTGAATGTTGCCTCCACGTGGGTAACGTGCAGGTGATCAGGTTTAGTTGTGGATGCTTTCGAGGACCTTGAAGTTTATTTGCTTTTGGTCGATTTAGAGGGTCTTGCTCTGATAGTGTAACATCGGGTTGGGGTCCTTTGAGTCGAACTATGCTGTTTCCTTATTTTTGTTGTCATTTAATGATATGGTTTTATTTTGATTATTATGACGGTTGTTGAGGAACCTTTTATTTGAGAATTTTGAGTTCCGCTGCCATGTGAAGGCTTTCTGATTTATTTTGAGAAAAACCCTTTGTTTACAGGGTAATTGTGTTATTTTGATTTAATGAGAAATGTGCACCCTTTGAGGGAATTTTTATGCCTTACTCTGATATTTGAGTTGTTTCTGCTGCAACATTATTGGGGGTAGAAAAGGGTGTTACATTAGTGGTATTAGAGCAGGTCGGTCCGTCCGGTCAGGTTTTTACTTGATGTCTGTTCCTGTCAATCGACGAGTGTGTGTGCACTGTCAATGTTTTAGTTCTTCTAACCTTGTTGGTGGTGTGAAGGATGGCTGGAAGAAATGATCGTACGATTGTTGATGCGTTGGAATCGGTTGCTAATGTGGTGGCGCAGCTGAATCCAAATGGTGGAGCTCTTGATGAGTTTCGTGCGTTGGGGAAGTTTCAAAGGAACAATCCACCGACTTTTGTGGCTACGCATGATCTGGCAAGTGCACACAAGTGGCTGAAGGCGATCGAGAAGAATTTTCGAGTGATGGGGTGTTCTGATGAGCAATAGGTTCAGTTTGGAACGCATATGCTGGAAAAGGAAGCTGAGGACTGGTGGGATAACACCCGTCAGAGACTTACGGATGTTGGCACTGTGATAACTTGGGCTGTGTTTAAGCAGGAGTTTCTGGGGAAGTATTTTCCAGAGGATGCTCGTGGAAAGAGAGAAGTGGAATTCCTTGAGCTGAAGCAAAGAGACATGACTGTGGCAGAGTATGCTGCGAAGTTTGAAAAGCTAGTGAAGTTCTGTCCGCACTACAATCGTGTTGATGCTGAGATGTCTAAGTGTCTCAAATTCGAGAATGGGCTGAGACCAGAGATTAAGTAGGGTATTGGGTATCAGCAGATCCGTAGGTATGCTGAGTTGGTTGACAAGAGCAGGATCTACGATGAGGACAACCGAGATCGATCTGCTCACTACAAGCAGTTGAGTGAGAAAAAAGGACAGTATAGGGGTAAACCTTATACAACTTCAGCTGACAAAGGGAAGCAGAAGGCTTCAGATGGGAAAAGGCAAGTGGGGGAGCAGCTCCCACTTCTGGAAAGTGTCATAAGTGTGACGAGCAAGGTCACCGTGCTGATGCATGTACCAATAATGTGCTGAGGTGCTATAGATGCGGTAAGAAAGGTCATCGAGCTACTGATTGCAAAGATGAGGGTCCGACCTGTTTCAATTGTGGTGAGAAAGGTCATATCAGTACTCGATGTCATAAGTCGAAGAAGACTGCTACTGCTGCCTAGACTAGTGGCAGAGTGTTTGCTTTGAGTGGTGCAGAGGCGCCAGAGAAGGACAACCTGATTCGAGGTACTTGTTTTATTAATAATATCGAGTTGGTTGCTATTATTGATACTGGTGCTACTCATTCTTTTATCTCGCTTGAATGTGCTAATAGATTGGGTTTGAAGTTATCTGATATGAATGGGAATATGGTAATAGAAACTCCAGCTAATGGTTCTGTTACTACTACCCTTGTGTGTTTGAGATGTCCTGTGACAATTTTTGAGAAGAGCTTTGTGATGTATTTGGTGTGCCTACCCTTGCACCAAATTGATGTGATCTTTGGAATAAACTGGTTGGAGTTCAACCATGTTCATATCAATTGTTATAACAAGATTGTAGAGTTTCCTGAGATTGATGATAGTGGTGAGTTGATGTTCTTGTCTGCTAAGCAAGTAGACGAACTTGTGGAAGATGAAGCTTTGGTGTTTGCAATGTTTGCATCATTACAAATTGATCGTAAAGCTGTGAGTGTGGAGTTGACAGTTGTCTGTGAATTTCCAGAAGTGTTTCCAGATGACATCGGTGATTTGCCTCCAGAGCGTGAAATGGAGTTTGCAGTGGACTTAATACCAGGTACGAGTCCAGTGTCGATGGCTCCTTATCGGATGTCAGCTTCTTAGTTAAGTGAATTGAAGAAACAGTTGGAAGAATTGCTTGATAAGAGGTTTGTTCGACCAAGTGTTTCTCTGTGGGGTGCTCCTGTGTTGTTAGTGAAGAAGAAAGATGGAAGTATGAGGTTGTGCGTTGATTATCGGCAGTTGAATAAAGTGACGATTAAGAATAAGTATCCACTTCCGAGAATCGACGAATTGATGGATCAGTTAGTAGGTGCTTGTGTGTTTAGCAAGATTGATTTGAGGTCTGGTTATCATCAGATTCGAGTGAAGCCTGATGATATTCCGAAGTCGGCTTTCAGAACGAGATATGGACACTATGAATACACTGTGATGTCGTTTGGTGTATCCAATGCACCTGGTGTGTTCATGGAGTATATGAATCGGATTTTCAATGAGTATTTGGACAAGTTTGTGGTGGTGTTTATCGATGATATCTTGATATATTCTCGATCTGAAGAAGAGCATGCCGAGCATTTGAGAACTGTGTTGCAAGTCTTGAAGGAGAAGAAGTTGTATGCAAAGCTGTTGAAGTGTGAGTTTTGGTTGAAGGAAGTGAGTTTCCATGGCCATGTGATTTCAAGTGGTGGTGTTGCTGTTGATCCTTCTAAGATTGATGTCGTGTTACAGTGGGAGACTCCGAAGTCTGCTACTGAGATATGAATTTTTCTGGGATTAGCGGGTTACTACCGCAAGTTTATTGAAGGCTTTTCTAAGTTGGCATTACCTTTGACTCAGTTGACTCGAAAGGGTCAGACTTTTGTGTGGGATGTAGCTTGTGAAGAGAGTTTTGTGGAATTGAAGAGATTGACTACTGCTCCAGTGTTGATTTTGCCTAATCCGAGTGAATATTTTGTACATGAAGATAATGTCATTTTATGTATATCTTGTTTTATAATGATTATTATGAATTGTGATTACTCACCCTGTCTGTTTGAATGTTGCCTCCACGTGGATAACGTGCAGGTGATAAGGTTTAGTTGTGGATGCTTTCGAGGACCTTGAAGTTTATTTGCTTTTGGTCGATTTAGAGGGTCTTGCTCTGATAGTGTAACATCGGGTTGGGGTCCTTTGAGTCAAACTATGTTGTTTCCTTATTTTTGTTGTCATTTGATGATATGGTTTTATTTTGATTATTATGACGGTTGTTGAGGAACCTTTTATTTGAAAATTTTGAGTTCCGCTGCCATGTGAAGGCTTTCTGATTTATTTTAAGAAGAACCCTTTGTTTACAGGGTAATTGTGTTATTTTGATTTAATGAGAAATGTGCACCCTTTGAGGGAATTTTTATGCCTTACTCTTATATTCGAGTTGTTTCTGCTGCAACATTATTGGGGGTAAAAAATGGTGTTACAAGTGGAGGCGTGTGAAGCTGTCCAATACAGCTGTTGGGAGTAGGTGAGAATAGGTTGTCTTGGGCAGTGCAGCACATGGTATTTGGAAGTGGTTTTGGGAAAGTGGAATGGTTTGTTGTATTGGAAAGAGGAAGTGAGGCCACGCGTGTTATGGGAACAGTGGTAGGCTGATTTATTGGGTATTGGGTCACGTGGGTTGGTTCAGAAAAGGTACTTGTGGACCGTTGAAGCTTCTGGTTATTTAAAGCAGAGGTTACATGTGGAGCTGAGCTTTTCACTTCTTCCCTAGCTTTGAAATCCAACTTTTCATTGTCTCTCTTTAACTTCGTTTGTCTGTCTTCTCCCACACTTAGTTCTTGGCTTTGTTTTTGAATTTCCTCTGGTACCAACGATAACCCGGTGTCTTGAAGCCTCACTTTACTTGTTGCGTCCTTTTTTTGAAGGTACTCTTTGTCATGGAGTCCGCCTTTCAACACTTGATCTTGGACTTCGAATATGGACGTAAAATCTTAAGGCAGGGTTCGAGATTCCGACGAAGGTTGAGTCCCGAAGAAGGGTTTTAGGAGGGACACATGCACCACCGGATGAATGCGGGAAGATGATGGCAGATCTAGCATATATGCAACTTCGCCGACGCGTTTTATGATGGAGAAGGGCCCATAGTACCTTTTTGCTAGCTTTTGCGATGAACGGTGGCTGATGGTACGTTGTCGATAAGGCTGAAGTTTCAACAGAACTAGATCTCCAACTGCAAAGGAAAACTCTATTCTTTTCGTATTTGCTTATTTCTCCATCTGTATACGACTCTTGCTTAAGTTTGTCTTTAACTGTGCTAGGATTTCGTCGCGTTGATTAAGGGTGTGATCCAAAGGGTCCTCAGAAGTATTGTCTGGTAAATATTCTGGAATTGTGGGAGGGTCTCTGCCATACAAAGCACGAAAAGGCGTCATCTGAATGGCCGTATGGAATGACGTGTTGTACCAGAATTCGGCCAAGTGGAGGAATTTGTACCAATGGCGGGGTTGTTCACTTGCAAAGCAACGAAGGTATGTACCTATAGATCTGTTGATTACTTTTGTTTGCCCGTCCATTTCTGGATGATAAGTTGTACTGTACTTCATTGTAGTGCCTTGGACTTTGAATAATTTTTTCCAGAAGTTATTGAGAAACAGAGGGTCACGGTCTGATATGATGGACTTAGGTATTCCGTGAAGGTGCACTATTTCCACCGAAAATCTTGAAGCCAGATCTTGAGCTGTAAACTTGGACGGCATAGCAATGAAATTAGCATATTTGGTGAGCCGATTGCACACAACCCAGATTACAGTGTGTCCGAATGAATTCGGTAAGTGAGTAATGAAATCCATCGTGAGTTCTTCCCACACTTTGTTAGGAATTGACAACGGTTGAAGTAATCCTTTTTTCTTCTGTGTCTGATATTTGTTGTGTTGACAGATTGAGCAGTGCTTGACGAACCTTTTAACTGCAACGGATAACCCCGACCATGAGAAAGATGTTGAGAGTCATGCTAATGAGGCTTTAGTGCCTGAGTGGCCAGAAATTGGGGTATTATGGAACTCATGGAGGATGTGGTGACGCAAGTCTTGTAGGTCAGGTATGAAAAGTTTGTCTTTGTGGTACAACAATCCTTTTGAGAACTTGTAGAACTGATTTGGACTATTTTGAATGAGTTGATGGACTAATGTTTTGCCTGCTGTATCTGTCGCATAAAAATCTCTGAGTCTACACAAGATGTCTGGAACAGGGGATGACAAGGCCAACAACAATGTATCTTCAATGTGGAATTGTCTACTCAAAGCATCCGCAACAAGATTGGATTTCCCAGGTTTGTAAAATATTTCAAAATTAAAACCTTGCAATTTCGAAGCCCATTTTTGCTATTCTGGAGTCTGAATCTTTTGAAGCAGAAGATTCCTTAAACTTTTCTGATCTGTATGAATTTTGAATTTTTGACCTAGAAGGTATTGACGCCATTTTTTGACAGATTCTGTGATGGCGAACATCTCTCGAACATACACGGAGGCCGACTGCATTCGAGGTCAAAGCTTCTTATTGAAAAAGGCGATGAGGTGGCCTTCCTGGGACAATACTGAACCAATAGCAACACCAGAAGCATCGGTTTCAACAGTGAATTTTTTTGAAAAAACTGGTAAAGCCAAGACCGGCATGTCGGTCATAGTGTGTTGTAACTTTGTAAAGGCTTTGGACGCCTCTGTACTCCATACGAACTTAGTGGAACGTAACAAATCGGTGAGCAGAGCGGCGAGAATGGCATAATTACGAACAAAGCGGCGATAAAAACCAGTAAGGCCTAGAAATCCATGGAGAGCAGTGAGTGAGCGCGGTTGGGGCCAATCCAAAATTGCCCTGACTTTGTCTGGATCGGGTGCAACACCACCCACTGAGATAACATGACCAAGATAATTAACTTGATTCACTGCAAACACACACTTAGAAAGTTTCACAAAGAAGGAATTGGACTGAAGTAAATAAAAAATCACCTATAAATGAATTAAATTATCATTGAAATTTGGACTATAAATCAAAATGTCATCGAAAAAAAACCAAAACGAATTTACGTAAGTGGGGACGTAAAAGATCGTTCATAGCTGACTGAAATGTAGATGGGGCGTTAGTGAGCCCAAAGGGCATAACGAGAAATTCGTAGTGCCCGTCAAAAGTACGAAATTGGTGAAAAATTGAGCTGAGCCCAATTCATCCAAAAGTTCATCGATGGTTGGGATTGGGAAACGGTCTTGAATGGTCACAGCGTTGAGAGCACGATAGTCGATGCAAAAACGCCATGTTCCATCTTTTTTTTACTAGTAAAATGGGTGAGGAAAAAGGGCTGTGACTGGGTTTGATAATTCCTTGCTGTAACATGTCGTTTATAATGGATGCCATGGTTGTTTTTTAAGAATATGGATAACGGTAGGGTTTTACATTAATAGGGCGTGTGTTGGGTTCGAGGGGGATATGGTGATCATGAGGGCGTTTTAGTGGAAGGCCTAAGTGGGTTTGGAAAATAGTTTGATATTGTTGCAGTAAGGTGAAAAGGTTGGGGTCTAAGTCAGGGGTAAGGGTGTCTGAGTTGGGAGTGAGGTTTTGGGAGGATTCCAATTGGTTGAAAGTCATGAGATGGAAAGAGGCAATAGCATCAGTGTGGACAAGTTGCCGAAGCTGGTGAAAAGTTGTGTGAGTTGGGTGAGATGTTAGGTCACCCTTTAAGGTTATTGGTTGGTTTTGGTGATGAAAAGTGATGGAAGGTACAGAGAAATCTGCCTGTATTGGCCCTAATGTGCGTAGCCATGCCATGCCCAAAACTACATCAGCACTTTCGATAGGTAGTAAATAGAAAGGGAGTTGAAAAGTTTTGGTTTGCAAAACAAGCTGAACCTTTTGGCAGATCCCTTCGCAATGTAGGTGGGAACCGTTTCCCACCATAACCGAAAATTGAGGGATGGGAGTTGTTTTTAGATTGAGATGGTGTGCAATTCGTGGTTGGAGAATGTTGTGGGTGCTGTCTGTGTCCACAAGTACCATAACCGATAATCCTCCTATTTGACCTTTGAATTTGAGAGTTTGTGGTGAAAACTGACCCGTTAGAGCCAAGGTGGACAGTTGGAAATAAGTGTCACCTTGTTCCTGCTCCTCATTTTCTAGATCAGGGCCGTCTTGAGGTGAGTTAGGGTCTTCTAAATTTCCGTCTTCAGCTAGAAGAATGAGGAAACGGTTCGTAGAACATTTGTGACCCGGAATAAATTTTTCGTCACAATTAAAGCAAAGCCCTTGAGCTCTTCTTTCTTGGAGTTGTGCTTGAGATAGGTGACGAATGGGGAGTTTTGATGTAGAGGGAAGGGTTTGAGGTTTGGTTAAGCCGTTACCTTGAGTGTTGGCCATTGGGCTGGGTTTGGGTGGCTGGGCTGATGGGGTACCCATTTTTTGAGTTGGGTGACTGAATTGTTTAGAAAACTTAGGTTTTGCATCTTTAATTTTGGATTCAATGAGCTTAGCAAGCCCAATAGCTTGTGATATCGAGCTTGGCTTGTGAATGGATAATTCGTTTTGAATTTCCGGTGTCAGCCCAGAAATGAAACAATTTAAAATAGCATCCGGTAACAACCCAACAACCTGATTTCCCAGTTTTTCAAATTGAGCTTGATACTCCACAACTGATCCTTCTTGCTTCAATTTAAATAAGGCAACCTGATGATTCTCATAAGAGGAGGGACCAAAACGTAATTCTAATGCTTTTGTAAAAGAAACTCAATCAGTCAAAAGAGAACTCTGATGCATCCATTTAAACCAGCCAAGAGCCTCATCGTTCATATAAAAAGAAATCAAGGATAATCTATTTTCATGGGGTAAATTATAGAAACTAAAAAATTGTTCAGCTTGAAACAGTCAATCCAAAAGATTGGAACCATCAAACAAAGCAAACTCAAGCTTAGGGGTACGGAAAGGTGGTAGTGGGGGAATGTTTGTATATTGTGGGTAGGCTGTTGCTGTAAAATGGGTACGCTAAAAGTTGGGGTTTGAGTAAAAACTGTTGGAGGGGGTATGTATTGGGAAAAATGGGGTGGTGGTGGAGCAGCTGATGGACGAATAATGTTAGTTGCAGTAGTGAGTGTAGGTGAATGAGACAGAATTGCTGATTGTCTTAAAGGGGTGTTTATGGGTGAGGTAATGTGAACAGGTGTAGGGAGTATGGGTATGGATGAGGTTATATGAGTAATACCTGAAGAACTTGCTGCTGAGTGAATAGTAGCAGACTGGTTGTGTTCTTTCTGGTTGAGTAGTTTTTACAGTGCTGACATCATTGATTCATGTCGAGAATCCCAGATCTGTTTGTCATTATCCATTCTGGTGTGGATTTGACCCAATTGTTGTTCTAGATCTGCATTAACCTTACCAAAACGTTCATCCATTTGTTGTTGAACTTCAGCCATAGCATTATCAAGGTGAAAATGGGTTGTTTGAACAACCTCTTCAACAATGTCTTTTGAAGTAGGGTTGTTAGGTTTTGGGGGGGCCATGAGAACAAGAATGAAAGCACCAAATGTTAGGTTACACTAAAGTTATCAATAGATAGAAAAATGGCATAAGAAGATAAAAGACATAAGACATAAAATATTCAGATTTTTCATACATCCAAAAGAGAAGAAGCAATCCTTAAATAGCTAGGGTTAAGCTAAGGATACTAACATGGGCCTACAACAGTAATCCGGCCCAAAAACAAAAGATAAAAATTCAGTTAGACTCTAAAGTTAAAAATAACAATCCTTTAAAAGGACAAACACTTTCTTTTCTCTATTGGGCCTTATGCTCTTCCTAATATATATATATATATATATATATATATATATATATATATATATATATATATATATATATATATATATATATATATATATATATATATATATATATATATATGCCTAGCATCTCTAATTTTTTCCATTTATTTTATAGACCTTCAAATATATGATGGTGTTTAGTAATATTACTTTTGTTTGACTGTTTGTATTATTAATACTAGTATAACTTAACGTGGTGCACAATTGGATATTATTAGAAACGGTTTAATTTGCAATTTTATTTTTATCTTGAATTGGAAAACAACAAACAAATATACTAATTTATTTATTTAATTTGTTTAATGACTATGTGAATTTTAAATTTATTCTTAAAGTTGAAAACATAATAAATGGTCAATTTATTTATTTTGTTTTAATGATAATTAAATTTTTTATATTTTATATCATGTGATATTTCATTTTGTGTTTAACAAGTATTAGTTACATTTAAATAATTATTATTTCTTAATTTTAGTTTTAAAGATTTTATTTCTTTCAACATTTTATTCAGAGAGCAACATTTAAAATATTTATTTTTATGTCAAATAACATATCAATAATTAAATGTTATTGTTTCAAAAAAAAATTCATTTAACTTTATAATTTTTTCCATCTAATCATAATTTATAGTTATTTATTTGTCTAGGAAGATACATTTATTATTTTTATTTTAGAATATTGTTAACTTAAAAATTTGAATTATAAAGTAGAAAACTAAGAAAAAAAAAAGAAAAAACAGTCAAAAAATTTAAATTAATTTAAAAATAATTAAATGAATAAGCTTCATTATTGTTTTAAAAGATAAATATAATTTTGGCAAATTACTTTTTTTGTCCCTTAAGTATTCCATTGGATTCAGATTAATCTCTTGATTATTTTTTTGTGTCAAATTGGTCCATAAACTCTCTAAAACGTGTCATGTTAGTCATTTTTGTCTAATTAACGACGGAAAAATTTAAAAAATTGCTAAATTCGTCGCTAATTAGACAAAAAAACAAACATGACACGTTTAAAAAGTTAAGAGACCAATCTGACACGAAAAATAATGAAGAGACCAATCTTAATCTAAGGGTATACTTAAGGGATAAAAAGAATATTTTGCCTATAATTTATTATTTTATAGATAAAAAATAAAAAATAATTTTAGGCAAGACTAAAATATTTTTAATTAAATATTTTGTAAATAATTTATTATTCTATCTGTAATAAACTATTACATTACACATCCACACGAATTCATCATCTCATAAAGTAGTCACATCCTGTTAAACGGTCTAAACATACAAAATAACCTCCAGCTTGGTGGTTATAGACATCCATTAGTCACACAACATATCCATGTTTCCTAATAGTTAGAAAACAACCTGGGTTATGTGATCATGGTGTTTCTACTACACATCAACATGAAACTCATTGAAATACAAACTATACAAACCAGCATATCAGTAAAATTAAGATTTTTGGAAAGGGTTGAAATGGATGAATCAATATCTAACAACAAAGCGGGAGCAGCTGCTACAGCAAGGAAAAAAGGAAAGCTTTGCCAACTTAACAAAAGATACAACACACAACATTCCAACAAGGAAAATGTTCACCCAAACGGTACATCATCAACTTTTTTCACACCTGGCTCATCCAGTCACCCCCCACAGCCAACACCAATGTGTAACACCATGTCAAATACACTACATACTAAATCATCTGATTGTCATCACTGCGAAAAATCACTTTTAAACGAGCAAGATTTCCAATTCCTTCGGGAGTCAACCTTATCAACGTGGTCAATGCTATCACACCTCCTCCTACATCCAGTATAATTCCACCACCACGGAGAACTCCACAAACACCGGCTTATATTTTGGAAGGACTACAACCTGCTATCCAATCAAACTTCATGACAGCTTCTTCATATGATATCGACGAGTCCCTGAACTCTGGCGCAGGGGATGACTTTGAAAACAACGCATATGACGACGACAATCTTAACTCATTTCCATTAGGCACTTCTTATGATCAAGGTATACACTTCATTCCTCTGTTGACGTTCTTGATACCAACATTAATATACCAAGGTTATATAGTATAAACTGCCATGCGTGAATGACGCTGATATATAACTTATACTATTTTCTTCATAAACAGTTTATTATGACATTGGGGACCCTGTACGGGAATGCCAATATTTGTGCGCCCGTATGTGGTATCAAGAACGAACTGGCAGGACACGACACTCAAATGTTCCAAAGTTCACCCTTTGTTGCAAGGGAGGAAAAATTGTGCTTCCTCTGCTTCAGCCGCCTCCGCCTCAATTACAAAAACTTCTCTTTGATCGTTCTGGGCAGCATACAAAAAATTACCAAAACAACATTCGGACATATAACGCAATGTTTTCGTTCACATCCCCTGGCATGAAATTTGATATGGCCAATATGGCGGGAGGACGGGGTCCACCTACTGTGCGGCTACATGGTTAGACTTGCCACCAAATAGGGGCAATGCTGCATAAATTAGGACAACCGCCAAAGTATGCACAATTGTATATCCACGACACTAACAACGAAATTGACAACATAATGGAATGTTTCAAGTAACCTGCTTATCCATTGTTCCTACTATTGCACCTATTCCGTTAATTTTATTCATGTCAATTCACATTTACACCTTTTTTGCAGGGACAATAAACACATTGACAGGGCTATAGTTAATACTCTGAAGGTCATGTTAGATGAGAATAACCCTCATGCTAAAGCTTTCCGCATGGAAAGGGACATGTTGAGGAATAACACTTTTCAAGATCTGAAATTAAGGCTTATCTCTGAGAGATCCACAGACGGTCGCCTGTATAACTGTCCCACCGTGTCTGAAGTTGCAACTCTGATAATCGGGGATATAGATTATGCCTCTAAAAGAGACATAATAGTACAACAACGTGATGGTCAGCTGCAGCGGATTGACGAATTCCATGCAAGTTACTTAGCGTTGATAAGTGCAAAATGTACCTATTTTTGTATATAAGTTTTGTTGCACTTATCTATACTTTTTGGTAATATCATTCGAATAAACCCCGCTTCGCTTGTAAATACGTTTAGTTTACGTTATAGTGTATATATTGCGTTATCGTGTAAATATCATTGAGTTTAATTGTTTTTATCTCATTTTTGTAGGTATTTAAGCATTAATATTTATTCATTATTAGAAAGAGCATTGAATAAGCTTTCCAACGCTTCAAACCGGACGAAAAACAGAGTTACGGTTCAAAAGTTACGAATAAAACAGTGTTGGTTTTTAGCTGTTCTGTCAAATTCACCTCATGCTCGCCAGACAAATCTGTGGCGAGTTAGACAGCCAGAAGCATGAAAAAAGTGCAGAATAAGCCGCCTAAATTTGCCAGGCGAACCAGAATTTTGCCAGGCGAATTTGCCTGGACAGAAACACCATATTAGGCATAAAAACACAAATTTTTATGTATGTTTTTGGGGGAACTTTCTCCCAACTTCATCAAACATATTTTAGGAGTAGAGAGACTTAGAAACAACATTAGAGGATGCATATTGATGATCCGGAGCTGGATTTGCTTCAATCGGCTCTGACAAACTGTGAGAAAATGGTTATTCTCTTTTCTTCTCTTTGTATTCTCTATTTGTCGAGGTTTTGGATGTAATCTCTTGACACCTATTGTATTTCATCTAATGTATGTTTGTGAATTTAGTTTAGATTCTCTATTGTTTGTTGTCTTTGATTGATTATTTATTGGTCTTGACAAAACCTATTTCAAATCTTTGGTCTTAGATTTTCAAACTATCATTGAACATATCTTTTGACATGGCTTTGTAATTTGGTGTTCATTTTATCTCAGCTCAATAGCATTGTGTTGATTGTTAGAATGAATAACTTTTAATAATCGATGCAATAAGAGACCGCGCTATCGCTTGACAAACGGTGTCGTGAGGGTGTGTGAGAATAGGGATGAAAAACGACGTTCATATTCATTTGGCAAATTAGATGAATACATGTAAAAAAGGATTAATCGTGTGTACGTATTTTGATCATTGGCTTTGTGTATGAATTGCTCATGAGTTTGATATTGATGTTATAGTAATATCTGTTGAATTTTGATTCCAGAGATGGATTAGGCTTAACATTCATGTAGGCTTTATATGCTTTGTATTGATTGGTGATGTCCGAGAGGAATTATTGATCGGTATAAAATCACTTACGATATGCGGGGGCCGAGAGGACATGTATGTTGTGAGTGATATATGATGATATTAGACGAACGCTTGATTTATGTATAATATGATCAGAAGAATGCATGTGTTTTCGATTGATCTCTATTGAGTTTCTCTTCTCCAAAGAATGTGTTATTGTTATTTACTTGCTTTTTGTTCCTTTAATTTTCCACATTTGCTTTTGGTTCGTTTTAAATCAGAACTTTTGATCCATAAGTTTAGAAATATAGATACCGTTGAATGGCAATTATTTCCCTCGCACTGATCTCTGTGGAGAACGATAACACTGGGTTACTTATAATTTTTGCTTGCTGCTTTACCGCTTCAACAAAATGGCGCCGTTACCGGGGATCGGTGTTTAGATATTGAGTTGCATCGCATAGTTTCTATGTTTTTAAGCTTCGTACATAATTGTCTATATTGTATATTTACTTGTATAAACACTTGTTTTGCTTTTGTACATACTTGTTAATAGTTGTTTTCCATAAGTGATTGTATATATATGTTTTCCATCATGGTTGTGTATGTGTGTACATATTTTTGTTTTTGGTTTACGTTTGTTTAAGTGTTGCAGATTTTATTTGGTATCTACCGGTGAACGAAGCAACATGGAGGGGCTTGTACGTAAATAAGGCGTCGAGCTAACGACGTGAAACAAGCGCTTATTGGGAGGCAACCCAACGATTTGAGTTTGTACAGTTTTATGTTTAGTAGTATAGTTAATATAAAGCGACAATGGATGGAGTGAATGAGAGAAACAACCAATTTTGAAAAACAAAATTTTCCTAACCGCGCTTAGCGCGCGCAGAAGGCGCTTAGTGCGTCTTGTTTTGCAAAGAAAAATCTTTCATTTTCCATCCACTTTCACCAATTTTGGTTTTTATGTTTATTTAGTTTCAGTTCAATTTTGTTAGGTTGTTAGAATAATTTATGTGTTTGTTCTCAAGTTTTGTTTTTTATTAGCTTGAGGATGCATTGCGTGATTTTTCAATTTTGATTGTTTCAACAAGAAAATGTTATGATAGTTTGAAAAGTTTAAAGAAAGTTGCATTGCTTTGGTTTATGTTTATTGCTTTTCTAGAACATAGCATGTTTATGAACCTTAGGATTTGTACAAATTACATGTCATTCATTCTCTTGCAATTTTTGTTCATTTGTGAATCACTTTAGTTCATAGCCCCATGTAAGGAAACCTCCATTGTTTACTAAATTCTTGGATGACTGGTAAACTTTGTTTAATACATTTGATTCATGCTTTATCTTTTGATTACTTTGATTTTGTGGAAGCATTAGAAATGATCAAGGCATTTGTTGATATTGAGCACAACCGGATCCAAAAGTATCTTATCCGTGAGTAGTGAGAATTCGTTAACCCCTTTGAGCCTAAACAATTTAGATCTCATTTTAGTGATGAACTTGGTTTATGTACATAATTTGAAAGTGTAGTTCATCATTGAATTTTGTGAGGTTCTAAAAATTTCTTCTTGAACCTTTGAACATTGTTTTACTTTGATTTCCTTGCCATAAAAAGCAAGGAACATTCACTTGAGGTTTGGTTGAATTCAAGTTGGGGAGAATGAGTAAAAAGAAGTGGTAGGTTACTCAAACTTTTGAAAAATTTCAAACAAGCATGAAAAGAAAAAGTGTGAACATGAAGGTGAAAAACAAAAGAAAAATAATGCTTGCTTGAAAGAGAAAAATAGAGAATGAAATAATTGTGCATAAGGAGTTTGAGAAGGTTTGTGGTAAAGGAATGAAAGTGGTGAATGAAGTTGAGATGTGTGAATATTTTGTATAGTGAATGTTTCTTTTTGCATCGGCAATTTCGATTCAATGACCTTAAGAAATGTCCCTTTGTTGTGAAATCGACCAAGCTACAACCTTTAAAGCCCTTAGTGATCTTTTTACTTCCATGTTTTCATTTTTGATTGTTAGATGTTGTATGAATTGGACTGCTATTTGCATTGTTTGTCAGATGAGTGAAATTTCCCCGCGGTTGCAAATGCGTATTAATTTCTTCATTCTTATTTGAAGTGGAGTGTTAAGTGTGATTCATTCTTGAACATGTATTGCTTTTGGAAATTGACATTTGTTTCGTGCTTAGACTTTGTTTCATATTCGTGGTGTCGTTGTAGTTTAGCGGTAAGCACCGCCTTGTGTGTACTTTTGATTTGTATACCATACATTTGTTGTCTGTTTGTAAAAACTTGTTGAGCATGATTTCTTGATAAATTACTTTTGTTTCTTTGAGTTGATTGACTTTTGTTTGAGGACAAACAAAATAATAAGTTGGGGAGAGTTTGATAAGTGCAAAATGTACCTATTTTTGTATATAAGTTTTGTTGCACTTATCTATACTTTTTGGTAATATCATTCGAATAAACCCCGCTTCATTTGTAAATACGTTTAGTTTACGTTATAGTGTATATATTGCGTTATCGTGTAAATATCATTGAGTTTAATTGTTTTTATCTCATTTTTGTAGGTATTCAAGCATTGATATTTATTCATTATTATAAAGAGCATTGAATAAGCTTTCCAACGCTTTAAACCGGGCGAAAAACAGAGTTACGGTTCAAAAGTTACGAATAAAACAATGCTGGTTTTTAGCTGTTCTATCAAATTCGCCTCATGTTCGCCAGGCGAATCTGCGGCGAGTCAGACAGCCAGAAGCGTGAAAAAAGTGTAGATTAAGCCGCATAAATTTGCCAGGTGAACCAGAATTTTGCCAGGCGAATTTGCCTGGACAGAAACACCATATTAGGCATAAAAACATAAATTTTTATGTATGTTTTTGGGGGAACTTTCTCCCAACTTCATCAAACATATTTTAGGAGTAGAGGGACTTAGAAACAACATTAGAGGATGCATATTGATGATCCGGAGTTGGATTTGCTTCAATCAACTCTGACAAACCGTGAGAAAATGGTTCTTCTCCTTTCTTCTCTTTGTATTCTCTATTTGTTGAGGTTTTGGATGTAATCTCTTGATACCTATTGTATTTCATCTAATATATGTTTGTGAATTTAGTTTGGATTCTCTATTGTTTGTTGTCTTTGATTGATTATTTGTTGGTCTTGACAAAACCTATTTCAAATCTTTGGTCTTAGATTTTCAAACTATCATTGAACATAGCTTTTGACATGGCTTTGTGATTTGATGTTCATTTTATCTCAGCTCAATAGCATTGTGTTGATTGTTAGAATGAATAGCTTTTAATAATCGATGCAATAAGAGATCGCGCTATTGCTTGACAAACGGTGTCGTGAGGGTGCGTGAGAATAGGGATGAAAAACGACGTTCACATTCATTTGGCAAATTACATGAAACATGTAAAAAAGGATTAATCATGTGTACGTATTTTGATCATTGGCTTTGTGTATGAATTGCTCATGAGTTTGATATTGATGTTATAGTAATATCTGTTGAATTTTGATTCCAGAGATGGATTAGGCTTAACATTCATGTAGGCTTTATATGCTTTGTATTGATTGGTGATGTCCGAGAGGAATTATTAATCAGTATAAAATCACTTATGATATGCGAGGGCTGAGAGGACATGTATGTTGTGAGTGATACATGATGATATTAGACGAACGCTTGATTTATGTATAATATGATCAGAAGAATGCATGTGTTATCGATTAATCTCTATTGAGTTTCTCTTCTCCAAAGAATGTGTTATTGTAATTTACTTGCTTTTTGTTCCTTTAATTTTCCGCATTTGCTTTTGGTTAGTTTTAAACCAGAACTTTTGATCCATAAGTTTAGACATATAGATACCGTTGAATGGCAATTCTTTCCCTCGCACTGATCCCTGTGGAGAACTGTAAAACTGGGTTACTTATAATTTTTGCTTGCTGCTTTACCGCTTAAACAAGCGTCTCAGTACCCCTTGATATTTCCTTACGGTGAAGATGGATATCGGCCTAAAATTCTTCATAGATTTATACACCAAAAGGTTGTTACGAAACAAAACCATCAAACGATCAAAGATTGGCTCTGTTTCCGTTTGCACGAAAGAACGGATGAGACGAAAACCCTTATGCATTCAAGAAGACTATTCCAACAAATGTTGGTGGATGGTTACACCATTATGTGATGAGTCCAAGCCTTTGAGGTTGACATCAATTTTGGTAAAACTAACTTAGCAGAAAGATGTTGGACACGATGTCCTAACATGTTGAGCTAAGTGCAGGTTAAGGTGTTAGACAAGATGTCCTATCATGTTGATTCAACATCTTTGTCTGTTATAGTTTGGAATAACTGTATCTATTTTCCAGGTGTGTTTGGAATATGATTTGGTCCTAGGTGGCATCTGAGATTCTGATTCTAAAAGAATATGCGGTTTCCATGTAAGGAGACATTTTTGGAAACTTAGGATTGAAGAAACTATTCTAAAGAAGAATAGGTCGCAGATTCTGTGGAGCTGAATTACTGCGATTTTGAAGCCCAAATCCAGTTCTGTTTTGCAATATAAATAGGATGGATTTAACCTAGAATAAGTATGGAAGTTACAGCTGTTATAGAGTACTAGGGTTTGTAATTTTGTGAGCCTCTCTTGTATTGCATGAATACCTGAGTAGGACAGTTTATTGAGTTGTAATTTTTAGTCACTACTGTCGTTGAAAGGGAATTGAGAAGGGTCTCATACCTAGGAGTGTCTTAGGTAGAAATCTAGGAAGGGTAGTTTCTAGGTGCTAGTTGTAAACGTTGGAGTTTAGCTTAGAACCAATTCTACTTAGTTGATTTCATTCCTGGCTTGGTAGCCCTCAGACGTAGGTGTTGTTGATCACCGAACCGGGTTAACAATTCTTGTGTGTTGTTTTTTTCTGTTGTTTAATCTGTTCTTCATTATCCTTGTGAGAAGCAGAGATCAAGTGTCATGACATCTTGTCCGACATCTTAGTGATCTGCTTAACCAAAATTTCAATTGGTATCAGAGCAGGCATCATGCTCTGTATCTGGGTGAGATTCAGGGACGATACTTTCTGGTTCAATGGATAAAGAAGGAGGAATTTTAAATAGACCTCCCATACTTGATGGTCCCAATTATGAATATTGGAAAGTGCTCATGGTGGCGTTTATCAAGTCCATGGATGGTAAAGCTTGGAAGTCTGTGGTTAAAGGATGGGATCCACCAAAGACCAAAGACAAAGATGGAAAGCTCACTGATGAGCTGAAACCTGAGGAAGACTGGGACGATGAAAATGATAAGCTTGCTCAAGGAAATTCCAAAGCCTTGAATGCCTTGTTCAATGGTGTGAACAAGAACATCTTCAAACTCACCAAGAACTGCATTGTTGCAAAGGATGCTTGGGAAATCTTGAAGACTGCTCATGAAGGAACCTCTTGAGTTAAATCATCAAGACTTCAGCTTCTCACCACTAAGTTTGAGAACTTGAGGATGAAAGTATACATGACTTTCACATAAACATTGTTGATATTGCCAACACATCTAGTGACCTTGGAGAGAAAATTGCTGAAGCCAAGTTGGTCCAGAAAATTCTAAGGTCTCTTCCCAAGAGATTTGATATGAAGGTGACTACTATAGAAGAAGCTCAGGATATAACTACTATGAAAGTTGATGAGCCTATGGGATCACTTCAAACTTTTGAAATAACACTAAGTGAAAGGACTGAGAATAAGAAAAGTTTAGCCTTGGTGTCTGATGAAGGAAAGACAAACTCTAAGAAAGAGATGTCTATGGCTGTTGTGTTTCTGGGAAAACAGTACAGTCAATTACTAAGAAAAATTGAGGGAGAGTTAAAAGATAGTGCCAAGACTCAACTGCCCAGCAACTTCAAAAGGAACAATTATGAAAGGAATTCAAATTATAAAGAGAGATTTGGCAAAGAAAAGGGGACCAAGTGTCTTGAATGTGAGGGATTTTGACACATTAAATCGGAGTGTCCTACATTCCTCAAGAAAGAAAATAAATGTTTTCATACATCCTGGTCAGAAGACGATTCTGCTAGTGATGAAGAATCACCAAAGCAGGTTTCTGCACTCACAGGAGTGTTTGACACTGATGTAAGATTAGACATTGGAGATCTATCTCATGATGCTCTAGTCAACTCTTATAGGGAGTTGTACACAAGAAGTGCATAAATCTGTCATCTAGGAGAAGATCAACATAAGATTATCATGCTACTTGAGGTTGAAAGATTGAAGCATCTTGGTATCATATCTGATCTTCAGGAGGAAATTGTTTTGCTCAAATCCAAAGCTGATAATGTTGGAATGGTCAACAACATATCTGATAAGATACTACAGGTTGGGAGGAATACTGAAGATGTCAGAGAACCTGGCTACAATAATCAAGAATTGTCAAGCAAGAAGAGAGATCCTGAATATAATCTTGTAATAAGACAAAAGATATCTAATAGAATGCCTCAACATCAGTATAGACACCAGAGGAGACATGATTGGAAATGTCATTTTTGTGGTAAGTATGGCCATATTAAACGGTATTGCTACAAGCTACATGGATATCCTAAGGCCAGTATTGCTGGAAAGAAAAGGAGTCACAAGAACGAGTCTATAGCCCTAATCGCTTATTTCGCTAAAAAAGGGTATACTGAAGAAAAGTGGTACTTTGATAGTGGATGTTCTAGACACATGACTGGTGTCAAGAACTATCTGGTGAATATAAAGCCTCATTCCTCCAACTATGTCACTTTTGGACATGGATCCAAAGGAAAGATTAAAGGAGTTAGGAGAATGGATCAAGCTGGAAATCCTAGACTTGACAATGTTTTGTATGTCAAAGGACTAACTGTTAATCTAATTAGTATCATTCAACTATGTGATCAAGGCTTGAAGGTTAACTTTACAAAATATGAATGTTTGGTTGTAAATGATAAAAATAAAGTACTCATGAGGGGTGTCAAATCAAAAAATAATTGCTATGTATGGACCTCGTTACTGACAGAGTGCTCTTTAATGTCAATTAGGAAACATCAGAAATTCCCCTCAGAACTAAACATTGATAAATGGGAAATTGGTAGATTAACCAAGATGACACACAGAAATACCATCTCAAGGATTCAGGATCTGCTTTATAATGCCTCTATGATAGATGATATAGAAGGAAGAAGATGTGCATTTGTGGCCACTATTCACTCAACTACAGAAAGTGATTACCCTGCTACCATATTCAGTAGCTTTTAGTGCACAAGAATGACGTAGATGCCAACAAGGGAAAATGTCGCACAAGATGTTTTGACAGTCTCCCATGATAACCTGAGCACTCTTGATGTCCTTAAAAATAAGTTTGGAAAACTGAAGAGTAAATTAGGGCTATACATAACTAGGGGCCTAAAGAGATTAATTTGTAAGGATACTGGTCAGGAAGGTGCTTGTTTTCAACAAACGAAAGGAGGGTTTCAAAAGCGATCATTTCAAATTAACTTAAATTGCTCTCAATCTACTCTCATCTCCATAATAACCTCGTTCTCCTGGTGTGAAGAAAAACCCAATCTTGTTCCTTCTATGATGTCTCAACAACAATCCTCAACAGAAGGAGAAGTGAAGGAGACCTCTACATCTTCCGCTGTTAGGGCAAAACCATGGAAGGTGTCTACTGGAGATGCGATCAATGCTGCTCCCCTTTCTATGGTGCCATGCAAGCCTGAGAAATTCCCTACACGAAGGGCTAGAAATCTCCTTGCAAGTAATACTTTTGAACCTATTAATGCCCCTATTGATCCTAGAAGTAAGAAAGAAACTGTTGAAATGGATAAGAGAATAAGGAAAATAGTAGCTGAGCAATTAAATATAAGAAGTAGACTGAATACTGATGGGGCTATGACAATCACCTCGGCTCCTGTTGAGGAACCGAAGGAGGTGACTGAACAAAAAGGTGTTAGAGATACCAATGAATGAGGTGGTAATATAATGTCAAAAGAGAACCATCACACATGTGTTGAATCTAGTAAGGAAAATGGTGGACCAGATAATGGAACATCCTTATCTCTAGAGAAATCACTTGAACAAACACTAGAGAATATTGCTGAAGAGGTAACTGGCAAGGTAATCAACATTAATGATTCACCTTCTAATGATGAGATCATTGCTAGTGTAGTCAAGAGATTGAAGACAAGAAAAAGGAAAATTATGGATACTGAAAACAATACTATCAGAAGAAACATTAAATCTGTAGTTGGACCTCAGAAACCTTGGAGCAAGGTTGCGGTTGTATCCAAGAAAAGAAAGGCTAAGTCTGACACTGAGTCAGACTATGATGTCACAGATGATGTCCAGGACATCATACTTCCAAAGGATCCAGCTGTGAAGAAAATGACTATCAGTATTCCCAAAGCTCCCTTGGATAATATCTCTTTCCATGCTCATGAGTATGTAAATAGATGGCCATATGTGTACCAAAGAAGAGTAGCATTGGAAAGGGAACTAGGGAAAAATGCATTAGGATGCCATGAAGTGATGAAACTGATTAATGACACGGGGCTAATAAGGACAGTTACTAATCTTGGAAATTGTTATGAAAGGCTGGTGAAGGAATTTGTTACAAACATTCCTGACCACTATAATGAAGCAACCAACAGGATAATGTATGTCAGAGGAAATGTTGTGACATTTTCTCCCACCTTGATTAATAGGTTTCTGGAAAGGTCTGAAGAATCTCAATCTGAATGTGGAGACACTGATGATCAAGTATGTCAAGAGCTCACCTCCAACACTGTGAAACAGTGACATAGCAATGGGAAACTTTTAGCTGGGAAACTTAGTGTGAAGTATGCAATTCTGCATAGAATCGACACTATTAACTGGGTGCCCACCAATTCATTCATCTCTGTTAGTCTAGGTAGATTCATCTATATGATTGGTAAACGAAGAAAGTTTGACTTTGGAACTCACATCTTCAATCAAATATTGATGCAATCTACATCAACTGCTGTGAAATTTCCTATATGCTTCCCTTCACTCATTTGTGGGATAATTCTGAATCAGTACCCAAGCATCCTAATTTTTGCAGATCATGTAATGAAAAGGGCATCTCCTTTGACTCTGCACTATAAATTGTTTGTTGGAAAGCATGTCCCAGATATTGCTTCAACATCTGCTCCAACATCTGCTGCAACATCTTCAAAGGAGGACATAATTGCTCAGTTGAAGGAAACCTGTAAGGAGCTTGATGATATTATCAAGGTCAACACTTCCAGGAAGAATAAATTGGAAAGATTGATACAAGCCTTATCTGCTGAGCAGAACAGGGACATTGGAGTTAACACTGGAGATGCTGAGAAGCATGTTGCTGAGGAGAATAGTGATGCAGTTGAAGAAGATGCTACTTCTGATAATGGTTCTAGTGAGAGTGCAGAAGAAGAGGATGATGAGGAAACAAAAGATGACTTCTGAGAGTTGTCTTTTCTTTATTTTATGTTTTTTTTTGTATTTTATGCTTTTGGTTTTGTAAGGGCTTAATGCCCAGGATAATTTTTACTTTTAGGTGTAGCACCCAAAAATTTGCCATCTCTTTTTCCTAACTCTAATTGGCTTATGTTTCTCTTTCATCTGCATTCATTAGGTCATAGCTCATAATCATACATCACATTGGTCTTCTAAGACATGGGATCAGGAGTTTTCTCTGAGTTAGGGCTTCCTATTTGCCTTGAGATTTTGACATTTAAGTTGAAGCGAGGCTTTGAATTCCCATCATCATGTGTATCTTCTTATCAAAGATCATCAAGTATTTGATTTAAGATTTCTCAAAGGCATCAAGAGCCCAGCGTTTCATCACTTATTTGGATCAAGTTTGTTGACAAGATTATATTCAACTGGCTCGAGATTAGGGTTTATTTCTCATCATGGATAGGGGTCAGGGTTGTCGAGGGTGATGGTATAACTTCAAGACAGGTGTGGTTATTCAGTCACAATTAAGATTAGACGAAAGTTTGACCTAATCTTGGTCAACCATCAGGAGAATGCTTCAATCACATGTTATTAGTATTAGTTTACTTCCACAATAGTGGGTGCCCAAGGCCAGTTTGTCTTGTATGGATGTATTCAGGTCATTAAGCAGTCATTGGATTCAAAAGTCGGGATCATCATGATCATAGGTTCAATTGTGTTCATCTGTGGATTTATTTTTCCAGAGATTCTTCCAGACCGATTCAAAGTGATTCAGAACTTGTTTCAGGTGGTATCAGAGATTCAGAGACCTGTTTTCAAGTCAAAATTGGTTGTTATTCAGTTTGATGCATAAGTGATTTCAGTGGTGATTATTTAAGGTGTTGAAATTAAAAGCTAAAGTTGAGGGTTGTTGTGATGTTGTGAAAAGTTTGGAATTGGTGTAGTGTGGTTATCCATTTTTAGAACCATTTTCTTTGTCCATGTACAAATCCATAACCCATACCGATTCATATGTACATATACAATTCATTCTTTTAACCATTTTTCTTTATCAATTTTTATCCAATTATCAATATCCATTTTCACCTCCCATTTAACATTTATTCTCAATTAACCATTCTATCATTATCCATTTCCCAAACCGTTTATATCCATTCTTTTGTACATTCAAAAATCCAATTTTTATTATCCAAGATCCATTTTATTCTATTCTATCCAAATATCCATTCCAAATATCCATTTTGAACTACTTTCATATCCATTTATTTCAAAATAATATCCAAAGTTCTTATTAAATCCATTTTCACACATTCAATTCATATTTCTATTATTTCTATACCATTTCCAAACTCCACATTTTTTATTAATTCATTTTAAATTGTCTTACAAAAAAGAGCTTTGTCCCAAAATACATTACAAAAGTCCTAAAAAATAAGGACCCATTTACAAGTTCACAGGATAACAATAGCAAATCTACAATAGCCACACAAGACAAGACCTGTACCAAATTTTCAAGTCATAAGCCCAAGTCTACTACAAAATTCACAAAAAAAAAAAGCAAGTTGCAATAACAAAGCTACATGAAAGCTGCAACGTAGGTCGTGAAAAAAGAAAACAAATTAGCAACTGCTACCAAAGCCTGGCACTTCACAAAACCTTCCACAAGTAGAACAATCCATTACGCAAGCCATGTTTCCTTTCCGTCTCGCACGTCACGCACATGCTACTACGAGACTCCAAAACGCAGCCAATAATCAATACGACATCCAAACAATTACCCAAGCTGCCAAACAGAATACAAGACACACACAACACATTTCCATCCATTTCATAACATACTTTTTTATAAGGCACACACAAAACTTTTCACCAAGCTACTACCGAAAAAGAATATTTTCACAAAACGCCACAAGAAGCCTTGCAAACCACAAAAACTAGCCTTCATGTACTTTCAATCCACACTGCCAACAAAGAGCAATTTCACAACTTTCCATACATGACAAAACCATACACTTGTGCCATGACCACACCAATTTTGCACAAAACCGTTACACATCACTTGATTCCTCACGACCAACAATAACGTATTCACGTACCACACATCTGCAACCACAATACCCGATTCCATAACACATCCCAATGTTCAAAACCACATCAATCACTCTCTCTGCTAAACCTCTCTGCTAAAAATCTCAGAAACTTTCCACTCTCAAAATCTCCATCCTCAACATTCAAAACCATACCCAAGCTTTCATCATCTTAATCAACCAAAACTCACTCCCACTCAAAATCACCTTCTTCTAACCTTTTCTCATTTCAGTACACTAACAACTAACTTCCCTCTTCTCTCGCCCCCGTGCAATCGAGATCTTTTCCCAATCCATGATCGTTACCACGAACTACGGACGCTCTGACTTCCTCTTTCTCGTCTGACTGAGGATACGTAGGCACAAGACGGTGAAGTCTTGGCGAGCACCCTTCCCTTTTTTTCGATAGTCCCACGAACTACGGACGCTCTAACTTCCTCTTTCTCGTCCGATTAAGGATACGTAGGCACAAGACGGCGAAGTCTTGGTGAGCACCCTTTTTTTTTTGTAGTCCCATAAAATACAGACGCTCTGACTTCCTCTTTCTCGGCCGATTGAGGATACGTAGGCACAAGACGGCGAAGTCTTGGCGAGCACCCTTCCCTTTTTTCCGTAGTCCCACGAACTACGGACCCTCTGACTTCCTCTTTGTCGTCTGATTGAGGATACGTAGGCACAAGACGGCGAAGTCTTGACGAACACTCTTCCCTTTTTTTCTGTAGTCCCACAAACTACGGACGCTCTGACTTCCTCTTTCTCGTCCGATTGAGGATACGTAGGAACAAGACGACGAAGTCTTGGCGAACACCTTTCCCTTTTTTTTCCGTAGTACCACGAACTATGGAAGCTCTGACTTCCTCTTTCTCGTCCAATTGAGGATACGTAGGCACAAGACGACAATGTCTTGGCGAGCAACCTTCCCTCTATTAGTTCGTAGTCCGTCGAACTACGTCAACTATGATTCTTCATTCGTCCACGGAGATACGTAGGCATAGGATTGCGATAATCCTTACGAGTCCATTTTTGTTTTTTTCCCTACCCGTTTTCGTTTAGCAGTAGGCTTTAGATGACTCACCCTTTGATTAGACAACAAGCATGGATCCCATCGAGTACGATGGACGCGTGAGGGTGCTAATACCTTCCCTTCGCGTAATCGACTCCTGAACCCGTACTATGGTTGCGATGACCTTGTATTTCCCTTCTTCAGGTTTTCTTCGATCGTTTCCTTTCCCTTCATCGGGATAAATAATGTTCGGTGGCAACTCTTCTGTTTTGTTTCTGTCGGTTATTTTTAACATGTGCAACAGCTGGCGACTCTGCTGGGGACATCTGGTTCCCTATACGAGTCAATCCTAGCGCTTGTCTGTTTATTTCATTGGGTGTTTACTATTGTGCATTATTTACTGTATATTACTGTAATTTACTGCATTTATCGCATTTGATTATTGTTATCGTATTGCTCTGCAGCAGTTGTGTTGTTGGGTGGGTTGGTTCTATGAGAGATAAGCCCAATACCCAGGCTTGAGTATACACTTAGGATTAGAGTGGAAAGTAGTGTGACTTGTGTGGCATTTGGCTAGACTTAGTTTACACGAAATCCACATTCAGACGAGGTTTTCTTTGGAGATGTTCTATCCAGCGCATTTGTGCAAATGATAGAATTTTGACTTAGAGAGCTTATGACTCTGGAGACCGTTCATGGGAAGTCAGTTGAGGCCTCGTCGATTGATGATAATGCCAAACCAGAAATGGTGATCGTATCATCATTTCTCGACCTGAGAGTCTGTGATACTGAGGACCTGCCAGGATTGCCTTGTCCAAGACTAGAACCTACCTGTGAGAGGGAATGGGTTTTGCAGGAAACCTTGACTTTCAACCTACCCGAATTTCTGGTTTTCTTATCAGTGTGGACCTTTGAACTTGGTATTCTGATTATTCCAATATTCTAATTATTCCGACATTTTGGTATTCTGGTATTCGGGATTTCTTGTCCGAGCGGACTTTTGAACCTATTCAGTCAGCAACACATCAATTTTCCAGAATTTTTAGAAGCTTTGATCCCATGTCTTTTGCATTGCATTTGCATACATATCTGCATCATTTTGCATATCATTCTTCAACCGGCCAGAACTCTTATCTCGCTTTTATCCTTGACCAGACATTTGATTCCCCAGTACTCGTTCTAAATAAGTGGTGACTGTTAAGAGACGACAAAGTGTTTGAAGGAAGGTCAAGCAGTGTCAATAAGTAATGTCAGGTTGGAAGCCGTTGGTAGCTATGTCAGGGGAAAATCTCCAGAATGTTGATCTCTCGCTAGGTTTTACTGTAACGACTAATCCATTGTATGTTTTTCTACCTAATGAGGATCTTCCACAAGTGAACAATCTTACTCAAGCTCAGTCTGTGTAGCTCTCTATCGAGAATCAGAATTTACATGAACAATCTGCTGTCCAAAGTGGACATTCGTCCTCTCTTGATACTACGGACTATCAGAGTCTTGCAGTCTCTATTCTGAATTCCCAAAGGGAGGTCTCGATGATGAAAACTAAGGACCTGAGAGCTCTTGAGTTTGCTGAAAGATATTGTGTGTTGGATAAGAAACTCAAAGCCTTGGAAGTTCAATATACTTTTGGTCTCGACGTTTCAGACATGTGCCTGGTACCTGACCTTGTAATACCTCCAAGTTTCAAAGCGCCGAGGTTTGAGAAGTACAAGGGGGATAGTTGCCCGAGGCAACATCTGATGATGTTTTACAGAAGAATGACCTCATTTGTGCATAACGATAAGTTGATGATTCACTGTTTTCAAGACAGTTTGAGTGAGGCATCTTTAAGTTGGTACATGTAGTTAGAGAGTGGTCACATTCGATCATGGTTGGACTTAGCTAAAGCTTTTTTGAAGCAGTATGAATACAATCTTGACATGGCTCCCAACCGCATGCAGTTGCAAGGCTTGTCTCAAGAGAATAATGAATCCTTCAGAGGGTATAGTAAGAGATGGAGTGAATTGGCTTCCAGAGTGCAACCACCTCTTTTAGACAGAGAATTAGTCGACCTATTCGTAGATAATTTGCAAGGACCATGCCTGGATAAAATGATTGGTAGTGGGACATCAAACTTCTCTGATCTGGTGATAATTGGGGAACGTATTGAGAGTGGCTTAAAGAGTGGAAAAATTCAGGATGTCACAAGCAGTCAGGCTAATGAAACTGAATCCCTCAACAGTTCCCGAGAGGAAGAGAAGGATGAAATCAATGCAGTCATGTCAGATGTTAATTTTTTTATTGGTGCACAAGTAAAATCTTTTGGTTCTCTATCTTCTCAGCAATCATTTCCTAGGGAACCATGTCAGAAACCTTGGGTCTCTCCTCATGCAAATCAACAAGCCCATGGCCGAGGTTATCAGAATCAGTGCCAGAATCAGAATAGGCCTCGCAATAACTTAGAAAGAAGAAATGCTCCTTTTCATCTGGTTTCTATGTCGTACGGTCAACTTTTGCCACATCTGGTTCGAAACTCATTGGTAGGACCCAAGTCTCTGAAGCTTATTCCAGAACCATACCCTTCTGGGTACAATCCCCATGTACAGTGTGGATATCATGGAGGATCCATGGGGCATTCAACCGAAGATTGCAAAGCCTTCCAAGTCAAGGTACAACAGTTGATTGACAAGGGGTACATATCCTTTCCAGAGGGAAATTTAGTGGTGCATGCCAACCTCTCATCTATGCATGGCAAGAAAACCTGGGCCTGCCGGGGCCCGCCCGGACCTGGCCCAAATTTAATGGTGGAAACCTGATTTGATTGGGTGCGGGTGCGGGTGCGGGTAAAACCCGATTTGTAAGTGCGGGTGCGGGGGCGGGGGGATGCTACTACCCGCCCGCACCTGCTCCCGCCCTCGCCCGGTCTTATAATATTTACTTTAATACCCATATTTAAATTATTTTATATCACATTTATTTACTTTTGAAGAAGTAATTAAAAATCTTCATTAGTCATTTCTCACCATTAATTCAAACTCACATCTTTAGAAACAAGTTTATTATTAAAATGGTTAAGTTTTTAATAAAATTGTTAATTTTTATTACTATTTAAAAAAATATTTTTCGTGGGTGGGGACGGGTGCGGGCAAACCCGTTTCTATCGTGGGCGGGTCTGGGTGATAAATTTTCACCCCCGACTGGGTTTGGGGGCGGGGGCGGGTCTATAACAGGGAGGCGGGTGCGGGGCTAGCTAAACCCGCCCCCGACCCGCCCCGTTGCCATGCCTACTCTCATCTGTTTGAGTTCGAGGACTTCAAGGGTCATCTTCTAAAGCCAGTGGTTCAGACAGAAAGGCATCCTCAACATTGGCAATCCCGGGGCACTTTTATCATTTGTATTTGTAGTTTCTTTCCTGTTAATTGCTACTTGTTTTTTTTAAACATTGTCGTTTTGAATGGTAATATTAATGAAGTGATTATGCATTTTTTGAATCAATCATGTCGCATTCGCTCATTTGTCTCATTTATTGCAAAGCACAGATACATACACTTCTTGTTCACTACACTGTATCACTATTTTTTTAGCAAAGCTTGGAGGGAGGATGACGAAAACTGAATATCCATAATTGCTGATCGTATGCTTTCAGATAAAATCCTGCTGATGATGTACATGCATTGTTTCAAATCCCCTAAACACCTGAGAGATAAGGAGTTAGTCCCTAGTTAGCCACTTCGAGCCTAGAAGTAGAAGTTTCCTTCAGACTTTCAAACCCTCACATCTTAACCTGAGGTAGGGTAGTTGTCAGTTAATTTGACCAAGCGTTCAAATTTCAAGAGGAGTGTCCCCAGTCGAGGACCAATCGTATCTTATCCCTCTCAAGAGGTAATACCTTGCCAACCACAATGGTCATCCCTCACTGTGAAGAGTAAGGCATTCACAACCCTTTCGAAGAAATCAAGACAGCCAGTGTCACACGACTTGTTTAAAAAAAAAAGAGAAAAAGAAAAAGAAAGAAAGCCCGCTAAGTCGAAAAAAAGTGACTTAGGCAAAAGTTAGGGCATCCCGCTGGACTTCAAAATCGAAAAAAAAAAGAATTAGTCCAGGCAAAAATTAGGGAACAAAGAATAAGAATTAAAAAAGAAAGGATCACAAAAGAAAAATCCTCGAGCAAGAACAAAGTTGTGTGACTACAGACACCAAAGATGAGAGGGGTGACTGTCACTTCAAAAACCTTGAGGGTTCCTTTACCATCACTTCTACCATTCAATAAAATTTTTGAAAGGTAAGCGCTTGCGCCAAGTTAGCTAAACGTAGGACTGGAGATCATCACGAAGAAGGGGTGGGTAATAGTCAAAGTTTGAGCCTTTCATCCTTTGTTTCAATAACCATGAACCAGACCACGATTCAACCCTTAAAAGACCTAATTGAGGCATGGTTGATTCTGAAGGCATACTACAGCAAGGTTGTGTAAACTGACTCCTACAAGATTTGCTAATCTTCTTCTTGCCATGTCTTTCACTAGCTAAATCAGCACTGCACTTGGAATAATGGTTCATTCGCCACACACTATCACATTATTCTAATAATGATTGATTTTTCAAATTCTGCATGAGCATCACATTAAAATTGCCATTTGTGAACGAACAGGTTTAATTGCAAGTCAGTAATTGACACTGAGGAAATTCCAACAGGGAGAAATCGAACAGAATTGGATCATTCGGCAAAGTTGATCAGAGTCAGGTGTACATGGTAGCCCTATAGATCTGGGGCATTGTCATCCCATGAATATGGAATCAATCAGTCTAAGGTAAGTCCCTAAAGCATTAATTGGTTATGGGGCAAATCATTCGAGAACCGGTTGATCAGAAGTGAACCATCTCGAGACTCTACCAATCAGGGGAAAGTCATCCAGAGGTTCTTTTTAAGGTCGAGTCCTTCTAGTGTTTAATCAACACAATTTAAGTCGCTTCAACGCTCGTTCAAGGGCAAGCTACTTCAAGAGTACATCGAAGCCAACCACTGCAATAGTCGGTTAATCAAAGACAAATCATTTCACGATGAAAATTATGGGCCTAGCCATCTCGAGATCGTCTCATGGCAAGCTGCTTTCAAGGTGAACCTTTCTGAGGACCAGACTGGGGCAAGTTGACCTACATTGGGGAAGAACCTCTCATTGCTTTCAGAGTTACTCAGGCAAATTCTATTTTGTCAGCAACTGTTGAGTGCAAGATGAGTGTCGGGGAATTATGCCATCACCCCCATCCAATAACCTTGGCTTTCTGAAGAAGCCTTACTACTAGAGACCTTCCTTCCACTGCTCGGAATCTTCATATCCTTGCACTTTATCATTGGGTTTCATCCTACAGCCTGTCATCTATCAAGAACTTCAAAGTTAGTTCCCGTCTGGCCAACCCTTCACCAAATACCAATTCCCATCTGGTCACCAATTCTTTTAACCAGTTCCCGTCTGGTAAACACCATTTCAAAGTTCAGTTCTCGTCTGGCAAACCACAAAGTCAGTTTCTGTCTGATACAAAAACAAGAAGTCAATTCTCATCTGATAACTTAACCTTTTGTCACCAGTTCTCATCTGATGGTCTACCCTTTTTTTTAAAAACCAGTTCTCGTCTGGTCGTTCACCTTCAAAATCCACTTTCGTTGGCAACCAAGAATAAAGTCCCTAAAAATCCAATCACCATCAATCTGGTTCTATGCCTAACCAAAAGCCAAACGTTATTTGGCACAATCATTCCAATGGCTCACATATCCTCACATCCCCCAGCATGAGGCTCGTTTGACCTCTCTTATCCCTAGTAGAGGATAATTCCCCAACAAAAGAGCGAGGTCAGTATTGTCTTCCCAAGCAGAGTTAGTTATGGATTTCCTCAGCAGGTAAACCAATAGTGATTGATATCCCCAACAGGTCCAAAGCCCAATTTCTATTAGCATTTTCCTTCATCATTACTACTTTCCGATAAAGTTAAAGTTCAGTTGGTTTTCTGCAGTAGAGGTCCTGACCTGGAAGGCAGTTCAGTTTGTCTTCCTCAGCAGAGTTTGTTTCTGATTTTTCTCAGCATTTCTCTCAGTGGAGTGTCCTTTTGCATATCATAATCATCATTGCATTGCATCCTCAAATGCGTAGAATTTCCATTTCGTATGGAGCATTACGCCATAGAAAAATTCAAACATATGCATCCGAAGCATAAGCCAGGTTTGATATCCGTTGCTAAACTTTTTCCCCAGCAAAAAGTGGCATAACTCAGGAGATGTTGTTTAACTTTATACCCCAACCAATGGATTCTTCCTTCCTATTTTTGTTCTCTTCCGGAGGAACTATCTCATGCTCCCCTGCAGAGTTGTCTGTCTGGGCTTCTCTTTTCCCCATCGGAGTCATATTCTCTTCTCTTCAGGTCGTAACTCCATTGATTATACTTCCTGTATATCGGTGGTTCTATCCCAACTTTTGGTTGGTACCCAGTCGTTAAATTCCAACTTTTGGTTGGTATCTCCTGTTTTATTCCAAACGTTTGGTTGGTATCTTTTGTTATATCCAAACTTTTGGTTGGTGCCTTTGTTTTATCCCAAATTTGGTTGGTACCCAGTCGTTAAATTCCAACTTTTGGTTGGTATCGCCTGTTTTATTCCCAACTTTTGGTTGGTATCTTTTGTTGTATCCCAACTTTTGGTTGGTACCCTCTGGTTCTATCCTAACTTTTGGTTGGTACCCTATCTTGAATTCCAACTTTTGGTTGGTATCCTTTATCCCGACTTTTGGTTGGTATTCTTTGTTATTCCAACTTTTGGTTGGTATTTTATCTGTTGTTAAATCCCAACTTTTGGTTGGTATATTTTGTTATATCCTAACTTTTGGTTGGCCCTTTGTTTTATCCCAACTCCTGGTTGGTACCCAATCGTTGAATCCCAACTTTTGGTTGGCATCTCTTGTTTTCATCCCAACTCTTGGTTGGTATCTCATCTTGAATTCCAACTTTTGGTTGGTACCCTGCGTTTATTCCAACTTTTGGTTGGTATTCCTTTCCAATTCCAACTCTTAGTTGGTATTCTTTGTGGTGAATTCGCCTTCGATCGGCATTTTATTTATTCTAACCGCTGGTTATTATCTTTCATTCCAACTTTTGGTTGGTGTCTTTTGTCATATTCCAACTCTTGGTTGGTACCCTTAGTTGAACCCCAACTTTTGGTTGATGTATTGTACCTATTCGCTATCCTAACTTTTGGTTGGTATCCGCTATCTCTAAGTCTACCTTCGGCTAGCAATCACTTTATCTTATATTTCCCCACAGGTTGCAAATTTCCGGGTTCTTTTGGTATTCAATCTCTGTGTACCTTGAATGTCTGAAAGTCGTTGCTATCATTCTTTTAGGTCCAAGTTGATTGAATAGGGGCAGCAGTAGCACCCCAAAATTTGCCATCTCTTTTTTTCTAACTCTAACTGGCTAATATTTCTCTTTCATCTGTATTCATTAGGTCATAGCTCATAATCATACATCGCATTGGTCTTCTAAGACATGGGATCAAGAGTTTTCTCTGAGTCAGGGCTTTCTATTTGCCTTGAGATCCTGACATTCAAGTTGAAGCGAGGCTTTGAATTCTCATCATCATGTGTATCTTCTTATCAAAGATCATCAAGTATTTGATTCAAGATTTCTCAAAGGCATCAAGAGCCTAGGGTTTCATCACTTCTTTGGATCAAGTTTGTTGACAAGATTATATTCAACTAGCTTGAGATTAGGGTTTGTTTCTCATCATGGATAGGGATCAGGGTTGTCGAGGGTGATGGTATAACTTCAAGTCAGGTGTGGTTATTTAGTCACAATTAAGATAAGATAAAAGTTTGACCTAATCTTGGTCAAACCATCAGGAGAATGCTTCAATCACAAGTTATCAGTATTAGTTTACTTCCACAACAGTGGGTGCCCAAGGACAGTTTGTCTTGTATGGATGTATTCAGGTCATTAAGTAGTAGTTGGATTCAAAAGTCGGGATCATCATGATCATAGGTTCAATTGTGTTCATCCATGGATTTATTTTCCCAGAGATTCTTTCAGACGGATTCAAAGTGATTCAGAACTTATTTCATGTGCTATCAGAGATTCAGAGACCTGTTTTCAAGTCAAAATTGGTTGTTATTCAGTTTGATGCATCTGTGATTTCAGTGCTGATTATTCAAGGTGTTGGAATTAAAAGCTAAAGTTGAGGGTTGTTGTGATGTTGTGAAAAGTTTGGAATTGATGTAGTGTGGTTATCCACTTTTAGAACCATTTTTCTTTGTCCATGTACAAATCCATAACCCATACCGATTCATATGTACATATACCATTCATTCTTTTAACCATTTTTCTTTATCCATTTTTATCCAATTATCAATATCCATTTTCACCTCCCATTTAACATTTATTCTCAATTAACCATTCCATCATTATCCATTTCCCAAACCGTTTATATCCATTCTTTTGTCCATTCAAAAATCCAATTTTTATTATCCAAGATCCATTTTGTTCTATTCTATCCAAATATCCATTTTGAACCACTTCCTTATCCATTTGTTTCAAAATAATATCCAAAGTTCTTATTAAATTCATTTTCACACATTCAATTCATATTTCTATTATTTTTATACCATTTCCAATCTCCACATTTTTTATTAATTCATTTTAAATTGTCTTACAAAAAAGAGCTTTGTCCCAAAATACATTACAAAAGTCCTAAAAAATAAGGACCCATTTACCAGTTCACAGGATAACAATAACAAATCTACATTATCCACACAAGACAAGACCTGTACCAAGTTTTCAAGTCATAAGCCCAAGTCTACAACAAAATTCACAAAAAAAAAGCAAGTTGCAATAACAAAGCTACATGAAAGTTGCAACGTAGGCCGTGAAAAAAGAAAACAAATTGGCAACTGCTACCAAAGCCTGACACTTCACAAAACCTTCCACAAGTTGAACAAGCCATTACGCAAGCCATGTCTCCTTTCCGTCTCGAACGTCACGCACATGCTACTACGAGACTCCAAAACGCAACCAACAATCAAGACGACATCCAAACAATTACCCAGGTTGCCAAACGGAATATAAGACACACACAACGCGTTTCCACCCGTTTCATAACAAACTTTTTTACAAGGCACACGTAAAACTTTTCACCAAGCTGCTACTGAAAAAGAATATTTTCACAAAATGCCACAAGAAGCCTTGCAAACCACAAAAACCAGCCTTCATGTACTTTCAATCCACACTGCCAACAAAGAGCAATATCACAACTTTCCATACACGACAAAACCATACACTTGTGCCATGACCACACCAATTTTGCCAAAACCGTTACACAACACTTGATTCCTCATGACCTGCAATAACGTATTCACGTACCACACATCTGCAACCATAATACCCGTTTCCATAACACATCCTAATGTTCAAAACCACATCAACCACTCTCTTTGCTAAACTCTCTACTAAAAATCTCAGAAACTTTCCACTCTCAAAATCTCCATCCTCACCATTCAAAACCATACCCAAGCTTTCATCATCTTAATCAACCAAAACTCAATCTCACTTAAAATCACCTTCTTCTAACCTTTTCTCGTTTCAGCACACTAACAACTAACTTCCCTCTTCTCTCGCCCCCGTGCGATCGAGATCTTTTCCCAATCCATGATCGTTACCACGAACTACAGACGCTCTGACTTCCTCTTTCTCGTCCAATTGAGGATACGTAGGCACAAAACGGCGAAGTCTTGGCGAGCACCCTTCCCTTTTTTTCCGTAGTCCCACGAACTACGGACGCTCTGACTTCGTCTTTCTCGTCCTATTGAGGATACGTAGGCACAAGACGGCGAAGTCTTGGCGAGCACCCTTCCCTTTTTTCCGTAGTCTCACGAAATACGGACGCTCTGACTTCTTCTTTCTCGTTTGATTGAGGATACGTAGGCAAAAGACAACGAAGTCTTGGCGAGCACCCTTTCCTTTTTTTTCCATAGTCCCACGAACTACAGACCCTCTGACTTCCTCTTTCTCGTCCGATTGAGGATACGTATGCACAAGACGACGAAGTCTTGGCGAGCACCCTTTCCTTTTTTTCCGTAGTCCCACAAACTACAGACGCTCTGACTTCCTCTTTCTCGTCCGATTGAGGATACGTAGGCACAAGACACTGAAGTCTTGGCGAGCACCCTTCCCTTTTTTTTCCGTAGTCCTGCGAATTACGGACGCTCTGACTTCCTCTTTCTCGTCCGATTAAGGATACGTAGGCACAAGACGACGATGTCTTAACGAGCAACCTTCCCCCTATTAGTGCGTAGTCCGTCGAACTACATCGACTCTGATTCTTCGTTCGTCCACGGAGATAAGTAGGCATAGGATTGCAATAATCCTTGCGAGTCCATTTTTGTTTTTTTCCCTTCTTGTTTCCGTTTAGCAGTAGGCTTTAGATGACTCACCCTTTGATTAGACAACAAGCGTGGATCCCATCGAGTATAATGGACACGTGAGGGTACTAATACCTTCCCCTCGCGTAACCGACTCCCAAACCCGGACTATGGTTACGATGACCTTGTCTTTCCCTTCTTCAGGTTTTCTTTGACCGTTTCCTTTCCCTTCGTCAGGATAAATAACGTTCGGTGGCGACTATTCTGTTTTGTTTCCGCCGGTTGTTTTTCGTAGTTGCGACATTTGGGGTGTGTACATTAATTACTATTTACTGGTTAATTAGTTTTGAGTTAGTCCTTCTGCCTTTGTCATATTATGGCTAAAAAGGGGGAGTAATACTAACATCACTAACCACTGCTGACTACTACTAACCATTGAGGGGGAGTAGTGCTGGTACTGCTTGCAGAAGAAGGTATTGGTTAAGGGGGAGATAAAGTTGTGTTTGTTTCGCTGCTGTTCTGATGATGTTTTGGTCTCCCTATTCTGATTATTTTTTTCTACAGGTTACTTAAAGTTAGTTTTAGCTAAAATCTGCCAAAGGGGGAGATTAATGAGTCAAAGCCTTTGCGGTTGGCATCAATTTTGGTAAAACTAACTTAGCAGAAAGATGTTAGACAAGATGTCCTAACATGTTGAATTAACTGCAGGTTAAGGTGTTAGACAAGATGTCCTATCATGTTGATTCGACATCTTTGTCAGTTACAGTTTAGAATAACTGTATCTGTTTTCCAGGTGTGTTTAGAATATGATTTGGTTCTAGGTGGCATCTGAGATTGAGGAATCAGAGATTCTGATTCTAAAAGAATATGCGGTTTCCATGTAAGGAGACATTTTTGGAAACTTAGGATTGAAGAAACTATTCTAAAGAAGAATAGGCCGCAAATTTTGTAGAGCTGAATTGCTGCTATTTTGAAGCCCAAATCCAGTTCTCTTTTGCAATATAAATATGATGGATTTAACCTAGAATAAGTGTGGAAGTTACAGCTGTTATAGAGTACTAGGGTTTGTACTTTTGTGAGCCTCTCTTGTATTGCGCGAATACCTGAGTAGGACAGTTTATTGAGTTGTAATTTTCAGTCACTGCTATGGTTGAAAGGGAATTGAGAAGGGTCTCATACCTAGGGGTGTCTTAGGTAGAAATCTAGGAATGGTAGTTTCTAGGTGCTAAGTTGTAAACGTTGGAGTTTAGCTTAGAACCAATTCTACTTAGTTGATTTCATTCTTGGCTTGGTAGCCCCCAGACGTAGGTGTTGTTGATCATTGAACTGGGTTAACAATTATTATGTGTTGTTTTCTTTCTGTTGTTTAATCTGTTCTTCATTATCCTTGTGAGAAGCAGAGATCAAGTGTCACGACATCCTGTCCGACATCTTAGTGATATGCTTAACCAGAATTTCATGATGGTTACACCATATTCATACAACATATACATCCCGTTAAACATACTACAACTTCATTGTAAAATTTGTGTTACATAAACAACACAATCGCTTCAGTCATATGATTAACACAACATCCAAACAACATTACTACCTAACTATTTTATACATCATTTTAAATTATTTACAATTTACAAGAAATGCCTACAACATTTTTTCACATAACCAAACAATGCATATGTTGCAAAAAAAAGTTTCACATTTTACTCAAATGCTAAACAAAAACGATACCTTTCGCATGAATGGACATATTTTTCAGCATCTCCCGCTACTGATGTCTTGCATGGCCTAAATACAACATGACGTGTCCCATAGGTCGGCTTTGGAATGGATTTGCAATTCGTTTACCCATGGATCAGTATTAGTGCATACAAAAACCTTTTTTATACAAAACAACAAGATCTTCATTTCTATATAAATTAACATTTTGGGTTGCAATTTCTTTGCATGTCCTATAATACACAAAACGTACCGAACCACATCAGTGGGTTGACCTTCCCGTTCCTTTCCATGGTCGCCTTCAACCGCCGTGTTCATTTTTGCAACTGTTTCTTTGTTCCCCACTCCCTTTCCTTTGGGGAGATCCTCTTTGCTGCCTGACGCCTCCGCTACAAGCATTCTAAGCTTTTCATCAATCATTTCCTTCTCACGAAGCCACCTTTGGTAACATCTGCATGCAAAAAAAAGCGCAATATATTGGTTTATTCTATTCAAATAAAAAAGTCCGTCCACATGCAAAGAGTTTTCATTCACTTGCTCGACCTGTTTCTTTGCAATTGCAGATGGATCCATTTTCTTCTCCCTTGCGTCGTTGATTGCTTTCTTCTCTATCTTGGATAAAGTGACCCAAATGAAACATACCCACAACGAAGAGTCTGGCTTTTATAATACACAAGTCTCTTTCAATAGTCTCTTTTAACTACTACCCCACTCAACAATTTATCTAACACGTATTCTGTCTAAATTGCCAACATAATCCTTTCCACTTACTGTTCCCAAGATGTGTAACTTAATTCCTAGACGTTACCTTTTGGGATTCACACGTTTTGCAATCAATATATTCTTTTGGCAGTTTCAAATACACTTAACTCACGTGCCTTTGGACTTTTGCAATGCGCAACTATTTGCCCTTTCTATTAACACTACTTTTATTTTAATTTCTTTTGTCGTTTCACTTTTGGGGTATAAAACTAATTAAGTTGCTTTCTGTAAACATTTCAACTACACATTTTATTTCCACATTTTTTATTAACTTATTTATTAATCTTTTTCATTCTTATTATTTACTACTATTTTTTCATTTCCATTTATTCTATTTAACTTTTCTCTGATTTTTGACATTTTTTCTTTTTTTTTTAATACACCCAATTATATGCTAAGACTGGTACTGGTACGAATGTACGAATATCCTACTCATTTAGATGTATAAAACTTCACTTAGTTAAAGGTGATTTATAGGAATATTCATAAGATTTGCTAGAACCATTGATCTTCCTTATTATAGAGTTTTCCATGGAGGAATTTTGGTATGGTCCCCTTAATTTTTATATCTTTGTAACTATTTTTTTTTAATATATTTTTTACCAAAAGAAATTCTTCTAAAATAATTTTATGTTGCCCGTGACACCTGGCAGATGGTTATGGATCCAATTGCACTTTTATTTTACTTTCCCACAGTTACTTTGGTCCATTAGATCCATTAAAAAATTGAAACAATTTTATATAAAATAAAAAATAAAATAAAAACTTGATTATTTTCCATTTCGTTTTGTTAAATTTTTTGGTCCATTAGATCATTTTCCTCTCCCACTGTGTCTCACCCACGTTTCCCATCTCCCTCTGATCAGAAAATTGAAATTCACAGGTACGTCGTTTTCTCTTCGGATCCATTTTCCGATTCTCATCTTCTTCACTTTGATCTCTAAATTTTCATCGAATTCTTTTGTTTCTCGATCTCATTGATTCACCGTTTTCGCCAAATCTCATTCAGTAATGAAACTAACTCACACTTCGATGCTATAGTACCTTCAATTCTGAAGATTATTGTTATCGTTGTTGTTTTGTGAAATTCTTTTTACGTAATTTCGATTTTCCGAGTTAAGTAGTAGTTGGATTGGAACTGGATCAAGCCAGATTTATGTTTTTACGTATAATTAAGTGTAATTTGTATGGATTAAGTTAGGTTATACATGAATCGTTTTTTGTGTGTGATGGATTTTTTGTTGAGTGAATCGCCGAATCAGTTCATTGGAATTTATGCTTCACTACGTTATTATTTGATTGTGTTTTTTTTGAAATATTTGAGAAAATGGTTTAATTTGAGTTTGAATTCACTGTGGAGACTGTCAGATTTGATTTTGACACGTTCAAATGTGATTTTAATTTTGAATTGAATTAATCAAAAAGCTCGGCTTAATCACTCCATGTTAAACTCGAATTTAAGCCAAATATTTTTATCTAATCAATTTTGTTTGAGATTGTATTTGTTTACTGTGGAATCAGACACTGACTGTGACAAAAGCTTTGAAAATTACTGCAATGATAATTTGAAGAACTACTCTATGATTAAGACTTTATTCTTTTTTCGTTGCACTAGATTTTTTTTTGTATTGATTTTTTTTGTTCTTTTTATTTTGTTGTTGTTTGCTCTGTCTTAATTATTGATGAAATCTGTGCTGCTTTAGTCGTGCTTCTTATTTGTGTTTTTGATTTGGCATGTATTGACTCTTGTACTTTTGTTTTGTTTGATTGTTTAAAGTTCAAAGATGGGTGTGGCTCAAGACGCTAACGACGTTGACGATGGCACCTTGGAGATAGGAATGGGTATGCATCTATTTGGTTTATCTGTCTGTTTAATTTTCTATTGGGATCTGATTCCCTGAGGCTGTGTATACACTAGACATTGGTTAATCTGTAAGAGGATATGAAAATTTCCCGCTGTTATGCATGAAAAAAACATTTTACAAAAAAGACTGATGGATTTATCAATCAGAATTGGTAATTCATGGTATTCGTTCTGCTGTTATTTAGTTTCACCATAAATTATTTCTGTTCATTGTTGTTGCAGAATACAGAACTGTATCTGGAGTTGCCGGACCATTGGTCATTCTTGAGAAAGTTAAGGTAATATTGACAGTATGCTTGCTGATATTCTTATTGAATATTCTGATCTTTTGATGTTCTTAATGTGACTGTTAACTGTATGGTGTGACTAAATTATACTTTGGTCAACTGCATTAGGGACCCAAATATCAAGAGATTGTCAATATTCGTCTAGGAGATGGAACTACCAGGCGTGGACAAGTTCTTGAGGTTGATGGTGAAAAGGCTGTTGTTCAGGTGAGAAGCATTCAGCATACATAGCCATTGTCCATCCTTGCCTTTTATCTTTGAGTTAATTAAGATTTCTGTGTTTGTTCTTAATACATAATAATAACCAAAATGTTATGAGCTTCTAAGCAACGTTGTCAAATTGCGGCCATGGCGGCGCCATGGTGGATTGCGGAAACTCAAAATAGCGCAATGGAAAAGTTATGGCGTTGCGGATTTTGCATTGCGGCGCCATGGCGGCCGCCACGAGTTTAAGGTTCATGGCGGCATGGCGGAAATTACGGAAATAGTGGGTTATTTTTTTAAAAAAATCTGAAAGTTTGTGTCTGTGTATTATTTTACTCAACCCCAATTGTAATTCTGATTAAATACCAATAGCCCTCATTAAATACAAATAATTACTCTGATTAAATATTTATAAAACTAAAACATGCTGCAACCTTTCTATTATCCTAGTTTCTTCTTATCCCCATGTGTATTCTTCTTTAGGTTTTACTTGTGTTCTACTTGTGTATCCCTTCTTCTCTAATGTTCTTTTTCTTGTTTCAGTTACATGTTATACTACTGCTGTTAATTTTTACTTCTAGTTTTTCTCCAGCTCTGTTATTTTAGTGCTGTATTTTTCTTTCTTTATTAGTGCTCTGTTATTTTTTACTTCTTTTTTCTAGTTTATGTTAACATTGTTATTACTATTTTTAGTTTTTAGTTCTGTTTTTAATTATTCGAGACATGCAGCATCTATTTTATTTACTTTATAATTGTCTATTTTGAAGAACTTGATATGTGAACTCTAGTTTCCTCCATATATAATTCTGTTTTTTAAGTTTTATGAATTCAGTTTTTGTTTTTTTGGTACTGTTACTGTTTTTTGTGTGTATATATATGCATATAATAATGTTTTTTGTTTGTCCGCCATGCTTCTGCAATTTTCCGTTCCGCCATCCGCCATATTTTTATGGCGGATTTTTGGCTCGCCGCAAATTTCTGCAATCCGCCATAGACAACACTGCTTCTAAGTAGTATTCTTGTAGCTGCGGTTTTTTATAGCGTACTTTTTTTTCTTTCCATTGTCTAGTTTTACTCCTCTCACTTAGTGGGAAAAAGCTTGGTGGTGGTTGTTGTTGTCTTCGTCTAGTTTTATTACTCTGCTGGGATTGTTGACAGCATTTTATAGTTTATTGACTTTTTTTAAAACTATTGATCAGGTATTTGAAGGTACATCTGGGATTGACAATAAATTTACGACTGTGCAGTTTACTGGAGAGGTACAAGCTCTCGCTTATTACAATTCTCTCACTCTATGTTCAAAGTTAAAAAATACACGTAAAATAATGAATGTATATTATCGATTTCTTCCCATGAAAATATCTGCTGTTTAGTGTCTTATCTCAATGAAATTTGGATTCTGCAGGATCTAAACAATGTATTAACTGTTAGTTTGCGGGTTATATTTTGCTTTGTCAATAGAAAACACATTATTGAGCCAATGGTTGGCTAGCCTTTTAAACTGCTATCTACTAAACCATCCCAGAGAATGATAGAGAATAGAAATCCAATTATAACTATTCCCTAAGCTTGCCAAAGCTGTTGTTGTCCCCATTCAGATTATGTTGCATAGTGTCGTGATTAATGGATAAATTTTGCTTATGCATTTGTTTTTTCCTGTTAATTTGAAGTTTCGTAGTGGAGAATGAGTACTTTGATTTCATGATATAATACATGCAAACCTTGAAATTGTAGAAACTGGAAACTGAATCTTGCTTAGAAAATAATGAATTGAAGTTGTAGTAACCACAGGTTCACCGCTGATTACCATTCTACTTATTTGTTCTGGAGGGGGAATTCCTAAGGTGATTAACTTCACGTGGTTTAGCCCATCCTCCGTTTCTGCAATTTAGCCAAGTCTTGGTTATTGAATTGAAATAAATGGTCTTTCTTTAAATTTTTTTGCTTAACTTTCTTTAAAATGTTACTTTGACTGTAATGGAATCAGTTCATTCCACCTCTGACTTTCTCTGCACCTCTCTTGTTTATATCTGTAGGTGTTAAAAACTCCTGTATCACTTGACATGCTTGGGAGGATATTTAACGGTTCTGGAAAACCAATTGATAATGGTCCGCCAATTCTACCTGAGGCTTACTTGGATATATCAGGTATTTAACTTCTTCTGTGTGCTTCTACTGCATGTTTGTTGATGTCTGATTTTCCCCCGTCTAATATCTTTCTAATTATTCAGGAAGTTCCATCAATCCTAGTGAGAGAACCTATCCCGAGGAGATGATACAGACAGGAATATCTACAATTGACGTCATGAATTCTATTGCTAGAGGTCAAAAGATCCCTCTATTTTCAGCTGCCGGTCTCCCCCATAATGAAATTGCTGCTCAGATTTGTCGTCAGGCTGGCTTAGTCAAGCGATTAGAGAAGTCTGATAATCTTCTTGAGGTATAAGATAAATTACTAAAGGAACTTTATCAAATATCTTAAATGCTCGAGTTATGACTTTTGGAAATTGATTGTGATTTGTGTTTCATTTGAATTTTCCCTATTGATGATGTTGTGATGATGGATAGGAAAAGAAATATTATAAGATAGGAAAGGGAATTAAAAAGGGGCTAAGGTATCATCTGATAGAAGTGACAGCACTGAAGGAAGATTATAAGTAAAATCATCCTATAGAAGTGATAGCGCTGAAGGAAGATTAATAGTAAAATCATCCGATGAAAATGACAGCGCTGAAGGATGATTAAAAGTAAAATCACCTATACAAAAATAGTCAAACCATAAAACAAACACAATGCAAGACGAAAACATAAAACAAACATATATATTAACACCTATTACTCCCATTGGCATATTAATCATTATCACTATTTCCAACAACTGTTATGAAGAAACTGACATGAATAATTTGAAGTATCCTCACTTCTTATATTACTTCTCATTGCCTTGGAATAAGAAGGCTATTTTTGCAGTCATTTACTAAAACTTATTACTTTTATACTTCATGTAATAGGAATAATATGACTTTTCTTACAAATCTTTATTTATGCAGGGAGGAGGAGAAGACGACAATTTTGCCATTGTTTTTGCAGCTATGGGAGTTAACATGGAGACTGCACAATTTTTCAAGCGTGACTTTGAGGAGAATGGCTCAATGGAGAGAGTGACTCTTTTCCTTAACTTGGTAATCTTTAAAATCAGTATGCTCATGTTCTTTATTTCCTCTTATTCTGGTGATTTTGTTTTATGATTTTCATTTCAGTAAATGTCTTAATAATGCTTGGAATTAACTTCTAGTATAATCTTTTATTTGATTGTTCATTTTCTTTGGGGATTGGCGACTAACAAAAACTTATTACATTTTGTTTTCTGTTTTTATTTTTTTATTTTTTATTTATTTTTAGATAAGCTATTTGTTCTCTGTATTTAAATCTAACATATTCATCAATCGATATCTATGTTGTGGTAATATGTTTATCCTAAATGTAGAACTAGTATTTGGCACGTTAAACAAAATAAACACATGTAAATTTTAGAAAAAAATATGTAAAATTTTCTAACACGTACTGGCTGATGGAGATTAAAGCTTTTAAATGATATTTTGGTATGGTAGCTTTTGTTATTAAAGTTATACACAGCTTTATTTATTTTTTGTTAAATGGGTCAACATATTGCTTTTGAGGAACACAATGTGATACATTAAGAATTATGTTCTTTTCCCCTCATATTATTATTTTTTAATGAGATATCTGCTGATAATTTTGAAAATTTTATTTCTTAACCTGTTTCTAACATGGCTGTTCTACTGCTACTGGGATTTACTGTAGGCAAATGATCCTACAATTGAGCGTATTATCACCCCTCGTATTGCTCTTACTACTGCTGAATATTTGGCTTATGAATGTGGCAAGCATGTTCTCGTGATACTCACAGATATGAGTTCTTATGCTGATGCTCTTCGTGAGGTAATGTACCTTCAGCTGTAATTTATTAAGAAAAATAATCAATGAAAGGAAAGAAGAAAGGAGAGGAACCTTTTACTGCTCTTATAATTCTCATGTATTTTTCTTCTTCCGGGGATTAAATGATAATTAAATTTTCCTACTTCAATTATTTCACTTATTCTTGTAGTATGATAAGTTACTAAAAAATATTTAGTTTTTTTCTCAAAACAATGTGCAGACACAAGCTATTAATAACTGCTTGTTCTTGATCCTACAGGTATCTGCTGCCCGAGAAGAGGTGCCCGGAAGACGTGGTTATCCTGGTTATATGTATACAGATCTTGCAACAATTTATGAACGTGCCGGTAGAATTGAGGGGCGTAAAGGATCTATTACCCAAATTCCAATTCTAACCATGCCTAATGATGGTAATGAAGTAAAAGTTTGTCTTTTATTTTGGATAAAATATTCTCAAATCCCAATGCTGAATGATCATTTTCTTGTACTTCTGTTGTATAGATATTACACATCCAACTCCTGATCTTACTGGATATATTACTGAGGGGCAGATATACATTGATAGGCAGTTGCATAATAGACAGGTGGGTAATGGTGAAAGCTTTCTGCTATGATGAATACTATATACCATGTTGGATTAGTTACTGTATTAATTACGAGATAATTTGGTGCAGAGTGCATCATAATATTTAATATAGTTTGATATATTATATTGATGTAAAAGCAGTTAAATGTTGGCTTGTGTTATATAATGGGAATTAGTATTCTCTCTGAAAAGTTTAGTCTGTTCATCAATTTTTCAATTATGTATTTTCTTGGCTTTATCAAATAGTTTGAAATGTTTGATTTTAATTTTCATCGATCTATCAAGGCTAAATGCCTTTCAATATATGACCCCTGATGAATTGTATGAGATTGGTATACAATCTATTGAAGTGATCTGGTAAACATTCTAAGCATTATTTTTTTTCTTTCTGAACAGATATACCCACCAATCAATGTCCTTCCATCACTATCTCGGTTGATGAAGGTAAAGTTAATCTTGTTTAATAAGGTTCTGTCAAGTGGTAAATATGTTTCTTAATCAAAAGGCATGTGGTTCACACACTAATAATGTATCATTGGTCACCACTGCAGAGTGCTATTGGGGAGGGAATGACCAGAAAGGATCATTCTGACGTGTCCAACCAGGTCCGTTCTTTTTTGTTCATTCTGCAGTTTTCTCCTTTAATATGTAAACTATCTTATTGATGTTATTTCATTTCTGTTCAGCTCTATGCAAATTATGCCATTGGAAAGGATGTCCAGGCAATGAAAGCTGTTGTCGGAGAAGAAGCACTTTCATCTGAGGACTTGGTATCTACTTTCTATCTAGAGATATTTTGTTCTACCAAGTGAAAATGTCCTCCAAGTGTTATTAATGAAACTTATTTCTCCCTATTTTATTGACAGTTGTATCTGGAATTTCTGGACAAGTTTGAGAGGAAGTTTGTCGCCCAGGGAGCCTACGACACCCGTAATATATTCCAGTCTCTAGATCTTGCGTGGACTTTACTTCGAATTTTCCCACGTGAACTTCTTCATCGTATTCCAGCCAAGACTCTCGACCAGTTTTACAGCAGAGATGCTGGTAATTGATGATCAAACAAGTTCACACACCACCTTAGTCTCTTTTGCTCAATCAGTGCCGGATTTGTTTATTTGCTTTCTTGCCTTAAGTCCACATTTGTTCTATCCAGCATAAATATAATAAAGGTTAAGTCTGTTTTGAGTGCTCTCATATTCCAAGCCTGTTCAGTTAGTCTGAAAAACGACCCCATAGATGTTATGATTCCTATGCCAGTTTTCACTTTTGGTTGGATAAAACATTATTTTGTTGCACAGTTTGGGATGGTTGGAATTTGCTTGTTTCATGATCTTTGTAATTTCATTATTTAGGATATTTGTAATCAGGATAGTTGTCGGTTGGACACTTCCTTGATGTATTTATCTGTGTTATTCTATTTATTAATAATTGAAACAAACTTTTCTAGTCTCTGGTGAAGCCTGCAATACTGGCTTTTGTTTTTATCGTTGTCATTGCAGGGTATCCATAATTCTCTCTCTGCACGGTGCCTCAGTACATGATTGCTTGATATATGCAGTTATTTCACTTTGAGCAGGAGTCTTACGGGTGGGGATTGTCTCATGTATGCACTGGATGGTGTCCAGCGAGGATCCTCACTCTCCAATTATTTCTGATTAATTTAATTGCATCAATGGAAAAAAAAGGAACAAAAAGGAACGGACTATGATTTCAATGGAGAAAATGTTCATGGGAAACAAACTATTCCTGAATCTTAGTGAGCCTGCCTCAAATAAGAGAGATTTTGGAACCAATATTCATAGATAATCCTACTAACCTACCTATGAGTTGAGGAGAAAATGTTCATGGGAAACAAACTATTCCTGAATCTTAGTGAGCCTGCCTCAAATGAGAGAAATTTTGGAACCAATATTCATAGATAATCCTACTAACCTACCTATGAGTTGAGGAGAAAATGTTCATGGGAAACAAACTATTCCTGAATCTTAGTGAGCCTGCCTCAAATGAGAGAAATTTTGGAACCAATATTCATAGATAATCCTACTAACCTACCTATGAGTTGAGGAGGGGTTTCATTAGTTCGGACAAATTCAAACCAAACTATGGTGTTTGGATTGAGTTTATTTATTTATTTTTAATTCGGGCAAAATTCGAACCAAATTAATGAAATTCGATGTTAATTGGTTCGGACAACGGATTTTTTAAATTCTACCCGTGAGTTCGCTTACCCCAATCAACCATATTAATTCATATAATTTATTTTATTATATTGAAAACTAGTATAAGATATTCAATTTTAAAAAGAAATAAAAATGAAACATCATTTGTGACATTCACAATGTATATGAAAACACGAAAATAAATAAAAAATTATGTTTGAGGTCCTCATAAATATAACATTCAATTTTAATTTTTTTAAAATTTTTCTTCAAACAATGGTTCTCGCAAATTTTTCCGTTCCTAAAATTCGTTCCTTCGGTTAGTTTTCACTAACGGAGACTTACGTGATATGTAATGTGGATTTTTTTTATGACATGACATACATGGCAATGTCAACGGGGCAAAAAATGCTGACATGGATGTCACTTGTTAGTTGATTCTATTTTAAATTTTTTATAGTAACACCATACTTAAATCAAGAAATGGTAGTCAATTTGTAGCTAATTCCTAACTAATTCCTAACTAATTTAAATACATCCTTCTATTAGTAATACAAACACTATCACAATACTTTATGTATGCAGTGCATAGAACCAGAACCAAGAAACAAAAGTGTGAGCAAGATTCGTTGAAAATTTGTACGAAAAGAAAATGGGGAAAAGATGATAAATTTTGGTTTTGTAAGATGATAAATTTTGGTTTTGTTTATTCTTATCAACTTTGGATTTAAAGTGTATGAATTAAATTCAAAGTTATGTATCTTCATAAATTATAAATAGCACGTGTCTTTGAGAGAGAAAAATATGTTTTAAGATGACTAGGGGAATACACTAATTGAATATTTCCATGATTTTAGAACCTGCGACCCTTTGTTTGAACTCGTACAATATCCATTTTGCCAAAGATTTTGAACTGATGCTAGCTGCAACAATCAACAGCCCCTTCCCAAATATCAGAACAACAATTACCACAAAAAGTTACTCTTTGAAGCAATAATAGGTCACAAAAGGGTGTGTTATCAAAACAAACAAAAGCTTAGATTAAAATCATAAAAGCGTGTCTAAAACACTTTAGAGGCATGACTGCAAAACAACACTTTTGCCACTAGTTTGGTTGCAGAAAAATTATATCGTAGTATAAAACATGTAATAATAAAATATAACACTCTGTAGGTAAAAAAAGTATTGAAATTACCTTGACTAAAAGAGTAACGAAAAACTTGCCAATGACTCTTTGTTTTTATTCCCATAGTTGATATAAGTTTTAACAATCTTCGTCACAGATTCAAGATCAGCTCCCTCTGAAACCCATAATTATACACAAATATCAAAAAAAAAAAAAATTGTAAAATCAATCCTAGAAACTATTAATTAGTAGTTGTTAGCTGCAGTTAGTTTTTTTTTTTGAAAAAGCAAAATGAATTAATATGCTCAGCCCGCATAAGGAATGCAAACATAGCTAAGATAACACCATTCCAAAGTCTGTATCACATGCATTACAAGCTTGACAAGATTAGAGTGAACAGAAAACACCAAAACGATTACAACTACAACACCAATCCCCCGCCCCACAATAACTTTCCATAACATACGACCAACAAGCAAGGTGACCAAGAAAAATAGAATTTGACAGAAATCTGTCCCCACAGCCTATAGGACCATAACCCATTCCACATCATGAGACCCATTTCACATTGGACCAGTTCAGTCTTATGAAGACAGATGCCCTCTCCCTGGACTATATCTTGGATGCCTCGATGATGAGACTCCATGAGTTAGTTTCTTTTTCCATCTAAGGCTACAACACTTGAAACCACAAACAACCAGATTGTCACCCAATACCACCAAAGGCCAGAAAAGCATACTCCAGCACGATATGAGCGACTTCGAAAATAAGCCAGGCACACACTAAACCAGCAGACAACCTCCAAACAGCCCAAGCCATAGAGAATTTGTATCCCTGCGAGCTACCACGACTGTCCAAAAATCCTCAGCGACGGAAGTGTCTGTTTAATACGCCAAGTTAAGCAGATCATGCGCAAAGGTCAACTACCTCAGCCAGACTTCGAAGCCCCAGTACCAGCACCTGCGAACAGATGCCCCCGGCCCCAGGCATAGTGCTCCAAGATGAAATCACGATGCACTACTACGAAAACCCCATTTAACGATGCAAGGTTTACCACGGTTTCGTATCGCACTGTTGTAACAGGATTACAAATTTATAACGCCATATTTAACGACGATTGTATTACATAACCGTTGTAATACAAGCTGTGTAACAAGTTTCGATTCCCAGCTACTATATTTTTTTTCTTCCATATTTTTATATTTTAACACGCTTGTATTAGAATACCGTTGTACTACATGTATCATGTAACGCCCGTTTATTTAATGAAGGATTTAATTAGATATAATTGTAGTATGTTGTGTTGATTCGCGCTGATTTGAGTATTTGTGTCGATTTGCGTTGGTTTGTGATATTTGTGTTGATTTAAGTTGATTCCGGAATATCGGAATATTATGTTGATGTTTCTAAGTTGGTTCGAGTTGAATTGATTTAATAAGTTGATTTAAGTTGTGGAAATAATATTGAATATTTTCTGTCTATGGTTAAATGTGTTGATTTGGCGGTTTGGACGATTTATTTGATAGTCGAGTAATTAGTCGGTTTAATCGGAGAAATAATATTAGAAATAATATTATTATAATGGACTATTATTTAATTAAATTGGATTTGGTTGTTGGGTGATATATAGCAATTTGGAGGTGTATGAAGGGAAGCCCAAATAGATTAAATAATACCATTATTATTATTATTATTATTATTATTAGGGTTAAATATGTTTTTAGTCCCTATAAAGTTTGAAATTTCATTTTTAGTCCTTCCTTACTTTTTGGCAACGGTTTTTACAAAAAAACCGTTGCCAAAACCAGCTAAAACCGTTGCCAAAACCCAGGAGGGACTAAAAATAAAATTTCAAACTTTATAGGGACTAAAAACATATTTAACCCTTATTATTATTATTATTATTATTATTATTGGATTATTTTGGAAAATAAAAAGAAAAGTGGAGGAGGCAGTAAAGGGAGTTAGAGAAAAATAAGGAGAAGAAGTTGGGGGTATCAGTAAAGAGAAAGAGGAAAACGTGAGAAGTTGAGAACGAGGAAAAGTTGGAGAAAGAGGGATACGAGAAGTTGCCGTCGGAAAGCCAAGTCGGAAAAGTCGGTCGGAGATTCGAGCGGCCATCAATTAAGGTAAGGGTGGAGTTCGAATTTTATAACCTGGAATAAGATGATTAATACTTGGGATTGAGATTGTATAATTTTCTACTGTGTTGATTTTATGACGAATTGTGTTGGTTTTACGTGTTGAACTATATGGATGAATTTTGGTGATTTTCTCCTAGTTTTCATTTTAGGTTGAAATGGTAGGAATGAATAGAAATCGATGTTTAACGGACAAAAGTCGAAATAGATTGCGTAGTTGTGTCGAGTAATGTTAGACCGTGATCGAGTATACTTGTTTTATCGAATTTGGTTGATTTTGTAAGTTTTTGCATTTTTGGAGATTTGAGGGTTTAAGATTCGGATTGAAATCGAAAGTCGTAGAATTCACGTTTGATGGTTCCAAATCACTACTATATGTTTGGTATGAATGAGTATGTGTTTGTTTCGAAGAAAATAATTGAATCGGTCGGATTTTTGGACGAAAATGCAAAATCCCGTAGGGCTGTTATGCAGAAAAATTCTGGTTTCGGAAAGTTTGGAAAATTCATATCTTTTGATCCGTAAGTCGGTTTTGACCCCCGTTTGAAGCGTTGGAAAGCTAACGAGATGTTCTTTCTAGGAAAAATGGTTTTGAGGTCTGTATCTGGTTCAATTATAGCAGAAAATTGAAACCGTATCGTTGTGTTGATTTTTTTTACCGTCGTGAATGTGTGCGATTGAGGTGTTATCGTGCAATATGCCTCAACAATGTTAACGATTAATAAATGCAGAGGAATAGCAATAATGTGGGGAATTAGAAATGTTAGTAGAAGGTTTTATTTTAGTACAGGAATCAATTAGCGAATGACAGACCAAAGGAGTTAGCAGAGTATTAAAGTAGTACCGAATAGTAATATTAATAGTTTTAACCGGTATAATTGTTTAACCGAAACAAGTTGAAATTTTGCAGAAATAATTCGTAAGTGGTTGTAGTTATTTTGGTTGGTTGATGTATGGAATTAGTCGAATAAGTGTAATTAAGCGGTAAGGTTAGTTATCCGGTATTCGTTGAAAATTGTCGGAGTAAGTCGTGTATAAGAGTAGGTATTCTTGGTTGGATTATTTTGTTGAAATTATGTAGAATGAGTTGATTTGCAGGTGAAGTTGAATTGTGTTGAATTGTCCCGATTTATGGACATTATTAAGTTGCAGGTCTTATGACCAACGTTGTTAAGTTGTTTTGCTGTTGCAGGTCTTGTGACCAATGTTGATTAAGTTGATTTGCAGGTACAGTTGAATGGGTTGAATTGTCCCGTTTTATGGGCACTGTTAAGTTGTAGGTCTTATGACCAATGTTTTATGTTGATGTTGAATACGTTGTTGATGTGGTGATGTGATGTTGAATATGTTGTTGATTAAGTTGTAGGTCGAACGACCAATGTTGGATTAAGTTGATGCAAGTGGTGCATGTTTAAGTTGTTGTTCTCTTTGTTGTTATTGCGTTGTTGTGGTTGTGACGTTGTGGTTATTGTTGCATGCATACATTTGCATTGATTAAGTTGGCCTTGATGGCACCTGTTTAAGTTGGCCTTGATGGCATCCGATTAAGTTGAAAATGCCTCGATAACCTGGCATATGTTTAAGTTGGGAGTTTACTCCAAATGGTACCACATGCATGTGCATAGTTGAGTCGCATTTGAGTTGCATGTTGAAGTTGTTAATATTATTACGTTGTTGTTGATTGTTGGTGTTGTTGATATAAGTTGTTATTGTTGTGAGTTATTGTTGTTATAAATTGTTATTGCTGTAAGTTGTCGCTTGATACAGGTTGTTGTTATAAGTTGTTGTTTGTTATAAGTTGTGGTTGCTCTTAAGTTGTTTACTAATAGTTGTTGTATGACTGTTGTATGAAGCGGTGAAATTTGTGTGATTCTAATCTAATATATTAATTATCATGCCTTTGATTATATTTTTCGATATCTCACCCCTTCTGTAATGATGTTACCTATTATGGGTAACTGAGCAGGTACTCAAGAATAGCTGTGAAGGTTTGAAGTCTTAGTCGCTGTTAGTTCAGGTTGGTGTCATGCTCTGATACGTAGCACTCGGGGGGAAATGTTTTGTTTATGTTGTTGTTCCTAATTGTTGTTACTACAATAATTCTTGAATAATTATAAATTGAAGTTTTGATCTAGTTGAATAAAGTGAATATGATTTATAAGTTGTGAAGGCCAAATGCTATGTATCTATTTTAAAAAGAAATACAGGTTTATGTTATTGGTTTTGTTGTTCAAGTTGAAAATGTGACATCTCATTTGATTTATGTTGAAAATTTTGCACTCTGATTTTTAATAAACGTTGGGTAGAAAATGGGGTGTTACATATCACGCTTCGATTCACAGCAATGTATTTTTTGTCATATTTTTAGATTTTAAACATGTATTAATTTTTTAAACATATCTAACGCCATGTAATGTATGATGTATATTCTCAGCAATGTATTCTTTAGTATTTTTAAGTGCAATGGAGTATATATAACTTTAAAAATAAAACTGTAAGAGATGAACATATATAGAGATAATTTTGTTTTAATATTCCATTGAGAGTACATTGATAAACATATTACATATCAAGATCATTGTCAGAGCCCATAGAATAAAATGCATCTTCATAATCTAGACATCTCTCCTCACTCCCCTCACCGAAATCATAATATACAGGCCTCCTTTTCTTCTTTATCTTCTTCTTCTTCGGCTTCTTCTTCTTCTTCTTCTTCTTCTTCTTCTTCTTCTTCTTATCCTTCCTTACCCTTAAGGCATCCCTGAAGTTGGCAGTTGCTGGTTGAACGACCTCCTGGATTGGCGCCTGACGTTCCTCATTGAGGTTTCTAGGATTCTCATTTGGTGAACTCATTGTTACGAAGAATATGTTATTTAGATATGTAAAATTGTCTATTTATAGATGAGGTTGAAGATGAAAAGACTGATAGTTTAATGCTTGTAATGATGATAACTTGTAAACCGTTCATATTCTGGAACGATATTTTCTTGTAAACCGTTCATATGTTGGGAAGTGCAACGGTTAATAATATCACGACGGTTATAAGTAATGACCGTAGCGATATCACTTATAATCCAGGCGTAATTTTAGGAAAATGTTGTTGCCCGGTGTCGAACCTTGTACCACGTATAAGGGGTATCGCTACGGTTATTATAACTAACAGTTGTGATATTATTAAATTAATATATAAACTATCATAACGGTTATTTAAGAAAACAGTTGTGAAAAATTTACCTATATAAGGGAATTAAGTTTCCCTTTTTGACAGTCGCACTGTTTCCTTCACAGCGAAACCCTAGCACCCAAACTTCATATTTTTTTAGAATCTGCGAGAAGAAATACAAGAAGTATGAAGCTTTTGATTTAAGCTTCTTCCTCCTTGTAGTTCTTCTTGCAGAATCTAAAACTAGATGAACATGGTGATGATGTTGGCGGTAGCAAGCGTAATGTACATATTGTTTATGGAAAATAAGATAGTCTTCTACTTCAATCTTTTTGTTAAATAGTTCCCATTATCTCGTTTGCTTCATGTTGTTTTTGTTGATTGTTCTCATTTTGTGCAGATTCGACTTCAATGCTTCACAAGCAAGGTGAACTTCATTGTAATGGTACAGTCCCACTTCTTAGGGTTTTGTTTCAACTTTTGGTTGTTTTGTTTTGAATACTAACTAATTTTCTTCATTACTTCCCACTTCTTAGGGTTTGTTTCACATGATGATGATGATGGTGGTACATATATATATGAATTCATTCTGATAAGGTACATATATATTCATTCTTATATTGTATATGAAATTTAGTTTGTTATATACTATGTACATTGTTTGTTTCACTATCCTTTTATTGAAAATGCAATCAGTTAAATTGATATAGAACATTAGTTTATTATATATATATATATATATATATATATATATATATATATATATATATATATATATATATATATATATATATATATACTATGTATATTGTATATATTTAAATTTAATACTAACTAATTTTCTTCATTGCTTCCCACTTCTTAGGGTTTGTTTCACATGGTGATGATGATGGTGGTACATATATATGAATTCATTCCGATAAGGTACATATATATGAATTCATTCTTATATTGTATATGAAATTTAGTTTATTATATACTATGTACATTGTTTGTTTCACTATCCTTTTATTGAAAATGTAATCAGTTAAATTGATATAGAACATTAGTTTATTATATATATACTATGTATATTGTATATAGTTAAATTTAATACTAACTAATTTTCATCATTGCTTCCCACTTCTTAGGATTTGTTTCACATGGTGATGATGATGGTGGTACCTATATATGAATTCATTCTGATAAGGTACATATATATGAATTCATTCTGATATTGTATATGAAATTTAGTTTATTATATACTATGTATATCGTTTGTTTCACTATCCTTTTATTGAAAATGCAATTAGTTAAATTGCTATAGAACATTATAATCTGAAAATTAAGATGTATTTGAAAACCAACCTTTATCATGTCAATGTTTTCCGAATTGTATCCATTTCATTCAGCACATTTAATGTTCCTTAACATAAAATTTATGGTCCAATGGTCTGTTTGCTTCAATTCATCGAAATCTTTTATTATAGTTTACCTCATCGTCGTCACTAATCGCCGTGGTTGTTAAGATCATGATCATTGTTATGATGATAAAATCGTGGTGATAATTGGCGATGATGAGGTAAACTATAATAAAAGATATCGATGGATTGAAGGAAACCGACCATTGAACCATAAATTTTATGTTAAGGAACATAAAATGTGCGGAATGAAATGGATGCAATTCGGAAAATAGTGGTGTGTTTAAGTTGATTTTCAAGAACAGATTAATTTTTAGATTATATAGTTCTTTACCAATTTTAATGGTTGTATTTCTTTAATTAGGTGGATGGTAAAACAAGCAATATACATTTGTATTTAATAAAGGCAAAATACTCTTTTTAGTCCTTTAACTTTACCTCGGGGTTCATTTTGGTCCCTTAACTTTAAAAAGTGTCATATTGGTCCCTTAACTCTTCAAAGCGTTTCATATTAGTCCTTTTCGTCTTATTAGCGACGAAAAAATTCAAAAATCAGTCGCTAATAAGACAAAAGGACTAATATGGAACGCTTTGAAGAGTTAAAGGACCAAAATGACACTTTTTAAAGTTAAGGGACCAAAATGAACCCCGAGGTAAAGTTAAAGGACCAAAAAGAGTATTTTGCCTTTAATAAACTAAGGGTACATTCCACAACGGTTGAGACAAATAACCATTGTGATAGTTAACATATATGACAACGGTTCATACTGATAACCGTTGTGATAGTTAATATATATTACAACGGTTGAAATACCTAACCGTTGCAATATATCGCGCGCTTCCAGAATACAACAACGATTTCCAGACCATTGTAGAAACGGCGAACTTACAACAACAATCTACATAACAACGCCTTCGCCCGCGTCATTATATGTCATTCCCAACCGTTGCTAAATGGGTTTTTCGTAGTAGTGATGGTACCACCAAATGCAGGAAACTTTACAAACTTACAACCGACCCTCCTGATGTCAACTACTAAAATAAGCAATCCTGAACAAAGTGACGCCTCCCCCACGAAAGCTCGGCGGTTTAGGCCTACGTTAGAGCGATCCATTTACGACTAAGACGAAGCTACACCAAATCCCAACAACTTCCTATTTGACGCCACATCTAAAAGATAGAAACTCCAGACCACTTCAATCTCTAAATCACAGCAAATGAGATTTTGACCAAATACTTCCAAATATGAGATCAATCACATTGGCACACAATAGCACTCCTCACAATCGAATCCAAAAGGGCACACCTCACCAATCTTCACATTTCATCCGATACAGAAGATATCACCATGATGCTAATATTTCGACAAGCCACCATGCCTCAAATGAAACGGAATAATCCTGCCAAATTCAACACTGAAAGCAGACTTTACTTAGGACTCCCACCTATACCAGTCAGTGATGCCACTGTCACCAACAACCAAGTAAGATGCCACTTAATATTGCTACCTCCTAAAACCACACAGCTCAGACTGAATTCCAAAAGTGATGCGAGCTGCTGCGATTCAAACCTTAGACAGCACCAAACGACCACCAGAACCTAAACATATGATCCTGAACCCAAAGACAAAGCATTCTACACTAGACAATTGCTAAGTGCCATGGTACTGGTCTAGCCTAGCATGGTCCTAGGATTTGCGTGCCATTGAATTAAACTGCATGCAAGGAAATAGTATTTGTTTTTCAACCAACACCATGACAGTCTTTGCACATTTTCAAATATCTGTTCAGAGGTTTCTTCTTTGTTCTTGAAGATTACATTGTTTCATGCCTTCCATATGCACCAAATTCCCGCGAACCATATCACTCTGGCCTTTTTTCTGATCTCTTTATCGAAGCCGATGATGTATTCAAATTGCTTGATGTGATTCCAGCAGTCTCTAGGAAGCGCTGAACATACTCCTAGCCATCTTAACACCTTCTGCCACATACCTGCAAAATTGTTGCATTCAAAAAATAGGTGGGCAGCAGTCTCAACCTCGCTGCACCCTCCGACGCACCTGCAATTAACTTGGCCAAGAATACCCCTCCTCACTAAATTGTCTTTTGTTGGAAGTATGTTATGACATAGTTTCCAGATTAAACATGACACTTTCAACGGTACCGATTTAGTCCAAGCTACCTTCCACTCCTTATTAGATTCTATATTGTCTATTGACCTCAGTACCTTATATCTCTCTTTAACAGAGTACTCCCCCAGGTTCCCTATATCTCCTATATCTATATTACAAATGTATTTCCACCATTGAGAGCTTTGTGCGTTAAGCTCACACACCGAATATTCCCTAATGCCATATCTCTCCCGTAAAGTCGTAAACCAAAGTCCTCTTCTTTCCTTTACGATTTTCCAGGCCCATTTTCCAAGGAGGGACCTATTGAAAATGCCTAGGTTTTTTAAACCCAGCCCTCCTTCCTCTATCAGAGAGCATACCGAGTTCCATTTGATCTAATTGATTTTCCTCCCTCCCTCTATGCCACCCCAGTTAGCTGCAGTTAGTTAGTTAGCTGCTAATTTATTTAGATATACTATTTATTTATTTACACTTTTTCATGAATTCCTGCACCTGAATAAAATGGTTGTATTAGAAAAGAGAAAATAAATTGAAAACAACTCAAAATAAGTTTGGTGCAAAGTATACACCAAAGAATTTTATAAATATGTCGATTATATTTGACAATTTTTTTTGAATTTTGTTGATTCTTATGCATACATTTTTCTGTTTGATAATCATTTAATTATAAGTCATCATTAGGTATAAGTAAAACCTTACTAACTCCAACAGAAACATGTCAAAAATTAGGTACTATACTACAAAAGCCTTGTAATGTTAGTTTCTCTAACAGCGATTAATGTTGTTGCATCATAAATTGATATAGCATTATCATGTTTCAAATGGATCTGCATACTGTGTTTCACAAAAGTATACACATGACATACAATATGGATTCAACCAAAATAAATGATCTTCAACAATAATAATCCATACACAGTTAATATAACAGAATAAGACAAGGAAAAACAGAAGGTTTGTTTACCAGTTCGATCAAACGGTCTACTCTGAGGGAGAGAGCAGTTCTCTAATTCACTATACTCAGAAAGTTGTTACAAGAGATTTCAGATGAGTTACAAGAAAATAGTCTTCGCCTTCAGGTTCCCAAAAACAATCCTATTTTCTACCCAAGTGTTTCTCAACCTCTCAAACTCTCAATATATGAATCACTCAAACCCAAGGTGTAATAGTGTTTCACAATAATCTTAAACAACTCTAAAGGTTTCCCTAAACCTTTGCTTTTCTAAGGTTTTCCTTGTGAATAGCTAAAACCCTATGCTATGCCTTTAAACCCTTACTCTCCCTTATTGGTGTAAACTCTAAGATTGTCACACACACCAAGCATATAAGAGATACATATTTATAATAGCAAATACCCAACAAACAAAGATCAAAATCACATGGATCCATGGACCGAATCAAAAAAGCCCAAAAAACCCGAAAATACTATTCACAGTATGGACAACACTATTTACAGTACGGACGCCACTATTCATCCGTACGGGAGGTCACTATTCATCCGTATGGACGCCACTATTCACTGACCAATTTTTTTTCCTGACTTTTCGTCCGACTTTCTAAAACTTCCGATTTTCGCGGTAAATGCAATCTTCAAATATGTTTTCTTTCTCTTCATCAACAAAGGTTTTAAGGCACATTTACAAGAATCTCCACCTTGACTTTAAACCGTGTTGATACTAATTTAACAATCAACAACATTGCTGCTCTCTACGAAGTTGAAACTTTAATCAATAACTTTGATCAAATTCAAGCAACCCTTGAATCTTGATCTCACAACTTGCATCCACCTGTTCCCAATTACCCTTTTCTGCCTAGGTAATTTAACAAGCCTACAAGTATGATTTTTCAACCACCCTTGACTCCACCTATTTTCAAATGCCTCCCTGAAGGTTTTTCTTCTTTTATTTTGCAGTCCTTCGGCCACATTAAAAACATAATATCCAAGGCTAGCATAACCGTCCCTTTGAGATACTATAATAACCCTCCTTACCTTATCATGAGTCAAATGATAATCAGAGATCTCTGTAACCGTTCCCTCACTACTGCTAGCATCCATAGTAGGAAACTCCACCTCAAAGTGAGTTTTCTCCGCTATAGTTTCTCACAGTTTTCTCCCTTGGTTTTCACTATTCTTCTTCTGAAGAAATTCTCTACCAACCAAGTAAGCTATTTTAATCTCAACTCTTCCCCAAAAACTCAATAACAACTCAGCGGTAACATGCATTTTTATCCCTTGATTTCTGCAAAATTCATTGTACTTCTCTGAAACTTTCCCAAGGCATTCATAACGCCTTAAACTCAAATCCCATAGCTCTTCCTTGTCATGAAAGCCTCCACTAGTTAACGATGAATGAATAATAACATTTGAACCTTCAAAAATATATAGACCATATATTTTAGATGCTTTAGCAATAATCTATTCATCACGCGAAATCTTCAACACTCCACGTTCAACTCTAGTACAATAGCCTAGATCATCAAACATACTTATAGATAACAAATTTCGCTTGAGTTCTGGAACATACCTCACATTGTGAATAAGGAGTTCACGATTGTAGCTCGGTTTTTGTGACGCGACCACTACCACTTTTTGGTGATACTTTCTGATTTCTAATATTTATCCTATGAAGCTTAAAAGGAAGTGGAAGATATCTCAAACTAACCATGCACACAAGTGTTTTCCTTTACAAATTCAAAGAGATCTGGAATCGGGGGTTGGTTATAGAAAAAGAAGTTGTTAACACCCATTGTATCTATAGTAATCTATAGGAACCTTTATTTACATATGTTTTGTTCTTGAATTGCTTGGTTGTTTGGATTCATTTACTGTTGAGCAGTGAAAGTTTCTATTTCGGGAAGACTGAGGAATTGATTTTTTATTGTTTTGGGTTTTTTATTGTTTTTGGGAAGGTATTGGACCTAAAGTTTTTGATTAATGTGCTCGCTAAGATTTCGCAATCTTATGCCTACGTATTCCCGTAAAGAGATTCAGGGAAATCAGAGCAATCGTAGTTCCTCCTATTCTATGAAAGGAGGAAAAATGTTTGATATCTTGTTCAAAGCTCAAGATTGAAGCTAAAAGAGTATTTGTGTCTTGTTTAAAGCCCAAGATTGAAGCTAAAGTTTGACTGAGAGAGAATTTATCATCTCTAAAGGGAGATATCTCACATATTCATCACAGACATTGAGTAATTGGTTATAGGGGAAGTTGCTTTAACTGAGATACGTAGAATCTAGCAATGTCACATCTTCCTTTATAAGTCTCTGCATGTTAAGAGACGGACATTGGCATGGATGTATATAATCCAGAGGCTTGCCACTTACATCACTTAGGTGAAAGAGAAAATTTAACCAGGATAAAGGAGGGACTCCAGCTTGGATTTTGAATCAACAAGTATGCCACTTACAGCAGTTTATCTGGGAAAAGGTGTGATTATTTGTTTGTTTTTGAAATGTGATGTACATAAGGGATATCTTCCTACAGAGAGGACTCAATGGTCTCATCTATGGAGATGTTTGTTTTTGTGCCTTGATCAAAGCCCAAGGTTAAAGCTAAAAAGTTTGAGAACTGACTCAACTGGAGAGTATTATATCTGTCTTGTACAAAACCCAAGATTGAGGTTAACTGGGGAAATCATTATATGAAGCCTAAGAGGAGGCTGACTCTTGCCGATAATTATTTAAATCCAGTGGAAGGTCTATACTGTTTTGGGGAATCCAAAGGGGAACCATCTCTTGCTGGGGATTAAAGAAGAGTTGAGTTATCAAATGCCATGAGGCTTTGATATTTTTGGGGATTTGTTGGTGATGATCTGACCCTGTTTATGGATTTTAAAGAGGAAAGCTACACCTTGTCTGAGGATCAGGAGATACTTAGAAGGGTAAGTCTGTATGTCCTATAGGCTTTGACTTCTCCTGGGGATTTAAGTATTGAGAAGATTACTAGAATCTATCTTATGCTTTTAGGAAGCCTGAGGGTCCTTGTATGAAGCCCAAGAGGAGACTGTGGGGATGCTACTGGGAAGTCTGTGGGTCCTTGTATGAAGCCCAAAAGGAGGTTGCGGGGATGCTTCTGGGAAGCCTGTGGGTCCTTGTATGAAGCCCAAGAGGAGGCTGTGAATGCTTCTAGGAAGTCTGTGGGTCTAAGCCTGGGAAAAGTTCAAGAAAGGTTTCACCGGGAAACAATCATTTCTTTGTTGAACAGTTCTAAGGTTTTAAGAAATTCAAAAGAGGTTTCACCAGGAATTAATTCTCTTTGGGGAAATGAATTTCTTTGACATATTTCTAAGTTTTGACAGTCTTAAGAAATGTTTCACTGGGAACAATGCTTTCTTTGTTCCATATTGAATAAAGCCCAAGAGGAGGCTGACTGTATTGGGGAAGTTTCCCATGAAGGAACTAGTTATTGAACTAAGTTGTATTGAAAAGGATCCTTACTGTTTGACTTAAATCTAAACTGAGGATGACCTAACTACGGAGGGAAATTTAATCAGGTATGCACATGTATATACAGATATATGAATCAACAGGTATATACATAAGGATGCATTGAATTGAACAGATATTGAGTCTTACACTCTGAATAGGGGCCCAAATGTATTATGATTGACTGTATTGATTACCACTGTCTGTTTAGGGTTTTGAGAAATTGAAGAAAGTTTTGAGTAAACTATGGGTTTAAATTTGAAAGAAACTTATTGAAAATTGAATGAGAAGAGAAGAATGTTTGGGGCTTATAACTCAAAGAGAGGTCCAAGAGAAGTTTCGCCGGGAACAATGCTCCTCTTAGTACCAGTTTAAAACAGACAGATGATTTTGAAAACAGAGGTATGGGGCTTACAAATCAAGGAGAGGCCCATGGATGTTGTTTATTGTTTAAAACAAAGTTTATGTACAAAAGATTGGGTCTTATACTCAAGGAGAGTCCCAGATGATTTATTTGAAAACAGTGATCGCATTGTGATACCGAAAGACGTTGTGGGACTTATACTATAGTAGAGGCCTAAAATTATTTATGTACATAGAGGGGTTGGGTCTTACACTCTAATAGAGGCCCAACATTATTTAAATGAAGAAAAGTGGGGCTTATACTCAAGGAGAGGCCCAGATGAAAACAGTGGACGCACCGTTATTCTGAAAATCGCACTGGGACTTATACTATAACAGAGGCCCACAAAATTATTTATTTGCAAAGGAGTTGGGTTTTACACTCTATTAGAGGCCCATGAAAGGTTTATTTAAAGTTTGAAGATTTAAAATCAAGGAAAAAAACCCGAATTTTATTAAAAATGCATTTTAAAAAAAAATAAATAAAAAATGATATAAAATATCAAATATATTTAATAAACATGTTGAAAAATCAAGAGAAAGAATTTATTTAAAATGTTTGAAAACAATTAAAAGGAAATTCTTCATAAAGTTCAAAAATATATCAAATATAAAATATTTTTTTGATTTTTTAATGGAATAAAATATTTAAATGTGTGAAGGATTTATGTTTTAAAAATAATTTGAAAAAGATTAAAAATGAGAGATATGAATTTTTGAAATTAATTAAGAAATAATAAAAAAATGACAAAAATATGAAAAATAGTGGAAATTGGGCAAAATGGCATAGGTAGGTTTGAACCCACGCCTTCCAGCCAAACACACTTGAAAACACACACTGCTACCACTAGGGTCGTGATACATTCGTGTATCAAAACCACCCCATGAATACATATGAGTAACATGATTTTTAGGCAAAGCCAAGGCAAATACCAGATTTTGGGACATTTGCAAGAAGGTCATAACTTCTTCATTTCTCAATGAAAATGGATGAAACAAAGATGGATCCTACCTAGAATTTCATGAGGAATCCAATGGTGGTCTTGGAATTTTCTAAAAATGCCTACATTTTAAAACCCGATAGTGGTTTCAAAATAGGTCAAAATTTGCAAGTTCTATGCTACAACTTCATACAAGCAATACTAGCATGGCAAATTGATTCAAACACAACACATATGATATGTATGACATGTTCGTGATCAATGTACATCAAAACAATGCATATTTCACAAAGTTCAAGTTGTTATGCACTTACCTCTTGAAGCTCCACTTGCTAACTTTCAAGATGCTTGTGCCAGAAGTAATCCAATACTTTGGACACTCTTAATAAGCCCCTTAGAACCTTTTAGGATGATCAAAATCAACTGGAAAGCTCTGGAACAGAAATTGGCTCTTTCTTGCAAAAGTGGCAAAAGTGACCAAAATGGCAACTTCCTCAATTGGTGTTACAGTTGAGGGACACTTATTGGAACAACTTATGGGTGATATTTGGAGAGTGTTTGAGGTTTTATTTGGCTTTGAAAGTGATTGGATCAAGACAGGGCTTGAAAAATGCAGAAAAGTCAATTTTTGAGGTTTTGATGGTTGACTTTCTGATTTTGGTGTTGTTAGTTGAAGATGAAGGTTTTAACACCTCCAAGGGATGATTTGTGAAGTGTTTGGATGGTTGCTTGAGTGGTTCAAGCTCTGGTTTTGAGAATTTCAAGTTTGATCCTTGAAACTTTGAATTTGGAGCAAGAGAAGGAAAGTGAGAAAATAAGGCTTTGGTATTGTTTTGGTGTGTTGAAATCGGTCACAGATAACCTTTATTTATAGTAGAGGAAGTTTGTTTTGCAAGGAATAATGTGTGGATGAGGGATCACTCTATTATCCAATGGATATGCCCATGTATCATGCCTTGAATGCTAAGGTACCAAGTCTCCTTTAGCCATTGACTTGAGTTGATCTTTGTAGGTTTAGGTCTTCTAATTTTTGAACAAATCTTGACTCAATTGGACTGTCATGGACTGATACATGCCACCTATATGTATCCTTTCAATGCTTTATGACAAACTTTGGTTTTTTGGATTTGAAACTTGGATGTCACATGCCTAAGAGATAGTGTCTTGACTTGCAAGGCTCTATGTTGTTGTAGCTCTGCAGATAACAGGTGCATTGCATCTTAGAAACTTGTCTTGCATGGTGACAAGGCTTGCCAAGTTGTCAAAATGACAAAATCGTGTATTGTTGCTAAATCTGCCTTGGAAAACCAGGATGAAAATTGCCATTTTGCAAGATCCATAACTTCTTGTTCAAATTGAATCATGGGAGGCTCTTGTACTTTTTAAAAAGCCCACATATCATACTTCAACTTTGATGTTTTTATTTGGTATTGATTCATTTTGGATCATAATGAAAAATTCCTCCAAAGTTAGGCAAAACATGAGACAGATTCTGTCTAAAATTTTTCTAAGTGTCAAGAAAAAGTTCATTTCTTAATTTTTGTGATTTTGATCAATCCATGATTATTTGGAATGTTGTGTGTTGAAAATCTTGTAGTATGTAGTGAGAGCTTTCATTTGAGCTTTGGATGGGAGAAAATGGTTACTTAGATCACAAGTTATGGTCTTGCAAAGTTGGGTAAAAATCACTTTTTTTCATAACTTAGTGAAATTTCAAGTTTCTTAAGGTTGCCCCTTTTGCAAGTAACCTCACTTTTATTGATTTTTCTTGATGGATGATGATCCAAATCATAATCTTGGCTTAAAGAAGCCATGTTTGTCAAAAATTCCAAAAGTCAAACTTGGTTTTTATCACAGTTGACTTTTTGCATTAGAAGAATTTTAAACTTTGTGATCCTTTATGAAATCAAGTCCTTGGGCTAAATTAAACCTAATGGATGGATTCCATAGGTGTTTTAGAGTGCCTTGAATCATTTCCCAAGGTTTGAAATCATGTCTTGGTTAAAAGTCAAAGGCATGGTTGACTTTTCTCATAAACCCTAGTTTGTGGTCCAGATGAATTTGAATCCTTGCATTGCTTGTGAACCAAGTACTTTGAATCAATTAAATATTGTGAATGGATCAATATGATGCATTTGAGGTCCTTAAAGCATGTCTTGAGGTCTTGGCTCGTGCTTTGATCCAAAAGTCAACTTAGGGATTAAATTAGGTCAAAACCCTAATTCCTGTTTTTTTATGAATGCATCCCCTGGGGCTATTTTGAACTTATGAATGGACTCATAAGGTTCTATTGTGCTCCTTGAATCATATGTTGAAGTACTAGCTCATTCCCAGATGAAAATTTCTTTCTGGAGGCCTTGGTCGACCAAAACCCTAATTTGGTGACACTGGTGATCTTGAGGCTTGATCAACTTGGAATGTTGTAATCTTGTGCTTGATTTTTGATGTAGGAAACCTCTTGCTCCTTCATAGATGTTTGAGAGGCTTGGAAAGTTAAAGATCATGTCAATTCTTGATTGATCCTTTGCCTGACTGCTCTAAGAGGGCTCAAAAACCCTAATCATTGGTTGAGGTGAATACTCAACAATATTTGAGAGGATTGGTGGGGCATGAAAATATGTCCTTATTGTGGTGATGATTTGCATAATGATGTAAAGTCTTGTGGTCAAAATTTAGGGTATGACAACAATCATTAAACATTTTAAATCTGACCGTACCAATACCATGAACCTTGCATGCCTTATTATTACCAAGGTGAACTACTCCACCTTGCACCATCTTCAAAGCTTGAAAGTATTCTATTCTTGGACGCATGTGGTAAGAGCAACCTGAGTCAATGACCCAACTATCTTAAGTTTCCAAACTCGATACTACTAGTGCTTCGACATCCTCATAACTTTCCTCACCCAATGCAACTACAGCTTGAACAAAATCTTCATTGACCTTTCTTTCAGGACAATCCCTTTTAAAGTGACCGATTTTTTGACAATTAAAACATTTTACCTTTGACTTGTCAGACCTCTTTGATTTGGACATCCATTTATGCTCACCTCCTCCTCTTGACACATTTAAGCCTTCACCACTATCTTCAATCTTCAAATCTTTCGACTTTGAAAATTCTTTGGATTTCACCGCCGTCTGGACTTCATCCAAAGTAATAGTACATTCCTTACCATAAAGAAGAGCATCCTTAAAGTGCTCAAAGGAACTGGGTAATGAACTCGACATGAGCAAAGCCTTGTCCTCATCATCAATATTCACTTCAATATTCTCAATATCATCGATAATCTTGTGAAATTCTGTGAGCTTCTCAACTATGGATTTGTTCTCCACCATTCAGAATGAATAAAGTTGTTGTTTCAGATACAACCTGTGAGCCAAAGACTTTGTCAAATACAGTGATTCAAGTTTTGCCCTCTGTCATACCCTAAATTTTGACCACAAGACTTTATATCATTGTGCAAATCATCACCACAATATTAATGTATTCTCATACATCATCAATTCTCTCAAAGAGTGTTGAGTATTCACCTCAACCAAGGATTAGGGTTTTTGAGCCCTCTCAGAGCATTCAGGCAGAGGATCAATAAAGAATTGACATGATCTTCAACTTTCCAAGCCTCTTAAACATCTATAAAGGATCAAGAGGTCTCCCACATCAAGAATCAAGCACAAGATTGCAACATTTCAAGTTGATCAAGCCTCAAGATCACCAGTGTCACCAAACTAGGGTTTTGGTCGACCAAGGCCTCTAGAGAAAATTTTTCATCTGGGCATGAGCCAATACTTCAAAACATGAATCAAGAATCTCAAAAGAACCTTATGAGTCCATTCATAAGTTCAAATTAGCCTCAGGGGATGCATTCACCAAAAATCAGGAATTAGGGTTTTGACCTAATTCAACCCTATGTTGAATTTTGGATCAAAGCATGAGCCAAGACCTTAAGACATGCTTCAAGGACCTCAAATACATCATATTTACCCATTCACAAGATTGAATTGATTCAAAGAACTTGGTTCACAAGCAATGCAAGGATCCAAATTCATCTGGACCACAAACTAGGGTTTCTAAGAAAAAAGTCAACCATGTCTTTGACTTTTGACCAAAGCATGATCTCAAACCTTGGGACATGATTCAAGATACTAAAAAACACCTATGAAATCCATCCATTAGGTTCAATTTAGCCCAAGGGTTTGATTTCATAAAGGATCACAAAGTTTGAAATTCATTTGATAAAAAGTCAAATGTGATAAAAAACCAAGTTTGACTTTTGGAATTTTTGACAAACATGGCTTCTTCAAGTCAAAAACAATGTTAACTTATGGTTTTAACCATCATCATTCAAGAAAAATCAAGAAAAGTGAGGTTACTTGCAAAAGGGGCAACCTTAAGAAACTTAAAATTTCACTAAGTTATGGAAAAAAGTGATTTTTACCCAACTTTGCAAGACCATAACTTGTGATCCAAGTAACTGTTTTCTATCATCCAAAGCTTAAATGAAAGCTCTCACTACATACTACAAAATTGTCAACTACACAACATTCCAAATCTTCATGGATTTTAAGTTATGGATTGATCAAAATCACAAAAATTAAGAAATGTACTTTTTCTTGACACTTAGAAAATTTTTAGGCAGAATGTGTCTCATGTTTTGCCCAACTTTGGGGGGATTTTTCATTATGATCCAAGATTAATCAAGACCAAAGGTAAACATCAAATTTGAAGTATGATATGTGGGCTTTTCAAAAAGTACAAGAGCCCCCCATGATTCAATTTGAGCAAGAAGTTATAAGCCTTGCAAAATGGCATTTTTCATCCTGGTTTTTCAAGGTAGATTTCACAACACATTTTATTTTGTCATTTTTATGACTTGGTAAGCCTTGTCAACATGAAAGACAAGTTCTTAAAGTGCAATGCACTTGTTGTCTGCAGAGCTACAACATCATAGAGCCTTGTAAGTCAAGGCACTATCCCTTTGGCATGTGGCATTCAAGATTCAAATCCAAAAATTTCAACTTTGTCATGAAGCATTGAAAGAATGCATAGAGTTGGCATGTATCAGTCCATGACAATCCATTGGTTCAAAAATCAGAAGACCTAAAACTACAAAGATCAGCTCAAGTCAATAGCTAGAAGAGACTTGGTACCTTAGCATTCAAGGCATGAAACATGGGCACATCCATTGGATAATAGAGTGATCCCTCATCCACACATTATTCCTTGCAAAACAAACTTCCTCTACTATAAATAAAGGTCATTTGTGACTGATTTTAACACACTAAAACAATACCAAAGCCTTGTTTTCTTACTTTCTTTCTCTTGCTCCAAATTTCAAGTTTCAAGGATCAAACTTGGAATTCTCAAAACCAAAGCTTGAACCACTCAAGAAACCATCCAAAAACTTCAAAAATCATCCCTTGGAGGTGTTAAAACCTTCACTTTTAACTCACAACACCAAAATCAGAAAATCAACCATCAAAACCTCAAATTTTGACTTTTCTGCATTTTTCGAGCCATGCCTTGATCCAACCACTTTCAAGGCCAAATAAAAACTCAAACACTCTCCAAATATCACCCTTAAGCCGTTCCAACAAGTGTCCCTCAACTGTAACACTAATTGTGGGAGTTTCCATTTTGGCCACTTTTGCCACTTTAGCAAGAAAAAGCCTGTTCTTGATCCAGAGCTTTCCAGTTGGTTTTGATCACCCGAAAAGCTTCTAAGGGGTTAATTAAGAGTGTCCAAAGCATTGAATTACTTTTGGCACAAGCATCTTGAAAGATAGCAAGCAGAGCTTCAAGAGGTAAGTGCATAACAACTTGAACTTTATGAAATATGCATTGCTTTGATGTCCATTGATCATGAACATGTCATAAATATCATATGTGTTGTGCTTGAACCAATTTGCTATGCTATTATTGCTTATATGAAGTTATAGCATATAATTTGCAAATTTTGACCTATTTTGAAACCACTATCGGGTTTTAAAATGTGGGATTTTTAGAAAATTCCAAGACCACCATTGGATTCCTCATGAAATTCTAGGTAAGATCCATCTAAGTTTCATCCATTTTCATGGAGAAATGAAGGAGTTATGGCCTTTTTGCAAATGCCCCAAAATCTGTTTTTTTGCCTTGGCCTGGCCTAGAAAACAGGTGACCCTTATGTATTCATGGGGTGGTTTTGATACACAGATGTATCACCACCCCAGTGGTAGCAGCATGTGTTTTCAAATGTGTTTGTCATATTTTCATATTTTTTAATATTTTTTATATTTTATTTTAAATAATTATTTTCTAAATCAATTTTAATTATTTGAAAAATGATTTTTTGCACAAAAATCACTCACACATTAAAATATTTTATTCACCCAAAAAATTACAAAAAAATATTTTATTTGACATATTTTTAAATATTTTTAAGATTTTTTTTTTAATTTGTTTTTAAACATTTTAAATAATTTTTTGCTCTTGATTTTTCAAAACCAATTTGATTTTAAATCATTATGTGAATAAAACCATATTTTTCAAACCTTAATCATAATTCACAACATGTTTATTAGATTTATTTGATATTTATTTATCATTTTTAATTGATTTTTCTTTTAAAAATACAAAAAAAATTAGGAATTAGGGTTTCCTTTAAAATTCAATCTTTCAAATTTTATATCAATAATATTTGGGCCTCTAATAGAGTGTAAGACCCAACCCATTTATAAATAAATAATTTCTTGGGCCTCTGTTATAGTATAAACTCCAGTACAATTTTCAAAATAACGGTGCGTCCACTGTTTTCATCTGGGCCTCTCCTTGAGTATAAGCCACATTTTTCTTCATTTCAATAAACACTCGGGCCTCTAATAGAGTATAAGACCCAACTCCCCTATGTACATAAATAATTTTGGGCCTCTGCTATAGTATAAGTTCCACAACGTCTGTCGGTATCGCAGTGCGATCTTTGTTTTCAAATAAGTCATATGGGCCTCTCCTTGAGTATAAGCCTCAATCTTTTGTACATAAACTTTGTTTTAAACAATAAACAACCTCTATGGGCATCTATTTGAGTTATAAGCCCCATACCTCTGTTTTCAAAATCATCTATCTGTTTTAAACTGGTACTAAGAGGAGCATTATTCCCGGTGAAACTGCTCTTAGACCACTTGGGCTTCTCTTTGAGTTATAAGCCCCAAACATTCTTATCTTCTCATTCAAATAAACAACTTTCTTTCAAATTCAAATTCATAGTTTTATCAAAACTTTCTTCAATTTCTTAAAACCCTAATCATACAGTGGTAATCAACACAGTCAATCACAATACACTTGGACCTCTTTTCAGAGTATAAGACCCAATATCTGTTAAATTCAATGCACCCTTGTTTATATACCTATTGATTCATATATTTGTATATACTTATGCATATCTGTTTAATTTTCCCTCAACAGTTAGGTCATCCTCAGTTCACCCTTTTAGGTCAAACAATAAGGATCCTTTACAATACAACTTAGTTCAATAACTAGTTCCCTCATAGGAAACTCCCCCAATACAGTCTGCCTCCTCTTGGACTTTATTCAATATGGAACAAAGAAAGACATTATTCCCGGAGAAACTTTTCTTAAGACTGTCAAAACTTAGAAACATATAAAAGAAATTCATTTTCCCAAAGAGGATTAATTCCCAGTGAAACCTCTTTTGAATTTCTCAAAACTTTAGAACTGTTCAACAAAGAAAAGACTGTTTCTCGATGAAACCTTTTCTTGAACTTTTCTCAGGCTTGGACCCACAGGCTTCCTAGAAGCATCCTCAGCCTCCTCTTGGGCTTCATACAAGGACCCCCAGGCTTCCTAAAAGCATAAGATAGATTTTAGTCATCTTATCAATACTTTAATCCCTAGGAGAAGTCAAGGTCTACAGGATATACAAACTTACCCTTTTAAGTCTCTCCTGATCCCCCAACAAGGCTTAATTTTCATTTTTTAAAATCCCCAGCCAGGATCAAATTACCATCAACAAATCCCCAAAAGTGTCAGAGCCTCATGGTATTTGATAAATCAACCATTCTTCAATCCCCAGCAAGAGTTGGTTCCCCTTTTGATTCCTCAAAACTGTATAGACCTTCAACTGGATTTACAATCCTCAACAAGAGTCAGCCTTCTCTTAGGCTTCATATAATGATTTTCCCAATCAGTCTCAATCTTGGGCTTTGAACAAGACAGATATAATACTCCCCAGTTGAGTTAGTTTTCAACCATTCTAGCTTCAACCTTGGGCTTTGATCAAGGAACAAAAAACTATCATCTCCACAGGTGAGACCCTTGAGTCCTCTCTGTAGGAAGATGTCCCTTCTGTACATCACATTTCAAAACAGACAAATAATCAAACCTTTTCCCCAGATAAATTGCTGTAAGTGGCATACTTGTTGATTCAAAATCCAAGCTGGAGTCCCACCTTTATCCTAGTTGAGATTTCTCTTTCATCTAAGTGATGTAAGTGGCAAGCCTCTGGATTATATACATCTATACCAATGTCCCTCTCTTAGCATGCAGAGACTTATAAAAGAAGATGTGGCATTGTTGGATTCTACGTATCTCAGTTAAAGAAACTTCCCTTATAAATCAATTACTCAGTGTTTGTGATGAATAAGTGAGATATCTCCCTTTACAGATGACAAATTCTCTCTCAGTCAAACTTTAGCTTCAATCTTGGGCTTTAAACAAGACACGCACAAATTCTAGCTTCAATCTTGGCCTTTGAACAAGACTTTTTTTCCTCCTTCCATAGAATAGGAGAAACTACGGTTGCTCTGATTTCCCCGAATCTCTTTACGGGAATACGTAGGCATAAGATTGCAATATCTTCGCGAGCAAACTAAACAAAAACTTTAGGTCCAGTACCTTCCCCAAAACAATAGAAAACCCAAAACAACAAAAACATTTCCTTAGCCTTCACAAGATAGAAACTTTCACTGCTCAACAGTAAATGAATCCAAACAACTAAGCAATAAAACAACAAAACATATGTAAATTAAGGTTCCTATAGATTACTATAGATACGCTGGGTGTTAACACCTTCCTTTTGTATAACCAACCCCTGATTCCAGATCTCTTCGCATTTGTAAGGGAAAACACTTGCGCGCAGAGTTAGTTTGAGATATCTTCCCTTTCCTTTTAAGCTTCAGAGGATAAATATTAGAAATCAGAAAGTAGCACCAAAAAACGGTAGTGGTCGCATCACAAAAACCGAGCTACACCCTCATAGCAACCGCAGTTTTCTCCCTAGCGACTTCTCTTAGAACTTTATCCCCAAGGCACAAGATAATGGCACTCCTGGCCTTATCCACCATCTCGGTCTTCTGTGCTTGTGTAAGCCCTGCAGGCATCAATGTTTCACTCTTCAAAGCATCGATACACTTCTCTTGAATTAAAATTGCTTGCATCTTAATTTTCCACAACCCGAAGTCGTTGTTACCGAAAAATTTCTCGATCTGCCATCTACTAATCATGGTGCTCACTTGTCAATAATATCTCTTTGCTCACCGCTCACCGCACCACTTGTTGTGAATTCCGAAAAAATTCAATATCAATTTGTGAGGCAAAGAACAATAGCAACCAAAATAAATGGTCTTCAACAATAATAATCCATACCCAGATAATATAATAGAATTAGGCAAGGAAAAACAGAAGGTTTGTTTACCCAGTTCGATCAAACGATCTACTCTGGGGGAGAAAGTAGCTCTCCAATTCACTATACTCAGAAAGTTGTTACAAGAGATTACAGATGAGTTACAAGAAAATAGTCTTCGCCTTCAGGTTCCCAAGAACAACCCTATTTTCTACCCAAGTGTTTCTCAACCTCTCCAACTCTCAATATATGAATCACTCAAACCCAAGGTGTAACAGTGTTTCACAATAACCTTAAACAACTCTAAACGTTTCCCTAAACCTTTTATTTTCTAAGGTTTTCCTTGTGAATAGCTAAAACCCCATGCTATGCCTTTAAACCCTTGCTCTCCCTTGTTGGTGTAAACTCTAAGATTGTCACACACACACCAAGCATATAAGAGATACATATTTATAATAGCAAATACCCAATAAACAAAGCCTAACATCACATGGATCTATAGACCGAATCGAAAAAGCCCAAAAAAACTATTCACCGCACGGACAACACTATTTATCGTACAAGCGACACTATTCACCGACCAATTTTTTTCCCGACTTTTCGTCTGATTTTCGCGGTAAATGTAATCTTCAAAATATGTTTTCTTTCTCTTTATCAACAAAGGTTTTAAGGCACATTTACAACACACTATTCTATGATTAATGCACTATTCTATAGTGTATAAAATAATCCTTAATAATTAAAAAAAATTATAAATGATTCCCTTTAAAATTTTAAATTTTGCAAATTGGTTTCTTTTTTGAAAAACCAAAAATTTGAATTTTAAATTATGTTGCAAAATCTATGTTTGGTTTCTATTTTAAATCTTGATCTTACCGGTTGATCAGAACCTTGAAGTGGGCCAGAAGCTTCGTCTACGATGCTGGAAGTGAGGAGGAGGGGGGGTGTACCTGCAAAGCACTCCGACGCTCAAGTAAGTAAATTTCATAGAAAAGGGGCAAGTACAAAGAGTGTTCTTAGGATGAACAATGGATACCTGACCCTCTCAAGCGAGAGGGTTTATATAGAGCTCCCAGCGCGTGGCCAACAGTCCTATTTTCGGGGCAAAATAACCGTTTTCCCCAAAGAATAGGTAACCGCCCAAACTAGCCGTTATGTCGGGCATATGCGAAGTTCCAGGCACCTGCCCTTTGCTGTTCGGGCAGTGAGGAAGCCGTGCGTAACGGGCATCGAAGCCCGGGAGGAACGTTGCATTCCTTGCCCAGTTAGAGGGGCAAAAAGGTCACTTTTGCCCCTCTGTGGATTGGACTTAGGCAATTTGGGCCGCTCTGGAGCAGAGGTGGATTGGGCCAATTTTAGCCATTGATCCAGTCCAGAACAGGAGCCCCCCAAGTCGTTGCTCCCGAGCATGGGAGTGATGACTTAAGGACTGCTCGTTGCTCCGGGGAGCCGGCATGGAGCTGTTGTTTGTAGACGAGTGGGATAGTCTCAAGGTGCTCATGACCCCCTATGTCCATGAGATTCGTGGTCGTGACCTTGTTGCCTGGTGTTCGGGGAGACTAAGAGTCAGACAGAATTGGAAACGATGGGACGCCACGTGTACCTAGAGCTCCGTGTAGCAGTTAATAGGCAATGATGGCTAGCGGATAGTCATGATGGCCTACAGGCGCGTGGTTGCACGTGCCCCTTTGTATAAAAAGGGGGGAAACCGTCTCATTTGAAACTTTTCCTTCCTGATTTCTCTCCGTCTCTTTCAGTTCTTGCCCGTCGTCGTCTTCAGGCTTTCCGACCACCGTTACCGGCTTCGAGCAGCTTCTACCCTCTTCTAAAATCAAGTAAGTTTTCCGATCTGTAACTTGTTTTTACTTTTGTTAAGTGTTGTATGCATGTTGTGAATGTATGTTCGCCCGTAATAGGGGGTACTTGACTTGTGTGTCTATTTCTGGGGGGTTGCTCGTAATAGATGTGTTCGGCAGTGTGGGGAACTGGTCGAACTGCCGGGGAATATCATGGCAGGCAGTGGAGCTCAGGTCGCGTTTGAGGCTTGAGTTCGCGGCGTGAACGTCCCATCGCGAGCTGGGGTTCTGCCAATCGTGGTACTTTGACGACGGTGATGCTCGATCGAGGACCGCTGTCGAGCAATTGCCCGGCTCGTTACTGAGCGGGGCTATGCTTTAATCGTATGCGACGCTTGTACCTAGACGTGCATAGTGGTCGGTGGCTGACGTTCGTCGTTGCGACGAGTCAGACCGAGGATTTAGCTGTAGTATTTTTTTAGCTTTTCTACGTTCCATGGTCGAGCGAGTTCTTCCCCAGTGAGATGTTCTAGGTAGTAGGCCCCATTTTCCGTTTTTGCCCAGACGCGGTAGGGTCCCTCCCAATTGGCTGCTAGTTTGCCTTCGCGGGAGTCTTCCACGGGCTGTGGGCCGCGAAATCTGCAGGGGCGCTGAGCCCGTCAGGGACGTTGAGGTCCTCGGGTCGCGATATGGACATAGCGACCTGTATGTTGGCGTCTTCCGAGGAGGGTACCTCCTCCTCGACCTTCTTGGACTCCTGGGCGTCCTGCCGAGGAGTGTCCTTCTTCTTCGCGAACTGCTTCAAGTGGCCGTACCTGATCAATATCTCTATGGTATCCTTCAGATGGATGAAGTCCTCTGTAGTATGGTCGTGACTTTTGTGGAAGCGGCAGTATTTTGACTTGTCCACGTTTGGTCTGTTCGGCAGCTGTTTAGGGAAACGGACCCCGGCTTATTTAAACTCCGAATTGGCACATTCGGACAGAATCTTCTCCCTAGAAACGGTCAGGGGAGTGTAATCATGGAAACGCCCGGAGGGACCTTTGCTGTCACGGGAGTCGCGGGGACGGTCCTCGTTCCTTCGTTCACCCCGACGTGACGTCGAGGCTTCTTCTCCTTTGGAAGCCCAGGCGTTCTCCTGGCGGCGAGACGCTCGGAAATTGCTGGCCGCAATCTTCTCCTCGTACTGAATATGAGATTGGGCTTTGAGGAGGAGGGGGTCTAAGTTCCTCGGTGGTGCGAGGCCAATGGCTTTAGCGAACTCGGAGTCCGGGCGGACCCCTTGTTCGAGCAGGAACTTCTTCATCTTATCTGTCGTTGGGGCCTGGACAGCTTCCTTGTTGAACCTCTCGATATATGCGCAGAGAGGTTCGTCTTTCCCCTGGATTATGGCTCCGAGGGAGGCATCAGGTTTGGGATGGCGGCGAGATGTTGTGAAGTGCAGCGAGAACATCCTACCGAGCTGTTTCCACGAGGTGATGGACTCCTCGGGCAGTTGTTTATACCACGTCATTGCTCCCTTTCGGAGCATGGTCGAGAACAGTCTGCATTTGATGGCGCCCCGTACGCCGCGGTAGTCTAAGAGCGCATCGATGTTCTCAATGTGCCCGTCTGGGTCAGTGGTCCCATCGTACGTGCCAAGCGACGGGGGTTTCTCCAAGCCTTTCGGGAGACGGGTAGCCAGGATCTCTTGGGACAACGGGCCTCGAGGCTCGTCGTCGCTGCTAGTACTGGTGCATGATGGTGACCGGACGGGATACTCGCGTCGGCGGTTCCTTCGCGGAGAAGGTGAGCGGTTCCTTCGAGGAGAAGGTGAGTGCTTCCTTCGAGGAGAAGGCGAGCGGTTCCTTCGGGGAGAAGGTGAGCGTGCCCGTCCTTTGGACTTGATCGGAGGAGATTGCTCGTTCCTTCGAGTCCGTTTGTGTTCATGAGCGTGCTGGTCACGCGGGGAGATCTGGTCGCGCTTTCGAGTTGCGCGAGGATCAGCCTCTTGGCGCGGCCTACGGTCGATTTCTCTTCGTGGCTGCGGACTTCTTGATCGCCTCTGGTTCCTCCGCGTAGGAGGGAATCTTGGACGGTGAGACTCTTCCAGTGCCCCGATCCTCTCGTTCTGCTGCAGGATCAGGGTGTTAGTCTTGTTGAGCGCCTCCAGGAGAGCTGCCACGGCCGGGTCGGCGTTGGGCGGAACGGGAATGGACTGGAGGTCAAGAGAAGGTTGATCATTGTGGCGATCAACAGTGGTAGGGGAAGGAGAAGCAGTGGCTCCATCTCTAAGAAAACGGGCATCTCGGAGGAGAGATGATTGGCCGTCAACGTCAGATTTGTTGACAGGGAGGATGATGGAATGAAGAGCATCCTGGGTGTGATCTTGGGAGGCCATGATCGTGATGATGTTCGAAAGTTGTTTTAATCTTCGGTTAAAGAAAGAAGGGGAGAATAAAGTTTCCCACAGACGGCGCCAATGATCTTACCGGTTGATCAGAACCTTGAAGTGGGCCAGAAGCTTCGTCTACGATGCTGGAAGTGAGGAGGAGGGGGGTGTACCTGCAAGGCACTCCGACGCTCAAGTAAGTAAAGGTCAGAGAAAAGGGGCAAGTACAATGAGTGTTCTTAGGATGAACAACGAATACCTGACCCTCTCAAGCGAGAGGGTTTATATAGAGCCCCCAGCGCATGGCCAACGGTCATATTTTCGGGGCGAAATAACTGTTTTCCCCAAAGAATAGGTAACCGCCCAAACTAGCCGTTATGTCGGGCAGGGTGCCCGAAACTAGCCGTTATGTCGGGCATAGGCGCAGTTCCGGGCACCTGCCCTTTGCTGTTCGGGCAGTGAGGAAGTCGTGCGTAACGGGCATCGAAGCCGGGGAGGAACGTTGCATTCCTTGCCCGGTTTGAGGGGTAGAAAAGTCACTTTTGCCCCTCTGTGGATTGGACTTAGACAATTTGGACCGCTCTGGAGCAGAGGTGGATTGGGCCAATTTTAGCCATTGGTCCAGTCCAGAACAAATCTATTTTGCAAAATTTAAATTTTATAAAAAAGCCAAAATTTTTTACAACAAATTATCTTAATATTTTATCCAAAAGTCAAATGATTGGATTTGAATTGAATTATTTAGAGTTTAATTTTTTTTTTATAAATTTTTTATTACCTTATTCAAACACATAGTGTCTTTCAATGATAGATTTTAATAAGAGAAAATAATATTATGAGAGAATTTAAAATGATTGGCTCAAATTTTATTGTTTGGATAAAAATAGGAAAAATAGTTAAAATTAAGGAATTTAAAATAATATTAAAAGCAAAAAATTTGAAATTCCTCACCTACTTGATACACGGTGAATGTTAAATTAGATTCCTTAAAATTTTTTAAAATGTTCAAATTAGACCTTTATAATTTTTAAAAAATTACAAAAAGATTCCTTTAATTTTTTGGAAATTGAAATTTATATATTTTATCAAATTTTAATTTTAGAACAAAATTTTGAAATTTATAAAATCAATCCATAAATTTAACAATAAATAATTTCAATACTCTATCTAAAAAAAATTAAAAAAATAAAGAGAATTCAATTGAAGCATTAGAATTATTTAAATTCTATTTAAAAAAAATTGAATTACTTCATCCAAAGACACAATCAATACTTAGAATTGTAATATTGGATAAAATTTGACAAGTTTATATTTATTCCTTTATATCCATTTTGTTGGACAGTTAAGAAAGGGTGTTTTAAATATCCCTCTAGAAAAAAAATTAATTATTGTTTTCCTAAGTTCCCAACTTGAAAGACTGAGATGATGATTCCCTCTATTCATCTTTTACACATTTATGCATTTGGAGTATTGATAATTGTTTAAATTTGTATTTGAAATTATAGAAAAAAAAAACAAAAATATATTTTAAACTTAAACCTTCTAATCAAAATCTAACGATCAACAATGCTTCAAATATATGAATGTGTCAACCTTCTGATCAAAAATATGTTAAAAAAATTATTTACTATGGTAAGTAAAAGTAATTTCAGATCGACACTCGTCTGTTCTGAATCATTATCGGAAGAATCGGATATGCATATTAAACCGTAACTAAACAAATTACAATGAGAAAAAAAATCAATATGTTTTTTAAAATTGACTAAGACAATTTGTAAAACACTTTGTGTGCAATAAACACCAAGTTGATTTTCTTTCGTGTTGATGATATGAAACACCAATTGCAATTGTTTAGATTGCTATTATCTTACTAGAAAACAGTTTGAAATGTTTCAACACAAACAAAATTATCAATGTAGTAAATTGTACACAAATTAAATTCATAAATTGTACACAATGAAACCCCCAAAGAACTCTCAACCCAATTTAATACAACAATCCTAAGTTGGACCTTATCAATCGTGTATCTAGATGGCACCCAACAAAAATGATTATGTGTAATTGTTGTGTGTATGCACAGAAAAAGATTGAAGATGATGATCAATGCTTTGTATGTTCTTGGTTGCAATTAATTTCAAAGTAATGCATGAATTCACATGTGTGTGTGTGTGTGCGCGTGCGCGCGCGTGTGTGTATGTGTGTGTGCGCGTGTGTGTGTGTGTGTAAGTGTGTGTGTGTGTGTGTGTGTGTGTGTGTGTGCGCACATGCGTGTTGTGTGTGTGTGTGCGTGCATGCATGTGTGTGCGCGTGCGTGTGTGTTTGTGTGTGAAACAAATAACAAAAAAATTGTTTTTTTAGCAAAATTACACGTTTGGAAAATTAAACCAGTATCTTTTGACCCCAAGAGATCACGTGTCAATATATAGAAGGCAACAACTTTAATTAAAAAAAAAGCCTTCAGTATGTGTCGACCTCAAGAATGTCAGAGTCGACCTCAACATATTATGTGTCGACCTAATGGACTTAGGTGTCGACATATGGAAGGTATAAACTTTTATTTTAAAAGGCCTTCAGTATGCGTCGACCTCAAGAGTGCAAGAGTCGACCCATAACCTTGTTTTTCACATAAAACATAATTTTGACTTGTAAAAATGATTTTAACCTGATTTTAAGTGTCCTAAGATGAAAATGCACATCCAGACATAGAGGGTAATGTCCAATATACACAAATAATAAGTGCCCTACTTTTGACATCATTCAAAACGTTTCTAAAAGGAAAGTGCACTCACATACTCCCCCTTTTTTATGATGGCAAAACGTACGAAGTATTTGATGTCTTGATCATAGCTCCCCCTGAATATATGCACCTTAGATACTTCGATCTTGTATGAACTTCTTCCCCTTTGACAACATCAAAAAGAGACAAAGCCAGAAAACGTGAGAAGTATTATGTAAAACTTACAAAAACATATATAACACTCAGAGGCGTTGCAAAGATAATTGGATCAATATTAACATGCACTCACATATCAGTAGAATGATGTTAAAGTTAAGAATGCCTAAACATAAATAAACATGCAATTCATAAGCAATTATAAGGAGTTCATTACAAACATTGCATAACATTGTCAATAATAGAAAAGCATAAGGACTAAACATAATAACAAGAAGGACGAGAAATAAAATGCATGCAAAGTAGTTTCCAAAGACTTGATCCACAATCAATATGACTTGGAAAAATTCATGCAAAAACGTCATTTTTTCATGCAAAAGTCTATAAATAACATGCTCAAACACCAATAGCATCAGAGATACTTCAAATGTGAAAAAATAATAGCATGAAATACATATGATCATGAAATAATAACATGAAGTCACTATAAACATATAGGTTGAAACACTCATGGGTTAACAATGAAAATTTTGGAAGTGAACAAACATAAAATGTATCACACATCAAATATATATATCACACATTTTTGGAACATTAACATGCAATCAAATACAAGATACATAGACAAGAAACACATTATATAAAAACTTATGAACAAAGAGATAAGTGAAACGATACTACCACATAGGATGAGAGACGAAGAATCCACTCACATAAAATGGAACTTTCTAACGAAAGCTCTACACCTTTTGACGTCAACATCCTTACCACTTTCATTTTTGTCTAAGTTCCTATTATTGGGCATTTGAGTGTCGATTGACTTTGCATTTTCCATTCTGAAGCGTTTAAGAAACTCTTGGAGGTATTTTGATTGAAACACAAACGTCCCTTCTTTGAGCAGTTTGATTTGAAGTCTGAGAAAGTAAGTCAACTTTCCCATTCGACTCTTTTCAAATTCGCCTTGCATTAACTTTGAGAACACTTTGATCAATTGCATATTAGTATAACCAAGTATAATATCATCAACTTAAATTTTAAATAATTTGAAATATTTAGAGGATGCAAAAGTTAGTAAAAGGCATATAGCCTTGAGGCGGACAACAGGAGCATAAGTTTCCTCATAATCTATGTCCACCTCTTGGTTATATCCTTGAGCCACTCAGAGGATATAATATTTAGGTGTGTGTGTTACCCTTGCAAGGGCTTGGTCACTCAGAGGCCTTAGCAGGTATATTATAATGTATGGTGGTTATGGCTTGTCCACACCATTGAGAAACACTGTATGGTGGAATTTTATGGTGGTTTAGAGGACCTGCTCACATGAAGTGAGATACTTTGTATGTGAGCGATGTGCTAAGTATAAGTGTAAAGTGTGATATGTATGGCTTAAGATCTGTCTCTTTTCTCCCACTGGGGGAGACGTATTTAGAAAGGCTTTTTAGGGTGAGGATTTAGGAAACCCTTAGGGGCGACAACCGCTCCCTCATGACCAGGGGATGTTTTTTACCACCTATTCTTCAAGGGACCATGGCGAACTTCCTCTCATCTGACCAATGACATTACACACGTCATCAGTGCCAGGGGAGATCCCTTCTACTCCGCGAGGAGATCACCTAGGCGACGCCACTGTTAGGAGAGAACGCACTTGCTTAGGATGCTCACAAATATAACACTACATAGTACCTAAAGCACGAGGCTATGTTAAGGGAGAAGTTTTTTCAAGTCCTCTTTCATTTGTGAGGTAGATCCTTCTTCCTGGGACGAGTCCCTCAGCTGATGGAAACTTTTTAATTAAGATGTGAGTCCTTAGGCTAAAGGTGGCTTTTTATTTAAAAGGCGAATCCCTCAGCTTAGGGCGAGTCCCTTAGTTGAAGACGACTTTTTATTTAAGAGTTGAGTTCCTCAGTTGAAGGATATTTTTTTTATCAAGAGGCGAGCCCCTTAGCTTGGGGCGAGTGCTTATTTCTAAGCGAATGCCTTAGATATCTAGACGGTAGAGGGATATACCCAATTTCACTTTGATTGCACTTTGAAGTTAAAATGTCAATCAATCTTGAAATCTTGAGTGCTTTAGTGGGAAAAATAGCGTGGGTGCCATTTAATGCACCTCATGATGGCGTTCTTTGGGAAAATTAAATAATTCTCGCTTTCTTACACTCGTCTTCCAAGTGTTGAGACTTTCACGCTTCTCGTGGCAGTTACTCCATTGGTGGATGTATGACTTGTGCTATTGGGCTTCCCCTAGATTGTTTTAGGAATATCTTTTCTTTTCCTATTCTTTCTTATTTCTCTTTTTCCATAAAGATATACCAGTCGAGGGTGACGGTAGGGAAAGTAAAGAACTCACTTATTTTCTTATGGTAAAAATGTCTTACCTTCGGCTTTTCTACCTAAGGTAACAATGGGAAAGAGAATTAAACCTATTCACTTTCAAGATATTGTGTCCTTATATTCTACTAGGGTACACACACACACAGAGAGAGAGAGGGAGAGAGAGAGAGAGAGAGAGAGAGAGAGAGAACATTGATACCTCCAGCAAGTTGCCTGCTATCTATTTTACATCCAACTTCCCATTACACTAGCTTAGGGTTTTAGTTCCATTCACTTCTTTCGAAGTGGATTTTTTTACGGTTATCAACATCGTCCGTTCTTGGATCACCCCAAACGAGTGGGGTATACTCAGGGCTTTTTAGATAGTATGTTGTAGTCTGGGTGTGTCCTCTGTTGTGAAGGTGTTCCTTTCTTTCTTTATGACAAAGATTCTTCTCAATAACGGATGGGTAACATTGTACCCTTTACTAGGTGGATGTTTGTTGAAACCCTTCACGAACCCTTATGAGGATTGGAAAGACACGTTTGTGTGAGTGTGAGGGCAAGGAGACGCTTCTCTAGTTACTAGGGGTGAAGGGAGAACCTATTTTTACTTTATCATGGACGAGGTATCGTCAGATTACCCAAAAGGTGGACCCAAATGTTCTCTCCCCTCTTGATCGTCAAGTAGTCTAGATTTGAGATGTTTCCGTTCTCTGGACTCTCATATCCTCATTAGTCGAGACCTTGAAGATGACGATGGAGTGGAGGCTTACTTTTTTTGGGCTTGTGGAGGGCTGAAACCCAAATAATAACACACATTACTCTACATGAGTAACAAGAACCTCATAAACATCCTGCTGAGCAAGCATGTGTAGAAAGGAGGGACACTTTACAGATTTAAAATTACTGGTAGTCATAGAAAGACTATACATAACAAGGTGATCCGCACACTTATTAGCTTCGTGGAGGATGTGTTTAACACGAATGTCATGCAAGCTCTTCGGGTTGTCTTGAATTTTGCAAACCATACTTAAACCTGATTTGCTACTGGGCTTGGAGCTAGTAAGGGCTTTCACAACTTCCACGTTATCAACCTGAAATTCAAATTTGTTGAATCTGCAACCTCGTACCATACAAATACCTTCTAACACGCCCCACAATTCTTCATTGAGGGAGTTACAATTACCAATATACTTAGCAAAGCCACCAAGACATTCACTTTATCAATGTGGATGATGCCTCCACAACCTGCTAAGGACTTATTGTTAACAACTCCATATGTATTGACAATGATCTAACCTTCATCAACAGGAACCTGCCTAGTTTGAGCTATGTTATTAGACTGGTACACCACAGGCTGCTGCATTACCATGGAGCGATTATAGTAAACAGTTACAGTCTGGATAAAGTCCTGATTGGGTAGCTTTTGATTTTTCCAATGCCAAAGCTTGTGGCATACAGTAGCCCAAAGGGCTTGCCAATCTTTTCCTTCTCTTCCCAAATTCTGATTCATATTTAGCTCAAGCCAATCATCGTGAGGGAGTCTAAAGAAGATAGTTTGAAACTTGGGATGAAGTAAGCCCTGCCATGTTTCCTTAGCCACCTTACAGTTCCGCATAACATGAATGATGAACTCTGTTTCACTTAGGCAGTCCTCACATAACGAGTCTATGATCTAAAGCTTATTAAGATATAAATTGGTTTTTAAAGTCTGATGATACAACAACCACACCAAATTCCTTATTCTTTTAGGAACTCTCAGCTTCCAAAATTTTCTCCAATTTGTATTCTTCATGTCCTTAACATGTTAAGTAGTGGAGGCGTACTTAGGTGTGAAAGAATACCATTTTTGACATGCTCTCATACTTATTACTTTGTACACCCAAACAACATTCTTTTCTCCATAGGGAACATGGCGGAGACCCCCTTGATGAGAAAAGAAAACGCTTGGTTAAGATGCAGATGGCGCAACAGCGGGAGAGTTTTCCCCTGCCCCTGCCCTAGAATGTAGTTGTTAAAGGTGTTCCTAGGCAGTGTGAAACCTTAAGAGCTGGCAAGGCCTACCCTTCCAAGATTCCACGATGCGAGGAAGGCCCGTCGGGGCCATCAGGGAGTTGTGAGGTAGTAGAAGGGGAGAAGAAAACAGGGGATAAATTTGTCCCTCCTGAAACCTATATTTGTAACAATCCTGCCTTTAACACAGTGAAATTTTCTTATTGCCACATCTCTTGCCAGTAGAATTTTCCAGGTGATTATCATTCGTTCATTGGCATGTCTTCTACTAGGCTATCTGATATGTTGGAAGTCCCATTTTTACTCAACATAACGCTTATACACAAAGTCTCTTACCTCACGTGAGTTGACCCTCTCATACCACTATAAACACCACCAAACAAGGTCTCTCACTATCGTGGACAAGTCTTAACCTTCATCAACTACTAAGGTTTCTGAGTATTTTCTACTTCGTAGAGATACCACACACATCTGTACTTTTTGATAAATACATAACTAACATTGAATTATGAGCTATTTATAAAGAAGAAGTATATTTAACCTTGTACTTAAAAAAATAAGCAACTAAAATTGCATTGGCTATTAAAAAGAATTATTTTTGGACACTTTCTTACAAAGTGGAATTTATACTTATAGATTCAAAGTCAAATTTGATTGAGTATATTTTAAACTAAAGTTCTTAAAATTTGAATTTCAAGAAAAACAACGAATGAAAGTGTTAAGTGGATACACATTTTTGTGTTACATCGTGAATCCCTAAACCCTTGGAGCAAACCCCTTTTGTCTTCTTCTTCTACGGTATCTTCTCATTCACCCCTTCAATTTCCAAATTCAATTTTACTTTTGGTGAGTTTTTCCATTTCCACCTCAATATTCAATGCAATTCATCATTTCTTGATTGATTAATTTTTATGTTTGTCGTTGAATTCACTTTCATGGATTATGCAATACTTGTTGAATCTTGTAATATAATATGCATTCCATTTAATTTCATGTATGAGTTGCTTATCTGATCTTCAGAAGGTTTAGATTAGGTTTCATCTGGGTTTGCAAAATGTATTGTTACAACACCATTTTATAATGTGGTTTCAGAAAAAAGGCGTGTCCGTGTCGATGTCGGACACCTGTACCGATACTTGTGATTACGTTTAATTTATTCATTCTTTTCAAATTATTACCGGCGTCACAGTGTCAGTGTCGGGGTATTTTACAAGGTGTCTGTGTTTCATAGATGCATAAATAAACTAACCTAGTTTGCTTTCTGATTCTTGTATGTACCCTTTGTTTCAATGTTAATGTACCCTAACCTAAGGGGATAAACGTCTACCTGCCTATAAATACGGAGATGGAGTCGGATAGAATTAGTTGCTTGCCGGATCATCTTATAGACAAGATTCTCTCACATTTGCCAATTAAGGATGTAGGGAGAACAAGTGTTTTATCTAGCAAATGGAGGAACAAATGGTCCACACTACCAGATCTTGTGTTCGATAGAAAATGTGTATCTACTGCAGCTTCCGAAGAGCCTTCAATTATCAATAGGAAGATCATAAGGATTATTGATCATGTACTCTTGCTTCACTCTGGGCCAATCAACAAGTTCAAGCTCTCCGACTCCGGTTATGATATCGTTGATGTGAACTTTGTGGCTGATATGGATAGGTGGATTCTTCATCTAACCGGAAGGTCTATTAAAGAGTTTGTGCTGAAAATTTTAATGGAGCCACCCTATAAGATACCTTGGTGCTTATTCTCTTGTCAAACCCTACGTCGTTTAAAGTTATATTGTTGTTGGCTTAAACCTCCAACGGCGTTTGAAGGCTTTAGGAACTTGGAAAGTCTTGAGCTGGAATTGGTAACAGTGGCTCAAAATGCTTTTGAAAACTTGATATCCGGTTGCCCCCGGCTTGAACGATTGAAATTGGTAGAAGTTGATGGTTTAACCCAGATTAATATTCATGCACCAAATCTCAAGGTTTTTTACTTCATTGGTAAATTTGAGGATATTAGCTTTGAAAACAGTTTTCAGTTAACTAGAGTATTCGTTATTTTAAATGTTTATCGGCACTCTGAAAGCAATCAGTGCAGATTGCATGGATGCTCTAGCAATTTGCTCAAGCTTTTCGATCATCAACCTCACATTAAGAGCCTAGTGATCGCTGATTACTTTTTAAAGGTATAATGCTCAAACTTTTAAATGTATAGTTTGATAGTATGAGTGACTCACCTAATGTGTGTTTAAACTCCCCACCCTGAACCGTAACAAGTTTAACATGAACCACAATCAGGTCTACGAAACTATTGATGTGTAAGTATTAACAACATAATATTCTAATTCAGAGACTGTTTGTTTGTTTGTTTTGTTTCAGTATTTGGCTGCAGGTGTTATTCCAGTTAAGCTGCATTCACCTTTTATGAATCTATTATCTCTTGGCTTAGACATAAACTTCACTGACTTGAAGGAGATTTCGGTTGTTCTTTGCTTGCTCAAAAGCTCACCAAATGTTCGGAAGTTCGGAATGTTTGTGAGTACTCATTTAATTTTTCTTGACTTTACTTTTCTTTTCGATTTGTGATTGCGTAACTTGCAGTTTGTGTTAGTTTTTATGTCAAGTTGTTAAGCTCAAGGATTTGCATATCTTGTTTTCCTTAAGCTTGTTAAGTGTCTAGTCTTTGAAGTTTGTTACTAAGATTTTTAATAATTGCATGTAGGCATTGACAGAGGAGCAGACTGGACTTTTAACACCCGCATCGAACTGCTGGGAAGATATCTTTTCAGAGCCAGACGTCCCCTTCGGAGTGCGATATGTTATGATAGAGGACATCTCTGGCACCGAATTTGAATTAGATTTTATCAAGTTTTTACTTCTATATTCTCCTTTGTTAAAAAAGATGACTGTGAAGCCTACTCCAAATGCCAAACCGGAGTTGATGACAGAATTAATCCGTTTCAAGAGAGCGTCGAGCCATGCTGAAGTTGTTTACCATGGAAAAGATTCTGCATAGTGATTTTTATTCTGCACAAATTATGAGTGACTGACACATTAATTTGTTTATATTAATAATACCTATTAATTAGAGATTTTCAAAAGCATCCAGAATTATAATGTAGAGCATGAGTTCAGCCCAAACAATATAAATGAATGAGATTGAAAGTTTTCAAACATTTTCTTCTTATGAGTTTCTTCTCTTAATTTTTAGATGCACTAGTCTCTGATTAATGCAGTTATTTTTAAGTTATGTTGTGAAGTTTCTTTAACTGCTTTTGTTTTCTAACAAATATAGTATAAAATAAAAATATTATGTTGTGGTGCTTTTACTTTATTTGCCTCCTTATAACCTTCCTTTCAAATAGTACTAGTTACAAACCTATGTGTATGCAAGCACAGGGCAAGTTTTTGGATGAGATATGGTTTCGAACGTCAATTTGTTTGTAGATTGTAATAAAAATTAGGAGAATTTTCTATTATTCAATATTTGGATCAATAGTTTTATTTTTTCAGTTTCGTATAATTTCTACAATATGAAAAAATAAAATTTATTAAAATTTTATTGACTCGATACATAATTGGCTCGGTTGTTTCATTTTTTCTATTTCATATCATTTTTACAGTATGAGAAAATAAATTTTATTGACTTAAAATATTTTGATAAGGAGTTTCATCTTTTCCATTTCATATAATTTCCACGACATGAGAAAACAAATTGTATTGACTCACTGCATATTTCAATCAGTAGTTTCATTTTTCCTATTTCATATAATTTACGCAATGATACAGCAAAATTTATTAAAATTTTATTGACTCACTACGTATTTAAATAATTAATTTTATTTTTCCCGTCTCATAATTTTCACATTATGAGCAAACACAATTTATTAAAATTGTATTGACTCACTATATAATTCATAATTGGATTAGAAGTTCTCGTTTCTTATAATTTCTACGATACGAAAAAAATAAAATTTATTAAAATTTTATTGTGTCATTACATATTTAAATAAGTATTTTTATTTTTTTCGTTTTATATAATTTCCACAATACGAGCAAATAAAATTTATTAAAATTTTATTTACTCACTACATAATTCATAATTGGATCCGTTGTTTTATTATTTCCGTTTCATATAATTTCCACCATCTATATCTGTAAATTAAAAAAAAAACAGAAATTTAGAGAAAAGATGAATTAAACAATACAATATATTCTTAAACAGCCAAAATAGCAAATCATTAATGCAGATAAGTTAATTCATAGATATAATATCACAAGACATCACAACATGAAGTTTTTCGGCCTACATGATGTCAGTGTCTTTACAGGAAACGGCTTTCAAAGAATTGTGGGGCTTGCTTGTTCAAAACTTGCCAACTGACCCCTTCTCATTGCTCTCTTCAAGAATCCTGAGAAAATGGTTATTAAAGTACAACACATGCTTTATTAACTCATAATTATGCATGAAAACTCAGTTATAGTTAGGAGATTATATCAGATTTAAAGAAAAAATTTCAAAACTTGTGACATTAATTGGGGGATACACAAAAAACCTTAGTAATCAAAATGTCCATTTTTCTTTTTAGGATAAAGAGATAATCTCTTTTAAGATGAAAATCTTATGTTTGACATCTCAAAAATTAAATTTAAAGAAGGAGATAAAGATCAGAGCCGTCTCAAGTTTTTGAAGGCCCTGTGTAGGTTAGTCACAATTTAACAAGGGAAAAACAAAAAGAGCCCTATTTAATCACGATGAAAAATATTTTATGAGACTCTAGTTAGTCCGCCTTGCACACCCTCAAAGACGACCTTAATAAAGACGAATTACTTATTCATCTTAGAAATAAATACGTTGGAAACGATTTATGTGGTTGCTTTATTTAGACATAAACACAAAAATTCATGGTGTAAAAACAGTATGTCTGCCACGACAAAAATTCATGGTGTAAAATTCATGGTTGAAACGAACATTTTGGTTTAATCTTTTTAGAGAGCTTTCAAAGACAAATACAATTTCACTTAAAAAGATGAGCAAAGCATGAATGCAATTTCCCCATGGAGGAAGTGTGTTTACAAAAAAATCATGTTAGATTATTCAATGAAAATAAGTCTTAATTCGGTGTGCAATATAAATCGTAACAATAACGACCGTGTGTGGCAAATTTCTACTTCATCAAGCAAAGCCATTTGGATTTAGTCCCTAAAGCCAAATTCCGTAGGAAAATCTGAAGGTTTTCTGCCGGTTTTCCTACCGATTTTCCTGCGGATTTTAGTTTTAAAGACTAAAACAACCGCGAATGTGAAATATAGGGACTAAAAAAAAAATTAAAAAATTACAGAGACGAAAATATAAAATACGCTAACTTATAGGAACGAAAATAAAAAATACACTAATTTACAGGGACGAAAAAACTATTTAAAAAAAAAATATTATCATCTGAAAGTGGAGTACCAGCCTAGTATTCATGTTATCCTATTAACCAACAACAGTAAAATATAGTTACTCTAAAAAATCAATAACCCAAAACTACAACTCAGGCATCTAATCACTTGTTTAGTCTAGTACCATATACCTCGTTGGAGAAACGTTCAATATCCTTGATGCAGCTAAGAAAATATCAAGAGCCGGTTTCAAATTCTCAAAACATCTGCAAAAACGATTACATCTAACCTGATAAAATAAATACAACTACAAAATTATAACAACCTTTATTATCCAACTCTTAATTAATTATAACTACAAACAGTCTATACTCTATAGAGATGTACTATTGCAGTCTTGCAGATATACTTTGACAATTATTCCACTCAGTTTCCTACAACTAAACTGATATTAATCACATTAAACATCATAAATGTTGAGGATTTCAAACCTTACTCTGCCATAACTCTACACACACAAATTATTCTTTTACAACTAACTTAGCATCAAATTATTTCACAATTGAAAACGCAACTTACTCGAAATTCCTAACTACCGAATGGACCAATTTCATGAGTGTGCGGTGAAAGACAAAGGAGCGAATGAAATAATGAATGTGCGGTGAAAGGAAAAATTAGAAAAAAAATAATTGAAAATTTTGATAAAGGAGGAAAAATAATCCGTACACAAGTTAGTGTGTTATTATATTACTATCAATTTAAGTGTAAAAACATCATAGACTAATAACCAATGCACAAGAATGTAGAATTACATAAAGAAATAACAGTATTTGAAATGCATTGTACAAAATAATGGTTTAGTAGATAGTGAAAATGTTCATTCCAACTTTTCCTAGCTACCCTTTATAACAGGAAGTGTTGTAGAAAATAATGGTAAACATGTAAGTGAATTTGCCTCAATTTCTAAACTACAAAATGTAGTTAAAGTAAATTACAACTTCTTCTATACCTTCCGATGAACAAATATTGTGTTGCCGAACCATGATATTCTGATTTAAGTGTAGCTTTTACATCAGCAGATTCCTGAGAAAGGCCAGAGTCAGACACTCCAACAAAAACCGAAACCGTGCAATTGGAACCAACCGAAATTATGTATGTGATATTTTTCTCAAGAATTTGCCAGTATTCATTGCGATTAGTGATAACAACATAGTTACAATCTGGCTCTATCGAAACTCCAACATGATCGATTGTTTTGGCTGAAATTACATAGCCATTGCAATAATTGGGATGCCAAGCATTGAGGCCATAAGAGAAGTCATGATTCAGTAAAATATTAGCATCCTTCACTAATCCAAAATCAGAGGCACGACTACAAGTTAAAAAAGAAGAAAATGTAAACATTTCAGAAACTGAATGAGTAAAAGATCTTAGAGAAAAATTTACTTAGAGAAAAATTCACTGGTAGACACGATATCTATCATATAAGAAAAAAATGTGGTCTTAAAAACCCCTAATTACTCTTAGTAGCAAATAATTTGATACTTGGCAACTTAAATTAACAATAAGGTGCCACTTGCCAACTTAACCAATTCTAATCCATTTAATAAAATTTAATAAATTAATTAATAAATTATTTAACAATTATTACTCATTCTTCCTTATTTCTAGCATTTAACGTGATTTTACTTTATTTTTCTTCACAAAACTGTTCTTTCCATCTTTTTGTTCACAATCCCTAAAAAACACTTCTTCCTTCACAAAACCGTCCCTCTCACCACCACCTCTCACTTCTTCCTTCACAAAATTGTCCCTCTCACCACCACCCCTTTGCAACTGTTTTTCTTTTTCCTTTCATGGGTGGTTACGGTACAATCCTTTCCACCTTCATATTTACAAACTGAATAAAAACCATAACTTTTTTTTCTCTATGCAGATTTTGGCATTCCCACCATCTCTCTTTTATCTTCTATTATTCATTTCCAACCAATAAATTTAAAACGCTGGAATCAGTTAAGATTATGCACGCAGACCCAATAAATTTGTATTTACATATTTGCATTTATCGGATAGAGAGAAGAGAAAATATAAGGATCTAAAGAAATAGGTTTGCAGTTTTTAATCTCTAACTCTTAATTATTTATTTTCTTTTGTTCTTCTTTATTTGTTGATACTGGTTTTTTCTATCACTTTTTTAATTTTTATTGATTCTGACTTTTTTGTAAATATAATGTTATATTTTTTTCAAGAACATGTCGTGAAGGAATTGTATACAATTTATACATGCTTCAATGAATGAAATAGAGCACTGACTTGGATCTACGGCACATCAGTAGGGGGTTCATGCCTTCTATTTACACTTTTGTTTTTTTTTTTTTTTTTTACTTTTGTTAGATATGCTAACTTCCTCTTCTTCTTTCTTTTATTTGTGTTGTAGGTGTTGTAGGTTGTTTTTATTTTTTTTCTTTCTAATTTATCAATTTTATTAACAACAAAAACAGTTGATGGAAAATCTTAAATAAACCATAAAAAAAGAATGGACATCTAAATTAGTAATTGTTTTCTTTGTAATGCAATATCTTTATTTATGGTTTTGGTAGTAGGCTTGGGACTTCTAACATGTATTGGTCTCTCTTATGAACCGACCGCTCTCATTTTTTACCACTAATTAAGATTATATCTTGCGCTTATCTTTTTTTTCCTTGAAAATTCTGTTTTGTTATGTTTTTTTTTTTAAGTAATATTTTTTGTGATGTAATTTTTATTGATATATTTATATCCTATTTGTCTATTATTATGATTTTAAATCAGAATTGATTGTAATTGAAGTCATATTTTGATATTAATAGATTTGCTTTTACTAATATTTATATCAGATTTTATTTTGATTAATAAACTTAAGTTATGATGATTTTTAATCACAATTGATTGCAATTGAAGTATGGTATTCACATATTTAATATAAAGCTATATAGGACTTTAGTATTCAAATTAAAAGTAAGTGATGAGATCATCAGTTATGACTTAGAGCATAATTTCTAGAATTAATATTTGAATCACAATTTGTTCCCTTCTTCTCATGAGCATCATCATCTAAAAAGAATCAATTTGTTTGAAAGATTAAAGAAATGGATGGAAAGATAGGAAAAGACAAAAGTGAGACATTGTATTTTCTTTTTAAAGAAGTAGAGGATATTAATTTTCCCGCAAAAAAAGATCATCAGATTCTACTGCAATATTTTAACTCAACCTATAAACAACTAAGAAGATTAGTTCATATAAAGCAAGCTATATGAATAATCAGTGTATTTTTCACATTTTTATTTGAAATAATTGATAATCAAATGTTTATACAAGAAACTATTCGGGGATTTTTGAAATTGATGTAATAATAATTATATATTAATTGTCCTATCTACCACAAGTTAAAAATTAAGTTATTATATATAGAAGCATTTTAAAAACTTATTATACAATAAATAATTTAATTTAAAATCAAAATTAAATTAAAAAATAGATTCATGTTTTGATGGAGGATCATATTAAAGTTCAACTTTTTCATACCAAATATGCTACTAATCCGATCATAATCACGTGTTTTTAGAGAGAGATACTCTATCCTCTCTCTAACGTGTTTTTTCTCTTTCTAACTCAATTAGGGTTTTGAAGGATATCTGCCGCCAGATTTTTTCTCTGGTTCCCACCCCTTTGTTTGGGTTAAATTGTGTTTATCATTTTCAAAATATAATAATATTATTAGAATGTTTAGACAACATATTTTTTATCATAATTTTATTTAATTCGGTATGTTTAAAATAATAATAACATTAATATATATTTAATTTACTAAAGTATTTTTAGTATATATACATTTATCATGCTGATTTTAAGACTATTTGAGGATGTCTAAAAACATTATTTTTAATCCTAGATATAATAAAAACTTCATATAAAATATACACACGTTAATTTTTTTATGCTGTGCGCATTAAAAAAAGCGGACAGACGGGCACGGGAGTGCCCGTCTGAACGCTAGTGTTCATAATATTGTTTAAAAATATTAAATTGAACAAGTACTTTAATGTTCGACATAATATCATGTATAAGAATTTCTACCATTGAATTTTAGAACCCATATGTTTTTATATAAGGGAAGACACAATTTTGTTAGGTCTCCCAAACTGACCCTTATTTCTGTCTGAATGTTGCAGAAACTTAACTATGTTTGCCTAGCAGGATCCACTTATTTGGTTGTAGAAATCCTATGAATATGAAGAAGATGCACGAAATTATGGCTTCCAAAAAGTATCGGTATCATTTGTTTTGACTTTCTGCATTACGGGTATGACTTTCTGCATTGCGGGTGTGACTTAATCTTTAAACTTATATTCTGGTTTATGGCGTATGAATTGTAAATGATCGTGTAATGATATGATGAGTGGGATATGTGACTGGTTTTTGTGAATGGTTTTTTGGCCTCCTCCTCTGATGCGAATGTGTGCTTGGTTTATATAGGCAAGAAATCTCATCAAAAGAAAACATTGTTTTGAATGCCTTTAAGTGGTGTGCTTGAACATGTTTCTTCAAAAATGGAAGGTAATTTATGTTGTCTGATATGGTTTTGAAATGTCTGATAACTGTTGGTTTTGTGGGTCGTGTTTTGGAAATGATTTCGAAGACTTCTCGTCTAGGTATGTCCTGAACCTCTTCCTGTGACTTGCAGAAACTTCTCTGGTACGTTGATTATGATGCTTGGTTGCGTATGCCGTGAATGTGACGTTTGCTTCAATCCTTTGGTCTTGCGTTTTGTATGTTGTGTTACTCTGTGAATTGGTTCAAAATCGTTTGTGTATGATTTGCGTACGATTTAGTGTTTGGTGTATAGTTGGAAGGGTTTGAACTGGTTTGTTCTGAATTTGTTTTGGTTGGCTTGCTGATATGATCTATGATGGTTTAAGATTTGTGGATAGTCTATGTAAGTAATGATGTGGTGAATGGTCGTGTAATGATTTGTGTTTAGTTTTTGGCTTTGATGGATTGTTATGTATTGTTATGGATTTCTTGGTGTACTATATGAGATTGGTGGTTTTTTTTTTGCCTTTCATATGCGTGTGGACGGATTTATATAGGCTAGATGGGATTCAATTTGGATTAAATGTGTGGAATTACTGTCATATCTGTGTGATTTAAAACCTTCCTTTTCCATTCCAACATGCCTGAACCTGTCTTTGTTGTTTTGGAAACATCTTTTATACTAATTTGAACCTGTCTAATAGATTTTGCAGCTTATTGAATAACTTTCTATTATCATGTAATCCTGTTTTTGAATTTGTATGACTCAATATGATTCCCGATTCTTTCCTTTTTCAACATGAGCATGTTATGTACTATTTTAGAATTAACTTGGACAAACCACGAATGCTTTAGAATCGTGTTTGGTGGTGTCTGGAAAGAAGTGAACTGTCTTTTAAGATTGATGAGCCTTTTTTTTTTGAATCAAACATGTCTAATTTGCCATGACTGTCATGATAAAACTTGCTAAATTTCTACTTATCGTGGCTGGTCATGTTTTGATTATGCGGATTAATTCCCAATTTTTGCCAAAGCTATGTGATTTTAAATTTCGAACCTCAATGGCATTAAATCTTAATTTGACTCAAACTTTATGCAGGAACCAATCTAAAACCCACCATAACTGTACTGAAAATCGACGACAACCTCAAGGATGAAAATATTGAAGATTGACAGTCGTCGGGCCTTCGAATTCGGCATGCTTACGCAAACCGCCATGCCTTTACACAACTCAGAACCGTGCAAGGATTTTAAAGGTAACCAAATTCCAACATCTTCATATCTACCTTTTTGAAAACCCAAAAGTGAAGCATAGTCTCTACACTTAGTGTTTAGAGTTGCTGAGTTCTAACGGAATTTCTTTTCTATTATTTACAAGACAAACTCTTTCTTTGTTTTGCCCCATGCCGGTTTCAAGTATGGACTCCCTTTTCTTCCCATGCTTAATAGGTAAAGGTTTCGGTCTCCTTTTTTTGAGGAATACTTCTGAGGTCAAATGACGGTAAAGGTAGAGTTGGATTGTTCGGTTGGACTCAAAATGGTGGCCTGACTCTGGTATGTTACAATGGTGCAGGTCGGGGTGACTTAATCAGCTGTGAAATTAAGCGTTATGCAGTCGTGGTCGGCCAGTTAGTAGTATGGTAAATAGCTCTATCACACATGCCAATTTTGGAAGCAAAAAGCTCAGAATTTTCTTGCTGTGAAACCATAAACTTCTTGCTGCAGTGAACAATCTGCACGGAATTGGTAACGCATTGTTGTTGTTGTTAACTTAATGCTGATGTGAACAAAATATCTGTAGTTAACACGCTTATGGGACATGGATAGTAAGTAACTAGGCTGAATGTGTATTGAGAAGTTAGTTTAGGATGGTCTATTAACTCTTTTTGAAGTGAACCGATTGCCTTCTAACTTTGGTTTTTTTGTGGCAGGTCTTGATTTAATTGAGGATTTGCCTCAATTAATGTATGAAGGTTGTTGCAGTCAATGATCACTAGCAAGTATTGCTCGCGCGTTTCCGCCGATTGAAACAAGTCCCCACCCTCGATTCAACAAGATCACCTTGCTTATTTAGCTCCTTCCAATGTTGTTGTTGGTCTTGATTCTAAATTTTGTTAACAGGATGAGAGGTGTTGTAGTCGGTGCTTCGATTTTCCGGTTTTCATGTTTGATGTTTTGATACTATCTTTACAAACTTCGACTGACTCCAAGCTTCGAGCTTTTGGATGCCAATGTGAGCACGAGATCCACGATGAATAAATTGAATCCGCTACTCAATTTCATTTCTTGAACTTTGTTACAGGTACATCTATTGCCAAGTTGTGATCACGACTTCAATCTGCCAGAATAGGAGGTTTGTACTGATGGTTTGAGAAACAACACCATTTTTGCCCATGTACCATGGTTAAGCACGTATTGAATCAGAACGTATTGTGCTGCTATTTAAAGTGACAAACATTTCCATTAATCGGCCAACTGTTGTGGTCTACATATGTGACAGCTACGGAGTAACCGACAAGCGTTCTTAAACCACCCTTCCCATTGCCAGTCATCAAAACCCACGCGTGAGTTTACGTATCCGCTTGATATTCTTAAACTTCTCACTGCACTTATTATGTCGTGTATTTCATGATGTCACTGATTCCACAGCTAACACTACTCTTTGTAGGCCACAACCGGACAAATGAACGAATTTGATGCTTGTCACATCCAGTAAATACTCTGCAATGACGATACGGTCCAAAGCCAAAACAAAGCTTTCATGCTCTTAATAGTGATGTTTGACACTGTGGCAAGCATCGTGTTTGACGGGCTTAACGGTGATGAACTCTGTGTAGCGAGTGATGCTAACTGTCTTTCTTCCCGAGTTATAAGAACTCGATGATCTAACCACTCTATGATTAGCAGCACTATTTCATGGAAAAGGATGCATGCGCAACGAAGGTGATTGGGTTTGTGGCACAGCAGAATTAGTATTTCAAATTACCTAGATTCGAACTTTCGGATCTTTGCGAATATTGTATCTTGAACCAGCGTTTTCTCCTTTGAAAGAATCTATGTGGGCAGTGTGATTATTAGAGCTGCGATGTAATTGTAACATAATTGTAGCTTTATAGAGAGGCAGTACAAAATTAATGGAGATTCCAATGTAGTTATATTGGTTTTCTCAAAATGCTTGGTGTAAACTTAAGACTGAAAGTTTCCACGTGAGGTGGCTTCCTTAGACCTTGAATTCCATGAGTTGTACAATATCCCATTATAATTTGGATTTGAGAACAAACTTGCAGCTGGTCAAAACGGAATTTTAAACATGACTTGTGAACACCGAACATGGTATGCCTTGGATAAATGAAACTTATATCCAACTCTCATGTACGTGAGTTTTGAAGATGGTGTCAATCTTAATTTTTCAAAGTTCAATTTCTCATGATAACTTGAAAATTCTTGAATCTCATCACTCATAACTCGTATTCTACGTGAACCATAAACATGAACTTTTCACCTTGACCATTCAAACTTTGAAATGAACTTGGATTAATGAAATCCGGTGAATCAATTCTTGCAAAATTTATGGACGTTGTAACTCAAATAAAACTTAAGTTTCGACACCCAACATGAACTTCTATTTTGACATTTTAGATCTTGAACTTGGAAATCCGACTTTGGAAGATGAGTTTTGTAACCGAATCTTAAGAAATTGTGAGGATTAATTTTTATATGGAAGAAGTTAGCCGATGAATGCCTGTCTTATAGAAGATTAGTTTTTATATAGATTCAAATATATAAATAATGTCAAAACAAATTTAATATTTATATACGGGATCAAATTCGTTGTTGATTATAGGCACTAATTTATTCTATCTTTTAAAATAAAAACTTTTTTGGTTGAAAATTTTACATTTTTTAAATCATTGCATAAAAAAAACTAAAAATACCAATTAAGCCTTTGATATTTATAAAACTAAATCATTGCATAAATTTTGTATAAAAAATACCAATCGATGTCCGCGTGTATTCATTATGTATTTTTTTAGATATAAATTATCTTTTTTATATTTACTAATTTTTATTAATTCTATTTTAAAATAAAAAAAACAAATGTGCATAACACACCAGTACTCGGGAGAACACACGGGTGCTAATATGGGTATCCCACAAAATATATATTTGAAATAATACTTACATAAAATGTATTTATTTATGTTTATAATATTTCTTTATACAATTAAAATAATATTTTCAAATACTATGTTATTGTTTTTTTTTTTTTTTTTTGGAATAAAAGAATTTATTAACTCCAAAAACACATAATACAAGCCGATCCGAGGATCCAGGCAACACACTGACAAATACAACCAACAACTCAAATCCTACTACACAATTCTACAAGTTTTCTATTCTTTCCTATGCATATCTTAATCATATCCTTGACATCACTACTCCGGAGCTCCTTAATGCCATTTTGAAAAATCGTGTTGTTCCGCATATTCCAGATATAGTACACCGACTCGGCTACGGCTGTTTTCAGAAGTTTGCATCGGCTACTCTTCCCTTTGCACTTGTCACTAATCCACTTAAGCTCCTCTTGCCATTCGCACGGTTCATGAGCAAAACCAATCATAGTTAGAACTTGCTTCCACACTGTTTTAGTTTTAACACAATTGAAAAACAGATGTCGGCAGCTTTCCAATTCTCCACAAAAAAACACACACACCATCAGAAGCCATACCAAATTTCTGCATCCTGTCTTTTGTGAGTAACCTTTGGTGGCACGCTAACCACATAGTGAACCTTGCCCTGGGTCTCGCTAGATTTCCATAAAATATTTTCCGCCATTCCACCCTCGGTTTCTCACCTCGCAGTAGATCATAGATGTGTCTTGTCTTGTATCTCCCTTTATTCTGAAAATCACACCAGACATTAGAGGTTAACAACATTATATGGTTCTTAAAGATAGCTTTCAACATCCAGGAACAGTTGGCACCCGGCTGAAAATCCGTAATTGCAGACCCTTTCATATAATATGCGTTTATCCAACGAATCTACAAGCTGTCTTTCTTCTTCAGAATATTCCATAGTTGTTTCCCAATGGAGGCTTTGTTCCATTCCAATAAGGAGATCACATTTTGCCCGCCAGCTGCCAAAGGGTCGCAGACACGGTCCCAAGCAATGGGGGCCTTCCTGCTATTACTATCCGAGCCAGACCACAAAAATTTCCTGTAAAGACTGTCAATATAATGAATCACCTTTTTAGGCAAAGCAAAAATTTGGAGCCAATAATTTGCTATTGAGAACAGAACACTTTTAACCAATTGAAGTCTACCGGCATACGACAAAAACCGCGTACTCCAGTGCTTGAGCCTATGAAACTAAATTATTGCATAAATATTTTTATAAAAAATACCAATTGATGCCCGCGAGTATTGATTCTATTTTTTTTAAATATAAATTATATTTTTATATTTTCTAATTTTTATTATTTTTACTATTATTTCCTGTTTTTAATTCTTTCCATTCACATACTTAAACAATATGTTTTACAATTAATTAATTACACAAATATTCTTTTCTTTAATTAATTTATAATTAATTAAACTTATCATATATCTTGATTTAATTAGATATTTTTTATTTTTTTATTTTTTTATTTTTATAAATATTTACTTTAAAAACTAATGCGCGTCACCGACGGGTACCCGTGCGAAGACACGGGTATCATACTAGTTGATATATCAAAAGATGAATTAATGTGCTTCTGCAAATTTGAGATCATTTGTCATGTGAAACATTCACATTGAAAGTGAAACATCAAAAGAGAATCAAAATTAATAGCTAATAATACCAACTTCACAAGTTCCATGTAATCCATTCAATAAAGCTGGTCACCACACAATATCATAATGTTCTATATATTTTTATGCTCCACATCTTAAACTCAAGTTCCAGAAGCTTATTCCATTTTTTAATTGACTAAAAAGAATATTGTGCCAAACATACAATATTATGAACATGAACACTAACTATGGCATACCTCAAACAACCAAAGGTACCGTCTTACAACATTGGTCTTACCCTGAAACCACTTATTTCCTGATTCGCCGAGTGTTTGTGTTGTTGCCAATACCTAAAACTTAGTCTCCCTACACCAAGTGAAAGTAAAAATATAAATCACAACAAAAAATAAAAGGTGTACCTCAATAAAACTACCGCCACAGTTGACACTACCTCCCAAATTATACGTTCGAGCAATGTCGTAGTTGAGAGACTGAGAATTGATTTGTGTAAGGACGTAAATTTTATTAATTACGCTATTAATACAATTACTCATTGATATGTCCACCATCCTATAACATCCTCCAAATGGCACCTAAGCATATCATGAAGAACATAAAAGACACAAAAATTAGTGAATTCATGCTTGACGAAACGTGTCACAATCGTTTCTTACAAGATTCCTGTGGTATTTGGATCAAACTCTAGTAGGGATAGCTTCATGGTTCAACAAAGATTTAGCATGTGGTCAAAGTCTGTTCATATGTTGATCCTGCATGCTGTAGTCGAAGTATGCTCAAGCATGCAGTAGTCGAAATGCTAGGATTGTTAGCATGCTGAATTGGGCTTGCTTATTTAGCCCAATTATTTAAGTTAGCTTGTTGATTATGTTAACTTAGTAGTTTATAAATACATTATTTCTATCAGGTTGTTGAGAGAGAGTTTGGTTGTTGATATTCACTTGTAATCTTTGAATCCTAATATAGAAAGTGAATAGTAAAATAGTTATAACCAATCCTGGTTCTTCTTCTTCCATCTTCTCTCTCTTTCGTAAAACCTAACGGGGTTTCTTGTGTTTGTTCAAAAATATCATTCTTTTTTTCATATTTTGGTTTGTTCTTGACGATATCAATTTACAAGAAACTGGTGCGGTGAGCGTGGAGGAGGAGATGTTGTCAAAAAAGTATGAAATTGGGAAATTCATCGGTGTGAATGATTTTGATTTGTGGCGCTTGAAGATGCAAGCCCTTATTGTTCAACAGGGTTTGTTAGAAGCTTTGAAAGGATCAGAAAAGATAGATGTTTCTCTAATGGAGAAGGAGAGGAAGACGATGATTAAAAAAACCCACAACTTCATTATACTGAGCCTTGGTGATAAGTTTCTTAGATAGGTTTCAGAGGAGAAAACTACAACTGATGTATGTACGAAACTCGAAGGTTTGTACATGAGGAAATTGATGGGCAATCGCCTCTACCTGAAGCAAGTTTTGTATTCATTCATGATGAGTGAAGAAAAAGTCTTGGCTGAGCAGTTGAATATGTTTAACAAGATGATTCTTGATCTTGAAAATATCGAGGTCAAGATTGATGATGAAGATCAAGCATTGTTGTTGTTGTGTGCTTTACCAAGATCTCATGCTCACTTCAAAGAAACTCTCTTATGTGGAAGAGACTCATTGAACTTTGAAGAAGTTCAATCAGCCTTGTACTCTAAGGATTTGAACTAACGAAAAGAGCATAAACCATCTTCTATTGGTGAAGGATTGTTCGTCAAAGGAAAATTCTTGAAGAAAGATGGTAGATTTGAGAAGAAGGGTAAGGTTCTACAAAATTCTCCTGTAATTAGGTGTTATCATTGTAAGAAGGAGGGTCATACAAGAAAGGTGTGCCCCGAACGTCTGAATAATCATGATGGAAAGGATAATGGTAATGCAGCTATTGTGCAAGATGATTATGAATCATTTGATATCCTGGTGGTTTTAAGCAGCGACTCCGGCAAGGAGTGGATTGTGGATTCAGGGTGTACTTGGCACATGACTCCAAATAAAGATGTTATTAAGGAACTATTTGATCAAGATGGTGGATCAATGCTTCTGGGAAATAGTAAAGCCTACAAGATTGTAGGAATTGGATCTGTGAGATTCAAGCTCCATGATGAGTCAATAAGGCTATTGACTGATGTCAGGTATGTACCTGATCCAAAGAGATATTTGATTTCTCTTGGTGAATTCGATAAGAAAGGATATGTTTTCAAAGGAGAGAAAATTATTCTAAGGGTAATGAAGGGGTCGAAGTAAGTATTGAGAGACGTGAAGAAACAAGGTATGTATACCCTTGAGGCTTAGGTTGTAAGTGGTTCAGCATATGTGGCATTCATAAAACCTGTGTCAAAACTGAGCTATGGCATAAGAGACTTGGCAATCTCAGTGAAAGAGGCCTGGTCAAATTTTCGAAACAAAATCTGATGTGTGGTGACAAGGTCGAAAAACTGGAGTTTTATGAACTTTGTGTATTTGGTAAATCATATAGGGTGAATTTTAACAAAGGTAAACAAAGAACGCATGGATCCCTTGATTATATCCATACTGGTCTTTGGGGGCCTGCAAGGAATCCTTCACACTCAGTTGTAAAGTATTTTCTATCCATAGTTGATGATTATTTTAGAAAGTTATGGGTATTAATCTAGAAGACTAAGGATGAAACTTTTGAAAATTTTAAAAGTTAGAAGACTCTGGTTAAAAATCAAACTAGCAGAAAGGTCAAAAGGTTGAGGAAGGACAATGGTCTTAAAACTTTTACAATGAGGTTTTTGACAGCTATTGTGTTGTGTCTGGTATCACAAGGCATATAACTATTGCAGGTACTCCCCAACAAAATGGTTTGGATGAAAGGTTTAATCGAACCATTATGGAAAGGGTTAGATGCATGTTGGTTAGTGCATGATTGAAGAAGGTGTTTTGGGCAGAAGCTGTTGTGACTACATCATACTTGATAGGTGTCCCTCAATTACCTTGGGAATGAAGACACCTGAAAAAGTTTGGTCAAAACATCAACCTAATCTCGACAAACTTAGAGTATTTGGTTACTTATCCTATGCTCACATTAGGCAAGACAGGGTCGAACGTAAAGCTCTGAGATATGTGTTCCTTAGATACCCTGAAGAAGTCTAAGGGTATAGCCTGTGGTGCCTAGTGCCAGGTTACAAAAGGTGTATCACAAGTCGAGATGTAGTTTTCAATGAAGCAGAAATGGCTTTCAAGAAAACTGATGACATTTATCGAAGTTCAAAGATCTCTAAAGAAGAGTCGGAATAGGAAGAGTTTCCTATTGAGGTGGAGCATAGTAATGTTGAACTGCATAACCCAGATGAAATCGAAGAAGGAACACAAGATGACGATGAAAATGAAGAGACTGATAATGACTACTTACTGGCAAGAGACAGGTAGAGAAGATTTATTAAGCCACCTCAGAGACTTGTTTATGCAGATCTCATAGCATTCACCTTAATCTCTGCAAGTGAGGTTCTTGATGAAGAGCCCAGAGACTATAAGAAAGTTGTGAGGAGTCAAAATAAGACTGGATGGATGAAAACCATGGATCATGATATGAAATCTCTTCATGATAATAACACTTGGGAGCTAATTGAGAAACCTATTAGAGCCAATTTAGTTAGCTGTAAGTGGATTTTTAAGGTTAAGGAAGGAATCAAAAGAGTGATGTCGAAGCAATTTAAGGCAAGGTTGGTTGCTAAGGGGTTCACTAAGAAAGAAGGTGTCGACTTCAATGATGTGTTATAAACTTTTGTAAAGCATAGATCCATTAGAATATTTTTAGCCATGATAGCAAAGTTCAACCTAGAACTTGAACAGATGGATGTGAAGACAGTTTTCCTGTATGGTGATCTAGATGAAATAATCCTGAAGGGTATGCAAAAAAAAAGGGAAAAGAAGATTATGTGTGCAAACTGAATAAGTCTTTGTATGTCCTGAAACAATCTCCTTGACAATGGAATATAAGATTCGACAAGTTCATGACACACATAGGTTTAACTAGGAGCCTGTTCGACCAACGTGATTACTTCAGACTTTGACCTGGAAATTCACTTGTTATCTTGTTGCTTTATGTGGAAGACATCCTCATAGAAAACAACAGTGTCGAAGATGTTATGAAGGTGAAGGCTAAACTCGATAAGGAGTTCGATATGAAGGATCTGGGAGGTGCCTCCAAGATTCTTAGGATTGACATCCAGAGAGATAGAAAGTAGTTGAGATTATGCTTATATCAAGAGGCATACCTACTGAAGATTCTCGACAAGTTTCGTATGTCAAATTCAAAGACTGTTGTAACACGGATTAATCCTCAGTTCAAGTTTAGTACGACTCAAAGTCCTAGTACTGAAGTCGAAAGAGCCTATATGAATATCATCCCATATGCTAGTATAGTAGGTTCTTTAATGTATGCTAAGGTCTGTACGAGGCTAGACATAGCGTACAAAGTGAGTCTTGTAAGCAAGTATATGGCCAATCCTGGGAAGGCACACTGGCAAGCATTAAAATGGATTCTAAGGTACATAAATAGGTATCTGAGCATAGTCTTTATTTATGGTGAAGCCTGTGGTGATGATAGCAAAGTTGAAATCGAAGGATTTGTTGACTCTGATTACATAAATCCCTTCATGTAATTCACCTGATCCAGCCTTCCTCTTCGAGGCTTGGTCCTATATTATGTAAGAATTTTGATCATAAATCACATAAAAATTTAAATCATATGTTAATTTATGGATTGAAATCGGATTGCATTTAAAATCAAGAACCAATAACACAGGAACTTGATAAGTTCACATTTCCCTTTTTTTCAACTAAGGTTGAAATCTCTGTTGGTGTAGTTATGTAGAAATATTTATCTAATTTTCTAATTTTCTTCAATATTAAGGTCAAATGAGTCATGTGATGTGAAACATCACTATCAAGTATCCAATTGAAATAATATTAAAAGTTACCAATCATGTTTTCATGCGGGTTTGTACGATTTTTGGCACGAACTCCATGCAGGGCGTGTCCTGATGTTGATGCTTCTGGATATTCTTTTCTTTCAGCGGTCTGAGCAAGATTTTCTACTTTTTTCCTCCTGATTTGTTAGATTCTCGCCTTTGAGTTCTTTGTGATTCCCAATTTTCTGGATATCCAATAATCTCAAAGCATTTTTGCTTGACATGTCTAGTTTTCCCACTGTGATCACACTTTAATCTTGAGTGATATTCCTTTCCTTTTTTCCTATCTGCACTTGAGTAAAATGCATATGCATTTTCAACCAAACCTCTTTTCTTATCTACTGCAAAACGATATTCTTCTCTTTGCATTTGATTAAAGACACGCCTAAGAGAGGGTAACAGACCGGTATTAAGTATGGTTGCCTTGATACGAGAGTATTATTCATTATCAAAGCCTCGAAGAAAAAGATGTACTCGTTGTTATTCTTCCCTTTGTGTCAATACTTTAGCAGCTCCAGAACTGCATTCAGGTAGGGTTTGCAATTCACTTAATTCATCAACAAGACTCTTGAATTGAGTGTAGTGTTCTTCAAGATCCCCCACACATCTCGAGTCGTTGAAGCATGTGAGATGCTTATATGTAGATTTGATTTTGTCGCATTGATCAACCAAGTAGTCACCATTGAATCCTCCTTCTCCCAGTCATGGTATACTCCATATTGACTTGATGATTTCTTGATGCTTCCATCAATGAAACCCAATTTCATCTTCGCACGCAAAGCCATCTTGATCGATCTTGACCATGTGTGGTAATTTTCTCGATTCAACAATGTTGTCACGAGTGGAGTTCCAAAATTATCAAAGTTGTTTAGACGATAGACTTGTGTGTTCTTTGTTGTGTTCTTCATTTCAGGTTTGGAGGTATTTTTCTTCTCCAATGTCTCTTTCAAGTCAGAATTGTGCTCTAATACCATAATAGAAAGTTAACTTGAAAATATGTTGTATTAAGTGGTGAACGATGATACTTGATATGTCTTTATATGTGGCTGATGATTTATCTTTCAGAACTTAAAAATAGGATCAATCCTAACAAACTAATAACAAACTTTGATATATATCCTCTAAACAGCAAACTTTAATATATATATATATATATATATATATATATATATATATATATATATATCTTCTAACAACTCTAACAAAAACGTAACTAATAGCTAAGTATTATACTTATCTCTAATAAAAGGCTTATTGTTTTGATTTCGTAAAGGGATATTTGATCTCTATGTTAGAAACTTGCCTCTTATGGAGAACATTTTGATTAGTGCAATGTTTTGATAATCGATGTAAGAGTAAATGTATAAATTCTAGATCCTAAAAAATTTTGCAATTTTTTTATATTTTTTTATGAATAGAAGAAGATCCATACGAAGAAGAAGTAGGGGAAAAGATTGTGTGTGGGAATATGTAATTTTTCTAATTTTCATTTTTGATAAATATAAATAATAATTAAATCAAACAATAATTTTTTAATGTTCGTGATGGATTTAATTGAGTCCTCACCTTATACATCACCGTAATTTATCTTATAATAAATTAGCAAGAAGAGTCTTATAGCTTGGTCTAAGGTTTGCAAGCCTAAAGCACAAGGAGGGCTTCACATCGTTGACCTTCACACTTGGAATTATGTTTTCATGCTGAAACCGTTATGGAGTTTGAGCACTAAAATGGATAGTTTATGGGTGCGGTGGATTCATAGCTTTTATATGAACTCTGAAGATGTGTTTACCAGAAGCTTACAGTCCAATGCCTCTTGGATTATGAAGGATGTTATGAAGCATAGAGATTTGGTACCAGGTCTGCAGAGTTTATGGAATCAGATGGTTGCTAATGGTAAATTCAGTGCTTCTAAGGTCTACAAAGAGTTGTTAACGCCTGAGCCGCGAGTGAATTGGATTAGTTTATTCCATGGAAACCATGCTAGACCTAGAGCTAAAATGGTCTTGTAGATGGTTTGTCATGGCCGAATTGCCACTAAGGACAGGTTGTTTCGGTTTAACATGATTGACTCAATGAGATGTTGTTTTTGTCAGGAGGATGAAAATCGGGATCATGTCTTTTTTGATTGCCTGAAACTGCGAGGTATTTGGCTGCAAGTTCTGGAGTGGATTCAGGTGAGGCATAATCCCAAAGGGTGGAGTGAGGACATCACCTGGACGATTCATAAAGGGAAGGGCAAAGGATGGAGGGCTTCCATTTTCAAATTGGCTATTACTGAAACGATATATGGAGTCTGGAAGTTTAGAAACGAGGTTTGTTTTGGTGGTAGTGTGAATAATAGAAACATATGAGATACTATCATTGATATGATAATTCAAAGAGGGTGGATTAGTCACAAGCTTAGGCCACACATAACCTTTTTTTATGACACCCTAGTTGTTCCACTTTTGTGGCTGCATCCGCGCGATCGGCATTGTAGCTATCTTTGAATTAATACATTTCTTTTTAATTAAAAAAAAAACACATTTTCATTAGTTATATAGGCATTAATTTGCTAAAGAGAAAACTTATAAGCATTGAGTACTAAAATAACATAATAGTAAAAGCATTTCAAATTTCAAATAGTACGTTCTTAGGCAATCAACTTTGAGTTTCATATATTATTAATAAGCGATTTCAACTTTATGTCATACTTACGTAACTCATACACATTTTGCTTCAATAGTAAAATAAAACTAAGAAACATTATATTAATCATGAAATAATATGTTATTATGAATTACTCTCTCCGTCTCATAATAGGTGTTCTCTTTTTTTTTTTTATTTGTCTCAAATTATTTGTCTGTTTAAAATAATAATGTTTCCCTCAAGGTCTCAGATTCCAATCCTACTAGGTACAATCAACCTTTATGTGGGTCAGTCCATACGGAGCTTTGCTCCGGCTTTAAACGGGGCCCCCCGCTAGTGGACGGTGGGATTGGTCCCTCTTGGATTAGTCGGTCGCAAGGTGTCGTACCTCGAAAAAAATCGCTTAATAGAAGACACGACCCTCGCGCGAAAGGCGCGGAACGGTTCGACAGAGTCGCCACCGAACTTTATTTATCCCAAAAGAGGGAAAGGAAAATATCGAGAAAACCTTTAATGGGTGGTAAGAACATGGTCGTCGCAACCACATTCTGGGTTCGGGAGTCGGTTACGTGAGGGGAAGGTACGCGCACCACCTTACGTCCGTTGTACTCAACGGGAACCTCTTGATTCGAATCGCAATACTCGTTAGCTAAGCTTGTTTGTTTTCTTCTAAAAAATAAATGCAAAAAATGGTAAAGGAAAAGGAAAAGATGCTAAGGGAAAATGGGGTGGTTTTAGGATAGAATGCTCGACAAGATCATCTCAATCTTGTGCCTACGTATGCTCATTCGGACGATAATGAGTAATCAGAGTAATCGTAGTTCGACTACGGGGTTTGACGGAAAAAGATGGAAGTGTGGACGCAAATGGGGAAAAAGAAAAAAGTGTGCTCGCCAAGATCATCGCAATCTTGTGCCTACGTATCTTTACTCGGACTAGAATAAAGAATCAGAGCAGTCGTAGTTCGTGGTACACCCACGAAAAGAGGAGATTTGGTTTGTTTTAAAGGCGTCAATTGCTCACACACGAGTAAGAGAACCCGCACCTAAACAACCGAAGATAGATAAAAGACTTGAACCCCCATTTTTCACCTTGAAAAGAGTTGCGATAGTTGTTAGTCGTTTTTTAGTTTTATTGTGAAAATCCGTTTGACGTTGGATCAAGGGTTTATTTGTATGCGAAGAGGTGAGTTTGAAAAAAAGTTTGGTTAGAGGTTGATTTGAAAATGGCTCGACGACGAGTCGAGGGTTTGGTTGAAAATGGGTTTGTTTGAAAATGGCTCGACGACGAATCGAGAATTAGTTTGAAAATGGGTTGTCTATGCTAGTCCCTAGGGGCGCTCCTAGTAAACAAACCACAATCAAAGAAACAACGAATGCGTACATCAGAATGGGAGCGGGGTACATGTAAAGTACAAGGGATGACACGAAATAAAAGGTCTCATTGTAAGGTAGCCCAAGAGGAAGCCGTGTGTGTGCGAGGTGTCCTAAACTAAGCCTTGAGCAAGAGTCGGACAAAAGCTCCAAGCAAAGGATAGTAACCAACAGTCCACCAATTAAGTTTTTTATTGTTTCGATAATTGTTAGTGTGTTTTGATTAAAGTATGAACAAAGAAACAAGAAGAGGGTTAGATGAACAAGTATGAATATGATATGAACAATATGAATAATAATCAAGATAATATTGACAAGAAAGTAAAGCAAGATAATATTTGACGGAAAGTAAAGTTAATTGTTAGTTGATTAGTTGTTAGGAGCAAATGATACGGGGCATGTAGCGCTAAACCATCGTAGCACGGTCTATGACGAAGATCACACTATAGGAGGATGCGCAATTTGATCTTTGTGCTAAAACACGATGGAGAAATGATATTGAGGATCATTCTCCAATGAAATCGTGCCATACGAAAAGAAAATGTGAAGATCTCGTCTTAATCACAAACTTTCGTCGATTAATCGAAGGTAACCTATCACGATCTCAAAGTATAGAAAGAGATCTCAATGATCACTCACTACAGATTTGAAATAATGAAGGTTAATCGCTTCAACCATCAACATTCGTGAATAGAAAGACTCCATCGATCGAAAGTGAGAAAATAGAAGAAGAAGATGCGAAATGAAGTGACAATCAAAATGAAATTGAAATGGTCTCATCTTAATCAAGGTTTAATTGAGAAATCAATAATCTATGATATTTGACTTTCATTGACCAATAAAAAAGAAAAGTACAAAAAAAATGGTAATAAGAAAAGAAATGGAAATCAAAAAGATATCGAAAATAAGAAAGGTCTCATCTTTACCAAGATCTTAAATCGATAAATCGATAATCCTTGGTTTTAGATTTTCATCGACCGATAAAAAAGAAAAATAAATTAAAAAAAGATAACAAGAAATGAAATGGAAATCGAAAAGAGATCCAAAATAAAAAAGGTCTCATCTTTACCAAGATCTTAAATCGATAAATCGATAATCTTTTGTTTTAGATTTTCATCGACCGATAAAAAAGAAAAAATAAATGGCCTCATATTGATCAAGATTGTAGATCGATTTGAATAGATCAACTAGTCAAGATGTTTGTTATATCATTGCCATAAATTGAAAATGGAAAATCATAAATCAAATATATATCTTATTACCAAGAAATTTAAACAAAATATATTACACACTTTTTTCTTTTTTTAAGAATAAAACACATAGAAGTAAAAAAAAAAGTAGAAATGGGGAAAAGCGCATGGAAAGGTGGGTGAGTGGTGGATTAAGAGTTGAAACCAGATGACTCACACGATCAAAGTCAACAGAAAAAAAAAACACTAGGGTTAAAACACGGTTGCCATCATTTCTTAAAGATCAGGAAAACAGAACAAAACCTCTATCCTTAAAAGCAAATACACCAGAGTCAAGCTTAAAATGAAACAAGAGAAGAAAAAACGCTCAGAAGAAAAATAGCTTCTTCTTCGTCATCGCTGCAAGAAACTAAGTAACATTACATTAAAGCTATCGACGATGCCATGGTTTCGTTCCAACCTTCATAGTGAAATTCGTTTGTCCGTTCTCCGGCTCTCTCTCAGATTCAAGCGGTTTGTTTTGTGTGTGGTTTCTTCAGGTTCGTATTTGTTTTTGGTTTCGTTTAGGTTTCACTTACGCTCTCTCTCCTTCTCCTTCTGCGATTTGGTTCTGGTTACGATTTGGGAGAGTTTGAAGGATGTTGTTGTTGAGTTTGTGTTGAAAAAAAAATGGGTGTGGGTTAAAGGAAGTTTCTGGATTTGTGTTGGTTTGAGTGTTTGTGAGGAAGATTGATGATTTGGGTTAAGGGATTTGAGGGTTAGACGGATTTGTTATTGAAGAAGGAGGTCATGTTTTGGTTGATTTAAGGTTGAAGAAAACTGTTGTTGTTGGTTAAGAAGGGTTGTTGTGTTTAAGGTTCATGAAAAAGAAGATACAGGGGGTTGTTGTTTTGTGCGTATGATGAAGGTGATTTGCAAATGAAGTTCTGATGGAATTCTAGCAGAGTGTATTTGACTGTCTGGAGCCTTTTTTTATGGAAGAATTTGAGCTTGTATTTATAGAGTGGAATGAGGTGATATTCGTGAATGAATTAGCGTTGCCGTTTTGGAATATTTTCTCTGCGTTTTGTCGTGACGTTTGCACAGGTTTCAAATTAGTTTTGTGTGAGGTCGCTGCACAACGATTTTGGTTATGATAGCTGGCACGATGTATTGTATGATTCATGACTGCAGGTGTATGGAGTGGTTTGAAAAAAAAAGTGGTAGCTGCGGGTATGGTTTGTTGACATGGCGTTGTGGTGGTGTTTGGAATTTGTTTTCAATTTATTCATTGTGCATTTGGTTAGGATTGTGTGGGGTCAAGTTGTTGTACGCAAAAGGCGTTACGGTTGTATGTATTTGCTGATACATGGATCGTGATGTGGGTTGGATTTTTTTCATTTGCACCGGATTCTTGGTTCATGGTCCTTATAATTCATTTTATGCAGGGGCTGCTTTTGGGTGTTGCTGGTGCTTGCTTGATGGAGGTTGTTGAAAGGCGGGTCCTCTTGATGGTTATGAACGGTGCGTGTTGGCTTGGGAATCACTTGATTTGTGGGGTCAGCTGTTATGGAATTGCTGCTCATGGCACGTTGAAATTTGGCATGGGTTTGTGATGATGTACTGGATGGAAATTGGTGGGCTCTGAATATGATGTGGACCGGTAATGCAGTGGCTGAAAATTAATGTACATTGTTGTATGTACGTGGCTTGGTGGGCAATTGTATTAAAGGCGTTGTTTCATATGTGTGTGTACATGGCTTTTTAGTTTTTGTTGTACATGAACATTAAATTGGGCCTTCTTTTATGAACTTATTTTTTGTAGGTTTTTGTAAAGATTTCTTGTAATAAAACTTTAAATAGGATGGTGGTTTGCTTCATGGGTTTTTTATTGGATATAGGAAGTGGGTTTAAAATTTGGACATGAATTTGGTTTTGGTTTTGGTTTTGTAATTGGATATGAATTTGAGGAAATGGTTATTGGATTTAGATGGATAATTGAATGGCTTAAAATAATGGTTAAGGAAATGGATGATAATTATTAATTGTCTTGACGCAGACCCTAATTGAATCCTCAAACACTACTTGAATTGCGCACCACAACATTGATCTTGAAAACAGAATCGCACTTGACCAATATATTAGGTCAAAACCAAATGATCTTCAACACACACCCCTGACTTGATATTCATGCCTAAACTCATCCTTGCAGCAACTGGACTTAGGAAACGGAAGCAACATATTTTTTTTTTGAATTTTTGGATATATGGTTATTGAGTGGATATACAGATGAAAGTTATACACAGGTAGGACACATTTGGGGTATGAGTCGTATGACACAAGGCCGGATACCAAGATTCCCAAAAAAAAAAAAACTTACCCTTATTTATTGTATCTTAATTCATGTAATTACTCACTACCTATTATTAATAAGGTTATTTTAGTAAATGACACTCGTTTTATTATTGAAATAAATACAATTAATTATTATCTTAAAAAGTGTGAAAATCTCAAAGATGACACTTATTGTGAGAAGGAGGAAGAATTAATGATGATATCACACCTTATTTAAGCTACTCATCTTTCCACATCAAGTTACTCCCATGGAAAAAAGGCATGAGTCCATATTCTATGAAACTCATTCTGATTGGAGATGTTATAAAGATAATATATAGTCTCTCATAACTTTTTTTTCCTTATAATATCATTATTAATATTGTATATTGGTTAGGTATGGGTATCGATGAGTCCAAAATTTGTGAAGCGACAGTAATGATACATAGATTCAACAATGTTAGTGCGTAAGGCACTTTTAGTGAGGAGAGAAAGAGAGAATAAGGAAATAAAGATTTGTATTATTGAATTGTCTAAATAATGATACAAGCTAGGACTATTTATGTACAACCCTAATTGAGTTTGGGCTAACACAACTTGGATTATATCTAAATATTAAATCTAATCAAATCTAATCATATCAAATCAAATCTAATCTAATATTTCAACACACCCCCATAATCCAAGTTGTCGAGCCTACACTAGTCATAATCGATCTGAAATATTCCTAATTTCTTTCTCAAATTCAGGAATTTGTCGATCTTTAATCCTTTGGTGAAAATGTCGGCCAACTGTGCTTCACTTGAGCAATGCCTAACTTCAAGTTCACCTCGATTTATCTTTTCCCTCAAGAAGGGAAATCTGGCTTCGATATGCTTACTCCTTCCATGCAGAACTGGATTCTTCGCCAGATTTATGGCTGACTTGTTATCGATTTACAACACAAGAGGTTTCTTCACTTCGACCTCCATTTCTTCAAGTATTTATCTGATCCAAATTGCTTGACATGCAACATAGGATCCTGCTATATATTCAGCTTCACACGATGACAATGCCACCACAAGTTGCTTCTTCGAACACCATGAGATTAGGGCACCAAATACTTGAAAGAAATAGCCAGTTGTACTTCTTCGATCTTCCTTATCTCCACACCAATCGGCATCTGAAAAGAAATTTCTATTGCTATTTTGCCTTCAAGATCTCGTCGAAATAGAAATCCAAAATCTGTTGTTCCTTTTAAGTATCTTAGAATTCTTCTTGCCGCTTTCATGTGTGACACTCTTGGTTCACCCATGAATCTGCTCACTAATCTGAATGCGAAACCTATATCAGGTCGACTATTGCACACATATCTCAGAGATCCAACTATTTGTTTGAACAGAGTTACATAAACTTTGTCTTCCTCTCCATGCTTCTCCAACTTGAAGTTTGGTTCGACGGGTGAGGATGCAGGATTCGAATCATCCATTCTGAATCTCTTGAGTATATCTTTGACATACTTCCTTTGATGTAGTACCATACCTTGCTTCGACATATGAAATTCCATGCCTAGGAAATAAGAGAATTTTCCCAGATCCGACATTTCAAATTCCTTCTTCATCAGCTCTTTGAACTTCGACAAGTTCTTCAGGCGATTTCCAGTTACTAACAAGTCATCGACATATAAGCAGATGATTGTTATATCTTGTGCTACAACCTGAACATAAACACCATACTCAGACTTGCATTTGACAAATCCCAATTCGACTAAGTATGAGTCGATCTTCTTATTTCATGCCCTAGGTGCCTGCTTGAGGTCATAGAGCGCTATGTGCAACTTATATACTTTACTCGCTTCCTTCTGAATCACAAACCCATGAGGTTGTGTGACATAGACCTCTTCGTCTGAGGGACCATTCAGAAAAGCTGACTTCACATCTAAGTGAAATATCGACCAACCTTGGTGACATGCCAATGCTACCACTAGTCGAACAATCTCCAGTCTTGCTACTGGAGCAAATACTTCAGAGTAGTCAAGTTCTTCTCTTTGAAGAAACCCTCGAGCTACTAATCTTGCTTTATGTCTTTCTATCGACCCATCAGCATTGTGTTTCAACTTGAACACCCACTTTACTTCGATAGCTTTTGTATGTGCTGGCAATTCGACTAACTCCCATGTGTTGTTTCTTTCGATTACCTGTAACTCTTCGACCATAGCTAACTTCCACTGTTGAAATTTTAAAGCTTCGTTATGGTTGATTGGTTCAGCACCTGCAAGTAAAGAAAAATGAATTAATTCTCCATCTGGTGTGACTTCATCATCACCAGTCACTTCATAATCATGAAGTCTTGTTGGAGGAACTCTATTTCGCCGAGGTCTTTGGCTTGTTTCAGCCACAACCTCTGTGTCAGGAATGTCAGAAACTGCTTCTACTTCGATTTCGACTGGATTCTCAGCAATTCCTTCAACTTCGACTTCATCAGTTTCTTCGTCGAAATCAGAGTTCATCAATGGCTTGTTAATTGAATTACTAGAATTCCAATCCCAGGCATAATTTTCATCAATCAAAATATCTCGACTCAACACAATCTTCTCATTAATTGGATTGAATAGCCTGTATACACCAGTCTTATGATATCCTACCAGAATTATAGGTTCACTCTTGTCATCAAGCTTCCTTCTTCTTGCATCAGGAACATGTTTGTAACACATAGAGCCAAACACCTTCAGATGACTCACTGATGGTCGTTTTCCACTCCACACTTCTTCAGGAACCTTGTTCTTAAATTGCTTAGTAGGGCACCTGTTCAGGATATAAACTACAGTCGAAACAGCTTCACCCCATAAAGATTTTGGTAAATTCTTCTGCTTGAGCATACATCTCGCCATATCCAATATGGTTCTATTTCTTCTTTCAACAATTCCATTATGTTGAGGAGTATAAGGAGCAATTACCTCATGATCAACACCATGTTCTACACAGAATTTTTCAAACATCTTCGAAGTGTATTCGCCACCTCCATCTGTTCGCAGAACTTTGATCCTCTTCTCACTCTAGTTTTCGAAAAGCATCTTGAATCTCTTAAAGATTTCAAATACTTCATCCTTTCTCTTGATCACATAGATCCACAGCTTTCGACTAAACTCATCGACAAACGAAACAAAATATCTGTTTCCACCAATGGTAAGTTCTTCGAACGGACCACATATATCTGAATGTACAACTTCGAGTATGCAGGATGATCTTATTGGCATAGTCGAAACGAAAGAATTTCTAGATTGCTTTCCGACTAGACAACTTTCACAGAGTTTGTCAAGCATCTCAAGACTTGGAATACCAGATACCATACCTTGAGTAATCAGCTGATTGAGTGATCGAAAGTTCAAATGTCCAAACCTCAAATGCCACAACCAACTATCCTTGTGGTCGACAACAGTTTTTAGACATTGTACTTCAGTCGAACTGATCATGGTCTTAAATGTCATATTCTTCGACAACGGAGATTTCAAGACCAAATTGTTCTGGGTGTCGAACACTTTCAAAACTCCTTCTTTCATGACAACTGAGAAGCCAGTTGTCCAACACTTAACAGGTTGCACTTCATTCCAGGTACATAGAACACATCTCTGATCATAGCTTTCGCTCCATTACTCAGTTGAAAAACTATGTTGCCAGTACCTTCTGCTTGCAACAAACTGTTATCAGTAAGTTTTACCTTGCTCTTCTTCGACTCGTCAAAATCTGCCAACCACTTCTTTCGACCAGTCATGTGATTTGAGCAGCCTGAGTCGAGGAACCAGGTCTTGGATTCGACATGGTTATCTGCCACTGCAACCATAACCACCATACCACCTTCATAATCATCTGAATCTTGCCGTGCAAGGTTCGCTCCTTCGTCCTTGCCTTTTTTTCGATCCATTGTCTTTCCTGTACCAACAATGTTTGGCCAAATGACCCCACTTTTCACAGTTATAACACTGCATACCTTTCTTATCTTCTTTGTCTTTTCGATAGTTTCCTCCTCCTCTTTTCGAGGATTCAGAAGCTCTATCTTCGACCTGATTCTTGTGAGGGTTCGACCAAGATTTCTTTCCTTGAGTATTGTCGACTTTTTCTTTGAATTTTTTGGAACCACCATTCCTTTTCCATGACTGAGCTTGCAGTGCTTGTATCGAATCCTGAACTCCCTTTCTTTCGACAATCCTCATCTCATGCGCCTCCAACGAACCAACCAAAGCTTCCACTTTTAGGGTTTCAAGATTGTTGGATTCTTGAATAGCTACGATAACGTGATCAAAGTGAGAGGTCAACGTTCTCATTACCTTCTCAACTATCATCTTATCAGTTATGGTTTCGCCACAACCCTTCATGAGATGAACGAGTTTCTAAACCTTCGACACATATTCTGCAACTTTTTCGTCTTCTCCCATCGACAATAACTCATATTGTCGACGCAAGGTTTGCAACTTGACAATCTTGACTTTCTCACCTCCTTCATAATACTTCACCAGAATATCCCATGCCTCTTTCGCCGTTTTAGCATGAGAGATTCTGTTGAAGTTAGCAGCATCAACCGCAGTCTGAATGTAATAAGCCACCTTGCAATCTTTCTTCTTGACTTCGTTGTGGGCTTTTTTCTGTTCTTCGGTTGCATTTTCAGCCAACACAGGAACGCCGCCGGTAACCACTTCTAGGATATCATGGAAGCCAAATAAGGATTGCATCTGTTTTTTCCATCGGATCCAATTCTTGTCGTCAAGTATTGGAAGGGAACTCGAAATGCTCTTATCAACATTCATCTTCGCAGCAGTTGATTCACTTGCCCTGGAAACACGATCTCTGACGTGAAATTCTTGAAAACTCGATCAAGAACAATAACCAGAAGCTCTGGATACCAATTTGTTAGTGCGTAAGGCACTTTTAGTGAGGAGAGAAAGATATAATAAGAAAATAAGGATTTGTATTATTGAATTGTGTAAATAATGATACAAGCTATGACTATTTATATATAACCCTAATTTGTCTTGGGCTAACACAACTTGGATTATATCTAAATATTAAATCAAATCAAATCAAATTTAATCTAATATTTCAACAAACAACACACAAACTTAATCATAAAAATTCTCATAAAAATTCAAACTTTATTGAAGAGAATTCCCACAGGTTGAAAATCCCAAAATATCAAACCAGTTTCTATTTTACTTAGAAAATTTGTCTGTAAGTTTGTGAGATTTTGATGATTAAGTTTTTAGGTTAATATTAGAAGGTGTATTGTTGCATATTGATGATTGAGGGTTTGATGATTTATATTTCTGCGTGTGTATTGTTGCAACCAATTGTTGAGACAAAAAGTTAAGTGTTTTTGGAAAAAGGAGAGAGAAAGTTGAAATATATTAGTTCTTATTTTGTTAGGATGATTCAGTAATTTTTAATCTCTTATCATGGCAAGTTATGTTTATCATATCCCTAGTGCACAACTTTCTTCACCTTGTGGTTTTTCAATCTTCACCATATTTTATTAGTGGAATAGAAACACATAACACAATCGTAATACCTAGTTGTTTGGAATTGGATCCTCTCCAATTTTTTTCTCTCATGTCCTCTCTCATGTGCAATCCTACACCATTAGATTAATCCAACAATTTAAAAAGAACAAAGAAAAAATATCATTTAAAGAAGAGAGAAATATATATCACTTTTATTTTCTTTTATTTTCTTCATCTAATATATAATTTCTAATTTGATAAAACAAAAGACCACCACAACACACCATATAATTTATTACAACGTAGGTTATTATATTTTTATTTTAATATTCTTTATTAAATAAATATATTTTTTATTCAGTAATTATTAAAACTTTTGTATGTATTTAATCAATTAATTAAATTACCTTTTATGTTTAATTAGAAATAAGAATAATCAAAATAATATTTATTTATCACAAACATTATAGGACAAGTACAAGTAATTAAATAAAAATTATTTAAATTTAATATTTTATAATATTATTAACATAAAAAACATATAATAAATCAATTATAATTTACTATATTTCATTGTTTAAAAGTTGTTTTTTAAAAATATGTTTTTAAAGATATGCGTTAAAGCATACAATTTATATATGGAAAACTAATTGTCACCAATTCAATTGAGTTAGTTAGTTTTAACTTCTTTTTTTTTATCTTATATATAAAAATAAGAATAATTATAATATATTATAAAAATTATATACGGAATAGATATTTGTTGTTAAAGAATAAAATTAATATCTTTCTCATATATCAACACAAAAATGAAAATAACTTATAATATATCAACTATTAATTTTTCATATTTTTTTTCAAAGTTATAATACTTATTCGAAGTTTTTTTCATTTTCAGTCCAGTAGAGAATAAAATTATATTTGTTGGGTTGAGCATAAGATTATTGGTTTTGAGAGGTTAAAAATGTGTTTATACTACTTTATAGAGAGGGATGTGCATAAAATGCATTACTACTAGGAAGAAGAAAATAATTAGTACTACACGTTTGGTGGCTACTAGTATTATGACAACCGTCTTTTTTTTAATTATAAAATATTAAATTTAAACATTTTTACTTACATGTATTTGTCCTATGAATTTTATAATAAATAATTATTATTTTGATTATTCTCATATTTTATTAAATATAAAATAAATTTAATTAATTAATTATGTGTAGAAGTATTTTAATTATTCTCATTTTTAATTAAATATAAAAAATAATTTAATTAATTGGTTAAATATAAATAAAGTTTTAATTATTACTGAATAAAAAGTATAAAAAAATTATTTAATAAATAATATTAAAATAAAAATATAATAATCTATGTTGTAATAAATTATATGGGGTGCTGTGGTGGTCTTTTGTTTTTTCAAATTACAAATTATATATTAGATGAAGAAAATTAAAGTAATATACGTTTCTCTCTCCTTTAAATTATATTTTTTCCTTATTGTTTTAACTGTTGGATTAATCTAATGGTGCAGGATTGTACATGAGAGAAGGCATGAGAGAAAAAATTGGAGAGGATCAAATTCCTAGTTGTTTAGTTCTACTACATTTGATTGAGTTTAAAGTTTTGAAAATCGTGATAGACTCGAGTAGATTTGAAAAAGATTTGGTTATATTTATATTCGCCTAGATTTCTATCCGTTGATAGGAGTTGGCCTATCTATTAATTATTTATTTTTTCAATTTCAGCTGACACGTATAATTTATTTTTAGGTGTAACTAATTATCCATGTGTTTCATTGTCAACTAACCTTAAATTGTTAGATGACGTGACGTAACCAATATTATTGTATGTAAATAGAATTGTCATTGTGTTTTAAAACATTAACTGGGATACCGTGCGGACGCACGGGTTCCGCTGCGGACCTTTAAAATTAGACTAATATATTTTTGACAGAAAAAAATGTAAATTCACAGTTAGATTATGAAACTCAAATAATAAATACAAAATATTTAAATATAATGTAAAAAAAAATTAACATAAAATAGTAAAAGAAAAAAATATAAGTCAATCAAAGAGAAATATTGAAATGAAAGACATATTTATAAAAAATAAAAAATTTAATCAAATTTCTAATTTTTAAAAGAAAAAGAGCATTAATATATATTTCAATTATTCATATATTATCTTTAATAAAATTGTATGTTAAGTTAAAAAGAATTTCAAAAAAACAATATTAAATATCAATGCGTTTAAACCGATTTTGCCTCGGTCTTCACCGCGTTTACACGGTACTCGTGTACTACCCGTGTGTTCACAAAAAATTTGCCATGGGAACCCGTGCATTACGACACGGTACTGAAGTGTTACCCGTGCATTTGGTCTGGATACCCGTGCGTGCACACGGTATTGGTATAATATCCGTGCGTTGCCACGGTACCCGTGTGTTACCCGTGCGTTCACAGTAATTTTAGTCTGGTTACCAGTGCGCTTATACGACACAGGTGTGACCCGGTCTTTCGCACGATACGTGTAAATCCGGTAGGGAGGCTTGTGTTTTGAAAATATAATTAAATTGTTAAAAAGAAAAGCAAAAATAATTTACAAAAATTCTTAATTATGTATAAAAGAAAGTAAATTTTGTAATAAAATATATATTTATAAAAGAAAGTCAAATTCTTAATAAAATTTAGTTAAGAGTTGAGTTCTTAATAAGATATAGTATTATTTATAAAAATACTTGATATTATTTTGGTCAATAAAATTGTAATAGATTCGCAAAATTGTTTTCACAAATTGTAAGAAAATGGTCCACAATATTCGATTGTTCAATATTTCGAAAAGTAGTAAAATTGAGACCGTTTATAAGAATAGAGTTTTTACCCGTATGTAAAATGTTTTAATCATAAATGAATTGTTTGACCGTATAAAAACATAATATCTGTTTTGATGTTATTTGATTAAAAAAAAAAAATACGATTTGTTGTGACATAATTAAAAAAGATATTTGAATCATAAGTAAAGTTGTTCCCTTTTTGTTTCCCGTTTGTAAAAATATATTTGTTTTGTGGTAAAAAAAATATAAGTAGAAAAAAAAATGGTAGTGAGAATTGAAAATGTTATACAAAAAATCCAATGCAAGTTTTAAACCAATCATTGAAATTTAAAATAAAAAAAGTCTAGAAACTGTATAACGTAAGATATACATTCAACTCTTCAATAACTATGAAATTAAGCACACAGTAAATTAGTAAAAAAACTTTAAGTAATGTGTCCATAAACCTCAAATTAAAATTAACAAAGCTTGGTAATGCAGTACATCAAAAGGACAAAAAGCATGGAAACTTAATCACGATTTCTAAAACCGGATGATGTCATAAAGTTGTCCCACTTGTAGTCGCGCTCATCGTCGTCATCAGAATCAAACATATCATACTCCGGTTCTTCTTCATCATCAGAATGAAATTTGTTAAACCTTCTACTCATTCTTCCTTAATCACGATTTCTAAAACCGGATGATGTCATAAAGTTGTCCCACTTGTAGTCGCGCTCATCGTCGTCATCAGAATCAAACATATCATACTCCGGTTCTTCTTCATCATCAGAATGAAATTTGTTAAACCTTCTACTCATTCTTCCTGGTCTTCTGAATCGTCTCCTCTTTCGTCGTTGTCGGACAGCAGCGGCCTGAGGTACCTATTGGGAAAAACCATTAACTGATTATTGTGAAGAAGATGAACAGAAAATTTAATATGACATGAATAGAAAAAAGAAAGGAATGTCCCAGAACCGTACCGGTAGGACGTGATGAGGATGTTCAACATGGGTAGGTGGTTGGTGCGGCAGGGGGTGTCCCTCGTCGGCAGGTGGTTGGTGCGGCAGGGGGTGTCCCTCGTCGGCAGGTGGTTGATTTTCCTGAACTAGTTCGATGTCAGAAGGTGGTGTTCGATGGAGCGGCGCATCAACGTTATGTTGCGTCTGTTGATTTAATAAAAGAGAATGGTAGAAAAGATGAAGCAAGAAAAATGCATAGTTGTATGTAGGTATTGAAAAAATAAGTAGATAATTTATGATTCGTACCTGGTCTGGTTGATCGACCTGAGATGGGTGTTGCGATGTCGTTGTTGGTTGGATTTCAGGCGCAGTCTGCACCTCAGAAGTGTGTGAAACCCGGACAATGTTGTTGGTGGCCATAGTAACAATTATACGTTTTTGAATTTTTGTTTGTGTTGTTCATTGAAGGAGTGTTGTTTATATATTGTGTCCTGAGACCTATAAGCTTCTCCCTGCACTTGGTAATATAAAAGCATTAATTATTTGGAAAATTTAATAGTGGAAGTTAGGGAGGCAAAATAATAAGCAGACATAGGGAAGATTAATGATAAGTTGGAAAACGTGGTGTGCTATGATTTGGCATTAAAGCCATATGGAAGTGACTATGGAAAACAGAAAGCCATGGGGAATTATAACAGTCTGATATGAAGTTTGAAGAAACTGAGAAAAATTAAATACACATTTACATATAACAAACCAATTTTTGTTTGAACTGTTAAGTTGCAATAACTGGTAGAGTTATAATGTAAGAAATCCTCTTAGTGTGTTAAACTCATATCATAAAAGAGTAAACCAATTCATAAGAATGCCGCAAAGGATTAGACTTGACAGTTATAGAATTTTGAGAAAGTATGAAAGAGAGATGACCTTTAGGGTCGAAGAGTTACCTGATTGGGTGTCTGAATAAAGTCAATAGCAGCACTCCCTCTATAATATCTTCTAACTGCATTGGTAATGTTGTTCCACCCCTTTGTTGTTTTGACAGATTTTGTATTGGCTAATACAATGTATAGAATAATTGGTCAATAAATGCAATGGAAAGCATAGACTTCTGAAATTAGTTGTAACGTTACATGAGATATGATTAACAAATGTGGTCTGAACAACAAATTTGACAAACATAAGAATACTCAAATTAAAAGATATGAAAGGTTAATGTAATGTATCAGCAAAAACAAAATAACCATGATCGAAAAAAAACACATAGATACAATGATATGGAAGTGAAGGGATAATATGTGTAGTTTTACCTTAGGTGTGCAAAGAGATTGTCATTTGGATAGGCTTCTCAGTGCATCTGGCTAAACAATATACACTGAAAGAAAGCATACATGTACACTGAATAACATTTGGATGAAAAATCTGGTCCTACACATGGGAGTCGTACCTTTGAAGGAAGAAACTCCACTTCCGGTGACGCAAGATGAACATTTACACAAACACTGGTTTTTGTGATCCATTTGAAGTCCAGTTGCAGCAAGAAGATGTGTCTCACCACCCCAAGCATTTCTAGGTTCTGCGAAAGATGTGTCTTCACACAGACCCTATCACCAATCTGAAGACATTCAAATCATGTAAGAAAAAAAGGACATATATAGTAAATCAGACAGTAAAATAAAAATACATGGGAGAACTGAATTCAGACAGAAATCAATTTAACCATTACAAATGTTTCACTTATTAAGAACAACAATAAACCAATGTTCCACTTATTAAGAACACATTATTTGCTACTGGAACTTCTAAATAGGAAGTACTAAAGAAAGACAAATATGCTAATTTAATTATTTACAAACTCAAAAATAGTAAAATGTTTCGAATGTAAAACAAAGGCTTTACACTCTAAGTAAAAATAAAAACACAAATCAATAACAATACCGTTTCAGCAGCAAGGCCAAAAAAGTAGATCCAAAAGCTTATTTAGTTCTCGGATTGACGAAAACAATACCGTTTCAAAACTACAATAGTATGAACATGAAAACTAATTGTGGCATACCTTAAACAACCTTAGGAACTGTCTTACAACATCGATCGTACGTTGAAACCACTTATTTCCTAAGTCGTCAAGTGTCTGTGTTGCTGCCAATACCTACCATAACAAACTTTTAATCTCCCTACACCAAGTGAAAGTAAAAAGTACCATTCACAGCAAGAAACAAAATATGTACCTCAATAAAACTACCGCCATAGTTGATGCCACCTCCCGAATTATAAGTTCGAGCAATGTCGCAGTAGAGAGACAGAGAATAGAATTGCGTAAGGACACTGATTTTGTCCTATCTACTTAATCCATGAAAATATAGCTTCTCTGCATAACAATGAAAGAAAAAATAACATTTAGTAAATTGTAAGGGGTTGGTTAGAAGCTTCAGCAACAATCGTCTTCAAAGCTATGCTAGCAGTGTCCAGATGTTGATCCTATTATTACCGGCTGCAATAATTAAGAACATATTATGAAAATCTATCCTATCCTACCAAAATTACCGCAAAAAAATTGATCGAAATCAATCACCTGAAGAACACCACACCACCTTATGTGTTTTATGTCAACTCCATATGATAGAATGCCAGGTCGGATAGCTCAGCCTCCTCTGGTTCACAATGCCATGGATTTGGAAGATAGCTCAGTTCAATTAACAGACTACTGTCAGGTCGGATACAATATACAATACCAATGCTTCCTGGTGTCACAGATCCTCTGTTGGGTCAGCTTTCCATCCTCTGGATGCTATTTTCCTAATGAACAATGTTAGAAGAATATGAATGTTCTAAGGATATTTACAGCCATAAATCAAATTTTAAAATAGGAAACAACAGTTGACAGTTGAGACCACAAAGTAATGTATCACCTGTTAAAACAAAAGTAATTTACAACAGAAGCAAACACACAAAAAAGTTAAAACAAAATAAATAAAAAAAATAAGCTACAGTTGACAATTAGGTTATACCCTGTACAAAAACAAATTAAGAAACATGAAAAAGCATGACAACAATGAAAACAGGGCTGATAGATGTTGCTCCTTTGCAGATGTTAGCTGTCAGTTTCTCCATTTCGAGTAGAAATTGCTCTTCACTAAAAATACCCAAAATCTTAAAGGAATCATTGAGACAATCAGCTTCATCCCATGCTGTCCAAAACTCTGGAAGAGAAGGAATCATTTGTAAAAAAAAATCAGAACTTCGGGGTTAACGATAATATAGCAGAACTTTGAGAAATACTTTGGGTTAACGATAATATAGCAGAACTTTGAGAAATACTTTGGGTTAACGATAATATAGTGAGCATCCTCAGAATTACTTTGGAAAATCAATCAAACACATATAACCAAAACCAAAGGGCATGTTCAAAGATCATCTTTGATTCATAGCAATGAATTTTGATTCATAGCAATTAAGTTTTATTCATACATTTATAGGACCAGCACGTAAACCATGTCCAACACCATCTAATAAATCAAACCTCTAATATCATTTACAAATTACAAAAACAGTGCATTGGTATCTTTTGATTTAAAAAAATACTGAAATTACAACAACAAAATCACTTAAGGCCATACCTTGTTAGTTTCAAAACTTAACGATAAAACTCGATCCAGTCTTAACCTCATGAATCTACGAAAACAAAAATAAGAGATAAGTTACAACTTGCCTGAAACATCACAACAAAAAATACAATACAATATCAAACTAACAAAGACAATACCATCATTATCAGTTTCATTAACAGCAGTGTTGAACTTCATCCGCCAACACGTTATTCCTCAAACACCGGCGATATAGTTTAAACCTGCAACAAACCTCCGAAAGGAGCCAACTCAGTGGCAGGACCTATCACGTTGAATCAATTTAGTCAATAGCATATTGCAAAAAATATCATTTTATTCAAAATCTTCAGCTGTGTCACCTGGTTACTTCACTCCTGCAACATACATACACATATCAAGAATAACCGCATATTAAATTCTCTCTGGAAATTTCAAGCTTAAGATAATGTTTATTTTCAAGATGAGACACCATTCACTGTGTGTGATGAAACAATACCAGTGGATCCATGGTAGATCTCACCTTTCACAAAAACTAGAAAAATTGATAGAATAATAAAAAACACAAACCCTAAATTACCATAGAATACTAAGATATGAAATGAAGAAAAATTGAACACAAACAAAACGTATGAAAGGAAAAACAGAAAAGGTTTGAACTTTTCACTAATATATGAAAAACAACATGTAGCAAAACAAAAAGAAAATCGCCGCCACACTTCTCACCGGAAAACTGCGAATCTTGACCACCACACGTTCCTCACGAATCCATCACCACCACTGAAGTACCCTTTCGTCCTCTGCTCGCAAGTTTGCACCACCGTGGCCGCCGATTTGTCCCCATTTCTGATTGATATTCCTCGATTTTCCAGTTTTCGTTTCTATAAACAAAAGAAAGAAGAAATTAGAGGAAGACGGAAATAACGAAGAAGACGAAGAGAAGGTTTGATTGGGGAAAGCTCGATGAAGAGGAACAGTGAGATGAGCATCGAGAGAGAGAAAGAAGGAAACAGTGTGGTAGAATGGTGATGTACATGTATCAGACATTGGTAGTAGGGAAAAGCAAAAAAATGTAATAGAATTGGTTAGTTTGTAACCAAAAAGGAGGACAACATATTATTATAACATAATAAATTGGTTAGAAATGAAAAAGGAGTACATTTAGTTAGAAAAAGTAATTTGTAGACATCAAATGCCCTCACTTTGGACACATGGCAGATAGAAGAATAAGGGCAACATTGGTTATTCCACAGCCTTAGGTTTTCTTATATAGTAAGATTAGAAATCTTACATCAGACTTGCAAATGGTCAATATTATTGCATGAACCAAAATATTGGTGGTTTGTTATGATGGACTCTTAATGCGGTAGAATAGATCTTCGATACAACAGACAAAAATAGATCTTTAAGATTAACAATTTGACATCCAAGTCAATTATTTAGTCCAAAATAAATAAAGTGTAAGTTTGAAAAAAATGTGTACCTTATATCTCATATCTTAATGGATTTCGTCTTTATCAAGCTTAACACTCAGGTCTCATCTGAATTATTCTTTGGCCACCTATAACACCTTTTATTCATGTATGTCCTCTCCAAAATTCCAATTGACCAAAATTTTACATAAAGTTTTTGAAAATAAAAAATTGTTACAAAATTCAACATTACAAAATAAAAAACAATCCTTATCATTTATTATTGAGAACAATGTTTTAAAAACCTGACCGACCATCAAACCGGTGAAAGTACTGGATCGTTGGTTCATTGGTCGAATCACTGGGTCACTGGTCGAACCACATGACTAAATCGGATAACTCGGATGAATAAACCAGTCTCTATAAAAAATTATATATTTAATAAATTGATCGAACCGGATGACTCGGTCTCTAAAAATATCACGACGCCTACAAAATTTCAAAATATCATAAGGGTCATGCTAACCAATGCCCCGAGGCACTGGTTAAGAATTACAAATAAGACAAAATTTAAATATTTTGTTCATTGAATACACACTCAATGTTTTAAAAACCAAACCCGAGATCGAACTGATGAAACTTACGGTTAAAGGTTCAATTGGTTAAACCGATTAAACTTACGGTCGAACCGTTTATTAATAAACTAATAATATGAAACTAAATTTCAATAGATATGTCACACATTATTATATGTTTTCAATTTAATAAAATAAATATTTCAAAAATCCATTACAGATTTAGTACAACAATTCAATAATACATAACATAGTTCTACACTTCATTTCGACCATCATTTAAGAATATTTTGACCAAACTAAAGAATTACAATAAAATAAATTAAACTAATTCAAACAAAAATTAAAATAATAGAATATAATAACTAAAATAAAGTTCAAATAATTAAGAATACCTAAATTAAATTAGATAGAATACTAAAATATAAATAATATAATATACTTCTTTAAACAACAAAAAATCGAATTTGAGTTAAATACGATAAACAAGTCTTAATTGACAATAACAAACAATATTGACTTGAACGACAATCAATAGGGTTGGACATCGTGACTATGTTTGAAAGAGATGGCATGATGATGATTAATTATGGTTGAAAGAAAAACTATAATGAAGTGACAAAACATAGAAGTTTGTATGGTTGTAAAAAACACACGGAATTCTTTTTTGTGATTGAGAAATATATGTTAAGTTTTGATATTAACATATTAAAATTTAAAAAAAAAAATTTTAAATGGTTAATTTGATGAATATTTTTTGAACTGGGTGGTTTTATAAAACCGACTCCGGTTCTTTGGTTCGAATAGTTTTGGACTGTTCAATCCGGATTTTTCGATTTAACTCTGATTTTGATCCACTAGCAGTTTTGAATGATTAAACCAACCTGATTCATCTCCAGTTTCCGATTCAACTGATTGAACCGGCCAATTCGATTCGATTTTTAAAACACTAATACACACAAGATTCTTAAAAGAATTAATTATTTATATTTTCAAAGCATTAAATACATATATTTGTAGAAAAAACATATATTTATAGTCTCTTAAAAAAGTTTAGGCTTAATTGCAATTTTGGTCTCTCTATTTTCATTTTTTTTGAGTTTTGATCCTCCTATTTTAAAATCCGGAAATTTCGTCCCTCTATTTTCATTTTTTTTGAGTTTTGGTCCCCCGATTTTAAAATTCGAAATTTGTGTCCCTCCATTTTCATTTTTTTTAGTTTTGCTCCCCTTATTTTCATTTTTTTTTTATTTTTGATCCCCTTTAAAATTAGTTCCATATTGAAAAGGGGGACTAAAATCCAAAACAAAACTTAAAAGGGGACCAAAACTAAACAAAAATGAAAATAGAGGGACAAAAATTTTGGATTTTAAAATAGAGGGACCAAAACTAAAAAAAAAAACTAAAAATGGAGGGACAAAAATTCCGGATTTTAAAATAGAGGGATCAAAACTAAAAAAAATGAAAACAGAGGGACCAAAATTCAAATTAAGCCAAAAATTTAACTTTTCTTTTTAATCTATTAACCAGAGTTGTCTTAGAATTTTAATAGTGATGGATGATTCTAGAAGTCACCTAAAAAAACACATATATTAATAATTAGAGTAAAACCCTTTTCTCTTCTTCTTCTACGGTAGTATCTTCTCAAGGCTTTCCATTTTCAAATTCAATTTTACTTTGGTGCGTTCTTCCATTTCCAATGCAATTCATCATTTCTTGATTGATTAATTATATGTTTGTGCGAAATTCCAGATTCCGGCGGTATCGACGGCGGTTCCGGTGACTTTTCGATGGGCTCAGGAATTGCTCCCATCTCTCTCATTTTTCCTTTTCTGCTCTCAAACTCCCTCGAATTCAAACTCATTTTTGGTTCTGAATTAGTTTTGGTTTAGCTATGTGTATGAGGATATGGAGGAATGATGATGGAGTTAATGAAGGTAATGAAATAAGGTTTCCAGTGGTGATGCAATGGAGGTGCAGTAGCTGCCTAAAATTTTTCTTCAATGAGAAGAAAAATGGTGGAAACGATATATCACCATTTTTACTGTTGCAGTGTGAATGTTGGTAAATGATGGTGGTAAATGACAGGAAAGATGGAAGTTATGAGTATGTTGAGATTTAAGTTCATATGAGAAAGATGGAAAATGATGAACATTTTCACAAAGATTTGAATTCTTTGTTCAGAAGATTGATGAGATCTTGATTCCAATTTCATTAAATTAATTAATGATTTTTTATGTTTTTTGGACTTAATTATGTAATTAATTAAATTTTTATTATTCATATAATTTTTTATGTAAATTAATTAATAATTTTTATGTTTTTTTTTAATTTTTTAAGTTTATAAATTGTTAATTGCTGACTCACAAATGAACTAAAATCCTTGTTGGTATGCCACATCAACATACTTAACGTTTTTTCAACATAACTAACAGAACGGATCAAGTTGTTTAACGGAACGATTCTTGAGGGACTTCATCGTAACGTTTATTACATAAGGGACCAAACTGAAAACTGAAATTAAGTTAAGGGACTTCAGGACTAAATAAGCCTTTTTTTTAATATAACATTTTTTAAAAAACAAAATTCTAAAAATACCATCATTTCAAGTTATTTACGGAAATGACTGAGTTTTGAAACCCTATTTAAGGGTGGCGCCATATGGGATGACGCCTCAGTTTGAGGTCACATGCCAAATCATATGGCGCCTCAGGTCAAAACACCATGCCCTAATTTTTTTTTAAAACTCTCTGAGGACATTGTGTTTTTGCCTGAGGCGCCTTATGGTTTGGCATGTGGCCTCAAACTGAGGCGTCATCCCATATGGCGCCACCCTTATATAGGGTTTTAAAACCCAATCATTTTCGTAAATAACCTAAAATGATGGTTTTTTTTGGATTTTTTTTTTTAAAAAAAGTGTTATATTAAAAAAAAATTCGACTAAAATCCTAAAAAAAGGGAAACAAGTTAGTGAAGAGTATACTCCATTAACAAAATAAAATAAAAAACAGAAACTAGCCAAATTGTATCAGCATTCTATACTTACTTGAAATTTCTCTCCTACTTGAAACATGATGATCATTAAATTGGTTATTATTCATCTTTGAAATCTTGCAAGTTAGTCTCTATATTTTTCATAAATTTCAAATTGATCTCTATTTTTTTAAAGTATAAATTAGTTCTTAGTAATTTTTTTAAATTACAAAAAGATCTTTGGTAAAATATTCTTTTTAGTTCTTTATCTTTACTTCGATGTCCATTTTGATCCTTTAATATTTAAAAGGACCATTACAGTCTCTTATGTCTTCAAACATTATAATTTAAATCATTTCCGTCTAATTCTCACAAATGACATCTAAGTTAGCATGCATGACATCCGACGTGACATATGTTTATACACGTGGCATATGACTGGTGTCTATGTTAGCATGCAATACATATAACACATGTGTATCAAAAACCCAAAAAATAATGTGGTACATGTGTATCACCAAAGTCATGAAAAGTCTATAAAAAAATCCAAAATTTTGTCTTCCGCCTAGATTTGAACACATGTCAACCTGATTGCCAAGCAAAATTGAGTACCACTAAGCCAATATACATTTGTTTCTTTTAAAATTACAAATTGAAAATATATTTACATTTCCATACCTGAAACAAACATACTTTTCTATTTTTATTATGGTCTTATGGTTTTTCATATCTTTTGTTTCAGCTCTCGCGGAATTGAAAAGTTGTGAAAGAGAGAAAAACAAATAGACTCAACTAGTTAGACATGATCTCAAATGCATGATGTCACATACTTAAATGCATATCGTGTTATGGAAGAACATTGCTAGCTTATACTTTAAAAATTATTTCATAGTCAACTCATACTCAAATATTTACAAAGCCAATGAAGTTTAATGTTGAGGTCCTTGGAACAACTAAGGATTCACTAAATTGGATGAGTTTCACTTAAAGCAACTCAATTTCTTGTTCTGGTCTGGGCAAACAATTGTCCCACAGCAAGGTAAGGCCTAATCCAGTCTAACTCTTAGCAAGGTCCAATAACGGGATTCAACCAATCTAGCCGTTGGGCATAACATGACCGTTGGGGACGCCCACCTCACGCGCTTGACAGTTCACGCGACCAACTGCCCCTCCGAAGTTCACAGGGGCAGTTGGACCAGATTAAAAGGTCACGTGCTAGACCTTCTACCTGGCAGTCTCCCATTGGTCGACCAAATATTTCGGCCACATGGGAGACCTTGGCCCCGCGCTAGGGGTTATCTCTATAAATACCCTCTCACTTGAGAGGGTCATGTTTGATCATTATTTAATATTCTAACTCATACCTAAACGTTTTGTACTTGCTTTCTCTCTAGCCCAAACTTACTTTGGCATCGGAGTACCTTGCAGGTACACCCCCTCTTCTCCAACATCCATCATCGCTTCTCTACGCGGAAGGCACGAAGATCCATTCTGATCATGTCAGATCAGCGGCGTCGTCTGTGGGAAACATCGCTTCCCCCGTCTTTTTGAACCAATATCCCTCATTTTTTCACCCAAAAGACCAAAGTTCACTCTAAAAATTCCCTTGATCATCATGGCCTCCAACAGAAACGATGACGCCTATCAAGATCCTGCTGTTGCCGTTACCGTGGATAACGTCGGCCACCATAACCCCGGAGATGTAGTCCATGAGACCGACCACAGGGACAGGAAGAATGTGTCTCCTTCCTCCGATGACATAAAGCCACACGCTCAGACTTCTGGTCACATCTTCGAACCTATATATATCCCTCAAGGCAGTGACCCTGGTACTGCTGCCCTCAATGCCTCTCTCAACAAGTCCAACTACCTGATCTTGCAACAGGGCAAACAGATCAACATGATGGAGCACGCTCTTCAGGAGCGACTTCCTTTGCAGACGCCTTGCAGTCCATCTCCACACCCTCAGTTTCCCCCTCGGAAATGTCGGCGAGACAGATCCAGGAGCATTTCTCCCGTCAAGGGATGATCGAAGTCGGAAAAACCTGAGCAAGAGGTCACTAGGAGACAAAACTGTACTCCTCCGTGGAGACCCAGACATTCTCCTGCCCCAAAGAGGACTAAGCCCTCGAAAAAGCATCGTGAACATATTCGGTCGCGCAGACATTCTCCTCGATGCAGCAGAAGTCATGGGCGCAACCACTCCCCATGCAGATCGTCAAATACAAGCAGCGATGATGACGTCCATGAACCCCTGTCTCAAGAGATCATGGGCACCCGTATCCCTCGCGAGCTAGAGAAGCCTCCTCCTCTAGCGCTCTATGATGGTACCTCAGACCCTGGCGACCACATAAAAAACATTGAAGCCATGCTCCACTACCACAACCTGAGCAGAGCCATTAAGTGCAGGTCGTTTCCTATCACCCTTAGGAAGGGGGCCATGACCTGGTATAAGAGTCTTCCCTGGGGTTCAGTCACCTCGTGGAAAGACCTGGAGAACTAGTTCGCCCGACACTTCACTGCTTCCAGACGGCATCCCAAGTCGGAAGCCACTCTCGAAGGCACCATTCAGGGAAAGGACGAGCCCCTGTGTACCTACATTGAGAGATTCAACAAGGAAGCTGTAGAAGTCCACACTACGGACCATATGAAGAAATACCTCCTCGAGAAGGGGCTAAGGCCGAAGAGCGAGTTCCACAAAGCAGTGGACATCGAGACAGCCCACACCCTGGCCGAACTTCTCCGTAAGGCCTAAGATTATATACAGTACGAGGAGAAAGAAGCCGCGTACAAGGCCCGAGATTTAAGGGATCAGGAGAAACCATTAAGATCCTCATCAAGGAGGGTCACCTGAAACAGCATACGAAAAAGGGAGAAGCTTCACGACAAGAGACCTCAGAGTCTAAGAAGGAAATGAAAGCTTCGCCATCCAGTCATCCCCCTCAGGTTGCCATGTCAGTCATGCAGCCATAGGACTTCTTCTTTCCTAACTACCTCGAAGACCCTCCCCAGATCACCGCACACATCCCCTGGGAGACCTTCCCCACATCAATGGTTATTTCATGTGGCGGATACAATGAGCTTACTGTAGGGTCGGTCAAAAGAAAATTCGACCAGCTCATTGACTGCATCCACAATCGACTATCCACGCTCAAGAAATTTAGGGGGCGTTCTCAGCCCATCACACTTTATCGTGAAAAGCTACCTGGGGGTTCCCCGAACTCACACATTCCTCTGCTCATCAGGGAAAGACTGGCTAGCACTGATTCCAGACGGATCCTGGTCGACCAGGGCAGTTCGGTGGATATCAAGTATACCTATTTGTTCCGTGCCTTGAAGCTTGACCAGAAGAATCTGTCACCGTACGTGGGATCAGACCTCCAAGGATTCAACGGGGCTACCACCAGACCCTGGGGGTACGTGGAGGTCCCAGTCACATTCGAGGAGGAAGAGGCCTCCAAGACAATCAAAACTCAATTCTTGGTCATCGACTGTCCATCGCTATACCAGTGTATCCTGGGGAGACCAACCCTCGTGGAGTTGATCGCCGTCCCTTCAACTGTCCATCTCAAGATGAAATATTACATAGAGAAGGGCCACGTCGTGACTTTTCATGGAGATATAGAGGCTGCAAGGAGGTGCTTCGAAGCAGCTACCCAAGGGCAAAGCTCGATCGACGCAACACCTAAGGCCGCCAAGCGGGCAAGGGACGAAGATCCTCCCAACGAGAAAAGCCAGCCCGACAAAAAGCCAGCTCTCCCAGTACACACAATGACAATCGACCTCGACAGCTGAATCTCTGAAGAAGGTGAGGAAGACAACAATGAGGGTACTCCAGTAATGACAGGCAGCTCCCCTGCATCAACCATCATGCGTCCGATACCATTTCTTCCAAACGTACAAGACATGTAAATAAATAATCTGTATCAACTATACACCTATTAATACATAAGAGACATACAATTTATGACCATATCATTTAGTTAACATATTCTTCCAAACACTAAAAGTTGTAAACCATTTCTTCCTAACACAAGTTAGTAACGTTTTTGTTATGACTCAAACACCATAATACAAGATCAGTGCACATCTCAATGGTGAGATGTTTGAATGTCCCATAACCGGTTTCAATTTTTGAAATACGGAAGTTACTAGGCTTTTAATTGATAGAAGATCAAAGTTTTTACATTTGAAATCCAGATTAGAAAAGAAATTACAGTGTGGTCCAATTGGCAAAACCGTCTACAAGAATCCTCTGTTTTTTTGGCGGGTACGAGCAATGCAAATTTTTTCAGTTAAAGATTCTGGACGATGATGATGTGCGTAATATGTTTCTCAGTCATGATTATTATGGATTCAATGATATTGAGCTATATATTACGTTACAACAACAACAACAGTCTCAACAACTTGAATTTTCTCAAGTTTTTAACAAATCTGACGACGAACAAGCTGAAGTCGATGTCGTTGACGAAGAAGAAGAAGAGGCTGAGGTCATTGTCGATGAAATGGTAAACAACGAGGAAGACCTATTACCAGCCAGTCATGTTTATTGCCCACCTGAACACATGACAGGTCTCAACTTAGGCGAAGACGAACCATCACCGAATATTTTTTACAATCCATACATGCAAACGGAAGGAGTATTAAAAATGGGAGACAATTTTCGTACAAAAGAAGATTGCGTCGGAGCTATAAAACAATATAACATGGACTTGTCTGCAGATTATAGAGTCGATCGAACAAATCTGACTCTGTATAAGATCTATTGTCGTAACAAGGTGTGCCCATTTAGATTAACAACATATTTCCAGAAGAGAAGCGATTCCTAGAAGATAGGGTCAATGGGTCTAGAGCACACTTGTATAATCACAAATCCAATACAGGATCATCACAATCTCAGCTCTCAGTAGATATGCAACGAAAATCTATCTGTCATTAGTGTTCTGGACCGGGCAGGACTCTGCCCCTAGAGGATAGGCCCAATCCAGTTCAACTAGTAGATAGGCCCAACAGGAAGAAACTAGCCATTGGGCAGAAACTAGCCGTTGGGCAGAACTAGCCGTTGGGCAGAAACTAGCCATTGGGCACGTCCCTCTCATTCGCTCTACAGTTCACAAGACCAACTACCTCCCCGGGTCATACGGAAGTAGTTGGACAAAGTTGGAGGACCATGCGCCTTGCCCTCCACTAGGCAGTCTCTCATTTGTCGACCAGACACCTTGATCGCATGAGAGACCTTGGCCCCGCGTTAGGGGGATCTATTATAAATACCCTCTCACTTGAGAGGGTCAGGTATCCAATATCATACACTCTATACCTTGATCTTTTGTACTTGTTTTCTCCTCTTCTTGACCAAATACTTACTTTGGCATCGGAGTACCTTGCAGGTACAACCCCCTTTCCTCTCCTACGAGCATCCACACCTCTCCTACGTAAAGGCCGCGACGATCCATTATGGTCTTCTCCGATCAGTTGCGCCGTCTGTGGGAATTTAGCTTCCCCGTCTTTTGATTCGAGATTCTCTCTTTCACCACAAAGACCAAAGCTTCCCTGTTTCAAACCTCAAAGATCATCATGGCCTCCATCAAGAATGATGCTCACCAGAACTTTGCGGCTGTTGCAGCTGACAACGCCGACCATGCCTTCGTCGGCCATATTCCTCAAGAAACTGACTAAAGGGACGGAAGGACTGCATCGCCGACACCTGACGAGGTGAAACCCCAGGCACCAGCTGCTGATCGCGTTTTCAAACCCATCCCGGTTCCTCAGAACGCTGACTCAGGCACAGCTGCTCTCATCGCCTCTCTCAACCAATCAAATCTCTTGATCTTCCAGCAAGGGGAGAAGATCAATACTCTTGAGCACGTTCTCCAGGAGCAACTTGCTTCAGAGAGACCACTCAGCTCATCTCCACGTCCCCGAACTCCTTCGAAACGAAGACGCGATAGAAGCCTTTCTCCAGAGAGGAGACGTTCAAGATCGGAGGAGCCTACTTCCGATCTTGGGCGACGATGCCATCGATCTCCACCACGGAAGTCTAAATTCCCCCCGGTACCTAAGAAGTCTCGACATTCAGACAGACACGAGCGCCGACATGCGCACAGGAACTCTCCTCGTCGAAGCTGAAGCCGCGGTCGCATCCATTCTTTCTCTCGCTCTCCTAGTTCGAGCAGCGACGACGACGTCCACGGCCCCTTCTCACGAGACATCATGGATACTAGAATCCCCCACGGATTAGAGAAGCCCCCGGCGTTGACAAACTATGATGGGACCATTGATCCCGGCGAGCATATAGAAAATATAGAAGCCATGCTCCAGTACCACAACATGTCCGGGGCCATAAAATGTAAAATGTTCCCGATCACCCTCAAAAAGGGGGCAATAACGTGGTTTAAGCGCCTTCCTCGCGGGTCAATCACATCATGGAGGGAATTTAAGAGCCAGTTTGCCCGCCACTTCACAGCCTCCCAACGACACCCAAAGTCGGAGGCCACTCTGGAGGCTATTATACAAGGCAAGGATGAATCCCTGCGAGCATACATTGAAAGATTCAACAAAGAAGTCGTGGAGGTCCGTACAATGGACCATATGAAGAAATACCTCCTTGAGAAATGACTAAGGCCCAAGAGCGAGTTTTGAAAAGCCGTGGGCATCGAGACTCCCTGAACACTAACAGAACTCCTTCGAAAGGCTGAAGCGTGCATCCAGTACGAGGAGAAGGAGGTTGTGTACCATGCCCGGGACGCGAGAGATCGTGAAGGCCCCCGGGCACCAAAAAAAATATGAGTCGGAGACATCTCGGCAAGGGAAGGAAAGGCGGCGAGATGATCGTCCGCAAGAAAGCAAAAGGCCCGTTGGCCGGTTTACAGAATACACCTTGCTCACGACTCCCCGCGAGCGCATTCTCTCTTAATGCATCAACACCAAATTCAAGCAGGGGGCGTAAGGTTCCCCAAGCCGACGACATCCAAGGGTTATGTCGAAAAGAGCAAGTATTGTCGTTTCCACCGCAGTCACGACCACGTGATAGAAGATTGCGTGCATCTTAAAGACGCAATAGAGATCCTCATCAAGGAGGATCATTTGAAACAATACGTGAAGAAGGGTGAGTCCTCCCGACGAGAGCTCCGATTCAAAGAAAGAGGCAGAATCGTCCCAGTGCAGTCCTCCCCCGGAGGTCGCAATGTCTGTTATGCGACCAGAGGACTTCGTCATTCCAGATCACTTCGACAAACCTTCCCAAATATTCGTCCACAGCACCTGGCAAGCTTTCCCTGCAGCCATGGTTATCTCATGCGGGGGGTACAATGAGCTGACAGTAGGATCTATCAAAAGGAAGTTCGAGCAGCTTATAGACTGCAGTCCCGACCGATTATCTACGCTCGAAAAAACTAAATGACGCTCGCAGCCAATCACATTCTATCGTGAGGAGCTGCCCGGAGGATCCCCGAATTCTCACATCCCTCTGCTAATCAGGGACAAATTAGCAAGCACCGATGTTCGGAGAATCTTGGTCGACCAGGGCAGTTCCGTGGACATTATGTACATATGCATGTTCCGCGCTTTGAAGTTAGAACAGAAGAACCTCTCACCGTATGTGAATTTTGATCTTCATTCGGCGAGGAAGAAACATCCAGGTTTATCAAGACCCAGTTTTTTGTTATTGACTACCCATCACTGTATCAATGCATTTTGGGCAGGCCGGCCCTCGTAGAACTAATTGTTGTCCCCTCAACAGTCCACCTCAAACTCAAGTATTATACTGAGAAGGGTCACATCGCAACTCTGCATGACGACATAGAAGCTGCTCGCCGATGCTTCGAGGCTGCGACAAAGGGGCAGAATCATATCAGAGCAATGCTGAAAACAACAAAATGACCAAGGGATGAAGAGCATCCAATTGGAGATGACCAGCTGGACAAAAAGCCTACACTTCCCGTGCACATCATCGATGTCGACAACCAAGTTTCAGAAGATGGCAAAGAGGATCGTAGTGAAGAAACACCAACAGGGACGGCCAACTCCCCCGCTTCTGTACTTATGCGACCAGTCCCAAACGTGGAGTTCGAGGTCACCACCTTCAGCAACAACCCCAACAGAGGGGTAAAGATAGGCGCTGGACTTCCCGAAGAGGTCAAGACAGAGCTAAGGAAATGTCTGGATGACAACGCCGACTTGTTCGCTTGGAGTGCAGCGGACATGCCCGGTTTAGACCCAGAGACTGCATGCCACCACTTGACCATTGATCCAGCTGCTCGCACCATTGCCCAACGAAGAAGAAAACAGTCAGATGAAAAGGCACGGGCTGCCGAAAAACTTGTACAAGACCGTTTAGAGGCGAAATTCATTTCGGAAGCCAGGTATACAGCCTGGCTCTCAAACATTGTACTTATGAAAAAAATAATGGAAAATGGTGCATGTACATTGACTACACTGATCTCAACCGGGCTTGCCCGAAAGACGCTTATCCTTTACTGAGCATAGATAAACTCGTAGATAATTCCGCATGTTTCAAGCTCTTGTCCTTCATGGATGCCTATTCGGGATACAATCAAATCCCTATGGCCAACGAGGACAAGAGATATACCGCATTCTTGACCTCCTCGGGGAACTATTACTACAACGTAATGCCCTTAGGTCTAAAAAATGTTGGGGCCAGATACCAGCGCATGATGAACAAAGTCTTCCGATCAGAAATTGGAGACATACTCGAAGTATATATGGATGATATGATCGTAAAATCCCAAGAGGAGTCCGACCATACCGGCCACTTGCAAAAAGTATTCGACCAGGCACGAAAGTGTAAGATGCGTTTCAACCCTGAAAAATGCACCTTTGGTGTACGGGCATGGAAGTTCCTCGGATTTTATCTCACCGAAAGAGGAATAGAAGCAAACTCAGACAAGTGCCGAGCACTCGCGGAATTCCCCACTCTGAGATCGAAGAAAGCCATACAATCCCTCAATGGGATGCTCGCGTTCCTATCTCGTTTTATGGCCAAGTCCGCTCAGCATGCTCTGCCCTTCTTCAAACTGCTCAAAAATAGACAAGCTTTGAATGGACAGAAGAGTGCGAGCAAGCCCTTTCCCATCTCAAACGGACTCTATCCGAACCACCTATGCTATCCTGACCAGACTGCCAGGAAACCTTTTACCTATACCTCTCCGTAGCCAGCGAAGCCATTAGTACAACCCTTATCCGTGAAACAACTGACGGGCAAAAGCCCATCTATTTCACCAGCAAGGCCTTACAAGGACCAGAAGTCAGGTACGCACAAATTGAAAAGGTGGACCTTGCTCTCATCACCGCTGCGAGGAGGCTCAAACACTACTTCTTGGCCCACACCATAGTCGTTCGAACAGACCAGCCCATCAGACAGTTACTATGTCGACCAAATATGGTGAGAAGAATGCTCAGATGGTCCCTCGAATTATCAGAGTTTGACGTTCACTACGAGAGCAGGAAATCCTTCAAGGCATAGGTTCTGGCCGACTTTGTAGCAGAAATGATGTTACTACCTTCCCCATTGGGCAGAATGCGTAAGTGGACCATCTATGTAGATGGAGCATCAAGCCCCCACTACGCCAAACAAGGGAAAAGAGGGCGCTTTTTTAGGCCTATGACAACGCTTAAAAACGCTGTCTAAGGCTGCGCTGTCGTAGGTAAAGACAACGTTTTTTTATTTATGAAAAAGCGGTCTCTAAAAGGGGGACTTTAGACAGCGCTTTTGAAAGCGCTGTCTAATGTATACGTTTAAAATTTTAATGAATTTTTTTATATACTTTAGAGAGCACTTTTTCCTTAAAAAGCGCTCTCTAAAGGGGGACTTTAGACAGCGCTTTTGAAAGCGCTGTCTAATGTATACGTATAAAATTTTAATGATTTTTTTATATACCTTTAGAGAGCGCTTTTTCCGTAAAAGCGCTCTCTACAGGGGGACTTTAGACAGCGTTTTTGAAAGCGTTGTCTAATGTATACGTATAAAATTTTAGATTTTTTTATATACCTTTAGAGAGCGCTTTTTCTTTAAAAGCGCTCTCTAAAGGGGGACTTTAGACAGCGCTTTTGAAAGCGCTGTCTAATGTATACCTATAATTTTAATGAATTTTTTTCCTATACCTTTTGAAAGCGATTTTTTCTAAAAAGCGTTGTCTTTTGTCTACGTATAATTTTAAAGATTTTTTTTTTAAATCCCATTTTAACCATTTTTTTATGCAGAAACCTGTATAATTCACATTTCCATAAACCTGTATAATTCACATTTCAATAATTTTCCATTAACAAATTCTAGTATGGTTTCAAAACTAGAATTTACATTAATGCAGAAACCTATACATTTACATTAACTAGAATTCACATTTCCATTAACAAATTCACATTTATGCAGAAACGAAACTTGTATATTTACATTAACTATTCACAAAACTATACAATCACATTTCATTAAGTATTATGGCCATAAACCATTCACAGAACTATACATTCCCACAATTCCTTATATGATTCTTCTTTCAATAAAGAATTCGCACAATTCCTCCTTAATATCTTGCAATTTATTCCTCGTGTAATAAGGACACGCAAAATCATCAAAATACTACATAACAAAATAAAATACGCATTAGTTAGTTAAAAATAATAAATTATATGACATATCCGATAAATATTAAAATAAATCCTAAGTTATAAAATCATGCATACCGTAATAGGAATATCCAATTGATCCATTTGAAGGATTTCTCTCATGAACCTCAAAACGAAGTACCCGCAGTCTATGCCATTATGCTGACGAGGGAACTACACATAGACAAACAAATAAGAAATAATATATAGATGTTTTGTGTTATCAAGTAGCATTACTAATAAGTAACATTGTGAAAATTAATATACCTCCACTTTGACCCATGTAACATTGGTTTCTCTAGCCCGTGCTACTCGAGTCTCTCTTTGTGCACGGTATACTAGTATAGCTCTATAAAAGAAAAACGTAAACTTAGAACAATGTCACAGAAATAATTAAATATACAAATACACACGAATATTTCGAACAATCTCACTTACGTGTCAACCACATCCTTTATATTCTGATATGTGGACCAATCAGTATCCAATGAATTAAGATAATAGACCACTTCTCTTATAGGATTAATGGCAACCAACAACCAGTGTCCACTGTAAAATATAACAAAAGTTTAGATGGATAATTTCTACGCAAAAGATACAAATTAAAGATTAGAATGAAACTAGAATGAAAATCTTTCTCGTTTCCAGTATTATACGGCAAAAGAAACAGACTTTCTGTGTTGCTGGCCATAAACCTCTCAAGTAAGTGGTCTCTTACTTCAATTGCATTCATACCAATTGTCGGTGCATTAACAAGGCTGCAAGAGAAGAAACGGGATCTGTTTGACAATTCCGTCCCCCGCATGAATTTTTCATACATGCACCTTAAATAAAAACATAATAAACATTAGACTATTCTCATTGAAATGTGTAAATAAATTGTTCAACTAAATAAATAATAGATTGATTGGAATACCAGATGTATGAATGCATAACACCGATGCCTAATTCAGTATGCCTGAAAATCTGCTCCATGTCCTCTTTTCCGATTATCTCAGAATGAGGAAAACCAAAAACACCCTCGACCATGTCTATTTGACGAATAGCACCATGCATCAAATTTGACATTGTCATAAGTGTTTCTAGACACGACTGAAAGCGAGCTCTTTTTTCCTGTACGGTCCTAGTAGGAGCTTTTTTCTTGCTGGTCCGTTGTGAAGCTTGAGCATGAACCTAACAATCATATAAGTTAGGTAAAGTAGAAAATCATGAAACTTTTGAATTCAGATAATAGAATAACACTTAAAAGCTACCTCTCTGTGTGATTCAACAAACTCGTTTTGCGGCAAAACCCCTTTATTCTTAGCTGCGGGTTTTGTAGGAGTCTAACATTACCATGTAAAAAAATGTAAGTAATGGTTCAGAATGATTTTCATAATCGTTCAGAATTGACATTTGAATACTAAGAGATTCATAATGGTTTTCAACATACCTCATCACTTATGGAAATGAGGTCTAACGACCATGCAACAAACGAACCTATTGCATCCCGCAGCAATGTAACCTCTGAAATCGAGTCAGGTAGGGGTAGTACCGCATCCGTATCTAAAGCGATATCAACCGACACTTTCAGATATCCATTAGGGAGCGGTTGATGGTGAAGTAACGCTCCCACATGGTTATGCACTTTTCCCTTGCCAACCATGCGATAAGTCGGTAACGACAAATACAGCTGGCAAGATGAAATGCCCTGAAGCAATAATAAATATGTAACTGTTAACATGTATAAAGGTCAATTAAAATAAATGTGTTAATTTAATTAAAATAAATATGTGCTAATTACCTCGGGAATTTTTATTTGGAGAATTGATACTAGCTTTGTCACTAGTATCTTTCAAACCGGAACCACGCTTTTCCGCCTCATATCTCTCTTTATCCTGTTGCAATTCACGGACTTGCGCTTGTAGTGCCATCAAAGTTTGCATGACTTCTTGGGTGCTGGGATTTTTTCTCTTTGGTTGCTTATACAAGGAAGATGGAGTCACACCAAATCCTTTACCTCTCACCCGACCGGGATACTCAGGAACATTTAGTACTCGACTAAGAATGCTCCTGCAATCCTCCTCATCTGTGGTTAAGGATTTAGATAGATTCTCCTGAAATTCATTGACATATCAAAAATTATTAGTGGGGATTAAAAATTAATTATATTTTAATAAAATTTCGATTAACTTTAAGACATAATGTTATACTTATACATTCTTCATAAACATGCTGAACATCTTCTCTAACAGCTCCATCCTTACCCACACGAGCTTCCTTCCACAAAACATGTTCCGGAAGTGATGATTCTTCACTTATCATCTCTTCTAACTACACATTTAGTTAAATAATAAGTTCATCAACTATAACACAATAATACAATTAATAAAATCATAGCATTAATAAATACTTACCAATTTTTGCTGTAATATCCCAAACGCCCTTTTCTGTATGGATACACGGGTTTTGATGCTCTTTGACGATTAATGGCACTCAATTCCTGGATAAACAAGTTTAAGTCATATCAAAACAAACTAATGAAACAAATATATAATACAATCAATAGACATGACAAGATAACATTACATTGAATTCTATTGATTTTCGTTTGCCTACAAAAATGCCCCATTCTTCCAGTGTAATCACATCCGCATACAACGGTGGAAGTTCAGCTTCAACAAAAAAAATTTCTTCATCCCTAAGATATTTGTTTGATAATAAGGCTCTAAACCCTCTGTGTCTCTTTCCGGCCAATTGAACACAATACGTTTTCCGGCTTTCTTCAATATTAAAGGACCTCTACAAAAAAACATACACATATAAACATAAAGTGTGTTAGTATAAGTAAATTAAAGACTTTATCGTCAACAAAAATCTAATAACATCAATCATATTTGGTAAGTACCTGTATCTCAGTCCATATCTTTTCTTTACTGGCATCCAACGATTTACTCCTCCAATTATCACTAGTGATTAGAATGTGCTGACGAACAAGTGAACCAATGTATGAAGACAACATTGAACCGTTAGGGTCAATTAGTTGGTTCTCATCACTCCAATGTACATCAAATTTCGTCCCTTTATCTCTAGCACGGATGATTGACTTCATAATGGTTTTTCCTCATTTTATTTCACGTTCTACTTTCGAAGCTTCATTCTGAGCTTCATGTGTATCATGTGTCTCGTGCGTGTCTTCCTGGTTACTAGCCATTTGACCTGTAAGAAAGAAAAAAACAAAAATTAAATGACAAATATAAAAATCCATAATCCATTGAATGATATAAGCTATATATAACATTACAACTAATTAATATTATTGAATGGTATAAGCTATAATTTTACAACTAGTACCTTTTTCACTAACGTCTCTTTCTTTTCTTGGTTGGAATATGTTCTACCCGTCTCTTAACAACACAGACGGATGGATTGATCCAAATACCCTCATTATGATCATTTATAGTATATGATTCATTCGCTATAATATTTTCATCTTGATCATTTCTAGTAAATGATTCAATATCAACATCAATATCACCTTGATCTCCAACGTTTTCATCAATTACTTTGTTAGATAAAAGCACTATAGACCATTTTGTACTTGTCGGATCAGTGACATAGAACACTTGTTTAGCTTGAGAGGCTAGAAAAAGGCTCATCTTTGTACCCCACCCTATTAAGATCCACTTGCAAAAATCCTGACTTATCCATTCGTACGCCATTATTATTTTCAACCCACTTGCAACGAAATATAGGAATCTGAAACTTCTCATAATCAAACACCCAAATACGCTCGATAACCCCAAAATATGATAGATTTGCAAATTTGGGGTTTAAGTCTTTCACACTTGAAATGTGCATTACTTCAGCTACCACGGTGATACCACTATTTTGCATAGTACTTTTATCATCTTGTTCTTTGGTATAAAATGTGTATCCATTAATTGCGTACACGCTATAAGAAAACACAACCATACTTGGACCATATGCTAAACATCTCAACCTTTCTGTTATTGAAGCGCGGTCTGAATAATACTTTGAATAAATATGATCCTTAAACCAAGGTATGAAACTTTGATTGTGCTCTCGTACTATCCAATTCTCATTTCTATTCGGATTTAAACCTCGGAGAACATCCTTGTGCATTTCAACATACGACTCAACCTCATTCTCATTGTACAGAACATACAAATGCACTTGATCCCGTTCGACCCTTGATATTGTCACAATTTTATTTCCAATTAACTTTTTTCCTTTTTTTTTTGACAATATGAGATTTGGGGAGTCCAATTGATTGTACATTGGACAGATATTCAGTACAAAACTCAACCGCTTCTTCAACAATGTATCGTTCGGCAATACAACCCTCTGGTCGACTTCGGTTTTTCACATACCCTTTCAATATTTTCATATAACGTTCAGCAGGGTACATCCATCTCATATAAGCCGGTCCACACAATTGTGTCTCTTTCACCAGATGAACAACTAGATGAACCATTATGTCAAAAAACGAGGGAGGAACATACATTTCAAGATCACACAAAGTAATAACTATTTCTTTTTTCAATGTTGGTAAGATCGCAAGATCGATCACCTTACTGCAAATTGACTTGAAGAAAAAACACAATTTAGTTATTGCGCTTCTTACTTTTTCTGGCAGAATAGAACGTATACCTATTGGTAGAAAATGTTCCATTATAACATGGAAGTCATGTGTCTTTAAACTCTTTAACTTGAGGTCTTTCATAGACACAAGTCTTCTAATATCTGAAGAGTATCCTTCTGGAACTTTAACTTCACTTAGAAAATTACACAATATTTTTTTCTCCTTTCTAGATAGAGTATACGCAGCAGGTGGTAGATATGTTCGTTTTCCTTTCTTCAAGGGTCCTAATTCAGTTCTTATCCCCATATGTACCAAGTCCTTTCTTGCTTTAAGGCCATCCTTAGACTTTCCTGGTATATTGAGTAACGTACCAATAACACTGTCAAATACATTTTTTTCAATATGCATAACATCGAGATAATGTCTTACATACAACGACTTCCAATATGGTAGTTCAAAAAAAATTGACCTCTTCTTCCACCCACTCTTGACAAGTGTATGTGCAAAAGGCTTTCTAAACTGAGTACTCACATCTTTCACCTTTTCAAAAATTTGATCACCTGTCAATATAGTTGGAGCTATACCATGTTCTGGCTCTCCATTAAATGCTTTTCTCCACCTACGATAGTGATGATTAGAATTTAAGAATCTACGATGACCGAGAAAGACATTCTTCTGACCAAACTCCAATCGCGTCCAATCTGTTTTATCTTCACAAATAGGACACGCACATTGACCTTTTATGTTGTACCCTGATAGATTTCCGTATGCTAGAAAATAATTAATTGTGCCAAACAACATCGCCCTCAAGTTGAAACTTTCTTTCCTATACCCATCATAAACCTCCACACCGTTCTCCGACAAAAATTTTAAATCTTCGATTAAGGGTGCCAAGTATACGTCTATGTCATTCCCTGGTTGTCTAGGCCCAGAAATTAACATAGATAACATCATGTACTTACGCTTCATACATAGCCATGGAGGTAGGTTATAAATCATTATGATCACAGGTCAAGTGCTATGTGAGATACTTTGAATACCGTATGGGTTCATTCCATCAGTAGATAATGTCAAGCGAAGGTTTCTTGCTTCTTTTCCAAATTCAGGATAATCATCATCAATTTTCATCCACTGTGGTGAATCTGCCGGATGTCGAAACTTTCCATCAATAATTCTTTCATCTGCATGCCAAGTCAAGTGTCTTGAATCGGTCTCACTATGAAAAATGCGTCTAAATCTCTGAATTATAGGAAAATACCATAAGACTTTTGCTGGAGACAACTTTTTCTTATATCGAGAGACACCGCATTTAGGACACTCATTTAACGATGCATGCTCATTTTGAAATAATACGCAATCGTTTGGACATACATGTATCTTATCATAGCTCATGCCAATAGAGCACAACATCTTTTTGGCCTCATATGTTTGATTGGGAAGAACATTATCCTCTGGAAGCATATCTTTCATAAGGGTCAATAACTCTGTGAAACTTTTATCCGACCATCCATTGCCCACCTTTAAGTTGTACAACTTTAATACCGCAGACAATCTTGTGAATTTGGTGCAACCATTATACAACGGTTTCTCTGCATCGCTTACCAACCTCTCAAACATTTTGGGACAATCCTTAAGATCTTCTTCAAGTGCTTCTGCAATCTCTTCGACTCAATCAGAATCGTATGTATCTGTGTCATCGTCGTATGAAGCATAGGTCGTATTATCCCTCGATTCAACATTCCCGTTAATTTTCTCACCATGCAAATTCCAACATGTATAACTTCTATCAATTCCACTCTTCATTAAATGCGATGCCAACTGAACCGCGTCAACCCGACTCCCAAAACAGCAACCCAAGCAAGGACATATCATTTGACGGGGGTCTTTGGCGTGCGCAACAACAAACTTAACGAATTCCGATACCCCATTGTCGTACTCTTTCGACAATCGACTTGAAGACATCCATTTCTTATCCATAGTTATACTAATTAAACTAAACAAAAACAAAAAGAAAAAATGTTATACCTGTAGGGAAACGATCCGACTTTCACACTTTGATCACAAGTAACCCCTATATATAGCAAATTCAATAAGTTAGTAACTCCACCATATCAGTTCATTCAAAGCACTACTAATTACAGTGGCGAGAGAGAACAACTAATTACCTTTAGAGATGTAAACAACTTCTAGACCCACACAGTGTCCAGATAGGTTAGAATTAACAAGACCCCCTAACACGTATCATAAAATGACATATCATTAATTGACCAATTATGAGTCATAACTTGATAAGTGGCAACATGTAATCACAAACAAGCAACAATTAGAGGTAAACACATACATATTCCAAGTACTTGACCAAATACTCAAGAGCAAGCATACTTAAACAAGTAACCAAGCATTAGAGCAATTCGTCCACATAATAAGTTAAAAAATCATTTTTAAAAATATAAAAAAAAAATATAGTATTTTTTTTAGAGTAAAACAAACGGAAAAACCCTCCTCGACCATCCAACTTTCTCCATCCGCAAGAGTTTAAATCTCTTATCACTTGGATCAAATAATGGTATTTTTTCCTACAATACTCTCACTTATATATTTTTTGTATTCCAAATACATCTTCAAAAGATGCTACTACCAATTTCATCTAAAAAAAACAAGTAGATAACATAACAATATACAAATATTTGCCACTGAGACACATTAAATTACTAGTCAACAATATCTTCCCAATACAACACAAGAAAAAAAAAGTATATATACATACATACACCACTGTGCAACCAACCACAGACCATCATAAAGAGAGGAAATCATCCTCAAATAAGCTTGATTTCTGAAATACAATGAACAACTTTAACCTATTTCTACATTTTCACCTTCAACTCTATCTATTAAACACCTATATAATCAAATTATTCAACACTATTTATCAAAGCATACAAAAGATTAATGAAAAATGTTGTACCACAAATAGAAAAATCACAGTATCTAATGTTTACAATAGTTATTCACTTCTCTAAGAACAATGACATTCTCCTTCACGACAACAGAATAATGACATTCTAAAAGAAAACATTTTTCAAGAACAATACCATCAACAAACAGAACGACAACAACAACAGAACGACAACAACAACAAAACGACGACAATGCTGAAGCAAGAACAATGTATGAAGCAAGAACAACAACAATAACGTACCTCTTCTTTTCGTGTTCATCTTTTCCTTCACGAATTCAAGATAGCAACGATGGCGACGACAACGGTGACGGCAACAGTTTTAGAACGACGGCAATGAAAGCAAGGGTTTTAGAAAGCATGCAAGAACGCAAGGGTTTCAGCAGAAGAAATGGTCGGGAGAAGAAAATGAATAGAAGCTAGTTTCAGAAAATGAAATGAAATGTGTTTTATATTTTAATATATGAATGACCTTAGAGGGCGCTTTTTGGAATAAAGCGCTTTCTAAAGTGTTTTATATTTTAATTTATGAATGACCTTAGAGGGCGCTTTCTGAAAAACGCTTTCTAAAGTGATTTATTTTTTATTTATGAATGACCTTAGAGGGCGCTTTTTGGAAAGCGCTTTCTAAGGTTAACCTTTAGACATCGCTTTTAGAAAGCGCTTTCTAAAGTGGGGAGTATTTAAGACCTTAGAGGGCGTTTTCTGGAAAACGCTTTCTAAGGTTAACCTTTAGACAGCACTTTTGAAAAGCGCTTTCTAAAGGCTGCCTATTTACAGCGCTTTTTTTTAGTGAAATTTTTTAAAGGCCTATGGCAGCGCTTTGTCCAAAAAGCGCTGTCTTTTCCATTTTTGGCGTAGTGCCCTCAGGCAGCGGAGCAGGAATTATCCTCGAAAACGAGGAAGGAACGCTGATCAAAGTATCTCTGATCCTGTCCTTTGCGACGTCCCACAATCAAACCGAATATGAAGCTTTCCTCGCAAGATTGCAACTGGCCAAGGACGTGGGCGCCAGGGAAATAAAAATTTACACTGATTCCCAGCTTGTAGCATCGTAGGTACGGGGAGAATTCCAAGTGAAAAACGACCAGCTGGCCGAATACCTGGCAATGGTAAAATAAAAAATCGCAAAGTTTGAAACGTGGGAAGTCCTGCACATCCCGCGCGAACGAATCACGCGAGCAGACATCCTGTCCAAGTTGGTCAACACCAGAAAGAAAGGTGGAAACAAATCCATCATACAAGAAGTACTTGCCCGACCTAGCATCGAAAAACCCGACCTTCTCGACGTCAACATCATCGGGGACACCAATTGCTGGATGACCCCTGTGTACAATTACCGCACCAGAGGAGAGCTGCCCGAGGACAGTAAGGAAGCTAGCATAACTAAGCGACGAGCCTGTTCGTACGTACTGGTCGGGGACAAACTCTACCGAAGAGGTTTTTCCATTCCCCTTTTAAAATGTGTCGAGGAAAACAAGGTCCCCGAAATCCTACAAGAGATTCACGAGGGCATCAACGCGTAACACTTAGGGGGAAGATCCTTGGCCCAGAAAGCCCTGCAAGCAGGATACTACTGGCCAACTATGCAGCATGACGCCAAAGAGCACATCCAAAAATGTGACCGTTGCCAACGCCACGGGGACATGCATTTGGCACCCCCTAACGAATTGAAGACTCTCTCCTTGCCATGGCCCTTCGCCTGGTGGGGGATGGACATACTAGGACCCTTTACAATGGGATCTTATCAAAACAAATTTATAATCGTGGTCGTCGACTACTTTACAAAATGGATCGAAGCCGAAGCGCTCGCCAAGATCAGCCTTCAACATACTTCGTTTCTACAAAAGGAACGTTCTCGCACGATTTAGTGTGCCCCAACCCCTCGTGACCGACAATGGAACCCAGTTCACGGATAGGAAGTTCCAAGATTTCGTCGCCAAGTTAGGAACGAAACAACATTTTACCTCAGTCGAGCATCCCCAGACTAATGGGCAAGCGGAGGCCGCGAACAGGGTAATCCTTCGCGGACTGAAACGAAAGTTGGGCGAAGTCAAAAAGAGATGGGTCGAGGAACTACATAGTGTTCTTTAGGCCTATAGAACAACACCTTATTCCACCACCGAGGAAACCCCTTTCCGACTAGCATATGGAACTGAGGCAGTAATACCGGTGGAGATAAGGGAACCTTCTAGGCAAACAGAAGCTCCCCTCGACAAGGAAATGAATTACGAAGCCCTGCGAGAGGAGCTCGATCTGGTCGAAGAGATACGGTCAGGAGCTGCTCTCCGCGAGGCCTCATTAAAACAACAGATAATCTTACGACATGACGCCAGAGTCATAAAGCGTGACTTCCCCGTGGGCATCCTGGTCCTACGAAGAAACCATAAAGACTCGTGTGAAGGAAAACTGGCAGCAAACTGGGAAAGACCTTACAGGGTCAAGTCCAAAACAGGCACAAGAGCATACTACTTAGAAACTCTGGACGAAGAACCATTTTCTCGACCATGGAACGCTAAAAAGCTCAAACAATATTACAGTTAAGTCCTAGGCCACCAGGTCGGACCAACTGCCGACGAAATATCCCCGAAGGAGGAGATAGCACGGCCACATGATCATGCCTTGGTAGAGCACGGTCAATTTTACAACGTCGTCCAGCGTCTGCTCATGTCACGAACAGACCCTGCGCACAACGGGGATACCTCAAACGAGCTCTGTCGTTGCCACACTAATCAGGCAGGACACCCAGCTCGCGATGAGAACAGTCCAAGCCTATGAGATTAGTACCTCAACCGAAGTCATAGTCTCATCGCGGGCAAGACCACCTTACCCTCCTCGACAAGTTTCACAACTTTCCGAGCACATTTGAATAAATCGAGCAAACGTCCATTCAAGCTAAGTGCAAACATAAATACAAGAAATTCCCAGGCAATGTCATAAGCATCGGCTACGTGGCCAGAAAAGGATCATAAGTACAAAGGGCAATGCCCATACAAAATATTACATCAAAAAAGGGCACGCAGGCCCACAAAATACAGTTCACAACACTAAATAACTTCGCTTTCGTCCTCCGGGGAGACCACCTTGCCGTCCTTGACCACCTTGAGCAGGCTCATTCCCACAGTCAACAACTGAACGTCGGAGTTAAGGGCCATCATATGCTCTGTAGCAGTGTTAAATCCAAATTCGGCCGCCTTCAGGTTGTCATCTCCTAAAAGCTTGATCCTCCCGATCAAGTCTTTCCTCGACTTCAAGGATTGTTCATCCTCATTTTCATCATCGGCAGCCATCGACAGTCCTTCGAGCTCAGCAATCCTAGCCTTCAAACGGGCATTTTCCTTGCCAACTTCGGTCACTTGCACCTTCATCTGGGTAACCTCCCGCTGAAGCAGTATCTTGGCTTCCTCGTGCCCTTATAGTTTCTTCAACTCGTTATCCAAAGCCACAGTTTCCAACTCCAGTTCAGTGATTCCTGCCGTAGCTTTTCGAAGATCAGCGCGGGAAGCCATGTCTGCATCGCCCAGGGCCAGAGCCGCTTCGAGCACCCTAAACATTCTCGCCGCATCCTAGAATAGAAGTTTCCTCTGAACCTGAGGAGTGGAAGACAAGATGGCTGAAGCGTCGGCATCAGGGACGACAATAGAATTTCCTTCGTCAAACATCGTCTTCTGCAGATAACACGGAGGCATAAAAAACTTGCCACCTACAGAACCACCCGAGCAAGCTGTTGGAGAAGACCCTAAAGCATCTCTCTTTCTCTTGTGAGGACCCTCTGGGGTTGGCGGTGTCGAAGTTATCCCCGGAGTTGGCCCAGAGTCGGCCACGAACTTCTCCAGCGTTGATTGTTGTTTGGCCACCCCGACCTTGGGCCCGACAGTCGTTTTCTTCTGAACCTTAGCTGCTTGGGACCTCATCAAGTGCTCCCTCATGTCGGTCATCACCCCTGCAAGCACACAAACATAAATCAGTATTCAGAAAAACATAACACATGAATACACGGGAACAAAACATACCGAGCAGCTGATGCGCAACGTCATCATTTTCACATTCAAGGAGAGCCTTCATATTAATATATCGACATGCTCGAGCAGGCTCCCCGTCATCCCCAAGCAACTCATTACCATCCCGATCTACCATGTAAGCCGGGGTAAAACTTTCCACGTAAGCGTGGAGCGCTCTATAAGACTCCTTGTCGGCTTCACAAAGCTGCTCGTGTTTCACCAAAAATTGGTCTGTCCTATACTGAAAATGGGCAAACACCCACTCCAATGGGAGCTTAGACACAACCTTTTCTACTTGCCGACCATCGATGGTCACCATCTCGAGCGTCGAAATGGACCTCTTGGACGCTTTTGAAATAGGCTTCACAACTAAGAACCTATCCTTAAAGTGGCGAATAAAGTCAGAGTACGGCCAGAAAAGCCTGCTCTGCTGTTTAAATGACACCCACCTCTGCTTCGTGCCCGTAGTACTTCACTGAAGTTGAAAAATGCAAAAGAAAAGGTCAACAGTCGCCCCGACAATAAGATATCGACACACCAGTTCAAAGGCCCGAATAAAGACCAGCGCATTCGGATGAAATTAGGTTGGGCACAACACTAAGTGACGAAAAAGGGCCACCTGGAAGTCAGTAAAGGGGAGACAAAGTTTAGCCTCCACAAAGGCAAACTCATACATGGGGAACCGCATCCCCGGATATATCGAACAGATCTTGTCATTTTCCTCTGGGCGGAAAGCCTTCCACTGCTTAGGAGCACCCTCTGCCCGGTTTTCCAATAAAGAAAATTCTCAGATCTCATCCTCCTTAAACAACGTCTTGGTCGATAACGGCTCGTGTGTGATCCATTGCAGATCTCCCTCCGCGACCTGAACATTAGCATAGTCTACGGGTAGCTCGACTTCCTCTTGCACGTCCTGGGTTATAAGCACGACTTCGTCACGAGGATCAGCCATCTTGCACCTGAAAAGCAGAGGAAGAAAAAGTGAATTCGATGACTAAGATCAAATCCACCCTTCCACCACTAGTCAAGTGAAAGGGTGAGGAAAAAGTCGAGGACAACCTCGAGCCCGTTTTGACCTAAAACTCAATACGACGACAACGCCGCACCTTATGGCAGGGACAAGTCTCTGCGACTTAACGGGAAAAGCTCCAGTATGATGACACAAGATCAACGAGCAAAATTCAAAGCATTGCGCCGAACAGGCCTAGTGCCCGACTACAAATCTAAACTAAACCTAACCAGAATCTATAGAGGATCTACACCAGAAGGTTCTACATTCATTTTAAGATCTTCATGTTCTTCTTAGATTTCCAGAAACTCATGTGGTCATCGAAGAACACATGAAGATTCAAACAGAAAACTCATACGTCACCGGAAAATCCATTAATGAAATCCAAAAAACATACATCTTCATGATGTAACGCCTCAAAGTTTGCCTTCATGTCTTTTAGCCCTAACCGGCTTATGTTTCATTTCATTCTTGCATTTTTAGTTGTGCATATCACTTAGTTCTTAGCATGGGATCAAGGTATCTGTCAGCAGCTCATAGCTTCATCAGTTCCAGCGGCATTTTCAGCAGTATTCAGAGCCTAACAGGTAACTTTCAAGGTCTTTTTGAGCATTTATTTTGCTCACTAGACGATTGAGCGTCTAGAGGTTCCAATAATTATTTTTATCAGTGATTCAGCACCGATCAGTTATTTTCAGCAGATCATTTTGACTGTGTAAAGGAATTCCAAGCATATTTCAGGCACGATTCAGTGGTAATATCAAACATCAAGTTTCAGCGGTTTAGCATGGCTCAGAACGGGTGAAAACAGGAAGTTCTACTACATTCCCTCCTTTTGGCGCCAAGATTTTGAATTTTTGAACAGAGTAATCGATTACCCAAAGTGAGTAACCGATTACTCTGGGCGAAATTACAAAAATGTGGCAATTTTCAACACTGCAGAATTTTTGGGTCATTTGTGATCTTGTGCTTGGCTTGTGCATGTGTGGGAAGGATCTAGAACTGGTATATTTTCATTATTTTCCACCCAAAATTCAAATTTCTTCCAACAATTTCCACCCTAATTCCATATTCCCTTTCCAAATCACATTCCTAATCTCCATTCCACTCATTAACCCACACTCCAACCCACATTTGAATTCCTAACCTAGTCCATATTTAAATCAATTCATTCCAAACCTCACATAACTTTGATCCATTTTCTGAATTTTCTACACATCTCTCTCCAATTTTCTCTCAACTTTTCTCTCATTTCAAAACCCTCACTCAAAGTTCCTTCATCAAAGTTCAACAAATTTTGCATTGAAATTTGTTGATCTTGGAGCTAAACCTTCATCCATTCACCAATTCTTGAAAGGATCTTGAATTTGTTACTGTTTTGCTTCTGGATTTAAGCTTTTGGAAGTGATTTTTGGAGAAGCTTGAAGTAAGTTCATCACATTGCTTAGATCTTGAAGTTTCTTGTTAGGATCTTGAAGTTTCTTGCATAAATCTTGGATTTCTTCCTTGGATTCACCAATTTTCATTTGCAACACTTACCAAAGCAATTCTCAGCTTTGTAGGTTGGTTAATTTCAGATCCATACTTGATTTAGCTTAATTTCAACTTATGCAATGTAGATCCATGGTTTTCAATGTGTTTTGATCCATTTGCTTGATTTGATTCATAAACTTGTTGTTTGATTGATGAAATTTGTGTTTGATTACTGATATTTGATGTGAATTTCGTGATTAATTGATTACATGATCATTTGGTGGTTTGAATAAGTCATTTACTGCTGAAAAGTGCTTTTCAAAGTTGATTTTCTGCCTCTGTTTCAGTGGTAATCGATTACTCTGCCTTATTTTCACGTTTTTGGTCAAATTTCAACTGAGTAATCGATTACCCAAAGTGGGTAATCGATTGCCGCTGAAGCAGAATGAGATTTTCTTGCATTTTCTTGTTTGTTTGAGGTCCCTTGCATGTCTAAACTTCATGAATTAATATGTTGATGATTTGTGGATCATTCTTGAGCTGTTTCACCTCACACTATTGCATGAGCACGATTCTTCGACACATGGTTCTTGGTTTTCATTGATGAATATATGTTTGGGTTGTTGATTACTTGATGCAATAAACATAATGCACACACATTTGAATCATGTTAATTCTTGATTAATGCTCAACTTGCTGGACATGTGATGCGTGTTTGTTATTTCCGTGGTTGCTTATGCATGATGTATGAGTTGTGCAACTTTGTTGATTAATTGCTTTTGAATTGTTAACATGATCATGGTTGCTCATTCTTGATACTTGTAATCAATATGCTTGATTTGTCTAGATATGTATGTTTGCATGCATTTGTTGCTTGTATAGAGCATGGATTGAATCGTTTTCAAATGTATTGCATGCTGCCCTGTTTTTACTGCTCTCTTTGTACATGTGTGCTATTGTATGTGATGTTGTTTGGTCTTTTACACCTATTTTCATGCTGAATTGTGAGCTATTGATTGCTGCTTGGTGTATTGGCTGGAATTTATTGTTGTTTTGGTGCAGATGTGTTGTGGTAGCTGCTGTCTTTCTTGCTTATTCATTTCACTTCTCTCTCTCTCTCTCTCATCTTTGTTTCACTTGTGTGTTTATGTATAGCGTGATATAGTGCTTGGTTGAGTACAACTCTCTCACACCCTTTAGGGATCCTAGCTCATCCTTAATCTTTGATTAAGGTGAGGTAGGATAAGCATTAGGTAGTGTTATCCATCTCTTTCTCTTTAGACTTAGGTCCTTAAACCTCACTAACCTTAGGGTCTCTTTTGCATGACAACTTTAGGAGAGAAACTCCCTTTAGAGTTACCTTTTTCTTGAGTCTTCACTTCTCATCTCATAATACTTTTAAAACACTTAATAAAATATAACGAATATTGCACTCGAGCCTTAAGTGTAGGAAATGCAGAACGAGGGGTCTCCCCTCCTCTTCTAGAGTGTGTAGCATATGTCCCATTTGGGGGCGACCATGCGACTCACTCGTTCATGCATGGTAGACTTTGGTGCAATGTAAGTTACGAACTAACTTCAATTCACTTCTGTCTAAAAAAACGCAAAAACAAATTCAAATCTTTTTATCCTTCGGGATCGTTCAGTTTCAAACCTCATTTTCAGAAAAGAGCATGTTACTTCCGTCTCGTCGCAAACAGGCATCGACCCTAACTGCCGGACGCAAATTTAACGTCGCTCATAAAAAACACTTACCGACCTCATTAAGTCGAACTACGACTGCTCTGATTTCCACTATCTAGTCCGATTGAGGATACGTAGGCACGAGACGGCGATGTCTTGGCGAGCAACCTCCTCCATAGTTCGCGTCTGAACTACGTTGACTCTGACTTTCCCATTGCACGAGGGAATACGTAGGCCTAGGACAATGTTAATGTCCTATCGAGTCATTTATTTTCCCTTTCTTCCTCATTTCTTTGTTCTTTTCCGTTTTCGTTCCTTCTCCTTTCCAGTAGCAGTGGAGCTCCAGATGACGACACCCTTTGATCGAGACAACAAGCGTGGATCCCATCGAGTACGATGCACGCGTGGGGTGCTAACACCTTCCCCTCGCTTAACTGACTCCCTTACCTGTTTCTCTTGGTCGCGATGACCATGTTCTTTCCTTCCCTCAGGTTTATGCAGTGTTTCCTTTCCCTCTCTTGGGATAAATACACATTGTTGGCGACTCTATTTTCGTGCCACTTTCGTGTTTGTACTTGGATGAAAGTCCCGGGAGCGACAGCTGGCGACTCTGCTGGGGACTCTGGTTGACCTCTTGCTGGTCCATCCCCTTTAGCGAGTCAATCCTAGCGATTGTTTGTTTATTTTCATTGGGTGTTATTGTTGTGTTGTATTTTGTTATATATTACTGTATTATTATATTACAGTTTTTACCGCATTTATTGCATTTCATTTCATTACTGTCATATGTTGTACTCTTTTCCTGCCGTTGTGCTGTTGGGTGGGTTGGATTCATGAGAGAAAAGCCCAATACCCAGGCTTAAGAATACACCTATGATTAGCGTGGAAAGTAGTGTGACTTATTTGGCATTTGGCCAAACGTAGTATACATGAAAACTCCACATCCAGACGAGGTTTCTTTGGTAATATTCTATCCTGCGCATTTGGGGCAGACGATGGAATATAACCTGAGAAACTGTCGACTCTGGCGACCTTTTCCCGAGGACTCAGCAACGCCTCTCCTCCCGACATGTGATAATGGCAGACCAGAAATGGCAAACCCATTACACTTGTCGATCCGAGGACCCAATGCTGAGAACTTGCATAGGATGACCTTATTTTTAGGGGAATCAGTGGACGACCTCTTTGTTTGGCGATAGTATTGTACCCCGAGGGATGAATGTACTATTGCTTCTCAAATCGAGAATCTGAGGATCCCGCATTCTAGAACCCACATGTGAGAAGGGATGGGTGTTTGCAGGTCTGCAGGTAACCGAAACCTTCAACCTACCTGGTTTTCTGGATTTCTTGTTAGTATATAGTTATCACTCTGGTTTTCTGGCAGTTTAATTTGGGCTGTTACTATGGATTTATGGGTTTTTGGTATTCTGGGTCTTATTCAGTCGGTGGAAAACAGCAGCATTAAGCATTGTGGATACCTTGATCCCATGTGTGCATTTGCATCATCATTTTGCATTCTAACATGTTTGTTCATTTGTAGGGCTGCATCCTAACTTTGATTCCGGTTTCTAAAGACCATTGAAGATGAGTACTAGCACTGAAGAGAGAAATAATATCATCTCGTACAAGTTCCCGGAGCTTAATCTAGATGTTGTTCACAAGATCGTTGCTATGGCAGAGTCTGGGGTATTGACAGACTTCAAAAAAGAGTATGGAAGAATTCTGAATTTCGCCCGTGATGTTACCCAGTATGAGTTTAGGGATCTGCACACTCTGGTGCAATTCTATGACCCTCACCTACGGTGTTTTTTGTTTGCTGATTATCTTTTGGCTCCGACGTTGGAGGAGTTTGCTCTCATTCTTGATGTCTCCGTTAAAGAAGAAGTTCATTTTTACCCTTCTAAAGAGCTCCCTGATTTGGAAAGAGTTTCTGCCGCTTTGCACTTGGATCAATCTTTGTTGAAGAGCAATGTTGCAAGAAAATGAGGATGTAAAGGCTTTCACATGAAGTTTTTGATCGAGAAGACTGCCATTTGTGATAAGGCTAAATGTTGGTCGGTGTTCAATGCAATTTTGGCTATGTGTGTTTATGGAACAACGTTGTTCCCAAATGTGAAGGATTTCGTAGACATGAACGTTGTCCGGATATTCACCATGAAGAATCCGATACCTACCTTGCTTGGGGATCTGTATTATTCAATGCATTATAAGAATGAAAAGAGGAGGGAGGACCTCTTTACTTTTGCACTTCAATTTTCTACAAGTGGTTTGCTTATCGCCTTCCTAAATCTGGGGCGTTTGTAGACACCAGAGAAACATTGGATTAGTCCAAGATATTGATGGGATTAAGAGCTGACAATTTGGCTTGGGTCAATCGTGATTTGTTAGGCCAGGAGATCATGATCAGTTGTGGGGGTTACCCGAATGTACCTTTAATAGGAAGAAAAGGGGAATTAACTACAACCATATTCTTGCTATTAGACAGTTTAGGTGTGCTTTGAAAAAGCCGCCAAAGGACAAAGACGTTCAAGAGTCTCTATTTGTGAGTGGGGAAGCCAACCTGGAAATGCTAAAAGAAGTTGCAAATACTTGGGGGAATCGTCACAAGAAAGGAAAGACTTCATTTGGTAAAAGTAATAATAGAGCATTTCATGCGTATGAAGATTGGATTCAAAAGAGAGTGGGGAAGGCACTGCTACCGTTTTCCAGAGAACCACCATCTTACCCCCTGTTGATTGAGCCTCTGACCACAGTTGAGATAGAGAAGTTCAATAAGTTATGGGCTGAAAAAGAGAAGCTGCGAGAAGAGAACAATGATTTACATAGAGAGATCTACCAGCTTAAACATGAGAGAGGTGAAGTTATCCATGTTGCCAAGGTGAAGACAGAACTTCTTGTCAGGAAAGAAAAGGAGCTAGCTAATGAAGTTTCATCCAAGCATAAGGTAAAACAAGCTCTAAAGGGTGTAAGCAAGGTCCTCAAGTCCAAGAAGGAAGAATTGGCCAGGGCTGTATCGAAAATTCATAAGTTCCATTCTCACAGAAATACTGCAATCACCACCAACAAGCTGAAAGAGGACAAGTATCTGGAGCAGATTGAGGGTTTGAAATCAAAGCTCCAGAAGAAAGATAAAGAAATCCTATCAGAAATTTTCGAAAGAAGAGCAGTGGAAGAGCGACTCAACGAAGCCATAGCAACTATGGAGGATTTGAAGGTTCAGGCTGAGGTGAAGAGGCCTAGAAATGAGGGTCCCAGTATGGACGATGTTTTTGAAAAGGATGCTTGGGAGTTACATTGTTGCTACCTGGAGGGGATTATGCATAGAAGAGATGTTCTTATCCAAGAATTGGTCCAGAATCCAAAACATCCCAACACCAAGAAGCTATTTAAAGAGGTGCAAGACTGGTGTAAGGAGCATGATGGCTAGGGAGGGCTGGCACGGTTGAATTTTGATGATATACCATAGTTTGATTTTCTCCATTTTCATTGTATTTTTGGATCACCACCAGGCTTGTTGGTTGGGATTCTTTTGCTTATCTTGTTCAACTTATGTCTTTATCTTGGGTTGTAACTGATGACAGATGACTATTCTCTGATTCTCCTCATATATGATCAGAAGTTCAGTTTTGTACTGTTGTTAAACTGGAATCAAGGGGTGGATCGCCCTGCTAATATACAAACATGCTTGCATTTGCATTTGCACTCTCATAATCATAATCATTTTTGCATAACAGGTACTTGTCTCTGGTTTTCTTATCCTCTTCTTTGTACAGGCAGGATAGCTGATCAATCGATTCACCCATATCCTACTCGACTCAACCAGAAAAGTGTAATGGATCAAATGCAAGCAGAAATGGTTACCATGCAGGCCCGTATGGCCAAATTCATGGAGATGATGCAAGGAGTTGCACAGGGGCAGGAACAGCTCAGAACCCTTGTTCAACCCCTAGTGGCAAAAATAGATGAGAATGGTGTACTACATCGTGGTCTTCAGAATCAGGTTAATCCTCCGGGCAGAGGTGTTAATGGAAACAATGTTCATATGGGACCTCCGGGTGGAGTTCCAGTTCCTTCTATGGTTGGAGGAGGAAGCAGTATTCATGCAGTTCATGGCCATCACTTTGATGACCAGCAAGACGAAATTTTCTCTATGCAAGGCGGAGACACTAGTCACCCGGTTGTTAGTGATCTGAGGATCTGAATGATTGAGGAACAGCTAAGGGGGGTCGTGAATCAATATTCTCTGGGTATGGATCTGGATGGCCTAGTTCTGGTTCCTGGCATCATAATTGAAATTCTGGTACCAGCTATGTGATGTCACACACGATGTTACAACAACACACACTGCAAGATAGAAAATAAACAACACAGCAAAATTGTTTACCCAGTTCAGTTGTAAAACCTACTCTGGGGGCTACCAAGCCAGAGATGGAATTCACTACTTGTAGATTTAATTTACAGACTCAACAACCCGTTGACAATCTCCTAAACTTAAACTCTACTAGTGTCTTCCTACCTAAGAGACCACTTAGATATGAGAGCACCACTCAATCCCTTACAATTACACTCAAAGAGACCACTTTGAGCACCCTTGATCTTGCTTCACAGCTTCGACCAAGTTACCTATCTCTCCTTGCTTCACAGCTTCAGAGAGGACAGAATCTATTACACCAATTCAAACCAGAGTTGTGTTTAGATAAGTACTCCTTACAAACCCTAGACACTAAGCCTCCAGCTTCTGATCTTCTGCTTGTATTCTGTACTTGCTTCCTTTGCATCTTGCGCTTTATATAGCAACCTGAGTTGGGCTTGGACTTGTCACAATATTTGATCAGATTTGATAATTAAAACTGAATCTTCAAAACAGATTTTATCCCCAAAATATTTTTAAATCTTCAACCTTTTAATTCTCCAACAAACCTGCATCCAAATCTCCATGTAACAGAAAATATCTAACCCAAGATATTCTCATCCAATGAGTCAACCACTCTCCACAACTCCAGCTAACACGTGAGCCCTAATAACAACAAGCCCATGCTGTCATTAGTTCTGCAGACCTGATGTTACAACATCCTTTGTAACATCAGACATCCACCTTCAAACTTAACACAACCCAGTGTTAAGACACAATGTTGTGACATCAAGCCCATGACATCAAACATTATTCAGCTTCACTACTTAGTACAGCCCAGTACTAAGACTCAATGTTGCAACATCAACACCATGACATCAACATTGAACACCTTTTTGTTTTACCAAAATTCCAGCCAATCCAGGAACTTACAATAATTCCACATACGTTTCAGGCTCCCATATTTGAGAAATAAAACAGTACTACTTAACCCAAGACACATGTTCGGGCATATGCAAGAAAGATGGCTGCGCATTCTAAAGATGAGAAATTACTAATGCACTTCTTTTAGGATAGCCTATCTGGGGCATCCTTGGAGTGGTATATGCAGCTAGAGAGGTGTAACGTCCATAGCTGGAGAGAGCTGGTGGAGGCTTTCATCAAACACTATCAGTATAATACTGATATGGCTCCCAATCGGACCCAGTTGCATAGCATGTCCCAAAAGAGCAGTGAAAGCTTTAAAGAGTACGCGCAGAGATGGCGTGAGTTGGCGGCGAGGGTACAACCACCTATGTTGGAGAATGAGATGTTGAATATGTTCATGGCTACCCTGATCGTGCATTATTATGAAAAGTTGTTACCTTGCATGTCAGACAAGTTTGCTGATTTGATCATGGTGGGGGAGATGCTAGAGAGTGGAATCAAGGCGGGGAAAGTTTCAGGTAATGATGGGTCGTCTTCTGGTCAGGGGAAGAAACCATATGGGAACTATAAGAAGAAGGAGGAAGCAAATTCTGTCTCGTCTTACCGAGTAAAGGGGAAGCAACATCAGAATTATAATCAGCATGTAGCTTCAGTGACAATCCCTACAGCGCTTCCGCAGCAACAACAGAATCGTGCTCCACGCCAGCAACAATTTACGCCTAAACAAAACCGACATTTTGATGCTCCGCCTCTACCGTATTCACAGTTATTCCAACACTTACTTCAGCTGCAATTAATTCAAAAGAGGACTTTGGCTCCTCCTACTGGTAATCCACCTCCGGGTTATAATCCTAACGCCCACTGCGACTTTCATTCTAGGGCACCCGGACATCACATCGAGGACTGCAAAGCTTTTAAGCACAAAGTCCAAGATTTGGTGGATTCTAAGGCCATAAACTTTTCAAACGATGTGTCGAATGTTATCCAGAACCCAATGTCGAACCATAGGGGGCCGAGGGTTAATGTTTTGCTAGAGGAGAGTGAATATTTGAATCTGGTTACGGATGTGAACAAATTAAAGACTCATTTGAGGGTGATAAAGGATAGATTGATAAAAGGTGGGGTGTTCCCCGGATGTGAGGACAATTGTTCAGGAATTCAAAGTTTGATTGATGAAGGAAGGTTGCAGTTTGACAGGTGTGACCAACAAAAAGAGGTTATTGGCAGTGATGTGGCAACTATCACTATTCCCTTTAAGACAATCACAATTTCAACAATTGCGAGACCAGCTCCGGTGATAATTACAGGTCTTGGACCCATTCCTTATGAGAGCACCAAGGCCATTCCTTGGAATTATGGTGCCGAGGTGTTCGTTAATGGACAGAAACAAGAGTTAGTGAGAACTTCGTCAGTAAATTCCAGTCTTGAGAATAATGAAGAAGCAGATGCAATCACCCGAAGTGGTAGGGTATTTATCCCTACTGACGATCAAGCCAATGGTTCTAAGCAAGACAAAGGAAGGCAGATTATGGATAATCCTGTACAGACGCCAGTAGGGAGTGGCTCCACGGTGAGGCCAGTTGATAATTCTTTTTCATAGAACGTAGAAGAGTTTATGAGGTTGATTCGGAAGAGTGATTATAAGATTGTGGATCAATTATACCAGACACCGTCTAAAATCTCCATCTTGTCTCTGTTACTGTGTTCAGAAGCTCATTGAAATGCACTGTTGAATGTACTGAATGCTGCTTACGTACCCCAAGAGATCTCTGTTAATCAGCAGGCAATGGGTTGGGATTTACCGATGTTGACTTAACCCCTGCTGGGAGAAACCATAACAATGCCTTGCATATTTCTGTTGAGTGTCGTGGATTGTTGATGTCTCATGCGCTAGTGGATACAGGATCATCTTTAAATGTTTTGCCTAAGAAAGCATTGATGAAGCTAGACACCCGAGGGTTGATATGTGATCGAAAAAATAGCAAGTGTACTATTTTGCCTATTGTAGTAATAAAGGGAATTTCCCAAATGTCGATCTCAAGGACTGCTTGACGATATAGATTTATGGTTTTATTTTAGTTAAACAAAAGCTTTGGGGTTTTGGCTTTGGTTTTGAAAAGTGAAAAATAATTGCGAATAAAATAAAGAAAGTACGGGAAAGGTTAAAACAGATATGAGTAGCATGCTAGGGAAGATGTATGATCTAAATCAGTAACAACTCTAAATTAACACTGCAACAAATTATTTTAACTAATTAATTACTGGTTCTTAAGGGTGTTTACTCCTAAGTCCTTAGTGAGAAAACCTTTAATCATCCAACCTAATTCCTATGTCCATAGAGAATTACAATTGAAATTAAGCAATCAATTATCAAGAATATTCTGGTTTCTATAGGGTATCCATAGTCCTAGGTGATATCTACTATAAAATAATCTCAAGCAAAGCATTAACAACGGCGGTCCAGCCTAATCGTTAACCGTAAATCAAACCCGTTTGTCCGACAAGGCAAGCATTAAGAACATCAAAAGATTAAATCAAAAAGAGATTGTCATTGCAATAATAATATTAGAGTCATTACATAATCAAATCAGGATCACCCCTAGCAATGGGGGTTTAACTACTCATAAAAGTAAAGAAAAACATGATAAAAAGTGTTGTCATTACTGAAATCTTAGATGAATAGATCTTCAATCGCAGGAAGCTCTTGAAAATATGAATCCACTATTGAAATCTGAGTTCTCCAGCCTTCAAAACATGTCTTTTTCCATCAAGAATCCGTTCCCCCTTTAAAAAATCACATGGTGGCCTTAAATACGTCAAATTTGGGCTTTTTCACACTTTTGGGCCTCCATACGCGTATGGGGTGTGCCATACGCGTATGGGAGCGTATGGGCCACGTACGGGAGCGTATGGGCATGTTGTGAGCGTATCATACGCGTACGGGGGCAGTCAATACGCGTATGGGGGCAGGCCATACGCGTATGGGCAGAGAAACAACATTTTCAGCATTTTTTCAGCATTTTTCAGCATTCAATACACGTATGAAATGAGGCAATACGCATATGAACATGGCCGAATCTGCCAAAAGTGTCTTCATGAAAGTTGTAACCCTTGATCTTAGCTTTCAGTTGTCGCCAGACCCTCGTAGTTTCGATTTACGATGCTCCGGGTATGATCAAAATACTGCACGCCTATCATGACAAAAAACATGTTGAAAAATAGATTTTTCCAATCTTTCTAAAAATTCGCCGCGTTCATTTTCTGACCATATCATTGACTTCATCCGACCTACAAAACACGTTAACCTTCCCAAAAAGATCAAAAATACCAGAAATGATTAAAACATAGATAAATACGAAATTAAAGAAACTGACATATAAACCACTCAAACTATATGAAAAATATAAATAATTCGCATACTTTCACCTGTTAAAATGATAATAACTATAGCAAAATGGTGACTGATCACAACCCCAAACTTAGCTTGTTACTTGTCCTCAAGTAACATTCTATGCAGAAAAATCATGTCACCCCAAACTTACTGTAAAAATAGGACTTACCACAATACTTCTGAAATCTTTCGCACTGGACCCTTTGATACTTCCTTGGGTTTTCCTTTTTTTTATTCATAGCCAGCAAGCCAGAAACACTTTCACTTGGAAACACTACTTCATCTGTCAGCTTATTTCACATTCTCACCAAGTCTCTCGGGGTTAAAGTGTTATCACGCTCAAATCAAGGTAAGCAATATCAGATCAAATGTTTGAACGAATTCTCAAATTTTATCAACATGCACAAAACACACACTTTTTGAGGTCTTTGGGTTGTAACGGGGCTTGGGTTAAGGTAGGATATAAAAAGGAAAACAAGGGTTTTTGGTTCAGAGTACGTGAGATCATTCGTGTCACCATGTTCGTCCATTAGTGCTTTTGTGGGGAATTTTAAAATCCATTCGGTGAGTGCATTGTTTTTAGTAGGAAAAAATTTTCTTCTCCCTTTTTTTTCTTTTTCACTTTTTTTTTGTTTTTTTTTCTTTTGGTTCTTTGCACTCACCGTGTTTTACTTTCATAAACTGCATAGCTACCCCAAACTTAAAGGTTGATATTCCAACAGCAACCCCAAACTTAAATTTGAAAACGGATCCAAAAACAATAACACATACTCCGAATAGGTTAGAATAATTATGTGGCCAATGGGTTAATAATTACGGGTATAAAAAAAACAAAGGATACAGGCTCAAATGGGGTAAACGAAGGATAATAATAATAAAGGTATGGCTAGAAAGGCTCTAGGTGATAAACAAAAAAAATTGCCTCAGTGTGTGTACTCATAAAGTTAATATTAAAAAAGAACGTACACAAACTATGATAGATAAAGGCATACCTGATATCTCTCATGATGATATATGTGTTTGGCTTTTTCTGAACTCACCAGGATAGGTAAAACTGACAGCTTCCATAGTGTCTCTTTGTTCAAGGCTCTTTTGCTCCTGGTTCTGATAATCTTATTCAACCAGTGCGTCCAATCATATACAAAAGTATCAAACAGTCTGGGTAACTTAAGCAGAGAACATCCAAGCAATTAGTCCGAGGAATCCTTGTCAACCACTCATGCTAGAAATCACCACTTAACAGGAAAAATTATGAAAAGACAACAATAACCCAATGACAACTCATGCCTTATTTAAACTTGCAAAATAAAAAAATAAAAATAAAAAACAAAATACAAAATACAAAATACAAATACCTCCCTTGGGTTGCCTCCCAAGCAGCGCTCGTTTACGGTCATTAGCTTGACCCCTTATTCCATGTTAGGGAGGCATATATGAAACAAAGAACACATCATCTTTTTTCTTTCTTTTGTTTGGTAGCAACCCCATGAACTTGAGGTATTGATGATGTTTCTTCCAACTCATTTTCAGTGGGATTTTTGTGAACAATGCATAAATGAAATCCAATACTTTATCAATTTCTTGTCTTTCATCTGCCTTGTCAAAATAGTTCTTAGGGATACTATTTTCTTGAAGATTTTCTTGTTGGATGTCTACATCTTCACAAATCGCTACATCTGTATTTTCATCCAGCACTAGATCATCTTCACGTTGCCTTTTTTCTTCTTCCCCGTAGTTCTTGTTTACCTCAAATTCTTCTATTTCTAATGCATCTTCTTCGTCTGACGTTATGCCTTGTTCTTCTTCTTTCACACATTCTTCTTCCAACCTGCACTCTCGCCAAATAAAATAATCTGGATAAAAGTTAGCTTCCCTACATTCATTCATAAGGATTCTTACCTCCCTCCTATATGCTTTAAAAAATTTAGTCGCCTCTTCCAAAGTGATTCCCGAATCAGGCGACCAACATTGAGGAGATACAGGTGGTAATGTATAAAAGATATCCATAACTACACACTCAAACTTTATTAGTCACACAGTATAGAAGAATTCATGAAGCAACAATAATCTGAATTTTTTTTTATTAAAATGAAATAAAATTACAAATAAAATTAAAAATAAATTTTAATTGCGGAGCAACAAAATTTTAACTAAAATAAAACTCTAAAATCTATGAACTTTGGCAGTCCCCGGCAACGGCGCCAAAAACTTGATCGAAAAAATAGCAAGTGTACTATTTTGCCTATTGTAGTAATAAAGGGAAATTTCCCGAATGTCGATCTCAAGGACTGCTTGACGATATAGATTTATGGTTTTATTTTAGTTAAACAAAAGCTTTGGGGGTTTTGGCTTTGGTTTTGAAAAGTGAAAAATAATTACGAATAAAATAAAGAAAGTACGGGTGTTTACTGTGAAATTTGGTAAACAACCTCTGGTCTATCAACTTGACATAAATTGACTAACTTGCAGGATCGACCACACAAATCCTAGGACATGTGCTAAACTTATGATAAGATGCAAATAATTAAATATACAAAGTAAAAGAACTTCACGTTCGACAGTTGCATGTAAAGAAAAGACTTGAAAATATAAAGATGAACTCCACGTTCTACAGGAAGTAAAATGCTTGGAAGTTTAAAAAGGCTTTGAAAAGTAAATGAACTCCACGTTCGACAGGAAAGAAAATGGCTTTGAAAAGTAATGAACTCCATGTTCGACAGGAAAGAAAATGGCTTTGAAAAGTAAATGAACTCCACGTTCGACAGGAAAGAAAATGGCTTTGAAAAGTAAATGAACTCCACGTTCGACAGGAAAGAAAATGGCTTTGAAAGTTTAAAAGTATTTTAAAGACAAAAATAAAGGAACTCCACGTTCGACATGAAATAAAGGCTGAAATCTTAAAGGGCTTTTGAAAGTTTAAATGACAAGAAAAGTAAATTGAACTCCACGTTCAAGTTTGAAAAGGAAAATGTTGGTCGAAAGTAAAAGCATGAAAGTAAAGGTTTGAAAATAAAAGGCTTGAAAGTTTAAAGGCAATTGAACTCCACATCCATGAAAATATAAAGGTTTTGCAGATTTAAAAGATAATTGAACTCCACGTCCAAGGAAATAAAAGGATTGGCGAAAGTAAATGCAGGAAGGAAAAGGTTTTGAAACTTTAAAAGGCTTTGAAAGACAATTAACTGAAAGTAAGAAACATCAACATGATGAAGAATAAAGGTAGTAACATTACTTAAAAGATGGTGTTTACATTACGTACATTCTCACGAATTCGTTTCTCTACACGCGGATACTTTGAATTTCTTTGAGTAACTTGTACAATGAAAAAGACACCCTTATTTCCTAAAATTTACACCTATATATAGTACTAAGAAATAACTGCTATAGGGAAGTTACACTACAACATGTCCTCTTTTAGCGCTTATTCCACCTTAACTGTTCCCACCAATGGACTATACTTTGAGTTTCAAATTTGAAATCTTCCCTCCAGCGTAACTGCCACACGCGCGCACTTAGCTTCCTCACGTCGAAGAATCTTCAGCACTTAGTCATTTTTTACAAAGTCCACACAACCTTGTTCGACCCAGATCTCCAACAAGCTTGTCGAGACCCTCTTTTACTTAAAACCATATTTTAACTTTCTCATGGCTTGTAATTCTTTTAGTGTCAAAAATTCAGGGTTAACAAATTTCCCCCAATAAATGTCCTTTCGCCAGACGTGGCAGAAAGGCCATTTTTTTATTTACTTATTTTCGACGCCTCTTTTGCATGGATCCAACTAAACTTCCCACTAATCACTTAGTGGACAAACTGTTCACTTTCAAAGACCCACGCTTATGACATCAGGTCATAATGATAATCCTTAAACGTCTTTTCAGCCGTATTCATCATCACCTTTTTCTTGAAACCATACATTTGCAGTCTGTATATAACTGCTACCACTCATCACGTTCCTAGGAGACAAACATGCGTCCCACTATCTCTTCAGATTCAATGGTGGATTCGCCACCACTGGGATCAAACATACTCTATAAATACCCAAATTCCTCATTTGGTAAACTTTTCACTTCCTTGCATTCTCAAACAAACTCTTAAGCGAATTTTGTCCTCAATTCTTTTCCTTCAAACCCTGAAAACTTCCATTTGCCCTAACAATGTCTTCTCAATCCAACCCCAAGTCCCAGAAAACTCAAAGAAGCAAGGGCACCCAGTTCAAACAATCACTTCCTCCTTTCGCTAATATCCCCGGTCCTGAAGTTGTGGGTAACGTTCAATGTCTACCAGAACCTACCACCCAAGAGGCACGTGCCATTTACAGGTCTCAGGTAATGGTTCCTCTTATTGTTGCTGATAGATGTCTGGCAATTTCTGGTCTTTTAGCAGAAGTTGCCATCTCTGATGAAAAATTATGTGAATTTTTTCCCTCTTATCGCACAACAAAACCCTTAGGGCAAAAGAGTACCCCTAAACCTTCCGTTTCCACTGTAACTCTTCCTGAGGAAAATCCCCTACCCAAAATCAATGTTGATTACCTGGCTGATGGTACCAGGCTTGTTAGAGCTGTCAACCCTTTGAAAGAATTTGACCAATGGATGGAGAAGGTGGAAAAAGTTAAAGCAAACCACTGGAAGGAAATAGGGATTTACGACTTCATCATGCTGTCGAAAACAAACGTGCCTTACTGCTTGAATCTGTTGGCAGCTTCCTTGTACTTCTGGGATAGCACCCATTATACTTTTCACCTACCATGTGGGATGGTTACACCCACACTCTTTGATATTGCTGCCATCACAGGTCTTCGACTAGATGGATTCATTTACAATCCTGAAGAGGATTCTGATACTGTCAATATCTCCAACTCCAAACTAACTTACACTCTCTTCATCAAGCACCACTTTGTCACAGACAGTGATGATGTGTCTGATGAAGAGCATGTTGCTTTTCTTGCTCTTTGGTTATCAAGATACGTTTTCTGCACCAAATCTCTACAGGTGGCGAAGAAATATTATCCTCTCGCCAACCAACTCCACAACAAAACAAGGGTTTGCCTAAGTGAGCTCATTTTGGCGAACCTCTATGAATCGATCAGTGAAGCAGTCTTTGGACTTAAAAACCTGGATACACAAGGTCCCATGCAACTAAGTGGACCCTTGTGGTTATTGCAACTATGGCTCAATGCCACTTTTGAAGCCAGCTTGCCCAGGAAAGGGTCAGTTAATGAGGCTTCACCTGAGATCAATGAGAGGTGTGTCGAATGGCCACGTTTGGTGAAGCTAACTCCAAATGATGATGGTGTATCCCTCCAAGAGGCTTTCACCAGCTACATCAAGATGTTTGCCAAGCGCTATACTTTTTCTCCTAGCATGGCCCCCTTCGCCCGTCGAACTCATGGCCCTAAATGGTTCACAAGACCATTTCCTAACCTTCGCCAGGCTGTGGACGAAGAATCTATTCGTATATGGGATGCCTTTTTGATTCCCAGATTTATTGTCCATAGGCTGAACTTGACAAAAGGGTTAGCAACTTTGATTGCTTACCAACCAAACCTTGTCTCTAGGCAATTTGGATTGGCCCAAAGCTTTCCTAGCTGCTTATATGAGAAGAAAGGCCAATTGATCTTTCATACTTCCAGCTATAATGACCAAGGCGTCACTGATACCCTTGTTAGCTGGCAGAAGAAAGAAGGCTTTTTGTCTCCTGTATATTTTGAGCCTTCTTATTTGTGCACAACCCCATTTCATGAGTGGTGGTCGAGGCATTATGCTGAGCATTTTCTTGATGTAACTGCCTTCTCTACCCTCCTTGACCAAGCTTTTATTAATGTGCAGGATCGGTCGAAGAAAAGTAAGTACACTCACATCAAAGAGATACAGGCTTTCCAAAAGTACTTTGAAACTATCTATCGACCAGATGATCTTGGTCGAACCATTCACGAGGCTGCTGTCAGTTTAAGGTTCATTTTTAGGGAAAAATTAGATCAACTAAAAATCCCAATTCACACTCCTGTTGAAAAACGTTATGAGGTAGCTTTCGACTTTTTTCCTCCTAAATTCCCCAAATTGCCCAATGCTGATTTTGGGGTGGCACTTGCCCCTCCATTTCCAGATTGGTTTCATTGTGGGGAAAGTTTAAAAGTCATTCGACAGCAGTCTCTGCCAAAAGCCCAAAGAGTGGTTCCAACCAAGTATTGGTTAGATAGTTTCAAAGGGCATCTTCATATAGGAATTCAGGACGTTCGTGTCGAATCTGAAATATATGAAGGTTTAAAGCCCTTGATTTATGGCTTTATATTTAACCATTTAATTACTAACTTGTAGCAATTTTTGTCTCTCAGCTGTTCCAAGAAAAGCTGTTTCGACTAGGGCTGCCACTTCTCAAAGTGGCCAAGAAACAGAAGGCACTCAGGTATACATCTTTCCTTTACTTTGCCTTCGTCTTAGTGAAACTTGTTCTCACTTTTGTATCATTTTTCAGGCTGGTCGAAATCCTTCAACTCCTGCTAAAAAAGGCAAGAAGGCTATCCCAACCGTTGTTATAGAGTCAGAGGCCTCAGACGAATCTCCTGAGGAGATTATTGTCAAGAAAAGGAAGAAAATCACAAAGGCCTCTGGACCAAGTGGCCCACCTCGTTCGAAGGTGGCCAAAATTCTCGAAAAGACACCAGCCACAAGTGGTGTCGAAAAAGAAACTCCTGTGGCAGCTACAACACCAACTCCTGCTGACCATGGGAGTAATATTGCAAGTCTTGCTGCTGAATTGGCTCAGGTATGTACAATGTCTTTCACCTTAGACATCTTTCGCCTAGACTCACTTCTCTGATTCCATTTGTATATTTCCCCAGGCAAACACACTTGATATCAGCAATCTCGCCACAACTACCACCATTGCCCCTGATCACCAAACAACTGCTTCTACCACAATCATCACTGATCATCCAACAAACATTACTACCCCCATCATCACTGAGGCTCAAACAGCTGCAACTACCACAACTAACACTGAAGCTCCTATCCCTCAAGAACCAATAAGCACTTCTGCACCTGCTGTAAACATTGATCCTACTTCTCAACCAGCTGGAGGAAGTTTCGCCACGCTTCTAAATAGCCAAAGTGAGCCAACTTACCATCCAACTTCTGATTTTGGTTCTGGTTCTGGTTCTGGTTTGAGTGATTACTTTCGACTTTGCCATGCTTTTATTGCTTTCATGCTTAAGTTATAATATGCAATTTTAAGGCATCTCAATTTCTTTTGGAAAAATGAAAACTCCTCAGCTTTAATTAACTTAGGCATAACCAACTCAGGCTTTAAACCTATAGTCCTTAAAGTAATCTTCTAGGCACACTTCCCAATACAATTCACGTGCCTCCACCGTTTGACTGGCCAATACCATGATTCCTTGGCTTCTATAAAATCCCTTTTACTTGAGCCAAATTTTGTGTAACCAAAACATGCAGCGTTCAAAGAAAACATCAATCAAACCAATGGCTGAGAAAACACCCTTTACTGAGGCACCAAAAAAGGAGGAGGCCACCACAAAATCTGAAGCCTCCATTGGAGCCACTTCTCACGCCAAAACGAGAGAAGCAAAAATGAAAATCTCCAAGAAAAAGCACTCCAGCACTCAATATCTTGAAGATGAGCCAGATGCTGACTACATAGAATTCCTTAAGTCCATAGACTGGAGATATTATGTATAATCTTTGCGTAACTCCAAGTATTGTACTGGTTTCCTTTTGTATGCCATATTGGCCTATCTTGGCTTTGCTATTAAATGAAATTTATGTTTTGATATGAACCTCTTGCAGCATAGGCTTATATTTCTTCAAATACTTGCCATTTACTTTTAAGATTCTTTTATCTTTGTCTAATTCTTCAACTTCATAAGCTCCATTAGAGAAGACTTGTATAATTTGGAAAAGACCTTCCCATTTGGGGGACCACTTGCCTAGTGTTTTATCCTTTCGATCCATAGGCAAAATCACCTTCCAAACTAAATCTCCACATGCAAAAGACTTAGACTTAACCTTCTTGTTGTAGGATTCTTCGACTCTTTTCTTTTGTCTTTTCAACAGTTCTAAAGCTATGAGCCTTTCTTCATCCAAATCCACTAGCTCATTCATCATCATCTCCCAATAATCTTCAGACGAGATTTCATGATGCCTTTGAACTCTTACAGACTGCAATTGTATTTCGACTGGTAATATTGCATCATGGCCAAAAGTCAGTCGAAATGGAGTAGTATTAGTAGCTTCTTTAGGAGAGGTTCGACATGCCCAAAGAACTTGGTCTAATGTCTTGTGCCAATTTCTTGGATTTTTCCCCACATGCTTCTTAATCAGTCCAATTACCACTTTATTAGCAGCTTCGACTTGCCCATTGGCTTGAGCATAATAAGGTGTAGAAGTCAACAATCTAAAACCTGTTGCTTTGGCAAATTCCTGCATCTTTCGACCAGTAAACACTGATCCCTGATCTATAGTAATAGTCTCAGGAATGCCATATCTATAAATGATATGATTTTGGATAAACTCAATAACATCTTGATCTATATTCGCCAATGGTATTGCTTCAATCCACTTGGTGAATTAATCAATCCCCACCAAAATATATCTCTGGTTCTTTAAAGATGGAGGTCGAATTTCTCCTACTATATCCAAAGCCCATCCTCTGAAAGGCCATGGTTTTACTATAGAGTGTAATTCACTTACAGGGATATGCTGTATGCCAGCATGAATCTGACATTCTTGGCAACCCTTAGCAAATTCTATGCAATCTTTCAGCATAGTAGGCCAATACATGCCTTGTCGAAACAACAGCCACTTCATCTTATGATCAACTTGGTGTGCACCACATGCCCCACTATGTACTGTCGAAAGAGCTAAATATGCCTCTATTTCACTAAGACATTTCAATAAAACTCCCTCAGGGGTTTTCTTGAACAATTCATTACCCAAAAGTACATAACTTAAAGCTTGATACCTGACTTTTCGCTCTGTCGAAGCTGTTGGATTATGAAAATATTCAACTATGGGCTTCCTCCAATCTCCATCTGTTAAGGCATCTATGGCGAAAATTTCAAAATTTTCATCATCCATACACCCAAGTTTTGTTGCTTCTAAGTCTGATGGACACAAACCAACAGCTACCACCTTGCCCCTTGCTTCAACTTCTTCTTGAAGATTTGCTTTTGACATTTTATAACCAGAGGCGATTTGAGCCAAGTCATTAGCAACTTGATTCTCTATTCTGGGTATGTGCTGGATAGTTACGACTTCAAACTTTTTTAATAATCTATTGGCTATCACAAAGTATATAATGAGATTTTCTTTAACACATTTATACTCTTTTGTGATTTGTTTTATAACTAATTCTGAATCTCCCATTATTTCGACTCTAGTTGCCCCCAATTCTAAAAAAATTTCAAGGCCATCAATTAATGCTTCATACTCAACCTCATTATTAGAACAAAGTCCTTCGACCCTATACATAAATTTTGTTGGAATTTTCTCAGGCGAAATAATATATATTCCCACCCCTGTTCCATTTTTATGGCTTGACCCATCAAAGTATAACCTCCAAGGTTTAACCTCAACGTAATCCATGTCAATTTCATTTACATAGTGGTCAACTATGAAATCTGCAACTATTTGCCCTTTCATAGCTTTTAAAGGTTTATAAGTTAGCGAAAACTCTGTTAAAGCCAATGCCCATTTACCAATTCGACTATGTAAAATAGGCTTAGATAACATATGCTTAATAACATCAAAATGAGATGAAACATACACTTCAATTGGCTTTATATATTGCTTCAATTTAGTACAAGAGAAATACAAGCATAAACACAACTTTTCAATCATGCTATACCTAGTTTCTGCATCATTTAAGACTCGACTAAGGTAATAAATGGCTCTTTCGACTCCATTTTCATCCTCTTGAGCTAACATGCTCCCTAAAGTCTTATCTGATGCAGCTATATACAATCTCATACTTTTCTTTCTACAAGGTGGCGAAAGAATTGGAGGGTGACTTAGGTACTCCTTAATCTTGTTGAAGGCGTCCTGTTGTAATTGCCCCCACTCAAAACCATCTTTGTTGACACGAAGCAATGGCGAAAAGGCTTGCGTCTTGCCACTTAAGTTGGATATGAATCTTCTTAGAAAGTTGATTTTGCCCAACAATGACTGCAACTCTTTTTTTTGTTGATGGCGCTTTCGCTTCCATTATAGCTTTAGTCTTATTCTGATTTATTTCAATCCCCTTTTTGTGAACTACAAAGCCTAGGAAATCCCCAGCCTGCACACAAAAAGCACACTTAAGAGGGTTCATTTTAAGACCAAATTTCCTCATCCTTTCAAAGGACTGTCGAAGGTGATCAATATGATTCTTTCCAGAAATGGATTTTATAACAATATCATCAATATAAATTTGCATGAAAGTGTCTATAAAATCATGGAAAATAGAATTCATTGCCCTTTGATAAGTAGCACCAGCATTTTTCAAACCAAAAGGCATCACTACCCATTCATAGGTGCCTAAGGCCCCAGGGCATCTAAAAGCTGTTTTATGAATATCTTCCTCAACAATGAATATTTGGTTATAACCAGAATATCCATCCAGCATACTAAGATATTCATATCCTGCTGCAGAGTCTATTAACATTTCTGCTACAGGCATTGAATATTCGTCTTTAGGAGTTGCAGAGTTTAAATCTCTAAAATCTATGCAAACTCTTAAAGAACCATTCTTTTTAATAACAGAAACTATATTTGCCAACCATTCAACATACCTTGCAGTACGAATGAACTTGCAACGAAGCAGTCTTTCGACTTCTTTCTTGATCTTTGACAAAATTTCTGGGGCGAACCGTCTTGGATTTTGCTTGACAGGTTTCTTCCCAGGTGTCATAGGCAACCTGTGCTCGACTAGCTCCCTGCTCAAACCAGGCATTTCATCATAATCCCAGGCGAAACAGTCTTTAAACTCCTTCAACAACTGGACCACTTCAACCTTCAATTGGGGATCAATATTTGCACTGATGTATGTTGCCCTTTTAGTTGCTCCCTCACTGAGGTCAACTTCTTCTAAAGGATCTTGCGCTAGCATTTTGATATTGTTCGCCAGCGGATCCTTCTCAAATCCCAAAGGCTCATCCTCATAGATAGCGTCGAGCCTTAGGCTTTGCTCTCCAGTTTCAACCTTATCTGGAGGTTTTAGGTCGAAGTCCTTATCAGGACCTTCTTGATATAATTCTGAAATGGCTTCACCAGCCATCTATTTGTCAACAGCTTCCAAAGCCGCTTGTAGTCTTATTTCAGCCACATAGGCCAAAATTCGTTTAAGAGCTTCAAGCTCAGTCATGATCAACTTCTTCAATTTCCCACCCTGTGGGATCTATGTCAGGCATGCCTAAACATGGAAGGCTGCCTCCTAGTATTGCTATATCCCATCTAAACCCCTCGACAGGATGTAAGTACAATGAGTGAAAAGCTTCATAATTTGCTGAAAACTCAAAATCAGCTGGAGGACATGGCGCAATATTCGCCAAGTGTTTGTCAAACTGCCTGCTATCCACATGGTTGATAGGTACTTTGAAGTACCCTTGATCTGCTTCAATATTTTCCACAATGCCATCTGGTCTCCAAATAGTAATCCTCTGATGCATTGATGAAGGTACAGCTCCAATCCCATGAATCCATTCTCTCCCTAACAGTAGATTATAATTAGCCCTTGTTTCGACAACCATAAACAACGTTGGTCTCGTAACCGTTCCTACAGTGAGGTCCACCTGGATAACTCCCAAAGTAGAGCCAACTTTTCCTTCATAGTTCGACAGAACCATGTTGTGTGGCTTCGTATCCGTTTCGTCCTTCCCAATCTTATTCAGCAAGAATTTGGGCATTAGATTCACAGTTGCACCACAATCCACCAAAATCTTGTTGACGGGTACATCTTCCACTTTACCAGTGATATAGAGAGGCTTCAAGTGACCCCTTATAGCTTCTGTGGGAGGTTCGAAGAACACATTTTGTTCCTCAACACAACCATTATTCATAATATAATAGCACACTGGCTTGTGTGCCAGCATTTTCAATTCAGCTGTTTGTTCTAAGTCTTCAACTTTTGTAACCTGATTGAACTCTTTGGGCATAACTGACACCACGTTTACAATGATGTCTAATGAAGCAGCAGACTCACTGTCGAAATTGTCTGTCATATTTTCATCATCTTCGACTTTCTTCTCCAACTGGGAATTGAACAGCTTTCGTCTGATGGGAATTTTCTCAGTTGCCTCAGCGTTTTCATCAAGATTCGTGTTAGATTCTCCTTGTATCTTTGCTTCTCTAGCAGCTTTTCGTCGACGTTGTTCCCTTCGCCATTGGGACCTAGACATTGGATTCTTTCCCTTGTAGTTTTGGGACACATATGCTGACTTATTTGACATGTGATTCTCTTTTCTGTACTCAAATGAAGAGCCTCTCTCAACATCAAATTTTTCCCAACGCTTCTTTTGCCCCCTGCCTTCAGTGGGCTTGATCCAACTACCTGTTGGAGCCTTTGCAGTTGGTTTAAATGTACCTGGTCTAGCACCTGGTACTTGGTTCCTTGCCCCATTCGAAAGTCTCCTAGGGTCAAAGTTTCTTGGGCCCTTGGTTCCTTTGTGCCCCCAGCCTTCATCAGCTTTCTTTTCACCTTCAATCTTTCATGCAACTTTTTCATCAAAGATATCACTGCATCTGGGGCACAATATCACACCAGAACTTTTCTTCTGACAACGGTGAAGGAAATCTACAATTGACTCCTCTTGTTTTGGATAAGCAACTTTATTACCTTCTTCCATTTTATCCTCCTTACTCAGGAATTCAGTTTGGTCAGTAATTTCGACCATATTAACGTCCATCTTATCTTTTAGACGCATCCTAGCAAAGCTTTCTCCAAGGCCCTCAGCAGTTTTGGCCATGTAGTCACCACTTGTTATAACTTCCACTGGCTTCTGGTAAGCAGTTCGCCAAGAAGCTTTTTCCGCCTCGACCAATTCTTCAGCATTGACTCTTTCAACATTAGGGGAAGTTTCAAAAAACTTCTCAGCAGCCATGCAGATCCAATTCTCAACCAGATAACCCTCCATGTCAATCATCTCTCCGACTAACAATAAATCATCTTTTATTTCTTTGACAACTTGCACCCTTTGAACATCTCTGCCCTCAGCTTCAGTAATTTTGACGCCATGTGAGTTGTCATCAGATTCCTTCGATAATTCCACTAATTCCACCATGTTGATACTCTCAGCAGAATCAACTCTTGGTCCACTGACTGCCATATCTGACATCTTGGCAACAGTATCCACCTCAACAAAGAAGTCAGCAAGTTCTTTGGTTACTAACATCAGATTGGCACCCTCAGTATTCAGGATTTTGCCAGCCTCATCAAGAACTTCTGTTATCAAGGGGTTGATGGCGAAACTCTCAGTAGCTTCCACCATGTTGATTGATTGCCTCAACTCCTCTGCAGCTTTGATCATTTGGACCTCCTGAGGCTCTGTATAATTTTCCTCTGCTACTTGCAATGGATCAGCATCAATCTTCATTTGGGCCTTGCCCTTGTCTCCAAACTTTAGCCTTCCCTCCTGAATAGCATTCTGCACCAAATCCCTGAAAAGAAAACATTGAGAAGTCTTATGACCCAAGAAATTGTGGTACTTACAAAAACCTTTTTTCTTTCTTTGTTCTAAAGGTGGCGTTTTAACACCAGCAGACACTATCAATTGCCCATCCTTAACTAACAAATCAAAAATTTCGTCACATTTAGTAACGTCAAAAGTATATGTTCTCTTAGGAAATTTGTCATTAGTTTCGACAGGGTTTTTCCCATTAGAGGGAGCTAATAGTTTGCAAGCATAAGGTGGACCTTGCTTTAATTCAGCAACATCAACCTCATTTCCGTTGAAGTATAGTGTTTCCTCATAAGGATTCTCCACCTCTTCATTACATTCGACAAAGGCTACCTTTTTACTTCTACTAAACTTAGCCTTTTCTTCCTTCAGCCTTTCTAGCTGTCGAACCCTATCAGCCAACTGGGCCATATCTCTAAGATATTGGGTATCTAACTTCTTCCTAATGGAATAATCAAGACCCCCAACAGCCATTTCAACCAACTCATGCTCTGGTACTTGCGTGAAGCACTTGGCTTTAAGAAGACGAAACCTGTTTAGGTAATCATCAATTGGCTCAGTAACTTTACGCTTAATGCTGGCCAATTCTTTCAAACTAATCTTAGTTTGCCCCATATAGAAATGCTCATGAAACAAACGTTCTAATTGGGTCCAATTGTATATGGAATTTGGAGGCAAAGTAGTGAACCATGTAAAAGCATTCTTGGTGAGAGAACTTGGGAAATATTTAATCCTTAAACTCTCATCAGATGCAATTTCGCCTGCCTCAATCAAGTATCTAGCCACAAGCTCGACGGTAGACTCAGTAGTATCTCCTGCAAACTTGCTGAACTTTGGGACTTTTGTCCTAGGAGGCAATTCTGCTTGGAGAATGTAGTCTACTATGGGCGAAGTATAATTTGGCCTTGTAAAGACAATATTCACACCATTTCTGGTCATGATCCTCTCAACCATTGCTGCGAGATTATTCTCTTCTGCTTGATTTTGGTGTCGAACATGTCTCAGAAGCTGGTCAGCATTTTGATTCCTATTCACCATCATCATTGGTTCCTCCTCCATCTGGATTGGTATCTGATTCCTTGGGGGTTCAACTCTGAAGTTATCCATCATATCTTGATCTTCCAAGTGTTCATCAGGTATATATCGCGGATTACGCCTTGGGATATTTTCGACAATGGTTGCTCTTCGTTCCACCGGTGGTACTCCAAGAAAATCAGCCATACGTGCCATCTGTGCAGCCAACTGTTGATTGGTTTGAGTTGTATTCTGAATCAAAGGCTGAAATACTTCTCCCATCGTTTGAGACAATGTATGCACCATTTGCATATTGTTTTCATCCATCTGCTGTCTTAAACAATTGATGGATGTGTTGGTAAGGCTAGGCGCTGCTTGAGCAGAGTAACTGACACCAATACTTTGATTATTTCGACCTCCTGATCCTGACCCTTGCAATGGTGAAGATAACACATTTTCTGAATACACGGGTGGCGCATTCTGCATATTCTGCATCATTGATGTGGGCATACCATAAGGTTGACTTCTCGACCCTAGGTGTGGGAATCCTGGAGGTGGAATATGCCTGTACATTGCACTTCCTCCTGGAGTAGGCGAATTAGGACTCTGTGGCCCTATGTACTCCACCACTGGCTGGGTATACGCCTTTGTATATGTTGATCCTGGTTCAGATATAGTTAATGGGGCTGAAGTAGGTCCTCCCATCGAAGACACTGGTGATGGAGTACCTTGAGATCCCATACTGCTACTTGACTGAGTAGTTGAAATACTTCCTTGAGGATCAACTTGTGGATTAGCATTCGTTGCCATTTTATTAGTAGATTTTCTCTTGGAAACTCCTTCGTTGGTTGTGGCTAACTTCCCACTTCTTAATAACATACAACGAAAGTGTTCTTACTATGTAAAGTAAGTAGTTAACAAAAACTAAGATTTAGCATTGGGTCCCACTGGGCGTGCCAATTTGTTTACTGTGAAATTTGGTAAACAACCTTTGGTCTATCAACTTGACATAAATTGACTAACTTACAGGATCGACCACACAAATCCTAGGACATGTGCTAAACTTATGATAAGATGCAAATAATTAAATATACAAAGTAAAAGAACTTCACGTTCGACAGTTGCATGTAAAGAAAAGACTTGAAAATATAAAGATAAACTCCACGTTCTACAGGAAGTAAAATGCTTGGAAGTTTAAAAAGGCTTTGAAAAGTAAATGAACTCCACGTTTTACAGGAAAGAAAATGGCTTTGAAAAGTAAATGAACTCCACATTCGACAGGAAAGAAAATGGCTTTGAAAAGTAAATGAACTCCACGTTCGACAGGAAAGAAAATGGCTTTGAAAAGTAAATGAACTCCACGTTCAACAGGAAAGAAAATGGCTTTGAAAGTTTAAAAGTATTTTAAAGACAAAAATAAAGGAACTCCACGTTCGACATGAAATAAAGGCTGAAATCTTAAAGGGCTTTTGAAAGTTTAAATGACAAGAAAAGTAAATTGAACTCCACGTTCAGGTTTGAAAAGGAAAATGCTGGTCGAAAGTAAAAGCATGAAAGTAAAGGTTTGAAAATAAAAGGCTTGAAATTTTAAAGGCAATTGAACTCCATGTCCATGAAAATATAAAGGTTTTGCAGATTTAAAAGACAATTGAACTCCACGTCTAAGGAAATAAAAAGATTGGCGAAAGTAAATGCAGGAAGGAAAAGGTTTTGAAACTTTAAAAGGCTTTGAAAGACAATTAACTGAAAGTAAGAAACATCAACATGATGAAGAATAAAGGTAGTAACATTACTTAAAAGATGGTGTTTACATTATGTACATTCTCACGAATTCGTTTCTCTACACGCAGATACTTTGAATTTCTTTGAGTAACTTGTACAATGAAAAAGAAACCCTTATTTCCTAAAATTTACACCTATATATAGTACTAAGAAATAACTGCTACAGGGAAGTTACACTACAACGTGTCCTCTTTTGGCGCTTTTTCCACCTTAACTGTTCCCACCAATGGACTATACTTTGAGTTTCAAATTTAAAATCTTCCCTCCAGCGTAACTGCCACACGCGCGCACTTAGCTTCCTCACGTCGAAGAATATTCAGCACTTAGTCATTTTTTACAAAGTCCACACAACCTTGTTCGACCCAGATCTCCAACAAGCTTGTCGAGACCCTCTTTTACTCAAAACCATATTTTAACTTTCTCATGGCTTGTAACTCTTTTAGTGTCGAAAATTCAGGGTTAACAACGGGAAAGGTTAAAACAGATATGAGTAGCATGCTAGGGAAGATGTATGATCTGAATCAGTAACAACTCTAAATTAACACTGCAACAAATTATTTTAACTAATTAATTACCGGTTCTTAAGGGTGTTTACTCCTAAGTCCTTAGTGAGAAAACCTTTAATCATCCAACCTAATTCCTATGTCCATAGAGAATTACAATTGAAATTAAGCAATCAATTATCAAGAATATTCCGGTTTCTATAGGGTATCCCTAGTCCTAGGTGATATCTACTATAAAATAATCTCAAGCAAAGGATTAACAACGGCGGTCCAGCCTAATCGTTAACCGTAAATCAAACCCGTTTGTCCGACAAGGCAAGCATTAAGAACAACAAAAGATTAAATCAAAAAGAGATTGTCATTGCAATAATAATATTAGAGTCATTACATAATCAAATCAGGGACACCCCTAGCAATGGGGGTTAACTACTCATAAAAGTAAAGAAAAACATGATAAAAAGTGTTGTCATTACTGAAATCTTAGATGAATAGATCTTCAATCGCAGGAAGATCTTGAAAATATGAACCCACTATTGAAATCTGAGTTCTCCAGCCTTCAAAACATGTCTTTTTCCATCAAGAATTCGCTCCCCCTTTAAAAAATCACATGGTGGCCTTAAATACGTCAAATTTGGGCTTTTTTCGCACTTTTGGGTCTCCATACGCGTACGGGGGGTGCCATATGCGTATGGGTGCGTATGGGCCACGTACGGGAGCGTATGGGCATGTTTTGAGCGTATCATATGCGTACGGGGGCAGCCAATACGCGTATGGGGGCAGGCCATGCGCGTATGGGCAGAGAAACAACATTTTTAGCATTTTTTCAGCATTTTTCAGCATTCAATACATGTATGAAATGAGGCAATACGCGTATGAACAGTGCCGAATCTGCCAAAAGTATCTTCATGAAAGTTGTAACCCTTGACCTTAGCTTTCATTTTCCACCGGACCCACGTCGTTTCGATTTACAATGCTCCGGGTATGATCAAAATACTGCACGCCTATCATGACGAAAAACATGTTGAAAAATAGATTTTTCCAATCTTTCTAAAAATTCGCCGCGTTCATTTTCTGACCATATCATTGACTTCATCTGACCTACAAAACACGTTAACCTTCCCAAAAAGATCAAAAATACCAGAAATGATTAAAACATAGATAAATACGAAATTAAAGAAACTGACATATAAACCACTCAAACTATATGAAAAATGTAAATAATTCGCATACTTTCACCTGTTAAAATGATAATAACTATAGCAAAATGGTGACTGATCAATATGCACACCAAGTGATTTGGTGGTGCGCGCATTTGATGGTTCTAAAAGATCTGTTTTGGGGGAGATTGTGCTACCGATTAAGGTTATGCCAGAGGTTTTTGACGCTGCCTTCTATATCATAGACATCTAACCTGCTTACAGCTGTCTGCTGGGTCGTCCATGGATTCACAGTGTTGGGGTTGTGACGTCTACATTGCATCAGAAGTTAAAGTATATGGTAGATGGACATGTGGTGACGGTTTGCAGAGAGGAGGATACTATGATAAGCCAGTTGTCTACTTTCAAGTATGTGGAAGTAGATGGCGAAATACATGAAACACTGTGCTAGGCTTTTGAAGCAGTAAAGGTTCAGGAGGAATCTCCCAGTGAAGTTGGTCAGTCTCAAGTGTCCAAGCAGTCTACAGTGGTGGATCAACTAGAGATTTCAATGTCTTCCTTCAAGGATGCACGGGCTGTGGTTGAAGCCGGTAAGTTCACAGAAATGGGGACAGGTTATTGAGGTCCAGAAAAAGCAGAATACTTATGGGTTGGGGTATAAGCCACCCAGGCGTCCTGAAGAGCCTCCCAAATTCTATGGTCCAGTTCGTTTTACAAGTGTTGGTGTTTTCTTTGAAAGGATCAACGCTATTGAGGAAGATGGGGATAATGACTGCGACATGGATAGTTGGATCTGCCCCTGTACACCGGGTCAAAGCCTCTGCAATTGGTCATCAGAGAAAGTCATCCAAGTGACCAGCCAAGAGTAATTACCTTTGTTTTCCTGCTATGTTTAATCCTACGTTCAGCCCAAGACGTAGTGATTCTTATTTGTAGGTTTCCACATTCAAATATTTTGATCCTTATTTTTCTGTCTTTTGCATCAAATCACATCAAAATGGCAATGTGTTCTTATTTGTTGCATACATAATAAACATAAATCATCAATCATGCAGGTTTCCTTGCTCAGATTCCACCACTCATGATTCAGCTATGGCTCGGTATGACTTCGACAATCCCATTTATCAGGCTGAAGAAAAGACTGACGAAGATTGTGACTTACCCGAGGAATTGACCAGATTGTTGAAATAGAAGGAAAAGGTCTGTAAGTTCTTGTAATTGGCTGAAATTTTGTTAAAACAATGCTGATGTCATGATTGATGTTGCAACATGAGCTTCTAACAGTATTGTCATGTTTTGCCTAACATTCTGGTGTGGAGTTAAAGTGCTGAAGTGTGATGTCACATGCGATGTCTGAACATCACTATACCAGAACATTAAAACATCAGACTGTAATGTGTTTAGGGCTGCACGTGTTTCTGGTGTGAATGAGATATTCTGCTAATTACAATCAGAGAATGCAGGCGAAGATCAAGGGAGAGATATATTCTGTTATGAAGATCAGTTTGTTGCGAATCTAAAGCATAAAGATTTGGTGAATATTCAGAGTTAATTATTGAAGAATAATTGAAGATATGATTGAAGATCTATTTTATAGCAGAATCTGTTGCAGATTAGATGCAGAAGATTTGATATGATTTGAAGGCCCAAATCCAGTTGGGATGATATTATAAATAGTATGCTTGTAACCTAGAATAGGTACGGGTCCAAGACGTAGATCATTAGGGCTTTGTCTAAGTGAACCACTTGGGTTGTGAGATGGTCACTGTGTTTAACTCAGAAACCTGTAGGTAATGAGTTTGGTATTGTTCTTGGAGGAAGCTTTGAAGCAACTCCAAAGGGTGTCATGAAAGGGTATCATGGAAGGGTGTATTCTATGGTGGTACAGTTGTTGGTAATCAAGTTGTTGATGCAGTGACGGTGTAGTTGACTGCTAGACATCATTGCGATGATTAGGAGTGAGATGGAGTCTCTTACATAGGGAGGACTTAGGTAGAAGGGTCATTGGGTAGTGATTAAATTAGGTAGATTGTTAACTAGTTTGTTGAGTCTGTAATTTGATACTACTAATAGTGGACTTCCTTCCTGGCTTGGTATGCCCCCAGATGTAGGTTGTTGAACCGAACTGGGTGAACAATTCAGTGTGTTATTTACTGTTTCTATTTTTGCCTTGTTCAGCAGATTGCGATGTTGTGACATTGCATAAAGACATCACATATCTGTACCAGAATTTCAAGGTCATTTTACCTCATCGGGAGGAAATTGAGACTGTCAACTTGGGAACCGAGGACGCAAGGAAAGTGGTACGGATTGGGGATGCTTTGGAAGACACTGTTAAGGGAAGATTGATCGAAATGCTCTGAGAGTATGTGGATATCTTCGCCTGGTCTTACCAAGACATGACTGGGCTCGACACTGACATCGCGGTACACCGGCTGCCGTTAAAAGAAGGATATGCTCCGGTTAAGCAAAAACTGAGAAGAACGAAGTCGGATATGTCTGTCAAGATTAAAGAAGAGGTTCAGAAACAGTTGGACGCTGGATTTCTTACTGTGACAAATTATCCTCCGTGGGTTGCTAATATTGTGCATGTACCTAAGAAAGACGGAAAGGTCAGAATGTGTGTTGATTACCGAGATCTGAATAGAGCAAGCCCGAAAGACGACTTCCCGCTTCCTCACATTGACGTGTTAGTGGACAACACTGCTCAGTATTCTATATTTTCCTTCATAGATGGCTTCTCTGGGTATAACCAAATCAAAATGGCCCCAGAGGACATGGAGAAGACTACGTTCATAACATCGTGGGGAACATTCTGTTACAAAGTGGTGCCTTTTGGATTGAAAAATGTTAGGGCAACTTATCAGCGGGCGATGGTGACTCTCTTTCATGATATGATTCACAAAGAAATTGAAGTTTATGTTGATGACATGATTGCGAAGTCACAAACGGAGGAAGAGCATCTGGTGAATCTTCAAAAGTTGTTTGAAAGATTAAGGAAGTTCAGACTGAGGTTGAATCCTAACAAGTGCATCTTCGGGGTGAGATCTGGAAAGTTACTGGGGTTTATTGTCAGCGAAAAAGGTATCGAGGTTGATCCTGCTAAAGTAAAAGCCATACAAGTGATGCCTGAACCAAGAACAGAAAAAGGGGTTCATGGTTTCTTAGGGAGGTTGAACTACATTGCTAGGTTCATCTCTCATCTTACAGCCACGTGTGAACCAATTTTAAAATTGTTAAGAAAAGATCAAGAGGTCAGGTGGAATGAAAATTGTCAAAAGGCGTTTGAAAATATAAAAGAATATCTACAGGAACCTCCGGTCCTTATGCCGCCAATGCTAGGAAGACCATTGATTATGTATCTTACGGTTCTTGAGAACTTAATGTGGTGTGTGCTCGGTGAACAAGACGAGTCAGGTAGAAAAGAGCATGCCATCTACTACCTGAGTAAAAAGTTTACTGATTGTGAGTCGAGGTACTCAATGTTGGAGAAAACATGTTGTGCACTCGCTTGGGCAGCTAAGTGTTTGAGGCAGTATATGTTAAACCACACAACCCTTTTGATTTCGAAGATGGATCCGATCAAGTATGTGTTTGAGACGTAGACGCTTTCTGGTAGAATAGCCCATTGGCAGATGGTTCTGACAGAATACGATATTCAATATGTTTCCCAAAAAGCCATTAAGGGAAGTGTTTTGTCAGAATATCTCATTGAACAACCAATTGAGGATTATCAACCGGTGAAGTTTGAATTTCCTGATGAATATATTATGTATTTGAAGATGTAAGACTGTGAAGAGCCTCTGCCTGATGAAGGACCTGAGATTGGATCCCAATGGAAGCTGGTCTTTGATAGGGCTGTTAACTCATACGGTAATAGAATCGGGGCAATCATTACAACTCCAAAGGGTTCTCATATACCCTTCACTGCCCGGTTAGCATTCGTATGCACCAACAGCGAGGCGGAGTATGAAGCATGCATCATGGGGTTAGAAGAAGTGATTGATTTGAGAATCAAGAACCTCGATGTCTATGGTGATTCCGCATTGGTAGTTAATCGATTACAGGAGAATGGGAAACTCGTCAAGCAAATATGGTGCCTTGTAACAACTATGCCAGAAGGTTGTTACCTTTCTTTGACATAGTTGACTTCCATCATATACCCCGGTTGGAGAATCAGATGGCAGATGTGTTGGTGACGTTGTCTTCAATGTATCAAGTGAATCGTTGGAATGAAACTCCTTCAATCAGAATCATGCATCTGGATAGACCAGCTTTTGTGTTTGCAGTTGAAGGTGTATCATACGACAAACCTTGGTATCATGATATTAAGGTTTTTCTGAAGAGTCGGGAATACCCAGCTGGGGCATCCACCAAAGATAAGAAAACTCTGAGGAGGTTGGCAGGTAATTTCTTTCTGAATAAAGACGATGAGTTATACAAGAGAAACTTTGACATGGTCATGCTACGTTATGTTGATGAACATGAGGCAGGCCTGTTAATGGAAGAAGTTCACGAGGGATCTTTCGGTACCCATGCCAATGGGCATGCTATGGCTAGAAAACTGTTGAGAGCGGGGTATTATTGGATGACTATGGAGTCTGATTGTTTCAAATACGCCCCGAAATGTCACAAATGCCAGATTTATGCAGATAAGGTGCATGTACCACCTACTCCTCTGAATGTGTTGTCATGACCTTGGCCCTTTGCCATGTGGGGCATTGATATGATCGGAAAAATTGAGCCGACTGCTTCTAATGGGCATCATTTCATTCTACTTGCCATTGATTATTTCACGAAGTGGGTGGAAGCAGCCTCGTACGCCAACGTCACCAGACAAGTGGTAGCTCGGTTTATTAAGAAGGACATCATCTGCCGGTATGGAGTCCCAGAGAGAATCATTACTGATAATGGTTCAAATTTGAATAACAAGATGATGAAGGAGCTATGTTAGAGCTTTAAGATTGAACATCACAATTCTTCTCCCTATCGTCCGAAGATGAATGGGGTTGTTGAAGCGGAAAATAAGAACATTAAGAAGATTGTGCAGAAGATGGTGGTAACTTACAAAGACGGGCATGAGATGTTGTCGTACGCTTTACACGGTTATCGTACTTCGGTACGCACATCGACTAGGGAAGCTCCTTTCTCACTGGTATATGGTATAGAAGCATTTCTACCATTAGAGGTTGAGATTCCTTCTTTAAGAGTTCTGGAAGACGTAAAGCTTGATGAAGTTGAATGGGTGCGTTCCCGGTTGAATGAGCTGAACCTTATTGAAGGGAAGAGATTGGCAGCCATTGCGCATGGCCGGTTGTATCAGAGCAGGATGAAGAAAGCCTTTGATCAGAAGGTGCGTCCTTGGTGTTTTCAGACTGGTGAATTGGTTTTGAAAAGAATCACTCCTCCTCAAACAGATCATAGGGGCAAATGGACTCCGAACTACGAAGGGCCATATGTAGTAAGACAGGTTTTCTCTGGTGGAGCCTTATTACTCTCAACTATGGATGGCGAAGATTTTACGTCCCCTGTGAACGCAGACGCAATCAAAAAATATTTTGCATAAAAAAGACCCGCTGAACATAAAAAGAACGTCCAGGCAAAAAAGGGGCATCCCGGCGAACCATAAAAAGAAAAGGTTCAGGAAAAGTTAGGGATAAAAAGAAAAGAAATAAACCCGCGATGTTGAAAACCCGAAAAGGCAACTTTGGCAAAAATGGGTATCCCAGTGGATTGAAAACCCAAAAAGGGCGATCCAGGCAAAATTTAGGGATTTGAAAGCAAAAGGCTATGATCTGCGTTCGATCTGTGAATACTTTTGATACATGGAAATTTCAAAGGAAAGGAATCAGTCCAGTCAGTCTCTTCAAAGGTCAAAGCATATGCGGATGAGCGAGACATATGGGTCATAGCTGAATTGAATCATGGTGGATATTAGTTCTCCACATTGCCGACATGTGTATTTTTCTTTTAATTTTTGTGCAATTACCTCTTTTCAGGAATTGCTTCCAGATGTAAATGCCTATTTACAGGCCAATTCATTCAATAAAGTTTTCATTTCACTCAATGAGCTTTTCATTTATGTTTTTACTTTTACTGTTTTGTTTGTGAAAATGTCCGATATTTTGATAAACATTGCATGCGAAAATGTTGAGCTTTGCGAAGCATATCGGAAAACAGTGTAAATTGCTTAGGCAACGGTCGCTGTGATGGTAATCAAAGTAGCTATTTTCGCATATAGAACTTTCTGTTGATTTTGTTTGCAGGGTAACAGGTTTGTTCTTCCCCAGTAGAGCTACTCTCCTCAGCATTGAAAATTTCATCATCTCAGCAGTTTGTTACTCTCCCTAGCCAGAGTATCGAGGATTATCTTCCTCAGCAGAGTATAAAGGATTAATTCCGCATCTAGAGTTGTGGCCGACCTATTACTCTCTCAGCGAGCTGTCAGAAATTGATGCTGATTCATCCCCAGCAGGAGACTTAGGGAAAATCTTCTCTGACTAAAGATGTTATTTCCCCACAGGGTCTGAGCACCCATTCTCCTCAGCCAGTCAGGAAATGCTTTCCTCACCAGCAAGGGTATGAGTTAATCCTCTCTGATGAGTAAGCTTGATGTTATTCCCTAGCAGAGTTGATGTCGCCAACCACCGTTCTCCAAGCAGGTTTGCTAGTGGTGGCTGATATTCCCCAACAGGGTAAAGGTAAGAGCATCTCCCAGCAGCAGGTTAAGTTCAGTAATATCCCTAAGCAGGTTCGGTATTATTGACTTGTCTCCCCAAGCAGAGTTTGGTTGTGATCTTCTCAGGGGTTTGATCAACAGTGGTTGATATCCCCAGCAGGTCTCAAGTCCAATGGTTATTGGCATCTTTTCAAATCCAGATTTTGAGTTCTGTCTTTAGTAGAAGTCACTGGTGATATCCAGCAGAGAAAATTTCTTTTTGGGATCCACCTTCAGTATTTGTTTTTATCCATTCTCAACAGAGTGGAATTTCTCTCAGAGTTTTCATCTACAACAGAGTTTGTAATCCGGAAGTCGTTCAGTGAAATCTTCCTCAGCAGGGTCTCTTATTTCAGAAGACAATTTAGTTTTTCATCCCCGGTGGAGTTGCCTTTGTTTTCAGCATTTATTTTGCTGAGACGCTCCTTTTGCATTGCATAAGCATTCTTGCATGGCATCCTCCCATATGCGTAGCATTTTCATTTCGTATGGAACATTACGCCATAGAAAAATTCAAACATATGCATTCGAAGCATAAGCCAGGTTTGATATCTTTTACCAGTTTCTTTCCCAGCAGAAAGTGATATAACTCAGGAGATGTTGTTTAACATTACACCGCAACCAGTGGATTCGTCCTTCTTGTCGGTTCTCCTTGCACTTCCCCGCAGAGTTGTCTATTTAGATTTCTCTTATCCCCAGCGGAGTCATCTTTGTAGATCTGTTAATTCTACTAATCTTCGGTTAGTCCGCCTCCGGCCGGTCTTTCTTTTCGAGTTTGCTTTCGGCCGTTCTCGTATTGTTGTTAGTTATTCCGCCTTCGGCCGGTATGCCTTTGTTTGAAATTCCACCTTCGGCTTGGTCTTTCCTTTTCGAGTCCACTTTCGGCCTGGTCTCGTATCGTATTGTTGTTTGAAAGTCTACCTTCGGCATAGTCTTTCTGCGAAAGTCCACCTTCAGCTTGGTCTTCCTTTTCGAGTTCGCCTTCGACCGTCCTCGCACCCTTTGTTATTTTGTTACACCCAGTAGAGTTATCCTATGTGTTATGTTCCTTATTTCGAAAGTCTACCTTCGGCTTAGTCTTTCTTTGAAATTCCACCTTCGTCTTGGTCTTTCTTTTTTAGTTCGCCTTCGGCCTTTCTTGTATTGTTGTTGGTTATTTCACCTTCGGCCGGTATGCCTTTGTTTGAAATTCCACCTTCGGCTTGGTCTTTCTTTTCGAGTTCGCCTTCGGCTGTTCTCGTATTGTTGTTGGTTATTCCGCTTTCGGCCGGTATGCCTTTGTTTGAAATTCCACCTTCGGCTTGGTCTTTCTTTATCGAGTTCGCCTTTGGCCGTTCTCGTATTGTTGTTGGTTTTTCCGCCTTCGGTCGCCTTTGTTTGAAAGTTTGCCTTTGGCATAGTCTTTCTTCGAAATTCCGACTTCGGCTGGTCTTTCTTTTCGAGTTCGCCTTCGGCCGCACTCGTTCATTTTTCTCCCCAAAATAGTCCGCCTTTGGGCAGTCTGTCCTTTTTTAGTTCGCCTTCGGCCGTTCCCATAAACTCTCTATTTCATTACCCCCACAGGTTGCAAATTTCCAGGTTATTTTGGTATTCAATCTCCGTGTATCCCGATCATCTGGAAGCCTTCGCTTCCATATTCTCGGATCCAAGAAGTTTGAATTGGGGCAGCTGTAGCACCTCAAAATTTGCCCTCTTATTTTTAGTGCTAACTGGCTTATGTTTCATTTCATTCTTGCATCATCATCTTTGCATTTCATTGGCTCTTAGCATGGGATCAAGGTATTTGGTCTAACTCAAGGGAAGAAGATGTTTTCAGGGTTTCAAGCAACAGTTCAGGTGTATTGTCCAAGGGGCTAAGAGGAGAGATAGTTCTTGATACTATCAATACCTGAGCCACAAAGGAGCCATAAGCTTCAAGGTGTTGTAATTGATCCATCATCTCATCATAAGATCAAGATTGGCAAGAAGTTCAAGTGAATCACACTCTCCTAACCTGATTTCTTAAATTAGGGTTTTGGGATCCTTGAGTTTAACCATCCAATGAGCAATATTTTTGAGTTTTTATCATCACCAAATGGCACATTTCATCATCTTGTAAGAGGATATACATTATATTCAGAGGAATTTGAATTTGGAGGATGTGTTGTTTCCTCATAAACCAGAGGTACCAAAATTAGGGTTTGCCATAAAATCAGTTTATTTCCGATTTTTTGAGCAAGACTTGATCCTATGGTATTCCTCATGTCCCTAAGTTTATAGGATTAGAGAATTGTCCATCAATTTGATTCAGAAGGATTTCAATTGATCAGAAAATTCAAAATCAGGAGAATTGGGGATAAAGTCAACTGTGCAGTGAAAAATTCAACTCCTGACTTTTTGAGGTCAACATCATGATTTTCAAGTCATATATGATCAATGGGCAAGATTTGGTCAAGAAATGTTCAAGGATTCATAAAAAATCAAGGATGTGAAAATGTTACTATATTTGGAAAAATTATGTTTTTAGAAACTTACTATTTTTAGTAAGTTTTAAATCACTTTCTAAGCCATTTTTCACCATGTTCAAGGCCTCATTCAAAAATCTTTTCCACATGAAAGTTGTTGTATGAAGCATTTCCTTCAAAATGGATTCAAGGACCATGCCATTGGGTTATTTTTCATGGAGCTATGGATGTTCAAAGTGGGATATTTTCAACCTATGATATTTTTAAAACTTAGAATTTTTTTTAGTTATTTTTGGCAGCTCCAAGGACATGATTTCAAGGCAGATTTTCTCATATGTCCAAATGTTATTTCAACTTGAGTCAAACATCAATTTTTTTCTCTTTTGTGCTAGCTTCCCAAAGAATCCAAGCTTGTCCCATTTGGTTTAGAATTCTTTAAATTTTGAATGTTCAAAGATGGTGTCATCAAGTGATCAAATAGTGTTCATGACTTAGATTTTCTCATTCCATTTTGGAGTGATGAGTACTTGTTTTCATGGCTGATTTTCACCATCATCTAAGCCTTGTTCCAAGTCAATTTCAACATGAGATTTATTAGTTATTCTTCCAATTTTCATTAGAGCTCAAGAATGCATCAAATGGTGCTATGACCACCAAGTTATGCGCATGAAAAGAGATGGTTGTCCAACTATTTTCCTTGTTATGTTTGGTACGATTTGTGCAGCATGGTCATGAGCATGCTAAGGCAGTCACACACATCCATATCTTTCCCTTACCAAAAGTGTGTAAACAAGGGCATACTCCATGCACATAACATGTGAACATTTTGCCAAAATAAGAAAAAGAGAAAATTCACATAAAAAGAAAGATACCATCTGTTTCCATTCCATCATCTCACGTGCCCTACATGATCCTTTTTTTTCCACTCAAATTCACAAGTATTACCTTACCATGTGCCATAACTGTGTGGATTTTTTTTCATGAGAAATTAGAGAAAATCACACAACAAACTTTTCAGTTGATCTCACTCTCCTCTCATGTGCCAAAGATCTTTATAAACCTCCACAACCCTAGAAAGAGTGGGCTCTCTCATTTTTGGTGCAATCTCAGATCTGAAAGCAAACTTTTCTCTCAATTTTTCATCACCATCGTGTTCCAAGTTTCATAAGGATTTAGCTCATTTTCTTGCTCGATTCACACTCTCTGAGGCTCAGTGAGGATTTCCAACTTATTTTTTGAAGCTCCTATCGCTATTTCAAGGACCAACAGAGTCACTCTGTTAGGTAACTTTTCAGCTCTCGGAACTCTTGTGAATGATATGCTTTTGATTGTTTGTCTGTGTTTCTGAAGTCCTCTGTATGTAGAGGAAGTGATTGTTATGTTGTTGTGTTCGTCTAACGTGATTTCAGTTCGAGCATCAATTTTTTAAGCTCAGTTTTCATAGCCTCTTAATGGTTTTAAATGGTTTTGGAAGTTAGATTTGAGATCCTCTTGAATTTTTGAGCAGAATGATGTGCTCATTCTTGGATTTTGGTTGAGTTTTGAGCTGCAACTCCGGCGATGTTACCGGAGAAGACGACCGAAGAAGGTCTCCGACGTCTAGGGTTTGCATGACCGGTGAGACCTGTTGACTCCTTGACCAGACAATCAGAATTTGGCCTCATGCCAACTCGTTTAAGTGAAATGCCAACGTGGTTAGGCTGTGATTCAAAGCGCAGCGTTCACTTATTTTTTTTTTTTTTTGTTTGATTGCTGATCTTGTTTCGTTGGGCCTAAGTTTTTTTTATTTTTCCACCCCCATGTTTTCAAGCCCAGTGCGCCATGAAGCAATTCCTTTGTATCAGGAATTGCTAGTGCACCTCCCTGGCTTGCTTCCTTTTCTTTTTTTTTTATTTCTCTTCTTTATTTTCATTTAAATTTTATTTTATTGTTTCAAACCATTATAAAAATAAAAAAAATTGTTTTCTGATTATTAGATGTGTTGACCTAATTTTCATATTTTTTATTTTATCTTTTTATTTCTTTTTATTATTTTATTTTGAATTACTTTGAAAGTGTATTTCCAATGATACCCTTCACCTAGGGTTAGGAACTTTCTTGACTTTCACTCATCATTTGAGACCAATCTCTTGGCCACTTTTAGGCCATCATATGAGGGTGTTTTGATACTAGTTGGATGATGGTTTGAGTTACTTTTAGTGACTTGCCACTCAAGCTTTATGGACCCTCGATCCTTACCTGATTATGTGCATATCTTGACTTGTGGATCACTTTTGAACATGCTCTTCAACTAGTTTTGTTCCAATCCTTTTTCACATGTTAGTTGAATGTTCAAGCTTGTGTTTTATTATTTTTTGGGAATTTATTGAACCACTTTGCTATTTTTGGTTGATGCCTATTTGAGGTTTGAATTCAATTGAAGCATGCTTGGACACATGACATAGTTTGGATGCTTTTGATTACTTGTGATTGAATGATGCTTGAGATGCTTATTTAATGTGATCATGTACTGTTTTAAATTGTTTGTGGATTTGGAATCATCCTCATTTGATCATTTTCCTATTTGTTCTTGATTTTACAAGTTGACTATGTTTTGACTTGGATTCTTTGAAGTGCTTAACCTAATCTTGTGAGATGTTTGCTTGTGTGATCCAATCAATGCATGAAGCCTTTTGTTTGAGTTGAATGACATGTTAGAGGTTCTGACCCTCTTGGTTTAAGGTTCTTTATGTGACATGTTCCCTCCCTTTGCTTCACATGATCCTTTGATGCTTGCATGAATGATATAAGTGGATGTTTTTTCTAATTTTAATGCATGTTTTGAATGTGATGCTTAATGACTCATCTTATTTGACTTGAATTTGATCTTGGTTTGTTGATAAGGCATTTGCTACTGCCCCTTGGATTCATTGCTTGGTTTCCAACTCATATGATCATTATGGTTTGATTTGTGTGATGCATATCATTAGCATTTGACTTGTTGCTTCTTTGGCCCTTAATATATCATGTTGTGAAGCATTCTTACATGTTTGAATTAGATGATCATGATATGAATTGAATTATGACTTGGATCTAATTTCATCTTACATTAATCATGTTATCTTTGTGTGAGATTCAATGATGTTTAATTGTACTTCTTATGCAAGTTTACTTGCATCCTTTCTTGTGTGCCTTTACATGTTTACTTGAGATTTGCTTGTATGATCTTTGAAGTTTGTTTTGTGATGTGATTTGGATTTAATGTGATTGATATGCTTGCTGCCCCATCTTGTTTCTCATCTCATCTTTCTCTTTCTTCTTCATCTCTTTCACTCTTTCTCTTCCCTTGAATCTCAAGACTTGTTTAAGTCTTGGATTCCATTTTCCCTTAGAGCTACATAGTCCAACTTAATTTCCGATTAAGCTTGGAGTAGGATTAGAATTAGGTCTTAGGTAGTTGTTTCTCTCCTAAACCTCACTAACCCTAGGATCTCTTTTGCATGACAACATTAGGACATTTAGTCTCCCTTTAGTGTTTTCCCTTGGGTCCTCTCTTCTCATCTCATAACTTCTTTAAAACACTTGATAAAATATAACGAATATTGCGCTCAAGCCTTAAGTGTAGGAAATGAAGAGCGAGGGGTCTCCCCTCCTCTTCTAGAGTGTGTAGCATACGTCCCATTTGGGGGCGACCATACGACTCGCTTGTTCCCGCATGGTAGACTTTGGTTCAATGTAAGTTTCGAACTAACTTCAAAACACTTATCTCTAAAAAACACAAAAACAAATTCAAATCTTTTTATCCTTCGGGATTGTTTGGTTCTAAACCATTTTCAGAAAAGAGCACGTTACTTTCCGTCTAAGTCGCAAACAGGCATCGACCCTAACTGCCGGACGCGAACTTAACGTCGCTCATAAAAAACACTAACCGACCTTGTTGAGTCAAACTACGTTTGCTCTGGTTCCTCTCTCTCGTCCGATTGAGGATACGTAGGCACGAGATATGATATCTCGACGAGCAACCTACCCCGTAGTCCGTCGAACTACGTTGACTCTGACTTTCCCATTGCACAGAGGGAGTACGTAGGCCTAGGACAACGATAATATCCTACCGAGTCCGTCTTAGTCTCCCCCATCCCCGTTTTCTGTTTAGCCTTAGACTGTAGGATAACTCACCCTTTGATTAGACAACAAGCGTGGATCCCATCGAGTACGACGGACGCGTGGGGTGCTAACACATTCCCCTCGTGTAACCGACTCTCAAACCCAGGCTATAGTTGCGATGACCATGTCTTTCCCTCTCTCAGGTTTACGCAGTGTTTCCTTTCCCTCTCTTGGGATAAATACTCATTGCTGGCGACTCTGTTTTCGCGCCAATTTCGCGTTTGTACTTGGATGAAAATCCTGGGAGCGACAATACTCGTTCGTTGTTGAAATTCCGCCTTCGGTCGGTCTTTCTTTTCGAGTCCGCCTTCGGTCGTACTCGTTTGTTGTTGAAATTCCGCTTTCGGTCGGTCTTTCTTTTCGAGTCCGCCTTCGGTCGTACTCGTTTGTTGTTGAAAATCTGCCTCCGACCGGTCTTTCTTTTCGAGTCCGCCTTCGGTCGTACTCATTTGTTGTTGAAATCCCGCCTTCGGTCGGTCTTTCTTTTCGAGTTCCCTTTCGGTCGTACTCGTTTGTTATTGAAATTCCAACTTCGGTCGGTCTTTCTTTTCGAGTCCGCTTTCGGTCGTACTCGTTTGCTGTTGAAATTCCGTCTTCGGCCGGTATTTCCTTTTCGAGTCCGCTTTCGGTCGTACTTGTTTGCTGTTGAAATTCCGTCTCCGGTCGGTCTTTCTTTTCGAGTCTGCCTTCGGTCGCACTCGTTTTATCTTGTCCTTCTCCCCAGCACACTCCGCCCTCGGTCGGGTATCCGTTCCTTAAAAAAAAATCTCTGATGTGTATTACCCCACGGGTTGCAAATTTCCAGGTTATTTTGGGATTCAATCTCCATGTATTCTGATTGTCTGAAAGCCTTTGCTTCCATACCCTCGGATCCAAGGAAGTTTGAATAGGGGCAGCTGTAACACCTCAAAATTTGCCTTAATGTCTTTTAACCCTAACTGACTTATGTTTCATTTCATTCTTGCATTTTTAGTTGTGCATATCACTTGGTTCTTAGCATGGGATCGAGGTATCTGTCAGCAGCTCATAGCTTCATCAGTTCCGGCGGCATTTTCAGCAGTATTCAGAGCCTAACAGGCAGCTTTCAAGGTCTTTTTGAGCATTTATTTTGCTCACTAGACGATTGAGCGGCTAGAGGTTCCAACAATTATTTTTATCAGTGATTCAGCATCAATCAGTTATTTTCAGCAGATCATTTTGACTGTGTAAAGGAATTCCCAGCATATTTCAGGCACGATTCAGTGGTAATATCAAACTTCAAGTTTCAGCGGTTTAACATAGCTCAGAACGGGTGAAAACAGGAAGTTCTGCTGCATTCCCTCCTTTTGGCGCCAAGATTTTGAATTTTTGAACAGAGTAATCGATTACCCAAAGTGAGCAACCGATTACTCTGGGCGAAATTGCAAAAATGTGGCAATTTTCAGCACTGCAGAATTTTTGGGTCATTTGTGATCATGTGCTTGGCTTGTGCATGTGTGGGAAGGATCTAAAACAAGTATATTTTCATCATTTTCCACCCAAAATTCAAATTTCTTCCAACAATTTCCACCCTAATTCCATATTCCCTTTCCAAATCCCATTCCTAATCTCCATTCCACTCATTAACCCACACTCCAGACCACATTTGAATTCCTAACCTAGTCCATATTTAAATTAATTCATTACAAACCTCATATAACTTTGACCCATTTTCTGAATTTTCTACACATCTCTCTCCAATTTTCTCTCAACTTTTCTCTCATTTCAAAACCCTCACTCAAAGTCCCTTCATCAAATTTCAACAAATTTTGCATTAAAATTTGTTGATCTTGGAGCTAAACCTTCATCCATTCACCAATTGTTGAAAGGATCTTGAATTTGTTACTGTTTTGCTTCTGGATTTAAGCTTTTGGAAGTGATTTTTGGAGAAGCTTGAAGCAAGTTCATCACATTGCTTAGATCTTGAAGTTTCTTGTTAGGATCTTGAAGTTTCTTGCATAAATCTTGGATTTCTTGCTTGGATTCATCAATTTTTGTTTGCAACACTTACCAAAGCAATTCTCAGCTTTGTAGGTTGGTTAATTTCAGATCCATACTTGATTTAGCTTAATTTCAACTTATGCAATGTAGATCCATGGTTTTCAATGTGTTTTGATCCATTTGCTTGATTTGATTCATAAACTTGTTGTTTGATTGATGAAATTTGTGTTTGATTACTGATATTTGATGTGAATTTCGTGATTAATTGATTACATGATCATTTGGAGGTTTGAATAAGTCATTTGCTGCTGAAAAGTGCTTTTCAAAGTTGATTTTCTGCCTCTGTTTCAGTGGTAATCGATTACTCAAACAGGGTAATCGATTACTCTGCTTTATTTTCACGTTTTTGGTCAAATTTCAACTGAGTAATCGATTACCCAAAGTGAGTAATCGATTACCACTGAAGCAGAATGAGATTTTCTTGCATTTTCTTGTTTCTTTGAGGTCCCTTGCATGTCTAAACTTCATGAATTAATATGTTGATGATTTGTGGATCATTCTTGAGCTGTTTCACCTCACACTATTGCATGAGCACGATTCTTCGACACGCGGTTCTTGGTTTTCATTGATGAATATATGTTTGTGTTGTTGATTACTTGATGCAATGAACACAATGCACACACATTTGAATCATGTTAATTCTTGATTAATGCTCAACTTGTTGGACATGTGATGCGTGTTTGTTATTTCCGTGGTTACTTATGCATGATGTATGAGTTGTGCAACTTTTTTTATTAATTGCTTTTGAATTGTTAACATGATCATGGTTGCTCATTCTTGATACTTGTAATCAATATGCTTGATTTGTCTAGATATGTATGTTCGCGTGCATTTGTTGCTTGTATAGAGCATGGATTGAATCGTTTTCAAATGTATTGCATGCTGCCCTATTTTTACTGCTCTCTTTGTGCATGTGTGCTGTTGTATGTGCTGTTGTTTGGTCTTTTACACCTATTTTCATGCTGAATTGTGAGCTGTTGATTGCTGCTTGGTGTATTGGCTGGAATTTACTGTTGTTTTGGTGCAGATGTGTTGTGGTAGTTGCTGTCTTTCTTGCTTATTCATTTCACTTCTCTCTCTCATCTCTTTTTCACTTGTGTGTTTGGGTATAGCGTGATATAGTGCTTGGTTGAGTACAATTCTCTCACACTCTTCAGGGATCCTAGCTCATCCTTAATCAAAGATTAAGGTGATGTAGGATAAGCATTAGGTAGTGTTATCCCTCTCTTTCTCTTTGGACTTAGGTCCTTAAACCTCACTAACCTTAGGGTCTCTTTTGCATGACAACTTTAGGAGAGAAACTCCCTTTAGAGTTACCTTTTTCTTGAGTCTTCACTTCTCATCTCATAATACTTTTAAAAAACTTAATAAAATATAACGAATATTACGCTCGAGCCTTAAGTGTAGGAAATGAAGAACGAGGGGTCTCCCCTCCTCTTCTAGAGTGTGTAGCATATGTCACATTTGGGGGCGACCATGCGACTCACTCGTTCCCACATGGTAGACTTTGGTGCAATGTAAATTACGAACTAACTTCAATTCACTTCTATCTAAAAAAACACAAAAACAAATTCAAATCTTTTTATCCTTCGGGATCGTTCAGTTTCAAACCTCATTTTCAGAAAAGAGCACGTTACTTCCGTCTCGTCGCAAACAGGGATCGACCATAACTGCTGGACGTGAATTTAACGTCGCTTATAAAAAACACCTACCGACCTCGTTAGGTCAAACTACGACTGCTCTAATTTCCTCTCTCTAGTCCGATTGAGGATAAGTAGGCACAAGACGGCGATGTCTTGGCGAGCAACCTCCCCCATGGTTCGCGTCCGAACAACGTTGACTCTGACTTTCCCATTGTATGAGGGAATACGTAGGCCTAGGACAACGTTAATGTCCTATCGAGTCACTTCTTTTCCCTTTCTTCCTCGTTTCTTTGTTCTTTTTCGTTTCTGTTCCTTCTCCTTTCCAATAGCAGTGGAGCTCCAGATGACGATACCCTTTGATCGAGACAACAAGTGTGGATCCCATCGAGCACGATGGACGCGTGGGGTGCTAACACCTTCCCCTCGCGTAAAAAACTCCCTTACCCGTTTCTCTTGGTCGCGATGACCATGTTCTTTCCTTCCCTCAAGTTTATGCAGTGTTTCCTTTCCCTTTCTTGGGATAAATACACATTGCTGGTGACTCTGTTTTCGCGCCACTTTCGCGTTTGTACTTGGATGAAAGTCCCGGGAGTGACACATGAAAACGCAAAAAAAAAGAACAAACTTACTTGAAGATGATGAGTTGGAGATGAAGGTTGAAGGAGAGGATGAAGATCAACGGCGGCGAACAAAAGCTCTGGCGAAAGGACAAGTTGCAGAGCAAAGGAAGTTGAGGAGAGAAATTTGAGAGAAGTGTACAAATGAAGTCCTCCTCCACCCTTTTATAACCATTTGACCGTGGGGAATCGTGGAGGCCATCATAGCCTAGGCGACTCTAGGACTGACAGAAGCTACATGACCACCACGTGTAACAAAGACTCTTCGTTTGGCCTTTCATTCCCAATGAAAAACAGAACCCAAGTCCCTTGCTATCTAGCGAGCAAGTCACCTCGGCAGGGGCAACAATTTCGATCTCAAAGCTGCTCGACATTGAAAACACTCGTTTGAGCGAGCATCTACCAAAAAACTTGTTCGACACAAGGTAACTGTCTTACACGCTTTACGAGCAACAACTCTTGGTCGTGAAAAACTATAATGACGACCAACTAGATATCAACAAAAGACATGTCCCGGACAACATCGTTCAGAATCACATCCACCTTAAGTCATTACTCTTCAACAGAGCAACGACTTGGGGGGCTCCGGTTCTGGACCGGGCAGGACTCTGCCCCTGGAGGGTGTAACGACCCAAAAATCTAAATTCCTTATTTAATTATTTATGTAATTAATTTAGAACTGAAATACGGAGTTTTTGAGGATTTTGTGGAATTATGAAATAAAGGTGCATTTTTTAAATAATTTTAATAAAATAGATAATCATGTATTATTTATATTATTATTATTATTAAGATTTAAAATGAGGAAAGGGCAAGGTGGTCCATTGTGAAAAGGAGTAAGGATAGAATGGGAAACACATAAGTTGGGAATGGTTACTCAAAAGATGGAAACCGATCATTTTTCTCATTATCGTGTTTTTGGTGTGAAGAGCTCTGAAGAAGTAAAGAGAGGAAGCTAGGGTTTGAGGATTCTTGAAGAGATCTTGAAGGAAGAAGGGGAAAGACTCCAAATTTCTCTAAGGTATGGGGAGTTATCATAGTTTCTTATAGTTATATAGGAAATTGGTATGAATAGACTAGGGTCCTTGAGTTTTCTTGAGTATTCATGAGTTTTGGAGTTTGGGGTGATGATTGATGTTATGATTGATTTGTACAATGTTATATGATGAATGCTTGATTTTTTAAGTGTGTTGTTTAAGTGTTTTTAACCAATTTTGTTTCGAGAAAACTGAGTTTTGGGATGTTCGCGTCGAAAGATCAGAAAAACAGGTTTTTGGGGAGAAGATGAGATTTTCGTATGCTGACACGGGGGCCGTGTCAGCTTGCTGTTAAAAGGAATTTTTGAAAAAACATGATTTTGAGTCCCAGGGGTCCGGACACAGACCGTGTCACCTGACACGGGGGCCGTGTCAGCTTGCTGCCTTGAAGAAAAAGTTGGTCGTGTTGGGGGTTTTCGCCTGACACGGGTTGTGTCACCTGACACAGGGGCTGTGTCAGGGGTACTGTTGTGTGAAACTTTGTCGTTTTCGAAGTTCTTTTGTTGATTTTGCTGTTTCGTAGTTTCGTTGATTAAAAAGGTGATTAAACATGATTAGTTGATGATTATTGATGAACATGAAGTGAACGAGGCGCATTGATTTTTTTTTGTCGTTTCTTGTCGATTCTTTCATGAGGTTTTGATGTTTTCTTGTGGATTCATTGTTGTATAGTTGTTGATGATATATGAGGGATAAAAACATGATTTTATGGTGAATGCATGTTGAAATATGATATGATGATAACCATGAATATGAGATGAATTCTTGTTGATTATATGATGATTTTTCCTGTTGATTATGTGGTGATTTTTGGTGGAATATGAAATGCATGATGCACACGATGATTTTTGATGATTTTAAGAGGTTTCGCATCATTGCATTTCATGGCATATTCTTATGAGGGGGCTTCGGCCTATTGGTAGCTTCAATCCCATTGTGCGGATTGAAGTGATGTGATGTTATGATGTGCTCCCATTGTGGAGGGTTGATGGCCAGTGTCCATCGCATGAGGAAAAAGTCGGTACCGCATTTCATATGATGCATTTCATTGGAGTTAGCATTGCATTGTATTATAAAGTGATTGTGATGATGTGTTTTGATGAATGATTGTCGATGTTTAGTATGAATAACTGTTGAGGGTGATGTATGGTGATGGATTTGATGCTTATTCTATTTAAATGTCATGCTCTTATATTTCTACAATGGATTGTGATTCCTCACCCTGCCTGTGTATGGTGATGGTCTATGCGCCATCCTGCAGATATTCAGGAGTAGCTTTGAGGTGGCGAGGAAGTTAGCTTTGAAGTATTTCATTTTGAAGTATAGTTTTAAGGTGTGTCCTGCTCTGTGTCATGTAACATCGGGTTGGGATTATTGTGAACCTCGTGTTCTCTTGTTTATGTTGAAACCTCTATATTAACGATGTTGTTTTGAGTTGATTACACTTATGAAGTTTTATTTGAATTTATGATGAAAGATGATTTTCCGTTGCAATGAATTATGAATACTATTGTTGATAAATGATTAACCCGTGTTACGGGACAGGACTATGATGTTTATATGATGTCTTTGAATATGTACACCCTTGTGTGGAGTTTTACTCTGATAATATGATTTATTTTCTTTAAAAATTGATTTGGGGTAGAAGGGTGTTACATTAGTGGTATCAGAGCAGGTCGGTCTGTACGGCCAAGTTGTCTATGTTGTTTATTCCTTAGTATGCGACATGTGTGTGAACACTATCGGTACTTGTTTGTTTTCTAACCGTTGACTTTCGGTGTTGGTTGAAACAAGTAGGGGAGAAGTTGCTTCCCGGAGATGTTTCTGGTGTGAGGAGTTGATTCAAGGTGATATTAAAGGTAAGAGTACAAGTGTTGTTGGAGTTGTAATGTCGCGAACCGATGAGAGTACATGTTCACGAATTCTTAGTTGCCGTCAAGTTTTAGATTCTTGGAGATAAAACAAGCCGGTATAGTTGATGGTACTTCTCGGGGGATAGAGAGTAATGTGATGGATGGTGATATGCAAGTGAAGTATAACTGTGATTTGTCTCTGGAGTGTAGACTAGAGTTGGAGACAGCGGAGAAATGGTGTTTTACCGGATAAATGAAAATGATGACTCTTAGAGAGTGAAGCTTATATGAGTGTATGTGTATGGTGATGGTTTTATAAGATGTGAGGAGATTGAGGACGGAAGATTGAGGAGATGATTGAAAATGAAGATCTACTACGGGAAAAGAAAACTGACGATTTGATGGATTAACTGATAGGCCAGTATGTCTTCAGTATAATTGAATTGATGTTGGATTACTTTTAGGATTGGATGAAAGCAAGAATAGATGGAAGATAGTAGAAGCCAGAGAGAGGTAGAACTCATATTTATCGATTTCGAGTTCTATTTTCGCAGTTATGGAACAAACTTCAGAAAAAGGGGCATAACTTTTTGCTCGTAAGTCCGATGGAAGCGATTCTGGAATTTTTGGAGAGCTTACGAAATTCCCTACCGTTTGCATATAAGGTTTGTTTCAGGAAGTTTGTGAAGAGGGGGAAAAGTGAATTTTAATAGTTGGGTCTGATGCTGATTTTTGGGAAATTCTGCATGTGGAAATTCTGATCCAGTCCTGTTGTAAGGATGATAACTTTTTACTCGTAACTCGGATTCAGACAATTCTTGAAGTTCTGGAATCTTCACGAAATTCTCTCCATTTTGGAATATGATTTTGTGGTTGAGAGGTCTGTATCGAAGGAGATATATGTGGTTGAAGTTAAGCGACTATTGCTGGAAAAATTTTTTTTGGAAAGATGAAACCGAGTGTGAAATTTTGATAAAGATAACATGTTGGTAATTATAAGGATGTGACGGTACCTGAGAAAGCATCGAGATGCAATTCATGTTGAATAAGGAGAAATAGGTGATGATGTTATGTGATAGCAATGATGAGAAAAAGACGGATGGTTGATTTGCAACGTTAAAAATTCTTAACCTGGATAAGAGTTGTAATTGGAGCGAACCGAATTGGATTGTATTCGGTGTTGTAGCAACTCCGATGTTAGAAAGATACTTAAAGTTGTGTTGTGCTACGAGCATGTATAAGAATTATGTATTGTATTCTTGGACATTTTGTATCGTGTACCCAATATGTACCCGTTGGAGTACCAACTTAAAAAACAATCAATATAAAATAGGTACGGTGTCAGTACGTACCATTCGAGTACCGTACGCGTACGAGTACCCGATAAGTATCAGGTACCGGTACTTTATCTAAAAGCTTCACACTAAAATTAACACTCTTATGTTGAAATCAATTACATAGTTCAAAATAAATAAAGTGTAAGTTTGGAAGAAAAAAAATGTGTTCCTCATATCTCATATCTTAATGGGTTTCGTCTTTATCGAGCTTAGCACTCGGGTCTCTTCTGTATTGATTCTTTGGCCACATAAAACAATCCTTATCATTTATTTCATCCATTCCTTTTTAAGTGTCATTCTTTTAATTTTTACACATAACAAAAAAAAACTAATCAGTATAATAGTTATTTTTTAAAATATCCCTAATTATTTAAGCTTATTGTTGTGAAAAACGATGTCTTTATGCAAAGTATAAAACTGATTCTTGATGATCAAGAACCAGAAACAAGGGTTTAACGAAACAAGAAGAAGAAGAAGAAGAAGAAGAAGAAGAAGAAGAAGAAGAAGAAAACAACAAGTATTTGACAAATATTAATCTGTTTACTATTCACTTTCTCATTAAACAGGAATGATTACAAGTGAATATCACAATTTGTCACACTCAACAAACTGAGTGTACTAGCCTATTTATAGACTAACTAGGTAACTTACAGCCCAAGAAACCTAAACAATTTGATCCTTAACACAAGGCCCAATTCGACAGAAAATACAATTTTGACACTACATATAAGAACAGACTTCGACTACTATATGTAACAACCAGGCATCAGCATGTGAGCACGCTTCGACTGCATGCTTGCCTACTGTAAAAATTCATGAAAGCTCTCCCTTTGTCCTTCGCCACAGCATGAGTTCGACCCAACACTCACAAATCTCCACCTTGGATCTAACTCAGCAACAAGAGAATCAACTAGCTTTCATCATGCAGCTTTATCAACTGCATACAGTGGAAAAACTTGCTACTTGGCAACGTCTTGGTGATCATATCAGCAGCATTATCTTCAGTCGAAACCTTCAGCACCTGGACTTCACCACGCTCGATTATCTCTCTGACAAAATGCAGCCTTACATCAATGTGCTTAGTTCGCTCATGATAGGCTGAATTCTTCGACGGGTGTATTGCACTTTGACTATCACATTTAACAGTGATACTTCGACCTTGAAGTTTCAGCTCCTTTGCAAACCCTTCAAGCCACAATGCTTCTTTCACAGCTTCAGTGAGAGCAATATATTCAGCTTCAGTGGTTGATAAGGCAACAACCTTCTGAAGCGTTGCTTTCCAACTGATTACTGTTCCAAACATTGTGAACACATATCCAGAAATAGACTTCCTGGAATCCATACAACCTACATAATCAGAGTCAACATAACCTTCGATTTTGACTATGCTATCACCACCACAGGCTCCACCATAAATCAAGACTCTTTTCAGAGACCCATTTATGTACCTGAGAATCCACTTTACAGCTTGCCAGTGCACCTTACCAGGATTGGCCATATACCTGCTCACATGGCTCACTCCATATGCTATGTCTGGCCTCGTACAGACCATAGCATACATCAAAGAACCCACTACACTAGCATATGGAATGCTATTCATATAGATTCTTTCAGCTTCGGTACTTGGACTTTGAGTAGTACTAAGCTTAAACTGAGGATTTGTAGGTGTCACAACAGGCTTTGAATTCGATATACCAAACTTGTCGAGAAGTTTCCGTAGGTATGTCTCTTGAGATAAGCACAACTTTGACTACTTTCTATCTCTACGGATGTCAATCCCAAGAATTCTGGCTGCAGCTCCCAGATCCTTCATTTCGAACTCCTTACTGAGTTCAGCCTTCACCTTCATTACATCCTCAACACTGTTGCTAGCTATGAGGATATCATCCACATACAGCAGCAATATAACAAATGAATTTCCAGGTCAAAATCTGAAGTAAACACAGTGATCGAACTGAATTCTAGTGAAACCAATGTGTGCCATGAACTTGTCGAATCTCCTGTTCCACTGTCGAGAGAGTGTTTCAGGCCATACAAAGACCTATTCAGCTTGCACGCATAATCTTCTTTACCCTTTTCTGCATACCCTTCAGGTTGACGCATCAGGATCGTTTCATCTAGATCACCATACAAAAATGCTGTCTTCACATCCATTTGCTCAAGTTCCAAGTCGAACTTTGCAACCATGGCCAACAACATTCGAATGGATCTATGCTTTACAACAGGTGAGAACACATCATTGAAGTCGACTCCTTCTCTCTGAGTGAACCCCCTAGCAACCAGCCTCGCCTTAAAGTGCTTCGACATCACTCATTCGATTCCCTCCTTGACCTTGAAAATCCACTTACAGCTGACTAACCTTGCTCCTGCAAGTTTCTCAATCAGCTCCCAAGTGTTATTATCATGAAGAGATTTCATCTCATCATCCATGGCTTTTCGCCATTCAGTCTTGTTTCAACTCCTTATAGCTTCCTTATAATCTCTAGGTTCTTCGTCAAGTACCTCACTTGCAGAGATTAAAGCAAAAGCTATAAGATCTGCATAACCAAGTCTCTGAGGTGGCTTGATGACTCTTCTCGACCTATCTCTTGCCAGTAGGTAGTCATCGACAGTTTTCCCAACCTCTTCATTATCTTGCTCTTCGACTTCATCTGGGCTATGCACTTCAACATCACTATGGTCCACCTCAACAGGCATCTCTACCTGTTCCAGCTCCTCTTCAGAGATTTCTGCACTTCGACCAGCATCACCAGTTTTCTTGTAAGCCATTTCGACCTCATTGAAAACTACATCACGACTAGTGATACATCTTCTGTGACCTGGTTCTAGGCACCACAGCCTATAACCCTTGACTTCCTCAGGATATCCAAGGAACATGCATCTCAGAGCTCTAGGTTCGACCTTGTCTTGCCTAATGTGAGCATAGGCTAAACAGCCAAATACTCTCAGTTTGTCGAGATCTGGTGGATGACCCGACCAAACTTCTTCAGGTGTCTTCATTCCCAACGCAGTCGAGGGACATCTATTTATCAGATAAGCTGCTGTCGAAACAGCCTCTGCCCAGAACACCTTCTTCAATCCAGCACTAACCAACATGCATCTAACCCTTTCAAGGATTGTTCAATTGAATCTCTCAGCTAAGCCATTTTATTGAGCAGTACCTGCTACAGTCTTATGCCTTGCAATCCCATACTCAACACAGTAACTGTCGAACGCTTCGTTGCAGAACTCAAGGCCATTGTCGGTTCTCAACCTCTTAACCTTTCTGCCAGTTTGAGTTTCGACCAGAATCTTCCAACTTTTGAAATTCTCAAAAGTTTCATCATTCGTCTTCTGAATGAATACCCATAGCTTTCTGGAATAGTCATCAACAATGGATAGAAAATACCTTGCACCTGAGTGTGAAGGATTCCTTGCAGGCCCCCAAAGATCAGCATGAATGTAATCAAGGGATCCATGTGTTCTTTGATTGCCTTTGTTAAACTTCACCCCACAGGATTTACCAAATACACAAGATTCACAAAACTCCAGCTTTTCGACTTTGTCACCTCCTAGCAGGTTCTGCTTCCCCAATTTGACCAGGCCTCTTTCGCTGACATGGCCCAATCTCATGTGCCATAATTCTGTCTTCGACACAGGTTTCTTGGATGCTACATTTGTCGAACCACTTACAACCTCAGCCTCAAGGGTATACAAGCCTTATTTTCTCACGTCTCTCAAGACTTCCTTCGACCCCTTCATGACTCTTAGGATATTTTTCTCTCCTTGGAAAACATATCCCTTCCTGTCGAATTCACCAAGAGAAATCAAATTTCTCTTCAAGTCAGGCACATACCTAACTTCAGCCAATAGCCTTATTGACTCATCATGGAGCTTGAATCTTACAGATCCAATACCTGCAATCTTGCAAGCTTTATTGTTCCCCAGTAGCACTGATCCACCATCTAGATCGCATAATTCTTCAAACACATTCTTGTTTGGAGTCATATGCCAAGTACATCCAGAATCCACTCTTCACAAGAGTTGCTGATTGAAACCACAAGGACATCAGATGATTCATAACCATCTTGCACTATAGCTGCATTCCCATTGTCCTTACCTCCATGATTATTCAGGCGCTCAGGGCACACCTTTCTTGTGTGACCCTCCTTCTTACAATGATAACATTTGATACTAGACATATCACCATTATAAGACTTCTGCTGAACCTTTCCTTTCTTCTTGTCAAACCTACCATCTTTCTTCGACGACCTTCCTTTCACGGACAACCCTTCGCCAACTGATGGAGGTTTCTGCTCCTTTCTTTCATTCAAGTCCTTCGAATACAGGGCTGCTTGAACTTCTTCAAAGGTCAAGGACTCTCTTCCATACAAGAGAGTTTCTTTGAAGTGAGCATGCGATCTTGGCAAAGCACATAACAGCAACAGTGCTTGATCTTCATCATCAATCTTCACATCAATGTTTTCAAGATCAAGAATCAGCTTGTTGAAAGAATCCAACTGCTCAGCCAAAGCTTTTTCTTCATTCATCTTGAACGAATACAAAGCTTGCTTCAAGAGAGCGTCGAGTCATGCCAAAGTTATTTACTGTGGAAAAGATGGTTCTTCATAGTGACTTTAAGTGTGGTTATGACTATTTAACTTTTTAATGATGTGGTAAAATATGAGTGACTGACATTTGAAATGCACTATTCTATGATTGATACAAAGTTTTGTTGTGAAGTTTCTTTAACTGCTTTTGATTTTAAGTTAATGTTTAGAAGGGGACTCATTATTCAAGTTGGCAATCTTTCAGCATAGACACAATATAGAATGAATCTTTCATCTGGTATGAAAGTGGTGCTAGATTAGAGTGGCAAATAAGGATATTACAATTACAAATTTGATCCGGTTAAACACACTATCCAAATTAGAAACATGGATGGATGATGAAACAATGAATCAATTACTCCTCACTCTTGCAAGTGTATTTTACCTTTCATTGATCTATGAAAATGTTTGGTTTATATAGCTTAGTTTATTAGGGATTTTGCATAATCTAAGAGTGTTTTTGAATGATGGATTTTAACATAAAGAAAATAACTTTTTGAAAAAAATTTAAATTACTTGATTAAAATTTATTATTTAGATAAAAAAAATATGGAAATTGTTTAAATAAAATAATTTTAAGAAGTATTTCGTGAAAGTTAAATTTAAGAAATATCAAGTAACACATAAAAGCAAGAAGTTTAAAATTTTTCTATAAAACAGATCAATTTTATTTATAAAAAAATAAAACATTTTTTTATTCATTTTAAAAAAACCAAGAGTTACTTACACTGCCGCCTATTGTGAGAGATCTCAATAGGTCTTATTAAAAAAATTTGCATTTTTTTTTCTAGTTTCAACCATTCATTATTTAGTGATTATTTTGTGGGACTTTAAAACCACAGCTAAAAAGTTGAAAAAAAAAAATTTGCGTTGATTTAAAACCGCCGTTAAATAATTGAAATGAAGAAAAAATGACAGAAAAATTCGATCTCTTACGTAAGAGACTTATTGTGGTATCTCACAGGAGACAAAATCCTTAAAAAAAAAGGAAAAGAAGTTAGTGAAGAGAATACTCCATTAACAAAATAAAATAAATAATAGAAACAAGCCAAATTGTATCAGCATTCTAGTTCTATATTTACTTGAAATTTCTCTCCTACTTGAAACATGATGATCATTAAATTGGTTATTATTCATCTTTCAAATCTTGCAAGTTGGTCTCTATATTTTTCATAAATTTCAAATTGATCTCTATTTTTTTTTTTAAATTACAAATTAATTCTTAGTAATTTTTTTAAATTACAAAAAGATCTTTGGCAAAATATTCTTTTTTGTTTCTTATCTTTACTTCGATGTCCATTTTGGTCCTTTAATATGTAAAAGGACTATTACACTCTCTTATGTCATCAAACAATATAATTTAAGTCTTTTCTGTCTAATTCTCACAAACAACATCTAAGTTAGCATGTATTCTGAACTGGGACGGTGCCTGCCCATCAGTCGGGCAGGCCCAACCAAAAACATGCCAAGCAGTCCATTAAGGTCCAAATCACTTCCTCGTCGGGCACACCCAATGACATTGTCGTCGAGCAGGTACTGCTTGGCCCGGGGAAAGGTCACGTCCCCCCCCCCCCCCCCACGTACTCCACGTGCTCCTCCCGCAAGGACACGTCATCAGGTGACTACCCACCTCCGAAAGGGTTGGTCTACCCACTTTCCGGCGATCTCGGGGCAGTTACTCCAGGGCGAAGACCACGTGCTGGTCTTCCCTACGCCACGTAAACCCTGGCAGTTATCTGCATTGGGCCTAGCAACCCAACCCAGTGCAGACGACCGTTGGCCCAGCGTTGGGGGCACAATTTAAATACCCTCTTTCACTAGAGGGTCGGGTATTCTAATTCTTACTCTCACTTTCTGTACTTGCTTGCTCCGTTCCTGACTTTAGCATCGGAATACCTTGCAGGTACACCCCCCCACCGTCTCACCACCACTGGAGTAGCGGAGCTCACAACGTTTGCTGGCCACTAATCTACTTTCTGATCAGGTACGATCAATGACGCCGTCTGTGGGAATCTTTGCTTCCCCGTTTTTTTCCTCATAAAAACCAAAGCAATTTTCATTTTCTGACAATCATGGCCAGCCCTCGAACTGATGCCAAGACTCCGGACACCGCCTTCGTTCAGTTCAACAACGGAGACGACCACGAGCCAAATATGGTCGTTAACGTCGAAGAAGGTGACCCGAGGGATGGGCGCACTGCCTCCCCCTCCTCTGATGATGCAGCTTTCAACGCCGCCCAACATGACAATAACCCGGTTGTCTACCAGCTGGTCCCCGCGCCACAAAATGTTGACCCAAACATGATGGCCCTGTTCGCACTGATCAATCAGACCAACCTGTTGATCTCCCAGCAGAACGTGCGGATAGAAGTGCTCGAAAGAGGGTGACAACAACGCTCTCCCCCGCAGAGACATCGTCGCCCCTTATCTCACAGCCCTTCTCCTCCCCCACGGAGAACACAGTAGGACGACTCTCGGACTCCTTCCCCCCAACCTGCGGGGCACCGCCCGCAGCTAGAACGGCCCCAACCAGTGGTCGCGCAGAAGCGCAATCGGTCCCCTGCTCGGAAGGAACAACGACGTTCCTCTATCCAAAAGAGGAGCAAAGCTGACGGCTACGGCGAGGAGCCGAAGAGCCGACCAAGGAGTCCCTCCCGACGAAACAGGCGCGGTCGTGGCGATCACTCCCCTTCGCAGTCACCAGTTAGGAGTGACGAAGACGACCAGTGTACCCCTTATCCAAGGAAATTATGGAGACGCCTATACCCGTCGGGATGGAGAAGCCTCCACCTTTGACAACATACGACGGCACTGCCGACCCGGACGACCATGTCGAGAGCTTCGAGGCAATGCTCGACTACAGGAATGTCTGGGGAGCTATCAAGTGCAGGCTCTTCCCGACCACCCTCCGAAAAGGTGCCATGGCCTGGTATAAGAGCCTCGCACCGGAGTCCATCACTGCTTGGAAGGAACTGAAGAGACAGTTCTCCAAGCATTTCACTGCGTCCTGACGACACCCGAAGACGGTGGCCTCCCTGGAAGCCATCATTCAAGGGAGAGACGAATCTCTCAAAGATTACATCGAGAGATTCAATCGGGAAGCCGTCGAGGTAGCCGCTACCGACGACATGAAGAAGTTTCTGATCGAGCGAGGATTACGACATCACACTGAATTTGCCAAGGCTGTGGGCATCCAGACGCCCCGCAACTTGGAAGAGCTTCTTTACAAGGCCCAAGCATACATTCAGTATGAGGAGCTGGAGGCTGCCCATTGTGCCCGCGACTCGCGGCACCAGGAGGGCCCTAGAAGCTCCAGGCAAGAACGTCCCAGGGACTCTCGTGAATCGAAGGGTCCAGCTGGCCGGTTCACGGAGTACATGCCACTCACTGCTCCCCGCGAGCGAATTCTGGCCGAGTGCGCCAACTCGGAATTCCAGAAAGGAGGTGTCCGCTTTCCGAAGCCGACACCTGTCAAACCAAACGTTGATAAGTCCAAGTACTGCAGGTTCCATAGGAGCCATGGGTATGTCACCGAGGACTGCATCCACCTCAAGGATGCGATAGAAATTCTAATCAAGGAGGGGCACCTCAAGCAGTATACGAGGAGGAATGACCCACCCAGACACGATGCTCGGGAAACACAAAGGGTCAAGGAGACGGCCCCTACCACCGAAGAGAACGGATTACAAGTCGCTCTGAGTATCACCAGACCAGAGGACTTCTACGTCCCCGACGAGCTCGAGATCCCCGCGATCGCTCATAGCCCGTGGGAGAGTCTTCCCCCCGCAGCCCGTGGGAAAGTTTCCCCACGGCAATGGTTATATCCGATGGGGGATTCAATAAGGTCTCCGTAGGGTCGATCAAGCGAAAGTTCGACGAGCTAGAATCCGCGAGCTCGGCTCAGACTGCCAACTTTGAGAAGGTACAAGGGAAATCGAACCCCATCACCTTCTACCTCGAGGAACTGTCGGGTGGCGCCCCCAACTCCATCATCCCTCTCCTGATTAGGGCGCAGATGGCGAACTTTGACTTGCGCAAAATCCTGGTCGACCAAGGGAGTTCGGTGGACATCATGTACGCCCACCTCTTCGAGACCCTTCAGCTCGATGAAAGGCATCTGACCCCCTATGTGGGCTCAGATCTCCATTGTTTCAACGGCACGACCACCAGATGATAAGTAAAAATTGTAACTATTTTCGTATATAATTTTTGTTGCACTTATCGATACTTTTTGTTTATATCGTACGAATAAACCCCGCTTTGTTTGTAAATACGTTTACTTTACATTATAGTGTATATATTGCGTATCGTGTAAATATCATTGAGTTTAATTGATTTTATCTCATTTTTGTAGGTATTCAAGCAAGTATATCTTGTCACATTCATAAAGAGCATTAAATAAGCTTTCCAACGCTTCCGACCGTGCGTTAATCCGAGTTACGGTTCAGAAGTTGTGGTCAAAACAAGTCTGGTGTGAAAAAAGGGACCAAAGTTCGCATTGCGAACTTCCCAGTGAATGCTCCCAGAATTATGGCAGTAGAAAAAGGGACCAAATTTAGCATTACGAACTTTCCATTGAATATTCGCTTTGCGAATAAAAGTTCGCATTGCGACCTTTTGCAGAATTGTAGAGGCAGTTTAGCTGTTCTGAGGCACTCAAATGCCAAATTTTGATGTTCGCTCAGCGAATAAAAGTTCGCACTGCGAACTTGACTGATTTTTGAAATGTTATTTAAGTTATTTCATTCATTTTTTAGGTTATGTTTTGGGGTATTTTTTCCCAATTCATCAACCCTTCATTTTTTTATAGTTTAGAGCTTAGAAAAGCATCAATGGAGGTTGCAACTCGACGATTGGGGGGTGGATGATTCTTGGATCGTGATTGACACCGCGAGAGATTTTGATTCCTCTTCTCTCTTCCCTTTGTATTTTCCATTTGTTGTGAGTTTGTATGTAAGTTTACCTTGATTATATGTATATTTATTGCTCATGGCTTTGTATGCGAGCTATTTTACAAATCTTTATCGGTGTTATCCTTGTTTTACTCGCTTTATGTTTGGATTTGAGTTGCGGTAGACATATCCTCTTCGAATCTGGATCTAGGATGAACATTTGTTAGGTTCTGATCTCTAGAGATAGATTTAGATCTAACATTTACCATGGGTATTGATTCTTAATGCTCCGTGTGGTCGAGTTGCGTGAGACATCATCGATGAGGCGATGCGGTTGTTCTCTCAACTTTGCGTTAGACATAACCTTTGTTGTGAGCGATAGGTGGGGTATTGATGAGTGATTTAGGGTGCGTACAACTGGGTAGTAAGTTTAAGTATTTGATAGGGTAGATGAAATGTAAACCCGAGAGTTCTCTACTCTCCAAAGAATGAATTCTTTTTCTGTTCATAAGTTTTATTTCCCGCATTTAATTTAAACCCATTTTAAACCCAAACTCATTAACATTTAAATTGTCGAATGGCAGTTCAATATCACCGATCTCTGTGGACACGATAAATTCCCGGAAAAATACTTCCAAATCTTTATGTTGCTTGCCGCTTTACCGAACCAACAAAATGGCGTCGTTGTCGGGGATTGGTGTTTTTATTGAATCGCATTGCGATAGTTTCTTTGTTTTTGAGTTTTGTAGATATCGTACATATGGTATATTTTCACTTGTTTATGCTGATACTTGTATATTTTGTTCTGGTAACGTTTGTTCAAGTGTTTGGTTAGGACACTTGCTTTTGGTTTGCGCGGTGAGACATCACCATGGCATGAAGGGAGGAAGTTACTAGCTAAGCACAGTAAAGACGTCGAGCTTACGACGTAAAACAAGCATGTTTTATCGTTTTTTGTTTCGTTATTACTTTTTCATTCTAGCTTAGGTAGTGTGGTGAACATTCATTAAACAAGTTGTACTCGGGTTATTCGTAAAATTCTCAAATCTTCACTTTACAACTTGTTTAATCCATTTTCACCCGGTATTTTAGTTTGTTTATATTAATAGTTTTTGTGTTTGTCTAAGAGCTTGTTTTGAGTAGCTTGAGGAAATTTAAGGTGATGTTCCAAGTTTGATCATTTCAACTTGCGGATGTATGGTAATGATATTGTTAAGTTTTGTACACGTCCAAGGTATGTGTTTATCGCTTTCTAGGCTTTAGCATATTCATGATACTTAGGCATTTTACAAACTTCCATGTCATTCATTCTTTTGTATACTTGTTCTTGTTGTGAATCACTTTAGTTCTCACCCTTTTTGTGAGGTAGCTTTCCATTGTTCATATATGCGCGGAGTACCAACATTCTTGTTCTAACTGGATTTTATTATGCTTAATCTGTTGTTTGTGTTGATTATGCAAAAGCATGAAAAAGATCAAGGCATTTTGTTTCATTTTGAGCACAACTACCTAGCCAAATAGTCATTCACCTTGTGAGCGTATGATCATTCGTAACCCCTTTGTGCCTTTCTATCATTATCCATGTTGTTTGAACTTAATGCTTGTCTATGAGTATTGAATTCACTTTTTGTATGGATTTGATTGATTATTTTTGGCTTAATACCCTTTTTGGTCCTCTAACTATAGGGGTGGGTCCAATTTGATCATCTTTCTTTTAAAAGTTCCAAATTGGTCTCATACGTTATTAAATAGGTCCACGTTTGTCCTTGCCGTTAGAAAAGTTAAAATTTCACTTAAAATGTTGATGACGTGGATTGAATGTGCTGATGTGTATGTTACTGAATAGGGATGTGGCACGGTTTATATACTTCTTTTTAGAAAATCTATTTAAATTAAATTTCATAAACTTTAATATAAAATATTTGGGCCCATATTCTTAACAATAGTTCATATTCTTAACAATAGGCCCAATAGTCAAGTTTTATTTTTATTGTGTGAACAAACTATATAAACAATCACATTTGTTATTGCATATTCAATGTGGAACTTCACAAATACTCACATTTGCCAAGCATAATATATTTACTGCTAAACCCCATGCAAAAATAGTGAAGTTCCTTTTTGCAACTTCAACAATATCAGATCTTAAAAACTTGAATTCAGATCTTAAAAACTTGAAAACTTGAATTCAAATTACACCAAATTATAACTAGAGATTCCAAAAACACTAACACAAGTCAAAATCATCTTCTAATTCTGCACCGTTAAGATAATAATAACAATTAACAACAGTTACTACTACACTTTTTTTATTGCGGCGAGTGTGTTCTATTCTACTTGCATTGCATTCACATTCACGGTCGCATTCGCATTATCGTTTTCGCAAATATAGGGTTCGTATTTCTTCATCACTAGATCTATATCCGTGAATCCCTTATGCCGGTTCAATTCCCGTGACTTCGCCTTCATCGAAACTCTTATGTGAATTTTCAAAATGCATGATTCAAGTTTGCATTTTCTATTTGACAATAAATTGGAAAAACTGTGAAAGTGCCTCCAATGAGGAAAAATGAATACAAAGTGTTATTCATACATTATACTTAGCTAAGATAGTTAGCTTAACTACGGTATGTACAAGACTAATTCTAAAGGATTCATTTAAGTTTAATAAACTACTAATTGAATAACAAACTATTAAATCCTGATGATGCTCATCATCTTTTTATACAAAATTGAGCCAAACAAAACTATGAAATATTTATCCTGTAAAACTATCAGAAAATAAAACTATATAAAACTTATGAGACAGTGTAGAAAGGGGAAAAGTTTAATAATGTAATGCTTGTGGAATATTCTATCGTATTTCATTAATGATGTAAAATGAATACAAAGTGATATTCATACATTATACTTAGCTAAGATAGTTAGCTTAACTACGGTATGTACAAGACTAATTCTAACGGAATCATTTAAGTTTAATAAACTACTAATAAACTACTAATTGAATAACAAACTATTAAATCCTGATGATGCTCATCATCTTTTTATACAAAATTGAGCCAAACAAAACTATGAAATATTTATCCTGTAAAACTATCAGAAAATAAAACTATATAAAACTTATGAGACAGTGTAGAAAGGGGAAAAGTTTACTGAATCATGTTCTACGTATGAATTGTTTTGTGTATATAAAGTCTCTCAAATATGAAATTAACATCTACATTTTTCCGCATATCAATCTGTTTACTGTAATGATGATAACACAATTCTAGAGTTAGCTTAGTGTTAGGAATTAATTTAGTTGTTAAGTGTGGGGAGTGTTAGAGGAATTGAAGCATGAGTAAGGTTAGGGAATTTGGATAGTGAGATGCAGTTAGTTGAATTCAAATTAGTGAATACTTGTTATGCTATTAGTTATTGGAAAAATGAGAAGAAAAAGCTAGTTGCAATATCTGTCTTTATATTAATCCCACATTGGATGTTTTAGAATAAAATCTAGTCTTTATATTAACTACTTGTGCATATTCATGTAAATGAAAAACATGTGGGCCAAAGAGAATGAAATTGATATTGGGCTTCTAGGTGTGTTTCTGTGTGGATTTGATTTGATCCAGCCCAATTAAAATTATTTTTAAAATAATATAAAAAATCTACATGGAAAATAAAAAATAATATAAAAGTCCACGTGGAAATTAGAAGGTGCTGACTAAGTCATCCATCATGCCAACTCATACTCCACGTAAGCAAAACTAACACCGTTTGCATTTATTTGACGGAAAGGACCTTTATGCTTCAGTTAGACAACGTATGGGAAGTTGGGGAGAGAATGATTGTTTACTCATTAGTTGGTTTCTATGAGGTTGAAAAAGAAAAGAAAAAAGAGAAAAATATGAAAAAGAAAAGAAAAGAAAAGAAAAGAAAAAAGAAAGAAAAAGAAAATCCTTGAGAAAGGAAACAAAAAGAGTTCAAATAATTGTGCTAAATAAGTATTGTGTTTTGTGTAACACTTGGGATTTTGGAAGAAGTTGATCGGAATTTTGTGTTTGAGTCTTTGTGAGTTGATCGCTCCCTTAGATTTAGGCAAGTTTTTGTTTCAATTACCTTTAGAAATTTCCCCTTGTTTGTTTGCTTGTCCGACCACATTACAACCTTGAAAAGCCCTTGTGATTCTTGCCTTTCTATGTTCAATGTGAATTTTTGGATGAATGCATAATTTAGTCTTTTGTTTGCAAGATTGTTATGTGAGTGAAAAGTACCTCATTTTGTGTTTTTCATCTATCGATGATTGTTTTTGCTAGGTGTGATTCACGTTTGAACTTGTGTTGTTTTAGGATGTTTGGCATGATTTTCGTATTTTGCATTTGTTTCGTGACTATGTTATCGTCGTAGTTTAGTGGTAAGTATTTACTTTGTGTGTACCGTTTATCATTTGAACCATTCATTTGTTTTCGTTTTTCAAAACCTGTTGATTCGTGATTCTTTGGTTGTCACTCTGTTTCTTTGAGTTGTTTGATTCTTCTTTGAGGACAAACAAGTTTAAGTTGGGGAGAGTTTGATAAGTGCAAATTTTAACTATTTTTGTATATAAGTTTTGTTGCACTTATCGATACTTTTTGTTAATATCGTACGAGTAAACCCCGCTTTGTTTGTAAATACGTTTACTTTACATTATCGTGTATATATTGCGTATCGTGTAAATATCATTGAGTTTAATTGATTTTATCTCATTTTTGTAGGTATTCAAGCAAGGATATCTTCTCATATTCATAAAGAGCATTGAATAAGTTTTCCAACGCTTCCGACAGTGCGTCAATCCGAGTTACGGTTCAGAAGTTGTGGTCAAAACAAGTCTGGTGTGAAAAAAGGGACCAAAGTTCGCATTGCGAACTTCCCAGCGAATGCTCCCAGAATTATGGCAGTAGAAAAAGTGCCCAAAGTTAGCATTGCGAACTTTCCAGCGAATATTCGCTTTGCGAATAAAATTCTGCATTGCGAACTTTTGCAGAATTGTAGAGGCGGTTTAGCTGTTCTGAGGCACTCAAGGGCCAAATTTTGATGTTTGCTCAGCGAATAAAAGTTCGCACTGCGAACTTGGCTGATTTTTTAAATGTTATTTAAGTCATTTCATTCATTTTTTAGGTTATGTTTTGGGGTATTTTTTCCCAATTCATCAACCCTTCATTTTTTATAGTTTAGAGCTTAGAAAAGCATCAATGGAGGTTGCAACTCGACGATTGGGGGGTGGATGATTCTTGGATCGTGATTGACACCGCGAGAGATTTTGATTCCTCTTCTCTCTTCCCTTTGTATTTTCCATTTGTTGTGAGTTTGTATGTAAGTTTACCTTGATTATATGTATATTTATTGCTCATGGCTTTGTATGCGAGCTATTTTACAAATCTTTATCGGTGTTATCCTTGTTTTACTCGCTTTATGTTTGGATTTGAGTTGCGGTAGACATATCCTCTTTGAATCTGGATCTAGGATGAACATCTGTTAGGTTCTGAACTCTAGAGATAAATTTAGATCTAACATTCACCATGGGTATCGATTCTTAATGCTCTGTGTGGTCGAGTTACGTGAGACATCATCGACGTTCTCTCAACTTTGCGTTAGGCATAACCTTTGTTGTGAGCAATATGTGGGGGTATTGATGAGTGATTTAGGGTGCGTACAACTGGGTAGTAAGTTTAAGTATTTGATAGGGTAGATGAAATGTAAACCCGAGAGTTCTCTACTCTCCAAAGAATGAATTCTTTTTCTGTTCATAAGTTTTATTTCCCGCATTTAATTTAAACCCATTTTAAACCCGAACTCATTAACATTTAAATTGTCGAACAACAGTTCAATATCACTGATCTCTGTGGACACAATAAATTCCCAGAAAAATACTTCCAAATCTTTTTGTTGCTTGCCGCTTTACCGAACCAACACTAGACTATGGGGTTATGTCAAGATAATGGTTACTTTCGGAAGTGGTGACACTGCCCGACAAGTCAAGACCCGCTTCCTGGTAGTGGGTTGTCCTTCCCTGTACCAGTGCATCCTGGGGAGGACAACTCTGACCGAGCTCACGGTGGTACCATCTACAGTGCATCTGAAAATGAAGTACTACACCACCAGAGGTCGGGTCGTCACCCTCCACGGGGATATCGAAGCTGCAAGGAGGTGCTTCGAAGCTGCAACCAAGGGTCTGAGCTCGATCAACTTCATGTCCAAGACCGGAGAGAAGTCAACCCCGGACGCAGAGCAGAAGCCACTCCCGCGTGTCAACGAGGTGGACCTCGACAGTCGTTTTCCCGGCGAGCAGGAAGAAGAGGGAGCATCAGACAACGACCTCCTAGCCGAAGGCAACGGACAACCTCTCCATCCAACGCGCCCCATTCCAGACGAAGACTTCGAGCTCATCGCCCTCGGAGACGATCAACACAGGAATGTGAAGATTGGTATCGGGTTCCATGACCTGGCGAAGAAGCAGTTGAAGGCTTGCCTCTGGGAGAATGCTGATTTGTTCACGTGGAGCGCGTCGGAGATGCCCAACCTCGACCCAGAGGTGGCCTGTCACCAGCTTACTATAGATCCAGCCGCTAGGGCTATAGTGCAACGTAGGCATAGGAGCCTCCCGAGAAAGCGGAGGCTGCTGAAAAAGTTTTTAGAGGGATGAAGGGTGTTTTATCGTATCCACATGGATTGTATGTGTATTGCTGTCGTTCTATAGTCGTAATCGTTTTAAACTTAGAGTAACAAAGATTTTGGTGGTTTTGTAACAGATCGTTTGCATAAGAGTTTAATAGTAACGGTAAAGAAATTGGTTTTAAAGATTTGGTAAAAGCATGTCAAGATTAGGGTCCGATAATCCATTTCGCAAGTATTTACTCGATAAAGGATGTGAACTTGTTAACAATGAATATAATCACATATCCTCTCAACAAGTTTATCTCTAGCACTTGTTGTGAGATTTACCATATTGATCCTTAGATGATCTCTCACTCCAACTATCAATATGATAATATTCAAGATCAATATTTATGAACATCAACTCTCAAAACTATCTCTAGCCTCGTGATTGTTGATGGATTGAAACTTAGGTCAAGTTTTAGAACATATTTCTCAATCATGAACTAAAACAAAATATAAACCATACCAAAAAAGTTGTTCACCATATATTTATCATCAACAAAGTTCACACACTACAATCAAGATCAATACATACAAAATGAAGGATTACCTACCACTAATCTTGACACAAGATGTGTTTAGCTACACATATTCATGGTAGCTTGTTTCACAAGTTTCGAGAGGAGATGAAAAAACATCTGTGTCAAATAATCGAGATCGGATGCAAATCCAGTTTCTCAATGTGAAAGATCTCTCTTAGATGAAGAAATATCAGAAACTTAGGTTTTGGTGTGAAAAAATAAGGTTATAATCCCAAGAAATTACATAAAGTGATTTTATAGTACACTTGAAATCAGCCCAGTTCACACTGCGAACTATTTATTCGCCTAGCGAACTACGAAATTAGCACCTGAAGTGCCTCTGATAAGTTAAACCACCTCAGAAGTTCTGCATAAGTTCGCAATGCAAACTTTTATTCGCAAAGCGAACTATTCGCCTACAAGTTCGCAAAGCAAACTTAGGCCCCTTTAGCTACTACCTCATCCAAGGTGTCCTTCGCCAGGTCTTCGCTGGAGTGATGAATCAGCGAACAATCGCTGGGAAGTTTGCAAAGCGAACTTTGGTCCCTTTTCTTACTGCCTAAATCCTGAGACAGTTCGCTGAAGCTTCGCCAGATGTTCGCAAAGCGAACATTCGCAAAACGAACTTGTTGATGTTTTCTTCCTTTCTTTGGCAACTTAGATCTTTTCTTTGTGTCTTACTTCTTTGATAAATTAGTGCCTTTTTCTGCACAATAACACACATATTACAAGCACCAAAGGTATTTTCACAATGTTTGCAGAATAACAACAATTCAAGGATAAAATCCACAATTAAACATAAAAGAGTTGAAAAATGTCAAGTATTAATAAGAAATATATAGCATGTTTGATATCTAACACCTGCCTCTGGGAGAATGCTGATTTTTTCGCGTGGAGCGCGTCGGAGATGCCCGGCCTCGACCCAGAGGTGGCCTGTCACCAGCTTACTGTAGATCCAGCCGCTAGGGTTATAGTGCAAAGTAGGCGTAGGCAGTCTCCCGAGAAAGCGGAGGCTGCTGAAAAAGCTGTAAAAGACCTCTTATAGGAAAATTTCATTTTGGAAGCCAGGTACACAACCTGGCTATCCAACGTTGTACTTGTCAAGAAAAATAATGGAAAATGGAGGATGTGTGTTGACTACACTGATCTTAACCGGGCGTCCCCGAAAGATGCTTATCCACTGCCTAACATTGACCAGCTGGTCGACAATTCTACAGGTTTCAAGTTATTGTCCTTCATGGACGCCTACTCGGGGTACAATCAAATCCCCATGGCCAAGGACAACAAGTAGCACACCGCCTTCATGGCCGAGTCGGGCAATTACTACTACAACGTGATGCTATTCGGCCTGAAGAACGCCGGCGCGACCTACCAGCGGATGATGAACAAGCTCTTCCAGGGAGAGATTGGCGACATGCTCAAGGTCTACATGGACGAAATGATCGTTAAATCTGCAGAGGAAGTCGACCACGCTGCCCATCTCAAAAAGGTCTTTGACACGACGAGGAAATGCAAGATGAGGTTCAACCCTAACAAATGAACCTTCGGCGCCCGGGCAGGCAAATTCCTCGATTTCTACCTCACAGAGCCAGGAATCGAGTCGAACCCCGACAAGTGCAGGGCATTCTCCGAGATCCCGATTCTAAACTGATCAGTGGGTTTCAGTCGTGTATTTCAAACTATTTATGTCGTTCGTTTCTAATGTTTTCTTCAGCGTTTGAGTCTTTTGATTGTGTTTTCATCTTTATTTTCATGTTTCGTTAAGCAAGTCATGTTTTAATGTTTTTATCATTTTATGCCATTGGTGCTTTTAATTTGGTTGTTTGTAGTGTGTTTTCAGGTTCGCGATAAGCTGGTGATCGGACACTCGTGCGAAGCCGTTCCGGATACAAAGAAAATTGTTGAGAAAATGGACATCAGAAGCCTGACACGGGTGCCCGTGTCACCTGACACGGCCCGTGTCAGGAGGCTTATGGATGGAAGACATTTGAAGAGGAAAAAAAAGACAAGTCAGAAGCCTGACACGGGGGCCCGTGTCACAGGACACGGCCCGTGTCAGGACCCCTGAAGGAAGAACGTGTGGATCCAAGAGTCAGCAGCCTGACACGGGCACCCGTGTCACCTGATACGGCCCGTGTCAGGCCTCCTGGAAGTGAAATTGCATTATTTTATTTTTGCTGACTGTTGCTATCTCGGAGGGCAGTTTAGGCAATTCGCGGTGCAAATGTGGATCTGATACATTAGACGCTTTGTGACTGAAAAAGAGTTAGTTTTGAATTTTGATTGGGACGCTAAGTGGGAGAGAGAGGACCGGAGAACAAGGATCGATTAAGAGCGGAAGCAATTGACGATCTAAGCAATCCCAAATCTTATTGTAATGTCTTCTTCTGATTTATCAGTAATTTTTATTTCTGTCATGAACATGAGAGGCTAAACCCCCCAATGCCAGAGGGTGTCCCTAATTTGCATATTTGTAATGACTCTTTGAATTCTTAATCTATGGTTGTGTGTTTAAATTGTTATCTTTATTTTGTGCAACGTTCTTAATGCTTTATCCATTTGGAAAAATTGGTAATTGATCGTAGTTAGGGTTTGGTCTGACCAACCACCCTAATCTTGTTGCATGATTTTTATCGCATTAGATATTACTAAGGAATTATAATACCCTGTGAAAACCTTTTTATGTCAGAACTATTGCTTGATATTCTTACTTGGCCATTAAGGAATTAGGGTCAAGGAAGGATACCAAAGGTTTTTCTTTAAAGGAATTTTGGAAAAATAATTTCGACATAGGAAAGATAAGGTTTGAGTCATGTCTCTTTAGAGTTAGAATTTGAAAAGTCATTACTTTGCTAGTTATACACCGTCCCTGGCATTATCCTCAAATTTGCGAAACCTTCGTTATTTTATTCATATTTTTATGCCCTTTATCTTTTTGGCTTAAAACAAACTATCGACCAACGCTTTTGTTCAATTAAAATTAGTTTGAAAAAGACTTAATTCGCTACGCAGTCCTCAAGAGATCGACACTGGGGTTTTTCCCCATTTACTACTACATCGATAAAATAGTACACTTGCTATTTTACTGATCAAGTTTTTGGCGCCGTTGCCGGGGACTGCCAAAGATTTAAGTCCTTTTCCTTATTTTAATTGAAATTTTATTGCTCTGCAACCAAAATTTCATTTTCCTGCTACTTTAATTTTTATTATTGCAAATTTTGTTATCCGTTCTAACTCTTGTCTAACTGTTTATGCGAGGTCAGACCTCAGCTAAATTTTCCTTTGACACAGAACTAGAAAGAGCATTGCACGAGAGACGCCGCAAAGCAAGAATTGAAAGACTGGCAGCTTTAAGAGCAAGTCCTAGTGTTCTGATTCAGGAAACAGAAGACAAAGTATCTGTGCATTCTGAGCACAGTGACTCTGACTCTGACAGGGAGACAAATCAGGAATTCGGTAACATGGCAGGTAATCAACCTCTCACACTTTCAGTTGCATCCATCCACTATTTGCCAGTTGGAGAGCAAGCCTTTCTCTGGAAGAATCAACGAAGATGCAAATAAGCATTTACAGAGATTCCTTACTACCACAACATCTTTGAAGATAGAAGGTCATTCAGAAGAGGCCAAGAGACTTGTTATGTTTCCGTTCACACTGACTAATGATGCTGAAGAGTGGTTCTACTCACTTCCAGCTGGAAGTATCACAACTTGGCAAGAAATGGAAACGGCATTCCTCAACGAGTATTTTCCTGCTTCAGTGTTCATTCTAAAAAGATACGACATTGTCAATTTCAAACAAAAAGAAGGGGAGTCTCTTGGAGATGCATATAAGAGGTTTAAAAGGTGTCTGACAGCATGTCCAACTCATAACATGGATGCTACCGAGCAAATGCAAAATTTTGTGAATGGTTTACGAATCAAAACAAAACAGCTTATAGATACTGCTGCTGGTAGCTCAACTAATTTTGCAACAGCCACTGGTATCAAAAGGATCATAGAAGCAATTGCCGCAAATGAGCATATCGAGTTGTATGATCGAACTGTGAATCAACCAGAAGGGAAGATTGATTTGAAGCTGACGGATCAGGTTGCTAAAATGGAGGCTCAAATTGCCGCCGAGGTAGAGAGAAGGTTAAAGAAGATGAACATTGGAACTCAGACAGTGGCACAGGTTGAACCAGTTTAAGCTCTAATTTGTGAAATATGTGGTGGACCGCACTTTGCGATGCATTGTGTAGCAACTCAAGAATAGGTTGAACAGATTAATATGTTGAGGCAGAACAATCCTTATGCCCACACATATAATCCGGGTTGGAAAAATCACCCAAATTTCTCATGAAAAGATCAACAAGGAAACGTTCAGAAACCGATTCAAGGACAACAACCCTTCCAACCTCAGATCCAACAGTACCAACCTCAGCAACAATACCAACCACAGGGTCCAAGGAAGGCGGATTGGGAAATCGCCATTGAAAAGATGGCCGCTCAAAGTTCCCAATTCCAAGAAGAAACAAGAAGCAACCTAAGGAATACCGGAGCCTCAATTAAGAATCTTGAGGTGCAAATGAGTCAAATTGCTCAGCATCTTGCAATCCCTCAAACGCCAGGAGCCCTTCTGAGCGCAACCGCGACTAACCCCAAAGACAACCATAAAGTTAATGCAGTCACCACGCGAAGAGGGAAATCCAAAGAAGAGGTTGAGAAAAATTCTGAACTGGATGACCAAATACTTGAAGTAGAGTTGGAAATTAAAGAAAATGAGGTGGTTGAAGAAGAATTGGTGGTGCCAAAGCCGGTTGTCAAGGAAACATCGGCGGATTCAAAACCGGTTATCAAGCTCCCCTATCCCCAAAGAAACAAGAAAAAGGGGCAGCAAGAGAAGAATTTTGAGAAGTTCCTTGAGATGTTCAAAAAGCTTGAGTTGAACATCCCATTTTTGGAGGCAATGGAGCAAATGCCTACTTATGCTAAGTTTATGAAGGATATCATATCAAAGAAGAGGACCACCGATACGAAACCGATTATTCTAACAGAAACTTGTAGTGTTATTTTACAGGGACTCAAGATTCCGATGAAAAAGAAGGACCGAGGAACGATCACCATTCCGTGCACAATCGGAGACCGATCATTCAAAAGAGCTCTTATTGACTTAGGGGCAAGCATAAGCCTCATGCCTCTATCCATCTACAAAAAGTTAGGTATAGGTAAAGTTCAAGACACCCGGATGACACTTCAGTTTGCGGATCACTCGGTGAAGCGACCTTATGGGGTAGTCCATGATGTTCTTGTGAAGGTTAACAAATTTGTGTTTCCTGTGGACTTTGTTATTCTAGAAATGCCGGAAGATGAAGAGATCCCTCTTATTCTTGGAAGACCGTTTTTGGAAACTGGCAGAGTGTTGATTGATATGGAGGGGGGGACTTTGACGTTGAAGGTGTATGATGAAGAATTAAAAATTGATGTGAGAGATACCATGAAACACAAATAAGGTGTTGGTACAAGTAGCAACATCCAAGTAATAAATCAAATGGTAGAAGTTGATCACTTTGACACTATTTCTCAATCACCTTTAGAGAAAGTGTTGCGAATGTCCATCTTTGAAGACGATGAAGAAGTTAAAGAGGGCGAATCGGAAGTGTTAGCTATGATGGAATCCCAACCTCCTTGGAAGGGAGTCCGACCACACCGGTGGGAGGATTTAAGACAACCACTATTGGTGGAAGAAAATGTAGAAAAAAAAAGGGGCACGGAATTGAAACAACTTTCGGAAAATCTCAAATATGTCTTCCTCGACACCGATGGGAATTGTCCCGCCATTATAAGCTCGAACTTAAAAAAGATCCAAGAAGAAAAGTTGATTGAAGTTCTGAAGTTGTACAAGGGTGCTATTGGGTGGAAGATTGAAGATTTGAAAGGTATAAGTCCAACGGTGTGTATGCATAAAATCCTTATGGAAGATGATCATAAGCCGGTAGTCCAACCTCAAAGAAGACTCAACCCGGCCATGAAAGAGGTAGTTAGAAAAGAGGTTGTTAAATTGCTTGATGCGGGGCTCATCTACCCCATATCCGATAGCTCATGGGTGAGTCCGGTGCATGTGGTACCGAAGAAAGGGGGAACCACCGTGATTACTAATGGGAAAAATGAGTTGATCCCTACGAGAACTGTGACGGGATGGCGTGTGTGCATTGACTATCGAAGGCTAAACTTAGCCACAAGAAAATATCACTTCCCATTGCCTTTTATTGATCAAATGTTAGAGAGACTAGTTGGTCATGAGTTTTACTGTTTCTTGGATGGGTATTCCGGGTACAACCAAATTGCGGTTGCACCTGAAGATCAAGAGAAGACAACCTTCACATGCCCTTATGGAATCTTTGCCTATAGAAGAATGCCATTCGGGTTATGTAATGCGTCGGCCACTTTCCAGAGGTGCATGACCTCCATTTTTGCTGACATGCTTGAAAAGCATATGGAGGTCTTCATGGACGATTTTTCGGTATTTGGCTCATCTTTTGATATTTGCTTGACTAACCTTTCTCTTGTTCTGAAAAGATGCCAGGAAAGCAATTTAATTCTCAATTGGGAGAAATGCCATTTTATGGTTAGAGAAGGCATTGTTCTAGGGCACAAGATCTCCCACAAGGGGATCGAAGTCGACAAGGCAAAAGTGGAGGTGATTTCTAAGTTGCCACCTCCGGTGAACGAAAAAGGTATAAGAAGCTTCTTAGGACATGCGGGTTTTTACCGCCGGTTCATAAGAGACATCTCAAAGATAGCCAAGCCTTTAACTACTCTTTTGGTTAAAGACAAGGCTTTTGTGTTTGATAAAGAATGCGCCGATGCATTTGAGGCACTGAGGAATAAACTAGTGTCGGCTCCCATTGTTACTACCCCAGATTGGTCTCTACCGTTTGAGATCATGTGCGATGCGAGCGACATTGCAGTGGGGGCTGTGCTTGGACAGCGAAGAGATAAGCTTCTTCATGTTATTTATTATGCTAGTCACGTTTTGAACCCAACACAGATGAATTATGCAACTACCAAGAAGGAGTTGTTAGCTGTGGTGTACGCTTTTGATAAATTCAGGCAATATCTGTTGGGTTCAAAAGTGATTGTTTATACTGACCACGCTGCTTTGAAATATCTTTTTGCTAAGCAGGATTCGAAGCCCAGGCTCCTGAGATGGATTATACTCTTCCAAGAGTTCGATGTGGAAATTCGTGACAAAAGAGGATGTGAGAATACTGTTGCGGATCACCTTTCTCGGATGTCACCTATTGAGGAAACCGAGGATCGGCGTCCTATAAAGGATGAGTTTGCTGATGAACACATCCTAGCTGTTATTGGAGTGCCCTGGTTTGCTGATTATGCAAACTATCTGGTGGGTGGTATCATACCAGATGATTTTGATTCTAACCGTAAGAAAAAGTTTATTCATGATTGCAGGTTTTATTTATGGGATGATCCTTACTTGTACAAGAGAGGAGTGGATGGATTGATACGGCGATGTGTGCCGGAAGAAGAACAGAAGGATGTGTTGAAAGCATGTCATGATTCCGAATATGGGGGACATTTCAGCGGTGATCGAACCGCATCCAAAGTTTTGCAATCAGGTTTATACTGGCCCTCATTATTCAAAGACGCCCAGGAAATGGTGAAGGAATGTGATAAGTGTCAGAGAACGGGGAACATATCGAAGAGGAATCAGATGCCTCAGAATTTCATGCTAGAGGTCGAACTGTTTGACGTTTGGGGGATTGACTTCATGGGTCCGTTCCCACCATCCTTTGGAAAAAACTACATTTTGGTTGCTGTGGACTATGTCTCAAAATGGGTTGAAGCTGTAGCTTTACCTACCAATGATGCGAAGGTGGTCGTTAAGTTTTTAAAAGAGAATATATTCGCAAGGTTTAGAGTACCAAGAGCGCTGATAAGTGATGAAGGAACTCATTTCCTAAATCACCTCATGGAGAAACTCCTTCAGAAGTACAACGTGAAGCATCGGGTAGCCACTCCTTACCACCCTCAAATAAGTGGTCAGGTAGAGGTGTATAATAGGCAGCTCAAGAAGATTCTAGAGAAAACTGTGAGCTCATCAAGGAAGGATTGGGCGATTAAGTTGGATGATGCATTATGGGCTTATCGAACGGCTTTCAAAACACCAATTGGGATGTCGCCATATCAACTTGTCTACGGAAAAGCATGCCACTTGTCGTTAGAGCTTGAACACAAAGCATTTTGGGCAACCAAATTCTTGAATATGGATCTATCACTAGCGGGAAATTTAAGAATTCTTCAGCAACATGAATTGGAAGAGTTTCAGAATAGTGCATACGAAAATGCCAAAGTGTACAAGGAACAAACAAAGAAGTGGCATGATAGGAAGATCGAGAGAAAAGAGTTTTGGGAAGGACAACTGGTTCTCCTGTACAATTCCCGCTTAAAGTTATTCCCTGGGAAGTTGCGGTCTAAATGGTCGGGACCGTTTGTGGTTCATAAGGTATTCCCTCACGGAGCGGTTGAGATTAAGAATCAAGCTAATGGAGATATCTTTAAAGTGAATGGGCAGAGGTTAAAGCCCTATTTCCAAGGTCAACCATCTGGACAAGTGGATCTTGTTCGTCTTACAGGATAAGACGAACGACCGTCGAGCCATGCGACGTTAAACGCAGCGCTGCGTGGGAGGCAACCCACGGTGTTATTTGCTTACCATTTTCTTTCTATTTTGCAGGATTTTATTTCATCTTTTTCACTGAGCTAGCCGGAGGCGAGGAAGGTTCGAAAAAACGGGGCAAAACCCCAAAGGATATGAAGTTTGAAGGTTCACAGTGCCCTGACACGGCCGCCCGTGTCACGGGACACGACCCGTGTCAGGATAACTGGAAGTGTGGGCGTTTGGATGAATGTAAAGGAATGTCAAGGATCTGACACGGCCGCCCGTGTCACGGGACACGGCCGCCCGTGTCACGGGACACGGGCCGTGTCATGCATCCTGGGATCTTTGCATTGTTAATGCGTTTTTGTGGAAGAGGCAGAGCCCTGACACGGCCGCCCGTGTCACGGGACACGGCCCGTGTCAGGGTGCGCGGGTTGAAGTTTTCGAAATTCTTTTTACGTTTCAGAATTTTTTATTTTATTGCCCACAATTGATCTGGTGGGACCCGCGAATTTAACCCCACTAACCACCCTTTATTTCCTATTTACCACACTTTATTCACTTTTACCTCATCATATCATCTTCTTCATCTCTTCATCTCTAAAAAAACCAAAACCTCCATAACCCTCCTCTCATAAAACCTTCATTTTCATCAACACCCACTCATCAAAACACCCCACTCCCTTCACGAAAAAACTCACCTCACCTTCCTCTACACTTCTACGGTTTCATTTTCGCAATAATCTCTGTTTTAATTTTGTGAAATTTTCAGGTGACGAAAATGCCCCCTAAGCGAACCGACAAAGGTAAGCAGCCGGTTGCAGAGGCATCGCGCCCACGGAAGCGCACCATACGGAGACCAAATGCGCATGGCATTATCTTCGATTCGGAGGAGCATGAAAAGCGGTATGGATATCATGTTAAGCGAAAAATTACCCCGACCAGGTATCTCTGTCCCGACACTTTATCGCAGTTAGGACTGTTTGTTGAGGTAGGACGTATGTTCCACACTCTAGGTATGCTTGAATTTGTGCAATGTGAAGCGCCCACTTATGAGCGTATAACTTTAGAATTTTTTAGTACCGTTGAATTTAAGTTAAGAAAGAAGTGGTCAGGTACTACTTATTTTTTTTTTGTACCATGAGTTTCAGGTTGTATGATAATGATCATGAGCTGACTGTAGAGGATGTTGGAAGCATTCTGAAGCTCCCAATTATGGGCCCCGGTTTTGTACCGGAGGAATTTGATGCACGCACCTTTTGGATGGAGATTACTGGTCACGAGGAATATATAGCCAAGGGAGCTAAAGCCTCAGGAATTCCAAATCCTTGTTTCAGATATGCGCAAAAATGCCTGGCCTACACTCTGTTTGGTAGGGGTGATAGTACAGGGGTGACAACTCAAAAGGAGTTATTCTTCCTCCATGCAATGGCACATAAAACTCAAGTAAGTGTGGCAGCTTTCGCAGCTGATTACTTGGGTCGAGTTGGGAGAGCAGCATCTGGTGGTATCTCGGTTGGGGGTATGATTACCCAAATTGCTGAACATCTGGGGTACGACCAGAGAAGATTAGAGGAAACACCGGTCATAGGTATATCCCGTCTGGACATGAACTCCTTGGTCCAGCAAGGTATGATTGCTCTTTATGATAATTCTTATGCATTAATGTGTTCAGGTAAATATATTATGACCTTGCCTAACCCCCACCGTTGTGGGATTCATGATACGAATAATTGGTGTTATGGTGATGCCGCCCTCGATATCGTGGACGAGCAGGATGACGATGTTTTTGATGCAGGTAACCAAAACCAGGAAGATTTTCGGACTGAACCGGAACCCCATCAGACGGTTCCTCCGTTCACCAGTGGTTCGAGTGCCAGCTCCTTTTCTATGGCACATGACCACTGGAACTGGTTGCGCACTGAGATAGGCGAAATTAGGGGAGAGCAAAATCGTCAGAAGGAAGAGCAAGCCAGACAAGGAGCTGAACAAACCCGTCAAGGGGAAATGCTTGGGGAGATGCACGAATGGATGCGGCATATGAGGCTGCAAGACCAACCTCCGCATCAGTGAGCTCAGTGAGTCCCCTTCTGCATTAGTTCTTCAACAGTGAGGACACTGTTAAGTTCAGGTGTGGGGGGGTATTTATTTATGTTTTTTTTTCTTTTTTTTGTTTAATTATTTTTGTCAGTTCTATTTGAGTCCGTAGTGTTTTTAGTTGTTTGTTTGGAATTGTGGTTGAAGTCTTTTGTGAAAACACCCCTGAATTGAACTGAGAAAAATAATGCTGAAATTGTGGACGCGAGTGAGTGAGGAGGAAGTATATAGGGTTTGAGTGAAAAGAAGACTGATGAGGAAATTGGAAAAATCTTGAAGTTGAGGTATAACACAAACACACTGAGCTTCCTGAGTAAGGAACGAGTCTGACATGTAGATTTGTGCCATGGTACTTTGATCTGAGAAGTACTCCCTCAGTAGTTTCTATTGACAGTCGGGCTTAATCTATACGAATTGTGTGTGTGAGGTTGATCGGAAAAAAAAATTTGAGAAAAGGGCACCGAAAAAAAAAAGTGAATAAAGGCAATTAGACGATCGATCCTTCTAAGTTGGGTAACCCTCACCCGGTTATTCAGCCTAACGGCGGTTGAACCTAAAAGCCGTCCCTAAGTGGACAAACATAATAATGGTGCCAACAAAAAAAAAAAAATTTTATGTTGATCAATCTTATGCAGGTGAAGGAAAATCATAAAAGCCTTACAGTGATTGTCCGAATGAAAGGGGTGGAAAATCGAAAGATAAGACTTAAGCCCAAAGCATAGTCGGAGAGGTTGCCGAAAAGGAGATTGAGGTCCATGGTGTTACCGCGGTTTAGTGTTTGTGTGATACCTTTATAGAGAGAGAAGTACTGAAAGTACTCGTCGGGTGACTTGGAACGAAAAACTCACGTATGAGTATCCTCACTTCAACTCGCAAGTTCTGAAACAGTTAATTGTTACTTCATGTATTTATGCAAGCTTTTTGCTTGAGGACAAGCAAAAGTTCAAGTTCGGGGGAGTTTGATCAGTGGGTTTCAGTCGTGTATTTCAAACTGTTTATGTCGTTCGTTTCTAATGTTTTCTTCAGCGTTTGAGTCTTTTGATTGTGTTTTCATGTTTATTTTCATGTTTCGTTAAGCAAGTCATGTTTTAATGTTTTTATCATTTCATGCCATTGGTGCTTTTAATTTGGTCGTTTGTAGTGTGTTTTCAGGTTCGCGATAAGCTGGTGATCGGACACTCGTGCGAAGCCGTTCCGGATACAAAGAAAATTGCTGAGAAAATGGACATCAGAAGCCTGACACGGGTGCCCGTGTCACCTGACACGGCCCGTGTCAGGAGGCTTATGGATGGAAGACATTTGAAGAGGAAAAAAAAGATAAGTCAGAAGCCTGACACGGGAGCCCGTGTCACAGGACACGGCCCGTGTCAGGACCCCTGAAGGAAAAACGTGTGGATCCAAGAGTCAGCAGCCTGACACGGCCCGTGTCAGGGCTCCTGGAAGTGAAATTTCATTATTTTATTTTTGCTGACTGTTGCTATCTCGGAGGGCAGTTTGGGCAATTCGCGGTGCAAATGTGGATCTGATACATTAGACGCTTTGTGACTGAAAAAGAGTTAGTTTTGAATTTTGATTGGGACGCTAAGTGGGAGAGAGAGGACCGGAGAACAAGGATCGATCAAGAGCGGAAGCAATTGACGATATAAGCAATCCCAAATCTTATTGTAATGTCTTCTTCTGATTTATCAGTAATTTTTATTTCTGTCATGAACATGAGAGGCTAAACCCCCCAATGCCAGGGGGGTGTCCCTAATTTGCATATTTGTAATGACTCTTTGAATTCTTAATCTATGGTTGTGTGTTTAAATTGTTATCTTTATTTTGTGCAACGTTCTTAATGCTTTATCCATTTGGAAAAATTGGTAATTGATCGTAGTTAGGGTTTGGTCTGACCAACCACCCTAATCTTGTTGCATGATTTTTATCGCAGTAGATATTACTAAGGAATTATAATACCCTGTGAAAACCTTTTTATGTCAGAACTATTGCTTGATATTCTTACTTGTCCATTAAGGAATTAGGGACAAGGAAGAATACCAAAGGTTTTTCTTTAAAGGAATTTTGGAAAAATAATTTCGACATAGGAAAGATAAGGTTTGAGTCATGTCTCTTTAGAGTTAGAATTTGAAAAGTCATTACTTTGCTAGTTATACACCGTCCCTGGCATTATCCTCAAATTTGCGAAACCTTCGTTATTTTATTCATATTTTTATGCCCTTTATCTTTTTGGCTTAAAACAAACTATCGACCAATGCTTTTGTTCAATTAAAATTAGTTTGAAAAAGACTTAATTCGCTACGCAGTCCTCAAGAGATCGACACTGGGGTTTTTCCCCATTTACTACTACATCGATAAAATAGTACACTTGCTATTTTACTGATCACAAACTCAAAGAAATCGATACAATCGCTAAACGGGATGCTGACCTCGCTTTCCCGCTTCGTGGCCAAGTCGACACAGTACACACTTCCATTTTTCAAATCCTACGCCAGAAAGCCACGTTCGAGTGGACCAAGGAATGCGAGCAAGCGCTCCTCCACCTCAAACGAGTCATTTCGCAACCCACAGTTCTCTCGCGACCAGAGGGCAGGGAGACTTTATTCCTATACCTCGCCATTACGAGCAAAGCAGTCAGCACGGTCCTAATCCGGGAAACCCCCGACTGGCAGAAGCCGATTTACTTCACCAGCAAAGCCCTCCAAGGTCCTGAACTTAGGTACCAGCAGATCAAAAAGGTCGCTCTGGCTCTCGTCACCGCGGCTAGAAGACTGCGGCACTACTTCTTGGCCCACACGATCGTTTTGAGGACCGAGCAGCCAGTGAGACAACTCCTCGGTCGGCCAGACATGGCGGGGAGGATGCTCAGGTGGTCACTCGAACTCGCTGAGTTTGACGTCCAATATGAGGGAGAAAGACCCTGAAGGCCCAGGTGCTGGCCGACTTCGTCGCGAAAATGACCCTTCTAGAACCTTCGACCAACGGATCCAAAAAGTGGATGATATACGTCGACGGGGAGTCCAACTCGACAGGTAGTGGAGCGGACATCATCCAGGAAAACGAGGAAGGTATCTTGATCGAAGTCTCCCTCACGTTCTCCTTCCCGACGTTGAACAACCAGGTCAAATACTAGGCTTTCCTCGTCGGGTTACGGTTAGCTGAGGACCTCGGCACCAAAGAGGTCAAAATATTCACCGACTCCCAGCTCGTGGCTTCCCAGGTGCGAGGAGAGTACCAAGCCAAAAACAACAACCTCATCGAATACTTGGTTTTGGTGAAGAAAAAGATGAAGAAGTTCACCTCGGCAGAAGTGAATCACGTCCCGCGCGAACACAATACTCAAGCGGTTGTTCTATCGAAGCTCTCAAGCACAAAGAAGAAAGGTGGGAACAAGTCTGTCATTCAGGAGGTGCTCCCGCGTCCAAGCATCAAGAAAACCGTCCCCACGACTGACGTGAATGCCATTGGAGATGGCCACAACTGGATGACTCCGGTGTACGAGTACCTCAGCACGGGTAAACTGCCTGATGACCCCAAAGACGTCAGAGTTGTTAGGCGACGTGCCTGCTCCTATACGATTGTCGAAGACAAGTTATATCAACGAGGCTTCTCGATCCTCCTCCTCAGATGCGTCGAGGAGTCCAAGGTCCCCTATATACTCCAGGAGATCCATGAGAGGATCAACGTACAACACCTTGGTGGACGATCAGTAGCCCGTAAAGCGTTACGAGCAGGGTACTACTGGCCCACCATGCAGCAGGACGCTAAGGAGCACGTCAAGAAGTGTGACAGATGCCAAAGACACAGGGACATGCAGCTGGCACCACCCAGTGAGCTCAAAACGCTCTCGTCCCCGTGGTCGTTTGCATGGTGGGGGTGGACATTCTCGGACCCTTCGTCGTGGGATCGTACCAAAACAAGTACCTAATCGTCGGCGTTGACTATTTCACTAAGTAGATCGAAGCTGAGGTCCTGGCCAAAATTACGGCCCATAACATACTACGTTTCTACAAGAGGAACATACTTGCCCAGTTTGGCATGCCCCAGGAAATTGTCACCGACAACGGGACACAGTTCACTGACAAGAACTTTCAAAACTTCGTCACGAAGCTGAGCACGATGCAACACTTCACCTCGGTCGAGCACCCACAAACAAACGGTCAGGCTAAAGCCGCGAACAAGGTGATTCTGCGAGGTCTAAAATAGATACTGGGCGACGCCAAGAAAAGGTGGGTCGAGGAGCTACACAGCGTCCTCTGGGCCTACAGAACAACCCCGCACTCCACTATCTGGTAGACCCCCTTCTGATTGACCTACGGAACTAAGGCGGTGATCCCAGTGGAAATAAGGGAACCCTCAAGAAGAACTGAGTATCCCCTCGACGAGGAGATGAACGATGTGGCCCTCCGGGAGGAGCTCGACCTGGTCGAAGAGATAAGGTCGGGCGCATCCCTCCGCGAAGCCTCACTTAAGCAGAAGATAACTTTACACTATAACAACAAAGTTATTAAACGTGATTTTCAGGTAGGCACCCTCGTCATAAGAAGGAACCAGAAAGATTCGCGTAAATGCAAGCTCGCCACGAATTGGGAGGGCCCCTATCGCGTCTGCGCAAAAATAGGGACAGAAGCCTATTACCTCGAAAATCTACACGGGGAGGAACTTGCCCGACCATGGAATGCTGAAAAGCTTAAACAGTACTACAGTTAAACACTGCTCGCGACCCATCAACATCGCGACCGTGGGAGCGCACTAAGGTACAAGCGCGACTCCCCTCCTCGAAACAAGAAGACAAGGGCTCGCGTTGTGTGTGCGCGAGGACCCTTGATCCGATAGGGATACCTAGACCAAGCTCCACCATCGTTGTACCAACTAGGCAGGACACCCAGCTCGCGATGGGAAGTTCACGCCACGAAGCTAAGACCTCGACCGAACTCTTAGCTTCGTCGAAGGTCAGAATATAGCTCCGACCACTCGACCAGTTCCCTGCACTGTCGAGGATCAACAAAGTTAAGCAAAGCCCCCAAGTACTTAGGTAAAAACGAAATAGATATATAATCAACATACAAAAACATCACACACAAGATAAAGAAAGACAATACATTGGAATTAGGCAGAAGCCCATTTTTCAAAGAGTACGTACAAAAACATCATAAGCCCCTGGCGTGCAGGCCGGGCAAAGGTCATTACAAAAACTGGCATGCAGGCCAAACAAACTAGACAAAAGAAAAACTAAACAGCAGCGTTCTCTTCAAGCTTCCCATCCGCCATGGTCTCGTCGTCCTCATCTTCCTCGGGCTCCGGTACGACAATCTGACCTTCAACCACCTCATGGTAAGGGTCGGTCCCCTCGGTGATGAGCTGAACACCCGGATTCACGACCTGGAGTTGCTTCACGGCGTTAGCAAAGCCCACCTCGACAGCTCCAAGGACATCTTGCCCGAGCACCCTAATCTTCGATATCAGGTCAGCCCGTGTAGTCAGTAGCTTATCCTCATCGGTTTCATTCTCAACAGGTCTGGCAGACTGCTCTAGCTCAGCAATTCTTGCCAGGAGGTTTTTCCTCTCCTCAGCGGCGTTCTTCAGCTTCTCCTCCAACTTTCCCTGAAGCTCGACCTGGGCTTCATTCTGCTTCTTACACCCCGTGAGGTCCTTGCCCAACTTCTTCATCTCTGCCTCGACTGACGTGAAATTCTCCTGTAATTTGGTAAGCTTAGCCGATGGACAGGTATCATCGTTCAAGACTAGAGATGTGGCAAAGACCCGCATCAACGCGGCCATGTCCTCCGCCAAGATTTTTCTCCTCGAAGCCTGGTCAGCACCCAAGATGGCCTGGGATTCGGATGCACTAACGGCCAGAGAGTTGGCCCCTGAGAAGAAATTAGGCCTCAGGTGACAAGGCGGGAGCACGAACTTCTCGCTGGGAGGGCTCTCCGTGAGGTCGACATGCGCTGGTTCGCTGGTTCGTTGCCTTTTCGGGGACCTCTGCGAATTTGGAGATTGTCTACACTGAGGGGAGCTGGAAGAGCCCCCGGATATCAGGATAAGGCCTGGCCGCTATTGTCGGATCTGGTCGACTCGCCCCTTTCCACCCTTCTTCGGGCCTCGGGCAGCAGCCAACTTCTTAACGCGTTCCTCCATGCTCGACATTTTGTCTGCAAAAGAAAAATAAAGCACATCAGCAGACCAAATACAAAAATATACAGGGGAGCCAAGTCAAGGAGTTGCTGTCCACCTAATAGCAGGAGAGCGTCCTCGTCGGAATATGTCTCGAGGAGGGCTCTCGTGTTAATCAACCGAGCCTCCTCTAAAATCTTCCCGTCATCGTCGCAGATAAATTTCCCGTCCGGAGTCACGAGCTGCGCAGGTTTAAAACTAGAGACGAACGCGACTATCTCCTAGTAGGCCAGCCAGTCCTCCTCGACCAGCACGCCCAGGCTGAATATATAGCTATATGTGCCCTTCTTGAAGTGCTCCTCCGTCTACTGCAAGGAGAACTTCTCCTCGAGGACTTCCACCTGCTGCCCATCTTTTTCTTTGAACACCCGGTTATACACTATCTCCGTAGCCTTGAATGTGAGGGCCTTACGACATAATATCGGGACTTAAAGTGGCTGACAGAGTCCGTATATGTCTAGAATAGCCCACTCACTTGTTTGAAGGATACCCAATTGTGCCTCCCGATGCCGAGGTACTGGCAGACGAGCTCGAATGCACGTATGAAGGCGAGCACGTTGGGGTGAAGTTGTGAAGGTGCCAGACGCAGCCAAGTGAACACTTCTCGCTGGAAACCGCTGAAGGGCAGGCGCCAGCCCGCCACGTCGAAGGTAATCTCGTACATAGGGAATCTCATCCCTTTGAATCTCGAACAGATGTAGTGGTGTGCTAGAGGTTTGTACACCAACCAGTTCTTCGAGGAACCCTCGCAGCGATTCTCGACAGTGCCGAAGGCATCATGGGAGTCCGTAACAAACAAGGACGGAACGCCCAGAGGTTCCTCTCCAGCCCAGTCTTCAGGGGTCCATTCCCTATCACCAGTGGTCGGCGCCAACGGGGAGTTGGACTAATCGTCGGTCTCTATGGTTCCCACGGCCATTGTCGCCATTTTTAGCTGAAAAGCATAGGAGATTGGTGAGTTCGATAGTCTAGATCAAATTCACCCTTCCATCGCAAATCAAGTGAAAGGGCGAAGAAAGGACACGGGGAACTGCTCAGCAAATGTCCCAGACTAGAGTCTTCCTTGGGAAGATCCCGCGCTGGGGAAACATCCCTCCGACCACGGTTACTGAGGGTGCTCACCCCTTGGACCTCCCCGCGTTAGCAAAGAGCCAAGACGCGAAGCTCGAGGATACACGCGGATATGCTCGGGACCTTCATCCCACGTCCCCGAAGCATTCACCCAACGTCCTCGGGGTATTCATAGAATGTCCTCAGAGCATTCATCGAACGTCCCCGGGACCTTCATCAGGCCCCCGGCTTCTTCATCCCATGTCCTCGGGGAACTCATCCTAGGTCCTCGGGATATTTATCCCAGTTCCCCGGGGCATTCACCAGAAATCTAAAAGAAGCCCTGCCATTTTCGCCAGAAACTTCGCGGCCTCCCCGGGAACTTCATCAGTTTGCTGGGTAGGCATGGCAAAAAAAACCCAGACCCGCCGGGGCCCCCCCCGGACCCGCCCCGAAATTAGCGGGGAAAACCCGGTTTAACTGGGTGCGGGTGCGGGTGCGGGTCAAACCCGATTTTTTATTACGGGTGCGGGGGCGGGGGATGCTACAACCCGCCCCGCACCCGCCCCCCGCCCCCGCCCCGGTCTACCTTAATTTACTTTTATATCTTATTTTAATTATTTTATTATATATTTATTAAAGTTATTTTAATTTTTAAAAATAGTTTTACTAGAAAAACATGTTTATTAATTATTTTACTCTTTAAAAACATGTTTATTATTAAAATAATTAATTATTTAATTAAATTATTAATTTTTATTATTATGAAAAATATTTATTTAAAAAAAAAATAGTTTTGCGGGTGGGGGCGGGGGGCGGGGGCGGGGAACCTGTTCCCCATTGGGGGCGGGTCTGGGTGGTAGTTTTTTACCCCCGACTGGGTGCGGGTGCGGGGGCGGGTCTGTTTCAGGGTGGCGGGTGCGGGTGCGGGGCTGCTCAAACCCGCCCCCGACCCGCCCCGTTGCCACGTCTATTGCTGGGGAAACCACCGTAGAAAGCATTAAATAAAAAGTAGAAGCCAAAAACTTACTTGTAACGGCGGTTGGGAATCTCCGGTGCGGCGACGTACGGTGGAAAGACGGCGGCGGAAGCTAAAGAAAAAGAGAGAGAGTTGTGAGCGAAGAGAGTGGAAACGTGCAAATGGCACGAACCCGACTCCTATTTATAGGGCCGTCACAGGACTCGAGGCGTCCCTAGGCACCCTAGGATCCTAGCCGCCCTAGGCATTGATGGCGAGTGACATGTGGCACTCAGGACCCCACGTGCGTCTTTTCATTTCCCTTTGTGCCTGCGTGACAAACGCGTCCGTCTCTTTTCATCTCCCCGCGTCGTCGACCAGAAGTGACCTTTAAGACGCCAGAATAACATCAGTCCCCGTGACTCCTGCCCGACGGATATCCCTGCTCCTGCCGCCTGTGTCATACACCAGCTTGGCGCTTCGGGCATGCTTCCCTTCTAAACAGGTCCCTGGCGAATGGGCTGACCTTTAAGTCATTACTCCTACTCTTCGGAGCAATGACTTGGGGGGCTCCTGTTCTGGATTGGGTCGGCGCCTGCCCATCACTCGGGCATGCCCAACCCAAAAACATGCCAAGCAGCCCATTAAGGCCCAAATCACTTCCTCGTTGGGCACACCCAATGACATTGCCGTCGAGCAGGTACTGCTTGGCCCGGGGAGAGGTCACGTCTCTCCCCCCTCCCAAGTACTCCACGTGCTCCTCCCGCGGGGACACGTCATCACGTGACTACCCACCTCCGAAAGGGTTGGTCTACCCACTTTCCGGAGATCTCAGGGCAGTTACTCCAGGGCGAAGACCACACGCTGGTCTTCCCTACGCCACGTAAGCCCTGGCAATTATCTGCATTGGGCCTAGCAACCCAACCCAGTGCAGACAACCGTTGGCCCAGCGCTGGGGGCACAATATAAATACCCTCTTTCACTAGAGGGTCAGATATTCTAATTCTTACTCTCACTTTCTGTACTTGCTTGCTCCGTTCCTAACTTTAGCATCAGAGTACCTTGTAGGTACACCCCCCCTCCACCGTCTCATCACCATCGAAGTAGCGGAGCTCACGACGTTTGCTGGTCACTAATCTACTTTCTGATCTGGTACGATCAACATATGCATGGCATCCGACGTGACAAATATTTGCACAGGTGGCATGTAACACCCCATTTTAATTATTTAGATGTCCGGTGTTATCGTTAATTGTTGGCTTTGGTTGGGTGCGTGTTTGAGTGCGTAGGGGGTGATCTTAATAATACGGAAATATTATTATTATTATTATTAGTATAGTGGTATATTTCATATTATTATTATTATTATTAGTATTAATATTGTTTTGGTTAATATTATTATTAAACTTATTTAGTAAAAATAGGACCTAATATAATTAAGTGAATATTGGTTAATGAGATTAGTGAGGGTATCTTGGTAATTTGAGCCTAATTAGTGGTAATTGGTAAAAGTGGGAATAGTAAGAAATTTTAGAGATAGAAAGAGAATAGAGAACCAAGAGAAGAGAAAGAACAAGGTGTGCTAGGGCTTGGATCATCTTCCCCAATTGTCAATTTGCGCAGGAAATTAAGCAATTATTCGAGGTAAGGGGGGAGAAACGGGTCAATATTGGTGTTTATCTCATGATCGGGTAGTGGGGAGTCCTTAACCCTGTAGGCATTTGTATGAAAAATACTATGTTGATGAATTGTTGCATATATCTAATCTGATGATGAAGTTGTGTTTGAATCGATCTGTGATTATGAGATTTTCTGCTGTTATTGCTGTTGTATGAATGTATCTGTTGTTGTTGACTCAGATTGGGGGAAACGATTTGGGTTTTTGGGCTTGTAATTGATGTAGTAATCATAGGATGCAAGTGAAAGAAGGAAAATTGAACCTAAAATCAATGTAGAAATGATTATAGGATTGATTAGAAGTGGAAGAATGTGTAAATCGTAGCAGAATGCAGAATAGGGAGGTCTCTGGTGAAATGCGTAATAGATCTGGCCATACGCGTATTGGGCTAGGCCATACGCGTATGGGAATGAAGGAAAGGTGGCGTTACGCGTAAGGGGAGGCAGAAGGAGGGAATTGACACGGCCCTCTGCCCATACGCGTAATGGTACGCGTATGGTGGAAAGGCAATACGCGTATGAGGGTGGCCGTATGCGTAAGTAGATCTAGAATGGAATTTTGAAGGAAAATGGGTCTCTGCTCATACGCGTACGAAGTTGGACATTACGCGTATGGCAAAGCGAGGCATGAGGCCATACGCGTATCAGATGGTGCAGTATGCGTATGGTTGGGAGAGTGAGGAGGTCGTACGCGTATGACTCACGTCAATACGCGTATGGACGGTCTAAGTGCAGATTTTCCCCGTTTCGCGATTTCTTTCCCGCTTTCGCATCGGAAGTGATTCCTTTTGGTCTGAGAGGTTGGGAATAAGTACCAGGTGCTGAGTAATAAGATATTGGTGATGAAGGTAGTACTTTTAATAATTCTTGATTAAGTAATTAACTAATTTAGTATTTGGTGTATTGAAGCAAATTGTGTTGTTGATATGTATGGTGTGATCAGGAGGATCGTGAGCATGTATTTATGTTGTATACATGTTTTGCTGTGCATATTGAGTCTTGCATATTCATGGTGATTGGTGGGATGAGTCGTTGCTCAAGAGGAGTGTATGCGATTCATTTGTACTCCTATGTGGAGAATGGTGGGGATAGATCATCGCCAAGTAGAGGTGTATGTGATCTATCCTGGGTTCGATTGAATGAACCAACGAGTCGGTACCGCATGCATGGTGTTGTGTTGCATTTCATTATTATTTATTGTTGTTGATGATATTGTGCAGTAGGCCGTATTTGATAAATGATGGTGCTTGTGTGGTGACTACCTGTTTATCATGTATTTATTCACCTATAATATTTGAACGAGATTTCTCACCCCTTTGTTGTTGTTGTGTCTGTGCTTCTTCGGAAGTACAGATAATCCAGGTACTTAGGTAGCTTGGATATTGGTGTTGCTGATCGAGTCTATAGGAGTGCTCTGATACGTAACACGGGAACTATTTGGGGATTTTAATTAATTTGTTATTTGTTATTTCTTTCATTTGTTACGTATCATATTTTGGTGTATTTTTGGTGAACCACGCATTGATGTGGAATATTTTATAAGTTGTTGGCAGATGGCCGTGAGTTGATTTAATAAAACAATTTCCGCTATTTTATTTAATAAAGGAGTTATTTGGTGGATTTGAAATGTGACATTCCGCTTTAGGTGAAAAACTCTGATTTATCTTTAAGATTTTGCGTTGTATTTTAAATTGGGAAAGTGGGGTGTTACATGGCATATGACCGGTGTCTATGTTAGCATGCAAGACATATAACATATATGTATCACTAAAGTCATCAAAAATCCAAGAAATGGTGTAGTACATGTGTATCACCAAAGTCATCCAAAATTTATTTAAAAAATCCAAAAAATTTCTTTCTGCCTGGATTTGAACACATGTCAACTTGATTGCCAAGCAAAATTGAGTACCACTAAGTCACGAACGTATTTGTTATTTTAAAATTACATACTGAAAATATATTTACATTTCCATACCTGAAACATACATACTTTTCTATTTTTATTATGGTTTTATGGCTTTTCATATCTTTTGTTTCAGCTCTCACGAAACTGAAAAGTTGTGAAAGAGAGAAAAACAAATAGACTCAACTAGTTAGACATGATCTCAAATGCATGATAACACATACTTAAATGCCTAACGTGTTATGGAAATACTTTAAAAAGTATTTCACAGTCAACTCATACTCAAATATTTGCAAAGCCAATGAAGTTCAATGTTGAGGTCCTTAGAACAGCTAAGGATTAACTAAATTGGATGAGTTTGACTTAAAGCAACTCAAGTTTCTGTTGAGTGATATTCTCCCAAAGGTCAAAACATTGGAATTAAAATATAAGTACTGAACCATTTATGCACTTCAAGAAAAAAAATTTAGTATAGTTTAGGATTATTGAATTACAAATATACGGGTTAAATGTTTTTCGTTTAACCCGTCTTAAAAGTAATATCTTATTTGGTGAATCACCTGTTGAGAAGACATCAAAGAAGATACACGACCAAAAATTTTAAGAACAATCAGGAAATAATATTTTCCATGGAGATGTTCCCTCAACACAATCAGAAAAATCATTGAGCAGGGAAAAGCTGAAAGAAATAACTGGCAGTGACATATTTGCTGATGGAAAGCCAAAAAATCAAAGAACCCGTTAAAGGTGCCCGCAAACCTCTTGGTGGGGACAACAACATTGTATTGCTTTAAATTAAACATATGTAAAAAATTAGTCCCTTTGATGTAGGCATTCTATAATTATGTCTAAGTTTTCCATGTAAAATGTGATAACATGAACTCTGAACCGGACCATTTTGTGGCTTCCAAGAAAATGTTTTAGTGTTTTGTTGTGTTATGTGGGTCTGAAAAAAGAAAAGAAAATATGGATAATAAATTTAGTGTTCGGTAATGGGAAGAAGAAAAGTGTGTTTAAAAAAAACAGAAATGTAAATATATATCTCATCTATAAATTAAATCATCAAGGGTGAATCATGGGTGAAGTGACCTAGTAGTAAACTATGTTATACCTCAACCAAGGTGACCCTTGTTCAAATTCTTGCTCAAGGCAAAATTTTGAAATTATTCTTGGAATTTTGATGACCCTGATGATGAACAAATGTCATGCGTATGAACAGTTGCCACGTCGGATGTCACGCGTGCAAAATTAGACATTGTTTGTGAGATAAAGTTAAGGGACAAATGATATTTTGCCAAGATCTTTTTATTTTTTTGGAAATTGCAAATTAGTTCATATTTTATCAAATTTTAAATTTAGCACAAATATTTAAAATTTATAAAAGAAATCCAAAACCTTAACAATAAATAATTTTAAAAATAAAAGGAATTCAATTGAAGCATATGTAGTTGATTGTTCATGATGTTGTTGATTAGTTGCGAATATATACATGTTGTTATGAAGGGTGTGAGAGTATGTTGTTGTTGATTGTGTAATGAATGTGTGCTTGTTGTATGTTCTCTACTTTTGCATTCCTTACACTGCTTATATTGGTTTGTTGTTTCTCACCCCCTTTGCTTCATGTTGCCCACCATGAACATCTTGTAGATACCCAGGAGTATAGTTTGTTGCTGTAAGTGGAAGTTAGCTCCTGAAGTTAGGCATGGCAACGGGGCGGGTCGGAGACGGTTTTTACCTCCCCCAAACCCAAACTCGAATCCCCAAACAATCTTCGTTCCCCGCCCCAAACTCAATCGAGGATGGAGAATTAAAACCCAAATCCGTCCCAAACGGGTTCGGGTTGGGTTCGGGTATCCCCGTCCTGCCACCATCCATTTAGTAAAATCAATTTTTTAATAGAAATATTTATCTTTTCCAAAATCAAATTACATTACAAATAATAAAATAAAAAAAAATCTCAAAAAAAATCTTACATACATTTGAAATATGTTAAATAAATAAAACAAATCAAAATATCAAAATATTGGCCACATATTTAATATTCTAAATTAACAAAATTAAATAATAATGTACATAATATAGTAAACGGGGCGGGTTCGGGGTGGGTACTAGTGTCCCCATTACCCGACCCGTCCCCATATTTTTTAATCGGGGAAAACCCAAACCCAGTCAAAGCGGGTTTTCCCCGTCAACTTCGGGGCGGGTTCGGGTGGGTACCCGCGGGTATGGGTTTTGTTGCCATGTCTACCTGAAGTTACTTCTTTTAGTTTCATTGTTATTTAGAAGTCTTACTCTGATCCTGTAACATTGAGTTTGGAAACATTTGTTTGCTTATTATGTTTTGTTGGAGCTTAATTTCTTTATTCAGTTTATGTTGAAGTTGTTGAGAGTTAGACATGATAAATCAATATTTCGATAGCAGTTTGTATAACTTTGCAGTTGAGACTAAATGTCTAAGTTACGTTTTTTTTTATTTAATTGAAATAAGATCTATATCGCCGTAATGATACCCTAAGTGAAGGTGAGCGTGCGATGATAGGTGTTATATGACTTTCACCAAATATTTAATTAAAAACTTTGTTGTACCTCGAAAAATAAGAACGACCTCGTGACGCGCAATCGCACGCTCGCGGGATGAGCTTAATAGAGTCGCCACCGACTTTATTTATTCCTATAGAGGGAAAGGGGAAATATTGAATAAAACCCCTAAAAGAAAGGAAAGGATATGGTCATCGTAACCAATATCTGGGTTCGGGAGTCGTTTACGCAAGGGGAATGTATTAGCACCCCTCACGTTCGTTGTACTCAACGGGAACCATTTAGTTAGGGTCAAATGTATGTTAGCTTATGTTAGTTTCTAATCTTCTACTTATTGAATGGGAAAAGAGAGATAAATAAATGTTTTTTTTAATATTTTTATTAAAGAGAAATGGGACCTAAAGGTTTTTATTATTAGGGGGCTCGACAATATTTTGCAATCTCGTGCCTACGTATCCTCATAGTGCAATGAGAAAATTAGAGCATTCGTAGTTTGGGGACTACGGTGAAAAAGGAAAAAAAGGTTGTTCGCCAAGGATTGGGGCCTTTGTTCCTACGTATCCTCATAATGCAATGAGGAACTCAGAACATTCGTAGTTCTGGGTAAAAAAAAGTTTGTTTGTTGGTCGATTTTAGCGAGAGATATTTAGTCGCATTCGACAGAAAATATGGTTTTACCCAAAACAGGTGAGGAGCGGACGTTTGCATCACAACATAATGGATTTACAAATCAACATTCGCGGGAAACGCCTCTTATCTCAACTCAAATAGTTTATGAATGAAACAATTTTTTGCGTCGCCTCAAGACACAATATCTCACGTTTATGAAAAAGTTTTGAAGGATCGCGCGGCGGCGAGAAAAATAGTTTGATTGGTTGGATGTATCTTAGGTGAAGGACGAACGTTTGATGAGAATCAATTGTTCAAAGAGTTATGCCAGAATGCTAGATTCCAACAGCCATTTTCCATTCAAGATTAATTTTAAAAATTGTTTGATGGACAACAAACTCTTGATAATGATCAATTGCCCAAAGAGTTACACCGAGATGCTAGATCTCAACAACCTTTATTCGTCTAAGTTAATTATTAAGTGTTTTAAGGACGAAAGAAAAGAATAAACGGCTATCCCAAAGTGCGAGACTTGAGACCAATCATTCGAGGGTTCTGCTAGAATGCTAGATTCCAACAGTACTCTTCTTTCGTGTTTATTAAGAAAAGAGTTTTTAAGTTGCAATGACCTAGGTCAAGGTTTTTATTAAGGTTCAAGCATCAAGGTAGGCTTATACATGACAAAGATTTATAATCAAGTAAGGACTCAAGTCAATAGGGTTTTGAAACATATGGACATCCATTTTTAATCAAACCCTAAAACCATCCTAACTGATGAGTCCAAGCCTTTATGGTTGGCATCAATTTTGGTAAAACTAACTTGACAAAAAGATGTTAGACAAGATGTCCTAACATGAAGAACCAACTGAAGATCAAGATGTTGGACAAGATATCCTATCATGATGATTCAACATCTTTGTCTGTTACTTTTCAGTTTTAATTATGTTATTCCAGGTCTTAGATTATTATGGGATTATTTGTTTTTCCTAAATGGCGTCCAAGATTGAGGAATCAGAGATTTTGATTCTAATTTGAATATGTTGTTTCTAAGTGTGGAGACACTTTAGGAAACTTTGGATTGAAGAAATTATTCTAGAGGAGAATAAGTTGCAGATTCTGTGAAGCAGAATTGCTGCGTTTCTGAAGCCCAAATCCAGTCTTGTTTATGATTATAAATAGGATGGATTTAACCTAGGAAAAATGTATAAAAATACATTGTTGCCTAGTGTGTTTAGGGTTTGTATTTTGTGAGTCTCTTTTGTATTATGTGAATACTCGAGTTGGATTATTTTATTGAGTTGTAATTGTTCAGTCACTGCTGTGATTGAAAGGAAATTGAGAAGGGTATCATACCTAGGAGTGTCTTTGGTAGAAATATAGTACGGGTAATGATTATGTAACAAGTTGTAAACATAAGTGTTTAGCTTTGAACTAATACTGCTTAGTGGATTTCATTCCTGGCTTGGAAGCCCCCAGACGTAGGTGAGTTACACCGAACTGGGTTAACAACTATTGCGTGTTCTATTTATTTTCTGCATAGTGTTTTTCTGCTCCTATTTGTCCTTGCGTGTGAAGCAGAGATCAAGTGTCTCGACATCCTGTTAGACATCTTTGTGATCTGCTATACCAAAATTTCAATTGGTATCAAAGCAGGCATCATGCTCTGCATCTGGGTGAGATTCAGGGACGATATTTTCTGGTTCAATGGATAAAGAACAAGGAATTTTAAATAGACCACCCATTCTTGATGGTTCCAATTATGAATATTGGGAAGTGCGCATAGTGGCATTCATCAAGTCTATTGATGGTAAAGCTTAGAAGTATGTGGTCAAAGGGTGGGATCCACCAAAGACCAAAGATAAAGATGGGAAGATTAATGATGAGTTAAAACTTGAGGAAGATTGGGATGATGAAGATGATAAGCTTGCTCAAAGTAACTCCAAAGCCTTTAATGTCTTGTTCAATGGTGTTCACAAGAACATCTTTAGGCTGATAAAAACTGTATTGTTGCCAAGGATGCTTAGGAGATTCTAAAAACTGTGCATGAAGGAACTTCTTGGGTAAAATCCTCAAGACTTAAACTTCTCACTACCAAGTTTGAGAATTTGAGGATGAAGGAGGATAAAAGTATTCAAGACTTTCATATGAACATTGTGGACATTGCAAATACTTCAAGTGATCTTGGAGAAAAGATTCCAGAAGCCAAGTTGGTCAAGAAAATTCTGAGATCTCTTCCCAAGAAGTTTGACATGAAGGTGATATCCATCGAAGAAGCTCAAGATATAAATACCCTGAAAGTAGATGAACTCATGGGCTCTCTGCAAACTTTTGAGATAGCATTGAATGAGAAAACTGAGAAAAAGAAAAGTTTAGCCTTGGTGTCTAATCAAGATGAAGGAAAGACAAAATAAGGATTGTCTAAGGCTGTTGTGTTCCTGGGAAAATAGTACAATCAATTACTGAAGAGGATGGAAGGAGAGTTAATGGCAAATGTCAAGACTCAGTCATCTGACAATCACAAAAGGATGGATTTTGGAAGAAAGTCCAAAAGTGAAGAGAAAGCAGACAAATGGAAGGGAATAAAGAGTTATGAATGTGAGGGTGTTGGACACATTAAATCTGAGTGTCCTACCTTTCTTAAGAAAGAAAAGAAAGGTTTGTCTATATCTTGGTCTGGAGATGATTCTGCTAGTGATGAAGAATCACCTAAACAGGTTTTTTCTCTTACAGGGGTATTTGACTCTGATGTAGAATCAGATATTGGAGAACTCTCATATAATGATCTGGTCAACTCCTACAGGGAGTTGTACACCAGAAGTGCAGAAGTTTTCCAGCTAGGTGAGGATAAATACAGTGTTATTATGAAACTTGAGGCTAAAAGATTAAGGCACATTGACATCATCTCTGATCTAAAGGAGGAAGTTGTATTCCTCAACTCCAAACTTGATAATATAACCAAAACTGTTAGAATGCTCAACAGCAGTTTAGACATGCTAGATGGGATCCTTTATTTTGGGAGGGAAGCTGGTGATATCAGAGGACTTGGTTACAATGATCAAGGTGTGATGAGCAAAAGAAAGGAGCCAGAATCTAGTTATGCTCGTCCCAAAAGAAGACAGACTCAGAAAATGTCAAAAGGGATGTCTTAACATCAACGTAGACATCATAAAAATACTTCAGAAAAAAAGAAGCAAGACTGGAAATGTCATCATTGTGGTAATTATGGCCATATTAAACCCTACTGCTACAAGTTACATGGCTATCCCAAGCCTGGTTCTCAATCCAGAAAGATGTAAGCTGGTAAAATAGGAAAGAAGTGGAGTCCCAAAAATGAGTCTATGGCTCTAATAGCCCATTCCTCTCTAAGAGGCTCTGCTGAAGAGAAGTGGTATTTTGATAGTGGGTGTTCAAGACACATGACTGGTGTCAAGAACTTTTTGGTGAATATAGAATCTCATGTCTCTAACTATGTCACTTTTGGAGATGGGTCCGAAGGAAAAATTAAAGGAGTTGGAAAATTGGACCATGCTAGGAAACCTAGACTTGACAATGTGCTGCTAGTCGAGGGTCTGACGGCTAATTTTATTAGTATCAGTCAACTTTGTGACCAAGGTCTTAAGGTTAACTTTACCAAATCTGAATGTTTGGTTATGAATGATAAAGATAAAGTTATCATAAAGGATGCCAAATAAAAAAATAACTGCTATGTATGAACTTCTCTACAGACAGAATGCTCATCAATGTCAAATGGAAAGCATCAGAAACCTTCCTCAGAATTGAACATTGATAAATGGCAGAGTGGAAGGTTAACCTAGATGTCACACAGGAAGTTGCAACATCAGACTATCTCAAGGATTCAAGACCTCCTTTATATGGTCTCTATGGTTGACAATTTTGAAGGAAGAAGGTGTGCTTATGTTGTCATTAATAACTCAACTAAAAAAATCTGAAGGCATAGCAATAGGGATTAGTTGCTCTCAGTTCATAGGAATAAGATAGGTGTTGGTTGGGTATAATGCTACACAAGATGTTGGGACATTATTCTGCAACAACTTGAGCTTCACCGGTGGTATCAAAAATCAAGTAAAAATATTAAGGGGCAAATAGGGTTTTGCTTACTGGAAGATTTAGAAAGTTTAATTTGTGGGAACATTATTCAAGGGTATGTATGGTTTCAAAAAAAATCATTTCAAATTTACCTAAACAATTGGTGCGCACGTTTGCCCCATACTGCATCATCTTCCACAAAATTCTTCATCGAAGAAGGACAAATTTCTGCTTTCAAGTGTTGCAAGATGTCTCAACAATACTCTTCTAGAGGAATAGCCAAGAAGGAAAACGTGTCTTCATCAGCGGCTAGAGGTAGGTCAGAAGAGTTATCTACTGAAGATGCCATTGATGTTGTCCCCTTGGCTATAGTGTCATGCAAGCCTGATAAACTAACTGTAAGAAGATCTAAGAATATTCCCCCAAGTAATCCCTCAAATACCTCTGGTGCTTTTTATAATCCTAGGAAGGAAAAAGAAATTTTTAACACGGATGGGAGGATTGGAAAAATAGTGGATAACGTCATACGTCCAGGGGATCAGATGAATGTTGCTGGAATCACTAAACCATTGACTTAGATACTTCCCATTACTCTGGTTGGTGAACCGGAGGTGGTAACTAAAAAGAATGTTGATGAGGATATATATGAAGGAGATGGTCATGAAATGTCAAAAGGGAACCTTCACACCCTTGTTGATTATATTGTAAGAGATGTTGGAATAGATGATGAAACATATCCATCTGTAGAAGCATATCAGGAACAGGCATCTAAGGGTATTGCTGGAGAGGTTGCTGATAAGGTTATCAATGTTGATGACTTGCCTTCTGATGATGAAATCATTGCCAAAAGTCTCCACCCGGGTGTGGCCACGAGATTGAAGAGTATAAAAGGTAAGGGTGTGAATACTGAAAACACCCCCACCAGAAGAACTAAGAAATATGTGGTTGGACCTCATAAACCTTGAAGCAAGGTCGTTGTTGTGTCAAGAAAGAGAAAGGATGAGTCTGATACTGAATCAGACTATGATGTTGCAGATGATGTCCAGGACATCATGCATGTAAAGAAACCAGTCTCAAAGAAGAAGGCTATTGTTATTTCCAAAGCTCCTCTTAATAATGTCTCATTCCATGCTCTTGAAAACGTGGAGAGGTAACCATTTGTGTACCAGAGAAGAGTAGCTTTAGAAAGGGAACTGGGAAAGAATGCTCTAGAGTGCCAAGAGGTGTTGAAGTTGATTGAAGTTGCTGGCCTGATGAAAACAATCACTAAACTTAGGTCCTGCTATGAGATGCTGGTCAAGGAGTTTATTGTGAACATCCCTAAAGGTTGTGATGATGTAACTAGCGAAGACTACAAGAAAGTGTATGTCAGAGGGAATGCTGTGACATTTTCCTCCATAGTAATCAACGGGTTTCTGGGAAAATCTGAAGAACCTCAACCTGAATGTGAAGACACTGATGATCAGATATGTCAAGAGATCACCTGCAATACTGTGAAACACTGGCCAATCAAAGGGAAGATTTCAGCTGGGAAGCTCAGTGTGAAGTATGCAATTCTGCATAGAATTGGTACTGTCAACAGGGTGCCCACCAACCATACTTTAACCATATCAGCTGGACCAGGAAGATTCATCTATATTGTTGGCAAAGGGAGAAAGTTCGATTTTGGGACTTATATCTTTGATCAAATTCTGAAGCAATCTTCATCAACTACAATCAAACTTCCTATATGTTTTCGTTCACTTATTTGGGGGATAATTGTGGATTTGTACCCTGCTATTCTGTAACACCCAAAATTACCCCGAATAATTTAATCGAAAAATCAGAGTAAAATGAAACAACTCGGAATAAAAGGGTATTACTTTCAACAAGAACTTGCTCATAAATAAAACATGTAACATATGATAAATATTAATGCAACTTTAATCCAAAAATCATCTTTATTACACAGTGGAAATTTTTCATTGTAATCAATAAAATGTAACGGTTTCAATTAATCAAAACTAGTTTTCATATCACAAATAACTAATAATTCTTTAACATATAAAATATCATAGTAGCGTTCCTCGACTCCCAAAGTTACATATCAGAGCAGATGCCAACTAAAGTGAAGCAACTAATCTTCACTAACTGCAACTTCTACACTACTCCTGATCACCTGCAGGATGTCGTATAAAGCATCACCATACACAGAAGGGGTGAGATTCTCAAATCAAACAAAAGAGAAAGATGATATAAATATAAGAGTATAAATCATCAAGTAGTTCACCCAATCACAACTTCCAATGAGAATCACACACTTTAACACAAACACGGATAATCACACAAAGCATAATGCAACATAACTATCAACGAATGCAATGAGACACCAACTAGGCTCAATGCATGTGGTACCAATATCGATCCCTGTTTCATGATCACAGTTCCCGTCGGAACTCTCGACCCCTGTTTCATGGTCAAGTATGATCCCTATCTCATGATCACACCAACGACCCCTGTTTTATGGTCACGTACGACCCCTATTTCATGATCACGCCAATAACTATGATTGCTTACACCCCATCTGGGCACACAATCACGGCAATAACAACAATTCCATCAAGGAATTCGGATAGACGATAACACCCCACCTGGACACGCCATCCCATAACAATGCACATGCCATGCACCATCAATGACAACTTGCAACAACGACTCATGCACGCACATAACATATTCATCATCATGCGAATACCACCCGACAATCAACACGCATTTATCGAAACACGCATATAGCTCATCAAAACATGCCTACCATATAACATGCTGTAAAAACTCAATGTCATCATCATACTACCGCATAAGTAACAACTAGTGCATTTACAAGTTACACCACAACAACTCAACAACAACATCATGCAACTTCATAAACAACAACTATTGCATTTATCCGTTAAGTCACAACACCTCATATCATAACTAGTCAACAATATCATCACACAACATTATAAGCAACAACAATTACAATCACATGGTATGCTATAACAACTTATCAACAACATCGTGCAACATCATAAGCAACAATCACAACACACATTCCTACGACTAACTCCCACATTTCACATTTCAACACATCGGAACCCACACGGAAACACATATGGCGCGTCGAATAGTTGGAAATCTATCATTGAAAATAATTTTAACATAAAGTACATAAAGTCAGCTTTCTAACGATTCGAACGCCGACCCAAACGGATTTACGAGTCAAAAGTTATGAATTTTTGAAGTTTTTAAAATGAGCTGCCCGAGGGGACCGTGCTAAGCGGGCAAGAGCGGGCTCTGCGATTCAGCCAAAAGTGCCTGCGATGACAACACTTCTCCCACTATGATTTCACACCTTTAAATTTCATTTTTCACCCCAATAACCTCAGTTTAAGTCATTTTAACCCATTTACACCACATATACATTATTCACAACAATCACAACAATTCGAATACAACAATTTCATCAATCCCAAACATTTTAGTTATAGATTCTTCCCAAAAACCCCAATTAATCCACAAACAACAATCCATGGCATCAACCTAATGATTCCTACCCACATACCTACATCATCTAACCCTTGAGTGATTAAAGAAATCCCACCCTTACCTTGTATTGATGAGTTTCCCTCTTCCTCAATGGGTTCCTCTCCTTCTTCTTGCCCTAGCCTCTTCTCCCTTTTGCTCTCCAACTTTCTTTCACTTTTACGCAGAATGAATAATGACTTCCCTCTCTCTCATTCTCACATATACTCCAAATAATGAATTACCTCATTTGCTCTCACTTAATCTTCATACAATTACCACTATGCCCTTCCACTCACTACACCTCTAATTTTCCGACTTATTCCCTTATATTATTATTAATATTTTTGGATCCAACTAAATACTAATAATAATCATTCTCGTCAATTATATCATTCTACTAACGTCCATTTTACACTATGGTTAAGCAATTATTAATTAAATAAGTCTAACTAATTTTAGTCTCCACACTACCAACTTCTACGTTTTCGGTCATACACCCCTACGACCCTCAAGACTCAATCTTAAGGCCACTACCCTTCACTACGGGTACATATAACATAACAAATACACAACAAACATATAATCAACTACAACAACTCACTATTATATTCACAAATAATAATTAAATAAAAATGGGGCGTTACAACTCTCCCCCACTTAGAATATTTTCGTCCTCGAAAATTTACCTGATGCGAACTACCCCGGATACGTCCTCGTATCAGACTAATCAATCCCCATGCCATGAAAGGCAACACCGCAATTAACACAAAACAACAAACTACCTTATTAACGACAACAACAACAAGATGTAATGCTCACGCAATGCAATCGAAGACCAACTCAAGACACAAAGAATACCCAAGTTAAGAACACACAGGTTCACTATGAACCAGAACACAATACGATTGTTACCATCACCATAGGCAACACTCCCCTAATTCCCCATCATAGGAATTAGCTACTCGCACTCGAACCATCACCATAGGTAACGAGGCAACAACAAAGATAAAAACACAAAAGTCCATAACACAACCTTAATGTAACCAAACTACCAACATCGTTGTTACACACGTACGAACAAACTGCACTACACCACGTGTAGCGAGCGATTTTTGGACGTGGTTGCGAGGCATAACCGCTCTTTGGTGTTACTACAGCTCGATTCATTTTTTATCCTATTAAAGCTGATGAAGGAAGGGAAATAGATGTCTCCAACTAACCCTGCTTGCATACTGAAGTTAAACAGTCAAAACTGTTGGTTTACAGATGCTTCAAAGATTTGGGGATTGTCTCAGGTTATTTTGTTCGATGAGATGTTTAGGATGTTAGGACTGATTGCTTTTCTGATAGATACTTGAGAGTATGGGATTTTGGGTTTTTGTTTAGTATGCTCGCTAAGATCTTTTCTTTCGATCTTATGCCTACGTATTCCCGTTTACCGAAACAGGGAAATCAGAGCGTTCGTAGTTCCTCCTATTCTATGGGAGGAAATGGTTTTTGGTGTCTTGTTCAAAGCCCAAGACGTGAAGCGAAAGGTAGTTTGTATCTTGTTCAAAGCCCAAGATGTGAAGCTGAAAGGTCTCGACTTTAGAGAGAATCTGTCATCTCTAAAGAAGGGTAAAGGAGAATTACTTTAACCGGGATACGCGGATCCGAGCAATGCCATAATTTCCTAAGAAGGGGTTTTTTAACCTGAAGAAGAAGACTTTAACTCAGTATAGAGCAACGCCATCTTTCCTTAGGAATTCCTCATATTAAAAGAAGGACAGTGGCATGGATATAGATGATCCAGAGGCTTGCCGCTTACAGCGATTAGATGAAAGGGAAGGAGTTGTTGATGTTTGTGTACTGTGAACGAGGCACAGCTTTGATGCTAAAAGGTTGATTGGATCAACCAGTGGTTTTCTTATACAAAGCCTAAGAGGAGGCTATTGTGCTAGGGAAAATCATTATACAAAGCCTAAGAGGAGGCTAATATGTGTTTCGTACAAAGCCCGAGAGAGAGAGGCTAAAAGGGTTTGACTCAGTGGGGGATTTCGTTATACAAAGCCTAAGAGGAGGCTAACAAAGAGTTGACTCAGCTGGAGAATCTTTATAGCTCGTATGAAGCCTGAGATGGAGGCTGAAAAAGAGTTTGACTCTTGCTTAAGGAATTTGTATCTCGTACGAGGCCCAAGATGGAGGCGAAAGGGTGATTGACTCAACGGGGGAGTCTTTTATGTGTCTCATACAAAGCCTGAGAGAGAGGCTAAAAATTATTTTGACTTGACGAGGAAGTCTTTTTGTATCTCGTATAAAGCCCGAGATGGAGGCGATTTGTTTGGTTGGCTCAATAAGAACCTTTTTGTATCTCGTATAAAGCCCGAGATGGAGGCGAAAGGTTTGCTCCGCTGGGGAGAATCATTTGTACAAAGCCCAAGAGGAGGCTAACTTATGCTGAGGATAAGAAGGATCATTATACGAAGCCTAAGAGGAGGCGAAAAGGAGACCAATTCTTTTAGGGATATCATTATACAAAGCCTAAGAGGAGGCTATCTGCTGGTGACTGTTATAGTTGAGTGACAGATCCAGTATACTGATTTTGAAAGAGAAAATCAGTTCTTATATGAGCAACACTGTACTCATGGGTTTGATCTGAGGATCGGGGTTGTTCCCTGTTCTTTAAGGAAACGGGGAAATCCAAAGGGTATTGAGACTGTCCGAGTCTGCAAGTTTTCTTCCTATCTAACGAAAGGGTCACTTGAGAATGTCTTTTGAGACTCAAGGAAAATAGACTGTCCAAGTCTAGAGTTTTAACTTTTGTACTATGCTTTAAGAAATAGTAGTAGACTCTTTGAAAGGACTGTTCTATGAATATTACTAAGTTTTATTCCTATACCTCTAGGAGGTTGTCGGGATAATTTGTACGAAGCCCAAGAGGAGGCTGAAAGCTTTTAAGAAGCCGATCGGTCCTTGTACGAAGCCCAAGAGGAGGCTATCATTCCCGGAGGAAGAGATCATTATACGAAGCCTAAGAGGAGGCTGTAAATACTTCTAAGAAGCCGAGGGGTCCTTGTACTAAGCCCAAGAGGAGGCTATCATTCCCGGAGGAAGAGATCATTATACGAAGCCTAAGAGGAGGCTGTGAATACTTCTAAGAAGCCGATGGGTCCTTGTATGATGCCCAAGAGAAGGCGGGGTTGCTTTTAGGAAGCCTGTGGGTCCTTGTACGATGCCCAAGAGGAGGCCGATGCTTTAAAGAAGCCCGTGGGTCCCCAAACCCCGAGAAATTCAAGGCAATGCTATTCACCGAGAATAGATCAAAGTCAGGAAAGTCCGAGAATTTGGAAGAAACTCAAAGATGCCATTCACGGAGAATACATTCATCTTTGGGAGTAGAGTTTCTTGACGATTCCTAATGAGGACAGCCGAAGAGAAGACTGTATCTGGTAATCCTATTGGGGATCTAGCTGTCTATTTCTACGACTAAATGAAACAGCGTCACCTAGTTCTAGACGTAGTTGCCGGGGAAACTCTGATATCTATATTATTATTACACAGTTGATATGAGTTTATGAAAGGAGACTTACAGTGAGCAGCCCCACAATACAGTTATATATATATATGAGTTTGTGAAAGGAGACTTACAGTGAAACAGCCCCACAATACAGCTATATATATATATGAAAGCAGTAAATGAAAGTGTATAAACACTTACTCGGTTGTAGAGCTTCCATGCTGTTTGGTTAGTTGTTCAACAAAGAAAAATTGAAAACAACAGTATATTCAAAATCAAAGGAGAAAGTGCTTTGAAAAAGAAATATTTGGGGCTTACAACTCAAGGAGAGACCCAAGGTTTTACCAGTGATTTGCACTGTTAAATTTGTACAGAGGGACTTATACAAGTGACTGTGGCCCAAAAAAGGTTTTCTGTACAAAGGGATGGGTCTTACACTCTCTCAAGAGGCCCAAAAAGTTTTAAAGAAAAAGAGTGGGGCTTATAACACGAGGGTAGGCCCAGTTGACTTTTCGTTTAAAATGGCGATCGCGCCGAGGTTTTCTTTTAACGCAGAGGGACTTATACAATAAGTGAGGCCCAAAAAGGTTTTGGTTAAAAGGGGGTTGGGTCTTACACTCTAATAGAGACCCAAAGAGTTTTGAAGAAAAAGAAATGGGTCTTACTACTCGAGGGTAGGCCCAGATGATTTTTTGAAAAGGCGACAATCGCGCCGTTTGTTTTTTGACGGTATCGGAACTTATACAATAAGTGAGGCCCAAAAATGATTTGGTCAAAAAAAGGATTGGGTCTTACACTCTATTAAAGGCCCATGAGTGTTTGACAAAGTTTGTTGAAGGGGAAAATCAACAAAACCCTAATTTCATCATTTAAAAATAATTATTCAATGAAAAATTAATTAAAATGATACAAAATTCCAAATAAGTTTGAATAAACAACTTGTGATTTTGGTTTTAGGTTTGAAAAATGAGGTTTCAATCACAAGATGAATTAAAACCTACTTGGTTTTGATTTTTCAACATGGATATTTATTTTTAAAAGGGTTTAAAAACAAATAAAAGGCATTTATTCACAAAAATACTAACTATATTAAATAAATAATATAAATCTAATTTTTTTGTAGAAATAAATATTTCAATATTTTTGTGATTTTTTGCAAAAAGAACCATTCAAAAATAATTAAAATTGAGTGAGTTATTAATTTTCCAAATAATTAACAAAACATGAAAATAATTGGAAAAATAGCAAAATGTGGAAAATCACAAAATGGCATGGTTGGGGTTTGAACCCACGACCTCAAGCATACAAGGCGCGCGCCCTACCACTGGGGTGGTGATACATCCGTTGTTTAAAATGAAACAACAAATACACAAGCTATGACATGGTTTTGGCTCAAAAACGTGAAGATCATAACTTTCCCAATTCTTAATGGTTTGAGACAAAATTTATATGTATCTGGGTCAGAATTTCACAAGGAATCCAATGGTGGTGGTGGTTTTTTCATATCACACTCCCTCCTCAAAACCCGATAGTGGTTTTGAAAATGACCTATAATTGCATGTTCTATGCTACAACTCATTACAGGCATGAATTACATGATCAAATGGCACAAACACAACACATATGACATGTATGAGAGATGCATAATCAATGGACTTCAAATGCACACATGTTTTAGTGACTGCAAGTTGAGATGCTTACCCTTCTTTGAGATTTTGGAGTTTTCTCAGCAATCTGCCAACTCCCTTGCTCCAGATATGGTTTTATGCTTTGAACAACCTCAAATGATCCCTTAGATGCTTTGAGGATGATTGGAATCAGCTGGTACCTGCAAAAACACAAACAGTCCCTTTCTTGCAAAAGGGGTCAAAAGTGACCAAAATAACAACTCTCTCAAATGGTATTCCAGATGTATGAAACCATTTGGGACAGTTCAAGGATGATATTTGGAGTGTGTTTGAGGTTTTATCTGGTTTGGAAAGTGACTGAATCAAGACATGGCTTGAAAAATGCACAAAAGTGCCATTTTGAGGTTTTGAGAGGTGACTTTGTGATGTTGTGATTACAGGTCACTTTTGATGGTTTACACAGCTTACATATGATATATATGAGGTGTGTGTATGATTGGTTTGAGTGGAATTGCTCTCAAACTCAAAACACTTGCTTTTGAAGGCAAAATTGGAGTGAAAGAAGAGATTTTGAGGAAAGCATCTGTTAGATGGCTTTGGTGTACTCAAACTGAACACAATTGAGCTCTATTTATAGTATAGCAAGTTTGTTTTAGCTGCAATAGTGAATGGCAACTGCAGCAGGTGTTTCCTCAATGTTGGCCAATGGAAATGCAAGTCTCCTCTAGCCATTGACTAGAGGTTAGGGCACAGAGCTTTGGTCCCCTTGGTCTTGGATAAGTCTTGACTGATTTCAGATGAGAATGGCTCAGTCCATGCCACCTTGATGGTTCCATTGAATGCTTCATTCCAAATTTGGAGTCTTGTCCCTATTTTGGCCATTCTAGGTTCAACATGCTATTTCTTGTTCCATGGACTTTGGAGGCTTGGCTCAGTTATTGTCCCCTTTAGATTCAATCCTCAGAGGTGTCCAAGTGGATAGGAGCATTTGAAATTGGCTGATTTTGGCAAATCGAGCAAAGTTGCAAAATCTGCCTTGCCTTGACAGATTTCAACAAGGCAACTTGCCAATGTCATATCTCATGGTGTAAGTTGAATTTGGCAATGTTCTTGGCCATTTTGGAAAGCCCTTACATGATACAACAACTGTTTGAACAAGTTTGGTTTTGATCTCTTTTGATTCCAAGTGAAAAATCCCCCTACATTTGGCAAAAAGTGAAGACAGATTTGGACTTAGAGAAAATTTCACTAAGTGTTGGAAAAAGTGACATTTTCACTTTTCATCCACTTTGATCACTCCATAACTCAAAATCCTTAATGAATTGGAATGACTTGTAGTTGAAGTTTTTGTAGAGGGTAATGAGGGATACAAAGCCATATTTGGATGAGAAAAAATGGCCTTGTGGTTTAAGAGTTATGGTCCTCCAAAGTTGGTACCCTAGCCACTTTAATTTTAACTTAGAAAAATTTCTAAGTTTTTATGGTTACCCCTTTTACAAGTTATCCAACTTTTCTTGATTTTTCTTGATGAATGATGATTCAAATCATACATTAACATCATTTTAGGGTTAAAAATCCATTTTGGTGAAAAATCTCAAAAAGTCAAAGTTGACTTTTGTGCACATTTGACTTTTTATCAGATGAATTCCAAACTGTGCAATTCTTCAGGAAATCATGTCCTTGACCTAAATAAAACTTGATGGACATGTTCCATGGGTGTCATAGGGTATATTGAATCATGTCTTAGGGTTTGGGAGCATGTCCTGGTCAAAAGTCAAAGTTATAGTTGACTTTTCTCGCGAAACCCTAATTGTGGTGCAGATGAAATTTGAGACTTGTTGCTCAAGCTTCTTGGACTAATCCATTGTTCCAAATGGATCAACATGGTATATTAGAGACCCCAAAATCATTTCTTGAGGTCTTGGCTCATGATTTGTCCCAAAAGTTAACTTAGGGGTGAATTAGCTCAAGAAACCCTAATTCCTGATTTTTTATGTATGCATCCCCTGAGGCAAAATTGACTTGATGAATAGGTTCATGAGGTTTCATGGAGTATATTAGGTTATGTTTTGGATCATTGACTTGTGCCCAGATAAAATTTCCCATCTGGAGGCCCTGGTCGACCAAAACCCTAATTTGGTGATACTAGCGATCTTGAGACTTGATCCACCTAGAAGGGAGCAGCCTTGTGCTTAATCCTTGAAGTGGGAGTCCTTTTGATCCATTGGGGATGCTTGAGAGGTTAGACAAGTTGAAGATCAAGTCATTTCTTGATTGATCCTTTGTCTAAAGGCTCTGAAAGGGCTTGAAACCCTAAACCTGATTATAGTGAATGCTCAACAATCCCCTGAGGCATTGATGAGGCATAAAGGTACATCCATATTGTGCTGATGATTTGCACAATGATGGGAAATCTTAGTGGTCAAAATTTGGGGTATTACAGATGCCCCTATTTAATCTTCTTGGACCCGAAGGTGTGAATGACGAAGGTATTCGAGCATTCGGGGTGCAAGAGGATTAAATATCGGAATATCTAAAATTTTGGTGGCTATGAATGGTAGCTTGCGCATTCATCTTCTTTCGCTAAGCAATGATACTTAGAAAAGGTAAACTTCCCCTCGATCCTGGTTTCCCACCAGGGAACTGGTCTTAGTTTCTGAAATAAACTTCCCCTCGATCCTGGTTTCCTACCATGGAATTGGTCTCAGTTTCTGAAATAAACTTCCCCTCGATCCTGGTTTCCTACCAAGGAACTGGTCTCAGTTTCTGAAATAAACTTCCCCTCGATCCTGGTTTCCCACTAGGGAACTGGTCTTAGTTTCTGAAATAAACTTCCCCTCGATCCTGGTTTCCTACCAAGGAACTGGTCTCAGTTTTTGAAATAAACTTCCCCTCGATCCTGGTTTCCTACCAAGGAACTGGTCTCAGTTTCTGAAATAAACTTCCCCTCGATCCTGGTTTCCTACCAAGGAACTGCTCTCAGTTTCTGAAATAAACTTCCCCTCGATCCTGGTTTCCTACCAAGGAACTGGTCTCAGTTTCTTTTGTCAATAAACTTTATTGACAAGGGACGCTATGTGTAGCGGTTTTCCTTAAACTTCTCGCTGAATTTTCCTGGGGAGATGCCATTTGGCGGAAAAGCTTTGATGTCAGACTTGTTGGGGAACCCAACGTCTGAGTTGTAGAGTTACACAAACTTCTCTGTTTGGAGACGCCATTTGTCGATTCTACTGGGGAAGGCGAGTCTCTTGAGAGACTGCTTCTTCTTGGGGATATTGCATCATACTTTTCTTGGGATCTTCCCAGAGAAATGCCATATGATGGGATCCAATTTTGAGGTGCCAATGACCTTTTCATCAGCGGCTTTTCGGAGAAACACTGATGTACTACCGAATCTCTGATTAAGAGGCTTTCTCTGGGGATTTTCCTTAATCCGGGAAAGCAAGGATATCATCTTCAATGGCGAAGAGTGACATCTGTTGAAGGTTTCTCTGGTCATTTAGAGGTTCAAGTTATCAAAGTGGTCGAGTGCCGACTCTGATCTAGAGATACACTGGTGGCGAAATTGTTCAGACGCGATACTTCCTAGTGAGGACAAGGCTGACAACTCGACTAAGAGGACGGTTATCACGGCGGGATAAGACCGACTCAAGTGATAGTGATGCAATATGAAATGTGAATGCAAATCAAAAATGCATGATGTATGTATGTATATGCTGACAAAACAGACGCGACATACAGACTGATGGATGAACACGACTGGATACTCGGCCACTGCTGAGGACGAAAAAGTACCGCTGGTTCAAGATAGCAATTCCACCTTGCTTAGGAGAAGTAGTCCCTGCGGGGAACTATGTTGGCCGGGCTTAGGAGATGAGAACTCGGTCGAGGGTGTCAAACGAAACAAGGTCTCTGACACAGGTGATCCTTCATTCAGGCATACTGGTTTAGAAGGAGTGCTTTGATTCTGCACTTTGAAATTCAAACGCCTTTGGAGACGCAATCGACGTTCTTTCGATGTTCGACAGTCAAAAGAAATGCCATCTTTAATTTAAAAACAGAAAAAGTTTAACAAGTAAATTCGTTTTTGTTTTATTTCAAGAATCGCTGATTAAGTTAAACAACGTCGTTCTGTAAAGCTAAAACAAGTAAGGATTACAAACAAAAGCACGAGGGCTCAAATTTTATTGATAAGATGGAGATCAGCCAAACGCGTGATCCCAAAGAGCATCTACAAAATTCAGAAAATGGTAATTTACAGGGAAAAGGGCTACGTTGAAACATAACGACCACTATCCTTCTACCAACTTTGAGTTCTGGACATCCTGAGCTTCCGTCGAAGATGACCTTGATGGGAGTTTTCCTCCGATGGATGATGTAACTGCTGCTAAGGGACTTGCCTCTGTTAAACATAGTTACTTGCCATTATCCCTAATTTTTGCTTGGATTGTACTGTGATTTCCAATCCAATGGGATGATTTTTTTTCATGTCTCTAACTTTTGCCTGGACCTCCCTTTCGGGTTTCCAATCCACCGAGACGTTTTTTTTTTAGTTTAGGCGAAGTATTTCTTGACTACATCAACATTCGTGGGGTAGGCAAATTCCTCTCCGTCCATGGTTGCAAGTCTCAAGGCGCCGCCTGAGAAAGCTTTCGTGACCACATAGGGGCCGTCATAATTTGGGGTCCATTTGCCCCGAGAATCAGTGAGAAAAGATTGTATCTTCTTGAGCACGAGGTCTCCTTTCCTGAAGACACGAGGTCGGACCTTTTTTTCAAATGCCCTCTTCATTCTTTATTGATACAACTGACCGTGGCATAGTGCCGTGATTCGCTTCTCTTCGATCAGGTTCAATTCGTCGTGTCGGCTTTGACACCATTCAGCTTCTGTAAGTTTAGCTTCCATCAATACCCTGATTGATGGGATCTCTACCTCTATGGGGAGCACTGCTTCCATGCCATACACTTGAGAGAAAGGGTAGCCCCTGTTGAAGTGCGGACAGATGTACGATAACCGTGAAGAGCAAAGGGTGGCATTTCGTGCCAGTCTTTGTAGGTTACAACCATCTTCTGAACAATCTTCTTGATGTTCTTGTTAGCCGCTTCTACCGCTCCGTTCATCTTGGGTCGGTAGGGAGATGAGTTATGATGTTCAATCTTGAACTCTGCGCACAACTCTTTCATCATTTTATTGTTCAAGTTAGATCCATTATCTGTAATGATCTGGCTCGGAACACCATATCAGCAGATGATATTGTTTTTGATAAATCGGACCACCACTTGTCGGGTTACATTAGCGTATGACGCTACTTCGACCCACTTGGTGAAGTAATCAATGGCTACCAGAATGAACCAATGTCCGTTTGAAGCCTTAGGTTCAATCAAGCCAATCATGTCGATTCCCCATATGGAAAAAGGCCAAGGGGAAGAGAGAACTTTGAGATGCCTTGGTGGTACATGAATTTTGTCGGAGTATATCTGACACTTGTGACACCTCCTCATGTACTTGTAGCAGTCGGTTTCCATGGTCAACCAGTAGTACCCGGCTCTGAGAATTTTTCTCGCCATTGTGTGTCCGTTGGCATGAGTGCCAAAGGATCCTTCATGAATTTCTTTCATAAGCATGTCTGCTTCTGGTCTGTCCATGCATCGGAGCAAAACCAAGTCAAAGTTCCTCTTATAAAGAGTGTCACCGCTCAGGAAGAAGCTTCCAGCTAGCCTTCTGAGGGTTTTCCTGTCTTTTCTGAGTGCCCCAGGTGGGTACTCTTGTTTCTGAAGGAAGCATTTGATATCGTGATACCAAGGTTTGTCGTCTATGACAGCTTCGATCGCGAAGATGTAGGCGGGCCGTTCAAGGCGCATAACGTCAATCTTAGGTAGGTCATTCCATCGACCTACGCTAATCATGGAAGAGAGAGTGGCTAATGCATCAGCCATGTGATTCTCACCACGAGGGACGTGATAAAACTCGACTCTGTTGAAGAAAGGTAGCAACCTTCTTGCATAGTCTTTGTAAGGAATCAATCCTGATTGGTATGTGTTCCAATCTCCTGTTATTTGATTGATAACCAAGGCTGAATCGCCGTATACGTCCAAGTTTTTGATCCTTAAATCAATCGCTTCTTCGAGACCCATAATACAAGCTTCGTATTCGGCCTCGTTGTTCGTACATTTGAACATAAGTCTGGCAGTGAAAGGAATGTGGGTACCCTGAGGGGTAACAATGATTGCCCCAATTCCGTTTCCATAATGATTAACTACTCCGTCAAAGATAAGTCCCCATTGGGAACCTGGTTCTGGCCCTTCACTGGGTAGCGGTTCATCGCAGTCTTTCATTTTTAAATACATGACATCTTCGTCTGGGAAGTCAAACCCGATTGATTCCTGATCGTCAATCGGTTGATGAGCCAAATGATCGGCTAAAATACTCCCCTTAACGGCTTTCTGAGTGTGGTACTCTATGTCATATTCTGATAGTAGCATCTGCCAACGGGCAATCCTTTCCGTGAGAGTAGGCTTTTCAAAGACGTACTTGATTGGATCCATCTCGGAGACCAACCAAGTAGTGTGGCGAATCATGTATTGGCGAAGACGTTTGGCTGCCCAAGCGAAAACGCAACAAGTTTTCTCAAGCATCGTGTACCGAGTTTCGCAGTCGGTGAACTTCTTGCTCAAATAGTAAATGGCAGACTTTTTCCGTTTGGTTTCGTCTTGTTGGCCAAGTACACATCCCATTGAGTCCTCTAGGACTGTGAGGTAAATAATCAGTGGTCTTCCTTCCACTGGAGGTGATAGAATCGGCGGATTCAACAGATATTCCTTGATACTGTTGAAGGCAGTTTGGCAGTCTTCTGACCAAATGCAATCCTGGTTCTTTTTCAGTAATCTGAAAATCGGCGCACACGTGGCAGTCATAAGGAATATGAATCTGGAGATGTAGTTCAAACGTCCCAAGAATCCTATGACTTGTTTTTCAGTTTTCAGAGAAGGCATTTCTCGAATGGCCTTGACCTTGTCAGGATCAACCTCAATTCCTTTCTGGCTGACGATGAACCCTAAGAGTTTCCCTGAACGGACACCGAAGGTGCACTTGTTGGGATTCAAGCGGAGTTTGTACTTTCGCAAACGCTCGAACAATTTTGACAGGTGGGTCACATGTTCCTCTTCTGTCTTAGATTTTGCAATCATGTCATCGACATATACCGCGATTTCCTTGTGTATCATGTCATGAAAGAGAGTAGTCATGGCCCTTTGATAGGTTGCCCCGACATTCTTCAAACCGAACGGCATCACCTTGTAACAAAAGGTACCCCATGGGGTAATGAACGAAGTTTTCTCCATGTCTTTCGTCGCCATTTTGATCTGGTTATAGCCCGAGATCCATCCATGAAGGAAAAACTTTGAACTTTGTTGTGCTGTCTACCAACATGCTAATGTGTGGTAAAGGAAAGTCGTCTTTTGGACTAGCCTTGTTCAGATCCCTGTAGTCGACACACATTCTGACCTTTCCGTCCTTTTTAGGAACGGGTACGATGTTAGCTAACCATTGAGGATATTCAGATGTAGCGAGGAAACCCACGTCGATATGTTTCTGTACCTCCTATTTGATTTTGATGGCCATGTCCGGGTGAGTCCGTCTCAACCTTTGCTTTACAGCCGGACATTCCGATCTCAATGGTAAGTGATGTTCCATGATGCTGGTATCCAACCCTGGCATGTCCTGATAGGACCAAGCAAACACATCGGGAAATTCTCTGAGAAGCTTTATCAAACCCTCTCTGGCTGTTGGACTGAGCAGTGCCCCAATCCTGATTTCTTTTCTCTCTTTTTCTGAACCCAAGTTGACCGTTTCCAACGGCTCTTTGTGAGGTTCAATGGACCTTTCCTCTTGTCTGAGTAATCGGGAGATCTCTTCTGGAATTTCGTTGTTAACTTCTTCTTCAGCCCCAAACATCGGGAACTCAAAGTCGGGGGAAGGCATCGGATCGTATGCTTCAACGGGGTGTAAATCAAGCAATCTGCATGACGTGATGATTCGTGTTTAGAAGAGATAGAGAAAATGCAAGTGTGTGCAGTGTATTTATTTTACTGCTTGTTTTTATTATTGAATGTTTTTTAGGATTACCATTTTCTAAAAAAGCCAAAAAGAGAAAACAGCAAATAATGCGGGAATTACAGAACGACGTTATTTTATTAATGAACAAGTCGAATCTTGAAACTACAGCCCTATAAAACAAAACTCTGTCTCTTTGGGCAAAGCGAAGAGGGAAATTTACAGAAAGCGAGCCCTATCAAAACATCTGTTTCACCTGGGCAGGGTGAAAGGCTTAAAAATGGCAATTACTTTGACTGGTGAACGACCTTCGGAACCTCGACGGCAACCCATTGGCGGCGAACTTCTCGGTGAATCACAAAGTCTGGCACCTTCCTTGATTTGTCTTCAGAAATGATGCTAATTTCTGGTGGAGCAGGATCATTGGAATCTGTCTCCCAGGCAGAATTGTCGTAGGAGGATTCCTCTGTTGTATTTTGCATAGCATTTGTGCTCTCAACTGTATCTCCCCATCCAGTTGGCTGGATATCTTCGAGCCTGATACGAGAGCTTTCGGGAGCGGTGTACTTGACCATATAGTCGTATTTTCCACTTGGTTCTCCCAGAGTGTCCCAAACTTCTTTGGAACTGGAGAAGTCATCCCTCTCGATGACGTTGACCTCGGGAAAAGCATAATTGATGAATTCAAGTCTGGAAAACGTTGCGAATTCATCGTCATGTTGAGTAATTTCTGAATGATCTGAGTGTTGATCCCATGACATGGTGGGGACAAAGGTATTCTGTTCAATGATGCTCAGCTGATTTTCATTGTTCGGCTGACTTTCTTGCCCCAAGTTTCCTGGATAAGGTTGCCACATTGGCAGACCATCCATTGGGCCATAGTAGTTGTAGTCAAAATTGTCTTTCATCAGAGTGTCTTCCTCTAACGAATTTGGTGGAGCACAGCATCCTTCCGGATCACAATCTCCATACATCATTTCGACGTCTGACCTGGGTATAAATCTCGGACTCTGTGCGGGATAGAAAAATGGTATATGCACCTCTTCCTGAGACATATAACCGTCCTTGTTAAGGTAGGACTTCCATTCTTCCTCTGTGTCAAAGGGATCCTCTTCATTGATAGCATGGACTACTTGAGTCACTGGTTGGAGGAAACCTCCACTATGGAAGAAGTTTTGAAGGGGATGAAGACTTTCATCGCTGATAGATGTCTGGGTGCAGGTTGCAGAAAAACCAAGACCATTCTTTGTTTTATTGTCAATAGGAATGACAAGCTGTCCCCATCCTTTTGTATCGGTACTCTCGACCGCTTTGATAGCATCCTTGTATGAGGAAATCGATGTTCCTCCTCTGAACTGATTGTCCTTGCTCGCCGATAGTGCTTGGAACTGCGTTCCAATAACCTCCTCGGGTTCTATACCAGTAGATGATGACAAGTTACTCACAAGCAAGGCCTGTTCCCCACAGACCGTGACAAGTTGATCGTTCTGAACGAACTTTAGCTTTTGGTGGAGAGTCGAGGTGACCGCTCCAGCCTGATGTATCCAAGGTCTTCCTAATAAATAATTGTACGTTGCCCGGATGTCCATGACCTGGAAAGTGACTTGGAAAGTATGAGGACCAATAGTTATGGGAAGATCAACTTCGCCGATAACTGTTTTCCTGGATCCGTCGAACGCTTTGACGACGACCTCGTTGATTCTCATCGGAGGGCCTTGAATGATAATTGCATCAAAGTGGACTTCGGCATAACATTCAGGGCTGACCCTGTGTCTACCAGTACGCTGGCCAACGCATCGTCCTGGCAGTTAATTGTGATATTGAGTGCCATGTTATGACGACGACCCTCTTCGGGTAATTCCTCATCACTAAATCCCAAATTATTGTAGGAAGTGATGTTAGAGACAATACTATCGAACTATCTGATTGTTACATCCTGTTCCACAAAGGCCTGCTCTAAGACTTTCTGTAGAGCCTCCCTGTGGGCTTCTGAACTGAGTAACAGTGATAACACTGAGATCTTTGAAGGAGTCTGTAACAGTTGATTAACAATGTTGTATTCACTCCTTTGGATGAGCTTCAGCATCTCATCTTTGTTTTTCAAAAGGTCGGGATTACTGGATTGACCGACTGGTGGATCAGGAATTTCTATCTGAAGTTCCTTTTCTTTGTTGGACTCTCCAACTCCTCGGTTGACGATTCGACCGCTCCGTGTTACACGACTGATGTCTGCAATATTCACGACGGAGGGTAATGGAATTTCCTTTCCATTTTTGACTGTTGTTGCACCGTATTTGTAAGGGATAGCCTTAGCTGATTCATACGGCAGGGGTCCCGGTAGATAGATGACTATGGGAACCTTCTGATTTTTCTGACCATCATAAGTGATCTCGATCCGTTCCCGATTGGGAACTTTGGACTCGTCAAGTAGAGGGATGATGGCAAAAACATCCCTGGTCTGGTGACGACCAGAGATCGTGACAACATCCTCGACTTGATCGGCAAGGTAGTTCGACGACCAATCGATGGGTCCAGCACCCGGATGTGGACGAATTTCTCCACGATCAACCTGACCATGAAGAGCTGCTCTCACAAGGTAACACCCTTGGTTACTTTCTGAACAAATGCTACAACTGTCATAGTTGTGTGAGAGCACCTGGCCACGCCCACTTTGAATACAATGTAACCTTACTAGGTTAGCTTCCACTGATCAGACATCCTGACTTTGACGCCGAGTGGGGTTTCTGTTACTGATACTAATTTGCTGAGTATCTTCGTCCATATAGATTGGCATCCACCAGTGATTTAACAAGTGCTGAAGTGCCTCCTGGACAAGGGTACAACCTCGATCGTTTTCGCAACCTGCTTTACAGCTTTGATAGTCATGTGAGATCAGGAATTCGAGTCGGACCTGCTCAGCATGTAACTCTACCAGGTTGGTATCCATCACACGAATATCAAAGATTTGAACCATGTTAATTTGATAAGGGTTCCTATCATGGTAGTCTTGGATCCATCCAAGATCCATCTGACGCTGGAGGCCCTCTTGTATGAAAGAGCATCCCTGTTTGTTTACCGAGCAAGCCAGACAGGAACTGTAATCGTGCCGCGGCAGATTATTATACTGGCTTTGCCTTGAGTGCATCGCCACCAAGTTGACATTCATCGCATGGATATCGTGGTTCTGAATGATGTTAGAATTCGTGTAGACCATGTTAACTCCACGAACTCTGTGCTCTTGGATCCATCCGAGATCCATCTGTTCCTGTAGAGCAGCTTGCACTACAGAACATCCTCGATTACTTTTAGAGCAGATATCACACTGGTGATAATTATGAGGTGGCACATGGCCATATCCACTCTGTCTACAATGCATCTTGACCAGATTGGTCCTCAATAAGAGTACATCGTGAATTTGATAGACGTTGTTAGTCTCTTTCTCAATCAAATTGACCGTAGCTTTCTCATGTTGAGGCAGCGGGTTCGTGAGAACATTAGGATTCGTATCTTTGAAAGATAAGAGCCCGCTCCTAATAAGCTTTTGCACGTCGGATTTGAAATTGAGGCAACTCTCTATGTTATGCCCCGATCCTCCTTGATGATAAGGGCATGTCTGATCCGCTTTAAACCAGAAAGGCGGATTTTCCGGTACTGTGAGAGGAGACTTAGTCTGAATGTGCCCCTTAGCCAGTAGTAACGGAAATAGTTCTGCGTACAACATGGGTATAGGATCAAACCCTGATGGTCGTGTTGTACGGTTGTTATTGTATGGAGGACAAGCCTGCTGAAGAGGCTGTTGAGTCCTTTGCTGATTAGGTTGCTCTGCGCAACCTGAGGTTGATACGTAGGAACAGGCGCGGGGCCGATAACAGGAGTTACAGCTGCTACTGGTTGATAATGATGCCTTTGCTTTCCGAGAGAGGTATTCCCAATATCTTGCTCTTTTTTCTTAGGGAGAGCACTACCGTATCGTTTTGTACTGCTTGATGGTCCAGCGTCTTTTGCCAAACGTCCTTCTCGGACTGCTTCCTCAAGACGAACTCCCATACCCACCATCTCGGTGAAATCACTGGGTGCACTGGCAACCATTCGGTCATAGTAAAATGAGCTCAAGGTCTTTAAGAAGATCTTTATCGTCTCTTTTTCCTCAATAGGTGGACAAATTTGAGCGGCAATTTCACGCCATCTCTGGGCGTACTCCTTAAAGGTTTCCTTGTCCTTTTGCGACATCGATCTGAGCTGATCTCTGTCGGGTGCCATGTCCAAATTATATTTATAATGTTGAACGAAGGCTTTGCCAAGATCTCTGAATATGCTAATCGTAGCACGGTTTAAACCCATGTACCATTTTAAGGCGGCACCGGTTAAACTATCCTGAAAGTAGTGAATCAGCAGGTCCTGATTCTCCGTCTGAGCTGACATTCGTCGAGCGTACATTGTCAAGTGACTCTGAGGGCAAGAGTTACCCTTGTACTTTTCAAAGTCGGGCACTTGGAATTTGTGCGGAACTTTCACATTAGGGACCAGACAAAGGTATGCGGCGTCCTTTCCAAAAAGATCCTGACCGCGAATGGCTTGCAGTTCCCTCTGCATTTCCAAGAACTGTTCCTGGAATTCATCCATTCGGCCAAACATAGTTTCCTTCTTACCAGAAGGTATCTGTGGAATCTGTCCTTCCGGGACAGTGTGAACCACAGGGGGTGGTACCGTAACTACGGCAGTAAATCTTGGCGTTTCCCGAAGTTTGTAACCTTCAGGAGTTTTCAGTATGCCCCTGGCATCTTCGCTTTCCCAAAGTCTGTAACCTTCGGGACCAGCGGTATCTGTTGCGATTCCTTGATCTTCGGCGATCGGCGGAACATATCCTTCCGGGATATAGTTCGCAGGCATGCCCCAAGGACGATCTTTCAGCATTTGATACCTAGGATCAAACTTCTCCACTATGGGTGCTGAGGTGATCTCTAAGATCACAGTCCTTTGTAGCTGAGCTTCTGCCATGGCTTGCATGTCGTTACGAAGCTTTCTCATATCCTCTCTCAGAGCGTCGATCTCTTCTTTCAACTCTCTGTTTTCTTCCTCAAGATCATCCATCTTTTTCTGACGATTGGACCGAGTATTGTACGAATGAGACAGTTTGACTCTAGAAGTATAAAAATGCAATGATTATATTAATTATTTTTTTGGTTTAAACAAAATAAACTTCGACAATTAAATTGCAAATATCAAACGGTGGGGAAACCCCTTTTTATTGAAATTCAAAGGATTACAGAAATGGAAATACAGTAGATTACAAGGTGCAGAAACAGAAACCTAAGCTAATGGGTCCCGAGTCCTCTCTGAAGAGAAATCGGGAGCTGATTCTGGTATCTTCCTTTTCTTTGACCGGGGCTCTTGGGTCGTTGTCGGGTCGTCATTCCTTTGCCAGGTGAAAAGAGTGAGCAAATTCCTTTGGTCATCTTGGTTCTCTACAGCATGTTGCTCTAAAATTTCAATCAGAGCATCTTTCTCTTTCAGTAGTTGCTGTATTTGGATACACTCTATATTGAGGGTGCGGTACTTGTTCTTCCAAGACCTTCTCTCCCGTTGAACTTTGTTGAGAGTAACCTGAAGCTTTTCAGTTTCCGTCATGAAGTACATGACAAATTCCCTCGGCGGAAGAATTCCGTAACGAGGATAAAGCATCTTTAGTTTGAGAGCTCTAGTTTGTACCCAATGGAGATAAGGCTCCACCGAGACACAGTCCGGTTTTCCTAGAGACTCCTGTCCTTTCTTATGAACGTGCTTCCACGCATGCACTATTTCCATCTTCAGTGCTCTGTCGTTTTCTCCTTCCTTGAAGAAAAGACCTTCCAGATGAGCGTTGTGCGGAACAAGCCTCATCGGGTATCCAAATTGACAAAGAACCAATACCGGATGGTAGTTGATTCCCCCTTTAGTTCCTATGAGGGGTACGTTGGGGAAGTTTCCACAACGATCAATGATCCTAATCCCATCATAAATCCTATTGCACCAATCAATGTCAGAGTTGTTAAGAGACATGATCTTCTGCGACCAGCGCAAGACACTCTTGCAATCCCAAAAAGCAGCAGACTTAGGCAAATGGGAGATAAACCATTTGTAAAGCAAAGGTACACAGCATGTGATCTCCCCTCCGTTGTATAAATTTCCTAAGTGTACAGAATGATACGCATCCGCGAGCAAAGTCGGCACAGGGTTTCCAATGAGAAAAACCTTAATAGCGTTGATATCGACGAAGTTATTGATGTTGGGAAATAAAAATAAACCGTAGGTGAGCAAGACAAAGATGCTTTCAAAAGCAGTCCCGTTCCCTATACTAGCGAAGTACAGAGCTTTCTTTGTCAAGAACTGGGCTGGCAAACCTTGGATGCCACCCTTGGTAGTCATGTGAGTCCTGACCTCAGACTCGTCCAAATGAATTGCTCTCGCAATGGTCTGATTCTTTGGAATTTCTTCCAGTCCAGAAAATGGAGCTCGATCAGTGATATGTAGATCCACCAGATGAGAATATTCCTCCAGCGTTGGTGCTAGCTGGTAATCCGAAAATGTGAAACAGTGATAAACCGGATCGTAAAACTGAATGAGCGCGTCCATGATTCCCTCAATCACATGGACTCTTAACAGTGGTAGCAAACCACCGTGCCTGGCTCTGAAAGCCTCTGGGTTAGTGATCATCCTCGCTAACCTTCTCAAATCCTCTAGCTTCGGAACCTTGAAGGTATACTGGTGAGTTCTCCTTCTACCGAAATCCATTAGTGCAATCCTTTTCTCTGATATTTGCAATCTCAGTCTTAGTTTATTTTGAAAAAACAGAGAGACTAGAAGAGAAATATTTTTGAATGTTTTAATGTTTTTTAAATGAATGCATGAATGCAGCACACAAAAACATAGAAAAAACACGGGGTCAAAGGGTCGTTGTCATGAAGTCAAGGCTCTACCCATCCCCAAAGGTTTACTAAGGTGATTTTTGTACCTATACTCATTATCATAAGCTCCTCCCAGGAAGGCAGACAACAAGCGGATCGCCAGCGAGTTGTGTGCAATCTTAGAGTAAGTGCTATTCACCGAGAATAGATCACCAGCCTCAAATGAGGGTAGTATCGCGTAACAATTATTTCCGATAGTTTTCGCACTACGAAAGGGTTGGCTTCCTAGGTGTATACTCAATCTTTCCACATACGGCATCACCCGCATTCCCATTAGCAGAAAAATAAACACGTATAGAAATTAGGAAAAGCAGTATATATATTTTTCCTAATCATCCTAGACCTATAAAGCTATGAATCCTAAGTTCCTGACAGAAATGGCTCCCCGGCGGAGTCACCATTCTGTAGTTTCTACACAAGCGAAGGTTTTGACCTAAGATCCTAATAGAGTCAAAACGTCTCATCTCAGCGAAGGTTTCTACCTAGGAGACAAGAATGAACAACCAGTGCATGGAGAGTCCCCAGCAGAGTCGCCATTTTTCTGTAGCGAGCGATTTTTGGACGTGGTTGTGAGGCACAACCGCTCTTTGGTGTTACTACAGCTCGATTCATTTTTTATCCTATTAAAGCTGATGAAGGAAGGGAAATAGATGTCTCCAACTAACCCTGCTTGCATACTGAGGTTAAACAGTTAAAACTGTTGGTTTACAGATGCTTCAAAGATTTGGGGATTGTCTCAGGTTATTTTGTTCGATGAGATGTTTAGGATGTTAGGACTGATTGCTTTTCTGATAGATACGTGAGAGTATGGGATTTTGGGTTTTTGTTTATTGTGCTCGCTAAGATCTTTTCTTTTGATCTTATGCCTACGTATTCCCGTTTACCGAAACAGGGAAATCAGAGCGTTTGTAGTTCCTCCTATTCTATGGGAGGAAATGGTTTTTGGTGTCTTGTTCAAAGCCCAAGACGTGAAGCGAAAGGTAGTTTGTATCTTGTTCAAAGCCCAAGATGTGAAGCTGAAAGGTCTCGACTTTAGAAAGAATCTGTCATCTCTAAAGAGGGGTAAAGGAGAATTACTTTAACCGGGATACGCAGATCCGAGCAATGCCATAATTTCCTAAGAAGGGGTTTTTTAACCTGAAGGAGAAGACTTTAACTCAGTATAGAGCAACGCCATTTTTCCTTAGGAATTCCTCATGATAAAAGAAGGACAGTGGCATGGATATAGATGATACAGAGGCTTGCCGCTTACAGCGATTAGATGAAAGGGAAGGAGTTGTTGATGTTTGTGTACTGTGAACGAGGCACAGCTTTGATGCTAAAAGGTTGATTGGATCAACCAGTGGTTTTCTTATACAAAGCCTAAGAGGAGGCTATTGTGCTAGGGAAAATCATTATACAAAGCCTAAGAGGAGGCTAATATGTGTCTCGTACAAAGCCCGAGAGAGAGAGGCTAAAAGGGTTCGACTCAGTGGGGGATTTCGTTATACAAAGCCTAAGAGGAGGCTAACAAAGAGTTGACTCAGCTGGAGAATCTTTTATAGCTCGTATGAAGCCCGAGATGGAGGCTGAAAAAGAGTTTGACTCTTGCTTAAGGAATTTGTATCTCGTACGAGGCCCGAGATGGAGGCGAAAGGGTGATTGACTCAACGGGAGAGTCTTTTATGTGTCTCATACAAAGCCTGAGAGAGAGGCTAAAAATTATTTTGACTTGACGAGGAAGTCTTTTTGTATCTCGTATAAAGCCCGAGATGGAGGCGATTTGTTTGTTTGGCTCGATAAGAACCTTTTTGTATCTCGTATAAAGCCCGAGATGGAGGCGAAAGGTTTGCTCCGCTGGGGAGAATCATTTGTACAAAGCCCAAGAGGAGACTAACTTATGCTGAGGATAAGAAGGATCATTATACGAAGCCTAAGAGGAGGCGAAAAGGAGACCGATTCTTTTAGGGATATCATTATACAAAGCCTAAGAGGAGGCTATCTGCTGGTGACTGTTATAGTTGAGTGACAGATCCAATATACTGATTTTGAAAGAGAAAATCAGTTCTTATATGAGCAACACTGTACTCATGGGTTTGATCTGAGGATCGGGGTTGTTCCCTGTTCTTTAAGGAAACGGGGAAATCCAAAGGGTATTGAGACTGTCCGAGTCTGCAAGTTTTCTTCCTATCTAACGAAAGTGTCACTTGAGAATGTCTTTTGAGACTCAAGGAAAATAGATTGTCCAAGTCTAGAGTTTCAACTTTTGTACTATGCTTTAAGAAACAGTAGTAGACTCTTTGAAAGGACTGTTCTATGAAGATTACTAAGTTCTGTTCCTATACCTCTAGGAGGTCGTCGGGACAATTTGTACGAAGCCCAAGAGGAGGCTGGAAGCTTTTAAGAAGCCGATCGGTCCTTGTACGATGCCCAAGAGGAGGCTATCATTCCCGAAGGAAGAGATCATTATACGAAGCCTAAGAGGAGGCTGTAAATACTTCTAAGAAGCCGAGGGGTCCTTGTACTAAGCCCAAGAGGAGGCTATCATTCCCGGAGGAAGAGATCATTATACGAAGCCTAAGAGGAGGCTGTGAATACTTCTAAGAAGCCGATGGGTCCTTGTATGATGCCCAAGAGAAGGCGGGGTTGCTTTTAGGAAGCCTGTGGGTCCTTGTACGATGCCCAAGAGGAGGCCGATGCTTTTAAGAAGCCCGTGGGTCACCAAACCCCGAGAAATTCAAGGCAATGCTATTCACCGAGAATAGATCAAAGTCAGGAAAGTTCGAGAATTTGGAAGAAACTCAAAGATGCCCTTCACAGAGAATACATTCATCTTTGGGAGTAGAGTTTCTTGACGATTCCTAATGAGGACAGCCAAAGAGAAGACTGTATCTGGTAATCCTATTGGGGATCTAGCTGTCTATTTCTACGACTAAACGAAACGGCGTCACCTAGTTCTAGACGTAGTCGCCGGGGAAACTCTGATATCTATACTATTATTACACAGTTGATATGAGTTTATGAAAGGAGACTTACAGTGAGCAGCCCCACAATACAGTTATATATATATGAGTTTGTGAAAGGAGACTTACTGTGAAACAGCCCCACAATACAGTTATATATATATGAAAACAGTAAATGAAAGCGTATAACACTTACTCGGTTGTAGAGCTTCCATGTTGTTTGGTTAGTTGTTCAACAAAGAAAAATTGAAAACAACAGTATATTCAAAATCAAAGGAGAAAGTGCTTTGAAAAAGAAAGATTTGGGGCTTACAGCTCAAGGAGAGGCCCAAGGTTTTACCAGTGATTTGCACTGTTGAATTTGTACAGAGGGACTTATACAAGTGACTGTGGCCCAAAAAAGGTTTTCTGTACAAAGGGATGGGTCTTACACTCTCTCAAGAGGCCCAAAAAGTTTTAAAGAAAAAGAGTGGGGCTTATAACACGAGGGTAGGCCCATTTGACTTTTCGTTTAAAATGGCGATCGCGCCGAGGTTTTCTTTTAACGCAAAGGGACTTATACAATAAGTGAGGCCCAAAAAGGTTTTGGTTAAAAAAGGGTTGGGTCTTACACTCTAATAGAGACCCAAAGAGTTTTGAAGAAAAAGAAATGGGTCTTACTACTCGAGGGTAGGCCCAGATGATTTTTTGAAAAGGCGATGATCGCGCCGTTTGTTTTTTGACGGTATCGGGACTTATACAATAAGTGAGGCCCAAAAATGATTTGGTCAAAAAAAGGATTGGGTCTTACACTCTATTAGAGGCCCATGAGTGTTTGACAAAGTTTGTTGAAGGGGAAAATCAACAAAACCCTAATTTCATCATTTTAAAATAATTATTCAATGAAAATACTAACTATATTAAATAAATAATATAAATCTAATTTTTTTTGTGGAAATAAATATTTCAATATTTTTGTGATTTTTTGCAAAAAGAACCAATAAAAAATAATTAAAATTGAGTGAGTTATTAATTTTCCAAATAATTAACAAAACATGAAAATAATTGGAAAAATAGCAAAATGTGGAAAATCACAAAATGGCATGGGTGGGGTTTGAACCCACGACCTCAAGCATACAAGGCACGCGCCCTACCACTGGGGTGGTGATACATCCATTATTTAAAATGAAACAACAAATACACAAGCTATGACATGGTTTTGGCTTGCCCAAGGCAAGTTTTGGCTCAAAAACGTGAAGATCATAACTTTCTCAATTCTTAATGGTTTGAGACAAACTTTATATGTATCTGGGCCAGAATTTCACAAGGAATCCAATGGTGGTGGTGGTTTTTTCATATCACACTCCCTCCTCAAAACCCGATAGTGGTTTTGAAAATGACCTATAATTGCATGTTCTATGCTACAACTCATTACAGGCATGAATTACATGATCAAATGGCACAAACACAACACATATGACTTGTATGAGAGATGCATAATCAATGGACTTCAAATGCACACATGTTTTAGTGACTGCAAGTTGAGATGCTTACCCTTCTTTGAGATTTTGGAGTTTTCTCAGCAATCTGCCAACTCCCTTGCTCCAGATATGATTTTATGCTTTGAACAACCTCAAATGATCCCTTAGATGCTTTGAGGATGATTGGAATCAGCTGGTACCTGCAAAAACACAAACAATCCCTTTCTTGCAAAAGGGGTCAAAAGTGACCAAAATAACAACTCTCTCAAATGGTGTTCCAGATGTATGAAACCATTTGGGACAGTTCAAGGATGATATTTGGAGTGTGTTTGAGGTTTTATCTGGTTTGGAAAGTGACTGAATCAAGACATGGCTTGAAAAATGCACAAAAGTGCCATTTTGAGGTTTTGAGAGGTGACTTTGTGATGTTGTGATTACAGGTCACTTTTGATGGTTTGCACAACTTACATATGATATATATGAGGTGTGTGTGTGATTGGTTTGAGTGGAATTGCTCTCAAACTCAAAACCCGATAGTAACTTGCTTTTGAAGGCAAAATTGGAGTGAAAGAAGAGATTTTGAGGAAAGCATCTGTTAGATGGCTTTGGTGTACTCAAACTGAACACAATTAAGCTCTATTTATAGTAGAGCAAGTTTGTTTTGGCTGCAATAGTGAATGGCAACTGCAGCAGGTGTTTCCTCAATGTTGGCCAATGGAAATGCAAGTCTCCTTTAGCCATTGACTAGAGGTTAGGGCACAGAGATTTGGTCCCCTTGGTCTAGGATAAGTCTTGACTGATTTCAGATGAGAATGGCTCAGTCCATGCCACCTTGATGGTTCCATTGAATGCTTCATTCCAAATTTGGAGTCTTGTCCCTATTTTGGCCATTCTAGGTTCAACATGTTATTTCTTGTTCCATGGACTTTGGAGGCTTGGCTCAGTGATTGTCCCCTTTAGATTCAATCCTCAGAGGTGTCCAAGTGGATAGGAGCATTTGAAATTGGCTGATTTTGGAAAATCGAGCAAAGTTGCAAAATCTGCCTTGCCTTGACAGATTTCAACAAGGTAACTTGCCAATGTCATATCTCATGGTGTAAGTTGAATTTGGCAATGTTCTTTGCCATTTTGGAAAGCCCTTACATGATACAACAACTGTTTGAACAAGTTTGGTTTTGATCTCTTTTGATTCCAAGTGAAAAATCTCCCTACATTTGGCAAAAAGTGAAGACAGATTTGTACTTAGTGAAAATTTCACTAAGTGTTGGAAAAAGTGACATTTTCACTTTTCAGCCACTTTGATCACTCCATAACTCAAAATCCTTAAGGAATTGGAATGACTTGTAGTTGAAGTTTTTGTAGAGGGTAATGCGGGCTACAAATCCATCTTTGGATGAGAAAAAATGGCCTTGTGGTTTAAGAGTTATGGTCCTCCAAAGTTGGTACCCTAGCCACTTTAATTTTAACTTAGAAAAATTTCTAAGTTTTTATGGTTACCCCTTTTACAAGTTATCCAACTTTTCTTGATTTTTCTTGATGAATGATGATTCAAATCGTACATTAACATCATTTTAGGGTTACAAATCCATTTTGGTGAAAAATCTCAAAAAGTCAAAGTTGACTTTTGTGCACAGTTGACTTTTTATCAGATGAATTCCAAACTGTGCAATTCTTCAGGAAATCATGTCCTTGACCTAAATCAAACTTGATGGACATGTTCCATGGGTGTCATAGGGTATATTGAATCATGTCTTAGGGTTTGGGAGCATGTCCTGGTCAAAAGTCAAAGTTACAGTTGACTTTTCTCGCGAAACCCTAATTGTGGTGCAGATGAAATTTGAGACTTGTTGCTCAAGCTTCTTGGACTAATTCATTGTTCCAAATGGATCAACATGGTATATTAGAGACCCCCAAATCATGTCTTGAGGTCTTGGCTCATGATTTGTCCCAAAAGTCAACTTAGGGGTGAATTAGGTCAAGAAACCCTAATTCCTGATTTTTGATGTATGCATCCCCTGAGGCAAAATTGAATTGATGAATGGGTTCATGAGGTTTCATGGAGTATATTAGGTTATGTTTTGGATCATTGGCTTGTGCCCAGATGAAATTTCCCATCTGGAGGCCCTGGTCGACCAAAACCCTAATTTGGTGATACTGGTGATCTTGAGACTTGATCCACCTAGAAGGGAGCAGCCTTGTGCGTAATCCTTGAAGTGGGAGTCCTTTTGATCCATTGGGGATGCTTGAGAGGTTAGACAAGTTGAAGATCAAGTCATTTCTTGATTGATCCTTTGTCTAAAGGCTCTGAAAGGGCTTGAAACCCTAAACCTGATTGTAGTGAATGCTCAACAATCCCCTGAGGCATTGATGAGGCATAAAGGTACATCCATATTGTGCTGATGATTTGCACAATGATGGGAAATCTTAGTGGTCAAAATTTGGGGTATTACACCACGCTTTCGCTGCGCACTCGAATTACTCGCAACTATCAAATCTACCAAGTTCAAATCCAACTTCCAACTATCAAAGCAGACATAAGAAACGAATTTCGTCTTAACTCATCAAGAATTCCGACCAAACAGGTATTCTACACTCTTGTGATTACTAAACACTTCGAACCTAGATTCATAAAAATAATACCTCCGGATACCCAACACAATTACAAACTCAGCCAATTCCAAATCTTGAATAGGATAGATATTTCATGAATCTCCAACTATCGTAAAACATCAGCTACAACTTTACCATCTTATATTATCACACTGTCTAAACTCATCTTAAACACATAACATCATCCCAATACCATAACCGCATAAAGATACATATTTCCAATTAATTTCGACAAGAAAAAGTCACCTTTTCCACTCCCAGACCGTGCTAAGTGGGATTTGACTCGCGCTAAGCGCGCTCGCTTCTGCCTCGATAGGGCGAGAGTCTTCCAGACCGCGCTGGACGCGCTCAACGGCGCTAAGCGTCCTTCACGATTCCTGCTACAAAACTCCGTGATAATAACCAACTAAGTCCAAGAATATTATACTCCCCTTAACCCACTTCAGAGCTTCCTCATTGTAGAACTACTTCTACTTTGGATAGATCCACAACAATACTCTCATCTGAATTAACACAACCAAGTAAACTCATCTCTACTAACCAAAAATCACACTTTGATAATTTAACATATAACTCCATTTCTTTCAATACTTGTAACTCAATTCTCAATTACTCTACACGTTCTTCTTCCGATTTTTATAATAGATCCGAACATCCACAATGAACACCAGTTCTAACTTATCCAAATAAGTATGAAAGATACGATCCATGCTCCCTACACACACTTTAAGGCGTACTAGTCACTACTATCTTCTACCAAACATCCTTGGTTGAATCATGGTCACACATTTCCATTTACTCCCTCACTGGATCATCTTTCCAATGCTTCAAGTCTCATGTCTATCGGATTCTCGATTCATCTCAAATCAAAACTCAAGTTACCCCGGACACAACTGTGAATTTCCATACTACGCACCGATCCACACACAACCTCATGTTGTCATCCTTTTCTTTACTAATAATAATAATAAGGCTCTCCACGGCGACACCCTTGGCATATCTTTAGTTAACGCGTTGTTCTCTGCTTCTGATAAGTAACTATCAACATCATCTGATTAACATACAAAAGCCTCGAATCTGCCTCATCTTCAGATATAGGAATATGCATCGACTAATCAAACAATCCACAAGCACTTGGCTCGACTTCAAACAATTTAATGTACATACTATACCAGTTGGCAAGACACATCTATCCCATCCAACATGATCCCATCTACCATCAACAAGAGATTATGGGTGATCAGTTCCTCAATTTGTCAATAGGTAGCTGGCAACCATAACGGTGACATACATCATCATTACCCAACTACAATAGCATCCTTTACTTCGTGCCCAAAGTTACTTAAGCATAATGCTCCACCATCTCTCTAAGGCTTACAACCGTTTTCTTAATTTCCTTCTTTTCAACCTCGTCAATGATATATAAATGCCCAGAATCCATTACATATTCTCCTATACACGCTTGTAACACAACACAATTGTTAACTATTCTCCCAAAACCGGAAATGCTACTACTTCTAGTACAATCCAAATTGGTCCGCTCTAAATGAAACATTTATCCAAATAGAGGACTTTAACAATACTAATAAATCCTTCGTCCTTTCTTTAATTTCACAATCTCGATGATCCGTATAGTTTCACATTTGGTCTCATCCTAATCACAATCTTAACAGTACCATCACATCATCGTGATAGAAACTTTTCAAAATCTTCCTGACACATGTTGACACCACGTCATCAATGACACACAATCCACGTTACTATTTAACTTTCTCCATTCCTCAAAAATCTCTCCACTCTAATCATTCTCAACTGGCATACGCCGCACCTCCACGTGTTTCTCTGAGGTCCTCACCTCCGTCCTGTTACTAAACATCTTATACCTAACCTCATCTTACCCACTTTCAGCAAGACTCACTCAACTTCAAATGTAATTATCTCCTTCAATACAGACCTTCTTGGTACAAAATTATATGCCAAAATGAAGCGAATTTCCTGTAGATTCCAGAAATTCAAGAATCGCTTTAATCCGTGTTTCGATTAAAAAGTTATCACCTGCGCAATGGAGGCTGGTCAAGGAATCCCGTATACCTGTCCTCACCAAATTCAGCATCAGACCCAAATCTTCAAACGTGTTTTTCTCTCTCTTCAAAAACATGTAGAAGACAAAATTTATATGCAAACTATAGGAAATTTCGCAAGCTTTCCAAAAAGTCCAGAACCGCTCCCATCGGAGTTACTAGCGAAAAATTATCACCTGTTTAGTGTAGGTTGTTTCTTAAGTGCGAAAATGAAGATTGGAAATGATGAACATGAGTTCCGCATTTTTCTCATACTTCCAAGATCCTCCAACTATCCTCACCTTTCCCCCAAATCTGAAGATAATCCGACTCCAATTCAATTATACTGAAAACACACTAGCCCACCAGTTGGTCCATCAAATCATCAATCCCGTTGAAATGGATATTTATTCTCACCCATTACCTTACACAATTGTCACTAATCCACACACAATCTCATGCTACCTTCTTCCTTCTTAACTAATAACACCGGAGCTACACTTGTCTCAACAATACACTGCACCACTCATCTAAATAATTGGTAAACACATAGTTTATCTCCACCAATTCGTCCCAAAAATGACATCATTTTGTTCCAACTAAGATAACTGTGCACCTCCTAAGGAAACACATCAGGATACTTCACACATCACCGACCTATCTCTAGCCACAACATCGCCTTCCCCCTCACATGGAAGCGAACAACGAAAAAACCTGACCGTCTTCCCCAAGGATCACACCATTCTCAAATAGTTGGACAATCCAACACTACACTGCCTCAAGCGACAACATGATATCCAATCCCTCAACCACTGGAATATCCAAGAGAAGCAGATACTTCCCCCCCACTTATTTCATTCCCAACCTGCAACTGGAAAACAAAACAAGCACCGACAGTGTTTTCACACGCATGTCGCATACTAGGGAACAACATAATTAGACAACCTGGCCGGACGGACCGACCTGCTCTGATACCACTTTGTAACACCCAAAATTCCCCCGAATAATTTAATCGAAAAATCAGAGTAAAATGAAACAACTCGGAATAAAAGGGTATTACTTTCAACAAGAACTTGCTCATAAATAAAACATGTAACATATGATAAATATTAATGCAACTTTAATCCAAAAATCATCTTTATTACACAGCAGAAAATTTTCATTGTAATCAATAAAATGTAACGGTTTCAATTAATCAAAACTAGTTTTCATATCATAAACAACTAATAATTCTTTAACATATAAAATATCATAGTAGCGTTCCCCGACTCCCAATGTTACATATCAGAGCAGATGCCAACTAAAGTGAAGCACCTAATCTTCACTAACCGTAACTTCTACACTACTCCTGATCACCTGCAGGATGCTGTATAAAGCATCACCATACACAGAAGGGGTGAGATTCTGAAATCAAACAAAAGAGAAAGATGGTATAAATATAAGAGTATAAATCATCAAGTAGTTCACCCAATCACAACTTCCAACGAGAATCACACACTTCAACACAAACACAGATAATCACACAAAGCATAATGCAACAAAACTATCAACGAATGCAATAAGACACCAACTAGACTCAATGCATGTGGTACCAATATCGATCCCTGTTTCACGATCACAGTTCCCGTCGGAACTCTCGACCCTTGTTTCATGGTTAAGTATGATCCATATCTCATGATCACATCAACGACCCCTGTTTCATGGTCACATACGACCCCTATTTCATGATCGCATCAACAACTATGGTTGCTTACACCCATCTGGGAACACAATCACGCCAATAACAACAATTCCATCAAGGAATTAAGATAGACGATAACACCCCACCTGGGCACGCCATCCCACAACTATGCACATGCCATGCACCATCAATGACAACATGCAACAACGACTCATGCACGCATATAACATATTCATCATCATGCCAATACCACCCGACATTCAACACACATTTATCGAAACATGCATATAGCTCATCAAAACACGCCTACCACATAACATGCCGTAAAAACTCAATGTCATCATCATACTACCGCATAAGTAACAGCTAGTGCATTTACAAGTTACACCACAACAACTCAACAACAACATCATGCAACTTCATAAACAACAACTATTGCATTTATCCGTTAAGTCATAACACCTCATATCATAACTAGTCAACAATATCATCACACAACATTATAAGCAACAACGATTACAATTACATGGTATGCTACAACAACTTATCAACAACATCACGCAACATCATAAGCAACAATCACACCACATATTCCTACGACTAAATCCCACATTTCACATTTCAACACATCGGAACCCACACAAAAACACATATGGCGCGTCGAATAGTCGAAAATCTATCATTGAAAATAATTTTAACATAAAGTACATAAAGTCATCTTTCCAACGATTTGAACGGCGACCCAAACGGATTTACGAGTCAAAAGTTATGAATTTTCGAAGTTTTTAAAATGAGCTGCCCGAGGGGACCGTGCTAAGCAGGCAAAAGCGGGCTAAGCGGGTTCTGCGATTCAGCCAAAAGTGCCTGCGATGACAGCACTTCTCCCACTATGATTTCACACCTTTAAATTTCATTTTTCACCCCAATAACCTCAGTTTGAGTCATTAAAACCCATTTACACCACATATACATTATTCACAACAATAACAACAATTCGAATACAACAATTTCATCAATCCCAAACATTTTAGTTATAGATTCTTCCCCAAAACCCCAATTAATCCACAAACAACAATCCATGCCATCAACCTAATGATTCCTACCCACATACATACATCATCTAACCCTTGTGTAATTAAAGAAATCCCACCCTTACCTTGTATTGATGAGCTTCCCTCTTCCTCAATGGGTTCCTCTCCTTCTTCTTGCCCTAACCTCTTCTCCCTTTTGCTCTCCAACTTTCTTTCACTTTTACGTAGAATGAATAATGACTTCCCACTCTCTCATTCTCACATATACTCCAAATAATGAATTGCCTCATTTGCCCTCACTTAATCTTCATACAATTACCACTATGCCCTTCCACTCACTACACCTCTAATTTTCCAACTTATTCTCTTATATTATTATTAATATTTTTGGATCCAACTAAATACTAATAATAATAATTCTCGTCAATTATATCATTCTACTAACGTCCATTTTACACTATGGTTAAGCAATTATTAATTAAATAAGTCTAACTAATTTTAGTCTCCACACTACCAACTTCTACGTTTTCGGTCATACACCCCTACGACCCTCAAGACTCAATCTTAAGGCCACTACCCTTCACTACGGGTACATATAACATAACAAATACACAACAAACATACAATCAACTACAACAACTCACTATTATATTCACAAATAATAATTAAATAAAAATGGGGTGTTACATATTCTAGTATCTGCAGATCATGCAATGAAAAGGGAATCTCATTTGACATTGCATTATAAGTTGTTTGCTGGAAGTTATGTCCCAAATATTGCTTCAATGTCTGCTCTAACATCTGCTCCTACAACTTTAAAAGAGGAAACTTTTGCTCACCTGAAGGAGACCTGCAGGGAGCTTGATGTCATCATCAAGTCCAGTACGGCTAGGAAGGCTAAACTTGAGCAGTTAATACAAGCCTTGACTGCTGAGCAAGACAAGGAGACTGAAGCTGACACTAGTGGTGCTGAGAAGAATGATGCTAGCAATAATAAGGTGCATAGTGATGATGATGCTGAAGATGAGGATCATGAAGAAGAGGAAGAAGATGATGAAGAAACTGAAGATGACTACTGAATGTTGTCTTCTTTTTATTTTTGTGTGGTTTTGTAAGGGCTTAATGCCCAGGATTATGTTTAGCATTTTATGTGCTTGTTTTGTACTCTAATACTTTATGCTTTTGCTTAGTTATTTAGTTAGTTTATCTGCCTTTGTCATATTATGTCTAAAAAGGGGGAGCAATACTAACTTTACTAACCACTGCTGTTGCTTCTAACCATTAAGGGGGAGTATGCCATATTGCTGTTTGCAGGAGAAGGAACTGGTTGAGGGGGAGGTAAGATGTTTAATGTTTTTTCGCTGCTGATATTCTGATGTTTTGTTTCTTGGCCTCAGACTGTGGTTTTCTGTTTGCAAGTTTCTTTTAGTTATTTTTAGCCAAAATCTGCCAAAGGGAGAGATTGATGAGTCCAAGCCTTTGTGGTTGGTATCAATTTTGGTAAAACTAACTTGATAGAAAGATGTTGGACAAGATGTCCTAACATGAAGAACTAACTGAATATCAAGATGTTGGACAAGATGTCATATCATGATGATTCAACCTCTTTGTCTATTACTTTTCAGTTTTAATTATGTTATTCTAGATCTTAGATTATTATGGGATTATTTGTTTTTGCTAGTTGGCGTCCAAGATTGAGGAATCATAGATTCTGATTCTAATTTAAAGATGTTGTTTTTAAGTGTGGAGACACTTTAGAAAACTTAGGATTGAAGAAACTATTTATGGGAGAATAAGTTGCAGATTCTGTGGAGTAGAATTGCTGTGTTTTTGAAGCCCAAATCCAGTCTTGTTTATGATTATAAATAGGATGGATTTAACCTAGGAAAATTGTCAAAAAATACATTGTTGCCTAGTTGTTTAGGGTTTGTATTTTGTGAGCCTCTCTTGTATTGTGTGAATACTCGAGTTGGACTGTTTTATTGAGTTGTAATTATTCAGTCACTGCTGTGATTGAAAGGGTCTCATACCTAGGAGTGTCTTAGGTAGAAATATAACACGAGCAGTGATTATGTGACAAGTTGTAAACGGAGGTGTTTAGCTTTGAACTAATACTGCTTAATGGATTTCATTCCTATCTTGGAAGCCCCCAGACGTATGTGAGTTGCACCGAACTGGGTTAACAATTGTTGCGTGTTCTCTTTATTTTCTGCATAGTGTTTCTGCTACTATTTATCCTTGAGTGTGAAGCAGAGATCAAGTGTCTCAACATCCTGTTATACATCTTTGTGATCTTCTATACCAGAATTTCACTAACATGGCAAGAAGTTCAACATCAAGAGAAACACATAAACATTGAGGTCAAATATCAAGCTACATAGTCATATTCATCAAGACATTATTCTTAAGACCTAACCAAAAGTTAACCATTCATCAACACATAAATATACAAAAATCAACTTACAAAACTTATCAAGACATGACATTAAACAAAGTGTAACATCAACATGATATTAAACATTAAGGCATGATAAGAAACAAACACGAACTTGTTCAAGAAATAACCATAGAAAATTATTTAAACATAATAAAACATGTGATTATAAAATAAATAACAATAAAAAGAAATAAATATTTTTTAGGTTTTTTAGATTTGAAAATGTAAATGATAAAATAAATAATTAAAAGGAAAAAGAATAAATATTTCTATTTCTAATATTTGGACAAAAAAGAAACAAACAAAATAAAATAAGTTAAATAACAAGAAAAGAAAAGAAAAGAAAAGAAAAGAAAAAGAAGGAAAATGGTGGATACAGAGAGAAAAAAGGAGGAAAAATTGAAAGGGGGGACGCTGAGTGTTGAACCCGCGCCCTCCAAGTCACCACTCAACAATTCAACCACTGCGCCAAGGCCCTTGGGAGTGTCCTAGTATTCAACTAAAAACAATATATTTTAAAACAAAATTCAAAAACGGAAAAACGCGTGCCGAGTGATTCATCTTCTACCTCGTGATGGCTTTTCAAAATCTCAACAATGGCAAAATGCAAAATCATGAAATACGAACCAAATGTGACATGTAGATATAGTATCTCAACCAAATTTGACCAAAACCCTAATTTGGAGCACATGATGAATTAGGACTTGATGAACTTGAATTGGTGTAAACCCAAACTTGATTATTGGTGGAGGGAATCTCTTGATCACTATGCATGAGTTGAGGAGCTTGAGATGTTGAGGATCGCACTAAACCCTGATTGATCAACCACTTGGACTCCTTAATGCAAAACCCTAACTTGTAAACAAAACAAGTATGACATATTTTTGTATTTTTTATGGGATTAACAATGCATAAAAGACACACACAAGAAGAAATTGATGTTATGCAAATGATGCAAATGAAGGTGGGTCTTAGGGGTAAAACTTGGGGTATGACAGACTTTCACCAAATAGGTTAGGCTAACTTTGTACTTGATTAGACACATCAACAAAGTACCTTACTGCAAGAGGAATTATACGCTCATGCATCCAATAAGAGATTTTTCCTTAAGTTTCACGTGATAAAAAAGTCTCTGAGTCTGTCAGAGTTGCCTTGGTAGAAGAGCTTTTGCTTCAGAGGTAGACTTTCCTTCAAACTTCACTCTTTAAAGGCTGATCACATCAGAGTTCACTTCTTGACTTCTAAAGCTTCAGAGTTTGGGTCACCAAAGGCTGGATTTATTTAGAGTTGACTTCTTCAGAGACAGAGTCTTCATAATTGATTTTCAGAGTCAGAGTCCGATCTTTAGATTCCTCAACCAATTATTCCATCTGTTCTTAATGATTATATTCCTGCAAACTTGAACATATGTTAGAAAACACAATTGTTCTTTTAAATACTTTGTTATTATCAAAACCCAAAGGATTTGGTTTTACCAATTTTATTCCAACATATTACACATCATCTCCTTAATGGCAATCATGTGACAACAGATTCTGACCTCCATTTTTGCCATTGAAGACGAAACACAATCCTTGGTACATTCAAACATGCTTTATCACATTGTTCAGCTTGTTTTATTTACTTGGATGACTATAAGGTAGTTTATTCTTTATTAATCTACAAGTTTGGAATTTATGGAGGTTTAAAACCGTCATAAACTAGCGTGTTTTTCTACCGTGTTATCTTTAAGTGATGTGGTGTGCCACATCAACTTCTGTTAAATCAAATAAACAACATAGATAAAAAATATGGACGAAATATTAGGAGAATCGTTCTTTGAAAAAAAACTTGTTGAAGAACTAAAATCAATTAAATCACAAACATATTTAATAAAAAAAATTTATTTATTAAATTCTGTTAAAATTTAGATGCTGTCGAATACTTTAAAAAAATAATTTAACAAAGATGCAATGTCACTAAATTTTTTTTACAATATCATCATTCAATTAAAATACTGTATCATTCTTCTATATCATTTAAAAATTTAAAATTCATTTCAGCACTTTTAAAATATAGTTAAAAAATTCAACACAAATTACACTCGTTCAAGTCAATCAACTACCTAACTATTAATGGAACATACATATTAACACCCTAAATTACCCTTTGATCACTTTTTAATCACACACAAAAAAAGCCCTTTATCGTCATTTACTAATTACTAAATCAATGACCAATTACAATTTCACATTTTGCCACTTGGCTTATACTTTTACATCCTCCTTAATACATCCCATTACCCGGATAACAACACAAGTCACACCAATATTCAAAGTTTTTTCACTTTCATATCCTCCTCCTCTTAAACCTTTCACTTCATTCTCATTAACTCTCTCACTATCCACTGTCTTGATTCTCTGCTTCTACGTTTCCGTCTCCCTGCACCTCAGGTAATGCAAACCTTTTTTTTTTGCTTTTCGTCTTCCCCTCTTTTCTTGTACTCATCATCTTTCAGTGTTAGTGTTCCTTTCATGGAAGTTGTGAACTTGTCATCATTTTTGCTTTTGATGTTGAAAAACATGTTTTCCATTTTTGCTTTTGATGTTGAAAATATCAGAACCAGGGGGTGAGGAACAAGAAGAAGATTACAGATTTATGAGTGATGTTTTCCATTTTTGCTTTTGATGTTTTCCATTTTTCCTCTGTTACTAGGTTTTAAATGGTTACAAACATTGGAAACAAACATTACCTGAACCATCGATTCCTCTGTGTGTAAGTTTTTCTTGGTTTTTTTTTCCTTCTAATTTAATTTTTATAGGATTTCTATTTTTCCTTTTAATTTTTTTATGGTCTATTTGAACTAATTTATGACTACTTTCTATATATGTTTATGATTCTTTGGTTGCATTTTTTGTGAGTTCCCTTGCTGAAACTGGTTTAAATAGACTCTTTATATGTTTATGTAATTATTTAATAGGTTGTGGTTGTGCTGATATGAATTTTATGTTTTTTCTTTTTAAGATGAACAATGTAAATTTGACCCAAACATGAAAGATGAACACTATTAATTTTTGCCTTTTATGGTTAACAAGAAGACCACAACTTTGATGGCAAGAGAGATCCATCAACAGAGAGTGCTAAGTTTTTGCTTTAACCGTAATAGGTAACCTTATATCAACCTTTCTTCTTTTTTTCTTTTAGATTCAGATATTTTTAATCTTTATAAAAAATAGTAAATTTACATAATAGTTTCTTTGAATTTTATTATAACAGGTTTTGTTGGAAGTTTTCTATATTATTCACATATTGATTTCTCATTGCAGGTTTTACTAGAAATTTTGTATATTATTAATCTTGCAATTGACCTAAGCATCTATATCAAAAAAATTTTGGCAAGCTGAAATTATCTATAGCAAGTGATTAATCTGTAGGTTGTTCTGTCCCGCTTAAGAAGCATTCATGAAGAATGTTTTAGAATGCAACTCAAACGTTATTTTTAGAGAAACAGAATAAATTTCAGTTTTCAAATGTATTTTTATGTTTTCGAGGATGTGAAGAAAATTAGGTTGGAAGCCGGAGATCTCTTGGAGGAAAAGATCATGAAAGAAATAATGGATGAAAAGCTTGAAAAGGATAAAGATTTGGCGGTGAAGATGGTTGCGTTTCGCTTGAGAATTTCAGAGTTGTAAGTGCACAATTTTTTCAAATTCATTACCTCTCTAATACAAAATTTCAATTAATTATTTGATATTCAAATACCCTAAAATGTGAGATTCTTTGTACAAATGCAATCTAAAAACATTAACTTTTACACATTTTCTTTGAGTTTTCACTTTGATCACTTAAAAGTACAGAAACCACCTTCCACTAGCTTTGTTTTTTACCAATTATATGTAAATGAAATTAAGTTGTATGTTTTATAGCTTATGGTGTTTTACTAAAGCTGAACACCACATACCGTCATGGTTTCGTAATAACATTCATGGTTTCTCATGCAGGTTGTAATGGCTTTGAGAGATTCGATTAAGTGTTACTAAAGCTTCCTCGCAACTATGTTATGGATTACAAGCCCCATGAAGCTTCTCTACGAGACAATTCATCTTACATGAATACTTGGTTGAGAGGCTAGAGATACAACTGTGTTTGTCTAAGTCCCCTTGACTGATGCTTTTGTATACTTGTCCAAGTCACCAATTATTTCAGTCTTTCTTCAATGTGAGTATTTATTTTGACCTCTCCTAATGTTTTGTATGTATTTATGTTTTAGGAACTTTTCTTATAACAAATTTACTTGAGTAACTCCATCATCAAAGAACTTCATGCAGTCCCCGGATAACAGGTAGTGCAGAGAAATATTATAATTTCATAGTTAAGAACTTTTCTATGATGATGACTTTTAATGTTACATTTTGCGGCTTCTTTGAAAATCCTTGACTATGTGGAAATTGGGTAGGATCCATATGTCATCCTTATGTCCCAAAATCAAGAGGTGTGTGAAGTGAATCACATTTGCAGTGTTTATTTTAGTTGTGGAATAGTTTAAGTAAATGAATCATTTTTAGTTACTTCTGTTTTATTTTATTTAATTTTTTTCACTTTGTGTTAATATGCAAAAGATTATAGTTTTCTATAAATATGGTATGTGTTGATTATTTAAGAAAAATGATGAGTCACAGTGATGGATATGATGCTCATGATGTTTAAAAACAAATTGAATAACTAGCTATAGAGGATAGATTGATTAACTAACCTACAATTTCTCTATTGGTTCCATTTTTATAAAAAAAACAACGAATTTCATTCCAGGCCCTTTTAAAATAAATACAATAGTACCATCACTGGGAACCATGTTCTTTTGTTTAAATCATAATGCAAAGAAAGATGTGTATGTGTCACTCGATCTTTATTTCGCACAGAACCGGGTCATGAAGATCTTTGACATGGAAAGGAAATGAAACACCAATAACATTCACTGTTTCATAATTAGACTATAAGAACTGAGTTAAAGCAACTTCATCATGTTTTGGAAGAGTAAGCTGGAAAGGGAATAATACAGCTCCTCCTGAGGAAAAGAAAAGGTAAGAAGAAAGGTTGAAAACATGCTTAAGACAAAAGTAACAAGGTGAATTATATGTTTTAATGTATCAAAAGTTCATGCTATATCAATATAAATTGAGTTAGAAAATAGTGTTATCATAGAACAATTTTGATGTATATAATAATAACTAAAGTGATTCGGTCAAAATTTATTTTGATGATGTAGACAGTTGTACTTATACAATATTTTATTCAATTTTTCCAAAATTTTGATCTTGCTTGGAGAGGTTTGTTTTCATCATGTCCAAAACCGTGAAAACTCTGAACTAAGCGACTATGTTGTCTTATCAATAGTGCTGGCAACAGACTGCTCTAGAAAATCTGCCCCTAAATTCTGATTTATGAATACATTTTCCCAACAAAATCATGCCTATCTATCTATCTATAACTCCACATCCCGAGGAAATTAAAGTAACACTGTTAGCATTTGTAACTGACACATTTACATTTAGTTACAAACCTCTGACCTTAAAATAAGTTTTAAAAATCTCATGAATCACAAATCCTGTGTTTGTTATACTCCAAATTAACCTTAATCATAAACCTAAATCATAATCCTGTGTTTGTTATTCCATATCAGTATTTTAGTTTTAAGAGACCAAATATCCTTAATCATAAAAAGTGTCATGTACCACTCACCCATTAAAGAGAATTTATCATTTTTTTTACTTTTCTAGACTTAAGCATCTGGAACTACTTTGCATTTGACTTATATGTTGTAAACTTTATGTGTAACGGTCTGTTTTTGATATTCCCTATTTTTGTGCTAATTGATGTTTTGTTATTGAGTCTTTTATTTAATTGAGCAATATTTATGTGAATGGTGAAGTTGGTGTTTTATTAGCCTCGCCGGGCGAAGTATGTGTCGCCGGGCGGCGTGTACGTTTCTGTGATGTTTTGGATTTTGTGTACTTAATAGATATTTATGTTAATTATGATGTTGGTAAGTTAATATGTTGTTTTTACATATGTTGTATTTTTACCGTTTTTGGAGATTTCGCGGGAAAATTAGAATAGAGGGTCTATTAGATATTTTATAATTAGTGGTATTTAATTAATAGTTAGTTTTAATATTTATTAGAAGTGTAGATTTTAAGTTAAGAAAATATAATAAGTTAGTAAGTTAGAAAGTATTATAAGTTTAGAAAAGAAGAAAAAGAAAAGTTAGTAAGAGTTTTTTCAAAAGAGAAGAAAAAGAGAGAAATAGAGAAGTGAAGAGAAAGTGAAGAAAAGTTGGAAAATTCACCAAACGAGCTTCGGGAATCGGTTTCTTATCGGGTAAGGGTGCGAAACTCGGTTATTATATCATTGTATACGATTATATCCGTTTGTTTTTGAATTGTTTGGATTGTGTAGGAAAATATTGAGTTTAGGTTAGTTTTTGACATAATCGATAAAATCGGGAGTTTTTACGGATGAAATTCGAAACAAATTGTGTAGTTTAGTCGTGTGAGGTTAGGCCGACGTTATAGAAACTCGTTTCGTTAAAATCGGTTGATAATTGAAGATTTTGTGTTTTTGAGTTTTGATTATGTGTATGAATAGTGATTTCGAAAAGTCGAGGAATCGGGTTTTTCTTGATCCTAATATGTCCGTATGCATTTATGTGATATTACCGCGTGTTTTGTTTGAGGGAATTCTGAGAATCGGTCGGGTTTTGAGGGGTTTCGCGCGGCTGGCAGCAGCTGCCCCAAAATTCTAGTTTTTGTGCGCGTCGTACGGACGCGTGCTGTAGGTGAAAATTCTGTTTTCGTGTAATTTTCGGAAATTCATATCTCTTGAACCGTAAGTCGATTTTAACCCTCGTTCGAAGCGTTGGGAAGCTAACGAGATGTTCTTTCTAGGAAAAATAGTTTTGGGGTCTGAACTTGCTCCAATCGGTACAGTTTTTACGAACCGTTTCGTAGTGTCGGGCGTCCGGTTTATGTTTTGCGTTATTTTGAAATATTCATATCTTGTTAACCGTTTATCGTATTTAAGAGTTCTTTATACCGAATCGAAGCTGTCGATGAGTACTTTTTGATGATGATAGAAAATATTATTTTTGGCCGACTTTTAGCCGACTTTTCCGAGAAATCGTAAAATGGAATTTTGAGTTATTTTTCAATATTGTAAGACATGTTATGATATGTTATGAGATGGCTTGTGTGATGATTCTTTGATGGGAATTTGATGTTGTGGAATGGTATATTAGTGTTTGCGGCCATTTTGAGGCAATTGTGTGCATTACTTTATATGTACTTGAAATGCATGATTTAATGTATGAGTCTTGATTTCCATGGGTCATTATATGACATGCATCATGTTGAAGACATTGTAAGATCCCTTCGTGGGTGTAAACAATGCATGAAGACATTGTAAGATCCCTTCGTGGGTGTAAACAATGCAGTTAGACATTGTAAGATCCCTTCGTGGGTGTAAACAATGCATGTTGAATTGTAGATCCCTTATGGGTGTAAGCAATTGTTGTATTGATCGTGTGCCTATTATAAAGGACTAAAAACGATCCATAACGTCGTATGCTTGGTGATAAGTGGTAGCGACGGGGAACATCGTATGCCCGACGGGGAGTTACCCTAAGTAACGAGCGATGATTCCAAGAGTTCCTGGGGGACTAATGGTACCGCATGCATAGAGTCGTTGTGTCGGTCTCTGTGCATTTGCATAATTCATTACATGAATGTTTATGTGTTGAATTTTGAGAAGGATTTGTTATGCATTGTGTTAATGTATATGCTTATGTGATTGATGTGTGAAATGGGTTGAATATGTCTTGTGTTGTTTACAAGTATCATATTTGTGTGGTGAGAATAATTGTGCATATTTTGCTAAGTGTTATATAATGATATGCAATTATATTATAATCCTGTTTCTCACCCTTCTGCTGTGGTTTAATGCTCTATGAGGCATTGCAGATTAGAGGCTGGAGTCTTTTGCGAAGATTAGTGTCTACGTCTTTTGTCGTCCGTCGGCTCTGATATGTAACACGGGTAGTCGGGGTTCGAGTGTAGATGTTTCTTTTGGCTTGTATATGGTGGCTTCTATGAACATGTATATGACATACTTATCTTTTGTGATGACATCAGTTATGGATGTTCCGCTTTAATTCTGTAACTGAACGAGGATATTTTTGGAACTGAGTTCCTATGATTATATGACTATCAGGTTGTTATATATCTATATGAGCATAATGTTTTAGTTCACGTTGGTGTGACATCTCTGGCTATATCATGATAAATTATTCTTTGCTCTGATGTTTTATTTATAAGATTAGTTTATTCCGATTTTTGTACGGGGTATAGAAGGGGTGTTACATTATGTACAAGTAAAACAACAACATCCTCATAATTAACTTATATATTACAATTTCAATGTCTTGAGTATATGTCACAAGGTCTACATTAAGTGCACAATTATAACTTTGCACAATACACATTTTTGCGCTTCAATGTAGTGGAGATGTAACACCAGTATGGCTATAATGAGTCTTAGGCAATGGAGATGTTATTCTTCATACTTGGGAGCAAATTGAGCAAAATATTTTCGACTTCTACAAGAACATGTTTACTTCAGACAGTAATTGTAATCCATACTGATGAAGATAAATGCTTTTGGTCTATTTCATGCTAAAAAACACACAAAATCACATTTCTGCTGCTTCTATAGTGAGCTCAGTATAATGACATCACAAACTATTATGCACCACTTTGATAGTGTTGCACATTACAGTATGATTGGTTTTAACTATAACTAATTCATTATTAACAACTAGGGGCATGTGAATGACTTAACAGTGAAGAGAATAGAAGAAATAGATGCCACTGTATGAAAAAAGTTGTGAAACTTCAAGTAGAAGTATCAAATATTAAAATCTGTTGTGGTACTTATGCAGGTAATGTTTGTTACACCACAACAGTCGACAGTCATACTAGATAAATTCAATGGTACATAATTACTCTAAACATTTTGAAAACTTATACAATCACATTTGTCTCTTGATAATTTGAGCGCTCGATGAATTGAAAACTTATACAATCTCATTTGTCCCTTTTAAATTATGAAATATTAACTTTGATATAAAATTAATTAATCAAATTATAATCTATCAAACAAGCAATATATGTGTTGGATATTGTGAAAAATGTATTTAAATTGGCACATACATTATTGGAGAGATGAAAATAGTTATTTTTAAAATATATGTGTTTGCTTAAATGCTTTGATGGTCATCAATTGTTAAACTGTTTCTTTCTACATAGCTACTTAAATTTTATATATTATAGAAGAATGTTTTAAACTAAATTGGATTCAAATTTTTTCTATGTATTATTATTGCTTTCATAACAACTCTTTTAGTCCATGAGATTTTATTTATGTGTTACAAAATTCGATTATAAGCAATTATTTGATGGTGAATTAAGTGTCAACAAAAAGTTAGTTTATAAAAAGTATGAGACTAATTTTGTCTAAGATTATGCTTTTTATTTTACATGTATGATAGAGTATTTCTTTAGTTTATTTATACTTTATGATTTATTAATTAGTCAAACAGATCAGCTTCCTTACCTTCCAAGGAAGTTTGTATTTCTCTATATATTTAAATTGTAAAAGAAGTCATTTAAATTCAAAAACTAAAGCTTCAATTAGCTTTGCCTTTTGCAAAAACTTGAAGACAAAACTTTTGCGACTTATCCAGATACATTTCTTGTGGATTCAATGAACAAAGTGATTGATAGGAGACCATATCTAAAACGGCTAAGTAGCTAATGATGTTATTGAACACCAAATTCAGAGTAAAGTTATACAAACTTATGTAATTGATTTTGTTGCAAGTTAAAATGATAACTCAAGTATTTTAAAATATAAATGATTAATCCGTTTCCACATGAAAGCATGAAACAAGCATGTTAAAAATATTTTTTCAAATTATAAGTGGTGTCTATATGCCATTATGTTAATCGATGTCATTGGTTGTGTCAATGCTTTATACTTACTTACTTTTATTAAGGAGTTGTATTTTTAATTAAACTTGACTTTTTACATGTCATTTTTATTTGATAGGATTAAAAAAGAGCAACAAATATTTAAATTTTTTATAGAATAATTTAAAATAGAAATAAATCTATCTGTGCGGACGCACGGATAGGGGTGAGAATATGCCAGACCAACTAACAGGGGCCTACGGCCTAGCCTATATAGGTTCAGGTCAGACCAGACTTTTTCTTAAATAGAAAAGGCCTAGGCTTTTTTATAAGTCTGTTTAGCTAAAGAGGCTAGACCACAGACTGTAAGAAAAGCCTTTTAAGCCTATCAGGCTGACATATTTAAGAAAAAATCAATAAATTTATTATTATTATATTCTATTTTATACTTTTAATTAAAATACGAAAGTAAAACTTAGTTATCTTGAAGAACTTATGAAAATAAGTTGAACAAACATTATAAACAATGTCATAAGTTCTCTTCAACAAATAATATCATCAAACTTATGCTAGTAAGAAAACTTGAACGAGACAATGAAAATAAACATTCAAACTCATTGATCTTTTAACTTGTTAGTCTCTTTAACATTAGTTGAATTTCTTATTTACAGATGTTCAAATGAAGTAGGCTTTTAAATAGGCTAGTAGGTCAATCAGGCCATTGAAAAAGCCAGAGTTAGGCCTAAAAATAAGCCTATGATAAGCTACAGACCAGACTTAGGCTTTGAATTTTTTAGCAGACCAAACTCAGACTTGACAGAGCCTAACTCAACCTAACATATTCCCACCCCTACGCACGGGTCTTCTACTAGTTATTCAGAAACCTATTTGTCTTTCGTCCAAAATCTTGCCTAGGAAACAAGATTATAGACAAATCATTGTCTTTCGTTCAATTTACATTCATTTCTTCTCCGTTCCATTTTTTTCTCCTCTTTTTTCAACCAAGAAAACACACAATCAAAACAATGGACGCAACCGTCGACCACTACACGGTGCTAGGGTTACCTTCCGGCGAAGAAGGTGCAAACCTAACCGACAAAGACATCAACAAAGCCTACAAACTCAAGGCTCTAGAACTCCACCCTGACAAAAGACCCGACGACTCCAACGCCGCCGCCAATTTCCAACAGCTTCGAACCTCCTACGACATCCTCAAAGATGAAAAAGCTCGCAAGTTATTCGATGACCTTCTTCGCGTCAAACGCGATAACGAGCTCCGTCAATCCCTGCGCGACGGAAAACGCCGCAAAATGGTTTCGGATCTAGAGCGGAGAGAGCGCGATGCGTTCTCTCCCGATCCCGCCGCGAAGGGGAGGGAAGAGGAGGATAGGATTGCCAAGCAGCTTAGGGATGAGATTGCTCGAATTCGTGCTATGCATGCTAAGAAAGCTGCTCCTGGTTTTGATTCAAAGAGAGAAAGTGATGCTTCCGGTGGTGTTGGTGTAGGTGTCGGTGTCGGTGGTGGAATTGATCAAGAGAAGGCTCTGAAAGTTTCTTGGGAGAGGAATGGTGAAGATTATTCGGCGGAGAAGTTGAGGGAGTTGTTTTCGAAGTTTGGTGAAGTTGAAGATGTTGTGATCAAAGGGAGGAAGAAAAAGGGTTCTGCACTTGTTGTTATGGCTACTAAACAAGGAGCTGTAAGTTGATTTTGATCAATTTTTGTAGCTTTTGTAGAAAAGGATTTGTTGTTGTTATTTGTATTTGAATGATTGTAATTTGTAATGATTTGTGTGTGTGATTTGCTGATTTGTGATTGTGGCTTTTTCCAGGCTGCTACAATTGGAAGTGTGATTGGTCATCTTGCTAATCCATTGTTGGTTTTGCCTCTTAAACCTGCAATGCCTGCAGATTCTTGGGGTTCTCCGAAGTCTGTCGAACCTGAAGTGCCGAGTAAGCTAGTTGGGTCTGGTTATCAAGCTTTTGAGGATTCTGTTCTAATGAAACTGCAAAAGGTATACATACCATTTGCTTGTGCACTTTTCCGTTTTAGTTTTCACCCTGTTTTTTTTCGTCTAAGTTTACAGATTATCGTATTAGGTTTAGTTTGGTACTAAGTTTCTTGCATCCTTTGATTTAAATTACATTATTGGTCGTGTGTTAAGTGGTTAATATGAATCATTAGGTTTTGATATACTTTTTTAAGTCTGATTTTGTTAATCGCTACTATAGCTACTATTTGGCAACATTCTATGTTATCAATCTTGGATAGCAGCACGGAGCGTCCATCTCTAAAAATGGAACAGAACGGGAGCGGGAATCAGAACGGCTGATATTTAAGTGACGCGGATACTAATATAGTTAATATTGATAAACACATAATTGGCAAAAACTAAAATAAATTCATGAAGTATTCGTATTTAGAAATAAAAGTCAGAAGTCTTGAGCAAAGCATATTTGCAAATGCCAATTAAATTCAATAAAATAACTTTCCTTTCCTTAAAAATTTAAGAGTAATATCATTTACGACTGACGTGGCTTGAGCGGCCGCTTTGATGCGGCGTCTTTCTGAATCCAATCCCATTATTGCACTCGTTCCAGCTCAGTCACTCGTATGTGACGGAACGGCACGACTTGACGCGCTTTTCTTGATTTTGCTGTTCTGTGCCGAGATAACGGCCGGAACGGCTGAGTTTAACAACAGAGGCAACATTTTGTGTCATTGTGTGTTAAATGGTGTATTGCAGAACAATAGCCAGTAGTTCAATTCAGATATGCTATTGCGCAACTATAACCGCAATTTAACTACATTATTTAAATCTGCACGTGAAAGTGTGATTTTTGTGTTATTGTCCATTTACATAGTATTAAAGGGATTATGCACTTGATTTTAGTTTCGTATTTTGGATAATGTAATTGAAGCCAATGGAATCTGAGTGCTTTTGCTTGTCTATTCAAATATAGTAGTAATTGTGGTAAAAATTAACTCATGTATCCCAGTATCAAGTGTATAGCAACCAATGTGAGGAGGGATTTTGTAATGGTAATAAGACAACTTCATTAGCTATTTCTTGGAATCAATATTTTTCTAGTTTTATAATTGAACTCTTTTATTATAGTATTGATGCTATCCGATAAAAACTATAGGGAAGATGATGGGATTGAGCCTTTTCCACGAAGAGGCTGGTCAGTGGTCACACCATTTTCTCTTACGTTATATACTAGTTATCTATCTATCAAACATTTTCACAGGGTTGTATTAGGAACCAATTCTGAATGAAAACAAAATAAACTGCTCCTCTCTTTTCTGTACAATCTGTGTGTTCCGTTGTCTTATAGCACTAATACTTTATATGACATTTGGCATTTATATCTTACCTGTTTTCTTGACTCATTTCTAATGCAGGCTGCAGCAAAGCAAAGGGGACGATGAGAGATGTCAAACACTAAAACAGACTATTTGGAATGGTAATCGCCAATTCACCAATTTTAATTCTTAGGTACTGGAACAATTGTTGTTGTCATCGATGATACATAATCAATGATTTGTCAGCATGAGACATGAGTCTTTGTATCGAGTTTTACTATATGAGAAATGGTATACTAGAGAACCTATGGTTTTATATTACATTATGTCCTACGAAATACAACTCGTGGTTGCTGCTGCTGTTGGGGTATTAATTATAATTATATTACGCATTCATGTTTGATGAGTGTTTTTCCTGGTTCGATATCTTTGTTTCCATTTTTTTTTAATGATGGTGAATGTAAGTAGGCGAGATCACGGGGATTAAATTTCTTGAAACAGATTGTGTTTTGCCTTTTTCACATTTATTATGCATGACATAAGGAAAATGGGATTTGAAAAGCACTTAATATTATACTACAAATCATTGACTGGTTTGTTGTACTTGGTTGATTCTCAGGAGTCTGCAACCTGTGGTGATATGATTCAATTCAAGAAAGCCTCCTTTTGATAAAAACCATAAACTGGAAGTTGAAGGAGGTGTGGTTTTACTGTAGCCTTGGGTCTATTACAAAGAGAAAACAAATGCTAGTTGATGGAAAGTCAGAGACCAATACTCAGTATACAAGTCAAGTATACAAGTCTCGTGTTCTGGGTCAGTTTGGAATTGCTTTTGCTTTCTGTATACAACACTAAAATGGGAGTTTGTTTGGAATTGCTTTTGCTATTTGTATACAACACTAAAATGGGAGTTTAATACACTTAAAGGGGTGAAGCGGAATGAAGAATCCATTCTCATCGTTTGTGTATTTTAAGATGGAGGGGAAGAAATATAGATGATGGTAAGTGATGGAATGAAATTGAATTCATATCACTCCATTCTACTCCCCTCCATCCGATTTTAATTAATTCAGACAATGGAACTTCATTCCGCTTCATTCCATCAATCAAACACACTATCAAGTTCAAAAGTTCAAAATTCTAAGATAAGCATTTGGGGAATTTGATATCCTACAAAGCTTACTCCCAGCCCAAAAAGATGATAGTAGATGGCAAAAATAGCATTGGACAAAATAGAGTTCTCATAGCCCTGTCTGTTTGTAAGAAAAATAAAGGGTTATAGATATAGAACGTGAATCCAAGGTGCTATCATGTTCAATGATTGTTCCGTTAGCTACTGTGTCTATTGTTACTTTTTGTTTGCTATTCCTATGCCATTATTATTATTCTAAGAAAAATAGTACTTGAGTGTGAAAGATAAAATATACAACACCAAGCCAATAATAGCCTTACAAACCGGACAAGTAGAGAAACTAAATTGGTCAATCAAAGTGCACAAATAGTTACACTTCATTAGATTCTAACTAACCTATGTATCTATGAGAATATGTCATATTTTGATTTCCGGAATTTGATATTGACGTCTAACTAAACACGGATGTTATCATGCTCCTGCTTTTGTAATTAATGTATTGATATTGAAGAAAGTGAACTTGACAATTGTTTAGCACTCATTAAAAGTCTATTGAAGAAAGTGAACTTGACAATTGTTTAGCACTCATTAAAAGTCTATTAACTTAACGTGGAAAGCATTTTCAATAATTTTTTTTTCAACTGCTCATAAGAATCGCTTTCTAAATGATTACTCTTTCTGTTTCATAATGAGTGAATGCATCTTTTTCAATTGTGTCCATTAATTAATATTATTTTTATCATTTTTATAATACTGGTATTTTAGCAAAAATATCATTCTCTATTTTATTTATTCTTTTTTTTAATATGTGTGAAATGGTCAACTGAATTACTTATTATTTATTGTGGGACGGAGGGAGTAGTTATTAGTAGTTTCAAAAGATTTTTTTATGTCATATTTAATCTTTTTAATAATTTAATTGAAGTGCATTAATAATGTAAATGCATTGACAGTGTAAAGAAGTTTTACACTATCAGTGAATCATATCTGTTAAATTTTTGTAGATATTTGACTTATTTAATCATATATAAAATATTACTTGTGAATGATTGTGATGTACTGACCGTGTAAAATATTTTACATTGACGGTGCATAATAATTATTCTCATTTTTTGTTCTTACAAAATATATTTTTAGGTTTTAGTTTTTACCAGCAATATCCAATCTACTAGACTAAATAATCTGGTTTGAGGCCAGTTCTGATATTAAGTGATTTTAATCTTCTTTCAATCACAGTTGTAGTGTTTGAACCGTGGTCTTTATTATCAAGTTCTGACATTAAGTGATTTTAATCCTCTTTTAATCACAGTTGTAGTGTTTGAACCGTGGTCTTTCTTATAAAGTTCTGACATTAAGTGATTTTAATCCTTTTTCAATCACAATTGTAGTGTTTGAACCGTGGTCTTTCTTATAAAGATCAGTGATAAGTTGACAATTTATTTTACACCCTATATTTATACCATGCACACATTATAGTATTTTTTTAATCATTTGTTTTGGTTTATGGGCAAGTATATTTTCTTTGATTAAGTGTGAAAAAAGAGTGTAAAAATAACATAGCTCTTATATTATTTATATATGAGTAATTTTATTTGAACACCTAAAAGTGACCGTAGTTTAACACTTTATAAAAATACACAATTTATAACTATTGACCTAACATGTAAAGAGTAGGTCTGAAAATGAGTCGAGTCAAATCGAACTCGTTTTATCTCGACTCCATTCATTAAAAATTGGTTCAGCTCAAATCTCAGTTCGTGTTCGAAACGATTTTTTTTTTAAGCACAAATTCGATTCGTTATAAGTTCACTAACAACTCGGTTCATCTCGTTAGGTTCAGCTCGTTTGTTTTACGGACTTAAAAACCATTTTTTAAAATATATTATTTATATATTTGACATTTTAAATTAATATTTTTTTAAAAAGAAAATATTAAAATAAAATAAAAATTATCATATTTAAATTTAACTTTATCTCAAAAATCTACAAATTCAAAAACTACACAACTTTCAAAATGAATCAATCACTCTCTCCGACGCGAAATGTTGACTTTAAAGCCGCATATTAGAATGACAAGAACATTTAGAGCATACACATCGCCTGCTGTATATGGTTTCTACACAAATACCAAAGCCATTGTTGTCAGAGTTGTGGGATAATTAAACAAAAGTAGGGTGCTTTGGTTTGTGACCGTGGGCTGCTGTGTTAACGTTTTTGATGGCCAAGTAGCTACTTTTCTTGTGTTAATAATTATTTTATATTAATTGCAACGGTTATTTTTTGATCAAATATAGCCAAATTCAACGGCTATTTTTTTACTTTTTAAAAATATAACGGTAATTTTTTTTAATCTTATAAATAGTTACTAATTTTATTACAATTTACATTTACAACTAGTCTATTTTTCATCTATTGATTTTATCTCATTTTAATTTTTTTCTGCTACATATTTATTTGTTAATGGATCCCAATCAACCCAATTCTTGGTCTAATTTTATACAAAATAGTGGTAGTCATCCTTCTAATCTAAATCAACAAAGCAACTCATATTTTGGAAATGCACCTTTTATCTCAAATTCACATCATAACCCAAATTTTCAAAATTCTCATTTTATCCCAAGTCCACAAAATATCCCACACTTTGGAAATTACTCATATTATACACCACCTTATCCATATCAACATCAACCATTTATATCTCAATCAACTAACCCCACTATGCCTCATGGGACTCAAATAGGTAGCAGTGGTGCACAATTAAATGATGAAGAACGTGAAACACCACAATTTTGCACTCAAGATAGCTTGAAAACTGTTAACCTTGGTGAAGAAGTTGCATCTGCGCCAGTTGTGAATACGCATAAACAAAGGTTCCAACAAAAAGAGGATGACGTTCTCATTCAATCATGGCTCAACGTTTCAAAGGATTCAATTGTTGGGGTTGATAAAAAAGGAGATAGTTTTTTAAAGAGGGTCGGCGAAGCTTACAACAAGCATCGTGACCTCAATTACAATGAGAGGAAACCGACGCAACTAAAAGGTCGATGGCACAAAATTAATCCATCTGTTCAAAAGTTTGTTGGATGCTACAAACAAGTTGTGTCTACATAACAAAGTGGGAGTTCAGAGAGCAATATCATGCAAGCTGCATATAAAATCTATTTCCAAGATGAAGGTGAAAAGTTTACTTTTGAGGCTGCATGAAGATTATTGAAAGATGAACCTAAATGGCTCGCAGGTTCCTCAGAAGCTTCTTCAAAAAGAACAAAGAATTCAGCTTCAGGAGCATATTCTTCATCTTCAAATCCACAAATGAGCAACGAACACGATCCATCATCACCTACTTTGTCTCGCCGTCCAATCGGTCAAAAGGCAACCAAAAGGAAGGAGAAAGAAAAGCTTGTGGAAATGTCTTCAACTCCCAATGTCAAATATGATTCTTTGAAAGAAGACTTTAAAAAAAAAATTAATCTGATGTCAATGTTTGAGCGGGACTATGCACGCATTGAGGGTGAAAAAGTTGAGATAGAGAGAAAAAAGGTTGATGCAAAGATTAAGAAGGCTGAGAGTGCTGAGGAAAAATTGAAGATGAATGATCTGCAAATACTCTCAAAAGATACATCAAATATGGATGCAAGACAACTACAAGCTCATGAAATGTTGTGCGACATGATTAGAGAAAAATATGGACTTAACTAGTATGATTATGTATTTTGGGTTTAATTAGTAAGATTATGTATTTTGAACTTAATTGATATGATTATGTATTTTGGGTTTAATTAGTAAGATTATGTATTTTGAACTTAATTGATATGATTATGTATTTTGGAATTAATTAATATGGACTTAATTAGTATGCTTATGTATTTTGAACTTAATTAGTATGATTATGTATTTAAAGTGAAACTAGTTGTTATTAAAAGTCAAACTACCTTTTATTCAAAGTCAAACTAGCCGTTACTCAAACTAGCCGTTATTCAAACTAGTTGTTATTCAAAGTAGTCATATAAATAGTATTAACATGCATATTAACCTCTTGCATTCTCTACAATTTGTTATCATCTTCTACTAATATCAAACTTATTTTCACATGGATCATTCCAATCCTTCCCACATTGCAAAAATGTTCATGGATTATATGAATGATGACATGGATGAAGAACTTGTGAGGTTGTTTACGGAAGAAGAAACCTCGAGCTCTAGAAGGCCTAGACGTCAAAGAAGGAATATAGAGAGGAATCGTGAAGAAGGACACGATCGATTGTTCAAAGATTATTTTTCAGAAACCCCGGTATACACAAATGAGCAGTTTCGTAGAAGGTACCGAATGCATAAACATGTGTTCCTTCGTATTGTTGAAGCTCTAGGTCAACATGATGAGTATTTTCGAATGATGGTTGATGCAACAGGTAGGGCAAGTCTTTGACCATTACAGAAATGCACTGCTGTTATCCGTATGTTGGTATATGGAACATCTGCTGACAGTGTGGATTATTATTCGAGAATTGGTGAAACCACGTCACTAAAATGTGTTGATAAGTTTACCAGAGGAGTGATCAGCATCTTTGGTGCACAATATTTGCGAAGGCCAAATGCCGAAGACATTGAACGCCTAATGCAAATGGGAGAGGCAAGAGGATTTCCTGGTATGTTAGGGAGCATTGGTTGCATGCATTGGGAATGGAAAAATTGTCCAGTTGCATTGAAAGGGCAATACGTTCGAGGCGATCATGGGAAACCAACTGTTATGCTTGAAGCAGTGGCTTCACAAGACTTATGGATTTGGCATGCATTCTTTGGGGTAGCAGGTTCAAACAATGATATTAATGTGTTGAACCAATCCAATGTCTTCAACGATGTTCTGCAAGGACGAGCTCCCGAGGTTCATTATACAATCAATCATACTGAATACAACAAGGGCTATTATCTATCAGATGGTATTTATCCTGAATGGTCCACGTTTGTAAAAAGCATCCCGATGCCACAAGGGGATAAGAGAAAATTGTTTGCCAAACATCAAGAAGGGGCAAGAAAGGATATTTAACGAGCATTTGGAGTTCTCCAATCCCGATTTGCGATTATACGTAACCCAGCACGATCTTGGCACTTAGACACACTCCAGCGCATAATAAATACGTGCATCATATTACACAACATGATTGTTGAAGATGAACGTGCAACCTATGGTGGAAATTTTGATTTTTCTTATGATCATTTGAGTAATGATGCGACAATATTGCCGAATGATTCTAATGTTGATTTTCAAGAGTTTCTACGTAGAAGATTTGATGTTCGTGATAAACAAGTTCATCGACATTTTCAACAAGACTTGATAGAACATATATGGCAACGTTATGGACACGAGAATGACAACAATTGAAAAATATTTTAAATATATCTTTTTATGTATTTTGTGCTAGTAATTTATTTTAATATATTTTTTAATTAATTATTTGTGTGATGTATTGTATTTTTTAATATATATTTATTTTATTTTGTTTTATTTTATTTTAAATGTATAATTTTTTAATGTATTTTGCTATATTTGAATTAAAGTATTTTAATTATTTTTTTTATATAATATAATTATTGAGTATATTGTAAGATTTGGTGGGACCCATTTTAGAGTTTTTGATGAGTTGTATGGATATTTGAAAAATGTAGTAGGGTTGTTTAGAAAATATAAAAATATAATATAATATAAAAAATTGTGTGGGTCCCATTTAAAAAACCAAAGTGTGGTTGATGAGTGTGGATGCTCTTACTGTCACATGGGATACCTCATTAGATTTTGAGTAAATTTTAAAACTTACTCTTAAAAATAATATAACTCTTTTCATATATAATCGAATTAATTTATGAATCTAACGAGTTTAGTCAATTTAATTAATAAATTTAATTTTTCGCTCATATTCAGCTCATATGATAAAAAACTATTACAAACTTATGATATAAATTATCAAAATATATTACAAGCTTATGATAAAAAACTGTAATCAAATAAACTTTTTGTTTATGTAATTTTATAAACTATAAACTCAAAAATATATCCTGACAAATAAAATTTAAAAATGTAAAAGTTAAGAATGATATAAACACTTACTAAGTTTAATAAGTTATTTGTATATTAAAATCTAAAATAAATACTATTTTTGTATAATTTATAATATATTCTATAATTTAATTTTGAAAATATTATAAAAATAAGTTATAAGAAGCTTATGAACAATTTAATAAATTATTTCCATAATTACATAAAATTAATCAATATATAAGTTACAAATCCCAATTTAAAGAGGTTCATATTAAAGTAACTTAAAAATAATAATCTGAAATAAAAAAAACAACATTTAGATTTTTTAAAAATTGATTTTGATTGAATTTTTTACCATATAATTGCATACGTTAACGTTATCCTATAGACTATAGTATGGAATCATGAGGATGAATCCAACGAAGCAAAAAGAAGGGTTAACCTAAACATAGACCCAACCCAAAGCGTGAAAAAAGTGTTGTGGCGAGTGAGAGTGAAGTACTACTAGACTGCGAGGGTTTGCTGGCAGAATCAAAAAGTTACTTGTATTTTTCTCTCTTTCGTTGCGTTACGCTTTTTTCATTTTCATATATTTATTTATTTATTTTTTCTTTCAAGCTTCTAAAAGGGATTTCTCTCTCTAAAACCTCTTTCTCTCTCTAGAAACCAAAAACCCACTCAATTCGTAGTTGGCGGATTCCGGTAGTGATGGCGGCGACACCACCGTGGCAGCCACAGGAGCAAGGGTTCAAGGAGATCTGCACCTTATTGGAGCAACAGATTTCTCATTCTTCTTCCGCCGATAAGGCTCAGATTTGGAGCCAAATTCAACAATACTCTAACCTCCCCGACTTCAACAATTACCTTGCGTTCATCTTCTCTCGTGCTCAGGTAATTCATTTCATACTTGTTGTTACTTACACCTCCTTTGATTTTCATTTTGTTTTTTGATTCGTTAATTTTGCGTTGTTCTACTTGAAGCGGTAGATTTAGCTATGTAGTTAGGTATTTGTGTTTTGTTTGATGGTTGTTCTTAACTGAACTGAATATAATCTAGTTCAATGATGAAGGTGATGGCTAAATTGTTGCTTGAATAAGGTAGCGTTATTGAAACGGTTTTATTCACTGTTTTTTATTCTGTCATTTTGTCTGCTAGTTAGCTGTGAAGCGAGGACACCGGAAACATTACACCGACACTCACAGGTCGACAAATGTAAATTAAACGTAATCACAAGTGTCGGTTTCGGACACGACACTAACACAGACACACTTTTTTCCAGAGGGGTCGGTGCTATAGGGTTAGTTAGTTTTTCAATTTGCACCAACCAGCTTAACAGCTTGTGACTTTTTTCCCTCACATTTTCTCTGACTGGTTATTTGATTTCATATATAAAGGTAAACATATCTCAAATGTTTTGAAATCATTGAATTGATGTAGTTTAATCTGGATGCTTTGCCTGCAAGTTGCCACGATTAGTGTTGTCGAATAGTGGAGATATAGTGTAACATAATTTGAACCAATTGCTAATGTTTCATGATAAGGTATTTCACACTAATTGTTGTCAAATACAGCTATAGTGCTGCAGCGTAGTGAAATTTTTGTAATCCGCGATTGGTAATACTAATATATTTTGATACTTTTCTGCTCGTGGAGATGGAAAACACGGTCTGCCCATTTAACACTTAAATGCTGGTTTATGCCAAACTATGTGTTGCAGTATGTGGCATATATGGTTTGATGAATTCATGGAATCCCTGTTGTTGCATTGCTAACTATGCTGCCTTGGCAATTTTTATTTTTACCAGGGAATATCTGTGGAGGTTCGGCAGGCTGCAGGATTATATCTGAAGAATAACCTGAGAAATGTATACAATTTAATGCTGCCTGAACACCAGCAATATGTGAAAACAGAGTTGCTGCCTTGTCTTGGTGCAGCAGATAAACACATAAGATCTACGACAGGAACTATTATCAGCGTTGTTGTTCAAACTGGAGGAGTTTCACAGTGGCCAGAATTATTGCAAGCCCTTGTAAATTGCTTGGACAGCAATGATCTGAATCACATGGAAGGTGCAATGGATGCATTATCCAAGGTGTGCTCTCTGTTTTAAAATCAGTATTAGTATGTTTAAATTATTATAGATCTAGCTAAAGTATTTGTGGCAACAGAAAAAATAGAGTACATTCATTATATAGTGCTACTCAGAACTGCTAGAGATAGAGGAGGGGGGTTATTTAATAAAGCAGTGTTATATGTGCTGCCCAACATATACTGAATGGTCATAGGATGGTGCGAGTACACATTTACTGATTTACTGTCAATGTTAAATGGACACACATCAATAAAAGTAAGATTGATGATATAACAATTGCCAAATATTTGGTTTGTCTATGGATGTATGGAAGTGTCTGGATACACCATGTGAACTTCTATTAGGTTTTCAGAAGTGGAAAGAGAAAAAAGAAAGAATAGGAAATAAATTATAAAGGAATCAATGCATTAGGGTACATTGCTCAGCCAAGGGAAGACTTCCCTTCGAACAACTGTAAACACAATTCTCTTACAATGTCCACAGCTTGCCACTCTCATCTGTTCCACCGGATATAAGTATCCTCTTCCCAAAAGTCAAAACTGACAGACTCACTGTATCCTTATTCCCTCTACTGCCCCTTTGGGCTAATTAATTTATCTTCCTTCTAGAATAAACTTTCAATGATGGACGCCCTCCATTCCTAACAATATTTCTCCTTGGGACTTCAACCTTGTCCTCAAAGTTGAGCTAAATTGGAGATCCTAGATGTGGCTTCATTTATAGGCTTATTCTTCCACTTGATTTTTACTTGATTCAGTTGGACTGTCCCTTGGCAAATATTCCCTTTTCCAATAGCCGTTTGGGCACCACTTCTGCCTCAATCTGCAACTCTGGTAGATGGATTTGCTACCCAAGATGTTTTCCTTGTGCTTTCTTTAGCCATGGCACGTGAAACACGGGATGAATTCTGGCTTGTTTAGGAGGCTGAAGCTGAAAAGCAACCGGTCCCATTTACTTAACACCTTAACCACAGGAAACAACTTACAGTATTGCCCAGCCAACTTAGGATGTAACTTATTTACTACTTAAAAGCAACTATTGTTGTGCATAGCTCCCTTTCTGTCAATCTTATGGTTGTATTATATGGCTTAGAATTTGATGCGATACCGTTTTTAAATGCTTCTGCTGACTTGAAAGTTATATAGAATACACTGCCTCTTTTACAAAATTGATGTCAATCGGATAGAGGACTTAAATTGTTGTATTGGTTACAAAAACTTTGAGGACGCTGTTGTAATTAAAACTAAGGGGATCGAAATTCGAAAGTGAACTTCAATGAAACTAAAGAGACCAAATGTATAATGTTAAGCCAAAAAAACAAGAAAAGTGACATATAGTTCCCTTCTAGTTCCCCAACTGTTGATCATCTCCCTTCCTTCTTCCCTTGATTGAAAGTGAACTTTAATGAAACTCTAAAGACCCAAGTATATTTTTAAGCAAAAAATGGTGAGACTGATATAGTTCTTTGTAGTTCTCCTATTGTTGATCGACTCCATTCCTTCTTCCCTTGATTCCATATAACTGAAATGAGATGAAGGCTTGGCAGATTCAGAATGGAAGATTTTATGCTTTGTTGAAATTTTCCTGCCATTGAAGTTCTTGTTATTTGATATCTAGTTTGGTAAAGTCTAATATAACATATACAAGTGAAATGGATAGTGAGGTTGTATGCACTAGTTTTATAAGTGGTTGGAAATACCCTATTTCCAGCATCAGCAACTGATACTTCAGGTTCTGTAGTATTTGTTTCCATAAACACATTCAAACACTTGATATTTTACTGCACATGCAGATTTGTGAAGATGTTCCCCAAATTCTTGACGCTGATGTACCAGGGTTAGCAGAGCGTCCCATCAATATATTTCTTCCTAGATTGTTTCGGGTAATATCAATATTTTATTTTCATTTTTCATATTTTTGTGTGTGTGACTATATCTTCTAACTGTTCTTTTCTTTCTATTTTTTTTTGTTTGTTTCAGTTTTTCCAATCACCTCATGCTTCATTAAGAAAGCTATCGTTGGGTTCTGTCAATCAATACATTATGTTGATGCCTTCTGTAAGTATATCTCCGGACTTTATCATCTCAGTATTCTGGTTATTAAATATAAAATTGAAGTTTTGAGCTTTGATAAAAGTAGTCTAACTCATTCTATTTAGGCCTTATGTGTATCCATGGATCAATATCTTCAAGGTCTGTTTATTCTTGCAAATGACCCTACATCAGAAGTCCGGAAGTTGGTGAGTTCTCAGTGCCTTATTGTATGAATGTATTTGGTGTAACTCAATATTTTCCGATATTGCAAATTTCTGAATTACTTGATGCTCTCTTTCCAAGTCCAGATTATTTTTCTTGGTTTGGATGGCTAGTAGTTGAAGTCGTTGGTCTTCTGTCTCTGCCATCTACTTGTTGCATATTCTATATTTTATGTATGCATTATTTTTACAACTGAGGAGAGTGAAGACCAGATCCTATTGATGTTTGACGAAACCAAATTTTCATAGGTTTCGCCATTCATAATAAGAAGGAAATTGACTCACTTCTATTTTCTCAAATCAGCTATTACTATTTCTTATCCATGTTGGAATCAACTGAAACCTTTCTAATTTCCATTGACAACCAGGTCTGTGCAGCATTTGTTCAGCTGATTGAAGTCCATCCATCTGTCTTGCAGGTGTGGGCTTCTTATTCTAGTTAATTTCAGTGTTTAAAGTTAATTGAATAAATGTTATTTGTTGGAAGTATTGTATATTGAGCTGGATGTTGCATTTTATTCATTCCACCACATTACACTTCATATTTGTGTTTACTTGTTTGAATAAGTTGAAAGCAAGGAAGCTGGAAAATTATTTTGCATTTCATTTCTAAGCAGTAAAATCTGAACATGTTGCTATGTCTTACATTCTTGTCTTTTGTTTTGTTTTGTATAAATACAATTACAATATTTGACCTGCTCAAACTTGCAAGCACCAAGTCCGGTGGTTATTTGCTTTATTTAAAATTAATCCTCTTCTATTAGCTCCCTCTTTTCTGATCAATTGTTATCCATACTGCAGCCACATCTAAAGAATGTGATAGAATATATGTTACAAGTCAACAAGGACACAGATGAAGAAGTGGCGCTCGAATCCTGTGAATTTTGGTACTATTTAGTTGGAATTGTATTTTCCTAACTTACAACTAGCGGATATTGTTCATAGTATAGCTTCTATATATTGTCATGATTCACAAGGAAGGAATAAACTTAATTATAAATGTTTCAATATGGGAAGTATATCTCAAGAGGGTGTCTGTTTTACAAGTTTCTTTTGTTTCGGAATGATTTGTTTACAAGAATGTCATATGAATCATCAATTCCCTGTTTCTGAAATCAGCAAACTAATGCAAGTTAGAATGATGTTTCTATAATGTGGCGATGCTGTATCTTATACCTTGCAAGCTTCTATATCTTTTTCTTTTTGATAATTGCTATTGCAGGTCTGCATATTGTGATGCTCAAATGCCACCAGAAAACTTGAGAGAGTTCTTGCCCCGTCTTATTCCGGTAAACCTAATTATATATATATATGTGTGTGTGTATTATTTCATAGTTGTTTTACACTGAGGTTTAAAATTTGAATTTATGTGTTGCATTTTTGCAGATATTGTTGTCCAACATGGCTTATGCTGATGATGATGAATCACTTATTGAAGCTGAGGTTTGCTTTTGGTTGATTTGTGCTTGTAGATACCTTTACGTTTACTCTTGTCGTTCTTGATTACGTGGCCTCATTTTTTTTTTCTTCAGGAAGAGGGTTCACAACCGGATCGAGATCAGGTCTGATTGATTTTGGCTGAGTTACTGGATTTCTTTAATTCGACATGTTTCTAATTTTAATTGTTTTTCCCACAGGATCTTAAACCTCGATTTCATGTATCCAGATTTCATGGATCAGACGATGTAGACGAAGATGATGTATGTTGTATCTGCTCTGTTGATTGCTTATTATAGACATTTGATGAATCATTTTGTCTCTATTTATTATAGTTTGCTATGCCTTTATAACATGAAATGACAAGATAAAGTTGCTTTGCTGATCTGGACTTGAATTTTATTTTCCATATTTACAGGATGAAGATGTTGTGAACACATGGAATTTACGGAAATGTAGCGCGGCTGCTCTAGATATTCTCTCAAATGTGTTTGGAGATGAGATCCTTCCTACTCTGATGCCTATTGTTGAGGTGATTTACAGCCCCTTCTTGTTGGAATATGGTTGTTGAACTGGTGCTCTATCAATTCAAAGTTAGACAGACTGTACACATGGAAATAATGTGTGAAACATAGGTGTTTGCATAGAAGACATAAATGGCTACAAAAGTTTTTGCTGTTGTCTACTCATTGTAAATACCATATTGATCTGGGCTTTTACCGAGTTACTTTTGGATACATACTTTTGTATGAAACTAGTCTCTCCATACGCTGTTACTCCCTTCATGAGATATATACTAAAATTTCAAAGAATTTGGTCAGGCCAAGTTGTCAACTGCTGGTGATGATGGATGGAAAGAAAGGGAAGCTGCCGTCTTGGCACTTGGTGCCATAGGCGAGGGGTGCATCAATGGTCTTTATCCTCATCTGTCAGAGGTATCTCTAAAAGTATTATCTTCTGATGACTTAAATGCAAAAGCAGATGGTTTAATTACGGGGGAAAAGTTTAACTTGCTTTTCTATTTGATTAGTATATGGTAGAATGCGATGATAGATTTATGCATGTTCTATTCCAATACATCAGTATAGGCCTATACTTTCATGTTTCTCTCTCGTTTCCCTCAAACAACTTCTTGTCTAGGCCTTGCTAGTCTTTGTAGATAAATCTGTCCCTTTCAGTAGAGCTGCTCCCGTTCTAAAGATATGATCACTTTTAGGATAATTCTTGTCTAATTACATGCTTTGTGCTATGGTTGTTTTCTTCTCTCATAATAATAATTTATTTATTAATGGTCACATTCAATTGTTCAATCACTGTCACACTTTTCTGGATGATATATTTTAAATCCTTGCGATAAGAAGTAAAATGTTTCCTTGACAATGACAACATTTAGTTATATTCTTATTTTAATGAGTAGGGTTTTGTCATCTAATTTATTTCGATCCTCGTGCTCACACATTACTCCTAAATTTTGTTTAAATAAATTCTTTTGTGCAACCCTTATTTCATACTAATTAAATTGGAAAACTAAGCCATTTATTATTCTGGTTTTATAGATTGTGGCATTTCTTATCCCTCTTCTTGATGATAAGTTTCCTCTGATACGGAGTATTTCATGCTGGACAGTATCTCGGTTTAGCAAATTTATTATTCAGGTGTGCATTTATTTTTGTTCCCTCCTTTGCTGTCGGGCAGCAATCATTTATTGAAGCTGATGTTTTCAAGTTTTTATAACTTAATGCACTTTCCATACACTTTTTAAGATTCTGATCATCTTCAAAGTCCTAAAAATATGGCTAAAGCTATATCCTAACTACTAACAAATTTCACACTAAAAGATAAATAAATTCTTAATTAATTAAAAATTAAAATCCCCAATATTCCCCCAAGTTATCCATTAAGCACTGGCACGCACATACACCAGACACAACATCGATTCTAACATGTCAACTCTGATAATAATTCGAAAAATTGAAAAAATTGAATGTACCCGTGTCAGTGTCTGACTCCAACATGTAACAGACATACATTTAATCTCAAGTGCCAGTGCCACATAGCAAAAGCGGAACACAGTGCCTACCTACTTACATTTAATGATTTGAAACATGTCAACTCTGATAATAATTCGAAAAATTGAAAATATTGATAGCACGCACGTCACCAGACACAACATCGATTCTAACATGTCAACTCTGATAATAATTCGAAAAATTGAAAAAATTGAATGTACGCGTGTCAGTGTCTGACTTCAACATGTAAGACATACATTTAATCTCAAGTGCCAGTGCCACATAGCAAAAGCGGAACACAGCGCCTACCTACTTACATTTACATTATATTTCCAATAATACATTGTCAACAGTGGAACATAGCGCCATTATCGCGGCGGAGCGTTGCGTTTGGAGCAGTAGACTGCAAAACAGTTTGCGCAGATTCCTGCACTGCGGCAGCGTAAACGGCATCTTCTGCTCCGCCCCTCTATCCGGGATTGACAACATATAATAATACAGTTTACTTGTTGTTCGTGATGTTTTTACCACCAATTATTCCTATTACATGCTCAACTACTTATGATCACACATTTAATATTCTGATTTGAGCTTATATATTTTATAAATGCACATAGATCATGATCCATGGACATCGGTGGAAATTGAAGTCAATATAATTTTATTGAAAAACTTTAGAGGGCGAACAATTCACAAAAATGCATCACTGGATTGAAGGCTTGTTTCATGTTTCACGCTAATAAAATTTGACGTGCACAATCATCATGATGATTAGCTATATAGTTAATACATAAGAAAGAGTTCTTAGATGTTATTGCTAAATATCAATCTCAATGGACTGTGATCAATTGGAATATTGTAGTTTGTCTAGATTATTGGAAAATGACAAAATCAGGAGCACATGTTATTTATTATTTATGCTGCATATGAAATGATATCCGAGTTGATTAATTTGTAGTTGGAAATAGTGCTATTTGGTGTATAAATCTCATTTAGAGGTCTTCTTGTTTGAATATTGACTTGTGTGTCAGGGTATCGGGCATCCCAAGGGTTATGAACAATTTGATAACGTTCTTATGGGTCTTCTCCGAAGAATTTTGGATGATAATAAGCGTGTACAGGAGGCTGCTTGTTCAGCCTTTGCAACTCTGGAAGAGGTTCTGACTACAATTTCTGTTGATTTACCCTTAAAGAATTAGTTCAGTTTCTAAATTTCTTTTGAATATATCAATTTTCATATTTAATTTACTTATGATAGGAGGCTGCGGAAGAGCTGGTACCGCGCCTGGAAATCATATTAAAGCACCTAATGGTTGCATTTGGGAAGTATCAGGTGATTTCCTAACCTTAACACAATTCTGTTTATGTTTCATGTGAAATGAATCATATTTGAAAGAACACTAAATCTTTACTGTTACTCTATTTTGTCCTTATCATCATATGTTTGCTCAGAAATCTTTAATTGTAGTTTTTTTGTTCTAAACTTTAGAGGCGAAACCTCAGAATTGTATATGATGCTGTTGGAACTCTTGCTGAAGCTGTTGGTGGAGAGCTGAATCAGGTAGGCTAATCAACATTCTTCCCCATCCCTAAATTTTCTCCTTTCTCCCAAGTTATTTCTGATGGTTTAATGTCAAATATTCTCAATTTCCCGTGCAGCCTGTTTATCTTGACATTCTCATGCCACCATTAATTGAAAAGTGGCAACAACTTTCAAATTCAGACAAAGATCTCTTTCCACTTCTAGAATGCTTCACATCTATAGCACATGTATGTATGCTAGTTTTTCTAGTGTATGATTTATCAAAATTGTTTTTTGTTTTATCCCCTGTACTATATTTACTCTCAAAACATTTATTATATGTGTGTTTCAATATTAATGAGTGTCATAGAATTTGAAAACTAGTTAATTAGGTGAGCCACCCACCCACCCACCCACCCACCCACCCACATAACCATAGTTCAATATCATTAACCAGTGTGGTGAACATATACACGTGGCACAACGGATCTATGACGCATGGTATCATCTTTTAATTTGAAATTGAGTCCATCACATATAGTCATGTCATATCACTATCTAATGTGAGACTCTTTGATATTATAATCTTAAAGAGGAGTGCTAATAACACATTATTTTCACTCTTGATTACTGGCATTCAGCATTGCTGAAATCCCTATTTTAAAATTACTGGAGAACTTATGGCCACATTGCTACTGATTAGGCAGTGCTACTAATATTGCTAAGCAAAAAAGTATGTGGACTTGCTCCTTTAATGGTGTTCTAGGTACTAAAAAATTATTGTTTCTGTTAAACTTGACAGTTGACACCGAATTCTTTACTATTGAAAGTTTATGTTTATATATTTCATTTGAATATCAATGGGCTTATATGCTAGCAATTGGAAGTTAGATTATATTTCTGTTCTTATGTTGTATATGCATGGAATATGGGGAAGCTATCTACATTATTTGGAGTGCTTGACGAACTGTTTATGTACCATTATATGCATTTCCTTGCTCCTGATATGAAAGTCTGGTGATAAATTTGTATCAGGCACTGGGTACAGGATTCACTCAATTTGCTGAACCTGTATTTGGGAGGTGCATAAATATAATTCAGACCCAACAATTGGCTAAGGTTCTGGTTACTTTATTCTTTGTGGAAAACATTTTGATAGTTTCTTAGGTGCTGCCTGTGATTTCATTTGTCATCCTACCACTGCTACTATTATGATGTCAGACATGCTCATTTTTTAGTAGTGGAGAACTGATTTTGATATTTTATTTCAAAGAGCTAAACACATTTTCTTATTTTAGGCCAATCCTGCTGCTGCTGGGGCTCAGTATGACAAGGAATTCATTGTGTGCTCTCTTGATCTGCTTTCTGGACTAGCAGAGGGTCTTGGCAGTGGAGTAGAGAGTTTGGTACTCATCCAAATCTTATATTTTCGAGATATGAAACATGCATTTTTGTTTGTATGATACATCTCTTCTCAGATGTTATTTTCCTATAATATTTTTCTTTATTGAACTCTCTCTCTACAACTTTACTTTCTTTACTTCTCCAAGTAATTGCAGCTATTTGCAGTTGCACATTCCTATCTATCCATAAAAGGCATATTTTACATTGAATCTTTATCTTACGTCCAAATATTTATTTATTTTTCTTTTTTTGCCTTCGATCAATCCTTGAACTAGACAGCTATTTTGAATTTCATGAACTTTTCTATGCTGTTTGACATATTGATATCTGCTCGAGAGTAGTTAAAGTTAAACCAGTGATTGTATGATTGCTATTTGCTTGAGGTTATATCAATTACTATTCTTCAGGTTTCACAATGTTCTCTGAGAGACCTACTTTTGCATTGTTGTACGGATGAAGCTCCCGATGTTCGACAAAGTGCCTTTGCCTTATTGGGAGACCTTGCTCGAGTAAGTCGAATGTGCAGTTGTATACTTTTTACTGAAGCCGTCATATCAACTGATGGTATCTGCATATGGTCCTTAAACCTGGGTTGTAGGAAACATTCCATAAGCTGATCCTTCTTAATTTATGTTTGAAAGTAAGTTGGGTGAGTTTTAGAAGACACTAGTTAATAGCATTCTAATAATGGCATGATTTGGATAGGTGTGCGTGGTTCATTTGCACCCTCGTTTGTCTGAGATTCTTGAAGTTGCTGCCAAACAATTGGTATGTGGGTGCCTGGTTTAAGTTTAGCTATACAGTTGAATTTAGTAATACTTTTGTTGATATGCCATAAATGTACAGGAAATTTCAAAGGTACAGGCGGCTCTTTCAGTGGCAAATAATGCATGTTGGGCAATTGGAGAATTAGCAGTTAAGGTATGTCATTGTCAAATGTTGTAGTTTAAAAATAATAGAGATGTACAATGATGGACATTGGTTTGCATAATTTAGATAAAAGTGTCAGAGGTAAGAACTAGTAAGGACAATAGCATTTTTATATGAAACATGTCATTGTAAATATAAATTTTGAATTTCAGGTTCGTCAAGAAATTTCTCCGTTCGTTTTAAGTGTAATTTCATGCCTGGTGCCAATTCTTCAGCATGCAGAGGTCAGTCTTATCATGCTCCGTACTATTGATAATTTTTGAATATATTCAGTTGCTTAATCGTAATTTGTTAATGTGGTTTATAGGGACTCAACAAGTCACTTATAGAAAACAGTGCAATAACACTGGGGAGACTTGCATGGGTCTGTCCAGACCTTGTATCACCACATATGGAGCATTTCATGCAACCTTGGTGCAATGCTCTTTCAATGTAAGTTATTGCATCACTTATATGCTTTACTCATGGCTTGCTACCTTACGAGCTATGATGCATGGACGCCAACTCAGACACCGGGTCACGGCACGGACACTCCCACAACGATAATGTCAAAAACATAGGACACATACACAACTACTACATATATGATACTATTTGATCTTCATCTATCCATCTATTATTAAAAGAGTTAAAAGTGTTTTAATCAAATTTAATATCTTTAATCTTTCATTGATCGACATTGTTTTGACACATTTTTTTAACCCTTTTAGATTTGTTTGAGATTTATCCAAAAAATGTACTATAAAATATGTTAAAGCAAAGAAAAAGAGTTATTTTTTGAAACACTTTATGAATTGTCCGACGCGTGATATATAAATGTCGTACACCGATTCAAAGAGTGTCAGTAAAAAAAACTTTTTTGGGACACTTGTCTGTGTTTTCCGACATGTGTCATATGGGTGTCATTGAAGTGTTGGACACCACGGCGCCTAATCCAAGCGGTGTCCGTGCTTCATAGCTTACATGTAACAAATATCTCGTGTTTTCGTTCATTGCAAACAATAAAGGTTTTGAAATCCCAGATACTTCTGCAATTAGTTAGCAGCATGATAAGTTTTTGTCAGTAAATTAGTATTTATTATATAAGTTTAGTATTTATTATATAAGTTTGTGGATTGTTTATCATTTACCCCATATGTTTAGCTGAACATGGGATTCAGATACAAGTATTTTCAACATAGGTTTAGAATTGACTTTTTTCAAAGCTGAAGTCTTGTCTCTTGTTTGATAATTAATGACTACTCTCTACCCAAGATCTGTTAGACCACCCATTATTAGGCCACTCGAGTCACACTCTTGATGTAAGTAGTGTTTAATTTTGTCACCACCTGCTGATTTGGTGAGGACAAGCTACATGTGACCTAAGTGGCCCGATAATGGATGGTCAATGTTTTAAAAATCGAACCGATCATTTTAATTTTGTAAAAAGTCTACTTAAATTTTAATTTTACTTTTTAAAACAAATTATCAAAACGACGTCGTTTTGTCGGAGGAAGAGAAAGCTAACATTTAAACTGCTGGTAACCGGTTCTGGCCGGTTCCCACTGGTTCAATAGCTTACCCGATCTAGCAATCACGTCAGACTGGTGATCCCTCCGGTTCTCGGTTCGACCGGCCAGTCCAACGGATCTTGGGTAGACCCTGATACAAAATTAAAATTTGGATCAAGTCTAATTCAACTCTTCGAAACCAACTTACAAGGCGGTGGATGTCTCTCACTTATAAACTCATTTTTTACTATATCTCATCTAATGTATCGTAACAGATACTCTCTTTGGACTTTAATATTAGCAAAAAAGCAAATGTATTTGATCAACTTTTGGACTAAATTCATGCTTTTTTGTTGCTTATATTTAAGTATACAAGTCCAGAGTTGTAGCTTGTTTGTCTCAACATAAAGTTTAGTTGCTTTACTTTTGCAACTGATCAATGGTAGTGCTTGTGGTCTTGTATTTGTATATATTTGGGACTCACATAGAAACATATAACATGGGGTAAACTTTTGTCTGAAAATCTCCACTTTACAAATTAATCATGGTTTTAGACGTCCACTGTTTATTTGCAGGTTATTGTGTATCTATAATTTTCTTGTATGATTTGTGGCAGGATACGAGATGATGTTGAGAAAGAGGACGCATTTAGAGGTCTATGTGCTATGGTAGGCTCCCCCTTTATGCAAATAACTCTAATAATATACACGTAGACCATTCATGCAATCAGTGCTTTACAATTTCTGTTTGTTTTCAGGTCAAAGTCAATCCTTCTGGAGCTCTCAGTTCTCTTGTTTACATGTGTAAAGCCATTGCAAGTTGGCATGTATGTTGCCAGTATCACCATTTTCTTAAATGCCAAAGTGATTTATGATTTCTGTAATATAAATTTTATTATGTTGACATGTATAGGAAATAAGGAGTGAAGATTTACACAATGAAGTCTGTCAGGTCTTGCATGGGTATAAACAGGTTAGTCTTGTCTGCTGTAAACACATCTTTAGAACTTATATGTACTGGTTATAGCTGCAATTCATTCATCATGAAAATAAAGCAAAAAAATTAATGAACCCCTTTGTATGATAAAGTTGGTATTTAATAGTGTTTCATTCTTTGTTCTAAGTTATGATTACATTGGTGGAAATTTATATCAAGATTAATAGCTGAAACTAACCGAAAGGGATATTCCATATTTTTGCTTATAGATGCTGCGCAATGGAGCATGGGACCAGTGTATGTCTGCTTTGGAGCCACCAATAAAAGAAAAGCTTTCAAAATATCAAGTATAATTTGATTGAGTGAGCACTGTATCTGCATTGGCCTTGGTCATTTTGTGTGTTGTCAAGCAATATCAGAGTCATGATTCATATCGAAAGGAGCTTAGTCTTGGTCCAATTTTATCGGTCAGGGTTATCAGTATTTATACAATTCGTTGAACTTGATGATTACAGGCGGTTCCACCAGCCTTCAAGGTCTCATTTGATGGTGTTTCCAATGAGAAATGTACAGTGAAATGGCTTTCAACCTTTGGAAATGCTTGATTCTTTGTTGTCTTTATAGTTAAGAAAAAAGCCTTAATTAAAGGCTAGAAGTTTGATTTGACCTTTGAGTTCACGTCACAGTTTTCCAATATTTTTAGTGAGTTTATAGGTTTTGTGCCGTTGATTATACAGTTTTGTACCATTAGATAGAGAGGGAGAAGAGGGGAGGGGGTGTTATGAGACCACTCGTTCCGTTGTTTGTAACACTTGAAGACCGATTTAAGCTATGTGTTGCCTTAGGCAGGGCATCGTTTGAATTTTGATTGAGACAATAAGCGTTAAACTTATGCGTATTCATTGATCCATTTTTTCTTTATGCTAAAAGCATTGTTAACATTATTTTCTTGAAGTTGTCAATGTCTTTGCTCCTTAATAACACTAATATCTGACTATGGTTGCTGTAATTAGCAGTTTAAGTTTATTCTTTTCGAATGAAATGCATTGAGATTTTCCATCAAAAAGCAAATTTGTATTCTTGTTTTTCTATTGAAGCTAGATTTGTAGGGCATGTTCAATTGTATTAGGAAATTGAGTCTATTGAAGTGAACTCTAGTGATTGAGAGAAGATGGAAATGTTAGTTAGGATTGTACATTTGCATCTCATTTTTAGCAAAACACAAATTTTAGAATATGAAAATAATAAATATTTTTACAAAGTAAATGACTATGTACATTGTAACATAATTCTGGTCTTTGTGTGTTTGATATGTTTTACTAAAAATGAGATGCAAATGTACAATCCTAACTAACATTTCCATCTTCTTAAAGTTGTCAATGTCTTTGCTCCTTAATAACACTAATATCTGACTATGGTTGCTGTAATTAGCAGTTTAAGTTTATTCTTTTCGAATGAAATGCATTGAGATTTTCCATCAAAAAGCAAATTTGTATTCTTGTTTTACTATTGATTTCATATCATAATCAAGTTAGCTTGTCACAATTTTTTATATTTACATATAACTTAGTTGTTTACAATAAAAAAAAGACAATGTTAACATGTTTAGCACAATGTCAATTATATGTAAATTTGACATTTTGATACATTGTCAAACATTATTTTCTTAAATAGGCATGTGTTTGTGTGCTGTTATAGTAAAGAGCGAAGTTCAAAACTCTACTTCTAAAAAGAAAAACAACAAAGAAAATTAGATTGATCAGAGATAAACAAACTTACTCTTATTTATAAACAAGGTAATTATACAAGACTCTTGATTATAAAAGATTGGTAAAGGAAACTTAGGGAATTTTGATGTTTTCAAAGAAAAGAAGAGATGTTCTTCGATGCTCTGAATAATTAAGAAACCTTCTATTTATACTGAATTATGATGGAGTGTAGGATACGAGACCGGGTGCTCATTGGGCCCCATTGACACCCACGTATCCTTTTTTAAAAATAATTCTGCTGAGGGTAAATCTTATCTTGATTTCCCTGATTACAAAACGACGAACAATTTAAAAAAAAAAGGAGGTGAGGGAATTTACACCTGTCCCCCATTATTACATAAGGACAAACGACTTTTTCAAAAGTAAAGTAAACACACAGTGAATCCTATCCTGAGGATTTATTATTACAAAACGACAAAAAACTTTACACAAAGTGGGTTGTTGACAAGATTGAGGAATCTTATTGGTCCCACGTTTCCGGCGCGTCTTTGTCAGACGTGGATGTCTTCGTGTTCCTTAATCCATCGCTGTAATTTCTGGTGTATCTTTTTCAGGTCTTTGGTGGCTTTGTTGGTGTGTGGCCTGTAATCATTCCAGTAATTATCTCTGGTGGAGAGTCTCCTACATTCCTGGGCTCTTGCTTCGACCATTCCGTGAAGCAAGCTGAGCTCGGCTTCCACTCTTTTTCCTTGTCTGCTGAAAAGTTCATCTGCGGCTTCTCCCATTTTTGAGAATGTTTCCAGGGTGAGTGGACCGGACGGCTGCCTTGCTTGGTACAGCTGCTAAAGGATAGTGAGGGGATCTGTTGGGGGGGGATAACATAATTGGATCGTGAAGAGAGAAGTTCAAAACTCTACTTCCAAAAAGAAAAACAACAAAGAAAATTAGATTGATCAGAGATAAACAAACTTACTCTTATTTATAAACAAGGTAATTATACAAGACTCTTGATTATAAAATATTGGTAAAGGAAACTTAGGGAATTTTGATGTTTTCAAAGAAAAGAAGAGATGTTCTTCGATGCTCTGAATAATAAAGAAACCTTCTATTTATACTGAATTATGATGGAGTGTAGGATACGAGACCGAGTGCTCATTGGGCCCCATTGACACCCACGTATCCTTTTCTAAAAATAATTCTGCTGAGGGTAAATCTTATCTTGATTTCCCTGATTACAAAACGACGAACAATTTAAAAAAAAAAGAGGTGAGGGAATTTACACCTGTCCCCCATTATTACATAAGGACAAACGACTTTTTCAAAAGTAAAGTAAACACACAGTGAATCCTATCCTGAGGATTTATTATTACAAAACGACAGAAAACTTTACACAAAGTGGGTTGTTGACAAGATTGAGGAATCTTATTGGTCCCACGTTTCCGGCGCGTCTTCGTCAGACGTGGATGTCTTCGTGTTCCTTAATCCATCGCTGTAATTTCTGGTGTATCTTTTTCAGGTCTTTGGTGTTTTTGTTGGTGTGTGGCCTGTAATCATTCCAGTAATTATCTCTGGTGGAGAGTCTCCTACATTCCTGGGCTCTTGCTTCGACCATTCCGTGAAGCAAGCTGAGCTCGGCTTCCACTCTTTTTCCTTGTCTGCTGAAAAGTTCATCTGCGGCTTCTCCCATTTTTGAGAATGTTTCCAGGGTGAGTGGACCGGACGGCTGCCTTGTTTGGTACAGCTGCTAAAGGATAGTGAGGGGATCTGTTGGGAAGTTATCTGGATAAGCTTCTTGGCATATTGGTCCTGTTGGGGCTGCGGAGTTTCCTTCCATTCTTGAATTGCTTCTTCCAAAAGTAGAAGGTGGTTGTGTACTCGAGCTTCCTGTTCTTGACATCCTGCATATGCAACAAAGTGAGCAATTATGGATAAAGTATCAGCTAGGATATTTAGTTTTCCCTCAATATGTTCAAAGTGAATTTTGACTCCTGATCCAGTTATGAAATCCGTGAATGCTAGCCACCTAACTCTAGATGGTTTATTTTGGGTGGACTTATTGTAAAAGCTTATGATGGCTTGGCAGTCCGTTGTGAGGGTTATTTCTCCTTTGTCTAGGTAATGGATCTTGAAATTTTCCAGAGATCCCATGCAGGCATGAATTTCCGCATCTATGGTTGATTTAATCTTCTGAAACTTTCCTGAAGCGTAGGCACATATTTTTTCAGAGCTCCTTGGGTCATGCCTTTGGTTCTTCCATTTGCACACTCCCCCCATCCCTCCATACAGCCATCCGTTTCTAGGATGATGTAGGCATGTTCCGGTGGGATTTCAAGATCAGGCAAATTTTTCACAATTTCCTTGATCTGGTGAACGATTCTCCAGTCACCGCTTTTCATTCTTTTATCACCATGGGGGCTAGTCTTTGTGTGTAACGGACCTGTTAGAGTTCCTAGGTCCGGGATGTAACTATGGGCGTAGTTTAGTATTCCCAGAAATCCTCGTAACCCTTTTTTGTCCATCAATTTTGTTTCATCAAAATCTAGTATTTTCTTGATGATGTGCGGTTGTAGTCTGATCTTTCCTTGCCTGATGATCGCGCCCAGGAATTCAACTTTCTTGGTTGCCAGCTTCATTTTTGTTGCGGAGAGAATTAAACCATGCCTCCTTATGATTTTTGTGAACTGCTGTAGGTGCTTTGCATGCTCATCCTCGTTCATGGAGAAAACCAATATGTCATCTATGTACACTGCAATGAAATGTTCAGTGCCTTTGAAGATATTACCCATTTTTCGTTGAAAAATTGCAGGTGCATTCTTGAGTCCGAACGACATGACTAACCATTCATACAGGCCTCATGGGACAATGAAGGTCGTCCAAGGGATAGATTTTTCATCCATTGCGATCTGATGGAAACCGGACTTCAAATCTAACTTTGAATAAATTTTGCTGTTTCCAATCCTTTTGAGGATTGTGTTGATCCCTGGAAAACTATATTGGTCCTTGTAGGTGTTGTCATTCAGGGTTCTATAGTTAAAGACCATCCTTTCTTTGCCCTTTGTTTTCTTCCCCGAAACAAGATCAATCTCTGTTCCTGATTTAACAATTATAGCCGTGGTCCTATGTCTGCTCTTGCTGGGTCGTATGACCTTGAGTTCGAGCAAAGTATTGACATGTTTTCGGAAGGATTCCTCCATTGCAGGCGTGGCATGTTTTAAGGGCTTATCTTCCACCGTTAGGTCTTCGTTGATGACCTCTATTTTGCATTTGATTTTATTCTTTGCCCAATGCGCCAAAGGATTGTTACCAATATACTCTGTTTTCTGTAATTCCTTAATTGCTTTGTGAAACTTCCTCAAAAATTCTGGGATTGGTTGTCCCATATTTATAAAGACTGTCTCTTGTATGCCGAGATATTCTTCTTCTTCCATTCCAAGCTCTTCCAGGGCGGAGGCTGCTACTTCTGCTTCTTCAGTTGTGTTGATGGAGGAGATATTTTTGTAAAATGTGAGGATGTTCCTTTTTATTCTTATTCCCCCGTACATGGACCTGATGAAATTGCATCCAATAAGCATATGTATGCCATCCAGGGTGTTCATGTCAAAGGCATGAATTAGGGGGGGTCCTGAAGCAGTTTTCTCCTATCTTCATTACCCTGGGCTTCAGCTTCCATTTCGCCTCTTGCCTGGAGCTAATCCCACTGAAAAAGGTGAGGGTGAGATTTGGTTCCAGGGCCTTTTCTGGTACCGCAGACTGATGGAGGCAGCATGAGGAGGCTCCAGTGTCCAAGATTACCTGTACTGAGAATGACTTAACACCTGGTATTTCAAATTCGACAGACATGTTATATAACTTATTTATCACTTTTCTGGGCTTTGCATTTTCTGCGACCTTTAAGGTCTTTTCCTCCCTCCAGAATGTTACTATCTCATCTTCCATGCTAATCTTTTCCTCTTCTTCTGCTTCCTTTGTCACCTTTGTTAAGTAATCATTTCTTTCCTGCAGGAAGTCCACATATTGACACAGTTCTCTTATGAGGATCTCCTTGTTTCCCGCATATTTCTTTTGGCTTTCAGGAATTTGGATGGAGATCTGAAAGTAGTAGTTTGCACAAAGTGCGCAAGCCAACATTTTGCATTGTTCACACCATATCCTTCTAGCTTGGCTTCTTCTTTCTTTGCAAATTGTACATGTTACCTGTGTATCAGACTGCTCTTCTATTTTGGCAGTCCAGGTATGGCTACAGGCTTATTGTTCTGGCCTAATTTGCACCCTTTTTCGCCAGCCGCAATCTTCGGCGCCCAACATGAAGGTGCATTCTTCAGTGGGTATTTGCTCTACTGCAGCTTTGGCATTGAGAGAGGTTCTCCCTACCTCCCCTTCAGAGAGACTGCAGATCGTATCGCTGTCTGGTTCATCCTGATCTACTGAGAGTACATCCCAGTTTTCTGGCAGGTCCAATTCTTCTAAGATGGCTGCTCTGGCAATGTTACCATTCTTATTACGGCATTCTCGCTCAAAACGCCATTCCATGCCCCAAATGTAGCATTTGCACTTTCTCTGCCTGTCTTGGTGCCGCTTTTTAAAGACTCGGACATGTGACTCATGAGGTTTGCCTTTGTAGGATTTAGCTTTCCTTAGGCCATACCGTTTGCCAGAGGTTTTGTAGTAACCTGGTATAGGAATTCGACTGTAGAAAGTGAAGTCTTTCAAATCTCATTGAAGTGCAGCCTTTTTACATAACTCCGCCATGTACTGGTAAGTGAAATGTATTCTAGGCATTACTCCAGCGGTGTTTCCTGGATATTTTTCTTCACAGGCCTTCCTGACTTCATCTCCTATCGTGGGTGGGAGTTTTCTGAAGAATTTATCTGAGAGATCTCCTGAAATAAACATTCTTCCTGATTTGGCGGCAAGGATCTTGTAGTCATTCTTGTATCTGATTATATCCTTCATACTATCGCATGTTAACCTCTCTAGATCCCTGTAGGCTCTATTCTGTTCTTCCGTCGATCCTTGATAAGGGTCTTCCAACACCATTATCCTTCGTATTTGTGAAGTTACGTTTTGGGGATCATCCGCAATATTTTCAAGTGATTCATATTCTGCGGGATACGCCATTCTCCATGGGATCCATATCTTCTTTTCATTTTCTCCCAGGAGGTTTTCTATGAAGGCTATTTTGCTTTTGTTGCTGTCAAATTGCCGTTCATTTAATAGGTTCAGGGTTATTGACTCCCATCTGGAAATAACATCCTCGTACATTCCTACGTTCTCAGGTAGGACCAGTACTGCACCATTGTTTTGCTGGGCGGAGGGTAGAACCCATTGTTCATTGTTATTTCCTCCCTTGAATCTTCCAACAAAAGGTATAAGGTTTGAGAATTTGTCACCGTCTTGTACGTTGGAGCTTTCGGGAGGGTAGTTTACTCCACCCATAGTTTCTTCCGGAGGTTGCGTGTATGACGTAATTCTGGATGTTGACGAAGAAGGACAGGCTCATTCTAGCTTTCTGAGTGCTGGGTATGGTAATTCATCATCGTCTTCCTACTTTGAGACATACGCCTTTTCCTCTACTGAAAAAGGCTTTACTAAGTCTTCCTCTTCCTGGGGATCCTTTTGAGGGGCTTCGTGGAGTTCTTGGAGGTATTGGCAATACTGCTCAAAGTCTTCTAAGTCGGTTCCTTTAATCAAGTCACCTTCCTTATCTTTTGATGGTGATTCTTCTGCATCCTCTCATCCTGATGGTTGGATATCTTCCAACTTAATTTGGGAGCTTTCGGGGGAAGTGTATTTTACTAGGTAGTCATATTTGCCGCTTGGCTCTCCTAGCGTATCCCAGGTTTCATTTTGATCCTGCTCTTCTTCCCACTAGACTGCTATGATTTGCTCTTCATTTGCATCTAGGGCCTCTTCATCCTGGTTATTGACCTGGAAATTTGGTGGGGGTGGTGGGCTGTAGTAATCACGAAACCTTATGGATGTTGAACCGTCAGATCGTCTTCTTGTGTCTACGTCTGTTGGAACAGAGTAGCTCCTTCTTTCAGGTGGGTTTAAGATTCATCGCTTTCCATGTAGCTCGGCAGCTGTATGCTTTTGCCCTGGGATTGCCTTTACCCCTTTGCTGGACAGGTATTCAGAGACATTCCTGACATCGTATCTGAATGAAGCATAACTTGTATTTGTTAATCTGGCAATAAGTGCCATGGAGATTAACAAGTTACTTTTCGCTCCTTGCCACCCCTCATAGCCATGCGTCTGGATTGCGAGTTGCACATGACTATAGAAATCATAAATGCTCATCATGATCTCGGGTGCAATATATGCCAGTTGCGTGCCTTCTGATAGATCGATTTCCATAGAGCTTATGATTGCTCTTTCATCGCTCCACCTTGTATCACGTAAAACCACCAGAGCATTAGTTCCTGTATATCGGTTATGCAGGGGGTGTAACCTGATCATTATTAGACCCAGATGGATATGTTGAAATCCTTCCCTCCTCAGGGTTTCATAACTTGTTCCATTTATGAACCCCAGATCTAACTGCTGATTCTCTCCGATTACTAGAATCCTTTCCTCAGACCTATGTTGATATACTCGATGCTTTGGCTCGTTCCACCTTGATTCATACAGGATTTCTGCAGGGACCATCATTGCTCTTCTCCTCTGGGACATATCGAGTTCCTGATTGGGATCAAGTTGGCTTTCCAGGCTTCTCTGGTAATTTCGGCCAAAAAGCTTAGGGATGCGTCTTTGCATTTCATATCTGATTCTGCTCCCAGTTCTGTAGTCTCTTACTTGGTCCTCTTGAGATGATTCTCTTTCATTATTGCTTAGCCTAATTACGGGGGGGGGGGGGGGGGGGGGGTAAGCTTCGATTCCGACTCATATTGCAAGCCTTCTGATCCTCTCTTGAATAGAGGCTCTTAATTCCTTGTAGTCTGCAACCAGGTTGTGGTCAATTGGATCTTCTTTCTTGAGGAAATTGATTATGTCGGTCAACCACTTTATCTGAGTTTTCACTTCTGTTATGTTTGTATGCCGTGGTTTGAGTATTATCGTACTTCAGATCAGCTTCCCTTCTGGTGATTTTAGGAAACTAGGGACACTAAACATCAAGGGTTCTTTTGCTTCTCTTCTTTGAAGATCTGATTTGGGTCCTTGAAGACGTAGAAGGCTCTTTTCTTTTTAGGGGGTTTCCTTGCGGGTTCTCCGAGGGATAATCCGGCAAGATTCTTTTGGATTTCTTCCAACGCTTTCTCTAGTTCTGAGCTTTGGACTTCTTTTCCTTTTTGTAAGGGCTTTAGGTGATTCAGTGTTTCAACACAGTCGTCTATTTTCTTATCAATCCTGACAAGAAGCTGAATTACCGTGTTATTTTGTTTGATGATGGTTGATAAACCAGTGATTGTTTCTTTTGAGGAATCGGTAGGTTTAGCGAACCCTACTGCTGACTCTTCTATGGATTTGGTCGCCTTGACTGCTTCCTTGTATGAAGTGCTTTTAGCAGAGTTTCTCCAGCTCATGAAGTAAGGAGATCCCTTACTTCCAGGATCGTACGCTCAACCTTTTGGATACTTTGGTTGAGATCTTGCAACTGAGACCCTAATTTTTGGTTTGTTTCTTGAATTTGGTGGAAGTGTTTCAGGCTGACTTTTGACAAGAGGAGTAGTCGGTCGTATATGACACTAATGTTGTTATGGGAAATCTTTATCAGTCCTAACTGGTGAGGGTTTGACACATATAAATCAAGGTATTTTAGGTTAGCAGTTCGGGATTCCTCATACCATGCTTTTATGTTTTTCTCAAATCTTTCAGACATTTAGTAACTCATGTGTTGGTGGACTGAAATCTCTTGGGACTCCTTCCCTTATTTCAGAACTGCAACACCCTTTTGTTAAACTAAATTTTTGTTTTCCTCAAAAGAAAATAAAATATAGTGTAAGGAATCCCTACTTTTGCCTTCCTAGAATACTTTGAAACTTAGTTAGCCATCAGAACTTTTTCAAGCTCTGATACCAAACCGGGGGGGGGGGGGGGGTTTCATAACTTGTACCATTTACTCTCTCTCTCTCTCTCTCTCTCTCTCTCTCCCTCCCTCCCCCCCTCTCTCCCTCTCTCTCCCCCCCTTCTCTCTCTCTCTCTCTCTCTCTCTCTCTCTCTCTCTCTCTCTCTCTCTCTCTCTCTCTCTCTCTCTCTCCCTCTCTCTCTCTCTCTCTCTCTCTCTCTTGTTTCATGCTTCTTCTTCATCCTATTTTCAGTTTCTAACATGGTATCTAGAGCTTAAACTAGATCCCTAGCCATGGCTTTTGAAGAAAACTCAAACTCTGATAACACATTCAGAGCATCAACGACAACTGCTGTTGCGTTCAATAAGAAGAACGCATTCAAGACATTCACACAATAAGTGACTTTGAAGCTTGATGAAAACAATTTCTGTTCATGGAAGCAGCAAATCGAAGGCGCCATCAGAATGAACAAGCTGCATCGCCTTCTTGTAAATCATGTTATTCCTCAACGCTACCTCACCGAAGCTGATCGCAACAATGATGTGGAGAATCCTGCGTATATGGAGTGGGAACAGCAAGATTCGTTGCTCTTCATATGGCTTCTCACGACGCTGCCTGCCTTTGTTCTTCCTCGCGTGGTTCGCTGCTTGCATTCGCATCAAGTATGGGATGAAATTCACAAATACGTGTTCGCACACACGAATTCTAAGTCGCGTCAACTCAGATCTGAGTTAAAGGCGATTACGAAAGGGGAGAAGACGATCACTGAGTATCTTGCTTGTATCCAACGCATTGTAGATGTGCTTGAATCGATTGATGATTCGATTTTGCATCGTGATCAGATTGAAGCGATTCTTGATGGATTACCAGATGAATACAATGCCCTTGCTTCTTTCTCATGAGGCGAAATTGGAGAAAGCAAAGAAGAATCTTGTTGTTGCTGAACCTGTTTCTGTCAATGTGGCTCAAGTTGCTTCTCAAGCACCTCCTTCCTCTGTCAATGTTTCTGTCACGATCCTTCCAGTTTAGCTCAATATGGTGGTGGTACTGTGTCTAATTATGGTGAGTTACATGGAGGATTTCGTGGTGGTCGTGGTTTTCAAAGAGGAAGAGGTGGTAGGTATGGAATTAGATCTAAGATTCAATGTCAGATTTACTTCAAGACTGGTCATGATGCAAGTGTGTGTTATCATAGACATACATCTATGATGCCATATGCGTGGCAACCTGCTCCTCAAGGACCACTGCAAAGGCCTTCTCACTGGAATGAATGGATTCATCCTACCACTGCCTCTCCATATTACTCAAATCAGTGGACACCTACTCCACCTAATCAGCGGTTGGCTCCCTCTTTAAGAGGTCCACCACCTGGTTTTCCTCAGAGGCCTTCTTATCAACCACAAGCCTTGCTAACTGGTGCTGCTACAGAGGTTACTAATGCCAACAATCAGCTATCTCAGGCTTGGTTCCCTGATTCTGGTGCTACAGATCATGTCACCAACAATGCAAAATTTCTCTCTGAAAGCCTCACTCTACCTGGTACTGATCAAGTTCTGCTAGGCAATGGTCAAGGTGTGCCAATTGCCTCAATTGGCTCAGCCTCTTTTTCATCACTTATCACACATACACCACACTCAATCTTCACAGTCTTTTATTGGTTCCTGGCATCACTAAAAGCCTTATGTCTGCTAGCAAGTTTGCTAAAGATAATAAGGTGTATTTTGAGTTTTATGCTGACAAATGTTTTGTCAAAATACATGCCAATTCTGAAGTGGTGCTCAAGGGAGTGTTGAATAAAGATGGGTTGTATACCTTTCACTATTTGCTACTTAGTGTGTCTAATGCTTCAATCACAACATCACCAAGGAACCTTCTGTTAGTTCGGCACAAAACAGTCTTGCTGTTAATGTTTCTTCTTATAGCCTGTGGCATAATAGATTAGGGCATCCTCTTCATGAGGCCCTTAGGGCAATGTTGCAATCTTGTAATGTTCCTGTGCCACATATGTCTCCTTTGGATTTCTGTACATATTGCCGTCTTGACAAAATTCATAGGCTACCTAGTACACTTTCACACACAATTTATGCAAAAGCTTTTAATCTACTGTACTTGGATGTATGTGGTCCAACTCCTATGAATTCTACTTGTGGTTACAAATATTTGTTGATCTGTGTTGATGCTTTTTTCAAATATTCTTGGGTTTTTCCACTAAAATTGAAGTCTGATGTTATGCTCACTTTTACACACTTTGTCACAGCCATTGAGGTTCAATTTGGTGTTAAACTCAAGTCTGTTCAGACTGATGGGGGAGGTGAGTTCAAGCCTTTAACCTCACTTTTTCTTACAAAAGGTATAGCTCACAGGCTGGCCTGCCCTCACACACATCACCAGAATGGTGCAGTTGAGAGAAAACATAGACATGTTGTGGAAACAGGGCTGACCTTGCTTGCTCAAGCCAGTCTGCCCTTAAAATTTAGGGATCATGCCTGTCTCACTGTCAACTATCTCATCAACAAAATACCAACCCTTATTGTAGACATGAAGTTTCCCTACTTCATGCTCTATGGAACTGCACCTGACTATAAACAACTCAAAACATTTGGCTGTGCTTGCTACCCTCACCTTAGGCCTTATTCCTCCAACAAGTTTAATTTTCACTCTCAAGAGTGCATTTTCTTAGGGTATTCATCAAGTCACAAAGGCTTCAAATGTCTTGATCCTAGTGGGAGGATCTATATTTCTAAGGATGTTCTATTCAATGAGCTCAAATTTCCCTATCCTCTTCTTACATCCTAATCTTTTTCTTCATTTTAATAGTTATTTGTACCATTTTCTGCACCCTTCCCTCTATCTCTTAATATATCTTCATCACATACTCCCTCATCCATTCCCAATGATATCAGGCAAGTTCCTCAAAATTCTGTCATTACCTCATCTTCATCATCCAGCCACAATTCTTCTCAACCTCATCTCTTCTCTCCTAATGCTTCAGAGTCTCATTTTGTCCCTCTTATCCTCCATGATTCTTAAGCATCTTCTTCATCCTCTATTTCTTCACATACCTCACCTAATGATAGACCATCCACCTCCTCCATCGAGATCAACTCAATTAGCACTCCTACATAACAGCCACCACCTTCAAATCCTAACAACACACATGGCATGACTACTAGAAGCAAAAATGGCATAGTCAAACCTAGACTGCACCTTACCCTATTGTTGTCTGAACTTGAACCCTCCTCTTACAAACTAGAACTCAAGGATCCTACATGGCAGCTGCTATGGAAGATGAGTACAAAGCCTTGCTGACCAATCATACCTGGACACATGCCTCTCTCCCTTCTAACAGGAAGGCAATAAGATGTAAGTGGGTGTTTAGGGTCAAACAGAATCCTAATGGGACAGTCAACAAATACAAGGCCAGGCTGGTGGCCAAAGGATTTCATCAACAGGAAGGTTTTGATTTCACTGAAACTTTCTCACCTGTTGTGAAACTAGTGACTGTCAGAGTAATCCTCATTATTGCTATTTCTAAAGGGTGGCACAATACTCAACTGGATGTTAATAATGCTTTCCTCAATGGACATCTTCAAGCTTAACAAGGCTTATCTATGGGCTGAAACAAGCACCTAGGGCCTGGTTTGAAAGGCTAACCATGGCACTAAGGTCCTTTGGCTTTACTTCCAACAGGTGTGACCTTTCTCAGTTCACTCTTGTCACACCTACATACACTATCATCATGTATGTTGATGATATATTAATGACTGGTAATTCTCCATCTCAGACTCAAGCCTTAATTGCCAAGTTGAACTCCCAGTTTGCTCTCAAACAGCTAGGCAATCTTGAATATTTCCTAGGTATTGAAGTCTCTCATAAAAAAGATGGATCTTTGTTTTTATCTCAGACTAAATACTTAAAGGATCTTCTAGCCAAGGCCAAGCTAAGTGATGCAAATGAGGTTCCTACACCTATGATCTACAACCTTAAACTCACTAAACATGGGACTGATGTTTTGCATGATCCTACCTACTACAAGTCCATAGTAGAAGCACTGCAATATGTTACTATCACCAGGCCAGAGATTAGCTATGCAGTAAATAAGGCCCGTCAATTTCTGTCTAATCCTCTAGAGAGCCATTGGGCTTCTGTTAAAAGGATCCTAAGATATCTCAAAGGGTCCCTTTATCATGACATGCACTTACAAAGAGCATCCACACAAGTTCCTCTCTCTCTCTTACAGCTTTCTCTGATGCAGATTGGGGTGTTGATCCATATGACATAAAATCTACATCTGGATCCTACATCTTTCTAGGCCCTAACTTGGTATCTTGGTGGTAAAAGAAGCAGACCTTGGTAGCTAGATCCAGTACAGAGGTTGAATACAGAAGTCTGGCTAACTCTGCAGCAGAAGTCCTATGGATTCAGTCTTTGTTGACTAAGCCTAAAATGCCTTTCACCACACCTGTGCTGCTATGTGACAACCTCAACACAGTAGCCCTGTCTCACAATCCTATTCTGTATGCCAAGACCAAGCACATGGAGCTTAATATATTTTTTATTAGGGAAAAAGTTCTGAGCAAGAGCCTGATTGTTAAGCAATTTCCAGCATTTGACCAATATGTTGATCTCCTAACCAAGCCTCTCTCACCTCTCAAGTTCTTGCAACTTAGAGACAAACTCAGAGTTATGGACAAGACCTCTCTACAAGAGTGATGCTGGACTTGAGGGGAAGATATTAGAGATTAAGTTTAGAATTGTGTAAGGGCATTTGTGTAATTCTCAACTGTGCTGAGTCAGCACAGTTGTGTGCCAGCTATATAAAGTTGTGCCCTAATCTGTTGTAACAAATTTACACTTTCAGTTATCAATCAATAATGAGTTAATTACAACTCTCTCTTCTCTCTCTCTTGTTTCATGCTTATTCTTCATCCTATTTTCAGTTTCTAACATATAGTTCAACAGTTTTAAAAGTTTATGAATTTTGGGTGTAAAAATATTGATTTTATTTTTTATTAGATTAGAGATTGATATAGTAGGTTTTGATTTGTAAATCTATTTTCCAATGTTGCAAAATAACATACTTCCTCTGATTTAAAGTGATTGTTGTTTAACAAATAAAATTGGTCAATTTTCAATGTAAAATGATTATTATGTAAAGTATTGTATATCTTTTTTGGTGCATCATCAAACCTCTACTACCCATGTAGAATTCGATACCAAGGAAGTATGAGAAATTTTCCAAAACTAACATTTCAAACTCCTTATTTAAGTTTTGTTTGAAATCTTCGATCTGTTATCAACAGGCCATCGACATTGAGACATAGTATACACAACCCAATATTGCTTCTTACATACACTCCATACTCAATTGTGCAATTCACAAATTCCTTCTCCCTTAGAAAGTTATATATCTTCTTATTCCAAACTCTTGGAGCTTGCTTAAGTCCATTCAGGGCTTTATGCAACATGTATACCTTGCTTTCTTCACCTTGTTTCACAAACCCAACTGGTTGTGCAACATAAACTTCTTCATCTTAGGGCCATTCAAGAATGCACAGTTCACATCCATCTGACATATGTCGCAGTTGTTCATGTTTGCTAGACCAACAACCAACTTGATTGTTTCGATCCTAGCAACAAGTGCATAAACTTCGTCGAAGTCGATTCCTTCTTTCTGAAGCAATCCTTTTGCAATAAGTGTTACATTGTGTCGAGTTACTTCTCCTTTGGGATTCAACTTCACCTTGTATAACCATTTCACATCAATTTCCTTCTTGTTTTGAGGAAATTCAACGAGTGACCAAATGTTGTTGACATCGATGGACTTCAGTTCGTCATCCATTGCTTTCACCCACTTTGAATCCTTCAAGGCTTCATATCCATTGATTGGTTCAACATCTGCGTACAAAGCATAATGTACCAGCTCACCTTCATCATCAACCACATCATCTGATATAATCATACAATCTTGTAATCTTGCAGGCATGTGTCTTATTCTTTGAGTCCTGCTTGTGCTCGCTTGACCTCTGACTTCTTCTTGTCGAACTTCTCTTTCGACTTCACTTAGTGGTTCTTCACATATGATTCTCACCGAATCCTTCTTGACATTTTCAGTCCAATTTCAATCCTTAAGGATATAAAGTAACTAGCAGTTGAAACCCTTTTATTCCTCATATAATTAATATTTGACAATATAGATATAAATTTGAATTTTTTTTAAAAGACTTATTTAATAATAACTGCAAATAAAATTTAAACTATTCAGGACTAAAAATAAATACATATCATTAACAACCTAAAAACAAATATCTAAAAAAGAGATAAGTACCAAAAATACATGAGAATCAAAATTAAAAATAAATAAATAAATCACAAGTGATATTTTTTTAAATTATTTAATTTTTCAAAATTATATTTTAGATGTCATTCTCAACTTACAAGTATGTTTCTTTAAAGTAAAATGTATTTTTTATTTGTGTTTAATTGTTATCGTAGTTTCAATTATAATTCATAGTAAATCATTAATAATATAAAGTTATTGATCATATTTATTTAAAAAAATAGTTCTTAACATAATTAAAATTCAATAAAATACAAATAAAATTAATTGACAACCGAACATTGCGCGAGTCTTAATCTAGTTAGACATGAATTGAAATACCTTATTAACCGCATAAGAGATTTCTAGTCTTGTCAATAGGGTTAGCCTTTAGTGACTTTGGATATTGGCGTGTTTGTACATTTTTCTCCTCCATCTAAATCAATCACTATCTCTTAGTAAATAACTTATTTTAATTATTCTTTCATCTCTCAAATACATTAAAGTTACAAAATCACCATAAGCAAACTCTCAATCCCATCCCATTGTTAATGTGGCATATTGCAGAGCTCCGACCACTAACTTGTACATAAAAGGATCAAATAATAAGTTGGATCCTACCTTGTTAAGTCTCCAATGGACTGCATATGAATGAACACAATGTTGGATTCGAGCATATTAGTTTTTATGAGCAGATAGATCCATGATGTATTTGAAATAAGTGAAAAGGAGTGTATTATTAGAATACTTGTAAACTTCTATATCAAGAAAGTAATCTATATCACCTAAATACTCGAGAGAGAAGACAATGTCAAGTTTAATAATAAGTTGTTCAATCAGAGAGTAAAGCTGCATGTGATGATAATATCATTCACATAAACAAGTAGGTAGGCCAATTACTTGTTTTGAGATTCTTGGAAGAAAATAATGAACTATTACCATGAATATGATCAGAGGCGTCTGAATCAATTATCTAAAGATTTTGATTGTTAAAAGATTAAGATATGAAGGTTGCAAATGCATGAACACTAATGACAGTTGACCTATGAGACGATTTTCCTGAAAAACCATGAAGAGAGTAATATGTCTTTTGAGTATGACTCATTATCTTGTAATATGTACATTGAGGACTATCCATTTTCTTAAAAAAAAACCCGAGTGGATCAACAAACAACAACTAGAGATGGAGACCATTGAATGAATGTAACAATGACTTTTGAACAAAAAAATATTTTTTTTCAAACCCGGGAAGATTCAAGGGTTCTACTGAACAAGAGGTAGAAACCCTTAACTGAGAAGTGAACTAGCTCTTGATAGCATGTTAAGAGACTTTGATAGAGGATTAATAACAATGAGATTAATAACAATGTTAATTCTTAAGTGCATGAATATTATTTCCTAGATGCAAGAATAACTCGATTGCCACAGCTTCCCATACTAATAATGACTACTAATTCCAACATCTCATAATTGCTATCAATTCAGAAAAATATTAGATATTGGTTGGAAGACTCATTTATCTCACTATAACAAGATGAAATATTTCCTTTGTAGTTGGTGTAGTAAGTCAATTCATGCGGTGTACATATAATGATCATTGGGATATAGTGATCATAATTCTAAAGTACATTAAAAGGGTACCATGACAAGACCTACTCTATGAAGACCAAAGATACACTCAAATAGTTAAATTTTGTGGCAGATTGAGCATGTTCGCCAATTGATAGGTGTTCCATTCCATGATATTGTGTTTCTATTGGTGAAAATCTTATTTCTTGGAAGAACAAGAAGCAAAGTGGGATTGTAAGATCCAGTGTAGAGGATGGATATAGAGCTATGACTACAACCACCTGTGAAGTTATCTGTATTAAACAACTTCTTCAAGAGTTGAAGTTTGGAGATATTCAACAGATGAAACTATGCTGTGATAACTAGACATCTATACATATAGCTTCTAATCCAATATTCCATGAGAGAATTGATTATCATTTTATTCGTGAGAAAGTTCTTTAAAAAAAATCGGTCACTGAATGTATTACCTCAAAGGACCAATTAGATGACGTCTTCACAAATTATTCAATACATAGGGGTGTTCATTGGTTCGGGTAAATCCGAACCAAACCGCAATTCAAACCTAACTATAGTGTTTGGATCGAACATTTTTTTTAGTTTGGGCAAAAAACGAAACAAACCAATGAAATCCAATGTTAATTGGTTTGGGCAACAAATTTTTAAAATTTTACCCGCGAACCCGTCTACCCAAACCAATCATATTAATTTATATAATTTATATCATCATTATCATGAAAACTAGTATAAAATATTCACCTTCAAAAAATAAAATTAAAACTCCATTTGTTACATTCATAACCTATATGAAAAACGAAACAAGTTAAAAATTTTATATTATTATGAAAATTTAGTTGATGTAAATTACATATTTTAAAAAATATTTTTGTATATTTGTTGCTAATCTATCCAATCAATCTAACTCAAACCAATATGTTATTTCTCAGTTTGGGTTTTATAAAAAAAAAAATTAAAAATCCAATTCAAACCAACTCATATATTTTATATCGATTTGAACGTTAAATTCTCTCAAAACTGATCAAACCGACCCATGAACATCCCTATCAATACATCTATTCAAAGTTTAGAGCATTTAACTTATATGCTCCAATTTGAAGAGAAATATTGTAATTAGTAGCAATTATGAAATGTTGGACTTAGTAATTATTAGTATGAAAAGTTGTAGCAATCTAGTTAATCATCTAATAAATAATATACATGCATCTATGAAATAACTTTGTTATTAATTTCATTGTAAATATAAATTGCATTTATTTTTAGTAACTGATCGTACCTGGATCAGAGAGTTGATAGTGGCCAACGGCGTCTGGAACGGCAGCTCCGGTGATGGTGAGAGACGGCGGGGGGGGGGGGGGGAGGGGGGGGTGGTGTACCTGCAAGGTACTCTGACGCTCAAGTGAGAGAGTGTATAGAATATCAGCAAATACAGAAAGAGCGAGTGGTAAGAAGAATGTGTCTAACCTGACCCTCTCAAATGAGAGAGTATTTATAGAGAGCCCCCAGCGCGGGGCCAACGGTTACCTGCAATGGGCTGGATCAACTAGGCCCACTCCAAGTAACTGCTAGGGCTTACGTGTAGTAGTGAAGACCAGCACGTGGTCTTCGCCCTAGAGTAACTGCTCCTAGATTTCCGGAAGTAGGGCAGACCGAATCTTTCGGAAGTGGGAGGTTACTTGGAACATCTCCACGCGGGATGGACCGTTGGATGCTCCTCGCGGGGGAGGAGCCTTCTGTGGTCGAGGAGATGTGAATCCTGTATACTCCTCGCAGGGAGGAGACTTATGCGTCGATTTGAGAGATGATGCCCGTGGAGCGAACATGGCCTCGCGGGGAGGATCCACGTTCGTCGAGGAGTGATGTGTAGCACTCTCGCGGGGAGAAGCTAGTCTGTCGGGGAGATACATCTCAGCAGGGTGTGATGTCCTCCTCCCCTATTGTCCCAAGTGCCCGACACTGCCTGAGTGCCCGGCGAAAATGTGGCTACACGTGGCAGTCGCGTGTCCTGCAGAAGGACCTTGCTGGGCCTCCCTAGGCCGTATGGGTTGGGCCTGCTCGACTGTTGGGAAGCCTCGGCCCAGTCCAGAACAGGAGCCCCCCAAGTCGTTGCTCTGAGATGTCAGAGCAATGACTTAAGGGTTATTGGCATGTCGGGGATACGCCAAGAGAGGATCCGAGGAAGCCATTCTCGTGCTCGACGTTCCTACCGTCGCACATAAGTCGGGCATCGATCAGCTGTGTCTGGTCGTAACGCCGGGGAGATGAGGGGTTTCAGATTCGAAACATTGGGGAAGACTGAAACGACACGCGTGAGAGGATGAACGGCTGCATGTGCGCCACATGTCGTCTGTCAGTATTACCTAGGGAGGCTAGGGCGACTGGCTAGGGTAGAGCACTCAAGTGCCCTATGTCCCTCGAGTCCTGCGAGAGCCACTATAAAAACCCCTCCCTTCGTTCATTTTGCACTTTTTTCGCTTCTCTCTCAATGATCTCTTTCCTTCTCTCCCTATTGTCTATAGCAGCCGTTCGCCGCCGTCAACCGCCAGAAATTTGTGTCTACAGCAGCCGTTCGCCGCCGTCAACCGCCGGAACTCCGCGCCAGAAACCTACATCGCCGCCTATAAGGTATTTGTTCAAAAAATAGCCTTTTTCTTGCGTTTCCTCTTGATTTTGACTGGCGTACAACACTTCCTTGGTGAACTGATGAAGTTCCCATGAGAAATGAAAGGGTTCCTGGCGAATACGGCGGGAATCTTTTGTTGTTGAGAGAGGGAGTGTTAAGAACTTCTCTTGTTTTTGTTGAATGTCTCGGGGACAAGGGATGAATATCTCGGGGACGCGATGAATGTCCCGGGGTCCCCAAGGGTCACTCTTTTCGTCAACGCTAAGGGAAAAAGGGGCAGAATTTTCTGAGGAAGCGATGAGTTCCCCGGTGACCATGTTGTTCCTCGGCCCGATATGTCGGGGAAACGAGAAAGCCTTGCCCCTTCCTCGCCCGTTCGCTTGAACAGCGGTGGAGAGGTGAATTTGATATGACCCATCGAATTCACCGTTTCCTTATGCTTTTCAGGTAAATGGACGGTTTGGCTGCGAAGGTGGCCGTAGGATCCTTCGAAGAAGACGACCACCCAGAGTCTCCCATGGCCCACATGGCTTTCTCATAAGAGCGCCCGCTCGAGGAGTGGGTCTGCGACGAAGCCTTAGAGATGTCGTCCATCTTTGTCTACCGGGACGTGGAAGACGCGTTCTGTACCGTCGAGCATCGGCTAATCGGGTCCGATAAATCATGGAAGGTTTTCCGACCGGAAGAGCATCACGGAATATACTCGCCCTACCGAGGAATGCGCATCCCGTTATACGAGTTCATGTTCGACGAAGCGGGGTGGAGGCTGCCCTTCACGGACTTCCAAGAGGGGGTCTTCGCCTGGTTGAAGCTGGCGCCCTCGCAGATTCACCCAAACTCGTTAGCCTTTATTCGGGCTTTTGAGCTCATTTGTAAACACTTGAAAATCATGCCGACGGTGTCCCTCTTCTTTCGTATATTCCATCTTCAAAGGTCGTCGGCCGGTGGACGACACGGCTGGGTGTCCTTTAAGCAAAGGAAAGCTCTGTTCCACACGTACTTGGATTCCGTCCGGGATTTCAAGTTCCGCTACTATTTTGTGAAGCCGGTTACCCTTGAGGCTATCAACTCGCTGTACCGGAGAGTCACCCGTAAAGTCGACGGTCGCTCCGAGGAGGTTCTGGAGCCGAAGTTTCCCCTATACTAGACGGAGGAACACTTCAAAAAGGGGGTTGATAAATACAAGGTGAAACATAATCAGTTGGACGTCAACGACCGGGCAGCTTATGATAAGATCGTCGCGTTTGTCGAAAGCTTCAATGAAGCTCAGTACGAAACACTGGACGACGAGCCTATAACGGGAGCAGACAGGCAGTTGAGGAAGCAACGTCGCCTGATCAATACCCGTGTTCTGCTCGAGACCTTCTCCGACGAAGAAGCAGACGAGCTGTTAGGTGATGAAAACATCCTCGATCTAAGCCTTCCTCGTTTCTGTATGCCTTGCCTTACTAATGTTTTCTTTCTTTTTGCAGGGAAAATGGACGGAGCTGAGGAGAGGCTCAAGAAGTTGAAAGCGAAGAGGGCTCGGGAAGAACAGGCTCGGGGAGAGTCATCTCGCTCAAAGGGTCAAGGTGTTGCTCCTTCTGGGGCCATGCCCGAGGGTGTTCCCTCCGCTGGGATGCCCGAAGGTTCCAGCCAATCCCAGCCTGCTGTGACTGTGTCGGGGATTTCAGGTGGGCGCACACCTCCTGCTGGGAGCCAGTCTCTGGGCGCTCAAGGGACGCCGAAACGACAAAGGGTTTCGAACGCGGAGATTGTCGACCTGGCCCAAGAAGAAAGTCCCCCACCTCCTTCAAGCTTCGAACTCGCACCATGCCATCTCAAGCTCCGCTTCTTCTCTGAATTCACCTATCCTCGCGTCCCTCCCTCTGAAATCCAAGCTGTGCTGGGGACTGCTGCGGAAGCGAGGAGGAGGTCGATCTTTGAGGACATGTCCGCCATTATGCGGCTCTGTTCGACCGCTATTGTCCTGAACGATGAGACCCGCCCCGCTGCCAAACTTTCTCGACTGCAAGAAAAGCTCGAGACCTTGGATGCTGAGCTGCTAGACCTGCGCAAAGAGTTGAACGAATATAGGGACCTGAATAAAGAACAGAGCGAGCAGCAGCAGCGGGCGGAGGCAAAGCTGAAGGAAGCTGAGGAAGAGGAGAAAGGTCATCTTGCCCGGATCACCGAGCTGGAGGCAGAGGAGAAGCGGCTCAAGGAGAGGGTTGCCGAGTTAGAGGATCTCCGGCTAGCTGAGGACGATGCTCTTGAAACTGCGGGCATAGGGTTCCGAAATGCAGTGGCGCAGCTTCGGATCCTAAATCCCGACCTGGTGACCGACGGGGCGGACGCTGACTGCGAGGTGGTTGACGGCCGGATAGTGCTGCCCGGGCAAGAAGGAAACGCCAACGAGGGAGGTAGGCCAGACGCCGCTGAGACGGCTGCAGAGTAGGAATATAGTTTGCTTGGCCTGCGTGCCATTTTGTTGTTTTTTCCCGGCTTGTGGGCTTACTTGATGTAATACTCGTACAATGGTTGTTTTTGCTTGGCTTGTGGGCTTATTGATGTAATGTTCGTACAATGGGCTTTGCCCGATTCTTATACTTCGCTTTGCCTCTTAATTAATTTTGCTTGTGTGTAATACTTTATACATTACTTATTTTTGCCTAAGTAGTTGAGATCACTGGCGCCTTGGGAGTTTGCTCGACTCTGATGATCCTCGACTGCGGAGAGAGCTAGTCGATTGGTCGGGGGCTGTACCCCGACCTTCAACGAGGCCAAGACGTCGGTCGAGGTCTTAGCTTCGTGGCGTGAACTTCCCATCGCGAGCTGGGTGTTCTGCCTATTTGGTACGTCGACGACGGAGCTTGGTTGAGGCCTCCTCGTCGGGCCAAAAAGTCTCACGCACACACTTCGTGGTTTTTGGCCGTCGTGTGTTATATAGAGGTGTCGCACATGTACCGTTGCGCACCCCCGTGTTCACGACGTCGTACTGTCTCGGGTAGTGTCTAACTGTAATATTGTTTGAGCTTCTCAGCATTCCATGGTCGAGCAAGTTGTTCACCTTGGAGGTTTTCGAGGTAATAGGCACCCGTCCCCGTCTTCGCAATGATGCGGTATGGGCCCTCCTAGTTTGCGGCCAGTTTTCCTTCGCGTGAATCTTTCTGATTTCTCCGTAGGACAAGACTGCCAACATGGAAGTCGCGTTTGATAACTTTGTCATTATAACGCAAAGTTATTTTTTGTTTTAAAGAGGTTTCTTGGAGGGAAGCGCCGATCCTTATCTCTTCGACAAGGTCGAGTTCCTCTCGCAGGGCTTCGTTGTTTGTTTCTTCGTCGAGGGGAGCTTCTGTCCTCCTCGAGGGTTCCCTGATCTCCATGGGGATAACTGCCTCGGTCCCGTACGTTAGACGAAACGGGGTCTCCCCGGTCGTTGAGTGTGGGGTTGTTCGATACGCCCAGAGGACGCTGTGTAACTCCTCGACCCACCGTTGTTTGGCCTCGCCGAGTCGTTGCTTTAATCCCCGGAGTATCACTCTATTCGCTGCTTCGGCCTGCCCGTTGGTTTGAGGGTGTTCGACCGACGTGAAGTGCTGTTTTGTGCCCAGTTTGGCGACGAAGTCTTGGAAGTTCCTGTCGGTGAACTGTGTCCCGTTGTCGGTGACGATGGCTTGGGGCACACCGAATCAGGCAAGGATGTTTCTCTTGTAGAAACGGAGTATGTTGAAAGCAGTGATTTTGGCCAGCGCCTCGGCTTCAATCCACTTCGTGAAGTAATCCACCCCGACGATGAGGTACTTGTTTTGGTACGACCCTGTGACGAAAGGTCCGAGGATGTCCATTCCCCACCACGTAAACAGCCATGGGGATGACAATGACTTAAGCTCGTTTGGAGGAGCGAGGTGCATGTCCCCGTGTCTTTGGCAACGGTCACATTTCTTGACGTGTTCCTTTGCATCATGCTGCATAGTGGGCCAATAATACCCCGCTCGGAGTGCTTTTCGGGCTAGGGATCTTCCGCCGAGGTGCTGGGCGTTTATCCCTTCATGGATTTCTTGGAGGATCCCCGAAACTTTGCTTTCTTCGATACACCGGAGTAAGGGAATGGAGAATCCTCGATGGTACAACTTACCTTCGACGACGGTATACGCACATGCCCGCCTCTTGACTATCCCCGCTTCTTTAGGATCGTCGGGCAGTTTGCCCATCGTCAAGTATTCGTAAACAGGGGTCATCCAACAGTTTGCGTCCCCGATTGCGTTGACCTCGGTGGTCGGTGCGGGTTTTTTTATGCTCGGCTCGGTTAGTATCTCCTGGATAACTGATTTGTTCCCTCCTTTTTTCTTAATGCTTGCAAGCTTGGAGAGCACGCCCGCTCGAGTGTTGTGCTCGTGCGGGATGTGAGACACCTCCGCGGAGACAAATTTCCTCAACTTTTCTTGCACCAAGGTTAGGTACTCGACGAGACTATCGTTTTTGGCTTGGAATTCTCCCCGAACCTGTGATGCCACGAGCTGAGAGTCTGTAAAGATTTTGACTTCTTTTGCGCCAAGGTCTTCCGCCAGTCGAAGTCCCGCGAGGAAGGCCTCGTATTCGGCTTGGTTATTCGATGTCTTGAAGGGCAGTTCGAGGGAGACCTCTATCAGGATGCCCTGCTCGTTTTCGAGGATAATGCCCGCTCCGCTACCTTTTGCATTGGAGGCTCCGTCAACTTAAATCGTCCATTTCTGGGAGCCATTGGTCGAGGATTCGGGGACGGTCATTTCCGCTATGAAGTCGGCCAGTACCTAAGCTTTCAAGGCTTTTCTGCCTTTGTATCAGAGGTCGAACTCGGATATCTCGAGAGACCACCGAAGCATTCTCCCCGCCATATCTGGCCGACTGAGGAGCTGTCTGATAGGCTGCTCTGTCCTTACCACGATTGTGTGGGCCAGGAAGTAATGTCGTAATATTCTGGCTGCAGATACGAGGGCCAAGGTGACCTTTTCAATCTGTTGGTATCTGAGCTCGGGACCCTGAAGAGCTCTGCTCGTGAAATAAATCGGTTTTTGTCCGTCGGGGGTCTCCCGTATGAGGACAGCACTCACCGCTTCGCTGGTGACGGCCAGGTACAAGAAAAGCGTTTCCCCGTTATCTGGTCGGGACAAGACCGGGGGTTGTGACAAGACTTGTTTTAGATGGAGGAGGGCTTGTTCACATTCTTCACTCCATTCAAAAGTCGCCTTCTGTCGGAGAAGCTTGAAAAAAGGGAGTGCGTACTGAGCGGATTTGGCGACGAAACGGGAGAGAACAGTCAGCATTTCGTTAAGTGACTGGATCGACTTCTTCGAGTTCGGGGTAGGTATTTCGGAGAATGCCCTACATTTTTCGGGGTTCGCCTTAATTCCCCTCTCTGTGAGGTAGAAGCCGAGGAACTTCCCTGCCCGAACATCGAAGGTGCATTTGTCGGGGTTGAACCTCATGCGACATTTCCTCACCGTGTCGAACACTTTCTTGAGATGAGCGGCATGGTCGACTTCTTCTGCATATTTGACGATCATGTCGTCCATGTAGACCTCGAGCACGTCGCCGATGTCTGCCCGGAAGAATTTGTTCATCATCCGTTGGTAGGTGGCGCCAGCATTTTTCAAGCCGAAAGGCATTACGTTATAGTAGTAATTGCCCGACTCGGTCATGAAAGTGGTATGCTGCTTGTCGGCCTCGTCCATGGGGATTCGGTTGTACCCCGAGTAGGCATCCATGAAGGATAGTAATTTGAATCCTGCAGAATTATCGACCAACTGATCAATGTTAGGTAAGGGGTAAGAGTCTTTCGGGCATGCCCGGTTAAGATCCGTGTAGTCAACGCACATCCTCCATTTTCCATTATTTTTCTTAACGAGTACAACATTTGAGAGCCAAGTTGTGTACTTGGCCTCGGAAATAAAGTTTTCCTCTAGGAGGTCTTTTACAGCTTTTTCAGCAGCCTCTATTTTTTTCGGAGACTGCCTACGCCTACGTTGAGCTACAGCCCTAGCGGCCGGATCTATAGTCAGCTGATGACAAGCTACTTTAGGGTCCAGTCCGGGCATCTCTGCAGCACTCCAGGCGAACAAATCTGCATTTTCTCGGAGACACGCCTTCAGTTGCCTCTTCGCCAGGTCGGGGAGTCCATAGCCAATCTTCACGCTTCGGTCTGGGCTGTCGCCGAGAGGAACCAGCTCGAAATCTCCATCTGGGACGGGGCGCGTTGGGTGGAGAGGCTGCCCGTTGATTTCAACTGGGAGGTCCTCGCCTGCAGCTTCTTCTTGCTCCCTGGGAAACCTGCTGTCAGGGTCGACCGCGCTGACCGGCGGGAGTGGAACCTGCACGACGTCTGGAGGTGTCTCAGCCTGAGTCTTGGGTTTGACGCCGCCAACGAAACTCAGACCCTTGATTGCTGCTTCGAAACATCTTCTGGCTACGTTGATGTCCCCGTGAAGAGTGACCACACGTCCACGCTTCGTGTAGTACTTCATCTTCAGGTGGACCGTTGATGGTACGGCCGTCAGCTCTGCCAACGTGGTCCTCCCCATGATACAGTTGTAGAGGGACGGGCAGTCCACCACTTTGAAACGCGTCTTCACCTGTCGGGCAGTTTCCTCGATCCCGAAGGTGACCATCAACTCCACAAAGCCCCATGGTCTGGTGGTCGCGCCATTGAAGCCCTATAGGTCAGACCCTACGTACGGGGACAAGTGTTGCTTGGTCAGCTGGAGGGCCTCGAAGAGGTGGACGTACATGATATCCACCGAGCTTCCCTGGTCGACCAAAATTCTGTGTACATCAAAATTAGCCATCTGTGCCCGGATCAGGAGGGGGATGTTGGCGTTCGGTGCCCCACCGGGAAGTTCTTCGAGGTAGAAGGTAATCGGATTTGATCTTCCCTTAACTCTCTCGAGGTAGGGGCTCAAGGAGTTGTTGCTTTCAGTTCGTCGAATTTCCTCTTTATTGACCCCACGGTCAGACGGTCAGGGGCTCCGCCAGATATGACCAGGGCTTGGGGGAAAGACTCCCAGGTACTACGGGCACTTATCGAGTCTTCTGCTGGGAGGTTCTTCCACATGTTTCGGACAACTTCAGGGTTGTCGAGTTCTCCCGAAAAACCAAAGTCTTTGGGCCGCGTGATGCTCAACGCGACTTGCAGAGATCCGTTGTTAGGGGATGGAGTTGACTCCTCGACATTCTGGGCCTCCTGGCCGCTGGGGCGGGGGGCCTCTTGCTGCTTGGTGTAGTTCTTCAGGTGCCCTTCTTTAATCAGCGTCTCGATTGCGTCCTTAAGGTGGATGCAATCTTCAGTGACGTGTCCATGGTTGCGATGAAACCGACAGTACTTGGATTTGTCAGCGTTTGGTTTGGAAGCCGCCGGTTTCGGGAAGCGGATTCCCCCTTTGACGAACTCCGAATTGGCACAGTCGCTAAAAATGCGCGTGCGAGACGCGTTCAACTGTGTGTAGTCTTTGAAAAGGCCAGAGGGTCCTCATGATTCGTGGGGCTCTTTGGTCCGGGCTTCTTTTTTTCTTTCCCCGCCTCGCCTAGGTGGAGGGGAGTCTTCTCTTATCCTGTCTCCACCTCACCTGGGTGGAGGGGAGTCTTCTTCCTTGTTGCCGCGGGGGCCTTCTCTGTGCCTCGAATCGAGGGCAATTTGTGCAGCTTCAGCTTCCTCGAACTCAATATGCGACTGAGCTCTCTCGAGGAGGCCTTCAAAGCTGCGGGGACGGTGTAGTCCGACGGATTCTGCGAACTTGGATCCTATCCGCAAACCCTTGATGATGAGATACATTTTGATGTGATCGGTCACGTGGATTTCGACTGCTTCTTTGTTGAACCTTTCTATGTAGCTCCGGAGAGGTTCATCCTTCCCCTGAAAGATGGCTTCCAAGGAGGCTATCGTCTTCTGATGTCGACGAGAGGCCGTAAAATGTTTTCTGAAGCGCTCCCTCAGGACCCTCCATGACGTGATTGATTCAGATACTAGGTTTTTGTACCAAGCCATGGCCCCTTTCCGAAGAGTCGTAGGGAATAATCGACACTTGATGGCGCCGGAGACATTCCTGAAATCGAGCAGAGCTTCGAAACTCTCGACATGGTCATCAGGATCAAATGTCCCGTTATATGTCCCCAAGGATGGGGGCCTCTCCAGGCCCTTAGGAATAAGGGCGTCCATGATGTGCCTGGCCAGAGGGGTCCGATAATCGTTATCCTCGCTGGCTCCCGGAGACACGGAGGGGGAGTGTTGTCCACGAACATGGTGACGTCTCGGGGAGTGGTCCTTCGGGCGGCCTCTGGGCTCCTCGTCGTCCGGCCTGCTCCTTTTATTTTTCGAGGAGCGGACTGGTCCCTTTGGTGGTGGGGAGCAGTGGCGTTTCTGAGGATGTTCCGGCTGAGTACGCTCCAAGCGCGGTCTGCGACCCCTGGGAACCGGGGAGGGGCTGCGAGATGCGTCCGGGGACTGCGAATGTCTTGGAAATGGTGGTGGTCGGTGCCTTCGCGTGGAAGATATACCACGAATTTTCTCCAGCGCCTCGATCCGGATGTTCTGGTTGAAGATCATTTGGTTGGTCTGATTGACCAAAGCAAACTGGGCAGCAGTGCTCGGGTCCGCATTTGGCGGCGGGTCCATGGGCTGGAAAACGGGCTGGAGGGCTGTTTCCTGTCCGTCTTGGTGAGCTGTCTCGTGCTCCACTTCCTCGGAAAATGGTGAGGCGGTGAGTCCATCTCTGATGTCGTTCTCTGCGACAGGTTGGGCAGCGTTGTTGTCGACGCGGTTGCCATTCCTGAGCTTCGCGATGACGTTGTCTAGAGCTTGATTCGCTGACGGGTTGGCCATGATGGTTGTTGAATGGAGAAAGCTTTGGTTTATCGAGCAGAAAAACTGGGAAGCTTATAAGTCCCCACAGTCGGCGCCACTGATCGTACCTGGATCAGACAGTTGATAGTGGCCAACGACGTCTAAAACGGCAGCTCCGGTGATGGTGAGAGACGGCCGGGGGGGGGGGGGTGTACCTGCAAGGTACTCCGACGTTCAAGTGAGAGAGTGTACAGAATATCAGCAAATACAGAAAGAGTGAGTGGTAAGAAGGATGTGTCTAACCTGACCCTCTCAAATGAGAGGGTATTTATAGAGAGCCTCCAGCGCGGGGCCAACGGTTACCTGCAATGGGATGGATCAACTAGGCCCACTCCAACTGCTAGGGCTTACATGTAGTAGTGAAGACTAGCACGTGGTCTTCGCCCTAGAGTAACTGCTCCTAGATTTCCGGAAGTAGAGCAGACCGAATCTTTCAGAAGTGGGAGGTTACTTGGAACGTGTCCACGTGGGATGGACCGTTGGGTGCTCCTCGCGGGGGAGGAGCCTTCTGTGGTCGAGGAGATGTGAATCCTGTATACTCCTCACGGGGAGGAGACTTATGCGTCGAGGAGAGATGATGCCCGTGGAACGGACATGGCCTCGCGGGGAGGAGCCACGTTCATCGAGGAGTGATGTGTAGCACTTTCGCGGGGAGAAGCTAGTCTGTCGGGGAGATACATCTCAGCAGGGTGTGATGTCCTCCTCCCCTATTGTCCCAAGTGCCCGACACTGCCTGAGTGCCCGGCGAAACTGTGGCTACACGTGGCAGTCGCGTGTCCTGCAGAAGGACCTTGCTGGGCCTCCCCAGGCCGTATGGGTTGGGCCTGCTCGACTGTTGGGCAGCCTCGGCCCAGTCCAGAACAGTAACATATATAAATAATGACAATTTCTTAATACATCACCCAAGTTTCTTATACACCACGTGAAATTATTTTTTTGCCCTCCAGTTCCGGATATGCACATCCAGACGCACCGTTTTTTTAAAAAACGTTGCCTTGTTCCGGATGTGCAAATTTGAAGTGACAAGTTACACGTATTCCGGATGTGCACATCCGGAAAAATGGCTGAAACTTAATCAAGGACAAAAGTGATGTGTACAAGATATTCCAAGAGTTCAAGGCTCTTGTGGAAAAGCAGTCAGGGAAGCAAATCAAAATACTGAAAACAGATGGTGGGGGAGAGTTTACATCAGGAGAATTTGAAGACTTCTGCAGAAAACGGGGCATAATACATGAAGTGACTGCACCTTACTCACCACAACACAATGGCACTGCAGAGAGAAGAAACAAAACAATTTTAAATATGGTTAGAAGCATGATTAAAGAGAAAGGTTTTCCTCACAACTTCTGGGGTGAAGCTGCTATGACTGCAGTATATGTGTTGAATATATGCCTAACTAAAAGGCTTGGCTCAATGGTTCCTGAAGAGGCATGGTCAGGAAGCAAGCCTTCAGTCAAACACTTCAGAATATTTGGCTCTCTATGTTATAGACACGTACCTGATCAGAGGAGGAAGAAACTAGATGACAAAAGTGAAAGAATGATTTTTGTAGGATACAACTCAACTGGCTCATACAAGCTATACAACCCAGAGAAACAACAAGTTATATTCAGAAGAGATGTCCTTTTTGATGAAGCAGGATCATGGAAAGACACTCAACCAAAAGATAATGCAAGCTCCAACATTCAACTTGAGTGGGAAGATGGAGAACCAAGTGAGAACATACAACCCAAAGCAGCAGAAACTGAAGAGCAAAGAGTCACAGGCAGACCTACAAGAACAAGACATCCTCCAACTCATCTAAATGATTATGAAGTGTATTCTGCTGGTCATATGCCAGAAGAAGAAAACCTGGTGCAACATATGGCTCTTATGGCTGATGTAGAGCCTATCACATTTGAGGAAGCTATCATAAAAGAAGTATGGAGAGTAGCTATGGAAGATGAGCTAAGGAGCATTGAAAAGAATGACACTTGGGAAATGGTAAGCCTACCTTAAGATAAAAAGGCTGTTGCTGTCAAGTGGGTATTCAAGACCAAACTCAAGCTGGATGGATCCATAGCCAAACACAAGGCCAGACTTGTGGCAAAGGGGTTTATGCAACAAGAGGGTCTGGATTATGATGAGGTGTTTGCACATGTAGATAGAATGGAGACCGTGAGATTGATTATCTCAATAGCTAGCTGGAAAAACTAGAAATTATGGCAGTTAGATGTCAAGTCTGCCTTCTTGAATGGGCCACTGGATGAAGACGTATTTGTGGTGCAACCACCTGGCTTCAAATGTAAAGGTGAAGAGCAAAAGGTGTTGAGGTTGAAGAAGGCCCTCTATGGCCTGAAACAGGCACCAAGGGCATGGAATAAAAGAATAGATTCATACCTCAACAACCTTGGTTTTAAAAAATGCTCAGTAGAACATGGTATGTATGTTTAGACTTTGGAGGAATATGGATTATTGATGTTATGTCTATATGTTGATGACTTAGTCATCACTGGCAGCAATCCTAGTGCTATAGAAGCAATCAAAGGAAAGCTCAAAGGAGAATTTGAAATGACTGATTTAGGCATACTGTCCTATTTTCTGGGATTTGAGTTCCTATATTCAAAAAATGGCATCATTATGCATCAGAGAAAGTATGTGATGGAGGTACTGAAAAAGTTCAACATGTTGGGAAGAAAATCAGTAGAGACCCCTGCTGAAGTAAATGTAAAGCTGACAAAAGATGAAGATGGAGGACATGTTGATGGCACACTATTCAGACAAATAGTTGGCAGTCTGAGATATATATGTCATAGCAGGCCTGAGATAACTTTCAGTGTGGGTTTGATCAGCAGGTTTATGAGTGATCCTAGGCACTCACATATGAAGGCTGCCAAGAGAATAATGAGATATTTAAGGGGAACATTAAATCAGGGCATCCTGTACTCATGTCACAACACAACAGATAACAGGTTACACCTTGTAGCCTACTCTGATTTTGACTGGTGTGGTGATATGGATGACAGGAGAAACACCATGGGACAAGTATTCTTTCTTGCAGGTTCCCCCATATCTTGGAGTTCCAAGAAACAAAATGTGGTAGCTCTTTCAACATGTGAAGCAGAGTATATAGCAGCATGCTCAGCTGCTTGTCAGGCTTTGTGGTTGACTGCACTACTCAAAGAATTGAAGATTTGGAATGAAGAAGCAGTGGAGTTGTTGGTAAATAACAAATCAGCAATTGATTTGGCCAAGAATCCTGTATCACACGGCAGGAGCAAACACATTGACACTACATTCCACTTCCTTAGAGACCAATTAGTAAGGGAAGAATCAAGCTTATACATTGCAAGACTGAACTACAAATAACAGACATATTGACCAAGGCACTGAACAGTGAAAGATTCAAGAAATTGAGAAGATTGCTGAATGTTGTCTCATTGTAATAGTTTTGAATTAAGGGAAGATGTTAAAATGTAATTCAATACTATTGGGCTTGGTAGAGTAGTTATTAGGCTGGGTGTGTAAAGTCCAAAGTATATAGTCTGCTATGTGACTATTGTTGTATATCTCTCATTTTCTGAAATAGAAACAATTACAGTCTTGCTGCATATACTCTCTCTGCTATTATTGTACATTCTTCTTCCTATTGCATCACCATTGATTTTCATTAGAATCTAACACATATTAGTTTTTATGAACAGATAGATCCATGATGTATTTGAAATAAGTGAAAAGGAGTGTATTATTAGAATACTTGTGAACTTCTATATCAAGAAAGTAATCTATATCACCTAAATACTCGAGAGAGAAGACAATGTCAAGTTTAATAATAAGTTGTTCAATCAGAGAGTAGAGCTGAAAGTGATGATAATATCATTCACATAAACAAGTAGGTAGGCCAATTACTTGTTTTGAGACTCTTGGAAGAAAATAAGGAACTATTACCATGAATATGATCAGAGGCGCCTGAATCAATTATCCAAAGATTTTGATTGTTAAAAGATTAAGATATGAAGGTTGCGGATGCATGAACACTAATGACAATTAACCTATGAGACGATTTTCCTGAAAAACCATGAAGAGAGTAATATGTCTTTTGAGTATGACTCATTATCTTGTAATATGTACATTGAGGACTATCCATTTTCTTAAAAAAAACTGAGTGGATCAACAAACAACAACTAGAGATGAAGACCATTGAATGAAGGTAACAATGACTTTTGAACAAAGAAGTATTTTTTTTTCAAACCCAGAAAGATTCAAGGGTTCTACTGAACAAGAGGTAGAAACCCTTAACTGAGAAGTGAACTAGCTCTTGATAGCATGTTAAGAGACTTTGATAGAGGATTAATAACAATGAGATTAATAACAATGTTATTTCTTAAGTGCATGAATATTATTTCCTAGATGCAAGAATAACTCGATTGCCACAACTTCCCATACTAATAATGACTACTAATTCCAACATCTCATAATTGCTACCAATTCAGAAAAATATTAGATATTGGTTGGAAGACTCATTTATCTCACTATAACAAGATGAAATATTTCCTTTGTAGTTGGTGTAGTAAGTCAATTCATGCGGTGTACATATAATGATCATTGGGATGTAGTGATCATAATTCTAAAGTACATTAAAAGGACACCATGATAAGACCTACTCTATGAAGACCAAAGATACACTCAAATAGTTAAATTTTGTGGCAGATTGAGCATGTTCGCCAATCGATAGGCGTTCCATTCCATGATATTGTGTTTCTATTGGTGAAAATCTTGTTTCTTGGAAGAACAAGAAGCAAAGTGTGATTGTAAGATCCAGTGTAGAGGATGGAAATAGAGCTATGACTACAACCACCTGTGAAGTTATCTGTATTAAACAACTTCTTCAAGAGTTGAAGTTTGGAGATATTCAACATATGAAACTATGCCGTGATAACTAGACATCTTTACATATAGCTTCTAATCCAATATTCCATGAGAGAATTGATTATTATTTTATTCGTGAGAAAGTTCTTTAAAAAAATTCGGTCACTGAATGTATTACCTCAAAGGACTAATTAGGTGACGTCTTCACAAATTATTCAATACATAGGGGTGTTCATTGGTTCGGGCAAATCCGAACCAAACCGGAATTCAAACCTACTTATAGTGTTTGGATCGAACATTTTTTTTTAGTTTGGGCAAAAACCGAAACAAACCAATAAAATCCAATGTTAATTGGTTTGGGCAACAAATTTTTAAAATTTTACCCGTGAACCCGTCTACCCAAACCAATCATATTAATTTATATAATTTATATCATCATTATCATGAAAACTAGTATAAAATATTCACCTTCAAAAAATAAAATTAAAACTCCATTTGTTACATTCATAACCTATATGAAAAAACGAAACAAGTTAAAAATTTTATATTATTATGAAAATTTAGTTGATGTAAATTACATATTTTTAAAAATATTTTTGTATATTTGTTGCTAATCTATCCAATCAATCCAACTCAAACCAATATGTTATTTCTCAGTTTGGGTTTTATAAAAAAAAAATTAAAAATCCACTTCAAACCAATCCATATATTTTTTATCGATTTGAACATTAAATTCTCTCAAAACTGGATCAAACCGACCCATGAACATCCCTATCAATACATCTATTCAAAGTTTATAGCATTTAACTTATATGCTCCAATTTGAAGAGAAATGTTGTAATTAGTAGCAATTATGAAATGTTGGACTTAGTAATTATTAGTATGAAAAGTTGTGGCAATCTAGTTAATCATCTAAGAAATAATATACATGCATCTATGAAATAACTTTGTTATTAATTTCATTGTAAATATAAATTGCATTTATTTTTAGTAACATATATAAATAATGGATCAACTGAATGCAAATCATTCAATCATTTCACAAATCTTTTAATCCTGTACCAAAGTCTCTTAACATAGACAATATGAACAATGATGGTCACTTTTTTTTTTGCCTTAAAGTTAGGATGAGGGAGAGCATCCTTAAATTTCTCAAGCCTATGCCATAAAGAATTTTATTGAGTTTGTACACTAGTTAGTGCTCAGGTTGTAACTACCTGTCACTCACAAAATAACTAACTTTCTGAGTTATTCAGTTTTACAATGAAATAATTAGATGTTAACACATTCTTATTTTCCACTTTATTGTATATCTCCTATAATATTAATTGTACATTTTATATTTTTTTTATACATTCAAAATCCACATTAAATTTAGGGTTAAATATGTTTTAGGTCCCTAAAAATATCTCAACTTTTAAGTTTGATTCCTCAAAAAATTTTCTTTAAACATTGGTTCTCTGAAAGTTTTCTGTCCCTAACTCTAATCCCTCCCGTTAGTTTACACTAACAGAGGATGATGTGGCACACCAAGTGTGTAAAAATCCCTTGCCAACTGTGTATTATTATTATGCCACGTCAGAAATGATTTTCTCCTTCTATTTCTCCTCCTCCTTCCTCTTCCACGATAAATGCCATAATCATCTTCATCAGATTGCGCGTAAATCATTCTTCATCTCTGTTCTCCTCTCCTTCGTAATCCTCCTTCTTATTCGTCATGTTCACATCATCTAGGTTCAGCAAGGTCGTCTCACATCATTCCAAGAGTGTTACCAATAGTGAAGGGAAAAAGTGTGGATGCAAGGGTACTTTGATTTCCTACATGTGCAAGAAGGGAAATAATCAAGGTAGATTGTTTTGGAGATGTCCTTTTAGGAAGAATGAGGGTACTAGCAATATGTTTTTTTGGGATGATGAAATTGCAGAAGAGAAGGATGTTCAAGGGGTGGATGATGAATGGAGCAAGGATGAGAGGGATATGCAAATTGTGGAAACCTTTAAGGAGCTTTATAAATCATTAATGAAGAAGAACAACAGGTTGAAGATGAAGCTCAAGGCAGAGGAATTTTATAGAAAGTTGAAGACTGTTTGTGTTATAATTTCAGTATTGGCCAACATGTATTTTGTTATTAGGTGTAATTGTTGAATTGACCTAAGTTAGGTGTTAAGTTGCCTTAATGATATGTAATGTTGTTTTGTTATGAACAACACTTTGGTGTAATAGTTTTTGTAATGTTTAGTTGTTACGAAATGTGATTTGAATTGATAAAGTTTGATTAAGTTATGATCTATAATTTTCAATTTGGTGTTGTTATGAAATTTGATTTCAATTGATAACAGTTGTTGATAGGCTTTGTCTTAAAACATTGTATTGTGTTGTAATGCCATAACAGTGACAATATACCAAAAGAGTTGTATACCAAAATGACCTATAATAAAGTGACTATTAAATGACATAACATAACAATGACAATATACCAAAAGACTTGTTATAATTGCATACCAAATAGTATGTTGGTCCAAAAGACCTCACCAGTACATTACATCAGAATAAGAAATTGTATGTTGGTTCAAAAGACCTCATAAGTACATTACATCAGAATTGTAAATTCATAAATTCAGCAAAACCTCATAACAGTTGATCATAAACATCAGTTACACCAAAATGAAATGCCCTCCATTGGGTTTGACCCTTGCCAATGCTGCAGTCATCTTCATGTATAACCACTGGATCATCAGGTTTTTTGCCTGGGTCTGGTATGTTCTTAGTCTTCAGTGTCTTCAACCTCTCACTATGTCTTTTTTCAGCTAAGCCATTATCTTGTGTTTTGTACCTGCTTTGTATCCTAAATTTGAGTGGTTCACTGCTGCTTGGCCTAGAAAAATTTGTTCTTATTCCAGGTGGTTTGAAAGGAGTGTTCCTACACATTTTTGGTTGCTTCCCAAAGAAAACTTTGGGACCACCTTGCCTTGGCTGAGATGCCTTGAAAGGTGACTTGTCAACTCTCAGTGGTTGAATGTCTAAGACATCAACACCTGTTAGTAAAGCAGCAAGAGTCTCATCCAAAGTTGTTGAGTTTTCCATGACAATAGGCCCAGGTTCAATTGGATCCTTTGGCTCACTTGCATCCTTGACAGTAGGGGCATCATCCAAATTAACATACTTTTGCTCACTTGCTACATTTTAATCAGTTGCTTCCTTCACACTATTTACAGTTGCTTCATTTTGATCACTTGCCACATGCACATTCTTCATGGTTGCTTCATTTTGATCACTTGCCACATCCATATTCTTCACAGTTGCTTCCTTCTTAGTATGATCAATTGCTTCATTTTGATCACATGTCACATGCTCATTCCTCACAGTTGCTTCCTCCACAATGACACTTGTTTTCTTCACAGTTGCTTCCTCCACAATGACACTTGTTTTCTTCATAGTTGCTTCCTCCATAATGACACTTTTTTTCTTCACAGTTGCTTTTCCTTTGACAGTTTTCGCCCCCTTAACAACAGCCTTTGAGGAAGTTCCATCCTTGACAGTTGTTGCTTTTCCTGTTGCCACCTTTTGACTTGTCTAATTGGTCTTTGCTTTCTTTGGTTCTTTGTTTGTTGAACCCCTAGGTCTCCCCTGCAATATACAAGTATGTCCAAGGTCAGTATTAACATATTAACCACAGTATGACACATTGTAAACAAGTACAATATTAACATATTTATCATAGTGGAACCCTTACCCTTTTATTTGATGCATCATTTGGTTGATCATTAGTTTGACTTGCTTGTGTAGGTATTTGCTGAGTTGCTTATGTAGGGATTTCTTGACTGACTTGAATAGCCTTTATTTTAGCTTCCATTTCTTGCATGTCCTTTTGTTATATCCAAGTTGAAAACGAAATTTGCACCTATGGTTTATGTTGGTTCTTTGCCATTTATTTTGGCTCTCTTCATCAGGTTCCCTCCTTCTTAGTTTCTTAGGCCTACCTGGGACACGTTTAAACCTAGGTGGTAGCATTGTTTCATTCTCAGTTCTAGGCCACTTGTTATGTTCATTTAGTGGGGTAATTACCTCACTGTAGCATGCTTGATAAGTGCTATTGTGATAACATTTATGAACATATTTTACAGGGTCATCTACTTTCCTATAGATGACAGCCACAACATGTCTACATGGAATACCTACAAGTTCCCAATAGTTGCAAGAACAAGTTTGTTTTTCTAAATCTACCACAAAAGTGTCAGTAAACAACACATGAGTCACTCGAAATGTTAACCTACCAGCATATGTAGCTGTCCAACTAGCACTCTTCTCTATTAAATAATTCCTAATCCACTCAAACATTGTAATGATGGGTTTGTCTCTTTGTAACAATATGGTTGCATTAAAGGACTCACTCAAATTGTTCATTAAGACATCACATTTTGAAAATATTGGAAAGACATGCTTACACCATTTTTTTTTGGAATTGCCTCTATCCACTCATAGGCCTCCAAGCTGACCTCCTAAATCATGAGCATCTTTGCTTCATGTTCTTCATAGTAGGTAGCTTTGGCAGCAGCCATCATAAGGTCTCTGAACAAGGTCCCTCCTCCAAATTTCTTCTTGAAATTTTCATATAGATGCCTTAGACAAAACCTATGTTCATATGCTGAATACTCTTCTTCAAAAACCTGCACTAGACCTTAATCAAGAAAAACAATAACTGCATTAACACAATGTAATGTATGCAAACAAATAAGAGACATCAATACATTAGGATTACCTTTTGTTGGTTAGATATAAAGCACCACCTTCCATCTCCTATATCTTCAATTAACAACTTCATAAACCAGCTCCAAGAATCCTTTGTCTCCATCTCAACCACAACAAAGACAATAGGTAGGTATTGGTCATTAGGGTCTCTCCCAACAGCAATCAAAAGAATACCACCATATTTATGCTTCAAATGGCATCCATCCAAGCCAATGAAATGTCTACATGTTCTTGTAAAAGCTTTCTTAGTGCCATCAAAAGACATATAACATCTCTCAAATCTTGGTTTCAACCCTTCACTTGGAGAACTAGTATTGATTTTAAATGTATTATCAGCTGAATCCCTTTTCAATTCAGCACCATAGGACCATATGAGGCTATACTGTTTGCTTAAGTCACCTTCAACAATGGCTCTTGCTATCTGTCTAGCCTTAAATGCCCTACATCCTGGGATTTCTGTTACATACCTTTTCCTTACATCAACTACTACCTCACTTAATCTCATCCTAGGATATTTCTTCAAGCCATCAACAATTACTTTAGCAACCCACTCAACTCTAGCATTTCTGTTAAAGAATTGTTTGTCACACTTGTGTTTTGCAAACAGAGTTTTTATCCTAAAAGTGGTTGAGGTCAGTACCCTACTACACAACACTGTATAATCACATTTCTTCTTGTCCTTACACACGACCCTACATATATTTTTATCATTTTTTTCAAACTTTACCTCCCTACCATTCAACACATTGTGTTCTAATATAGCATCCTTGAACTTCCTTAAAGATGAAAACTCCATCCCAACTTTAAAAACATAATCCTTACACAATGAATCTTCCTCATTATACCTCAAAACATAAGGCCTTTCATCACAACTATCATCATCCCCACCACTGTCCAGCTCATCAGTCAAGTATTCATCCTCAATAACATGTTACTTTTCCATCTCTTCAGTTATAAATACCTTCTTGTCTTGCTGAGTATTGACCTCTTCAGTTGCAACATCTTCATTTTTATGTTCTCCATCAGCCCTATTCACAAACACCTCATCAAGGCCTTCCTCAAAACCTGTCATTCTCTCCTCCTCACTATCTGCAAAATGCACATCTTCTACAGAATCTTCATTAGACTCTTCACTTGATTCACTCAAATTGTCAACATTCTCATCACATTTAACTCCCTTTCCTTTCTCTCTAATCCTATCCATAAATGTGTCTTTTCCTTTAACCTTAGGCTCACAATAAATCTCAACATCACACTGATATCCTATGGCATACATGGCTAACTCAAGCGCATCTCCATCATCCTTAAAAACTTTTAAGTCTTGTTCAAGTAATCCTTTCTCATGCTTCCACCACATCTTAACAGAAGTGTGATCAAACTCCGGTTCAAGCTCCTTAACTAAGTCACACGTCTCAAAGAAGCTCCAATAATCAGGATCCTGGCCCTTAAAGACATACATTTCCCCACCCTCGTATTTTAGGTTAATATCTTTTACAAAACAACCCTTTATGTAAAAAACAACCGTGAACTTATCCATTACCCTGTAGACAAAAGTTAGCCTAACTTTAAATTTTACCATTTCTGAACAAAACATACTAACCCTAATTTTTACTAACCAAAACGTTTAATAACACTAACAATCAAAACCACAAATTGAATACATGGGACCACTATTGCATACATTTGTTAAAGAATAGAACAAGGGGCCACTATTGCATACATCTCCTTAAAGAATAGAACAAGGGAACAATGGCAGACAAAGTCACTTACCTGAGACCACTGATACGGTACGCACGATGTCTCTTTGGGACCACTTCACACGGTTGCTTTCTTTCTTGAACACAGCGACACCAAGTTGATAAAGGAGAGAGTTCTTCTGCTAGGGCACAACGACTTTAACACTAAA